>OX421902.1:5110889-7660084 GCA_949128165.1 Lathronympha strigana | reverse complement strand
AGGGAATCCATGCCCTCTTCGTATTTTAACTGTAAAGACCTCTGTGACAGAACTTATGACCTGGAGAGGAGACCTATTCGAACGTGTTTCAATATGACATGATAATGAGGTAGGGAAAATATGAAGTGCATATGTCAAATGTTCGAATAGGTCTCCTAAGTCATTTGAAAACGTTGTTATTACTTACCCCAAAAATATCTTATTTTTTTCTAAAAGTGGCGTATCTGTAGTTTATGTATAACCCCCGTTTTAAGGCACAATGTCAAGCGAAGGGTCCTTGATTTACATTTTACATAATCATTACCGTGCCCCAAATACTCTGGATGTGGAGTGATGAACGTTTTAACCCGCTGAAAGGGTTAACAACCACTTATCCTCAGATGGAAAGAAAAAGGCCAAGGGAACTAAAACAGGAATCGAGGTTAGAATTAATGCACTGGAAACCAAATCGACCGATGCGATGGAAAAATACTTGGCCTGAATTCGCGTGAATAAACCCTGTTCCACTGTTACACCATATGTTCTTAGCGTTCACGTATTAGATTTCTGATTGGGAACAACTAGAAATCCATCGACATTATTCTCTACATACAGATATCCCACAGTTGTGTGATTTTTTTTTCATGTTGAATCACGAATAACAAGAAAGAATAATGGCATAAACATCGAATAATTAACTAATTGTGTAACACAAGTTGACATCATGTAGTACAAATTACTCATTATAAATTCGTTACTTTTACAGTCAACGAAAAATGTTTGGTTCCCTTTAGCTTTTGAGATAGACTCCAACAAACATTCTAAGAAATACACTGGATATGGAATCTATCTTTAGTTAGGCTTTGTGCCATATTCATTCCTTCATGTGTGCCGATCTGTCACCATCTGCTCGCAATTATTATTAGACTAGCTTGTTCGCTGATACGCCTTCCGCATAATGGAACTGCGAATGATATAGGTAGGTATTAGAGTTGTTACTGACTCTCACATTTTCTTAATAGATTTTCGGTCATTTCTTGATATAAGATTTAACTTGACAGGAGTTGAAACTTGATAACGTGCATATTTATTATAGGTAAAAATATCAAGCTATAATTTAAGAAGTAGTTAATTGAATAATTACGAAACTGTATGCATTTGAAATATACTTGACTGGTCCAACGATTTTACTCGTCTTTCCTGTGGACTACCCAAAATATAAGGGCTATAAAGGTGATTTCCTTATTTAATCCTTACCCGCAATCCTTCGCTTGTCTTCCCTTTCATAACCCTTATTGTTAATTAGTTTTATGTAATTATATTATAATAGTCATTGCTATACTTCTGTAATTTTATGTAATTATATTATAATAGTCATTGTTATACTTCTCCCAAATTATTTAATTTGTATGTTAATGACCTCATCGGTGAGCTTAGCAACACACATGTCGGATGTCACATTGACAGGGTCTGTTTTAATAATATGAGTTACGCTGATGACATGGTGTTGCTGAGCCCATCGGTTGGGGGACTGAAAATACTGTTGGGTATTTGCGAGAGGTATGCCTACCATCATAATTTGAAATACAATGCAGTCAAAAGTGAGTACATGGTATTTAAAGCGGGAAGCAAGTGCCCATCTTATGTACCTCCCATACACCTTAGCGGTCAAGAGCTAAAAAGGGTAACCCGTTTTAAATACCTAGGGCACATAGTGACTGACGATCTGCGCGACGACGCGGATATAGAGAGGGAACGCAGGGCATTGGCGATAAGGGCTAACATGATAGCGCGCAGGTTTAGGCGGTGTACAGCCCAAGTTAAAATAACTCTGTTCAGAGCGTACTGTACATCGCTGTATACTTGCAGCCTATGGACTTCTTTCACGCAGCGATCGCTAAATGCCCTGCGAGTCCAATACAATGACGCATTCAGGGTGCTGTTGGGACTGCCGCGGTACTGCAGTGCGTCTGGGATGTTTGCGGACGCTGGCGTGGACGGTTTCCACGCCACGCTCCGCAAACGTTGCGCCGCGGCGCTCTGCAGATTGCGTGGCAGCCCCAACAGCCTCCTGGCCGTCGTGGGGAACAGGTGGGACAGTGGCCTACTACGGCGCTGGTCCTCCCTACATGTAAGTCCCAATTCTATTTTTAATAAAATGTAAATATTTGTAACTTTGTAATAATATTTTATTTAAAATTTTAATAATTTAATTGTTAATTTAATTTATTTTGGTATTTTATTTTATGTTTTAAATTTTCAAATTTTAATTCTCATGACATTTAATTTTTAATATTATGTAATCAATTTTAATTTAAATTTTTATAATTTTAATTGTAATTTTCATTGTAATTTTAACTGTAGTAATAGGTAGATTAATGATAGCAATATTTCTATGGAACGTGGTCTTCCGAAATAAATGAATTTTATTTTTTTTATACCCTAACAGGGCCCATTGTGTGAGACCACGGTTCCAAATAAATGAATATGAAAGACTGTAACATCGTTTTGTGATTGACAAGATATTATAATGGTCCCACTGAAACTCATTAAGATCGTGCCCCCCGTCAAGTGTTATAGAAAATTTGGTACTTCTCATACAATACATTTAACTTGTCATCCTACGAGTACACATTATGGCTGTTCTTACTTCTTTTTTAGGTTTTTTGGGTTGCGAACTTTCAACATTTCGTTCATCTAATCAACGTTTCGTTCGTAACTATGATCAATATAAATTTTTGCATTGCATTGGATATGTATAATACATATCAATAGGTTCTAAAGATATTTTATCTTGAATCGTAATCCTATAACACCACTGTGTCCACCGAGTAGGAGTTCTGTGTAAGGTAGGTACTCTCCACTTATCAGGTTTTGTCAAATTGCTAATGAGTATACCTAGTGATGTATGTGACCTTAACGCCGGCCGTACTAAAAAAGATGGCAGGATGGTAACATGTTTTAGTTTGTAATTGTAATTGTTAGTTATAAGTTTATATCCAACATTGTCGCACGTGGAGCTTACCTTTAAGTAATTATTACACCATGCATATCAAAGTACTGGTTTAAATCATTGTTGGTAAACCTCGATCAAGAAAAGGTCATTAAAAATACATACCACTCGAAACCCAAAGTTTTACAGTCTCGTGTACCTACAACCATCATAGTTTAGTAAACCCTTAAGAACAGGCACACAGTGTTAAAATTAATGTATCTCATTCTTCGTGTACCTATACATTTCTCCGCCTAATAACAAGGTAATAAGGTACAAAATTATACATTTTTTACGTCGTGGATTGTACTAATAAGTGTCGTTAGTGCAATTTTTCACCCGCGAAGGTAATCTCTGCAATGACTTGCCGGAAGATAAAAAATCTAAAATTAATGTAAGGAGCCATTCCGGTAGAAGCAATGCATTATGAATATTGAGACGTTGGATTTTCATTATTATTTTTATGATGATGCAGATTTTCTCAGAAGCCATGGTCACATACAATTTTACTAAGCTATATCGGACATATTATTCGGGAAAAGTTCGTTGTCTCTTATAGCATACCATCCGTTTTGGCAATCTTCTTGTACATACGCGTTCAAAAGTGCATGTGGTGCAGTGGCCTCTTTAGTCATCGAACCCGGGGCCTCCTGTGTCTTTACCAAGAGTTGCTATAAACTTTAAAGGATAGATTTCGACACGTTATCTACAGTTGCATCTCGCTTCCACCCGCAAGTACGAGCAAGTACTGGCTAGGCTAACGATGCCACTGATAAAATAAAAGATTGTGAGGAATATGTAGTTTTGTCCATTGGTATAGAAATTTTATTAAATAAAAAGTACTTTATGGTTAGGTTGCTAAATAAGGTTGATAAGAAAGTTTTTGTCAGACTCGTCTTCTTTGTCCGCATCCGCAACTTTCATCTCACGGGAATGAGACTTGTCTGAGCATCTAGCCTCTCATTACAGACGCAGATTAGTGCAGCGCGGACACTGAAGATTAAATACGCCAGTATTGTTTGAAATTACATTCTGATTGCCAAATCATTTGAAGATGCTGCTTAGAAGACTTAAAATAAGTAGCATTCCGCTGGTGATTACCGCAGCGCTGCTGCGGCGGAGTTGCAGCTACAGTGAGTTAAGTCCACTTAAATTGAGTTCAGTTAGCGACATATTATTATTACTCGTATAAAAAAACTGACCAAGTGCGAGTCGGACTAGCGCACGAAACCGTACCATTATTATTAAAAACGTTTGTTGTATGGGAGTCCCCTTAAGTATTTATTTTATTCTGCTTTTTTGTATTTGTTGTTTGCGGAAATAAAAATACATAATCTGTGAAAATTTCAACTGTCTAACAATCACGGTTCTTGAGATACAGCCTGGTGACTGACGAACGGATGGACAGACAGACGGTGGGGCCTTAGTAATAGGGTCCCGTTTTACTCTTTAGTACGGAACCCTAAAAAATATGTTTATTTCAAACAAATGCTCGGACTGACCATCCTCTAAAGATTGGTTACTAGGCACTATTGTAACTATATATAGAATGCTACTATTTACCTATTTTAAAAATACTTCTGAAAATGTACTTTTCTAATAGGTAGCTACTGGAAAATGTATGAACCTACATAAAATAATTTAAATTACGTGTTGGATAGAGGATATAAGCTCCACTAATTAGTTACCCCTCACTTTTGCCTGCATTTTTACAACATAACATAAAACAACTCTTTTTAATATTGATAGATGTGACATCTCAAAATTTAAGTATGTTAACTTGCCTCAAAATCTTCCAATAAAACTGTTACTTCTGTACTGTTATGTGACTGTATTTCATGATATTGATCCCAGGTTCAACATACTCAAAGTTCTGCTGGTGACACGTAGATTGCATTATTACAAATTCACCGTTATTGGCAATTTGAGCCCTGGAGTAATATAGTTACGTGGTATTTACCAGCACTACAAGAAACTGGGGCGTGTTCTGAAACTAATGTTGATGTTAGTTTGATTGTCGTGTTTGCGAGCGTGGCGCTTACTTTGATCTTGCGAATGTGACACACTGATAATTGTTATTGGAAATTCAAATGTATTTAGCTTAGATATGTGTTATAACCCAATGTAACTAAGAGCGTAACGATAGCTTTTAATGTTTATTTTTCCGTATGTGAAATTAAGATGAGAAATGATGCTAAATGGAGATATTTCATCAAGAACCTGTTGGTTCCAATACCGCAGGTGCCCAGTACTGACAAAGGTCCGACAGAGGATGTCATTAAAGCTTGCATGACGCGGAATCCGGCCAGCTCTCTTCTTGCATGACAACCCGTGTAAGCCTTTATCAGTGACCATGGCACCACAGTGGCATTGATGCGGGGCGACGCAAACAGCACTAAGTCTTAAAATTAAAATCAAAATCAAATCCAACAGAAAACCGAAAAGTCTCATTGCTGAGAAGAGATTTTTGGAGGGTAAAGCCTGTAAACAGGCCCCCGACTCCCATTTGGTACAAGCAAGGAAACGAGCTCACTCCACAAGGCTGGTACTCGTAAATGTTTTGTACAGATGATCCCGTACCAGCATTCACATACCCTCTCGTGGTGTCCCTTTATGTATTTATAACCGAAGCACTTCTTAATATACTTAGACCGGGTTACTCACGTCTATAAGTCGAAAATAGCTCGACATGTTTCGAAGCACTTCTTCTTTGGGTTACTATGCCAAATAAAAAATATGCGAAAAGTATTTATACGAAACGTTATATGCGACTTGATGATTCGCCAGATGTTAGAATTTAGTTTAAGTTTAACCTTTCTAGTCTGCACCAACCAGTTTCCTTGCATGTTTCCGTAGCGTGAGGAGAGTCCGAAAAGCGCTTCGTAACAAATTAGTTTTCCTTTGCCACGACATGTCCGGAACAGTTTAAACTGCAAAACGGTGTCGGTAGCACTAGGAAACGACATTTTTGCGTACTATATTGCACATGATTGTTATTCTCAACTTAAACCGGTTTAGAGTGAACTCCAATTTCTACAAAATTAAGCGTAATGGGAGATATTATAGGTGATCAGGATGTATAGTCAACCATATGAAACCCTAGGCCACTGTAGGACTGTGTCATAGTGACTCCATAAATCAGATTGTAAGAAATGTCTCACTGCTTGTCATTTTGACATGGTTCTAGAGTGGCCTAGGGTTCCAATTGGTTGACTGTACTAGGTAATCTAGACGGTACCAAAGGCATAGGTATTAACGCGAGTCGGACGAAAGACGGCATCGCGAGGCGCAATGTAGTATGTTGGTTGCGACTGTTTTTGACCGATTCTCAAAACAGATAGTCCCATGCACTCCACAACTATCTATACAAAAACATCAAGATTAATATATTCCCGAAACAGCCCAACATTCCCAGCCCGTTTACAAAAAGTGCCTGACGCCATTAGAGATTTAAATGTGCACTTCACATATCGATGCCTTGAACTAAATAAGTTATTGCGACCTTACAGTAGAATTAGGGCTTCCAATACCGGTATTTTTTGTATGGGCAATACCGGGATCCCGGGATCGCCCATACAAAAAATACCGGTATTGGAAGCCCTAAGTAGAATGGTCCCACCCTAGTATTTATAATAAAACAATGTCTTCAATATCTTTTTAAATTAATTCACAAATATTAGCAATAAGTTGACTTTTATTTCAATTTAATAATAATATCGCCAGCGCGTCGACAGGTATATGTAATCAACATGTTTGGGTTTGCCTATAACATTTCTTAAAATTTCTCAGAGATTTAAATTTAAAATTAATTAAGTAAGACCAAAGTTATGGCCATAAAACCAGGTTTTTGACCTAAAATTGTTCAAATTTGATGCCAGTTATCTCACAGATAGTTAATTTTAATGAGAATATAGAGTTTAAGTTCTTAGAACTTTTTACAATTTAATTAGAAATCTTATAATTAAAAACTGATGTCAACGTTCAAACTAAAAAATACTATAATCGCCATTTGTTTAATTAAATTAGATTTACTTTTTATAGAAACAAACAACTTTTCCTTTTCCCGTCATTTAATATGGAATTGTAATTTTTTGATGAAATATAATGAGGGTTTTAATATGTATGTCAATAATTAGTCTAGCTATTTTTAACTGCAAGAATGTGAAGAGGTCATTAAACTGTGTACGATCCTTATGCATAGAAGCTGACATTAGTGCCTTACAAGAAGAGCATTGGCTTTACGACCATGAGCTTGCCTACCAAGGCGATATACACCGGTTCAGTTACACTAGAAAGTCGTCTATGGACACGTCAAAGGGAATTTTAAGAGGCAGACCGTACGGAGGTGTAGCTATGTTGTGGCGTAAAAGCACATTTCAATCAGTGTCAATCGTGCAGAGTGCAAATAACCGGTTTTGTGCAATTAGCGTTTCGATGTGTGATAGGTCTGCTATGGTAATTAACGTTTATATGCCTACGGACAGTTCGGATAGGAACACATTGAGATATTTTGAAATTAAAGCTCTATATTTTCTGAATTGTTTGCGCCGGAAAAATGAAACTTACTTTGATTGCAATGTATCTAACTATAAATATCCCCAGACATGTTTTATTGTTTGTATCGGACGTTATTTAGCAAATATTTGCACTAAAAAAAAAGGCACAATTACTTAACTTACCCCTATAGTGAGGTAAGTTGAGCGTAGGTATAAGGTAAGTTGAGCAGAGATGTAGTAGTAGTTTTTGCGATATTGCGATTGCCCAACTTTAACCGCCTGCTCAACATGCTCGTCCCTACCGTTACCTACCATATTCACTGAGTGTCTTGTATGCCACGATTGACAATAGCGGTCTGGAGGTCGTTTTTGTGCTAGGGGATCAAAGTGCATCAAACACCAGGGAGCAGTTTGAATTAGATAAGTTCAAGTCAAGTCAAGTCAAGTCTCATCATTCTGAAAAACGGTTTTCACGATTTTGGAAAGGCAGTAAGAGGCTGAATATTATAAGAGTGTTAGTGTGCCCATTACTATTAACGGAATTTTGGAACCATCTAAAATTGCTAATCTTTATAAAGATCACTTTAGGGTAACCTCGCCTCTAGAGTCAGAACAGCAGGTCCAAGAGGCCAGGCGAGCGCCTTGTAAAGAAATTAAAGATGCAATTAGGATCATGAAGAATGGGAAATCGCCTGGCCACGGTGGGCTCAGTATCGAGCACCTACAACATGCGGGTCTACACCTACCGCGAGTGCTGAGCTTGTTATTTAATTTATGTCTAGGACACTCATACCACCCACAACACCTAATAAAAACACTGGTCGTGCCTATAGTGAAGAATGGGACTGGAGATGTGGCGGATAGGGGTAATTATTGGCCTATTTTACTGGCGACTGTTATAGTGAAAGTGTTTGACAGTGTGCTTGACCGGTACCTCAGTAGACACACTAAGGGAGGGCCAGTCCTCTGAAAGTGCTATACTGGCTCTAAAGCACACTGTTAAATTCTAGCTTGACCCTAGCACACCCGTGTACGCTTGTTTCCTGGATCTTCGATGTGTAGTGTCATATGATGTCCTATGGAGAAAGCTTGAGAATGCCGGTGTCCCTGCCGAGCTCATAAGTATACTGTCATATGATACCAATATTGGTACCGACATCAAATGAATTATGTAAAATAGGCAAACGCCTTATGCGCTTATCTGAACTTGAATGCGGGGTGAGGCAGGGGGGCCTAACTTCTCCCAGGCACTTTAATATTCTGTAAATCCGCTGGTTGTGGATCTCAGCAGTACATATGTCGGATGGCATGTAGGTGGAGTTTGCTGTAATAATATAAACTATGCAGACGACATGGCGCTGTTGACACCCACGGCCAGAGGTTTACGTCAATTGGAAGGTATTTGTGAGGCCTTTCCTTACTCTTGGACACAAAATGCTTACCGTAATCATCAATCATTTTAATCTGCACATATTTTCCTCAAATAAGCAAGTGCTTTAAATCCTGAGTAACAAAGTTACGATTGTTCTCTGTTCACGGTAGCAGGAAAGTAGTAGACCAAAAAACTAAAGCGAAAGTTTGAGTCGTTTGAGCGTACAAAATCATTATAACCCTGACCCTGAAATCATTTGCAATATATTAAGTTTATCTTTTTCAATTGTTGGTTTTAGTGTAAACATGCTAAAATTATTAATTTAGAAAATAACCTGAACAACCAGGAAATTGGTATCTTTAATTAAACTCATTAATAAAGCATAAAGTTTTCGTAGGAAGTTCTTTAAAATATAACCAAACTCTTCAAAAGAAACAATCTTAGCTTGTGAGTTTTTTTTATTTATAAAAAAATTATATATTAACAACTCTATAGCCCTTGCTATTTGTTTTTTTTTTAATAGAGTGAGATTATACGTTTTTATTCAATAATAAATACGAATACAACAATGTTAAGTATTAATCGTCTAAAACCTGTATTTTCAGAATTTTGCCATAAAAGCATATTTAAAAAAATTCCGGAATTGAAAATCAGCTCCGATATTGCAAGCCCTAAGTGACAGCGATTAAAAAAGTATAAATTATAACATTGTCTATGTTATTTCATAAGAACATTGCTAAACGATGCGCCTATGGATTTTAATACAATATATGAGCACTGTTGATTTGTTTTTAATTTCCTTAGGCATACGACATCTTCCACATTAGCTATTTAAACTGTCGTAGAACAACTAGCGTATGCAACAGCTCATAATATAAGCTACCAAATAAAAACACATTAAAATGTTTACCTACTCGTAGGTATGTTTATAATGATTTATATACTAAATAATGTATATTCAATGAGACCCACGCTCTCGCAAGGTAATTTGGAGATTTTTAAATACAAAGAGTGAATCTTGATTGTAGCCGAGCCGCGATTGTGCGCAGCATTCATCCCTGCTTGAGAAAAAGAGCTTAAGTAACCGGGTAATATAAGTAAGTTACGACGTTTTAGTGCCGAGGTGCGCATTGTTGACCAGCTAATGTCGCAAGATATTAAACCTCCGAGATATTATTCCAGATGCTTACCGAATTAGGGCTTTCAAAGAACCAGGTCCAATTCTTTCATTTTACTTCGTATTCACAAAAATAAAATAATGATCCCCTATTTTTCGTGTTGATAGAAAAAGACTAGTTTATGCTAGAAAGTCTAAATTAGTAACAAAATACGCAGATTGACTTGCTGTAACGGAGTTTATTAACGTGACGTGAACGTATTGTGCCGCGTATTTTGCAGAAGGACGTCTATTCGTCCCCTTCGTGTTCTCGTAGCCGTCCACAAAAAGATTTCAATGCCAGTAAACGTAGGTACCAAAAGGAGAACTTGCTGAACTATTCAATTTAGATTCATCTGCTGTTAATACGTTGCGAAATACTCCGGCTGATGCCAGTTTAATTTCTACAAAAATCGACGAATACAATATTGTGTCGTGTTGTTGCTGAAGCTAAGTTTACTAGAATGCCCTTATCCGTCCCCAAAGTCTTAATTCATGGTGATGATGTTACAAAATACAATTTGTTGTCCACAAGCGAGCTGTCTGAAGAAGCAGCTGAAGCGATTAGCAAATACATAAAATATTAAATAATTTCAACGAGAGCATTTAAACGGAAGATGACGCGTATTGACAAACTCAGACTTGATTAACAGGCTTCTTCTTCACTCAGATCCACTTATATCAAGTCTGAGAAAGTTACTCCCAAAAAATGAGTGTTCCATGAAAATCTGTAATAGAATTGTTATCTTCAAATAAGTAATTATAATGTTTTACTGTTATAAGATAAGATAAGATAGGTACTTTTATTGCACTCATATTAATATTTATTCTATATAATAAAATTTGTACAGTTTTGTGTTTATTGACTATGAATTACATTCCATTTTTTATATTACTTTCAGGGTATTCAAACGTTTTAAATAGAAAAAAACCTGTATTGATATGTATGGCCGTCTTTCTATGAGACCGGAATCACTGTGCTATGCAAGTAATCAGAATCAAGGCCTGTACAGATTGCCAACTCTGAATAGAAGTACGACTTGAAAACCCTCGTTTTCTTATTAAGGCATTGCGTACATTTCTTTACAGGCTTTTCAACGTAACGATGATATTTATTCAGGATCATTTTTGGGAGATTGAGAGGGTTTTGTATGGTTTTAATAGTTAGGGATTTGACAATTTCATTAAACAGAATGGCGGTAATAGAAGATGTTCTTGAATAGATGAGAAGTTACGTTTCTTGGCGAACGTGATATAGCGAAAAGTGATGATTTAAAGTGTTGTCTTATCACGTAAGTATCACGCTATCCATTTGGGATCTTATCCCAGAAGGGAGCGCACGGATTTTTTAAAAAGTAAGTTAACTGAAAAGTTGTGAGTAAGATTTAGAGAAGTAAAAAGTAACACTGGAAACTTTGGTAATTTTATCTTTAGTACGTCCGAAAAAAACTGGAATTGCTGTCGTATAACTAAATATTTCGGGACAATCTTACACAGATCAACCTAACCCCAAACTAAGCAAAGCTTGTACTATGGCACCTACAGGCAGCGATATACATACTTAAATAGATAAATACATACTTATACAAATAGAAAACCCATAATTGGCGACAACAACGCTGCAGCAGACGCTGCAGTCGAGAGCAGAATGTCATCATTAATCAGTCACTACTGTTCATTACTGATCCTTCCCAAAAGACTTATGCCGTTATTCATAAACGCTCAACAAACCTCCGTTAACTAATTTGTTGTTTTGTGCCAGATTGACATTTGCGTTTGTCAAAAAGGGACAAAACTAATATGGGTCTGTCAAGTTTTTATGAATAAGGCGGTTATTAGATTAACTAGCTTGGAATAACTAGCATTAGATTAGAATAACTAGCATGTAGGGAAAATGACGAAGCCCAGATTGCTCTAATTGTGCGTATAATGACGACGCCTGTTGCTAATTTATATTTGTACTCCATAGAAAGTCTACATTGATAAAATTAATTCATATTTTGTGGAACCAATTATTTGAATTCATCAACATTCGAAGAAATATTGAAAGTCCTTACTTCCATAATATGCGAATATTAATTGAAAGCTTTCTTTCTCTCCCCTGTTAAAGATACATAAAGAAACATGTCACGCCTATTGTGATAAAAATACGTGAGTGTTAACCGTTGCAATTTAATATCAATATGTCTCACGAAAGTTTAAATTATATGATACATAAAGCGTTTCATATAAGTAGGTCAAAGACTGACATTATGCAGAACTTCTATTGTCTGTGGTAGTGTTTGCGAGAAAATCGGCTGTGATAAACGGACAGGAAGACACGAGTATAATCGGCCATTTCTCAGAGTTCTAGCTTCAGCCGTGCTCCGCGGTCGCATTATTACTGAGTGCTTTGCCCGTTAGAACAATTTCGCATTGCAGTTTCGTAAAGGCTTAGTTCTCAAGAAAAGCTTGCGAAATACGTATAGTTCTTGTCAAGTAAGCATGTTTAAGTACCTAAATACTTTGTGACTACTTACATCTTTAATTAGTTAGGTGGAGGATATCTTTTATCTCTTTCAAATCTAAATTTTCTTTTTTTTTTAAACCCTCGTAAGACTCAAACTTATTAAATAACATTTGAAACAGGCCACTAACATAAATAAGACGTAACATAAGTAAGATGTTTCGATCTTTACGAAGATTGTCATCAGAAGCGACCACCCGCGACAGAGGCATGACCTGCCCTGCACTCCGGCAGTAGCCCTACCCGAAATAACCTCTGAACCACACCACGGTACGCTCCCATGCAATGTGGAGGCAGTGAAGCGAGATCAACAACATCTTCCCGCGAATACCGCCTGCTGCGACAGCCGAAGCCTTCCCCTCACAAGTGATGCTTCCTCCTAAACAGTTGTTGCTTGCCAACGTGATGCTAGATGACAATGTAGGCAAGCGGGAGGTCACCAGTAAAATAACCTACCCTAACCTAACGTTGCTCCCGCTTGATAACTTACCAATATTTTTGTTCAATTCAACATAAAACCCGAATCCTAGCTCGTTACCTAATACAAAGAATTTAATTTCATGTGGATAGCATAGAGCAGTAAACAGCCTTTAATTTCATCAATCAAAACGTTTAAAAGACGAGACGCCCGGTCTCTATACGTAACAGGCATGGCGCGAGGTTTTTCCTTTGAAGCCCTTGAAAATGTGATTAGCCCAGAAATCGTTACACAAAACTGCTCTGTCAATTTAATTAATTCCAGCCGTGCGCAATGGAGCCCACATAATTGATCTTAATTATGAAAATTACGTGATTTACGTCACTTTCCGATTTCAATTATTTTCTCATGGGCGTTATTTTTGTTTCAAATTTATTGCTCCTCAGCGTTCTAAGTTGGATTTATTCGTCCCCCGGGCCGCCTAATAGCTGGGCTTTTGAACAACTGACATCAATTTTTACTTTACCCATGGAGTTAGTATTGACTTTAGGGTATGGGAGTTTACGGTTGTGTTGGAGAGTGCGGGAATGCCTCTCTTAGTTAGGGCCCCGTAGTTGAAAAAGAATCCTTTGTTTCGTCATGTCCGGCCGCCTGTCTACAAGAAAAGTCATTTAAAACAAGAAAAGATACCTAATAATTAAGTAGGTCTATATTTATGTAACAAAACAAAAATGGAATCATTTAAAAATAGTAGATTCCGTCTTTCTTTGCTAAGTTTCATAGATTTTTCTAGCACAGACAGACTGTAGATCTGACAACATTATCTGCTCCTGGGAACAGTTGAATTACACGGCCTCTACGCCAGTGCATAGGAGGTGACAGCTCATCCTTGATGAGGACCAAATCATTGAGATTGATATTAGGAACATGTTTATACCATTTATTCCTGGCTTGCAAATTATTTAAATATGTTAATTGCCATTTTGACCAAAACCTTTGTGAAATTTGTTGAATCAGTTGGAAACGAGATAATTGATAACTATTAGTATCCTTCCACGGATACTCTGGCAGCGCTACTAACGCTTGCCCAATGATGAAATGAAATGTCAAAATTTCATAGAAGTTTGATGTTTCAAATAACACTTTCAATTTTATCAGTTCATTTACTTGGAAGAGATAACGTAGTGTGCTCTACCATTGGTTATCTTTTATAGAATATATAAATCACCAATGAAGTAGGTATGATTTCTTTGTTTCCCGGCCCATGTGTGACGTGTCATTGTTTAGTTATTTTAAATAGATCGATACAATGAACCACTTACTTCAGTTTAATTCTCTTGACCCTTCAGTCCCTTCATACCCTTGAATCCAGAAACATAGCAGTATAAAGCAAAATGTTCGCTATCAGATGTCTAAAAAGAACAATGTTATCGCTCTTTTCAAGAGTCACAGGCAAGAAACTCTCCTACCTGTCCTTAAACATAGTAGCACTTACCAAAATAAAATAGGGCAAATAACATTCGTTTCAACCGCTCGGGGGTCCCGTACGACTCTAAAAAACCGTATAAGCCGTAGCATTACGTCGCCGCCTCGAAAAATACGGCTAAATTGGGTGTCAAACGGCGTATATTCCTTAAATTGGTATCCCTGTAGATGTATTTTTCCCGCAATGTATTCTGGAAGCGTAGCCGATACTAGCTATCTATTTCCATAAGCGTTGAGGGCTGACACCCGACGTAATAGAGAAATGGTCATATTTCCATTCGGCGGGGAAAGCGAATTTGTTAGCGTTGCAACGGGGTTTATGTCTGTTGATATTTGGGATGGAAATGGTGTTACTGTTTACGCTCTGTATCTTCATTTGTTCAACTTTCTTCTGTATCGACAATTTTATTTAGTCTATGTGCTGTTCTTTTATGAAGACTTACGTAGGTATTGTTACATTATTTAGTACAAGAACAGCGAATTTAATCAAATAACTGATTCTGAGATTCTGGCGCTGATCAATACGCCTTTTTGGGACAACGATCGTTCTATAGCTTCAAAAGTAACATAATTTATTCGGTATTACGAATAAATAATTTTCATACTCATTTCACTGCCAAAACTCACTAAACCTAGTTACTACAGTTTTAGACTTTGATCGATAACACCACAATATATCCACACAAGTGGCTTATTTAATTACCAAGTCACGTGGTTTTATTTGTTTTAATCATTTAAATATCTAAAAATACAAACTATAGTCCGAATCCTGGTCAGGGCATTAATATCTGTTTATAACAAATATTTGTTTCCGAGTAATGGGTATTTTCTATGTCTATAATGATATTAATGATATCATTTGTATCCTTTATGTATATCGTCGCCGAATACCCTCGACACAAGCCTTGAGCTTACTGTGGAACTAGGTCGATTAGTTTAAGATTTTCCCATAACATTTATTTATTTAAATTGAGTTATCATCACCAGAGCTTACAAAAGTTTTAGTAGATAAAATATTAAAATAAAATAAAGAAAATAATTCACTGATAATCCAAAAGTTGTTTGAGAATTGTTAAATACTTCATGTAAGCAACTATTTGTAATCAGTATTAACACTTAATAGGGTTTCTGCTCGAGATTTCTCGAACTCGAGACAACTCGAGAATTTTGGTTTCATTCGAGACGAGAAAAAAATGTCTATGACTCGAGAATTTTCGAGTCATGCGCGGCGGGCACGCGCCTTTTCGCCCCGTACAACTTGACTTAAAGAAAATTAACTTGAGAATGATAAACACAGAACTTTTATTATTTTGTTTTTATAAGTAATACTTCTTCATTACAGTAGGCCCAGTAGTGTAAGTTGGTTCTGTGTTAAAGTCGTGACAAGGGCTTCTAATCACGATTTTTTGAATTCAAGACAACTAGCTACACTGTTTAGCTACATTTTAGATGAGATAAAAATTACCGGAAGTCAAGAAGTATCAAGTCTTCTGATGGACCGAACATCAAAGTTAATATCGGACGTGACTGCCTTAATGCTCAACTCGTGGTTCTACATCAAAATGACTTTTCCAGCTGTCTATTTATCAATTTTTCTTACAAAAATTAAACTTATTATGTTTGAACTACCCCAAAATGTCAACTGTTCAAGACTCGGATGAAGTCAGCGGTGACGATGATAATTCTATCAGAAATTGGAATCTGAAACTGCAAACAACGTGCAATATCTACAGAACATTATATATTTTTATAACAAATATGATATCTGTTAAAAGTTCAGAAATAGCCCACTGAAAAACATCTTACAAAAGCATGTAGGTACCTAACAGAAGATTCTGTTGATGCTGAAAGAAGCTACACTGAAACTCATTCAGTATTTTTTCCCTTTAATATTTTATTTATTCTGAGACAATCGACGTAACAATCTTCCAGTCTTGTACTTAACTTGATCCTCGTATTAAATCGTAATAATGTACAGGAGCCCAAGCTGGTGATACGGGAAAGCTTCCTCACTATTGAAATTAGGAACCTTTTGATTTGAATAGCTACGCGTAAGAACCTAGACAAGTATCGCTTTACCTGGCGAGAATGAGAGGATTTTCAAACTTTATTCAATGGCTTATGTTAATGCGATGGAGGCAGACTGCCATGTTTTTTGCCTGTGCTGGACATCGGCTATCTATGTCATGTGTAAGGAATACATGGAATAGGTACTCCGTTTTGTTAGCCCATCGTATGGGAGATCACGTTCTGCCCAGTGACAACAAGTGCTTTAAAGGATAACTGTCGTAACTCTTTAGCGGTTAAGACTGGATAAAATGCTTAATTCAAACCTCATCGCCAATTCATAGTTATAAAAAGTTATATATAAGGAAAACATATAAAAAAATGTCGTTATAGGTTGCTTTATTATAAGAGGATTGCCTTTAAAAGGGTATTTATATTTTAACAATGAATACTTACGGTGGTATCCGGAAAACATTAAAATTACTATCCTCCAAAAAAAGACTCGAGACTCGAGAAGACTCGAGAAATTGGGCTCGAGATTTCTCGAAACTCGAGAATACAAACGGGCCGAGAAATCAGAAACCCTACACTTAAATATTACTACTCACACTACCACTCTAACTACTAACTACACTAACACTCAAAATATTATTTTTATTTAAATTCCAGACGTTAATATCGTCTTTGTTATCTTATTTCTATGCGTTTTAGTCGAGATTTCAATTAGTAGATACTTAATGGAAAAAATACTACTAAATTGGAATTTTATCGCGATGTTATAGGAACAGAATGAGGAGAAGAATTAAAGAAAAAAGTAACAACTTTAATTAATTTCCACAATGGATACGGTATGTGCTATCACGTTCAGAATTGCATAGGTAGTTTATGAATGAATTCATTCATAAGTTGCCCTTATGAACATGCGTACAGTCAACCAATTTGAACCCTATGCAACTGTAGGACTATGCCTGTGATGCTAAAATCATTCTGTAAGAAATCTCTTACTGGCTTAGTGGGTACTGGCTGGGTGGTGTTACTGGCTTGGTGCGTAGCCAAGATGCCAATCGCTCGCACCGCGCAACGTATCGTAGCTATCTTTCTCTGTCACACTTCCTTAAAAGTGCGACATTGACAGTTGTTTCGTTCGCAAGTGAGCGTTAGCAATTGGCATCTCAGCTATAAAAGCGTGCGACTTGCAATCCAGACGTCGCAGGTTTAAACTTTGGCTCGTACCAATGAGTTTTTCGGAACTTACAAGCGAAGTATCATTCGTTATTAATCAATAGATTTTCGGTGAAGGATAACATCGTGAGGAAACCGAACTAATCCTAATAAGGCCTAGTTTACCGCTTGGTTCCTAGTTTAGTCGCTATTGTAAAACTAGTGCGCTTGCCAGTTGCCAAAGCGGACTCCAGTCTCCATAAGCCGTGGGATAAGCCGGGAAGTAGAAAAGAAGATACGTATGTACATAACATAACATACGGTAAGAATTATAAATTGAAAGAGATGTCATATACTACAGAAAATGTGACCAAGGTCCCCGGTCGGACATCTCTTTCAATTTATAATTTATATATAGTAGTGTGACTACTTAATAAACATGAATCATAACATTTATTATGTTTAATAAATGATTTAATTCATGCTTTACAATTGTAGAATACGGTAAGAACTTATTAGGGAGTCAATTTAAACAGACTATACAAACGGGAAAAAATATTACCCCTACCTACCTATATGATAAAAGCAAAAAAAAAAGTCTTTTCAAGAGACGAATAAATTACGTAAGCTTTAAGATTAATTATTTGCTGAACTTAGCACCTATTCAGATTACAGATTTTTGTCAAGTACCTAATGTTACTTATTAAATTTGGCTCCCTTGTCGCAACTACGGGTACGTCTATGTTACAATATTATTATTACCATTTTTATTAAGAGCCGTTTCAGTTATTAATGGAATTTCAGGAATTATGGAAAAATTAATCTTTCAAATTCTTTGGGTTAAATTATATCTCACTAGGCTGCTGCGTCACCAACTAATTTACCACCACGTCGGTGGCAAATATACATACGGCCCACCCGATGGAAAGCGGTCATCGTAGACCCAAAATTCTTGAACTTGGTTTGACGCAATACCACGTACCAAGATGACTAATTATATGTATAAGATTATAGACTGAAACATGTTCCATTAATTTTATAAAACAAACATATAATGTCGTTTGTATCATCATCAATGCAAAATTGTTCACTAATGTCACTCTGACCCACATTTTTGTTCTGCTTTGTGTGTATATTTCATTTAATAAGTAAATATGTACTATATATAGGTAATCGAGTTCTAAATCAAATCAAATTAATTGAAAATAACTGGAGCTTCAGAATCTAATTTCGATCTTACCTTGCCCTGAATTCATCTAGCATGTATTTACATATGTTTTCAGTAAAGCGGTTCTTTGATTTACCATAAAGATTTCTACATCACACTTGCTCCTAAATGGTGATATTATATGCAAGCATACCTAGACTTAATGAGCTGTATTCAGCCCATGGTCACGATGGGTTCCGCGACCCGCGCCCCATGCCACTAATAATTATTGTTTATTTATCTGCCTAATAAGTTTATTTATTTCCTCGCAAATGTGACGAAAAATATTGTATGTATCACGTTCGTAATTTCTTGTTTACCGCCCTTAATACACAATGTACTAAAAAATGAACCTTACCTACAACCAACAATATTCTATTATAACCTCACAATATACTTACACTCATAGTGTAGTTGTATCGACAGTTGATTAATCAATAACAAATTAAGGTCATAGTTTTAGTTTCATTGTCGCTCAATTCTGCAGTACGAGTATTATAACGACATGTTCTGTATTGTTCCAGGCTACACTAAAAAATTGCATACTTACTTAATTTGATATGCCAATACTGACATACAAGCACTCTAAAACATTACGCTCCCATCATCAACAGTGGAAAAAATAATGAAATGAACAAGTTCCGAAAGTTGCCACGTAACGGCGTGATCGATACGGAAATGGGGGGTTTCCAGTACCATTCGGAGGCAGGCACACGGTTGGTAACGATAACGAATATGAGTCAGTTAACAATATACAGAGCGTGTATTTTTAATATTCCCTCAAATTTTAACCAAATGTAGGCGTTAGTCCTATGAACGGATATTGAAAATAAAACTTACCTTTTAACTGTTTATTTTTTCCTTATGAAATAATTGTATTGTAAAGTATTGCTACTATGTTTTACTGGTGTAACGTCACAACTTTAATGGTTAAAACTAACTTTAAACTACCTTATACATATAGTTTTCTGTTTCCGCGATTGTTATTCATAGAAATGAAACACATTATAATAGATTCATCGCGTTTATGAACACTATGACTAAGTTTTAGAGTCCTCACATGCTTCAGATGACATCTAGCCGTCACTGTGATACTAGTGTTTTGTTATAAGCTTAGATATTCAATAACTTCGCAACCTTGACCCTTAGCGGAGCGCCATCGCCAGTAATATAAGTTAATAGTGTTGAGAGTGGTATATCGACATAGAAATAAGTACTCTGATAACGCAGAACGAAATTCGTTTAAAAATGTGTTTTCTACTTTTACCATTTTTTACAATTTTTTTTTTACTTGACCTTTCAAATAGAGTTTCACTCATCAACACACTTCACTCATTTTTAGACCTACAAAAGTATATACCACCCAAAACCATATAATATTGAAATATTTTCTTCACTTTTTAAGCTAACATGGTGATTTGCTAATGCAGCATTTGCAGTTATAATAATAACTGCAATCTAAAACGGGATATCGGATGCTCATAAAAGAATATAGGTACATGATAAATTAATTTAATTTCATAATTTAATTTCCAAAGCCCGGAGCAAGTTGAAACAAGTTGGTTAAACCGGGTAATACAGACGCTATTTATTATTCTTAAGGTAGGTTTTTCATTTTTAGGTAAGTACCATAATTGTTATTTATTTATTATAATAAAGTTTTAGTTTATCCCGTTTAAGATTTTATTTGTTTGTTTATTGATTATATTTGATTATCTTTGCTTGTTTTGAATGGCACCACTACCTTACACCAATTTTTTGGGTACACGTTTCAAGCGGTAATTACCTACGTTTCATTACTTAACCATTATTGTACTTACTTAACCATTAACGGCCTCCTAGCCTAGTTGGTAGTGACCCTGCCTACGAAGCAGGAGGTCCCGGGTTCGAATCCTGGTCAGGGCATTTATTTGTGTGTTTATCACGAATATTTGTTCCTGAGTTATGGATGTTTTCTATGTATTTAAGTATTTATATGTATCTATCTATTATATATATCGTCGTCTAGTACCCATAACACAAGCCTTATTGAGCTTACCGTGGGACTAGGTCGATTTGTGTAAGATTGTCCCACAAATATTTATATATTTATTTATTTATTATTCTTCCAAGTTGTGACAAGGTACAAATCGAGCGGAAAATGTATGAAACTGTCATTAATTTCATAGATATTCCGCGCCAGATTACTTACGTGAATCTATCTGTGTAGTAGCATAGATGTCAAATTCCTCGACAGTACCTACATTGGCTGTCGTAAAATCAAAAGCTGCAAAATTAAAAAGTAAAACGTACTGATGCATCATTTTACGAGTTGTAACTCACTTATCGTATTTTCATAAAAACGAGGCATAAATATGCCATTTTATTTAGTTCACAACTTCCGTAATCTCTACGGGGCTCCAGAATCAACCCATGTGTGTTTTAACCTATATTGGATTACAGTTTACACTTTGTGTACTTCCAAAGCCCGGAGCAAGTTGAAACAAGTTGGTTAAACCGGGTAATACAGACGCTATTTATTATGGAGCCGCGCTAAGAGTCGGAAAGTTATATTAAGAAGACTTTTGATTTATGCCGACACCCCCGAGTAATAGTTGCCAAGTTTTTCAAGTTTTAAACACTCAAACTTAAAGGGAATTTAAATTTGAACTTTTAAAGTATGCCTAAAAAATGAGGATTTATAATATCGTTAACTCGGATTTTAGCCAATTTTCGAAGTAATTTTCATCATAGTAAATTACTTTCAAAGATCGAACGTGCTTTAATTTATTAAAATCTATCTTGCCTAATGTCTAAAAGTGGCGTACTTGGTCTTGACAGTTAATTATAGAATCATTCACTTTAATGTAATTCGTTTAGGTTTAAAAGTATTTTAATTCATTTGTAAAAAGATGTCAGATTAATTTTAAAATTGGCAAGCCGCGTTCTCTTCGCTGGTAGACATTAATTCCAGTTTATAATTTCCATGGTATTTATTACTATAAAACGACATAAATATAAATATTTAGGAGCATTGGTGGCCCAGCGGTAGAGCGAATTTCAGTCCGAAATTCTTGGGTTCAAATCCCGGCTCGTAACAATGAGTTTTTCGGAAGTTAAGTACGAATTGTACAAAATAACGTTTAATATTAACTAATCGCTTTTCGGTGAAGGAAAATAACGTGAGGAAACCGGACTTATCTCAATAAGGCCTAGTTTACCCTCTGGGTTGGAAGGTCATAGAGCAGCCGCTTTCGTAAAACTAGCGCCTACGCCAAATCATAGGATTAGTTGACAAAGCGGACCCCAGGCTTCCCGAGCCGTGGCATAAGTCTCAAAAACACTTGGAAGAAGATGAAAGTACACAAATATAAATATTTAATGTATATTCCAAAGTTACATTTTTTAAAATGTCCTTTAAAGTCGCTAAAGTAATACAAAAAATTTGTATACACATTTTTAACATATTTTTATTTTAACACTATTATTCGCCAAAGCCCTTAAGGCTTAAGACCCTCACTCATGATAATTGCGAGTCTATTTATCTTCAAACCAACGGAGCGAGGATATTCACCCATGTGTACTCTGTTATGTTTGCCTAAGGCCAATTATTAGTCAGCAATCGTTTAGGCGAGATAGATTCTGTTAGCATACATCTCTGGTCATTTATCTAGTCAAGTGAAAAATATCCAGACATTTTAGCTTTTTATTCGTTTAACGAGCTGGCAATCGTTGCCAAATGCGAACTCGTAATGATATGAAACCAGCTCAGTAACTAATCGACCTGAGGCCTTACCATGATGTCTTAACGCGATTCAGTTGAGGACCAAAACTGAATCGCTTCCACACAACGGAAGGCCTAGTATAAAAGTTGTACGACATTAACTCCTCGACCGCGTTAGCGTATCGAGGGGTCAAAATATGCTTTGCCGGATGATTTAAATAAACGGCAAACATAATTTGAACTATTAATATACTTAGACCGGGTTACTCACGTCTATAAAGTCGAAGATAGCTATGTCTAATACTCACGGGAGTTTTCTATTTAAAATAATTTGAACTCCCGATACGCTAACGCGGTCGAGGAGTTAATGTCGTACAATTTTTATACTAGGCCTTCGGAACCTAAACTTAACCTAAAATGAATCGCGTTAATACGTCATGGTAAGGCCCCTGATATTTTAATGCCGTACCACGACGTTTTAACGCGATTCAGTTTAGGTTAAGTTAAAGCTGATATTTTAATCTAGAGTAAGAAAGCTCTTTTGAGGCTAAGTGAAATGAGAACGTAACCTGCGAATGCATCACGATTCCTGTGACTCTCAATGATAATGTCGTTATCTCGCTATCTGTAAGCACTTGTTGTCTTGTCACAGGGTAATAAATTGCCGGCCATAGACGTTCGAGCAATCCGTCGGATCTTCATAGTGTATTATGTCCACAGGGCATCCGCCAAAAATTGAACGCACTCTATTTTCGTCACTTTTAATACAATAGTTTTTAATAATCTGTAAGACGGACTAAATTAGTACATTACCTAACTAGTGCGGTAAAACAAAGAAAGGCCGAGATCGCAAATGTTTGCGACCCGAGCTGCAAGCGAGGGACGTAAATATGCGATCAAGGGCTTTATTTATTACCTCACGTGTTAGGTAAATCATTTTATGCCTACACTTGGGCAGAAATCGGCTTTTTCCGCACGCTACGCGTACGGAAAAAGCCGCAAACATCTGCGATCTCGGCCTTTCTTTGTTTTACCGCACTAGTTAGGTAATGTACTATTTTAGTCATGTAGCCTATTATGATAACGCAATTTCATGCGTTTTAAGGTGTATCATTTTAATTGCTAATCGCGGTAACCAAAGAAAATATTACCTAAGTGAAGACCGTTACTCGGGTTACTTTATCCCCAGAGGGTAGCGTTGCCCATTTAATTACTAATTATTTTTATAAAACATAGAACGTGTCTATCGTGAATACAGTTAATTTACCTTAATCTACCGATCTTTCGACACAGTTTCATGTGTGATGATCGCGGCTAGAAACTAAAATAGTTGCTGCCAACATAAGGAAAAACGCAAGTAAATGACAGTTGTAAAAAAAAAATACCGTGTCTATGATTACTTGATTACCTTCTGTCGACTGTCATTTGTCACTATCCAATCGAATTTCCCGCTCTTTCTTATGCTGTATTGCTGTTTGTTTAGGATTCTTGGAATAGTGGTGGCATATTTAGCATTCTTATTAGAGTTTGGAGTGAAAAATAATAATAGGTCAACCACATCCACCACTCCCAATATAAATATTTCTAACAACGCAATTCACAATTTACTTTTATTCATTTATGAATAAAAGTAAATTTTCTTAAAACAAACTGCGTTTAATTTTGTGTTTTATTAATCCCTAGTCGTAGAAAAAATAATGTATGCAACGTTGTATAAGTAGGTCAAAAAAGGCTCATGACGTCTTTATTAACAATTTTCGGCTTCGCCTCAAATTGTTACACACGCCACTCGCCTTTTTTGAACCCTCTTATACAACTATTGCATAAAATACTATTATCATTAAACAACACAAAAGGATTAAGTATAAACGGTACTAAGTTCACAAAAAACGACACCATAACAATATGTCGTATTGTCGCTAAAATAACGGTAGTCCAATTTTTTACAGTTCATGGCCCTTTAAGCAAGATATATTACTGAAAGTTAGTATAATCAAAATAATAAAATACACACTGTTAAGTGGATACTGGAGCAATTAATAGGCAATCATTACATTACCACATAATAGTGGCGGAGCATCAAAATGTTCCTTGGGCAAGTCGGAGCTGATTTGGACTGCTTTTCTGTTGAGTCATTATACAAATTGTGCTAGATTGGGTCATGCAAGGGAAACCGGCAGTAATCGAGTCGAATGAATGCCCCGCCACTGCCACAAAACCACTGCGACGTCCCCCTAAGGATCCTGTTTACAGAAATCATGTCAAAGGATGCGCTTTGAGTGCCCCACTTGAAGTAGGTACTGGCAATGTTACAGCAACACCAGATTATTTTGCCAGCGTAAGGGAAAAGGGCGTGTCAACAGTAAAAAATAGAATGCGTCTTTTCTGAATATATCTGTAACTTAATTTTGGAAAAAAATTACAGGTTTTTCTTACGGCGGCAGTATTTTACACTGGTACGACGCAATAACGAGATTAATACCCTTGTTTTACACTGTTAACCCTTTATGACACATATTATTTACAGGAGGACGCGGTAACGTGATTCCGGAGAAAGTCTCCAGGATCAAAGGATCAAGCCTACGCCCTCAAAACGTCGAAGTTATCTTTTAAATCTTCAATAGTGTTTTTCATATTTAGAAATAGAAACATTTGTTCTTAACAAAGAGCTATAAAATGGATAACGTTAAACAGACAAACCAATTTTTGTATGATCAACGAAAATTCATAAAACAAAATAAAAAAATTCTAAACGAGTATACAAAGTCAAATAACAATACAACGTTTATATTCTTCAATAAACGGTTCTTCAGACATTAATTATAATCGGTAGCTATATTTACCAAAATAATTTCTGCTAAAACTTAATTCATAAGCCTGCGTGTCAGTTTCAAAAGCAATTTCAAACTACCTTGAAAACACATTCCAAGCACATTTGGAAATAATTACGCGTAACGCGATCCGCAACGTCATTTTGCGTTAACTTTTCCGAGCGGGGAATTTGGCGATTTCCGAATCCGGAGCAACTTAAATTGGGCACAAATCTAGAAACTCGAGCGTTGCTCGATGACGGGCAGGGGTACAGTCGACCTAGTAAATGTTTACGATAACGCAACGAGTTATGAGCTTATGAGCGCTCGGCGAAAATGGTGAGCGGTTTGCGCATTTAAGCGCATCTTGCTTTCACAACCCCAAAGAGACTGCTCTGCGTTCAAGGTCAGCGCTTATTACTCATTGCGTGACCTGGGGCTTTACCATGACGTCTTGACGCGATTCAGTTTAGGTTCAGTTAAGGCTTAGTTGTATAGAAGCGACTTAGTTTAGGTCGTCAACTGAATCGCGTTAAGACGCCTAGGTAAAACCCCCTGTAACTTAGTGGAAAAACGACGGAATAGATTTGCCGCATTTATCGACGCCAAATTGGCTATGTTCACCCTGACAGAAAAAGAGCCGGAGGGGAGATGTTAGTATCTGTGTGTCTGTCTGTGACATCGTAACTTCCGAACGAGTGAACCGATTTGAGTGCTTTCCGAGCGAGGAATTTGGCGATTTCTGAATCTGTACCAATTTAAATTGGGCACAAATCTAAAAACTTATTAAGCCATGCTAAATATTTACGATTACTAAAAAAGTCAAAAAAAGGCAAGAGACGCCAAATTGGCTTTTTAACCCCGATGGAAAAGAGGGTAAGAGTCGAATTTATCTAAATGTGTACCTGTAAGTGAACCGTTTTGACTGCGATTTCAAATCGAAACCTTTGTTTATCGGGATGATTCTTAGCTATAGTGGACATAAATTCAAGATAGATATCTAACTTTCAAACTAGTCTCAGAATTTCAACCAATACCTACATATATTGAAGCCTAATTTGGGTTATGTATAGGTTTCATCACATCACATCACTTCAGCCGAAAGACGTCCACTGCTGGACATAGGCCTCCCCCAAAGATTTCCAGAATGACCGGTCCTGCGCCACCCGCATCCAGCGGACTCCTGCGACCTTCACCAGGTCATCAGTCTACCTTGTGGGGGGCCTACCCACGCTGCGCCTTCCGGTACGCGGTCGCCACTCGAAATGTATAGGTTTAGTTTTGTATTATTAATTACTATGAAGCTTTTTCTATTTACCCTCTTACGAGCGGATTTTTAAGGTATTTTTCAAATTATCTCATTAATTCAATTATTGTAATAGCGATGAAGAAGAATGGTATTATAAAATCAGCTTTTAACTTAGATACTCTTAACGACAAAATTTTAAAATTCGAATAAACTTGCGATACATGCTTAAAATTGCGTCGATTCTGCAAAACGCTTGTATTGTGTGCGGCGAAACGCACTTCGCAGCACACTGTCAAAAATGTACTGGCTCCGTAATTCCTTTAGCCTCAGTTCCAAGCCAAAGTAAAGTGAATCCGTTTTAATCGCTCCTATGTCATGGTCATGGTTTTTTTCCGACCGGCTTAGACCTATTCGACGTTGACAGATGTAGTGACACCCGAATGTGTCCGAATTTCACTACCATTCGCTTTTACAGGCGAGTATTGCCGCTTTTTTGATGAGTGCCATTTCCCTCTTTCAATCCACATCCTCTGGTCAGTGTGTATAGTCAACCAATTGGAACCCTAGGCCACTCTAGAACCATGTCAAAATGACAAGCAGTAAGATATTTCTTCCAATCTGCTTTATAGCGTCACTACGACATAGTCCTACAGTGGCCTAGGGTTCCAATTGGTTGACTGTACGTAAATAAATGTTCAAATATGGAATGTCAACTAACATACACCAGGCACTTTTACGCAAATAAAACTAATAGGAACTTTTGGTCAGCCGGACTGTACACACAGTCAGTTTTTCGTCACAAACATCTGTTAGAGTCCGCCTATGACTCTATGCTAAGTTTCTTAGATTTTGACAGCATATACTGTAAAAGTGTTAATTAAAGTCATAATTTCATACGAATTTGACGTTTAAAAGGATTAAGGAAGAAGAAGTTACAATTAAGTAAACAGAAAACCTAATAAAAATAATTATGAATTACAACTTAATATTAAGTAAAACTAAATATAAACTAAAACATTATATTAAATAAAACTAAATATAAACTAAAACCTACTATTAAATAAAACTAAAAAAATCTAAAACTAAAATACATGTAAAAACTTGGGCCCCCGCGGCATGGTGCCGAGGATGCTGGCAGCATTTCCCCGCTGTATTGCAATGCCATTAGCATTGCGCGAGGAAGCTGCCAGCACGTCGGTCACCAGTAGTGTCGACAAGTCTTTTCGAGAATTCTTTGAAAAGTTGTCGGGCACTGGGACCCCACGGGCCGGGGTCTCGACTCCGAACGGGATGAATTAGTAACCAGGGCCTAAAGCCCTGTATTTCATCACCTTAAGTTTTTCGGCCGCTATGGCTGCCGCACCCACTTTTTTGCTGATGAGAAAATAAAATAACATTTTAAAGTTTGAAAGATCATTGGTTTAGAGGAGATAACATGGTATAATAGTTTTGTTTTTAATCAATATGGCGGCTGCCGAAGGCGAGCAAGAGCAATAAGTTTTGACGTTTTGTTGAATTTCGGCTCTTGGATTATTGTGAAATGATTTTGTAGTAATACGTGTAAAACTGTAAATTGTATTTGGAGTTGTTTTAATTACAATTTAACACATTGTTTTAAGTCGTAAAGGTCCAGATTATCTTGCTGGCTGGACTGAACCTAGATGTCTGGCACTAAACTACAAAGACTGAATATATTAGTATCTACAAGAACCTCTAATTAAGATATAACTGGGTGTTGAATTTCAGCCTTGAAAGCTCGGTTTGGTTGCAGACTGTACAAAGATAATCTATTTGAGTTAAATTAGTTCTATCTTTGCGTCCTCGTCACGGCGGCAGACAAGCGGCCTAAAAGCTGACTGGCATTATCTCAGTAAATACGTCTTAATTTTCGCCTGAGGCACAACACAACATGATATATTATATAACCCTTACGAAATACCGACTATTTTGATGTATTAATATACTTAAACCGGGTTACTCACGTCTATAAAGTCGAAAATAGCTCGACATGTTTGCAATCGCGGCAAGCGCTTCTCACTCATGATTATGGGGCGCGGACCGTCCCGAAACATGTCGAGCTATTTTCGACTTTATAGACGTGAGTAACCCGGTTTAAGTATATTAATATGTCTAATACTCACGGGAGTTTTCTATTTTGATTGATTTAGGTACTTGATTACGACCGTATTTTTTTTTTTATACGTATAATGTTGACGACTGAAACTTCGGTACACATACAAAGTATATACCTACATAGGAGATAAATACAGAGTAGGAACGGAAAAACCCTCGTCAGCACGAAATGTTTTTCGTGCTTTTAAAAGCCCAAAATCCCCGTAACTGGAAATATTTGTCTTATTAAGCCGAAGTAAGCCAAAAGTGCTGTACCTACAGTATTTTACTTACTCCAGTGCATTGTATGAAAAAATATATTAGAATATTTTTTTCTCTACATCGTCCACATCCATATATATCTAAGTTGCAGAAATGACATTTTATATAATTGTTACTCATTACTTTTGAATATGAATTGTTTAATATGATTCCATATACCTACAGTAGCAGCAAATAATATATCATATTGCTTGCATTTCAATCAAAAATTCGTGAAATTTGTCTTGAAAACAATTGTTGTATCATCACGACCACATCATTTATGATATAAATACCCCACTGCACGGCGGGCCACGTATTCTCAAATGCGGATCTTCAGTGTCATCACACTCACCAATTAATAATAATATAATAATAATAATATATTTTATTAACCAAAAGTAATTTACATAAAATTAACAGTATATCGGTGACTCCCACACTAGGCACAGCCTGTATCGTGGAAGTCAGAAACATTTGTACAATTACCAAAAACAGCGGCTTATCAAAATCTAAACAAAGTGCATGCAGTCTTAAAACTAAAATAACTATTGAGAATAGATTAAAAACATGGTGACAGAGTTTTCATCCAACAATACTGCGTGTAAGTGTAAGTGAACAAGTGGGTGTAGGTGTATGTGTAAATGTGTAGAGATGAGGGGGTGGAGGTGATGTAGGGACTAGTATAGCACTTATGAGACCTCGCTACCTGATAATTTTCAGACGCAATTTAATTCAGTATTCACTCTCTTTAGGACAGCATATCCTCAGACTCCTTGTATGATAGCGGCAGTAAATAATTTCGTATTATGATTTTAGCTCTAGCAAGGTGGCAGTTCTTAATATCACAGCCTTTGAGCACAGCATTGTAGACAGTCGGAAAGATGAATGATTTAAAGCGTCTGGCGAACTTTGTGTATACTCGAGGAACCGGGATCCTGAAGACGCGCCGCATTAACATATCCGGATACAACAAAGAATTGATTAACCGTTTATGCTCATAAACAGCAACCCTCATTAAAAATAGTCTACGGACACTAAACACACCCGCCTCTTTAAACAGACTGTCTGTAGGAAACAGTCTCGGTTTAAGCAGGGAAACCTTTAGGACCGCGCGTTGTGCTCTTTCCAGGGAAATGAGGGTAGATTTGCAGCAACCTCCCCAGGCTAGGATGCAATAATTGAGTATAGGCTGACACAGTGCAAGATAGACTAATTTAAGTAGCTGTTTATCAGCAACCTCTCTTAAAAATTTCATCGTATAAATCAGTTTACGGACTCTGGCCGCAGCAACAGCTATATGTTTTTTGAAATTCAGATTTTCGTCCAAGTTAACGCCGAGATACTTAACATAATCTACCTTTTGTATGCTGACACAAGTACAGACCACAACGCCAGACGACTGGTAGGGGGTACAGTTCGAAGTGTGAATTTTAAGACTGTTCATAAAGCAAGGGGGACGCGTCCTAGCACTTTTATGGAAGCATAGAAACTGGGTTTTGGCAGCGTTCAAAGTTAAGAGATTACGCTCTAACCAGGAGGCCACTCTTTGCATGCCTACTTCCGCCGCAGCTTTTGCGTCCCGCCACGAGCCACCGTTAAACACAATAGCTGTGTCATCAGCGTAACATAGGATTTCGCAGTTTCTGAGTTCCAAAGACATTACATCGTTTATATAAACGGTAAACAGCGTAGGACCCAATATGCTACCCTGCGGCACGCCACAAGAAACAGTTTCCAGGCCACTAAGATGTTCATTCACCTTAACACGTTGACTTCTGTTCTGAAGGTAACTTGTGAACCAGTCAAGTGCCAAACCACGGACACCAAATCGCTCCAATTTTTTAAGAAGGATAGGTATCGATACTGTGTCGAATGCTTTTGCTAAATCTAGAAAGACGCCGACACAGTAATGACCTCTATCTAGATTGGACGCAATGGTATCCGTCAAAAACAGAACTGCGTCCTCAGTCGACTTACCCTGACGGAAACCATACTGACGGTCTGACAGCAGTTTATTGGATTCTAGAAAACTAACTAACCGTTTATTTATGACACGTTCCAGCAACTTAGAGAAAACACCCAAAAGGGATATTGGACGGAAATTATCTGGGATATCTGAGGAGCCACCTTTATGAATTGGTATGACCGTAGCTGTTTTCCATGCCTGCGGAAAACAGCCCGACGCGATACTTAAGTTGAATATGGCGGAGAGAGGCTCAGCTATGATTTCACCGATTTCTTTTACGAGGCGATTCCCAATACCATCAAAACCCGGGGCGCTATCCACGTCCAGATGTTTTATGAGGTCAAGAATTTCTCCAGCATCGGTAGGCTTGATAAAAAAGGAGTTAAGGGACGCTTTGTTAATGCATATTATAAACTGAATTCATTATTGAAAACACTTAAAATCGAATCTTACCAACAATAAAACCTAGATGATTTATCGCCCTCTAAAGCCTGTGTTTTAAAAACTAATATTGCATTATTTTTTATAAAATAATAACCATTGGGCTTAAGCGAAAAAGTGGCCAAAATAATTATTCTAAAAATGAACGTTAGTTGTAGTATTGTCGTTTTCATATGCACCTATATTGTAAAATCATTGAAATCGCTTATGCCGTTTTTAAGACATTATTATAAAATGTATGAAAATTAACCTGAAAAATAGATAATATGATAAGTAGATTATTTGCCGCTACTGTATATGTCAACTTGAAATTGAAAAAACCATTAGATTAAAATCTAATTTAAAAACCGCGACGTAGGTTAAATTCTCTCTACGAGTAGGCTCTGTTATTGCATAACTCGGCTATTCTCGTCTCTTAAACCCTGGTATTTTTGAACCTCTTATGAACTTGTTAAGTAACAGTGACATAACAAGAAAAGTTCGGAAATACTTTAAGTACCTAAAGTACAGGTTGAACCTTTTTTGTAATCTTGAAACATTTTGAGTATTTTTGAGTTTATAGTTCCGTGTGCCCTTCAAAGCCCGTGTTATGCTGAAGGTGTAGCTAACTGTACACGGAGCATGACCCGACATGCCCTTGTAAGTTGCTTTTTTTGGCTTGCCAGAAGTGATGACTCAATATTAGAATGTAATTTGAAAACCACGAACTTAAATGCAACTATAGTCTGACAAACCAAATTGGGCAGTAGATTTAAAAAATGTCCATACCTATTCCCCTCTTTTCTTCGAGGTGACGAAACTACAATTAAACTTTTACTGGGTGCCAGGGAGTGCTCGACTCTGTCATAAAGCCAAGTAAAACATGTCTGTGGTTGCATATAATTACTGCCACTTATCATACATTTCATATGAAGTCGTGACATTAAAACCACAGACATTATGTATGAATGGCCATTCAATTGCGAAAATATTTAAGTGAGAGGGCTTGGTCGACAAATACTAAATAAATAAAACGCGTGATCAGAGGGCTGGGTCATATTTAGCACAGCGGATCAGCATTGCAATATAACGTGGCAATGCTGCCAGCCTTCTAGGCACGCTTACACTTGGCAGCGATTTGGGGATTTTTTTTCATTTATAGGTAGTCTATTTTCAGGTCTTTATTTTAATTTATTGACATTTAATAAAGGTACTACGAAACTAAATAAACGAATAGATGACGCCATTGCAATATTGACGAAAATCGTAAGAATCTTCATATAAAAAAAATTGTACAGCAAAACTTTTAACCTTAATATCTTTTACAAACTCGGCTCACGTCAAAACTCAATATTCCGCCCACCAAAATTATTTTGACTTCGCAAAAAATATTGATGCCGAAGGGAAACGTAATTCAAGTTATTAGCTCGAGATAACATTCGTATTGGAACCTTTGAAACAAATGCTCGGTCAGCGACAGGAAATACAGCTCTAGACCATTCGGTTTCAGAAAGATACATTAAGTACGCTCGTGATTAGTGCACGCCACTCGGATAGCTCGCTTCACTTAAACCCGCTTTTATTTCGCTTAAAATCCCGTTTAAAATAGCAACTACAGATCCTCGTAGATCTTGCTACTTGCTCCTTTTGGTTAGCAATGGCTGCTTTTGCAATGGCTGAGGGTAAATATTAATTTAATTATGATCTTTACGCCAGCTGCATTTGCAGCACTGCAACTACTGCAATCTCTTCGTGAATGTCATCTTTTACAAATCTCGGTTTTGTCTTGTAACATCAAAGGACTGCAAGATTGTTTTTGGTTTCAAGAAACTACCTCACCAAGAAGTTTGCAAGCAGTTTATCTATTAATAAATTTAAGAATTTTGTAAAGCGTAAACTAATGTCTAAAGCTTATTACAGTACACAAGACTACATGAATGATACAGCACCATGGGATAATGATTTTTTTTTGTATTGAAAAAAAAAAAAGATTAATAACTGTAATTTTTAATTTTAGTCTCTATTATATTATAATTATTTTTTCAGTCCTCCGGCCGGTAAGCGCCACTTTACGCAAAACTAAATTGCCGCCTGCCGGCTCCGTCGGGCTGAAAAATAGTATACAAACCTCGGCCGGTAAATGGGAAAGCCTCGGATCACATGCTAGTCGACCTCGGCTTCGCCTCGGCCGACAATTACATGCAATCCGAGGCATTTCTCACTTAAACGGCCTTGGTATGTAATGTACTATTATGACATTTAGATTTCATTCTAGAAACTTCTAGACAAGTATTTTTTTATAAAACTTTTAAGATGACGATCCTATTGTGAAATTATTATTCTGAATTCGAATATCTGTGTGTACAGACAGCATCAATAAATTGCTCCTTGTAATCATTTATAATTTGTTGAAGATTCGTAAGTGCTTGTTGCTATGTCATTAATGGAATTGAATGGAATTTAAAATTGAACTAAACTGTATATTTTCAAATTAATGCATGTTAGAGCCGGTGTAGCTTATTTATTTTTAATTAACTCGACGTTCAAAGTACACTGTAACATGCCTACTTGAAAAATAAATATTTTGATTTGATTTTGATTCTTGCACTCGCCTAAGTACTAGTTTTCGAGATTTTTTTTGCCCTCCCTCCTCCCTGATGTTAACACAAACAGAAAACTATTTAGGTCACGTTAAGTAGGGTTTCCAGCAATAAATACTATTCTGCATTAAAATGTGAAATTCCCGACTCACATTAGATCTGTATCAGACCAGGTATTAGATAAAAGTAGGACCTAGGCATGAAACGTGTACGCTCTAATGATATGAATAGGAATTAATATTGTATTCTGTTACCACGATTGTTATTCATTGAAATTAAACACTTTAGAACGGATCATTCGCGTTTATTAACACCATGACCCTACGTTTCGGGCCCTTACAGCGCTTTTAAAGCCCCCTAAGGTTATAAGCCCCTTTGGGCATTGTAGACCAACCATTGTTTCTGTTTTTAATTATTTTTTTTTATTTTTGTATGTAGGTAGTTTGCACAAGTAACTTTTTTGATTGACGGGGAGAATTCGCATTCTTTCAGGTCATGGCGTTAATAATCGCGATTAATCCGTTCTAAAATGTTTAATTTCAATTATATGAATAGGATTTCTATTAATGGTTTTTGTTTCAAACTATTTTCAACTACAATACTACTACGAATAAAACGCAAGAAACAATAGCGAAAGCAACGATGTCTTTAAAATTTACTGTAAACTGCTCGTTGCAATTCGACCAGAATTCTCGTCCCGATTTCGTACAACGGATTGTTAACACGGACAGGAAAAGTCGCCGTTGAAAAATTGCGGGACACTAGACGCCGTAAACATGTCTTTTAAATCCTGCCTGCGTTTTCCCTTTGGTGTGCGAGTGTTAGCGAATCTAGTAAATACGTCGAAAGAAGTAGAAATACATGCAGAGTAGCGTGTTTTTGTAATGACTTCGAATTCCACTGTTGTCTGCTAGAGGAAGACTGTCAGTGTTGGAAGCCCCTGGTCTCTAACAAAGGTACCATATCTAGACCAAAATTGATGCAAGGACTTAAATGTCAAAAGTGTCACAGAGACTTCATTGGATAAAAATAAATAAAATAAATCAATAAATATTACATAAATCGACCTAGGCCCACGGTAAGCTCAATAAGGCTTGTGTTGTGGGTACTAGGCGACGATATATATAATAGACAGATACATATAAATACTTAAGTACATAGAAAACATCCATAACTCAGGAACAAATATTCGTGATAAACACACAAATAAATGCCCTGACCAGGATTCGAACCCGGGACCACCTGCTTCGTAGGCAGGGTCACTACCAACTAGGCTAGGAGGCCGTTGATTGGATAAAGAATAAATAGAAGATGTACCTGAGGTGCACCTACAAGGGCACAGTTCTTAAAATTTAAAATTCTTCTGCCGAAATTCTTCACTCAATGAGACTGTCTTTACACTGATTACCGTTTGTTTGAAACGTAGCTGAAAGCACTTGTATGTAATTAGAAGAATTAATTAAGTTTAAATATAACAGGTTGTGCATATGCATATCCACACAGAATAGCCATAGCAGGCGTTGAAAAATTATTATCGTATTCTCTCGCAATAAAACTCAAGTTCAAAGTGATCAAATCCAATTTTTTTTCGTTATTTTTGTTGGTCGGCATGAAAACATATTCTGAGAAAAATGCAACAGTCTGTTTATTACGGTTGATGAAATGAGGTTATTTTTATTAACTTTTACTGACGGAACACCAAAAAAACTCGAGTTCTTCAGTATAGAGGGCAACTATAGTTTGACAAACCAAAGCTGCAGTAGATTTTTTTATTTTATTTATATGCCTCCCTATTTTTTGACAAAAAGGGACGCACATAATTTAAAAAATCTACTGCAGGCTTGGCTTGTCAGACTGTACTTACGCGCCCCCTGAGTTCGATGGGAATAACATTTCGCAACTCTCACCATGCAATACAACACCGTTTCAGTACTGCCAACTCTATCTATCCTTATTCAACACATAAAAACAAAAAGAGACAGAATAATTCTGTTCGCTCCTAATTTTTTCTTTTGTAAAATGTACTGAGAACGTTAAGCCACATTTTATTTATTTCACTTTACATGCGCCACGAACTTTTGTATTTTCTTTCTCGCACAATAGGCAGGAGGATTACCGGGTAAGCCGGTACCATATAATTAAAACACCTATTGTACGGAGAGCTTTAACAAGGCCGGGCTATTACAAGATATTTAATTTGAGTTGGAAATCTGATTCCATCTTTTACCTTGAACCATGCCGGCTGTGCAAAGAAATTGCTGCATTAAACGGCCCCAGATGACCGCTGCTGGGGCGAAAAGAGTCACCAGTTGTTTGTAATAATATTACCAAATTAGAAACTGAAAGAGATGTCATATACTATAGAAAAAGTGACCAAGGCTCCTGGTGAGCAGGACTAGGATCGAACCAGCGACGCCCTAACCACTGAGCTGCCCGATCACGGCACCCAGAGTCCGAAATTTTCTAAGTATATGCAATCCTTTCTTATTTTTGAGCTGTATGTATATTTGTTCTGTAGGATTGGCGGAACGCATTCCGCCAATCCTACAGCTCAGACTTACGTCTAGTGCCGTCCTTCTAGATAATCTTTACAGATTATTTTCAACTAGAAGTGAGAGATAGCGCCACAAACTGTATTAATTGTAAAAAGGCAGGGAAATCCGATCCTCCGTTTTTGAGGTAAAAACGGTGACTATAATTATCCTCGATTTGTTGGGGGGTTTATCAGTATGGTAACAATGTGTCGAATATCCGTCTGCTTATATCTTCTTGTTTTATTTATCAGCGTCTAGGCTGGGTTTATGTAAGTTGGATTATTCACTTCAAATAATTGTGAGATTTGCTTCTTTGCATCGATTTTTTGTCGGCTTTGAAGATAGGTTGCGCCTGTTCTAGAACCCAATTTTATAACTAATTAACTAAGAGAACTTATATTGAAACCTACCGTTAGTGAACTCAAATCTTATAAAGTCGGGTTTGTTATCACCATTAAAGTAGCTACCTGTTAGACCGAAACTGAGTCAATGTTGAATAAGTTAGTAGTACGGTAGCTTCTCTGGTGCGTTTTAGGCAAAGAGCTCAATGTGTTATAGTTATGTCATCGTTTAACAACACCTTATTACCAAACTTTATTTATTATTATATAGAACTTATGACAAACTAATAAGTCTAATCGTCTTCCTAGCGTTTTTCTCAGCTTATGCCACGGATCAGGTAGCCTGGAATCCACTTTGACAAGTAAACCCAAGATTTGGCGTAAGCGCTAGTTTTACGAAAACAACTGCCATCCTACCTTACAACGCGGAAGGTAAACTTCTTGTTTCCGTTGTAAAATGTTTCATTTCAAGTCTATTACCGCTCGAGAAGTAGGCCCCAAGTGGTAAAGGTAGGAGCCAAATATCATGATCTGTAATATCATACATTTTAGGGTATATTAGGGTTATTTTGAATGCCAAAAAACGCTGGATGCCTAATCTCGAAATGAGAATTATGGGTATTCCTGTGATTATCGAAATTATTTTATTTTCTAAATTATCTCAATACTCAGTATAAGGTGGGTTTAGGTACCTATTTAATAATTATTATTATCAAAATCCTAACCTAAAAAGAAAATACATACACACAATAATAATAATAATATTTGGGGACAATCTCACACAGATTAACCTAGCCCCAAACTAAGCAAAGCTTGTACTATGGGTACTAGGCGACGATATACATACATATAATATACATTGGAAATGTCCATAACTCAGGAACAAATATTCGTGATAAACACACAAATAAATACCCTTACCAGGATTCGAACCCGGGACCTCCAGCTTCGTAGGCAGGGTCACTACCAACTAGGCTAGACAGGCCGTTAAACATTCGGTTACTGCGAGTAGGTAGATATTCATTGAAATGAAACACTTAAACGGATTAAACTGCACATACTCGTATCGTAAGGTAAGATATAAGGGGCTCGAAGCGTCTTAGTTTAGTTTAGTTTATATTTATTCATAAAACACGATATTTTACATGTCAAAAAGTAAAGGTACATAAGCAATTTATAATTTTACTAGAATATGTACTAGGTAGGTAAGCGCTATAGGTACAGGTAGGTACATCGGTATATACTTGTACTTTCTATTCACGTGCAGTTGTGACACAAGTACGATATTAAGTTTATATCTAGATTATTTATGGCTTCGGGTTACTGCTCGACACGACTCGAAAAATTCGTCGATTGAATAACAGGCAAGGTTTAATAATAAAGTTTAAAGGCGACGTCGGCGTCGGGATATACCTAGATTGCATTGGTGTTATATTCGTCATGCAAATGATGCAGCGGGTGCCTGGCCTACAGCCTTGCTAGCATGAGAAACTTCCAAATTACCCGTCTAGCCACTTATTTGTCCGAAAGTCATTATCTTACTCGCAGAAGCCTGGAATAATAAGAGCACAGCTTACGGCAAACAAGATAGTTCAATAAGTATGTATTTATTAATATCAATGATAAAGATAAGATAAGATAAAGATAAATTTAAGTTTAAAGTAGATTAGGTATATGGTTACCTACTTGATTTAGTATATGGCTATTTGTTTGAAATAAATATAATACTTACTAACCGGTACTAGTGATGATTATGCCAATTTGGTGCCCATTCTTGTATGATTATTACGCGTTTGCAGCCCTTGAAACGGCTTATTTATGTTACTTGTATGAACTTTGCCTATTTGCCATAGAAGCGGCTATGTTACCGGCAATCTGTATAGAATCCTAAATTCTAAACTGTATGAAAAAATAAGATAAACATACAGGTTGTAACAAAAGTACCAAACGATACTTCAACAGCTGATAAGGTAAATGACCCTGAGTACGATGTTTTCTAATTTCGATTTTTTTCCACTTGCATCGTACTCAGGGTCATTGACCTTATCAGCTGCTGAAGTATCGTTTGGTACTTTTGTTACAGCCTGTATACGAGTATGATCCTTATTTCTCTTATTGTCCATTACTGGTGCCGGCACTCTAATATTTTCATTAATTACCTGGCATTCGATTTGTGAAATAATACATTTGTTTGCCTAAGGCATTCTGCCATTTCTGCCCGAATTAAACACTTTTCCGGTAATTATATGAAAACTGCTGTTGAAACTTTACAAGCTAAAGTGAACCTACTGTCCCGACTGTCTGTTACTCTGCTCATGGTAGCCGTACTTAGCAAACTTTCAGTGTAAACCTTAGCAACATTTTCATTTCACGACCCTGTAAATAATGTTAAATGACAGCCTGTCACGATACGCCCCTGTAAGTTCAGACTCGCTTAAACAAATACTTACTTTACTTCCAATTTAATTCGAGTTATTAAACTGAGTTTTCATTTTGATTAACGCTTTAATAATTTCTGGGAAGTTAATTAATTTGCGGCAACTGGTTTCCAGTGATTCGATGCAAACTGTATTAATAGCCATCGCACGCGACTTCGTTCGCGCCGAAACCGTTACAGCTTTCTACATAGTTCTCACTCCGTTTTATTCCAAAAAAGATCTTAATAGAAGTCACTTTCGAAAAATCTTCTCCTTAGCGTTTTTCCGGCTTATGCCAGGGGCATGGAGCCACTCCACTTTAGCAACTAATGCCAAGATTTGAAAAAGGCGCTAGTTTTATGTATGGACACAGAATACATATAACCTGGAGGAAGAATTGTCAGAAATGTTATTAGCTGAAATGCACTCTATTAAGAATTCACTAAGGTTCACTTTGATTTGACAGGATTGACTCAGGATACTGGAAAACGTGCCGAAAGAGAGTGACAGCAAAACCCCCGTCCCTTTCTTCAAGTTGCCATTGGGAAAAAATATAAAATGGTAGTTATAGTACATTACATACCAAGGCCGTTTAAGTGCCCGAGGTTTGTATACTATTTTTCAGCCCGACGGAGCCGGCAGGCGCCAATTTAGTTTTGCGTAAAGTGGCGCTTACCGGCCGGAGGACTGAAAAGTATTTTTTCTACTCGCCGACTTTAATCTGCCAATTACGAGTACATAGACAAAACTATAAGCTCATACTTTTCGATATTAGACAGTCCAACTCAACTATAATATCTCATTTCGATACGCTGTAGGCAACTATAATAGAACTTCATACAAATTCTATACTTATTTGCGATGCCGCCTGGTACTTTGCCGAGCGCGCGCCTCACGCCTGCGCCGACCGCGCCCCCCGCGCCGGCCTGCCGGCCATCTTTTTGTGTTACATCCTTGTTAAGTCGATGAAATTGCATGATGAAATTGTTCCTCCATAGATGATGATGATGATGACTCGTAGAAAAAGTATTGTATACAATCGTAATATAATTAAGTTTTTCAATCTCGTACCTTACTTAGGCCACTCAGCAAGCTTCGTGGCCTAAACACGGTACTCGACTGAAAAACCCTTCATTATATCACGATTGTATAAAATACTATTGCATGAAATTCGCAAAGTTAATTAGTTAATATGTTATATTCTCAAAATATTACTACTAAACAATTTAAATAAAATAAGAAATAACGACGTTAGAATATTTAATCAATAGAATATCTAGTAGCATGTTATGTTTAGGTATGGCAACGAACATGGCGCCCATAGAGACTTCTGTCCCTTTTTTTAAAACGCATAGTTGTAACCTCTTAATCTCGTATCTCTTTCGGCACGTTTTTCTGAGACTAGTAACCCGTCTATTACCCGTAATATTTGGTATGGTTATGAATTTTGAAAAATATACATGTATAAAAACTTTTATATACAAAAGTACCCGAGCACATAAATACATCTACCGGTTTAGGTTATGCGTTGTTTGCCAGCCTCTTTCCTCATGACTATTACATAAAATGGTTTTTTTTCTTTATTCGTTTATAGACAGATTCTGATTAGGGAAGATTCTGGTTACGGCAGATTCTTTTTGGGACAGATTCGTGTTAGGGCAGAAATTGGTATCATTTTCGTATAAAACAGACACGGAGAATTCATTTCTGACATTAAAAAAGGGCAGCGTCATATAAAAAACAAGGGCGAGTCGGACTCGCGCACCGAGGGTTCCGTATAAACTATATGTTGCAATTACCTACACCCTAGGAGAAGAAATTTGAGGTCAGCCAAATGTATCAACAGATTGCGTCAGCCGCTTGTACGGCATGGAGCTAGTATGCGAGATTGTTTTTCCTTAATATTGTTTTATGACATAAATAATTTTTTTCAACTTTAGTTATAAGACATGAAAAGTTTATTATTCATAATAAATTACAAAATATCATAAAATAAAATAAAAACTACCTAGATATATTTAAAAATAAACTAATCTAAAACTAACTATAAAATACACTGATTAAAACTAAATTAAAAATAAATTATTTAATTAAAAAACTATTCCTCCTCCATCGAATCCTCATAAGACAGTACTTTAAGCATGTTATTACATACATTTAAAGAAAAAAAATCAATCTATGTTGGTCTATATATTTTTAGTACTATGATACATTATATTACTTTAGTCACTTTTGTACATAAGGTTCCTTTTTTACTTAAAGTAACCTTAGTTATGTACAAAAGTCACTAAAGTAAAAATCTTCATCGCTTAATCTAAGGGCTATGCACACTTTGCACGGTCCCAGGCCTAAAAGCTAAGTGCAGTAAATTTTAATACAGCTTTGCGGTATTTGCAGTAACAGTTTTTCTTGTAGCTGTGTCTTGTTAATTCTGTGCACGACGACGAGTGGTCCAAACAGGTTGCTATTCATATGTAGGTGGTCCCCAATTAGATGGTTTTGGAAATTTTTGTATTTTTTCGAAAGACTTCGAGCCATGCTCGTTTTAGCCATGTTCGCCATTTGGTCTCCTGGAAACTCGCAAAATCTATCTTTATCTGTGGAATAGCTCTGCTCTCTCCTTCCAGTTAAAGAACCAACATTTAATGTTGCGAAGCGGACCTTCAAGTTTTGGTCTAGAACTAACGTTTTTATCCGAGTCCTGTCCTGTACTCCGCCCTCGGACCTGTATCCCTCGCAAAGTTGCAGATGTAGCGTGATGTGTATGCGCGTCGTTTTGCAGCGACCAAGATTAATATTAATATCTACTTGTGGCACATCATCGGATAGGCCTTTAGAAATAATTTCAATGTTTCTTGAACAAAAATTGGACTAACCAAATATTTTCGGAAATAATCACTCTGAAAGTCAGAAAAAGTGTGTGCCTAGCCTAGTGTGGTAGTCATAGTTAAGTTAACACTAAACTTGTATTTTTTTGGCAAATAAACATTATTTTTTTACATACAGGATCGATATTGGAATAAGAAATAGAGGACTACAGCACGTTTATAAAGCAATTTCTGTATCGAGCGAGCGCAATTGAGGCCATGCTCCTATGTTTTTGATCTTAGAGTCTCATGAAATAACCTTCCTTTGATCAGAGACACAGACATATCTAGCCAGGCCAGGCAATTAGGTATGTTCACGGAAACAGAAACGGTTTTGTTTTCATTCATCTCAAAGGAAATATAGAGGGCAATAAAAACAAATAGTATAGTCGCTAACGGGAAAAATTGTCAGCTGCGATGCGAGTTTCATACACACAGATTTATAAGAACTGTTTTCAATGTTTAGTTTTTTTAATGAATGATCATTATTATGATGAAGAGTGAAATATGAAATATGAATATCTTTACTATTACAGATATAATACAGAATATTTTTACCCTAATTATCAATTTCCAAACAAACAAAGTCTGTTTTCCGCTTGAGGTACGCAGCAGGTGCAAATTTTTTTTAGGTACTTTTTGACCAGTAAGTGCCTATGAAGTATATATTTTTACAAACTGCAAAAAATATGCTATCTCGCTAAAGCTCATATTTTTTTTTTACTGGAATTAATTCATTTTTAATACATTATATATTATCATGTTTTAATGACAAAAAAAAACCTCTAGCTCTGCTCATACCTACTAAATGCAGTAAAGTCATAATAAACTGTGTCGACTTTGGCTTAAACTGTACGTATTGGTTTACGAGTGTAGGTATCGTTATTATTTGTCTGTGTGCTTAATAATCACTGCTTACCTTTATTTAATTTTATTAAAATATATACTTTTTAATTAATAAAAATATAAACCTTTTTCTCAACTATCAAATGCAGCAGATTTCCAACGATAGATGTGTTTAACTAAACCACCAAACCACACCAAAGGTTGTCTGGAAGAGATCGCCCTTTAGCGATAAGACCGCCTGTTGTTTGCCTCTTTTTCATGTGTAATCTATACCAGTTTGTGTTATTTTTGTTGTTTTGAGGTGCAATAAAGAGTTATTGTATTGTATTGTATTGTATCGCAAAAAAATTCACATGTACAGTTTTCGTTTACGTACGCGAATTAAAACAAGAAGTCACTTTTCAATTTGAATTATGACAAGACAAGACAAAATCGCATTCAAAACGCGGTAAAAAATTAATATTGACAAAAAAATACATTATCTCTGAAACTACATGGAAACCAGAAAACTTTATACGAAATTTTAGTCTTGATATGTGAACAATGTGCTGTTAGAATCTTTTGGTTCCCCTTCCTTGAAGGCACCTTGTATATGTGTGTGCGAAATTGGCACATCATCCAATCACTCAATCTATGTTATTTACTATAAAAGTATTAAAACATTGGTAATCCAGCACCACACAGCTAAATTGCCAGTAATTCATATATATGAAAGCATCGATGATCGTTATATGATAGCTTTCGTAGTTAGCACTAATGTGAACGGGAATGTTTGTATGTATGTATGTGTATGTGTGGCCCGGGTGATTCATCGTCATTCATCTTCCTTTATCGGAGCTCAATTTCGGAAGACAGCGGTAACGCTGGTTCTCACTGAAAAGTCGAAAGCATGCATAGTAAACGTTTACGGCGTAATCTATAAATAATTCAGTTCAATTTTAACCCAAGCTTCATTTTCTGTTTTTTTTTTCTTCAGATCATCCTTTTAAGTGTTCCGTAGTCAACTAGGAACACTTTTAGTTTCGCCATGTATGTCTGCGTGTTCGGATAATCTCAGTAACCGTTAGTACAAGTTTCTTTTATCGTACTATAGAAACTAAAACATTAGCTAAAAATTTTAATTCTATTTTTGTCATATTTAAAAAAAATATTTGTATAGAAGAATTTTATTGAAAATTAAAAACTATAGTCCGTCTATTATAAGTTTCTTGGATTTTGATAGCACAGAATGTGTAAGTGTATTGTCATCATTTCATAGAAGTTTGACGTTTAAAATAACACTTTAATGTTTGTCAGTTCATTTGCTGGACAGAAATAATGTGGTTTGACTCTAGAGGTGTAAGAAATATCAACCGATAATTACATTTCTCGGTTCAAAACCTCTTATTGGTATGAGTCACATTTACATACAGTACATACAGCTTTTTTCGGCGAGGGAGAGTACTAGCGAATTTATCATAAAGGCTAGAAACCGTTGGTAAGGGACGGAATTGGGCGCCCGCGGCCCAGACATATCGATTGAGCTGACAACGTCGAGCGCTGTGCGGCTGAGCGAATGAGCAAACGACGTGTTTGAGCTAGCATGCCTAGCCTCCTGACGACTGGGTATCAAAATTTGTCAATTGAAATTTAACTCTGTCAAATTGACAAAGAGTCAAAATTCCATTGGGGTATATGTACTACGTATAGGACGCGGGAAGTCAGGAGGCTAGGTTTAGTTCTAAATGAGACTCGATTAGGAATAAAATAATATGACTAGGTATGTGTTTAATACGGTGTGATACGGACGAATCTCTAAAGGTGGTTAGTATACTTAGTATAGAGCATAAGAAATGTAACTTTTAGTTAGAATTGGAATTAAAATAGTATCCATACAAAATACGATTCGACCCGCAATGGTAATGCAAACACACTCGCGTTTAACGCTCGTTTGGCAGTTAAAAGCTCATGTTTAGGTATAGGACCTATATTATTTTATTATAGGTAATGGTTGTTTTAAGTTACACTTAATTATGACCCATATGAATTAATTTACACTTACAATTAAGTTACAAGATAATGAGGTCGATAGACGAACCGAAAACGCCTGGAAGAGCTATTGGGCAATGAAACACCTGATAAAGGGGGACCTACCTCTGTCACTCAAACGTAGGCTCATGGACATGTGCATACTTCCAGTCCTCACCTACGGCGCTCAGACTTGGTCTTTGACGGGAACTCAGAAGTTCAAACTCGGGGTTTGTCAGCGAGCTATGGAGCGCAGCATATTAGGTGTAAAATTAAGGGATCGTATCCGGAACACACGCTGCGTTCTAAGACTCAAATTATGGATGTAGGTCGGAAAGCGGCCAAGTTGAAATGGGACTGGGCGGGTCATGTCTGCCGTATGCCGAACGATTTGTGGGCCAAGACAACCACAGAGTGGGGGCCCCACAACTCTAACCGGAGACCAGGCAGACCCCGTCGGCGATGGCGGGATAACTTAGACTCCTTTTTAGAAGATTGGCCAGATGTTACACAAGACCGAAACGAGTGGAAGATGAGAGGGGAGGCCTTTGCTCAGCAGTGGGACACATAAGGCTAGCAATAAATACACGTAAACTTAAAAACACCTCCCAATTAATCATAACACTAATAAATTCCACGCCTCACACTGCATTGATGGAAAGATAGCCAGAGGTGAATTAGCAACAGACGGTTAGAAATTGAAGAGATTAAAATAATTTATTCGTAAACACACTCAAAACACTATAGAATTATCAGACAAAAGAGTATTATATAAAGAGAAGTGCCGCGAAATGGACTCACCTCAGCAAAATGGACTTTCAGTGCTAATCTTCCGGTGAGCCCATCCGGTAAGGTGACAAGAAAGGTAACACAAACACTAAAATAACAGACAATAAAACCGGCCTAGAGCATGTCGGGTTCAGTGTAGGGTTCCGTATTTATTTTAACTGTCCGTCCCAATTAGCGAACCTAGAAGGGGTTTTAGTAGGTACCATGACCATAACGTCTATAAATAGTAAAAAGGAGTATCTTCGCAGCACTACGACACATATACACTCTTTTACTAATTCCGTCCCAATTAGCGAAACTAGAAGGGGTTTCAGTAGGTACCATGACCATAACGTCTATAAATAGTAAAAAGGAGTATCTTCGCAGCACTACGACACATATACACTCTTTTACTAATTCCGTCCCAATTAGCGAACCTAGAAGGGGTTTCAGTGGGTACCATGACCATAACGTCTATTAATAGTAAAAAGTATACACTCTTTGACTATTTGTAAAAATCTAAAATGGCTTAATTTTATAGACCATGTCCTTGCTAATCTTTGTAAACCTCTACTTTCGTGATTTTTTTCATATTTTTGTACTTGCGGTTCAAAAGTTAGAGGGTCACATTTTAGTTTTAACTTTTGGAGCGATTATTTCCGAAAATATTAACTTTATCAAAATAGTTTTTTGCAAAATTAATATTAAATGAAAATACATCCTACATTCGATCTTTATAAATGTTGTCCCAAACTGCTGTGTTTATCTGTATCTGTATTCGCAGTGTTGTCAGTTAAGGAATTAACCCCAATCTCTAACTTGTGTCATTTCAGTTCAAAGCAACATGCATTATAAGTAGGTATTTTTGGTATATTTAATAGTCTCTGATTTTAGTTTTATAATAATTAATAATGCAGTTTGGAGTTACCAATATAGAAGGTAAATAAAAACTGCATTATTATATAGTAAAAAATAGTTATAAAAGGTGGGATGTACTTCGGTAGTTCTGAAATTGAACGAAATATTTCGTTGTGTCCTGCGAATGGCCGGAGGGTGCGGCCTGTATTGATTGACCGTTATCTACTCTACTACATGTTATGAAAAAATATAGGTACTTTTTTGCAAATTTCATGTCTGCGGTATCAGATAAAATGTTCCACCAGTATTTATCTTTAGGAAAACCTAAAAATGGAAATATTGGCTATAGGAACTTTCCGCTAACGCTGCCATATTTTGTAAAATGTAACAGGCTAAGAAATTTTCAACTACGTTATTTTTTTTCTTTTGTGTTAAAAATGAAGCATAACTTGTATGGTTTGTATACAGTGGGCCAAGAAAGTGGTTTACCACTTTTGACAAAAGTTTCTGCGAGCTCTAACGATCGCTAAGGTTAACTTGACACTGACATAATATTATCGGCAGGGGAAATCGACCTTGTTGTCTCATGACGTTCAAACGAATCACAACCTTAGGGTGGTAAACCACATTTTTGGCCGACTGTACCTGGTGCAATTTTAAACTTAAATGTCATTTTCAAATTCTTTTTTGGGAGATGACGCACGAAGAGTTCTTCGTTTTTTAATATAATAAAAATAGAGTTGGTTAACGTTTACGAATAACCATTCGATTACTTAATAAAATGTCAAGTTACATTTACGTAACTTAATCGATATGTGACTACATTATCAAACCTTGCTATTAATTCATTTGCGCATTGAGTTCCTACATATTTCAATTCAAAATTTTATTGTATTATTGTATTAAGTATATTTAATTTTAATATAGTTAAATATATATTCGTGTAGTTTTCTAAAATTCAATCTTCTCCTTAAGTGAAATGTAAATTTCTTTTCAGCTATAAAGTTCTTTAAACCTAAACGTACGAGTTCAACTATAAAAATCTCGTGAGACTCGAACATATCAAATAATATAAAAACGGGTCACTCACGGGTCAAGTCGATTTTCACGCGATCTTTAGTGTGACCCATTTTAATATTATATAATAGTAGTTTATGTGATTGTACCTATATAATGAAAGGCATTAAAACTCGAGTGTCGCTTTATGCTTTATATACTTACAAACATATTATGAGCTCTCCATGATGCGTTCAAACTGTATATTTCGACTGCCAATTACGTCTTTCACGAGTTTCACGAATAAAAACTTTTCTGACATTCAATTTTTGTCATCAAATTCAAACATAATATTTAGAATAATTAATAAACATTGATTTTACAGAATTGCAATAATACGAGTAAAAAATCAAATAAGTGCCTATTTAAAGAAGACAATTATTTTTCTCTTATGGTGTGTACCTAACACCATCACACAGCACACATGTCAAGAAGCAAGACCAATATAGTCTGACAACCACAGGCTGCAGTAGAATTTATTTTTAATTTATCAGCGTTCCTTTTTAACCGGAGTGGAAAAAATAGGGAGACATATAAGTAAATAAATAAAACATCCACTGCGGCCTGTTGTTGTCAGACTTTAGTTTGAAAATAAAGTCTCCAGGCGCAAACCGACGATTTTGGCAACATAAACAAATTGATAAAGTTGGCGACCGCGCGTTTAACACACATTGCGGGTTCTTGTGCACCTGGATACACATGTTTTTCCAAAAATAATGAGTCAAATGATTTAATTCTAAAAGTACTGCTATTTTAGTCAAGATCTATGTTCATTACGGCAGTCCGTACTATTTTTAAGAAATGAAAAGTGTCGTAATTTTCACGCAATTTTAATAGTTTTTATATTTTATTTTGCTAAAACTTTTAATTTAAATACAAAATTGTCTGCCGAACAATCTGCATACACACAATATATATACTAAATAAATTGAATTAATTTTATTTTTAACCATAATCGTCTATGAACATTACCGAATTTCTTACGAAGAAAGTAAATGTGAAAATGTGGTGTGGATTCGGATTAAGTAAAAAACTAGTTTACATAAACGTCTGTATTACGTCTGTCCTCAGAGAAATGAAGCATGCAAACTTATCTTTATATGTTTTTATATTATCTTATAATTATGCAACGTACACCTCAGAAGAACTCATGATATCGCCCAGGGCCATGAGTTTTTGCACTTTTCCTTTCTAAGTTAAGGTAAGGTTGCAGAAGATTGAATAGTTTTTTGATGAGATGGACAGTCTTGTGTTTGAAACCCTTGTAAAATAAAAAATATTTGATTCCTTTCGGTTATTTAAATTAGAAGGCATAGGCAAGGATTATAATTTTGTATTATGTTGGTAAAACTTGGCTACGCCTATTGTAATACGTACAAATAATAAATTAATACATAATATAGTGTCTAAAACCTCATCTACTTACCTTATAAATTTTACGGAATAAGATTGTTAATCAACAAATTTGCCTCAAAATTCTGACCTCACAAAATGGCACATAACACGTGTCTACACAATACACTGTCGACTGAGCGGCGGATCGTAACAAGATGGCGGAATAAAGGATGATACCAGCACTAAAAAAATTAAATTAAATAGGGAGTTAGTTATATGAGGCTTCTCCCACAGGCTCTTCTCCCACTTTACCATATTTGATCAATTGTTTTTTTATTGTTAATTTAACTAACTTATGTATTATGCAACCGAATTTCTCACATCCCTCACTCCACACCATGCAACATCCCTCAACGCTCCGCTGCAATGCTTACGTAACCAAAATGTAATTTCTACACTATTTCTAAAACCCTACAAACAAAATACACGCATGAAGGAGCAACATCAATAAAATCGGGAAGGAGTTCGCCGAACGCAAACTGACGAGTTGCTAACACAAACAATTTGACAAAGTTACCGAATTTACGCTTAACACACATATATCACGGTCCCTTTAAAGGCGTAGGATACGGTCATGAATTTCGGAAAACGAATAAATTTAAAATCCGGCTTACCATCACGCGGGATGTTTGGTTGTCATGGTATACAATTAATGATAAAAACGTTTTTACAAAAAATTAAACCGACTTCAAAAAGTGAAAAATAAAATGTAAGTATTAATTTTTATTTGCTGTAAGATTCGGAAACTATGAGTAATCAAACAAATGGAGTTAACACCACACGGTACCAACTGATCCGTTTGAAGTCGGTGCCAATCGAAAACGCTATATAATGCAGAATCGGTTAAGAATTAATATCATCCAAGTTTTTTATTTTCTGTAATATGTGCCATAAGGTTATCTATCAAGCCACATAATTATTATAGCCATTATTTTTTCTACATGTCACCCATGGTCTTCATCATTAGGTTTATTTCCAATTAATGTGTTTCCGGAAGAAAAGGCTTGGGTCACTTAAGGAAATACCGAAATCGCTATAAATTTGTTTTGAAAATTGAGTAGTTCCCTAAATTCCTCATGGATCCCATCATCAGATTAGAACCAAATTCCTATGGGACCAACTTGTAGGTGACTCCTTTCTGACAAAAAAAGCTCGGAATTACCGGCTTATGTATCTGAATCTCCACATGACATCCCTGCTCTCCATCATCAGGTCATCACTTTGGGTCGGTGCGCCAGCGAGTAAGTAAGCAAGTACTGTTTTTTTTATCTAATCATGCCTAAATAATTAATCACGCTAGACCGGGCCCGGGCCGGACCGGGTCGGGACGATATGTTAATTGCTATAGAGCGCGTCACATCCTCGAGCCACGTGACGCTCTATCTATACAAATTAACACGTCGGACCTAGCGTGAGTCACCCTTTATGTATCCCGTCTAAAAGTGTAGGTACACAAAAAATATTATCTCATCTATCCCCAGCCTTATGTATCGAAGGGCCGGACAAACGGACCATTAGGATCGGATACTTAACTTATACAAACTTACGCGTAAATATCCCAATACTTTACGGGAAGAATTTTTAATTTAGCTTACGCGGGGTTTATCGGGTGTTGGGCTCAGCATTTTCTGTTTAGTATACGAGATGTAGAAGAAAGAAATATACAGGGTCATTTTAGGGTCATGGAACGATAAATCAAGGCATTATTTATATAGGTGTACATAATTTAAAAATGAATCAGCCTCATTGTTCATTAACTTTTTTTAAATAATATTGAATATTATTTTCACATAAAAAGTAAAAAAAAAGAAGTGTTTGCATGCAATTCGGTCAGCCCACTGAATTTTCATGACGTGTTGTCGCTTCCCTTGCGGTATTTGTGATTGTGTGATGTGATTTGTGAACTCAGAAGTTGACTATGATTAATTAATTTAATGATAAGACTATTATTTAGTACATTAAAAAGTATACAGTTACATTATTTGTAAACAGAAGAAAAGGTTGTGGATCACAACCCAGATCAAATAAAATGTTTTGTGATTAACGAAATAACTGAACAACAATTAAATAAAAAATAGAACGGAATCCTAAGTGCACCAAGGGGCCCGAAAACAAATGACTTGGCCGGTGTTTTTCTACAATTGAAGTAGGTACTGATTGTTTCATTTACTATCTAGTCGTACTATGTAACGTTCAATCTTTGTGTTTCTGTATTGAGAGCTTGGTATTTAACAATGCCTTTGTGTTGCTTTCCCGAACGAGGTTGAATCACTGAAAATTCCTTACTAGTGTTGTGCCAACGCCATTTTTCAAAATAATGTTTAAAATTTGTTTGTAATAATATCACCAAACTTATTTTTAAATATAGCTGTTGATTATGAAAAACAATTCTCAAATATAATACACAGATCTATCCAGCATTCGATTCGATTTTCTATTGTACGGAATAACTAAATATATACCTACTATGTAAAATGTGTCACTACTTTAGAACAATATCATTATTACTATTATTTTAAAATATATCATTGACACTAAGGCTAAAAATAAAATAATTTTGTTATACAAAAATGGCGAAGATTTCCAAAACTAGTACTATATCTTTGACCTCTCTTAAACAACTGCTGTAAAAGTACATATACCTACTGTCGAGGCAGGAAAAAGGGTGATAAGCAGGCTGAATATTATGTTTACACGGACGACTTTAGGATTTCGTTTAAATTAATTTGAAGTCTGCAAATGCTTTTCCAGCCAAGTCAAGTAGGTATATTGCTTTTTTTTTTCAAAAATGGTGTAAAAAAAACCAATACCTAATAAAACCGAAACCTTCCATTTCAGACTTGCGGCAGTTGCGGCGGGCGTTTTGACATGCCGCCCGTTCTTTTTTTATAAATGTAACTGTAGGTAGGTACTTATTTTTTTCTATACGCTATTCATGATAACTTAAATGTCGAGGTACTGACATTATAAATAATAACCACCGAACTTCTGTTCTGGCTGTTTAGGGCAATTTGTTTAGGATAATTATTGAATATGCATGCAAATTTTCCGTCGCAAAATCAAGACTACAATTTCTGTAACTTTTAAATTTTTGATTGACTATAAACAAAGCACTTTACGATGTAACAGATGCATGTAAGCATTTGTAACTGGAAATGTTGAATTTGCATAGCATTTTTGAGAAAAATAAGATTACTATATACTAGCGTGGAATATATTTATTTATAAATTTCCCTTCCATTCAAAGTCGGCAACGTCACATCATTATCCTGCCACGGCCTGAATATACTTACAAAATACCTTTCCCGTTTTAAAGCCCGTTCGAACCGTACACATAGTTCGTACAAAGAGCTTTGTTGACTTCGCTGATACGCAATATCGAAGATAGCGATTTCGAAGCTCAATTTTGTCTAAAAGCTGTTCTTATAATCTGAGCATTATCCATAAGCTGGCTATTTTTCAAGGATTGACGACAATGTAGACTTATTATTATAATTTACCCAGAGCATTCCTTAAGGCTCACTTAAATTGGTCGTTCTGGCCCGCAGTAGGCGGGAAGCAGAAAATTTACTAGTAGTACATACTTACAATACAACTATCATGGAGGATTATAACTAATATTTGAAACGGAATAATTACCATGTAGGTATGTTTGTTTCAAACAAATATTCTGTTTTAAATATTAGTTATAATGCAAATTACCATGTTGTATGGAGGATTGAATGGGGAATATATTGTTCGTTGATGCTTTTGTTGTAACTATTGCCGGTTTTATATAAAATGTGAAAAACTGCAATTTGGGACACTAACGTAAGAAAAAAAGGCAAAAATCAAGTTTCATGCTTTCTGCCAGATAGCGTCATATTTCGGTTTTTTTTTGGAGCTTGGAACCGTACTTATAGGTCCCGCAATCCGCATTGCATTGAAAGCAGGCCTTGTCGTATGTATTAACACATTGAGAGCCGGGAACCCGGTAGGGGAGTTCTCTCAACGAAAACAATGGAATCGGGTACGAGCGTAGGGCGTAGCACTCGCTGGCACTCAATGTGTAATGGAATTCTCCTGCCCCGCACGCGACAACCAGTGAAAACAAGCCTTTAGACATCTTTCAAGTTAGTAACAGAAAAAAAAGTGAAATTGTCCCACAAAAGTCAACGCAGAAATCTGTGGAGAAAGTAGTGTTGAGCCACACGAGGCGTGAAAGCCACCGTAAACCTACTCGACACGGCGGTGTAGAATTGTGCGGCGAAAATTCACCCGTGTTTGATTCCGCCGAATGGTAGAATTTGCAGTTTTTCTGTGAATTTAGATTTTTGCATTCTCGGTGCCGTGCCGCAAGAGCCGTTTTTAGATTTAGTATCTAATACTTTTTTTAAAAGAGCAATTTTTTGTAAAAATAAGTATAGTTCACGGCCTCTGCATTAATGTACTCGTACTATTAAACGGATTAGTATCTAAATAATAATTCATTTTAAGGTGTCTCGTTTAAATAAGCTATTTAGTGCTTCACTGTCTTCCAAAATGTAAACTTGTAGGTAACTATTCAAATAAGATACCTACCAGCCGGAGACGTTGCGGCGAAACCGCTTTACTTCCGCTCACAGAGGGTTTGATTAGACAAATACATATCGGGGTGTAAAATATCAAAGAACCCAACGTAGGATTAAGGAGAGCGATTTGACGTACTAAAACTGATATTATTATGCATGTGAATTTGTAAAACGTACACCAAAAACAAATATCTACAGATACTCCCAGAACGTGTTGAAAAAAGTAGGTAGTTACTCCAACTAAAATTTGGTAGTGATAATCAAAATTGTTGTATCAAGTAAATTGTTGCTTTGTAAACAACACTGTATGCAGTGAACGTAGATAAAGCATGGAAGCATTATTTCCGCTATATTATGGCGCAAGGAAAACGCTGCCGCGGTAGGCGGTGCTTATAAACGATGCCGCGAGCGATTTCAGTTTGACTACGATGTCAGAGAGTAAAATCATTTATTCTCGAAATATATACAGTAAGTGTAACTTACCTAACTACCTACCTCTACCTACCTTAAATCTAAAGTAGGTCCTTGAGGCATTGTACCTAGGATGCTGGCGGCATTTCCTCGTTGTATCGCAGAGAGTGACGGATGTCTAAAACTATTTACCAAAACAACGTATTTTGCAATGAAAAATGCCTTCATGTGTGGTGAAGTGCCGTAGTAACCATCCAGAAAATTATTGTACGTAAATCAGTGAAATCTAAAAGATATGCTGACATATTCTCTATAGGAATGATGTTATGCCAAATGAAGTAAATTATTGTATAACTTTAGTCTATTGTAATATTTTGTATAATTATTTCGACTCTTACTTACAAATTTAGACTTTACTATTTTCTTACGCGGACAGGCGGATAATAATATCAATTTCATAATCATATTTATTGTATTCATTTTATTTTGTATGTTTTCCTTTCCATTCAGATTCCCCCGAGATCCTTGCCGTCGTAAACTATGAAAAGAAGCTGTACAATTGGAGAGACACAAAACGAAACAGATTGGAATCCTAACGAGACATCAGTAGTCTGTTCTGTGCCATACAATTCAAAGATGAAAATTTTATATTTTTCAAAAATGAATTCACGCAGCTTAATAAAACAGCTATAAGTACCGATTTTTAGTTTGATTGAATAAACCAAATAAAACTTTTTTATTGTACGGACTATCAACAGTATTAACTAACAGATTCCTTATAGTGAGATCAAATATATCCTACTAATATACACGCGAATGTTTGTAAGTATAGATGTTTGTTACTCTTTCACGTAAAAGCTACTGAATGGATTTTAGTGAAACTTTACAATAATATAGCTTATACATCAGAATAACATATAGGCTACAATTTATAAAGATATTGTGTGAAGCAGGTGAAGTCGCGGTTACCAGCTATTGGTAAATAAGATGCTTAGGAGATGGTCAATTGGGGCTAAGTAGTCGTGCATTTACAATCAACCACATGGGTTCTTCCCACTCCCGCGTACAATATAACCGTAATATAAAAGAAGTTAGGCTTAGGCTCGAACACGAGTCGCTTCTCTGATGCACAGGATGTGGAACAGCTTCCTGATAGTAATTGCCGACAGATGTAAAACTCTGAAATAAAGTTATTCATTCGTTCATTACCCATTTTGACTATAGTAGGTATTATTTGAATCTTTGGATTGAGATTTTACAATGTTCACAACTCTATGATGCGTTCAAAAACCGCATATTATGACCACCACAGTGATAAACTTTTTACTCGAAAATCGCCTCATTTTATAAACCCAAATTTGAGTTTTATTCGCAGATAATAGCATATAGTATTATAATGAATAAAATTATTTTATTTGAAGGCATATATACCTATATACTTTAATAATCGCGCAGCGAATGCATTACGAGAACAATAATGTTACTATTAATTATTTCCTTTTTTTTTCAATATATTATAAGAAACATGTTGCGTGTGAAAATTGTTCTTTATTGTATCGAAGCGCCTATTGAGAATGCGTTTCCAATGACACTATTTTTCTTGTAACTTTCAAGTGTCAGCGCTAGGGCCCTTTTTTAATAGGAGAAAAATCCATTATGGATACTTCTGCAGCGTAGGACAGTGCATCAACTTGTAGGACTCTCACCGACTAAAAGTTGGTCCTCTTCGACGCAATCAGAGCCTCCAGTGGAACGCACCAGTGCCGCCCTTACGTCACGCCTCTGTGGGTCCTACTTTGTGTTTTGGACGATAGCAGTCCCTTATTGACCGTCAGCTTTTAGTCGCCTTTTACAACAGACAGGAAATACCGTAGCCGTATTCCATGTACATGGTTATTTAAATACCAATTTTATGATTGGACCTTATAAAATTGATATTTAAATAATTCAAATAATCCAATAAAGCTTTTACGGCCGAGCAGCAAATGCAAAAAGCGTGTTCTGATCAATCCACGGCCCGTGGGGAATTGAGCCGCGATAGACAGACAGACAGGCAGGTGTGTCGAATTTAAATAGCTTTGCTTATAAGCTGGGCTAGTCTCCGCTCACGACTTTGTCTGGCTTTCGGAGTTTATTTACGAAAACATATGTACATATTAAGGGTCACTTATATCAACCGGGGTAAGATTAACCCAGTGTTAAGCGTTTACCGGCTATATACGTTCGGGGAATATTTCAGATCTTCATAGTAAGTATGTCCGCCGGGCATCCACTAAACAAATTTCCCATACATTTATTGGCAGATAATATATGCCCGAACGTACATAATTATATGGCCAGCATATTTATTTTCATGTGGCATAAGACAGTTTGAAACTGTTTGAAAAATATATTACCCGAAAATCTTAGAAATAAAGGAAAAGTGGAAAATTTAACGACCTCGGGCGAGTCGAACTCGTGACTCTGGGATACACGACCATCGCTCTACCAACTACCGAGTCACCTGTTGTCTGTGAATTTGTCTACTACGAGTATATCCTTTGTACTATCGCGGTAAAAATTCTATTGGCAGTTTGAATTCATAAATTGCTCAGGCACTTTGTGTTAAGGCGCATGTACACAGCGTGTGTGTAGGTACATGCGCCTTAGGGGGTGTCACAAGCGACATCGATCATCAAATCAAAACTTAATTAATATCTTCCAAATTATAATTTTGGACTGTTAACGGTTTAGGCTATGCGGTGACTGCCAGTTTTTAAATGTATGTATTAAATTCAAGTGGCAATCGCCATTTTCTATTTTCTTCCAAATGTCGATCGTTACAAATCGACAAGATAATCTAAGACAAGTTATCTATATGTTGCGTAGATGTGATTGCGTAGAATGCTTGTCAAATATTTAAGACGTAACCAAAAACGCAAATATCAACTGTCATTGCTAAAATTGAAATCGGAATTAATATATGATTACGTGAATTTTTTTCAATTGTTGTGTGTCTCTTGCGCTCTCGTAAAATATTCATACCAAGATGTTTTTTTCTAGACATTGTCATAATGTTACAATACATTTTCTTCATAATCAAGGTGTTGTCATTGCAGTTAAAGACATTTATCATTATTAATTAGCTGTTGTAGGTTGACCATTATTGTACTTAACGAAAAGTAAAATAAAAGACGAACGAGACAATTGTTTTAAATAAATCTATGGTTAATGATTCATTAAAATTAATTCTGTGTAGGGTAAGTCCTGCTGACGTCTTCTGAATCTTGTATTTATACAATGCACCACCAAGAAGACAAACTACATTTATCTTTACATTTTATGGCTGGTAATAGTATTTATTTACAAGGAGTTTGTATACAGGTTGCCTATATCATTAACGTGTGTTGGGTTAAGCTTTATCTTTACCTACTCCGTTCGAAGATGCAAATAGTAGCTTTACAATACACCCAATATCGGTGTCGTGTAACTCAGTGTTTACCTTAAACCCGCACACTCAAACAAGAAAAGAGCTTAAGATAACACGTTTCCTAATGTAGTTACGTCCTTTCGGAACCAAGCTCACAAGTTAGCAACACAATTGGATAAGGGCATATGAGCAAACGTTGCCCAGGCAGTTGGGTACGGTCGACGTCAAATATATGTCAACACTTCAGCACCTTAGTCCTTGGTAACAGGGAGGAAGATGTTTACTTTAACGTCAACTGTGTTCCCAAGACTTTCCGAGTCAAGGCGGATATTCTTTTTATAAACTATGTAATGCAGAAGTACGGATCAATTGCGACCGCTATACTGTCATAGACGGTATGGCAGTACGTGACTCATACCACTCGTTACAAGGCGGTGCCGTTACAAAGTATGACTTTGTATGTTGGTGCAAAACAAAATAGAAGAGGATACTTCTTGTCATAAAGTAACACAGCTTAAGCTCACACAGGAACGCTGGAACCGCAATTGGCCAACATACTCGTACCTACTTAAAATACTGTTTTTGAGAATTCAATAAAGTATAAATTATTTGTTGTAAGTTTTTTTGTATCGTCGACATTATGCAAGGCACAAATATGATAGGTTATAACATTTGACAATGTAGTGATTGAAATGAAATGATATGCAACGTTGGCTGGTCTGGTCCACAATATAATATCGGTCATTGCCCGGTCCTTTTTTCCGGTTCGTCATCATTTCATAAACTTAGGAGTAAGAGCATTACGTGACATTCTGACATCCGAGGGGTCCGAGCTATGACGTGATTATTTCTATATAAAATGACAGGTCATCCCGTCCCACCCCGTCCCATCCCGTTCAAGTGTGAGTCATCCTTAACCAGGGCACAATTGTTTTTGAGGCTCCCACGTTTTTTATGTTTGTTACCCACGTCAGAACTCCGTCAATACTAAACCGATAAAAACAATATTTTTTTGATCTGAAAGCAGATGGTTCAGAATAGTCCTATTTTTTCGATATTCATTTCTTATTATTGATCCATGAGGAATTGAGGGAACTCCTCAACTTTGAAAGGCACATGTATGGTGAATTGGATATTTTTGAAGAAAACTGGTTAACTCAAACTAACTCAAAATTTAACTTTTACCGCGAAAACCAATTAAAGTCGTTTTTTTCTTAAAAAATATTATTGCTTTAAATTGCTTTACGATCGATGTTATTTAGCTTTCAGCTGGGCACTATAGAATGTTGAGGATACGACTGCTCGTTAAGCCTTAGGAATAACATTGTTACTTAGGTCGTTTAGTTTCCAAGCCGTTAGTTGATAAGTTACGAGGCTCAGGCGGCTTAGCTAAACTGCGGTCCCTCGGCCAATACCGAAACTCGCGCTAACTTGTGCATTTTTAATTTGCGTCCCTTGGAACTTTTATATGAGTTTCGTGAGGCTCAGCTAACTTAAATAGTTTATATTTGCGTTCATTACCTAAGGTACCAGTGAGTGTTTGATGGCCATGACTATCGACGCTATTACGTAATAGCTTAGTAGCAGCAGCTGTATATAGGCTGATCATATCTAGTCTTTCACGTCGACATGTACGTACACGTATGGAGATCTGACGGATTGCGCGAACATATTACATGGTCGGCAAATTATTGAGCAGCGATAGTGGTAACGGCACCCGTGAGTTTTTCAAATTAGATTTTGTAAGTTCAAATCTAGACAGGTGTTTTCATCAGGTGATGGACACTGGTACTGGCCATACGTTGCTGTAAAATAGGTACACCAGAATAATGAAAACTAGTCAGTTTGTGGGAAAACTCTATAGGTATGAGTAGGTCGTATGCTTGAGAGCAATAAGATCAAATAAAAAGACACAACAGAGTAACACAGTTAACAGAGAGTATAACAGAGTTAAAATGCACCGATTAGGTACAAGCAGCCTACAATAACCTAAGTAAAGTTATTCAGATCACATCGGCTTTGTGTTTCTAAGAAACCACACAACGTATGTAACTACATGCGTCACGTACTTCTGAAACTGATTTCTCCCATTACAAATGATATGAAACACGACACAGCACAAATTTTAGTCACAATGTTGACTTCAGACGTAAATTTTGCCATAACATTTTGAACTTTCAGAGTATCAGCACTAAGTGGTGTTTTCCTTTCGTCTGTTCGTATAGATCGGGTGCTAGAATTTGCGGGTAGATATAACAAGTTGACTTTACGAAATGACAGCTAGATCATTAATTATGTATGGAAGCGATCACTGCTGAAGCCTTCTCTGTTGTTATTAATGATACCGCACAGGCTTGCTATTTCGCAAATAAATTACAACCTACCCAAAGATTGCCGTATTGCAATTTAATTTCTTACCTCCAAGCTGTACCTACCAAAAATTACACAAATGTACGAGTATTTCCGTTCATCATTTGCTCATTCGTGAATACATTGTCTCCTAATTCATTTATTACCAGTTCAGTAAAGCGATGAGCTGGAATCACATCCGAAAGCCAATAAAAACGAAGACATGTTTCGATAAAAGAAAATCGGCAGGAATAATGTGAAACCTTATTTAATAAAGAATAATAGGTACAAAGTTGTCGACTGGGCTCTACTCTAAAAGGCTTTAATAGAAACTGCACTTATAGATAAGAAAAATTGCTTAATAATCCTATTATTCGGAATTAGATTAGACCCTTTGACGGATTTAAGTGCCCAGAGGTCACTGCTTGCTACGTTTAAACTAAATGACTTATAAGCGCCCGGTTGTTTTGTGCGGCAATCGCAGCGTTTAGACGCATGCGATTAACGGAATGCGTTTGCCCCGTATGTTTCACCTCCTGCGTCAACCGCGTAAAACAAAGGTCTATTATTATATTACCTGATTTGAAATGATCTGCGTCTAACGCATTGCGTGCGACGCAGCGTTTATCGCATAAAACAACCGCGCGCTTTACTTATGCATATAAGTAGATAGACTATCGTTAGGAGTGGCTGAAATTAGGTACATAATAATAATAATAATAACCCCCCTGTGGGGCCACCTTGTCGTGGTGGGGGGGCTTACGGGTAGAAGAACTATATTGGTCTACAACAGCTTGACCACACCCGTTGCTACGGCTGAGCATAAACATTAAGCACAACACCCAGCTAAAATACTTCCCAAACTAACGGTCCCAACCAACCTTTGGTGTTCATCATGGAGTCAAATAGAAGTAGTAAGTATAATTTACGGTCGCTGCCCGGGGGTCGCCGGGGCGCATCTGGAGCCGGTACTGGATGCCACAGTATGCGAACTGCCGGTGGCGTGGAGTTGAGCAGGCGGACCCGCGTCAATCAAGTTACTACAGCCGGTCATCGGAAGCTGAGCAGGCGGGCCTCCGATGTCGAAGTTACAGCCGAATCGAGCGGAGATACAGAATCATTATTCTCTTCCATCCCATCCACCCGCCCCTCTTACATGACTAGATCTAAGTCCACCATATCTAGTAGTATCACCGAGGATGTTGTGCAGGATGCCCTCTTTCAAGAGGATATCGAGACTGCACCCACCGAGGTTGAACCTCCCAAGCGTAATAAATGGACATCTGAAATGAACGAGTTCATACTACGCACTTACCTTCATCTTACTTCTTTAGATACTGATACAAGAAACTACTTGGAACCGTTGCACTTAAAATTTATAGAGAAATTTCCCCACATGCAGGTCAGCCGACAGAGAGTTGGAGACCAGAGACGTGCCATAGAACGACTCAAAATGCTACCCCAAAATAAAATAGATCAGATCCGTAACGAAGTTCAGGAAGATTTGCAAAGACTACAAACTGATGTAGAAATACATAATATATCCCTAGCTGCTACACCAATAACACACGAATCACAAAACAAATCCACTCACAATACACAAACCCGGATGCGATGGTCAAATGATCAGAATGAAGCAGTTATTAGAATTTACTTTCAAATAACACACCTAGAAACCAATAGAACAGCGTATCGAAAACCACTTCATCAACAATTTATTGCCAAATTTCCAGCGCTCGCTCACTTGAGTGAGCAAAGAATAGCCGACCAGAGGAGAACAATAATTTACAACAAATATATTACTGACCAGAGACTAAATGAAATCAAACATGAAGTCCAACTAGAACTTGCAACTCACAGACAGACAGACGATCTTATTACCACCTCGGATACATACATATTAAGTAATGATTTCCTAAATAACAGTCAAAACGTAAGCAGACCTCCCAATAATATTAACACAAATTTATCAGCAGGACACACATCCCAACCACAATCTGATTTAGATAGGAATAATAAAATAGAAGAAATATTTTTAGAAGCGCTTGGACATTTTGCAAATATAGAACCCACTAAGCGCCCTTTCATACCTAAGCAAAAGCCATCGAAAAATCTATCTAAAATAGTTACTTACATTAATGATAAAATCCTTCCGGAAAATATAAATAAAGACACTGATTTCCTTACCCTACAAACTATAACTTATTGCGCAGGTTGGACAGCAGCTAAAGCTAATGGAACTAAACTTAATTTGATTCCCCCTGTTCTATCACAACAACCACGGCAGAAGAAAAAGCCAAGCTGGGAACATCGTTTGGAAAAGAAGATCAATAGGTTGAGAGTTCAAATAGGTAGGTTAACACAATATATTAATGGTAACAGAGGTAGGAACCTTTCTTCCCAGGTAGAAATTATCAAACAACAATATCAGATCCACTCCACACACGAAGGAAATAATACACAATTAATAGAATTTCTGGATACTCTTAAACAAAAGCTAGCTGTTGCCACTAGTCGCCTCCATAGATACAAAGCATGCACGCTCCGGAAAGAACAGAATCTACAGTTTATTAATAACGAAAAACAATTTTATAGAGAACTTTCAATAAATACAAATAATAACCATGAAAATAATCAAAACAGTTCTACGTACAATGGCCCCGATATAGAAAACCTGCACAAGTTCTGGGCAGATATTTGGCAAAACCCTGTAGAACACAATACCCAGGCAGACTGGATCAAAACAGAAAAAACAAGCAACACTCAAACCCCAGAAATGGAATTTGAAGCGATACCAATAGACACATTTAAGGAAGTTATCCGTAATCTACACAATTGGAAAGCACCTGGGTCGGATCATATCCACAGCTACTGGTATAAGAAGTTCACTGTAATTCACCCCCACCTGCACAACCACATTAATAACTTTATTTTGCACCCAGATACAATACCCGAATTTATTACAGCAGGCACAACATACATGCTCCCTAAAGACCAAAATGATTTGAAAGACCCCGCCAAATATAGACCCATTACATGTTTACAGACTATATATAAAATAATTACAAGTTGTATTTCTGAATTAATTTACAAGCACATCCATAACAATCACATACTCGCGGAACAGCAAAAAGGGTGCCGAAAACTGAGCCAAGGCTGTAAAGAGCAATTAGTCATAGATTCCATTATTCTAAATCATGTTTTCAAGTCTAAATCAGATCTACACACCATGTATATCGATTACCGAAAGGCCTATGATTCCGTACCACATTCATGGTTACTTAAAGTCTTAGAAATATACAAAATCCATCCACAGCTTATTCAGTTTCTAGAAGCAACTATGCATAATTGGACTACCCGACTTAGACTTAACACACCGAATGGAGCAATAGAAACCGACCACATTCAAATTCAACGTGGCATTTTTCAGGGAGATGCACTAAGCCCTCTCTGGTTCTGCCTCGCACTCAACCCACTATCTAGCATTCTAAACAACACAGAAATAGGACACACACTTACGTACGAATCAAACACAAACGACGGACAGACAGACAAATACGAAATACAGTTAAACCATTTACTTTATATGGATGATATTAAGTTATATGCCTCAAATGAACATGACCTCGAGCAGTTAGCCAACTTAACTGAAACGTTCTCAAGAGATATTCAGATGCAATTCGGGATTGATAAATGCAAAATAAACAGTTTTAAAGCAGGACGACCCTACAGGCATACCTACACATTAGAAACTGGAGAAACTATAGACCCATTAGATGATAAAACAGGTTACAAGTATTTAGGATACTTGCAATCACAACTAATACACACCATAGACACAAAAAACAAACTAAAAGTTCAGTTCAAACACCGACTCAACTCAATCCTTAAAACCCAATTGAATTCGCGAAATACCATTAAGGCAATAAATACTTACGCAGTACCTATTCTTACATACTCGTTTGGCATAATTAATTGGAATAAATCAGAGCTTAAAAATCTACAACGCACTATCAATACCACATTGACAAAATTCAGGAAACACCACCCCAGATCGTGCATACAGAGATTGACCCTACCACGGAAGGAGGGTGGCAGGGGACTTATTGATATTTGGAATCTCCATAACAAACAGATAACAACACTGAGAGCGTACTTTCATCAGAAATCTAATTCTTCCTCCATCCACAATGCCATTGAACAGAATGACAAGAAATTTACACCCTTAAACCTATGGGATAGAACCACCCAAAAATCCGAAGAAATTACTGACAACAAAACCAAAATAGCCGAATGGAGTAAAAAATCCCTACATGGAAGGCATCTTCACGATTTAAGCCAACCTAATGTCGACAGAGTGGCGTCGAACGCATGGCTGAATCGTGGCGAGCTCTTCCCAGAAACTGAGGGGTTCATAATGGCTATACAGGACCAAGTTATGGAGACTCGCAATTATCAAAAATTTATAATGAAAAATAGAGTCACGGATTCGTGCAGGAAATGCAATAGTTCAGGAGAAACTATACAACACATCACCGGAGCATGTAGAGCCATAGTTCAGACAGATTATAAGCATAGGCATGACCAAGTAGCCAACATAGTTCACCAAAAACTTGCAATAAAATATAGCTTAATACCTCAACCAGCCGTTCCTTACTATAAATACACCCCCAACAGTGTATTAGAAAACCAATCTCACAAAATGTATTTCGATAGAGCTATACTAACAGACCGAACCACACATTATAATAGACCAGACATCACTGTAGTAGACAAAACAAACAAAACAGCCCTTTTAATTGACATTGCAATCCCAAACACCCACAACGTACAAAACACAATCGCCGAAAAACTTACCAAATATACCGATTTGAAAGACGAAATAGCCCGAATATGGAAGTTGAATAAAGTTAGCATAGTGCCTATAGTTCTGTCTACTACAGGTGTCATCCCGCAACAGTTACACACATCAATAAAGACCTTATCACTGCCACCATCATCATACTTAGTCATGCAGAAAGCAGTAATTTTAAATACATGCCGAATAGTCAGAAAGTTTCTACAGAACGATTTACAGCCCCCTAACACAAATACTCATCCAGAACCGGAAAACAACCAAGCTGTTTACAGCCAAAACTCGCTTGGTGACTGATATGGGATGCACTTGGCTTCGGCCCGTGCATTCCATTACACCATTATGCATTGCATAATGAGAAAAACAAAGAAAAATAATAATAATAATAATAATATATTTTATTAACCAAAAGTAATTTACATAAAATTAACAGTATATCGGTGACTCACATAAATGTATTTTATTATTAAATCATGAGTGCAATTAGTGCCTCTTACGGCACTCGTGTTTTACATGTGTCACATGGAGCTTCATAATACCTTAAAACTTAGATATAATACGCACCCGTACCTATGTTGCAATTACGTGTTAAGGTTTTTCTATCACCCGTGATGCTGATGAATTCTTAGTTCTAAAAGTAGGTATTTTTTTCTAAATTGGAAATTCGCGAGATCGCGAGCTCTTTCAATCCTAGTAGGAAAAAAAAGTGTTCCTAGATTTTTTTCCCATTTCGCCACCACTTTTTCAAAATATTTAGGATACTTTACCTCCTACTAGTGGGAGAAAAAAAAGTAATCCTAGGATTGAAAGAGCTCGCGATTATTTTTTTATGCTATAGGTGGCAAACGAGCAAACGAATCGCCTGATGGTAAGCGATTAACGTCGTCCATGGACACCCGCAACACCAGAGGTGTCGCAAGTGCGTTGCCGGCCTTTAAGGTGGGAGTACGCTCTTTTCTTGAAGGTTTGAAGGTCGTATCGGTCCGGAAACACCGCTGGCGACAGTTCGTTCCACAGTTTAGCTGTGCGAGGCAGGAAGTTTCGGGAAAAGCGCACAGTTGAGGACTGCCAACCATCTAAATGGTGAGAGTGGAAATATTGTCGCGTAGGGCGATGGCGGAAAGAAGCGGCAGGGATTAATCCGAACAATTCCTCGGAACACTCCCCATAATACATGCGATAGAAAATGCAGAGTGAGGCCACATCTCTACGCAGCGCCAAGGGATCAAGCCGATCAGAAATACGTTTATATTCCAAGTTGAAAAATATAAAAATTCCCAATTTAGCAAAAAGTGATTTTTTGACAACAAAAAATAAAAAGCTCCAAAACTTCCAGAACGCTTTTGGGTCATGCATGCCCGACACCAACGAATTTTTTCAAATAAATAAATAAATATTGTGGGATATTACACAAACCGACCTAGTCCCACGGTAAGCTCAATAAGGCTTGTAATGTGGGTACTAGGCGACGATATATATAATAGATAGATACATATGAATACTTAAATACATAGAAAACATCCATAACTCAAGAACAAATATTCGTGATAAATACACAAATAAATGCCCTGACCAGGATTCGAACCCGGGACCTCCTGCTTCGTAGGCAGGGTCACTACCAACTAGGCTAGGAGGCCGTTATATGCAAACTTTTAAGTACCAACTCGCATTTTTATTCACCTCTATATCGAGCAGTATCTTTAATAAAGCCTTTTCTATCCGAATCAAACATTAGATTTTGGAATATCTGAAAAGGCGCTGCTATTCATAAATATACTTAACAAATCATATACTAAACCAAGTATTATCAGCTGCAATCGGTACTATCGGATAGAATAACGTGCCAAAATGATCAGCCTATCCTATTTTCTTGGTATTTTTATCAATATAGTATAGTACTGTGTATTATAGTACTTTGACAAGGACTTTCATTAGTGGCCCATAAAAAATGCTGACAAAAAAGCAAATCCACTCCCCCATTCTCAATCAGCGTCTCGTCTACTTAAATAAAGTCCCCTCCCGACAGGTACCTATATACAAACAGTTGAAGTATAGGCCTATACGAATCCGATCCCTCCCAGACAGTGCTCAACCCGAGTGCAACAAAAGTTTTTACAATCACCCTTCTAAGGCGCCCAAATTCGCAAAGTGTAAATTTAATTCATTCCGAAAGGTGTTCGACGAGGAACCCTAGTTTATACAGCACTTAAACCGACAGTGGTTCACTGACTAATAAATCAACTTTTTATTTGTTTCTGTTACGAATAGACACCATGCAAGTTATCACATGGAGCGGTTGCGGTATTTCTAAAAGATAAATGTGGCCCAAAAAAGCTAACCCTGTAAAGTGTAAGTATGTAGTTGATCAGATGCATTGTAGCCGGTCACTACATCTGCCAAATGATAAAATTCATAGGCATAATAAGATAATTCAAATGACAACATTTTATGTAGGTACTTAGTGCATGCTACACCTCCGCGAGTCATGGGGAACACGCAGAGGCTCATCCATCAGGGGCCTTACCATGACGTCTTAACGCGATTCAGGACGCAATGAGTAGTCAGAGTTAATTGTATCTGAAATATACCTATAATATGGTGAAGATGATGGGCTAAATAATGGATTATGGGGTAAAAACCCGGACATTTGACCAATGAAACTATATCGAGAACTATTTTCAGCCGACGGTGACTCGCCCTAAAATAATGGACCTCCACAATTAGCGACATCTGCGATATCTCAGGGGCAACATCAATATCGAAGTATTATTATTATTGTTTAACTAAAACGAGACTTATTCTAAAGATAAATATATACATACATTTGAAAATTACCTCCGGCATCTCAAGAGTGTAATTTCTCTCGCGGTCGCGAAGAAAGACTCGCGGACAAAGATACATTGAAAAGTTTATAACGAAAAGAGGCTTATAACCACCACGTTCAAAGTTCAAACTAAACATGGAGATGCTGAAAAGAATAATCTTATTACAACAAAAATTTAGTAGCCCAGGTGCCGAATCTGTTACATGAATCACGACCACTCTGCCAAGATTGTAGCGACGAAGAAGAGATAATTAGGTACCTCCGGACGAAGCATTATAAACGAACTAATCCGCACAGATGCATCCGCCAAATGTGTCCGCGAGGCATCCGGTGGATATGAATCCGTCCATTATTCGTAGGAATTTGGCACGGATTCATGTCGCCTTCTGGCTTAAAAGTAAATGATCGGGCACAGGTCGGGTTCCTCCGAGCTTGCTTTGCCCGTGTGTGGGTGCTCTTTAGAAGATCTGTCTAGTCTGTGACAGCTACGTAGGCAACTGTACTGTGTGGGGGCGGCACGTTTCTTTCTCTCCATTCAGCGCTACGTGTCAAGGGCCTAATAAGGGCTGAATTATTTACGGCCCGATACCAAGTTTTAAGTGTCGGAGTGGAATATGCCCGATATAATGAGGTAGGTGCTACAACAGGTTCGTACAGGTGGAACGATTTATCATCGGTTAAAGTATAGAAAACATCCATAATTCATGAACAATTCGTGTATTTATTACGATCGCGTATTTATATGTAGGTGTTACCGGCATTGTGTATGATTCAGGCATTCAGTAGAATTCCTGGGCATTCTATACAGTTGCGTGCTTATTTAGGCATTGTGTAAAATATTGTTTTAATCCGTAATATTCTAGTCAATGTATACAATGCCTACGTATTGTGACTACGTATGAAACTCTCTCTCGCTACTAGTAGCAGTAGGTATCTACGTCGGGTTCGTTAGGTGCCCGGTTCAGATAACCGAAGAGCAAATCGCCCAGAAATAGGAGCCTCCGAAAATGAATAATCCGACATTCTATAGAAAACCTAGACATTCTATACAATACCTACCTTAAAACTTTAAGGCAAATTATGAAATAACATGTACTTCATACATTGCCTAGGCATTCTATAGAAATGCCAGGCGCTGGATGCTGAAACGCCAGGTGGCAAAGTGTATCTGCACTTTACCTTATCGCTATCCGATTCCTAGGAATTATATGTAATTTCAGAAATGTACCTATATATTAACGTGAAATTAAAAACTCTTGGACAGACACCATTACCTATTTAATATAAGAAGAAGAAGCTCCAGTACGTTTATCTTACACCAACAATCCATATGTAGCGACCATTAAATTCGTCTCAAAAACGAATACAAAACTCCTTGACATATTCCAAATACAAAGCACGAAAACTTTACTTAATTGCCGCAAAGCCGTGTTCTGCACATTCGTTATCAAGTGTACCCTTCCGAATTTAGTGGCAGCTAGCTTTTGCAGCAAATGGAAGCCTGCGTGAACGTTTTGGAACGTGCTCCTCTGAGCTCAGAAAGGCGTAAATTGTAGGCCTTAGCCTAATGTTAGGGCGTTTTACGCGAAGCACAGGCTTAAACGCTTTATTCTGTGATTGCCTATATGTGGCGTGGTTATATACAGGATTGTGAAGCTTGTTAGAGGCGTTCGGTCATGGAATTACCTATTTAGCTAAATATTCTTAGGCGTGAAGCCACTTATTTCGGTTGATGGTTTTTAATGTATGTATGTGTACGAGTCGACGACAAGTATAGGTGAGTTGCTTACACTTTTCACATTATAAACATGGGTTAGCACAAGACCACGGCGTACAAGAAGAGAGGCCTATCGTTAGGCGATAAATGGCTAAAATTATGATGATGACGCATACAAAGGAATAAAATAGGTAAGATAGTTATTGCTTGAAATACTTATACTTACCCTCACTTGCACCACCCGAGGAATTCGACAGCTAACGTACGTCACTCGTCGGCGAACCCAGGTCCATTCCCAGGTCCAGAGCAATTGGCCCTAAGGTAATTACACTAACCTACGTATACAAAAAATAAAAACAAACATACGAAAAATACACAGAAATGAAAGTTCTGTCAGGCGCACTGAATAAGCACGCAAGAGTTGTCATCATACTGTTATTCACCATCAGCCTAAAGAACAAAGAGCCTACTGCAAACATTGAAAAATGGAAAATTTGTATCTGCCTCTCTAGCGCACTCAAGTCACACTTGCTTACTAGAAAAAGACGCATATACGAATTCTTGAATATCGCAGTATGCTCTCAGAAGATATTGGACGTGTCATGTGTAGGAAACAATACGATGATGAAGTTATTCGGTCGTCACTTACGGACGCGATAGAATCCCAGACGCGTGGCTCGTGTCTCGAGTTTGCAGGCGAGAAGCGGCTTGCTCTCTTTGACGATGCCAGGCTCTCATTTAGAGAGAGCATACGGGATGTTCTGCTATCAATGCACGCCGAGTGTTTTAGTTTTGTCAATTGGAGTAGTAGTAAGGTCAAGAACTTACAAAGTTCCAAGTGTCTGAAGACACAATTCTAAGTGAGATTGAATTATTAAACGCTAACGAAGGTCTCGTGTTTTTATTTGACGATTCGTGTTGTGATTTGTGATGATTGATGAATGAGCGGCGAGATTGGCAGAAATGCCATTGCGATTACTATTTAAACCACATTTAAACCGAGATATAATAATAATAATAAAATGCTTTATTGTGCACTACAAAAAATACAATAAGTAGTAAAAACAAAACAAATAAAATAGAACATGAGCTAGTAGGTAACAACAACAGGCGGACTTATCGCTAAAGAGCGAGATATTCCAGACAACCTTCAGATAGCGAAACAGCGAACAGATAAAAAAGGTATTGGGCATTGGGCAGTGCAAAACAAAACAGCGACAAACTAAATAAACACTACTTACTATAAATTACATAAACTACACACTATTATATACATAAATACTACATAATATTACAAAAAATACAACAATAATACTTAAATGCATAAAAACAAAAAAAACAACGGCAAGATAGCGCAAACAAAAAAGGAATTGAAATGAGATATTTACCATGTAGGTATATTTGTTTCGAGCTCGTCGTTTGTCGATTTCAATTGTAATTATAATGTAAATTAATATATAATAAATATAAATATTATGGGACAATTTTACACAAATCGACCTAGTCCCACGGTAAGCTCAATAAGGCTTGTGTTATGGGTACTAGGCGACGATATATATAATAGACAGATACATATAAATTATAAATACTTAAATACATAGAAAACATCCATAACTCAGGAACAAATATTCGTGATAAACACACAAATAAAGACCAGGATTCGAACCCGGGACCTCCTGCTTTGTAGGCAGGGTCACTACCAACTAGGCTAGGAGGCCGTCTATGTAAATTACCATGTTAGTCATCATGTGGTCATCATCTTAACCCTGTGAAAACGAGTGCTGTAAAGGGCTCGAAACGTAGGATCATGGTGTTAATAAACGCGATTAATCCGTTCTAAAGTGTTTAATTTCAATGAATAACAATCGCGGTAACAGAAGACAATATTATGACCATGTTAGCTTAAAATCGTATAATGCCATTGCGATTTCCAAATCCCTCGTTAATCCGGCAATCAATTTATCAAGGATCATCGACTCGTAGTACTATTGTAGCTGGCTATAATATGTTGAATCTGTTAAGACAGTGTGGTTAACTTTCCAATATAATATTAAGACAGGGGCTTGCTGATCTGTTCTTAAGCGTCACGTTCAAGTTAGTTTATAAGTTAACTTCACTTTAGTAAATCTATATATATATGATTACGGACCCGGGTATGTCCTAAAACTACGACCAAGACCACCGGAGGATGGGCAGCAGCATCCCTGTATAACGGTGGAAACACTGCGATCGCCAACCCGCATGCCAAGCGTGGCGATCATGGCAAAACCCCCCCAAATAATGACAAGTACACAAAAACCGCGGCCCCGAGGTTCCGGCGACCCCCGGTGCCCTGGTTATGGTAGCGGCCAGGGTGCTAGCGGGGTCAGGGGTGCTAAGAATCTCCGGCAAAGATCCGGCTACCACCACCGACGACTCCTGGCCCTGGCAACATACAACACGCGTACACTGCGGACCGACGAAAAGTTAGCGGAACTGGAGGAAGGACTGAGCAAGTTGCGTTGGGACGTCGTGGGATTGTCAGAAGTCCGAAGAGAGGGCGAGGACACGATAATCCTAAAGTCCGGCAACTTGCTCTATTTCCGGGAGGGCGACCAACAGTCCCAGGGAGGTGTCGGGTTCATCGTCCACAAGTCCCTCGTAAACAACGTGGTGAAGATCGAGAGTGTGTCGACTAGGGTGGCGTACCTTATACTCAGAGTATCCGAGAGGTACTCGTTGAAGGTCATACAGGTGTACGCGCCGACTTCGGCACACTCCGATGACAAGGTTGAAGCTATGTATGAGGATATTTCAAAAGCCATGCATAGCTCCAGAACCTACTTCACCGTTGTTATGGGGGACTTCAACGCGAAACTAGGCAAGAGAGATGGTGACGAGCTGAGAGTGGGGCAATTTGGGGTTGGACGTCGGAACCACCGGGGGCATCTACTGGCTGGTTTCTTGGAGAAAGAGGGACTCTACATGATGAACTCTTTCTTTAAGAAACGCGAGCACAGAAAATGGACCTGGATGAGTCCCGACGGTGCAACTAAAAACGAGATTGACTTCATCATGTCGACGAAGAGACATATATTCAATGATGTTTCTGTGATCAATATGGTCAAAACCGGAAGCGATCACCGTCTGGTAAGAGGCACATTGAATATATGTCCTAAGCTAGAACGCTCTCGACTGATGAAGTCTACGCTCCGTCCTGCACTCCAAACTCAAAACCCCGAGAGCTTTCAGCTGGAACTCCAAAACCGTTTCGATTGCCTAGGCGATGATGTGGACGAGTTCAACGACGGGTTTGTGGAAGCTGTCCATAGCGCTGGGTCTAAGTTTTTTAAGGCCCAACGGACAAATAAGACCAAAAGGCTCTCAGACTCCACTCAGGGACTCTTCGATAAGAGGAGTAAAATGGTTCTACAATCTTCAGTTGACGCGACTTTATACCGGCGGCTCAACAAGCAGATCTCTAAGTCCCTCACCCGCGATATGCGCCAATTCAATACTAAGTGTATTGAAGAGGCCATTCAGCGAAATAAGGGCTCCAAAGTTTTTGCAAGGAATCTGTCTGTTGGGCAAAGCCAGCTCGCTAAGTTAAAAACTGAGGATGGTAGAATCATCACATCCAAACCTGAGCTTCTGAGTGAGATTGAGAGCTTTTATGGACAGCTATACACGTCTACTAGCAGACCCGAAGTTGGTCTGGCGGAAGACCCTAGAGCTAGACTGGCCCGACACTATACCGAAGACATCCCGGACATCAGCCTGTACGAGATTAGTATGGCTCTTAAACAGCTCAAAAACAACAAGGCGCCTGGTGAAGACGGAATTACAGCCGAACTTCTGAAGGCGGGTGGTAAACCGGTCCTTACGGCCCTTCAGAAGTTGTTCAATTCCGTCTTACTAGAAGGGAGAACGCCAAAGGCATGGAGCGGAGGTGTGGTGGTACTGTTCTTCAAAAAAGGCGACAACGCCTTACTGAAGAACTACCGACCCATCTCACTTCTGAGCCATGTCTATAAGCTGTTTTCAAGAGTCATTACGAATCGTCTCGCACGCAGGCTTGATGACTTCCAGCCTCCCGAACAAGCCGGTTTCCGAAGAGGCTTTAGTACCGTAGACCACATTCATACGCTTCGTCAGGTTATACAGAAGACCGAGGAGTATAATCTGCCCCTCTGTTTAGCGTTTGTGGACTACGAGAAAGCCTTTGATTCGATCGAAACCTGGGCGGTACTACAATCTCTCCAACGGTGCCAAGTAGACTACCGCTATATCGAAGTGTTGAAGTGTTTGTACGAGAGCGCCACTATGTCAGTCCGACTCCAAGACCAGAACTCGAGGCCTATTCCGCTGCAGCGGGGAGTCAGGCAGGGAGATGTCATCTCTCCTAAGCTGTTTACCGCTGCACTGGAGGATGTTTTCAAGACTCTGGACTGGAGAAGGCTAGGCATCAATGTAAACGGCGAGTACCTCACTCACCTTCGATTTGCTGACGATATAGTAGTCTTGGCTGAGACCATGGAGGATTTAAGTACGATGCTTGTTAGCCTCAGTAAAGCCTCCGGGCGAGTTGGTCTTAAGATGAACATGGATAAGACGAAAATCATGTCGAATATCCATGTAGCACCAACTCCAGTGACAATCGGAGACTTTACACTCGAAGTTGTAGACGATTATATATACCTAGGACAAACTGTCCAGTTAGGTAGGTCCAATTTCGAGAAAGAGGTTAATCGTCGAATCCGACTCGGTTGGGCATCGTTCGGGAAGCTGCGACACATCTTTTCGTCCAATATTCCGCAGTGTCTGAAGACGAAAGTCTTCGATCAGTGTGTGTTGCCAGTGATGACATACGGTACTGAAACGTGGTCGCTTACAATGGGCCTCATAAGAAGGCTCAAAGTCACCCAAAGGGCAATGGAGAGAGCTATGCTAGGAGTCTCTCTGCGAGATCGTATCAAAAATGAGACCATCCGCAGCAGAACCAAAGTAACCGATATAGCTCTCCGAATCGCTAAACTTAAGTGGCAGTGGGCGGGGCACATTGCACGTAGAACCGATGGCCGTTGGGGCGGAAAGGTTCTCGAGTGGCGACCGCGTACCGGAAGGCGCAGCGTGGGTAGGCCCCCCACAAGGTGGACTGATGACCTGGTGAAGGTCGCAGGAGTCCGCTGGATGCGGGTGGCGCAGGACCGGTCATGGTGGAAATCTTTGGGGGAGGCCTATGTCCAGCAGTGGACGTCAACACTGTAAAATAATTAGTCGCCCAACGTAGGAAGCTTTGCCAACAATACGGACCTAAAGACTCTTTTTACTATTTTCAGTAGTCTACTACATTTCCAGACATTAAACTACTAGGACAGCAGGTAAAATTAAAGCAAAGGGACGGTTTGTAGGATAATTCTCCAGTTGAGTTGATGGATTCGATTGGTGTAGGTAATGTCTTATTCTTTTAGGGGTTTGATTTTTGTATTATTTAATATTTCATCGAAATCGATCTTATCGACAGGTTATGACTAGCTAGTGGCTCTGTCAGCTGTAGACCTCGCAAGATAGTACTGGTAATACTGGTATAGGCACAAAGGTCGTAAGCGCCTTTGTCGCTTAGAACCTTTGTACCAATTCCCGACATTATGAAAATTTCCAAAAGCTGAATCGACAAAAAAAATGTAATCTAAAAACTTGTTTACAAAAGTTTACAAGAATTGGTTGATAAATGCGACCTGTAGAGGAGAACAAATAGACTGACACACGAAAGCATTTTTACCCAATCTGAAACGAAGTCGCTTTGCTCACTCGGTCAATTAATTACAACTTTCTTCAATCTTTCTACCCGTCTGCGGCGAAACCTAAAAGGACCCTCCTTTTTGTTTTAATAAACCTGTATGTATGTTTTTTCTTAGGTCGTCTCCCAATTATTCAACGGCTTAACCGATTTTGATACATGTTACGTCATTAAATCCTCCTGGATACAAAACATAATTCCTCAGGGCTAGAATTCCGCGCTAAAGCCTCAAGAGTAGCAAAATGAGCATAAGAGGAGCTGGCTTTATTTCTAACCTTATCTACACTTTCAGATATTTTGAAGGCACTTATACACCTTCTTGCTTGCATAATTTTTTTATCGTATGACGGTACGGAACCCTCAATTATGCATGGTCCGACACGCTCTTGGCCGGTTTTTTCTTACGCTTAGAATATAAATTAAGTGTAGTAACAAATTGGGACTACTTTGACGACTGAGTTACTAAACCTAATTACACCTAGATACAGACTAAGCAAACGGCATGCGCATAGCTACAGGCAAGTACATATATATTTTTTCAGTCCTAAGGTAAGCGCCACTTTACGCAAAACTAAATTGCCGCCTGCCGGCTCCGTTGGGCTGAAAAATAGTATACAAACCTCGGCCGGTAAATGGGAAAGCCTCGGATCACATGTTAGTCGACCTCGGCTTCGCCTCGGCCGACAATTACATGGAATCCGAGGCATTTCCCACTTAAACGGCCTTGGTATGTAATGTACTATTACTACGATGTAGTAACTATACCTAAGTATATACTTACCTACTTCGTTGTGATTCTACGTACTGTTATGCTAATTTTTAGTACTAGTATAATGGCAACGTTTATGGCTTATTTATTCTATACGGAATTTTTATTCAAGAGTTAAGTTGTACTAGTTTTATTTAGCTATATTTTACTTGGTTTTCTCCGATATATATAAACTACTCAATTTCTTGGAAGTTTCTTTCTGTAGGCGTAAATTAAAAAAACATCCAAGCGTGCTTGTAACATCCATCTTAAGGGAGAATAACTTAGCTAAGCAAAGACAACAAAAACACTTCAATAAATATTATTCTCGGAAATAAAGAACCCAGAATGTGACCGTTACACTACACTATTACGGAGGTTTATTTTATGATGCCCTCAGGGTGGCGTGGGTGACAGGGATATTGGTTGGAAAACTGTTCCATACTCAACGAAATATTCTGGTTCATACACAGACATATGCCGGCCAGAACTCCATAGTGGGTAAGTTCCGGACATCCGCCAAACAGGGCATTTCCCATACATTTATTGGCAGATATGCCCGAACATATGGCCAGCTATACATAGACACCGCATTATAAAGCGTTTACAAAGAGAATGAGGTCACGTCACATATGCACAGTTTTACTTGAAAATATCTACGATTCTATGAGCATAACTGACTACGTGGTGCCCGCGACTTCGTCTGCGTAATATCTTTATAAATTGTAGCCTATGTGTTATTCTGATGTATAAGCTATATTATTGTAAAGTTTCATTAAAATCCATTCAGTAGTTTTTACGTGAAAGAGTAACAAACAGCCATACAAACTTTCGCATTTATAATATTAGTAGGATATTCCAAGTTAACACCTAAATAACAATAATTATAAATAACGTTAATTTTCACGAGAACAGTGTGGTTACCATGAGTTTTACGTAATCGTAGGCGTTAGCGACTGCGCGTTTCTGAAGTATGTCCGTCTCGCTCCTGCCAGAGTAGTGGTAGGAGCGAGACAGATAACAAGTGGGTGCAACTATTTATTTAATCGTATGGCATTACAAAAACAACAGGCATATTAAACAGTTAATAATAAAATTACAACATTCAGATGTCAACACTAAGACTGTTAAGCCACGCAATTGTATCGGGTGTGAGGTATAGGTATAGCAGGTTTTGAATATGAATGCAGAGGGCAGCGCTCGATGTTCGATTCAACAGTTGACTTCCACTTATTTTTTCGGGCAATATCGAGAGACTGCAGTAATAGTGAGCCAGTGGTATGGTCGCCAGAGTCTTGGTACTTTTTGTACAAGTTTTCACTCTCAGGGTTCCACCCGGGTATGTACTCCTTTCTGTACCCTCTTGGGATATTAGATTTTGCAGACGTCTGAACAAGTTTCATGAATATACCATAGTTAGAGGCCAAGGGCTCCAAGGAGGTTGATGAGAGTGCAAGGTCCAGTTGTTCCGCGAAACCCTCCCAGTTAGCACGTCTGAAATTCCATCGTGGCAACGGCATCGAGTTTGTAAGTGGGAGTTGAATACCTATTTGTAAGACGATTGCTCGGTGTTGGCTGTTTGGAAAGACCGGAAGCAAGGTGCGACTGCATGGCAGGGGCTGCTCGAGATGGTCTTTGGAAACGAACGTAAGGTCAGGATTATATTCTTTATTCCATCTGGCGGAATGGAAGGTACCCCTGTCTTTGGCATTATAGATAAGATGTAGGTCGTAGCATTCCGCCCAGTGGACTAAAGGTTGCCCCATTATCGCCGGATTCTCTGTAGCGCCAGTTAGTGTGGTGGCTGTTGAAATCTCCGGAGTATACGCATGGGTGAGGTTGAGCAGACGGGAGGCTCTGTGCCCAGTTTATCCTAGGAGGCTTAGATATATTAGTAATCGTCAGTTCTCCGATGCGCAAAACGATAGTAAATATGGAATCCTTATCACTGGAGCCAATGAGATGTAAATCGCCGAGGTTTGATTTAACGAAGCTAGCTATGCCGTACTTAGGGTGGTGGACGGCCTTCACTAAGGAATATCCGGGTAACTGACCTCGTTTGTGAAGATCCGAATCGTCTTTGGTGTGGGTCTCTTGTATGTTGACAACGTCTATCAAATTATCATGCAGTAATCTAATCAGGTATTCTCTTTTTGCTGCGCTTATACCCTCTATGTTAATTTGCAAGATGCGGACTGAGGGTCCGACATCTCTCGTCAAGATGCTCTGAGAAGAGCTGTGCATTTGTGGGCTCGGGTGGGAGCAATTCGCATTCGTATTCATATTTATCGCAGTATTCACTATCTTTGCCTATTGTTGATTCACCTCTTGGTTTGTTACTCTTTAGCACCACCCAGGGGACACGTACAGGGTTGTGGTAGGTTATTCCTACGGACGCGAGTAACATTCGTCCCCCAACTAAACTAAGCCGACGCGCTTCCATACTTAATTAGTATGGGACTGTATAGTATTATTTGCAGTGAAATACTATGACTCGGGGTCATGGTATTTTTATTCATGATTAAATATTGTGTTTGAATTGTCACGTATGCTCTGTCTTGTAGTCGAGGTGGTCTGTGGGGAACCTATACTCGTGCTCGTATAAGCCAAGTATCAACATTTTATCTACAAACACGGTTTTAGAAACAAATAGACATTGTAGATTTATTAGTATCAGTATATTGTGAGCTTTTAAGAAATGCGTTGGTTTCCATTTCTGTAACCGTGTTTGTAAATAAAATGTTCATACAATTTAAACTGTCTATGGCGAATATTTAGGTGTATTAAATACTTAAGTATATTCTTGAGACTGTAGCGAAGCGTGAATTCGCACTTTATGAAAAAATACCGTTTTATACTGTTAAATTATATCAAAAGATATTCGAAATTCCATCGGCATTCAAACCTGTAATTTGGAAGCCGCAAATCGCACCATCCGACTATCGGTCATTTGAGTGTCTTCGTGAACAACGCAGGTCGCAATATTTAAAGTATGTAGTTAGCCTAAAATACTATATGCTTAGCACAACTTACACTGTCGCCTGTCACTTCATACATTAAGTCGCGGCCGATGTATGGACTCGCGCGCGAGAACGTAACATATGCTAGCCCGCCTAGTTTGATCCACTCTCCTTAAGAATCTCGTAAAGCTCAAGATTCTAGTTTTTGAACTACCTACTCGCTACGCTCGTGACTTAATTTTGGAATGTTTCACTTGCTCGAGTCTTAAATTCTTAATATAAGCCGGAGAGTTAGACAACAACTTTGTCCCCTTGTGTAATAATTAACTATTAAACAATATCTTCTTCCTAGTGTTTTTTCCGGCTTATGCCACGACGGCTTAGGAAGCTTTGGCAACTAATCCCAAGATTTGGCATAGGCGCTATTTTACTAAAGTGGTAGTCGCTTTGGTAAAACTAGTCATTTGACATTCCAACCCAGATGGTAAACTAGGCCTTATTAGAAGTAGTCCGATTTCCACTCATTTTCCTTCACCGAAAAATCGAGTGGTAAATATCAAACTATATTTCGTACATAAGTTCCGAATAATTCATTGGTACGCGCCGAGGTTAGAACCCGCGACCTTCGGATTGAAAGTCACACGTTCTTACCGCTAAGCCACCAACACTCAACCTACTTATAGCAATGTCCCATGGAAAATCTAAAGGCAATTATAGCTGTCAAAGCTGAAATAATCCAAGTTCATAATCTGTAAAGTGGATTCCCCAAAAATGTAAGCAAAAAGTATAGAAAGTGGTATAATAGCGATTTAGGAGTTTAATTAAGGCACAGAGCTAGCCGTGTGTTCCCGTTGCTTGCCGAGCATGGGCGAGCCACGGCAGGGCATCACGCCTTCGACTTCCATTACAACAAAAAAAATTGTATTATGGCTGTTTAAGTTACATACCTACCTACTCATACTATTAAGCAGTTGTTGTAGCTTATGTAGAAAAAAATATATATCGGCGTAATATCGTCTTCTGTTTCTGCGATTGTTGTTCATTGAAATTATACAGCACCATGGGATTAAGGAGTATTATTTTTTGTTTAAAAAGTTAGTTATTAACTGTAATTTTAATTTTAGTCTTAATTATATTATTATTATTTTTATGACAGTTAGATTTCATTCTAGAAACTTTTAGACAAGTATTTTTTTATACAACTTTTACTTTTAAGATGACGATATTGTGAAATTTTTATTTTTAATTAGGATATCTGTGTGTCAATAAATTGCTCTAAGTAATAATTTATAATTTGTTGAAGATTCTATTTAAAATTGAACTGAACTGATTTTTTTTTTTCAAGTTAATGCATGTTAGAGCCGGTGTAGCTTTATTTATTTTTAATTCGACGTTCAAAAGTGCACTGTAACATGCTTACTTGAAAAATCAATATTCTGATTTTGATTTTAAACACACAGGGTTTTTTAATAATTTTTAATTTAAAATTGTAATTGTAGAATGCCTTTCCAGCAACGTATTACTGGCTTTATAAGCCTCTCTGGGTATTGTAGACCAACCTTTGGTTTTGTTTTTAATATTTTTATATTTTTGTGTGTAGGTAGTTTTCACAATGCACAAAAAAACTTTTTTGGTTGACGGGGAGAATTCGCATTCTCTCATGACACAGCTCGAAACGTAGGGCCATGATATTATATCGGTGGTTATCATACCGGCGCTGTATTCGAAGGCCAGACAGAAGACTAGAACGTCATACCTACAGCCAATTACAGCGTCTCCGTTTCAGCTGCGGCTACCATGTTGTCTATGTTTGGAACGTCTTTTGGGGCTCGTTCAAAAATCATATTTTGCCGATTTTTGACCCAATGGTAATCTTTTTTGGTACAGACAGAACGCCCTCTGCCGAACGCATATGACAAAAAATCATATTCATTGTATGTACTGATGTTAGAATAAAAGTAAAGTAAAGTAGAATAAAAAATAACACTTATAAAAAGTTGTCAATTGCTATGTAGCACTCGAAAGATATTATTGTCTAATCATAAAAGTTGGACAGTGACAGGTATCGGATCTCTCGACTCGCCCTTGCTTAGCAAGCGATAGGAATAGCGCCGGACGGCTTACCGATTAACCGTGGTTGTTACTTCGCTGCCAGCCATTCAGAATCTGCCAATTATGCGGGATCTTATAGACGATTGACGCAAATCCTATATCTATTCAGCGAACAATCTAGTTCATAATATTGTGATAGCTTTTTGAAAGGCTAAAGGCCTAAATTGCAAATCAATGTAAAAGAGCTTTGTTTAAACTGTTGTTAAGTATGTAATTACATTTCTTATATATATATATATATATATATATATGATAGCATAAGTTACAGACACTGATTAATTGCCGTAACCATCATCCTCTGGCTGAGGCAACTATTTGTAAGGTGCATACTGCATGCATATTACACCCAATTGGCGACCGTATTTTCGGTTACGCGTGGATATTGTATCAAAATTAAAGCTTAATTTGAGACGAAACCATTTGATGTTTGATTGTATTCCGCGAGACCCACGTCCCACTAGCGCTCCTGGCGGCGTTTTCACCCGCAGTAATCCCCAATTCTAAAAGAGTAATTTATTCGTATGTGTTTCATGTTTTGTCTTTTTATGCAGGTGATTATTTCGAGTTGTATTTAATTGTACTACCACGAAAATCGAGCAATCGAACTGCCAGTGCCTCACCTTTACTCTCTATCGCCTGTGCCCAGCAATGTGTCAGGTAAACTAAAAGATCAAAATATTCATAAAAATATCATATTATTATTAAATATTACAGAATGATAAAAACATTTATTCTCGAAATATATACAGTAAGTGTAACTTACCTAACTACCTACCTCTACCTACCTTAAATCTAAAGTAGGTCCTTGAGGCATTGAAGGAAATGCCGCCAGCATCCTAGGTACAATGCCTCAAGGACCTACTTTACAGAATTAATTATTAACCAAATTGTTAACTAAAAAGAAAACATTATTATGTAACTACCTACTTATATATTGTAGGTATATAAATGTTTCTGGGGAGCGTAGCGGTCGACTTGCACCATGTGATCCTGACACGCTCCCTTAACGGTTGTGCGGATGACGCCGGTGTGTTTTTAGTGGGTAGGATCCCTCCTAGCTAGCAGAGGGAGTTGCGGGAGAGGAGAGTCCCACATAACCTCCGATAATACCCCTAGGTATGCATAAAGCATTTTCACACGGACAAAAAAAAGGGTATATAAATATTTACAAATTTAAAAAATGGGAGGTAGTTCGGCGCCACATCGGTGTCTATTTAGAATTGCTTTTTCACCTTTTTAATGAATTCTTAGCGATCGTTAATTGCCGGCCAACAATCCGACCTTCGAACAATCTGTTGGATCTCTTGTCTGGGGTATGTCCGCCTGGCATCTGCCAGACAAAGGACCCGCAGCAAGCATAAAGAAATAGTACATTACCTAACTAGTGTGGTAAAACAAAGAAAGGCCGAGATCGCAGATGTTTGCGACCCGAGCTGCAAGCGAGGGACGTAAATATGCGATCAAGGGCTTTATTTATTACCTCACGTGTTAGGTACATCATTTTATGCCTACACTTGGGCAGAAATCGGCTTTTCCCGTACGCGTAGCGTGCGGAAAAAGACACTTTATGGCCAGGTGTGGCATAAAAGTGGTTCCAGTCAAATTTTACGAAATTTTATAATGATGTAGATTCAAGTCGCCTGATATTTTTTTTATGAGTGTACAACTCTCTCAGAAGTATACTTTCAGAAATAATGAAGTACTAAATAGTTTTCTAGTTACGCGACGTGTTTAATAAGATTGACATACGAGTAACTTATAAAGTGAGATTAAGATAATATATATTTTAACTTTTAGTATAGTATAGTTTAGTTTTATTAAGAATTACTTTAATCTTATATTGATTGTTTCTGAACCTTTATGTTCCAATTAATATTAATTAATTACATAAAGTAGGTAACATACAGTCACTTTGTATACTAACGTATATGGCCGGGAATTGATTATTGATATTGATATTAATTGGTTCCTTCAATCGTAGGTATATCTAATGTAATGTTGTGCGTCAAATTACTTTAAAAAAAGAGTTTTTATTACTATCTCATATGGATATTGTCGCCGGACGCTACACTCCCAGAAAAATACTCTGTCTGATTGCTTAAGGTAATAGGTACATATGTATATAAGTATGTATGAAATTGTGTCAAACGTTCAACAGTTCTACTGGATCATTAAAATCATGCTGAACCGATATGGTTAACGATTTGCTTTTATGACGCGAGTGACATAAAGTTTATGTATTATATCATTAGCCTTCAATAATGCATAAAAACCGCGTATAAAGACCTCCATAATATTCTCTTCTTCTCTTCCTGGCGTTTTTCCAGCTCATGTAAGACTTGATAATAAACTTTTTTTGTACCAACAAATTTCTTATCTGTGATAATGTTATTATAGCTAAATACTATTATGCTAAATAGCAAGGACTCAAGTCTTTTGTCCTTCAGGCGACAATCACAAATATGTATATATATTATCGATATTATCGAACATCTGTGACAAACAAGGAAATTCGATTTGACCTCTATTCTAATATCAGTGGAGATGACATTTAGTTCGAATCGAAATGTCAATTGCAAACAATGTCACACGCAAGTCGCCCATTATTTGATATCGAACGTTATGAAAATTGTGGCCTACTCTAGTTTGTATCTGAATTTAAAAAAAATGAAGACATAAATTTAATGTCTGAAAAAAATTAATTCATGAAAGTCGTAATGGCGATCAAAATACGCGGTTTGAATTGTGCATTATTTATTTATTTGAAAAAATGTTTACATAATCTTACAGACAAATCCAATGCACCATGAAACTTAACATTAACATATACCAAGCAGGTACATATAACTATTACAATTAACAATCAGGTACAAACAAACAATTACAAATAATACAATTACAAATCACTATAGTCCCTTATCACATCACAGTTACACCTTAACGGATGTAGGCCTCGCATCCATCACCTCTTAGAATCTCAGGCATTCATTTTTCACAGACACCCAACGCCACGCAAACAGGTCGCAGTCGGGTGCTGATGCCAAGAGTGCATTCAACTGTGTGATGGCACGGAGCACCGGAGAGTTCAGTCGTGACACGGTGCGTCCCGCTGGCAAAGCCAACAGATTGCGTCGCCGCGGTCTGAGGGCTACCCTGGGGATGTCTGGCACATGTAGTCGCACAAGTCGACTCACCAATTCTGGACAGTCCGAATCACCGCGCAGGGTCCGACACGCCAACGTCAACAAGCTAAGGTTACGTCTCACCTCCAAAGAGTTGTAACCTAAGGTCCCAAGGAGATACTTTGTCGGATAAAGAAACGGGTAATATCCAAACATTTTCTTGTATAAAAACCTTAAAAAGGCTTTTTGTACCTTTTCAAGAAGTAAACTGTAGGTATCTTCGTAGGGATACCAAACGATCGATGATGTCTCAAGCTTGCTTCTTACAAGTGCATTATAGACAAGCCTGATAGCAACAGGATCGGTAAACTGACGAAGGTTACGTGTAACGAAGCCCAGTCTTCGAAAGCAGTTGGCAGCAAGCGTCGAGATATGCTCATGAAAAGTGAGCCGCGTATCGAAGACCACACCCAGATCTTTAATAGAAAGCACGCGGTTTATAGGCTCGGACCCCAGCACATATTGTGCAAGCATATTATATTATAATAAAGCAGTGTATGTAATTGTAAATAATTATACAATTACATAAACTACTATTATGTCTGACTTCACATGCGTTGGGAATATGGGATCAAAAGTATACTCAAGGACATCAGTTTAAATAATTATATTTAACTTAGATTATCTCACACTGGGAAGCCGGTGTTGTTGGGACCTTTTCTAATCGGAATGGCAAAGACATACCATTACCTGTGACATAACTATATAAACCAAAATGTATCCCTAAAGCCCCTCATTCACGGCAGTCCGCCGGCACTCCGGCATGGCTGGATGTAGCGGACACACGGTGTGCAAGTGGCCCAGCCTGGCAGTCCAATTCGCACTTATTCGTTGAAAGATGCGCAGCGCTGCGTTGTAGCGCATACACTGTACTCGAGTTTAAAAAATGGTGCCATCTCTTATGTCATTTTTAATAATGAATAATTAATATTTTATGCATTGCCGCATTTCTCAATTGTTTATTACTGTAATTTAGTGCAATTCGGACCGCAAGGAGGTGGGCGGAGCTAGCAGGATGTTGCCGTACGGCACGCATCCGGCAACGACATTCACGATGCTATATTACGTGCCGGAGGTGCCGGCGGACTGCCGTGAATGAGGGGCTTAACAGACAATGTGACTTCCTAGTGTATCCTGGGAATAGGTACATGGTCTAACATTCGTTCTATAGGATTCCTAGAATTCTATAGGATTGGAAAAAAACCCGGAAAAATTCCAATCAGACCAGACAGTTTGATACTTATCGTATTATACTAACATATAAGTGTAATAAACATAATTATTTAGTTTACTCATAGTTTATTCAACGATATAACGAACCTAAAATGTACTTGTTTTTGTTCTATAATAAGATAGTAATTAAAGCATGAATCAAATCATTCATTATTTGTAAAAAATGTTTCGATTCATGTTTTTTTTTTGTAGTCAAACCACTATATATACATTATAAATTGAAAGAGATATCATATACTACAGAAAACGTGACCAGGGGCACCGGTGAGCAGGGCTGGAATCGAAGAAAAGATAGCTTTTCGTGTATAGGTACTCTTATAGTAAGTACACAATTAGTTAAATCAATATGTTGATTACGCTCTAAAAACGCTCACCACCACCGACCCTCTTTTGTTCCTTTCATTTGCACACAATAGTGTAAAAGAGAGGATGTTATACTAGCTTGTTAACGTGGACAAGGTATAAGTAGTAGACCACACGTAAGTAGTACAGGAAGCACCATATTTTACATGGTTGAACATTGGTTCAATACTAACCAAAAAGAATACAATAACAATAAAGCATTTCACTTGTTAAATACAGTTAGATTACAGGAAAACTACTTAACCCTTATATTCATATTCGAATCAAAAAGTATGAAGAAATAAATAAATCTTTGTTCGAATCAATGTCGATCGATTACAATATTAACAATTCATCATTCAATAAACAATAATAAGCAGTCAGTATTATAAATACAGGCTGATTCTTGAGTCGTGAGCAGGATTAATCTTACGGTTTCAGTGAATGATCAGCTATTATTTCATACTAGACTTATCATTCATGGCAGGAGAGAAGAGATGCCTGTTAAGCACCATAGCCAACAGAAGGGGCAAGATGGTTGGTCACCTGGTACGGCACGACAGATTCTTCCTAAACATCCTGGAGGGCAAAGTTGAGGGAAAAAGAAGTAGAGGAAGGCCCCGACTCACATATTTCAGCCAAATTAGAGATAAAGTATCTGCCGTGTCGTACGAGGAAGTCAAAAGGCTGGCCCAGAAAAAAGAAGAGTGGCGATTACTCCACCGACAAGAGCAAAGCTCTTAAATATTGATGATGAGACTTATCATTCACTGAAACCGTAAGGTTAATCCTGCTCACGACTCATGAATCACCCTGTATATGTCGACTAAGGTAGAATAAAATTATACTTTGACATCACAATAATCAAAATACAATAAATTATAAATTGAAAGCGATGTCAAATACTACGGAAAAAGTGACCAAGGGCCCCGGTGAGCAGGGCTGGAATCGAACCAGCGACCTCCTGCTTTCGCGGCAGACGACCACTTTATTCCACTTCATTTTCTATCTTTTTATGTGGCAATACCTGTTGCCGATTTAGCGAGGACGGTGACTTGAGCAAAGCAAAAGCTGAGCAGTAGCCACACTAGGCGCGCGTCGAGCGTCATTGCGCGCATCACGCGGTAGCGCGCGTCGCGCTGTTCCAGCACGTCCAGGAACTCGCGCATAAGTCGCCGCTCCTCTGACGCTGCAAGCACAAAACAGAGCCCTCTCACGTATGGCGTCTCCTGAGCGTCGGCTGAAAGCGTGTCGCCGTTGCGTCAACGTTCCATGGCAGCAGCATGTTATCCAGACATCGGCGCAGGTAAGATGTAAGGGCGGTCCTACCATTTACCTATTTCCCGGGCACACCTAGCGTGTTTCGAGTGTAGTCTTCTTATCTTCTTCCTGGCGTTTCCCCGGCTTATGCCATGGCTCGGGGAGCCTGGGGTCCGCTTTCTACTAATTCTAGGATTTGACGTAGGCGCTAGTTTTACGATAGCGGCCGCCATCTGACCTTCCAACCCTCACGATGTTTTTCTTCACCGAAAAGGAATTGGTAAATATTAAATAATATTTCGTACATAAGTTGCGAAAAACTCATTGGTACGTGTACGAGCCGGCAGGATTTGAAACCGAGACGTTCGGATTGAAAGTCTCGCGTCATACCACTGGGCCACCAATGTTCCATACCATACATACATAGTAAATAAAACATTGTCTATTGGCGTTTACAAGTGTTCGAGCATTTACAAGACGACGACGCTCGAAAGACGCTAGTTGTGCTCGGGCTCTTAACCCACAGTGTCCCAGATGTTTTGTCTGGTAGGTACTACTAAGATTCCTTGTACAAGTATGATCTTACAAATGTCAAGGTTAGGTTTCAAGTAGTTTATCTACAATGTGTAACTTACTCGGGGTCTTGATGAGCTGCGTGGCTGTGAAAACGGCCATGTAGTCGCAGTGGGTGACCGCCGACTCCAGAAAAAAGATGGGTCCAAATGAGCAAACAAAGACATTTCCAAGGTACATGATATGGTATAAAATTACCGCTTTGTTTAATCCTTCGGCATCCTAAAATAAAAATTGTTTTTATTAAAATTAGATCTTACATAATCAGGGACCTACCTGCATTTTTGTTCGGTGAGCGAAGTAAAGACTGATCGACTCACGCTAAACCGGGCAGGGACGTGCACGTGACCGGGCCGGATCCGTCTGCTTACGATGAGTTGTACGTAACCGCAGTGTTTGGCGACCGCGCGTTTCTAAAGTATATCCGTCTCGCTCCTGCCACTACTCTGGCAGGAGCGAGACGGGCATAATTTACTCTCGAGGTACAACTCGTGGTAAGCACACTACCTAAAAACCTAACTTCTGAATGTTGCACCAAAAAAACAGTAGTTTATATAAGAAGATTAGGAAGCTCAAACACACGACGCCTCTTACCCCAGTCCTCCGTACAGAAATAAATAACGGGCACCTAACCTTTCCCTAAGATCATCTAACCCTCCTTGTTTTAAATATATCGAAACTGTTGTTTTCAGCATTATTAGAGTCAAACCACGTTATCTCTTCCAGCAAATTAACTGTCAAACTTTAAAGTGTATTTTTAAACGTCAAACTTCTATAAAATATGACGTTTACATAAAACTTTCACAGTCAGCTAGTCTATGATGGTCGGGTTTTTATCGTTTACCGACGTTGCTGTCACGTTCTAACAAGTATGTATGTGCGAAAGTGACGCATAGCGTGATAAGCGATAAAATGGCAACCATGCTAACCCTGCAGGTCTGTGTTATCAAAATCTAGAAAACTAAGTATAGTCACTCAAGATGCACGCCTTTATTATGCCGTAATAAATTCTAGGAACATAAAATGGTATGAACATATAAAACTAAACAGGGAGCGATAGCTCGAGTCCGGTCGGACGGACCAAAACCTAGAGGCAGACAATTATTTTAGTCTAAAAATATATACATTTTGCAATTAATATCAGTATCATCCGGACCAGTGGGGCGTCTGTCCTCAAAACTTGTCCTCGAATAACCGGAATCATAAAAACCTCAATAAATACGGCAACAGAAACCACTCACAAGGAAAAACAAAGAATTAGATTAGCTAATTTCGTCGAAATTACTCACGGCAAGTTAGAAATTGATGCATACTCGTATATAAACGTTTTTTTTTTCTAAAAATGGAGTGTCTATCCCTAGAAATTGACACATGGGCTGGTTAATCTACGACGCTCTCGTGTGATGCTTTCTATAAAAAATTACACATCGGTTCTATCCGGTCTAGCATGAGTTACCATTACTCAAATCTGTCAATAAAGAAACTTTTCGAAATTGTATGTTAACTATTCACAGTCCACAGAGTGATGTTTAGATCCTTTCGGGCATTTTCGCGAGAAGAGATCCAAATATTTTTTTCCTTTATTTAATGTTTTCCTACTCAGGATAACAAGTTCCTTCAATCTAGGAGAAAAAAAACACGAGGAATAAATTCTCATCATTGTCTCCGGGAGAATCTGAATCCGACCTTAAAAGGATCGAAAGAGCTCGTGATTCTGAGTAGGAAATAGTTATTTTCTGCTCTCCGGCCGGCAAGTAGCCAATTGCAGGCCGCTACGCTAAACAAATGCGCCGCTTGCCGACTGCCTCGAGCAGAAAAATAGTGTACTGACCTTGGCCAGTAAATAAGAAAGCCTCAGATCACATCTTTGTCGACCTCAGCGTTGCTTCGGCCGACAATTACACGAGATCTGAGACATTTCTTACTTTACACGCCTCGGTACGTAATCTACTATTATTATACAAGGGGGCAAAGTTGTTGTTTCTCGGGCTTATATTGAGACCCGAGCAAGCCAAAGATTCCAAAATTGAGCCACGAGCGTAGCGAGTGGTTCAATAACTGGAATCTTGAGCTTTACGAGGGTCTCAATCTCAAGGCACGAGAGTTGAACAAACTTTGCCGCCGAGTGTAATACAACATTTTTCCCCTCACTATTGCGAGGAAAATACAGACTACATACGATTATAAATCTTATCCACATGTAAGTTATCTTGAAGAAACCATCAAAAATCAATTTCAAAATTTGTCATAGAGTAAGTACCTACGCTCCTGATACTTAGATATTGCCAACAGCTTACCAAGTGCGGGATAAGACATAATCACGTGACCAAATTAAGGTGTGACCACTGTGACCTCCGATTGCGCATATTTATGATGGGCATATAGGACTCACTAATACTGGACCTCTGGTAAGTGATAGGAATTAGAATACTTTGCCCCACATGTGGATAAAATGCGTTTTTCCACGCTAGTTTTAAAGGACAAAACAGCCTTTTCCGAGCTAGTAAGGGGAAAAATAAGTAGTATGGATTTGTGCGTTCTGGATCAGGTCCAAAGGTCAAGCGTAAGTAGTAGGGATGTGTGCGTTCTGTATCAGAGGAGGCCTGGACAGCATTACGATAGTAAAAATTTCAAGTGTACAATAGGCGATGGGGCAACGTGCAAGAGACGTTCTGCTCAAATTTTAACGCATGACGTTTTTTTAGAGGTATATTTTCTTAAACAAAAGCGTGTATCTAGAAACACGTTTGCATTTATGTTTCAAATAACGCCTCAGCAAATGAAATCTTTTGTCCCTTTCATTAGCATGAACCTTCACTATAGCTATTCCCTTCTCTCATGAATCTTTTGTCCCTTTCATTCGCATAAACATTCGCTATAGCTATTCCCTTCTCTCATGAGAAATTCATCTCTATTTAAAACTCATTACCTCATCGTATCCTAATGCTAATCACTATGAAATGCTATTTAGTTAATCATCGTCGTACCTAACTGTAACTCTAGTATGGGTTTTGCTTTTTAGACAAGTAAGATATAAGTGTTTAGGTAAACTGGATATTTAAAAACAAAATACCCAGGAAGAGCGGTTTATTTCCTATTGAAATTTACGATATGAAAAAACTATCCAAAATAACTGATGCGAGCGAACATTGGAAACACGCAGATGTGCGAGTCAAATACTACGTTAACAAAATAGAAAAAAATAAGCACTTGCAGACAGCGAAAGATCTAGTATTTAGAATCACAAAAGAAATTGCCGAAACCGACGAGTGCAAAAAGTACCATTTTAATACTAAACTATAAGTATGTTTGTAATTATCTTGTGAATAAAATATTTCTTCAACATATTTGAAATGGTTTTATTTTCTAAATTATATATTTGTAAAGAAAAACGACTTTTTGATACAATTTATTTAATGAAAAATCAATTGAAACAAATGATAAATAGTTACATCATTACTTAATGCATTAACATTTGAGAAAACCTTAATAAAGTCATACATTTTCACATTTTTATTTCTTAAGTAAAGATAAACTAAGCAGTAATTTCCACAAACTGATGACAAATAACTTTGCAGCTGATTACTATTACAAAACCACCACTTGGTGTTTCTTTCTAAGAACATTTTGTGATACCCCTCTGGTTTTCGACCAAATGAATCAAAATATTCACCAACACCATTTTCATCGATATAAATCGCTACCCAATGTGATCCAGGTTTAAAATCTGGATCCAAATTGCTTATGAGATAAACAGGTAGCTGAACTAACATAGGTAGTTTGTTGGCCGCAAATACATTTGATTCAATAGCTGGATTTATTCTACACATGTAGTGTTTAATTTCTTGTGTATCCATCTTGAGTTACTATTTGGTAATAAGATAAAAATGAAACCTTAACCATTATATTTATTAGGATTAACTGTTGTAATCTACGCTTATGTCGCGGTTTTTATTTATTTCTATTACATTATCAAACTCAGCGTAAATGATACAATTAAGCGTTGTAGTCAATGCTGAATCAAAGCGAACCTCTAATCTCACACTACCGTGTCTAACTAAGTTCCAGTGGGAGTTCGAACTTGCTGAAAGGTCTGGAGTTAAGTCAAAAGCTAGCAAACAATAGCCTCCTCCATAATCCTCTCTTCCTATGGAGTTACCTTCATTTAAAAAATGAATATTAGTTCCAGAAAACAATGTTTGAAATGTCGATGCAATTAAACCATCATTAAACGAGGGTTGTAATGTCTTAGAGGGGACTTGCTGTCCATCAACATATAAGCTAAATAAATTAATACCATTATTATCAAAATTAAATGGGTTCTGTTTAAAATTACCATTAAAGGCGGAATTTTTGACAAACCCTACAATACATCTCTTCGGTACTTGACCTAGAAATATATTATCTAAAGTTTTACCTTGAATTCCTGATGGAATTGTTAAAACTTTTACTTCAGCACGGGTAATAGGATACTTTGCAGTCGTAGAGGTTAGTACTTTTTGGTGAGCTATTAAAATTGATGGATTAATTCGAGCCTTCCGAATTATGAGACTTGCGTCTAAAATGCTAACTTTTAATTTCACATCATCGTGACTACACATGAGATTAAACACTTCTCTACTACGTACTAATTTAATTCGCATTTCTACACCATTAAATAAAAATTTTTCTTGATTAAATATATCACCATGTAAATGTCCGATCATGTCTATAGCTTTATTAATTTCAACTATTTCTTTTCTCTTACTAAATCCCTTATTTGTATTATCTGTAGCGTCCATTTTATGGGGGGTATCTTCATACCATAAACCACATGTTAGATGAGAGCTTTTCGCTGCGGGTCCGTAGTTAAGGAGAGTTTCTATGTACGCACGATATGCGTATGTATTGTTAGGTGGAGATACTAGTTTTTGATTTAAATACACATCTAATTGATTAAAAAGTGTATGTAGCCAATTATTGACGGGTGCAATATGTTTCTCTGTTACTGATTTTGTATCAGGACTTGTTATTTTAGCTTTTATATAAATCATAGTATGAGATAAGTCTATGTAATCATCTCCTGTACCAGGAACTTGGAATTCTATGGGTCCATCATCACTTAATGATGAAATCGGCTTGTAATGAACCCATTGTCCGCTTTCAATACTTGTTTGTGTTGATGGTAGAGCAAACAGATCCAATTCAGACTTGGCGCATTCACATGAGTGATTATGTAAAAAAGACATTATTTAAGAGGAAAATATGTCTTCAAATTTTGTTTTAGTTATTTTAGAACGTTTTCCTTGTAGTGTTTTCCGCGCAATGACTGGATCCCTTCTTTTCTGTACTCTTTTATACCCTGAGCCACTCATTAGAGAATCGATCTTTTCATCTGCCTTTCTTTTCAAATTATTACTTGCATCTTTAAATCGTGATTTTAATGATTCCTCCAGAGGATGTGAGTTCATCATATCCGATAATAAACCAACGCCTGCATTAAGTGCTTCCCTACCCACGGTTTTAAATCCACTCGATAATAAAGGTACTACGGATCTGAATAACCCTCCCAGAAAACTTCCAATTCCATGACCACGCTGGTGAGACACGCCTTTATACACAATCCCAACACCAGATCCAGCCTGATGTGAATAATAATGTTGATATGGGCATATGTTACTAACATTTCTATGAGTCATTTTATGCGTCTAAAATGTAGTTTAACACACGATGTACCAAACTGGAATGGAACTCTATTACCAATGCTTGTTCTTATATCTATTTCAATAGTATCAAATTCTCTACGCATTACTGGTAAGTAGTGAGCTGGTGAAAATGAATGCATTTTATAAGCTCCATATATATATTTAGTCGGGTCTAGAGGTATTATACGTATTAAAGATGCCATTACGTCCCCCACTATCTGTGGTTGGATGATATCCGAATAAATGAAGAGTTGGGATGGTAATCCTAAATGCAAATTGACAGGATATTTTCCAACTGAGTTTGATATTATGTTCATTCTCGGTTCAAAACCCAATTGAAGACTTAATTGTGGTGAGACAATCATCGATATCAAATCACTATTTTTATTAGTTGCTGTTACAAGTTTCGATATTTCATCATAACGCATTTTAAGTTGATTTTTCAACAAAGGATTTTCATTAAAAGCTTTCATAAAGTTATTAACATTGTCATACGTAGTGGCAGGTATGTGCGATTTATATTCTACAATTACATCAGTTCCACCGCCAGGGCTTGCATTTGTGTTACGTTCGTCTTGCAAACGTGTTTTCTTCTTTATATACAAGACATTTTCATGTTCTTGAACATTAAACATAGTACATGGATAATGGAACTCCACTAATCCAACAGTCCACTCCCCTTCTAACTTCATAGTTTTAGGTAACTTGGTTAAGAAATTTGCCGTTGTGTTTTCTGGATAGTATGACGTTGAACTGTTGCTCAACAGTGTTAAATAAAAACTATCGTCGCTCATATTTTTTCTATATTTGATGCGGGGATCCAACTATTAAATTTGCTGGGATAACCTTTCCACTTGACTAATACTTCTTTTCTGCCTCCAATGCGTCGTGATTGTATTATTTTATCTATTTTATGTTTGGTGGAAGGGTCATAAAAAACTTTTTGAAGTTCCTTTGAATAGAAGGTACCAGTGACTGATTCATTTTCTAAATCCTTTAAAGTATAAACGACCCAGGGGGATCTCCTTATGATGGAATCTACAACGAATATTTCATCGCTCCAATTAGTTTCATAACCTTTTTCGAATATATGTTTATGTTTAGTTATTCTAACATGATCACCGATTTGAAGTGAAGGGTTTTCGGTAATATATATGTCATTTTCCTTTTTACCGTATAAATTCCGCCAAACTTCCATAATATTATCACTATTGACTTCACTTGGAGTCATCTTAATGCTCGTGTGATAACTATGATTATAAGAACTTAACAAAGCTGGTAAAATGTCAATATATTTGAAAGTATTTTTAAACGTAAAATAACGCCACATCTTCATTTTGAGAGTTCGCTGAAATCTCTCTACAATGCTGGCTTTTATGTCAGGATTGTTTGTAGTATAATAATTAATATTCTTACTATTTAAATAATCCCTTACAATTTTTGAAACAAACTCAGTACCTTTATCTGATTGAATATGTCGAGGAGTAGCGTTAGCTTCTGTAAATATGCTTTCAAAACAGGTTCTTACCGTATCAGGTTTTTTATCTTTCATAGCTCTTGCGAAAGCATATTTACTAAAAACATCAATAACACACAGTATGTATTTATAACCATCATTATATTTACTATAGGTGCGCAAATCACTCAGATCAGCTTGCCATAGCTCGTTATAGTTGGATAAAATATACCTGTTTCTCGGAAACCTTTTCTCCACGGGTTTATGAAGCGTGTAAGTTTCCTGTGATTGCAGCCACTTCTTAACTTCATTACGTTTCAACTTGCCTTGCATAGCCTCTGTTAAACGCGCAATACTACTAAAACCAGCAGGATGAGAAACATCATAATATATTTTATTTATATCTAGTATGGGGTCCATCTTTCCCAATCGATTTTTGTTTTTGGTATAGATTTTGCTGAACTCGGCGTTGGAGTTGTTATTTGTTCTTTTTCGTTACTTCCCTTAGGTTCCGTGGATCCAAATTGATTAATATATTCAAGTGAGGTGGGATTACCAACACATGACAAGGGTATATTTATATCCTTTAATGCGATAGCAAATTTTTCCCAACCTAGCGGCTTAGGGCGTTTTAATGGTCTTAATGTATCACTAATAAGGTCAAAAATGTTACTTCCTGTCAAAACTTCATTATTTATAACCACTTCTCCACCTTCTTTCCACCAAATCTTAGGTTTACTTTGTTTTATGATATCTAACAAAACTTCACCTTTTCTTCGATAAGTTTTGGGAAATAATTTAACCATATACGATGGTGTGTAATGTGGTGCATATGTATCTTTTTTTGATGGAGTCACATCTAAACTTGATGGAGGTAGTTTTGGAACTGCAGGTGATTCTTGATAGTTTTCTTGTTTATATGGTTCTTCAACGTTATTGAACTTTGTTGATTCGTCTTCAGTATCAGTCAATATCGATAATTTGAGAGGTCTTCTTCCTTCCTCAGTAATATGTAAGTATCTTTGTAAAGCTTGAGAATATAGTGCCCATTTCTCTCGGTCATTCATTTTACTTTGAAGAATGTTCTGCATTTCATTATCTAATCGTGACAAGGCATTTTCTGATACATGTTCATTATTTGCTTTAAGTCGTTCCATTAAATCAGATTCTACAAGTAACATCTTTTTTGCGTGTTGCATGTTTATTTAATTAATGTGCTTAGTAAACCATTGATCACTGCACCTAATATGATCGGTAAGAATGCTCCGCCTTTTTGCACAATAATGTTTTTCCTTATTTTATTTTTACCCTTTGAAATTAATTTTCGTAAAATGTGTTTATATTTACTCAAATGTTTTTTCTCGCTTTCATCAAGTGGTATTTTACCTTTTAGAATGTTATAAATACATTCACAGATAACATTGACCTCTTCACTACTACAGGCTTTTAATATAATTTTTTGATATTTTGGTTTTAAGGTGTGTAAAGCTTTGAGTAGTTGTTGGTGTGTTACAACTCTTCTGTGCATAATTTTAGAATGATTGAAATCATCACTGTATGTCCTATTTAAAGCCTCTCTTTGGTACATATACTGTACAATATGTTCTATAGTTAAATATATTCGTTTTAAATCGATAGGTGTCCTCCGTAGTCTGTTTAAGGTCGATCATCAAATATCCATGAGCATCTTTTGTTGCATCTTTATAAGCCTCTTCCACAAATTTTGAATTCTCTGGATATACTTGACGCGCTAAATATTTTATTTGAGTTTTATCCCTTGGGTTCTTGAAGTAAACAATGTAATTAGCGTTCAATGATATATCACGTTGCCCTTTACCTTGATGAAATAGGTTTTGTGTGATGTAAAAAACGCTTAAATTTCTATGATGACTTCCTTTAGTAAAAATATCAACTATGCGTCCATCGGATTCCCTCATTAAGTCGTCAATTATAAGTAGTTGTGGGTTTTTGCCATTAAACATAGTTAAGTCTGGAATGCCTTGAATATAATTTACATTCTTTAAATTATACATAGGTTGCATTTCATCGTAACACCACACTATATTTTGAAATAATTGATTACTAACCGCTTTCACATTATTTAAAAAGCTTGTAACAAAATGTGATTTCCCACAGCTACTGGGACCAGCAACTATGGCTGTAAATGGATGAATAAAATGAATCATTATTTTTATAATGCAACAAAATAGACTACTTCTATTTGAGAAGGTTACTTAGGGAATAAACACATGTTCAATGATGGAAAGAAAACTATTTATTTTCCTTAAATATGTATCATATATTTCACTCTAAATACCATCTAACAACATTAAATATTTAAAACTAACATTTAATTACAAAATGATACAAATAAAACAAACAGGTAAAATCCAGCTATTGAATCAAATGTATTTGCGGCCAACAAACTACCTATGTTAGTTCAGCTACCTGTTTATCTCATAAGCAATTTGGATCCAGATTTTAAACCTGGATCACATTGGGTAGCGATTTATATCGATGAAAATGGTGTTGGTGAATATTTTGATTCATTTGGTCGAAAACCAGAGGGGTATCACAAAATGTTCTTAGAAAGAAACACCAAGTGGTGGTTTTGTAATAGTAATCAGCTGCAAAGTTATTTGTCATCAGTTTGTGGAAATTACTGCTTAGTTTATCTTTACTTAAGAAATAAAAATGTGAAAATGTATGACTTTATTAAGGTTTTCTCAAATGTTAATGCATTAAGTAATGATGTAACTATTTATCATTTGTTTCAATTGATTTTTCATTAAATAAATTGTATCAAAAAGTCGTTTTTCTTTACAAATATATAATTTAGAAAATAAAACCATTTCAAATATGTTGAAGAAATATTTTATTCACAAGATAATTACAAACATACTTATAGTTTAGTATTAAAATGGTACTTTTTGCACTCGTCGGTTTCGGCAATTTCTTTTGTGATTCTAAATACTAGATCTTTCGCTGTCTCCAAGTGCTTATTTTTTTCTATTTTGTTAACGTAGTATTTGACTCGCACATCTGCGTGTTTCCAATGTTCGCTCGCATCAGTTATTTTGGATAGTTTTTTCATATCGTAAATTTCAATAGGAAATAAACCGCTCTTCCTGGGTATTTTGTTTTTAAATATCCAGTTTACCTAAACACTTATATCTTACTTGTCTAAAAAGCAAAACCCATACTAGAGTTACAGTTAGGTACGACGATGATTAACTAAATAGCATTTCATAGTGATTAGCATTAGGATACGATGAGGTAATGAGTTTTAAATAGAGATGAATTTCTCATGAGAGAAGGGAATAGCTATAGCGAATGTTTATGCGAATGAAAGGGACAAAAGATTCATGAGAGAAGGGAATAGCTATAGTGAAGGTTCATGCTAATGAAAGGGACAAAAGATTTCATTTGCTGAGGCGTTATTTGAAACATAAATGCAAACGTGTTTCTAGATACACGCTTTTGTTTAAGAAAATATACCTCTAAAAAAACGTCATGCGTTAAAATTTGAGCAGAACGTCTCTTGCACGTTGCCCCATCGCCTATTGTACACTTGAAATTTTTACTATCGTAATGCTGTCCAGGCCTCCTCTGATACAGAACGCACACATCCCTACTACTTACGCTTGACCTTTGGACCTGATCCAGAACGCACAAATCCATACTACTAAAATATTAAATTTACCTGTCTTAATATTGTCTGTTTCCGCGATTGTTGTTCATTGAAATTAAACACTTTAGTACGGATTAATCGCGTTTATTAACACCATGACCATACATTTCGAGCCCTTTACAGGGCTATTAAGGGCTCAAAACGTAGGATTATGGTGTTAGTAAATGCGATTAAAGACTCACACTAGCACGGGACGGGACGGGACGGGGCGGGACGGGAAAATCTGTCAATTTCTATAGAAAGAATCACGTCAAAGCCCTCGGATATCACGTGTGACGTGACGCTTTCTATAGAAATTGACAGATTTTCCCATCCTGCCCCGTCCCGTCCCGTCCCGTCCCGTCCCGTTTTAGTGTGAGTCATTCTTAATCCGTTCTAAAGTGTTCAATTTCCAGTTATAGAGTAAAAAGTTTTTGGATTTCTTTTCGCGAAAATGGTCTTTCAATAAATTAGATATAAGTACCTACTGTATAAATTAATTTAAAATTAATAATCGTTCCCAACCTGCCATGGTCTCAAGAATATGGTCGATAGAACACACACTATTATCTTACAGCAGCACAATATCAGGTCGAGGAATAACTGAAAAATATATACAAGTGAATGTTTAAAAAAGTAACACATTAAGTGCTGGGAGCCCGCTAGGGGAGTTGTCTGTTTGTGGTCGCTTTCCGCTACAAAGCGAAAAACGACAGAATCGGCTACGAGCGTAGCGCGTAGCACTTGCTAGCAGGCAATGTGTTAAGAAGATAAGACGTTGCTTCGTACTGTACCTGCCTACTTATAGTGTTTAAAATGCATGAGTGTTCACTGCTAGGCACAGGAGATCTATACGAACGTGTTTAAGTGACATTTCGATGCGAACTTCCATGGAAATGATCAATATGACATGCTAATGAAGTAGGGAATATGAAGTGGATAAGTCAAATGTCAGTTTAGCATGTTCGAATCGGTCTCCTGGCCTTTATCTTAACATAAATTTGGACAAGTGGGTTGGGCAGATTGACTGCATGTGTTTTTTGAGCACAATTGCTTAGCTAAAAACTGGTGATTTAACAACTATGCATTTGACCGAATAATCGAAAGGCTGATTCGACGAACGGGACGGACAGACGAGACGAACTGAACTCTGGAACAAAGAACATTTATTTATCTCCTTTCGCCTGAAATATATCCCCTGCTGGCCTATTCCAAGGATGTCCACCATAACCAGTCATGTCGGTAATGTAGTCTCATTAAAGTATTGATGATCTAGTCAGACTCACGGCGTACTTCAGTCCTTCTACGGTTTTATTTCCGGTATCCTTGGTCAGTAGTTAAAAACTCAAGGGGGGTGCCCAAGCGACCGTCGATTCATTAGTGGCAACTCTCTACAGTGTGTGTTATTCTGATGTATAAGCTATATTATTGTAAAGTTTCATTAAAATCCATTCAGTAGTTTTTACGTGAAAGAGTAACAAACATCCATAAAAACTTTCGCATTTATAATATTAGTAGAAAATTGTACAAAACCTAAGTTAAAAATGAAAATGAATAAAGAAGATATATTCTCGTAAGTAAAATTCACATTTATGTCTCCATCTTCTATTATTTATTACCTTTTGAGCAAATTAAGCCTAATTATGTGACTATTATTAAAGGATGACTCACACCGATCCGATCCCAAAACGTCTCGTGACTTCCGAGGGCTCCAAGCTATCACGTGATTTTTTCTATAGAACTGACAGATCATCCCGGATCGGATCGGACTGGTGTAAGTCATCCTTAAACGGCAGTTTCTGCCCACTAGTCGCCGGTAAATTTTCGACTACAACTGACACCGGATAGTCGGCTTTCCCGACTAGTTGCCTGTGCTACTTACGATCAGTACCAAAACAGGCACATTTATCGCACACGTTTTGGCTTACCATTAACTTGATTGGGTTATCCGTTTTGTGAAGTGCCTTCAGGATCTCGTCATAGATTTGGCAGTAAGGTGGCGGAGTTCGGCGCCCCACGGCCCGGAACCCGTACCTCTGCATCCGCCTCTTCAGCACCAGTAGACGTGCATTGAACAACGCCATAACCAGCAGCTTCGTCGAGGATGCAGATATCCCACATACATCAAGAAATATTGACGGTATTATGAATATAGTGAAATCAATAAAACCTAGTTGAGGGAGCGAGATCAGATATATTCCCAACATTACAACACTGTATATTATATACGTGAAAGTATACGCTATTGTCATTTGTTTTTGCAAACGGTTGAAAATTGTTCGAGAGTCCAGCGTAATGTCAGTCATTTGATTCTGAGTCAAGAAGGTGTAGAAATATTCGTCTCCAGTCCAGAGCGAGAAAAGGACGGCTAGGACGTAATCAATTAACTTTAGTAAGCAATGGAGCAATGGTAAAGGTGGATAAAGACTCAAAAATATATAAAAATAAGTCACAAATGCTAAGACCAAGGCCACACAATAGGCTTGGGCGAGGTGGCGCCAGCGCGGGGGCACGGCGCGCCGGCTGTACAGCCCGCACAGCACCCGCGAGCGCATTACCAGCGTCAGATCACACACGCTCCGCTCCTCCGGCTCCAACATCGCTCAACCTTTTATAATTGTTCACTGCTAGCAATACTTGTGCATACTGACGTTATTGTCAATGCCATTCATATCAGACTACTTGATCGAATTCTCGCAGCTCGCTTGCGGTCGCTGAAGATAGTAAGGGATGGCATGAGCTTGACAATATTATGTTTAAAAATAGGTACCATGTAATCAATATTGTGTTTTATACGGATCCACTAAGTACACAAGTTTCTGGCCTTATAATGTGAGACTATGGCTGCGTTTTACCAAATTTTTATTCCGAGAATAACGCTTACTCTCAGATAGTAACGTCACTCAAACGTCAAATTACTATGGGATTTTGACATTAGTATCCAAGAGTAAGCGTTACCCTTGGTTTAAAAGTTTGGTCAAATCCAGCCTAAGATGATAAGCAAATTCAAATTTAACCAGAAATTCGATTGAGTTGTGGATGGGACAATTATCCCCAACAGAAAAGTGTAGATATTCACGGCAATCAGCAGAGGCAGCCCTTTTTCATGAAGGAAAACATCTCGAAGAAACAGCTGTTTCCTTACCAGTAGAAAATGTAATGTAAATGACTAAAAAACTTGTTTATACCAGCTTTTCGTGTCGAGATTCCTCCTACTGTCAACACAATCCAAGCTTAAAAGTAGAACGCACGGGCAACCCGCCCACTTCTGGGCAAAAACATTCCAAAAAGTTAATGACAGACAATTTGTGAAGATTCAGGGCAACCGATAGACCACAATATCGATTCTATGCTATTTTTAATATTGAATCGGATAAAGTACTCTGATATGACTCATATGACTTCATCAATTATAATATGTACCTACCTACTTATGTTTGTGCTTGGTTGTAATATTGTGCTTTTTTTCTTTTCCTTCTTGTGTATTGAGTTATTTCTTCTATCTTCGCTATTGTAAACAATGTACAGATGCAGTGCAAAGTTTTGCCCTCGTTTCACGGAAACGCCCGAACGTGTCATGCTATTTCAGTTAGTGTCAGTACTAAAAGTACCGAGGTCGATTGAAATAGCATGACAAATACGAGCGATTCCGAGAAAATGTTGTGCACTCCATCTGAACTTATACTTATTGGCGACACTAAATGGTTTTAAGGGTTCCGTACCTCAAAAGAAAAACACGAAATACTTATCACTCACTTTGTTGACCGTCTGTCCGGCCGTCCGTCGCTGTCTGTCAAGACCCTTTATCTCGGAAACGCGTAAAGGTAGCATATTAAAATTAATACCACGTACACAAGTCTACGCTCCCTTGAAGGTGTGAACAAACCAAACTTCTACGTCAACGCAATCAAAAGATACGGCCGTTTATGTCATATTTCCCATACATTTGCAATGACAATCAAAATGTATAGGGTAAGTAGGGTAAGACCACCAGTGAATGAACACACCCCAGTGAATGAACAAAATCACGTTTTTTGCATAAAACAAGAATTATAGCGATTGCTATCACTTGCAGTATTTTTTTTCTTTTTCAACAGTAAATTTCCTATGCAATGGAAACAAATTGAAAATTATTTTAGACCAGATTCAATACGGTAGACGTTTGAAGTTTACGTATTTCTGGTTTTGAATTTTGTATGAAGTGAAGATATTAGATTCTAGTTAAGAACAGGGTACATTTGCAGTAACATTTGAATTACCTATTTGATGTTTACCAACACAAGGTTTAGTTATTTGGTTAGATTAAGAGTGAAACTTTTCATGAATGTACACTTTGCAAACTTATTTTGCGTAGAAGTATTTAATTTTTACGGTTCCATTACTAGCTTATCAAATGTTCTGAAACCAGTAGGTAAATGAACAGTGTTCATTTACTGGTGTTAGCCCAATTTAATTTTTATTTAGCTATTGGAACTCCTAATACCTAATAAATAATAAGTACGTCAGTCCATGCAATCAACATAATCGTTGGTCATATGCTTTCTGTAGAGGGGAACCTCCATTCTGCCAGTCTGGTTGGTTCAATGGTCTAAGTTCACTTGGTCCGTCTGCACTTGAGGCTATATCTTTTTATTGTTCACGTTTGATTTACGATCTGAGATCATCATATAAGCACGTGTCGGTTTTTTCGACAGTTAAAGTCAGTAGAAAAACACTCCTTCGCAAAAAGTCGGGGTTTTTGTTGTCTCGAGTGTTTTTGTTTTCGTGTTTATAAGCACTCACTGTGTGAATGAAATGAACTAGGTATGTTCAACTTGACGTTAAAATTTAGCAGACTAATCAGGGCGCCACTGAACTTTATCAGGCAATATCATAAATTAAAACCGAATCGGTCAACTTAAGTTCAATAAATAATTATCTTCCGATCTTCACTACTTCATGTACAACATTTGCCATGTGTTTCCTTTGGACAAAAAGTCATTAAGACTTAAGAGATATTTTAAAATAAAATTACCTGTCAACAGCCGTTCCTAGTCTTCTAATTACTCGGTAGCCTACGAAGCCAGAGGTCCCGGGTTCGAATCCTGGCCACGGCATTGACTTGCGTATATTGCATACCAATATATTTTTTCCCTGGGTTATGGATGTTTTCTATGTATTTAAGTATTTATACGAGTATTTCATATACCTACTACAGAAAAAGTAACCAAAGCCCCCGGTGAGCAGGACTGGAATCGAACCAGTGACCTCCTGCTTTCGCTCCTGATTTTTTAGGGCGTATGCCGCGAAAGCAGGTCGCTGGTTCCATTCCAGCCCTGCTCACCTTGCACCACTTGGGGCCTTGATCACTTTTTCTGTTGTATATGACATTTATTAATATCAATTTAAGCAGTCTCATTCAAAGTCGCGCAAGACAACAGTGTTTCTTAATAAAGCTATAGAGTATTTTTTTATTATTTTGTGCACGAATGAAAAATATTCGAGAACGGATGTTAAGATTTTATTCAGACGAAACACCAAGGTTTTATAGTCTAAATACTCCTTCACAATAGTCCTTAAGCTTGTTCATGCACAAAAGCCCCCATATATCCAGTTACATTACACAATCTCACCATACATTTTGCAGGCTTTATGTTTAAGCACGCAACTAAAAGTAACATTTGTAAGTCAACCGAACTAAGTCACGGGGATTCTGGCCCCGGTCGAGTTTAGAGAGGCCATTGAAATAGTTGAACCCTTACATAACTCTGCAACTATTTCCTGCCATTACTAAGAACCATCTAGGGCCCGATTTGACTGACTCAGGAAGGAGATATGGAAATTCAGTTCATGTATGATGTGATGATCATTTTCATGTTACGGATGAAGTGAATTTGGAGTACTTATAGCTTCACGAGAGTTGATTATAAAGAATAAAATGAATGAATAAATGTTAATGTCAATTAAAACACTTCAAGATATATTTGTAATAGGTACCTACTTATAAAAACTTTTTGGTCTATTTTACAATTCACTGCTGAACTTGCCTTCGATGGGAAAAAATAACAGTAGAGTCAAACCACGTTATCTCTTAGTAAAATCCTTAATCCTTATATCGGGTTACCAAAAATATGTATACACGACCATAATGCTCAGGCAATAAAAATTCATAGCTGTGTGGCTGACTGTACTTTCGAAATGTCTGCAAATAAAAGTACAGTCGGGCATAAAAAATAAACTGCTATTGTTCGTTCAATGTGGTTACACTGAAGGCAGCAAATTCATAACTACTTATTCCGCCATCTATTAGGCCTTGTTTGCAGGAAAGTACATTCTGGCGAACAAAAGTGGCGCTAGCAGCGCTATTAAGTAACGACTACACCGAGGAAAAGTACTGAAAACTGTAGTAGTTTCTTCTGAATACTACAGGTGGCGCTAGCATGCGCGTTTAGCAAGCAGTGACAAAACGATTTTTTTTTTATTGTGGGACAATCTTACACAAATCGACCTAGTCCCACGGTAAGCTCAATAAGGCTTGTGGTGTGGGTACTAGACGACGATATATATAATATATAGATACATATAAATACTTAAATACATTGAAAACATCCATAACTCACAAACAAACAAATAAATGCCCTGACCAGGATTCGAACCCGGGACCTCCTGCTTCGTAGGCAGGGTCACTACCAACTAGGCTAGGAGGCCGTTAAAGCCGTTAAAGCCGGAGGCCGATTTGAACTCTTCATTGTCACAAGTTTGTTAATTACATTTTTTTCTTATTATGGGATTAGAGAGAGAGAGAATTCCTCAAACTTGAAAGGGCACATGCATGGTGATTTGGGTGTTTTATAGAAACTCGAGCATTTCTTTACGAAAACCAGACCAGGGATAGAGGAACTGCTTGGTAATTTCTGCTCTATCATCCGATTTGAGACATTCGTCTTTTATTTGTAAGAAAATACATTCAAGGTAGTCCTATTTGATTATAATTCTATTCTGATGATGGAATTCATGAGGAATTGAGAGAACTCCTCAAATTTTAACGGTACTCACATGCAATATAATTTGACAGGTACGTATTTCTCTAACAATTCTCGTGAAAGTTGTGTGATCAGGTTTTATAGTTTTGTAGGATCTTTTTGAAGTTTCCTTTTTTGGAAAACATTTGAAATCTTGGAAACTGATACAAAGAGATTAAGCGCCGCACAGGCTTATGGCGCTTAAGACCAGATGGTCGCGAGGTCTACAGCTCACAGAGCCACTAGTACTACTTTCTGTCAGGATGTGTATTGGGCTGTTTGAGACAAAAATAAAACCATATCATGTATAATAAAAATCACAGTCGTTTAATAATTAATAAATACTGGATATAAGGATAGACATAGAGATTTACCAAAACCTTACGCATTGTGGGAAGGTACGTTAAATCTAGTTAAGTCTAGTATGCTTCCAAAACGGCCAGATTAACAAGGCCTTATTGGGTCGTAATTCGTTTGAGAACGACCAAAAGGCACTTGTAAACATGTCCATTTTAATAGCAGACATAATTATTTATGAGTACGTAGTAGCCTACCGTGAGTAAAATTAAACTAGTAAGTATCAAAACCGTCAAAACTTGTCTATTTAGCTTGGCGGAATCAAATATTTTCTTATTGCACTATTTTAAAGTTCAGAACAACATGTATATGCCGTACGTTATTGGACTTCAAACAGCGTTGTCGCCATATTTGGTTTAAAAGAAATTAAACATGTGAACCGGCCAGTTTGTATACCTGTTACTCTATCTTGATAGCCCGCAGTTGGCCACGAAAAAAGCTACTGAGCGAAATCGCTCATCGCTGCTTGGAGCGATGTTCTCGTGGCCGTTGAGTATAAGGCTTAGTGGCGAACGATGAGAAGGGCATGGCGTTTAGCTAAACTCGAGGGCTGGGCGTTCATACCCGATAAGTCGAGCTAATGTTTATTTAAAATGAAACTATTTAAAACAGATTAATCGCATATATTAACAATTTTTATTTTATTTATCTACATGCGACGTATTTAAATGAAACGTTATCTCGACTTATTATATTTTACCTTCTATCCCTAGTAATTTTCACTTTTACACAGCTCACAATAATAGTAGGTATATTATAAATAAAAACTTTGTAAATAAAAATATAACTCTGATGTATATTGCTTGTTGTGTCTTTAACGTGTTGATGAACACAAAATCAGATTCATTAAAAATGACACCATAATTAAACTAATTATGTAAGTGTTTTAATCATGGTTTTATAGTTGAAATTATTTGAGATAAAGATTTACAGTAACGTTAACCATTCAAGTAGGTAAATATTATCCAACTATAATCAGGACATAAAATATAATAGCGCAAAGGTCAGAAATGAGATTCAGAATTAGGTAGACATTTCCAGTGAGTTAATATGTTCCTAGTACATTGAAAACGCGTATGACTTAATGTACCGATTGTATAACTAAACTTTTAAATTCTGCAATAACATATTATTTTTTATTTAAATCGTTGAACTTATTCTGCTGTAAAATTTACGTTCAGATAAAAATCTGTAAGTATGCTTTTTTATATTTTCCAATTTATTATATAACATACTTCTGTCAGAAAAATAAAAAAAAAGTGAGATCCACTCTTCGCGCCAACATTATTTCATTTCACACACGTTTCCACAAACACATCAGTTTATCAGGCTATATGTAGACTTCTTAACCTTTTTAGTACGTTATCATGCTTCTCAAATAATTTCAACTATAGTTTATTGTTTGTATGTATGTATATGACAAGGACCTATGTCCTGTCATATTTACTTGAATAAAATACCTACGCATAATATTGTGTATAACACAACAAATTTGTTATGCTCTTTTCTGAACCTGGGGCCTTACCGTGACGTCTTAACGCGATTCAGTTTAGGTTCAATTTAGGCTCAGTTGTTTGGAAGCGACTCAGTTTAGGTCGTCAACTGAATCGCGTTAAGACTTCATGGTAAGGCCCCTGAGCTTATTGTAATCCTTTTATTGATTGCAAATCAAATGATTTTACTCATTAAATAAAATATATTAAATTCGTAATGATCGACACAAGCGTAATCAAAATTTTGATGTCGATTTTAAAATAGTATGTAATCTACTTAACTGAACTTATATATTCTGGACTAACAATATAATAATATGAGAATACTATAATAAGATGTCCGGTTGCAATTCGTGCATCAGCATTAATTCAAATAAAGCAGATTATCGCCGTAATTAAGTTTAATATAATTATTTTATTTCAACACGGATTCTGGACACATTAAAATTATTGAGATACATATCACTTAAGGTAAACGGCCCAGTGGATGACTTGTGTGTTGTGAATATGTAGGTATAACCAAAAATAGAGAGCTAGTGACATTTGCGAAATGTGATCATAAACTTCCATCGGTTCAATAAATAATTTACTATTTGAGAGAAATTTTCCATAACCAGATGTTATTAGCACTTGTATCGTCAAAGTCAAGATCATAACCACAATTATGCGTGTTTTTAGTAATCGATTTAAAACTGTTCGATATATTAAAATTCTCATAGCGGGTTACTCACGTCAATAAAGTCGAAAATAGCTCGACATGATTCGGAACAGTCCGTGTCCCTTATTCATGAGTCATACGTCTAGCCGCGGCGATTGCTCTACGCACACTGCGAGCCCCAGCGCGGTCAGCTCTCGACCCCTAGCGCTGGGGCTCGCAGTGTGCGTAGAGCAGTCGCCGCGGCTAGACGCATGACTCATGAATAAGGGACACGGACTGTTCCGAAACATGTCGAGCTATTTTCGACTTTATTGACGTGAGTAACCCGCTATGAGAATTTTAATATGTCTGATACTCACGGGAGTTTTCTAATTAAAACTGTTCGATAATTTATTAAACTATTGATACTGCGTGTTTGTATCTAATTATTTTGATTAAATTACTATTTTGGAGGCCGGATGGCGGGTATAGGGCATTTGCCTGTCATGACTGGTAAAATTTTAGAGGTAGCAGAAAACTGAACTAATTTGACAATGGTATTACATTTTATGGTAAATAGCATGCAGAAAGAAGTAGATTACTTACATATTTGCACAAGCATGCATTCGGTATGTTTGATAAATCAGAAGTTATTTGTAAATATGTGTGAATTCCCTCCTTATAGCGTAATCCACTGGGTCGTTTACCTTACAGTGGTCAACAAAATGTTAAATGATCAGAAGAATTTCGCGTATAAATTACAAAACGCAGTGCAAGATTGCGTTGTGAACACAGAGTTAATAGTTTTCGCACACTCATATACTCACTAACCGGGTTTGACCCATTCACCGCTATGCCATGCCCTGTATTTGACCGTGTGAGGCATAACACGAGTACAGTGGCGTACTATGAAATCACAGTTTTGTCTTAGCGGCCAATACCTATGCTAATATATTAACTCTGTGGATGTGAACTTAAGTTTAAGTCATGGGCCCGATGGTCTATAAAACCTTACTTAACCCCTAGGTAACAAACTAAGTTTATGCTAGATATTTCGATCTACCGAACGTTATCCTAACCTAATCTAAGCCAAGCCGGCGTCTACCGCCGAATATCAAAAAAGTTACGAGCGGTCACTAACAATATTTATTTTACAATATAAAAAGTCAATAAAATTGCAAATTGGGGGAGAATATCGTCGACCGAAGGTTTAGGGTAAGGGACATGGAAATGCCTGGCCGCTACCCTAATTGAATCTACGGTTGACGATATTTTTTCCACCACCAAATCACTTAAATGTTATGAGTATAACGAAAACCTTAAGTCAAAAATTAACATAAAGATCACCATGAAAAAATATACGATTTTAAGCTAACATGGTGATTTGCATTATAACTACAACCTAAAACGCGATATTGACCATGTATGATTGTACATATATGGTAAATTACCCGTTTTAGATTGTAGTTACCATGAAAATACACCATTTTGCAAAAAAAAACGTACAACTAGGTTAAAAACCTTTTCCCCTCACTAGCTTGGAAAGCGCTGTTTTGTCCTTTAAAACTAGCGTGGAAAAACGCATTTTATCCACATGTGGGGAAAAGTATTCGACCTTGCTCTAATTCCTACCACTTACCACCCGTCCAGTATAAGTGAGTCCTATATGACCATAGTAAATATGCGCAATCGGAGGTCACACCTTAAATTGGTCGAGTCTTATCGCGCACTTGGTAAGCTGTTGGCAATATCTAAGTACCTACCAGGAGCGTACTCTATGACAAATTATGAAATTGAATTTTGAATGATTTTTTCAAGATAACTTTTTTTTTTAATTGATATAAATAATAGTTGCATAACATTTTATATGACAGTACCGGTAAACCAGATCGGTACAACATGCCATGCATGCTTACATGTGGATAAGATTTGTAATCGTATGTAGTCTATATTTTCCTCGCGATAATGAGGGGAAAAATGTTGTATTACACTCGGCGGCAAAGTTTGTTCAACTCTCGTGCCTTGAGACCCTCGTAAAGCTCAAGATTCCAGTTATTGAACCACTCGCTACGCTCGTGGCTCAATTTTGGAATCATTCGCTTGCTTGGGTCTCAATATAAGCCCGAGAGTTAAACAACAACCTTGCCCCCTTGTATAATAAATAACTATTAATTTTAGAAGTGGGTTGACGCAAAGCATAAAGATGTTGGTTTATTTCAGCATTTTTAAACGACATACCTACACATTTACCATATCGTTATAATGCGTTATCGATTTGTCAGTGACCGATCGTGAAACATCGACGGAAACATTAACTTTTCTAACTTTAGGTACCTAACTAACTAACTACAGCCGATCTGAGAACTTGCCATGAGTTGTATGATGAAACTTATCGCAATTCAACATATGTATTGTCATAATTCACAAAATTCCTGGATTTTTAAATCTAACCAAACCAAACAGAATTTCCATAGACAGAAGCTTGATTCAAATTTATAAACGCATTTAAAGTTGGATTATATTCTACAATCGCCATCGACGCGAATAAATAAGCGACGTACCATAAAATGTAGTGAGTAGGGATGATGAGGGTAGGTAGTTGAGTTGAATCATGAATATGGAGAGTAGGGATGGTAGAGGGGAGAGTTGGTATTTTAAGACCAGATTTGTCATTATTGCTACGAAAATACTTAATTATCTTAGCAAGTCAAGCTATTGTAATATTGTGTCAATTGTAGCAATCTCACTCAATTCCTATCCTTCCTAAAACCAACTACCGGATGCGCAAGGATTTCCTAATATTATGTGATTATCGCGAATTCTATTAAATAAACATTATCATTGAAAACCTGAAATGCATACAACCCGAACACTTTTTAATATTTACCTATATAAATCAACGTGCCTCCGATAAATATAAACTTCGAGGTTAGAACTTCCAGTTTGTCCCAATTCACCCAATTTTACGGTAAATGTATTTTCAAATATTTGTTTCACACAAACTCATGGCAGTTCCGTATACTTACAACTATTGGAACATGCGTGCCTTAAATTTACTTATAAAGGCTGAGTCGACAACTAGATAACTATGCTAAACCTAATTTTAACGTTTTCCTATGTCAATACGATTGGTGTTAACTGATTAATATTATCAAGTTTGATACTGTGAGTGTGAATGTTCAAATCTCATCCCATGTACGTTACTATTGGATTTCTGCAACTAATAAACCACACAAGTCCTGCGAGAGTATTTCGTGGTCGAGAAAGACACCTGTCATTTTCTAACTGTTCGGATTAGACAAAGACAGTTGCCTTTCCCAACCGTTACCGATACCTACAAAACTTAATTTTACTTATCAATCTTAATTTTACCAATCTTGTTACACATCTTGTCTTTCCACAAACCCGGTATAATAACTGGCGAATTCCTGATTGAGATTATTTGGATTAAGTCAAATAGGCCGCAAATGCGCATTACGCTCATAACAAAATGGCTAGTCGATTCATTCAAATGTTTAAGGCTTTCTTTACATGCTAGGCATATTTCAGCCAAGAACACCACATATCGATTCTCTAAAGTTAACGAGTAAATCCAATTATCAAAATGGATCACATTTTAGTATGAGATATTTTAAGCATTTTGACATATTTTCGCATAAATCTTGTAGATTATTCACGTCAGCATCAGAGAATCGACTTTTACATTAGAAGTTTACCTATAACGTACCAAGCGTCTAAATACAGCGTAACCTAATGCAAATGTACATTTTGCGATTCCGAAAACTGTCAATGGAAAAGGGATCGTAACTATATAAAGCCTAAATTTGTGTTTACTGCATCATCTTCAGTTTAAACCTTAGCACTAAATACGAGACGAGTCTGATGAATACGAAAAACGCGCTAAGCGCGCCTACGTCTACCCAGAAATTGGCTTTGTCCATGGTCATCTCCTTGAGGAAGGTGTCGGGCTTCCTGAAGTGGCAGTAGACCTCTGAGCAATGGAGCTTCTCCCGCCCGTAGCCATACACGGAGAGCATGGCACCTTCGAAGCCGTATCTGACATAGCTTAAGTACGTGAGCCACTGCAGATAGCTGGGGATGGCTTTGAAGTTCACGAAGAACCCTGGAAATATAATATTTGCTGTTATTGACGACAATCATTTGGTGGAACTTCCTACCATAGATTTACAAAGCAAGACTCAACGCACATTGGTTTTAAGAGGGCGCCGACCGTCCAGCGCCGCCCTAACTATTATGTTTTCTAGTAAACCAATAATGTATACTAAATAAACCAACCAATATCTGTACCATTCTACCATTCATTGGTTGTATGAAGTCCTATAGATTCCCCATCTTTCCATAGGAAATAACAGGTACTTGGCCGATAGTATAAAAATATAGTTCAAATGTTCGTTGTCACTGCGCCAAATAAGAAGGTTGAGAATTAATCATGAATATCGCTTGGTAGACTCCTCGACGGAGCATATATAACACAGAGTATGTCAAAAAGTTTTATTATAGGCTTGAAAGCGATGAAAAATATTAAAGCACATGTCAGTTACCTGAGAACAGCACGACCGGAATGGTGGTAACAGGGCCGAGGTAGACTCCAGTCTCGATCTTCATAGCCGCCCCGATGAGCAGCCCCAGCGACTGCGCCACCAGGGCCGTGAGGATGTTGATGGTGGTGAACATCAGCACCCGGTCCGTCTGCATCGGCTGACCCGTCATGAAGTATACTATTATTACGTACACGCCGCTAAACACTATCTGTAAGAACACAAATAACATATTTTAATTTATGAGAGATCTTGTGGCCTGTGAACGAATACTTAGATCAATCTAGATTGAATAGTTACAGTTAAATCATTAAAATTTTATTTATTTTACCTGGAAAGGTAAGTCCGCTAGCGTTTTTGCGAAGTAGAATGCTTTTAAAGAGTACCAATAATTTAAATGCTCTCTTACAAACACACTCATTTCCGTTGGGACTGAAACAAAAAGATAAAACATTAATAAAGATAAAAATCGGTGCCCTTAAATACTTCACCCATAACGTCACAACTAGGCAATATAATGATTTGGTATTAAAACTTACATGTAAGGATTGTAGGCATCATCGCCGTGAACATGGTGAACATAACAGTGAAGAATATACATCCAGCGTTACTCATAACCTTGGCCGCGTCCGACCCGATGTCGTAATACAGGAACCCGATCAGCAGCCCGACCACCGTATGCGAACATAGCCTTAAATGCGTCAGCATCTGATCTCTAAGAATACTTCTGAAGGTCCTTTTCAATAAGATCCAGAATTGCTTCCACCCGGACGTTGGGAAGCCGGTCTTGATAGGTTTCTTGGTGAAGCTCTCGCTGGAGTCCAGGAGCGAGGTGGTGCAGGTGACGGGGGCTAGGTTGGTGGCGTTGGGGACGGCGTTTTGTTTCTCTGGGTTTGGAGTTGGGCCTGACATATCGATTACTGTGCAAGTTGGCTTATCTAGAACAATAAAAGAACACTATGTAAGCTGGCATACTTCAATACCTAAGCAACACTTAACTCTGATATCGCAGAAATACTTGCAGATTTTTTATTAAACTACCTTTGTATCTTTATCATAATTTATCACACGCAAAAACGAAAGTACGAGTAGTGTTAGGTCTACCCACCCATACGAAGTTTTGATGGTTAGGTCCAGCATAAGATTCCTACAGTAGCCTTCAAACCATTAAAATAAATGTTTCCACTGGTGCATTTTAAAATCTACGTCTAAATTCATTATTTCATTGAACCCATTCTATATTTTTAGATTACGCTGTCAGTTTATATCGGTAGCGGCAATAGGTGCTAAAGCTGTCTGAAAGGTCAAACTCAAGACCAATCCTATGTGCGACCTTTAGCTTTCATTCTATTTCTTGGTTTGGTCATTTTAGTATTTATTTTTAAGTATTGTAAATATTTATTATTTGCTTTTAGCTCAATTTATCCAACCGCCTATTCTTCGTAGATTTTGTGTCTAGACATTATGAAACATGCTAAATAATGTTGGCTTTCATAAGTTGTTATAATTTTTTGTGGTAACTAACTCGCCGAACATTAACTTTTGACTATCCGAGTGACTGCGTAATTTATGTATGCTACTGTCAACCTAACTCGATTTTAAATAAGTATGACTCAAATTTTCTTAAAGGTACCTAGCGCGTCTTCCAGAAATTTTACATTGTTCTTGGCCTGGTCGTTGTAGTTGGAGTTCTGCGGCGCGGCCGAAGGCTGCACGCGCCCGCAGTTGCCCTTGTTCACCGCCGTCACCAGCTTGTGCACCCAGTCGCCGTGCTCCCCTAACGAAGGTATGGGGTCATACAGTTTAATTCAATTCGATTCAAATTAAACTTACCCAGCGCAACCTCCAGCGACTTGACATTGTTTTTGGCCTGGTTGTTGTAGTTAGAGTTCTGCGGCGCGGCCGAGGGCTGCACGCGCCCACAGTTGCCCTTGTTCACCGCCATCACCAGTTTGTGCACCCAGTCGCCGTGTTCTCCGGTCGCCACCTCCATCACTGGAATGTCACGTAAGTATGCTGATAAGTAGTTCATGTAGAACGGAAATAGTAGTGGTCCTTTTCCTATGCTTCACATTCTAAGACTATGATTCTAGAATTATGCTTCACAAGAATAACTCATACTGTATGGCTAATTTATAATCAGTTACCTGAAATGAATATAGAATGCCCTTCAAATCGCTTTAAAAGATCTCTTACAGAATGGCAACTAGACAAATGTTTTTACTCTGTCACGACTATTTATTAACAGACACAGCAAATTTATAGTCTCAAAGAAATTAATAAAATCTAGCTCAACTGACTTGAATCACCGTTTAATAAATATAATTAAAATTGTTATTGTTTTTAATTACGTAATTGAATTACATATTTCATTTGACATACACAGATTAGGCAGAAATTCTACATTAAAGTTGTACATATATTGCATGTGTTGTTATTGTAGTTGTACATAAATTGTTTAAGATTTTATTTTTGCACGCCTTTTCATAAGCAATGTTATTTTTATTTAATAAGATCTTATGTAACTAGGTAAGTTCTTTTCTTACAATAAAGAAATCGATTGAATTGATTGATTGATAAAGAAAACGAGAAATATGGCAACGTAAATAAACAAAGTAACTTGAATGTACTACACAACTTCACGATAGGTACCTATCAGTTTATCTCCAATTGTAGGGTAGCTTTTTGTTTAGTTTTGTAATTAATTTAACTTTTAGTTTTTTTTTAAGTCTGTTTAGTTAAGTTTTAGTTTATTAAGTTTTTGTATGTACCTTATAGTACCGAATAAAAATATAGTAAATTGAAATGTTACCGACAAAATTGACGCATTTCCGCCCACAGTATAATACAATCAGTACCTATTATTTTTTATCAGTACTAATAGTTTATTGATCGTCAATTTGTTAAATTTCTAAATTGATATATTTCAATTACCTACACAATAAAAGAGTTGCGTGGGGTCAAACATTTCTTAACATTTAATTATAATGTTTGAACTCCTCCTTTACTCCTCTTTATGCTGCATCCTCCACAACTTCCTTAATCCCTAGTTTTATTACGTCGTTCGTTGCCCGCGTTGGTGTGACGAGCTCCTGATGTATGTACACTTTATGAGTCCATAAAACCCAATGAAGTGTTTACGAACTTCTAGTTACCTATGAATTATTGTATGACGTTCCAGTACGTGTTGTTTTTAGTATTTTGTGTCTTAATAAAAAGTTCTTTAAAAAGTTCCTATCTATATTTTTCTTTTTTATTAAGGCATATCTCTGTCATTGCCATGTCTCGGTATGTTTTGTAAGTAGTGTAAGTAGGTACTTACTTCTTTTTTATAATCAAGTCACTAAATTAAAGACGTTTCGCAATGAACGACCTAAGATACCTTAACCATTGTACTTATTCAAGTGTTAAGGAAAATCATCTATAGTACACGATCCACGAAGGAAAACCTATTATCATATCGTTATAACATTGACAAGGCGAGACCTTGTCCATCGGCGTGCTACAGGTAGTCACATTTAAAAATATGTGTACATATCAGAACTTATGGCTGAGGCATAAGGTGTAAAATCGTTAATCTATTTTTAGATCTCACCGTATGTTCGATTACCATGTTGAGCTAAATCGAAGTACAAAGTTTCGCTTTATTTAAGCAAATACTAACCTTACTACTACTACTTAATACTATATTTTTACTTGCGTAGGCGAATTTTGCTTAACTACAAGTGAAGAATTATTAACTTTCAGAAGTATTTTCTTACGGAATTAACATTTTAAAAATTGGAGTGCATAGTGTGGAGTAAATACACCATTATGTTAACACAACCTTTGCTCTATGTGCAAGTTTTAAAGTAATATGTTTCTTGCGTACACGCAAATCTTAGATAAAAACTTTCAAAAATATTGTTTTAAGAAATTAACATTTTAAAAACATGCAGGCAGTTTCCTAGGTACAGTGCACGTATACAGTTGTACACACGCATTCAAAATTGCATGGAGAGTTTATGATTGAATTCGTTCATAAATTGCCCATGCCCTTTTGAACGCGATAGTATCTACCCATAATGCCAAAATTTTAACTGACAGCTGTTTCAACTTTCAGCAATGACATGAGATACTTATGAAATCATACCATATAATGACACCAAACAATAGAGCAATCAGTCTCCAGTTTGAGATCCATAGTAAAAATGCGTGTTATGATTAAATCAATCAGGCGTTGTCAAGGTTATACTAGAACTATCATGTAATAATATTTCGTAACTTAGGTTAACTATTTTAATTATAACATCTAAGATACCAACCGTAGTCAGCGGGGTTGTGATAGCTCGGGCAGTTGAGACCCATGTTCGACAGGAACGGCACCAGGTCCTTGACCTTTCCCTGGTAGATGCACTGACCCTCCGCCAGCGTGTACAGGAAGTCGAACATTTCGAACAGCCGCGCCGACGGCTGGTGAATCGTGCAGATGATCGTCCGCCCTCCCCGAGCCAGGCTCTTCAGCAGCGATATGCATTGGAAACACGAAGAGCTATCCAACCCAGAGGTCGGCTCGTCGAAGAACATCACAGGGGGATTGTTCACTAACTCTAATGCTATGGATAGACGCTTGCGCTGCCCGCCCGATAGATTAATCGTCCGTGTATCACTGGCGTCAACAAGCCCTAACGTTTCTATTATCTCATTGATCACAATTTTCTTTGCTTGAACAGTCATGTCCTTCCCTAACTTTAGATTCGCCGATACGTGCATGGCCTCTTTCACTGTCAGGTGTGGTAGAAGACAATCGTCCTGCATAATATAACAGGACAGCTTCCTAAACCGCCGCAAGTTCCGCTCCTTGCCATTGATGAGCACCGACCCGCTGACGTTCGAAGTTCTGAAATAGGAGAAAGATTTTGAAAGTTTTCGATTGCGCTGGATACATTCCAAGACGGATTTGGACAGCGTGCCGCATTAGCTGGGATAGTCGGTTTAAAAATAGTTCGTCTAGCAAAGGTAAAACACTAATACGTGAACTAGGTGGTAATAACATATCTGACAAGTATTTGAAAATTCGCTCTCGGTGATTTGGTTAGACAACTTCTTTGACAATTTCTGCTAAACCGACTGATAAGGAAAAAGTGAGATCTAAAACCGACCTCGCCGCTGTTTCTTGCGTTTCCGCCCGGTTTGGCGATCTAGGGCAGAGGTGTAACATTTAAAAAATCTTTAAATTAAACTTGATGACTTACTTATAACCGGCTAGAATGTTCATTAGGGTGCTCTTCCCAGCACCAGAAGGCCCCATGATCGCCGTCAACTCTCCAGACCTGAAAGTGCCATTAATGCACTTGAGCAGCGCCTTGTATCCCCGCTTCCGACCCTCGCTGACCGAGTAGGACAGGTCGGAGAACTCGATATCGACGGGGGGCCGCTTGGGCAAGTGCGTGAGGGAGGCCATGGGCTTCTTCTGATCGTATCCGTTAGGGATCTTGCGTACGAGGCCTGTCATGGCGGCCGTGCCGGCGCCGCCGTTGCATAAGTTGATTTGTGAGCCCCTGGAATTACAAAAAGAGGCTGTATAAAAATATAATACACGACAAAGACTAAAGCGTACTTATTAGAACAGTTAGAAGCTTCTTTAATAACTATCTGACTGTATGTTGGGTTTTAAGTACATTAAAATGTTAACATGGCAATATAGGTATATACCTACATTACATAATAAAATAGACATAGACCACTAAATATTAGGAAGAAAACATTATTTAGTAAATATACCTATTCCATTAGCCATTAAGGGGCACAATCGTAAAAAAATAATCGTTTTATATAACTTTACCCTATATCCTAATGTAATAAAAGAAAACATGCATTGTATAACCATATCGGCGTCGAACTCGGACTGACGTCATTACATTACATCTAATGATGTTCCTACCAATTGTTTTATTCCGCAAACGTCACACCGTGACATCAGTATCAAAAGGTATTTCACGCCGTTTGTGTGGATATTAGAACGAGACCTTTTAAGGGTGTGATACACTGATAGTGTAACGCGTGTGTGAGCTGGAAATACGCGTGCTATTAATTGTGCCCTTGACATGGCGCTCACAGCCGTCTGTTTTACTACGGGCTTTCGGAGTCATAAACAAATATACAATTCTGCACCATATACGATTGGCATAATGATGTACACAGTATTTACAATATTGATAATACTGATGCCATAAATAAACAGTGCGATATAAATTTCCCAAAGCGTTCCTTGAAACGGGAAACATGATAAAATAATATATTCACATTAAAAGTTGAGAAAGGTTAGACGTTTCTAGAAATACATAACTTCGTTGTATGTGAACCTTAGAGAGTGCGTTTCTTAGATGTTATGTGATGCATGAAATATACCTACAGTATGTAACAGGAATATTTTTATCGATCTGTCAGTTTCTATAGAAAACGGCACGTGACCTTCGAGGGCTCCGAGCTGTTACGTGATTCTTCCTATAGAAATTGTCAGATCGTCCCGTCCCGTCCCGTTCTAGTGCGAGTCATCCATTAAAGGATGGTCCCCAGGTGGGACCTTTTCAATACATTAAAGTATTGAAAAGGTCCCACCTGGGGTATTGTTTGAAAGCAATTATTTGCAGAAAAACTCGCACTATTTGGTGTGATCACTTCCTCATTTTGTAAGGTGCGTTTTGACCTTCAAATACGGTCACTCCTTGACTTGGCTTTAGAATGCGAATGCACATGGAACCGAGTCGACTACTACCATGAATAAAAAACTCACATGACTACACTACATGAGTTGCTATAGATTTTAACACTTTATCTACAGTTGAATCCCGCTTCACACACTCAAGTGCAAGCAAGATGCACCTTCAGTGCGTTAACGCAGGCGCTAGCGACTATAGACCTATCTCCAGTAGATTTCAATCTCGTGGTAAGCATACTGGCCTATAATAGGCCTATCTCAAAATAATATTGACCGCTAATATGTACCTTAAATTCTATAACTGACGGTTCCGTTTTCAAATTAATTTATTTTTGAGATAGCTATTCGGCTTAGCAAGGCAGTATTGATTACGACACCTTTTTATTGGTACGGTTTCAGTCCTTGGTTCGACTGTTTCGAGCGAATTGTAAAAATAGCCAAAGATTATTGCGTTATAAAAAACAACTGAAAATCGTTCAATAATACACTCGGCGATACATCTATGGAGGGTAAAGAGAGGTTTAATTTTGATAGAGTGATAAATGGAATGGATGTTTATGTTTATTCTGCTTAATTTATGTAGTAGCAGTATATAATACTGAAAAAATATATAAGTACGCGAAAATTTAAAGTGAGTATTCGTTATTGAATGTAAAATATGAGACGAATCTACTCGTGGCCATTCCTGTCGACCAGTACTTTTACCACTATTCCATTACGGCATTATTTTTAGGGTTCCGTCCCCAAAGGTTAAAACATGACCGTATTACTAAGATTTCGCTGTCCTACCTGTCTATCCATCTGTATCTGATAAACCGAGATAATTAGACAGTTGAAATTTTCGCAGATATTGTATTCATGTTGCCGCTATAACAATAAATACAAAAAATATTATATAATTAATATTTAAGGGGGCTCCCACACAACATAGGGGAGAGTGGGTAACAGTGGATCACTTTTTTTTAAAGCTCCGCTACTCCAAAGATTATACCTAAATAGTTAATCTATGATAAATAATCATAACAAACGTACCTAATCTAAATTATTAGCAAACACTACATAAAGTTACTAGTACAATACTTACGATAAAAGTACGAGCAACTTTTTAAAAAAATCCAGTGTAACCGTGGGATGGGTCACTTTGGATCATCACATCGGTAACAGAGAATCACCTGAAGGTATGTCTAATAAAATACAACATTTTTATATTATTACCTACTCATTTGTTTGTACTATGAGACAGCCTATTATGACATAGTAAAAAGAACTTACTAAATATTAACAATAATCACTGTTAAATTACAAAATTAAATTACAAAAAAATATTTTACCTCCGTGCTTAATAAGAGTCTTTAACCTAAACTTGACCTACCTAATCAACTTTTTTTAAGTAGGCAACAGTCTTGAACTTTTAGTTTCCATATTATACACTTTTTTTAATTTTTAATATATTTTGATGAGTAGTAGCAACGCGTTTTTTTGTGTGCGTAAAGCATCAAACGTAAGAGATACAGGCAATAATCCACTATAACCCGTGATCTACTGTTACTCACTCTCCCCTACATGATTTTTTTGCCGTTTTTATACATAATGGGACGGAACCCTTCGTGCGCGCGTCCGATTCGCATTTCACCGGTTTTGCTTTACTTTTTGAGTATGTTTGAAAAAATAATACTAAATTCGTATTAAACATTGGCGTTAGCCAACGCCAAGCCTACCCCTCGTCACTACGTCACGGTTTACACTTCGTACAAGATTTAACGCTCCTGACACATGACGAAATGCCAGTTCCATCACTGATTTCGTAATACTGTTGGCAAGCTTTAGAGAAGCCGTGACGTAGACTGCACATGTACGTATATTATCTAGGCTAAATTATATTTTGCATCAAAGAAACATTTCGAGAGTTACTGCTCCAGTGGCAAACGTCACCTGTCGATGTCCATGCAGGATTGAAAATCATCACACATCACACCGCAAAGTCGGCGACGCCACTTAATTTCCTTAGGAAATTGACAGATGCTATAACGTTTCTCACTTCAGCCACAGCGCCGCAACAAACGTATAACTACTAACTCCTCATATCATACTGTGGCTATACAAAATGGTAATAATGCCAATGATCAGTTATGGCGCGGTCGTGTGGTGGCCTCGCACACAACAAACTACTGCAATAGACAAACTAAACAAAACACAAAGACTAGCATGTGTGGCAACTACAGGCTGCATGAGAACCACTCCGACTGCAGCACTAGAAATAATGCTAGGACTCCTACCATTACACATTTACATACAGAAGGAAGCGGCAGCCACGGCGCTTAGACTGAAAAACCTAAACTTGTGGTCAAACCTCAGCTCGACACACAAGAAAATCTATGACAACATGATCTCCAATATGCCAATGCTGGAAGCACCGGTTGACAAAATACCAAAAACAATGATATTCTGGAAAGACTATGCCATATCGTTAATGGAGGACCAAAAGGAAGGATTAAATCAAACAAACCTCAGAATATTCACGGATGGCTCAAAAACAAATACAGGAACCGGATGTGGTGTCTTCTCAGAAGACCTAAACATACACATCTCAAAACCCCTAGGAAAATACAACACAGTATTCCAAACGGAATGTGTTGGAATAATAGAAGCTTGCAAAGCAGTAAAGCGACGGCAAACGAAAAATGAAAATATACTAATACTGTCAGACAGTAAATCGGTACTACAAGCGCTACTTAGTGATAAACATACGTCGCAACTCACACTCGAATGTCACAACAGCCTAACGGAGGTGAGTGAGGAAGGAAACAAGGTAACCGTACAATGGATAAAAGGACACAGTGGCTCAAGAGGAAACGATGCAGCGGATGAACTGGCAAGGAGAGGGTCAGAGACACCGACATACGGACCGGAACCTATCATACCACTACCTTTATCGCACATACAAAATCAACTAAATCAATATCACAGACACCTTCACAACAAATACTGGGACAACCTGGGGACATGTAGACAAACCAAAGAAGTTTTACCAGAGTTAAACCAAAAGTTCACAAAAACCCTACTCAGGACACCCAGACACCAACTCCGGAAAATAGTAGGGCTAATCACAGGACACAATACACTAAACAAACACCTATATAATATAGGTATAACAGATAGCCCCATATGCAGAGCCTGCATGGAAAATGAGGAAACAGCAAAACATATTCTCCTAGAATGCAAACAGGTAGAAGAATACAGGAGTAAGTATTTGGGGACTCCAATAACACTCAAGGAGGCATTTAGCAACCTAAAACCGATGCTTGGTTTCGTTGAGGAGCTGGGGTGGTTGAAATAGGGCTACCTCGTTAACACGCAAAAAAGGCACAATGGATGTCGAGTTGCGGAAAAAAGCCCAGAGAAACTAACTAACTAACTAACTAACGTATAACTTACATCATAGAAAAAGGTAAAAGGTTACTTTAAAACTCTTTATATGTATAAATTATACGTAATATAGTTGACATGTACTTACATAAATATCAATAAAAAAACGGTAGAACCCCTGCGTGAAACGAGCGCACACGATTGACTAACTTAGGTAAGTATACAACTTTACTGCAAAATATCGTTTTATTCTTTTATAAAATAAATAAAATAAATAAATGAATAAATAAATAAGTCCTTTTTCGGCCATTAAAAAAACCCGATTTATAAAATTTCTTAGCACATAAATAAATATGTATTAAATATCAATTACTTACATATGCGGTCGGCCTCATAAATATATATGCACCTGTATTCGATTTTGAACCTTCTTCCCCAGTAGTAAGTTCCAATGTGTATACATATTTATAGACGTGACTGTACATATATCTACTATTCATAGTGTCAAACATGTGTAAAAATAACTAAGATGTTTATACACATTACGACGTCGCCTGGCTGGTTACTGTTATACATGCGCTGTTTACAATTTTTGCGCGGCTTTGTGAGGATGAAAACTGTCACATTCTTATAACATCGACACGTTTGACCATTGACACTGACTCAAAAGTACAATGAAAGCGGTTTGATTATCGATAGCGCCCGGGTGCCGATACTGGGAGATTTACAAAACGCACGCCCTAGAGCCCACAGTCGGGAAACCGTTTTCATTGATTGTTAATACCTACTAGCGATGTAACGAATATTCGTATTCAAATTCTCATTTGCGAATAGTCGCATGTTTTTAAATATTTATTAGGGAAATTTATTTCATAAATTTTTGGCAGAAAGTGGTACTTTCTCGGTTTCCCTGTGTAAAGGATGACTCACACTAGAAGTACGGGCCGATCTGTCAGTTTCTATAGAAAACGTCACATGACATCCGAAGGCTGAGCTGTCACGTGATCCTTTCTACTGAAATTGACAGATGATCCCGTCCTACTCCGTCCCGTCCTAGTTAGAGTCATCCATAAATGTGAGGAAAACCAATATCCGCATTCGCCTTCGCGAATATTATTACCAAATATTCGTATTCCAACACCGATATTGTTACATCGCTAGTATCTACTCGCATAGGTAACACGCGGAAGATTTTTCAACGCAAGCCGTACCACCTGCATTTGGGGAACCATTTTTATAAGCCGTTACCATTTACGTACCTAAACTGAACTATAACATTTTGCGTAGCATTAGGTACTGTAAAATTTTATTACCGTACCTATCTATATGGAACCTTGGATTGTACATAATATATTCAAGACATTTTTCCAGCCTTAATTTAATAATAGAGTTTCCCGACGAATATCTCGGGATCGGGATACATGCTGAGTAGACTTGAAGTCTCACTTACTTGCGTTGCGTTAGAGTGGGAGGGAAGATGCAGTTCGAGCCGATTCGATAAATAATTCATGGCGGAAATCCAGACAACGCTAGACAGAGAGGCTCCATCCTTTCAATGGTTCATAGTTTAATTCAACTGAACATTTACGATATAAACGATCGCACACTGTGACCAAAAATTAAACATTGATATATGTCATAGTTGTCACTTATTTCGTATTTAAAGTTAATTGTAATGCCCATTTTACATCAGCGTTTGATGCAACATGTTATTAGTTTGTATGAAAAGTTTCCTAAATAAATATTTACGAATTTAATAAAACTGAGTAAGTATGTCATTCTGTTTCCTTAAGTGTACCTAGTTAGCTATATGCCGAAGTTAAAGCAATTTTAAAAAACCAGCCAAGGGCGAATCGGACCACGCATAATTGAGGGCTCCGTCTCCGTACTGTCACACGATAAAAAAAAACTTGTTCAAGCAAAAAGGCGTAAGTACCTACCTTACGTCCTTTTGTAATAAACGGCTTGACCAAATTTTTTCAATAGTACCTACATTACGATACTAGTGCGAAACGGAGGAAATTCGCAACGAGTGGCGATAAAGTAAAATACGACCGAAGGGAGTGTTTTAAATCGACACGAAATTGCGAATTACCTATTCGCACATGTATCGTACGACGTTTTACAGAACATATGGCTAAAAAGCACGGTGTAGAGGAAGATGCCAATTTTCATTCGTTCGATTTTTGCGGTGGACAGCCTGGAGTCTGCCTTTGTTTACCACGTTCCGAAGTTGTAGAAGTTTTCGGCTCGTTTAAGTATTTACCTACTCGTATTCTTAGTCACGAGCTCACGAGTGTGCTTACCATGAGTACTACGTAACCGTACTCGATAGCGACTGCGCGATTCGATAGCGCTTGTAAGTATTTTACTCGTTCTTAACTGGTGGGAGCGAGGTGCGAACCTGCGAACAGTATCGAATCGCGCAGTCACACTCATGGTAATCGCATAGCTGCATGGTTACAACGCGCGACATGTTTCGTAAAACTTAGAATTCCATTATCAAGCGTTGACTACCGTATGCGATGACGCTGTGCGTCTCGCCGCGCGCAGCGCCCTCGATGACAAAAGACGTCGCTCGCAATGACTAAAAATACGTAAGTGTTATCCGTAATTTATTACAATGCTGTAAAAGTACTTATATAACTATTTTACATAAACAAAGTCAAGGTAATAAAGGGCTGGAACTCCGTACACTTCGTTAGCTAAATGACTTACACGACCTTGACATAAGGTTTTCCTAAATTCCATTTGCGTACGCACACACGCCTTTCTGTACCATTATTCCAAGATTACATCCATCTAAATCCCTCATTAGCAAACATACCTAACGAAGTAGGTACTTTACCTATAAAGCACCTACTTCGTTAGTTGCTAAAGAAACTATGACCGGCCTAAACAAATCAATAAAAAGAGTTCCAGGTGTTACCTTCATTAATTATAGTGCATATACAAGTATATTCAGTTGCAAGTGGCGACGCACATTGTATCTTATCATTATCAAGACTGCATAGGCAAGCTAGAGCTAATTTTGCCTATGTTTTTTTTTTCGATACTTATGCAACAAGGTGTTCAACTCCCTCGAATTATGCAAAAGGGATCTTATTCCCCCTTTTTTTTTTTAATACTACGACGGTGACAAACAAGCATACGGCCCGCCTGATGGTAAGCGGTCACCGTAGCCTATGGACGCCTGCAACTCCAGGGGTGTTACATGCGCGTTGCCGACCCTTTAAAAACTTTAACACTCCTTTTTTGAAGAACCCCATATTGTAGTCCTTTGGGAAAACAGTGGCAGGGAGCTCATTCCACAGCCGGAGCGTCCGCGGGAGGAAGTTCCTCATAAACCGCACGGTACGAGACCATTTAGGCTCCAGGGTATGCGGGTGAACACCCTGCCGACGGCGAGCGGTGCGGTGGTAGAATGCAGCCGTTGGCATCATATCAAACAATTCCTTAGAGCACAATCCATTGTACAAGCGATAGAATACACATAAGGAGGCGAAGTCTCTCCTACCTTCCCCCTACCTTGGACTATATTGCTAGGGCGGTGACAGCAAGTCAACTTAATGCTCTATCTAGAGTTAAGTATTGATCTTAACCCACGTACAGTCTAAAGCTCTTTATCTTGCAAATTCAGGGCTTTTAAGCAGCTGGTAATATAACAAGATAGTCTTGGGTCGTTCCCTTGATCTATTAAAGAAGTGTATGAATAATGCCTGCATTAGGTCGAGACTGTCGAGAGGATGAAATACCTTTTTTCATCAATATATTATTTGTCTATAGCTTAGGTTTTCTTTTCGATCGTATTAGCTAAACAATAAAAAATAAAAATGACACGGGAGAATAGCCTTTTTTAACATTTAAGAATTCAATAACTAATTATACAATATTTGGGGACAATCTTACACAGATCGACCAAACTAAGCAAAGTTTGTACTACAGGCACTAGATTTAGATACTTATATAGATAAATACATACATATATACATAGAAAACTTCCATAACTCAGGAACAAATAATTACCCTTACCAGGATTCGAAGCTGGGACCTCCAGCTTCGTAGGCACTGTCACTCCCGACTAGGCTAGAGCGGACGTAAATTAAAAAGGCAATTTTGTCCCTAAAAATGGTCAAATCTAACAAGTTACCTGTCAGGTAAGTAAGGTAAAGGCCATTAAGTCAGGTATTCGATTATCAGACCCAATATAAGTTACTATGCTTAAAGTTTGGCCCGATTCGTCCCACTATGCTCTTGAACTTTAAAGAAGTCTAATTGTACCCCTTTATTAAGTAAACGATGTAAGTACAGCAATATTAAATAACTTATTTTGCACCAGTTTTATGTAACTAAACTTTTACTTATTGAAAGTGGGACGTAACAGCGCTGAAAGTGAATAAGTAATTAGTTTAATTGAGTTAATGGCATGTAGCTAGTGGCAGCAGCTCGTTCTCAAATTACACAATCAAATTTGACAAGAGTTCGGAACTAAATATTTCCTTACTTGGAAATTGCAGGTTAGCTACTGAAATTTCTCAGTATAAATAAAATGGACTGGCTTATGTGACTTAGAATTCAATATAAGCAAATGTGTATGTCGTCATCCGCGATTTCTTCTATATAAGAAGCAGAGATGAAAGGACATCGAAACGAACATCAAAAACGGAAAAACCTCTTTGTCACTCTAATATGCAAGTGTGACAGAGATGGACAAATCCGCAAACGTTCCATTTTCGTGGTAGTCCAGGAATTTTACTAACATTACCTTTTTTTTTAATATACTACGACGGTGACAAACTAGCATAAGGCCCGCCTGGTGGTAAGCGGTCACCGTAGCCTATGGACGCCTGTAACACCAGGTGTGTTACATGCGCGTTGCCGACCCTTTTAAAAAAAGGAGGATTCGCTGTGTTGACAGCTAAACGGGCCAAGGGCTTTGCTCCGTGGGTCCTCAGCTGTCAACACGGCGAATCCTCTTGGAGCTCTGGCGACCTTACTCACCAACAGAAACACAACACTATGAGTAGGGTCTAGTGTTATTTAACTGCGGTTTTCTGTAAGGTGGAGGTACTTCCCTAGATGGGCTCTGCTCCAGATTTGACCGAGACGACATTCGTTGTGGTGTGCCCTACCACACTAAACGATATGCATCCGCTGTGCCCATACCTCTCTTAGCTACAAACATTTTGGTAGCATATCGGGCATGCAGCCGTAATTCGGGTATATTTTTTGATAAGTGTATGAAGTAGGTACCTACCTAAATATTTTTAATACCTAAATGAAGTTGTGAGTTTCATGATTCGGATTCGGTTAGTTTTTATAGAAAACGTCACGTGACATCCGAGGGATCCGAGCTATGTCGTGATTCTTTATATAGAAATTGACAGATCGTCCCGTCCCGCCCCGTCCTGTCCCAGCTCGTCCCGTCCCGTCTTAGTGTGAGTTATCCTTTAATTACAGTTTGCACATTATATTATATATGTGGCAGAAAAACTGCCGCAAATAATGCTAAATATAACACAAATCTACCCACCATGTGTATGAATCAACCCAGTTAGCAAAGATAAACTTTGTTTACCAGCTGTATGAACGAGCACAACAGTAGCGATAATTGAACCAGTTAGTTCACGAGTACTTGCCAACTCGCACCTAGTAATTTACTGTTGTGTTAAGTGCATAACTCAATCGTACCGATAGAGTTATTGGTTATGATAGCTAGGAGGTTGGTTGTTAGCTCTGATAGCTGGCTGAAATCCTGTGGCTTATTCCAGTTTGAGTGTAATATCTTGGAGACAAAATTTTGAAGACAAAGAAATGGGCAACTATTTCTCGTAGGGTATTAGTCTAATATTATACTGTGTTGACATTGATGCTTAAGTATATATGTATAACAAGTATAACAACGTTCGAGAAATGGGTCCCAGCTCATCTGGACACTAAACATTGTGTTCTGTATTAAAACACATTCGGTCTTAAACCGACATAGTTTTCTTGTTTCCAACTTGACGTGAAAATTATATGAGTTTTCTGTTGATTATTTTAAGTTTTTTTACGTATTTTCCGAATAAATATATTAAACCAGATATAACAATGTCTTAAATGATTATATATAGGTACCTACATATCCACTACACTACACCTAAGCATAGCTAAGAACCATCCCCACAAACAAGAGCTTAACAACACGTGCCAGCCGTGGAAACATGATTGCTTCAGATCCTGCTTCAGCCTCCGGAGATTTTTATTATTTTCTCTAGCATGAGTAGGTACCTATATAAAGTAAGCTGCAGGTTGAAAGTTCCAAACCTGAGCCTATTGATCGTCATTTTACATACGTCACGCATATGGCACCACTTTTGAACAAGTAGGCAATAGCTAGGTCAAACATAGGTACAACATTTGTTATTTTACAGTACACATGGTGCTACTTTACCGACCTAGGGCGATAATGAGCACTTTACGTGCCTGCGTCGAATATTCAAAGGGCCATATGTACTGTAAAACGTCGTACAATACACGTGCGAAGAGGTAATTTCGCAACTCGTGTCGATTTATGTAAAACAATCCCTACGACGGTCGTTGAAATTAAACACTTTAGAACGGATTAATCGCGTTTATTAACACCATGATCCTACGTTTCCAGCCCTTTACAGCACTCGTTTTCACAGGGTTAAGATGATGACTGAGAGAATACGAATTCTCCCCGTCAATCAAAAAAGTTACTTGTGCAAACTACCTACATACAAAAATATAAAAATAATTTAAATAATTTTTAAGAAAAAAAAACCGACTTCATTTGGTTCCCGGTAAAAGTGAAATTTTGAATTTGTTTGAGTTAGCCAGTTTACTTCACAAATATCCAATACACCGCACGTGTACGATTGAAAATTGAGGAGCTTTCTTAATGTCCCAGGGCTTCCATCAATTCATGTGAAGTATAATCAAACGGAACTCCCTTGTAGACCTTTAACACAAACAAAATAACAATGTGTTAAATTGGATGACAGACTGTAAATTATCGAGCAGTTTCATTATGCCATCTCTGATTATCAACATCAGGTCCACTCCAGCAAAATGATGGCCACAGTAAGAAAATGCCTAAGCTAATTATGAACACCCTCTAATCACAATGAACGTGCCGATCAAATTTGAGGAGTTCTCTGAATTCTTCTAGAACTCCATCATCAGAATATAAATCAAATCAAAAAGATGAATGTCACAACTAGGATAATAAGTAGAGGTTTTAAAGTACTAGGTTTATTGACCAGTTCCACTTTGCCATCCCTGGTCTTCATCATCAGGTCCACTTCATCAAAATGTTGGCTTCAAAATTTGAGGAGTTCTCAATCCCTCCTGAAGTCCATCATCAAAATAGAACTATAATCAAATAGGACTATCTTGAAGGTATTTCTTTACAAAGAAAAGATGAATGTCTCAAATCGGATGATAGAGCTGGGAATTACCAAGCAGTTCCACTTTGCCATCCCTGGTCTTCATCATCAGGTCCACTCCACCAAATTGATGATGTTCGTAAAGAAATGCTCGAGTGTCTTAAGAAACTACCCAAATCATTATGCATGTGCCTTTCAAATTTGAGAAGTTCCCTCAGTTCCTCATGGATCCCCCATCATCAGAAATGGATTTTGAAAAAAACGGGACAAACCTGGAACCATCTATTTTCAGACAAAAAAATATTTTTTTAAATCGCATGATAGTCCTGGGAATTACCAAGCAGTTCGACTTTGACATCCCTGGTCTTCATTATCAGATCCACTCCACCAAATTGATGATTTTTGTAAAGAAATGCTCGAGTTTCTTAAGAAATCACCCAAATCAGCATGCATGTGCCTTTCAAATTTGAGGAGTTCCCTCAGTTCCTCATGGATCCCATCATCAGAAATTGATTTTGAAAAAAACGGGACAAACCTGGAATCATTTATATTCAGACAAAAAAATATTTTTTTAAATCGGATGATAGTCCTGGGAATTACCAAGCAGTTCCACTTTGCCATCCCTGGTCTTCATTATCAGATCCACTCCACCAAATTGATGATTTTCGTAAAGAAATGCTCGAGTTTCTTAAGAAATCACCCAAACCAGCATGCATGTGCCTTTCAAATTTGAGGAGTTCCCTCAATTCCTCACGGATCCCATCATCAGAAATGGATTTTGAAAAAAACGGGACCAACCTGGAACCATCTACTTTAAAAATATTCAAATCGGTGCAGTAATGACGGAGTTCTGAGGTAACATCCATAAAAAAAATATCAGACGAATTGAGAACCTCCTCTTTTAGAAATATTGAAGTCGGTTGAAAATAAAAACAAAGGTTGGTCTACAATACCCAGAGGGGCTTATAAAGCTAGTAATACATAGCCTGAAGGGCATTCTATAATAAAAATAAAAATGTTTAAACCCTGTGAGGATTAACATACATACAACTTACGAACGCTTCCCTAACTGGCTTATGGAGCAGAAAGAAGCGACAAGAAAACTACCCCATTTTGCCTCTTTTATCCGTTTTCAATCTTTTCAAACAAAGTCCACACTAAGGTCTTCCAGTTCTGTGTCGTGCTTGATCCTTGATGAGATGTACAACAGAGCGCCTACCACGAACCGCGAACGAAAGTATACCTCCCTTTCCCACTTGTGATTTCTCACTCAAGTGCGACAGAGAGGTGAAACTTCGTTCGTGGTTCGTGGTAGGCCTTCAGGATCCCAAGCTGGTGGTACCTACGGTCGTGTTTTAATTTATCGCCACTATTTGCGAATTTCCTCTTTTTCGCCCTTGTATCGTAATGTACTATTTAAAAATAAACAATCACGTTCACTCAATGCAGTTTATTGCTCTAGCACCATCTTTGGTTTATCTAACGAAGCAAGTCAATAGGTAGGTATTTAGGTACCATGTATATTTGTTTTTGCGAGCTCCCGATACTTCGGCACTGTTACAAGCGCCATGATCACGGTGTAGTGTAACTGATATTTTTGATAAAGTTAATATTTTCGGAAATTAACGCTCTAGAAGTTGAAAGAAAATGTGTCCCCATCTAACTTTTGGACCGCAAGACCAAAATATATGAACTTAAAATTTTCAGTAAAGTAAGCAATTTTTGATGTTTTGCAAAAAAACGTGTCTTCTCTGTTAAAAGGCTGTTAATGCGAAGCTACTCCTTGTAAGGGTTTTTATTGTTTTGAGCATGATATTTATGCCCCTTTTTAAGGTCGCCTATTGTGACGGATGGTAAACTATGGAACCCTATACTTAGCATGGCCCGACATGCTCTTGGCCGGTTCTGAACTAACGAATCACTGGATGCCAGACGCTTGACAGTTGAAGCCCATCGTCTCGGTTGAAGTTATTGTACCTATAAATATAGATAACCTCGTAAAATATCGATGATTAGGGTGGAACCAAGCCATTATGTAATAGAAAACATAACAATGGTATTGCTCAATTACCCAGGATGTGGCAATTATCAGAGGTTTCCTACGACGAGTAAAGTTGAATAATTAAATGTGCGTGTCGCAGATTGGCTCGACCTCATTGGTGGTCTCGTCTAGTAGGTACAGATGCACTCGGCTTCCTCGCGACTTAGTCAAAAAAAGGATTGAATGTGTTGTCTGTGAAGTTGGAAATGCGAATTTTCGCCTGTTGGCATTTTTCAGTACCTATTCGTTTCCACGAGACTATCACAATAAACAACATCACCTATAATTTCACAACAGTTTTTACAATACGGAAGTCACCAAAGCCGCTTTTTAAAATTTTGGAGTCAAATGAAACAACGGTACAGAAAAAAATTACGATGCCCTTCAGTTTCTTCATAAAAATTTAGGGACTTGCTAGGTCCTCTTGATAGAGGCTTTATAACATGATCCTGATCACGTACCTCATAAAAGGAAAAGCAGTTGTAAATTCCGTGGAGGATATACCCACGCTTGAATCTGGCAACCATACAATTTTCGTAATAAGATTACGCGCCAAAGATCCTAGTTATGACCGATGAAAAGGAAATGAGATTACTTGCGTAATCACTGGGTAAGTGGTCAAATTCTTGTCATAAAGTGTCTTTATAACAACTTTGTTGGTGATTCCACGTTTCTTAAACCAGTCGAGACTTAATCGAGACAATTCTTCAAACGACCTTAAATTCTACGAGGTTGCGTTGTTTTATTTTTATGATTCCTAAAGCCAATATCGGACTTCAACGAATAGCATAATATAACATTGTGACTTTTTTTTGTTAAAAAGATTCTTATTGTTAAATAAGACAGAATTTTGTGTAAGTAATAATAATGTTTGTAAATATGTATTAATGATTGCATATCCTCATCGCAAATATAATTAATTTCAATGATACTACGATAAAAACAGCAAATGACCTCGAACTGGAAATGAAATAAAAGATAACCTACAAAACAAATCAGTATCTACCGAGTTTATAAAAACGTGTTGGATACACTATCCTATGCCAGTTTAACTTTGGTCTCTAATTTACTTAAATATCTGAGTAGGTAGGTACTCTCTATTAGTCTACACGTTCGGAAATATCCGCAGGATCGAACAATCAATTGTTGGCCATAACCGTTCCACTATCCCCATAGTGGGTATGTCATGCCCAAACGTATATGGCACGCAAATGTATGGCAAAATTGGCCGGCGGAAAATGGAGAGCATTTTTATGTATAGGTAAGTTTATTTTATGTTATTTAGAATTTGTTATTGTTTTTCGAAATAAATTTTTAATAACGGTCAGGCAAAAGTAAAAAAAAAAAACAAAATGTTTTTGAACAAGGTTAATTTACTTATACGTACTATTAAAGCAGGCTCTAATAAGATGTTCGTATGCCAAAATAGCGTACCTCGTTCTGACTTCTGCAAACTAGTTTTGTTGTAATGTGGAAATATATAGGAAGATAGGGCATAATAATACAAACTTATTTAACTTTCACGTTTTTCACGCATTATAAATTTACTAAAACGGGGCTTAATCGTGTAGAATCTTTGAAAACAAACCTCCGACGTTTCAAGGGCGACATTGTTCCCGTGGTCCCGGAGAAAGACTCGTGGTCACGGGGGCATACTGAATGACAGGACCGTGAGCTCGCGAGATAATGTCGTGGATATCAGGTAGACGAATCACAAAACATTTCGCGATCCGCAATTTTTGCAAACGAGCATCATATTTATCTTGGTGCCTACTCTAATAAAGTTAACAGTCTATCGGGGAGTCACCGACATGGACCGCTAGGCAAAGCGTTTATCGTGGAAGTTAGGCGGTTGTCGCATTGCCATAAAAAGCAGAAGACACTGGGTATGAGGGTTTACTAATACCAGTTTCTGATAAAGTTAATATTTTCGGAAATAATCGCTCCAGAAGTTTAAAAAAATGTGTCCCCCCCCCCTCCAACTTTTGAACTATAAGTTAAAAAAATTACAAAAGTAGAACTTAATAAGAACTTTCTTGGAAAATTATTTTGAACTTGATTGGTTGAATAGTTTTTGAAAAATTGTACAAAATAATTTCGGAATTAAGTTTGTAATTTAACTGTATATGCAAAAAATTATTTTATCTTGAGTACTTAATTTATCATCCCGCACGTGTCTTCCTTCTAATCAGAAAAAAATTATACAAATCGATTCACGCGCTCAAAAGTTACGACCCGTTACCCCAACATACATAAACCCATCTAGTTTGTGTAAATTAGTAACCCAATTGCCCGAGAGATGGCACTTTTTTCCGGAGTTGATGGGGTCGGGACGGGAGTGGGGACGGGTGTGATCGGAAATATCATCGAATTGTTAATTATTATAAGCATATTGAGCATGGTATCTATTAAAACACTTTTTAAGGTTGCCTATTGTGACGGACAGTAAACTACGGAACCCTGAGCATGGCCCGACATGCTCTTGGCCGGTTTTTTTTTAATTTCTATAGTGGGCACAACATCTTTCCTATTCTGCCACGTTTCTAGTTTTTGCTTTTTACGCTATTTTAGTTGTGATATTACCAAAAAACCCGCTTTAGAAAAAACAAAACAAAGTGCAGAAGTTGGGCGGGATAATGCCGTTTGGCGAACAGCTACTGATGATCATGATCAAAGTCATTATGCGTCATTACGGGCCGGAATCACTTCCACGGCTTAATGGTTGGTGATTACTGGATCTTAATTACTATTCATCCTGGATACCTACTCATTGCATAGACATAGACATAGACATAAAAAAGTTTTATTCAACACCAAAGAAAAAAAAGCAAAATGTACAAAATTGAAATAATGTTACAAACTAAAAGTATAACTTAAAACTACCTGGCTTAATAGCAAAGAATACATTTTGATGTTAAACTGCAGGATCCCACCTCAGCATAAAGTTGCAGTGCATTTACTGCAACGCTGGTTTTCAGGCAGACCCTTTATACGTGAACCCTTACTTGCTGTATGTCGAAAACGTTTCTCTTGTGACAGACATGTTAAATTCCAGTAAAATATGTAGAATACATATCCATAATGCATTTCCATAATGGACCATTCCAAGTATTTTTCTTAGATTTTGGCACTTTAGCTTAGTTTACAGCGTTCGGAAGTTTATTATTTATTATAAAACTACGCACTGGATATAAAATGTACCTACCTCTTTATTTTGGTCTATCTCTCCGAGTCTTACGAAAGTTTAGAAAAACATACCACACATTGACATTCAATCGAAATTAAAATAATAAGGGTGTGACACTGTTTTAGAGAGTTTTTGAGATTTTAGAGAGAGAATTAATCTTAATCATAGACAGGCGTCGAGACACTAGAAAATTTAATCTCAATTCAGGACAATGAACTTCAATTTAAATAGATTCTGGCGGGTGGTACGGAGCCTTGAACTGAAGTCTCTTAATGTTAAATCATTAAAGATTTTATATACCCACATATCATTAGCCCTCAAAAATGTGTTCGAAAACCGCATATAAAGGCCCCCATAATGATAAACTTTTTGTTACAACAAATTTCTTATCTGTGAAAATGTTATTTTAGTTAAATAATATTATCGATTTCGATAATATTAGTTTGTTTTAAATTTCGAACACCAGCTGACACATAGACATTATATTTGACCTCTATTCTAATATCAATTGAGACGACGCACGCAAATCGCACGTTATTTTGATATCGAACCATATGAAAATTGGGGCCAACTCTAGTTTGTGTCTGAATTTTAAAAATGTAAATGTCAAAACTTGAATGCCAGAAAGTTTTCATTCCTGAAAGTCGTACTGGCGGTCGATATACAACGTGTCTCAAAACTCAACGATAAGCCGGCACCACAGGATGGAGCTGCTTAGTCGAGAAAAAATGCGAATTTGAAAGGGTGTCAATAAAAGCAAAGCCAACTTTTCAGACAGTTAAAATATTGTAAAAGTTACCTACCAAGACCATTTCTAAAATATTTAAGAACCCAAATGCATTTCAATAAAAATAAATGCCTAGAATCGTTTAACAATTTAGTAAAATCCCAGTGTATATATCTACCTATATACTTTAAACGGATAGTTATACCTTCATAGTATTTATTTATCCACTAAGAAACTAAGAGATAACTATAAATAGACAAGTGTATATATATTTTACGTTTTCATATAGCATCATATATTTATTTATTTTTCTCGATTGCAGCAGCATCTTTTATCGTGGCTTCTTTGAACGTTTTAACTTGGTTAATCCTTTGCCTGATAACAGTTTAAAACAAGAACAAATACTTTCTTTAACTAGATCTAAGTAAATATAGATATAAATGTCAACATGGTTATACACAATCAAAGATTTATTTATTTCATTAAGATGTGGAAAGTCAAACAAAAAAACGTGCTCCGAACAAAACTACAAAAAATCCTTCTGGTTTAGATGGCAGCACAGGCTTCTAGTCCTTCTCGACGAGATGGCACCACCGTTAAAAGTTTTTTTGAACAATATATGTTGTCGCCATCTAGTCCACAATTCTTGTATTCAAACAGTTCATATGACGCGCTATTAGTTTTTTTGCTTTGTCAGTAGATGACAGTAATGATAGTTTGTCATATTTTTATTTAAACCGTCGATAGATGGCAATTAAATCAAGTGCCATCATAAGTTCGTTATATAATAATAAAACCTTATTTTACCTAATTATTTTGTTTTTTAACTATATAAACTCGAAAAAGGTTTCTTTTTTTGCAAATACATCTAGGCAGACTCCAGCGCCACGTATTTACTTTATATTTTTGGTTTATAACCACGCTTGCAGAAAAGAAATCCATAAAGATTAATCAAAAAAAGAATACTTAGTGTGGACAATCACGAAAACTGTCGTTTTCTGAACCGAGTTTACAAAGCAAAATGTTTATTGTTAGTAGTAGGCTGTATAGACTCCGTACTGGCCACGGTCGTTGCGCTTAGGTATTACAAATTTCGCTGCGGTTGGGCGGAGTCTCCGGCGTGCGCATGTGGTGCTGAAGCTCAAACCATTCGGCACATAATTGAAGACTGTCCCATAACGCGCTACGCCGCCGGTCCTCTTGAAGACCTGATCACCCTGAGCGACAAAGCCACTAAGTGGCTGACTGGTCTAAGTGTCGACATTTAATTACTATGAAGCAATATTATACATTTTCAGTTTCTGTTTCCATTCATGTGCCATACGATTAAATAAAAAACATTCAGACGAATTGAGAACCTCCTTCTTTAGAAATATTGAAGTCGGTTGATAAAGTAGGCTGTACGTGGTTCAAGAGGTAGCGACTGTTATTTGTTGAAATATAATGGTCTGACAGAAGATTTAAAAAACTCTACATATATGCCCCTCTTTTTTCGGAGTGGCAATACAAGCTTTAGAAAGAGACAGTATGACTCTCTCTTTCTATGCACAAATGAGAACAGATCCGCAGACTATAGCATTAAGGTACTGTTACACATGCTCATTACTGGCATGCTTTGTGCTTATTAGCATGCTAATAAGCATGCTTAATAGCAAGAGGGGATGGGAGCGGGGCCCCTCCCACTTCCCCGCTTGCTAATAAGCATGCTATTAATGAGCATGTGTATCAGTACCTTAAGTTATGATTAGAATGACGCGATAAATATAGTTTTTCTACTCCAGCACTTCTATGTGTCAATTAGATGACTGACAGCGATATTTAAAAAGTAACCATTATAACGTTGTCTGTGGTATTCCATAAGAACACTGCTCCTATGAATTTTCATACATTTATATTAGCACTGTTGTTGTTTTTTTTTAATTTCCATAGTGGGCACAACATCTTCCCTATTCTGCCACGTTTCTATATTTTGCTTTTTACGCTATTTTAGCTGTCGTAGAAAAACTAGGGTATGCAACAGCTCATAATTGGTTCGAGTCCGTATAAAAGGCAGCCAAATAATCGGCAGCCCAATAATTCGTGTCCATTTTTTTGGTTGCGGATTATTGGGTTGCTGATTATTGTACTGCAAAAACTGTGGCTTCGGATTATTGGCCCGCTACCGAGCTTGTCCGACCCGATAAAAGGCAGCCCAATAATCGGCGACCCAATAATTGGCGACCACGATGTACATGGATTATTGGGCTGCCGATTATTGGCCTGCTGCGAGATTGCTCGACCCAAGAAAAGGCAACCCAATAATCGGCGACCCAATAATCCATGTACATCGTGGTCGCCAAATATTGGGGCGCCGATTATTGGGCTGCCTTTTCGCGGGATGCGAAAAAAGTCGGTTCTTGCTGTTAGGTCGCAGTTCTACCTAACACTCCTCCTCGCTTCGCTCGTCGTCGTACCTAAACCGACCTGCCTTAACATTCGATCTAAGGAGTCTGTATAAAAAGCAGACAAATAATCGGCAGCCCAATAATTCGTGTCCATTTTTTTGGTTGCGGATTATTGTACTGCAAAAACTGTGGCTTCGGATTATTGGCCCGCTACCGAGCTTGTCCGACCCGATAAAAGGCAGCCCAATAATCGGCGACCCAATAATTGGCGACCACGATGTACATGGATTATTGGGCTGCCGATTATTGGCCCGCTTCGAGATTGCTCGACCCAAGAAAAGGCAGCCCAATAATCGGCGACCCAATAATCCATGTACGTCGTGGTCGCCAATTATTGGGTCGCCGATTATTGGGCTGCCTTTTCGCGGGATGCGGATTAGTGGCACCCATTGGTTCTTAAACTCTCGGGTCTATTATTACAAAACTCGGCTTCGCCTCGTTTTGTAACGGCGACCCTCAAGTTTTAAGAACCCTTATTATATCACTGTTGCATAAACTACTATTGATCATGATCTCTTCTAATTCATTCATAGTCGGAAAAAATCATAGCGTCTTTATCATTTGTTAATATCCCGCATCCCCAAAAGAGGGACTATATTATGAATAAACCTATATTATTAACAATTTTATATTATAATTTGACAATTGACGAAAAGAGTGCAGACTTGTCATTTACTTGTCATTGTATATGTCTGTCTCACATTTTCCCATTTGATTTTCTTAGTTTTGACGGGGAGCTTGGTTGGACACGCACGCCTGGTCTACTACCAAGAAAGTCGAACAAATAAAAATACGTAGTTATCTCCCTTTCTATCGCACTTAACTTATACTTATACCTAATCGAACGAAAGAGATGCAGATCGAAAATCTAATTTTCGATGTTTGCGGTAGCCTCTTACATCTCTCAGAGCCACTTTATTATTCTTATATTTCAGCAATTTTAAACGTCGATTTGATGACAGAATAAAACGTGAGACAGACATATGCAATGACAAGTTTGCACTCTTTTCGTGAATTGTCAAATCACTACAAACAATTTACGGCTTTATGCCAGCCAGATATGGTTTTCTTTTGCAGATTCATAAAATATTTTTAAATATCGTGTCAGATATATAGGCAACCCATCAGTCAGCCGATGTTGCTTTTACAGGGGATAGATATTTCTGCCGATGAGTGATCACATAATTTTGATTTGTTTAAGTAATCACATATTTATAAGCGCCTCGATCCGATATTTTTGCGGATACGGAGTAACGATGTTTTTGCCGGCCACAAAGCATCATATATTTTTTACGAGGTAGTGTCGTCAGATACTTATGCGCCCAATAAAGCGCCAGATATTTTTGCACGGCTGTTCACCGTCATATATTTATGCTGGTGACTGTACACTGATTCAGGTTGAAGCTAATACTTTTTAGGGAAAAACTTTACAGAACGACCGTGAAAATGAAAATAAAATATGACATATGTTACACTTCTTTAGAACTGTATATATACATCGAATCAATACAATTTACAATTTCTACAAGTTGATGACACGCAGAAGTTTCATCATAGATAACCCGTTTTGCTGGAAAGACTCTTCCGCTTTTGTCAGTCATTTTAGGATTCCACGTTCGCTTATGATTGCAAAATTCGTTCCACACATCCTTCAATGAGGGATTCTTGGGGAAGCTGTGAACATAAAACAAAACCCGTCAAGTACGAGTTGGACTCGCCAACTAAGGGTTCCGCACACAGGATGCTCCCTAAGTTTTTTCCGAGATAATAGGGTCTAACGGATTGCCCAAACGGACATGACCAGCATATATAGTTGACCAGTTGGGCATCTATTATCATTTCTTTCGAACCTTTGACTAAGTGGTGTCATCAAATATTCTTTTCGCCACATTTAAGGAAAACCGTAGATTTGCGGTATGGGGAATCGGCAGGCGCTGCAGCAGGGAAATACGTGGGTCTCACAATGTGACCCTATGTGAAGAACGTCGTAGGTTCGGGCAAGGGGTAACCGCGAATCTGATTTCGCGAGCTATCTGTACCTAAACTTAATTACAATTCATTAGCAACTAAATTACTTATTTAAGTGTGTACCTGAGATGACAATCCATAACCTTAGCCAATATTTGCGACTATGAAATTAGTCGCTAACAATATGCTGGATTATATATAGTCCCTGAAATCCGAAATATCCATTATTTTATGTAAATTATTACAAATGACGCGTAACGTCTTAGTTACGTACGTCAAATTGGCGAAAAGTTGTTTTAATCTGTGAAATCTGTTAATTTCATACATTTAGCGCCATCTAAAATAAACCCTGAACAATAATTGGTTGGGTGAAAAGCTACCGAAACGTAGTAAACGCTTTTGTATTTTAAACATGGCGAACGGGCGTAAGTCCATTTTGACACAAAGTAAAAGGACGTAACTCCATAAAAAAGAACTACTAGGGCCATCTGGAGTACTTAAACGAACTAAAATTGATAGCTACAGAATTGGACTTGACAGTACCGCTCTATTTCTTCATACTTTTTGTACACAATAAAGTCCAGGGTATGTGTCGACATTTGTTTTTGTACTCACAAATGTATTCCTCCGTAACTTAAGATAGATTTATAATATTATCATAAAGCAACAGCAGTAAGTAGCTTTAGATCTAGTGCGAAGGAATGGCAGCGCCGACAATTACTCACACAACGACTTTCCACGCCCGGTTGCCCGGTAAAAGAGGCAGAGGTAAACCCAAAACAAGTTGGAAGGGAAGTTCTAAAAGACAGAATCTGACTGCAAAGTATCCGAAAACGGCGTCAAGGATAGGGCGAAGCGGAGACGAAAGACGTGAAAAGCTGACCCCATCACCATGTGGGATATATAGCTTGGAAGAGATTGAGTCGCCTTCTAAGATCGGTGCAGACAACGTGGTCTCAAAAATCTGAATACAGCATTGCAAAGGCGTTCGCACTCGATATTACTAGCCAACTCAGCCGTTGCGCTTTGTCTGATGGAGTCTTTACAAGATTTTATATGCATGGATGTAGTATACATGTTTACTATTGGTACTGGAAATATAAGTAAAGGCAATTCACGGCAAAACCAATACCAAGCTGCATGGCAAACTGTTTCTACATCTCTGAAGACCCATTTACAATATAATTTCCGGAATAAATTGTTCCATAAAACAATCTCGCGATCATACGATTCATTTGGCCCAGAAAATTAGTTACGTTCGCGCAGCTGTGCCCTATGTGGACTGAAGACCAAGGGCGCATACGTAATATACTTAACCGAGTTAGCTATCAATTTACAAGTAATATGGCACTAGTGGCCTAGGTAACACGACCGATTTTTGATCCAGGGGTTCAAAAAGGGTTAAATTCAAAAAATTCAGGGGATGGAACCGCCCTGTAAGCAAGATATTTGCGTGTGTTGGGTGACACCGCTCTTCCTTTGGTTACAAGTGAGCTATAATTAACAATAATTTATAATTGTTACAGCTTTTACTATCATTACAATAGGCTATATGCACTTGAAATAGATAAGGCTTATATTTTTTTCTCAGAAACTATGTTGGTTCAGCATTATATCCCTATCAAAATTTCTTAATTTTATTTTATTTTAGCTGTGAAAATAATTATTGAAAAGTGCAAAAAAATGTGTGAAATTACAAACGGTTAAAACGCTGTGACGTCGAGTGTGACGTCATTGGATAGTGGTGTCTGTACACCAAGCCAAGAACGCGAATGAACAGAGAGCCGCTGTATGTAATCTCGCGTCTCGGTTTCTCAAATGTTTGGTGTACAGCTGGCACAGAAGCACTAGTATCCAGATCATTAAAAAAAAAGCATGCGAATCGTGAATCGTCTGTGTCAAATTGTATACATGTTCTCGTATGGAATTTCCTTCATAAGATATCTAGTGTTTCTCGTTTTGCTACTCATATTTTTGCATTTTGGCACAATCCAATACATATCCCATCTTTAAAGCGGTTTTATGACTTGTATGTCGTTTTCCATTGTAAATGTAAACACAATCGGCTGCACAATACAAGACTAATTAAATAATAAACATTTTTTAGGTTATGTTGGGCCGATCAAACACGTTCATAAATCATAATCTTAATTCACATCAATTGATCTGAGAAATTTATTATATCTGAAAAAATCAGGATACGTGTGAGCAATATCTTAATTGTACGTAATTTTATGCATTATTAATTCACAATATAATTGTAATTATGCATCGTAATCTGCATTGCATGCCTACCACGAACATTGAAAATTGGCATTGACGGGAAACCTCTTTGTCACTCTAATATGCAAGTGTGACAGAGACGGAGGTATAAAGTCGCAATCGTTCGATTTTCGTGGTATAGGCCCATTCAGACTGTGTGCCGGCCTTAGATGAGAAATGACGTCACGGCTCAGCTTGTCGGAATGGCGGGCGTTTCAAACGCCCGTTTTTATTTGGAGTTTTTGAAAGAAGATTTATCTACTAAATTTTAGTTATTATGCGCTGAAATTTATTTTACAGTATTTTTATTATAAAAGCTATCATCCAGCAGTATTTAAAAAAATAGTGAATATTCCCTATTGCTAAAAAAATCGTTCGTTTTAGCAATAGGCTATATGCACTTGAAATAGATAAGGCTTATATTTTTTTCTCAGAAACTATGTTGGTTCAGCATTATATCCCTATCAAAATTTCTTAATTTTATTTTATTTTAGCTGTGAAAATAATTATTGAAAAGTGCAAAAAAATGTGTGAAATTACAAACGGTTAAAACGCTGTGACGTCGAGTGTGACGTCATTGGATAGTGGTGTCTGTACACCAAGCCAAGAACGCGAATGAACAGAGAGCCGCTGTATGTAATCTCGCGTCTCGGTTTCTCAAATGTTTGGTTTACAGCCGGCACAGAAGCACTAGTATCCAGATCATTAAAAAAAAAGCATGCGAATCGTGAATCGTCTGTGTCAAATAATTGTATACATGTTCTCGTATGGAATTTCCTTCATAAGATATCTAGTGTTTCTCGTTCTGCTACTCATATTTTTGCATTTTGGCACAATCCAATACATATCCCATCTTTAAAGTGGTTTTATGACTTGTATGTCGTTTTCCATTGTAAATGTAAACACAATCGGCTGAACAATACAAGACTAATTAAATAATAAACAGTTTTTAGGTTATGTTGGGCCGATCAAACACGTTCATAAATCATAATCTTAATTCACATCAATTGATCTGAGAAATTTATTATATCTGAAAAAATCAGGATACGTGTGAGCAATATCTAAATTGTACGTAATTTTATGCATTATTAATTCACAATATAATTGTAATTATGCATCGTAATCTGCATGCCTACCACGAACATCGAAAATTGGCATTGACGGGAAACTTCTTTCTCACTCTAATATGCAAGTGTGACAGAGACGGAGGTATAAATCGCAATCGTTCGATTTTCGTGGTATAGGCCCTGATTCAGACTGTGTGCCGGCCTTAGATGAGAAATGACGTCACGGCTCAGCTTGTCGGAATGGCGGGCGTTTCAAACGCCCGTTTTTATTTGGAGTTTTTGAAAGAAGATTTATCTACTAAATTTTAGTTATTATGCGCTGAAATTTATTTTACAGTACTTTTATGATAAAAGCTATCATCCAACAGTATTTAAAAAAATAGTGAATATTCCCTATTGTAATGATAGTAAAAGCTGTAGCAATTATAAATTATTACAAATTACAGGTCTGTTACATCTAAAATAAATGACATGCGCTTAGGACTCAACAAATAAGATTCCATAAACTATTTTGCGTGCGATGTTGTGGAAAATAACACTGCACGAGACTGTACTTATTCATAGATTGCCTTATTATACGTAAACATGTTTGTTCCGTATTTCAATGAAAACTGAAGTCAACGCACGAGAGTGGCTCGAGTTAGAAATCAAATCACTTTCAGTTGGAGGCGCGTGGCTATTTGATGTCAATCTATCAGAATTGATTGAGCATTGAGTTGGTATTTCTGCATTAATACTTATTATAGATCACTGACGCTTAAAGTGGAAACCTTACGGTGGACCTTTACTTCATTTAGGGACTCGGGATTCGAAAATCGGGATTGCACGAGACACCATGCGATTCGACGAGAATAAATCCCATCTCACGATTCTCACGTCGCGAATCTGATTACTTGTATTCCCTAAGTTTCCCAAAATATATTAACGAACGTTAAGCCGGTTTACTGGTTTACTTTTATTTTTTGGATGCTGGTGGCGTGAGTTCACGAAAAAAAAGAAACCATTCCACGCTAAAACGTATTATATATGTATATTAAACGTAATATATTTATTCAGCCCACTATAAAGATCTCGTTCCTGCAATTCCTGCAAGTATATATGCTCTCTTTCACCTTTTGCTTCACTTGTTATATTTATTTGTTATTTAAATGTAAACTCACCCGAGCAGTTGTCCATTGTTGAGCTGCTCCGCGAACGGTGGACTCTTGACCTGACTGAAGGTGACCTTGTCACCCAGCTCCCCGCGGCTGCCGCGCCCGACCAGCGGCAGGTGGATCTGGGTGCCCTTCGACTCCATCGTCAGCTCGGACGTCATCGCAGCATTACCATTGTGAGGAATTATACTCTGGAACAAAACACAGCGGTTAGTATGGAGGTTGTACATGAAAAATGTGATAAAATAATTTTTAAGAAAACAAAACCGACTTCATTTGGTTCCCGGTAAAAGTGAAATTAAGAATTTGTTTGAGTTAGCCAGTTTACTTCACAAATATCCAATACACCGCACGTGTACGATTGAAAATTGAGGAGCTTTCTTAATGTCCTAGGGCTTCCATCATTACATTTGAAGTATAATCAAACGGAACTCCCTTGTAGACCTTTAAACAAACAAAATAACAATGTGTTAAATTGGATGACAGACTGTAAATTAACGAGCATATTCATTATGCCATCCCTGATTATCAACATCAGGTCCACTCCAGCAAAATGATGGCCACAGTAAGAAAATGCCTAAGCTAATTATGAACACCCTCTAATCACAATTAACCTGCCGTTCAAATTTGAGGAGTTCTCTGAATTCTTCTAGAACTCCATCATCAGAATATAAATCAAATCAAAAAGATGAATGTCACAACTAGGATAATAAGTAGAGCTAGGTTTATTAACCAGTTCCACTTTGCGATCCCTGGTCTTCATCATCAGATCCAGTTCATCAAAATTTTGGCTCCGCCAAAACACTGTTTTAGTTACTTAAGGAAACCCTCAAATCAGAATGCATGTGCCGTTAAAATTTGAGGAGTTCTCTCAATCCCTCATGAAGCCCATCATCAAAATAGAACTATAATCAAATAGGACTATCTTGAAGGTATTTATTTACAAAGAAAAGATGAATGTCTCAAATCGAATGATAGAGCTGGGAATTAACAAGCAGTTCCACTTTGCCATCCCTGGTCTTCATCATCAGGTCCACTCCACCAAATTGATGATTTTCGTAAAGAAATGCTCGAGTGTCTTAAGAAACTACCCAAATCATCATGCATGTGCCTTTCAAATTTGAGGAGTTCCCTCAGTTCCTCATGGATCCCATCATCAGAAATTGATTTTGAAAAAAACGGAACAAATCTGGAACCATCTATTTTCAGAAAAAAAAATATTTTTTAAAATCGGACGATAGTCCTGGGAATTACCAAGCAGTTCCACTTTGACATCCCTGGTCTTCATCATCAGGTCCACTCCACCAAATTGATGATGTTCGTAAAGAAATGCTCGAGTGTCTTAAGAAACTACCCAAATCATCATGCATGTGCCTTTCAAATTTGAGGAGTTCCCTCAGTTCCTCATGGATCCCATCATCAGAAATTGATTTTGAAAAAAACGGGACAATCCTGAAACCATCTATATACAGACAAAAAAATATTTTTTAAAATCGGATCATAGTCCTGAGAATTACGAAGCAGTTCCACTTTGCCATCCCTGGTCTTCATCATCAGGTCCACTCCACCAAATTGATGATTTTCGTAAAGAAATGCTCGAGTTTCTTAAGAAATCACCCAAATCAGCATGCATGTGCCTTTCAAATTTGAGGAGTTCCCTCAGTTCCTCATGGATCCCATCATCAGAAATGGATTTTGAAAAAAACGGGACCAACCAGGAACCGTCTACTTTCAGAAAACAAAAAAAAATTTCAAATCGGTTCAGTAATGACGGAGTTATGAGTGAACATCCATTAAAAAAAAAATAAAAAATAAAAAAAAATCAGACGAATTGAGAACCTCCTCCTTTTGAAATATTGAAGTCGGTTGAAAATAGCTATCAATGCTCGGCGGTAAGTTGAAGATTACGCTCGTGGAAATGTTTTTTATACGAGTTTGTTTACCAAGGTAACACTGTCATACTCGTAGGAGTCACTGACTCGCTGTAAACATGGTTATTTGTAAAGTACAAAGTTGATGTTTAGATGTAGTGCTTACAAGGCTTTAGCAAGCAAATAATCCAAAAGTCGAATCATGAATATTCGAAACCTAAGATGAGACACAAACAAACTTTACAGTCCAGAGTTCAACATCTTTTACATCTTTGACAACCGCAAGGAAAATACGAGCCGTAACGTAATAGGTTATTTGAAATCGTCACATGAAAGTCCATCATACCGTCCAAGTAACGTGAAGAAGCTACTCAATATGTGCATCAAGTTATTCTAGTGGATAAAATACAATTTTGCATACTAGGTATACTGACTTCAAACAAGGGACCCTTACCGAGCGGGTGGGTTGACAACATGTTTACCTTCTCACAGAGAAACCTAGCTTCCTTTTTCATATACTTCGTCGTGTGTGGAACGTGACGTTTCGTTTAGTGCCAACAGCCAACGAGTATACACTTGCCTAACTGCTTAATACGTTAGTAAGCTCTTTTTCGTATGAAATATTTATCGTTTGTATCATCATCAATGCAAAATTGTTCGCTAATGTAATTCTCTTCTGCTGTGTGTGTTCTTTTAATAAGTCACTAATTAAATGACAAAGAAGTAAACACAATCCTATCTGTGACCTACACAGCGTACTACGAAGACGAACGAAAGCGATGGCATACAACGTTGCGGTGCGAAAGAAACAAATCTTTGATATCTATGGAAGCGTCCTACTCCTAGGTAGGCGCCGTAGGCGGTCGTTAGGCGAAAGCGAAGCGGCGCGGCGCTCACCTTGGACACTTTCGTAGGTATCAACGGTTTTTCCTTGTTATTTATGACATTTCAGGCGCGGCGAGGCGTGCGGTGTCGCGTTGAGATTTCACCGCACCGCGTCGCTTCGTCGCCTCATCTGTTCGCCCACGTAGTACCTACACTGCCTAACAATCGAAGAGAAAAATCGAGCTAAGTTTATGTTTCGTATAAAAAGGAACTGTTAAACATACACATCAATCCTATAAAGCTATCACGTGATTATTTCTATAGAAACTGACAGATCGTCCCGGATCGGATCGGATTGGTGTGAGTCACCCATAATAGTGACGTTTTCAGCTCAATGTATAGGATTGTCAGTTATCGATAAGGTTTAATAGGAATAGTTCAATCGTAAATTCGTAATCAAATGGAAGTAGCGCCGTATTGATAAACGGCACGTGACATTAAGTTTTAATTGAAAACGGCATTCATGTGTAATCACTTGTGACTTTAGTGTAAGCTATAATCTCCCGTTTTATATCCTAGTGAAAGTCGCGCAACTTAGGTAGGTAAATACTTTACGTTTTCTCTCGGCTGTACGATAAATTTTTCGCCTAAAGACGCGCCGTTTGTTTTCAACCGACCAAAATTTCAAATAAGAGGAGGTTCACAATTCGTGTTTTTTTTTTTGTATTTGTTACCTTAGAGAACTCCGTCAATACTGAATCGTTTTCCAAAATATTTTTTTTTGTCTGAAAGTAGATTGTTCCAGATTGATCTCATTTCTTTAAAAAATCTTGCTGATAATGGGATCCATGAAGAATTCAGAGAACTCCTCAAATTTTAACGGCACATGCAAAGCGATTTAAGAGTTTCCTTAAGTAACTTGAACATTTGGGGGGGGGCAGCATTTTGGTGGAGTGGACCTGATGATGAAGACCAGGGATGGGCAAAGTGGAACTGGTTGGTAAACCTAGGTCTACGTATCATCCGAGTTGTGGCATTCATTTTTTTTTATTTGAATTATATTCTGATGGAGTTCTTGAGGAATTCAGACAGCCCTCAAATTAGAACGGCACTTCCATCGTGATTGGAGGGTTTTCATAATTAAATAAGGCATTTTCTTACTGAAGTCATCATTTTGCTGCAGTGGACCTGGTATGTTGAAACTGCTCGATAATTTCCAGCTCTGTCATCCAATTAGAGACATTGTTATTTTGTTTGTGACCTTGGAGGTCTACTAGGTAGTTTCATTTGATTTTACTTGAGATCTAATGATGGAAGCCATGAGAAATTAAGAGAGCTCCTCAATTTTCAAAGGTACTCGTACGGTGAATTGGATATTTTTGATGGAAACTGGTTAATTCTAACTAACTCAAAATTTAACTTTTACCGGAAAGACCAATTAAAGTCGGTTTTATTTTCTTAAAAAATATTAAAGTTAAAATTTGCTTAGTCAAAAAATTAGGCCACATACCTACATAAAAAACTTAAATTACAGAAAAGTTTATTAGAGATAATCATAATATGACAGAAGAGTTTTTAGCGAATTACTAAATTTTTGCAAATTATTCAAGGTATTACGTTTGATTTGAAAGCAGTAAATCTACATACTTAGTGGGAATTGACATTTGTGAAGGCTTTGTAAAAATCATCCGTGAACCCACGTGCCCACGTTCACTTAGAAACTATTCTATTACAATTCCAAGCATAAAATTCTAGAATATATCGCGTACATATTCCCCAGAATAAGAAATTACTTATTAATAAGTCATAGAGGTGATGACGTCAACAAGTCTTGAATACAGCATACACTAACCTAACGGTTTGTTATATATTATTATGTAACTAAGTAGCGGCGGTTTTAAAGTTTTCTATGGTGTATGAAATAATCTATACTTATAATAAAGCAGAATAGGGTCAAAAATCTTTACATTGAAGATATTAGTAAAAAAATATCGTAAGGATTGATAACAGAACACATTTCAATGATTTTTTGAATTGTTGACTGTTTGTCTGTCTGCCTGTTACTTGTTCGAGCATCACGTAGAAACGGCTGAATGGATTTACATACAACCTTCACTGGCACGTTAAGGGGATCTCCTGTCAAGTTATAGGCAATATTATTATCGCGGGCATCAGCTAGTATTCATTAATATCAATTATCACAGAGAGTTTTTCTCTTTATTTATTCGGTAGGTACTAAACAGGCACATACAAATTACAATTTCGAGTTAACAACATGCCCTATAACAACCTTTGAAAAAAATCATTGCATTGATAGCCCAGCGGTAAGCCGTGAAATTTTCAATCCGGAAGCCGCGGGTTCGAATCCTGCCGGCTTGTACCAATTTTTCGGAACTTCATTATTATTTACGAAGTATAATTTGATATTTACCAATCGTTTTTCGGTAAAGGATAACATTGCGAGGAAACCGGACTAATCCCAATAAGGCCTAGTTTACGTCTGAAAGAAAAAGACCTTTGAAAAAAAAACCTACAATTATACTAAACATTTAAAATCTCATACAAGAGTCATTACAAAACATACTGCATAACTCTGACCAGGTTTAAAGAATCTAACCAAGAAAAAATTTAATAAGCTTAAAAATACCGCGAGTGTAGTAGAGTGTGACTTCGCACTTGGCAGATTTTTAAAATTCGGATTTCATTTCTGCGGAATAGCTTAGACACGTATCCCAAGTAGCGGGGCTTCAGTAGCAGGATGGTTGACCGCCCACGATCATGATTGGAATTGTTTATCGAGCCGTGACGTCAATCAAGTTCACATCGACTCGGCACCGACGCGACATCCCGATGTTTTCAATGGACGTGACCTATTTGATTGGGGTACGAGTTACAAGTGATTAGTTTGTTATTGCTTTAGCGGCTTTGTTGCGTAAATTGTATATTAATGGTATGGCTTAAATTGTGCGTATGTACCTAATGAAAACGACAATTGTAATATTTTGGCAGAGATGGAGAAGTGTAATTGAAATGTAATCATTCGTTTCAGGTAATAGAGCCATATTTGTAAAATTTGTTACAATTATGTTGAAACTATAGGCGTGTCAGGTGACCACCGGGCAGAATCTTTCTTGGCCCAGACGCTTGTTAGCCTCACAGTTATATGTGCTTACCATGAGTTGTACGTGGCATATTCCGTATATATCATATGCGAAAGTGTGTCCGTCTCGATCTTACCATTAGGTTCTCTCAGGAGCGAGACGGAGAGACGCCGCAGTCACTATCGAATAGAGTTGCGTACAATTCATGGTAAGCACACAGAAGGGTATCTAACGTCCTAGGAACCATGCCTCAGGATTTACGGGGTCTTTTTTATACACGATGATTTTTAATCGGTAATTTTTTCTAACTCAGTAATTGATAGCGATCACATTTACATAGCACTAACATGGAACGGAGTTATGTTATCATACTTTATTTTAGGGTGTACTATGGGTAACATGATGGGTTCCCTAAAAAGGATGATCAAAAAAAGTTACATTTTATGTAAGTGCTATATACATGTGATCGCCATAGATTACGGCATTAGAAAAAATGGTCTGATCACCGATTAAAAATCATCGTGTATATATGTTAAAATGATTGTTATTTATATTTTTATAATTATTTATTATTTTTATAATAATTATAATAGTTTTATGTAAATAAAGAATGACAAACTATGTAGATGCGATGATTCTCTCCCAATGTTATAATAAGATTCGTAAAACACTCCGTCTTAATTATTTATCAATCAACAAATTACCTAACAAACACTTTGCAATCGGCTACGGAATAAAATCTAACCAGTATTTTTAATAAAGTTATAAACAGTTATTAATTAGTAGTAGATTAAAAAGGAGCTTACCTACGGAACAAGCGGAAAGCGTAATGAGGTTCATGAGGTTGTCATTAGCCTTTAATTGTTTCGAACTACCGCTATAACCAATACCTACCTATTCAAGGCAGATCGGCGCTTGTTTGACCGCGAAAACCGCATTTTATCCACTAGTGGGGAAATTTAATTTGACCTTGCGCTAATTCCTATGATTCAACCCTATTTTCACCCATCGACATAGAAATAAATAGACTGATAACGCCGAACAAACGTCGTTTAAAAATGTGTTCCTATTTTTACGCCCTTACAGCCATAATTTATTTTAGTTAACCGGTCAAATCACACCCTTTACTTATTAAGATCATAGGTTAAAAGGCGCGCCGCTGGTGAGGAACATGGCAAGCATGGATGTTTCATTTTCAACGATTTAGAGTGAAATAAAACCTAATATCTTCCTTACAATCGACGTGAAAAGCAGAGTGTATACCTCAGGCATAAATACCCATTTTATCCTCGACTACTATATTAAATAGCCTCGGCTAAAATGGGTTACTGCCCTTGATATACAATCTACTATTACATTTAAAGGCCCTACCTTCATCGTCGTCGTCTGTTAGTAATTGGTATAATTATAGAGGTACGAGTATATAATAAAACTGACAAATACATGTGTACACTCGTACAGAAGAGATCGTAATACTATATTACATAGATAGCCCCGTAACCCTATTACAGTAGATACCGACAGTATTATGTATTGATTTAAAACATTTTCAATAGTTAATACTTACCAATAAATATACTATTATCTGACTATTATGCATAGGTACATTAATCAATCGTAATCAAATCGTAATAGTTGAATTAAGGCATGTAATTAATGATAACAAACCATTAACGCATACAAATTGTACGACATTAACTGTACGTAAACTGATTTGTGATAAGGATTGACTGGAACAGCTGTTCTGATTTATCACTCGTAAACTGATAAGGACAAATTATCAACTTACTAGGCAACAGTGTAGCGATAGATTACATTTGTATTGTACAGAGTAGGAAACGAGTAAAAACATTAAAAACTTGAACCTGACTGCGTTTTTTTTTTAATTACTTATTGATAAAATCCTAAGTTGTATACTTATTTTTAAACTAATCATCCGAGTCGTTAAAATCATAAGCACTCTTTTTAAAACTTTAGGAGAGAGGTTTTCAAAAACTTTTAATTGTGGCTCTCGCAAATCTCGCAATGTAGTGTCGTGAGTTCTTACTCTTACAGTAGTGTTTTTCAAACTCTACAGAAGGCCTAGTATAAAAGTTGTACGACATTAACTCCTCGACCGCGTTAGCGTATCGAGGGGTCAAAATATGAAAGTTGCCGGATGATTTAAATAAACGGCAAACATAATTTGAACTCCCGATACGCTAACGCGGTCGAGGAGTTAATGTCGTACAATTTTTATACTAGGCCTTCTGTAGTCTATAACGCGACTGTTTAATATTCATATTTACCTACTTAGGGGTAATAATTTAGAATGTTAAACAAGTTAAAATACACCGAACTTGAACATTACTGCCGCTTTATTGCAAATCATCGTTAAACGGTTGTATTGTTTTTTGTTTACCTACTTAACAAACAACCCGACATAAAATTATCAGTATACATAATATTTCCTAGCAAACGCCTACATAGAAAGAAATCTTGTTTATTGGCTCGCAAAAACGTCAACACGTCCAACCAAAGTGGAGGCTTCGTTGACTGACAAACATATTAAATTTGTGTCGAGCACGCCATAGCGGCAAGCTTTTTGAGGTTTCTAACGGAATGAGTGTTTGATTACTTGAGTATTTTCCTTTTATGAAATGCGAAATGTGTAGGTAAATACTGCACGTTCAAAGTTACTAAATAAAAAATATGAAGGCTTGGTGAATCTTTATCAAAGGAGATTAATTGTTAGAAATAGAAACATCTGACTACGGCTCGGCGATGAACGAATTGCGTGGTGGGGGATAAAGAAGTTACGACGACAGTCCAGGACATCGGAAACATATAAATCTTAAAATGACAATACATATTTCGTGTTTTTTTCCCGCCATGCATGCACAAAGCGAATGAGTGCTGCTGGTAACCCTTACCCGTATAAAAGGGTACCTACCTACTTATTCCTAGTATGGCCCACTTATTCCCAGTGCAACCATAAATATAATAAATTCAATCACACAAAAAATTGGAGGTAAGTGCTGTACTTGTGGCGAGTTTTACCTTACTTTGCCCATAGATATTTTTTGTATTAGGTCTATCTAAATAGAGACCCAGTACTGGCAGCACTTAAAGGCGAACCCGTCCTCAGGTGCAGCACTTTCCCCTGAATAGAGGAAGACTTGTTATTTAAGCTCGATGAAAGTGACACAGGACACATTACCTGCCCCCGGTTCCCAGCGGCACTTGCTAACAACAGCATCACTACACTTGACTTGACACGCACTCGGCTGACACAATCGTATGCGTTCACCGCACGGATACGAATCACATGCCCCTAATCAAAATAATGCCACTATCGTACTAATTTACCTGGTGACAAGTGTACAGGCGATACTAATTAGTAATGACAAGCATTTATTGATGCTTATCTAAGATTTCTCGGAAGCAGTTTTCCCTGTGATTTTCTTAGTTTGATACCTTTTTGCATCATAATACATAAGTACGATTACTTTTGTTGTGTAGACCATCGATACAAATCGTTACATAAGTTATACGGCTACTTTTATATTAAATAATATTTAAAACGGGTCACTCACGTAATTTAGTCGATTTTCGCTCGACATGTTTCGTTCTTTACGAAGAACGTCATCAGGAGCGCCCACTCGCGACAGAGGCAAGTCGTACACTGCGGGCTAATGCCCTATCTGCTCTGGTACTTGCAGCTGGCGGTGGGAGCGGCGCGGGGGGCGACACGGCGGACGAACTACCCTCGTTCTCATTATCATCGCTTTTGCCAACCGGGTTGCAAACAACACTCACTACGTCACTCGCTAAGGGCACGTTCACACAGTCCACTGACGCGGTACCCAAAACCGTATTCCAACTGGGAGGCACTGACCAACCACAATCACGGTTGAAGTTCGGATGACGACTTATTTCAATAGCCTCCCGTATTTTCCGCTGAACTACGAATTTTTCTCTAGCCAACACGGTTACCCTATCAAACCTAATATAGTGCGTCGAATCCGAGTCCAATACGTGTTCCGTTACCGCAGAACCACGGCCATCTCGGTTTTTCATACTACGTATGTGTTCTGTGAGTCTCGTAGAAATATTCCGGCCGGTCTCTCCAATATAATTCTTTCCACAAGAACACGGAATCATATATACCCCAGGACCATTTAAGGGCTCCTTGTCCTTCGGCGAACGCAACCATTGTCTCAGCTGAGTGTTTGTGAGTGACCCGTTTTAAATATTATTTAATATGTTCGAGTCTCACGAGAGTTTTATAGTTAAAACGGCTACTTTTATGTTCGAGTATGTCAATCGATCAGAGTCCTTGGTGCCTATTGAAACCAATTGATGACTATTGATTTTTTCTGAATACCGTCGAGTTTCTACTTTCATCATGCTAAAAGAGTCTTCGTGTTAATACCATCTAACATGAAAATAAAATTATTACAAAACCAGAATTTGTCGCTCGAGTGCAGTGCAGTGAGCTTGAGTGCAGTGCAGTGTGCTTGAGTGTTTTTAAACATACCGATGTTTTTTTAAAGTTTAGATTTTTTACACGGCTGGCGAACGAAGCGTGTTAAATTGCATATTTTCCTATAAATACCTAGACAATGTTTTAATATTATTTTTTCGTGTTCCACCAATAAATAACCGGAGATAAATACGAAGCCGTTTTTCTCGTCCTCGCTGACATGTTGACAGTGAGAAGGCGGAAAGGAACGATAAAATATACTTAGAACTAACGTAAAATAAAGGAACAGATCTTAGAATTAGATTTACAAAATGATTTGATTCCCGAACACAATTTTATTTGTCACCATACAACATCTTCAATTACAAATATTATTCATAACCAATCATTTTGTCCTATTTAAATATTGTGCAAAACAACGTTGGTTCCGTGTGGTTTGGGTAGGCTGTACGCTGAATACCCGTTGGGCTCCCAGCCAACCTCACATAATAATAAGTAGCAGTACCTATGTACACACGGCAACAAACTTCCTAATCGATATTCTATCTAGAAACCACATTGTGCGTATAATGATTGTGTATAGTTACTGTTCAGGGGTACTTGTAGGCATAGATAGCAGCTACTGCGAACATTGAATTTACTCGTAGAGGATCGCCTGCTCCGGTCTCTATGTCCATATAAGAGTATTGCACGAGCTAATCAACAAAAACGCATTTCTATTTGAGTATATTAGCTTTATCTGCGGTCACTGCTTTATTGTAAAAGAAAAGCCAACATTTGGTTGGTTTAAAACAAAAGAACTTATAAATCTGTGGATTTAAACTAAAAGCCGTGAAATGGCCCATGTTTTGTATATTGTTGACATATTTCCACATAAAAAAGAGGGCACTTATAAACAGGAGTACATATATGTGGTGACGATTTATTCGACACGGTTAGCTCGTTGTGCTTGTCGTTGATCCCGTCAGAAGATACGACAACGTAGACTCGTGCAACGACGACGCCGGATTGCCCGATCTCGTCTACATCAACGCGCGCGTTACCTACGCCGGTCGCAATCAGAAGGCCTAGTATAAAATTGTACGACATTAACTTCTCGATCGCGTTAGCGTATCGAGAGTTCAAATTATGTTTGCCGTTTATTTAAATCATCCGGCAACTTTCATATTTTGACCCCTCGATACGCTAACGGGGTCGAGAAGTTAATGCCGTACAATTTTATACTAGGCCTTCAGTGCTGTATGAGCCCCGTAGATGAAAACATCATTCTGTCCGACCGAGCAGCCATTGTACAGTCAAAACATGTCACGCCTATTGTGATAAAAGTACATGAGCTTTAGCCCTGTTTATTTTTAATATTTAAGAGGGCACTTATTAAATGTGCTACTTATAATACAAGATTATCCAGATATGTTAACTATTTATTTGGGTTTGAGTATTGAAACATTATGTTAACAATGTTGATATAGTGCAGTTCTTGTTAGTATGTTAGTATCTAGATCTACTTGGTTGAGACCGCCTTGGCTGCATCTGCCAGTAATTGTACAAGCCCTCATATTCTGAGCGTGTTGGATAAGAGCCAAATGTAGGCAGTTAAGTCTGTTTTGGAGGCTTAACTTAAACCATCTTTATTTAGGTTGTGATTAACTATACATAGTTCCGTTGTGACTACAACAATGTCTTGAAGCGAGATATGTGGCCAAGCCAGAGTAATTAGGACTTTCAACTATCGACATTACGCAGTATACAATTATAAGATTTATATTCGGCGAAAACCTTCTCCATAGCATTATCCGCATACATTAACCGAAAAGTTTAGGAAATTCTATGCGGTTGATTTGGAGGCTGAGCATATGGAGGCTAAATTTTTAAATCACTACATAGTACCACGAAGCCACGTAGTTACGTCGCCTAAATTATAAGTAGTGTTTAGTTTTATATGTTATTGTTTTATTTGTGTTTTTTATGAATGTATTATATGTTTTGCTTTTTTATTTGATAGTTGCAGTGCTTTGGTGTTGACTGTTATGCTGTAAACTATTTTTGAAATAAATAAATAAATAATAGTAGTATATAGTATAAAATAAAAACGCTTCTGTCCCTATGTACGCTTATATCAAGTAACTGTGACTGCGTAAGAGGTAAGCAGACAAACCCAATAAGTCGAGCAAACCGGTTTTTGAAATTCGAACTATGTGGTATTATTAGTATTTGTGAACTATATAAAAATCACCCTTTAATTGCTTACATTATTAAGTTGTAAACAATCTTATGTTTAATTATAAGTAAGTTAAGTAACCCAAAACTTCATATGTGTAGGTACTTGTTTTTCGCCTCTATAGCCTTTTTTCATCAGTTTACCGATTTCGTGCTGCATTTCATGCCACAAAGTGGTTAGGGCTCACACAAACATAACATTATCTACTACTTGGCAAATTAAACAAAAGCTTGTAAAAGTATTTTTTAAAGCACATAACTGATTTTAAGAATACGTAACTCTCATAACGGACTGTTTTAAGTTGAAGTCACTTTGAACGTTTTATATCAATTCCCACTATAAACAGATAGTTCCAACGCCTCGTTTATTTGACCGGGTCTAACTAAACGCATAGTTTAGACCCAGTTAAGCTCTATTGTTCGGAAAATCCACCTAGATTCCGAATCCAGATATAGATTGACTCAGGTTAACTCCACCGCTAAACTCGTGTGACCGTAATACTGGACACGAAATAGGATAGAGAACATTGAAAAGCATGCATGTTCTTGATGTGCGTGTCAAATGCATCTTGGACATCCTACACGGAGCATTAATAGTAGTTTATAGCATTAAAACTCGAGTGTGAGTTTATGAAACGAGGCGTCAGCCGTATCTCATAATAGCATCACACGAGTGGTTTAATGCCTAATTATTTACAATTACACACACATATCATTTATATACACAACTAGCTTTCCGCCCGCGACTTTGTCCGCGTATAATAGGGTTCTTCCTACAGAGTTTCATACCTTGTTTTATCTTTTTAAAATGTGACTTGATATAACCTACACATATATAATACAAATATTTTTTATTGCACTCCACAAAAAGTAATTAATACTACTGATAACGTTTAAGTTTTTTATTAGGTAGATGTTGGCAACAGGCGGTATTATCGCTAAAAAGCAACATAGGTATATGTCTCTTACAAACAACCATCCGGTTAAATAGCATTTAAATGATTACCTACATACTTGAATAACAAAGTTGTTCAACTCAACTTAATACATACAAAAGAAAACTTTCCGCCATAGAAACTTTCAACACTCTTTTCACCTCTTTATGGGTGGAATTTCCCAAAAAACCATGAAACCAGTTTTCTTTTATTTTAATAAGGAATCGATGCATAAAGTTGCAAGTCTCTAGCTCAAAAAAATCTTTATTTCCCCGCTTTAACAATTTTCAAACCCGTTTTACCCCATAGAAGTAGAATTTTCCAAAACTATGAAAACACTTTTCTTTTGTTCTAATAAAGAGTCTTTTCACAAAGTTTCAAGCCTTTAGCTCAAAAAGAATCTCCTTTTCCATACAAACTTTTAATCCTCATAGCAAACAACTTTTTATATTTTAATAATGAACAGTCTTTGCACAAAGTTTCAAGTCTATAGCTCAAAAAAATACCATTCTCAAACAAACATTCAACCCCCTTTCTACCGCTTTCGAAATTGAATTTTCCAAAACTATGAAAACACTTTTCTTTGATTTAAATAAAAAGATTTTACAAAAACATTCAAGCCTGTAGCTCAAAAAGTTTCAAGACTTTAGCTAAAAAGAAGCCATTCTCAAACAAACTTTCTACCCCCTTTTTAGTTTTTACCCCTTTAGGAGTAGAATTTCTAAAAACATAAAAAAGAATTCTTACAAACACATAAAGAAGAGTCTTTACAAAAAGTTTCAAGTCTCTAGCTCAAAAATTAATTCCATTCTCATACAAATTTTCTGCCTCTTCTTTACGGGTAAGGGTATAAGGGTTGAATTTCCGAAAACTATGAAAACACTTTACTTTAATTGTAATAAGGAGTTTTTACACAAAGTTTCAAGTCTCTAGCTCAAAACAAAATTCTATTCTTATACAAACTTTCAACCCCTTTTTTACCCCTTTAGAGGTAAATTTCCAAAAACCATGAAAACGGTTTTCTTCAATTGTAATTAAAAGTCTTTACACAGAGTTTCAAGTCTCTAGCTCACAAATAAATTCCATTCTCATACAAACTTTCTACCTTTTTTTACCCCCTAGGGGTTGATTTTTCCAAAACTATGATTTTTTTTCTTTAATTGTAATAAGGAGCCTTAACACAAAGTTCCAAAACAAAATTTCATTCCTTTACAAATTTTCAACCGCCTTTTTACCCCTTTAGAGGTGGAATTTCCAAAAACTATGAAAACGTTTTTCTTTAATTGTAATACAGAATTTTAAAACAAAGTTTCAAGTCTCTAGCTAAAAAAAATCCATTCCAATACAAACTTTCAACCCCCGTTTTTACCCCTTTAGAGGTGGAATTTCCAAAAACCATGAAAACTGCTTTCTTCAATTGTAATACAGAGTTCTTACACAAAGTTTCAAGTCTCTAGCTCAAAAATAAATTCCATTCTCATACAATCTTTCTACCCATTTTTTACCCCCATAGGGGTTGAATTTTCCAAAACTATGAAAACACTTTTCTGTAATTTTGTAATTTTGTTTTAAACAAAATTCCATTCCTTTACAAACTGTCACCCCCCTTTTTACCCCCTTATAGGTTGAATTTCCAAAAACTATTAAAAATGTTTTTCTTTAATTATAATAAAGAGTCTTTGCACAAAGTTTCAAGTCTCTAGCTCAAAAAAAAATTCCATTTCCATACAAACTTTCAATCCCCTTTTCACCCCCTTAGGGGTGGAATTTCGAAAAATCCGTTCTTATCTCTTGCCTATGTACTAAAAGGAAGCTTTGGTAAAAATTTCAAGTTTCTAGTCGTAGCCGTTTCGGCTGTGCGATGATCGTAGATGAGGACAACCTCTTTTATATATATAGATTACACACATATCATGAGCTCTCTATGATGCGTTCAAACCGCATATTTGACCGCCATCGCCATTATGACTTTCAGGAATAAAAACTTTTTTGATATTCAATCAATCAATCAATCATATATTTATTTGCAAACACAGGTTGTACATAATAGGTCTTACAATTGTAATAGTGTGTTCAAGTGTTGACATTTATATTTTTGAAATTCAGAGGTAAACTAAAGTTGGTCCCAATTTTCAAATCTTTCGTTATTAAATAACGTGCGACTTGCGTGCGACATTTGTTTGCAATTGACACTTGTTTTCGAACTAAACGTCATCTCAACTGATATTAGAATAGAGGTCAAATCAAATATCTTTGTTTGTCAAAGGAGTGCGACATTTAAAAAAAATTAAGTACCTATCGAAGTTATTATTATGGGGGTCTTTATACAGGGTGTCGCCGACTTAGGGGCTTTAATTCTAGGGTTCGATTCTACTCACTTAACTGATCTAATTTTGTTTTGATACTAATTTGTAAAATTGTAAAATTTGTAAAATAATACTAATTTGGATACTTTATTAGACCTCAAAGTTAATTAGTAAAGTCAGTGTATCAGTACTAGCGATAATATCGTTATCTTATGGTACGAGGGTGACATCACCTTGGTACGGGGGCCTTTCAATGATAATTTTCTATTCCGTTTACAAACTTTGTTTTCTAATTTGTCATAAAGAGGTTTGTCTTAGTTTTCCGCCTTTACGTAGCCTTACTTTGCTTAAAAAACACAAACTCAACATTTTCCATTGACGTCTTTCTAATAATTCAAATAAATTTGTAAGACTGTTTGTTTCATAATAAATAAATATAAAAAATAAAAATAAAAATTCGGTAAATAAAATGCCGAATCAATTTACAGCGGCAGAAATAACTGATATGGTGTTGTTATACGGGGAAACAGAAGGAAGTGGAGCCCTAAATAAATGGTTTGCCTGTTGGCCGTGCTAAAGTTTGGTATCAACAGGATGATGCACCAGCACTTTCTTCGGTTGCCGTCCGTAACAGATTAAACAAAATCTTTGATAGTCGCTGGATTAGAAGATTTGGCCCTCATCGATGGCCACCAAGATCACCAGACTTGACGCCGCTTGATTTTTATTTATGGGGAGCCGTAAATGATGATGTGTATGCGACAGAGTCTGACACGATTCAAGTAATGAGGGAAAAGATCATTGCCAGTTTTCGTAAGATTCGTTTAGCTAATAGTTTACGATCTGTTCGTAGATCAATCTTACGAAGATACCGAACTTGCGTGCGACGAGAGGGTAGGCATGTTGAAATTTCAAGACGGAACCTAGAGTGAGTGTTACTTAACTGGTGATAAGAAGCTGTTCGATTAGAATGTAAGTTTTTGTTGTGTTTATTTTTTTAATAAATGAGGTCTCTTACAAAAAACGTTTCTTTTACCTACTGTTGTTTTCATAACGATTGCTTTAATAACAATCATAAACCTATGCGGAGTTTACATCTGCAAGTCACTTCTGCAAGTTTTAAAAGTAAGCACGACAGAGATGCAGGGATACAACTCACATTTACTTGTAGTGGCGTCTTAATACTTGCAGCAATAACTTACAGATACTTGGAAGTAAATTAGTTTACAATCAAATGAAATTGACATGACATTGTTCATTTGACATTTGACGTCTTTAAAGATAAAATCTTTATCAGTTTGATGTCAAGTTGGCATTGTATTGCATACATTGATAATATTATTAAACTTGTATGAAAAAAATCAAATTATAAAAAAATATATTTTTAAAATCTTGCAGAACAAAAGATGCTCAGTTTGTCGAGCACAATTAAACCCTGTATTTAAAGCCCCTAAGTCGGCGACACCCTGTATGCGGGTTTAGAACGCCTTATTAAGGGCTAATGATATCTGGGTATATAAAAACCCCCATAATAATAAACTTTTTTGTTACAACAAATTTCTTATCTGTGAATATGTTATTATAGCTAAATAATATTAACGACTTAGTTTTTTTTTTATCACAGCCCCAGTTAGACACTCGTCACAGTCAGAAAAATTGCTTTATTGAGCAAAGAATTCCCTAGCTAGAGTATTTTCTCGTAAGCGGGCCATCTACGTTCGGGTAATCCGTCGGATATCCGTTAGAATGTATATGTATGGCCGGCTATAGATAACTATACACATAATACAAAGCGCCAAATTCTAGCTCTAATTATCAATCCACAATTTTTAATATCTACATCAAGAAGAAGATCGTAAGATGCGATTGCAAAAAAAATACCTATTTTGTGTGATTTAGATAAGTATTTTGATTTGTTCGCATACTTAAAGTACTTAGTTTTACAACGCTCGAATATTTTGTTATCTGTGTTAATCACAACTTTAATGTGCCTACGATAACACGAATCTCTTAAACATATATTGATATAGACTACGCATGTAACGCGATTTGTATGAAAAATCGAATGTTTGAGCAAAAGAGAAAACTACTCCTAGAAAAGTGAAGGTACTTAATGTGTAACGTTTTTCATTACCACTCACTTCAATTGATTTGAACACCAATATACTTCGGTATTTGGGTACTGTGCTCTGCAAAACCCAATATTTAACAGAGCACTGAGTACCCAAATACCACCCACACACACACACACAACAAGAGTGAAACATTCCTTAACTATTATACAAGAAACAAATTATTGATGACAGTGAGATTTTGCGACTTATTTTTCTAAATTAATATTTGGCAGCTGGACTAGATATTTTTGCGTGGTCTACTCATATGTCCGTGATAAACGATAATGATAAGGCTAATACTCTGACAATGTTGCGTTGATTGACTGGTAGTGTCCAGGTGACGAGACATCCGAAAATCAGGTGTAACATTACCCAGGTGTTATCAGTTATCACTTATCAGATTACTGTGGAGTGGAGGTGTGCTACTCGTATTGAACGACTTATTAGTGCTTGAATGTCAAGTGGTATTATAAAATCGGAAGTGGTTAAATTTACATATTAATCTTATCTGTGTAAATAGCCAAACAGAAGCAATATTTCAGTTTACTATGATATCATTAGGGTTCCGTTCCGTACCTCAAAAGGAAAAAATGGTACTTACCTTTGTTGTCCGTCCGTCTGTCTGTCAATACCCTTTATTTCGGGAACGCATAATGGTAGCAAGTTGAAATGCCTCATAAACAAATCTGCGATCCCCTGAAGCTGTGAAAAAATCAAATGTCTACGTTAACGCAATCAAAAGATACGGCCGTTTATCCCGCATTTCCCATACATTTGCAATGGGTATCAAAATGTATAGGGTACTTCCCGTTGACCTACAACCACGAAATTTGGCAAAAACCAAGAGCTTGTAGCACAAGTACAGGAGACTATCCGAAAACCGCATAATTGCCGCACACTGAGTTCCGTGCCACCAGTAGGTACCTATATTTAAGATAAATGGGAGCTTTGTGCGGAACCCTCGGTGGGCGAGTACGACTCGCACTTGGCCGGTTTTTTTAAATCAAATACGGCCTAATTGGTTTAAATGTTAGCTGATGTTATTATTTTTAGTTTGGTAATAGAATAGATACCTACTTAAGCGCACGGTTGTGTTACGCAATAATCGCTGCGTTTGACGCATTGCGTTTGCAGCAATTTACTTAATCATTAATCGGGCTGTGGTGTAGTGATAGAACCGCTAGTAGCTTTTTTTTTTGACGTTCATAAGTGAATTGTAATGTGCCTAAATTTAAAAATAAAGATATTTATCATTTATCATTATTTTACTTCAGGTAATATGTGGCTTTCCCTGAATAAAGAGTCCTTATGGTAGGTCTTGAGCAGGGTTTGATCTGGTGGGATTTTTTATTGTGTAAAGAACCGGGACGGAAAAATATAAATCCTGGTAGGTACTTTAAGGATTTTCGAAAATGCCGAAAATACTTTTACAAAAACGTCAATATCTCCGTAACTAGAAACCGCCATAAGGACCCTTTTCGGATGGAAAGCCACATAAACCACACTTTGTTTTAGGCGGTTACCGCAGCAGGTAAAACATACGGGGCAAACTCATTCCGTCGATCGCATCGCATGCGTCTAACGCTGCGAATTGCGATTGCCGCACAAAATAACTGAGCGCTTCAATTGTACCAATTCTTTTATTTATTACCGTAAAATGCGCAAACATTGCCCGCTTTTTTCGAATCATCTCGATTTTATCCAAAAAACTTATTTTTTGCCTACTGGATACATTGTAATCAAGCGCGTATTTTGGTAAGCAGAAATATTTTTTTAAACATAATTTGTGGTACATTTACAATTTATTCTACGGCTTGCTGAAAATTCCTGAGTTGAGTTAAACACAGATGGTATATAGTATTATTGCCAATATAACCTATTTTCTGGTAAAAATAGTAGTATTGTCATAGCTTGCACACATTGGGCTGTATAAATAAATTTATCTAAAAATGTGTTTCTGGGCAAAGATGACGCATTCGACGGTACGTCGGAAGACTCGGAAGATGTTAGAAGAGGATTCTATAGAGCCCCTATGTACTTTATTGTTGTTAAAAGGTCTTTTTTGTAATACATTTTTGAAAATTTGTAGAACATGTCAGATTAGATTACATTTAAGTTTCATGTTTCAATAAACTGCAAACTTTACGAGATCTTGTAGATGTTACACGCGATGTTTCACTTGAAAGAGACGAGGTTCTAAAACCACCATTTTTATTAGTTCGATTTGTATAAGTTATCGGAGTTTCATAATTTGTATCTAAATCGGATAACTTTGCATTCTTTTTTTAGTTTTTAAATGCATCGCCTACATTTTTCTCTCTGTTTACAAAAGAACGTAAAATAAAAATTTCACGACATTTGTATTACGTAGGTATTTACATACATTAGGTAAAATGTACTTTCGTGCAAATAAGCTTAGATAATTAACGTTTGATGGGTTTAATTTCTGATGGGTAAAGATACATTTGTGATTTAAAACAATTATCTACTTAAGCTACGTACGTCGTATCCATACTTTTTCCTGTGCCGCATCCAAGCAATCTTCTTCTTCTACCTAGCGTTATCCCGGCCTTTGCCAGGGTCCGCTTTCCTACATCCTCTCCTCCACTTTGCACGATCCTGGGCGTCTTCCCTTGTAAGCCCGTTTATGCTCATGTCGGCCTTCACGACATCTAGCCATCGCTTTTTTGGTCTACCGCGGGGTCGGGGTCCGTCAAGGGCTAGGCTAAGGCATTTGTTTCCCACGTAGTCGCCGCATCCAAGCAATGTTTATTGTTATTTTGCATTAGGCCATCGCATTTTTCAGCATAGTTATTGCAAGTATGTAAGGCAAAAAGTGAACGGCACGAATCGTACCGTACGATCTTCACAGGTCGTTCACTGTAATTACTGTGAGTCATCATCAATACGAGGAAACACCTTTCAGTTCGCCATTAAAACTGTGATTGAAAGTGCCTTAAAGAAAATAAGAAGAATACGTAACATGTCAAATTATTGTGACATTAATTGTTTTTTTTCGTCTACTATATTCAGGCTGGATCAAACACAAAACAAAGGTCTTATTTAACCCTTATCCATATCAATATCAAAGGATTAATGCATGCCCATAAGCTGTTAACTATTGGGCATGGTAAATAATAGTACTACATTATTATAAAACATAGAACGGGTCTATCGCGAATGCAGTTAATTTACCTTAATATACCGACGTTTTGACACAGTTTCATGTATGTATGTATGTATGTAAACTCTTTATTGTACAAAACACAGAAAAATTAAAATTTACAAAAGGAAAACAGTAAGTACAAAGGCGAACTTATCCCTTTAAGGGATCTCTTCCAGTTAACCTTTGCGTAGATGAGAGAAAAAATGAAAAGAGGTAGACAAATACACCTAATGTACAACAACGTACCAGATAAATAATAAAATAAACTATATATATATTTCCAAAATACAAAGGAAAAGTATATATATCACACTAACAAGGAAATGTGAGACAACACTAATAAAAAACATGTCATGTCATGTATAACTGACCACCACCGTTTCATGTATAGCGGCCTTCAAAACGCGAAAATTTAAAGTGTTTTAATAGTGCTACAGTTCAGCTGAAGGGTTAAATAAGAAAATAAATCTTTATATGTAGCTTTACTTTTGAATAGTCCACCGAAAAAACGACCAGCATCGCTGCATCGTCTTGTTTGACCCGGCTGTGTTAATCGTTTCAGTTTCACTACACACAAGTTAATAACATGGACTGGCAGTATTTGGTTGCTGGCGCCTTCTTAATCACAGTTTAGTGCTATATAAATACTTCGTACATTTTCACCTTCAGCGTTTCTGTCCATTTTCTCAGAGCGTTCACTACCTACTACAATATCCGCAAGTCAAAACGATATAAAAATAAATCATATTATCTTAGAACCCCATTGTGACATCGTGGCGTTGATTTTTACTGTCTTTATTGTCTATCTACCCCTCTCACATCTGTACCATTTCAACATAGCTAGACTAACACGAACAGACTTGTCCAAAAATAACTAAAGTGAATGTTAGCGCTTTCGAATGGACAATAACTCCGCTTCCGTAGCTATTTATGTAACATTATTTTCATGATTGTAATAAAAACAGTAGGTATATAGGTACACTAGTTTATTGGCTCATAGAGAGATTGCGCAATGGCGATGTTTTGACTGCACCTGACTTCATGTAGAATTTAGAAGAAAACACAACGGCCTTCCTTTTGTATATGGGTCAAACACAAAGGAGGTGCTAGTATTTTCTGGTCCTCTCCTCTGGTAAGACACCAGTTTTCTCTTCTGTGAACTATAGCTAACAGCGTGTGGGTATGCTGTAATGATTTTTATAATTAAGGTTAATAGAGAAGGAGTACTCTATCATGGATAGAGGCTGAATAAAATAATCGGTCTTTATAGCCCTTAACTTTCGGGTAGTTCCCAGGGAAGACCTGTAACATCGTTTTGTGTTTAACCCAGATTGTTATTTCATAAATTCTGCCAAAAAATCACTCTCGTCACTGAGATATTGTTGCCACAAGACGAGATATTGTGCAACTGTCGGTGGGATGGTCGCTGTACAGATGCCGGGACATTTAAAATAATGAAATGCAGGGATTAAAAAAACAAACTTAATTAATTTTTGAACTGATCAAAATAGCATAAAAAAAAGATGGTTACTCGTACTTCAGCGACAAGCGACCCATTATTTATATCCATCCACTAAAGACCAAATAAGTTAATAAACAGTTAAAGGTAGAGATTGCCACAACCGTAATTCCAAATATGTAAACTATTCGAGTCGATCTCAATCGATCAAGCCCGACCTCAGCCGTAACCAGGGCTCGGAACCGGTTTAAAAAATAGCGGTTTATACCGGTTTATTTCGGTTTTACTCCGAACTTTCTCCAAGAACGCAAACGTTTTAAGAACATAATAAAAACCTGGATTTAACCGGTTTATCCGAAAAGCAACTTGACGGTCTAAACGCGACGTTGCCAGATTTCGTGTTCAAGTCGCAAGACGTACGAACGGATGGTTCCTTTAACAATTTTAGTTTTATGATTTTGCATACATGTATCTAGAGACGGGTCAAAAAATATAGGCAAACCAGTGAGCTGGTATTTATAGGTGACAGCCAACAGTGTCAATAATTTATTTAAAAGAAATCAAAATATAAGTTCATACAGGGTGTATTTTCTTTTCGGGCCAATGGGGTCAACTAACAGATCCCGAAATGTTACACGAAAATGATCTTAAGACCTTTCCTCGATTTTAAATTAATGTTAGTGGCCTTTACAGAAGAAAAACATATATACAGGTTACGAGAAAAAGGTAATTTGTTACAAACATTTATTTGTGCTTATTTATTCAATTCCTATCCAGAATAAAAAGTTTGTATGAGACATGGAACCAAAAAAAAAAACTTTTTTTCTAAATGCATTTTCATATTTTCCTATTAGTCCTAACAACAGGCAGGATGCCGTTCAAATGTAATACAAACATAATTATCAGTCCCATACGGATGAAATTCATAATAAGAAAATTATCTTTTTTTACATTTTGGTTTAAGTATAGATGAAATAAAACACATTCTTTTTAGTCCAAATTTGGCACTTTCACACCCTACATTACGTGATGACGCACCAACTAAAATTAAAATTTTAGCACCATCTTGTATAAATTTTTCATTGATAATAATATTATAAGAATATAATAATAATAGATGGTAGATGTGGAAAGCTAAGTGGCGAGTTGGCTATGTGTCAGTGACACCTCTTTACCTTCATCCCTGATACTCGTACCGGTGTTGCCCCCTTGAGCCATCCTAGATGTCACCTTTTGTGGGAGCCCCTCTTATGTGGGCGAGTCACCGTCTGCCGTAAATCAAATTGCTTACCTTTTTCTTAGACAGACGCCCGATTTTATTTTCCATAACCCAGTATTTAGTGCACCACTTTCACCTAATAGTCCAGTATATTTTGGACTCCATTAAATCTCAATAGTACATACACCCTGGCGGGTGCTGCCTCTGCGTGCGTCCCATGGTTCGGGCAAGTGCAACATCCGCTCGGTGTACCCCTTACATTTCATTACATTGTCCCCTTTCGACATGATCTTGCGTGTTGGTTTTAGCTCCGCGTAAGCCTCCCAAATGTCCGGAACACCATTGTTCCGTGATGGGAAAGACATGCCTAACATAAGTCTTTATTTTCCAAATAATACATTTTACAAAATTACTTATTTCTGTTTTTTTTGCTACCCGTTATTGAGCAAAGGCCTACTCCATCGTGCTCCATAAACACCTATCAGCCGCCATTCTTGTCCAGGTAGAGCCTGCATACAGCACAATGTCTTAATTCCACTTTCGTTGAGGACGGCCCTGCGGCCGTTTCTCTACGCGTCGCCACTAGTGGAGTACGCTTTCGCTCCATTTGCTCGAGTAACATCATCAAATCATCATTGATAGTATGTAAATTAAAATATGCGATAGATTCTCTCTAATTGTGTCTAGAGTAACCTCGTTTGTAACTATTCCAAATATATTAAATAATATTTAAAACGGGTCACTCACGTAATTTAGTCGATTTTCGCTCGACATGTTTCGTTCTTTACGAAGAACGTCATCACGAGCGCCCACTCGCGACAGAGGTGTTTTAAATATTATTTAATATGTTCGAGTCTCACGAGAGTTTTATAGTTAAAATTCCAAATATAACATCGGTAGCTTAAGTAGTTCTCGAGACGTTTTTTAATGATGTGACAGACATACTGAGTCACTCCATAATAAAAAGGAACCCCCTTTTTATCATTTAGGTACGGAACCCTAAAAATGAAAGTATACTAATTAAGAGGTATAAATGTATGTAATTATTTGTTTTTATCAATTTTAAAATCACTTACAGGTACAAATATAAATAAAGCAATTACGTGGCATCCTAGGAACTATGCCTCAAGCGGAGGATTTATGGCATCTTATCTATACATATTTTAAATTGTTTTTTTTGTTATTATCATATTTTTGTGGAATTAAACTTGTTTGTTGTTGTTGTATTAGTTGCTTAAAAGAAACTATGCAATTAGTTGAATGCCAAAAATACGCGGAAATACTCGCGCGTGGCAGATTTTGATGTACAGATCGCGCAACATTTCCTAAAAAATAAATAATAATCTATTGCGCTCCAGTAAGTCAAGATAACGTTTGGTTTGTCGGAACTTTGTAACCCTGCTACTCCTTAAAGTTTCACTGATATTGCCAGATTTTACATGAACACCTTTTAACAAGTAAGTAGGTAACTTATTCCACTATTATTTAATATGACAGATTAAAATATTTTTCTTATACCATTTTTTATCATGATGCCCTGGTCGCGCGAATCTATATTCGGGGGAGGTACTTAACAAGGTATTCCCCATATGTTAGACTGCCGCGTCGGTGATTGAATATATAAATAAAACTTCAGTCTTTCTCCATAGTAAATGTAAGGAAAAAGTTGTTTTAAATATGGGCCTAGTACCACTAGGCTTGTGCTAATTAAAACGATTAGTATGAAAAAAAAATCTATGAAAATAAAAAAAATATTCCTATAGAAACTATTGTGTGGGCTTCGATTTATAGCCGGATTTTTTTTCCATACTTATTTTCTTTTGATCTCAGGCAGGAGTGGAATACATCGCCATTAAAAAAATACTGTCTAGAAATTACCTTACATTCTCTTACCATGTAGGTTTTTATTCTAGAATCTGTAAACGCCTATCTCCATTCGGTGTAAATCGAAAAGGAAGGGAAGGTCTAAAAATATAGTTTTTATGTAGCAGCACAGGATCTGGTAGGTGCCCTCACTGACCCATAAAAAATTCACTCTGTATAAATTACTTACATTTTTTAAACCGCAATAGTGTATAATTTGCAAACCTGGAGTAAACTGTTAATACATAATTTGTGATTATTTTGGAATATTATAGTCGTACCTACTAAAAAGTAAAAATAGTGTGGGAAATACTGAATTTATATTATTTATAATATTATTTCTTCAATATTTGATATTATTATTTCTTTGAATATATTTAGTTCGCGGCAGAAGAAATAACGCTTAAAAATGATTAAATATGCGAAACGACGTGCTTTTTAAACTTTGCTAACTGGACTGTAACTTGTTTATCCTGCGTCGCAAAAACCGGTTTTTATTGTTCTAAACCGGTTAAACGAACAAGAACTTTATTAAAATATTACTCTAAAAACCGGTTTAAAAATAACGGTTTCACGAACGTAACCGAAATATAAAGGTTTTGCCCCAAGTACATGATACCGGTTTGAAAAATTAACCGGTATCCGAGCCTTGGCCGTAACCTTTGCCATGACGTTCCGGATTTGAACCTTACGTAAGCCAGTACCTACCTACAGTTACATATTTAACGGTAGGTACCTATGCCCAATTTCATTTGGAAACATAAACAACTACATTAGCTCAAGTAAATGCAGTAAGTAACATGACAGACAGGTACGTAGCAAGAAATAGTATTGCTTCGATCGACAGACATTTTCAACAATTTTCCCCTGTCTCTCTTATTGCCGGCCAGCTACACCCCCAGAAGCAGTCCCGATCACTTAAACAATATTAAGAACCACATGATGATTGTACACACGCGTTCAGAATTGCATGGGCAGTTTATGAATGAATTCATTCATAAATTGCCCATGCAATTCTGAACGCTATAGTACTTCTATAAATTTGCCTCAGCATTGAAGGAATACGAAACTGCATTTACTAGGAAACCTCAAAATTCGTAATTAAGTCGACATTTCATTACTGAAAAACGTCGTTTACTGCGTAAGTAAGATTCGAAGGAATTCCCTCCGACCTTTTCATTGAAGTGAATATTTAAACATCTCCGTATTACGCAGCTGCTTCGCAAATTCACGCAGTCGCTTTACTCGTAACAACTAAACATTTCAAATCTTCATTTTCTACAATTGAATAAAATAAGTTTTCAATTAAATGATAAATGATAAATAAATGATAAATATCTTTATTTTTCAATTTAGGCACATTACAATGCACTTATGAACGTCAAAAAAAAAAGCTACTACCGGTTCTATCCCTACACCACAGCCCGAGAAGATTATTACCGGCAAGAAACTCGGCGGGACTTATTTTTTCAAAAGAAATTACAAAAGTAGTAAAACTATTTACAATATGTGGTTCTACAAGAAACCATATCAAAAGAAAATAGTGAAACAGAAAGACAAAAAAAAGAATAAACAAAATAAAACAAAATTAAACGGTTTTACACGATATACACACCATTTGATATGATTTCTTTCGTGAACTGTGTCCTTCACTCTATAAGCAGTACATTCAATTTAATTTTTTGTTGATTTCCTTAGTTTCTGGTATGGGCCATGCATGTTTGTCTGTTAAATAGTCCTCTACTGTGTAATAAGCCTTCGACATCAAAGATTTTTTCAAATAATTCTTAAGAGCGGGAAGGGGCAATTGCAATGCTTCATCCGGTAACTTGTTATAGAAATGAATACATTGTCCAAAAAATGACTTATATACTTTACGGACACGACACTTTCTGATAGCTAGCTTATTTTTGTTTCTAGTGTTATAGCTAGAGATATCAGAAATTCTATTGAATGAATCTAAGTTTCTAATAACATGAATTATATTATCATAGATATATTGGGATGCTACAGTTAGTAGCAGATTATTAATAGTAAACCAGTTAAGTACATCAACTAGTGTGCTATTAATTACACTATAATCGGTAGATTTCCGGTCAACCTTAAATATTAATGATGTATCGTCTGCAAAAAGCACTATATCACAACGGTTCTCTACGACACTTGGTAAATCATTTATATAAACTAAAAACAGGAATGGGCCCAAAATAGAACCCTGTGGCACTCCTAGTTTAACTACGGCGCCGCTAGACTGTGATTTATTTACAACAACAGTTTGTGTTCTATTGCTAAGATATGAGGACATTAAGTTTAAAGCATTCTCTGACAGACCATAATGTTCTAATTTCAAAATGAGCGTTCCATGATCTACGCAATCAAAAGCTTTAGAAAGATCACAAAATATACCAATTGCATCACAAGAACTTTCCCAAATATTGTAAATATATTTTATGAGTATTGAAGCAGCATCTGTCGTGGAACGTCCCCTTGTGAAACCAAACTGATGGCTTGTAAGCAATCTATGTCTGTTGAAGTGCCCTTGTAAATCATTTAACATTAACTTTTCAAAAACTTTACTTAGTACAGGGAGTATCGATATAGGACGGAAATTAGTCATATCACTCAGTAATATCAGTAAGTCATATCAGTAATTAAGAAGCTTATTTCACAAAATCAATAATTATACTGCAATACAAATGTAGCACTGCTAATTGACATAATATCTCAAATGGATGTCCCTAAGAGAGTAAGGCTCAAATGCAGGTCGAGGTCAAGAAACCAATAGACATATGGGTAGTTGAGTCATATTTCTAAAATGTTGAATATTCACAGCGATTTAAATATGGAATTATCATTTTTGTCGACGCTATGAAGATAATTTTCCGATCAATCATAAATCATTACTTATCCTCCTGACTTCCCGCGTCCTATACTAGTACATAAGCCCCAATGGAAGTTTAACTCTTTGTCAATTTGACAAAGTTACATTTCATTTGGCAAATTTTGATACCCGGTCGTCAGGAGGTTATAAGAATTCTGTGTATTATTATACACAGAATTCTTTATGTCACAAATTTTGTATCTTAAAATCCCACATCATTTCTTATGATATTATTTTGTAGGTTTCTTATTTATTTAACTAGTACCTACTTAATATATTTGACTAGAAGGTACTGCTAGCTCACTGTATTCAAGTGCAGCACTAACAATCTCGATTTTTATTCATCAAGAAAACCATGCCTCGAAAAACGGACAGGCGATATCTTTTGTGTGGTTTTAAACTTTTGTTTCGGTTGCCAGAACAGAGCACACACTTTGAATATCTATTCATGACTGTACTTTTCACCAAATATTTACTTTAAGTTTTGTTTATTGTGCTCTAAAATATTTGTGGGCTGCATTTGCGAGAAACGTGCTGCACCAGTTAACTCAAACCATGTGTTATGAAAAGTATAGTCTTACCTACGAGTACTTCTAAAGTTGTCAATTCTTTGTAGAGAAGGCGAGGTTTTGACAAAGGCTATTACCTCTTCTACTTGGTCGTATTTAAAAAAAATAACAGCATCTTCAGTCCACTGAGGTGCTTCTTCAGTAGGTATGTCATCAAAACAATCCATGAGCAATCCACCAGGGAGTCGCTTAAGAATGTTTCTGTTTTAGTATTTCTAAAAAGATTTCATCTTTTCTGCTCGTCCTCCGTCTCATTCGTCAGTCCTTTTTGATTTCGAATCATATCAAATGTCATATATAAATCGATGTAATTGAACTTATTGAACGCAGCTCGAGTACAATACCCAGCAGATATAACAATGCGGCAGTGATGACAATGGTGATTCATAAAGGGTTAACGTTTCTTTGTCTCTGATTCTAAACATCGTTTTACAATACCAAACTGTTCATTTGTATTTACAATTACTTACAAACGCGAAAATTTTAGTTACAATCCGAGTGTCTAGCGCACAAATCGCACAATATTACTTATCTTTACGATTATCCGTGTTAACCTTAATCAATCAATCACGTTATTACTTATTCACCATGAGACATATGTTCGGATTGAGCTTTCATAATACCTATACCACTTCATTAAATGTCACTTCCCGAGAAGAAATTCACGATCAAAATATCTAATTATGTATAACATAGAAGTTCCCTTGATTTCTTCATAATCCTATTATCAGATTCTGGAATCAGAAAGAATAGAAAATAATATCTGCCGAATGCTACAAAAATAAGTAGATTATGTTACAAGGGATCAAAATGATATATTTCCGGCGAGAGCGTACATTGAATTCCGAACGAAGCGATGGATTTGAATCATCTGACCTTCCAAACCAAAGGGTAAACTAGACAATATTGAGATTAGTCCGGTTTTCCTACGATTTTTCCCTTCACCGAAAAGCGATTGGTAAATATCAAATGATATTTCGTACATAAGTTCCGAAAAACTACGAACCGGCTGGATTTGAACCCGAGACCTTCGGATTGAAAGTCTCGAATCACGTCATACCGCTGGGCCACCACCGCCTGAAAAACAGTATGACGTTAAATTACTGAATAAAACTGTGTCAAATACATAGAGGTATTAAAAACTATCTCAAAACCATAGGCGCTGACGCTTAAAGAATAACAAAGTGAGCAAAAGAGAATCTTTATATGAGTCACGAGTGCTAAAGAGCCACACAACAATTAAACAACCAAACCATTTTTGAGCTTACAAGAATATACCGTTATCGGTCTCAGAAATATAAAAAGTTATGTGCGAGTATGTGGTTTGCGGATACATCTTGGAGTATAATGTTAGAAAAGACAATAATTCACGTAATTACTATTTAAAACGAGATATTTACCATGTACATTTGTTTTCATGAGCTCCCGATATTTCGGCACTGTTACAAGTGCCATGTTCACGGTGTAACACCGTGAACATGGCACTTGTAACAGTGCCGAAATATCGGGAGCTCATGAAAACAAATGTACATGGTAAATATCTCGTTTTAAATAGTAATTATAGTGTAAATGACCATGTTAGCTTAAAATCTTATAATAATTCACGTAATCATACATTAATTTCGATTTCCATTTTCTCCATGACAGTTGACACCATGGCGTTTTTGGTCACGTTTCCAATGTTTAACAAGCATTCTTGTCATATTAGTTTTGTGATCAAATCGATTTATCCGTGTCATAGCCATAGCCGAGAAAACAAAGTTGTTTTCATTCGGGAAAACAATAAATCAGCGAGACAGCCCTGTTTACGGCGGCGGAAATCTCGAGTTAGCAAACTTGTCGTTTGTCAAGTTTAAGCCGTTTTTCGGGTAAGGTCGAGTTAATTTTCATTACAATTGAAACAGACGGTACTCCAAATCAGCCACAACTCATTGACTTTTCAACTGACATAAAAAATGGAGGTTTTCAATACTCGTTCTCTGGTGTTGACAAGGTGATCATAGGCGCTTGCAGAGTAATTTTGATATTGTTTTAACTTTAGGAAAGAATATTCCCGCAATGTTCTTGACATATATGCATTATGTGATAATTTCACGCTAAAGGTACACCTAACACATTCTCGGTTGCTGGTAAGGTTCGAATTAAATTGTATGGCAGTAGCACCTTATGGATAACAGGTAATGTTGTACCTTTAACCTTAACGAACATGTACCTATTGTGTTGGCAACTGTGCAACTATTTAGGCATATTATTATTTGGAGTCAGATGTTTAATGCGTCCAAAATGTTAACATCGTCACGGGCCGATGGTAAAGATTGCCACCCAGTCACGAGATACACTTTATAAACAACCCTAATAATTAACCATATCAATTTTCCTGTAAGTTAGCGTTTACAATTTACCATTATAGGTCCCTAGGTCAAACATTTAAGGCATCGCAAAAATGTATTAAGGCAATCCGTGCTTTTCATGCACCAACTTAAAGGGTACCTACTAAAAGTTCAACTGTTAATGCGAATTAAGTCACGAGTAACAGCTAGTAGTAGTAAATATCATAAGTATGCATATATATCTGCATATCCTTGGCAGGTGAATGTTCGTCAATTTAAACTGTTATCATGACCCTAAACGAAATACGTTAACCTTTATTTACCCTACGACATAAAATTCCAAAAAATCTTTAATGCGAATAGCTCAGTCTTATTTTTTTATATGTAAATTATACCTAGGCTATGTTTGTATATGAAATCGAGATGATTGAGTACTGAGTAGTAAGATTTTTAGGTATCTGTGAACCTAGACAATAGTGTCAATACCTTCTTGTAATTTTTCTTAGCGTTTTCCCGGCTTATGCCACGCGTCAGCTAATTCCAAGATTTGGCGTAAGCGCTAATTTTTACGAAACGGACTGACATCTGACCTTCCAACCCAGAGGGTAAACTAGGCCTTATTAGGATTAGCCTAGTTTCCTCACGATGTTTCCCTTCAACGAAAAGCGCATGGCCGAAAAAACTCATTAGTACGAACCGGGGTTTGAACCCGCGACCTTCGGATTAAAAGTCGCACCATCTGACCTAGTCGATATATTATACAGGGTGGAAAGACACGACGATCCTTCTCGCAAAGGGGGGTTAGTTTAAGTGAAGGAGAATCGATTAGTAATGTTTATATTTTTGTTACGAACAATCAGTAAAAATATTAAAATTAATTAATGTTCTTCTTAGTGACAACCCTGCTATTACTATGTACGTACTATACCTACATGTAACTGTAATGTGACACTTTATGTTTACAAAAATTTGCTCGACATACCGCAGCACTCGCTCTTCAAACCTTGGTGCAATGTGAACTACACCTCCTCCCCGTTGGTCGTTTTGGCCCGTTTGTGGTACTATGGGCTGATTATTTGCCACGCGATCAAAGGCCCGTAAAATTGACATACGGCTAGTTGGGTGTGGTGGAGGATATCTTTGTCGATAGCGTCGTAACGTCTCGGCGGCATTATAATTACACTCCCCGTATAACATAAGCAAATTTAGGTAATCGCGGGCTCCCAAGGGCATTTTGAAAATAGGTTTTATCACGTAATTTGCAATTTATTTGCGTCACTGTTTTATCACGGGTAAGACTGAGTAAAAATTAATATTTTTCCCAAACAAAATAATACAATTGTGCAAACTACCCACTTACAAAAATCTAACTTAACCATAGAGAAATTGAGACTAAGGGGAGTTACAATAAATAGGTTCATAAAGCCCATAATACACCGCCAGAAGAGCATACTAGGCGGGGTGCGTGGAAGCTAGAAAATGCTGTTGGTTAACCGATTTGTATGGAAATAAATGCAAAAGTAACATGTTTATTTGAATTATAAAAATAAAGGCTTCAGAAGATATTATTTTCAATTCTACGATTCTGCATGTATAACTGCCCTTAGTCTTAATTTATCTATGGTTAGTTAGATTATTGTAAGTGGGTAGTTCACACAATTGTAATATTGACTGGGAAATATTATGGGGTAGAAATGTTGTTTTGGTAAATGTCACTGACCTTTGTGTTATTGTTAAATGTTATTGAACCTAATGAGGGTTGTCACTTGCAGTATTTTGCATCAAAAGTTAACTGCCTATAACTTAAAAACGCTTACGAATATGAGCCTAGTTTCTTTAGAGGAAATACAGTACTAAATCTAAACAATCCCCCTTTTGCGGAAAGGATCGTCGAGCCGTTCCACCCGGTATACTTAATCAACCATTTAAGCATCGATTGTAAAAAGAGAGTCGCTATAAGTTCGACGTGTATCTACCCTACCTCTCTATCTATTATAGATTAGTGTACCTACTATCTGCATGTGACATCGTAGCTCCCAAACAGATGAATGATGAATTGCCGAAAGTCTTCCCTGTCGAGATCTTCGAGGTCTTGACTAGATATCGACTCTTGATGGCTCTGTTTGGGATCATTTGACAATTTCCTGCTTGTTTTTTTATGACTGAAATCATCGGGAGATCTTAGTTTTTCTAAGCTTAAAATACTGGTAGTACTGGTAGTCAAAATACCCGTAGTAACAGTTCCGGTATTCCCGATTTCCTGGGAGCACTCTCCTTGAGTGAACCCATGTGACAGACAGATTCGTTTGTCAAAGAAAACCTACGCCATTCATTCTTCACGTAGCTACTCGTTGAACCGCAAATACTAAGGCGGATTTCCTTTCAGAAAACCTTGAAATAAATTAGCCCTATCGTCTTGGGTCGTTCACGTCTTTTAAAAGGAAGTCATAAAACCAAAATCTCTACAGGAGACAGTCACAGATTAAGACACATATTATTTATTTTTAGTAAGTATACGGGCGCCAAAGTGTAATTTACTTTGGAAAATAAGATCATTTTATTTGCAAACTTTGTTTGATCCATAGAAAGTAATACAGTTTGAACACGCAAAATGATAAGTTGTAATGAGGTTGAACGCCCATAGAAAGCAAGTCTGTAGACTTTCAAGTTGTACCTGACACGAACTTATTGTATCTGTGCCTTGTGGGTTTAACCAGTTATTCTTCCGTGGTTTAACCTCATTGTTTATGAACGTTGTAAATTTTTGGTTAACTGCATAATTTTTACATGTGACTCAATAATATACGAAAACATTGACTTTTTAATATATATATTTTTTTATCATCGATCAAGAAAATAGGTAGTTTCAGAAAATACAGGCACGCAGTTCATCATATCGAACCGACGTTAAATTTCTTCCCTTCTTTGTAGTATAATGATATGATACTTCTTTCAATTTTATAAGAGTTTCCTATTTTACTCGATTATGTAGGTACCTATTCTAACTAAAGAGATATAAGTACTTCCGTTCCACGTTCCACAGTTGAGTTTAATCTACGAAGTCAGTGTGGACGTCAGTTTTTGTGACAAATAGCACATTTCAGTCTGACAAAAAATATTCCGCTGACGACTAAGATAGGAGACGATTAATAAATCACCAAGATTTATGTCGGCAGCCGACAACCTTTTAGACGTCAATCGAAATCCTATACTACATTACGTACTTAATAGGGAAACTAGATCTACCCTTTAATGATTTACAAAGTTTGCAAGAGGAAGATCACTGGCGTTCTACTAACTACTACTAATACTTTCTTAAATTTATAAAGATGTGCTGTTGTACGGATCTATATCGGAATCCCTAGTTTTTTATCCTATTTTGCATTTCCTAATACTGTTTGATATAATGATAATTTGTCATAAAGCTCTAGCAGCGATTCGACTCTATGTGAGGTCACACTTCTAACCTAATAACCTAACCGACTTTTCTAACAGCGATTCGGTTCGGTGTGAAGTTGTTTTTGGGCAAGAATTCGATTAAGAATTCGATCGACAAATCAGTTAGGGTCGAGGAAAAGCCCTGTTGTACACACGCGTTCAAAAGTACATGGGCAATGTATGAATGAATTCATTCATAAACTGTCCATGCAATCATCAACGCGATAGTACGTTGCTTACATTATACTTTCACAACTCACTCGCTTCTGTTCCTTGCATTATCTTTGTAAAATAGAGGTGCGGGTTGAACGGCGATAGTAAACGACATTGTTTATTGTGTAAGTAGATTCACAACTTAAGGATGCAGACAGAACTTCTTAATTAAAGCCTAGCAATAAACTTCCGACTGACGACGTCGTTGAGGAAGACGTGAACGAGATTAACTGAACTGCTGCGAGAACAAGATTATAACTTAGGTCTTTTAATAGAATTTAAAAAAGTTATAAGATTCCAGGTGTAGGTATACTAGGTATGAATAGCGCAAAGCTCTTAATGATGAAAACAGATAGACGTTCTTGCGAGGAAAGTGGTCCAGCTCTTTGTAGTTTTAGCGCTTGATGGTGCATTCTAAGGCAACGTCAGCTGGACAGCAGACAACCGTCTGGACAAGTGGACATTACCATTGGTTCTGGGCTTTGTATGGACCATCGACGCTCGTTTACAGCTGTGTTCTACTCAAATTTAGTAGGTAAGCGTCAAAGCATGACAGTCGCCAACTGCGATTTAAGGACGACGTGCTGAAGGTCTGCAATCAGGATCTGAAATTTATACACGAGTACATTCAATCGAGATTTGAACGCAATAGATACTTTTCGGATAAGCATAAGTCTATTTCGCATAAATATTGCCGATCTGGATTGTAAGCCCCAGTACCCAGACGACATCTAAACGCTTGCGCTATCAATCCGTATTGGAAAATTCAGCAAAAGCTAGCTGCAAAAAAGTAATCTTGAAAAACTTATCCCGCTCCACCAAAAATCTTTGCTACGGGAGCTGCTGCTAAATAAAAGAGTTAAATATGGGCTGGCATCTAACATAAAAAGAGGTTTCAACCCGACAAGTTGCAATGCCCTCAATTTAAAGCCAAAAAATTAACTATTAATACGCTATGGCAGTGTTCTTATAATATAAGCCATGCTAGCGTGTGAAACTTTGTAAGGTACTTTTATAAGCAGTACCATTATGTCTGGCCTATATCGCGGTTATTTCTGAGTGGGTAGCAACCCCTGATTGATTACAATCATGGGTCAGTTAGTATGTTAAGGGTTGTCGGTGTAACAGAATTCACTATATCGTATGACCGTTGTCTGCATTCCCAGATATATAACAACTAGGCCGCTTCATATTTGAGTTTGTACGTGAAGTATCCCTTTCCTTCCATCATATTATCCTTCAAGATAGTAACGAGTTAATCACTGCTGAAGTCAATTCGAACTTACATTAAAATGTCAAAAATATATATTATCTTTTAGTTTGGCACATTCGTCATGCGCCAATACATGTAGGTACGAACAAATACAAGCGAAACTCAAACGCGAATGATAACAAAATGGTACTTATACTGTTGAAATCAAAATGTTAATATTGGCCTTCTGGCCACTGTAATAAAATACATGAAACATGTAAGAAACTTATATGAGTTGAAGATCCTTACAGATACATTACGTTACGAGTATTTTCAATGTATCTCTTTCCAATCGTTGATATTTCTGCAGAGTATTGTAGAATTGCTATAGAATTGTATAAGTACATACATGTGTATAATTTAAAATACCTCGGATTAGTGATAAAATAGCCTATTACTGGATGCAGATGCTGCACGTAGCGAAGTGTATCTCATCATTTGGCACGATTGGTTCACCCATGCATAAATTTGCCTACAGTCGTAGTCTAGATACCGTCTGCACGTAAATACTGTTACGTTTGAGGGGTGGGTACTTTATAAAAAATGCACTAATTAACCACTAATTAAAACTGAGGCTTTATTGCTACTTACAAGACACTAAACACAGTACTTGAACACAACTATCACACACTAGTTTAACGCACTCGTCACTTATACTTCACTCCGATTCGCTCTTGATCCGCACTGTATCGCATTCAGAATTGAACTAACTGTGGCTGCAGGCTGCCGCTATATATACCCGTCGGCGGTACTCCTGATGGTTCCAGAATGTTCCAGCCAAATCTCGCCTCGACAGGTCGGCTTCGATTCTAGTAAGTTCGCGAGTAGGTACCTAAGTACTTCTCGCGATGCTTCTAGACGCGGCTGGGTACTAGGCAGGTGTGTCCGCGAGTATTCGAGAACATTCTCGACTCTTGCCGTCTCTTTCTATATTTCTCTTTCACACCCTTCTCGAATGTTCCGTATCTCTTTCTAAGGGTGGTCTCTTTCACACAGTTCTCGAATGTTCTGTATAGCTATCTCTTTCTAAGGGTGGTCTCTTTCACACAGTTCTCGAATGTTCTGTATAGCTATCTCTTTCTAAGAGTGCTGTCTCTTTCACTCCTTCGAGAAATTTCGCCATATACTGATTTGTACTTCAGGGGCCCATAAGGGGTCCTGAAAACGCCTGAAAACGGGTTTTCAGGTTATTGTGCCATCTGGTAGAGGGTGGCCTGAAACGAACTGAAAACATGTTTCAGGCGCCTGAAAACAACGGCAACTGGGGTAAATTTTCAATCTTCTAGTATGTGAAAGAGGCACCTCTAAAACGGCCTGAAATCACTTTTCAGCCTGCTGAAAACGCTTCTAAGGCATGAAAAATCACATTTGAAGTTTTGTTCACATGACCGGCGTAACACTACCCCCTCCTAAGACATGCTCGTCCCGAGCATCATCATTATTGCCGTGGTATCTAGCCAGCCGATCAACGTGAACAATCTTACATGGGCTTCGTGAATTTCGCTGTATCCGATACGTGACGTCGTTGATTTTTGTGACCACTTTATATGGCCCTTCCCAATTTGGAGACAGTTTCGGGGACTTCCCTTTCCTTCGCATCGGGTTGTGTAGCCACACCAACGAACCTTCCTCGTACCCCATTTGGTTAGACTTCCTGTCATATCGAGTCTTCATTTTTGTGCTAGCTTGAAGCCCCTGTTCACGAACTAGGCTGTGAACGTCATCAATCCGATCCCTTAAATTGCATGCATATTCTGAGATGCATCTTGGAGTATCCGGGGGTCGACCAGTTAGGAGATCAGCAGGTAACCGAAGCTCTCTTCCAAAATTCGCATACGCTGGAGTAACTGCCGTACTTTCATGGGTTGCTGACCTGTATGACATCAAAAAGAGAGGAATATGCCGGTCCCAATCTTTTTGGTGAGTCTCGACAACTTTGGCCAGGTGTCTCTCCAACGTCTGATTGAATCTTTCGACCATTCCATCCGATTGTGGGTGATATGCAGTAGTCCTAGTCTTATGCAATCCCATGATTCGACAAGTCTCCTGAAACACCGCAGATTCAAAATTTCTGCCTTGGTCACTGTGTATTTCCAGGGGTACTCCAAAGCGGCAACAAACTTCATTCACTAACTTTTCCGCAACGGTGACTGCTTCCTGATTAGGAATGGCAAATGCCTCGGGCCATTTGGTGAAGTAGTCCATTACGACAAGTATGTACTTGTTGCCGGAGTCTGTTGTTGGGAATGGCCCTGCCACATCTAACGCAACCCTTTCCCAGGGCGCACCGACGTTGTACACCTTGAGTGCTCCTCTGCTTCGGGTCTGCGGTCCTTTGACCGAAGCACAGTTTACACACTTTTTGCACCAATTCTCAACATCTTCACGGCAGTGGATCCAATAAAATCGCTGTCGAATTTTCATTAAGGTCCTTTTCACTCCAAGGTGTCCACCAGAAATACCGTTGTGGAAACTTTCTAAAACATCTTTCACTCTTTTTCTCGGGACGACAACTTGTAGGTGAGCATCTTTCCCATTAGCCGATTCCCATTTCCTGCATAATACACCGTTATGCATAAGCAAGCTGTCCCATTGTGCCCAGTAGCTTTTTGTTGTCGTACTTATTGGAGCTACTTCACACCATTTTGGTTTGACTACACCCGCATTAATCCACTCAAAAATGGGTTTCACGTCGGGGTCCTCTTTTTGTGCTTGTTGCATGACTTCATCGCTCCATTCCTCACTAACTGTGTCAGTCCTCAACATCCTCAAACATTCCTTGCCCTCTTGTTTAAGACAATGCTTACAGTCATCTGGGCAAGGTCTTCGAGATAGAGCGTCCGCGTTTCCATGCGATTTCCCACTGCGATGTTCGATGACAAAGTCATATTCCTGAAGCTGTTCAATCCACCGGGCCACCTGTCCCTCGGGATTCTTAAATTCCAACAACCATTTCAGGGCAGCATGATCAGTCCTAATTCTAAACCTTCGCCCTAGCAGGTATTTACTGAAATGCTGTAAAGTCTTAACAACTGCCAGTAGTTCCCTCCGTGTGACGCAGTAATTTCTCTCAGGCTTTGACAGCGACTTACTAAAGTAGGCGATTACGACTTCGTTATCTCCCTTCTTTTGTGACAGAACCCCTCCAATACCTGTATTACTCGCATCCGTATCGACAATAAAATCAACTTCTGGATCTGGATAACCCAGTATTGGAGTTTGGCAGAGTCTTTGCTTCAGATTGTTGAAACTTTCCGTACACCGTTCGGTCCAATCAAATTGTCGCTTTTCTTCAGTCAGTTCATGCAATGGTTTTGCGATATCTGAAAAGTTCTTCACAAACCGCCTGTAGTATGAACATAGTCCTAAGAAGGCACGTACAGCAGTTTTCTCCTTTGGTATCGGCCAATCCTTCACGGCGCTAACCTTTTCAGGGTCTGTCTGAATGCCATCCTTCGAAATCACATGTCCCAAATAATTGACTTTTCGTTTGAAGAGTGAACATTTCTTTGGACTCAGTTTAAGGTTTGCTTCTCGTAACTTAGATAATACTTGCTCCAATTTGTTGAGGTGATCATCGAAGTCTCTTCCAACGATGATTATGTCATCCAAATAGACCAAGCAAGTGTCACCTAACAGACCAGCTAGTATCTGTTCCATCAACCTCTCAAATGTTGCTGGTGCGTTACATAATCCAAACGGCATGACATTAAACTGCCAAAGTCCCTTTCCGGTCGAAAAAGCAGACTTCTCTTTATCTTTATCCTTGATTTCGACTTGCCAATAGCCACTTTTTAAATCCAACGTTGAAAACCATTTCATTCCATTCAAAGTGTCTAAAGTGTCATCGATTCGGGGCAATGGATAGCTGTCTTTCTTAGTAACGTCGTTCAGGCGGCGGTAGTCAACGCAGAACCTCATAGTCCCGTCCTTTTTCTTCACTAAAACTACGGGTGAACACCACGGGCTTGTTGAAGGTTCGATAACGCCGCTCTTCCTCATTTCTTCAATCATGTCCTCTACTTCCTTCTCTCGAGCTACTGGAACTCGCCGAGGTCGTTGTCTGATAGGTGTGACGTCACCAGTGTCGATCTCGTGTTGTACTACTCCAGTCCTTCCGATGTCACTATCGTGCGCAGAAAAAACATTGCTGTATCGCAACAATAATTTATGTGCCTTAGTCTGCTCTTCCTTGGTAAGGTCGTTACTTGACCCATCCAATAACCTTTCTATGTCGATTGAAGACAGAGTATCTCGAGATTCCTTAGCCTCTATAGGGTTCTGACAGCTTCGTATCCATGAAATTTCCTCGCATGATCCAACCAGAGCTCCTTTATTAAGGACGCACTCAGTGTCACTAAGGTTAAGAACTCTCACAAATGCTTTAGATGATGTAGTTACCACCGTGCGGGCTGCCATCCATGGTTTATCATTGCTGACTTTTTCCACAATTACGCATCGACGACATCCTTGTTTTGTGTCACATGGCAATCGTACAGGAACTAGCACCTGTGCCTTCGGCTGGAGGATGGTCCTTCTACTACAGTAAACATTTCCACTTACTCCACCCTCCATGGGCACCTCATCAGATCCGCATTTCAAGACTCCAACTTTTAAGTCAATTTTACAACCATGGCCTCTCATAAAATCCAGTCCAATAATGCAGTCATCAATTATGTTAGCAACAATAACTTTATGCCAGTAGCTTTTTTCACCAATTTTTAAAGCTACTCCTCTCTCCCCCTGGATGGGAATGTACTGGCCGGTAGCGGTCTGCAGCTGGAGATGCCTAGGTCGGACTAGATGACCTCTGGTCAGGTGTTTCAGTAGCCGAGAACTGATCACCGTCCGAGAAGCTCCGGTGTCGATGGTGAGGTGACATGGTATTCCACCAATTTCTCCCATGACGATCAGACTATTCCCGTCGTTAACCTGTGAGATCACTATTGGGACATTTCGACCACCAGCCAGCACTCGTCCCTTAGTCCTGGCTTTTATTCGTTTCCCTGCTGCGGCTCTGAGACAATAGAGCCAGTTGTCCTTGGCACCAGGGTTTGCCCTCGTTCGTTCCCACTGCGATTTTTCGGGCAGCTGGTTTGGATGTGGCCGCGCTCTCCACAACGGTAACATCGTGGCCCAAACTCACGACGGGGTGCAGTCGGCTCCCTTGCTGACACTTCACGCACCCTGAAAGGCCTTGATGGATCCTGGCGCACAGCTTCCACTTCTAGAGCGTGGGCCATCGCGTCCTTCAGAGTCCCATGGTGCCCTAATCGAACTGCCGCTCGTACTTCCAGGTCCCGTATTCCGTCAACGAAGGCCTGCACAAGCGTGGTGTCTACGAAAGAGGCCGATGTACGTTGGTACGCCTTTCTGACCAACTTCTCAATTTCCAGGGCCCACTGTTGCAAGGTCTCATTACGGCCCTGTGTTCTATCCTTCAGCTGAGCTCTGTAGACGTGTTCAAGGTGGCTATCACCATAACGGGCCTCCAACGCTTCTAGAAGCCGGTCGTACGATTTCTCTTCTCCTAAGGCTTCGAGTATTGTAAGAGCCTCGTCACGAAGCGCTAGGGTTAGAGCTGTCCTGGCTTGCTCCTTACTCCAGCCGTTAGCCTGCGACACGGACTCGAACTGCAGCTTATATGCTGTCCACGAAGATGTGCCGTCAAAAGGAGGTACCTTAAACCTTCCACTTCCTGACATGGGTGCATCTGATACACAGGTACCCGTACCACTGGCTACTTTTATTTCCAGTTTCTGGAGGCGGTTCTTGTATGTTTCAACTTTGTCCTTGACGTCATTAACGGTTTCCTTGACGTTATTAACAGTTTCCTTGACGTCCGTCAATTGGGTTGCGTGCTGAGAAACTTGAACGTCCAAGTCCATTAGTTTCCCCTGGACTTCACTCATCTCCCGCTTCCATTCAGTCGTGGTCTCATGTACCTCCCGGAGCATACGCGCCTGTTCTTCTTGTTTCGCGAGTTGACCACGTAGCTCCTCCTTTAGCTCTCTCTGGAGAATTTCAGATTGTTCATCCTGTTTCGCGAGTTGACCACGTAGCTCCTCCTTCAGCTCTCTCCGGAGAATTTCAGATTGTTCTTGTTGTTGTCTCGCTTGTTCATCCTGTTTTCTCGCTTGTTGCTCTTGTCTTATCGCTTGTTGCTTCAAGAGCAGAAATATCGCGTTGATGTCTACGTCTTGCTTGGCGGGGGCGATTGAGTCCGATGAACTGGCTTCTGGTGCAGGATTCTGACTTGCTGCAGCTTGGCTCCGGGTCTGAACTCCCATCGGCACGTCCTCACTCGCTGCATCATGACTCCGGGCCTTGTCTCCCGTAGGCACGTCCTCACGTGGCGTAAATGGAATTTTTAATCCCACTTCTGACACCAAATGTTACGTTTGAGGGGTGGGTACTTTATAAAAAATGCACTAATTAACCACTAATTAAAACTGAGGCTTTATTGCTACTTACAAGACACTAAACACAGTACTTGAACACAACTATCACACACTAGTTTAACGCACTCGTCACTTATACTTCACTCCGATTCGCTCTTGATCCGCACTGTATCGCATTCAGAATTGAACTAACTGTGGCTGCAGGCTGCCGCTATATATACCCGTCGGCGGTACTCCTGATGGTTCCAGAATGTTCCAGCCAAATCTCGCCTCGACAGGTCGGCTTCGATTCTAGTAAGTTCGCGAGTAGGTACCTAAGTACTTCTCGCGATGCTTCTAGACGCGGCTGGGTACTAGGCAGGTGTGTCCGCGAGTATTCGAGAACATTCTCGACTCTTGCCGTCTCTTTCTATATTTCTCTTTCACACCCTTCTCGAATGTTCCGTATCTCTTTCTAAGGGTGGTCTCTTTCACACAGTTCTCGAATGTTCTGTATAGCTATCTCTTTCTAAGGGTGGTCTCTTTCACACAGTTCTCGAATGTTCTGTATAGCTATCTCTTTCTAAGAGTGCTGTCTCTTTCACTCCTTCGAGAAATTTCGCCATATACTGATTTGTACTTCAGGGGCCCATAAGGGGTCCTGAAAACGCCTGAAAACGGGTTTTCAGGTTATTGTGCCATCTGGTAGAGGGTGGCCTGAAACGAACTGAAAACATGTTTCAGGCGCCTGAAAACAACGGCAACTGGGGTAAATTTTCAATCTTCTAGTATGTGAAAGAGGCACCTCTAAAACGGCCTGAAATCACTTTTCAGCCTGCTGAAAACGCTTCTAAGGCATGAAAAATCACATTTGAAGTTTTGTTCACATGACCGGCGTAACAATACCTATGATGAATCCATTGCAAGGGTGAAACCTCTCTCTCGCTAATAGGCTTTTACTCAGTTTCAAACGAATCGGCTGGTCAGCATATCGACGTGACTGCGAATTGCTGTCACATCGATAAGATCGTCCATAATACGCCCAAACTTTAGAAGCTTTATCTATGGCTAACTGTAGACAACAGACGTCATAGTCTAAGAAACATTTTCTTAGTGGAATGAGTGAAGTTCTTTGAGGATAGACGGAAACAAAACAAACACATGTCCCACCTTGAGAGAGGTATCACGTCGAGGTCACCGGTTTAAGAAACTTAAGTCAAGGATGCATAAGGTAACTGATCATTAATTGTTCACAAGTATACATTATATTTTTGTATGCATGTTCTTTAAAAACCCACTTAAATTATATAAAAATGTCAGACAATGGGGTTCTTAAGCCAAAAAAACTGTGGTAAAACTTAAGAAATAAGTCTGTGTGTTGAACTCATGAAATTCTATGGACACCTGAGTTTGCATCCATGATATTAGCCCGAAAATAATTTCAACCAGCGTTACTCAGTCTACATTGACGGTGTCTTTTTTCCTAACTTTTTTTTTACTTATACTTTGCAGCAACATGCGGAACATGCAACTGCCATGGTGACATTCTAAACTCGATAGATTGTCACGATCATATAGAATGATAATGTCTTCGAGAAATTGAATGATAACACAAAAGGGACTGCCAAATTCAGCAACAATACAGTAAAGTCAACCAAATCAACAGGGAATTAACTGGTAAGTATAACCATATTTTTCTGTTTCTCTCTTGCTCTTTGCTATAGGTACATTTAATATGCTGCAGTCAGCGGACCTTTCTTAAAATAAGTTACGGTTTGCCCAAATAATGTCGCGATTGAAACATTCAAATCGGACCCTCAATTTAATAAGGATATTGACAGCGGCATCACCTGTTTCCTGCAGCAAGCACCATGCAGTCATGATGTTTGCTATGAAAATAGTCATCGTCTCGAATAGGCTATATGGATTTATGGCCTATTCAAGATGATATTCGTTTGTAGAAAACGCTATGCGAAACGTAAAGTAGGTACCTAAATGATTTATGCAAATGACATCGCACGTGACATCTATCATTCCGATACCTATAGGTACTTACATATTTTACTTTTCGTTTACCGTTTTCAGCAAATGATTGTCATCTTGGCCACGGCTTTAGCAATTCTTTCGCAATAAAAATGTTTATTTATAGAGAGAGAGTATTGTATAAATGTTTCAGCATTTGTTTTTATGGCTTCACCATTTCGTTGACAGTGTTTTGTTTCCGAATAGGTACTTTACACAATCATACCGACCAAGATTTTTACGAGACAGAAAACATAAAGAAATGTCGCCCTTAAATATTCGCCTCGCTAAGCTAAAGATACCGTCGAGGTTTAAAATATCCACGAGTTTCGGGATATAAATGTTAAATGTGCCTACATAATATACCCATATGTACAGTATGTACCTACACGATCTTAATACTTCCATATCAATAAGGAGTGATCGTTTAATTAACATAGATTCATACGTACATAGTTGGAAACAAAACACTTACAGCAAAATAGTGGAGCTGAAAAACAAATGTGAGTTTTTGAGACTACTAGGGACTACTAGATAGATACAATGGGAGCTACCGTATTGTCGCTCACTATGTGGCGCCACTCATGCGTGGCGCCTGTGTCAGTATGAGAGAATGGTCAAAGTGACGTTTGAAATGTTTCCGCAGGACCCACGTTCCACTAGCGCCCCTAGCGGAAAATCGACTCGCGGTAATCCTCAATGTTAGAACATTATCATCGGCAACTGTCAAAGTACCTTTACTAAACTCATTCTTCTTCTTTTTCTCAGTCACTCCTCATGGCTGATGATCGTGACCAACAGTGATGTCCCTCCACTTGGCGCGGTCTAGGGCCATATGGACTGCCCTCTGCATGGAACCACTAGCTTTCTTCATGATGTCAGCCCACCTAGTCGGTATTCCACCCCTGGAACGTTGGCCTTCGAGAATAATGTTTCTTTCGAGAGTGTGCTGGTTAGAAGTGTTAGACCGCATTATACGCTCGAAGAACCTGAGTATTCTCTCTATAGTTGAGAGCCGCTTGGTGATATTCAGTTCTCGTAGTATATACTCGTTTGTTCTAAATGCAGTCCATGGGATCCTGAGCATCCTTCCCAGCACCACACCTCAAGAGCATCGCATTTCTTCCTATCTAGGGTTTTTAAGCTCCAAGTTTCAGCGCCATACATAAAGATGGAGAAGACCAATGATCGCACCAAACGTACCTTGGTTGTACGACGAATACCTCGGTTTTTCCACAGCTTCTCTAATCAATCCATTGCACCTAGGGCATTAATACCGGAATTCCGGAATCTCGAAATACCGGAATCTCGGACCATTTTTTCCGATATTTCAATACCGGTATTCTAAAGAACCAATATCGAAATATCGGAATTCCGATATTGGGTTTCATTCGAAGAAAAATAGTTAAATTTCATCAATTATAAGTCTTAAAATCAACATTATTTGTAATAATATTGAAAATACATGGTAATTATTATAAAGTCAAACCAAGGTTATCTTTTCCAAGTAAATAAACTGTCAAACTTTAATGTGTTATTTTAAACGTCATACTTCTATGATGTTATGGCGTTGACTTAACACTTTCACAGTCTGTCCTATCAAATCTATAGGAACTTAGCTTAGACCGACTCTATTCACGCTATGTGTGACTTAGGGTATGAAAGGTAGCCCGATTTTTGCGATAAATGGCCAACGGCACGGCTGATTGGTTAACGTTATGCTGTCGAACTCATAACAGTCCCGACTCGAAGATATATAAGCGGGCCGGTGGCGTAGGTCGGTCATTATTTTACCTGCACAGGATATTTCGTTATCTCTTTGTTTGGCAAGAATTGGGATAGAAACACTATGCTAGAAACACTAAATTTATTTAGTTGCAAAAAAAGCCACGGTCATCGAAGTTGACCGTTGTCAAAGTTTCCTTGTGCGAGTCCGTTGAATTAAATGGGTACTATATTCTCTGTTCTTCTGGTTTCATAGTGGCGATAGTTTGCGGCTCATAAATGTGTACAGCAACGAGGAAAAACGTAGGTTACAAATATTTTATGTACATTTGTTACGTCTTTATTTCATGGTTCAATCAATCAATTGCAGTCCACTGCTGGACGTAGGCCTCCCCAAAAGTGCGCCACAAAGTACGGTCATTCGTGATCCTCATCCAACCACTACCTACAGCTACAGCTACCTTTCTCAAGTCGTTCGTCCACCTGGCAGGAGAGCATCCCACACTACGTTTGCCGAGGCGTGCCCATTCGAGAACCCTTTTGCTCCAACGCTCATCGGTTCTGCAACAGACGTGGCCGGCCCACTGCCACTTCAGCTAGCAACACCTATGGACAATGTCCATTACTTTGGTATTGTGCCGGATAGTCTCGTTCCGGACTCTGTCTCTTAACGAGATACCCAGCATTGCTCTTTCCATTGCACGCTGAGCGACATATAGTTGTTGAGCCAGCCCGACCGTCATGTTCCACATCTCAGCTCCGTATGTCATCACAGGTAGGACGCACTGGTTGAACGCCCTGCTTTTTAGGCACTGCGGTAGTGGCGACGAGAAGATATGACGCAGATTCCCGAACGCTGCCCAGCTGCACTCGCCTAGAGATTTCTCGCTTGAAGTTGTCTCTACCTAGCTGCAAGGTTTGCCCTATGTAGACATATTCTTGGACAACTTCAAGCGTCTCGCCACTGATCGATATCAGCTCCGGAATTATCCGTTCATTTAACATGAATCCAGGGTCTTAAAGACGTCCTCCGGTGCGTTAGTGAACAGTATCGGAAAGATAAAATCTCTCTGTCTCAATCCTCTGAGCAGCTGTATAGGGTTTGTCTTATGGTTTTGGACTTGAACAGACATCGTTGCCATGCTCCTCAACAGTTGTACACACCGCCAATCGGCTTAGCATCGCTGCAAAGATTTCACGGTTGTCTAAATAGAAATAAGCAAAAAAAGGATGAGAAATACTAAAATCGATACTTACTTAACAAACGTCAAGTTTTCATAACTTATCGCACAGCTAGTTTAAGTTAGTGTACGTACCGGTAGTAATGAATTAGGGTATGCAAGTATGTATTCCAAAGGCTCCTCACAAAAATACACTTAAACATAATTGTCTGAGTCAAATGACTTCTGATGTACAAAAATTGAAATTTGTTGAGAACCGCAACCTTCCCGGTTGCGTTACTATTATTATTGTTAACACCTTACTTCTTCTCCCTTTATTAAAAACACATCGTCTTATAGCGCATTGGCGCCTAGCTGTAACGTTGCAAGATCTGGTTAAACAATAATATAAATAAATAAATTACTGTCAAATAATAATTGTGGTTTAAATCTGTATAAAACGGGACCTATAACAAACAAATTATTCTCAAGAATATGTTTTATTTCTGGCATACTCCAATACCGGTATTAATACTGGAATTCCGGTATTGAGGCCCAATATCGAATTTCAATACCGGTATTGAGAATTTTCGGTATTTGCATGCCCTAATTGCACCTTTAGCCACTCCTGCGCACCGACATACGAGTATCTCCTGTGTATTGCCACCACCATTAGAAATAAGTGACCCTAAGTACACAAATGTATGCACTTTCTCAAAGCTATCCAGGGCATTACATCCAGGAAGGACCCTTGCTCGTTCTGGGTCTTGCTGTGATTTGTCCTCAATCCAACTTTAGCACTCTCTGCTTCAACTTTCTTCAGCAGAGTAGCCAACTCTTCTTCACTCGAAGCTACAGTAGTAGTGTCGTCTGCGTATCTTAGGTTGGTAGTGTTATGGCCGCCCACCGTGATGCCGAGTTGTATGCCGTCAATTGCTTTTCTCATAATGTATTCGCCATACAAGTTGAACAGTACCGGAGACAGAATACATCCTTGTCGCTCACCTCGCTCCAGGCGATATAGTTTTGATAATTTATTATCCAATTAAAAGCAGCTCGTGCTTTCAAGATACAGGTTCTGAATCAGGAATACAAGGTGGCTAGGTACTCTCATTTTAATAAGCACACAAAAACATGGTCCTCCATTGAACACAATCTAACTAAACTCAATAACAAATGTTAAAAGGTTTTATTTTATTCTATTAAACCTTACTTAGCTATCATCAGGCGAGGCGTAGGCAGTTGATGATAGTTGAGTTAACGTTTTTGCAATGTCAATTGAGTCTGATTGTTGCGATGCGGATCCATGTACCTACAGCTCGTCATTAGATACCCATCAGTTCAACATTTTCCGCTCTACTGGACTAGGTCAAAATTGTCAAAAATGTAACCTCATTTTAGCTCTAGTTTAATTTGTCAATTTCCGTTCGGCTCAGAGTTCAAAAGAATAAAGGATGACTCACACTAGAACGGGACGGGACGGGGCGGGACGGGACGAGAAAATCTGTCAATTTCTATAGAAAGCGTCACGTGGCAATGGCATCCGAGGGCTCCGAGCTATCACATGATTCTTTCGACAGAAATTGACCTACTAAGATGTCTGACACCCAGAATGATGGTCAAATTGTTAATCATTCAAACGGTGGTTGAATAAGATCAATCTGTGAAATTCATAATCGGATAAAATCAGAACATGTGTGATCAATAGCTAAATTGTATATGTAGGTAATTCCATGCGTCATGAATTCATAATATGAGATTCTGTCTTCCGGCCGGCAAGCAGCAAATTGCAGGCCGCTATGCTAGACAAATTCGCCGCTTGCCGACTGCGTCGAGCAGAAAAGTACTGTACAGAGTACAGACCTTGGCCAGTAAATAAAAAAGCTCCAGATCACATGTTTGTCGACTTCAGCTTCGCTTCGGACAATTACAGGAGAACTAGGACAGGACATTTCTTACTTTACAGGCCTCCGTCCGTACGTAATCCACTATTCAGACGACCCTGAAGAAAAAGTAAGTAGTATAAGAGATATTTTGATTACAATATCCAGGTACCATAAGGTTGTCAAAATTCACTACCAAGCAATGTCTTCAAAATGATCTGCGCAGGACTTGCTACGTGTTTGGCGTTGGCGGTCAACACTGCAGGCCTACCACGAATATCGAAAGATTGCGAATTTGTATTTCCATCTCTGTCACACTAGCATATTGGAGTGACAAAGAGGTGTTCCCGTCAATGCCAAATTTCGATATTCGTGGTAGGCATGCTGAGCGCAACCGCATGCGCAAGCAAATGAACTGTCAATCTTTAAAGTCTTATTTGAAACGTCTAACTTCTATGGCATTTTGACGTTTACTTAACCCTTTCACAGTCTGTGCTATCAAAATCTAGGAAACTTAGCATAGACGGACTCTAGGTTAGGTTAGTATATTCTCATTTATTACGTCAGTCTAATTTGTCTAAGAGGTCTATGATTTAATAAATAAATAGTATCCAGAAGTCTACTGTCCAGGTAGGTATTCTGCGTAGGTACGTAAGAAGTCCGTGGTAAACAGGTTTGGGACGCAATGTTTTTATTTTCTAGTTAAATTATCAAAGAATCACTGTTTTGTTGTTTATTATCCATTGAAAAAAAAACATTTTATTTGTTTTAAGCCATTTTATTTGGCAAGAATGCATCGTTTGATCTTCGTGTCAATATCAGTTAAATTAAATGGGTGCCTCTTAAATTTTTCTCTTAGAGAAAATTTTAAGCTTTTGCATTTATTTTGGTTAAACAATGATTCACTGTTCTGAATAAAATGTTTTTTAGGACATTTAGGGTTAGAAAGTCATTAGAATCAAATATTGGAAAAAAAGAAAGCTGCAAAAACTGAAACTGCACATTGTTATTTTTGACACCAATTATCGTTACACACAAAACAAAATCGTCTTTTGTTTACTATTTGACTTCAAATCTCTAGAGATGAAAATTACATTAAATTACCTGAAATTCACAAGATGCACAAATAAGAATTCACAGACACTGCACAGATAATTACAATCCTAATTCGATAAGATCAGTGGGTTACTGTCATGGAAACGCGGCGCGTGAATTCGACGCGGAGGCTGGTGTGCTACTGACTGGCGGACTAGCATGGCAATGTTGCCCGCTCAAGCTCTCTGGGCCGCCAGTCGCTGCCGAGCCGCGAACAAAGACCACAGCTGTTCAATGTTTCTGAACCCTAGACACTGTCATCGATTGACGAATAGCCAGTGATGTAACAAATCTGTAGGTACCTTATATGCTACACTACAAAAAATCAGTCATAAATGCTTGGCCAAAATCCATGATCTTTGACATAATTAACATAACATTCCAATTTTAAACCAGCCGTAATAACAATCAATACGATAAAAAGCAGTTATAAACATTGGATTGGTACCGTCGGCGAGTGCATTCTCGGTGCGCGCGTACCGACGATTTGGTGAGAGGCAAGATATCTCTGGCTCGGTCTAACATCGATTTCGGTCATTGTGTAAGTCTCTTTCCCTCGCAATGTTGCCTCACTCGCACTCATTGCACTGCGGACATGGCGGCGTGCTCACGGCTTGAAAATTAACTGTCCTATTTTGGGGTTAACTTCTGCATACGACAACGTTACGGTTGTAAAAATAAACTAGTTCACAATAGAAATAGTCCACGGCGGACATTCGTATACCTAATTTATTTTGTAGGTGAATTTTTTGTAAGCTTTTTACGTACAATGAAAATCACATATTGAATAGGTATTTAGTCTGTCATTTAGCATTTTTAACATAAACACCATTGATATAAGTAAAAGGGGAAGATATGGTACCAGGCGCACGTTCGTGTGCCACGAAATATAGGTTACTGCACCTATATTGAAATAGTCGTGTGACGGCGGCCGATGTGTCAACAGCGTGGTCATCTGGCACGAATATTAAAGAATCATGCCGAGTGGCGCCTTTTTTGAGTGTTTCAACAGCTCAAGACACAAAAACAAAGCTCACGGTATCACTTTCCATTCGTAAGTACTGTTTATAGTATGAAAATATTATATTTTAGCAAATAATACTCAAAATAATATTTGTTATTGAGTGAGAGAGACAGCTAAATATCTAATACCTACGCGAGTAACACGTTTATCCGATTGTCACATTACGTTTTTCTTGATAGGGTCAGCAAAACAAATTCTGATCAATATGAAATGTATTTTTAATTTCTGCGCTCCTGTTACTTAAAACACATTTGATATTAATTTTGTAACACTTATAAAAATAATATGGGTAAATTATGTTTGTATGCATACCTACGTAGGGTACCTATACATACGCGTGCTTACCTCCTGTGATTTGATGCTAATGGTTATACTTACAACTTTTAACCCCATTTTCACTGATTTTCACCATCTTTTTGGTTGAATTACAAAAATTATAATTGGTATGGTAATAAGTTTATAATGTCATATTGTATATTTTAACTTCTACGTATTAGTGGGACGTCTTTTTAAAAGGAATAAAAATATCCCATGATTTTGGGCATTTAGAATACTTTTATTTATATCACCGGTGTCTACGATATTGCAAGACTCTTAAACAATCACACATATATGTGTATTATAATAATTTAATATACAGATTTCCTGCCGATGAAATATGGAGAGATAAGTGGCTCACAGTGGTTCGTGTTCAAAGAAGGGATCCAGAGTGGATATCTATCAAAAATAGTAGAATATGTTCCATACACTTCAAACCAGAACATATTTACACCACCAACAAGGGTAGAAGAAGAATAACGAAAGGCGCTATTCCTTACTTTCGGGTATTTTACTCTTAAAACTTAATAAGAACTTAAAGTTAAATTAAATTTAATATAACTGTCAATACAAAGAAGGTAAACATATTATTTTAATATTTTTAATTATACTATGCAGGTAGGTACTCCGGTGAGCACCGACTATTATTGAACGTTATTTTTAGTTTCATTATCTGTGAAGTGTACATTACAATATTAATAAAATGCCTTATTTTATTAATATTGTAATGTACATACTTCATAATTCCCGACTTGTAATACGATCTTTTATTTCATTCTGTTTCATTATGAAATTAGTAAATTGTTTAAGTAAATTATTATCTACTTTGTTTTCTGACGCTACCTAGATTTCCAACTCAGGGTGCTAATTCCTACAGCTTACCAGTGTAACTACTCGTCCAGTAAAAGTGAGACCTGTTTGACTTGTGAATATGCGCAATCGGAGATCACATCTTAAATTGTTCAAGTCTTATCCCGCACTTGGTAAGCTATGTGCAAAATCGAAGTACCAGGAGTAAAACTTTTTGATTAGATATTGATAATAGCCCTATTCGCTTGCTTTCATAGTGGCGTAAGGGACGGACTAAGATTATTATCAAATCGAAGTCCTCTTTTTTAAAATGGAAATGACACGGCTTCTTATTTATAGAGGTATTGTAAGAAATACGGGTGTCTCGCTTGCACAAATGTATGAATCCTTTAGTTTATCTCTGTCGCTCCGTGTGTAATACGCAAAATAGGGGAGTCTCGTTTGCACAACCATGTCAATCGTATTATTTTATCTCTATTGCGCACTGTGCACATACACATTACAGCGGTGTGTAAGAAATTGCAAGTGTGTGGGTTTTGGCCTAGCTTTCCATGTTGACAACTTATGAGCGTTACACATCTTCCTCTTTTACTTATATCAATGATAAACACTCTAAATATTGTCTTATGTTACCGCGATTGTTATTCATTGAAATTAAAAAACTCTAAAATTAAGAAAAAACATTATTGTACTCAATTCGCCGTTTATAATTTTGAACCATCGAATGGTTTAAAACTCTCGAAAATACCTAAGTCGTATATGTACCTATCCCAACTTTACCCCATTTCCTATTTCTAACAGGCAAAATTCTAAATTTAAAACTACATTAAGACGTAGGCTTTACGTTAGCCTAGCTAGATGCAAGAACAACTCTGCCATTCGCATTCTCTCCCTAGCTCCCTGTGCTTACCATGAGTTGTAGTCGAATTGCGACTGCGGCATTCGAAGGTAGGTATGTCCGTCTTGCTCCTACCCCAGCGGCAGGAGCGAGACGGACATACTTTCGAATGCCGCAATTGCAATCGAATACAACTCATGGTAAGCACACTGCTCTGCGTGTATGCCTATGTAGATTTATACACCCACGTATCTTCAGACAATAAAACGACTTATTGAGAATAAGTGCAGTAGAAAGACTAGCTTTTTACGATATAATAGGATACGGATAGAGGGGATAAGGAAGTATATTCTCACACTTGATAGGTAGCTGATTTAAACCGTACTACGTAGAGTGAACAAGAATAATAATAGCATTGGGGGAGAAGATTACGTTTACAAATAATGATTCATGAAGCGAAACCATCTCTTTGTTTGTGATCGCTCTCTCTGTGTCACTAAATGTGCTAAATGACGTTCCTGAGTTCAAAATCTCAATACATGCGCGCATCTCAATCAACTCTACCGCGCATTAACGCGACATTCGAAAACTAATTAAATTATCACATAAGCGATGATGCCGTCGCGATTTCTGAAACGAGCAATAATGCAGTTTCGCATCGCATATTTTCCACTGCAGCAGTGGCTAGCAGAATGTTACCTTAACGGTCGTTACAGAGCCATTGGATAATTCATTCATTCTGGCGCGAAAAAATCTAAATTCAAACTGGAAGCGATAGCGATCAACAAGATTTCGTCGTAATGACAACTTTACTAAGAGTAAATACTTTTTCCACCACTCACACCAGAAAACCCGTCGAAAGGTAAAATTGGAATGCAAATGTCTCGAACACAGACACATTTAAAAATGTTTCTAGTAGACGTGCCGCGAGAACATGATAAAGGTGTGCCAATTGCTACCTTACTTTAGTAATAAGCAGAAAACATAGAGCGTCTTTCTTATTGTTATTCAATTTATATTCTTTCTTATCTAATCCCAGTTAGATAACAGTAAAATTACATATAAAAATAACAAACGGCGCGACAAAAGGACAGTCTCTCTCCTTAGAGCCACTTTCACCACCCGGGGTTAGCCAACTAACCCGAAGTTAAGCGATTTTAGTATGGAATTTGAGAGCTAACTCTTTGCGCAAGTGGTGCTTACCATTTAGGTATTTTCTTTCAATATCAACCTTTAGTGAAAACGTGACATATAACGTCCAGGAAAATTATATTAAACGCCTACTCTACTCTTCTGCATGTCTGTGGTCCCAACTCAACTGAACTTGTAAATTGAAATATATTGAATTCTCAGAAAGCTGGGGGTCTTTTCAACTCGAGAGAGAACCGTTCTCGGTTCACTGGGATCCACTCAACTTTAACCTGTAGCCCTACCACATGAGTCTCGCTATATATAGACTACTATCATCTAATCCGAACAGTTAGAAAATTACAGGTGTCTTCTTCTTTTAAATAATGGGTTCTTTCCGAGAGTTGGACAATTTTGCCACGTGCTATCAAAACTATTCTCATCTTTGGTGTAAACACTTGAAATTCCTCACTGCGCTCATATTTCTATTGTAGAGTCACTCTAGAACCATCTCAAAATGACAAGCAGTAAGAGATTTCTTACATCACTATGCGTATTTATAGCGTCACTATGACATAATCCTACAGTGGCCTAGGGTTCCAATTGGTTGACTTACGTCCTAGCCGCAAATATGTAATTTTGCTCCCTCATCACACAATGTGATATTACTCATTTACAATGGCATCACGTAAATCTGTTTGCGGAAATTTACGGATTGAGTCGCGTCGCTTCCGTTGTCCCACGATACGATGTACCTACGAAACGCATAATTTAGGTAAGTTCAATTCAGTAGAATCCGCTTAAAGTAACATTGAAGGGAAATTACAAAAACGTACTAACCAAACGTCATAAAAAGCATACTCATCATCATCATCATCATCATTTCAGCCGAAAGACGTCCACTGCTGGACATAGGCCTCCCCCAAAGATTTCCACTGATGACCTGGTGAAGGTCGCAGGAGTCCGCTGGATGCGGGTGGCGCAGGACCGGTCATTGTGGAAAAAGCATACTATGAAAATAATAAAATTCCTATGATACGCAATCCATCCCCTACTGATTGATTGGCCATCATTCTATCTGCTTGTAAAATAACATTAATTACATCTTTCATTTAAATAGTACCTAAATGACATAGTAAATGACATATCACTGAGAATAGAAAAACTAACCTCGGGCGAACCTAAAGTCCTCGTAGGACGGATACCGAAAATGAGCGAAGGCGTCACTATATCTGGGCATAATAAAAACTAGCTTTAACAGGTCAATATGAGCGAAGTCATTGTAACCGGTATAATATAATAAAGACTGTTGTATAAAAACCAAACTTCGCACTGTACCCACGTCATACTAAGCCGTCGGTTAATATAGACGGAGTCAGTATAAACGGATTCTACTATATACTCATCAACATTAGGGGCCAAAAATACCTACACACATAAAAATAACGTAAGAAGACCTACCGAACATAATAAGATAGGTACTTTAAGAAAATATAAGTATCGAGGGGTAAGCGGTTAAACCCGATAAGTCAAGCAAACCGGTTTTTGAAATTCGAATTATGAACCTACAATTTTCACAACGTTCTTATTTCAATGAAAAAAGATCTCGACTTATCGAGCTTGACCGCATTTGCTAAAAATTAAGTACGGTGGCGCTCGTGATTAATAGTTCTCGACTGCCCAAAGAAGCGTCTACGTACCTATAACATCGCGAAAAGTTCATTCAACTTTGAACCAAATGTCAAAGTTTATAAGGCAGAAATTAGATTCACGTAATAGATTTCCGCTAGGCCGTTAGAGGTGTTATTCTGATAGGTAACTTAATAATGTAACAAGCAATGGCGTTTTGAAAGAACCAGTTTAAGTGCGCTCTTCCATTAGAGATGAAACCTTTGCTGAAATTTAACATATTTAGTTAACTGAATTATGTATACTCATAAGTTTGTATCAAAGGAACTAAGGCCGGTATTACACAGATTAAACTATCCAAAACTTACACACGTACATATGAAGATACCACCATACCAACATAAGTTTGACTCATGCAATGTCCGACAGCGAGAGTCGCTGGTATCCTACAATCCCTACATTAGTCTACAGACTTGTCTGGGTTTTGACTACAAATGCATTATTTAGAAAGATAGCCCAGCAAAAAACTGTTCATCCATGTCAACAATGTTATCCCTGAGCATTCGAATTAACAACTCTGTAAGCTTTGGCAATGGATACTGGGCCAGGTAGGTCATCGACCGGGTCGTCTGCTTACTTTAGCCGGGTGAAAATCTAATTTGCCTGCTAAACTAGGTACTTACTGAAGTATTTGTTCCAAACCAAAATGAAGTATTTTCCTTATATTATTAGTTATTGTATTGTAGGTCGTTATGGTTTACTGTTTTATGAATTTGGCAATAATAGATTTTCCGATATTGATTTTTGAACGGCTCATAGTAAAATTTAGTTTTTTTAAGGGTGCAAGGTCAGATTGGTGTCATTTTCGTAAAACAAGCGCCTCTGCCAAATATTGGGATTAGTTGCCAAAACAGGCCCCTGGCTCCCTGAGCTGTGGCATAAGCCGTAAAAAGTTAGGAAGAAGAAGAAGACATACGTCCTGTACGTATATAAACAAGATTTGTAGATGTAACTTCGGAGTTAGGTATTTTCTATCGAACTTTCTTTCTTACACACTCTCAAAAATACGTAAGTTTGGTCAACGTCTTCCCAATATTTAAAATAAATAGGTGTTATTGGGATGATAACAGCGCTGCGTAAATACTTTATCTCGCATTATAACTACACACAAAACTGTAAATAGGAAGCAGATGACACAATTGTTTTGATACTGCCCCTATGAGTACGAAATCATAATAAATATCAATTATCAACACTGGTTGGCTATTGTTTTGTTATTGATATATGTACAAACATAAAATTATTAAGTTTGCGCAGTGGTTTAATTTAACTAATTCACTTATTTGTCTAAGGTGCATTAAAGTTGGCTCTCACTAGGACGATACGGGACGGGACGGGGCCTCCGAGCTCTACGGGCTTTCTAAGTTGTCACCGAGTACCCATCGACATGGGACGGGCTGATCCGAGGTATCCGGGCTAGACGATTTGTTTATAGGCAGGCAGCCCACGAATGTTAATTAGTCAAAAAAAATTCAAACTGATTGAATCGAACAGTCAGCCGCCGCTTACTCATCGTCTCGTGCAAAGTCCCTCCTTTGTTCCCGGTACACTCAACGCAATAATAATTAAAAATTGCAGTCGAAGCGGGTGATTCTTAGAAAGGAAATGTAACAGCTTTTGTCTCCTCACCTCCGAATAGTGCTGTAGTGTGTGGTTTTATATAGTAAAACATGCGCACACCATAAGTGAGATATCGTATTGACCACTCCTCTTTAGTCGCACTCAAGATATGACAAAGAGCAAAATGACAAAACTAAAAACCGGCCAAGAGCATGTCGGCCATGTCGGGCCATGCTCAGTGTAGGATTCCGTAGGTTACCCTCCGTCACAAAGAGTTTTAATAACTACCACATGCCCATAACAATTAAAAAGGAGTATCTTCGCGGCTTTTAAGAATTATACGCCCTTTTATCAAATAATCAAAAATGGCTTGACTGACCAAGTTTAAAATAATTTCCCTATTTGAAAGTAATGCTCTATTTTCATGATTTTTTTCATATTTTTTGGAATTCTCGTTCAAAAGTTAGAGGGGGGCGGAGTTCGATTATTTCCGACAATATTATCCTTATCAAAAAAATGTTTTTAGTAAACCCTTATTCGTGTTCAAATACATAGCCAACGATACCTCACACTTTAGTGTTAAAACGAAAAAAAAAACACCCGTCACTTACCAACCTAAAAATATAAGGTTTTCTACTTTTTATTTTACCATTGTGTCGGCATGATTGATATATAAGTACTTAATATTCATACCAAATTACTGTTTTCTACTACTGAGGTCACTGAGCTAACCCGCAGACGTACACGGACATGGCGAAACTATAAGGGCTTACTTTTAGGGGACTTTTAGGGAACCCTAAAAATGAGAGCGATAACGATGCCGATGAATTATAATCCAATTTAACCTGGTATAATATTGTCTTCTGTCTACATGTTTGTTTCTGTTTATGGTGTTAATAAACGCGATTGATCCGTTCTAAAATGTTTAATTTCAATTAAGTACCCTGGTATGTTCAATAATTGGATGACTATGTTGTCGTCGAAAATTTCTGAGTTCCTGATAAAGATCAGATATCATTCGCTTTATAAAAAATCTAGTGTCTGCACAAATATTGTCGAGACGGATCCTAGCCTGTATGAGAATAGCTAAGAATAGCTAATATGAGACACCACACCAAGCAATAGCTAAGGTGAGGGCAATGTTCTACTAATGCTCAAAGGCTTCTCTTTCCGGCCCGTGTAGGTACCTGTACAAAGCTAGCTTCTGTAAGCAGTCACTATAAAAAGAATCAGTAATTATTGGTTTCAGTCAAATAGTACGGGATCACCATTATGAAACGTTGTAGTAGATATATTTATTTTTAGCTTCGTTTATCCTAATTAATTTAGTCAAGTGATTTTATGTAAATATTGAAATTGTATTTACAAATTGTCAATGACTAGTCGACAATCTTATATCGTTCCTGGTGCACTCAGCAGACGTGTCCAGTCGAGACCCATAACAGAAAACCGTTCGATCTATATTGGATTGGATTTGGAGGGGAATCGTAAGGTAACGAATCAGAAACCCTTTAACTATCTAAGCTGCCTTAGCGATCTACATATGCTGTTGTCGTTCTCATGAAAATCAGCATTGCGATATAACGAGGAAATGCCGCCAGCATCCTAGGTACAATGCCTCAAGGACCTACTTTAGATTTAAGGTAGGTAGAGGTAGGTAGTTAGGTAAGTTACACTTACTGTATATATTTCGAAAATAAATGATCTTGGCACGATAAATATTAATCATGCCAAGATGATTTTGGAAAATGATCCTGTTTAGCTAGTTCTGCTGCTGATTGTACTGAGTATAAACAGTTGCGATTTGCGATATAGCAAGTATAGCAACTGAGCGTGTGAAGATAGTAATTTCCTGATGCGTTCAATTTTTGCTCCATATACGCTTGCTCATTATTTAATGAAACAAAGGTCATATTAATGACATATGTTTATTATTGATCAATAAGCTACGTACGACGGAAGAACCGCTTTCTACTCAATACAGTTAATTATGGAAGTTTTTCTACTCGGCGACTTTATAGTTTGAAGCCAAACTACATACATTTTTAATTGAATACCTCCCTATGAAGCCCCTGACTCAACTGATACAAATATTGAAATGCTTTAAGTTAAATATTTAAGTAAATCATGTACTTGTTTATCGTAGCGCGTAGCGGATCGTCAAGTTCATTGCGGAGTCCGATAAAAACAAATCGATTGTCATTTAGACACCATATTGAATATTATTAATCTTGTAGGTACCATTTTTCGTACAATATGGAAAGCATAATAGACAGTAATGTACCTTCCTCATTAGACTGCTAAAATCACAACCGTTTGGGCTTTGCCGGAATGTGCTGAAAATATGTCTCATCCGCACGTTGTTTGATTAGGAAATTTAAGCCACGTGTCACGCGATAAAACGGCATTCACGAAATAAACAGATTTTACACTTTATAACCAAATATTATGGTTGGGTTTTGAATGGCACCCGCAGATCAGTGCAATAAACAAACATCTGTACGCGTCTCGATTGAGCTGACATTAGGCAATGGATGTTAAGTATCCTAACCTCAGCAAATAGTTCTAATTGGGTCGTCTATGCCGAGTGAAAAGGCTCAAATTGGTCTAATATAGTTAAGAACTATTTAATAAGACAATAAAAAAAATCGGCCAAGTGCGAGTCGGACTCGCCCACCGAGGGTTCCGCACAAAGGTGGCACGGAACTCTCTGTGTGCGGCAATTATACGGTTTTCGGATTTTTTCCTGTAGGTACTTGTGCTACAAGCTCTTGCTTTTTGCCAAATTTCGTGATTCAAGGTCAACGGGAAGTACCTACCCTATTTCAACGGGAAGTGTCATACAAGCTCACGGCCCGCCTTATCGAAAGCGGTCACCGTACCCTATGGACGCCTGCAACTCCAGGAGTGTCACATGCGCGTAAAAACGGCGACCCATAAAAACTTGTACACTTCTTTTTTGAAGAACCCCATATTGCAGTATTCGGAACCTCGGCAGGGAGCTCATTCCACAGCTAGAGCGTCCGCGAGAGGCAATTCCTCTGAAACCGCACAGTGCTAGACCATTTAGGTTGCAGTTTGCGATGTAAATTATAGACCAGTGTAAACTGTCGACGTCAAACCTAAATTGCGTTCTTATTCGGTCCTAGCGCTATAAACACAAGGAAACTTGTTCTAAGACGGTCGCACAGAAGGGACTGATTTAATTTTTTGTCAAACATGCACTTTTATCGTTGCCAGAATCTCAGCCGGAACGATACGATCGTTCGCTACCAGAAGCCAATTGTTCCTAGTGATGTTAACCGGATCAGCGAACCACTATGAGTTAGGTACTACCTTTTCCGGGGCGCAGTCGCCACAAAAAGTCTACCCGGCCCACTGCCACATGAGTCTAGCCATACTGGAAAGAAACAGAGTATATTTCTTTCTTAGTTAAACACAGAATAAATAATAGTACAAGTACAGAAGACCCTCTGTTTTGATGTTCACGAATGCCGCCTTTTTACGTGCCTATTAATTATTATTAGCACGGACCGAACGCGAGCCGCGCTGTCATTGAGTTCTATTGCCCGGCGCGAAGGTCGATATTACTCCGTACCTCGCCGAAGATAGGGTTGTCATTTTTTTGAACGACGTCGGTGGCAAACAAGCATACGGTCCGCCTCGGCGACAATAAGATATTTCAATGTACATATCACCTACGCATCTTGTACCTACCCTTGATCCAATAATATACACACACAGAATACGCGAATTATAAATATTAAATAGCACGCGTGGTATATCTACATGCATAAATTATTACACTTAGCAGGCCTAGCAAGGGGTACTTACAGTTCGATACCTACACGCGCGAGTGGGACAGGCCTGGTTTAACCAAAAGTGGTGTCGTGACGTACTGACGGTTTAACCGTGTTACTTTCCACCATGAGTGTAGCAACTCAGTACTAATGTACTAAGGATACAGCGGCGATGTTTTTCATTTCACTTCTAATTCGACTTAGGCTGCGTTTTACCAAATTTTCCGAGAATAACGCTTACTCTCAGATAGTACCTAACGTCAAATTACTATGGGATTTTGACATTAGTATCCGAGAGTAACCAAACTTTTTAACCAAGTGTAACCTCTTGGTTAAAAAGTTTGGTCAAACCAGCCTTAGCTGTGAAACTCCGAGTATAGCTCGGTCCATTGCCCTTATGAGCCATTTACACGTATGAGCTTTTTCACTTGAGATTGGCAATACAAACTCTGTATTGATTAGTTACGTCAAATGCTATTAACCAATCTACCACGTGAGTACGGTATGTGACTCATTCATAATAAACCCATATATTTCCACATCCTGAGTTCCATGTACTATAAGTACGTATGTATCGATGCAAACATAGCTTGGTCTGACTCTAGCTGGTTTTTGATAAAACTTCGATGTAAAGTAAAACACGTCATCCTGTTTATCTCCGGGTGCGTTGTTTCATGTTTGGTTTTTAAAAGTGTTTGGATAACCTATTTTACCGTTCTTGGAACACAACACGTAATATAACATCTATTTTGAAAACAAATAAATTCTAAAGGTTATTCAATAATGCCTGAATATTAAATATGAATAGAGAAAAACATAAACAAAAAACCAACAGCTCAGAACGCGAAAAATATGATTTTCCAATTAGGCTATATTATTCTCTGTTATTAAGGCCGAAGACCGACCAGCCTGGAGTGCACTTCAACGAAAATCGACATAAGGATGACTCACGTTAGGGCGGGACGGGAGAATCACGTGATAGTTCGCAGCCCTCAGATATCACGTGACATTTTCTATAGAAACTGACAGATCGGCCCGGACCTGGGCTGGTACCACGAAATTTGAACGATTGTGGATTTGTATATCCATCTCTGTCAAACTTACATATTAGAGTGACAAAGAGGATTTTCCGTCAATGCCAATTTTCGATGTTCGTGGTAGGCCTGCTGTCACGTCCCAGCCCGTTCTAGAGTGAGCCATCCCTAATGATCCCATCAGTCATGATCATGAGGTTGCGACGTAGATTTTCTAATGTGTCATTGCACTGCTGTGTTTTTATTTGAAGGTGTAGGTACGATAGTATTAATAACCGCGGACGGTACAGTCACCTGCAATAGTATCTTCCCACAGAAATAAATGTATCCCCCGTACCTTCCGTTATGAACGCCGCAAAAATATATGACACGTAACACGTTCTTATGGCTGTACAAATAAGATTGTTTCAAATGTTCAGGTACGAGATGTAAAAACGCATTACTTTGATCTGAAAAAGTATAAGAAAAGAAAATTACTGACGCAATAATAAACTTAATTGCCTGCATACCAATTTCTTTTTAAACCAAATTTGTTTTTCTACAGCTTTCCAATTAGAATATGATTATGAAAACACTCTTAAATGGATCACCAGTATTTAGTGTCATTCTGTAGGCAGGTATACAAAATATGACTTTAAGATTGTGTGTAAATATTATGACTTCGACCTGAGGCCTTACCATGACGTCTTAACGCGATTCAGTTGACGACCTAACCTGAGTCGCTTCCATACAACTGAGCCTAATCTGAACCTAAACTGAATCGCGTTAAGACTTCATGGTAAGGGGGCTGAACGCCGATAAACACCGTACAACGGATATCTTTTCTTGCATCTCTCGAGCGCTCTCATCTGAGCTGAGCAGAGTCTTGACCTCTCTTCAAGATGGAAAATCCACGATCAATGTCAACCTGCGTTCGAAGCTTCAAACTTCAAACGGTTTAAGGTGAAGGTGATTTTTATAATAGGTACTTTTTCATACATAACTATATACGATTTTAAGCTATGTTGGTAATTTAAATAAAATAAAAATTGATAAGTGATAGGATTGTGGTGAAAGAAAGAACCGTTGGTGGCTTAGCCGTAAGCCGTAAAGCGTGCGAATTTCAATCCGCAGGTCGCGGGTTCGAATCCTGCCGGCTCAATAAGTTTTTGGGACTTATGTACGAAATATTATTTGATATCTACAAAACATTGTGAGAAACCTGGACTAATCCCATAAAGGCTAGTTTGCCCCTCTGGTTGCTTCCAACCAGAGGGGTAAACTAGCCCCTAGCTAGAGGGGTAAGCGACTGACAACTGGCCTTCGCCAGTTGTCAGTCGCTTTCATAAAACTAGCGCCTACGCCAAATCTTGGGATTAGTTGCCAAAGCGGACTCCAGGCTTTTGAGCCGTGGCATAAGCCGGGAAAACGTTAGGAAGAAGAAGATAAGATCACGGTGAAAAAGGAAAACAACTCGATATTAAATTGCAACGGTTAACACTCACGTATTTTTATCACAATAGGCGTGACATGTTTAAATTAAAGAAGGACTCGCACTAGAACTGTCAGTTTCTATAGAAAACGTCACCACCGAGGGCTCCGAGTTATCATTTGTGATAATTTCTATAGAAATTGCAGACCGTCCCCTCCCACTCCGTTCGAGTGCCAGTCATCCTTTATCAGAGTCATCTCACAAGAATCACGCTGCTTTCAACCTATGTTTTACAAATACCTACATCCTGGCACGAACAACTCACCAACATTATATTATATTGCATGACTCGCGTTCATCAACCTATTACTATTACGAAACGATCCCCTTACTGCTCACCAGATGGCGCATCTTCATTCAAATTGGCGGCATGTGCGATGCCGGGATGTATGAATGAAACAGCAATTTTTTTTCGCAGTTTTTACATTGGGCCCATAACAAAAGTTGTTCATGATTATGACTGAAAAATCAACTCGTATATTGCAGCTACAGTTTGTGAAATCTAAAAACCAACATTTGACACAGGCCAACGCGTGAAAAGCGTAAAACGTAAACGCGCATGTCTATATTGTTCTTTATTAGGGCACAGAATAAATAATAGTACAATTAGGGCTTTTCAAGTAGGTAGGTACTTAAACACAATATTTCACGCATTTTAAACAAAACTTAACCTACTTCACATTTGTTTTCTATAATAAGTAGGTATTCAATATTTATTTAATTTATATTTATGATAATTCACAGTTAACCTACTTTTTCTAAAGCAGTGTTGTAACGGAGTCTCCCGTTTCGATTCATAAAACATTTCCGTAAGTTGATGAAAGAACAATTATAAAATATTAACAGATACATTAAAAAGCAAATTAAAATTAAATTAAATTTGATGTAGAAAAAAATGTTAATTAATAATATAAACGAATAAATCATTACAAACATCAATATACCTACAAATGTCAAATGTTGGTCTGTATATCTCACAAACTGTAGGACTAAGCACGCATTCTTGATGCTCAAAAGCGTGACCGATAATTCAACGAATTTAAATACCTGTTTAATACATTATTTACATTTAAGTAAATTAGAAATACTAATAAATAAATTGTTCTAGAGATAAACATGACATGCATGAGCAATTGCAGTATGAAATTGTTTATGAAGCAACTAACTGAATGATCAAAAATTTGGTTGTTTCATACATTACGACGATGGTTTTCTAGACAATTATATTACTTGACTTCGGAATTAGTAAAATTAGCTATTAAATAGTTAGAGTTTTTCAGTAGGATAGCCAACCTAATTCATTCATAATGACTTTATTTTCATAATGAAAGTCATAATGATGGCCTAACGGCCGGCCTCACGTCGTCACGTCCTCTTTGCCTTGATGGCAGTGGTTACGTCCCCCCTACTTACGAAACTGGAGCAACCGACTTAGAATCTCTCTATTTAAACTATTTGTATATATCGTTTAGCAGAAGGCTTATTCAGCGATTTTGCTAAGATACTTCAAAACATTCATGTCTTTTGAATGAATAATCTGTCGGGGGTAGTCCATGACCACGAGGCAAGGCGATCTTGAACCTTCCATTCCCATTCCATCATAGGTATGAGCAGTTTTTGCCGCAAATATGGTGTGGGGCAAATAACTCGCAATTACTACTTCTTAGTAATGTAATCTGGAAAATAAATGCCATTTATGGCTATGTAGGATGGCAATGCAGTGCTTGAGAATTATTTAATATAAGTAACGGTTAGAAGCGGGATGCAGCTGTTGATAAAGTATCGAAATCTATCCTTCGAAATCTATAGCAACTCATGGTAGAGAGTAGACACTGACAACATTACAACGGTCCCACCAACTGGCCGGCGATGGGGATGTCGGGCCAATTTAAGTATCTTGTAGAGTTTCGTGGTTGCCCATCCTGATGAAACTTGAGATATCCTCGAGTTACCTAAGTAAGCGCTCTAACCATCATGTATTCATGAGTCGTTAAAAAATATGTCATAAAACCCAACATTACAACAAGACAACATTGGAGATATTCCTATCGAACCACAAAATCATCAATGGTTCAATAAATTTTGATCCGTCTCAAAGTCCACATTGTCCCTAAATGTTAGCGACCCTACTATGACATCTGTGACGCACCTTTGTACTCCCTCGGTGCGCGTGCACTGGTTGCACTCAACGCTGGACCTTGCCTTTCCGTTCCGAGTGCCGACCACGCATTGCCCTGCTTAATGGAATCTACCGTATTGTCGCTCAATAGGCGGCGCCACTCTTGGGTCCTGTGTCAATATGAGAGAATTGTCAAAGAGACGTTTGAAATATTTCCGCAGGATCCACGTTCCACTAGCGCCCCTAGCGGAAAATTGATTCGCGGTAATCCTCATTGCGTACTGATATCTTGGTAGCAAAATTACTTAAAATTCCTCATCAGACTCAATACTCCCAAAATTGTACTTCGGATTAATACAGTATATTACTGCAGATGCCGGGAAAGAAGGGCTTGCCGATGCCGGGTGATTAGGTATAGACACCGGATACGATAGTGCTTTTTCAATACAGTTGCTCAAAAAGTGCCCTTTTTTGGCTGTTTTGCGTGCGCAAAGTTTGTTTTTGCGAACTAGTGCTTTTTACTTTTCCAATCTTTTTAAATTTTGTTGTGTTCCAATTCATGACTGCTTACCGAAGAGTATTATTGTTCGTTAACTTTACCGAGCCGTAATAAAACTAAATACTTACTATTAACGCAATAATATTAAAGATATTTCATATTTCAATAATTACTTCTTCATCATACTAATGATCATTCATTAAAAATATTAACATTGAAAACAGTTCTTATAAATCTGTGTGTATGAAACAGAACAGAGCCTACGAAACGTCAGTCAAAGTAGAGGTGTTTTTCAATCAGGTAAACATGTTCGAAGGGCCTCTAAGACATGACGATACGATTTGTCACATGCGATTTATTATTTTGTTTATGAGAAATAATTATTATGAGATTGAAAATGAGAAAGTAAAGAAGATAAGATAAACATTTTGAAGATGTTCTTAATATACCAACTGTATTACAATCGTGTCACGGAAATAATAAAAAACTTTAAATTCGTTCTTATGTATTTTAATTTTTTTCGCATCTGTATTGAAAAACGTCGTTCGATTCACGTGCGGATATGTCATTTTTCACTTGTCCCGAGTATTGCCACTCGCCTACGGCTCGTGGCAGACACCTCGGGATCGGGACTCGTGCAGTAATGACATACTTTCCGCAGTAGCATCGAAATGTACTATTCTCAAACATGCAATGAAATAAATAAAAAATACCTCCAGTCTTTTTTATTTATCTAGCGAAATTGAAAATAGAACTCGATTCCCGGCTTACCTTACATATATTCAGCTAGCTAAGAACCTTTTCTCAAACATGCAATGAAATGTTGTTATAACGTTCGTTATAATAGGCTTCAAAGTACCAAGTTTCAGGCGGGGCAACTGGGGAGACACGTAATGAAATTTCATACAAAATTGAAGGCCTAGGCCGGGAAGTAATATTTTTTTAATTTTATTCCACATAAATGTGTGACACAGCAACATGGTTTTTAGCCATTAGGTATAACAGTTTCATTACGACAGTTTCATGATGACATTCTGACAGTACGCCTATTAAAAAAAACAATAAATTATAAATTCGAATATATTAAGTCGATACTTAATCAATATGGACATGAACATAACAAATAACACATTATAAATTTAAATATTAGCGGTAAAAGTGTCTACTCAAACCGTGTCGTTTTGTTTCATGATAACATTCTGCCCCAGTGCCTATTAAAAATAAAAATAAGTAATGATATTTTGAAGTTTTATTTATATAAAATGGACATCGACATGAACATAAGTAACAACACGTTATTGCAAATTTACTCACACAAATATAGGTCGGTATATTAAAATAAATTTAAACGTAAAAGCGTCTACTCAAACCGCGTGTGAAAAAACGCCTATGTAGTTTTTTTAATAATTTTGGAGGTTAAGTTAAATAACTTTGATTCTTTTATTCTATTTCAATGGTTTTATTGTTCATTGTTATTTATTAAAATAATGTTGTCGACTTGTCGTCGAGTTTTGAAGCAGAAATGACTATTCATTGAGCCCCACCAGAATTAAGTGCGAAATGCGAAAGTAATATTGAATGGGCTGTAAATTAATTGATGGCGCAAATGACAAACGAGATGTCGGAAGGCATATGGCTACCCAAAATGCATGCGTGTTTAGTTAATATTACGATAACTGTTTAGACTAAATTGATTTCTTGTTTAAGTGAGAACTGTGTCTGTCTATCTAAGGATAAGTAGGAATTACAAAAATTTGTAAAGAGGTTATAATTTTCAATGTCACAGAATAACAAGTGCTGTTCGTGTTTGGTACATTTTACATTGCGACATATTTATACATCATGAAATATTTATGGATCATCTGTTTTATCGTTATAGACTAAATTCATGTTGGAATCACCACGAACTAAATAGCAATATTTGTGTTAGATATATTAATTCGTCAAGTCAACTTTTAGTTTTTCTAGAAATAAAACTATTATATTTTTGGAGATTTTTTTATTTATTTCATTGCATGTTTGAGAAAAGCACTATACATGCCTTGCCGTGAAAAGGGCTTTAACGGCTTCGTATGGCTACCCGGCCTCGCTAACGCTCGGCTCGTGTATATACATACTCACCCGTTAAGCCCTTCTTTCCCGGCGTCTGCAGTAATGTACTATTAACCGTTAAATAAGACAAGGAAAGCTAAAATAGCACCGGTTTCTCTACGAATATTTTATAGTAGTTTATGTGATTGTATATAATGAAAGGCATTAAAACTCGAGTGTGGGTTTATGAAACAAGGCGTCATTATATACAAACACATAAACTACTATTATTTAAACCACCAGACCCTACATGACGCACGGTTTTACCGCCGCGGTGCGCATGCACCGAATGCACTCAACTTCGGACATTGCCTCCTGGTAAGAGCCTACAACTACAGCGGGCTTCAAGCATGCATTGCCCTGCTCATAACTGAATATGTCACTTGGTAGCAGTTTAGTTGTTACCCAATCTACTATTTGTGTCCTAGTAATTAGTTTTCAATAAAAGATACCACTATATCGGTTGCCGAAAAGGCGCTAGAGTCAAACCACGTTATCTCTGCCGTCAAACTTCTATGAAGTTATGACTTTTACTTAACACTCACATTCTATGCTATCAAAATTTAGTAATCTTAACATAGATAGACTTTAATGAAGTTTCGTTTAAAAAATAAAGGTTAATCAACAAGGGGCAAAGTGATACCTTTAACTAAAAACAAGCACATTTGTTTTCATAGTCTTTACGACCCTAACATCCCTAACCAGGCCTATGGAACTCTCAGCGCAAACTCCTAGCGATTGTCTATTGTCTTGTGTGTGTATCGACTCATTACCAACGGGCTGCCCACTAAACCCGCCAGTATTAGTAGTAGATTCCGTACCGAGTCCTGTAAAGTAAGAAATGTCTACGACAAACATGTGATCTGAGGCTTTCTTACTGGCGAAGGTCTGTGCACTAATTTTCTGCTCGACGCAGTCGGAATCGGCATGCGGTGAATTTGTTTAGCGTAGCGGCCTGCAATTGGCTGCTTGCCGGCCGGAGAGCAGAAAATAATATTTCTAATCGTAGACCACCCTAGCGTTTGTGCTGGGCCAAGCGTCTATTGTATTCTGATTCTACTCATGATTGCTAACAACTTTTTCTATGGGACCAACTTCGAAAACGACAATTCGAAATCGACATCTCCATACAAAGTAGAATCAGAATATAAAATTTTGTATCACGTAAAAGATTACACTCTGTATAATTTGCGCCAATACCCTACAATGACGCACCATTGCACCGTCTGGGTGCGCGTGCACTGACTGCACTCGATACAGGACCTTGTCTCGCGGAAAGCGCCGACCCGACCAGCACGCACAGCCCTGCTTAGAACCGATTACCCTAAGCAGTGCACATTGCTTCACCTTAATCCGTTAAAATAAGGTGCAAAAGTATACACACACTTATAAACTCGACTGTATCCAAGGCCTAGTCAAATTAGTCAGTATTGTTTGATTCAACAATGAATGATGTTGTAAGCGGTGTCGTGGCGAGTTCATGTTTTTATACAAACGCCGTTTTCGAAGATTGACTGTACGAGGTTTGCTGATGACGACCGGGACGGGACGATCTGTCAATTTCTATAGGAAGAATCGTGTGAATCACGTCCGAGCTCATGCCCTCGGAGGTCACGTGACGTTTTCTACTTCAGAAGTAGCACAAAGTATGCGTTCATTGTCGGGTTAAGCCGTCAGAGCCGAAAGGGACAAGTTCAAGACAGCGACGAAAAGGGAGAAGTCATTTTAACATTACATCAAGAGATATAATCTATCCATTACCGTGACAGAGGAATGTTGTGGTTGGAGGTCACGGTAGATCGAGTGGGATAAGTCTGGAAGAAGCTGACCAGGACAACAGTGTACGGGTGACGGGAACGGCAGGTCGCGGACATTTTAATAATAAGATTAACTCACTGCATGACTTAATGTATTTTCAGATATTAATTTAAATTATACATTTATGACAAGCACAGTGCAAGACACGGGAAAGTTTAGAATAGAAAGGTAGTGGCCACAGACAAAAATAGACTAGGACAACGTCTCAGTGTTGCACCATAAAAACTTAGTTTCTGGTTATTATAAATATGCACAACGCAATTTTAACAGTTAACCTATAGTCTGACAAGCCAAGGCTGCAGTAAATTTTGATTTTAAATTATGTGCGTCCCTTTTTTTCGGTATGAAAAAAATAGGGAGGCATATAAATTTAAAAACAAAAATCTACTGCAGCCTTGGCTTGTCAGACTATATTAAGACTTTAGACATCGACCTATAACAAATGTTTCTTCCGAGTCTTTGAGTAAATCATCGTGTAATTAAAATGTATATTGAAACCAGCGGTAAAAACTCACGTATTTTTTATTGCCGAGTTAGAAGTAGGTAGATAGGACGTCTTCAAAGGGAAAAAGTGTAGCAAAATTTTGAAATGTTTGTTTGTTTTTTGTCGCCATGGCGAACGTAATGACGCCTTTAGACACCGTAAGAACGATTGGTTCTGTGTTGGTTCTAGATTGAGCGAAGTGGCTCGTTTCAGAATTGGTCTCTTTGGTTACGACGGCATTTGGCCATCATCAATATCATCAACGAACAGTGTTTGAAGTCAACAATGTAAGGTCCGACTGACACTACTTATTTTGTCTCGGCCGAGACCGAGACCGAGACCGAGAGATATTTATAATATATGCGAAAAAACGCGCACACAAAACATAAACATAAACTTTGTTCAAGATTAAACTGTTGATTATTAGAGCTATCACTAAAACTCTACATTTACAGCCAACGACGTTTGAGAAAAGTTATAACTAGCATTACGTACGATGACACACTGCACGATACACTTTATACTTGCTTAAAATACTGGTGAGTACTCACCAAAATCGCTAAATCTTGAAATATAAACATGCCACGCCATAGTGATAAAAATACCTTAGTTTTTACCGTTGGTTTAATATAAATATTACTATAATTCGCGAGAGATTAAATTGCATGTGTAATTAAAATGTAGGGATTCTATATTGAATGATTCAGGCAATCAAGTGGAAATATTTACGACGATCATCAAGATCGTCATAAATATTTACACTCCCATATTTACATTGCCTGAATCATCCTAATAAATGTATTTCAAGAAAATCTAACAGAACTAACTGTCCGTTGCTATGTCAACCAATGACAGCCACTGTTCTTAGATCTCGCAGGCCATGACTTCTTATACTAGTATGTAATTAGCGCCAATTAGTAATCAAGATTTCTATCGAGACTGCGTAATAAATACAGCAAAAATATATGTAAAAATTAAACTAACTATCCAATACTTAGTAGAAAGAAAAAAATGTATCAGTAATTTTTCTTCAACTCATTAATATCGAAGTTCATTGCATGTGCTAACGTAGCTTAGTGCTCGTTATTTAACTTTAGTTTAAATATTGTTGCGTTACTATATGTGAGATCCTATAATTGGCTCTCTGTTGCTACTATTATCACTATTATCATTGTTACAGCTGTTGGTTCTCCGTGTATAAATATAAAATAAAAATAAATAAAAAATAAAAGCGAAGTAATAACCTAATTTAATTTAAAACATTTATCTGTAAGTAATAAAGACAAGCAATGTGCAAGTTGGAGAACTTGTAACTTAATGAACAATCTGAAAATGTATGGAAATTTTGATGAGAAAATTCTCGAGAAAATACGATTTTAAGCTAACATTGTCATTTACATTATAAATACCATTTAAAACTAGATATTTACCATGTATAAGTTACACCGTGACTATGGCGCTTGTAACAGTGCCGAAATATCGGGGGCCCACAAAAGCAAATATACATGGTAAATATCTCGTAGTAACTATAATTCGATGTACCTATTAGTAATTATAATTCGATGTCATTAACAGCAACAGTTGACGACTGGTAATTAAAAACAAGTCGGTTATTTTTGTCAGTACCAGGGAGTGTCTATAGAACTCGACTTGCCTATTTACCTATTTACGAATCGTAGAGGAACACAGCTTTCAAATAAAAATAGGCAAGTTGGTAGAAGTCACGTTCTATACTCGGTACTGACTAAAATAACCGACTTGTTAAGTATTACATCTCAAAACTTTTTTGCAGCATAAGAACTGCGGAGCGAGACTTGCGTCTTTTTACATGTAAGTACTTAATGTTTTGATGGGGTCGTTATTTACAGTAAGTAATATTCAGCACAAAAAAAAAACAAAATGAGTAATCGACCATCCTGTAACAATGCCTAAATTTCATCAGCCATATCAGTATGATTAATATTAAAATAATGTAAAAACATGTTTATGAATCACAACGATTCACAGAATGAGATTTACAGAGGTATTACTATTTACACGTAGGTACTTCAATATTTTCGTTGTTGTCTATTTGTTATGGACAAATGACACAATAATTGTGGTAAGTATATTATAAAAACCGCAAACCTGAATTACTTAAATATTATTAAAATAGGTAAATATTATGGGTCAATTGGGTCAATCTTACACAAACCGACCTAGTCCCACTATCTATCTAGTTGTGATTCTACGTGTAGTCGCGGGTGAAGGAAGTAATTCAACCTACATTTCCGTTACAAATGTTACAATAATAAAGACCTCAATATTCCTACATTATGCAGGCACGGAAATAGTAGGAAATGTATACTTTGTTCTCCGTGGGTACAAGAAAGCACTTATCAAGTGTATGCGGGCGTCGATAAACAGTTGTTACAAATCTGCAAAATTGATATTTTCCGAACGTGCTGATATTGAAAGCCGAGGGAGCGAAGGATCTGAAGATTGAGTCAAGAGCGTAACGTCTTTATAAATGTAAAGAAATCCTTCGTGTTGGAAAGAGGGAAACAGCGGCTGTAAATTACAAGTCTTCTAAATTAGAATAGTACATTTCAATGCTAGTGCGGAAAGTGTTTATCACGAAGAATGATGTTTCCGCACGTGTATCGAACGACGTAACGTAAAATTTTAAAATTCATGTTGTAGCATGAACGTATTTTAAAGTTTTTTATTCATTCTGTAACGTCATCGTTATACAGTAGAAAAATAAATAACTTCTTCAAATGTTTTATTTTGCCTCATTTTTTGCGAATCGCATGTGACAAATCGTGTCAATTATCGAGGCCTTCGAATATTTTGCAGTGGCCAGCGGGAAAAACGCCTCTACTTTGACAGACGTTTCTGGCTTAAAGGGCTAGTATCCAACCCAAAATCTTAAAAAAAATTACAAACGTTTCGGCAGCCCAGCCATGGCCTAGTACCACGAAAACGAACGTTCGAAAATGTATACCTCCCTCTCTTTCACACTTGCTTGTGTCAGTGCCAATTTATTATTATTCGTGCTGTTCCGTTTTATTCACACAATTTACGAACTGTTTTTTAATCATCAATATTTTAATAAATAATATTATCAATGATGAAGAGATATTAAGTCATAAAATATGAAATATCAATATCTTTAATATTTTTGTGTTAATACTAGTAGGTTTTTAGTTTCTTATTAGTTACCTCTTAGTAAAGTAAACTGACTTCGGTAAGTAGTCATGATTTGAACTAAAACTAAATTTAAAAACACTGAGAAATTGCGCAAGCGATACAGTGCACTTTTTGCGCATCTGTAACATACCTTTTTCTACTCCAGCACTTCTATCTGTCAATTAGATGACTGACAGCGATATTTAAACAATATACATTATAACGTTGTCTATTGTATTCCATAAGAACACTGCTCCTATGGATTTTGTTACAATATATTAGCACTGTTGTTGTTTTTTTTTAATTTCTATAGTGGGCACGCAAGCACTGGGTGTATTAAAATTAAGAAAACTATGTATAAATCATAAGTTATGCTATAACTAGTTATAAACATTAACTGGCAGAGAGTCATCACTTACAAATTGCATAGAGTTACGCCCGCAGACAACATTAGCGCCGTGTTTTTCTGTTTTCTCACTGCGCATATTTTAACCAAGAACCAAGTACTTACCTAGTAGCTAGGTAGCTAGGTACTTTCTAATCATTGACTGACGCCGGCGCAAATCAAATCTCGACTTTCAATCCGGACATCGTTTCATGTCGGACCTTATTATGTATCAGTTGCTTTCCGCAGCTGCAAACATACAAAAAAATACAAAGGTGTAGAAATGTAAAGTCTCGAATCTCCTATGGACCAGATTAGGAATTAAAGATAAACACTCTCGAGCATGAGAGGAGGTTCGCAGCAGTAGGACGTATACCGTATACAATTTTTTTAAGTTGTTGAACAAATGTTGTTCAGGATAAGGAGTACAACATACGATTACATTTATTGCTCTTATTGTAGGCCACACCCGGTATAGGCTGAAGCAATCAAGCAAACAACCTCTTAATAGGTCATATTTGTTGTAGCCACAAAACAGAGAGATTGTCGATGCAAAAGTTGAGAGCCTCTGATGCAACGCCGCAGTGCGCGTGCACCGAACGCACTTGCGCGCAGCAGGTCGTTGAAGGCACCGAACAAAATAAAGGAAATCCCATATTCCTTTACCTCTATAATAGGGAAATCTTGTGATTACTCTCTAGGTGATTCTCTATCACTTCCGTCTAAGAAAACAGCGCTGGAATTGATTGTTGTCAGCCTCTTAAATAATAGGTCATCTTTGTTGCAGGACACAACCGGATACCGATCCAAAGGTTGAGAGCCTCTGACGCAAATCGGGCGGTGCGCGTGCACCGAACGCACTCGCGTGCAGCTGGTCAGTGATTCAACAATCGAAGCAACGAGCTGCGAATCTTGCGAATGAAAGCACAGTCCTACTACTGCGAACACCGAGCGATCTAAATTTTGTATCTCCCTCTCTATCGCACGTGACATTTTCGATCATCGGAAATCTTAAGAGTCCGTCTATATTAAGTTTCCTAAATTTTGATAACACACAGACTGTAAGTGTTGTAAACGTCATAATTTTCATAGAAGATTGACGTTTAAAATTACACTTTAAAGTTTTACAGTGGTCTTCCTTTTGATATTCAAGATGGCGGTTGCGTTTCTTGAATAGTTTTTTTGTTTTTGTGTGGTAAATGTTGTTTAATTTGTAATATTTATAGCTTATTGTGCAGTAAACTAACGAAGAAGTGTGCAGCTAATGAAGAATTAATCCTGAAACGCGTGTAATCGCGTTATTGAGTCATTAGGTACTCGGTTATCCCGGGATCTCGGCCTCCTGAGATATTTATTATGTATAGCTGTAAACGAAATAAATAGCAAGGCCAATTACCGAACAACGTCGCCCAAGAGGCAATATACTATTTATATAAGATACACTGATATATTAATACGGGACACTGGCAAAATTGTCCAATTCTCGGACAGAGGCCATATTATAAAAGAAGAAGAAGTTTTACAGTTCATTTTCTTGGAAGAGATAACGTGGTTGTTGGTGAGTTCGTGTTGTCACTTTATTAAATAAGTTAAGACGATAGAAGGATATACAAATTGTTGTTACTATGTTGTCAGAAACAGGGTAGGAAATAAGAGATAGTAGAGAATAAGTTAGCTTTAGCGCAATATCAAAAGAACCTGCGTATGACATCGATGACTCCTATGTTGAAGAAGTCAGACTGAATGCTTTCTGTTCAGTTTTTTTATGATGAAATATAAATAGTCTCAGGACCATTTAATTATGTATGAATGGATGGCCGTAGTAAACGTAACACCACGATAAAGCACAGCTCGCAAAAGATCTAGATCACGTGATCAGGTGAGAGGAGTCAGGGCATATACCACGAAAATCGAAAGTATGCGGATTTGTATCTATCCATAACTATCACACTTGCATATTGGAGTGACAAAGAGGTTTTCCCGGCAATGACAATGGTAGGCATGCTGAGCCGCTTGGAAAGCTCTAAGAATGTTTGCTTGTACATTTCCAGCACAAAACCCCATACCCACTCCAATCGTTTCCATGCTCTCTGTTACCCAGCGCACTTTATTTAAACAAAGCACTTGAACTATAAACCGACAGAGACCATGTCAAACAAAACTGAACACTAGTACCTTATAACAGTAACTTATTTGCCGTAACACACAGAAATTGTTTAGTTAATTCGCTGTGACAAAGTGCCTACTGTGTTCGGAAGTTGATACTTCAATTCAAACCAGTCGGCAGACCATTGACAAAGACTGGTGTATATTTATTGACTTGTTTGTGGTTGCTGATCTATTGACATTCGCGTACTGTTGATATTTGACCTGATTAATGAGTATTAACAGTATGAAATGAACTAAATATGAGTCAATTGGATCAGAACCTTTCAATTGACGTTAATCATTTCAGGAGTGTAGGTATGCAGAACCCGTATCGAGCACCCGGACAAATAAAGTGTGACTGATAGTTAATACAAACTAAAGTCAGAGTGAAGAGTCACCACTTCATGCAGTCAGAGTCATCAAGCCTCTAAATGTAAATAATTATTTTATACACCACCATTCGAACACGGCTTTTTTTTAGTTAGGAGGGATCAAAGTAACAATTTTCTTCCCTGCTGAGAGCTGTTCAAGGACTACACATTTTTACGTTTTCGGGCATTAAGTAGTGGCATCGTGTGGTTGATATGATGCCATTTTCGGTAATTAGAGGTTTAATTTATGTATTTATCTCTTAGTTGGTGTGAAAAGCAGTATGTCTCACAACACAAGGTATCAAAATTATTTTCGTCTTGGGCGTGGATGCTTATTGAATCCCTCATTACGTTCAGGTTTTTTTCTTACTTTTTTGTAGAATCCATCGCTCAATTCAGGATTCAATGTACGCCCTCGCCGGAAATTAATTTTGATCCCTTGTAACACAATTTACTATTGTAATTTACGTATTGATCGTGACTGAAACATACTCGTAGCCTCCTGGTTTATTTTGGAACATTCTAGACTTCTATAATCAGCTGTCTCGTTGCGATAAGGGTCATTGTTATAGGCAAAAAAGTAACAAATGACGTTCACATCCATCCATTAGTTCAATATGAATCTAAGTGTATACCTTTTACATAAAACGATAAGGTATTCATATAAAGTTTTACCATCGCATAATATCCTCTATTACATCAATTACGTGCTCAATGTTAGTGAACTTAATTACCTCTCTAGATATCTATGGTACTTAATTACAGTAGCATTCGTTTCAACTCGGGTATTCAGCGCGGTAACTTATTCATAGGCCCACCGACCCAGTTGTGGTAAACAAGATATGTAGGACAGACCTTCGGCCTAGGCGAAATAAGCTCGTCAAGGAAAGCTAAGCTTAGATCACGCTCATTATCCTAATTACCTACTGAGAGGATATACTATTAAAACTCTGGCAAAGAGCGACACTTTAGAAATAAGTGTAACTTTGACTTGACTTCTGACTTAGGCTTCTGCAATTAAAATCACAATACAAGTTCATTAATAGGCAGTCATAATTATCGAAACCGCCAACGAGTCACATAATAATGTACCTACTTGTCCACGATTTTTAGGTGAGTACGAGATTAGTTACGTTTTTGAAGTAGGTTTAATTTTTTGTTAAAAAGTTTTTATTGGCTTTAATAGCAGGTGTGATTTTTTTACCTAACCCAAGTAATTCATATGAAGTGTCAGCGGCACTTGCGCCGACCAAGGTAAGCCGCTAACTCGACATTAACTGTCAAATTCCATATGAAATAAACTCTTAAAGGATGACTCACACTCATCCGATCCGATCTGATCCGGGACGATCTGTCAGTTTCTATAGAAAACGTCACGTGACCTCCAAGGGCTCCGAGCTATCACGTGATTATTTCTATAGAAACTTAAAGAACGTCCCGGATTGAATCGGATCGGATGGGATTGGTGTGAGTAATCCTTAACTCTGGGCTAGTTGGCTAACCTTGGTTGTTGCAATTGGCTCTAAGTGATTCTAATATATAGGTAGGTACTCGTATATACCTATACATTTTTTTTTCTCTTTGGTTTTTGCCTAGCTAGACTAAACCTCCACTGAATCAGCTTATGCAACTTCGCTTTCCGCTCTTCAGAATATACCAAATCCTATTATGGTTAAGAAGCCTATTACACGGTATTCTAAAGGAGCCAGAAAGCCTCAGGTCTCGGAAACCAAATCTAGGGCTTAGCCTACTTTACCCTAGGCTAGGTTTATTCGATTCTGGGAACGGAAAACCTAGATGTGATTGTCAAAAGTTTTTCGCAAATATTTGGTAGCTGGCTCGGGATACGTTGATAATACCTCGGTACCTAATACTTAATAATAAAAATGCCATGGACTTGGACATTTTAATATTTCGGTATTTTATCTACAGTTGATGCCAAAAATATGTTAATATTTTTGCAACTTTTAGTTATCGCATTAATCCATAAACGTAATGCAATAAACTACATTTCATTTAGAAATTTGACGTCAACTCCATGTACGAGTATCGACAGAATGGCATTTTTGACTTTTTCCTTAAATCAATTGTTTTTTCTTTAAAAAAAATATAACAAAATTATAAATTTACTAAAACGGGGCTTAATCGTGTATAAACTTTGGAAACAAACCTCCGACGTTTCAAGGGCGACATTGCCCCCGTGGTCCCGGAGAAAGACTGGCTGAGGTTGACATCAACATCTTCTATCTGCGCGGGTTTTACGAACTACCCGCACTTGGTCTTGATTATCAACTTGAACATTTTGCGCACTAGGGATGTGACTCTGTCGACACACTACACTCACGATGTCCGATTTTTGAGCAGGTGATATTACGCTTACATTTATCAATGACTGGATTCCATGTAGACGAGATTCTAAAACCGTCATCCCGATTGAAATTGGGGTATTTCTTGATTTCAATGGCTTCCCGTACTTTCCTACTATGGAAACGACGATCCGTTGAAAGGATTTTAGGGTTATGCAATTCAATCCAATGGTTTGGTCCAGAATCTAACAAATGTTCGGCAACCGCAGACTTGTGTACCTGGCGATTTCTGACAGCTGCGATATGTTCCTTCACTCTTTCCGCCATGGTACGCTTCGTTTGGCCGATGTAGGAACTACCACAACTGCAATCAATCTTATAAACACCAGGTGACTGGTACGGGATAACATCCTTCGGCGATCTTAGATTGCCCGAAATCTTGGATAAAGGGGTAAACACAGTTTTTATGGAGTACTTCGCTAGCACTGTGCCAATCTTGTCTGTCACCCCTTTCACATAAGGCAAAAATGCCGGTTGTCTCGAAACATCAGGACGCTTCTCTCTTGCTTTTCGTCTGGGCCGCCACTTCTTCACCTTATACCCATTCCATCTGAGTACCTCCTGAATATGTGTCATCTCACTCTTTAAAAATTCAGGGTCACAAAGAGCGTGTGCTCTATTCACTAAAGAGCTGACCACTGACTGTAGATGGCGGGGATGGTGGTGAGACAAAGCGTTTAAATATCGGTCTGTGTGCGTCGGCTTCCTATAAACAGTATGCGTCAGGATTCCGTCCATTCGACCAATCACTTTTACGTCCAAAAAAGGCAAACTGCGCTATAATATATATTTATAATGTGTGAAAATCGTGAAAGTTTAAGTAAATATAACAAAATGTTTTAGAATGTGCAAATCAAAATAAATGATACCCCACATGATCTAGTAACTAATAAACTTTTAATTTTGGCTTGCATCCAAAATTCGACACATCGATAGCCTAAGTAGTTCCCGAGATATTTAACAACGTGCGAGTCAGACAGACAGACAGAATGGCGCCATAAGGGTTCCTTTTTTACCATTTTGGTGCGGTACCTTAAAAACGGTATGATTCTCACTGACCTAAGCTACATATTACACACGCGTATCTCTGTTTACGCAAAGAACTTATAGTTATGTATATGTATAAGCATTGTGTAGAGTGTGCTTGAACTGTGAGTAAAGGACGGTCGTTAACCTGAAGGGAGCATGGACATATCTATGTACGTACATATTCAGTAATGTACGAGCCTGGTGTACTCAGTAGGTATAAGTTGCGCCGTATAAAATCCGCAATGTGCTCAAACCACTGACAACACAGTTTATAAAGAGAAAGACGTCACCACACATATGCAGTTTTACTTGTTCTACGATTTTATGAGCATAACCGAATACTACCCTAGACCATAATTAAAACCATACACCCCTAAAACACAATAACAATTGTAACTAAGTACTTAAGTTTAATTTTTACAATAAGGAATCATTAACGTGGGTGAAACTGGAATACGCGGTCGCGCTTCCATACTAAATTACTACGGTACTGCATTATATGCGGTGACCGCGAATTCTTTTGTATGGTCTGTTCTCTGTCAAGCAAGTAGGGTAAAGTAAACTGGCATTATTTGGTGATACTTCTAATTCGGTAATACAACACAGAAAAAAATCTATACATAACGCGTGTCCTGAATGATTCACTCGTTCATTCACTAACTGACTAATCAACGCAGAGCCAAAACTACTGAAGCAATAAAATAAAGTTGAAAATCGTTATCATAATTATATATATTTTTGGGTATATCCCCCGAATCTCCCAATCAATATATGGGAAATTTATCTGGCGGATGCCCGGCGGACATTACCAACTATGGAATGGAGTGGAGATCCGACGTATTGCCCGAACGTAAATGGCCGCCTAATAGCCGAACAGCCGGACACAGAGAAGCATGTTTGCCTAAGCTATAAATGTCGGAGTCCTTCATTAATGCACGCTGAGTTATTTTTTATACAAAACGTATATTATAAAGTGACCGAATGGCGAATGGGTATATATATACTCGTTCCGTTCGCAGACTGCTGCCGTCTTTTCAAAAAATAATAAAGTTGCCTTCTAAAATAGGAACGTGGAGCAGCTACCTAAGTTCCTAGATTTTTACAAAACAAGAGTTATGTAATTTGCTTCAGGCCTGGGGCTAAGTCATAGATTTATATAAATATAGATAAGTGCTCCGACAATGTTATTACGTACATTAGCTGTTAAGATGTTTGGTGCGGGTTGCAGAAAAACTAAATAATTCTTTGCTGTTATGTTCGCTTTACCTGTGCTCCTGTGCATCAAATTTAAACTTTTGCGACCATTTTTTTAAGAAGCTCTACCACCGTATTATAATTATATCCAATTAAAACATCCGTTAGATTTCGAGATTTAGTATACTTACGAGTAGGTACAGTCTCATGCAATACTCAGCAATAGTACCAATTCTCCGCTACGAAGACCGCAAAAATATACCTACAAATAAGATTGTGTGAGATATTTATCGAATACAATCGATTTTTTGGTGAATACAAAAACATCGATGATCAATTTATAGAAAAAACAGTGTATATAAACTTTTTAAAAATCATAAAAATGTGTCGGCTTGGCACCGACTTCAAACGTATCAGTTGGTAGCGGTATGTGGTGTCACCTCCATTTGTTTGATAGCTCATCCTTACCGAACCTTACAGCAGATAAAAATGAATACATTTTATTTTTAACTTTTTAAGTCGGTTTTAATTTTTTGACTAAAATAATAATTTTATATTTTTAGTTGGTAAGTAGGTATTACATAGTATGATTAACGCAGTACTACTAATTAACAAAACAAAAATTATCAAATCAGACGGCGGAGTTCGGAATTATCAGCTCAAGTATGTTAAGTTCCCCATGCCATCCCTGGTCTTCGTCATCAGGTCTATATCAGGTGGAAGAGATCCCTTACAGGGATAAGTTCGCCTCTGTACTTCAATTCTTTTCAGTTGTTTTGTGATTTATTTTGTGTACAATAAAGTGCTTACTACTACTACTACTACTATTTCACCAAATTTATACTTTTTCGGAACAAAATGCTTAGGTCACATAAGAAAACATCAATATCGTATCGCCATATAATGTGCCTTTGAAAATTGAGGCGTTTCCTAAATTTTTCACGGATTCCATCATCAGATTAGAACCAAATTGTTATGGGACCAAGTTGGAGGTAATTTCTTTCTAACAAAAAAGAATTGCTCAAATTGGACGATGGAGCTCGGAATTATCGGCTTATGTATCTGAAGTTCAAATGCCATCCTCTCTAATTTATTAATTTATTGCAAAAAACTGCTTAATTACAGTTTCATTAATTCCTCATGGATCCCATCTTAAGATCAGCAGCAAATTAATATCGGACGAAATTGAAGGTCTCAAACTCCTTTTGATAAAAAAAAATACCTAAATCGTACGACGGAGCTCGGAGTAATCGATGAGCATATATAAAAAAAATAAAAACAGACGAATACCTACATACCGTCTCCGTCGAATTCTCGAAGTCGGTTAAAAAGTATAAATAAAGGAAAAAACGATAAGTCGATCCGAAATCCGAAAGATCGAATGGCATATAATCGATTACATCGCTATCGATTTCCATGCCTTACCATTTTACTGTTAACCATTAGTCTTTTGTTAACCTTTAAATATTTTAGAGCTAACGTTAGTCACCTACTTACTAGGTACCTACCTACTACTATTTGCTGTTCTCAATAAGATCAGATCGCTTTTTCTGTCCTCTCTCATGTTTACATTTATTTGTTCGTTTTTCATTTTTATTCCAAACAAAGGCGATGCTAAGGTATTCCAGTCCTGTGTCGTGCTTGATCCTTGATGAGATGTAATACATTCACGGTCGGCTTCATAAATATATATGCACCTGCATTCAATGTTGAGTATTTTAGCCCTATCCCCATTTAATTAAATAAGATAACGTATCACAATTCACACATCTACTACTCTGAATTCATCTACGAAGAAAAGGCGTTTGCGTGACGTTAACGAGCTTCATTACATAACTTCAAAATGTTATATATGCGGAGCTGAAGTACATGCAATATTTACTTCATTTACCACAACACAAGATTCATTATCCGTAGGTAAGAGTTTTGAAGGAACAAAAAAAAATGTTACGTAACAATAAGTAGGTAGTGGGTACCTATATAAAAGTTATTTTCTATTTTAATTGGCTGTTTGGTGCCTGGGTAGGTACTTAAATTTTCACCGACTTAAAAAACGGAGGAGTATTGATGTATGCTTTGGTGATACATTTTTTGTTACGCAACTAATTATTTTTATTAAGTACGTACTGGCTTTTGCTTTAGCCATAGACATAAGCAACATCAGAATCAGAAGAGCCACTTGCGCATTGTTGACCTTTAAGCCTTAAAGACACACACACTCGCTTCTTGAAGAACCCCATATCATATCGCAAAGAACCCCTCAGGATCAGGAGGCTCATTCCACATTTTGCACGTTCTGGGTAAAAACGAGCGAGACCGTTTGTTCTTGGTGTGCTATGTATCCAGGAAATGTAGGTGAACTTTTTTACTTAGACTATTTCTTCTGGTTCTATTTCTATGGTAAAAACGAGACTGAGGCACCATGTCAAAGAGTTCTTCAGACCATTTCCAGAATTATTATATTTATTGAAAATCCGCCACAGCCGATTGAATTACAGAGGATAAACGACTCAACCCGATGCCTCAATGGTCCCTATGGGCATGGTGACAATTGAGTGGCTCAATGGGCATGATGGTTTAACGGCCTGCCTACGAAGCAGCAGGTCCCGGGTTCGAATCCTGGTCAGGGCATTTCTTTGTGTGTTTATGACGAGTCATGGATGTTTTCTATGTAATAAAGTATTAATATGTATCTATCTATTATTTACATCGTTGTCTGGTACTCACATCACAAGCCGTATTGAGCTTACCGTGGGGCTAGGTTGATTTGTGTAAAATTGTCCCACAATATTTATATTTAAGGGCATCGGCAATATTTTTGAGGCTTTATTTTATTCGGAGACTATTAGTACCTGCTCCATTCCGAACAAGTCTCTGCTAACTGAGCAACTATAGAAAGTGTCACGTGACCTCCGAGGGCTCCGAGCTATCACGTGACGCTTTCTATAGTATTTGACACATTACACGTCCCAGCCCAGGCTAGCGTGAGTCATCCTTCACTATCATACCCATGCTGATGGTCACATACAGTGTAGACATTCTACAGTGGTGAGTAAAGCTGTGTTACACGGCGCGTTCCGTCGGGGCCTCCTTGGGTTCCCTTTCGTCTATGAAACGGGCTGACGCGACTGATTGGACGAAGGATACCGTCGTGTAATACCTTCTTACCTCTACCTACTAGCATAAATAAATAATAAAAAGTACGGGTGCACTAAACGCACGGACATCGACGAGGCATACGAGCTACCAGCAAAAAGTACACAACAAATGTGTACCTAGTTTTTAGGTTTCTTTAACGTAAAACAAGCACTGCAGGGCCGCCCATTTTAGTATTTTCTTTTCTTTTCTTTTGTCACCACTGCGGAGTGTCTATACTGTGATCACCGGCGTGTAACTTAGGTACGCATGCACGGAACGCACCGAGAACGACCACTCAGTCCATTCCGGACGAGTCATCGGCTGCGCAACCTCAATCACAGAAAGGACCTATTCCTAAGCGGATACCGAGTACCGACCTACCGACACAATGTGACACAACACACAGTCACACAAAATACCTACCTATTCCTGCTATATGTGTATTCCTATTTTAAACATTTGGTCCCGATTTAATATTATGCTCAGTGTATCTGACTCTCACTTACATTTTGGTACAATTGCGATACGAACGAATAGAACAAAATAAAACCAGGCAAGAGCATTTCGGGCCACGATCAGTGTGTCCGTACGTCAATAAGCGAATTTAGAAGGGGTTTCAGTCGACAAGTACATGATCATAACTAGCAAAGAGGAGTCTCGCAGGACTAAAGTAAGACTCGTGCATTTTGCAAAAAAATAAATAAAAAAAATGGTTTACTTAACGGATCATATTCAAAATAATTTTCCTTGAAAGTTTTTATAAATCTCTTAATTTCATAATTTTTGGACATGCGGTTGAAAGGTTAAGCCCGTGCCAGACGGTTGACAACGACAGTTTCTGCAAGATGACCTTGGCAGAAAAACAGCGGTTTTCAGCCGTGTAGCAAGTGGTTGAAACCAAAATCTGCATGACCTTTAAACGCCCTTGGCAGACGGGCGTGCTCTGCCAACCAAACGGCAGAAGCAGTGGTTGACAATCGTCTAGCCGCTTGTTGTCAGCCACTCGAAGGACAGTCGCGTAGCCGCACGCTGCGAGTGCAGACGCGTCGCGCGCGCACACATTATTACAGGATGGCGAACGAATGCGATGTTATTACTGAACTGCTTGAGTTATATTAATCCAGTCATTGAACTGACAGCTTGTATGGAAATTTTGACACTTTGGGAAATAATTAATAATAGGTAATTTTTTTAGCGTAACGGATATTAAGTAGGCAACAAAATCCAACAAAATATCGTTACACGCTAATCGTCACAAATATGTACACACATGTTAGAAACATTTTTGTTGTAAGATTTATATGTACATATGTTTTTTAAGCCGTTTAAAATGGGTCAGGACCAGTTTCTACCTATTAACATTTGTTTCTAGCGAAATAACACATCTGCATCTATCACCCGTGCCGTACATTTTGTAGATTTAATGGTTTTACTCTAATAAGTTGTCTTCGGTTTCTCTTTTAACAGATAGAAGACAAATATGTCGTCATGTTCACATACAAGAAAACTATTTGCTATCGTTCAGTTAAAAAAATCGATTTAGTTTATTATTATTTTTTTACTATTTACCTACTTCCGGAAGAAAAGTTTGTAGGATTTTTGCATATATCATATATAAATATCCCATTTTAACGTAATTTGAAAAAATCAGTCTATTATAATTTAATGTCTGTCAAAATCGTACATATCTTTCCTGGGTTATATAGAGACCTGCCGTGCCTCTGGGACTTGTCTTGTGAGGCGTACAAGGACCCAGTGCAAAAAAATAATGCATGGGAAATTTTAGTTTTAGTTTCCAAATACAAAGAATTAGAGCCTGAAATTTCGATAAACAAGGAGCCATGGCGTTGTTGTAGGAGTTAGTTGCACGTTAGCCCAGCACAAGCGCTTCAAACACACTGAAGTTTTGGGCTTGTTGTAAACCATGTAGACAGCCGCGCTTCTACATCGCTTCTGCCAAGGTCGTCTTGCAGAAACTGTCGTTGTCAACCGTCTGGCACGGGCTTTAGAGGGAGGCGGACACATTTTTTTAAACTTCCGGAGCGATTATTTCGGATGTCCATCTCCTATTCCTCAAATACCTATCCCACTATACCTTACACTCAAGGGTTCAAAAGTGTTGAAACGAAACTGTCAAAACTACACTTGATAAAGAACTCCAAAGACGGACTTCCGCTTAATACTCGAGATGGCGAGGACGCCTTTGATTTTTTTTGTCTGCTAAACGATGTTTAATGATAATGAGTAATATTGATAGCTTATTGTGCCGTCAACTGACGAAAAAGTGTGCAGCTAATGAAGAATTAATCCTGAAACGCGTTTATCGATTATTTAGTCATTACCAGAATGTCCCGGGATCTCAGCCCCCGGAAGCTAATGTAACGTTTAGCTATAAATTTTATAATTAGCAAGGCGAGCTACCGAACAACGTCGCCCAAGTGGCAATATACTACTTATACAATGCGATATATTATAGGTACCTACTGATATTTTTATATACTTTGACATAGTCACAATTGTCTTTTATTATATTTAAAAGGAGAAGAAGAACTCTAAAGACTTATTTTACGCGGACACAACGCGCAACATATAAGTAAATTGAATACAATACATGGAGCGAGGCCCCCTTCCCGTCTGCCAAAAGAATATGCCGAAAAATCATATTACGAATAGCCATACACCCTCCCCCCAAATCGGCATAATATTCTTGTATATATACAAGGAATTCCTATAGGAAATGTCAGAGAAGCGTACTCCTGTCATTATAGCTTGATGATACCTAGATTAATCATAAAACGTCTGCGGCTAAAAATGGCGTCGTGGGTATTTGCCTAATCTACCTCAGCCAACAATCTACTGGGTACAAGGATATTTAAAGCATTGCAGTAAAGATATAAAGTGAGTTAGTCCCGCCCGATCTGTTCCGCTGCGCAAAGGTGCCCATCACGGTCGCAACGGGGCCCAGACTGCCGGTGGTAAGGGCCGCAAAGAGAGGAACCGTTGGACTATACGCTCCGTGTCAAGGATTACCGCCGTCTGCATCTGACCCTTGACCCAACCACAAATTCGTAACGAGAGACTCTCGATGTTCGTCGAGGCTCTTCGCTATATATTAAGACCGTTCGCCGAAAAAAATATCGGTACAATAATCGCCGAATCAACCATCCACATGGCGGTTACCTCCGTAATAGAAATGATCCGAATAACAAAAGTATTCAGAAACAAAGGAAAAGTGGAAAAATTTATGACCTCGGACGGGACTCAAACCCGCTATTAGATACCAGCTCTTCGCTCTTCCAACTGAGCTACCGAGACGACACCCGTGGCCCCGAATTTCTCCACCATATCCCTGCGTTCCAACACCCCCTTTCACGTGTAGGTATGGGAGGTGCCCTAAAATTAAAGGTTTCGACTTTTTATTTTACCACTTTGTCGGCATGATTAATATGTAGGTAGATCTTCATACCAAATTCCATCTTTATAGTACTTACGGTCACTTAGCTAAGCCGCAGACGGACGGACAGACAGACGTGGCGAAACTATAAGGGTTCCTGGTTTACTACGGTACAATAATTATAAAACAATATGTGGGGACAATCTCACACAGATCTACCTACTTAAGGCACAACCCACGCACAACCTAACTAAGCAAATCTTGTACTATAGGTACTATAGGCAACGACATAAATACGTAACTATATAGATAAATATACCGGCCACAAAACTATCCGTTACATCTCTATCTCTACATTTTATATACTTATAAGCCTGAACAATATAACACGGCAAAAGCTTTGTCACCAAAGTGAAAAGGTGGAGTGGAATACTCTTCTAAAAGTGTAGGCGCTTTAAACATACCGTAGCAAATAGTTTTTTGGCAAAAACTCAAAAACAGCTCAACTAAATATATGTCCAATCCAAATCATTTTCGTGGTAAGTTCATCTCATATTCTATCTATTTTTCTTTTTTATTTATTTCTAAGGTCCATACCTGAAAACGAAAAAAACGAACCTTTATATGATAGGATTAAGTACTTTGTTGTCCGTCCGTCTGTCTGTCAAGACCCTTTAACTCGGGAACGCATAGAAGTAGCACGTTGAAATGAATAGCGCATAGGTATACAGATCTGGAGGTTTAGCATGGTTGCCATTTTATCGCTTATCACGCTATGCGTCACTTTCGCACATACACACTTGTTAGAACGTGACAGCAACGTCGGTAAACGATAAAAACCCGACCATCATAGACTAGCTACGGTCCCTTGCAGCTGTGAAAAAAGTAACTTCTACGAGCCTACGTTCAACCAATCGTCAACGCAATCAAAAGACTCATTTCCCAAATTCCCATACACTTGCAATGGGTATCAAAATGTATAGGGTACTTCCCCTTGACCTAGAATCACGAAATTTGGTAAAAAGCAAGAGCTTGTACCACAAGTGCCACACACTGAGAGTTCCGTGCCACCAGTATTTTTAAGTACCCTAAGGTTATAACTGCGGGGAGCATCCTTTGTGCGGAACCCTCGGTGGGCAAGTCCGACTCGCACTTGGCCGGTTTTTAATCTAACATTCTAATTTGTATTTCATTTTTTGGATGTCCCGTTCAAAAGTTCGAAAAGGAGACACTTTTTAGACTTACAGAGGGGTTGTTTCTGAAAATATTCGATTAATCAAAATTGTTCTACAAGGAACGTTTAAGTTATTTCTAGAGACCTACCAGAAGATTTGCCACAAGTAGATATTCGCCAAAAGATTTTTTTACATTTGTTACATGTATGGGATGCCCCTCCTAAAAATATCTTATTCCGCAAATTATATGCAAAACTAAATAGCGGCACACAAAATACACCTTTCCCTATAATATCATGAGCATATGCTTTATAGTTACCGAATAAAACCGCTGTGACATACGGACAGACAGACGGACTGGACGAAACTATACGGGTTCGTTTCTTTTTCATTTTGGAATTTCGGTACGGAACCCTAAAAACCGCGGTTTCGGTTAAAACGCGAGTTTTACCCACCCAAAAAATTACCAATTGCATTCCCTAGCTACCAAACCAAGCTTGTGCCTTGCCTAGCTCTACTTATAAGTAGGATGAGGGACATGATTTGCATGAATAAATATGAGGGGCGTTCAAATTTGGTTCAAAAGGGCCAAACCTCGGTCAAACTTTGACGAATCTAGTTAGAGTGCGACGACGTAACCCTTGCACTGATTTGGCAGACTTGGCACTGACATTGTATGAAAATGCCATACTTCACATACTTGTCAGGAAGACTTAGCGTGGTCCAGTATCTCCGGGAGCTACAAACCTATCTCCCTCTCTATCGCACTTGCGTATTCGAGAGAAAGAGACGCAGATATGAAATGCGGAAATTTGTAAAACGAAACTGCGTTAGCGTTAGCGTACCCTGGCCATGCTCTGGTTCTAGATTATTTTCTGAACCAACGTCAGAATTTAAAAAGCAGTAGATTTTCATTTCGGTACCAAGTTTTTAATACAGTATCAGTTGTTTTGTTAACGTAGCAATCTTTGTAAACGCTATTGAGTTATTTTGGTGATGTTGTCACCTTGGACTATAGTTTTGGTGGCTACATTGGATAATGCTGCCAGTGTATAATATAAAATCAAAATTCAGGTAATTTTCATAAATTTTAAGAAGATAACTAACTAATTTAATACGTAATAATTACAATTATTCTATAACAGAGCATCTGTTATAACGAATTCAAATTAAAGGAATTTAACGAAGAACGTTTTGATATTGTGAAACTTTAAAATATTTATATCTCAATACCGACATTACCGGCAAATTACAGGCTTTATACATGAAAAAAAACTTAGAATGTTGACGTGTGGACTGCGTCTTTTTAAAAATAATTCAATATGTTTTAAACAAACGTGTTGCTTGTCGGAAGCTAATAAGAATCACATACTTATAGACGGTGGCTCCCTCTTTCAATTATAATTTGTCCTGGCCTGTGAAACGCCGAAACTATAGGTTGATGTGGTGACTAGTGGAAAGAGAAATTTGAATATGGCAACCTTTTAAAAAGAAAGTGAAGTGAAAGAAATGAATTTACGAGAATAGGTCGCACGTCGCATAGATTTTTGGTTGATTTCCTTTTCACTTTGCTTTCGTATTCTCCGTAAGATCTAATAAACTAACGTTAATTTGTGTTTTTGGTTATATTTTGATTCAACGGAGTCGGTGCCGTAACACCGAACGCAAGATAAGTACGAATGTGGACAGCATCTTATTGATTTTCTTTCCTTGCATACGCTTTCAACCAACGCGAAGTGGTGTTCACAAAACTAGTGAAGAATCTATGATCTAATTCATATTGAATAAACTTTTTAGTCCAGCGGCTGGACTGTGTCACCCGAAATCTGTAAAATAAATTAGTGAAAATGATGGCAAATTCACTTGACACCGTTAACGCGAATCAACCCACGCAAAATGGTAGCAAGGTGCAACCGAGCAATAACGAGTCGAAGACCAACCTGATAGTGAATTACTTGCCTCAGACGATGACGCAGGAGGAGATCAGGTCACTGTTCTCGAGCGTCGGCGAAGTAGAAAGCTGCAAGTTGATAAGAGACAAAGTGACCGTATTCCCCGACCACATCCTGAACGGACAAAGTCTCGGATACGCATTCGTCAACTACCACAAGGCGGAGGACGCAGAGAAAGCGGTCAACACATTGAATGGCCTGAGATTACAGAACAAGATCATCAAAGTGTCATACGCGCGGCCGAGCTCCGATGCTATCAAAGGCGCAAATCTGTATGTGTCCGGGCTGCCCAAACACATGACGCAGCAGGAGTTAGAAAAGTTGTTCGGACCGTACGGCTCAATCATCAGCTCGCGCATTCTACACGAGAACGTGAACGTGGGTCATCTGCTGCAGGGCGGCGGCGACGGCGAGACCATCCAGGGGCCCTCGCGTGGCGTCGCATTCATCCGTTACGACCAGCGTTGCGAAGCCGAGGCAGCCATTCGCGAACTCAATGGCACTGTTCCACCTGGCGGGACAGGGCCCATGACTGTCAAGTGCGCTAACAACCCCAGCAACCAGAACAAAGCCCTTGCTCCGCTGGCCGCATACCTGGCTCCGACGTCCACCCGCCGCTTCGTGGGGCCTGCAGGAAAAGCTCTTCTGGCCATCAACAAAGGTTTGCAGAGATTTTCTCCCCTAGCAGATCCCCTGATTCAAGGTAATGCTCTAGGAGGCTCAGGTTGGTGCATTTTTGTCTACAATATTGGGGCTGACACAGAGGAAAGCATTCTGTGGCAACTCTTTGGCCCGTTCGGTGCCGTCCAGAGTGTTAAGATTATAAGGGATCCCACCACCAACAAATGCAAAGGTTATGGATTTGTGACCATGACCAATTACGACGAGGCAGTGGTGGCCATCCAGTCGCTCAATGGCTACTCATTGAACGGCCAAGTGCTCCAAGTGAGCTTCAAAACGAACAAGAGTAAATCTTAAGCTCTGCAAAGTCTAGTCAATAAATTGTAGCTAATACAAAAATGTTGATCATTACTGTCATGGACATCACGAAAGATTGATTAATTTTAGTATGACATAGGTAACAGAGTGACATGAGAATTTTTTTAAGTCAGTGTGTATAATGAGTACAAAGATGAACCTTCCTTGATTTTTCTTTCAGCACAACGATACAAGTTTAAAATAGATAAGTTTTTGACTAAGTGTCTATTGCTGAAAGAAGAAGAATATGATCACAATATGCCATTCATGGAAGGTTTTAATGTATAACATCACTTTTTTTAATGTTATAGTTTCTTAACCCATAAAACAGTGAGACTGTAATCAATCCCATATTTCTTTAAATTTTCTAATAAGATATCGTTTTTATACTGAACAGATATTTTCACAGGCAGAAAACTGTCACTGGTCATTCATTACTCTTGATTCAATCAGGAAACTGATGTAGATTAATAGTTCTATCTCAAGCAATTTTAATGTTAAATGTATCCCTAAAATTCATATTTAAACTTTTTAATGTAAGCTAGGCAGTGCTAGGTGTAACACTGTGTCAGTTATGATGTCCAAGTGGTATGTTTAGTCTGCTGAAATGATCAGGAAATATTTATACTCCTGTAAATGTATAAATGGGTGAACTTGCAGTTGATAAATCCCCAAACAAAAACTCGCCTTCTTTTCCCAATAAGGAGGAAACACCAATAGTAATAGAAATTTTGGAGCCTCATGTTACCAAGCAATAAACTTGTACATTCAAGGGTCATTTTTGACCCAAATTGATTTTTATACTGGGCCCATTTTGGTGACTCATATAATCATATTTATAAATATGAATGTTACCTACCTGAACTATAGTAACGGATTTTTTACATCTGCTCTAAGCCTCATTTGCATAAGCATAAGATATGTTAAAATGTGCATGGAAGTGCGCTTAGCCAAGTTTGCAAACCAGGCTAAACCAGTGCATGTATTGGATGTTTCATAAACATGAATGGTTCACATTAGACAAGTTCTGGTGATATTATGAAAACGATACTGGAACCCTTATACTAGCAGAATTTTCTTAATTCTTGCAATATTTTACGGATTGACAGTGCAATATGAAACTTTTTACTATAAGTAAAAGTAAATAAAAGTTTATTATTTATGTATATGAAAATGCCAGGTGCAATTATATTTACTTACCTACAAATGTCTATAAAAACTCAAATAGCTGCAATAAAAATAATACTGTTTTAATCTTTAATACGGTTTATTTGTGGACTACCAAAGATGTCAAAGTTTAATAATAATAACATACAACTATGACTGATAAAGTAATGTACACATCTTTGAAGTAAGTGAATTCACAGTAATAAAGTGTATAATAGCATTCTACTTCTTCCATTAAATATGTACATGTTTCTGAAAGTTTTACAAATAAGATTCCCCTCATCTCTCATTGACAAGACGCAAAGTAATTTATTATTATTAATTATGACGGTTGATTGTTTGATTTTGAGCTAGACTCAAATGCACAAAATCATTGAAAAATAGTGTTAATGATATTATTATTCAATCATATGTATATTTATTATAAGTATACCCTCTTATACTATTATATCATATGTATAACTCTTAATTAAATTCCATTTAGGTGTTTTGTGGATAGGTCTTATTTAAGAATTGGTTTGATTATTATTGACTATCTTAAAAAGTAATCTCAATCGAAATTATGAAGTTGAAGGACCATGACATAAATTTGTAATTATTGATCAACATTTTATTGAACTAAATTTTGTATGTGTCTAATATATATGTATCAGACTTGTGCGCACATATATGTAGTGAATGTCGATTTGAAGTAACGACAAACTCTTCTCTGATACGCTAGAGGCAATGCCTGGCTCAAGCTGCAGTTGGAAGGGGCAGATGGGGCTGCAGGGCTCCTATCCCTGTCAGACCTAGATGTTAGGTTTAGTGAATATTTAAGCAATACTCCAAGGATGTACCCATTTGCTACCTTTAAACTCGCACAAAATTCAGGCATTAACATGAAATATGATATTGTCTCTCTAATTCATTTAATTAATAATCATTAATACATACTATTTATTACATTTACTTAAGTAATTTTATATTTCATTATAAACATAATTTATTATCGTAATCATAATAGACATGTAATAGATTTCATTTGATGTTATAATATTAATGTATTGAATATTACTTAGTGTAAGTTTTCTGTAAACTGAGTAAAGATGTACCTACCTACCGCAAGATTTGTGTCGTTCCCATTCGTGTCTAGTAGATTCCGTAACTTCATAGTTAATTACTCATAGATAACATAAATGCATATCAGGTAACGTAAAAGGAAGAACTAAAGAGGTGAGAATTTCTTAAATAAATCGTCTAGAAAGGATAATGAATGCATTTTGAATAAGTATTTTCTTTAATTTCTTATTCACATAAGTATAAATGTTTCATTAAGGTAAATAATTATTTATTTAAAGTACTTAACTACACGGAACTAGTCAGCTATAATTTTGCGCAACATAAATTATTGTATTTAGTGTTTAAATAAAACTGTGTTCTCTAATTTAAATTTAAATGTAGTTGCTTAGGATTTGAGTTCAAATTATGTTGGTGTGGTGTTTGGTTATCGTAAGTTTGTATATTATAGCACGGGCTTAGGTCGGTAGCTACCGCCGGCGGCCTCAGCGCGGACGGCTTATTGTGTAGGTGGCTCGTCTATGGTCCTCGTGGAAGCCAGCGGGCTATCCTGTAAATGCATATTATTATAACACAGCGGAATGCAAATGTGTTTGGAACTAGTCAGGTTAAAATGTACCTCTTCACTTCTTTGCTATACAGTGGAATAATGTTATTTTTTTCACATGCCGATTTCATAGATTATAATTTGACCATCTCGTTTAAAGCTATCCAAGTAGTACCGTCGAAAACAAAATAGGTAGGTTGCCTTTTCTGGCTGGCACTGAAATAGGCTAGATAGTTAAAGTTAAGCTAAAATAGCGCTGCAATTTTGTTCTCGACTGGGAAGCTGGATAATTTAAAATTGTCACGCGTTATAAGAGTTAGGGCATTCATTTATTACTTTATTGTAATTAAATGTATATTGTGTCGTCCCCGGCTTGAAGAAGGAGCAACAGATTATTATAGGAATTTTGCTCATCACACTAGGGTTCCGTACCTTAAAGTCTTTATATTCGTGAGTTAAGTTCGCGCCTCCAAAATAATTAGGGCTACACGAATTTCGCTATACAATTTGCAATTACAACAGCGATGATTTTTGGATTGTCTCATACTGTATCGAAAAGTTTGGGACTCAATTCCGCAATTTGACCACAAGTTTATGATTATGACCATGTAAGCTACTGGCGCTGCCTCAGGTGGTCCTTGGCTGGTCTCTCGACTTTATCCGGTAAATGACTCTCGAACTGAGCTGCCGCTGCTCCTACGAAACTGGTACGGAATCCTCCAATCATACCTTCACTAAATTAATACCGCTGCCAATACACACCTGACCCATTTATAGTTTTGTTCTCCATTCATATTTTGTGTTTTAGATTTTTGTTTGTGTTTAGATTAATTTAATTTAACAACTAACATTTCGTTTTTTTAGGCGTCTTATGTATATTAACCACCTTAACATTTTTGTTTATTATTTTTTGTTCTGAGAGCTACCGAGACTGCGGCGTCTCGGGTGAGCCGGGCGCGGCAGTCTGGGTGGCCCTACCTCGGGCAGGTTTGGGTATCGTAAGGTTTTGGCCTAGGATGTAGTTCTAGAGTTATTTAAGACAAAGTACAAATCGCCGATAAATGTATGAGGAAATACAAACATGTGGACTTGCTTACATTTAATTTTGGAATAATGTCAACGAATGTAATCTGATGTAGGTAATATATAGACATTAAAATATTGACATTAGCAATAATATAAAAAATGTTTTATTTTTACCCGAACCAACTCCTATGTATGTACATACATATATATATATCGCAAGAGAGCGGCATGTACCGCCATAGTAAAATAAGAGTTATTGATTTTTTTAACCATGAAAGATTCAAAAAGCTTCTAACTTGTTTTAAATCTAGGTGAATGAACAATAACCCTCGCGTTGAAACGAATCAGTAGCAGGCAAGGGCTCTGTTTAAACAAAATTGGAACACCCAGTTTTAAGCCACCAGATTTGCTAGGAGGGTGAAACGATGTCACCCCTAGAGTTCATTGCACCCCAGAGTTCCGCCGGCGCAGTCGCACTGGCGTCCCCCTCACGTTGCCTTGGAAATATTAGTTCCAGCGCACGCCAACTTATTTATGAACTGCAATTAACTGCATCATAACAAGGGACAAGGAAATCAATAGGATTTTTTTGCGAACTATGTTTGAGCGTCTGCTGAATAGCGGATTGCCCTTTTGTACGTCTCTTACGTTAAATTTTTGTGTCTTTTGCCAGTACTTTTGTTAGTAGATTATATTTCGATGACTAGGCAACAAACATGATATTTAGTGGATTATTTTTTTATAAACGATAATTTTTAAATAAATATTGATTGGCTTAGCGGGCGAAAAATATTCACTAGAAAAGTCCAGTACCTACCTATTCATTTTGGTTGAAAACCCACTTCAAAAGTAGCTAAAAATAATAATGGCACATTAATTCAATTTAAGGGAAATCGGTAAGTTAATTACCGGAATCGCTACGTGCCGGAAAGCCACCCTGCTCTTGGCGTACGTTGACCTATCAACCCTACGTTGAGGCAGCTCCGTCAGTCAGTAGTGGATTTCGTAGGTATAAACGTTGCTATTTACTTAGGCTTTTATTGGATTTATAACAATTTACGACTAACAACTTCACTGAAGTTATCAAATCGAATTTTTATCCGGACTTGGCCGCATTTTTATTATTTATTATTATTATTATTTATTTATTTATTTATTTATAACCAAGAACGGTTTACACCAATTACACTTGTTATTCTACAACATTATTATTGTTACAGTCTGTTAGGTACATAAGATGAGTACTTATTGTAATTAGGTACACATTCACCCAAATCATTCATTCATACTCTCTCGCAGTAAGCAAGGCACCTGGATGTAAGTTTGGACCAACAGTCTGTGAATATGTCCACATCTATGTCATTACGCAGAAGCCCATTCATCGAGTTGAGCATATCACATAGTGGAGAGTGGCGGCGAGCTGAGGTCGCGCGTGGCCCGGATCCATCCGACAGTTGTAGGTACGGGCGCCGGCGTGACTTGTTCGGAGGAACAACGATGTTGTTGAGGGCGTTGTGCAGTTCTATGCTATTTATTTTATTTCGTAGCACCTTACACGTCGTCATCAACCGCTCATTGCTCCTTCGCACTTCGAGAGAATTAAACCCTAGGCAGCCAAGTAGAAACTGGGTTGGGTACATAGAGGGATAGTATCCATAAAGTTTTTTATATAAAAAGCGCAAAAATGCTTTTTGCACCTTTTCAAGCATAAGTTTGTACTTGGCTTCGCTAGGGCTCCAAACAGAAGCACTCGCTTCAAGTTTGCTCCTAACCAGCGCGTTATAGAGCAGTTTGATGGTGCCAGGATTGCGAAAGTCCTTGACATTTCTCGTCATAAATCCAAGTCTTCGATACGACTCCTTAGCGAGGGTAAGGATATGGTCATGGAAGGTTAAGTCGCGATCAAACTTCACTCCAAGGTCTTTGACTGTAGCTACACGATTTATGGGTAGTCCTTCCATCGTGTAGCTATAGTCAATGGGACATTGTCGTCTCGTATATGTCATTACTTGACATTTGCTGCTATTGAAGTGGAGTTTGTTCACGATGCTCCAACGATGTACCCGGTCTAAGTCCTGTTGAAGTGCTAGGGAATCGGATTCCCTTTTATACTTAATATGCGAGTCCGTAAAGATTCTCGTTAGGTAAGTAAGTACATTTAATAGCGGGCATTATAGGTATTCTGATAGATATATTAATGATACAAAAAGATTTCTTTATATAAAAACGTATATCATATTATAAATAGGTAAGTATGAAAAACATACTGCACACTTGCATAGTGACATGATAAAGGTAAATTAGGTAACTATATATAACAATGTTGATGTATCTAAATATAAATATGTAACATATCTAACAAAACTAAATGTGTCGTTCAGAAAGTCTAAAATATGGCTCGTCTTCATAATCGGCGATGATGGGCGATTATGAAGACGGCCCATGAGAGTTGATAATTTATAAGTTCATTGTTGTTTTCGATTTGATTTCATGAGATCCTAGTAATTTTTTTGATGTATTGGATGTAGCAATGCGGTTAAAACGGAGGGATTCAGATTGCCTTTGCGGCTTAGGTATCTATTTGAGCATATTTCTATGAGAGTATCTCAGGAGGATTCCTGTCGATGAGTGGAAGGCACGGGCGGCGGAACGTTGCTGGGTCGCGGGGGCGCGTCCATGGAGCCGAAGTGCGCCTTCTTGCCGGCGGCGGCGGCGCGGCGCAGGCGCGTAGCGCGCACGAGCTCCGGCGTGCGGGGCCGCCGTATAGGGGTGGTGGATGCCATGCGGAGGTGAGCGTACAGCGGGATCTGGAGTAATATTTATGGTAGTGTTTAACCTTTTCGACGCCATGTTAAATACAAACGCTTCTCAGTCAGACGCTACGTCACCAGTGTCAAAACTGGTGTTAACTTTATGATGAGTGGTCTGTGACCGATTAATCGGTTTTTGGCGTTGAACTTGCGGTGATATATACGGTCTTTAGCGTAGAAAAGGTTAATGGCAGGGTGAACATTATTGTAGAGTAGAACAAAATATGGTTTTTGATAACTCGCGTCTAGAGCCTATCACTCCGGGTAGCCGCAACCTATCCTCTTGCGAATAACTAACCGTCTGTAGCGAGTCATCCAGCACTATCGGCGCCTGCGTCTCCGGCCGGCGTGGCAGGTGGAAGTGGTGCCCCAGTAGGGGTTCCTCGCACGGCGCGCCGAACGTGCCCGTGCGCAGCTCGCGCTCCGTGATGTCGCGCAGTTTGTCGATCTCGATCTGCCCGGGCACGTAGCGGGATACGTAGCCGCTACGGAACACCTGCACACCGGAATAATCGATAAATTTCATAGGTCATTTTTGCTTGAAAAATTCAAAAAAATATTTTGATTTAATTCACAGCGAAACATTAATTTCAACTTTAATCACCAGTCGTGAAAAAAAAAACTTGAAAACTAATGAGAAAATATCGTGAAACTATCGAGCATTTTATGCAGATTTCAAAATTGTATGATACTCGTACATGTACCTTCCTGCAATAAAATAAGTAATAATTTGCATCTTTCGAATGCCCCATAAAAATAAGTTAAAACTAGGAAATCGGCAATTCATGGTACCATACACATAAAAAAAACTAACCTTGACACCTTTCCGAGTGCACACTGGCACTAATAATGTTAAAACCGGTCAAAATGTATGAAAAACTTTAATTCGACAATAACTCAAAAACCGTGCCACTTTTACTGTGGTCATGTTAAGTTGGTTTGGTACCTCTTGACCTGGTCTACCTCCAGTGTCACTGTGACGTGTCATTTATGGGACATGCTGTATATAATAATGGAAAAAACAACAGACAAGGATGCTTAGGAGCCTCTTCAACTACTTAATGATTAGACTTTAGTGCAAGAAGACGTTTTTATTTACCTTCATCGTGGTGAAGCTGGCAACCTTCTTAACATCAGGTGGTACAGCTGTCGTCTCCAGGTTCCAGGGTTTGAAAGAGCCCAGAGTCTGCAGGTACTCGCCGGAGAGACGCCAGACTCGCACGCTGTAATCTGAACTGCCACTGCAAGAACACAATGAGTTATGTAAGGACGACCGTAAAAGACACATATTTTAATATGTGTCTTTTACTCATACTGATACGCTTGCCGTGACCATCGGTGCAATGGGATAGGACAAGTACTAGTACATACCTGCACTACCTGCAGTATGGTCTTCGACGGCTACTAGTGAAGCAGCGAGTTTGTAACTTTGTAGGCGGAGAGCGGGCATATTAACGTGAACCTGGGGGGATTATATTTACCCCATAAACGTGCATTAAGCATTTACCTGAGCAGCAGCTTATACTCGTCGATGTACGCCAGTGTGGTGACGCAACGCACGTGACCTCTATAGCTGTTCAGTAACAAGGGCAATGGCTGGTCGCGTACGCAGCGCTTGGCACGACCTTCAATGCGATCGCGCCATAGGAAAGGAAACTGCAGGCGGAGAGCCGGCATATTTACGTGAACCTGGAGAAAACATTGCGTGATATAAACCTTCCGACACTTCAGTTCCCAAGCTCACAAAATGAGGTCTGATGAAAGAGGTTTCTGTCTGAGGGGGAGAAGGGCAAAGGAACGAAAAATTGCCTAAAAAGTTTGTTAAACACTGACGTCACTGACCTCCTGACTGACGAGATAATTCGTCATAAGCCAAGTCTTGATATATCCTAAAGTAGTGCCAGTGAAGAGGTAGTTGTTTTGCGTGTCAGTAGCCAGTGCCGAGACGTAATCACCGGCCGTGTGCACCGCCTGGAAGGAACCTTGGAACCCACCCGCTGAATGGTCCGACCAAGCTTGCACCATACCGTTTTCGAGCGACACCATCAGTGACGCTGTAAAATAAGGGTAGAGGACTTACAGTATTTTGGTTCGCGTAGCAAGAAATTGTAACTACCTACTTAGTACTTAGTGATGTCCTAATAAATGTTTCAGCTATGATTATGTGCCGACTTGTCCTTGCAGACCAGCGGCCTTTGGGTAGGTATATGGCCAAATGGTACCTACATGCCATGGTTTGCAGACTCATGGGCTCTCACAGCAGCAAGGTGAATACGACTTCCGCATTACTAAGCCTACCGGTCGACTGGACAGGTCAGACAAAGACTGAACTGAACAAGCCTGTTCCATTCCAATACGGTTGAACTTCGCAATCAGACCTTCACAGATGAACTGCAACGTGTAATTTGGACAGATACATAAGGATACTGATATCGCTAACCAACGCGCATGTGTGTAGGCCGGGTCTCAAGGAAGACCATGGCGTGCACGGCGAGATGGCGCATGGCTTGCGCACGCTGCGGGAGTGAGACAGTAGATAAGCGGCGCGCGCGAGCCTTCTGTACCGCTGCTGCCGTGTCCACGCCTCGTCCGCTCATACTACTGCATTGCCAAAACCACACATGATTATAAAAGCCTACAAGATACTATATATTCCTACAAGTCCTACCGCTCAACTTAAGTCAAAAGGAGCTTAAAAGTAACTGTTTTTTTTAATAGGTCCACGTAAGACTAATATGGATAAACGAAGTAAGTCATTCAGGTAGAAACTGCCGTCTACTACCGTACAGGGAACTAATGAGAAGGATAAAGAAGTCCATTGAACTGGCGGCTTATGTGACGATGCTTGAGGAAAAGTGTTGGATATATTTCGGGTCTTCCTTCTGCCAACCTTGGTCTGTGTGCGGATGATGAATGACGTTTTGCGCCCGCGCCGCTGGGACTAGCGGTGCGGCTCAAGTCGCGCTTGTTGAATTGCATCTTGATGCGTAGCATTGGCTCCGTGCAGGAAAACATTCTGAGTAAAATATAAAACTGTAATAAGCAACAGAAATGTACACAATATATTACAGTGTGGCGCGGTTTCTACGTCTAGAGTACATACAGGAATTTTCTTTCATTATAAAATAAAAACGATAAATTTCCTTTTTATAATTAATTTTACGGCTGAGTTTAGTTGGTTTAGTAGGTACCTAGTTAAATTTTATATCAACCAAGAGGGGTTGTATTGCACAATACCTATACCTTACCTACAGAGGCTTTGATAGTAATAGGGTATCTCAGTCATAAATTATGAGAGCTGGTAAACATCAGTATGGTAGGGTGAGAACCTGACTATGCCTTGTCTTCTACAACTTGTCCGTTGTCGATGTTCCCATCATTATCATCATCATCATTTCAACCGAAAGACGTCCACTGCTGGACATAGGCCTCCCCCAAAGATTTCCATAATGACCGGTCCTGCGCCACCCGCAACCAGCGGACTCCTGCGACCTTCACCAGGTCATCAGTCCACCTTGTGGAGGGCCTACCCACGCTGCGCCTTCCGGTTCGCCGTCCGGGTCGATGTTCCCGTATTTTACTTTTTCTCACCTGTAAGGTTGCCCGGTTTCGAGCTTCCACAGTATCATCTCAGAGTTGTAAGAGCTGGTCGCGAGACAGAAAGGCATGCGCGCCGCGGCGGCAAGAACGTCCTCACTGTGCCGCGTCTCCCACGACTTTCCCGTTGTCGCTGTGCCAGTATCCTCAAATTCTGTCACGTGACGATTCCATCCGACTGCCATTATGCTGCAAGGCACGGGATTTTTACATTTGTACATAGGTACATGTACCTACTTATATTCCAAAGCAGTAGTAGCAGCAGAGGAATGCCATATACATACAGTGTACTCGTAGGTTAGTGATGTAGGCTGTAGCTTTACTTACCGTCCTTCAACCCAGAACACGCTTGTAACTTCCATCATATATTCAATCGTCAAATTTCTTAGACATAATCCCGTATTGAAGTTCCACGTCTGTAACGTTCAGATTAAATTACACTTTGCGGATAGTTTCAAGTAACATCGTTTCAAGTTCAAGAATTTGAAGGTGAAGAAGGAGGGGAGAATTCTGATCACAATTCACAATGGATATCGAGGAGCAGGACAGATTTTTACTATATGTTATTAGCAATCTAACCTTAAGGGACCCATCCCTAGCGCCGGTACACAGAAGCTGGTAGCCGGGATCAAAGCAAGCGGCGGTGATCTCCACAGGGATCTTCTCACCGTGAAGCTGCCGAGTATGGGCGTCCCTCATCATGACGTTTCGTTTCCCTGTACACCAAATATTTAAGTATCTCCATAAGCATTATGTGCATCGGCATGGAATATTATCTACATCATTAATGTCGTAAAAATTTAAGAGGTTTGAGTCATCATTTTACCTGCTAGAAGATCTTTCGGTAAATTTGTACGTTATCTTCTATAGTAGAAGTCGAATTGATGATGATACCGTCCACGTCCAACAATTAATAGATACCAAGCCAATAATAATGTAATAACGGACTAACCGATAGAGGGTTCAAAAATGGCCACCGTGTTATTTGCTAAACGATATTTTGGTAAATCTTTACCTGTTAGCGGGTTCCAACTGATGATGATACTGTCCAACCCGCATGTAATCACCACCTTGAAGAGCGGGTTGTAGAGCACCTTCGCGATAGCTCTCGAATGTGTAAAGCCATCCGTATGATTGGTATTTAGCTGCTCATCAAGCACGAGGACAGCTATCTTGATGGCAGCGAGAATGAATTCGCGCGTGGCCGGGTTGTAGACAGCTGAGATCGGGGTGCGCTCGCCAATTTCAGGTGGCACGTCTATAAACGTCTGTGAATGCGCAGAACTTTAATCCCATCTGTCGCACGCAAACCAGAATTTCTAGTGGAACATACTCGTATTAATTCTCACTGGTCGCGGTTAACTTGATTCGCCCATGAGTCTATTTGTCTGCGCTCGGTAAATAAATGGAAGAGTCGAGTAATAGAAAAATGACAAAATATATTACGTTAAAGTTAGTAGACTGAAAATATTGGTGACTAAGTTGAAGAACTCCTATCCTATTTGGATCCACATCCAAAGTAGGGTCGATTTTAGGTTTTTAATTAACCCTTCCGTAAGCAGGTATCCATATATCTCACCTGAACACAAGCCTGCCCCTGAACGTCCCAGACCTTAATAACCCTGTCTCTCGCCAGCGAGTAGATGGTTTGTCCACCGTTCTGTAGCACCAGCGCAATGATGCCGGCGTGGTGGCCTTGAAATACCAAGTTGGGTGCGGCAGGAACGAAGGGGCTCCACACGCGTACCGTGCAGTCCGGGCCACCAGTCACTAATACGTGGGCTTCTTCGTCAAATGCGAAGCAGTGGATGCCCTTGAAGTTAAGCATATGTTTAATTAATCATTGGCTTCAAACTAAGTCATTCAAATACTGTTGTCAAATACAACAAAAATTTGATTTTTGGAAACAATCTCTTCCCTTTTGTGACAAAATACAGTAGGGTCCGATAGAGTGGACCTCAACTTCTTTCCTTGAAGTCAGCCACATGTGCATATTTCTCCAAACCCAATCAACCGTTGTTACCTTATCGACGTGAAACACATTGTGTGTCTTGGAGCCCTGCAGATCGCACATGAGCAGTGCGTCGGGGCACGTGGCGCAGGACACGAGGCAGTGCAGCGGCGAGTAGTATGACACTTGTCGCACCCAATCTGTGTGGACCCGGGCTTGTTCGATCAGACGCATTGCTGGGAGGGCGTCTTTCTATAACGAAAACTCTCGTAGCAGTACACAATTTTCAAGTTTGCCGAACTTCGGTACCTAACTTTAGGCATGTAACGGTGATTTAATTTAATGTATTGATTATACACCTAAGTTCAAATCTGACAATAGCAACACAAAAATGACACTGACAATCGTCGTACCTTGCGTTGTAAATCAATATGTCGCAACGTCTGCAACGGTTTTCCCGCTTCATTCCGAAACGGCCCCCGCTCGATTGGGGAGAACTGCAGCACTCGCACAAACCCACCAACGTCTCCGAGGATCAGAATGCATTTCTCGTTGATGTCCTTTTGGAAGTAGTAGTGCATTGTGCAAATCTGCAGAGAGATTAAACGATTACCTACTTAAACCCCAGGCAGCCCAGCTCAGTTCTCAACTAGTTTTCTAAATTGTTTTAGAAAGGACAGCTCTTCGTAAATACAGCTTACAGCTTCAGGGTTCAATGTTTTATATCTGAGGATATTTACAAAAGTGGACTAAAGTACCTATATGCCGCATCGTTAGATACTAGCCATGTATTCCCAGCTGGTGATGACGATCTTGAGCGTGAACGTCTTGGCCGTGATATCGTAAAAGCGTAGGTCACGCTCCATAGAGCTGGTTACCAGCATGTTTACGTCCGGGAGGCACACGCAGTCTGTTACCCATGTGGTGCGCACTTTCAGAACAGCTGGCAGGGTTAAACACATTGAGGTTAAAGTTACTTTAACAAGATAGACGATTACAATTTTTCGGACGAGTTAAAGGAGATGCCAAGCAAATACTGTCGAAATGCGATGTTTGCCAACATACAACTTACTACAAGAAATTAAAATAGTATTTTATACAATCGTGATATAATGAAGGGTTTTTCAGTCGAGTACTGTGTTTAGGCCACGAAGCTTGCTGAGTGGCCTAAGTAAGGTACGAGATTGAAAAACTTAATTATATTACGATTGTATACAATACTTTTTCTACGAGTCATCATCATCATCATCTATGGAGGAACAATTTCATCATTCAATTTCATTGACTTAACAAGGATGTAACACAAAAAGATGGCCGGCAGGCCGGCGCGGTCGGCGCAGGCGTGGGGCGCGCGCTCGGCAAAGTCCCAGGCGGCATCGCAAATAAGTATACAATTTGTATGAAGTTCTATTATAGTTGCCTACAGCGTATCGAAATGAGATATTATAGTTGAGTTGGACTGTCGAATATCGAAAAGTATGAGCTTATATTTTTGTCTATGTACTCGTAATTGGCAGATTAAAGTCGGCGAGTAGAAAATAGTATTTTATACACGTGCAATCGTGATATAATGAAGGGTTTTTCAGTCGAGTACCGTGTTTAGGCCACGAAGCTTGCTGAGTGGCCTAAGTAAGGTACGAGATTGAAAAACTTGATTATATTACGATTGTATACAATACTTTTTCTACGAGTCATCATCATCATCATCTATGGAGAAACAATTTCATCATTCAATTTCATTGACTTAACAAGGATGTAACACAAAAAGATGGCCGGCAGGCCGGCGCGGTCGGTGCAGGCGTGGGGCGCGCGGTCGGCAAAGTCCCAGGCGGCATCGCAAATAAGTATAGAATTTGTATGAAGTTCTATTATAGTTGCCTACAGCGTATCGAAATGAGATATTATAGTTGAGTTCGACTGTCTAATATCGAAAAGTATGAGCTTATAGTTTTGTCTATGTACTCGTAATTGGCAGATTAAAGTCGGCGAGTAGAAAAAAATATAAAAATGCACTGACGACTGGATGAATAAGCAGTACGAAGCATCGTCATATCCAACGTCCACCAGTTGAGCTGTCCGTCGCGACTCGCGGTAATGTATACGCCCTGCATTGGTGTCATGCTGCGATCCTGTGCACATAATATAAATAATTAATGAATAGTTATATAAAATAAAATGTCTTTAATTTCGCTTTTAATAAAAACTATTGAAATAAGCCGAAATCATATATGGACTTTCCTTGTTAGCTAACTAGTGTAAGTGATTGAAAGGGACTATTTCAAGCCTCTAAATGATTGAAGGTTGAATTATAGTACATTGTGGAGGTAAGTACAGGATTACTAACGAGAGTCTGTTAGAAACCCGACGCAGCAGGCGGAGGGCTTTTAATGACTCGAGTTTGTAATCCTCTTACCGACCGTGATGCATACAATGTTTTTCATCACACTTGTAAGGGAAAAAACAAATATACCAATTAATCTATTTAATAAAGTTGAATAATACACAGTAATGTTAGTTTGTAGCCAAGTTTGAAGATTTGGAATAAGCCTTAGCTGATGCAAAACCTCCTTAGTCTGAAGTGAAATGACGTACGATATTTTAAAACTAAACTCATAACTCCCTCGGGAGTTATATTGTACTAAAATCCATAACTCCCGAGGGGACTAAATCGGCTCTAACCGCTCTATACGCCTGCGCGTTATAACACAATTACCGAGCAAGTGTGATGAAAAGAATTAAGTTGTCAGTTCAAAAACTTTTGAGGTTATCATGTTACCATGACCTAATACATATTTATTTAACCTTTGCAACATCAGGACAGAAGCATATCTTGGATATGGGATGTCGGTGCTGAGAGCGCATGATGGTGGGCCGCCCCATGATGGCAAGCTGCAGCGACGCGCGTTGGTTTTCAGGATCGTTGGTGAAGTAGCCCAGCAGTAGGTGCGACACCAGCTCGTCCCATTCCATCTCGCCATCGCGGTTTGTGTTTATCTAGGCCGAGTTTAAGAAAGTAATGATTCATAAAGAACATAAAACCTGGGAAGCCCCCTGAAGACGCCAAGAGTCACCGCCCTATTTCTTTGCTGTGCCATACTTAAAAGCTGTTCAAACGTCTTCTGCTCAACAGACTAACAGACGGGTTTCCGGCCCGGGAAATCGTTACAGGCCAAACTCTTAAACTGACGCAGCACATTGAGGATGGTTTCGAGCTTGGCATGGACATTGGAGTGGCTTTCGTCGACCTATCGGCAGCCTACGATACTGTGAATAAGATCCTACTGTTCAAAGTTGCAGCTGTTACTCAGGAGTCAGGACAGGGGCTTCGTGAGCTTCTCATTGAGCTACTACGAAACCGTCGCTTCCAGGTCAATTTTAATACGGGAAAGAGTCGATGTCGCAACCAAAAGAATGGTCTCCCTCAAGGTAGCGTGCTTGCGCCAACTCTCTTCAACATTTACACCAACAACCAGCCAAGGCCACATGGAACCCAACGCTTCCTTTACACGGACGATCTTGCCGTCGCAGCGCAATGCCGCTCCTTCGAGGACGTGGAGGGGACTCTGAAGCTATTGCAAGGCTAACTGCCTCCGGCCAAACCCTAGTAAAACCCAGACATGTGCGTTCCATCTGCATAACCACCAAGCAAGACCTCTAGTAGTAAAGTGGAATGGGACAACAATTGAACATTGCCCTGACCCACGATACCTGGGAATCGCTCTGAATAGAGCGCTTACTTACAAGACCCACTGACCAACACCCGCATGAAGTATGATTTTTAGCCGGAGAGTATGCTTGCCCGGTCTGGCATCGGTCGGTCGGTCTGGTGACCGCTGCGCTAAACGACACTTGTCGCATCACCACGGGCTGCCTAAAGCCAACTCCTCTCAACAAGCTCTACCCACTCGCGGGCGTCGCCCCGTTTGTCATCCGTAGAGAGGTTGCCTGCCATGTCGAAAAGTAGAAACAAAAGTGTGACTAGCGGCCACCCTCTTCATGGACAATGGACATATCCTGCCACCTCCTCGCCATAAAAGCCGCAAAAGCTTCATGCGGAACACCAGTCCGCTGCGGAGTGACCCGTCTGATGTGCGCCGCATGCTATGGGAAACCCGTTGCGCCCCGCCGGACCAGTACGTGCCTGCCTTGGAGTTGCTACCGCCCATATACCGGCCATAAACAACCGTGGCCCATTTGGAAATCGTTAAATAGGCTTCAGGTTCCAAGTTGGTCGCTGTAAGCATACAGCCCGCTAGGGTCTGCTCCGTAGCTATTCAACCCAATGTGCCTGCGGAACGACACTGCAAACCATGAAGCACCTGTTGGCCTGCCCAGCGCGCCCATGTTGCTGCTCGGAGCTCGACCTGATGGACACGAAGCCCAGGGCTGTAAACACCACCACGTATTGGGCATCTCAAGTATGAGGAGGGAACCTCGACACGAAGAAGAAAAATAAACATCGACATGCTCTTGGATGGTTTTATTTCGGAGTGATAATACTACCTAAGAAAACGACAGTTATGATGCTCTCTAACCTACTGTTACTGCGTACGATTGGTTGTCAGACTATATCTTGACTTCTCATTGTTCTGGTGAACAATAATTTTAAAAAACCGGCCATGACGTGCGAGTCGGACCCGCGCACTCGCACATATAAAGGATGCTTCCTCATTTCATTTATGATCCTAGGTCTCAGTACTTAAAAATACTTGCAAAATTTCGTGATTCTAGATCAACGGAAAGTACCCTATACGTTTTGATTCCCAATGCAAATGCATGGGAAATACGACATAAACGGCAGTATCTCTTCTCTTGATCGCGTTGACGTATAGGTTTGGTTTTTTTCACAGCTTCAAGGGACTGTAGACTTGTGTATGTGGTATTAATTTCAACTTGCTACCTCTACGCATTCCCGAGATACCGGGTCTTGACAGACAGACGTATGGCCGGACTAACGGACAACAAAGTGTTCCAAGAACCCGGTATGGAATCCTAAACACAAGTAGGTATACATACGAGTTAAGGGGGCATAGGGCGTTTGGGGAAGTGCTACCTTCAGAAACAATATCTTGAAATCATCATCATCGTATTCTAAGTTTAACTGGGTCCTCAGTAGCTCCCTGAACTCATTCGGCAGCAATTTGTGCGTGTAGGCCTCCTGGAAAGCGGTCTTGAGTACTATCATATCGGCCATGGAGCATCGTTCGTGCAACGGCACGTTGCGATAACGCTGACGCACTGTAAGTGAAGGAGACGCGTCGGACACTTTTGAGGGCGTCGATAGAGCCATAATTTCGCTTTCATTTGCCATTGTTTTTATTAAAAATAATTATATTATTTAATTGTATAATATAAAATAATTATATGACAAAGCAGTTTGTTTTTATTGTTGACAGAGCAGCGTCAATCAAACCAAACTGACGTTTAAAACTTCGCGCAATCGGGCAGGAACTATGGAGGAACGGAACGAAAAGGAAATTGCATAGGCGTTTCTTAACAATCTTAACTTACGTTACGCGGGGCTTTAAGAGTTTTGCTGTCTTGCACTGAGAAAAGATTTTACAAAAAACGCCTTTGAGCTGTCAAAGTGGGCTATTCGATAACATAACCTCTAGAATCTAAAATAATCTAAATCCTATTAATTTAGATTTTGAAAATGCAGCTAACTTTAAGGCTGTTTAGTAACAGACACCCGGCTTTCATTGCTAGGACAGTCTTTGTGAAGAACAACAACGTAGACGATGCTTGCAGGCTAGTGAACAGAATCCTGGGCAAGGAAGGTATCTTGGAGCAGTTCAGACTAACGAGATACTACGAGAAACCTTTCCAGGTATCGCCCGGTTTACGAATTCGATTAAAATCAAGTTAAAACTATCATACTTGCTCAAATCTTCAACAATTGCTTTACCTAGATTTGTAAAATGCTCAAATTTATGTTATTGAAAATTATTTTTGCTACTTTTGTATAAGTACTACAAGTTACTAAATTGTTTCAGACGAGACGACGAATCAATCATGAAAAGTGCAAAGCAATATACAATGAAGATATGGAGAGGAAAATTCAATTTGTGCTTCGCAAGAACAGACATGAGCCCTTCCCAGGATGCCACTGATGTCAAACAATGAAATGTTCAACATGAGAGTTCTCTTGACAACAAATGCAATGCCATTTATAGGTCATAAAATGGTCATTCTGCGTACCTATTGGTTAAAATGTAATGTAGTGTAGTGTTAGAACACTTTCACTGCTAGGAACCTGCTAGTCAGGTTCTTTTCTTTAAGATTAATAAACTACCTTGGCACTGAATGTGTGTTAACATTTGAAAATTATTGTGCAATTTCGTTAATTTGTGGAAACCCTAGTACCTACTTATGAATGGGAAGTATGTACGAGAAGACAGAGATAGGTAAAATCGCCGTCAATGGAACTTATTAACAATGTAAACAAAAGGCACCTCACATGTTTTGTCACTGTTTCTCGTTGTATTTTCACACTACCTCATCAAACACCACTGAAACCACTTGCTATTGAAACCGTTGTATTATCATAACATACAAAACAAAAGATATATAAGTTAATCAATATGGCTGTTTGTTTACATTGTTACATGAATAAATAATTTAGATTGCATTTGTTGTTAACATGAAATCTTATCATATTATAAATTAGAATTAGAATATGTAAATAAAACACTCATAAAAAAGACAGTCATTCATTTTTGCTTATCACAAAAAATACAGAGTCTTAGCAAAATATTTACAAGTGAATATTGTCACATTACAAGTCTGAGGTTATAAAAATAGAGATAAGGATAATGGTTGAAGCGACTAGATATTTTTGGCGCGGAGGCAGGGCGTAGGGTCACGTGTAGTTGTAGCAGTTATGCCGGAACTGAAACAAACAAATTTATCAGGTTTGCAATACAATATTAATCCCCACACAATATAATATATATTCATAATATGTGCTTGAATTTAGTAAAAGTTACGACTTTGTTGGTTGTTTCTACTTTCTAAATAAATATTTATGGCTTTATTACCACTAGAGATCGACCGATTATGGACTTTGCCGAATAAGTATACTTGGCCGAACATTCGGTTTAGCTCTTACCAAACCGAATATTCCATTGCGCTATATCGCTAGAAAAAGGTGTTGACAGGTCCGCACGTCTTTTAGATCATCAGATCCTTACTGCTAATACATGAAAATCCTAACAAAAGGGATGTTGGGATAAATAGGGGTGCAAAATTTACAAAATGATAAATATTTTTTGATCTAGTCTTTAAAGTTCGTTAAAATATTCCGTACTAAATTTTAAAAAAAGTTGTAGAGTAGGTAGAGTATATGGCTGGGGACTAGGTAGATTGTATAGATACAAACTAGTGCATTTGGAGTAACCTTCCCCTTCGGCCGAATAAGAACATTGAAAACTTTCCGAATATTCGGCCTATCTCTAATTAGCACCTTGTCAAACCGACAATGTGATACATTTTGCTGAAATCATTATCAAACGGAGTGTTTACTCCTTGAACATGACGCTTGCAAGTGTCGAAATATCGGGTGCTCAATAAAACAAACATACATGGTACTCGTAATATCCCGTTTCAAATATTAGTTATATTATAATGCAAATGACCATGTTAGCTTAAAATCGTATAAACAACTTTTAAACGGACAAAAAACAAAAAACGATTCCTGACGCGTCCTCGCCATCTTGAATATCAACCGGAAGACCCACACTGGGCCTATACCACGAAAATCGAACGATTCCGGATTTGTATCTCCATCTCTGTCGCACTTGCATATTGGTGTGACAAAGAGATTTTCCCGTCAATGCCAGTTTTCGATGTTCGTGGCAGGCCTGCAGAATGAGTCTCGCGAGGAAATTGCCGCGCGTAGCAGCTCGGTTTAATTAAGTAGACCTGCCAATTTCACCCGATAATTAGGTACATTGTGTCACACATACCTGCACATAGAAATGGTATCGGTAACAGCGGTGGCAGGTCTTGATCCCGCAGCGGTAGCTTAAACCTCCCTGTGGCTTGCCTTTGCAGTACTTGAGTCCGCATGGATACCAGTTTACGCACACCTGTAAAAAAAGAGAAACGGAATAATGGAATTTTAGTAATTTTTACAAGGCATATCGAATCACGGACATAATTGACCAATGATATTACAAAAAAACCGACCAAGTGCGAGTCGGACTCGCCCACCGAGGGTTCCGCACAAAGGTGGCGCGGAACACTCAGTGTGCGGCAATTATACGGTTTTAGGATTTTCTCCTGCACTTGTGCTACAAGCTCCTGCTTTTCGACAAATTTCGTGATTCTAGGTCAACGGGAAGTACCCTATACATTTTGATTCCCATTGCAAATGTATGGGAAATGCGACAACAACGGCCGTATCTTTTGATTGCGTTGATGTAGAGGTTTGGTTTTTTTCGCAGATTTGTGTAATATGTGGTGTAAATTTCAACTTGCTTGACGGACGGACAAACAACAAAGTCATCCTATACGGGTTCCGTGTTTTTCCTTCTGAGGTACGGAACCCTAAAAACCGGCCAACGAGCCGGACTCGCGCACGAAGGGTTTTGTACCATTACCTATCTATATAAAAAAGGGATTTTTGTTGTTGTTGTTTGTCAGTAATAGGGTCCCGTTTTACTTTTTGTGAACGTATTGAATTAAAAACAAACTGATCACATTATTTATCCAACCGACTTCAACACAAGGAGGATGTTTGCTACGAGTACCTACGTTAATTAAGAATCGATTTTGATGAAATTAAATCTTGGAAAGCACATGGATGGTATTTCCCCCACCAATTACCCCAGATTTTTATACCTTGTTTTTTTTGCTTACTGTTGAAATCTTGCGCTAACAGTGTTTCCTAACTGGCGACCAGAGACTTAGATCTTACCTCCATGTGATAGATGCACGCAGGGCGGCAGCGCTGTCCGCCCCAGCGCTCACTCAAGGAACGCCGTCACTAGGCTCGCATACGACGTTCAGCAAGCTATTGAAGTAGTATTCTGCGATAACAGACAACCAGAGATTTAGCTCATATATACCTCCATATGGCAGATGCACTCTTTCCCACGCTCAGTTTCGTTGACACAGGGCGGCAGCGCAGCGCCGTCCGCGTCCAGCGCGCGCTCAGGAAACGCCGTCACTAGGCTCGCATACGAAGATTGATCTAAGCCTGTCGAATAAATCAGCCATGTGTCATGTTACAGAAATAATAAATACACCGGTACATAGCATGTTGGGCCAAGCTTAGTGTTGGGTGTTCGCCACAGGGCCGTTCATTTGCACCGTCCTATTTCCATTTGGTCCTATAAATTTTGTTTTAGGCCACATGTCCAATTGTTCATAGGTTACTATAGTCTGACAAGCGAGCGAGCGCAGTAACAGTAGGACAAAAAAACTATTTCCATTCCTCTTTTCAGGGTGGTAATACTAGCGTAAGAAAAAGACAGTATGATGCTCTCTATCCTACTGTTACTGCGCTCGTTGGGTTGTCAGACTATAGGAGATATTTTTTCAGTGTAAAGTTTTAGGAGGAGTGGCTCACCAGGTCTCGGCGCCCAGCGCGCCAGATCAGCCTGGCGCAGGTACACCCTGTCCTTGGCGTGCTTGCAGTGGGCGGCGGCGGGCGCCGACAGGAGCCCCAAGGCGCGCGCGCCGGACGCCGTGGCGGTGGTCTGCCGCCAGCCGCGGGCCTCCTCTGCCACGCGGACCGTGCCAGGGTTTTTCTGAAACAACACATATCCATTTTAAATATGAACTGAAATGTGAATAACAAGTTAAACGTAAATCTTATATTTTTCGAAAAAAAACTCAATGTCATCCATGTCTTGATAATGATGCGGTAGTAAAATAAAATCTTAGTGTATGTAGTTGGGTAAAAACTAGACCTCGTAACAAAACTGATAATACACATGGGCATATTTGAATAAATATTTGTGTTGCACTTTTTTAGCAAGAGTGACAAAGCCAAAATTGTACAACATATAGGTAAGATACAACGAATAAGTGTGTAAATAGCAGGCATAAATTAGTAAAAGTCCACAATTGAAAAAACAAGGACATTTTATTTGTCAGAAATTGATGAAAATGTGTGCAATATATCCTATATAATTTCTATGGAAAGGGATAAAAGCAAACAAACCACAAATCAAAATAGGATGTGAACAAAAACGGACCTGTCTAAGCTTAGCCATGGCGTCAGGAGCAATGAAGTCCGCCTGTGCAGCGTGAGTGAGGAAGCACAAGGTCTGCGCACCAGTCTGCCCCAGCTCCTCTTCTGCGGGGATCACCACCTTCATGGCTTCCACTTCCTAGAGTAGTATTTCCAAAAATGTATTTCAATAATCTCAGAATAAAAATATATGAGAAAGCCTTTGTAAATCTAAAGCGAAATCAGGATTGTGAATGGTCAAGGAATTTGGTTTTTGTGCCACTTTGTACCTTCTCACAGTAACAATAAAATAAGTTCTCTAATGGTTTTACATTGTCAATGTGATAACAACAATGTGGCAGAGAAGTCAAATTCCTGGACTGTAACAAAATGTTATGGCAAATGTGTGTGTATAATAGGCAGACATGCTGTGATACATGCTGCGCGCAATCTGGACTTGATTGCCTTAATCAGTTATAATATAAATAATGTATTATGAACTAACATTAGCGAAGTCGACGAGCTGTGAGACGAAAACACCGTCGATCCGCAGGAACTCCAACGTCACCGTGTCCTCCGAGACGTTAGCCGTAATGCTCTCCTGCACCACATCGCCGCCCTGCATCACGCTCCCAAGTTAAACATTCATATATATGTCCACGCATCAGCGTATCTTAATATCTGTTATACGGCCTAGCTATAACTCAGAATCAACCTTTAAATCTCAGAAGAAGCTATATAGTCTCAGAAGAAACCACCCTATAGAAAATGCCATGCATATAAATCATTACAAGTTATAAAGATTATCATATAATTTTACCGACATAAACGTAAACATAATCTAGTACAATTACCTGATTTTTAACATTGATGAGGAGTTGCAAACTAGAGGGGCAAATGAAGAAACAGAATAAGTAAGTTAATACAAATAATTTCATTTCCTCCCCTTTAATTCAAGTTTTTGTATGGATGAATACATGTATTTTGATTTGATTTATTTTATATTTATTTTGACAAACTTGACAGTTCTGATTGGCATTTCTCGGATTGTGCCACAGAATAAATAATAGTACAAGTACAGAAGACCCTCTGTTTTGATGTTCACGAATGCCGCCTTTTTACGTGCCTATTAATTATTATTAGCACGGACCGCACGCGAGCCGCGCTGTCATTGAGTTCTATTGCCCGGCGCGAAGGTCGATATTACTCCGCACCTCGCCGAAGATAGGGTTGTCATTTTTTTGAACGACGTCGGTGGCAAACAAGCATACGGTCCGCCTCGGCGACAATAAGATATTTCAATGTACATATCACCTACGCATCTTGTACCTACCCTTGATCCAATAATATACACACACAGAATACGCGAATTATAAATATTAAATAGCAAGCGTGGTATATCTACTTGCATAAATTATTACACTTAGCAGCTACTTAGGTAAATAACACCGAAAACATAACAGGCGTGTGACCGCAAACCGTAACGAAGATCGTAAAGTCTATCTCCATCTCTGTCACACTTACTAGTCGAGTGACAGAGACGGAGATAGACTTTACGATCTTCGTTACGGCACAGAATACATATTAGTACAAGTACAAAACTCCCTCTCCAACAACTCGTTTAAAGAAATAACCACTCATGTTACGATAATACTAAGTTAAAATTCCGACCGCGCAACGCTGGATGCCTACAATTATATTCACGTAAAGTGCGCTCTCTTTCTATCGCGTAACTCGTTCCTTTTATGATGATATCAATGTTGTCTTCTTTTAATATAATCTTAATACTTAGTTACTACCTTTTTATATTGCTCTACTTTAGCTCGAATAAACCTAAGATATATCTAAGTGGTATGTAGGTTTAATTCTAATAAATTTGCGTGCAACTAGTTAGGCATAGGTACATACTTAGATAGGTACCTTAATTGAAACAGGCCTGATGAACCTACCCAAAGGCCTTGAATAATTCCGCCCTTTAGTTATTTTAATATAAATAAAATTCTCTGACGGCGGTCGAATCAGTACGTAGGTATGCGACGAACAACTCTCGCGCGTGCGTCACCGCTCGCCCGTGAGTCCCTACTGATTTGGCCCCTAGCAAGGGGTACTTACAGTTCGATACCTACACGCGCGAGTGGGACAGGCCTGATTGTGCTGACGAAGAACGCTCCGTGTACTGTTTGTTATAAGTAATAGGTATTAAATTATCTTATTTCGCAGTGATTTTACAAAGAAAAAGTCTCAACAAGTTAAAATTCCTACAAGTTTGGACGTAATAAATAATTAATACGCAGGTTTTTTTTAATTAATGTCAATTAATTTATTAGCATACAACTGTACCACACTTCGTAAATGCGCACTTTTAAGTTCCATTTTACGCAAAATATTATAAAATGTGAATTTGATTTAAAAAAAAAATCAAGAATTATATATTTTGTTTAATTTTATTAAATCAAATGTTTTGAAAATAAGATTAAGTCGTTACGCTTTAATTTTTTTTGCTTATGAAATTTACACCGAAATACTTTTTGTTAGGTACTTGAGTCGCATTGTCCTGAATTTAATTCAGTGAATTTTCTACAGGCTTTCAGCAGCGTTTTATTATGTTTTTTTATTGCAACGAAGTAATATGTTTTAATTTAAAATTTAATTAGATTTATGCATGTGTAACTAGAAATAGTCCTAGCTTGCGCCATTTTTCTATGACATGATAATTTTATTTTTGAGGTCATTACATTACGACACGATTGCGCCCGATGCGCGTCCGAACGCCTCGGTGAGACACGAACGTCGTTCGAAACGGAGAGAAGGGCGATGTTGTACTCAGCGAAGAAAGACAGCTGTCGCTTCATTTTCAGCTGATTTTTGTGTACGCTTCGAACTGCACTAGCGATTCAAGAGTTTCGTAACGTGAAAGAGTTTTGAGATTGCTATACCGATTTCGCATCGCAGACAAAGGGCATAAAAAGGGAACAATCGAGAAGCACAGCTCACCGTGACGAACAAAGGGAGATGGTCCATTGAGCGCGGGTGGTGCGTAGTGGACTGTCGTGACGTCAGAGCGCGAGCGTCGCCGGGGCGTCGGGCGGTCAGCAGCGCCAGCACGGGCCGATGCGGCGCGCGCGGGACTGAGCTCGGCGCTCGGGGCAGCGCGGCGCTCTCGCTCCGCCAGCCTGGCCTCCACTGACTCGGGCGACGAGGGCGCCGGGCATCGGCCGCCGCGCAAGCGGTCCCGCAGGCTGTCGCCGCCAGCGCCCGCCATGCAGCAGCCCACGGCCAACGGCCAAGCGGCCCACGTCAATGGGGACGCTGATCGCAACGGCGCCCCGCCAGCGCCTGGCCCGCGCATGGCCCAGACTGACCGGGAGATTGTGCGTCTTATAGGCCAGCACCTGCTCTCCATTGGTCTTGAGTGAGTACTTATTATTGAATGTTCTTAGGCATACATATTTATATCAGCTGCCCAGTACTCCTATACAGACTCAAAACACAATAAATGAACTAGCTAATCAAGCTGCCGACTAATCTGGTCAACCACCAGTTGCTCTGTAAAACTGAGCTGTAACCTAGTAATTCTGTTTTCCAAATATGTAAGCAGATTGTGCTCTTTTTCACATTTTCTATTAGTTAAGTTCAAACATAATTAATGTAAGACCAGTAATGAAACTCTGTCAAGGTGTGAGACAACTTAAAGTAATGCTAGTTCTTGCCCTTGACCAATAAACTTGATGCAATCATGATCTAAGTCATTGTCCCCTAACTTTTGTATCAACAAATTTGACTGTCAACAATGGTATTAATTATTTCAGCTAGCAAACCCATTGCTGTAAAAAACTTGACAATCCATTGTTTGCATGTCTTTGTGTTGACAATTCTTTGTTATTCAAATTCAGATGTTAGATGTTAGCTGAATTTGAATCTAAGGCTTATCCAGACCAGAGAGTAAAGAATAAAATCAACAATGGTTTATTTGTATATTTCACTATATGTGTTTATACATTTATGCAAGTCATGGTTCTATCTGGTAAAGTATTAGTATTAGTAATTTAGTATTTTGCACAGCCATAAACACAGCATCAAAACAAGTTGCCTATTTAGTTTGCTTCCTGTTATGCTAATCTTGACTACAAAACAAAAGTTATTTTGTTTGTTAACCTTATTATCTATTGTAATAGTAAAAATAGTTTTTTTTTCACAAAAACCTGGTATGTGAGAATGATATTTAATGTTTTAATATACTATAACAACATATAACAAGATATGCACATCTGTCTTTGAAGTCATTGACCTTGTGGGTGCTAGGTCACTGATCTTTTTGTTTGCTGATTTAAAAAGCAGGCAGTAATTTCACTTTTATAGATAAATATTAGACAGGCAAAATCTTGTCATCTTCATACATCATTGTATTAGAATAAATAATAATCCTGTAAATATTCATCATGCACACACAAATAAGTCTCCTTACCAGGATTAAAACATTGCACCTTCAGCAGGCTGTTAAAATAACCTTCTCTGAAGTGTTCTTTTGAAATGTAGATAATTCAGAAAGATTGTGGATAAAATAATTCTGACTGAACTTTGGTACCATAACATTGTATAGTCATCCAACCTTCATAAGCACGTGAAGTTTCAGCTTATTCAAATAAAAGGAATTTAGTCAAATTCAAGCAAGCTTGCTTGCAAGACTGCCAGAATTGAGCGGGCTCTAGAGCACCTGGTGTGCTCATTCACCCCAAATTTGACACCCCAGATTTGACACCCCTGAACAAACAAACGCAAAGCAAGTTAAATAAAAGCGTGTAAAAACATATTTGGAACTCATGACCTTATAATTGTTAATGTCTAGCCAATTTGCAGCTAAGAGATGTTAACTTGTACTTATTTAATTAAAGTGACCAATAATTTAATGTCATGTTGTTTTAGGTCCTAGGGCACCCTGGAGGTGCATAGGGCCTTCACAAGATCCTTCCACACCTTTCTATCTTGATCTTGAGCAACCTGCTTGGCTTTGCTCCAGCTCCATGCCTTGCCTCTGTGCCCGTAGAGCCAGACTTTTAGGGGGTACGCCAAGGATTCTGGTAGCCTGAGCGGTTTCATAAGGAGTGACCTTCACCGGTTTTGCTAATATTAACATTCTTTCAATATTTTGTTAATAACTTTTCACTCTACTTGACTGTGGTGCTGCCCTGACATTTGACAGCTAGTTAATTATTTGTCTGACAAATCAAGTCTTGAGAATAGATTTAAAAAAAGTGCCTCCCTTTCTTTCGATGTGGCAATAAGCGTAAGAAAAGACAGTATGACTCTCTGACTAAGCACAAATCAGTATATGTAGATCTTTGTTAGTATATATATATGAAAATGCCCTTATATGTCCTGTCTGCAATGTCATAGCCTATATTTTCGCTACCACACGCAAAGCATTTTTTTTTCCATTTTGATGTAATTCCTAATCATATTACAAATGTTTCATTTTGTGCTATCTAATTATTGTGTTATTTATTAACCACAACATTATGTAACCATGATAAGTTCTGCCAGTGTATAGTACATTATTAGTAGGTATTACTTTATATCTTTCATGTTTACCTACTTACAAAACTAATAAAGCATGAAATTGTAGCTCATAAAACTAAAGAGTAGTAGACAGGGAGAGGTTTATCATTGATTAATTATAAGAAAGAGTGAGACAACAGATGTTCCACGCTTCTACAATGGATTGAAGAGGTCAAAAGCATATGGACATCATTTCACTGCTTTTCAATAGCCAAATTGACTGTGGCCCCTTTAATTTAAGTAGTTTGGCTAATATGGTTTAAATATAAAGGGCCAAGGGTTCTTAATAAATTCTTCACAGTGTAGAATTCTAAATAAACATTTACCTACTGTTCTCTAAATGAATCAATACTCACTCCTTTCGTTCCATACATTAGTCAGTGAAGTAGTAAGATTAGGTAATATTAATTCACTGTATTATGGAATTTTTATTCCAGAATACACAATTTGGTATACTTTACAAAATACCTAACATCTGAAATGGTGGTGCCTAACCTAGACCTACAACTTTAAACAGCAGTTTAAATCCACTTTTTCCGAATGTTGTTCTTGAAAACGATTTTTAAGTTAGTTTGTTGTAACTTTATTATCTCAAAAAGACATGAGTAGGTATAGGTTTTAGGTTCCGTGGCCAAAATGGCAAAAACGGAACCCTTATAGTTTCGTCCTGTCCGTCTGTCCGTCCGTATGTTACAACGGTTTTACTACTAGCTATAAAGCGTATGTATGCTAATGATATTGCAGCTAGACTGCTAGAGGTTTATTGTGTGCCGCTACTTAGCGTTGCACATAAATGACGAAATTAACTATTTTTAAGGGGGCAGGTACATGTAATTAAAAATGTCAAAAAGCTCTTTTTCCAATATGTTGTTATGGAACCCTCCATTATGTGTGGTTCGACACGCACCTGGCCGGTTTTTTCTTACTGCTTGCTTACTGCTACTAACGTATTTCCGCTACCAAATACAAAAAACATTGCGAATGTTTTAACGGCGACAGTCGGTTTGGATCTACTGACCCTATAACTGTGAATGTAATGACAGACGCAGCGCCGCGCTGGTGATGGAGGAGTCGGGGCTGCACCTGGAGCACCCGGCGGCCGCCACGTTCCGCGCCCACGTGCTGGCCGGCGACTGGGGCAAGGCGGACCACGAGCTGCGCGCGCTGCACGCACTCCTGCAGGGCGAGCAGCTTGACCCGCACTCACTCGCGGTATGTATGTGCGAGCTACTGTCCCACTGCTGATGGAGGAGCTGCACCTGGAGCACCCGGCGGCCGCCACGTTCCGCGCCCACGTGCTGGCCGGCGACTGGGGCAAGGCGGACCACGAGCTGCGCGCGCTGCACGCACTCCTGCAGGGCGAGCAGCTTGACCCGCACTCGCTCGCGGTATGTATGTGCGAGCTACTGTCCCACTGCTGATGGAGGAGCTGCACCTGGAGCACCCGGCGGCCGCCACGTTCCGCGCCCACGTGCTGGCCGGCGACTGGGGCAAGGCGGACCACGAGCTGCGCGCGCTGCACGCACTCCTGCAGGGCGAGCAGCTTGACCCGCACTCGCTCGCGGTATGTATGTGCGAGCTACTGTCCCACTGCTGATGGAGGAGCTGCACCTGGAGCACCCGGCGGCCGCCACGTTCCGCGCCCACGTGCTGGCCGGCGACTGGGGCAAGGCGGACCACGAGCTGCGCGCGCTGCACGCACTCCTGCAGGGCGAGCAGCTTGACCCGCACTCGCTCGCGGTATGTATGTGCGAGCTACTGTCCCACTGCTGATGGAGGAGCTGCACCTGGAGCACCCGGCGGCCGCCACGTTCCGCGCCCACGTGCTGGCCGGCGACTGGGGCAAGGCGGACCACGAGCTGCGCGCGCTGCACGCACTCCTGCAGGGCGAGCAGCTTGACCCGCACTCGCTCGCGGTATGTATGTGCGAGCTACTGTCCCACTGCTGATGGAGGAGCTGCACCTGGAGCACCCGGCGGCCGCCACGTTCCGCGCCCACGTGCTGGCCGGCGACTGGGGCAAGGCGGACCACGAGCTGCGCGCGCTGCACGCACTCCTGCAGGGCGAGCAGCTTGACCCGCACTCGCTCGCGGTATGTATGTGCGAGCTACTGTCCCACTGCTGATGGAGGAGCTGCACCTGGAGCACCCGGCGGCCGCCACGTTCCGCGCCCACGTGCTGGCCGGCGACTGGGGCAAGGCGGACCACGAGCTGCGCGCGCTGCACGCACTCCTGCAGGGCGAGCAGCTTGACCCGCACTCGCTCGCGGTATGTATGTGCGAGCTACTGTCCCACTGCTGATGGAGGAGCTGCACCTGGAGCACCCGGCGGCCGCCACGTTCCGCGCCCACGTGCTGGCCGGCGACTGGGGCAAGGCGGACCACGAGCTGCGCGCGCTGCACGCACTCCTGCAGGGCGAGCAGCTTGACCCGCACTCGCTCGCGGTATGTATGTGCGAGCTACTGTCCCACTGCTGATGGAGGAGCTGCACCTGGAGCACCCGGCGGCCGCCACGTTCCGCGCCCACGTGCTGGCCGGCGACTGGGGCAAGGCGGACCACGAGCTGCGCGCGCTGCACGCACTCCTGCAGGGCGAGCAGCTTGACCCGCACTCGCTCGCGGTATGTATGTGCGAGCTACTGTCCCACTGCTGATGGAGGAGCTGCACCTGGAGCACCCGGCGGCCGCCACGTTCCGCGCCCACGTGCTGGCCGGCGACTGGGGCAAGGCGGACCACGAGCTGCGCGCGCTGCACGCACTCCTGCAGGGCGAGCAGCTTGACCCGCACTCGCTCGCGGTATGTATGTGCGAGCTACTGTCCCACTGCTGATGGAGGAGCTGCACCTGGAGCACCCGGCGGCCGCCACGTTCCGCGCCCACGTGCTGGCCGGCGACTGGGGCAAGGCGGACCACGAGCTGCGCGCGCTGCACGCATTCCTGCAGGGCGAGCAGTTTGACCCGCACTCGCTCGCGGTATGTATGTGCGAGCTACTGTCCCACTGCTGATGGAGGAGCTGCACCTGGAGCATCAGGCGGCCGCCACGTTCTGCGCCCACGTGCGGGCCGGCGTCTGCAGCCGGTGCCAAACCCAATTGTTTGGGACGTGGCACTTCAATCACTTGGGAGTTACGATGCCACAGACAAACAGGTTATATACGTCAAACGTAGAACCCCAACACACAATAACAAATGGATTTCTTCTCGAAGATTTATAATAGAATCAGTGAAATCAGTGTACAATTGTGACATTAAATAAGTGTGAGCATCTTTACTTGAACTGTCGTTTCCTCTCCAGGAAATGAAGTTCGTGGTCCTCGAGCAGAAGTATCTCGAGCACTTGGAGGCGGGGCGCGCGCTCGACGCGCTCCACGTACTCCGGAACGAGCTGACCCCGCTAGGGCACGACACGGCGCGCGTGCACCGCCTGTCGGCGCTCATGATGTGCGCGGACCCTGCGGAGCTGCATGCGCGTGCAAGGTATAGTGCAAGGCATACTACAATTTAGATTTAAAGACATCAACGAGCCAGCCAGTCAATGTATAGCGCCGTTCGGTTTTGAGTGACTTCTATAATCTGACAACCCTAATCAGACAGTAGATATTTTTTTAATTTATATGGCTCCTTTCTTTTTCGTAGTGAAAACCAAGGGAGGCATATACATTAAAAAAAAACTTTTGCCGGACTGTGATTGTCAGACTACATAATATCTAGTTTGTTCATTATATCAGTCGATTAGTAGAAAACCTCATACACCTCACACTATTGTTTTATACGATTTAATATCTTACTTGAGCCAATCATCTGGCTTCGTGGCCTAAACACTGTATACGATGGAAATTCTCTGTAAGTCACGAATTTAACACTTTCGCAACCAGGCAAAATTTCGAACAATACCCCAGAAACCGACAGTTTTCGCTAGTCGGGCAACGACGTGCAACTCAATGCCGCACGCCGCGAACCCGCTAGTCGGGCAAGCGGCGGACGTAGCGAAGATGCAATGCTTGCCCGCCTGTCGGGTACTTTGGCGTCGCGTGTAGGTTTATAGCTCTTGCCCGACTACCGCGTACGCCGGCATCTGAGTGAAGTTTACGAGTGCCCGAGTGTCGGGTACGCGGTGTCGAAAGTGTTAAACGCCATTTTACCGTAACGCACTTTGTTACATATATTTTGTATGCGTTTTATTGTCAGATGGCCGGGCGCGGGCGCGGACAGCCGGGCGCGCGTGCTGCAGCGCGTGCAGGCGGTGCTGCCGCCGGCGCTCATGATGCCGCCGCACCGGCTGCGCGCGCTGCTCGCCCAAGCGGCGCAATCGCAGGTTAGCATCTACTTCTTGGCAGAAGCACAGCAGGGATGTTACGGACTTTCGGCTGAATTCACACCTCCGGCTTCGGCTTCGGTTTCGTCTAATTTCAAGCGAACACCTCCGGCTCCGGCTTCGGTTTCGTCTAATTTTAAGCGGAGGTTTTAACGGAGCCGAAAGTCAGCGGCGGCGGCGCGCGGCGTATGCCTGGGCGTACAAACAGGTTTTGACTTGTCTCCCCGGGAATCACTCCACGTGTTTTACGACGATTATTCGACATCTGCAGGTGCAGGGTGAACACAGGGTTGTCTAATACTTCTACTAAAAATAAGGCAGAAATTTCGCCTCGAGTTACACAAGATCCAATGGGAACGAAGTCCACTTCTCAGGGAAACTGAATCAAAATTAACAATCTTGTTTGCAATATTTTCCAGACCAGACTACTCGACAGATTCACTCGCGTTGTGCTAAGTTCCACCTTCACCTCCGGCTCCGGTTTCGGGTTCGGTTTCGCTTTCGGTTTCCGGTTTCGGGGTCCCTGGTGCGCCGGGTGCGCTGCAGTCCCAACAGTATTCTGCGCATGATAGCGGACAGGGTTGACTGCCCCTACATGTCGCACTGCGAGGGATTGCACTCCCCTGTCAGTGTTGTCGTATTTTAAATGTAAATTTTAATTTTATTTTAGAACTAACCCCTACATTTTAAGTTGTTTTACTAATATAAATGTGTCAATCGTTACATGAAATAAAAATATTCATTCATTCATTTGTTTCGCTTTTGGGTTCGCTTTCGGTTTCGGATTCGCTTTCGGTTTCGTTAAAACAAATTTAAACCCTCCGGTTTCGGCTTCGGATAAAACCACCTCCGTAACATCCCTAAAGCACAGCATAAGGATGTATTCTATACAGTGGGTTAACTCCGCCGATTTCTGGGTCATCGATGGGGGGTGCGCGGGGAAGGAGGCGGGGAGGAAATGCCGCCGAATTTCTATAAGAATTCGACGGTCTATTTTAACGGGTGTAAAATGGAAATTAGTTTGCCAATCAAGCTGTAATTGCTTTCGCATAATTTTTGACAACCCTGAGCCTCAGCACGACCACTGAGCCGAGCCGCTGGCCGTGTATGAAGTTACCTCAATGTGTGGAATACATCCCTACGCTGTGGCAGAAGCCACACATGACCCAGATTCCACACAGAGTTACTCGTTTGCGCAAAGCAGCTCGGTGCCTCGGTCTGTGTGTCCGTGCCGAGGCAATTAATACGGCCGCGCCGACTAGAAGCGAGTACAGTTCTCCATTTGGTATGGGGAATATCAACGAACAAGAACGTTCTACATACAAATCGGAGAATGTTCTCTGGAACGGCACATCTCTAGAAGCGAGGCAAGCCTACACAGGAAAAAATATACAGGATGTCCTTAGCCATTGAACATAGCTGAAACGTGTGCGTTACGGTGTCACTAATATGGTACTGCCAAAAACACTACAGTATGTTTCTTTTTGCTGTCGATTATTGTAAATAACTTTTGTTTGAAAAATAGTACATTATTGCAGAGGCCGGGAAACCGAATTTCGTGGATGAGTATTTTTTGTCGGACGAAGCGAAGCTGAGTCCGACAATTACATACGAATCCACGAAATTCTATTTCCGTCCGAGGCATATATAGTGCTTTTCTCCAAACATGAAAGGAAATAAAATGTATTCTTGCATAAGATTTGAAAGGAAAAATAAGGTTCCCGCCTAAACTTTCTTTTAATGCACAGTTGTGTTCATAAAAAAAGTTTAAATGTCTTTAGTTTTATTAAGCCGTATCTACACGACCTTGCACAGTGAGCCGTATGCAACTCGCGATAGAACGAGACAACCAAGCATTTGATCTCCTTCTCTCTAGAACTACTACACTACTACAAAGCCAGCCCAGACGGGGCATTTTTAAGCATGATATGATCAGATTGACAATTTGATGTCAATCAGATTGTCCCGTCTGTGCAGACCGTTTGGTCGCGGCTAAAGTATATTTGGCTGTTTGCAATATTGATAGTCCAAATATTTATTTAAAAAGTAAAAAACAATACAGTAATGGATTTTAGTACAACTTCCTGGCCGCTAAAACGGTAAAATAATGAATTCGATTTTTTTTAATTTGAGTCGCTACATAAGGAGGTTCTTTTCGTACCAATTTTGCTACATTAATGTGAACATTTCCGAGCATATTGGAGAAAAATATATATTATCTTTTGTTCTAATCAAAAAAATATGTACGTTAGAGCATTAGTGAGGTGTGACTTATGTTTTTCCTTTGACCCAGGTGACTCGCTGCCGCTTGCACGCGGCACCGCGACCGCCGCCCGACTGCATCCCCTTCAGCCTGCTGCTAGACCACCAGTGCTCGCCGGACTACTTCCCCATCCACCCGCTGCAGGTAACTGATCTACATTATCAGTAGCCAGACGCTCTATCATTTAAATGGTTAGCAACAAAAACCAATAAACTATAATGCGTCCTGAGGAAATAACTTAACCTTCCGCATACGAGGTGGGATATTACAGACCCCAGGCCCAATAAATCGGGAAGTAAGTACAGTAAAAATGCTGGTGAGATATTTATACCTTGAGTAGCTGCGCAGATGACGTTGCCAGATCTACAGAATGCGTGAGTCAGTTTGGCGTGTGCGTATTTGGAAGTTAGAAGTTTTTCGGCGTCTCAGACCCCACCTTGTACGGGACGTCGTCGAAAAGGTAAGTGGCTTTCGTGAGGTTTTTACTCGTTTTTATGGTTTTTATTAAATAATTATAACTAAATTATTATTTATTTTAAGTGAAAATGCCGCACTGACTCAGAAATCAAGAAATTGAACGATGTTTAATGAAAAATAGTTCTGATTTGGAAGATGATGCAATTCATCCGGAGAATGATTGCGAATCAGAGCATTGCAGATTTGCAGCATCGTGTGTCCAGACACCCTTCGGAAGTAGACTCTGAGGGTAATGTAAGGTATATTGTACGTTCCATAAGAGGTACCTACTAGAGGTCGTTCTCGGAGAAACGGCCTTTTTTAGGGGTCGACTTCGGGCATACAGAAGAACTTGTAGAGGGTGTTCTAGTGGTTTTGGAACATTGTTTATATGTGTGCGAAAATTGCGTATTTTACCTTAAAAGTGATTGAAATAGCTTTGTTATGTTATAATCTTAAATTACGTTTCTAATCATTGTTAAATTTATATCACAATCTCATTAAAACATTTTGATTACTGAGATACGATTTTTTCTGCAGTCAAAAAAGGACTACTTTTGGGTAAATATTAAACAAAAGAATATATTTTTTTTTATAAAAAAAAAGGTTTTAGTAATATAAAGATATACCCAAAAATAAGAAAATGTATTATAAATCCAAAATTATCATACATTTACAATTATCATACACATTTAAATGTGTGCAAATTTGACCCCACCTTGTATGGCACGTCTATATTTTCCACCTGGTATGCGGAGGGTTAATGGTAACACAATCACATAGGAAAATAAAAAAGTGTTAACAGTTACAATTACTACTTTCTTTTTCCTATTATCTTATTCTTTAGATTTTTTTTTATATTTAAATATCTTGCACAGCTCAAGTCACAAGTGATAGATGATATTTTTGTATAAATTCTAGGGAGTTCTGTTATTGGCTATGCTTATAAGTATATATATGTTGTATGTAATTTACTGTAAACGCTGTTGAACTTCTTAATGATAATAATAAATAATTATAATTACTAAAATGTTGATATTCTTTCGGTTGAATTAATAAAGAAGTATTTTTTTGTAATAAAAGCGAGATTTACTAGTTTACTTTATTAAATATTATCACATTAAAACGCATAACCACTCTAATTTTCGAAAACACGGAATCTATCATTAAAAAATAGTAAGACACGAATGTGCCCCTTTTAAAATGGCAATTATAAAAAATAATCATTTTTTTTTAAGCACGAATCAAATCAATTATTAAATGTAATAAATGTTTTGATTCATGTTCCCAGCCCTGCTCACCGGGGACCTTGGTCACTTTTTCTTTAGTATATGACATCTCTTTCAATTTATGAAAAATAATCAATTCTAATATTGGTTTCGCACCGCGCAAACTCATACTAATGGCGCTTGACAAGGCAAGGACCCATGCATGAGTGACGCCGCGTGGCCTATTCAAATACCTAATACAATAAATTCATTTATGCCACACCTATACACCTATTGAGAGTATTGGGATCCTTGGTGTTGACATTTCCAGTGACGTCCAATTCCGTAGCTACCTGGAAGGGAAGGCCAAGCTGGCATCCAAAAAGCTCGGTGTGCTCAATAGAGCTAAGCAATACTTCTCTCCGGGGCAAAGACTGTTATTATACAAGTCTCAAGTCAGGCCCCATATGGAGTATTGCTGCCATCTTTGGGCGGGAGCACCTGGATACCAGCTGGGCCCCTTTGAATCGATCCAAAGACGTGCTGTCCGAATTGTCAGCGATCCCAAACTCACGAGCGATATCGAACCCTTAAGTCTAAGGAGAGACTTCGCCTCCTTATGTGTATTCTATCGCTTGTACAATGGATTGTGCTCTGAGGAATTGTTCGATATGATGCCAACGGCTGCATTCTACCACCGCACCGCTCGCCGTCGGCAGGGTGTTCACCCGCATACCCTGGAGCCTAAATGGTCTCGTACCGTGCGGTTCAAGAGGAACTTCCTCCCGCGTACGCTCCGGCTGTGGAATGAGCTCCCTGCCACTGTTTTCCCAAAGGACTACAATATGGGGTTCTTCAAAAAAGGAGTGTTAAAGTTTTTAAAGGGTCGGCAACGCGCATGTAACACCCCTGGAGTTGCAGGCGTCCATAGGCTACGGTGACCGCTTACCATCAGGCGGGCCGTATGCTTGTTTGTCACCGTCGTAGTATAAAATAAAAAAAACCTGGCCATAAAGTGCCTTTTTCCGCACGCTACGCGTACGGAAAAAGCCGATTTCTGCCCAAGTGTAGACATAAAATGATATACCTAACACGTGAGGTAATAAATAAAGCCCTTGATCGCATATTTACGTCCCTCGCTTGCAGCTCGGGTCGCAAACATTTGCGATCTCGGCCTTTCTTTGTTTTACCGCACTAGTTAGGTAATGTACTATTTCAATACAGATGCTCAAAAAGTGCCCTTTTCTTGGCTGTTTTGCGTGCGCAAAGGTTGTTTTTGCGAACTAGTGCTTTTTACTTTTCCAATCTTTTTAAAGTTAGTTGTGTTCCGATTCATGACTGCTTACCGAAGAGTATTATTGTTCGTTAACTTTACCGAGCCGTAATAAAACTAAATACCTACTATTAACGCAATAATATTAAAGATATTGATATTTCATATTTCAATAATTACTTCTTCATCATACTTATGATCATTCATTAAAAATATTAACATTGAAAACAGTTCTTATTTAAATCTGTGTGTATGAAACGGAACAGAGCCTACGAAACGTTAGTCAAAGTAGAGGCGTTTTTCAATCAGGTAAACATGTTCGAAGGGCCTCTAAGACATGCCGATATGATTTGTCACATGAGATTTATTATTTTGTTTATGAGAAATCATTATTATGAGATTGAAAATGAGAAAGTAAAGAAGATAAGATAAACATTTTGAAGATGTTCTTAATATATCAACTGTATTACAATCGTGTCACAGAAATATTAAAAAAACTTTAAATTCGTTCTTATGTATTTTAATTTTTTTCACATCTGTATTGAAAAACGTCGTTCGATTCACGTGCGGATATGTAATTTTTCACTTGTCCCGAGTATTGCCACTCGCCTACGGCTCGTGGCAAGATACCTCGGGACTCGTGACGTAATGACATACTTTCCGCACTAGCAGAAATGTACTATATTAGTTGTTCCTCGAGTATTGCATACTAACTTTTACTGAAATTAGGGTTGAATTTCTTTGTTTTTCGCGCAGGTTCTAAATGAGCATTGCGACGAAGTGTGGTACTGCAAGTGGTCCCCCGACGGCAGCAAGCTGGCCTCCGGCTCCAAAGACAACACCGTCATGATCTGGGACTACGACCCGCAGGCGCGCCGTCTTGCATTCAGGTATACATTGGACGCCACAATGAAATATGGTAGTCCGTAATGCTTTTTTAATGCTTTTTTTCTATGTTAAATAGTGTCCGACCGAAGTTCCGGTTTAGGCTGGTTTCGGCCAAAAACCAGTCGAACCGTTCGCCCGCGCCGAAACGGACAATATCGTTCATTCATTCTAAAATTTCAATCCGAGATAAGTGAAATCGGACCATGGAGATGTTTTGTTAATCATATATTATATTCGAAAAAAAAACTTCTCTGATATTTCATTCAGCGTTTTAATCACATTTATCAAAGTTTCGGGTTCGGTTTCGGTTTCGACCAAAAATAATAAGCATCGAACCTTCGGTTTTGGCAAAAAACATGATTCTGTCGGACACTAATGTTAAACATAATCGGGACACTTATTGAAGCAATAAAAATGGCAGCAATTTGTCATGCCTTAGAGACATTCCTCTGTCAAAGATCTCTGTGATAGACGGTAACAATTTTCTACGTAGTCTTACATTTTATGCAATCAAATCATTAGCTAAAATAATCAGAATAGCGATTTCAGATATCATAATTCTACGCGAACAAGGCTTTGCTAAGCTTGAGAGAATGTCCAACTAAGGGCCACTTGCACCTGGGGTTAGCCACATAACCCGGAGTTAAGGGTTTTTTTGTATGTAAATTGACAGCTCAACTCCGGGTTAGCGGCTAACTCTGGGTGCAAGTGGGCCTTAATTTTATTTATTTATTTTATAATAGTTTTTAATAAGTTTTAGGATAAGGTAAAGTTTGGGATCGATGGCAGACGAGATTCACTCCGCTATTAGCCGTCCATATACGTTCGGAAAATCCATCGAATCTGCATAAATCATATATCTGCGGATATCCGACCTTGTTTCGCGGTTGCGTTCAAAACAAAAAAAAACAACGATACTCGAACACACATAACGTCAACGTCGTTGGCCACACACACAAGGCCTCTCTAGAAACATGTCAAAATGACAAGCAATAAGAGATTTCTTACAATCTGATTTATAGCGTCACTATGACATAGTCCTACAGTGGCCTAGGGTTCCAATTGGTTGAATACACATACACGAACGACAGGCGAGACCCCAACCCAGGCGAAACCCCGACCCAACCCCCCTTTGTACTTAAAGTACCACAGCGTAGGGATGTATTCCATACAGTGAGGTAACTTCATACACGGCCAGCGGCGAGGCTCGGTGCTCGTGCTGAGGCTCAGGGTTGTCAAAAACTATGCGAAAGATATTACAGTCTGATTGGCAAACTAATTTCAATTTTTACACCCCTTAAAATACGCCGCCGAATTTTCATAGAAATTCGGCGTCATTTCCTCCCCGCCTCCTTCCCCGCGCGCCCCCCACCGATGACCCAGAGATCGGCTGAGTTAACCCACTGTATGGAATACATCCTTACGCTGTGCAAGTACTATTACTTATTCTATACCCATCGTGATTGCAGGAAGTCGTTGGAAGGTCACTCGTACGGCGTGTCCTACCTGGCCTGGAGCCCGGACGGGCGCTGGCTCATCGCAGCGGGCCCCGAGGACTGCCCAGACCTCTGGATATGGAACATGGAGGTGAGCATCGAGATTGATAACATGTTAAAAGCACTATAGTTCTTTCGGTACAGATATAAATTCCTGTTTCGATTTGTGTGAGATTCTACCCAAATACAGGTTTTGGGTTTGGTGCAGTTTAAACAGAGTTTTGCCATTGTGACAGCTTTTAAATTCTATCAATGGATAAGGCTGTTGCCAAGTTCTGCAGCCATTATACGTCATTAACGGTTCAATTCAAGCGACACCATTGTTTCCTGGGGAGGTCGATCACACTGTTCAGTCTTAGATGTCTGTTGAGCACATCTATTAACTTGATGCATTCATCCATCCTATTTGCTAGTTTGGTAAAAGTTCGCTAACTGCTTTCAAGTGCAGACGTTAGATCTGGAGTGACCTTTGGTTTTGTTTGTTTTTAGACGGAGACTCTTGCGACCAAAATGTCGCATTCGCAAGAGGATTCGTTGACGGCCGTGGCGTGGCACGCCGGCTCCGACAAGTTCGTGTGCGGCGGCGCTAGGGGGCAGTTTTACCACTGCAGCAAGGAGGTGAGCCTTCACTGTTAATACCTTTTTTTTTGACGTAGTGGAGAACGCATTAACGCGCCGTCCCCCGACCTCGGGTAGGTCATTTGGGGGGTGTGTGGGACTCGCCGCTCAGTTCTCCCTCTCCTATTGAGAGGGCAGCAGAGCGGCCCTACCCACTAAACTCCACTCCGGCGTTTCCCTCCTGGCCGTTAATGAGGGCACCATGGGATCGAATATTCTACCACGGTGACCTCCAGCGGCCCCGGCTATTGCCGGGGCACCCGCACTCACTATTAATACCTGCCAGGGATATTGCGAATCTTTAGCATCACTTTCTAAATCCGCATCTGCATAAGTTCCGCATGGATTTGATGCGGAACAAGTCGGTACAGGAACGTCGCGGCGACGGCGCACGTGCTAGGTAATAGTAGATAGATAGATAAAATCTTTATTCACACCCACAACATACATGGCATAAAGCACAAAAAAATTACAAAAAAGGACATGCATGCAATTTAAACACTAAAAAACGAAGTACTTATTAATAACAAAAATAGCCATGTGTCGTGGCAGAGAATAGGCGCTGGCTCAGCATTATGATGCGGCTAGCCACATCGCTGGTATTCTGCCAGGACCTTTACAAACTAAAACTACAACTACCACGTGCAACGCTTAAAATTAAACAAATAAATAGAAACAATAAAATAAAGACAATGAGAAAAGTATTTGTGCTAAAAGTATGGAAGTGAAAAGTGTACTGTGAGTGTTTGAGTTTGAGTTTGATTTATATGGTTTGTGTGTGTCTGTGCGTACCGCGTTTATATATAGTATGTGTTTGAATATTGGTCATTAATTATTTATTGGTCATTATAGTACATTGTGATACACGTGTGCTATGATGGTCATTATACACGAGGTGGTATTGTTACCCTCGAGTTTTAATGCCTTTCATTATATACAATCACATAAACTAGTATTTAATTATATTATTGATGTGTCCAGGGCCAGCTGCTGAACAGCTGGGACGGCGTGCGCGTGAACGCGCTGGCGACGCGCGGCGACGGGCGCGGCGTGCTGGCGGCCGACACGCACCACCGCGTGCGCCACTACGACTTCGCCGACCTCACCGACTGCAACCTGTGAGTACCACACCCACAGGTGAAGAATGGCGGCACATTTCTATCGCCAAGCAAGAGCATACATATACCACAGCGTAGGGATGTATTCCATACAGTGAGGTAACTTCATACACGGCCAGCGGCGAGGCTCGGTGCTCGTGCTGAGGCTCAGGGTTGTCAAAAACTATCCGAAGGATATTACAGCCTGATTGGCAAATAATTTCCATTTTACATCCCTTAAAATAGACCGCCGAATTTTCATACAAATTCGGCAACGTCTCCTCCCCGCCTCTTTCCCCGCGCGCGCCTCATCGATGACCCAGAGATCGGCGGAGTTCACCCACTGTATAGAATACATCCTTACGCTATGAATATACAATACCTAATCACCCAAAAAATTACGTCATGCAAATGCTGCAGTTGCAACTCTTTTTAATAGTCTTGTTTGGAACGCTCTTTGTTGTATAGTGGGTTGCAGGATATAAACTTCAATTCATTATATTGAATGAGAGAAGCCTAGCAGCTAAAGTTGTAAGTTTGTAAAGTATATTGGATTAAATTTAATTTTTTATACATCAAATCAGTTCCAATTTGAATTTGACTATCTCCTTCTTTTAGATATTTTCTTCATGTACTGGTACTAGAATAAAATTAAATGTACAAATGTAATAGTGATGACTGATTGGTTGTCTATGTGTACAGAATTCAAGAAGAGCACGCGGTGATGGCGATGTGCGTGGACGCAGCGGACTCGCTGCTGCTGCTCAACGTGGCCAACCAGGGCGTGCACCTGTGGGACATTCGTAAGTTACATATGAGTAGGGCTGCCATCTCGTACACTGCCGAAACCGGAAAAAAACTTAAAAAACCCGGACGGATGGCCGGATGGATTCATTAAACTCGCGGTCTCTCCCCGGACATTAAAGAAATCAATTTTTAATTTAAAAAATATATGCTTTTGCTAGGGATTACCCTAAACCCAAAAATGCCCGGGTTTACCCCGGACAGTTTTAAAAATCTGGGCCGGTTGCTCCCCAGACGGGCTCTAAACTAGGACAAATCCGGGGCAACCCGGACGGATGGCAGCCCTACATATGAGATATAATCTGACAATGATCTGTTCTCATTCACGCCACTAGGCATGAAGGTCTAGGTAGGTCTTCGGAGTGACAATACAAGACAGTGATGTGGAAGTATCTTGTCGTATGATGACATGTCAATTTTACTTAAAACTATCTAACATTTCGTGTCGGACTGTCGGCCACATTGAGACTTTTAAGCTTGACATTGACTCTCACGTCAACAAGTAGATTGTCTGCTACATTTCACGCACGCTCGTTGCACTTTGGTTTGCTACCTAGTCAATCAAAATAGGAGGTTATGAATCACTGCTATTTTAGGCAAGCATTTTACTAAGCTTGATTTTAGTGGATTTTCTAGCGAATCTCCCTCGTTTTACTATGGATACGATATAATGGATGAACTTGACGCGTTGCAGGCGCCCGTGCGCTGGTGCGTCGCTTCCGCGGACTGTCGCAGGGACACTTCACCATCCACGCGTGCTTCGGCGGCGCCCGACAGGACTTCGTGGCCAGCGGCAGTGAAGACAACAAGGTGCGTGCCTTATACCACAGCGTAAGGATGTACTCCATACAGTGCGTCGCTTCCGCGGACTGGCGCAGGGACACTTCACCATCCACGCGTGCTTCGGCGGCGCCCGACAGGACTTCGTGGCCAGCGGCAGTGAAGACAACAAGGTGCGTGCCTTATACCACAGCGTAAGGATGTACTCCATACAGTGCGTCGCTTCCGCGGACTGGCGCAGGGACACTTCACCATCCACGCGTGCTTCGGCGGCGCCCGACAGGACTTCGTGGCCAGCGGCAGTGAAGACAACAAGGTGCGTGCCTTATACCACAGCGTAAGGATGTACTCCATACAGTGCGTCGCTTCCGCGGACTGGCGCAGGGACACTTCACCATCCACGCGTGCTTCGGCGGCGCCCGACAGGACTTCGTGGCCAGCGGCAGTGAAGACAACAAGGTGCGTGCCTTATACCACAGCGTAAGGATGTACTCCATACAGTGCGTCGCTTCCGCGGACTGGCGCAGGGACACTTCACCATCCACGCGTGCTTCGGCGGCGCCCGACAGGACTTCGTGGCCAGCGGCAGTGAAGACAACAAGGTGCGTGCCTTATACCACAGCGTAAGGATGTACTCCATACAGTGCGTCGCTTCCGCGGACTGGCGCAGGGACACTTCACCATCCACGCGTGCTTCGGCGGCGCCCGACAGGACTTCGTGGCCAGCGGCAGTGAAGACAACAAGGTGCGTGCCTTATACCACAGCGTAAGGATGTACTCCATACAGTGCGTCGCTTCCGCGGACTGGCGCAGGGACACTTCACCATCCACGCGTGCTTCGGCGGCGCCCGACAGGACTTCGTGGCCAGCGGCAGTGAAGACAACAAGGTGCGTGCCTTATACCACAGCGTAAGGATGTACTCCATACAGTGCGTCGCTTCCGCGGACTGGCGCAGGGACACTTCACCATCCACGCGTGCTTCGGCGGCGCCCGACAGGACTTCGTGGCCAGCGGCAGTGAAGACAACAAGGTGCGTGCCTTATACCACAGCGTAAGGATGTACTCCATACAGTGCGTCGCTTCCGCGGACTGTCGCAGGGACACTTCACCATCCACGCGTGCTTCGGCGGCGCCCGACAGGACTTCGTGGCCAGCGGCAGTGAAGACAACAAGGTGCGTGCCTTATACCACAGCGTAAGGATGTACTCCATACAGTGCGTCGCTTCCGCGGACTGGCGCAGGGACACTTCACCATCCACGCGTGCTTCGGCGGCGCCCGACAGGACTTCGTGGCCAGCGGCAGTGAAGACAACAAGGTGCGTGCCTTATACCACAGCGTAAGGATGTACTCCATACAGTGCGTCGCTTCCGCGGACTGGCGCAGGGACACTTCACCATCCACGCGTGCTTCGGCGGCGCCCGACAGGACTTCGTGGCCAGCGGCAGTGAAGACAACAAGGTGCGTGCCTTATACCACAGCGTAAGGATGTACTCCATACAGTGCGTCGCTTCCGCGGACTGGCGCAGGGACACTTCACCATCCACGCGTGCTTCGGCGGCGCCCGACAGGACTTCGTGGCCAGCGGCAGTGAAGACAACAAGGTGCGTGCCTTATACCACAGCGTAAGGATGTACTCCATACAGTGCGTCGCTTCCGCGGACTGGCGCAGGGACACTTCACCATCCACGCGTGCTTCGGCGGCGCCCGACAGGACTTCGTGGCCAGCGGCAGTGAAGACAACAAGGTGCGTGCCTTATACCACAGCGTAAGGATGTACTCCATACAGTGCGTCGCTTCCGCGGACTGGCGCAGGGACACTTCACCATCCACGCGTGCTTCGGCGGCGCCCGACAGGACTTCGTGGCCAGCGGCAGTGAAGACAACAAGGTAGGTGCCTTATACCATGAATAGCCCCTTTATGATTGGTTTATTCCACAGTGAACTATCGGCGAGCAATTTTTTTAGCGACCCGGTAACTCGAGACCGCATGAACAAGGATTTCGATCGACATAGAACGAGCAGTTAAAAAATCGAATTTAACTGTCCGGAATATTAACGGGACACTTAATGTTGAGTTTGTTGACAAGGTGGATATTGCGCTGCAATATATGCAAAGATAAATATGATAACGTAATACCAGAACAGAAATAATCTACTAACAGAATATTTAATTGCCAGTTTCACTTTTAATTGTTACTAGTTGGCAAGTTTAGTAGTAGAGATATGCCGAATACGGACTTTGCCAAATACGAATATTCGGTTACGCCCATATCACTAGACAATATTAAAACAACTCTAGTTTTTCTTTCTTAAGCTACGTTTTTTTGTATAATATCTATGTATTGTATGTAGTAAAATAATTGTATTTCTATTTCGACGTATATTTATCTCTTTTTGGAAGTTCCTTAGAATGCTGAAATAGTATGTCGTTATCCGATGAATTACGAAATAATTTATTAGTTATTTACTTTGTTTATTTGGTAAATATTCGGCAATGTAACGTAACTATTCGGCCAAATACCGAATATTTACCGAATATTCGTCCTCTCTCTATTTTTAGTAGATACCACGTTAAAAATTTCTTTGATGCCTTCCACCAACCGTGGCGGTGGGCGAATGGCAAGCCGACAAAATGTGGGTATGATATCCCTAGAATCTTTGCTCTGAGGACATCAGTATTACCACAGCGTAAGGATGTACTCCATACAGTGGGTTAACTCCGCCGATCTCTGGGTCATCGGTGGGGGGCGCGCGGGGAAGGAGGCGGGGAGGAGATGCCGCCGAATTTTCATACAAATTCGGCGGTCTATTTTAAGGGGTGTAAAATGGAAATTAGTTTGGCAATAAGACTGTAATATCTTTCGCATAGTTTTTGACAACCCGGAGCCTCAGCACGAGCACCGAGCCTCGCCGCTGGCCGTGTATGAAGTTACCTCACTGTATGGAATACATCCCTACGCTGTGGTATTACATGGTGATTTGTTATGTTCTTCAGGTGTACATCTGGCACATCTCCGGCGAGGAGCCGGTGGCGGTGGTGCCCGGGCACTCGCGCTGCGTGAACGCCGTGGCGTGGAACCCGGTGCACCACGACGTGCTGGCCTCGGCCTCCGACGACTACTCCCTGCGGTTGTGGGGCCCGCGCTGCTAGTGTGAGCACCGCTTTTCGCATTACTGACAGTATATTAAAAAAAACTATATGTCTCCCTTTTTCTGGAGTAGCAACACGAGCATAAGAACTTAACAACAATTACAATATGACTCGCTCGTTTTTGCTCGACATTGATAACGACAACAGGTAGATTCTTGATTCACAGAATATATTCCCTTTAAAAATAAATAACAAGAACTAATATTGAAGGTGGGCTATCTATTTTGCTGTTTTTATATATAATGGTACGGAACCCTTCGTGCGCGAGTCCGATTAGCACTTGGCCCGTTTTAATTCATATTAGTCCAGAAATTGTAAATATAATAACAAATTATATCTAACATTTAAAACTTTCGCGATTTGAACACATATTTAAACATAATTATTAAACGGGTCTAAAGGAATTTACTTATTTACCTTATTTACCGACGTTTCGACACAGGTTTCACTGGTCATGGTCGCGGCTAACTGATGTCCCAGCAAAATGTCAAAACAGATTTGTGTAACTACCCATCGAAAAGTCTATGTAGAAATTTGGGGTAAACATACAATTTTAAACTACCCACAAAACATATGTTAATTATTTTAATAGGGAGGATGATTTTAACTTATCACCAACTTGGAAACCAGTGATGCAGAAGTTGCAGCCAAGGGATATATCTTCGGATGTGCGCGGAGATATTGTGAGTGTCGTGTGTCGGACTATTGATAATAATTATATTAACATATGTTTTGTGGGGAGTTTAAAATTGTATGTTTACCCCAAATTTCTAAATAGACTTTTCGATGGGTAGTAACACAAATCTCTGTTTTGACATTTTGCTGGGACATCAGTTAGCCGCGACCATGACCAGTGAAACCTGTGTCGAAACGTCGGTAAATAAGTAACTTCGCGTTAGACCCGTTTAATGATTATGTTTAAATTATATCTACTATCGAAATTATGAAAATAGACACATTACAACCGTCAAACTGAAACGATGTGTTTGTTCACAGAGAGCGCACCCTCGCGCCCGCCGGAACGACTCGCACAGCCGCTACTACCATTAACATAAGCATCGACATCCACTCGCAAGACTTAAGACTTTTCTGTTGCATGCAAACTCTAATGACGCAATGAAAAACTATGATTCGTGTACCTCCAACATACGGTTGTAATAACACAATAAATCATCCAGTCTATGAGTATAATAACTATAATATAAACCCGTCAGAAGTGTACCACTGTTAATATCAAGTTAGACCATAGGACAGATGATATCTTAAAAACAAATACTGGTGATTATAATTATAAATATCTGATTAAGGCCGAAAATGCGGTATAATTTTATAATCATAATTTTTTGTTACATTTTTTTAGATAAAACCGAAACGCATACAACTAATTTGTAACATTGTTAAGTAACTGAGTCGTTACTGTACAAATGTGTATTTACTTTTCGAGAAGTTCTTCACATCATTCTATTTGAAGTTTTGTTGAATCACTTTTGACCTTTGGTATCTCGCAGATTTCCGTCCGATTAACAAACATTTTATCCCCTATTCTATATGAAAATAATAATTTTAAAGAAACTTAAGGGACCTACGAATATCACCGGTAATCGCATGCGATTTCTGACTACTGAGGTGCAACGAATTTAAAGGATGGACCAAAATGCCGCTATGTATCAAAAATCATATGCCATTGTCGCTTTCGTTCGTAGCAACATTTATACAATTTGTATAAGTTTCCCTTGCAATGTATCGTATTGTTGATCCTTCCAGCCATGTATTTCAGTGTGTTATATAATAGTATACTTACCATAAAGTTATGTTCCCTGGCGGATGTCAAATATACCGAAATACGGCATCTAAATTTTACCACCCGCGTTTATATGTGATACCGCTTTCAGATTGTCCTTTGATTAGTATTGTACATTTTGTTGCCTTAGAACTTGTATAAACTATCTATCGTTCGAGGTCGGCGGGTGAAGCGCTCGATTTGATGTGACGAAAAACAGCTGCCAAATATTTAGTATCATTTAATTGTCTAGATTGCAAGGAGTCCCGTCGAATTCATTGATATTCCGGGACACATTGGAAAGAGAAAACATAGTAGGTATTTATTGTACTTACAGTACAGGGTGAAGAGTGGTCGCCTGTCGCACAATACAAAATCGAAATATTCTTCGTAGGCATAACAAAGTTCATCTTTCTCATTTTTAATTCTATATGTAACATTTCGCGTGTTGCGACGTGCGATTACACTTTAATGACAACGCCGATGGACAGATGCAATAGCATTTTTTCGGGTATTATGTGCAATATGTGTGCCATTATGCCAGTGCAATATTAATCTGTGGACAGAAATGTTTTCGACGGGCTCAAATGACTTGTGAATGAGCGTTAGAATTCTATGATAAATTGTACTAGGAGTGTGCAAGTCACCTTCACCGTAATTCAGCGTTCGTAAGCTATATTCGAATGTTCTTCTAATTAAAATATGTTATAAAACATAACAACCTTAACTCATTTATTTGGACTTGTGTCGTACAATGATTATAAAACGAAGCACTAACATTCCTAGTTGCAGGAACATTCACAAATTAAGTCGCGATCGCGAAGTTAACAGAGTGCCAGTAACATAATGGATATTTTTGCAACTGGTTATTTCGGATGTTACTACAGTGTTAGTTGAGATTATGAGTGATCAGATTCGTAGGTTTAACTAGGGTAAGACGGGGACCGTGTACCAGGCAATACAGATTCTTTACGATTTGACTTCAGTCCAGTAAGCAATTTAAACAAAAACTCGAAATTATATTAGACAGGCGGCATTTTCGCTTTTAAAGTTTTAAACAATGATCCAAACAACCCTTATATAACGGATTATTTTATAAAAAACATGGGTTTTCAATCTGCATTAGATGGTCGTGCGTTCATCTATCGTACAGTCAGCCATTTTTGGCACTTTGGCTGTATTCATAGCTGTGTGGCCCTTACATACTCGTGGAGCGTAACTGCCATAATGATAGACGATACAAATGCGACCATATTAGGCCCTCCTCATGTACATGGTGGTAAAGGTCGCGGTCCTCATTCGCATAGGGTGGGTCTCTGGGCATGTTCGTGACTAAGGAGTGACGTAGGCGTAGGAACCAAACGACTGATAGTTTATCGATTAGACTCGATGGCGGGTTGAGTGGTTTCTTTATAATTAGTTTGACTAAATCGAGAGTAATTAGCTTACTTGTAAGACTTGTACTAACGTACATTTACTTTAAACGGGCGACTTATATTACACTTTCATGATTATGCGTTATTTCAACAAAACCAAACTAAAATTAGGTGTGTTTATTTATTGACCTTCGTGTACGAATTATGAATATACCCGTTCAGGTCCTGCGTTTTGTTAAAATAATGAATTATTAACTAAAATCATGAACTAACCGAAGACTTGGTTTTATAGCAGGTTTCAAGCTCACGAATCTAGCCGAAAGAGACGCAGGTATCTAGTGGAAAAGGATAATTATATTTCTACTGTTTATGCATGCACTTCTCAGTTCGATATAACTGCGTTCTTAGGCAGGGATATGTAATGCTTGGAGCCTGCCTTATATTTATTTTAGCACGTATTTCGAATAAAAGTGAACTTAAATGTTATATCAGTAAAATTAAGGACGGTTTAGCGTAGGACCCGCGGGCTTGACAAAAAGCGACCTTATGGTGTGGTTGTTACGGTTTAAAATGACGTGTCGGGCGAAACAAGACGTTATAAACTATATTAGCGAGCTAAGGTATTTGTAGCGAGCTATTCGCTCTATTTTTGTACCGACCACAACCAAGCTTAGTCTTTAGGAGTTTCGCTTGTCCAATACATATCGGTCTAACGTGCGTTTTCAAGCTCGGAAATGATAGTATTTGCATGCTACTTCAATCGACCTCAGTACTTTTAGTACTGACACTGACTGAAATAGCATGACATGTTCGGTAACTGTACAAGGTCCAAGAAATTTATTTTTTGGGCTATCCTCTACAAAAACACGCATGTTAGACCGAAGCCCTGTTATATGAAGATGCTCTTGAAATACTTCATGCAACCCATTTCTCAAAATTTCTTGTATAGTCGCCATCAGATATATGGGAGCGGTCAAAGTTTTCAGAAATGTCTGAGCTACCTGTTCAGATATTATTGAGCACCTTACGCCGCTCCTATATTTCTGATGGGGACTGTACAAGACCTACAATTCAAGAATCTCACAACATATTCTACTTAATAACTTTCATTAGCGCTGATGCAGACTCGTCGCTTTTGTTGTGGTACTTATTTCGATTCTCTTTCTTTCTAATGTTTTATATTTAGTCAGTCTGGGTAAGTGAAACATGGTTTATTTACCTTAGGGCAAGGGAAATAGTGTGTAAATCCAATACAAGTGTTTGTCTTGTCCTGGTGTTTTACTTACCCAACCTTATTATACTGCTAAATTATTCTCCTCTATACTTATTATTCCCTTGCCCTCTGATCAATGTGAACAGAACTGTGATGATGGAGTATTTAAGAGTATCTCAATAAAACAGGTATCTTTAAATAGCTAAGTAATATGTATCTTGTGAGGATATTCTACATTCTAAATTGTATCGGTAATAATAAAACTAGGATCGTCCCGGCGGCCTTCGCTTTCGAAATTATGTGTGAACGTTTTGAAGAGCTTTTATTTTGAATAATTTACATTTTTACAGCTTGCTCCGAGGCGCCGGGACAGGCAATAATGTGTGTCGTAGGAAGTACAAAGGAGTAAGGTCAAGTTAGTATAGCTGAGGGCCCGCGCCCCTTTCGATTGTTATAAATAAATAATTATTATATCAATAAATTTTTTATTGTAAAGTATTTTGTGTTTCATTACTCATTTTATCACTAGGCCAAGAACATTTGATAATTTTGTGAAATCAGTTCCCACCAAGCTGGAAGTCGTTATAATACCTTTATTTGGTCCTAAATAAATGCGTGTATTCAGAGTTTGCACAATCCTAGGAGGTGAGCTTAACTTTTTTATTCAGGCTGTACCAGTAAACCAAAATCTTAAGTTTTAGATGATCAACGCAGAATTTAACCCTCTTCAATACTTACCTGGATGCCTTGTCTGACGTACAATTTCCTGAGCCTATGAGATACACTTGCCTCTCAAAAGTTAGCCGAACTCCTGGGATTGTGCGAAGTCGGTTTACACGCGCACCAAATGAATGTATCAAAACGATTTCCAGTTTGCTGGGAATTCATTCCTCAAAATAATTTTAAAGAGTAATTTTCTTGGCCTTGTTTTAAAGGCCTTACTTTTAGCTCAACAGTTTCGAATTAGCGTTTTCATACGATTACACTGACTGCCAGTGCAGTCAGGTGCAGAGCGAATTGGATCATCTCGTACATGCGAATATTAAGGCTAGTGTATTGTTTTTTGTTAAATAATACTCCAAATAACATAAGAAAATAATTTATTCAGTAATCTCACATACTCTACTACACTGAAATAACATTAAGTAAGTAAACCCGTAACGTTCATACGTTCTTAGTTGCACAGTTCAAGCTTGTGTATCAGTTGATCGCTTATCTTTGGTAAATGATACTCCAAGTAACATAAGAAAATAATTTATTGAAGTAATCTCGCATACAGTCGTATGTTAAGCTAAAGTAAGTGGCGCTAGTGTGCCTTTACGGGCGGGAGTCGCGAGTAGCGAAGACCTAGCTCGTCCGCCGCCGCTTCGATGGCTGCTAGCGCTTTGTCCAGTTGTTCTCGTGTGTGCGCTGCTGATAGGCAGAATCTGTGAAGAAGAGTATCATTATGTACGATTCAATAGTTGAGTCTGGACTACTCTGGACGAGTTTTACTAGTTTAGTTACTTATAGAATTTGAGTATTACAGTGTCACATTTCATATTTCCATGGTAGCGTGTTGACGACTACTTGCAATCATTGGTCCTCGTTTGACTCCGTGAAGGTCCGATTGCTTTAACAGTGCGGCTGTAGGTGAACGGATGAACGTAACTTTTCGACGCCATGTTAAATAAATAAATACACGCTTTCACTCAGACGCCACGTCACCTTCTTAAACAGACGCCAAAAAAGGAAAAAAACTGAATTGAACTGTCTATGTTGCAGTATTACCGATTAATCAGTCTTAGACGTTGAACCTGCGTTCCCAATATATACGTCGTATGGAAAAGGACCCTTCGAGCCCCAGCGACATCATATGATGTCGGAGGTAAAATACCTCTGGAACCCAGCGACATCATACGATGTCAGGCGTCCTGCGCTTGAATTTATGCCTTTTCCCCCTGGAATTATGTATATTTTAGCTCGCACCTTCAATATTTAACTGAATGACATTGAGAACTATCGAATGCCATTCATAACTTATCAGCGGTTGGTCAAAAATTTTGAAAGCCCAGCGACATCATATGATGTCAGTGTTCATTTCAAGAAAACGTCTGGGCTCCATTGCTTTCTAAGGTTCAAATGCTTGGGACTCGAACACTACACTACTACTACTAGAAGCGCAAGAGGTCCGGTGGTGGAATACTTCACTTTGTTTTCTCGCCAAATTAAGCTTTAATTAAGCATGAGTGGCGCCGCCGGGTGAGCGAAAATACGAACGCCCCCTGTAGAACAGTTTGTGAATGGTTGAGAGAGTAATGATAGCTCACCGTATGCGGGCCTGGTGTAGCGGCGTGGCGGGGAAGCCGACGCCGACGGAGGCGACGCCGGCCGCGGTGAGCCGCTCGACGCAGGCCGCCATCTTGCTGAACGAGTACACCATCATGGGCACCACCGGCGACTGCGGGTGCCCGTACGTCACCACTCCCATGTCGCGTAATCTGTAACACGAACTATTTGATAAGTATAAGGGACCGACAAATACAGAAGTCGACTGTATCAAAAATAACTTGAAACAAGTTTTAGATCTTTGTATAGTGGCTTAGTGGGTAGTTTGGAGTTTGGCTGGTGGTCTTAACTATATAGAGAATTCCATAGGCAATCTTTGCAAAATATTCTCAAGTTGCAGCACGAAATCGTTACAAGGGCGAAACTCCTGACGACGGTTTTTCTTTACTTTACTTCTTTACCGCATTCAAGGCTATAAGCACAGCGTAAGGATGTATTCTATACAGTGGGTTAACTCTGCCGATTTCTGGGTCATCGATGGGGGGTGCGCGGGGAAAAAGGCTGGGAGGAAACGCCGCCGAATTTCTATGAAAATTCGGCGGACTATTTTAAGGGGTATAAAATGGAAATTAGTTTGCCAATCAGACTGTAATATCTTTCGCATAGTTTTTGACAACCCTGAGCCTCAGCACGACCACCGAGCCGAGCCTCTGGCCGTGTATGAAGTTACCTCACTATATGGAATACATCCCTATGCTGTGCTATAAGGTAGGTGGCGCCATGCTCTACATCTTCGGTCAGATGCACACAAATATTTGAAGACGAAGTGCAAGACTTCTAACGCCTTGACAATAGAGGCGTGTTTAGATTTGCTTCTATCTTGGCAGCTCCGATCTATCTGAAGGCAAGTGTACGGATCGGCAAGGTACGTTGTCTAGTGCGACTAAACTTAACGAGAGGTTCTAACTAGTGCTCCTGGTCGTGACCGTGTTTCGTGAACCCGTAGCCGAATCTACGTTGCTGTGTTACTCGGCAACGGAGATTCGCTCCGTGTAATTCGGCTACGTGTAATTAAGATACGTAGCTACGTGTACACGGAGATACGTATCTTATTTATACGTAGATCGGATCCAGTCGTGACCGTGACGTTAAGTGTAGATTTTATGCGTGTTATTAAACCCCCGAATGTAATGCAAGGGGCGAGTTTTTAATTTCAGTTTCCATACTTTTGCATTTTAAATAAAAATTTAAGAGATCAAAAATAATTAGATGCAAATATTATGTTGGAGGCAAAAATAATAGACCAGTACAAATTGTAAAAGATGTGTATTAAAAGAAGCCGAGCGGAGCCGAAGCCGAGATTCGCGGGAACGTTGCCGAATCCAGAAACGGATACGTATCTTTGACGTGACCGTGTAGTACGGGATCTTAGCACCGCCGGTGCTAAGGCTACGTAGCTACGGTTCCGCGTGTAACACGTATATCACAAGCCCTAGTTCTAACTAGGGGCTCATTGAAAAATCATGTGATCGTTTTTGGCCTTATTTTGACCCCCCCGCCCCCTTGGTGATAAAAAGTACACGTGATGTGTTTTGGACTCCCCCCCTCCCCCATCGTGATATTTCTTTGACCCCCTCCCCCCCAAAAACGATCACATGATTTTTGAATGAGCCCTAGGGCGTGCAAGCCGGTTTTTTTTGTATATTAATTCGGTTATTAACCGGTTTTTCCATACAAATAAAAACCGGTTTGCATGCTCTAGTACTAACAGAGTAGCACCACAGCGTAGGTATGTATTCCATACAGTGAGGTAACTTCATACACGGCCAGCGGCTCGGCTCAGTGGTCGTGCTGAGGCTCAGGGTTGTCAAAAACTACGCGAAAGATATTAGTCTGATTGGCAAACTAATTTCCATTTTACACGCCTTAAAATACGCCGCCGAATTTTCATAGAGGTTCGGCGGCGTCTCCTTCCCGCCTCCTTCCCCGCGCGCCCCCCACCGATGACCCAGAGATCGGCTGAGTTAACCCACTGTATGGAGTACATCCTTTAACGGCCTCCTAGCCTAGTTGGTAGTGACCCTGCCTACTACGAAGCAGGAGGTCCCGGGTTCGAATCCTGGTCAGGACATTTATTTGTGTGTTTATCACGAATATTTGTTCCCGAGTTATGGATGTTTTCTATGTATTTAAGTATGTATATGTATCTATCTATTATATATATCGTCGTCTAGTACCCACAACACAAGCCTTATTGAGCTTACCGAGGGACTAGGTCGATTTGTGTAAGATTGTCCTAGAATATTTATTTTATTTATTTATTTATCCTTACGCTGTGGTATAAGGCACGCACCTTGTTGTCTTCACTGCCGCTGGCCACGAAGTCCTGTCGGGCGCCGCCGAAGCACGCGTGGATGGTGAAGTGTCCCTGCGCCAGTCCGCGGAAGCGACGCACTGTATGGAGTACATCCTTACGCTGTGGTATAAGGCACGCACCTTGTTGTCTTCACTGCCGCTGGCCACGAAGTCCTGTCGGGCGCCGCCGAAGCACGCGTGGATGGTGAAGTGTCCCTGCGCCAGTCCGCGGAAGCGACGCACTGTATGGAGTACATCCTTACGCTGTGGTATAAGGCACGCACCTTGTTGTCTTCACTGCCGCTGGCCACGAAGTCCTGTCGGGCGCCGCCGAAGCACGCGTGGATGGTGAAGTGTCCCTGCGCCAGTCCGCGGAAGCGACGCACTGTATGGAGTACATCCTTACGCTGTGGTATAAGGCACGCACCTTGTTGTCTTCACTGCCGCTGGCCACGAAGTCCTGTCGGGCGCCGCCGAAGCACGCGTGGATGGTGAAGTGTCCCTGCGCCAGTCCGCGGAAGCGACGCACTGTATGGAGTACATCCTTACGCTGTGGTATAAGGCACGCACCTTGTTGTCTTCACTGCCGCTGGCCACGAAGTCCTGTCGGGCGCCGCCGAAGCACGCGTGGATGGTGAAGTGTCCCTGCGCCAGTCCGCGGAAGCGACGCACTGTATGGAGTACATCCTTACGCTGTGGTATAAGGCACGCACCTTGTTGTCTTCACTGCCGCTGGCCACGAAGTCCTGTCGGGCGCCGCCGAAGCACGCGTGGATGGTGAAGTGTCCCTGCGCCAGTCCGCGGAAGCGACGCACTGTATGGAGTACATCCTTACGCTGTGGTATAAGGCACGCACCTTGTTGTCTTCACTGCCGCTGGCCACGAAGTCCTGTCGGGCGCCACCGAAGCACGCGTGGATGGTGAAGTGTCCCTGCGCCAGTCCGCGGAAGCGACGCACTGTATGGAGTACATCCTTACGCTGTGGTATAAGGCACGCACCTTGTTGTCTTCACTGCCGCTGGCCACGAAGTCCTGTCGGGCGCCGCCGAAGCACGCGTGGATGGTGAAGTGTCCCTGCGCCAGTCCGCGGAAGCGACGCACTGTATGGAGTACATCCTTACGCTGTGGTATAAGGCACGCACCTTGTTGTCTTCACTGCCGCTGGCCACGAAGTCCTGTCGGGCGCCGCCGAAGCACGCGTGGATGGTGAAGTGTCCCTGCGCCAGTCCGCGGAAGCGACGCACTGTATGGAGTACATCCTTACGCTGTGGTATAAGGCACGCACCTTGTTGTCTTCACTGCCGCTGGCCACGAAGTCCTGTCGGGCGCCGCCGAAGCACGCGTGGATGGTGAAGTGTCCCTGCGCCAGTCCGCGGAAGCGACGCACTGTATGGAGTACATCCTTACGCTGTGGTATAAGGCACGCACCTTGTTGTCTTCACTGCCGCTGGCCACGAAGTCCTGTCGGGCGCCGCCGAAGCACGCGTGGATGGTGAAGTGTCCCTGCGCCAGTCCGCGGAAGCGACGCACTGTATGGAGTACATCCTTACGCTGTGGTATAAGGCACGCACCTTGTTGTCTTCACTGCCGCTGGCCACGAAGTCCTGTCGGGCGCCGCCGAAGCACGCGTGGATGGTGAAGTGTCCCTGCGCCAGTCCGCGGAAGCGACGCACTGTATGGAGTACATCCTTACGCTGTGGTATAAGGCACGCACCTTGTTGTCTTCACTGCCGCTGGCCACGAAGTCCTGTCGGGCGCCGCCGAAGCACGCGTGGATGGTGAAGTGTCCCTGCGCCAGTCCGCGGAAGCGACGCACTGTATGGAGTACATCCTTACGCTGTGGTATAAGGCACGCACCTTGTTGTCTTCACTGCCGCTGGCCACGAAGTCCTGTCGGGCGCCGCCGAAGCACGCGTGGATGGTGAAGTGTCCCTGCGCCAGTCCGCGGAAGCGACGCACTGTATGGAGTACATCCTTACGCTGTGGTATAAGGCACGCACCTTGTTGTCTTCACTGCCGCTGGCCACGAAGTCCTGTTGGGCGCCGCCGAAGCACGCGTGGATGGTGAAGTGTCCCTGCGCCAGTCCGCGGAAGCGACGCACTGTATGGAGTACATCCTTACGCTGTGGTATAAGGCACGCACCTTGTTGTCTTCACTGCCGCTGGCCACGAAGTCCTGTCGGGCGCCGCCGAAGCACGCGTGGATGGTGAAGTGTCCCTGCGCCAGTCCGCGGAAGCGACGCACTGTATGGAGTACATCCTTACGCTGTGGTATAAGGCACGCACCTTGTTGTCTTCACTGCCGCTGGCCACGAAGTCCTGTTGGGCGCCGCCGAAGCACGCGTGGATGGTGAAGTGTCCCTGCGCCAGTCCGCGGAAGCGACGCACTGTATGGAGTACATCCTTACGCTGTGGTATAAGGCACGCACCTTGTTGTCTTCACTGCCGCTGGCCACGAAGTCCTGTCGGGCGCCGCCGAAGCACGCGTGGATGGTGAAGTGTCCCTGCGCCAGTCCGCGGAAGCGGTACTAGTACCAACAGACAGAGTAGCACAGACCTGGTCCTGAAATATCTGGTGTTGTCGCGGAGCGCGGCCACGCGCGCGCGGCCGGGCGCGGCGCGCAGGTCCCGCAGCGCGCTCAGCACCTGCGCGGCCACGGGCGGCGCCAGGCCGTGCGCGTACGCGTGCGCGTGCCCGTGCAGCCGCACCCACTGCACGAGCCGGCGGGAACCTGTACACAAGAGTTAAAGGTTATCAATTGTTTTGGTTTAAAATTGCAATTGGCTACAAACTGTGACATTGTATAAGAAGCAATATTGTTGTTGCTGTCCTATGGCACCCCAGAGGTGCAGAGGACCTTCACAAGCTCGCGCTATCCCTTCCGGTCTTCCGCGGCCCTTCTAGCCTCGTTCCAGCTCAGTCCGACTGCGCGCAGCTCACTCTCGACGGACCGTCGCCCGGAACCACGCTTCCTATCTGAGGGTTTCCAATCGAAAGCGATGTTTGCGTTATTCGCATTTCCTCGTCGAATGGTGTGCCCTATCCATCTCCATTTCCTTGTCGCGATCTCCATGTCGATGGATGTTTGCCGGCACTTATTTCTATCAACAATATTTCTTGTAACAACTGTAAAAAATGTGGTTTCGAGGTCTACATCTCATCAGCAAAATCGTCAGATAGTCGGCCCACCTTGTTGGCGACCTTCCTTCATAGTATGTTCCGGTGCGCTGTCGTCACTCGAGAACGTGTCTGCCACAGCAATCCCGGCCCAATTTAAACTCTGAATGTAGACTTCCTTTTACAACGGTATCGTTATTTCTGTTACAAATCTCCATACCTACTCTTTTTGACGCAAAATAATAAGGAATAGAATAGAAATAATTTATTCGTGGACACACAAAATACACAGTACAATTACAATTAACAGAAAAATTGCCAAGATTAAAGAAGTGTTACAAAATGGACTCATCTCAGCATAATGCTGGCGACTTCCAGCGCTGATCTTCCGGTGAAAAAAAGTAACGCGTAAGGCGGTAACGTACCCGCGATATACCCGCCGGCAGCCCGGAAGCTCTTGGTGAAGGTGCCCATCAGCACGTCAACGTCGCGCGGGTCCACGGCGCAGGCGTCGGTGGCGCCGCGGCCGCGCGCGCCGAGCGCGCCGATGCTGTGCGCCTCGTCCAAGTACAGCTGCAGCCCCAGCCGCTTCTTCAGCGCCACCGCGGCGGGCAGCGCGGCCACCGAACCCTCCATGCTGTACACGCCTTCTACCACCTGTTCATGGAATCAACGGTGAAAACAACGCTTTCAAAATCTTCTTTTAAAAGGAAAATAAGTGCGAAAGATACATAGAAAGAGTGTATTGTTGCAGCAGCACTCTTGCATAAAATCGTCTCGAGGAATATCGGCGCTGTTGTTGCGGAACACCCGACAGATGTTCTGTGAACAGGTGAATGGTGTGACGCGGTCACACCTAGCCGCAGCTCAAGTATGAGCCTCACGTGACTGATCTCATCTATGGTAACAAACAAAAGACTCACAATAACAATTTTCTCCCACTTCCCCTCGGCTCTGGCTTTTCGCGCCAGCTGCTCGAGATGCCTCATGTCATTGTGCCGGAACACCCGCACGGTCACGCTTGCAAGCCTCAGTCCGAGGATGAGACTGGCGTGGTTGTTCTCGTCGCTGAGTACCAGGACCCCGGGCGACAGGAGGCCGGGCAGCATGAGGGAGTTGGTCGCGAAGCCCATGCCGACTACCACCGCTGCCTGGTGACAAAGATTAACATGTAAATTATAAAAATCTTTCAGGGTAATTTGAAGATGTCTATAGGCCAGTTATTATCATAACTCATGAAGATAGCTCATGTTGAGTATGTAACGAGCAGGAACCCAGCTCTGCTGCTGCTGTAAAGCGGCCGCCTCTACGTCACCTATTTCCTCAGGCACTACTGCCAGAGATGCGAATTCAGTCTCAAGTTGAGTATGGAACGGGCAAGAACTCAGCTCTGTCCGCGGCGAGCATAAAGCGAGGCCGTAGCGACGATTAGCCGCTCCCACGTAACAGCCACAGATGCTGCTTACCTCAACGCCCAGAAACTCAGCCAGCTCAGTCTCAAGTTGAGTTTGCAGCGGGCAGGAGCCCAGCTCTGCCCGCGACGAGCATAAGGCGAGACCGTAGCGACGAGTGGTCGCCTCCACGTCGGCGTTGCCGCCGCGGTAGCCAAGGTAGTTGTACGATCCAAGGTTCACGCATTTCAGCTCACGTCCCGTGAACCTGAAACCAGAATAGGAATATTTCCCTCATTGTCGTTCCTGTCTTATGAGTAAGACACAATATTCTCGAGCCGGAAATATTTCTATTTAATAGGCAGTGTGAAATTGTCTACGATTGTGACGGGCGTGAAAAAATGGCGTGGATGTTTGATGGCAGACAATGATGTACAAAATCGTGATACAATTCTTCCGCAGATATGTCTAATTTCCATTCCACAGAATAGTTACCTAAAGGTCCAGTTGTAGTCGTCAGTAGCGCGCTCTTTCAGCGTGATCTCCGCTTCGGGCGTCGAGCAAACTGGACGATTGAAGCAATGCCGAACTCTTCGGTACACGTAACGCGAATAGAACTGGTCGAACGGGTTGTATAGCGGCGCGTAGCCCTGTGCAGAATAAACAAACCATCATTATAGACATCAAGAGCAGCCTTATACTTTATATTAGACATGCCTACATCGCGCATTTGCTATACGCGCGTTAGCTGGCCCCATTTTGAACGAGCATGCGAGAAAACTTTCATAATATCGGTGTCTAAGAGAGCACGTTCCATAGGTGACCAGAGAGCCCACCGCAAGCCGCATACGAAGTTTTGCCACACTGTCTCAATGACGTACGAAACTAAAGGTGCGACAGAGAGGCAAAACTTCGTTCGCAGTTTGCGGTAGGCCCTCGCTTACAATTATTGTTACGCTAGTAGTCATCGTCTGTTTCCTCTACTGCTAGTCTACTATGGTCGGGTATCGCTGTGGCTGTCAAGTTCTAACAAGTTTGTAAGTGCGACAGTGACGCATAGCGTTATAGTTGTAGTTGTAGTAGAATGGCCAAATTCTAAGCAACGTAAACTATTGTTCGCAATCCTACATTGCACTCTTACACGCAGAGATCTTTATAAGTACAACTCTGCCCTCCAATTACTCATACAATATAAAAATTAATTACTCATAGAAATAAATTATATGAAACATGAGTACCTAAAGCCAGTTCGCAGAGAATTAGTGACGGTAACAAAGGTAAGTCTTAAAGGACAAAAACCTAACGAATCCCTTATCAACAATTGTCAGCCTGGCGTGCCTCTTCGTGACTCATGTCATGTGCTTATCAGTGCCGACAGCAATCGATCTACCGTACTGTATTGTATGCCCTAGTAACGTATCGTTTACTTACCAGACCATGAAAACGTAAAGGCACAGGTAATGTAACAACGACTAACCTTTTACTGAGAGAGTTTGTTTCGAAACTTTAAAATGATATATGTATGTATATGTATCTTTTTAATCCTGTGTGGATTGCACTATGTAGGTATATCGTAGCAATATAGCGAAAATGGAAATAGAGTAAGTATATCGGTTAGCTACTCAATACCACAAACAAGATACGGAGAGTACGTTATTGAGATACAATACTCGTATTTTGTATAGAGGACATCTTGTATCATACACATGTTCATGGAAGTAAAAGTGTAAATTCGAAGGCAGTGTGCCTCTTCTGGCCAATCATAGACTGCCATCAATCAGACCGATTAAATTGATTACAACGACCAGTCGTTCCAATTAAGAAGATTCCTCGATCGCACTACATATAAAATAAATATATTTTTTTAGATCGATTTGACCTAAATTCAACACTTATACCGATAAAAATATAAATACACTGCACTTATACCAACGGATAAGCATGAATACTGTCATTGTTAGCAAAATCGTGAATTGCTTGTATACTTAGGTATACTTAAAATGTTGCATTTAACGCCCACAAGTGATATTGTTCCATGAAATACGAGTAAGTAGGTACTTTGATAACGTTTCAATTCAATGATCCTTAATTTGCTTGTTTGCGCAGCAATATTTTTAAGTAAATATTAAAAATCAGGCTACTTAATATATTTAACAAACGCATATAAGTATAACACTTTATACTTTTACGTTTTCAAATCATAATAAGTAATTGAACCATATGCTTATTGCGCGTAAAGACTTGCTGAATATTGTGTGCCTTGAATTGTATATGATTTAAAATAAATTGTAGCGCAATATCTGAAACCGTAAACCGGGTTGGTATCACAATCTGGCGATAAATCAAAATGCACACCTACAAGTACCTAATGCAAATAGAAAAAAATAATCGGAAAATAATTCGAATTTGCTTCTTGTTCGACCTACTTATACAAAGGATTATAGACTTTGAACTTTAAGCAAAGGATAAGGAAATAAGGTGGTTAAAAAATAGTGTTATAGTGTTCACGTTCATTGGGGTTCTCTTTACAAAAAGAATATGAATGGGTTTTCAGTGTAAGTTTTTGCAGAAGATGCATTAACGTCAATATAATTACTCAGAAAAAATAAACAAATTTAATGATAGATGTAGTCTCGAATATTCCACATGAAATATAATGAGTTTATTTGCGAATGAAATTATTAGCAAAAAATAAAACGCGATAACAGAACCGTTACAAGGAATTAATAATATGCTTTCGAGGCAAACTACCTACTAATAAATGTCCATGTTTATGGTCATTATTGCTATCAACTTACAAAGACAGTTCAAGCTTGGTCATTTAGAAATGTGTATTATAAAATAAATTCAAAAAGAAGAGTGTTGAATTATCAATTATATAGAAACCCTGTGTAATAAGCGGCCACGCTAACTTTGCACTGAATTGGCACCCTTGGCAGTTGGCAGTGACAGTTTATGAAAATGCCATAAGTACTTGAAGTAAAACTTGGCAGGAAGACTTAACGTGGTCCAACTATAGTCGTTTACACTCTGGCACCTTACTCTTTTGGAAAAGAAGGTGTAAAAGTGTACGTATAGGTACCTACATGTCTGACGTCAACCGTATAAACTGGTCTTAGCTGTTGCCTGAGCTAGCTTAGGGGTGACCCCCCAAATATCGTTTATTGAAGGAGTTCCCAAATAGCGCCGTCGTTGGTATCAACATTGCTATTAATTATAAATCAAACAATTCACTGACCTTTTGCCGATAAGAAACTAAAAAACTCGCTCACCGAGGGTTCCGCACAAAGGATGCTCCTTACTTCTAAGAAGTGTTTACTTCACAGAATGAAACTGGAAAAGTAATTTGTAAAACTAGACTGACCAACTCACATTGTGCGACACCCATAGGCCGTTGGAAGTGACGTCATTGCAGTAGTCTGTAACCTACTTTCCTGCGTGAAACCTGGCAGTGCATTCTCATTGGTTCCGAACGGGTGATCGGGCAAACCAGGTTAATGTGACCTCAAGGTTCGCAAGAAACTAAACTCAAGAGCATTTATTGAAGTAGATAGGCCAAAATTCAGTACTTAATTTTCAACGTCCGATTAATTAAAAATAATAATAATATACATACGTGTCAAAAAAAAAATGAAATATAACAATGTCAGCACAAATTAAAATAACAACATACAGTAAAATAACAAATCAATAAGTAAGTAAATTCGATCATTATAATATAAGTCGTTCACTCGTTCATTTTCCGTTTGTTCATTCCCATCCAGCCACTCTCTTGTAATCCCACGCCAGTAGAGTTGTGCCCGGTTGTGTCGGTCTTTGAAGGGAGCGCTCCCATCTCGTTCAATCGGTCAAAGGAACCAGTTCTGTCTTTTAGGTCTTTAGTTCGTTTAGTTCAGTGCGAATTTTGACGTCTGAGAATGAGAACCCGGGTTTAGGTATATTCAGAGCATACAGAGCGCGGATACATACAAGCCTACATTAATTGCTATAGCAAGTTGTCGTTTTTTTATTAACATGCATGACCATACTCGGTAAGCTATTGGAATGTTCCATCTGACCGCCGCTCGATATACCACGAAAATCTTTGTCTAGTAACTTGTCTAGTAACTTCAACGGCTACGCAGCGCAACCGCAGCTGAGTCAAATGTTTGAGATTTAATAAGGGCATAGGGTATTATACTGTTAATTTAATTCCTCCCATTAAAATAAAACTAAGACTGAGTTAGGAGACCGGCATCTATCACCTGTATGAAAGAGCGAATACCTCCTAACACAAGTTTTTAACTTAAAAGGAAGATTCGACACTATTCTTTTGTAATCTTTTGTTAAGAATAAATAATTTTAATTTTTTAATCTATGATTTATTGATTCTAACCTGTTCATGTTGTAACATGGAGACATTCTATATAAAAAGTAGAGAGTTGAGATGAATGATTAGTGATTACACACACAGCTACATGAAGTACCTCCTGATTACAAAAAAAGGAAATGAATTAAATGAATGAGTGAATGTCAATGAAAACATTTCAAGATATATTTTGAATAGGTATAAAAACCTTTTTTTCCAATACCAATTCACTGTTGAATTTGCCATCGGTACGAAAAAAGAACAGTAATTTCAAAATGCTGATGTCATTATGTAATGACAATGTTTTGTTGGGTGCGTGAACTGAACTCTGGTGGAACTACATATACCGACTGTACGGTCGGCTCCATAAATATATATGCACCTGTATTCAATTTTTAACCTTCTTCCCCTGTAATAAGTTCCGAAGTGTATAGATATTTATAGACGTGACTGTACTATTAGGTAAAGATGTAAATAAATAAATAAAATATAAATATTATGGGACAATCTTACACAAATCAACCTAGTCCCACGGTAAGCTCAATAAGGCTTGCGCTTGTGATGTGGGTACTAGACGACGATGTATATAATAGTTAAATACATATAAATACTTACATACATAAGAAAGCATCCATAACTCAAGAACAAATATTCTTGATAAACACACAAATAAATGCCCTGACCAGGATTCGAACCCGGGATCTCCTGCTTCGTAGGCAGGGTCACTACCGACTAGGCTAAGAGGCCGATACAATACAATACAATACAATACAAATACTCTTTATTGTTCACCAACAAGGAAATAAAAACAATATACATTAAACACTAAAATATAAACACTGGTAGACAACAGGCGGCCTTATCGCTAAGAAGCGATCTCTTCCAGACAACCTTTGGGTAGAGGAGTCAATACACATGGAAATCCAAACAATGTATAGGTAAACCAAAACTGAGTACATAATTAATTTAATTAATTAATATAACAAAAAATTTAACATAAAAGGGAAGTCATACACATACTTATATACAAAAAATATATAAACATACATAAACATACATACACATAAATATTACAAAACACAGCATAACAGTAGGAAAACTGTTAGGTAGAAGAAAAATAAAAATCTTTCAGTTTATTTTTGAAAATAGGCAATGACTTAGCACGTCTAATGTCGACAGGTAGAGAGTTCCATAAAATAACCGCCTGGAATGAAAAGGAGCTCGTGAAAAATTTGGAGCTGGAAGAAGGAACTGAAAGAAGCAAGTTTACGATACCTACCCTACGTAAGCAATATGCCGTATGGCAGTTCCCACGCGTTTCTGTCGGAATCAATATGAGAATTGGCGCAGACAATAAATGAAGTAGCAAGGCTGAATTAAACTGTAGCCTAGTAGAAGTATATAAGACACCCATATATTTGTCAGAAATGAGTGCCTTTCATCCCTAGGGTAACGATTTACCTACTATAAAAACACCTTTCTTCCCCTAAATACTCGCACAAATATAACATATTTTGTTGAAATTAAACACTTTAGAACGGATTCATCGTGTTTATTAACACCATAACCCTACGTTTCGAGCCCTTTACAGCACTCGTTTTCACAGGGTTAACATGATGACCTAACCCTATTTTGGCCTAGGAAATTTGTAAACGCCTATAGTTACTAAGTATACCTATTTCAAATTTCGGTTTTCCACGTCAAGCGTTCTCTGAGCTGAGATAAACCCAACAACGTTATAATGTATACTTTTTTAATATCGCTGTCAGTCATTTAATTGACAGATAGAAGTGCCGGAGTAGACAAACAAAGTTTTGTACGAAGCACTAAACACCGTCTTGTTTCTACGCTAGGGTTCGCCCCTAACTGAAACTCGCGACCCCTTATCTCCGTAACCCCTTGACCGATTTGGCTCATATTCGAACTTAAAAATTATATTTCTCTCATCTAACGACCTAACCTAACTAACCAACATCGTCGAACAAGCATACTTACATACAAACGACGGATTGTCCAAGAAGATAAGCGACTGTGGTTTGCTCCTGTCGATTGCGCAAACGTGTGTAAGCAGGACAAGGGTAGGCGTTGTTAGCGGCAGCTAATGGAGTTCGCAACACGTTTAGATCAATTACCGGAGCAGGGTTATTCGCTGTGTGCTTACTGACGCTGCTCTGGCGGGAATACGATATATTATCTCAGTTATAATTAGTGGTTCGCCACGACCGTGAACTCGCAACCGAACCCCTACATCTCGGCAACCCCTTGACCGATTTGGCACATATTTCACGACGCCAGATACCACCTGCCAATTACTCGAGTTATCGTCGAAAAAACATCCATTTAATAGTACATTACATACCAAGGCCGTTTAAGTGGGAAATACCTCGGATTCCATGTAATTGTCGGCCGAGGCGAAGCCGAGGTCGACTAACATGTGATCCGAGGCTTTCCCATTTACCGGCCGAGGTTTGTATACTATTTTTCAGCCCGACGGAGCCGGGAGGCGGCTATTTAGTTTTGCGTAAAGTGGCGCTTACCGGCCGGAGGACTGAAAATATACATACAAACGAAGAATTGTCCAAGTAGATTGGGCAAGAAATGAGAAAATTTTCAATGCGAATCGCTTTATTAGACAGTTTACATAACACAGAGAAGGGAGCGTTCAAGTATTACGTAACGCAATTTTTGGACATTTTTGACCCCCCCTCCCCCCCATGTAACGCGCCGTAACGTTTTTCTGTACCCCCCCCCCCCCTCCCCCTAGTAAAACGTTACGTAACCACCAAGTACCGGAAAGTCGCTAAAATACCTTTGTTATTGTTTTATTTGCGTTAATATTATTAATAACATTTGCAGCAAGAGATTTCTAATGTTTTTTTTTGTTCTATAAAATTGTTACTACTAATCATACATTTAATTACGTCGTTTTCCTGACTTGGTCCTGTCCTTGCACAGACTTTTGCTTTGGGTTTAGCGTTTTACTAAAATAAATTAACAAATTTAATTTTTAATAATTTATTTTTACCTTTAGCAATGCAATTACAAACATAAACCTAACTGAAATAGAATATATTTGTCAAAATATAATCGTATTAAGGAATCGGAACGAAAATGAAAACATTTAAAATTAAATCAGCCATAATTAAAATAAGTAGATGGTAAAAAAAACAAGTGGTGTTACTGCTCCTCTGTCCACGGGTTTGCCACTTTTGCCAGCAATTCAGATTCTTTAATTACTGGCATCCGGAGAGCAGACGAAGAGGGTTCCGGAATTATTAACCTGCTTGCGTCAACTTCGTATTCGTCGAGCCAATCAGCATCCTCAGACAATGTTTCACAGCGGCGCACTATGCAGAGAAGCTCATTTGCCCTTCTTGCAGCAAGTCGCTGTGGCCGTACTCGACGTTCACGGCGGTCTTGGGCAGTCTTGCCATGCATGCAACGATTGTGCACTTGCACACTCTTGTGGGATGTGAAATAAATCCCACAGGTTGCACATATTCGGTTCTTTTGATCGGATTGTACTAATGGGCAAAAAACTCGTAAGGCATCAGGCTTAAACCCTTCTAGAGGAGGCGACAGATCAACAGTCAACCTCACAAGAAGTGGCGAAAACTTGCACGATCCTTTGTCTATCAGACTAGGTACCACGAGCTTGCGGTTTGAAGGATTGGGCAGGGTGGCGGCAGGAAACTTTTTGGAAACACAGAACTTGCACTCCTCAAGCGGGAACAGCAGGATTCTTCCGCGCATTTCATAACTTGCAAGAAAAACTTACTATTCAATCGGGAATCCCCCGTAAAAAATAAACGAAGAGGGCTGCCAACTTGGAAGATTTTAATTCCCTAGTTTTCTAATTAACCCTTCAGACCAATCGTTTTTCGTTCCATTATCATTGCTGTTGTGATGAGAGTATATCTCTCAAATAGAAAACATAACACAATACAATAGTGTATTATGAATATAAAAATAAATATTAGGGGACAATCTTTACACAATTTGAACTAGCCCCACAGTGAGCTCAATAAAAGCTTGTGTTATGGGTACTAGACGACCGATATATGTAATAGTTATAAATACTTAAATACATAGAAAACATCCATACCTCAGCAACAAATATCCGTGCTCATCAGCTCACTCATCACACAAATTGCGGTATTTTTTGTTACCTACTTTACTGGAGTGATGAGAAAATTTCTCACAGCTGTTGATAAAATATTTTTTTGCCTTTTACATTTTGAGTTAAAAAAAAATATATTCACTATCATGTAAAGCAAGCAAGCAATTTTGTGAAGGTAAAAAAATTTCATGTGATCGTTCCATATGAAATTTTGAGAAAAGTAACGTTTTAAAAATGCGTGAGAGTGAGTGAATCTCTCTACGCGACCGTTCTGAAGGGTTAAAAAACAATGTTACGTAACGCGTAGTTCAGACCCCCCTCCCGCCCCTGTAACGCATCGTAACGTTTCAGAAGACCCCCCCCTCCCCCCAAATTCGTTACGTAATACTTGAACGCTCCCGAAGACAAATACCGGAATAGTGTAGGTACTTTCGAAGCTGTCTATATCCGATATCGTGTTAATAGTGAATACTTGTTGACTGGTAGCGAACGTTAAGTCCGCCATTTGTAAAACTTGTATTGAGCAACAAAGATTAAAATAGTGGTTCGCCCCGAACGTGAAACTGGCGACCCCTAACATCTTGGTAACCCCTTGACCGATTCGGCACATATTCAAACTTAAAAATTATATTTATATCATCTAACGACCTGCCAAATTTCATGAGGATCCAACCAACGATACTTGAGTTATCGTCGAACAAACATGCATACATACAAACAACGGATTGTCCAAGTAGATAGGCGACTATGGTTTACGTCATTGGCAAGTTAACTGATAACATTGAAATAAATATAAGGTACTCGTATAGGTAATATATTATATATTTATCCGAACACTTCTACAATGTACTGTTACTTTACAAGGAAAATATGCAATAAAATATGGTTTAGGCCGACTAGCAATGCCCCTATTTCATTTACCAACCATAAATACATTATAGTATAACTAGTCATTTTTTCTAACTTCCGGAGCAATTATTTCCGAAAATATTCACTTTATCAAAAAATGTTTTTAGCGAAACTCTATTCTTTTTCATATACTTACCTTTCCAACGATACCTCACAGTTAAGGGTTGATAGGAAAAAAAACACCCCCCATTTCACGCTTATGGGAGATACCCTTAAAATAGTATTTAGTTTATTTTTTATTTTATCACTTTATCGGCATGATTGATATGTAGGTATATTCATACAAAATTACAGCTTTCTAGTACTAACGGTCACTGAGCTAAACCGCAGACGACGGACGGACAGACACATGGCGAAATTGCATAGTTTCCCTTATGGATTCCTAGTTGACTACGGAACCCTGAAAAGAAAGGAAAAGTAAGGAAATTCTCGGCATCATACGAGAGTCGAACTAATGTCGTTGTGCTTAAAATAAAAATCATACAAGTGCGAGTCGGACTCGCGCACCGAGGGTTCCGTACAAACTTTTAGTTATCGCATTATCTATAAACATGATGCAACAAACTGCATTTTCTAAGTAGAAATATGAAGTCAGCCCCATGCATCGACAGATTGGGCCACTTGTTTGTACGGCATAGAGTTTGTTTCTCGTTGATAATGATTTATCGCGTAAACCGATATTAATTTTTAAAACTTTATTTAAAAGGAGGTTTTACAACATGAAAATATATCTGCCTACAAAGCAAGGAGGTTCCGGGTTCGAATCCTGGTCAATGCATTTATTTGTGTGTTTACCACGAATATTTGTTCCCTGATGTTTTCTTTGTATTTAAGTATACAAAGCAACTGCCATCTGACCTTCCAACCCAGAGGGTAAACTAGGCCTTATTGGGATTAGTCCTATAGTATAGACGAGTTTTTACTTCTGCGATATATACATTTTCTCTCTATGTGTCCGGGTTCACTATTTTATAACTATTCCAAATTTCAAATCGCTTGCTTAAGTAGTTCTCAAAATATTTAACGACGTGACAAACAGACAGACAGACTGAGTCGCACCCTAAGGGTTCCTTTTTTATCATTTTGATACGGAACCCTAAAAATTAGCCTTTTAAAATATTCTAGTATTAACAGTAATTAATTATATTAAGTTAAGACGGCATGTCATATTGCTGTGCTGTTGCTGTATTGTATGAGTCACTTTTTAAGTTTTTTTTTTATATAATAGTTAGAAAAAGATAGGTAAGTCTAGCTTTCTCACTCGCGAGGTACTGTCGCGGCACTTTGTGCTAGGGCTACAGGTTGTACAATGTACAACTTGTACGTAAGTACACATTATACTGCAATGTAGGTACATTTTACGAAAAACGTGTCATGTTCATGTTGCATCATATCAATCAATAGATCTTTACGACGCGGCCAGCCACAAAAAGTAATAAACTGACAATATGTACAAACAAATATGTGAAATATGCTTCAAATTATCTAAGATGAACATCATTTGCAAGTCGACATAAAAGTTTGGACTTTCTGGTCTGATAATAAGGTAGATATTAGGAAGGATTGTTTTGTTAAAACTTACGAGTTACGACAGATAATTTAAGAAAAATGTGTTAACAATGTTTGGCGCATTGTATGTGTTGTTTAATCTGCATTGTCCATATTCATATTCATTCATTTGACAAGAAACACGTCTCTCCTCGTTAAACGTATAGCTCTAGATTTATGAAAAAAAATAATGCTGATTCAGAAGTTCAGAACTAGTTTTGCAATTTTTCTCAACTGGTCCTGTTACACATGCTCTTTAATAGCATGCTTCGTGCTTATGAGCAAGAGGGGGTGGGAGCGGGGCCCCCCGCTTCCCCGCTTGCTAATTACCTTTTTGTAATAAGCATGCTAGTATAAATGAGCATGTGTTACAGTACCTTTACTATCATTCTAGTAGGTATGCAATTCTCGTCAATTAGAGATGTTAGTCAACAACAAAAGTCGTGTCAAAGTCGGCTCATTTCGGTCAGTCGGCTTATCTCCATATCACAATTTCGTTATCTTTAAACCCCCGAATTACTCCGATTGAGAATACGGGCGTCAATTTATGTATGTACATAGGTACTTATGTCCAATTTTTTTTTTGTTTGTGGTTTCGTTCAATATAATCACCTCTGTACATAGTGTGTCCTATACATAATACAGAAATGTAAAAGCCAATAGCCATGGTTCGATGCTTATCGTTAGCTGAATGCCCTGATAAGGCCTGTACTTGTCGTTTATCTGCTGACAAAACCTGCCTTGTTGCATCAAACGTAACAAGGTACAATAAATCTTAATGCTCGAGTTAACCTATTTCTAGTTTCTAAATCTAAGCTTATGAGGAGATAAATCTCTGGAATAGTGTCTAAAGCCTAAACATAATCAACCGCAGCATACCTCTGCAGTGACCTTGGGTGGAAGCAGGCACATGTTCAGATAGCTCAAGAAGATAAAAACTGAGCTGCATAAGAGCTGCTGTATGGTAGGACAAGAAAAAACAAGGCTCTTCGATGTTGAATGTGCTCAGGTTTCGACAATCCTTTCTATTCCTCTTCATGGCCACCTTAGGAGGGAGGAGTAGCTGATTCAGGAACCTCATAAATAGCTAGGAGTTTAATTAAAAACTAAGCTTCATCAGATCTGCTGTACCTACTTGCTGTAGGTGTGGTTTCAATATGCTAGTTAGAACATACCTCTCTATTTCTTTCGGTCGCGACCTTAGGCGGAAAGAACAGCTGGTTCAGATAACTTAAGAAGATGAGGATGCCGAAGCTGATCTGCGTGAGGGCCGCTGTGAAGAGGGAGCAGCGCTCGAACGACTCCTCGGTGCCGCCGAAGGTGCTCCAATCCAGGGGCGGTATAGGTGGCGATCGTTTCTGTGGACAAAACATTAGCTTAAAAGCACATATTATATGAAATGACGTATCAGCGAGTATGTTACTGTAGCGCGTCAAACTGTCAAACATTATTTTCTGACCTAATGCGTCTGGTACTTGTGACGCCGTTTACAACTTCACACTTTGCTAATGCTCAGATTCCTATCGGTAGTGTCAGACCTGTTGAACTCTCCGCAACAAACATAAATCGATTGTCATTTGTTAAGTTTCGCATGCGAAACCAAACGTCTAAGAAGTGCAGCACGTGCTCATAGACGCGCGCAGCCGGCGGCAACTAACTTACTTTCAAAATTCACTTTTACTTGATAGCCGTCTTCAGTCAAAAAGACAAAAAGTTGACCCTGCTAACTGTCCCCCGTGAAACTGTTAACGGCATAGATAATATACAAACAAGGAAGCAATTTTTTTCATGACTACGCAAGTGAAGCGAGGCTGACCTAGAGCTACACAAATCAAAGTGTATCTTCGCAAGGTTGCTGTGACTGGTAAATTAACGGACAATTGCGTAGATATTGTGAGCTTTATGTCAAAGGCATACGGTGAATTCATTGTCACACAATATATTGCTTAAGCGGCTACCGCGCTTGCCCACGCGCAGCGGTTCATATCTGATAGTCACTTCATTGAAGAAATTGGGCCACACAAATATTTTATGCTGGTACATATCTGAACGATGGCGTAGAGCGAGTCGAATACGAATTGTTTACGGGAAAACAATATTTTCTGCCTTTAGAAAAAGTATACCCCATAATTGAATTTATTTTACGAGGACCGCGTTTCTTGCGCGATAAAAATAAACGATCCCTGCCCATTTCATAATAGCTGTTTTAGCATAGTAACAATGTCGGCGCTGGGCAAACTATGGGAGTCAACGTCAACAACTTGCAAACGCGTTTCATCGTTACTAGTCACTGGCCTCCGACGATCTCAGAAAGAAAATGACCAAAAAATCGCCGATGTCGCTGAGCAGCAGAGAGACCCAAGGCCCCAATGCACCAAACAATTATTTAGAAGCAGTATTTTGTTGGAGTGCACAAATGAATGTGACTCATATTAAAAAGTTTTATGTCACTAACAATTTAATATTCCGGACGTGTACTGTCTACCGAACTATGAGTACTTAAAACTGTACCTGCTGTAAAAACTATGAGTGTCATGTATTCATCAAATAACTAAGAACATAACTATTAGCAACAAAAAAACATTACTCAAAAATGCACTACGTGTGTCCTATTACATACAGCTCTTCATAAAATCAAAGCTTTTAACCATTTTATTCCCGATATTTGCATTTTCAATCTAGTGCTCAGTTTTTCTTATCTTTAAAATAGGTCTTAAGTTTCCCTCAACCACTAGAGTCACAATGGCTAATTAAAATGCATTCCTAAGATCCACCTGCACATTATGGCGCGATTGTTCTCCGCCGATGAAGCGTGTGCGCGCATTTAAAGTACCATAGAGTACAGTAACGACCAAATGTTGGCTATAAGTCGTCAAAGTAAGCTAACATGTCAGAACAATAAACATACATTTGTGTAGGTGCTGCAAATACATAGATAGTAAAGAGCAAAGGAAGTGGTGACAGAGAAAAATAAAAATGAAATGTTGGAAGAGGAGATATGGAAGAAAGCTGCCTGTACTCTGATCTCAAATCAAATTACAAAAAGAAAGACTAGTGGTTTTCCCTGAACTAAAAGTTAACTCGCGACCCCCTTGTCTCGGCCCTGATCGATTTGGCTCTGAATATGAATTAAGTACCTACTTAAAAAATTAATATGTTACAATTTTTATTTATCTCATCTAACAACATGCCAAATTTCACGACGCGCGACGATCCGTCCAACGATATCGGGTTATTGTGGAAAAAATATACAAATATATATACATACAAACACCAGATTGTCCCAGTGGCCCAGAGAATTTTCCTTTTTTTTAACTTACTTTCTGAAAAAGATTTCAATAATAAATGGTAACTTACATTTTAAATAGAAAACTCCGGTGAATATTAGACATATTATATTAATATACTTAGACCGGGTTACTCACGTCTAACTCGGGTAACTTACATGTTTTTTACCAATAACCATCCTCATTGTTTAACATATGCCTAAATTTAACATTAGGGAGTCAACCTGACCCGAGGCCCCAATTTAACTTTGTGATTTAATATGAGGTGGGTACAGCAGAAACGTGTGTTTTAATGCTAACTTTTTTATACTATCAACTCAACCTCTAGGTTAGCTTTCTTTATACTATGTGTTCCTTGCAGGACATAAAAACTTTAGTACAATTTGTAGAAATCCATAGGTATAAAAAATGTAACTTGGAGAAAATTTATAGTCTAGTATAACTATTTCCCGTGGCGTTGGTGACCCAATGGTATGACGTGAGACTTTCAATGTGAAGGTCTCGGGTTCAAATCCTGCCGGCTTGTACCAATGAGTTTTTCGGAATTTATGTACGAAAAATATTTTTGGTGAAGGCAACCGCTTTTTGGTGAAGGAAACCGCACTAATTTCAATAAGGCCTAGTTTAGCTTCTGGGTTTGATAGTCAGATGGAAGTCGCTTTCGTAAAACTAACTTTTCATTACAAAACAGAAAATGCTTCTGGGCTGTTCATTTATAACAAAACAATAAAATAAAACATCAAGAAGAAGCAAAGAAGAAATCATAAAACAGCATATAAAACTTTTTAAAACATAAATAATTTCTGCTCTATAACTTACTCACTTACCAAATTTCTAATCCATATAATTTATATTTAACTCATTCATGAACACAATTGATACTATTAGTATCCATAGTTATTGGAATGTTTCATGGTCCAGTGGACAGTCCCGCCCGTAGTCAAGCACGACACGCACCGATCAGAACTCGCTTATTCAATGCAGTGAGGCCGTTGAGCATCACTCTCGCGAGAACTTGAACACCTGCTCGGCCTCAGGGCATCGTGTGGTTCTTAAATTTCTTAATCCGCCCCTTAGGCCCCAGGAAATAAGGAAAATTTCCCGAAAACATGAACGAGGTTAAATTCGAAAACACCACAAATACTCACGTCATGGCTATTATGCGGCGTAGTGTATCCATTTTTATGATTATTTATCTTGCCGTTAGCACTCAATTCCTTTCCGTTACATTTATGCGATTTCTTGAACGGTTCCGAATTACTCGAGCTGACACTACCGTTTGCAACGGTCGCCGCCATCCTTGTGCAATCTCGCAATGTGCACAATCTACAAACTTCAGATTAAACAAAAAAGCAGCGATGTTTTAGCTGTATGGTCAAGGCAAATAATTATTAGCTTTATGCTAGTTATGCGAAATAAGCGCTTTTTGAGCTTTATCACAAACGCTGCCAGTTAGTCTGCTTTATCGACTGGGCGTGTCTCTCAAACAAAACTGACAGATGTCACTACTGACGTTGACGGCTGGCATGCGCTACCACTGGGTAGTTTTTTATATGCTTAACCATTAGTATGATTTCACAAAATCCTGTTGAAAAGTTATTATTATTCTTAGAGTTCAAATTTAATCAAATTAAGGTTTTATTCTAAACATCATAAAAGGGTAACATTTTCATAAAAATATTAAATATTTGAATGACTTAATTGATGTAATTTTTACGTGGTGCGGATCAAAGGGTAATTAAATTATAAAAACGTCTAAATGCCAGCGTTCAAAAACCAAATTCGCTCGGAAGTTCTTGACTGTTACGTATTTGTAATAACTATAAAAATAATTTGCTATCATTTTCAAAAACGTCTATTTTAAAGTGATTCATTCTATTACCAATAAAGAAAGCTGTACAGGTCACATATCAGACTCAGGTTACCAATGTAGCTTTCTGAACGCACTCTAATCAATTTTCGAATTGTCAAATATACTCTGTCGGTAAAGCAGAAACTCTGGAACTGGAAGTCGATAATTTTGCATTTTCCTGCATTGAGTTCGCTAACGCTAAAAGATTCGCATAGTCCGTGAAATATTTGAATAAAAAAACTTTTGGATCTTAAATATACAAATTTTTGTTCTTCTTACATTTTTAAAATATTTTATTTGGAAGCGCGCTAACACCGACGGATAAGGGCGGGCTCCTCGCACTGGCGGGCCGGCGATGAGTAATACCGCTCGTCGTGCAGAGTGACGTCGTACACAACCCCACACAGTCGCTCACTCGCGAGCCTCAGTCCTCTGGCGCCCGGCGCCCCCACGACACGGCAACCGCCTCTACTGCGCACTAACGATCTTCCACCGCGCCCTAGGGACGCGCCCATCTTCCACTCTCACTCTTCCCGCACTAGACTAGAATGGACGGCACGGATGACCTCCTGGGAGGATTCGGCGACCAGATGCCGGCGGCGGCACCTCTGCCGCCGATGAAGCGCGAGCAAGACTCGACGGACGATTTCGAGCACCTGGGGAGAGAGGGTCGCGATGATAACGAGTCACCGCGTCATGGGCCCGCGCGCCTCGCCACGCAGAACTTCCTGGATATGGAGCGCGACGTGTTTGCGGACCCTCCACGCGCGCCCTCCGCGGCTGACAAGCTGGCCGACCAGCTAGCCGACAAGTTCACCGACAGCGAGTCGGACGCGGACACTGCGGGCGAGTCGCCGTTGCATCGGCCCGCGCCGGTCGCGCCCGTCTCGGCGCCCGTGCCCGAGTCTACGCCATTGCTGGCTCCCAGCCCTGCACCCGTAGCTACGCCTGCGCCCGTGCCCGCGCCATCTCCAGCACCAGCGCCTGCTCCGCCGGTGGAGGTGCCGCGGCCCGAGCCGCCGAAGCCGGTCGAGCCCGCGCCCGCACCGAAGCCCGCTCCCGCGCCCGTGGCGGCGCCTAAGCCGGCCCCAGAACCGCCTAAACCTACTCCCGCGCCTGAGCCGAACCGCACGCCGGTCGCACACGTCATCGAAGCTGAAGTCATCTTCTGCCAGATGGGACTTGGTAAGAAACATTCTTCTGCAACCTTACTAACTGGTAACCGGTATAATTTTTTCCAGATCATCAGAACTGCTACCTATTTACTTTCAGGAACCTACCCACGACTTTTGTTTCACACGATGTATGTTGTCAAGATTAGTCACAAGTCTGGGAAATATTTTGTGATTGCAAAGTTGCAGTAGCATGTTTAATATTCAGAGGCGGCTATTTGCATCTCATGATTTCATTGTCCAGTTTCGCCTCGAACCGGAGCTGCACGCGCTGGATTTCGATCAACAATGGCCGTTCAAGGTCTCAAAAGCCTTAGTAAAAACTGGTAGGCGCGTGACGGCGATGAATCATGGGCCATTAGGTTTTTTCACGACGAAGATTTCAGTAGGTAGGTATTTCAGTAGATTGGGATGTGCGCGGGATGCGGGGGAGGCGGGGGTCTGAGAGGTGGCGGAGCGGCAAGAGCGTTGACCGCTGCACTAACGGCGCAACGACCCACGTTGCAGGCAGAAAGAAAGGACGTCCGTCAACAATATGAGCACCCCGGAAGCTGAACAAAACGTATGCCCCAATGAACCTTATGTTATTGCAATAAGGTTTAAGAGTAGTTGCGTATCCGGTGGTATGTCAGTCCATACTCCATACCCTCAGGAGATAGGGACCCTCGAATCGGCAAGCAATTTCGTAGCCGATCCGTACCTACCCGCCGTACCATACGTGTCACAGTCGGCGCAAAAATCGATGCATGTTATCCACGGCCCAAGCGGATGTGGTGACTCACGGGCGCATTTATTTGGTTACCAAAGCTACCATATGTACACTTTTTATCGATTTTTCCTACATTTTTTTGTTTTCGATTCGATTCGATAAAGTATTCGGTAGTTATAGGTAGATATATTGAGTCAAGTGTTTGCCGGAAGTGGCCGGAACTAATAGACAATCGCGGCTGAAAGTAACTTTCATTAAATTGAGTTTAAAGTCTTTAAAGTAGTAATACAAGCAGACTACAAATTTATACGAAGCCGCTTAAAGTAGAATAAACGGATAACAGCCTGAATAGCTTTGTCAGACTAGTACTAGATTCTAGTTTAACACATAACTCTTGTTCTTTAACCACTATAAATCTTAATAACATTTATAAATTACATTCATTTTTAGATCATAGTTATAACCATCCCCGGACCTAAAACTTGAATGTGTATCGCAAACATACAATGTTTGCTCGTTATCAGCAATTTACCGGGAGAGGACGATAGCTAGCATTATCTTATCTCATGAAAACGGCAGAGAGCCAACAATGTGAAAGTCCCGCGAATATTCGCAATTCGGGCCGATTCACAAAGTCGCGTGCGGCTTCTAATGACAACCTACTTTGCTTCACCACCGCGCTTCTGACGAATTTAGATAGTATTGCTACAGAAGAAAAAACACCAGGCCTCTAATAAATCATACACGCATCTACGTCACGAATAGAGCTAGCAATAATAGTGATGCGTTGATTTATTGCATGATCATTGGTGTTCCATAGATAGGGTATAGTCTGGTGGTGCGGGATGGGCGGGTGCCACCATCGCTATTTTTAGCAGCAGTCGCGAACCGCGGGCAGCTCACAAGCGCGCGACCTGCCGCCGCGCTCACGTCGCCCGCACCTGCCATTCATGCAGCCTCGCGAACACCGTCCCGAGTGACTCATTAAAGGACCATTACCTTTTGTGTGTTTGTTGTGATCTAATCAAAATGGGATCCGATGACATCACTCGTGAGTATCTAGTTTATTTGGTTTCCTCCAGATGTTCTGATTTTCGGTGGCAATGCTATTTTTTCCGGCGTTCACGAGTGTAACAGATGATCAGCCACGTTTGCTGACTTTTTGGGAATTTGGATGTGTTTTTTAAGTGCGTAAGTTTAGTAACATTGTACCAATCTATTGCTTGAATTCGAAAAGTATTTTTTAGTTAGTTTTTACACGGAGCCATTGGCACTGGGCACCGCATAATTTCCTCTGAACAAATTGTGTAATAACCATTTCCTTGTTTTCTGTTGAATACTTGCCTACCCGGCTGAATCTAGGACTCAGTTTTGGCAGGCCGGTGCACCATTATCTGCAATTATCTGTCATTGATCAAGTGCCATGGGCATCGCAAAGGCGCATCCACGACAACTGGCGATGTTTAAAGCCGTCGTGCTATTTATGTCACGCATTATATGCACTGTACGCGATTAAAAATTCCGCGCGTCGCATCCGTTTATTTTTGTAGATATGTGTATAGATATGCCGGTGATACGTCAGCAGATCTCTAAACACTGCTGACCTAATTCCGGCCCTTCAAAAATGCGACGCAGTAGGCAGCCACCCTCTCGCCGCCCCTCGTGTTAAGCAGCGGGAAAGACACGGCACAAACAAAGGGCGGTACTTGAGATGTTCAGGAGGCGTAATCGTTTCTTATTCATCGCAAGCTGGTGGAAAAACAACAGAGGCTAAGTAGTTTTTGATTAGCGTACAGCTAAATGGCCTTGATACGGCGATTCCTAGACGTTTACGAAACTACCTAGTTCAGACTTTGGTAACATTTCATTTCGACACTAAATACTTCCTTCTGCTGTACAATCAATATTGACGGATAGGTCCCTTTCGGGATCAATAAGCTCGATTCGATAGACACTTTGTAAATTATTAAGTTGCAGTGCATGAGTGCACCGTAGTTGGGTTTTCCGGAAAGCCTAGACGGGTTGTAACGGGGCGAGGGGTCGCGCGGTGAAGCCTGGATCGATACCGTGCGGCCGACACATACCTACTACCGCCTTGAACTTCGTTTACTGAAGAACGAGCTCTACGAATGCATTCACTTCTGAAACCGTATAAAAAGTATGAATCTAAGTTCGAAAGTGAGTTGAGTCAACATACAATGCAAGAGTTTCGCTGCGGTGTGCGACGACATTGTCACCCCTTTAGTCCAGTTTTCGCGAACAATGGTTTCCATTATGTACGCCCGCGTGCGGAGAAAGTTAATTTCGGCTGCATTTTGGTTGACTAAGCAACCGTCTGAAAGATTTCGGCCTTTTGTTATGAATAAGTAGGTCAAATTATTGAAAAGTAGGTCTGTTTTAATGCAGTAGGATATCACATCAAGCATCTTTGTTGCGCTGGGATACGTTTACGATATAATGCAGTGTGGCTGTAAGATGTTTCTTGTCCCAGTTAATGGAGAGCAATCGATAAGACTACTACTATGCGGATTCCACCGCGCAGTAGGTACCTGTTTTTATTAAACATATGAAGTGTTTTTATTTACCTAAGGTCACACGGCAGTGGTCACTAGTTTTTCTCCAACATTATGAATGATCTTAGTTTGAAGCAATATTTGTATTCTTTTTCTGTCCTATCCTCAAGAGTTGACTATTGTTGTCATTGTTGAAACTTCACCAATACGCTACAAGCTCCAATTCGCTAGATCTTGGGTCTGCTCTGGATGCTGGCCCGCAATTTACCTTAGTCACCAATGTAATTATATGTCTAAATTGTCTAACGTGTATTTGCGTCCTTCTCTCTGCATCCAATGGCAATCTGTTTCTTCAGACTCTCTGTCCGACGTATAGATGGTCAAACAACTACTTATACACATTTGCCGTAGACACTGTGACAAAGCAATCTACTGTGACAGTACCTACGTATACTGCGCATTTTCCGGTGCAGAAATACGTTCACAATTTTATTGTTCCTGTTCCGTATACTAAATATCGTGCCGCGTTTTGGAAAGCACTTATATCTACTGCTATTTATATTTTAGTGTCAAGCCAGATATTATAATATTTATAATAGAACTTTTCCTTGATTTGATTTCCGGTATAGTTGAAGATGCCACGTGCTCTTTTATATCCCGATCTTTTATTACATAGAAGTAAATTTAACGAAACTGAGGTCTCTGAGATTCATTTGTTGATGTACAAATAAAGCTTCAAATATTTCACAAAAATGTATCCCGTCAAAAACATTACCTACATGTAAAAAGACACAAGTTCTTATGCTGCAAAAAAGTTTGGAGATGTAATGTTAAAATAGTAAGTCAGTTATTTTAGTCGGTACCAAGGGGTGTCCATAGAACGCGACTTCCAAACCTCCTTATGCTGAGTTGTTATGAATTTTCCAATTTTTTTAAAATTTTCTATGACTTGGTAGGCTATAAACTAGGTATTTATATTTAAAATTTGGAGCTTCTGGGCCTGCTAGTTGTACCTTTAGTTTTGATGGTCCGTGACTCCGTGAGTGAGTGACCAAACTAAGGAACTTTGACGTTCGATAGTTCTTATATTACAAGTTCTAATAAATTGTTATTAAGAATATATCTATGCTATGTTATAGCCAATATATCACTGCTAATTCAGAATTCAAGCTTGAATCAGCGCGAAATTACAGGTTTAAAATGCAGCCTGAACTGCTTCGAGAAAACGATGGTACGGTCGTGCCTTTGTTTTGCTCGACTTGTTGCACCGTGCCCCCAGATTCACAAAAATGTGTCACCTTTCGATTGAGACATGAGTATTAACTAGGTACCTAGACGATGACATCTTCCGCATGAGTTCACCAAGTACCTATTGCTTACGAGTGACTCATACCAATCTATAATTCTATGTAAATTTATGGGCTTACTTATTTGTGTAACTCGAGGTTCAGTACTGAGGCATTAAAACGAAATGAAAGCAATGAAACGAGGCGTTAGCCGAGTTTCATAATAACATCACACGAGTGTTTTAATGCCTAATTATTTACAATTACATACACTGCTTTATATATACACACATATCATGACTCTCCATGATGCATTCAAAGCGCATATATATCGACCGCCATTGCGACTTTCAGGAATTAAATTTTTCTGACATTCAAGTTTTGACATTTATATTTTTTAAATTCAGAGACAAACTAGAGTTGGCGTCAATTTTCATATCGTTCGATATCAAAATAACGTGCGACTTGCGTGCGTCATTGTATGCAATTGACAATTCGTTTCAAACTTTACGTCATATCGACTGATATTATAGTTGCCGATTTCTAAGTCTGAACTTTTGACACATCGAAATACCCGTAGAACGTAAACGCGCAAGACACTTTGGAATTATAAACAAAATCCCATAAAGATATTACAGCTAGTCATGTACATAAACACAATATTTCACTTTTCATAAACATAATGTGATGAATGTTAAATTTTTTCATACATTCGTTATTGAATATTTTACGATAACAATTTAGCACGCCTACAGTTACGGTCTACGTCGTTTTTTTTTTAAATTTAGTGTTGTGACCATGTCTGCTGTTCCGATTCATACAACTGTCTGTTAATCGATAAAAATCGATCTTGTTATCAATAGGCAATACAGTAAAAAATCAAAACAAAACGATTAAAACGAAAATAAAACTAAGTACGATGTGGAAAAAAATGTTATTTAAAATAAGACAAATTAACTATGAAGGTTTTTATCTTACATTTTAAGAATTCAACAGTATTGATTTCTGAACGAAACTAAGATGACTTTGGAAAAAATCGTATGACAAATGCGCAGTTTGTCGAAGTTTCTCGGTCTGATCAAATACAAATCCGTAGTAGTAAAATCGAATCAAACAATTAATCGCTAAAATCAATAATCGCTGAATTTGACAAACGATTTGTCTTAGCCTCATCACTAAGTACGTCAATACTCAAGTGTCAAAAGTTCAGACTTAGAAATCGGCAACTATAGAATAGAGGTCAAATCAAATTTTCTTGTGTCAGATGTGTTCGAAATTTGAACAAAAATAATATAATCGAAAACGATAATATAATTTAGCTATTATTACATTTTCACAGGTAAGAAATTTGTTGTAACAAAAAAGTTTATTATTATGGGGGCCTTTATATGCGATTTTTGAACGCATTATTGAGGGCTAATGACATGTGGGTATATAAAAGAAATAAACACACAAGAAGCAGAACAAAAGCGTCAAAAAAGTGGGTCAGAATGACATTAGCGAACTTGCTTTGATAATATACAATTACAAACGGTAAATGTTTCGTACGAAAAAGAGCTTATTGAAGTAAGCATTAAGAGTCAAATTCATACACTTTAAAAGTTTATAGGCTGTTTGGCACTTAACGAAACGTCACGTTCTAAACAAGACTATACAGTGCGTAAGTCTAATACGGGCGATAAATTTAACCAAACATAGAATTCATTAGTGTTATCAATAATTAAAACATATTTTTAAGTTACACTTAATAATGACCCCATAATTATTTTTTTAATAAAATTTTCAGCACCAATGTACTTACTATAAAAAATTTGACGCTGACAGTTGTCAACGAATGTTTAACGCGAATGTGTTTGCATTACATTGCGGGCCGAATTATTTTGTATGGATAAAATTTTTATTGCAAGGCCATTTCAAAGTTACCTAATTACATTTCTTATGTCCTATACTAACCACCGTTAAGAGGTTCGCCCGTATTTGATTTACACACTGTATTATGAAGAGTCGCAACTGCAGCACTTTTACGGCGTCATTTATTTCGACTGATTGGGTATCCAGTTCTTTATCCTATCGTATATCTATAGTATTTATCTATACATTCGACTTGCAACAAAAGGATGGATTTTTTAAAATTCTACCGGGCCATGGGAGCCATATTCGTAAATATTTCTAATCCGATGATTCCTAGTTCCTAGCTCATCTATGTCTAGTATGTCTGTATATTCGAGGACGAGGACTGCGGCTCATGCTTCAATTTTCGAATTATTGTCTGGTTACTGATTATTCAATGCGTACGGCTGTTGCTGGAGCCTGTGCTGGGATGTCATTGCAAATTCTTACCGAATGCAGGCATATTGAACGCTCTTTCGGCCCAAGAATAAGCACGCCCACCATTTTGGCATAGCCGTTAAGCAATGGGATTCCCGATACACTAGATCTTCTGAGCATTCGACTCGTCTGTACGTGGATATATATTGAATACTCGGCCTGGTCTTGACAGACAGATATTCGTATTGAGCTGCAGGTGGGGTGACGTCACGTCTATATTTGTATCGTCTGCCGTACCTGCCTTGTCGCGGCGGTATGGGACGGAACTACTCCGTATAGGGTGCCGGTGATGTACAGTTATTAACCATAATGATCCCATTACGTATGCAGAAGCAGGAATGTCCCTCGGCCTGTATTCCCTTTACCATGAGGTCATTTTCATTTGTAGTTTAAGTAACGGTTCAAAGAAAATAAGTAAGAAATAGTAGTAGATTTTTTTCAATTTCTTTCCTACAAATCAAGGCATGTAAATACGAGTATGTAGGAATAATATAAAGAATACGTACAAAAATCTTCCCATGAAATTGTGTTTAAAACTACGTATTTTAGTTGGATACTAGCGAACCCATCTAGATTAAACTTGAAATGCATTTGTTTAATATTACATGCACAATTGCACATATTATTAATATAAACGATTTGTAGTGTTGACTATTGACCAATGCGGTACCTCGATGTGTTCAATCAACGGTAGTTCTGCTCCACTATAACTCCAAATTACCCCAAAAAAACAAGTTACCCGTTTCATTAACTCGTGATTAGCTTCGCTCGTAAAATGCAAACATCCGCTATGATTATATCTAATTTATAAGTTCCCCGAATCAAAGCAACTAATTATCATTTGTAACTGGTATGAATCATGCGGGTGTAGTGACCCAACGCATATCGTGCGAGGGTAGAACAGCCCCTGATCCGAGACCGTATGACTGAGTCTGACTCACCGTATACTCGTATATAAAGGTTGTCTGAAAGAGATCGCTTATAGCGATAAGACCGCCTGTTGTTACCTTTGTTTACATTGTAAATATGCTGTGTTTGGATTCATCTGTGTGCAATTTTACTTAAGTAAGTACTTATAATCGGCCTCCTAGCCTAGTCGGTAGTGACCCTGCCTACGAAGCAGGAGGTCCCGGGTTCGAATCCTGGTCAGGGCATTTATTTGTGTGTTTATCACAAACATTTGTTCCTGAGTTATGGATGTTTTCTATGTATTTAAGTATTTATATGTATCTATCTATTATATATATATCGTCGTCTAGTACCCACAACACAAGCCTTATTGAGCTTACTGTGGGACTAGGTCGATTTGTGTAAGATTGTCCTATAATATTTATTTATTTATTTATAATATAGTTCATGTTGGCTCTAGTACCTACATTATTAAAAAAAAAAACATTTGTGGCTAAACGTCACAAATCAACCAAACCCCAGACCCAATATTATACCAAACATTCGAGATTATACACAAAATTTTACTTTATTCTTTCCATCTTGCGAATTGGGGGTTACCCTGGTCTGGCATAATATTATTTGTCAGAACAGAAATATATACTCGTACTTGCAATAATAGTTATTTGGCATAATATTCATTTGGCAGGATGCAGAAAGTGAGATAGGTAAGGGTTTTCCGACAAATAATATTATGCGAAAAGATTAATTTGCGAAGGAATATTATGCGAAAAGCAGACTTATGCTAAAAGTAGGTACTTCTGCCAAACGATATTTCTACCAAGTAACGTTATGCAATAAATCTGCGAATTAATAAATATTAGTAAACCAATTAATTGACTTCAGTGGGGAGTCATTTCGCAACTTTGTGTTTTTCCTCGTTTTCCATACTTTTTTACTTCAGTCAAGGAAAACAAACAAGAATTATGGGCAAAGAGCAAAGTAATATAAATATAACGAAATACTATAATACTTTGTTACGTACTTGTCTTTGGTTTTCCTGTCCCTAAAAACCGTCCAAGAGCATGTCGGGCCATGCTCAGTGTAGGGTTCCGTAGTTTATCGTCCGTCACAATAGGCAACCTTAAAAAGTGTTTTAATAGATACCACGCTCAATATGCTTATAATAATTAACAATTCGATGGTACTTTCGATAACATCCCGTCCGACCCCATCAACTCCGGAAAAATCTTAACAGCGCGAAGTAGGTCACGGTACAGTGCCATCTCTCCGGAAATTGGGTTACTAATTTATACAAACTAGACGGGTTATGTATGCTGGGTTTTCGGGAGAAACTTTTGATGGCGTGAATCGATTTGAATCATTCTTTTTTTATTAGAAGGAAGATTCGTGTGGTATGATAAATTTAGTACTTACTCAAGATAAAAAAAAATGTTTGCATATACGGTTAAATTACAAACTTAATTCAGAAATGGTTCTGTACAATTTTTCAAAAACCGTTCAACCAATCAAGTTCAAAATAATTTTCCAAGAAGGTTCTTTTATGTTCTACTTTTATAATTTTTTTCATATTTTTTGAACTCATAGTTCAAAAGTTAGAGGGGGGGAGGACACATTTTTTTAAACTTCTGGAGCGATTATTTCCGAAAATATTAACTTTATAAAATCTGTTTTTAAAACCCTCATTATTTTTCAAATACCTATCCAATGATATGTCACACTCTAGGGTTGAATCGAAAAAAAAACACCCCCCACTTTACGTGTACGGGAGGGTACACCCTAAAAAATATAAGTGCACTTTTTATTTTACCACTTTGTTGGCGTGACAAAATTACAGCTGTCTAGTACTAACAGTCACTGAGATTATCCGCGGACGGACGGACAGACGGACAGGCTTGGCGAAACTATAAGGGTTCCTAGTTGACTACGGAACCCTAAAATGAAGTAAACAATAAGCCGTCTTATATTTGTCTTTCTCTCCGTACTTGAATACCTACATGTTACAGAATTTTTATCGTGTGCCTGTATCTTATTAATAATAATTTTCGACGAACTACTTTGTTTGACATGCCTTGATATTTACAATTAAGTTTCTTAACACTGAAGGGCGTTACTTACTTCTTTGTTTTGTAATTTGCTCACATTTCTCAAGTAAATGCGACCTCTAAAGATCAAGTTTAAAATATGAAATGATTGCATATGCTTAGGAAATTTCGGACCCCAGCTACCGTGGTCGGGGGACCCTAGACGTTAAGGCGTCTGCCGCGAAGGCAGGAGGTCGCTGGTTCGATTCCAGCCCTGAGCACTGGGGGCCTTCACTTTTTCTGTGGTACGACATCGGTACGACACGACACGGTATGACATCTCTTAAATCTCTTTCAATTTATAATGTTTACAAATCGGTCAAGTCTTCATGAAATGCGGAAACGTGTTAATAAAAGTGGCAATGGCAATAAATTAAAAAAAAGGTTCCGAAATACCTGACGAGTTTAGAATCTTTTTGACGTCGGTTAAAACAAGTTAGGTTTGTTGGTAACTTGGTATTCTGCTATTACCTATTAGTCGTTTTTGGATTCTTGAGAATGCCATTGGGGTTTTCAAAACTTCTAGTGTAGTTAAGGCGCTCCAAGTACATACCTATCTACGTTAGTTAGATTAAAACCTATATTATTGACAGTTTAAATTAGGTACTGTTATGCGTAGGTACATATATCAAGTAAGTACTTTCAAATACAAATATAAACTGTGCTACTGACTAGCCAATTGTTTTAAATCAACATACACTTGAGCACGTGTTTCAAAGTTGCATTACATTGTATTGTCTCGGATACTTTGTGTGTATGGTATGGTAATATGCGTCATCCCTCACTTTAATATATGTAAGTACCTACATAGGTACGGGTACCTACATATAACAATGCGTTTGTTTGAACTAAGTTCCCCGTTCCTCGTCTCTTCTGACAATTTCTCATCCTTAAAGTTCAAACAAAACTCTAATGGACAATTTCTTGTCATGAAAAGGTTACCTACCTGTTCTGTTTGCATTGTGACTTGTTCATTTAATTTTTTTAGTAGGTCCATTCGGATATGCTCAACTAGAAATATATGAAGTTATAGCTGACAGTGAATTTATAATATTAGAGCGCTAACTAAGGATTTAGCTAGAAAGATTAGATGGAATCGATTGTCTTAGATAAGTAATGTGTTAACGCGCATTAAGTAAAGCTGCGTAATGTTGCACCAAGGGCGGCTGAGTCACCGGCAGATAACAACAGGACAAGGTCGCTCGATGATGTCTCGCGACCTGTCTGCCAGGAATTGGGAGAGCGGCCAGCACTATCCGCGGCCCTAGGCATTAATCGGTCAGGACCCCAGATGATTGCGTTATCTGGGGCGGCTGACCCTTGACCGCAGCTTGACAATGTACATGCGGATCGACTTCCTAGACACTGCATCTTATCTACTGGCACGGGAGCTATTGTTTGCTAGGGATGACAATGACCTGTAAATATGCTACGCCTGGGGTCATGTATATCACTAATGTATTGTATGCACGCTTCCCAACTAACCGATTTCGCAACTAACACCTGTTAATGCAAGCGCGTGCACCGGCGGGTGGTGGTGCTGCTGGGCAGGGCGAGGGTGCGCGGGACGCATGCGCGGGCGGGGCGCGGCGGCGCGCCAGTGGTGCCAGTATCGACGCGAGAGTCTGGCGCGCCGCGCGTGTCACCCGCACCCGCCACACAGTAAAGCGCGCGTTACGTAAAACGCGGCCATGGCGGACTCCGGGCCCACCCTGTGCTCTGTGCTCAACCCCCGTAAGTGTCCACCGGCCCGCTTCGCTCGCTTGCCTCTGTCGCGACTAACCCGCTAACTCGCAGCCTTCTCTTGCAGATGCTTGGTTCGACCCGCAGAGGCTGCATCCTGAAGGTGAGTCCAGGGCGAAGGGCAGAAATAGGAGGGCCGCTTAGGTCGGCGCGTCGCCAACTGGGCCGCCGCCGCCCGGGCGCGCTCGTCGCGCCCTCTGCACTGTGACCCAGTGACCGACGACGCCGGTGTTGTGAGCCCAGTGTTGACAGTGCACAGTGTCCCCTGAAGTCTCCAGCTCCTCTCCTAAAGTTCCATCCATCAAACATGACACGTTCCACGTCGTCGCAGACCGATATATAACCTCGCGTGTCACTCCGACGTGCTCGACCTCATTCAAACACTTGCGATTATCATTCAGCGCTCAGCTTTTCACGGTGATGGGTACATCGAAAATTACATTGTTAAACTCGATACATTAAAAAAAAGCACATGTCAGTTTCCATAGATCATTTCAGTATGGGGGTCATTAAACTTCTGCCACTATCTGCCAAAACAATATTGGCGCTCAAAAAAGTGACAATCCGGTATTTCTCTTTGAGGTTGTTGCCTCCGAGTATTTATATCTGTGCTAATGCCCAAACGTGCGAAGGACGCCACTGTCCCCGCAATGCGGAACTAAGCTCTGCTTGGAAGTCTCATCCTTAAATTAATTTCTGTACCTATTTCTTCAATAATTTTTGTTTCGAAATTATCGCCGAATGTAGTTCGCGCACGCGCGCTCTCATCTCGCAAACTTCAGCTCTGCCAAGATCAAATTAGACTAATTTCGAACTGACATTGACGGCTAAACAATACAAACTGCCGCGATTGACCCATCGCTGGTAGATAAGTGCACATTTATAGAGCAATTAGTGAGAGCAGGAGGGCTCGGGAAGAATCAGGTCGGGCCGCGGTTGTCGGTCCGTTGTCTCCAGGCCAATAGAGTCCGCTTGTGTCTGAATTTGAATGTGTAGTTTGCATGATTTGCATGTTACTCTGTGCTTAACTCATGAGCTCGGTGGTGGTATGACTGTCTATTGAAAGTTCCGTGAAGTAAGTAAGCCGTTGCCAACACATTTCAGGTCTAAATTATGGTATTGACTAATGCGATTCGCCTTAATACCCAATACTTACGTCTACGATACCGGGTCTAATTAAATTAGTAGCGAATGTGCTCTGATGTCATGTCGACCAGACTAGGGCGTACAAGCAAACTTGTAGGTTATCTCGTCCGTATAAGACTGCAATTTCGTTGCAACTCATTGTTCCCGCGTGTACCTGATGCCTAATTGCCTACCGTCGCACCACGAAACACGATCCGACTCCGGAGGCCGCGGTGCTCGTATCCCATCTCTTGTTAACAATCGGTACATATCGGTGATTTTATTTCTTGATAACTTTTCACGCCGTTTTAAATTTGTCGAGATTAGTATCGTTCTTAGAAATCACTCATCAGATGATAAGAGCTACTTCAAAACTCCAAGTTTACTATGTATTGCGTTGTTAAATTTCTTTATTATCTTCAGAATTTATTATATATGTATTAGATATTTAATGTGATACTTTATGATTATGACTGCAAAGTCCTCATGTAGATAATTGAAGCTGCAGTAACAAACAAGACGAGATTTATGCGTAATGAAAGTAAACCATAAACACTTAGGACTGTTAAGAATTATATGATGTAGGTACTCGTACTGTTATATTGAATCTTTAATGCCAAACATTCCTTTTCTATTTCCAACTCACTTTCATAGAAGTACCTACCATACCACTTGTTAAGTATATTTTAGACTAACTAATTAGTTTAGCAATTAACTATACCCTGAACTGATAATGTCTCTTTAATGAAGCTAAGGAAATTTCTCCAGATCTAAAAGCAACAGTGATTTACGATTTTAAAAAGAAATGGCCGTATTTTTTTTTTATAATCTATCAAGAAGTCGAACATAGTCAGTAGCTCACTGTTATTGGGTACCTTTTAATTTAATTTTGCGCCATAACATTATTCAAGTATTCAATAATGAAAAAAATAGTCTTCGTCGTCATCTAGAGATCTGTTTTTTGAGAGAAATCATTTAACTATATTAACCTTAGGTATCGCAGGTCACGGCCACAACATACTATGTCATATGTAGCTGCCACTAGGGTGAGAGCCAGATGAGTCGCTTCCCGCGTCCGTAACACACTTTAGATTTAGATACCTATCTATCGTTACGAGTACAATAGATATCTACGGGACACGACGATAACACGTGTCGCGCAGATACGTACGTATGGCGAAACGGTTTTTATCGTGATTGCCCTCCCGTGGGACCCGATAACCACGTGTATACTTCTGTCGAAATATACACTTCTTGGAAAACAACGCCATGTGGACCATGTGGTATGTTTCATGAAAATTGATTTGGTAAAAGTACACTACCTTTTTAAACCTTCAAAATTATACCATCCTTAAGATTATCGTATCGTATCGTAGAATTAGGTAGGTACGGTGAAACATAACTGATATAAGGTTCCCATTAATTCATCTCTAGATAGGTCCAGCTATAAGAATTAGATTAGTTTAGCCAAGTTTGCTCAGTATTCCCTTTGGTAAACTTTGGTTTGGACGGTCAGATGGTAATAGCTGGCCAGTGAAACCGATACGCTAAAACCAGGAGAATTGAGGAGCCACGCAAAGTCAAAATGAATTAATTCGATGAATAAATTTAGAAAATAATTCATACATAAGTTCATTTTTTTCAATGCAAAAATCTTTGATGAAAATCAATGGTTACATGTTGTTAGTTTACTATGTACTTACTACCTACTAACTACATACTTAACAAGTTTCCATACATTCTTTTTATTTACTTATATATGTATACTCTTCCAGAGCGTGTTTAGCCCCCAGAAATTGAATATTCGACCTCACTCAATAACACCTATGAGTGGCTATGAGAGAGAGTGTGCTAACCATGAGTTGCACGCAACTGTACTCGATAGCGACTGCAACGCTCGAAAGTATGTCCGTCTCGCTCCTACCAGTGTGCTTACCATGAGTTGCATTCGATTGCGAATGCGGCATTCGACAGTATGTCCGTCTCGCTCCTGCCAGAGTAGTGGTAGGAGCGATACGGACATACTTTCGAATGCCTCAGTCGCAATCGAAAACAACTCATGATACGCATACTGTATCAGTTATTGTAGTAACAATTCCAAGACCTGCGTATCAACATTCATATTTTATACATGTTATTACTTTCCTCCGTGTCAACAACATTTATCAGTGCTCTCAAATAAACTAGCTGATAAATGGGTTGACGCGTTCGACTTGAGGGCGTTCTCTTTATTTGGGCATATTTTTATTTTGTTGTCGTTTTTTCTTTCGCGTCAGATTTGAATGAAATTTGGTGGGTAGGTAGAGTTCCTTATTATCTTCAAGATAGACCCAATTTCAAAGTATGTCCCACATTTTTTTCCACTGAGTTACGAAATCGTATGGAATTTTCGTAACTCAGTGGAAAATTTCATACAATTTTTTTGTCGCACATTGAGATTTTGTATCTATCTAGCGTAGAATAAGGAACTCTACCTTCCCACCAAATTTCATTCAAATCTGACGAGAAAAAAAAACGACAACAAAATAAAAATATGCCCATTTATGAATATTTGTACTTTTACCTCTTTATTGCCTATTATCAAACAAAATAGTATTTACAGAAACTGTTCAGATAGGTACCTACCCTACCATCAAGGTTTAAAATAAAAATCCAAACAGTGTCAAAAATGTGAACACTATATTCTCAAGTGCTTGTACGTTTAGATATTTTTTCACCTTATCAACGTACACATATTTATGACCTTGACTAACTATAGGTAAAAATAAATTGATTATAATGCAGACAGGATTTCATCATTGTTTGCGTTTAATTTGACACTTTCGTGGAAGGTCGTGTCGGGCACACTTCACTGTCATTTTCTAAATTTAGCTTCACTGATTGCAGTTTATCACGTTGATTTCAATAGACACCGTATTCTTATTTACTGATGTAATGGGCCTTGCATCAAACCTATTATTTTTTACTTCACATTTCGTTGCCTGTTTTTGAGTTGACTTATTAGGAAATTATTTCAAGCTATTTTCGTTGTTGCGATATCGTTTTGCATCGAAATGCTAGTGCAATCTTTGGTCGCGGATTTATCATTATGATCGTGAAAATGACGTGATAATTTAGTTGTTTATCGCATTTCCGCGTAATGTTTGACTTATATATTAGTGGAAAGTGTCTGTATTTTGTTCACCCAGAAATTCGGAGTGTGTGAAGTGAATATAGGTAGGTGGTAAAATTCGCATACTTTTCGAAGGAGTCTCTGTCCCCTTCGCGGAAGCGGCCGGTATATTTAGCTACAAGGACGGCGCCATTGTATTTCTATTCCTAATGAATTTAGTTTTAAACTATCGTTGGCTGCTGTAACTAACTGATGATAACAAACGCCATCTACCGCCTCACGATTCTCATACCTAATGTGAATCAAAAGATTATAATTTTATATGGTTTTTTCGTTGGGAATGCGTTTCAAACATTACATTTAGGCCAAGTTTTACTGTAAAATTAAAATTATTAACAACAATTGTAATAAAAAACAGCGGAATTCAATATTTTGTTCTATAAGTATTTGTAGGAGTCGAGTGGTTAAACTCTTCAAATTACTCACTAATTTTTGGTAGTTTAACATAGCCATTGTTCTCAGTATAAGTACTTTTCATTGCTTCTTGGAACCATTTAAATATGTGTTAAAATAACGATATCCAATCGCTAATGGAATACTTGTTTAAACAGAACTGCTTAATAATCTAGGATTCGTTTCGTTCTTAGCCATCAGTTCTATCATCGATTTTGATTTAAAATTGATGTAAATTGTTAAAGATTGTACGGTTGCGACTTGCGACTACCATCTGACCTTTCTAATCAGAGGAAAATTAAGACTTAGTTGGAATCATCATCATCGTTTCAGCCGAACCACATCATGCCTACCACGAACATCGAAAATTGGCATTGACGAGAAAACCTTCAATATGCAAGTGTGAGACAGATGGAGATACAAATGCGCAATCGTTCGATTTTCGTGGTATAGGCCCATGACCAACATCTACAATTAGATACCCCCCAAATATTTCCTCAATATACCTACGATATCGCGCGCCACCCGCATTTAGTGGTTACCCTCGATTAGTTGGAATAAGTCCGGTTTAAATAAATTGATGTCTATGCTGTATTCAAATTTGACAAAAAGTTTCCATTTATTATACTTTTCGTATTAGACAGGCAAGAGATAGTTGCCATAATGTTAGGAGCAGATCACGCTGAAACTGTCTTGCTTAGGGGGTCGTTGGATATAAGTAATTAAGCCCTATATCTAGACAGGTCCCTTGTCCCAACGACCAGTGACAGCTTGTCTGTGCTCTGTGTGACCGGACATTTTCAAACTAAGTTCGGCTTTGCGAGCCACATACGGGCCCATGAGAGTGTGAGGCTCCGTTGTCGAATACGACATGGAGTACACTATGCAACTGCATTGTAACGATTCACTTTCGTTACGTTGATAGGTATTATGCACAACACTTGCGTGGACACAGCTCCACTCAGGCGCATGCTGCTGTGTTAAATTAGGTTCCAAAGCACATGCAAGTCCAACTCGGGTGCAACCAGTGCAACTGACTTCGGTATCCATGACAAAGACAGCACGTCAGAGAGCCAATTTGTACTGGTTAACTTTACCGCTCAGCTCCTCTGAGCTTCTTGAGCGATTAGAGTAGGTAATTGAACGCAGCAAAAAAACAAAGGAAAGTAAAAACATGAGTTAATTTGTTGATAGTGTTGTTAACATGATTGGAAATCATATAAGTACACGTAATGCTTTGACTGTAATTGCTGCCTTAACTAATTTGAACAATGTCGGTCTCTGTTTGTACTTACCCATAGACGCTTGGAAAATAAGTAGACGGTCAAGAGCAACATGGTACATGGTGCATACATTGTTTTTTATGTAGGCTTTTTTGAGAGCAGAACAAACGACGTTATTAACGGCTACGTACTTGGTGCGTAATTATTTGTACGTAGGTACGTTCAAGGCAGATAATTTTCATTGCTTATCGAGGGTAAGCGAGAACACCGAGAACACGCCTCATTGTCTCTACCATGATTTGCTACAGATTTCGACACGCTACAGTTGCATCCCGCTTCCACCCGCAAGTGCGAGCAAGATGCACTGACAGTGCATTAACATAGACGCTAGCGACTATAGATTTCTACACGGTCATCGGGATCGCGAAGCCGGGAAAACCCCGGCGTTCGCCCGCCTCGTATAGGCCCATCAGCTTACTTAGCTCGCTTGCGAAGCTATATGAGCGCATCATCCTCACCCGAATTCTCAGTTTCACGACTGAAAATTCAATTCTTACTGACGAGCAGTTCGGCTTTAGATCCGGACACTCGAGCGTCCACCAGGTGCACCGCCTCACGGAGCACATAACCTTCGGGTTTTCGCGATTTAGGGGGTTAAAGACTGGTGCGATCTTTCTTGACGTTGCAAAAGCCTTCGACAAGGTCTGGCATAACGGTTTGGTATACAAACTATATCAAATCGGAATGCCGGACAGACTCGTACTCATAATACGAGATTTCCTTACGGACAGAAGCTTTTGCTACCGAATTGAGGGAACGTTATCAGACCCACACCCTATCAGGGCCGGAGTCCCGCAAGGCTCCGTCCTCTCTCCTACGCTCTATTCGTTGTTCACGAACGACTTACCTAGGCACCCGCGTGTCGAACTAGGGTTGTTCGCGGACGACACCGCGCTCTATACGACGCACACTCGCTACGACCTTATTCGGAAATACCTCCAGGATGCAATCTTTGACCTAGGCCAATGGTTTCGTCTTTGGCGTATTGAAGTGAATCCGGATAAGAGCGCAGCGATAATATTCCACCCAACAGACAATATGCCGTTGGACTCGAGGGTGGAACCGGTTCGGCTTTTCGACCAACGCATCCCGTGGGTCAATGAGGTGAAATACCTCGGCGTTACTCTCGATCGTAGACTGACTTTCCTTAGCCACATCCGTAGGGTACGAAGAAATGCGAGCTTCGTACTAGGTAGGCTTGGGGGGATGATCAACAGGTTTAGTAAGATGTCACTTAGAAATAAGCTGACGCTTTACAAGACGTGTGTTCGTCCCATAATGAGTTACTCAAGTGTGGTATTTTCCCACATGAGTAAGGCACGTCTCAAGCCGCTTCAGGTCGTACAGAATCGTTTCCTCCGTAGGGCGACTGGTGCCCCGTGGTACCAGACGAACCTCAGTCTGCACCGCGACATGAAGCTTAACTCCATGTACGGTTTCTTTAAGCAAACTGCTCGGCGTTACTTTGATAACGCCTCCCATCATAGGAATCCACTAGTCAGGAATGCTGCCAATTATTTGCCAACTCCTCCACCACCTCCGGAACTTCTTGCTCACGATTCACTGATTAGGGGTCGCTCAGTCCGGCGACCTAGGCACACACTCACGGACCCGGACGACGAAATCGCAGCCGACTTCGAAAGAAGGCGCGCTGCAATATCGTCGCCCGACGCGCCGCGTACACACCAGCGTCCCCGCCGGCGGGGTCGCCCACCCCGCGACATAGACACATTCAGTCCGTTATCGACCCGGTACCGCCGCGTACCGGATAGCATCAATCCGACCGCGATCGGACCTAGCTGAGTTTCTTGCTGGAATCTTCTCGGCTAGGTTAGGGGTAGCGAACCAGCAATAAAACTCCCAGTAGCTAGTTTTCTTACACACACCTCAGATTTGGTTGGACCTGGTCCAACCGATCTCTCTGGAGCGCAAACTCAGAAGGAGTATTCCAGAGTAGTAAATATCGTGTGATGTCGTGGAAGGGTCCTGGATTTTCCCCAGGCTACCATCCCACTTCACAGTCCGTACGCTCCAAAGCTCAGTGCATGGAGCCCCTGCCAGGTTCAAAAAAAAAAAAAAGATTTCTACAGTAGATTTCAAACTCGTGGTAAGCACACAAGTCACTGACTTGTCACGTACTACCGTGCGAGTATAATTTAAACTGATCTAAGAACTCACGTAGTCTGGTTTTAATCGAGGCGATCTTTCTCCTGCACCCTGTAATCGATGAAGCCGAGCTGCCGAGGGCCTGTTTTCTTGGGTTAGGTCAGTGCCTCAGGACGATCGAACTGGTTCTGCAGCGTGATGTGGGCAAAAAACGTCTTTCCAATAAGGCAAGTTATGTCCCAGAAATTTAGTAACTATTTAACTTTAAAAACAAGCAAGAAGTTAAGAGTCAATAAGGTCCAATTACTATGAAGACGCCATTGAAAATATTTTTTCCAACCGACAAAGTGATCCGTATCGATCGATACATTGCATAAAGCTTTTAGGTTTGCAGAGCGTGCGATAGATGTAGGTACAGTCGCCATCAGATATATAGGAGCGTCCGAGGCGTTCAAAATATCTGAACAAGCACTCTAACGTCTTGACAATAAAGGCGTGTTCAGATATTTTTGACCACCTCTGACGCTCCTATATATCTGATGGCGACTGTACCAAAACAAACATCAGTAGCACATCAGTAGTACCTTACCTACCCAAGTCATACATAAAGTACAAAGATAGAAGAGGTAGGATATATCATGTTCTTGTTTACTTTGTTTACTCGCGTAATGTGCGGTAATGAAATACTGAGTTACTGAGTAGGCCGGGACTGGGCGCGTCTCCGTACTGCGTAAATGTACCTACTTCTGTATCAACACCTACAATTAACGAGTCATGCAGTGTAGACCTTCGTCCTTGATCGCATTGAAGTCAGATCTACAAATGGTTGGTACTGTTGGTAGGTCGGTTTTTCATTAGCTGGTGCGAAAATAAAGCGTTTGTTTGTTAAGGTTTCCGGGTCCTATACTTTTGAAATGCATTTTTATAGAAACAATACTGTAGCTTGATAGTAACTCGCAGCTCGTCAGTTAACGTCGCGAACACGGCGCTTGCAAGTTGCAACAGTGTCGAAATATCGGGTGCTTAATAAAACAAACATACTTAAGTACATGATAATTATCCCGTTATAAATATTAGCTATAAAGCTTGATAGTATTTAGTATTTTCATTCACCGTACCACGTTACATGTAGCAAGTACAGCCGGCTGCAAAAATAATATATGCCCCCTTTAAAAACCTTTCTATCCATTCCTTTCATCCATCCATCTCATCGTGATGATCATCAGTTTTATGCTTACTTTTTGACATCAAAAGTCTCTTATTTAAATTGTTAAATGACAATAGTAACAGAATTCTAAAACTCGCCATTGTTTTCCAAAGATCCGTTAGGTCCTGTTCAAACCTAAATTAATGAGACAATTATTCTCATTAGCAAACTGCATGGCAGTTATCAAAATAAGCCTTAATGCGTAGGCTAGAAGGACGAAATTACGATGCTGAGATGCTTTGATGACAAAAGAGGGTCTTTGTGTTGGATTGGAAGTATGGTAACGCATATAAATATACTGCTATAGCTATACTGTCTAGTCTACGCATAGTCCATTCTGCATTTTTGCATATTTTGATTCTATTATTTGTGTAGGAGGAGGAAGTAGGTAGTTTATATCTATTTAAATATGACATTTCTTTACAATGTCACTTTAAAAGTATCGTCAAATAACAACATTCTTCTTTCTATTTTTCGTGTTTCGTTGTATGTAACCAAATGGACTAATTGAATTATCAGTTAACAATTTTTTTATTGAGTATGTATAACGAAAAATATAAATTTTCAAATAGAAAACCAATACGTAGCTCGGACTGTGAACCACATAGAAAATTTAACAAATTCCCGAGGACTTGGACTTTTGATATTTAGTACAGGAAACCCTAGCCACTGTAGGAATATGTGGTGGTAGTGACGCTATAAATTAGATTGCAAGAAATCTCTTACTGCTTGTCATTTTGACATGGGTCTAGAGTAGCTTAGGGCTCCAATTGGTTGACTGTACAGTAAATTTTCCTAAAGAAGAATTTCGTATAGCCAGGGTGGGTGTGGCATTGACCGCTTGATCGGCCGCGCTGCGCACGCGACGCCTGTGTGTTGCTTTTGGCAATGCTCTCCGCTTAGACATTGCTGTTCAAGTTCGCTCTTTGCCATTTTACCTTTCGCAATCCATTAGTAAATTAAGCTTTAATCGATGCGCGATTTAAGCGATGAAAGTTGTGAGTTTAAATATGGGTATAATTAGAAATTTGAAGCCGTTCTAAGTTTAATATGGAATTAGACTGAATCAAGCTAGTTTGTGAAGTCACTTTCCTTCTGACACCGATATGTATGCAGCTGTAATATTTTCAGGTGTCATTGGTGTCAACGCCCACATTCCTATAATTGATACTATAGTTGGATAGAAAACTACTAATAAGGGTGTAAAGTTCTCTTGGTTAATATGTATATTCTCCGGCCTTTCTGTTTCTTCCTTTGTGTTTGAAAAATTTCATCTTTCTTTTACTCTGCAGTTCGAGTTAGGTATTACATAAGTTAGTTTAATATTATTTGAATATGCTGTTACGCGTAGAATGTTACACGCACACATAATTAGTTCTGCTGATTGTCGTGTTGAAATAATTTACTGAGATAGCAATTAATTAATTACTATTGAATGCTTGAATAAGTAAATAAGCAATCCTATTACATATTGCTTTTGACGAGAATGCTTAAGAATCACTCTTCCTTATAAATTTTCAGACTCGGAGATGCGACTGTTAGAAATTTAGTAAATAAACTAGCCTCAGGTGAACAAGAACAAGACCTACGGATTTTTAAAAGAAAATTAAAGATATATTTATTGGATACCCTCGAATAGTTGTAATAGTTTAAAAAATAGATTGTATATATTGTTGTACTTATAAAATTAAGTATATCTACTGTATAAATTCCTCCTGCAGTCAAACTGTTTAAACAGTTTTGCAGGGCTTCTGTCTGTACCGTAATTTTGTTGTAAGTTTAATAATTAAATAAATAATTAAATAAATAAATAATAAATAAAATAAATAGGTGAAATAGTATTGCCGACTGACTGATTGTTGCGCACGACGTGGCAGTCGTGGCAGAACTGTGAAATTTCGTGCGCTCAATATTTAATTATTATAGATATCTGTCATGTATTCCATCCATAGCTGCTAGGTAGGTCTCACTGTTGAGCATAGTTAAGTTAGTCTCAAGGTCACATAAACGTAGGTTTACCTGAGAAAAGAGCCATTTCTTGAACGGTGCTTGACTAATATTATCAGTATTTTGATTTGACAGTTTTTGAATTAATAACATTTGCCTAATACTGTTTGAGGAATAGGCCCAAGCAGTCGAGTCGTTAAATGGTCGGAACAAATAACTTTGGGGCGCAGACTAGTGTGGGAGGTAGGTACTTTCACTCCCTATGCCGAAATAATTGTTACTCTCTATTCCAAACTTTTACTTTCATATTGGTACCACTCCCAATACTGCGTGTCAGTGTTATTTCAAGTTTATGTCTGCGAAGTGTAGGCACGGATTTTACAGGCCAACACGCAAATACGTGTATAATGAAAGTAAATTCTTCAATATGCTTTATGAGTAGGGTGGCCATCATAAATATGAAACGTCCAACCTTATTAACTATTCAATTTATGATTACTCATTCCTGTAATATGTTTGAATAGTAAGTGAAAGAGATAACACTTACATTGTTATAAGTTACAAATTCATTTGCGACATGTACAAGTAGGTATTTAAGTTATTTACGTTTAGGTATACTATGAACAGTGTACATCTTCCTTATACTGTGCTTTGCAGTTATAAATTGCGAATGTTCGATCAGCTCACTTTAAATCCTAATGCGTTCACTTAGAAATGTAAGTAGCCCAAAATGAATAATCGCATTAACTTAATTCAATCGTAATCATATCGAAGTCGTTGACCCAGGCTCGAGATCTGGAGACCGTTTTAATACATGACTCACCGTTTCCAATAATCGAATCGAACAGACGCCGGCCGGTATTTTATCGATACTTCAAAGCAATTGAAAGATTAATGCACTCAAAACTGAAAATATTCCATTCACATATTTATGGGTATGTACCCAATATATAATACTTCAGTCGGTTAAAATTGACTAGGTATATATACCTGATAAAAATCTCTAAGGTATTAGTAAAGACATACTAGTTATACTACAACTACTACTACAAGTTTGACAGACGTTCATGAATAAAGGCATCTGTAGCGCGGGTTGACCTACGTGAAATAAAAGAAAGGCGGCACGATAAGGCTAGCGACTAGCGAGCTAGGGTTGTCGTGGTGTCAGTAGTTGCGCGGTGACGTGTGCCCTCGTGGCTGCGCGCGCGGCGCGGCGCGGCCTCTCACACGTGCGCTCGCTCACTCCGCCGCCATGGTGCGTTCCAAGCAGTCGCCCCGGCACGCCGCTCAATACGAAGACCTCCCGCCCCGCGGCCCAGGTACACCACATTATCATCACTCAAAATTCGCCTTATACATCCCCCTAAACCCCCACAAAATATCCAAAAACCTAAAACAGTCCGGAACTGCGCGCGCCGCGGAACTTCTGTCGACGTGTCGGGATCATAACATACTGTCCCTGCCGACACAGCCACGAGATACTTATCTTATCATTTAAAGATGCACTTAAGAGTGAACGTGTTTGTGTACGTAGTTTTATTCATTTTAGGCTTACTTTCATTTGTTTTTGTAATTGCTTAATAATGTAACAAGTGTTGTTGGTGATCCATAAGGCGCGGTATAGTTTTCCCCGTTACGATGCCGTCTTCCTGTTTTGCTGTTTCGTTTGGTTTCGTGTATTTAGTTGTTTTGTTTGTTCGGTTAGAAGGAGACAGGCTCAATGGGCCGTAGTGTGCAGGGACCGGTCCGGGGTTATTCACCGCATCCCGCGAGCCTACTCAGCAGTTGACCCAGTAGGCGGGTTGCTTTGCACAGCTTTGTGTTTACAAAGTTCGTGCTCGGCTTCTTAGTCTGATTCACTTTTATTCCTAAGTAATTTTATTTAGAAAGAGCTTGTATTCAGACGAAAAGTTTTAGCTTCAGCTCCTTTGAACTAGTGGCATATAGTTGATGTAGTACATACCTAATTGTTCAAGTAGCTCTACAAAGTTGCACTTATTTTGGCATACTCCCGACACGGATTTGTTACTTGAGGTAAAATTTTCGCCACTGCTATAATCGATACCCGCCCACGAAGTAGTCAGAGCTTATTAACATGCAAAATGCGTGCTGAACTGAGAGACGACCCACCATAACATTAAATATCAGACTGGTTATATCACTTTCATAGTACCTATGGAGGTTTTTGACATCTTTAGCACCAGTATTAGATAGTTTTACAGCTGTTATATATAGATTTTCTGATTTCGTATGAATTTGATGTTTAACGAGTTTCTCTCGGTTGACATTTGCGTGATACCTATCGAATTTAGTTTAGTTAGACAATTCCAATGTACTTACCCTTGCTTCCTCCCTGGCGTGTCCGAGTTGTCAGTTTCACTTCCCTAGTTTCTGGTTGACTCCGTACGCTTCCTACAGCCTCAGTCAGAAGTTTAATAGAAGTTTTGAAGCCTTCCCGAACAATTCGACGCAGAACGCAGTGTATATGAGCTGCACATGAAATTGTTTACTTTTTCAATAACAACTGTATGGGAAATGTTTTGATATTGAAAGAGGGTTTACCTGCAACGAAATCAGGTCGATTGGTATACCAAGATTACATTTTTTTAAACTGTCAATGTTACCTTTTAACCCATTTCCCTGGATTATATACGCTGTCAACCGGAAACGAATCCCTGAACATTTTTATAACCAGTGGATCAGGACCTGTATTATAGTTCAGCTATCTTAATCTGATGCTGATTGGCAGTTTGGTATCAAATTGGTTCTTCCATAAATACAAGCTACGTATTAATAAGGTATCTGCATGTTTCAGTGGAGGCGCTAATATACTGGCGCAATGCGGTGCGCTCAGGCGCCGCCCTGGGCACAGGCCTGGCGCTGCTCCTGGCGCTAGCAAGCTGCTCCGTGGTGTCGGTAGCGGCCTATGTGTCCCTGCTGGCACTTTCCGCGGCTGTCGCCTTCCGCATCTACAAGAACGTGCTCCAAGCCGTGCAGAAGACCAATGAGGGACATCCCTTCAAGTGAGTATCTGCTACTTTTAAAATTTAATATCTCTCTCTCTCTCACTGGTTGTTCCCTAATGACGTGATCGTGATTATCACTGGATAGTCCACATTTAGTGTAGTATACTTTTCCTCCAACGGCTTTTGTCCATGCGTCTCTCACAACTGAGTAAAACCTGGAAGAGGTAGATTCCTTCAGTTGATCTGTCCATCTGGGCGGAAACCAGCCTATGCGCTTGCCTTCTGTGTCCCCAATGAATATAAACTTTTCCAGACTTTCATTCCCCCTTCGCACTTCGTGACCGAAGTATGCAAGAATTCTCTGGAGAGGATCTTAGGAGAGGATTGACTTAAATTTTTGAACAGAGGATTTGACTACACGGAGTCAGTTTAAACAGATTAGAACAATAAGCTCCAAACTATTTGAGGTCTACAGACATGTTCTTGTTTAGAATTGTTAATGCATTTTTTCAACGAATGAAAAGCCTCACTCATCCCTTTGCGTGTATGTTCTTTGTGCGTCGTTCACCAAAATGCGTAGAAATTTTTATGTAATGCGGGGGAGGACCCCTTAAGATATTTTTCATTGTAACTTTAAGTACTTACTTGATTAGTTGAGATATAAGATCATGATCATAGTCAAGAATGGACAAAATGCGCAGTTTGTACAGACATTCTATACAAAGTAGAGTATTACTTATGGATCCGGGGTGAATACTTTTCTCGGCCTAACTGCCTGTTTATTTCTATTCTCCTATCAAAACATAACTCCCATGTATTATTGTAATAGACAAAGGACTGCTAAGTATGTTTGTAGGCACATGTAAATATACACGGACCTATATGCAACAGATGCCGAGATGCGCAACCAGTCGCATCACGCGCGCAAGCGTGAAAAAGAAACTCGATAGGTCCCCTCACTCACATATGTATATGTACTACATTTTCGGTCAGACGTGTCTTAAGCATCACAGTGGACCGAACGCACCGGAAGCTTGCAAAATATTTACGTTGGGCACAGCCAATTTCTAAAATATCGAATCGGATATTGGGAAAAAAATATCAGCAGTAACTTTATTGTCAAGTGTATATTCTGGGTGTCTGGATATGATCGTTCCTTTATAAACTTATGTGGGCATTTACATTATTCGTTGTACTAAATTAAGAAATTGTTAACAGATCGTTAAATTACTCCGTTTGGTTACGCACTTTTCCAGAGCTAAATGCTAATTAATAAATCGTAACAAACTGGATTTATTTATCCTCATTGACCCTGTTAGAATATATATTCTAACAGGGTCAATGAGGATAAACACCCCGGACACGTAACCCGGATACATATCCGGGTTGTTACGTATTATTTTATTTTATTAGTATTAATTTTAATTTTATTAATTGAAAAAGCGCGTAACAAATGTCAAACAAATGGACTAATTTAATTTTCTGTTAACAATTCTTAGTTGCATGGGTACAACGAAATATAGAAATACCTACCCAAGAAAAATAAAATGTAGTATGTACTTACATCGAGTTTAGAGAACTAGTAGACTTTTTTGACGGTGGTTAATAATATCTAATATAATTAGCATTTTATCCGTTCAATCAAGTTCGGTTAAACTGGATCACCGCCAACGACCGCTATACTTGACAACGCATAAAACTTAAAATCGACCTTCACACGTTCCAATAAGGTTTATTATTGCGAAAACAAGACAGTAGTGTCAATTTAAATTGTTAAAAGTACTGTTATACTCGATTTAACTTCAATGATGCGAATTTTTCGTAATTAGCTGGTATGACAATCGGGACGTTGTCTTGGTTTGAACAGTTGGGAACACTTGTGTTTGAACGATCCGCGTGCGCCTTTTATACCAAGAATTTATGTACTTTGAGATTTTTGAGTCTCATTACCATACACCGGTTTCACGGGGGCAAAAATGTACCAGTGCTAGGGATTCATTAAAAATCGACTTAGTTTATCGACATCCATAAAAATAAATTTTTAACCATAAATAAATTTTATTTTGGTCCATAAGTTAAAAGTACATATATCAAGATTACGTTTGAATCCTCAAGGCAAAATTATTCACAAAAAACTTCAAACAGTGTTAGAGAAAAACGTCGGCATTTCAACTTTAACAACATTAAATGATTTGGTATCCGGAAAAGAAATAGAACTGAGTCATATAACAGAAATTCATCAATACTATAAATTGTTTGAATTTGCTCCAATTACTACTGTTGACCTAGAAAGGTCATTTAGTTGGCTAAAATGGATATAATAATAATATAATGGATAATGGACCCAGGCGACGAAGATTAAAGTCTGAAAATGTGGAAAAAATTTTGATTGTATATTATGAAAATTATATTAAATATTAAAGAAAGTTAATTCCTCAAAAAGTTTATTTTTGTGTATGTAGTTTTCTTCTTCATTCAAATTCTTGAAATTACACAACGGTTGTACGTCATTTTTATCGATATCAACTAATAAAATTAGTTTAATGTGTCCTCGCACTATTAAACGTCAGTACAGATTTGCCCCCGCGAAACCGGTGTATGCTCATTACATGATTTTGTTTTCATAAATTACTTTACATTGTTGGGTATTTATTACATTTTGACAGAGTTACACGGCCCTTCGAAGTTTCTAAGCTCAAGCAAAAGATGAAAAGGCGATAGCTGTAGGCGGGCGCGTCAAAATAAACCACGTTATCAGATAATTGCTGTTTACAACTTAAATACATTTTTTGTAGATAAAGTCTTTTGCGAGATTTAAGAACTAGTTATTACTCAACAATTTAACTAAACTAAAAAGACTAATGAACAGCTGGAAGCTAAAATACAAGAGGTGAAACATTTAAAGGTTAAGGAAAGAAAAGCGACGAAATGTCAAGGGCAAACACAACGAACTCTGCCCAAAGTAAGCTTACTTGGCTGATCATTTTGAGAACCCAATGGTTCTTATTTTGGATAAATGAAAGTTTTCAGAATAAAACAGTCAGGTCGTGTAAGGAAGCGACTTTGGAAAGATTTAGAGAGCTCTACCTACGCTACATCAGCTAGCAGCAGCAGGATACTTTCGGAACCTTGGCCATGGCCGCCACAGGGTTATCGCGCGCGATAACCGCGGGGCCTCGCGTCATAATAGCCATCGTCCCTCGTCTGTGGGAGTTTAGACTAAATAGTCAGGAGCAGTTTCAACTTTGTTTTATGAATGACTTTGCAAAAGCTGCGACTTTGTCACACTATACCACTATATTATATACTAGCTAGCACTTCAGTATCTGTATTATTAGCATTAAATTAACTTTGTAGAATTAGAATACTTAATAACAATATTAGCAAGTAAGTTCTGTCTAACGCAGTGAAGCCATTTTAACTGTGACAATTTTTCATAGTTTTTATAGATCGCAGTACCTATAGCTATTTAATTTGATTATTGTAATAGAGAAAGAAATGGAGACAGTCTATTTTTGCCAAAATCTAGAAACAGATCATATACCTGTTAATAATTAAAACCTGCGTATTATTAGGTGCCGGCTGATAGAATCTGTTGGACACAAAGTAATACAATATTTGAACAGAAATTTAAAAAAATACTTTTAAAAATACAGGTAATAAACGAGAAAATAAACTTTTTTGTTTTTAATAATAATTGGATTACGCGCATTTTAACCTATCATACGCGAAAAGTGTGACCAATCTTTAACATTTTACTATTTCTAGACGTGACCTTACCTTACGTCTAATCTAAGGAACCCTTGAAAATTAAAACATATACCATACCTGGTATCGATGAACTGGCATTTGGAAAAGTCAAACTTAGAAAGTTACTCTTTCGGAAAACGGTATAAATATCCTCGGCCGAGTCTAAAATTGCCAGCGATCGGAAAAGTTGGGCGAAAGGTCACGTCGCTTAGGGCGGGAAAGCCAGTGGTTTTCGACAAATTGTAGGAAACTTTAATATGTCAAAAACGTAAATACATTTATGGAGTAAAAAAAAAAATTAACGCATCAAATAATATTCAAAATGACCGACCATCTGAAAACTGCTCGGCGGCTCGGGCAAAATAAATTTTACCAATATCGTCATAATTTTGCAAGATACTACAGCAGCAACACTTTAGTATCATTTAGGTTACCCTTTGACTCATATACGAGGGCTGCTCTGAAAGTTGTTAGCTGCTTCGTCGGTATTCATGCAAATCTACCATTATATACCTAAACCAAAATGAGGGATATTTCAGTGCTAATTCACCTGTTGGCAAAAAAAATCTTAGCTGCCAGTTTAAGTCAACTTTATGCTGTTGAACACTGACTTCCAATACATAAGTGTGTGGTTTGGTAGTGTTACAGCCAAGACTAATGATCAACCTGTCCGTTTCAGATTCCTCTTGGAGCAAGACATTAGTGTGCCCGCTGAGCGCGCGCAGTCGCTGGCCGCCGCCGCCACGGCACACCTCAATGCTGCAGTCAGCGAACTACGCAGGTAAACGACATTTAGAAATCACTCTTATGGTTAAATGGGTTTTGTTTCTTTCTGGGGTCAATTGCATAATCATTTGTAACTTATAATATTAGCGGAACTCTCTTTCTAATAAGAGGGATTGAAAAGAGACTTCCGCTTATATTACAAGCTACAAGTCATTATGCAATTGGCCTCTGGTCTCCAAATTCATATGGACATTTCCATTTTTTGTTGTACGCAATTAAGAAATTGTTAAAAGAAAATTAAACTACAATTGTAAAGCATGAATTAATTCATTTATTATTTATAATAAATGTTTTGATTCATATTTTTAAGTAGGCACACTACTATATATAAATTATAAACGATCTCTTTCAATTTATAAAATTAAATTAGTTCGTTTGGTTACGCACTTTTTCAATGCTTAATGTTAAATAAGAAAGCGTAACAAACTGGATAATTTTTTATCTTTGTCTTTTATATCGGGTGTGTAACATGTTTTTTTAATCCATTGGACTAATTTAACTTGCTATTCTTAATTGGGAACCATGAAAAATAGAAATGACCATATTGTTCCTATATTTGCCTTCGTTGTAACTCTCACACTATATTTCTGATGATACTTACCTACATTTATCTTACTAATTGTTTATTTGGGGCTTGTACTGAAAAGCATAGCCGAAGGCCGAGCCGTATAGGACTAGAAGTCTGAAACGGCCCAACGTGGTGCGCTTTCATGGCAGCCCAAAACCCATCTTGCAGATAAATACTGACTAATGAAAATGCGAATAAAAAAAACCCGCACCGCAGTGCCGACAGCTTGCTAGCTAGGTAGTGAGTTCCGACGATTCGACAATTAAGCGATTCTATTGTCCAATCTCGATTCTCCTGCAGTTCGGCCTCTATTCTCAAACTAATTTAAAAAAAATCTTGTGGCACTGTGATCTGCAGACCTCGCCATAGACCATTGTGGCGCTTATGTCCTTTAATAAAATAGAATAGAATTAGAATCAATCACTATTAATATTTATTGAGAAACTCGACCTGTAGAGGACCACCGTGACAAATTGAAACGGAGACATTCGCATACGCGACGTTCGATAAGTGATAATAGTAAAACCACAGCGTAGGGATGTATTCCATACAGTGAGGTAACTTCATACACGGCCAGCGGCTCGGCTCGGCGGTCGTGCTGAGGCTCAGGGTTGTCAAAAACTATGCGAAAGATATTACAGTCTGATTGGCAAACTAATTTCCATTTTACACCCCTTAAAATAGACCGCCGAATTTTCAAAGAAATTCGGCGGTATTTCCTCCCCGCCTCCTTCCCCGCGCGCCCCCCATCGGTGACCCAGAAATCGGCGGAGTTAACCCACTGTATAGAATACATCCTTACGCTGTGGTAAAACATTGGACATGTTGTTGATTAATCCCTTTCACGTTGCAGACTGTTCCTGGTGGAGGACCTGGTGGACTCGCTGAAGTTCGGCGTGCTGCTGTGGTGCCTCACGTACGTGGGCGCCTGCTTCAACGGCATCACGCTCATTATCTTGGGTCAGTACCTATCATTACAAAATTGAGTTGCCAGATCTGGCGAACGCACCGCTACTGCGACATTTGTAAACCGTTTACGCTCAATATTTTTGTGTACAGGCGTATTTTTATTCTAGTAAAAGAACTGGATACCCAATCACCCAAAAAAGACGCCATAAAAGTGCTTCAATTGCAGCACTTTTTCATATAGTCGTGTTTGGAACGTGACGTTTCGTTTGTGCCAACAGCCCATAAGGGTTTAACAGTGTTGGTAGTTCTGTGTATAAATTTAACACTTAATGCTTACCTCAGTAAGCTCTTTTTCGTACAAAACAAATATAATTATCAATCCCACATTTTTGACGTTATTGCTCTGAGATAGATGTCATATACTAAAGAAAAAGACCAACACCGACGGAGGCCAATCCGGGGATCGAACTCAGGTCTTCAGCTTACGCGGCTAACGCCATAACCACTAGGCCAATTGGTCTCACCGAATGCCGGCGAATTTCTCGAGTATATGCAATCTTAGTAACATGCCAGATGGTCGTGGCCATTTTCTAAGGACAGTCAAGTGTAAAAATATGGTGGTGCACATCTTACTCAGAAATATGTCCCATAGCACCTTATACCGGTGTAATAAGAGCGTAGTACCTTATTTATGAGTCGATTATGTCGAACCTTATTTTTGCACTTGACTGTACAAGACACATTGCTTTGTACTTTCATCCACACCAAACTTTTCGTAAAAAAAGTGTATGTCTCATCTTTACTGATCAGCATTTATCTTTTAATTTTTTTTTTCTCGAACTGTCTGTATTATGGTAAAGAGAATAATGCTTAACATGTAAATGTTGTATATTGCAGGCTGGATAGCGCTTTTCACGCTGCCTAAGGCTTACGAGATGAACAAGGCGCAGGTCGACGCCAACCTCGAGCTGGCACGCGCCAAGATCAACGAGATCTCCGCCAAGTGAGTACCTACCCTTTTTAGGGTTTCTCACCTGAAAAGGAAGCATCCGAACCCTTATACGATCACTTTGTTGACCATCCGTTTGTTGTCCGTCTGTCAACACCCTTTTCGAAAATTCGTAGAGCTAATAAGTGAAATTAATACCATATACTGAGACCGACCGACGATTGCGACCTACGGCGCCTTGAAGTAGTGAAAAAAGCAAACCTCTAAGTCAACGCAATCAAAAGATACGGCCGTTTAAGTCGCAGTTCCCATACGTGTGGTAACTAATGCTTTTATAGGTCGGCCGTCTCTTCTCATTTGTGCACAGTCAGCGTCAGCCAGGCGATATTGCCTTTTTCTTACGCTATATTATAGTAGTTTATGTGATTGTATATAATGAAGGGCATTAAAACTCGGGTGAGGGGATAACATCACACGAGTGTTTTAATGCCTAATTATTTACAATGAGGATTGCCGCGAGTCGATTTTCCGCTAAGGGCGCTAGTGGAACGTGGGTCCTGCGGGAACATTTGTCACTGTCAACAAACGTCACTTTGACAATTCTCTCATATTGACACAGGACCCACGCATGTGAGCGACAATACGGTAGCTCCCATTGCATACACTGCTTTATATAAACACACATCATGAGCTCTCCATGATGCGTTCAAACCGCATATGTTGTAACAAAAAAGTTTATTGTTACGGGGGTCTTTATATGCGGTTTTTGAACTTCTTGTTTATAGAGAGCCACTGATATGTGGGTATGTAATATTTTTTTATTCTACTGTTACTGTCAAAATTGATTTGGCAAATTATTCGTATACCCTTGTGCCCGAGGAGGCGTCAGCGGTTATCTCATCTCCCATCTAGAGTTGTACCGTTCTTAGGAACGTTGTCCAATTAGCATGGAATTGGAATTTATTTAATTTATGTTTTATCCCTTTCTTACAATGGCAAATGTCAAACTGACAGATGAGGACAAACAATCAATTAGCTAGCTAACTGTGTTTGATGTGCTTTCATGATATACGCCATGGATGTTGTAAAAAGTAGTTTTTCTCGCACGACCAAGTTGACCTATAGTCGAATCCCTGCATAGTACTCTTAGGACAACCTTTCTAGAAACATTCTTAGATTTTGTCTAATGTATAAAAAAACTCTAGAGCGCTTTCAAATCCAGATGCAATTATATTGATTCTAATTCTTTGTGTTTGTATTTACAGAGTGCGAGCAGCAGTCCCGCTTGGCAGGAAGTCCGAGAGCGAGAAGGACAAGTAGAGCGAGACGGAAGAAGGGGAGTAACGCGGGAGCGAGCGAGAGCGCGCGTGCAGCAGATCTTTCATTAGCGCCGGAGTACTTCACTCTTTGTTATATTTATTGTACTATTAAAGATAACTACTTTACGTGTAAAGCTTTATGACGAGTCATGCGGAGAATGTATTTGCTTTTTGAAATTTTAAATTAAAATAACTGTCGAACCAGTTGAGCGTTTTTATTCAATGCTATACCAAAACATAATGGTGCAAAATAATGAAATAGCTTTCGGAACCTATTGGCTTTTAATGTTCTTGGTAGTTTAAATTTACTCACTACATACATAGCTAGGTAATGTAATAGGCCATCCATCACTTAAGTACTGCTGGCCTGGGTTTTTTTTACGGTTTTAGTGTTTTGGCAAAAATATACCTTATAACCTTCAATTAATAATTATCAAAGCGTGTTCTCGATGATTGATTTGGAACTTCGAAACTCAAATGGTAGTTTGGCTATAACTTGGCTTTAACATGGCAATAAATATGTTTCAAGTCCGCTGTCTGGTAATAGAAACTCTGCAACGATGTTTCCCTTGAGCCATCATAGATGGATCCTCTACAGAAAACGACATCGCTCTCTACGCATAACCTGTAATAAAATTACTAAAAAAATATTTTAGAATGAGCAAATCAAGCTCTCAAATGATATTCCACATGACCCAGTGAGTAAACTTTTTGTCCCCTCTTCCATCGGGCATTTTTCATTGAACATAAACTGAAACTCTTACACCTGTCTAACATGCTGCAGCTCTTCGTGTACATATTGCGAATCACAAAGCCGCAGAGCTCTATTAATCAAGTAAGGCACGTGGAACCGTCGTCATCTACATATCGCCACCAGTATCTAGGTTTGAGGACATCCTTCCAGTGCCTTCGGTTCCAATTTCTCCATAAAAATAATAGCCACTACAGGTGCCCATTGTGCTGCCAGGACTTTATTGCATGAGCATCTTTCAATAGCCTAATAGTTACTTTAACCCGGTGAAAACAAAAAAATAAATGAAGACATACTGCGTACAGTGGCCGGAATTCGTATGCACTCGACAAAACCAAAATTCTAAAAAAGGGAAGGTCTTTATTTTGGCGGACAATTTAACAGGCTAAAAGTTGGTCACTTAGCCAACCAACCTTTTTTTTTCATTGTACAGTCAACCAATTGGAACCCTAGGCCACTCTAGAACCATGTCAAAATGACAAACAGTAAGAGATTTCTTGCAATCTGGCGGGCTAGCATATGTTACGTTCTCGCGCGCGAGTCCATACATCGGCCGCGACTTAATGTATGAAGTGACAGGCGACAGTGTAAGTTGTGCTAAGCATACTGATTTATAGCGTCACAATGAAATAGTCCTACAGTGGCCTAGGGTTTCAATTGGTTGACTGTACAAATTCTACTCTCTTTATAATGACATTGAAATCAAACCACATCATCATTGTCAATTTTGTTCAATTCTAGGTATCTAAAACTTCATAAGAACAACGGTAACGGTACATAGGATATCAATAACTTAACTAAAATATAACAATATAGTATAATTTAAGTCACTACAAATTATAACAAATAACATTTTATAGACATAAGAATGAATGAATGAACATAATAATAAAAACAATTATCTACAAATTACTTCATTAGATACCTTTAACTAAGTAATGTTCCTGTATAGGATAGGCAAATCTACTAAAATATATATTTACCTAATTATACCATTTTTATTACGAATAAAACACGCAATAATAATAAATACAATTTCGTGGGTAATGGGTAAGTATAATTATGATGTACTAAGTACAGTCAACTTCAAAATATCTATACAAGTTAGACCTTATTACAATGTCACAGGTCTTAATTGTACGTATATTTTTGACGCTGACTGTCCCTATAATTTAAGTACCAGTGATGGCGTAGGTAACTAAACATATCATACATAGGTACTGCAATTTATAAATATTAAGTACAACTTGTTATAAACATAAGTTAAGCTTACATTTCTATCCTGTAATTTTGGTATTTTAAAACATATAAAAATATTAAGTTTACAATTGTAAAGCACGAATCAAATCATTTATTAAATGTACCTAATAAATGTTTTGATTCATGTGTTTTTTTCAGTAGTCAAACTACTATATATAAATTATAAATTGAAAGAGATGTCATATACTCATCTCATCCAATTTATCTCTTCTCTTTCAATTTATAATATTGTGTTTATTGTCATATTTGCAACCAACGGTCGACAAAAGCGAAATATCGAAACAAATGAAATAAAATAATAAACTATGTACAATAAATTACGGGTAACAATTACGTATTTTTAGTCACCACGCGCGACATGTTTCGGAGATCCTAGGATTCCATTATCAAGCGTCGAGTACCCTGCACGACGTCGCTGGTGGGCGTGAGTACGCCCTAATATTAATATGTATGTCTCACTATATTTTAAATTCGATAAAATAATATAGGTACAATGAAAATCAAATTAATGAGTAAGTAAAGCAATTCACAGTTTCTTGTCGCATTGTGCTAAGTATAAAACCTAGGCATGTTCGAACATTCGAGTTGTGTCTTTATCAAAAGCCAAGGAACAAATGAAGACTGTATACTTACTGCAAACGTTACAGGCTAAAAAGTCAAGAAAGATAAGAAGTAAATGATGAAAGTACAGTGTAAATTGGTTCTGTATTATTATTACTTCATTGTCTGAATGCCGAGATTCATGACAGAATGTCTAATAATAATTTAATGCATCATTACGACCCCCTGCGGCAGACAGGCCTGATTCTTTTAGGGAAAGATGAGCTCTCCTCCCTGCCCGGTATACAAGCAAGGAACTACCTACCCGTTCGTTATACATGGTGTTTTTCACATCGACATTTTGTGAGGTGATAACTAAGTACGCACCTAGGTGTTAGCGAGTAACTTTTGCTATGAGACCAACTTCATAATCGCAAAAGGCCTAAAAATCCCTAAATATAATTTTAAAATATACTGCTTACATTCCAAATAATTTAAACAATAAGCGCGTGTTCAAGTGCTGGTTTATTCAAGTGAATCAAATACACTGCTGTAATGTTAATAAATAAAGTCTACTTATAATAAAACAGCCGTCTTTCAAACATTAAATTTTAAAAACATTTGCAGAGCTTTTCCAAGTTTTCCACGGACTTTATATTTTGCCCGATTATGAAATCTCTTCCTTAGGATTGTAGAGTTCCATGGAAGAAATAGGGACTCTACCTATTTTTCATTTGATACACAAACACATTCACTAACTACGCGTACATCGCTAGCATTGCACGTTCAGCATTTTCATTTAAAATTATTCGGCAGAATTACTTCCATTGTATATATTATGTCATTGTTTTGTCCAGACGGTACAGACTATAGAGCACAAGGATAACTCTCCGTCAGCTGAATAATAATTAGAGAATGCACATTTTATACACTCAAAATCTTGCTTGATGAGAATGATGAGTCAATCGAGTTTCCCACTCAGACAGTCAGTCATTTTAGATATCACTGTCAACAAGTATTTATTTATAGTTCCAAAGCAGCATTGACTTCCAACTTCCAGTTAAAACTCTTAAGAGCACACATGGCTTTCACTGGCTTTTAAGCAGTCTTGCACCATTAAGTACGTACTCGTATATCCGGCATTTAACCTTTACAAGTACAAATGTACAACTTGGAACTGTCAGCGTAATAGTCCTGATACCTACAAGAGTACAAGCTGCGCTCAGCTTAAGCACCTACCGCTTAAGGTTGGCTGGCTTTTAAGCAATCGTGCACAAATTGCATTAAGTGTCCAGCGTTTAACCTCCACAAATGTACAACTTGTGTCCGTCAGCGTAGTAGTCCCGCTATCTGAGCGGCGGGCAGGCGGGCGGCTGCGTGAAGACGGCGGTGTGGTTGACGAGCACGTAGAGCAGCAGCGAGCCGACCGAGGAGCCCACCTGCGTGGCCACGCCGGCGGCGCGCATGCCGCGCGCGCCGCCGCGCCGCGCCCAGCCGTACACCCACATGCGCGCGTACGACACCACCCCGTGCACTAGCGTCCATGAGATTATCTGAAATGAAGATACAATATAAGGCACAGTTAGCTACAGTACTGGCATTGATACTTTCACCACTGGTAGGATTAGATTTAAACTCTTTATTTTCAGCGTGGACAATAAGTAGGGGACCCAATTGGCTGCAATTTTAAATTAATAAATTGAGCTCTTGTTCATTCAATATGAAGGCAAGGTGTAACTCACCACTAAAGCAGCTCCACCGGCGTGATGTTGCAAAGGCGGCGCAGGGCTCAGCAACGCCGTGGCGAGGATAAACGCCAAAGGCACTGACGCCGCCGACAGCATCGCCGCCAGCACGCGCCCCCGCACGGGCGACAGCCATACACCCGCCAAGCACGCAGCAGGGTTCGCCATAGCCCCCAGCGTCACAGACAGATGATACGCCAAGTTCCCATACGGCATACACGAGTACGACTGCACGGAAGGAAGAACCCCATTTGCAAGCGCATTGAGAACTCCCATGAGAATTAACACGGAAAGCCAGCGCCCGCGATGCAGCACTACCGGCTCCGATGTCGCTTCATCATCCTTCGCGGCAGCGGCAGGTTCCACGCGCTCCGACGCGAACCCCTTATACCGATCTACTATCACAAAACTCGCCAAACTCATCGCTGACAAGCTAGAGAGCAGTATTAAGAACACAGTTGTGTCAAATCGCGGTGGCGGATAGATCGGTACTAGCCCCGAGCCTGCGTCGTTGAGCACGCATGTCGGCTCGCCGCCGATGCCCTGAATTAGAGCTAATATAGCAGGTATGAATCCACTCAGCCCTTCACCGACTAAATACGTGGCGAGGTACACGTCCCGGAAATGCCGTAAGTACGGATAAAATAAAACGGAGCTCGTGCAGCCTACGAGCGCCGCGAAGAAAGTCAAAGTGAGAAAAGCAAGGGAGCGGTTTGCAACTGTCTGCTCGTAGAGGAAGGCATTGAGCGCCAGCGCTAGGGTTCCTATAACTAGCAATCCGTAGATATAGGGTGAGTCAGAAGCTCGAGGTCGGAGTCGCCGCAAGAGCGCGTAGGCTACTAATCCTAAGTTGGCAAGTTGTACGGCTAAGACCATCGATGAAGGCAGCGCCCAGCCCTCGGGCAGCCTCTCCACGAGCAGCGGCAGCTGCACATATAGGCCGTTGACGCCGAGCCAGGTGCCGACGCCCCAGCAGGCGAGCAGCACGTCCAGCAGGACGCGGCGCGGTGCCCCCCACATCGTGCGGTCACTGTCTGAGCTCAGGCAGGGAATGCGCTCTCGGTCCTCGCTCAACCTGTAACCATTCCACAATGAACCATTTTAGATTAAGATTTTAGAAACAAAGTAACCGAGGTAACATTAAAACTTGCCTTTGCTACAGACACTTTAACACGTACGTTGTGTCACTAAATGTTCACATGAAACTAGCTAGTAAGACCGAGGCAGCGCTGCGATGCGACGGATGTATTGTCCGTTTGACTGATATTCGTGGATTATGATAACGATTACAATGATTACCAGATAATAGTTACTTAATAATTTCTACAACTACACGATAAGTACCTATCATATTTATATTTTCGTCAACTGAATGAATGGGTCGGCTTCTGATCGGATCTAACGAGATAAAATAATGTTTTTGTGTATTGGCAAAAACGGGATCTTCGGCAAGCACGATCTAATTAAAGTAGAGGTAAAAAACCAGCCGTTGACCGTCTGGCAAATTAAACTCCATACCTATGGCGTTCCAATCAATCACAATAGTTAGGTAATAATCTATAGCCAATTCAGACCAACGATCATTGTGACCTATTAATGTTCCCGATAACAAATAGCGATAGCAAATGCAGGTGTTGGCAATTGTCTCACACAACAGCACACACTCTAACCTTCTTTGCTTTGCCGATGATATAAAAGTTTTTATAAAAGTAAAATTCGATCATGATTCGCATCAATCGCATCTCTTACCTAGTTCTCTTACAATCTGATGTATCACGTTTGACTTTGGATGAGTACTGCCTGGCTAATGTAAATGCTGTCTGAATAATTCCAAATATCTACAACTTAATTGCTACTTCTTACAGTCTTTATATATATAGGGGCAAATTCTGGCCAACGTACCGTTTACGAAGGACTATGGAGTTACACAGGACTCCTAGCTTCTCTTTAATAAAAATATTGATAGGTATAATCGTTAGCAGTGCATATCGAGCATTAGGCTTTATTATGCGAAATTCTACCCATTTCACAGAAGCCAAAACTTTAAAATCTCCGAATCCCTGATCCCTATGCTACATAGGTAGCTATATAGAAATAAAATTAAATCTCACTATCTCGCTACTTGTAAAAAACATCACTTAGGTATTACTACTTCAAAAGCGGCGTGAAATAGCAGACATAAGTTATATTCTTAACATCACCACTGGTACGGTTGACTGTCCAGAATTACTTTCCGACCTCTCTTTCGTTACCCCCCACTGACACTCGTTGTAAAAGGTACTACCCCCCAATATCCGTAAACCTTTCATCGTCCAAATATAGGCAAAATACTTAGGTAGTATAGGCAAATATAGGAATTTGTACCTTAATGAATATGACATTGATATTTTTAACTGTTCGATACCTGTAAACATGTAACTAGGCATAATTTGACCTTCAAATTTTCGATTGAGCATGTCTATTTGATTAGATTTGTTACCAGCGTTTTTTTTCTGTTCTGATTGTGTTCTTAAAAAATGTCGTTAAAGTTGTCTTTCTGGTTTATCTAGCCTATAATTATTGAACTTTTTGGGTATCGGAGCGTTGATACTGTTAATTTAAATTTAAGTAGAACTTGAATGATAAAGTCCGTAGCTATAGGTGTAATCCTGTACAACTTACAATAGAAAAGTTCTGTTTACGTAGGTAGGTATAGGTATAGAAAACAATAATTTGTTTTGTATGATTAGCAAAGCGATCGGACCGGTCCGAGAGGACGGTGGTTCGAATCCAGAACTGCTCGGTGCGGGGAATATATCAATTAGTAAATTGTATCTAGACAACTACATTTTAAAGTATTTTTAGGGTCCCGTATCTCAAAAAGAAAAAACGGAACCCTTAATATAGAATCACTTTGTTCTCCGCCCGTATGTCTGTCAAAACCCTTTATCTCGGGAACGCGTAGAGGTAGCAAATTGAAATTAATACGACAGTCCACACCACGTACACAAGTCTGCGGTCCCTTGAAACTATGAGAAAACCAAACCTCTACGTCATCGCAATCAAAAGATTCGGTTGTTTATGTCGCATCTCCATCGCATCTCTCATATCTTTGCAATGGAAATCAAAATATTTAAAGATTCTTCCTGTTCATCTTAGAATCTTGTGTGCTACAAGTGTAGGGAAAATCCGAAAACCATATTATTGCTTGGCACTGAGAGTTCCGTGCCAGCAGAGCGCCTACCACGAACCGCGAACGAAAGTATGCCTCCCTTTCGCACTTGAGATTTCTCACTCAAGTGCGACAGAGAGGTGAAACTTCGTTCGTGGTTCGTCGTAGGCCTTCAGTTGTCAAGACCCATTATCTCGGGAACGCGTAAAGGTTACACGCACGATTTGGATTGACGATAAAGCTTATACCTATGGGAGTGGGGGAGCATTCGTTGTGTGGAACCCTCGGTGGGCGAGTCCGACTCACACTTGGCCGGTTTTATTAGGTCAAGGTAATTAGACTTCAAGCAACCTCGTCCTCTTAAATATAATTTAATGATAATTGGACTAACGATTAGGTATGATGTCGCTTTTTAACAACCATTGACATTAGGTCGGGGCGTTTTCATTATTTGTTATGTAGAAACTGACGTGTACGTCATAGTTATATATACGTAAGTAAATAACAATGAAATAATATGCAAAGAGGACATACCCGTTACTCATGCTGATTAACAAACAATTAATGAACTCAAGGTAAAATGCAAGTTGTAATAAATATTAGTAGAGATTTGTATAACAGGAAATTGAGGCACCATAAATTAATACATTTAAATAGAGCCTCGTCCGCGCCCGGAGACTCTATCAGAGGCACTGCGAGGTTCTGAAGACACACGCAGTTTTTAATGCTGTCTTTCCTTACCCTTCGCGAGTGACCCGTCAAATATTTGACGAGTTTCCTCCTGACATGGTAGGTAATTATAGTCGGAGAGAATCATACTGTTTTTTCTTTCGCTAGTGCCACCACCCCGAAAAGAGGGATGGATATTTTTTTCTCTACTGTTGCTGACAATCAAGCCAGCCAGACTACTCGTACATCTGCATGGTGTGTTTGGAACACTGCAAATACTTATGCAAATATTGTGTCATGTCTCACTCGCACATCGAGGCAGCGTCCGAATCCGCATCCGATTTGAAGGATCCGGTAGCTTCCTCAACACAGTCTTGGCCAGTGTGCTTACCATGAGTTGTACGTGACAGTATTCGATAGCGACTGCGGCGTTCGGGGGTATGTCCGTCTCGCTCCTGCCAGAGTAATTGAAGGAGATAGACGGACATACTTTCCGAACTGAGCCCTTTCGTATAAATATACGAATATGTCAGTTACTTATATCGAAGCGGCCAGCAAGGTGTTCAAAAATATCTGAACACGACTAACGCCTAGATGATAAAGCCGTGTTCAGATATTTGTGACCACCTTGGCCGCTCTGATATAACTGATGGCGACTGAAGGCACCTATCTCATGTCGAAGGTAATAAATAAGTGACTTGATAACCGAACAGAGACAGCTCTTTTATCCAAATCAGGCACTTGTATGTAAGTAGGGTATGTGAAAACCTATACAAGTAGCAACAAAGTGCTTTGTTCCACGGCCTTCCGCAAAATTAAGCCAAAACAATGTTGAGGTAGCCATGCATGTTTACAAAACGCGTCGTTAGGTACCTATCTAATTCATGTAAAAGTCCTATGGCGTTATTCATACACGCAGATCAAACACAGCATAGCTAAATGATTGTTTGCCAATTTGACATTTGCGTTTATTAGAAAGGAAGAAAAGAAAACGTATAATTTAACTAAAATGTCCGTTCGGTAACTTGTTTATGAATAAGAGGGTTATAATTTAAATAAATAAAAAAAAACTTCATAAACCACCTGTACCTTTTCAATCAAATCCCATCGTATTATGATTTTAACCGGCAGTTCGACTTCACCAAATATTACTATTATTGCTTTCCGAGAGGAAACGCATAACTTTCTATAAATAATTGCCAAATCGAATATAATTATAGACTAGTTATCCTCGATCTATGCAGGACGTGAGAAGTATTATAGTCTGACAAACCAATAGCACTAGATATAAGAAAATCTATATGTAGATTAGGTAGGTAAGTATTAAGTATGCCTCGCTTTTTTTCGAAGTAAATTAAGAAAAAAACAGTATGACTATGCACGAATGAGATGAGAACCTGGTCAAACTATATGTATATCCACCCTTTCTTAATGAATACTTATTTTAAATCAGTCTAATCAAGACAAAGATGAATTGAAAACCTTTGAAAACATGTGGTTACAAATCGAAAAAAAGGTCACATAGTTCCCACGCCGTGAGTTGTCGTCACGTGGAAATACATACCCAATAATGTAAACAATTATGAGGACCCACGTTCGTTCATGTAGTCAATAAAGTGTTACCGTATCTAGTGTACCTACCACACCTACCTATCGACTGCATGCATAAGCGCCTCACCGAGCGCTGCGACCGGCGCAGACGCCGCTGCGGGCTCTGCGCTTGCGCGTTTGACTTCGACACATTCAGAACTCATACCACAACACTACACTACACACACCAACTTTATTCAAGTCTTCACCAAACTTATCTAGATCGCCGTGAAACTGCCGATTGGGATACGGAAATTGTAATTATAATGAGTCTTTTGATCCTTAGCTAAAGAAAAGCCTATTACTAATGAGTCATTTAATCAAGTAATTGTTCTTAATTGACGCATTAAAATGTTATTTAAATAAAATCGATTGAACGAGACTGTATTAAACGACCTTACGCCGTGAAGTATAGTTAAAACAGAAAACTCTTGATGCATGGTGGTAAGCCCACAGGTCGGTTAAATCGTTATTGTGTTAAACAAAACACACTAACGATTTAACCGACCTGTGTGCTTACTTGGTAACCTGGTAGGCACACTGTGCAAACGAGAGGCAGTAATGTTGTGTTGTGAGGTATGCCTGATAAAAACAATAGTTTATCATTAAGCTCATACATTAAGTAAGATTTTGGGAAATTAAAATGTCATTTGCATATGTACAATTGCGATATGCGATGTCATTTCTTCTACATTCTGATTGTTATACAGCCATACGACATGGAATAGGTTGGTTTCGTTTGAAGAAGGTATTTTAGTTTTGGGTGTCTAACGCTGTTACATGGACTTTTTTGTCATGACCGGCCTCCTATTTTTGGAATTTTAGCGCCCTCTGCCCTATTTAGCGCCTACCGATCTATTCGCTCGTGATTCGCTCTACCTACCTATCCTCGAACCCGCCCTGCCAGCGCTATGGAAGGACCAATATAAAGTTGGTGATGATGATGATGAACAAATACGTTACTACATAATGTAAGATAAATAATATGAGCTGAATAAAGGATTCGTGAACCGTTCCGTTTGCACCGATCAGTCTAAGGTATTATATAATAAATACAGTTATAGGTACATTTTAAAATGCGTTATTTTTATACAAATGATGTCACTATTAAAGTAAAAGCTGACATCACAACATAATTATTTCATGTCTAAGTACGCTCTCAGTCTAATGACAGTAATGACGAATAAATTAAGAACTACCTACTATTTACATAACCAAATACTTAAGCACCTCTATGTTTACTTAGTAATTACTAAAGTAACAGTGATCACCGCATTAAATACTAATATAATGCAGTAATTTATCGTCTTTATCGACCACCAATCACACAGTCATTTAGTGATTTCGTTTTTTAGCGTCTTTGGAGCCTAAAGATCTGTGGCCTGTAGGTAAGAGGATGTCCATGTCCATTATCCATTTCCATCGCTGACGACGCTGACTATTGGCTCTACTGTAAATAAATACGCTTCGAAAAGGGCATTGCGAGGAAGTTATTTGGCGCCCTATTTGGCTATTTCTAGGCTTCGGTAGGCTAAACGCAACTAGCGTTTCTCTTTGAGATTCTGGCGCCCTCCTCGTCATTAATAGAGCAATATTAATAACTGAACCACCTGGAGTTATTGAACGAGCGAGGAGTTCTCCAAGTCTACTGGAATAATTCGGTGTTTCTATGTTTGTATGTATTTTTGTATATTTATTCGAAGATAACTCGTGATAGCAATTATGAAATAGCAAGATGTCGCAGTCAATAACCCCTTACAATGTATGTAAGGATTAAATAGTGCCGCGACGGATTGTTATCTGATAAGCGAATTAGTGCCATTGTTAGATGCATGTTCTGGGCTGGGATGGGACCGTGTAAGTATGTGAGTGATAAGACTGTAATGTTTATTTTATGAGAGATGTTGCCAATTGCCAAGAAATGTAAATAACTCGGCTGACTGTTCAAAACTTGCGTAAATACATTTTCGGCGACAATAAGAGTATTTAATTAGAAGAAAGATAGGTATAATGAGTTGTGATCTAGGTATATTAAAATATCGTTTGGTACCTATACGGCGCAGAAAATGTATGTTGAGAAGCCGTCCAATAGATGACCCCATAGCCCTACTAAATACAAATGCCGTTATTCATAAATGCTTCTCAAACCTCCGTTAACTAATTGCTGTTGTTTGTCCTTATCTGTCAATTTGACATTTGCGTTTGTTAAAAAGGGACAAAACATATTTTTAAATAATATGGGTTTGTTAAGTTTTTATGAATACAGGCGGTTTTATAAATTCCAAAAAATATAACAATGCTAACTGGGCATTTTCGCGGGAAGAGACACAAAAACTTTTTTTTCTAAAATAATTAAATTTAATGTTTTGCCTACTCAGAATCAGGAGTTCTTTCGATCCTACTAGGAGAAAAACAAACCCATTTTTTTACATTTTGTAACCATTTTTAGGGTTTTCCTCAAAAAGGAAAATGGACCCTTTATAGAATCACTTTGTTGTCCGTCCGGCCGTCTGTCTGTCAAGATCATTTATCTCGGGAACGCGTAGAGATAGCAATTTGAAATGAATACCTACCTAAGCTGTGAAAAAACCAAACCTCTACGTGAACGCAATCAAAAGATACAGAAGGCCTAGTATAAAAATTGTACGACATTAACTTCTCGACCGCGTTAGTGTATCGAGGGGTCAAAATATGAAAGTTGCCGGATGATTTAAATAAACGGCAAACATAATTTGAACTCCCGGTACGCTAACGCGGTCGAGGAGTTAATGTCGTACAATTTTTATACTAGGCCTTCAGCAGTTTATGTGGCATTTCCCATACATTTGCAATGGGAATCATAACGTATAGGGTACTTCCCGTTGACGATTAAGCAGCACAAGTACAGGAAAAAATCCGATAACCGTATAATTGCCGCACACTGAGAGTTCCATGCCATCATTATTTTAAGTACCTAAGGTCATAAATGAGGGGTGGGGGAACAACCCTCGATGGGCGAATCCAACTCGCACTTGGCCGGTTTTCTAAACACTTTGTACTTAAAGCGGTTACAAAATAGGGAGTACGTAAAACGTTTGAAAAATGCGAGACATTTTTTTTTCTCCTAGATTGTAAGAGCTTGTTATTCTGAGCAGAAAAAACATTGAAATTACCAACTTAAAAATAAATGGATATCTTCTCGTGCAAATGACCAACTAGCGAATCGCCATCTAAAAATAATCGCGCCTAGACGTATAATAAAAATTTAACGTTGAAAAACCTGTCCAATGAAGATATATCCTTGAAGTGTACAATCACCTTATACATATATCTTCCACTAATTCATGTTTTGATTTTGTATTTGATGGTTGCAGTGCTTTGGTTTTTACTGCTATGTTGTAAACTGTTTTTTGAAATAAATGAAGGCCGGAGAAATATGTGACACACTCATATGGCTGTACAAAATAATAAGACTGTGTCAGATATTTTTGCAGCCTTCATAGCGGCAGATACTATTGAAGGTGGCTGTACTGTACAGATAGGTATCAATCAACCCTAATATTTTTTTTACAGTCTTTATTGTACTATGTATCTAGCTAGGCCATACCATATTTTAAGATTCAAATTATTTGAATAATCGTGTAACTAAACTGACCAAAAACAAACGAGGGCTGGATAGTCACATCTGATAATATACTCACTATTTGCAGTCACTTAGTATTTTGAAAATAAGGACTACCTATAGTACCTATACATATGGATGTAAGATATGTAAATTTAATTTAAAAGAAAATATCATGCAACATGTTGGGTCTTACCTACAACTTCTCACAATGACAAAGTATGAGAAAAGTAAGTTACTTTAATAATTACAATAATGTTATTTTGCCAAACATGCTAGTTAATCAGTGCCATGCCAACCCATTATACCTAATACCTACTTGCATATTTTAAGATTGCGTAAGATGCTTTGGCAGTAATTTATATAATTTAAATATAAAATGATAAAAACAACTTACAAATGAAGCTAATAGATGGTGCTAGTTTGTCAAAACAGTGTTTGATCAAGTGGTGCACAGCAAACATTGACAGAAGAGTGAAGAGAATAGCTACTTATTGTCATGCCACTACCTGTAATCCAGACACTTATATCAAAACAAATCAAACTACCAAATGTGACAATCTTTAATATATGACATATATGAATGAAATTTAAAATGACACAGATAAGTAGAAAGCATTAATTTTTTTTGTGAAACTATAATCATAACACTTATAAATGATTAAAATGCTAATTTTGAGTTATGAATGTTTCAATTAAATATAATTTGACTTTACAAATTACTTTTCATGACAGTTATATTGACATTTGTAAAAAAAATTTTTGAATGCGAAATGAGTATTACATTTTATGACATATTTAGATAATCAGTTTACCACAGTATAATTGAGTATAAATACAAAATAAAAATATCATTATTATTTAAATATTACAATGTATTTATTTATTTTGCTACTCTTACCAAGTGCCATGAAATTTTAACATTGACAATAGGCAAGACTTACCTACTTGATTTATAAAAATAAGCATGTTTAAGTTAATAGTAGATGGTGTTACAAGGGATCAAAATGATATATTTCCCCCGAGGGTGTACATCGAATTAAGAATGAAGCGATGGATTCTAAAGTAGAATCCTGAGCGTAATGACGGATTCAAGCATTAACACCCAAGTTGAAAATAATTTGTGACGCATACTACTTTTCACACAAACTAAGAGGAAATAAACAAAGCCGAAAACAGCATCATATCAACACCACAATGCCACTAGTTAATGCCCGAAAACGTAAAAATGTGTAGTCCTTGAACAGAAAAGTGCCACTTTGATCCCTCCCAGCAGGGCAGAAAAGTGCCACTTTGATCCCTCTCAGCAGGGAAGAAAAGTGCCACTTTGATCCCTCCTAGCTTGAATAGAAAAAACCATTCTATGAATGGTGGTGTGAAAATGTAATTTTTTCCTAGCATTTTACAATATTCAATTTATTTTCATAATGTAAAGTAGACTTTGTTTTAACCACTAATTCACATTAAAAAAAAAAAACCGGCCAAGTGCGAGTCGGGCTCGCGCACAAAGGGTTCCGTAGCAGCAAATATAATAAACTTATTATGTCAATTTATACACCTGGTGAATGGAGCCTAAACTCTCCCGATATTTTGCCTTGTACTTTTATGTATGAATATTAATTTTAACTTAACCAAAATTACAGTTAAATCAACCTATCTCAAAAACTATAAGAGATACTTTGATCAAACCAAAAATCGTTGAAAGAGTTAATTAGCATGCATCACCTCTATTTTTTTTAGAATTTTATACCCCGTAGTTATAAAAATAGAGGGGGGGGGACATACTTTTTACGACTTTGAGAGCTGATATCTCAAAAACCGTTCACTTTAAGAAAAATGTTTTTTAGAAAACTTTATATCATTTTAAAAGACCTTTCCATTGATACCCCACACGGGTATGTACATCGAAAAAAAAATTTTCATCCCTCAGTTACATGTATGGGGGGCCCCACCCCCAATTCTTTTTTTTACTATTTAGTGTCATAATTTTGTAGCGGTTCATACAACACATATTCCCATCAAATTTCATCACTGTAGTACTTATAGTTTCCGAGTAAATCGGCTGTGACAGACGGACAGACGGACAGACGGACAGACGGACAGACGGACATGACGAAACTATAAGGGTTCCGTTTTTGCCATTTTGGCTACGGAACCCTAAAAATAGGTTAAATCCAAAGGTATCTCTGGGATTGCCATTTATCACTAAAGATGAGCTGGTAGGTTCACATGTATCTTACAACAAGGTCATTCAAAGTAGACTAAGAATGCAAGGTTCATTAAAAATAATGCATTAGTGTGATGATTACATTCTCACAATAACTATAAGAGCTTGGTCAATATCGGCAGGCATTGACACGAATAGCTTAGAAATGTTTGGTGCTTACCTGATGACGCTGATGTCAGTCATGGTCGTCCGACAGAACACCTCTCGCGAACCCTCCGGCTACCTTGCAGGCACGTGCGACCACTTACATCAATACACGCGTTTACCACACGTAACAATATTTTCTCAACAATCGATTCATTTCCTGCTCAATTAAACTAGGTGCACGGTGCGTGACGTGCGAGGTTGCTCGGCTGTCGAAATCGACTCGACGGCAATTGTTTTAGCACTTTGAACTTGATTCCTGTGGTCAAACTTTTGTTGCATCATCATTTCGTCTTTGCAATATTTCGCGGATCAATCTCATATAATGTAACCGTTAACTAAACTTTGTTATGATTGAGAATCTAGCGTAAACACTGGTTAATTAGATATTTTAACTTATTGTAACTGAGCTGATAACTTGGCGTGAGATGCTGACTGAAGCGACTGACGTGACGTGTGATCATGTCATGACGTAAATTTCCAGAGGGATGTCGATGAAAAAGGACGTATAGATATGAGTGTCGCAAACAAAAAAAGGACAGCGATTTCGAGAAAATACTGCGTCAATCTAGAAACTCGGGTCAAGGAGCAATGATCAGCTGATTGTCACTGTCAACATGATGTCAACTGTCAAGTTTTGACATTGACCTTTTTTTTTCGCCAATTGGACAGGCTAAAGCTTTAAGCTATAGTGCCTTGTAATAAGTTCTACTTAACATCGTCAAATCGAATCCGGCTTAAATGTCATCAGCTAGCATACCTACCAAGAACATCAAAAATTGACATTGACGGGAAAATCTCTTTATCACTCCAATATGCAAGTGTGACAGAGATATGGAGATACAAATCCGCAATCGTTCGATTTTCGTGGTATAAGCCTTGTATTGACATTGACACTGTGGGCTTAAAGGTACTGTTACACATTCATTCTGTTGCTCATTAAATACTAGCGAGCTTATTAGCATGCTAGTAATGACCATGTGTCCCTTTAAGGTAATGTTAAACATGCTCATTACTAGCATTATTATGTCTGAAACTCACGGGAGTTTTCTTTTCATTGACTATTGAACCATAAATAGGTTAGGTAGTTCTACCTAATTATTATACGTGCAAATCTCGGCGCCTAGTAAATACAGTTAAGCTGTCTGTAATGAGGCGAAGAAATTGCTCTGCAAACATAGCAGGCGGCAGGCATTAATAATTTGACGGGTAATGTATATGATCGTTATCATGAGCTCGAGATGATTGAGCCATTATGGTTTGAAAAATTTAAAGCGTCATAGAATTAAGTCATTTCAGGTCGGTCGTTTTAATTTAAGTACAAGTATTTTTCATATGTATTACTTACGCTCAAATTCAAATTAGTACCTACTGGTAAGGTAATAAGTGATATATGTATAAGCAATCGAAAGGAAAGTATGATAGTTTTGGGAAACTTTAACGTAAAAGATATGGCTTTATTATAATGCCCCCGTATTTTCATGATATAATCAATTATGATTATATAATAGATATTAATCTAGCAAAAAAAACTCCTTTCCGAATTACTCTAGGTGGTCTGAAAACAACGTTCAGTACCTAGAGTCAAATCACGTTATCTCTTCCAAGCAAATGAAAAGACAAACTTTAAAGTGTCATTTTAACGTCAAACTTCTATTAAATTATGACGTTTAGGTACTTAACACTTCTGTGCTATTACTTAATACATCTATGGAAACTTAGCTTAGACGGACTTCAGTATGTTTCGGTAGGTAGCAATTGAATTAGATGACACTGTACAGTTGCCATCAGATATATCGGAGCGCCCGAGGTGTTCACAAATATCTGAACACCCCTCTATTGTCAAGACGTTAGAGTGCTTGTTCAGATATTTTGCACGCCTCGGACGCTCCGATATATCTGATGGCGACTGTACATGTTGTAGACACACGCGAACTCTGAACAATCTGAGCTTAACTCGATTCAGTTTAGGTTTAGTTTAAGGCCCCTGAACTGAATCTGATATAGGTATATTCATGGTCTTTTAATTACCTATATATCCAACCACTACGTATCGTACATAAGGTGCTACTGGTATGATGATCATTTGGAAATGTACCTTATGGACAAATGGCACTGTGCGACATTTAGCCTGAAAACTTTAAAATTACCTCCAGAAATTTCTACAAGGGCCATTATTTTTTTCAAAATTATTTCCTTTTCCACTTTTAAAAACACATACTCGTATTTACAAAAGTGGAGTGGACAAATGGCTCACAAATGAAAATCAATGCAGTTGAACCTTGCGTAGGTGGTAAATGAGGACCAGAAATTGTTTCGCAAACATATGGGATTATGGGACAAATTAGTTGTTTGCTTTCGTAATAGCTAGCGCGGTTGCAGGCATTTTAGTTAAGTTAATATAATCAGATGATTATAAAGGGGAAGCTCTATTCATTCGGCAAAAAAACATTTAGATAGGTCCTTACTTACTTCAAGAACAAGTTAAATGGGTAAAACGTCACGAGACATTCAAGGTCTCCAAGACGTGATTCTTTCTATAGAAATTGACAACCCCCCCTTCTTCCCTTATCCCGCCCCGCCCCGTTCCGTCCCATCCGTCCCATCCTGTCCTGTCCTGTCTCGTCCCCTCCCATCCCGTCCTAGTCCTAGTCCTAGTCTTTTAATATGTGGTTCTATAAGAAACCATATCAAAAGAAAATAGTGAAACAGAAAGACCACAAAAAAAAATAAACAAAATAAAGCAGAATTTAACGATATAGACAAACATTTGATATGACTTCTTTCGTGAACTGTGTCCTTCACTCTGTAAGCAGTAGTACATTCGATTTAATTTTTTGTTGGTTTCGTTACAGTTTCTGGTATTGGCCATGCCATGCATGCTTGTCTGTTAAATAGTCCGCGACGTAGTGCTCCTCAAACCTTACAACTTTTGTTTAACAACTTTTATAAATACTGATCTCTGAAGGTTTAAAATTTTTCATACAAACTAAATAGTATTTTCAATGTACTTTAAAATCAGCCTAATTGACGTCTCTTGTCATAGTTAAAGACAAAATTCGCAGTACATTGCGTCTTCTAACAAACTTTAAAGTGTCTAATAAAAATCAAAACACGATATTTTTAAAAGTCGTTTAGCAAACGTGTTTCTGTTTGGCGAGAACTATCTATGATTAGATTTATTGCTCCTATTACAGGAAACACCACCCGGTAGATAGTCCGTACCCCCTAGTCCGTACACAAATATAGATCGAAGTGTACGGAATTTTTTAGTGTAGTTGTATAATTTTGCATGTGTTAGAGTGTCGTCATTACTGATTTTGTTTTGTATGTAATGTTTGAGAAGTGCCCCCCGCAAAAAGTGACAGAATAACTTGTACGGCAAGTTGCTTTGCGGTCTCCCTTTCAACGTGTTGGAAGCGCATGTTGCTCAAAGTAAGTTAGGTATGCATCGCCTTTAATGCCTATCGCCATCATTATTAGAAAAGTACATATAATGTATGCCTATGTAATGTAATGGCGGCTCGCTCTGGTCACTTCAGATCTTGGCATTCACTGGCATGGAGCAAGTGTCCTTCGCGTTGGCGTACTTCGCCGCCAAGAGGCTGTCACTGCTCACCGCTTTCCTCTGCTGGAGACCAGGTCTGACAAACAGCTGATAGACGTCTCTTAATGCATCTCCAGTCACGTAATGAAGGAGTTCAAGGCCCTCCTGAAGCGTATCCCAAATACTCAACACTACACTAGTCGTCACAGTTGTTGTAGTACTTGTAGTATAGTTGTAATGTAAGTGTAAGTTGTATAAGTTTGTTCAGCAGTGGACAGAGAGACTGATGATGATGAAGTAGACGTTAAAAGCGTCCTGTGCGTCAAGTGGAAACTGAACGCATCCTGTCTTGTCTTTTCTCTTAGTGTCAGTTTGGCCTCAACATTTCTCTTTTTATAGAGGAACTGTCAGCGCTATGCCGCGATGCACAACAGTACGGTATGCGAGTCAGCATAGCGGATTGGACACGGCTGCCGCCGCTCGAACCCTACGATACGCACCGGGAAGGCGTGCTGCTCGACGTCACCTGTCCCGGCGCCCCGCTAGTGCTCGAGAAGGTACAATTTAACCAAGAGTTAAAGATTGCAGATTGGGCGCAGTTCCTGCACTCGTGCCCTACACCGGGAAGCCGTACATACCGCTGTACGTCATCTGTCTTGGTGCAGCGCTCGTTGTGGGAAAGGTACATGCCATAAGTTAAACATAGCGGAACGAGAGTAATGGCCTGCACTCTTTTCTTAATGGAAACACCGCGGAGGAGTGCTGTTGGAGGTACCTAATTTGTCCCGTAGTTCTGTTAGTGCAAGTCAAGAAGGTAAAATGTAGCGGACTGGACGTAACTGCCCGCGCTTCTCTACATGACACGTTGTGAAGGCATACTACTGTACCTACGCCCCACTCATGCTATAGAAGGTACAATGATGGGAAGAGGAGAAAGGCAACAGAATTGTACATCAGTTGGAAAAGTTACATTGGCTAATCTTCTACTTGATTTTTTGTGCAGGCTTCTTCTACCCGTGCCTTTAACCTCCGGCACTCCTGGCTACTGCTGCACAATGCTCCGTTCAACGCATCTTTGATGGATAGCGTCCTGGGTTCCACGCTGATGTTGCCAGACGCCGACGTCGCCTGGGTGGCCTCCGACCAGCTTGTGGATGTATATCGGATCAAACACGATGAACCGCTGGTTAATCAGTTACAACTTACAATTATATAATATTAAAAATAAGTTAGTGTCTACAATTTCAAAAATAATTTAGTCTCTAGTAGTAGACTGCATTTTAACCAATTTCAAAATCTCAATTCGTGTGATTTTATTTTATATAGGTACATTAGGTACCCACATATCATTAGCCCTCAGGCTCAATAATGCGTTCAAAAACTGTTAATAATCCTTGCAATACCCTGACAGGGTACCATGTGTTTCTATCTTTTATTTTACTAATAACATCTACATGTACCATGGTTCGCAATAAATGATTCTGATTCTGATTCTGAAAACCGTATATAAAGGCCCCCATAATAATAAACTGTTTTGTTACAACACTTTTCTTATATGTCAAAATGTAATATAGCGGAATAATATTATCGATTTCGATAATATTATTTTCTTTCAAATTTCGAATACATCTAACACAAGGAATTTTGATTTAACCTCTATTCTAATCTCAGTCGAAATGACGTTTAGTTCGAAACGAAGTGTCAATGAGGACTACCGCGAGTCGATTTTCCGCTAGGGGCGCTAGTGGAACGTGGGTCCTGCGGGAACATTTCAAACGTCACTTTGACAATTCTCTCATTCTGACACAGGACCCACGCATGAGTGGCGCCGCCTGGTGAGCGACAATACGGTAGCTCCCATTGCAAACAATGTCGTACGTAAATGCACGTTAATTTAAAAAATATAAATGTAAAAAATTTAATATCAGAAAAGTTTTCATTCATGCAAGTCGTAATGGCGATCGAAAAATGCGGTTTGAATTCATCATGGAGAGCTCATGTGTATATAAAGCAGTGTATGTAATTGTAAGTAGTTAGGTATTCAAACACTCGTGTGACTCGTTATTATGAAACTCGGCTGACACCTCGAGTTTCAATGCCTATCGTTATATACAATTCCTACTTTTTTTTTTTTTTTTTTTTTTTATTTAATTATTTATTTATCTCAGAACTTCGTCATTACGAGTAATTAACCGATTAGTAAAAAAAAACTCAAAGTAGATAGTTCCAGATTGGTCCCACTTTCTGATGATGGGATTCATGAACATAAGGAATTGAGGGACTCCTCATATTTGAAATGCACAAGCATGGTGATTCATTTATTTACGAAAACTATCAATTTGGTGAAGTAGATCCGATGATGAAGACCAAGGATGGCATAGAAGAACTGCTTGATAATTCCCAGTTCTATCTTCCGATTTGTGACTTTTATCTTTTATTTGGAAGGAAACACCTTCCCATTTGAGTATAATTTTATTCCGATGATGGGATTCATGAGGAACTGAGAGAAAAGAGAAAGAAAGATTTTAACGGCACATGCATTATTATTTGAGGATTTCCATATGTAACTTAAACATTATCTTCCGGAAACCAGGAATGGGAAAGTGGAACTGCTGGTTCTGCTAGCTCTAGGTATCATCCGAATTGTGAGGAGGTACCTCCAAGATTTTAGTTCCATTTCATTTTACTTCATATCTAAGGATGGAATCTATGAAACATTAAGAAAGTTCCTGAATTTTCAGTCTATGTTGCAGACTAAACAAACTGTTTTATTGTCACATAAAATTAAATATGTAGAAAAAAAAGATCTTCAAAGGTATAAGCACACATATAACTAACTATCACCTACTCTAGCTATGCTATTAAAAAAATCGATTATAAAAGTTCCTTTGTTCTTTAAAGGAATAGCTTTTGAATGTATCTCTCAGTCTTATTATTTTTAGGGTTTCGTACCAAAATGGTAAAAAAGGAACCCTTATGGTGCGACTCAGTTTGTCTGTCTGTCACATCGTTAAATATCTCGAGAACTACTTAAGCTACCGATTTGAAATTTGGAACACTTATTAAACAAAGTTAATCCAGACATATTGAGATAACAGTTTCTATATATTTTTATTGTCATGTGAGGTATCGTTAGAAAGGGTTAGGATTTGCACATTCTATAAAAAAATATTTTAATTTTTTTTAATGAAAATTTTTTGATTTATAAACGAAAATGTTGAAAAACACGTTTTTTACACGGTTTTAATATTATCCTAAATATTACAGGAAAAATATAACATTGACCCTAACGTCCCTAACTTAACGAGTTGCATTGTTTTTTTTTCTTTAAATTTATATGATATCATGCAGTAAGTACCGTCTTATAAATAAAGTTATAAAAATGAGTGTACGTGATAAAAAAATATCAAGCAAAAACAAACTCACATACTAACTCCATGCCGTGCCGTGCAAACGAGTGACCCAATATGTCGATGCATGTGGCTGACTTCAAATTTCTACTTCTAGGTGAAGTTGCAACATAAAGTTTGTACGGAACCCTTGGTGCGCGAGTCAGACTCGCACTTGGCCGGTTGTTATTTTTATTTTATCTTAATTTCCCGACATACTTAGGTGACTATGCCGATGGGTGATGTGGCGTTACGTGCATTACTCCCCGCCGCGCCGACAAGAAGGAGAGACCTTAACAACGTGTACTTGAGGTCGTCTACTATAGTAAGTACGAAAATGTCACGATTATGCGACTATGCGGACGAGTAATGCAACCTGTAAACGAAATTAGTCGCCGGCCTGAAAGTGGGGCAGAATTACGAAAACATTCTTGCCAAGCTGAAACGGATACTACCTATGTCCTATAGCACAACAAACATTCTTGTCTGACTAATTACATTTGCCACAGATAACGCAGCCGCAGCACTTCAAAGGCTGGAACGACCTGACGGTGCGGCAAATTGACACGTTCCCCAAACTCACGTGGCCGCTCATGCACCTGCTTGCAGACGATCTGCACTTCAGGTATCTACCGCATCGCATGGTAAAGATTAACATTTCCCTCGGTTGTCCAGCTTTTATATATACGGAATATTTAAGAACCTTTTCTCTTTTCAACATTTGTGTCCAAGAGTAGTGGCGTAACTATAGGGTATCAAAGAGGGCAAAAGGCTACGGGTTCTTTAGTTTTAATGCGCCCAATCTGCCATGAGCATTGCCCCATTTGCTGTGCAATGAATTTGTTCTCTGACCATTTGGCTTGTCACAGTTGTCACCAAATCAGGCCATCATGAAAATTTGATCTGTACAGGTACAACTTGATTCAATTGGACTTGTACGGCGAGAACCGCAATGGCTCGTTTGACGGTCTGGCTGGTCAGCTGCAGAGACAGGAGATCGAAGTCGGCATTACCTCCATGTTCATGCGGGCCGATCGTCTCCAGGTTCTACACTTCTGCTCTGAGACCGTCGAGCTCAGGTCTGATATAAATCCACTATCTAGTAATAAATTACTTACTAGCCGCTTCCACTGCAGCCCATGTCCAACTGCTGGGCTCAGGGGGTTTCTCATGCACGACAGAGATTGGGTTATAGTCCCCTTTGGAATCCTTTGCGGTTTACTCACGATATTTTTCTTTCACCGAAAAGCAGTGAAAGCCCACTTAAAACCCGAATTGAAAGCCGAACGTCTAACCGCTAGACCACCAGTACACTATTCGCTAATTACTAATTAGCCGCTTATTTACTTTTAAACTTCTTCTTATTCGTGTGTTCCCACTTCATATTTGAGATACCCAGTAGCTGGTAAACTTCACTTTAGGGAATACATTATAGGACACTTTGGAATAATTTTGATTAATAATTACAGGGGAGCATTCATGTTCCGGCAGCCATCGAAATCGTCAGTTTCCAATGTTTTCCTCCTGCCATTCAGCCGTGGAGTGTGGATAGCGACGGCGTTCACACTGGCGCTGGCTTCAGGGACTTTGGCGCTGCTGGCGCGACTGGAGCAGCTGCGTGCGGTCGATGCATCGTTGCGACAACTCACGTTAGGGGAGACTGTTATCTTCACGGTTGGCACCGCATGTCAGCAAGGTCAGCACGCGAGTCCTCTTTGTCTGTTTTCTATGTCCGTGCTTCTTACATAAATGTAGTAAGCAGATAGCTCACGCTCTAAGTAATTTTAATCAATAATTGGTCTTATTAATATGCAATGCTATTCTTATTGCAATAAACCTGACATTATCGCCCAGGATTCTACATTGTACCGCACCTGGGCTCTGTTCGCGTGGTAATGTTCTGCGCCCTGATGACGGCCCTGTTCGCTTTCACCGCCTACTCCGCCAAAATCGTAGCCATCCTGCAGACGCCCAGTAACGCCATCCGCACCATCGACGACCTTACCAACTCTCCCATGACTTTGGGAGTCCAGGAGACTACGTACAAGAGGGTTTATTTTGCTGTAAGAAATAGAGCTGAGATTATATCCTACTTGACTATCTGTCACTTTAAATTTTAATACAGTAAGAAAGTCTTATGCCCTGCACTGCAGTGTAAAGCTTAGCCTGCGTTATTCCCACTTCATGCTATTATAAAATCTTCAGCCTATATGTAAGTATGATCGCGTTTAAAATACCGTTAATATTATATTACTACTTATGATATACACCTTTATTTCATGTTACGATATAATTGGCGATATTTGGTCGAGTATAGACCACTTGTGCTTACAGGAGAGCACTCAGCCAGCAACACAAAGACTGTACAAGCACAAGCTGCTGCCTCTCGGCGATCGAGCGTACCTCAGCGTTGTAGATGGAGTCGCGGCCATGCGTACCGGCCTCTTCGCCTTCCAGGTCTGTTCTATTCGATCACGCAATCTCCTACAGCTTTCCTGACTAGTGCTTGCTAGCCACGGTGTCAACAGATGAATGCTCTCCTGACACTCAATTGTCAACGCAGAGGTTGAGTCAAGCTCTAATAACTGCCGTTCGGCGATCGAGCGTACCTCAGCGTCATGAATGGAGTCCTCTACAGACCTCTTTGCTTTCCAGGTCTGTTTCATGCTCCATTGAACTCCACCGTTGAACAGCTTAATACCCTGATCTTACTCTTAGGACTTGAGTACTTAAACTAAAGACTGATAAAGAGTGTGTTTATGTTACTGACGCAAATGTTCTTGTATACGAGTGCAGGTTGAAGAGCCATCTGGTTACGATATCATCAGCAAAACATTCACTGAGCGCGAGAAGTGTGGCCTTATGCAGATTCAAGCCTTCAAGTTGCCCATGGTAGCCGTACCTATACGAAAACATTCCGGTTATAAGGAGCTCTTTGCCACCAGGTATACATTTTTATTAAGTAACCTAACTTATCTGGCAAACGCATCACGGGTCCCGCCTGTTATAACTACATTTGCAAAAGGTTCCATAAAGGATGGCTCACACTAAAACGGGGCGGGACCATGTGACAATTTCTATAGAAAGAAACATGTGATATCTGGGAGCCCTCGGAGGACACGTGACGTTTTTTGTAAAAACTGATAGATTGGTCCGGCCCAGTCACGCCCCGGCCCGTTCTAGTGTCAGACATCTTTAACTGATCAGGTACGATATCCTGTGTTATCCACCAGATCTGGAAGGCGTTCCTGCTAGAAGAGATAAGAAAAACGCTTGCCTCCAGGTCATTGTGGGTGGCGCTTTAATTTTTTAATTTAGTTTTGTGCGTAACAATTTGTTACGAAAAATCACAAACACACAGAAATAATTATATGAAACTGATAAAAAAACTAACTATTTACATAGTTAGGTCACCGATATCGGAACCCTCAAACAATTTTATCGACAACTCATCTAAAAGTTTACGGGTGCTTGAGCACCACGGTCCCAGGTTCAAGACAGCGAAAGCTACAAAAAATTGTGCGTATATTAGCAGTAACATTGTAGGTCACTAGCCTGACCCTGCCATAGCATAAAATACGAGCATAATAATAATGAAAGTATCTTTGGCTAATGTACAGGTAATAATTGCTAAACATGTGCCGACAACGTTTGAATCTTGCGTACAGGTTGCGATGGCAACGCGAGACGGGGCTGATAGACCGCATGCGCCGCATTTGGCTGGCGAGCAAGCCGCGCTGCGACGCCGCCTCGGGCGGGTTCGTCAGCGTCGGCATCATCGACGTGCTCCCCGCGCTGCATGTACGTTCTTACAGCTTTTTAATTGGAATGAGGAACAGTGACATAAGACTACTCTGCTCAATGGGAGCTACCGTATTGTTGCTCACCAGGCGGCGCCACTCATGCGTGGGTCCTGTGTCAGTATGAGAGAATTGTCAGTGACGTTTGAAAAGTTCCCGTAGGATCCACGTTCCACTAACGCCCCTAGCGGAAAATCGACTCGCGGTGATCCTCATTGAACTAGAACTGAAGCGGGTGACTACTTGGCAAAATTAAAAAGTCACTACACACTACAAAAAGTGGGTTAAACTGACTACAAGGAAAAAATAGCCTGTCACATTTCACTTCCTACCAAATTTAAATGTTATACTTGTTTGAACCCTGCTAGTGTACCACAGATCGTATATATAAACATTAGGTACACGAGTGTTTTAATGCCTAATTATTTACAATGAAAAACACTGCTTTATATACACACATATCATGTACTTATACGAGCGATAAAGGAAAAATTCAAGTACTATAAAAAGTTTAAAATATATAATAACCTCTCAGATAAACTAAGCTTCGAATTACTTAGAGATAGAGTTAAGCGACTGGAACAAGAGTGTTATTCCAAATACATATCGCATGTTGAAGACTCATTAAAAACCAATCCTCGTTTTTTCTGGTCCTTTCTTAAAAAAAACAGTAAGGGCTCTTCTTTTCCTGCTTCTATGACTTACGCTAGCTCTTCCTCGGATACCGGCGAAGGTAACCTATTTAGTGACTACTTTCATTCTACTTTTTTAACTCATAACGCCTCAGCTGACATTGGGGCAATTATTCGCTAGATGAGCCTTCATCCTCCGTTATTGCAGACATTACATCCATCGAAGTCCAGTCTGACCAAATTATGAAATTGCTTAAAAACCTTGACCTAAGTAAGTCTGCGGGACCGGACCATCTTCCAGCTGTTTTCCTTGCTAATTGCTCCGAAAGCATCTCGCAACCGCTGGCTATTCTTTTTAAAAGGTCACTTTCAGAAGGAGTCATGCCGCGCTTATGGAAATCTGCTTTTGTTACACCAATCCATAAGAAAGGTAGTAAGGGTAAGGTGGAAAATTATCGCCCAATATCTAAGTTGTGTCTTGTGGCTAAAATACTCGAACGCGTTGTTTACAATCAAGTGCACGCCTCTCTCAAAAATGTTTTCTGGCCCTACCAACATTAATATTATTCTTAGATTTAAAAAAATGTTGACATGTAATATTTCTGTATTATCAATAAATGAGTATGAGTATGAGTATCATGAGCTCTCCATGATATGTTCAAGCCGCATTTATGTCGACCGCCATTACGACTTTTATGAATGAAAACTTTTCTGACATTACATTTCTGACATTTATATTTTTAACCGTGCGTTTACATGCTCGGGCTCTCGGCCGAATGTTTCGGCCATGTTAGTACACGATGATTCGAGACAGACTATATAGAGAAAACTTAAGCCAGACCAGAGACAATTTAAGTACTTTTTCAGGTAGTTTGGTTGAGTTAAAAGGTGTCTTAAATAATTTCACTTCGGGTAAAGCTATTTAAAAAGTGTTTTAAATAGTTTCAATAACCAAAGCTATTTAAAACACCGTTTAACTCACCAAAACTACCTGAAAAAGCTTAAATTGTCTATGGTCTGGCTTAAATTTTATCTATATAGTCTGTCTCGAATGAGCGTGTACTAGGGTGGGCCGAATCATTCGGCCGAGAGCCCGAGCATGTAAAAGCACCATTAAATTCAGAGACAAACTAGTGTTGGCCCCAATTTCATATCTTTCGATATCAAATAACGTGCGACTTGCGTGCGGCATTGTTTGCAATGAGGATTACCGCGAGTCGATTTTCCGCTAGGGGCGCTAGTGGAACGTGGGTCCTGCGGGAACATTTCAAAATACACTTTGACAATTCTCTCATACTGACACAGGACCCACGCATGAGTAGCGCCGCCTGGTGAGCGACAATACGGTAGCTCCCATTGACACTTCGTTTCGAACTAAACTTCATCTCGACTGATATTAGAATAAAGGTCAAATCAAATGTCCTTGTCTGTCAGAGATGTTCAAAATTTGAAAAAAATAATATTATCGAATTTGATAAGTATTATAAATTATTAATATACTTAGACCGGGTTACTCACGTCTATAAAGTCGAAGATAGCTCGACATGTTTCGGGACGGTCCGCGCCCCATAATCATGAGTGAGAAGCGCTAGCCGCGATATATAGACGTGAGTAACCCGGTCTAAGTATATTAATATGTCTAATACTCACGGGAGTTTTCTATTATAAATTAGCTATAATAACATTTTCACAGATAAGAAATTTGTTTTTGAACGCATTATGAGGGCTAATGATATGTGGGTATATAAAAATATTTTACTCGATATTAAATCATTCCTTCCGTGCGTGCTGGTATAACATCCCAGAGTCATTAGTACCTACCAGCAATACCCGTGCAGTGACTTATTTTATCTTCCGTTACTTGAAAAGCCAACAGCTTTGCATTGTTTTTGGCAGGTGCTAGCTGCAGGGATGGTGGCATCCGTGCTGTTCCTCGTTTTGGAGCACAGCATATCACGTATAAAGCGCAGTAGCCAGTGCTGCAGAATTCGGGAACCACAACCACAACTCCTGATACCCTACGTAGATTAACGTACTGCTGTTTTTGCTATGTATGTATAGAAATCTGTGTAACATGATGTACTATGTAAAGATGGAGGGAATGAAGGGAACTACAAAGGGTTTTATTTACAATTCATTTACTTTTCCACTTGCTAAATTAATTTTACTTCCTATGTTATGCGGGCCAACGTGATCTCTTTCAACAGGTAATTGATATCTACCTAGCAGGGTTAAGTGTTGAGCATTTTATGACAATTTTCGATGATTTTAAACAGCTATCCACATTTGACTGCACCGTCACCGTCACCGTCGCGCTATCTTTGCAACTTGTCCGTTTATCAACTTACAGTATGATCAGATGATATTCATGAAACCATCTTAGGCTTATCTTATCTTTTATCGACTTTTACGTTGGTTGACACGATCTAACAAATACGTATACCACGTTGGATAACCATCCTATCCGTAAAGATTACGTCATTATCTGAGACTAAATAGATGTAATCAATAATGTTTGATGTTTGATAGCTTCAATCAATTATTGTTATTATGACATTATCTACAAAACATTTGAGAAATGGGGGGTTCCACCATACCCTCCCAAGTTCTACGAATATTGAAAACCAGCGTCCATAGTCTACAAGTTCCAGAATATGGAGGTGCTATAGCGCGACGCAGACTAGCACGAGCAGCGTCAGCACAAGCGCACCGCGCATCACGTTGTCGAGGAGCTGTGCTGCTGCTGCCCATGACGCGGAGGCGCTGTCACCGTCCTGTAGACAGAGATAATAGTAGTTTATGTTACTGCTACATAATAATAGTTATCGAACGACCGAGGGAAGCATCAAGTGAGTTCTCTCAATCTACTTTGGCAATCTGTCGTATGTACCTATGTATGTTGACCGGAACGTCGTCAAATTTGGCAGGCTATATGAAATAAATATGTATACTTTTTAAATTCGAATATTAGGCAAATCTGTCAAGCGTTTGACGAGACATAGGGGACGCGGGTTCACGTTCGTTCACGCACGCCTGCCATGCCCACCAGCGAGCGTGGATACGTGAATGCTCCTGGAAGGATGGACTACAACACTTACTTTCGGTGAAGTGGCGATGGCCCACGCGGGTGCTGCACTGAGCAGCGCGCGCAGCTGCGGCGGCGGCGGGCGCTGCACCCGCGCCAGGCGCGCAAGCAGAGCTGCGCCCGCGCAGCACACGCCGGCCGTGCCCAGCACACCGGCCATGCCCACCAGCGAGCGCGGACACGTGGATGAGCCAGGGAGACGTAGCAACGCTGAGATCAACCTGTAGATGTAATACAAATAATACAATCTTAAACAAATGTTTCGAAAAATGGAAGATTTAAGAAAAAAACAGTGTGTGTGTAACTATAACTACAAGATTTTCAAAATTATTTGAACTGGACTGGGTGTAAAACGATAAACTATAGATAACGATAGACTACTTAGATTTTCACGTTCAAGATTACAATAATATGCTATGCATGAATCCAATTTTTAGGGTTCCGTACCCAAAGGGTAAAACGAGACCCTATTACTAAGACTCCGCTGTCAGTCTGTCTGTCCGTACGTCCGTCTATCACCAAGCTGTATCACAAGTACACAAATACATACTAAAAACCCAATAAAATAAATAACTAAATAAGGGGGCTCCCATATAATAAACGTGATTTTTTTTGCTCTGTTTTGCTCGATATTGATAACGGCAAATTTATAGAATATTTAGTTATATATTCATTTTAAAATTTAAGTAAATCAAATAAAACAAATATTGAATGCTTTTATTTAAACTTTAAGGCTTTTCTTAGCTGTGGTTGGCAGTCCCTATGTCGCAGCAATTTTGCTCACTAACTATAAAGCATATTTTAATGATGTTATAGCTAAAGGTGTGTTTTGTCTGCGGCTACTTACTTTGCACATAAATTGCTAAACATGGTATTCTTAGGGGGGAACCCCATACATGTAACTAAATGTATGTTTTTAATGTTTTAACATATATGTACTTGTGTGTTCAGGCATTGTAATCTTTTAATATGAGGGTGGGTCGATGTCGAGCGAATTCGGCGGTAGATGTAAAAAACCGACTGTCACCTTAACTCGGGCGTTGGCTGCAACGCATGTTACGTGTCTCGTACATTATATTCTTAAATCGGTATTTCGGTGAATTTGGTGGATAAACTGTTTGTGTATAGTGCATACTGAGCTCCCAAGGTCAAGGAAGTGCTGGCCAGCTGAAGAAAGACCGGAATCTACGAGTGTCACGGCCGTCAGCTCAGGTTAGTGCCTATCCCATATTGATTGATTGCAATGCCTGTCCCAAAGTTTTAATTCGCCAGAGAATCTAGGACCAGCTGAGTAATCGAAGGGTTCATGCGTGAACATAAATTTTGGTCCTTCGAACCGGATAGGTTTTCATTATAAGGCGTGTTAGCTTAGGGCAGCCATTTTCTAACGGTAATTTCTTTGTTCTGCGTTAACTTTGCCCTGTTATTTCTTATACATATTTTGGTTTCAATTCGTCGGTCTGAGCTAATTATAATGGCAAAAGTTTTCGAAAGTAAATTTAAAGTCAAATTTGATTGGTTTAAAAATAGCTTGCAAATGATAAGTAGCAAAAGTTATAGTTCGTCCGTAGTATCGGTACGGTTACGTAAGTTGGAGGACTATTTTAATGCGTTAACGGAAGCGTATGAAAATATATTATGTGCGGGTCTGAGCGAGGATGTAGTTACTAGTTACGATGAAAAGTATAAAGAGGCCACGGATGCCTACAACCAGCTAGACGCGCTGGCCGCGGCTTATCCCAGCTTGGATGGTACCCACTTGCCCACGGAAAGCGTTGCCTCATCACGGCTTCCACGGATTAATTTAACATCCTTTGATGGCGACGTATTTTCATGGACAAGTTTTATAAGCCTATTTACTTCGCTAGTGTTATCGCGCAGAGATATATCGAAAACGGAAAAATTCCATTACTTATTTTCTAACTTAGAAAAGGAACCACAAACGCTTATAAGGCACCTGCCAATGATAGATAGCTCCTTAGATACGGCTATGGACATATTAAGGGGTCGTTACGAAAATAAGCGATTGCAGGCGGATTCTTATATTTCTCGGATTTTACATTTACCGGTTCTTAACAAATGTTTGGGCCTCAGGGCTAAAATCTTAAATCCGTTATTAGAATCGACACGGGCGCTGAGCAATCTTGGACTTCCAGTAGAACAATGGAGTTACATGTTATTACACATAAGCTTAACTAAGCTTCCTTTGGATATTAAAACGCGGTTTGAACAAAAATACGGCGGTAATAACTTGGAATTGCCTACTTTCGATCAGTTAATGGATTTTTTGCAAAATGAGTGCAGATTAATAGACACGGCTTCGGCAGAACCTGTACTTCCTGGTCCTGAACCCGCGCGCAAACCCGCGCGCACGGTACATAATGCGACGGAGCGTAATAACAATAATCATAAGTCGGAATGGTCTAATACACGCTACAACAATTCAGGTAAGATTTCAAACTGCGCTTATTGTCAATTATCGGGACACAATATAAATAGTTGTTATAAGTTTGCGGACATGTCTAATCACAATCGTAAAGATTGGGTCAAAAATAACGGTTTATGTTTCCGATGCTTTGGAAATCATGCGGCGGCAGCGTGCACGCGTCAAGTACCTTGTAATAGGTGCGGTAATGTCGGGCACAACAAGTTACTTTGTACAATGTCGATTGCGCGCTTAGACTTGTCTGCAGATAATGAGCAACGTCCGCGGCACGCAATGGCCGTTTCACAACGCACGGATAACGTAGGTAGGCGGTCGCCAAACGTGCGCTATTGTGACGATCGAATGCATCGATCGCCCGGTACATCGGAAAATTGCGTAGATAACCGTATGCACAAATTGATGAATAGTTATGAGCAGGATAATGCGTCTAGTAACTTATCTGAGCGATATGATCGGCGGAGATCGGAATCGGATAAGCGGGAGTCGGGCCCGTCAAATCCTAGGGAAACAAGGAGTTCGACTATTTATCGCGAGTCGCGCCCTCAGCATAGCAATCAACTATAGCAATTACAGTATAGTAATGTCGCCTCGGTTCCACAATTAGTGAAACATGTTATATTGCCCACGGTTGTTGTAGAAGTCAAATCGGCTACTGGAAATTTCGTTCAAATTTTGGCTCTGTTAGATTTAGGAAGTCAAACTACGTTAATTCGAAGTGATTTAGTAGCATATTTGGGATTAAAGCGACATTACAGTAATACACCTCTTACGGTTGTCGGCGAGATGTCGTGCAATGACGGCACTCACATTGCTGAGTTTTATTTTAAATCGGATAAATCGGGTAAATGTTTATTATCGGCTACGGCGGTCATACTAAAAAAACTTACAACTTACTTAGCAGAACGGTTACGGTTTTTATCGGCAAAAATTAAGCTCTCGGGCGGTGATCATGATATGAAACATATTGACATAATCTTCGGATGTGACATTTTAGGGCAAATCTTGACCGGTGAAATAGTCGTTCTGGGTTCGGGTGGTCCCTATGCTTTAGGTACGATTTTTGATTTTGCGGTTTTCGGTCCGGTGCGGTCGGCGGATAATTACGATTCGGAAACGACTGTTAACAATACTTATGTCGGTCTTACACTTATTGAAACGGTTGAAAAGTTCTGGCGGTGCGAGGAACCACCGGCCTCAACAATAATTAATCCAGCAGATTTAGATTGCGAAAATTTGTTTGTGACAACTACGTCGCGGGGCGTAGATGGTAAATATACGGTTCGGCTACCATTAATAACGGATCACCAGCGGCTAGGTGATTCCATGGAAATTGCATTACGGCGCTTCTTAGCTATAGAACGTCGTATGAAACGGCAACCGGAATATCGGGATAAATATATTAAATTTATGTCGGAATATTTAGAACTCGGTCACATGGCGGTTTCAAATTTCGATGTTGAATCGAAGGAAGAACATTACTTCCTGGCACACCACGGAGTGTTCAAAAATTCGGGCGATAAGAAAATTCGTGTTGTTTTCGACGGTAGTGTTCAGACAACAACGGGCGTATCATTAAATGATTGTTTATACTCCGGGCCACGATTACAAAGCGACATTACCCAAATCATAATTCATTTTCGGCTACCACGGTTTGTCTTTACCACAGATGTAAAGATGATGTTTAGACAAACGTGGCTACATGCGGATGATCGGAAATATCAACTTATATTCTGGCGGTCTTCACCTGACGAACCATTGCTTATCTATGAACTAATGACAAATACTTACGGTCTAAAATCGAGTCCTTATGTCGCTATTCGATGTTTGCATCAATTAGCTAACGATGAACAGAGCACGTATCCTCGTGCGTCTGAATTGTTACGAAATAATAGTTATGTAGATGATCTCAACGGAGGAGCTGATACATTAGAAGACGCACTCTCTTTAAGAGACGAGCTTGTATCGCTCATGAGTACGGCGGGCAACTACGGAAATGGGCATCTAATGATACAAAACTTTTAGATGGTTTACCGATAGATCACCTTGAGACTCCTCGTTCGTTTGACCCTGATGTGGACGCTTCTGGTTTTGTTAAGGTTTTGGGGATTCAATGGGATCCAAAATATGACGTGTTCACTTACCGTTTAAGTTTACCGGACCCAGGAGTAATTACCCGGCGAAGCATCCTATCCTTAGCGGCGCGGCTATACGATCCTCTAGGATGGGTCTCTCCGGTGGTATTTAAAATTAAATTATTGTTGCAATCTCTTCTCGGTACCTTTGATAACTCACGCAGGGTCGAATGGGACACTCCCGTACCTTCTGATATACAACAAAATTGGCATGCGATTCTAGGGGATTTACCTAATTTGCGAAAGATATCAATACCTAGGTGCTTAAAATTAGACCCAAATGCCAAATATACCATGCACGGATTTTCTGACGGGTCATCACTCGGTTTTTCGGCTGCGGTTTATTTACGTTCGGTAGGCGCCGACGGAACGGTTCTCGTGCGACTACTCATGGCAAAGTCCCGTTTAGCCCCATTGAGGACAAAACGAACTATTCCTAAAATGGAATTGAATGGCGCGGTTTTATTAACCACTCTTATTAACCATGTTGCCTCCTCGCTGGAGCGCGACATTAGGTTAAATGAAGTGATTGCATGGTGTGATAGTACAATAGTCTTGGCATGGTTAAAAACCCCACCGCATAAACTACAGGTGTATGAAGGAAACCGGGTTTCACAAATAATAACGACTAAAACTAGTATGAAATGGCGGCACGTTCCCAGTGAACTAAATTGCGCAGATGTCGCATCTCGCGGGTCCACGGCGGCCGAGTTGCTGCATCACCCGCTGTGGTGGGAGCCGCGGTGGTTGAGCGATGCGCCTGCACATTGGCCTGACGACTGTTCTACTCCCCAACCGGATACATTACCCGGTCTAAGAGCTAACACGGTACTTGTTTCGACTGTATCAGATTCGGATTTTAACCTGGTCGATCGGTTCAGCTCGTTTGAAAAGCTAATAAATGTTACGGCTTACTTATTACGGTTTATTCGAAATTGTAAAAACAAGGATAAAATTGTCAGTACTCATATATCGGTTTCGGAGCGTAGGGACGCTACTACCCACTTAATACGGCTAGTTCAAGAACAACATTATAAATCGGAGATATTATCATTACGGGAAAATAAGCTTATAAAAAATTCATTACGGCGGTTGCATCTATTTCTGGATGAGAATAATTTAGTTCGGGTCGGTGGCAGGATTGATGCCTCCGAGCTGCCCTACAACGCGCGGCATCCTATCTTATTACCTGGCAAACATCGGTTTACGGAACTATTGGTGACCTACTATCACAAGGTGTACTGCCACGTAGGAGCAAATACATTGGAATCAATTTTATCGTGGACATACTGGATAGTCAATGCTCGGCAAATCACGAGGAGTATCACTTTCAAATGTATACCGTGTTATAAAACCCGTCCGCGACCGGTACAACCTTTCATGGCGGATCTACCCGCCGATCGGGTGAAATGCACTCGGGCATTTCTTGGCACGGCAACAGATTTTGGGGGTCCATTTTATATAAAATCCAGCGACCTTCGGAACGCAAAAATACAGAAATGCTTCCTCTGCATTTTCGTTTGTTTGAGTACCAAGGCGGTTCACTTGGAAGTTGTCAGCCAACTAACAGTTGAAGCGTTCGTGGCGGCACTTACGCGTTTTGTCTCTCGGCGAGGACTTCCCAATTTATTACGGTCAGATTGTGGTACTAACTACACAGGTACTAATAAATACTTAAAGGACTTATATTCCTTTCTACGTTATAATCAACCTGAAATTGACAAAGAATGTGTTAAACGCGAGATTAGGTGGCTTTTTAACGCACCTTCAAGTCCAAACCACGGTGGCTTATTCGAAGCGGCGATTAAGTCTGCAAAAACACACGCTAAGCGCGTGCTAGGTGAGGCTCGGCTCACATATGAACAACTTACCACGTTTTTCACGAAAGTCGAAGCCGTGATGAACTCAAGACCGTTGTGCCCTCTAAGTTCGGATCCGGCCGATTTAAATGTTTTGACACCGGGTAGCTTTTTAATCGGCGAGCCTTTGGTAGCCCTTCCAGAGTACCCGCTCACGGAAATTAAGGAATCCCGCTTATCTCGATTTCAACGAATACAGAAGATGACTCAACATTTTTGGGTTCGGTTTAAAAATGAGTACCTTCATACGCTTCAGCAACGCTATAAATGGACCTCTTATACGGAACCCCCTAAAGTTAACGATCTTGTTCTAATTAAGGAAGATAACTTGGTCACTCTTCACTGGAAGCGTGGACGCATAGTTAAGTTACTACCTGGGAAGGATGGGGTTATTCGCGTTGCGGAAGTAAAAACACAAAATGGTGTCTTATTGAGACCCATTTCTAAACTCTGTAGGCTACCTGTAGAAACTTAGGAACCAAGGAAACCTTGGTTAGGCGGGGGGATGTTCAGGCATTGTAATCTTTTAATATGAGGGTGGGTCGATGTCGAGCGAATTCGGCGGTAGATGTAAAAAACCGACTGTCACCTTAACTCGGGCGTTGGCTGCAACGCATGTTACGTGTCTCGTACATTATATTCTTAAATCGGTATTTCGGTGAATTTGGTGGATAAACTGTTTGTGTATAGTGCATACTGAGCTCCCAAGGTCAAGGAAGTGCTGGCCAGCTGAAGAAAGACCGGAATCTACGAGTGTCACGGCCGTCAGCTCAGGTTAGTGCCTATCCCATATTGATTGATTGCAATGCCTGTCCCAAAGTTTTAATTCGCCAGAGAATCTAGGACCAGCTGAGTAATCGAAGGGTTCATGCGTGAACATTGTGGCACATCATATGTACCCCGAACTTACCAAAGCGCAGCTTTGAACGCGGCGCACGCACACAGCGTATGTCTCTGCTGCGGCGGCAGAACCACAGCAGTAAGCAGCACCGCAGTTGCAGCAAGCAGCACGGCCCCGCTTGCCAGCGCGTGAGCTGCTGCACGTCTTTGTAGTACGATGGTCCAGGAGGTCACGGGCTTGGAGCCCAGGGCGTCCTGCTCCCCGACCACAGATTCGATCATCCAGTTACCGGACTCCCAGACCGTTGCGTACTGAAACGTAAGTAGTATTATACAGTTAAAGGCAAATTCACGCAGGGCCATACCCCACAAAGGTGTAAAGACAATTGAATAATAATAGAATTTAAAAATTAACGAGACTATTTGGTGGAAGGTATGGGATAATTATTGGTGATATGGACTAGCTGTTGATTGCAAAATTCGTTCGACAGCCTAATAAAACGGTATGCACTTTATACAGACGACAGTAACTCCCCTGAACAAGATGGTCCTCGACATGAAGCGACCGAGGGACATGGTTACTCCCAGAAGCATCAAGTATTCTGCCCCGCGTTGACTAATTGCACTGCTACAAGCAGTGAATAGGCTGTCACTTTTTAAAGGTTATTAATATTATTGTCAAATATTACCTTAAAATCATCGACACCTAAATAAATTTCTTCCGCCGTATGTTCCCTTGAGCCGAACGTGAAAACCGCAGATTGCTGGTCTCTCGGCCAGTCTGTCAGATCTATTTCCAGCGGCACTGCTACATTGAGACGTTGAATCCACAGCACCTAAAAGAACAAAAAAAATCCTTATTTGGTCTTAGATGATGTTAAAAAGATCATAATAATGACTTATCGTGCCGGCGGCATTAAAATAATATGATGCAATAGTTTATGATAGGTACGTGGTGAAATTCCAAGCGCGGTGGTCCGAGCAAGAATTTAATATTCCGCGCTGTTTTGAGCATAGGAACTTAGCAAGCGGTAGGGCCGTGCGGGCTGCATGGCTGCAGGGTGTAGCGACGTGGAGGAGTGTTCAGTCAATCGGGGCTCGTTTACGCCTACGAATCTTTGTATGTTTGTTAGAAACTATACCTTGGAGTCCGCTGTCAGCCGCGCGCGCACAGACCCGTCGGCGCCTGCACCTGCGCCATTGAGTAACTCTATATCTGGACACCACAGCCGCTCAGCTGGGATGAGGATGGAATCGCACTCCCACTCGGTCGCGTTCCATGCTAGGCGCGTGTCTTGCCAGCTCTGTAACATGTTAAGATTCAGTTCGGTATGATGTACACACGCGTTCAAAAGTGCATGGTCAATTTATGAATGAATTCATTCATAATATGCCCATGCAATTTTGAATGCTATAGTACAATTGTTTCCATTGTCGCATGTCATCACGTTATTTGATAGTTCCCGAGCAAATCGATATCTCGATCGAGATCGAGATCTCGATATCTCGAAATCGAATTATGGATCTCATAATCAGCTTTCCGGTGGCAGCTGTCCGCTCGAACGACTACGGGCGTTGCGGGCGCCGCGGACTACGCGTTCTCGGCTAGTAGCGTGTCCAGGCCAACCCGGTACTGCGTATACTGACCAGTCGCAAGTCCGCCCGCAACCGCACTACACCCTCACTCTCGTCCACGTTGGCATGGCGGACGTCGAGCGCCACTCGAACGACTACGGGCGCTGGTGGTGCCGCGTACTACGCGTTCTCGGCTAGTAGCGTGTCCAGGCCAACCCGTTACTGCGTATACTGACCAGTCGCAAGTCCGCCAGCAACCGCACTACACCCTCACTCTCGTCCACGTTGGCATGGCGGACGTCGAGTGCCGCTCGAACGACTACGGGCGCTGTGGGCGCCGCGTACTGCGCGTACTCCGCTAGCAGCGTATCTATTCCAACGGTCACTGCCGACACGTTGCTGCATGCTACCGACGCTTGGCTTGCTGAAACATAATAAATTATGGTTTCAGTTATATATAGCATAATTCGGAAATTCCGAATCGGAATATGGTTTTGTTTTACATGTGTAAAGAATAAGATTCTGGATAAATAAAATTATAGTTATCATACAAGGGGGCAATGTTGTTGTTTAACTCTCGGGCTTATATTGAGACCCGAGCAAGCGAAAGATTCTAAAATTGAGGCTCGAGCGTAGCGAGTGGTTCAAAATTTGGAATCTTGAGGTTTACGAGGGTCTCAAGGCACGAGAGTTGAAAAAACTTTCCCGCCGAGTGAAATACAACATTTTTCACCTCACTGTCGCGAGGAAAATAAAAACGACATACTTACATTGAAGAAACCATTTAAACCTCAAGGTCAAAAAGTGTCATAGAGTATAAAGTTTAGCTTTTTTTATTTTTATTTAGCTTAATAAGATAAGAATTAAGTAAGTAAGGAAAAATGTGCTAGGTTGGCCCACGCAAGGGAAGCCGGCAGGAATCGAGTTCTATGAACGCCCAAGTAACAATTACAATCTCTAACCCTCTTTTCCCTATTGTTGAATAGGAATGTGAGCTTTTATGATAAACACTTCAGTAACGGATTTGATTAGTGGTCGTCATTTCCGCATACCTATCGCTAGTTCCATGCCTGATAACAGTTTTGTAAAACTTAAACGCTTAGAGCCAGGCCACGTCATCGCTGCAAACGAACTGTCAAACATTTAAAGTGTTTTCTAAACGTCAAATTCCTATGAAATGTAGACGTTTACTTTCACAGGCTGTGCTATCAATATCGGACTTTAGTTGCCTAAATCCAACAGTTCTGCTTATGCAAACGGTTAACAATAATAAATGATTTTGGTATCTGGCAAATGATATCGGAGGACTTAATTGGAGGATTTACGTAACAGTTCATTTGTTTGTTACTATACGCGACTCTAGTAACTATACTAATTAATGGTTTTTCAAACTGCCACGTTGTCTAAACTCAAAACTTTGCAACAAACACACGGATTCGCAGAATCCTTCAAATGATTTGAGATACAAGTTACACGAGCAAACCAGTCCGTGGCATAGCATTTCTCGTCAGCGGACCAACGGCGATTCCAGGTAAAATCAGCACGCCTACCACGAACATCGAAAATTGGCATTGACGGGAAAACCTCTTTGTCACTCCAAAAAGCAAGTGTGACAGAGATGGAGATACAAATCCGCAATCGTTCGATTTTCGTGGTATAGGCCCAGCACGCCTACCACGAACTTCGAAAATTGGCATTGACGGGAAAACCTCTTTGTCACTCCAATATGCAAGTGTGACAGAGATGGAGATACAAATCCGCAATCGTTCGATTTTCGTGGTATAGGCCCAGGACCCGAGTTTTCGTAAACGCCACGAGCTGCGTGTTCATGCTGTGCAATCGCACCGCCGTCAAGGACGCGATGCCAAAAATTAATGAGAGCGTAACCAAGATGCTAATAGCTAAGGCTCAGTCAACTGTCATTGTCGCACTTATAAGGAAGAGTGATAGAGAGAGACAACTACGATCGTGAGCGTGTGCGTGAGCGATTGGCATCTTGGCTACGCACCCAGGTGTTACCGTGCACAGCAATTAGCAGCAGAAGGAGCCGGGAAACCATCTTGTACTTGGCTACGACGTGTACTGCTGGCCAAGCTAGCTATCGACCGCACGCTGTCGTCGTCAACCTTTATCAACTTTTTTTTAATTAACACACGCACTACGTTTCCAAGCTAACTTGGCCGTCAAGAAACACCGTTCCAAGGTTGAGTTGATATAGCAGGTGTTACCGTGCACAGCAGTCAGCAGCAGCAAAAGCCGCGAAACCATCTTGAAACGGCCGTGCTGTGTACTGCTCGCCACGCTAACTTTCGACCGCACGCAGCCGTCGGGAACCTTTTTTAATCACATTTTTGTCACTGATTGAATGATGACGCAAAGCCATGCATCCTCTATCTCTGTATTTTAAATGCAATGTAGCTTCGCTTTCTTGAATTTCTTTTATACCATGTTGAAGCTAATTTCACTTGAATAAACGATGACGCACACTAGAATGGGCCGATCTGTCAGTTTTTAAAGAAAACCTCACGTGACCTCCGAGGGCTCCGAGCTCGGACGTGATTCTGTCTATAGAAATTGACAGATCGTCCCGTCCCGTTCTAGTGTGAGTCATCCTAAAGTAGTAGGCACTTAACTTTTGTAAGTAGTTCACTTATACTTGGTTATTTGTTAAAAAGCGGTGTGTCGCCGTGTTCCCAAAAAGTTTCTAGTTCAGCTTGTTTTAACCCGATTGCTCACTCCAGTTTTATTTTACCTCCGTTGTATATTATTATTTATTATTAATGAGCCCAAAAGATTACTAAAATGATGCTAAAATGATACAAAGTTGCGTTGTGATTTTTGAACTAAACGTTCCCCTTTGTTTTTTCTATGAACTAGGTATATTTTGAGTACTTATTTCTATATATTAAGTAGATAATAAGTATAAAATGTTGTCGACATGCGACTGCAGGGCGCGTGGGCGGAGGGCTATCTCCCAGCTTCCGCCCCGGCGGCAAGGCCGCGGGCGCGGCTCATATCAGAGGGCCTATCGCGAACCGCGACCGAACCGTTGCCTCTCCGTGGACTTGCGTACAAAATCACGAGTGCGACAGAGAAACAAAACTTTGTTCGCGTTCCGCGGTAGGCTCTCGCCCTCTCCAGTCTTCAACGGTTTTAATTCAAATGTTTTTGGAGCTGTCAATCTGTTTGTAACAAAAAACATTTACACGAATTGAGAACCTCCTCCTTTTGATATTGTGAAGTCGGTTGACAAGTCAAAAAGTTGATTATTTCCATAGAAATTAAATTTAACAATAGGTATGTATATACTCTATTCTCTCATTTATTAATACTAATTTAAAAAAAAGCTTGTTAATTTTATCCTTTCGGATGGCTCTTTGAAGGAGACATCACCATAGCAAGTAACTTGTATTTCAAGATAATTTACTAAATAGCTTTTATACCGTTTTTTTTTAAGTCAAGGTTCCTTATCGCCTAATACTACCTAGTCCTATTATTATGGACAGGATCAACAGAGGGTCAATTGCTAGGTATAAAAATTCCAACCATGACATTGGTAGCTAGGTTCCTATACCTGCCTTTTTAGGGTTCCGTAGTCAACTAGGAACCCTTATAGTTTCGTCATGTCTGTCTGTCCATTCTTACTAGGAAACTGTAATGTGGTATGAATATACATATCAATCATGCCGACAAAGTGGTAAAATAAAAAGTAAAAAAAAAAAAAAAGTGTACCTCCCTACCCTATACATGTAAAGTATGTGGAGGTTATTTTTTTTTTCGTTTCAACCCTATAGTGTGAGGTATCGTTCGATAGGTAATTGAAAAAAGATTTTTGATAAAGTAAATATTTCCAGAAATAATCGCTCCGAAAGTAAAAAAATGTGTCCTCCCATCTAAGTAACTTTTGGACCAAAAGTCAAAATATGAAAAAAAACCAGGAAAATAGAGCTTTATGATGACTTTCAAGGAAAATTATTTTGAACTTGGTCAAGGTTGCCATTTTTTTTGCAAAAACACGTATCTTCTCGGTTATAATCGTTAGAGCTGCGAAGATCTTCCTTTTGTTATGAGCATGTTATCTATTAAAACCCTTTTTAAGTTCGCCTATTATGACGGATGGTATACAACGGAACCCTACACTGAGCGTGGCCCGACATGCTCTTGTTTTAATTTCGGTTTGATGTATAAGTGTTGAATTGAATGAAACAGTAGCTTGTAATTGGTAAGGAACTTTATTGCAATAACTATGTACTCAGTACACTGAACAGAAACATATTTCAGTATTCATAGTGTAATTCAGAAGTTTTGAACATCGAATGCTTATAAAGTTCGACAGTGAAAGGTAGGAATTAATTAAAGTGGAACTAAACGCAATCCGCTGTGGCAACACCTGCATGCCTACCACGAACATCGAAAATTGGCATTGACGGGAAAACCTCTTTGTTACACCAATATGCAAGTGTGACGGAGATGGAGATACAAATCCGCAATCGTTCGATTTTCGTGGTACAGCGCCTGTTTTCTTGTCATGGCACCTGTACACTCTCGGCCGAATGTTTCTACGTAAGTAATAACTTCACCTTGATCGAAGCTATTTAAAAGTCGCCGAGGTTCTCGAACGAGTGTTTACAGATACAGAGGTTGCATTCGCCCAAGGCATTCCGCCGAAACACTCGGCCGAAAGTGTACAGGCGTTATCAAATATGTCATTATTTTCGTAAACAAACATCTGTCAAACAGAAAACTTACAGCTCGCAGTCGCACTCATGCAACACAATGAGATAAACAATATAAGTACATATCATTAATTTCATAGACATTCTGCGCCAGCTTTAGTGTTGGGTAGGACATCATTTTCTAATGAGTTTGAGTGAGTGCCTGATTTTCTGAAATGAGTACCGTTCCTCATTTGAGGTGAGGTACTCACAAATTTGCAGCATCACAACATCGACTTATCGACATATCAATAAAAATAGTTAAGTTGTGCAAATGACAAATTTTAGCCGCGACAAGAGCTATGGGGGTATATATAGTGAAACCACGTTATCTCTGCCGAGCAAATGAACCGTCAAACTTTAAAGTGTTATTTTAAACGTCATAATTCTATGAAATTGTGTCGTTTACTTAATACTTTTACATTCTGTGTTATCAAAATTAGGAAACATAGCATAGACAAACTCTACATCTGTACTTGCCACTTGCCGTAGTTTTTGTCATAAAATGTCAAGGTTAAAAAAATGGTACGGAACCCTTCGTTCGCGAATCTGACTCGCACTTGGCCGGTTTTTTAAGTGATTTTTAGATTTGACATGATAGATAACTAGATTCTGAACAACAAGGTGCAGTTACAAAACCTTAACACTCTACAACTTTTACAAACCATTAGAAGGCGTTTGTTGATACAATACAGAATACGCCGCAAACATATCCTACAAAAAAGTATTTACTATAACAACTTCCTAGTTATAACAAGAGAAATATGAAACAAAATATAAATCTAATAAAAACAATAAGATGAATAAAATACCAAACCCACTTTAGAAACAAGCCAACATAATTATTTTAAAAAAGCATAGCTTTTTATAAAAGACTTTCTGTTTCGACTCAATATTGGTCTTTATATTTCCCTTTCATCAATATAAATCACATGAATTCACCCAGGGATAATTAGTAACTTTTATTAATTTTATGCGTAGAAAATGCTGCAAGTACTGCTACTCCACAAAAGGTGGCGCTACCAGTCATGAAATGCATGAAATATTAAATAAGCTGTAGTTGATCATTTTATATTTAATATGACCACCACGAAGTATGAATCCACTATAACTAAGATCTTATATCACGAATGAATAAATAGATCATGCAGCAAGCTCCATTCTAGACCTCATTGGCACTTACCAAGTTATCATCAGGCTCCTGTTTCACCACAAATTGCGACAAATTGTCAAAAGTTTTCTACGACCTTGCATTACCAGCCGACGTGAAATTGTACTTAAATTACCTTTTTTAATGTTGAAATTTAATTTTAATTAGTGAAGTTTTAACTTTGAAAATAATAACAAACACTGGATTTGATACACTTACGACTATATAAACTGGGTTGCTAGAAAAAAATCAACTGTCCCAAATCAATACAAAGCAATGGCCAGAATGAAAAAAGTTACTTATTTTTTTTAGGGTACATTATTTGCAATCGAGTTTTATGCAACACAATCAATGCGGCGAAAGTCTTTTGTAGTAGGACAGTAGATTTTTACTAATATCTAATTTCTAATCCAACATTAAAAGCTAGTTTTCCTATATGATAAATAAAATGCATCAACAAGAAAGTTATTGCCTAGCGCGAGGCTAGACACGACTGGGATCTATGCTAGGTTAGTGAGGTAGCTAGTATAATTTACAATTCATATATACAGACATTTGGAACTAAACACAACTACGTACATATGAAATATAAAATACAAGTATATCGGGTTAAAATATCAAGTAAGTAGTTATACTAGTAAGTAACATATCCACCGAATGAAGGCTCTACAAATAAAATCGATAAATTACAACTACCTTTAAGCATCTACATTTTGCGTTAAATCTTACAAACTTATAAAAACAAAAAAATATAAAAATAACAATGACCACGAGAGCTGCTCACAACCAAACGTCTTAAACATTGCTTTTTTTTCCACCGGGCCTCAATTACGAGGTAAATACCTATTTATCTGTTAGATTTACTAATTCTAAAACGAAATTGAAATACATTTGAAAACTGATGAAAAGGGTAGGTAGATTAGTATACCTTCTTTTAGATCTATATGTATACATACCCAGTCACGTGTAGGTCACTATGTAGGTAACAAACGTCACACAAGTAAAGTTTACTTCAACGGTTAAACTTCGTAAGAGTTATTTATTAGTGACTGCGTGAATACCATTGCTCCGAGTTTATGTACAGATTAATTTTCCCAAGTATTTCGACTAAGAATGGCTAATGTGGTGGAAGATGCACGGATGCGTGGGTGGCGTGCGACGCGGATGGCGCGGTTGGCACTTGTGGCGCCTGCGGTGGCGCCAGGTACGGCCACGGCGCGTCGGGCGTCTGCGCCTGGCACGCCGCCGCTAGCCCCCGCCAGCAGAACTTGTAGGCGTAGCGCTTGCCGTGTACCTAAGCACCAACAATACAAGCATAAATTGATAATTTTTGAATAGGACAGTAAGGTAAACGTATGAGCGGTCGAAACCGCCCTAATGGTTGCCATCTTGAGTGTTAAATCGCTAGCAATAGAGGCGACAGCAGGGAGTCAACTTTTAGGCATTGGAGCGTGGAGCTTAGTACATTTACCTACAGTTCGTTGTTGGTTTGAATGCTCTATCAGTTTGGAACAAGTGAAATATTTAAACTGGCATCGAGGGAAGATCGAATAATAAAGGTTATTTCATTTCATTTCATTTATTTGCAAGAAATGTGGTACATAGATAAGGTTATCTTATAAATATGAAATATCACAAGTAGGAATATCTGGCAAACTACATAATAATAAAAATTACATAATATGCAACTACATAATATAAATTACATAATATGCAACTCCATTATTCATCCGATCAAATATTTGTTAGAATAGAAGTCTCAATAATATATTGTCTAATTATGCATGTGTTAATTAATATTTAAGCACGAGAGGATGCAAAGTTATCATAATTATTTAGGATGATTTATCACACCACAAACATAAAATACAGAATGTCTGTTTAATGGTGTCATAATTTCTGGCGGTGACATGACAACGTACAAAATTCACATCAAAAAAATGTACAAAAAATGTACTTATTTGTACGGTGTTGCAAACAAATTGTACTACACGTACTTACGAGAAAACAACGATCAGTCTGTCACCGCTGAGAAGCAGCCTTTCAGTTCTGGCGGGCGCTATGAACTTTTCGTCTCTCTTCTAATACAGAAAAAAAAACGAGAAACGTACTAAATTGTACGCTAATTAACAAACATTTTACTACACTTACTTTCGAGAAAACAATGATTCAATATGTCATCGCCAACATATTGAATCATTGTTTCCTCGAAAATACGTGTAGTACAATTTTTAGTAATTAGCGTAAAATTTAGATTTTTTTTGATGTGACTTTTAATTCCGTACGTTGTCATGTCACACAAAAAAGTATGACACGTTTGATGCTCGCACCAAGCGATCGCGTTGCGTTTCAGTCTGTGCTCATTTCAACTCATTTATGCAAATGAGTTTGTTTTATGAGACGCCATAATTTAGAAGCGGAGTGGAGGGTGTAATAACTGTGCCAATCCAAAACGACTTAAGTCATTTTTTACTTCGGAAGACATAAGACATTGTGTGAATTAGATCAGTATCTCAAGGCGGAGCTTCGTATTGGGAGGGACCCTAAAAACCGAAATCATAAAGCGCTCATTAATTATCAACAAGATGCGGTCTTTTTGTTTATTTTGACCATTCATTTCGGAGACACCCTAAAAAACTCCAGACAAGTGTTTCGAGTAAAAATAAAAGGAAGGACGTTTAAATTTTTTTGGGTGTTTTATGGGCAACGGTAATGTGATAAAACAAATTATTTTTTAATTATTTTTGTTAAGAGACGTCTTGAGTTGAGGTCATGCACCAACTTTAATACGATATAAGATGGACTACGCTAAGTCTTCCTGCCAAGTTCTACGGAAGTATGACATTTTCATACAATGTCATTACTAAGTATGCCAAATCAGTGCAAAGTAGCATGGTCGCACTTTACACATAGGCATTTATTACTAATGACAAACTAAATGGACAGACCGAAACTGAAAGATATAACAACAGTTTTTGCAGACAATAATGGTAAGATTAAGAAACGTGTCACCTTTGTCACGAGTTTAAAGTAGTTAAGTCCAATCAGACGAAAATTATTACACCACTCACCTTGCTCATAATATTCTTGTCGTAATAGTATCGCAGCGCACGTGATAGTTTATCGTAGTTCATGGACGGCTTCTGCTTGCGGCGGCCCCACCGTCGGGCGACCTCGTCCGGGTCGCTCAGACGGAACTCGCCGTCGGTTGGAGAACCCTGCACGGAGAATAACATATTTAATTCACATTAACTAGAGGTTATTCAAATCGTGAAAGCTGAAACAAAGGCAATATACAGACAAGACGTTTTTGATCACTGCATTTTAAATTTTGGTGGACTGCTACGTGATCTCTGGGATAGTTTAAAAAACATGTCGCGCGTGACCAGAAATAAAGTGATGACAGCTACTTTTACATATTGAAATTTAAGAACCAACGCGTAAGATGGTTGACTTCGTAGCCAGCTACGCGCCCTTTGCTACGTCGTAGCAGGGCTACACCTTACACGGTAGTTCTATAGATTACTTATTATGAAAAAGCGGGCCATATACATTCGGGCAATCCATTGTATCTCCATAGTAGGTATGCCGAGCATCTGCCAGGGAAATACACCATACATTTTTGGCAGATCCGGAGGATATTCCCGAACGTATATGGCCCGCTTTTCATAATACCAAGACCAAGCGTGTGTATACAGAATAAAAAATGAACACGAGGATGCACGTTCTTATATAGGACTCAACGGAGTTTCTAGTGGTCATATTTGGATCGCGGTGGTTGCTTAACGTCTGCAAGCCGTACGCTTCTTACCCACAGCATGGTATAAATATTTCATATTTTGCATGTTAATCAGCGTACCTCCCAGCAGATTCCAGGCGCTCCTTGAGCCAGCTCGTCCAGAAGAAACTGCCACAGTTGCACCTGGCCGCCTGCAGTCGCGCCGCCGCGCGCACAGCTCAGCGACGCGTAAGGATCTGCAACAATGCGACAACTTATGGTAGCCCAATAAAACAAGGTATAAGTGTGAAATACGTCATACACCTTACATACAAAACAATAGAACAAACATAATGGTATACACGAAGAATAGAAGCGCGGTATCTCGCCTTTAGCTATGCTTTAGTTTAATTATGGAAGTATTCGTTTGGTTTTGCAGATTGGTGTTTTAGGACAGTTGATAGAGATAAGCAAATCAAGTATACTGCACCATAAACTCAAATCAGTACCAACTTTTTATGTTCGACCGATGGTGTTGACAATTTACAACCAACGAAACGATCTTTGATCAGATCAAGTAAGACATAGGAACTACATACCATGGTAGAGGTGGTGTAAGCGGCGGTCGCCGGTGCTAATCCAGAGCATGGTAGAACCATCACACGTGGGTGATTCGACAAAGATTTGTTTAACACACACAAAGACACTTTCTACTTTTGAAAACACTCAAGTTTTAATCACATTGACTTTGCGGCCATCGATATTATCAATTATGATATAATTTATTTCAATAGAGAAAATACATGTATTTGAACTCAAAAAGAGAAAAATCACTTATGTTTTGCCTATATCAAAAATATAATTACAGTCGATTAGCTGGAAAACTGTTCGAAATTATTGAGGCCTATTTCTTTTTATTTTCACCCTATTAAATTAACTTCACTTTCCGTATTCAGATAGACCTTGACCTTGCCACTGATTGGATGGTAACAATTACTCTGGTAATAATACCAAAAAAATTTTTTTTTCGTTAAATGACAAATATATTTTCGGGCCGGATGTGCACACGGCGGGACCGGAAGCCGCGGAGTGACGGAAACGGAAGCGCCGCCCGCCCCCGCCCACGAGCAGATAAAGAAGCCCACTCGTGTGCTAATGAGGCCATTAAAATAACTTAGAAAGCACGAGGGAGTGCCCTCTGAAAAATAATACGAAAAATTGTAACCGGGGAGTGTGATTCGACGTACAATAATTTTTAAGAAAAAAAACTTATTTTAAGAAAAATTTAATTATCTTTCCCGGTAAAAGTTGAAGTTTGAGTTTTACTTTAAAAATATCGAAAACAACATTGTACGTGTACCTTTGAAAATTGAGGAGCTTTCTTAAATGTGTCTGAAGTAAAATCAAATGACATTGGAGGTATTTCCGCCACAAACAAAATAAAAATGTCTCAAATCGAATGAAAGAGCTGGAAATTATCGAGGTCCCACTATGGCATCCCTGGCCTTCAATATCAGGCCCACTCCAGCAAACTGACAGATTCAGTAAGAAGGTGCTCAAGCTAAATATGAAATATGCCGTTCTAAGGAGTTCTCTAAATAAAAACTGACAGATCGTCCCGGATAGAATGGGATGGCATCGCATTGGTGTGAGTCATCCTTTATTGGGCATTTTTGATTGAAAATAAATTAAAATAGGTATGTGATAAACCTTTTCATCATGTGTCTGGGTGAATATCCCAAGCACTAAAATTTGATGGCAAGACTGAAAACGCTGGTGCACAAAGTCAAAATAGTCATATACTATTTTTTTTTGGAAACATCTATTAGCTATCGACCTCGGGCAATAACTAATATTAAAATATTAAATAATTTAATAATTGAAAAAAAATAATAAAGGCCCATTTTTTCATTCAGGTGGGTTGTCCGGGACCCAGTTATTCGTGTTTAATGCCGCATAACTCGAAAACTGTACAAGATATCAAATTAGTTTTTAGTTCATTATAATACCATATCAATAAAGAACCCTTTAAAATATTACTTCCTTACTAACTCTTTAATAAACCCCCTTATTATGCGTAAAGAAATTTGTCCGGCAAAATAATCCTGATTACCGCGGACAAATTTCATCGACGTTTATTGGCTAAGTTTGACTTCGTACACCCCCCGTCTCCTGAGCACTTTGAGGAGTCAGTTGTGCAGTGGATCTCACCGCAAGAAGATGTCGACGTGATGCTGAATAGATCCGCTACACACGCGAGTCATGTCATTTCGATTAACGGGGACAAAAAAAATATCATTCCGGAGTTTGCTATATGTTTTTTGTTTCATATTTGTTATTTTTCAAATATTTACAGATCGTGTATTTTGTACTTGTGAGTTTAAATGTCGCGATAGTTAAAGAATGTGGGATTTAGTTATTTTTTTATAATTTTATTTCACCTCGGTTTATCATTCCACCAATTTCATTCCGGTGATTTCGGTGTAGTAAAATGGCTTTAATACCCACCAGAATGAAAATAACACCGGAATGATATCAAAAGTAGCTTCACTTTTGTGTTTAGTTTTATTTGGGGGCACTGCCATGCCCCCGCCAAGTCCGACAAAATAAGATTCCGGCTGTATCATATTTTTCTACAAGCCATCAAACCTCATGTCGTTTTATGATGGGTAAAGCTAGACCCCTGAATTTGTGGTTAAAAAATAGGCATTGACATCCATTGGGTGTTTCTCGGTAAACTGGTAAACACCTGTATTTGGCAAATTTTGACAAAATTACTCCAAGTAGGTAATTATTAATCAAAACTATTTTTCGAAAAACACTTCAGTGATGTGTATAGTACCATTCTTTTTTTTTCAAATGTTTTTATATTTATTTATATGAGCCTAGAGTGTCCCACTGCTGGGCAAAGGCCTCCCTCCTCTCCTTCCACGTATTTCTGTCTTGCCCCATCTCCCACCAGTTCCTACTAAAAGCATCCAGGTCGTCTCGGCATCGCCGCTGAGGTTTGCCGCAGTCCCGTGTTCTATTATGTGGTACCCACTTGGTTACTGTTTTAGCCCACAACTCATCGGGCATACGGCAAACATGTCCAGCCCAGTCCCATTTCAGTTTGGCGGCTGTTTCTGCTGCGTCGGCTATTCGGGTCTTGGAGCGTAGTACCGTACATCTGATGCGATCAGTTAACTTCACGCCAAGAATACTTCGCTCCATGGCTCGCTGGCAAACCTTCAAAGTCAAAGTCAAAGTCAAAGTGTTTATTTGTTAAACATAGGTGAGACTGTTTACAGTGGTGTCTTAAATAAATCTATTGTATCACTATGTTTTGCCTTCGGGCGTACAAAAACATTTCTTAACACTACTTACATAATAAACTTAACTACACGTAATTCACATATTTACAGATTTTTAATTTAATTATGTAAAAAAATATTAGTCTTGGTACATTAAAAAATATGAAGAGAAAAAAAAATGAAATACAGGTAATAATGATCATATTAAGAGTAAAAATTTAAATTAAATATTAATAATTAAAAATGTGCGTATTACCATCAAATTACAATTATTAATATGTCAAAGAAATAAAATAAAATAAAAGTAGGAGAGAAAAAAAAAAAGAAAAATAATAATAATCAGATGAAATATTCCCATTACATTACAAATAAATAAATTAGATTCTGAGTTACAATGTGTCACATAATAAAAAGTCAGAGATTGAGTAGAAACATTTTTCTATGAGTAGATTTGCAAGCTTTTTCTTGAATAGTTGTATTGGCAATTCTGTAATTCTATCCGGCAATTTGTTATATATTTTGCTTGCTAATACCAATGTACTTTTGCACTTTAGCGCTGTGTTTGCGCGTTCAACAAAAAGGTTTTTACCGTATCGGGTACTTCTGGGGAAGATCTCTAAGACTGTTTTATAAAAAGTTAAATTGGATTTGACAAAGACTGCAGTTTCAAATATGTAAAGGCAGGCTTGAGGGTGGATTTCTTAACTTTTGTCAAAGACCAAGTCTGTGCTCCGTAGGTCATGATGAGAAGAATGCATATGTCCAAGAGTTTCTTTTTTAAAGATATGGGAAGGTCACCCTTCATCTGATCATTCATAGACCAATAGCTCCTCCAGGCATTTTCCCAGGCCCAGGTATATATCTCGACTCATCGACACATAACATTGCTTCACCATCTACTACCACTCTGTTGTTTTCGAGGAGTTAGTCATGACTTCATGAGCTTGGTCTTTGACATGTTCATCATTAATGACCTGAGCAGGGCAATCCTTGAGGTAGGATTAATCCTACCTCAAGGATTGCCCTGCTCAGGTCTTCTAGCATGATGCCGAGCTCCACAGGTGAGGACGAGAAGAAGACTATGTCGTCGGTGAAACGGAGATTTGTTAATCGCCTTCCACCAACGTCAATACCCTTGCTCCCCCAGCCTTCAAATGTTACTTCATTTAAACATGGTAAATAAGTGATAACTAGTAGTAGGTACTAGTTAGTAGTTGTTTGATATATTTTTTATTTGTACGCGTTATTGATTTTGTTGTTAACTGTTCTTAAATTGGGTAAATATTATAAAAATAATAAGTGACTGTTGAGTTATATTTTTTATAAGTTAAAAATATTTTTATTTGTACGCGTTGTTGATTTTGTTGTTACGGACATACAATGCTGTTCTTAAATTGGTAAATTTCCTTTTTTTATCTCAACTCGCTTTTGTCACGGCTCTATGGTAGGGTTGCCATACGTCCCGGAACGCCGGGACATGTCCCTGTTTAAAGCATGGTGTCCCGGCGTCCCGGCCACTAAGCAAATTGTCCCGGTTTAAAAATTATACTTATTTAGTAGGGGACTGAACTTGCTATAAAATAATATAGGTACTTACAATAAAGACGACTAACTATTAGACTAATTGTCGTGAATAAGAACGACTTAAGCGCTGACACTTGTCCGTTCACTTTAGGAGTTTACATCAGCTATTTCGCTATTTGTAAAAAAAACACCACTTCCAAAGCGGCAGGAAATAGCGGACATAAGTTTATTCTTCGCATTATTGGTATGATAGCCTGTGTCGTTCAATTACTTTCCAGCCTATCTTTAACTACTCGTAAAATCCCCGAATTTCTGTAAAATTTCCATCGTACAAATATAGATAGAACAATTTGCTTGTCGCGTGCGAGCAGAGCTTTGAATAACTTAGTGAAAAAATTACATACAAATTAACTTCAACTGTTTTTTTTCAAATTACATAAGCTTTACCAACTTGTACTTTTAACTGTAATTCGGATAGAGATGCGCGTTCCCGCCATCTATTAAATAAATAAAGCTAGACTACCAACTCAAGCTTAGTATTTAAGGGTAACTCTTTAAATTACTAGCGTCCGTCAGGCTCGACGGTTAAGCTTTGATGGTAGCTCAGGCACAGCTTGTATTAATATTCTTAATAAAATTTCACTTTTATGAAATATACATTTTGGGTACATAATTTTTATGTTATGTATTTCAAATCGAAATAACGAGCTTTTTTTAATTTCCAACAAAAATGTCCTTAGTTCTTTTCTACTGTATTGCTTATTTCTATAGGCTTTGTATTGCGGTAACTCAAATGGAAATTCTAAAATTTTACCTATTAAATTTGTGGGACAATTTTTTCGTTTTTAAATTGAAAGAGCTTGTTATCTCGAGTAGAAGTACCATAAATTGTCCTTATAATTTAGTAAAAGTGGCACTTTTGAAAGAAATACTCGATATGCTAGATTGAACATGGCCATTCGAAATAAATTTTCGGTTAATTATTGAACTTGGCTGATTTTTTGGCACTTCTTAGCATTTTTCTCATTTTAGTGTATAGATATCATTCCTGTGTTTATTTTTTTCATTCCGTTGGGAAAAATGTCATTCAGGTGGAGTGTTATATCATTCCTGTGTATACTTATCATTCACGTGCGAGTCAATTTTTTAAATCTCCGATAATTCTCAAAAGGCTTAAGATATCAAGTGCTCTGTAAGAGGCTTATCAAAGAACAGTCTGAGGTGTCGATTGACATTAAAAGAAACATCGAAGAAGCGTAAATAAAGAATGACACCGGAATGACACAAAAAACTAGTACTGTTGAAATTGACCCGTCTGCGTTAACTTTGTTGATAACTATTCCAAATTTCAAATCGGTAGCTTATACTTAATAAGCACTACTGCGAGAACTACTGTTCTCGAGATATTTAACGATGTGACAGAGAGACAGACTGAGTCGCACCATAAGGATTCCTATTTTTCCATTTTGGTACGGAACCCTAAAAATGTGATACCGCTACGTATATATGATTCTTAAAATTTAATTATGATCGCTTAATATTGCTTACACTCTTAGTAGTAAAGTATTAAGTACCAACATTTATTAAAATTGCAATGAATAATGCATGCGACAGCAGTAAGTGCTGGTAATCCCGTAAATCCCGGGATCCCGTTGTGCAGAGATCCCGCGTTATTTGATTGCGGTGTCCCGCGGCGCGGCTTACTCAATCTTCATCACAAGTATGGAAATTGTAGAGAAAACACAGAGTATATTCAATTCAACCGCCGCTGCGATTCAAATTCAAAATTGTATTTACCTATTCAAGTAGGCCTAGCAACAAGCGCTTTTTTTATTCGATTTTGTTGCCTAGTCCGATTTTCGATGATCAATAGATAGAATGTGTAGACGTTTGTACACACGCGTTGATAAGTGCATGAACAGTTTATGAATAAATTCATTCATAAATGTTTAGTAACATTGTGCTTGCACCACCAATGTTACTACAGATAAAGGATGACTCACAGTAGTCCGTTCCGTTCCGATCCGATACGGGACGATCTGTTAGCTTCTATACAAAAAAGTCACGTGACGTCCGAGGGCTCCTAGCTATCACGTGATACTTTCTATAGAAACTGACAGATCGTCCCGTGTCGTATCGGAACGGAACGGATTACTGTGAGTCATCCTTTATTCCTATGAAATTATGACATTTGTAAACGGGAGATTAGGTACGTTTGGTTTTAGTAAATCGTGCTCGACTTTATTTTTAAAATAAATAAATCAATAAACTACAATTATGAGACGATCTTACACAAATCGACCTAGTCTCACTGCAGTAATCTCAATAAGGTAAGTATTTTGAGTACTAGACAACGATGTACACATATAGATAGACACACATCCATAACTGAGGAACAAAATATTCGTGATAAATATTCTTGATATTTTGGTTATGGAAAAAAGTTCGTAAGCAGATATTTTGGGTGCTTGGTGTAGATAAGTATTTAATAACTGGGTTCGTAGCACTGAAACAAAAATTTATTGTTGCCGAATCCAACTATACAGAGTATAAAGTCAAATTCTGAGATTGTACCGCTTTTTTTCTATATAAAATCTTAGGTCCTTTTTGTTTGCAGTAAAGTGGCAAATACTAACCTACCTATTGGCGTGTCACGACGTTTACCTTGGAACTGAATGTCCTATATCATTCGAATTTGGAAAGGCATTGGCGTCGACATTCGCATGCATTATGCATTCAGCGGCAATATCGGGGCTTTGCCAGCGGGGTCTCAGCACCAGGGGCTCAGAGGTCGCGTGATCTGTGGCCCGAGGGTGATTGTAGACACAAGGATAGTAATGTTTGTGTTTTTTGGAATTGAATTAAGGTTACATTCGGTGACTCCTGCGTTGAGTCCAACTAACATAAGTTTGCATCGATTTTTATAGCACAGACTGCGAAAGTGTTAAAGTAAACGTCATAATTTCATAGTTCTAATATCAAAGTCGATGCAAGCTTGGTCTGTCTCTAGCATTGTTAGATGCTGCGTGGTACTGGAAACTTGCAATGACACCTTTGCTTGGAAAATGATTCCCAATCCAAACACAATTCAACTACTTTGGTAATTAAGAGGTTAATCTATTTGAATAAAACTGTAAGTTGGTCCTAGATTTAGCTTTCACTTAATGTGTTATATGTTGGAAGAGTTGACAAGTTATTTATAATATAATAAGTACCCGGCTTAATAGTTTAACTGTCTGATAAAAATTGGCATTCAAAGTTATTGAATCTACTCTATTTCAAAACTAGATTAAAGGAACTCTATACAATTATCTAAGTACCTATAACTTATCAATAGTACATTGTGCATCTAGGGCGGTAAGAAGGGCATTACTTACGAGGGTCTATTGAAGCCCGACGCCGTAGGCGGAGGGCTTTAAATGACCCGAGTTAGTAATCCCCTTACTGCCCGTGGTACACACAATGTTTTTCATCACATTTGCGAGGAAATAAATAAACTCTATACAGGTAAAGAAACAATAATGATAAGCGGTAGACTACGTGCTACGAGCGCGTGCGGGGCAGGTCCTCCGCGAGCTCCGGGCGGGCGGTAAAGTAGTATGAGAATCCTTTAAAACCATGGGAATAATACAGCTCTTTAAGTGTAAGTATGCTTGCATCTAATATCACCATTTACGAGCAGGTGTGATGAAATAGTACATTACATACCAAGGCCGTTTAAGTGGGAAATGGCTCGGATTGCATGTAATTGTCGGCCGAGGCGAAGCCGAGGTCGACTAACATGTGATCCGAGGCTTTCCCATTTACCGGCCGAGGTTTGTATACTATTTTTCAGCCCGACGGAGCCGGCAGGCGGCAATTTAGTTTTGCGTAAAGTGGCGCTTACCGGCCGGAGGCCTGAAAAATATCTTAGCTCTGTAAGTTGACTAACTTGTTCAATGATTCAATGGAGAATTTAAAAGTGTATTGCTAAAGTTAACTGTATTAAATAACGTCGGATGGTAGTCTTGACAGACAGATTGACAGACAGACTGACGGACACGGACTAACAGACAGACGGACACGAAGAGATTTTATAAAGGTTCCTTTTAACCTTTAGAGGTAGGTACATACAGAACCCTGAAAACACTTTTTAGTTAAGTTTCTTACATTTTCCAAAATATTCGAATATCTTGAAAAAAAAAAAGTCGAATATTCGAATATCTAAAAAAGTCGAAAAGCAAGCCCTAGATGGTACTCAAGCGGATTTGAATACCTAGGTACTCGTACTTATGATTCACTTGACCTGACAAAAGACCTCCCCGATGCCCTTCGATTCAATATCCACAAATTTAAAACGACTCAATTGCGGAATTCCATTTAATCGGTGATATATCACGTACGTGACCGAAAAAAAGACTATAATTGAGCTGGGTTTTATTAAAGTAGATAGGCAGACAGATAAACATGGCGGACACCGATTCCGAGAAAATGTTTAGAATAGATTTGGCAACGGCGTTGTGAGGTACAAGAGCGAGCGGGTAGCGTTAAGTACGAGATTAATTTTAGCAGAGAAGCGATGCATATACAAATTATTAGCGAATGATAGCGCAAGTCGATTCTTTTCCCTTAAAATCGTGTAGTTTTTAATGAAATGACGAGAAAGCATGAAAAACGTCATTCAAGACGTAGCTACCAAGACCGTAGGTTTGGGAAACTGCTCCATATAAATTGTTCATGACGTTACATTTTTATATATTGAGTATTAAAAGTTTCGTACTTAATCGTTAAATAGTAGATCACCATTTTACAATATCTGCGGTTTTCTGACTTTGTGACCCGTCCGCCCACTAACTTATTTTTTATTTGTTTATTTTTTATTAATAATTAACAATATAAAGCTTATACCTAATTCGATTCCCCGCAAAGTGTATGTACAGTTTGTCTACAGGTACGAGTCTCTAGATCACAAAAACCAATTTAAAAAAACCATATGTAGGTAATTTTATCAAACAAAAATTACATTCTAAGCTAAACAAATATCACCTAAGCGTTTGCAACAGATGCAGTTTCAATGCAATTTTAAATTTATTTTTATTGGTCTCATGCCGGATATCCTCCGACAGACTATTTAAGAAGTAAGTATGGAATTTTTTTATATTATGTTCGGGGCCATAGTACCTAATTAGTTACCCGCGGTAATTTAAATTTTCGTACGTTGACATTATACACTCTGTTCCTCCGCCGAGCGGGGTCAGTTTTGAACGCGACGCGAGAGTAGCAAACACTGTCCGATGGTGATGGCCGAAATCAGCCGAAATATGTCACGCCCTTGTGATAAAAATCCGTTATGAAATAGACGTCATATATGAAAGAAAAAGTGACAAAGACCTCTCTTATGGCCAGGGCCTATACTACGAAAATGAACGATTGCGGATTTGTATCTCCATCTCTATCACACTTGCATATTGGAGTGACAAAGACTTTTTCCCGTCAATGCCAATTTTCGATGTTCGTGGTATTGCTGGAGACCTATTCGATTCGAACGTGCTAAACTGACATTTTACATATCGATTCAGTTCTGGTTCAGTTAAGGCTCAGTTGTATTTAAGCGACTCAGTATAGGTCGTCAACTGAATCGAGTTAAGACGTCATGGGCCTTACCATGACTAAAATTAGGTTTCACCGCTAACGTCATTATTTTTAGGGCGAGTGTAACTCGTTTGGGGCACCAGTCCAGATTTCACAAGAGTATGTAGTATATGTAATCTTGAAGGAAAGACGTTCTTATTGTATCAAGTCAACAATCAAAATAAATAAACTCGTAGGTATGTATCTATATAATCTTAACTTACGAAGTACATACGGAATGTAGTAGACCGCGTCAAAACATTGGTCATGTAAAATTCTTTAAGAAATATAAAGCCCTATTTTACCTAACCAATACACACTTTTGGTAAATAAATTAATCAACCTACAAGAAAAGTCTACAGGGTTTCTATAAATTTAATTTCTAATGATCAATCTTGTTTTTCTAAAGCCGGGACGGACATATGATAAGAAGACATTGTATGGGCACATTCAACTTACATGAATGCAAAAATGTATGAATTTGTTATACTTATTATTTACTATATACCTACTTACTTAATTATCCTTCCGTTTATCACGCTACCTGTGGAAGATTAACCAACTCCTGCCAATTTATTCACCAGCGTCTGCAGTATAAGACTTGCTTTATCTGTAGACCCTTTGATAATAATCCACCGCCGCTTATCTTTTAAGCCATAGCTTAGACCAACCGCAAGCAGGCGGGGCGGCCGCCAGGCGGGGCCAGTACCACGAGCCCGCCCACCGGGCCCCTCCTCCGAGCCACCGAGAGGGCACTCTAGCCCCGGCTCTCGACACTCAAGAACCTCTGACACTAATGCTTATCGGCTATATCATGGTACGATCATATACATCCTATGTAGGAACTGAAATTATATTCTGATTCGACATAAGCTACATAATTGTTCAACTTAATAAGCTGTTCAATTGGCAGTCAGAGATGTTACATACTGGACGGCAATGTTTGTGTAAACAATATATTAGTGTTTGTCTTATAAGTTACGAAGAGACGTATTCATGTGGTGTAGAGGCCTAGTTGGGGAAAAATTTATAAAACTTTACGGTCTGTCAAGTGCTGTTCAACATCGTTAAATGTGTTGATGTAAAATTATGTGATATGAATAAAACAAGTAACAGATGACATACAATTTAACTACCTTGGGGCCTAAAATCTAGACATTTTTTCTGAAAGGTATAGTATAGGTAATATTAACGTACACTGATTCACTCAGCAAGAAACATATGTTTCATAATAAATCAGTGGAACGTATGATTCATTACCCCATTTTTCACTAGGATAAGATGTTATATAACACCTTTAGCCGTAATACAGTTACATAATATCCTCTTCTGTCATTGACTTCACTGGTTAGTCACTCATCGGTGATTCATGGCAGTAAACTATGCAACGGATGCAATCATCTCCCGTGGACCCCGTGGTAGACTTTCTCCGTAGCGTAGACATCGACGGGGTGTATTGCGTTTCGGATTTCCCAGAGTGAAAGTAATCTATTGTGTTTTTATATAATACAATAAAAGACCAGCCAAATTCCCAAAACAAACAATAGACTAACTAACTACATTGTGTATAAATTTAGAAATCTACGTTTAGTAGGTACCTACTACAATTAGGCACCGAAAAAAATGTAGTTGAGTTTCATTATAACATCACATGAGCGTTTTATATCGTTCAATTTTCATATCGTTCGATATAAAATAACTCGCGACTTGCATGCGATATTATTTGCAAATGACACTTTGTTTCTAACGAAACGTCATCTCGACTGATATTAGAATAGAAATCAAATCAAATTTCCTTGATTGTGAGAGGTGTTCGAAATTATAAAAAAATATATATTAAAGTCGATAATATAATCTAGCTATAATAACATTTTCGCAAGAGATTTGTAGTAACAAAAAAGCTTATTATTATGGGGGTCTTAATATGCGGTTTTTGACGCAAGCTGATGATATGTGGGTATCTATATAATAGTATTTTATACAATCGTGATATAATGAAGGGTCTTTCAGTCGAGTACCGTGTTTAGGCCACGAAGCTTGCTGAGTGGCCTAAGTAAGGTACGAGATTGAAAAACTTAATTATATTACGATTGTATACAATACTTTTTCTACGAGTCATCATCATCTATGCAGGAACAATTTCATCATTCAATTTCATTGACTTAACAAGGATGTACTCGTAACACAAAAAGATGGCCGGCAGGCCGGCGCGGTCGGCGCAGGCGTGAGGCGCGCGCTCGGCGAAGTCCCAGGCGGCATCGCAAATAAGTATAGAATTTGTATGAAGTTCTATTATAGTTGCCTACAGCGTATCGAAATGAGATATTATAGTTGAGTTGGACTGTCTAATATCGAAAAGTATGAGCTTATAGTTTTGTCTATGTACTCGTAATTGGCAGATTAAAGTCGGCGAGTAGAAAAACGAATATTAAAGAATCAAGGTCCGTAAATTCGCAAGGTATTGCTAGTTGCTACATTAGGTATTGCTTAACCGAAGGTCAGTCGTGGTCGCTCGGCTGTTTAGTCATCCAGTCATTACGTTACATTAACAAGTCATAGTAGGCCGACAAATAGCTCAATTTATCACGAAGGCTTTTTATCACAGACGTCTCTTCTAAGAATATAGCAAGTTCAACAATTTGCCGAAAGAACCGTGCAAAAGGCACGCGCGGGCGTGGGAATACATTAACTATTTGTAGCGACCAAGTATTGCTGTAAGGATTCGACACGATGGTACATAGATTTTAAAAAACCAGCTAAGTGCGAGTCGGACTCGTCCACTGAGGGTTCCGTAACAAATGATACTCCCCGAGTTGTTCCCGAGATAATAGTCTTGACAACTGGTGGCACGGAACTCTCAGTGCGACGTGCGCGGCAAATTATACGGTTTTAACATTGTTTCCTTGACATGTGCTGCAAGCTCTTGCTTTTTGCCACATCTTGTGAATATAGGTGAACGGGAAGTTCCATAAACATTTGGATTTCCATTGCCAATGTATGGAAAATGTGACATAAACGGCCATATCTTTTGATTCACGCAGAATTTTAGTTTTTACAGCTTAAGGGGACTACAGACCTGTGTATGTGGTATAATTTTAATTTGGTACCTCTGCCTACGCGTTCTCGAGATAAAGGGTTGACAGGCAGACGGACGGACTGACAACCAAGTGATCCTATAAGTATTCCGTTTTTTCCTTTTGAGGTATGGAACCCTAAACAGTTTAAATGTTTGCATGAATCACATTAGGTATGTTTATGACCTGCAGCGATCTTTTTACTCAAATTATTTACGAAAGGAAAAACGAGTACCTGCTTTTAAACTACATTATTGGATTTTAATCTAATCGTTGCATGTCTAATATTGTATACGTATATCTTATGCTCCTGAGAATTCTTTCACATTCGTCTATCCTGAAAACAGTCTCTTATCCAACATCGTCACAACCGTGAGAACCTAAGAGGTCCGCATTCCGCTATGATTCAGAGGAGAAAGCCTGGAATCCGGTCCCCATCCATCATAGCTGGACCTCACATCCGTATACCACCCACTCCGCCACAGAGTTCAAAGATAACTGGCCAGCTTCCAACACCGTCCATTGACGCTGTATACGCAATGAAGTGGAACTAGACAGGAAGACACGGGTCAAAGTAGAATGGGTGAGGAACAGGTCTAATTCACGTGCCGAAGAATCTTAAATATGCAATGGTCTTGTTTTGGACTTTATCGATTTAATGTTTTTTATGGCTTGTTGATGAATTAATTATTTTGCGAGTATATTTTATGGGTACTGTTATAAATGTAAAGTGTGTATGTAGCCTATGTCATTGTAGCTGCTGAACAGATGAACCGGTTTATTTAAATGGAAAAGCTTGTACCTATTGAGATAGTTTCCAGCTATATTTCATGGAAAATAATTTTGTTTTGCTCCCATCCAGCGTACGGACATCCTGGCGGAATATGAAACCGTAGATCAATTTGCTTGCCTTGGTTCTGTAATCCGGGAAAGGCAATTGTGAACCCGAAATCCAGAATCGGAATGGAATGGCAAAAACAGCTATGACGCAGGGTTTTAAAATAAATCTCGCGCACTCACTGGTCTTTGCAATCGCGCTCTATGGAGCAGAAACATCGACGGTAAAAGCAGCTGATCCAACCAGGGTTGATGCTTTCGAGATGTGGCGCTACCTTTTGAAGATTCCATCGATAGCACGAACATGTCAGCCCTAAAACAGCTGCAAACTAAGTGCGAATAAAGGATGACTCACACTAGAACGAGACAGGACGGGACGGTACGGGGTGGAACGGGAAAATCTGTCAAAAATCTGTCTGGAGAAACTCATAATATGAAAAAATCAGAATGGGTGTGAATAGTGTAGCTAAGTTATATGCAAATTCATAATATGTATTTAGATTCAGACTGTGTAAGGCCGGTTTTAGTAGGTAGTACTGGTAGTGGTAGTATTGTTTAAATCCATTAAATCGTACTATAGGATCACATATTATTACACGAACGGGATGGGGTGGGACGGGGCGATATGTCAATTTCTATAGAAAGAATCGCGTGATAGCTCGGAGCCCTCGGAGGTCACGTGACGTTTTCAATAGAAACTGACAGATCGGCTCGGCCCGACCCGGTCACTTTCTTGCCCGTTCCATCTAGTATGAGTCATCCTTTAATTTGAAGTAGTTAAGTATCAAAATTTCCTCTCTGTTCCGCCAAAGAGCGATCGGAAACGATATCTCATAAGTACAGGGCGGCAAATAAAATAAAATTATTGGTCGAAGCTGGACCTCCCAGAATAAACAAGATTAGCCGCTAAACTTTTGTTATAGAGGCGTCCGTTTCATGTCGCCGGCACGCCATTGGCGACTGCTTATTGTAATGTGCCACTTTACTCCCTCGCACAAAAGGTAGTAACTCAAGAGGCAGGAGGTATTACAAGGGATTACGGTTACGGGAATCAAAATAAAGGCATTATACGAACCTCGAACTCATTTTATAGTTAATGAACCAGAGATATGAATCTGCAGAGTGCTCGGGAAGCTCTCAGGTACCAGTATAACTCCGAGCTCTGTATACATGTGTTTGGTATGGATCTACAAGTCCGATTGTATAAAATTGTTAATCTTTTTGTAAATTGATTGTGCGCAGGCGTCGAATTGGCGCGAGTAACGGCGCCGGCGCGAGTGGCGCTTCCAGGAACGCTAAACACTTGATCGAGGCGCCGAACAGTTAATTTAAGTGGTTATTTATTGATTACCTACATATCTACGAACACCTAAGAGAAAAAAATATGGGTTTAAGGTTAGGGCATCTCTGAGAGCCTTCTTATGGTGAAAATGGATTTAACGTCTGTGGTCGCACATTAGCCAGCCGTATATGTATACTTTCGGGCATGGCCGGATCTGCCAAATAAAATAATAGGTTAGTCCGGATTATGCTCGGCGGGCATACCCGCTATGCAGATCCGACTGATTGCCCGAACCGCATACATACGATATAAATACCTAAGTACTCTTATTTTTTTTCATAAAGATAAATTCTTGCCAATCATACGGTCATTGAATTCATTTATGTCAAGTATGTCCCTTGGTTGTGTAAACTCGTTTTTTCGTAGGCAAGAATAATAATAATATAGCGATAGCGTAATAAAATAAATTGATCCTTATAGATAATTTAATTGTCCTTAAAACTTCCTTGACGTGAAGTACTGGCATGAAAAAATACCAGCCAAGTGCGAGTCGGACTCGCACACCAAGGTTCCGTACAAACTTTATGTTGTAACTACACCTAGAAGTAGAAATTTGACGTCAGCCACATGTATCGACAGATTGGGTCACTATTTTGCACGGAGTTAGTATAAGAGTTTGTTTTTCCTTGATATTTTTTAAAAAAATATTTAAGAATGTGCAAATCAAGCCCTCTCGAATGATACCTACCCCACATGACCCAGTAACTAAACTTTTAATTTTTGCCCCCCCCCCCCCCCCCTTTTATCGGGCATATTTTATTGAAAATAAATTAAAATATGTAATAAATTCTCTTTCAATGTGTCTGGATTTACTTTATATATAACTACTCCAAATTTCAAATCGGTAGCTTAAGTAGTTCTCGAGATATTTAATGATGTGACAGACAGACGGAGTCGCACCATGAGTTATAGGGTTGGTTTACAGTTTCGAATGTCTAAGTTTCGCAACTGTCTTTGCTTTTGTTTTTCTCATATCATTGTCCCTTGATTAGAATAAAGGGTGAAAAGATAGAATAGCTCTATAATTGTCTCACAGTCGAGACAATCGTACTAGCCGTTAAAAAAAGGAAACGAACCAGACACGACAAAAATACTCCCGCCAGTAATCGTCTGGTAACTCACCGTATTTTCACCGAATGATTAAGATGAACCCGCCACGTGCGTGCCAGATTCATCGCGAACGATCGCCCCTAACTGCCTTAAAAGGAAATAATACGAGCACGAAGGGTTCCTCAACGACGTAGGGTTTGTGACTAACACAATAATGTTGCCAATGTTTATTTTATTGACATGTTCTCGCAAAAAGCCATTTGAAAAATGCATTCTATGGACAGTAATGGACACTCACAACACCAGAGGTGTCGCAAGTGCGTTGCCGCCCTTAAAGTAAGAGTAAGTACGCTCTTTTCTTGAAGGCTTGAAGGTTGTACCGGTCCGGTAATAAAAAGTAAAAGGTAAAGTAAAGTGGATAAAAGGTAAGGTAAAAGGTAAAGTGGTGTTCAAAAGAAACGGGAAATAATGTACCATTTGTCACATTTATAACATTTGTCACATTTATAACATTTGTCACATAACCTCGTATTATTAAGACATTTGTTTTTACTGAGATATGAATGAATAACACATATTTTAACTAAAAATTAATTCGATTGCGTGAAAATTTGTGATAAGTATGTTCGTACTTGAAAAGTGCGTGAATACGAAGCAATGAATGTAAATCGGGTTGTTTAACTTATTTCCCATTTCTATCATTGATCACCACTGTATAACATACTACCCGCCTACTTTAGCATATAAAAGGTAATACCAATACTTATTTATTCATACTACGAAGTCTATAGGCAGTCTAAATATGTGAGAGGTATGGAACGTACCCCTAAAATCGCACAAACGTTATTGAAACGCCTTATGAATTTATGTCAGGCTTAACTGTGCACTATAGAAGCCACATTGCCTTAATTTAAAAGGGCATCGTGACCCTTGTTTGTTTTGTTAACATACGTTCTTTTGTTGCTAAACTGGGAGGGCCCATTAGCAAGTCAATGATGCTCGTCTGACAAGCGGTTTCATTTCGAGGGTGATATGATATGTTATTTGGAGGGCGGGATTCGCACTGCAGTTTAATGGGATTGATTGAGAATTGTCATATTGCCCCTAATGAATGACTTTTCTTCCCTCTTCTTTATCAGACATCCCTCATAACATAATCACCAAATACCTAAGATATTAGAAATGTTTATTTTCCTGATTAGGAAAATACCGAAGAAGGTCGCGAATTTATTTTTATGGTAAACAGAGGGATTTAGAAAAAATGGTCTTATATTTTTATACATAAGCCTAAAATCGTATAACAACCATTTCTTATACCTGTACCTGTACATATACAAATGAGCTTCCGCGTAAAAAGCGAGTCGTGTAGGTATAGATATTTGTATGATTTGGTATCCGATTTGATAATTGCTCGTTAAAATATTAATATTATATACGACGACTGCATAAGATTATTTGCTTGATATGTATTGTATCGAGATATAGTAAATATACAGGCAATTTTAAATAGTAGGGCGACATCAATAAGTAGCGCCATCTGTCGGCGAATAGAAGAATAGCTGCATTAGCTCTTCTCGTTAAGATTTAATTTCATAATCCGCGAGCGCACAAAACTGCTCACCAGTGTCACGTAATCGAGTTTGTAAACAGTATTTAATTTTAGTTAATTCCCCGAATTCCCCCACGTGGCCGCTGGCGCCAACCGCTGCCAAATCTGGGTGACTATTACTCACGAGATGATGTTCTAGCTTGAGTCAACGCTCCGGAACCTGACGCACACTTCCGAGAAACATTTACTTCCGCGTTTGACCTGCGTACTGTACAGGTCTGGGATAAAGTAGGCTACTGTCGTATTTAAGTACTCACACATATGATGTGTTTACAATTGCATTAACTTCTATAGAGTCCGACTATGCTAAGTTTCATAGATTTTGATAGCACAGACTGTGAAAGTGTTTAGTTAAATGTCATAATTTCATAGAAGTTTGATGTCTTTTCGTCCGACATACTTCAGTGCCTCAAGACGAAAGTTTTCAATCAATGTGTGTTATCGGTGATGACTTACGGCGCCGAAACGTGGTCCTTCACTATCGGCCTCATCTCAAAATCAAAACACAAAGTCGCTTAGCGAGCTATGGAGAGGCCTATGCTCGGAGTTTCTCTACGTGATCGAATCAGAAATGAGGAGATCTGTAGACGAACTAAACTAAAGTCACCGACATAGCCCTCCAGATTAGCAAGCTGAAGTGGCAATGGGCAGGCCAAATTGCACGCAGAGCAGATGGCCGATGGGGTCGAAAAGTGGTGGGTGGAGACTTCTCGTTTGAGTTATATGAAAATCAGTTTTTGGATTTGTGCAACCGGACTTAACTCTAATAATAAAGGAGCTACGCAGTGGAGTCGTAGATCCGTAAAAGATCTATTGTTTTAACTATGAACATTTATTTTGATAACATTCGTAACTAGTTGTAATTTGTCAATATCGCAATCAAAACAGCTGTTGGAAGACTTGAAAGGAGCTATGCGATGCAATTGTCCAAAAATCGGGCTAAACGAATTTATTGTCACTACTTGCGATATCTTCGGGCCATTCCGGCGTCATTTGACGGCAAATATGTAGAGCCCGTATTTAAGTCCCTTGCAAGAAAAAAAAAACAACCAGTGTTAAAAAATACTTAAACAAAATCCATATGATAGGGACAGCGCATAATTAATCTACCTAATTCATTAGCTATCGGCGACCCCCTGGCCCTGACACACGCCCCAAACATCTTGTTTTTCCGAGGCACGCTCCAAGCATTCTTGGCAACACGGTAGGATCCGGCAAAAAAAAACGTTAATACATTTTCGGTTGCTACGTAAATCCAGTTGGACATTTGTGCTGCTAATTTTGTAATTCTAACTAGCAACTCGGCCATCATATTTCATCTGCCAAATTTCGAAGCGAGTGACCCCTGACACACGAGGTAGTAATTTTGTTTTTGGCACACTCCAAGTTCCGAGCATTCTTGGCAGCACATCCGGATCGCGGATCCGGTTATTATTCACAAGTCTACTCGATTCTAAAGGAATTTCCTAATATTACTTGACCCGGGATTTGTAACAACTACGCATAATCAGAGACCCAAAACTAAGCTGGTAGTTTCTCATAGCAACATTCGTAATGCGATTGGTGAGATTTGTGGAGGGACATCGCGCGTTTGATGACCGTGAATCACTCCCATTAGCCCGGTGATGCTTTTTGGCAGGTCTATAATAAATTCTTAAGTATTTGTTATTGTGGGCACGCGAGCGAAACGGCGTGATTCAAAGTTTAGACATTTTATAACGTAATCGGAATTATTGAGGCGTTTTCTCATTTCGTATGGACCAAAATTATCAACATACTTACTTACGTATACTAAAGATTTGTATGAAAACGTATATAACGGTCCTCGGAATTCTTGTAAGTACAAAACGGATCCTTTTTCACCGCACCGCTTTTAAACGCAATAGCTCCGACTAAACTAAGTTTAACTGTCTAACTGTGAAAGTGTTAAGTAAACGTCATGATTTCATAGAAGTTTGACGTTTAAAATAAAACTTTAAATGTTTGACAGTAGTTTGCTTGGAAAAGAAACGGGGTCTCACTCCAAGATATTGAAGCCTTCGGAATTTTAAATTTGTCTAATAATAAAACAATTTTTTTTCGAAATATATACAGTAAGTGTAACTTACCTAACTACCTACCTCTACCTACCTTAAATCTAAAATAGGTGCTTGAGGCATTGTACCTAGGATGCTGGCGGCATTTCCTCGTTGTATCGCAATGCTGATACGTTGTGCGAGGAAGCCAGGTTCGGTCACCAGTAACATCAACCAGATTTGGAGTAAATGTTGTAAAATGGAAATTCAAGGCCCGTCCAAAATTATTTTAACTATCGGTAAACTCATGGTTAAAATTAAAATGGAAATTCAAATTATTTTAACCATGGGTTAAAATAATTTTGTAGGTAAATTTACATAATTTATGACTAGAAACGTTAGTTATGTGACTATCTGCGATTAGCTTATCTTGATTGGTTCCGATATCCAGTCCCCTCTGAAAATATTAGCAGGGACAGAGGGACAATAATGAGCCACCATTACGTTGTAGATTACCCCGTTTTTGGGCCCTTTCCTGCCTTTTTGTGTCTCTTGGGGCCTGGGGGTCAACATTTACACTTTATCTCAACGCATTTATTACGGAAGTAATGCAATCCATTGAGATTATTACTTTTGAGATAGAAGTATTTTAACAGTATAAATAAGTATCATTTTACTTTATTTTTCCACCTATTTTAGATAAATATCAAATATTAACATCTTTACATTTTATGGTTATTTGATAACAATTAAAATTATTTTAACTCCATGTAACAAAATGTCTTGTAAAAGCTGCTCTCTCACTACGCGTCTCGTCTATCTTCTATGTGTCTCGTATAATTATCTGCACAAATGTGTCGGGAATCGATAAACTGTTGCTCCTCTATTTCCTTAGCTAAGCGATGTGAACAGAACAGACGTAATCTCAATAACAGTCAATAAGGGACAACCAATACCACCAATCATGCACTGGGTCGCACATAAGGAAAATGAGCCGCATAACTAGAACCGATGCAATATTGGATGCGCTCGCGCCGCCTGAGCAAAAAAACACATTCCCACCACTGACAGCTTATTCTCGTTGCTTAATGACAAATTAACCAGCATAACATGACTCCGATCCTAAAACTCACGTATCTAATCAGAGATCACGCTTATATTGGAACATCGCCTCCGCTCGGAAAGCGATGAACAGATGACCTATAGTGGCCGTCACAAATGTCCTAGGTAAGCTTGGACACTAACGCGCTTAAGACCTTTTCTGACCAATACAATTACACAAATAATTTCCCATTTAGTCTTACCCCAATAGCATTAAGGTCTACTATAATCGTCAGATATTGCGTGTCTTGCGGAGCGGGCAGTGACCGGACATGCGCCTGAGCAAGGTCACACACCTATAGTAAAAGACAAAAGAGCGCATGTCACTATGAGATTCTTCCGTACAAAGTTTTTTAGAATTAGAGCAGAGCAGTCTATGCGTCGAGCGCATTCTTAAGTCTTCCCAATAAAAAGAGGTCACGCATTTTTGCATTAAGTTTTTGGAATCAACGGGTCCTGGGAATGTTAATAAAAGAAATGCACTTCTTATAACTGCATGTGTGTCCGATAGGATTGCGTTATTAACGGCCAATTCTCTTTTAAATTTGTTGCGACTATGCATTTATTTAACTATATAATACACCCCCATGGTGTATTATTTAGTTAAATAAATGCAATTTCTTCAAAAAAGGAGTGTAAGTACAAGCTATTAATGACTCGGTAACGCTCATGTGACACCCCTGGAATTGCAGGTGTCCATGGGATACGGTGAACGTTTTTCATTAGGCGGGCCGTATGATTGTTTGCCATTGCCACCGACATCGTATAAAAAAATATTATTGGAAAGGTAACTTTGAATGTAAAATAAAGACCTATCACTACCGTCCGTAGACTTTGCCCCTTGGATATGAGTAACATGGAAACAAGGTCAAACTATCTCTTTTTAAAAGTAAAATTTCGGGAATCATTCGTCATCCATTGCACAAGTTCAGTGGAAGAATTTTAGATGCGCGTGAGTCATGTATCTGTGAAGATCGAAATCGGAAGCAATTACTTCCGTACAGCGGAACGTCATAGTTCCTGAAATTGCGCTGCGCTGGCGCATGGCGGGAAAACCCCTGCGCACTGACGGTTGTGTAGCATTCATCTTATTTTGGACATTTCGCTTTAATGCCCAACGTGGAAAGAAACTTTCTAGAAACTATAATTATCTGTCTATAAGTACCTACACCGCTAAAACAAGTGAATTTTTACTATTGATTGTTTATTTTACTAATGATTAATATATTTTACTTGTTTCTACAAAAAAATCTCTCTGTGTAGTAGATTAGATTTCTAGTAGTAAAATTCGTAACATAAAATATTTTTTTGAACATAATAAATGTTGAATTGAGTTGCCGGAAGTTTTACACGTTACGAGTAAATGTCTTTTTTTGGGAATTGAAATTTGAAATGTCGAAAAAATTTGAATAGTAACATATATAACTATAGGTATGTGCTATTAAAATAACTTACCAACTTGTGTAGAGTCTGTTTGGAAATAAAAGATTCGTTGTTTGATTTAGCTCCCATTACGACTCTCTTTCCGCACAGACTCTACCTACCTATTTCTAGAAAGTAATCATGATATTTTAGTCAGTGACTGATGTTGCTACTAAATATTCGTTAAAAAAGTAAGTCCGTAAGTCTATTAACATTAAAGCACCATTAAGTAATTCTACGGCAGGCGGCGGCGTTACGTTTTCTGATGTGATAAGTAAGCAATCGTCGAGTAAGCAAAGCAAAGGTGGTGGTTGATGTGAGATTTTAGCTACGGGCGAGGTAACGCAACATTATGAATGACTAATATCACGATCAAAATTGACTTTCATTCACATTATGTAATAGTTTTTAGTCAAGTTTGGCTGAAGCCTCTGGCTATTGCTGTTAGTCCAATCGCAGCCGAGCATCTTAATAAACCAGTATAAATTGATATTCAATTGCGTATTAATGGTTACAGACCACGAGTTCCATGTTGCACTGGGTAACAGGGCGATGAGAACCAGCGCAAGCGCACATGCGCGTAATTACGCTCGTAGCGGTTCCACGAAGCCTGTGCCTGACTCATGAATGGACGGGATGAATGGCGATGACTCACAGTCATTCATGAGAGCGCCGCGGTCGCCGCCGCTCGGCGTTAGATGGCGCTGTGGCATGGAATGCGATGCGTATCTTCAGTATCATCATCATCACCGCTAGACTTTTTTTCGAATTAGAAAACAAGGGTCAAATGTGCCGCTACTACGCTACTTTATTATTTAATAATGTGCCTACATTATAGTTGACTCTGACTATCTATTCATATGAATAGAAAAAAGCTGCAAACTTGCTATGTAATTTTCAATGTTGATTGGTTTTTATCCTTGTTTGGCTTTATATTTGTAAATTTTGCAGTAATAGCCGCTTAAATAAATTCTATACGGTGTCATAATGGTGGGCGTTATTAATTTTTAACATTTTTGTTGTCCAATAATCTTTATTTGCTAAATTTGAATTTTTGATGTATTTTCTATTCAGAATCGCGATCTCTTTCCATCCTAATAGCAGACAAAACGTGTCCCAAGACGGTTTTTCCATTTCGGCACAGATTCCATTTCACAGATTTAATGTAGGTATGGAAATTATAAGACAATTTTTTTTCCTACTATGATTGGAAAATTAAACACTTTAGAACGGATTAATCGCGTTTATTAACACCATGATTCTACGTTTCGAGCCCTTTACAGCACTCGTTTTCACAGGGTTAAGATGATGACTGAGAGAATGCGAATTCTCCCCGTCAATCAAAAAACTAACTTTTTTGATTGACGGGGAGAATTCGCATTCTCTCAGTCATCATCTTAACCCTGTGAAAACGAGTGCTGTAAAGGGCTCGAAACGTAGGATCATGGTGTTAATAAACGCGATTAATCCGTTCTAAAGTGTTTAATTTCAATGAATAACAATCGCGGTAACAGAAGACAATATTATGATTGGAAAAGTTCGCGATTCTGCGTAGAAAACAAATAAAAATTTGTAATTTAGCACAAAATTATATTGTAGTTCGACATTCCGGCACGTTTTATACCTATAGGTACTTAATTCGTAGGCTCCTAGAGTCAATTAAGTAAGTATTCATTATAAAGCTTCTCTTTAGACTCTCTTGGGTCCCTGAGCCAAATTAGTTAGTTAGTTAGTTATAAAGCTTCTGCTTAATACACATCCAACATACATTACTACATAGTATACTATGTGTCTACGTCTGCTTTAGCAAATAATTCGAAGATTTGACGTTGAGTTTTACGAAGTGACTGCCATCTGAGCTTCCAACCCTAGGCCTTATTGGGAGTAGTCCGGTTTCCACACGATGTCTTCCTTCAGGAAAAAGCAAGTGGTAAATGATACTTTGTCCATATTATGTTCCGAAAAAGTCATCGGTAGGCAGGGTTTGAACCCACGACCTTCGTATTGAATGTCGCATGACATGATCTTACCGCTAGGCCACCGACTCTTCATAGATAACCAAGCATCGTTTTATCTGACGAGTATGCTCACCAATCTCAACATTAGTCATACAATAGATACCAAAATAAATTTAATCATATATGTATATATATATATATATATATATATATATATATATATATATATATATATATATATATACATTTAATTGATTGTGATATCTCATTAAGATTGAGAGAAGCACAGATAGTACAATGAAGACTAACGAAGTCACTTTAAGTATCAAAATCTCAAAGCTATAAAATGCTCGTTTTTGCCTTCTTTTTCTTCCTAGCGTTAACCCGGCACATGATCTGTCTCAGGGAGCTTGGGGGTCCGCTTTGGCAACAAATCACAATAAGTATTTGGCGTAGGCGCTAGTTTTACGAAAGCGACTGCCATCTGACCTTCCAACCCAGGGGGTAAACTAGGCCTTAATATCACTAAGGTACTTACTGTATGGGATGGCGACCGTGCTGGGCGCTTGATGGTCAGGCAACGGCGGCGGCGGCGGCAGGCCGGCGGCCGCGCAGCGCGCGTGCTCGAGATGCGCGCGCAAGAAACGCGCCGATTGCTCATTTCCTGCGCACACCTGTAAGCACACATTACCAATGATCCCAACAGTAAAGATGAGATAGTCTGCTAAGTGGTTTCCAATTTTTGAAGAGTATGAAAACGTTGTAAGAATAGGGGAAATACATGGTGATTTTTTATGCACTGACCAAACTCTAAATAGTCTAAATAGTAAATGATGTAAGTATCTAATCTACCTACCCTTTATCTACATAGGTCATACTAAACAGCTTTAATTATGGGGGCCTGTGCCGAAATCGCGAAAAAAATCTGGATGTCCCATACAAATTGGCAGCATGTGTCATGCTGCAGTGTCTGAAACTGCAACATATTTTTTCACGATTCTGGCATTGGCCTCATAAAAAGTTGTCCGGTGTGACCTATAGGTACATTCACTAATGTATAGGTCACACCGGACAGTGGCAGAAAAATCAGCCTGTATAAACATTTCTATAGAATAGTGTGCGCTGTGTACCTGCAGCCACTGCTGATCGGTGAGCGCCAGCAGCGCTGCGCCGGAGTCGGGCAGCAGGTGCGTCCGCGGCGCGCACACGCTAAACGCGCGCGCCGCCCATCGCACCCAGCGTCGCACGTCGCGTCCGTCCCATTTCACCGGATCTGTAACATAATATGATTTAGCTATAATAACATTTTCACAGATAAGAAATTTGTTATTTAATAGTACATTATTGCAGAGGCCGGGAAACCGAATTTCGTGGATGAGTATTTTTTGTCGGACGAAGCGAAGCTGAGTTCGACAAATTACATACGAATCCACGAAATTCTATTTCCGTCCGAGGCATATATAGTGCTTTTCTCCAAACATGAAAGGAAATAAAATGTATTCTACAACAGTGTATGTGACTGTAACTGTAAATATTTCATGTTATTATGAAACTCGGCTGACGCCTAGTTCAGCTTTAATAAACCCACACTCCAGTTTTAATGCATTTTGTTATATGAAGGTACCTATGTGTAAGTACATAAACTAACATTTTATTTAATTATTCAACTAAAGTTTCTATACTTCGTTTTTTTTAAGATTCGAATTATCTGTTAAACGGTTAAACAAATAAGCAGTGGCCGTAAACCTTCCTTCTTCGATTTCGGCCGATATCAGTGAATTTCTAGGAACTTATGTACACACGCGTTCAGAATTGCATGCAATGGGCAGTTTATGAATGAATTCATTCATAAATTGCCCATGCAATTCTGAACGCTATTTGATATTTACCGATAGCTGAAAGCATAGTTTTCACATTTATTTTTAATCTTAGAATATAAATTAACTAATAATATGTTTCTTCTCTGTTCACAACACTGAACAATGTATGTATTAATGAAACATGATAATAAGTACGTAATATTTATTAACTCGTTTCCACTGTTCGATCCGCAGAATGTGCCCGATAAAAATCCTTATATATCGTTCTGCAAAGGTCTTTCTAATGCTAAAAAAAACGAAGTATAATGCGTGTCGATTATAATAACTATTAAACTAAAATAAACCCTTAAGAAGAATAACATTTTCAGTTTTATTGGACCTGAAACGTGAAGTTGCCCCCCTCTACTCATTTATTACTAAAATACACTATATCTATTAAAACAATGGGTCAACCAAGACTAAGATATCTACTTATAGAAAATTGGATCCCGAAAATAGTGGCGTTAGGCCTAAATGTGTCGGCGCTATCTGCCGATGCCTATGTAGCTAAGCTACCAGTGTACCTACATTGCCTAGGTATTTCTGATAACAGCATTAGAAGTTCAATATATGTAAAACTGAAATCTAATTGGTATTTTTTTTCAAAAGCGTAGTTATACATTTTTTATAAGTAAGATGAATTTTCAGCAGGTATTAAGTGGCGAAAATCTCGAGTCGAGTAGGTAAAAGGGTTTTTTCAGGAAAGCTAAGTATTTCCATAGCTGCCTTTCATGGCTACTCAGAACCTTTAAATAATAAACAGCTGTGTATGAACTAGATTTAAACCAAAACTTCAGCATGGAATTCAAGCTTTTTTGAATATTATGTAGACTTACGATGGTTAGTACCTGGATCTTTACCACGAATGATATACTGCTAAATCGACATCTTGCTCATTTCTTTGCCATTTAGGTAAATTAACTACCTATAGAGATGTCGACAATCTCTTTTATTAGGGTTCCGTAGCCAAAATGGCAAAAACGGAACCCTTATAGTTTCGTCATGTCCGTCTGTCCGTCTGTCCGTCTGTCCGTCTGTCCGTCTGTCACAGCCGATTTACTCGGAAACTATAAGTACTACAGTGATGAAATTTGATGGGAATATGTGTTGTATGAACCGCTACAAAATTATGACACTAAATAGTAAAAAAAAGAATTGGGGGTGGGGCCCCCCATACATGTAACTGAGGGATGAAAATTTTTTTTTCGATGTACATACCCGTGTGGGGTATCAATGGAAAGGTCTTTTAAAATGATATAAAGTTTTCTAAAAAACATTTTTCTTAAAGTGAACGGTTTTTGAGATATCAGCTCTCAAAGTCGTAAAAAGTATGTCCCCCCCCCTCTATTTTTATAACTACGGGGTATAAAATTCTAAAAAAAATAGAGGTGATGCATGCTAATTAACTCTTTCAACGATTTTTGGTTTGATCAAAGTATCTCTTATAGTTTTTGAGATAGGTTGATTTAACTGTAATTTTGGTTAAGTTAAAATTAATATTCATACATAAAAGTACAAGGCAAAATATCGGGAGAGTTTAGGCTCCATTCACCAGGTGTATAAATTGACATAATAAGTTTATTATATTTGCTGCTACGGAACCCTTTGTGCGCGAGCCCGACTCGCACTTGGCCGGTTTTTCAACGAAGTTTTGCTTAAACCGCGCCATAAATGCAGCCATGATTTAACCTATTATGTTACCTAGTTATAGGCAGTTTGAATCATGAAATTGGTTGATATTTGGATTTTATAAAATATACATCGGTAAAATATTGTACTATTGTTGTTTTATGATGAAACTATACATAACAAGTAAGTAGTTTTTTCGTGTATTTGTGACCTAACATAATACCAAACATCTATTGAAAAAAAGTAATTTAACTGATTTGACCTCGCAACAGTCGCAACTATCTTCCGCCGGGCCATCGCGAAATGATTCATAGGTAAGTCAACATTAACTTATTTAATTACTTCTTTGTCGTCAAAAAGCCTTCACTATGATCTATTTACTACTGCTAACATATTACATGCTATATAATCCGGGTTTAATACTTAACAGGGCACTAAAATACTGATCACAGTGATCATTATCACACCTCACTAATAATCACTAGGCCTTAACATAACCTTAATAAAATTCATCTGCTATCCCTTTGGTCTAACAATTATTATATCAATTAAGTAGGTCATACTTTTATCACAAATATTTTTGATCAAATCCGAATCCATTCAGGGTCCAAATAGGGTCGTCGAACATTTGAGACACACACACACTTGTTGCAAATCCCATCCATTGCAAATACCGATTACGAGCGTAAAGTAGAAGTGATATAGGTAACTAGTGCTCGACGCTACACTAGTATTCGACATGGGCACTTTATTTCAAAGTTATATATTTAGGTAAAGTTTTAACAACAAAGATAAAAAATAAACATTATGGTACAATCTTACACAAATCGACCTGTTATTTTCTGTTTAAATATAAACCTTGTTACTCTCACATAAAGTGGCCATGTCGAAAACTGATGCAGCGTTGAGCACTAGTATACCTATGTAAAAACGTCAACGGTAAAATCGTACTAGATCATAGGTCACATTAAATCTCATCACACACTGGTCAACTTCAATTTCTGAAATGGTTCTACGGCTGAACGCATCGTCATACCAGAAGGCACCAGCACCTCTTCGTCGTCCGGGGAGGCGTGCGCGGGGACATGCCCAGGCGCAGGGGGCGCGGGCTCCATGCACGCATCGCGGGGGGCCAGGGTGGTGTCGCCGCGGATGGTAGCCGAGGACTAGCGCGCGGGCGCCACGCACGGCCTATATAGAGTGACGGGGGACGCGTCATCGTGGTGACGTCGGAGGCGCACCGCACACTGGTTGCGGTGTTCAATGGTGAGCCAAAAACAGAACTGACTAATAAATATGAAATTAATCGATAAGCCAGAGTTAGTAAGTACCTTTGTATCTACAGCTGCTTTTGCCGAAAGTTGACTGCCAGAGAATGGTCTATAGTATCAAGTCCGCCTTTTGCACGATGTATTAATTTCTGCAACTAAGATTCACATATATATTACACGTATACACACACAAACACACACATTAACACGGACACACACATACTCACAGTATTCACACACATTATTATTACTGTAATTAATTAATTTAGTGTTATATTGCATGCATTTATTTCACTTTATTTTATTTTTATTTTGTTGTTATTTTTCTTTCAACTTGAACTACTTTTGTTAAAAACGGCCTTCATACATCAGTATGTCAAACTCTATCGGTAAATCATGTTTTTTCGGTTTCCAAGATACAGGCTGTGCCTAGTTTGGGGCCGAAGGATATTTTTGATATTGTGATTCCTAATTCTTGCTACTGTTTGTTAATTTTGTATGTTTTATTAATCTTTGTATGCTTTCATTTCATTAAACTTTAAACTTTCAAGATTCAATTCGTACATTAATGACCTACTAACTTACAATATAGCCATTTTCAATGGGTTTAATATTATGTTGAAGAAGCAAATATGGGCCATAAAATAGGGATCTAGCCTCGAAGCGCAGGAAATTTTTCAAATAGAGTTTGGAATCTCTAAAAATAATAATAATAAAGATCTCTAAAAAAATCAATAAAATGTCTAGTTAATTAATAGGTACCTACTTTAAGCACCACTTGCGCCTACCTAGGTTAGCCAACTAACCGGGAGTTAGCTATCAAATTCCGTACTAAAAAACGCTAAACTCCGAGTTACTTGACAAACCCCGGTTGGTGCAAGTGGCGCAAATAATATTTGAACTTTTAACCAACTGGGCGAGCTTTTTGCGCTGCACGGCTGCCGGCAAAACCAGTGTGCGTCGCGTAAGGAAAACGTTTTCTTGGAACCATTGTAACTACTACAGTCTGCGCTGCGCGGGCGCAGCGAGCTTACACAGAGCCGAGCGCTAATTAAAAGTAAAAAAAACAACGCTTTGACATTTGAAGCGAACCATAAGCACGGGACGGAACGGGAAGGGACGGGGCGGGACGGGAAAATCTGTCATATTCTTTAGAAAGAATCACGTAATAGCTCGGAGCCCTCGGATTTCACGTGACGCTTGCTATAGAAATTTACAGATTTTCCCGTCCCGCCCGTCCCGTCCCGTCCTAGTGTGAGTCATCCTTTAGAGATAATTTAAATCACTAAGTGTTGAATTATATTGTTACGGTGTGTTTTTTTTCAGTTAGGGATAGTGTTTCTATTCAGAGGAGTCAGAAAGCAATATCCACGATGCTGTTGTGGATTTTAAGCTTCAAGAGTCTTCAATTTCGACTGGTTTACCTTTAATAGTAGGCAGGTATCTCTTCTTCTTCTTCTCAGTCGGCATCTTCATTGCGGAAGGTTTTAATTTGAGTAACAGTTATGTTTTTACATAGGTTTTAGTAAAAACTGTACGAATGGTGCCAATCTTTCTCTATTCACCAGTTATCTTCAAATAATCTCGAAGGTTATTCATCAACCCTATTAGATTCCGACCTGGGACTTGTTTTTGGTAAAAACAAAATAAATACAAATGGATTAGTATAGAAAACTTTTTACTAGGTAGATAACTAAAAATTAAAAAGATTATATTAATTAGAGATTACAAATGTCGTAAATAAAATGGTTTCCCATCGTATTTTGACGGTAATGCCCGAATTGATCTATTTATCTAAATTCAGTCGGTTGAGATAGCATTGACAGCAAGATTAGTAGAGTATGCTACTACTACTGCAATTGACAACATTTCATATTTTGAAGTTTTCCATTTTATGAGCTAATCAGAAAATAGAAGGCATTTTAAGCGACACGTGTTTTTTCTTTTTCATGATAACTCAATTTTTAATATAAAAAAACAATTTTTAAATGTCGCTCATTCTAAAAGAGCGTAAGTGGATGATGACGTCACTTTTATAACGGAATCCGGGGCAAAGTAGTTAATTTAAAAAAAGTTATCTATGACATTGACACTGATAGTTGTCAAAAGTGGCGGTTAGGTTATTGAGATAGATTTGTATTTTGCTAGTTTTGTTAGCGGTTTGTAATTGTTAAGAACTATTAACAAAAAAGATATAAAGGTCATTTAATACGTTTAAAACGATGGCATCAACTAGTAAAGGCTGTCAACTTTGCCATTAGTAAAATATTGCTTTATGTCAGGTCAGACTGTAAAAACAACTCTAAAACATGGTCTGAAAACCATTTTTTCTTCGTTCCCGTTAAGAATCGAGCAGAATGGTGTCATGCAGCAGGACTAAAAGGCACACCATCCAGTAATATTTGATGAACATTTAAATGTAAGTATTCTTTGTTTGCTTTCATAAAAAACAGATCACAACAGTACCTTACCTAAGAAGATAACATCATGTTTTGTATCATTTCAGTTGGAGGAGAACTTGGAAAATTATATCTGTTGGAAGACTATGAAAGAGACAACAAAGGTACCTAAATGCAAGACTCAAGACCTATCTTCCAATGTTTATAACACCATTATGTGCAACATCAAATTCAAATATAAACCAACAGCAATTTGATACTTTTAATGAAGCAAAAACTGACCTACATGGTTGTCAAAGTGTGCAGTGCTCTCCTGAAGCCACAAGACTCAAATTAATGTAAAAATGTCACATCATACAACCCTCATCGTCGGCAGAGATTTTATGATGTCAATTATAAAGAAAATGCCAATGACTTATTTGGAACTCCCATGTAAATATTATTGGATTATTGCCTTTCTATCAAATAATGCAGTCATTGAATTAAACATCATAACAGTTTATAAAATAAGAAACAATGATACATTCACTAAAATGGCTGACTTATTTCAAACCCTCAGAGTCCATATTTACAAATTTCTGAAAACACATTCAACAGAGAACAAGTTTGTCAATACTTTAGGTGATGCTGTACTTGTGGCCTGCGGATTGATAAATATACAATCTCCTATAATAAAAAATATGTAATATTTCTGTGTTTTATTTTTCTCATTACATTATAGTAATGTTAGGTATACTATGGTATTAGACATTTACTATGTAAGTATTTTTTTTACTTTAGTAGTCTGTAGGAACCTTCTACATTTGAGATTCTTATTTTCTGTGAAAATGTTAATCATATTAACATCCAAAAAAATTTACTAAATCAAAACTTAGAAACAGTACTTATTGTATGTATTAACTTAATACATACAATAAGTACAGTTCCTAAGTTTTAATATAGGGCACCCGAGGACAGAGGGGATGTTATAAGAATATTAATATCAATGAAATAAAAACAGTATGGTTGTTACATGAGTAAAAGAAATAATTTATTCAATACATTTTAGATTATCATTTCAATTACTTACTAGTAAGTAATTAACACTTTTCCTGCTTCTCGTTTAACTTCCACATATCCTATAGCATATTCGACATAGGAAGAACAAGAAGACAACTATGTTTTGGCCCTCTGATTTCAGCTGCATTATAATTATCACTTGTCATTGTGTACTCCATCATCATCAATGCTTCTACATCTACACACGGCAGGTTGGTGCTATCAGCGAAAAGCCCTCTGAGGGATTCATTGATCCAGCAATGCCAAGTTCGTAATAAAGTAGGTTATATGTTAGGTATATCGGAGTCCAGTGAGAAAGTGCCAAGTCGTTTATGATATTCGAATACGAGCAAATTAATGAATTTAAAAGAAATGATAGCGTTGAGTATTTCAAATTATGTGACAACTGAAATATCAAACCAACGTCTGACATGATAAACGTCAAACGTCAAACTTTTTAATATTTCACTCTCTATCACAAGACTAAGGACTTTCTCGATTATGCTATAAAAGTGACGTCATCACCCGGTTTACACTAATTCACGATTTTCTTTAAAATTGACTAACAAAAAAATCCAAAAATATTTTTTTCGAGTTCTTCATACATGTTTACCGAAATGGTTTTTGAATTGGCATCATTTAAAAATATGAAATGTTGTCAATTATTAGACCCCATATTGAGTACTGCTGTCACCTTGGGCAGGAGAGGTACACCTGTAAGTACAAGATTTTAATGCGTCGGAAACGCGCATGTGACCCCCCTGGAGTTGCAGGCGTCCATAGTCTACGGTGACCGCTTTCCATCAGGCGGGCCGTATGCTTGTATGCCACCGTCGTGGTAAAAAAAATATGTTGGTTGTTACAGCTTTTCCTGAAACTCATAGTACCTAGCTACTGGACTGGGATTGATGCAGTTATGACATTACAGTATCTACTGGTTCATACTAGATGTGGGCGCCGCGCCGGTAGCCGTGCAGGGCCCGTCGGGGCTCCTGGTGCTGTCATAGTAATATTGGTTTAGTAACGCTGGTCGTTTCCTGCGATACATATATTAAACGCATTTTAGAACAATAACAATATTGTGTACTGTGTAGATACAAATGCAAACCGTTCCGACTAGAAAACACTCACTCACTAGTGGGTCTGTGAGCTGTAGACCTTGCCAAATGGTATAGGCACAAAATCCCGCCATCCTACAAATATCCAAAAACTAAATCGAAAAAAAATAATGTGTAATTAACGAACTTGATTGTCGAGGAGAACAAATGGACAGACACACAAAAGCATTTTAGCCCTAGCTAAAACGGAGACGCTTCAACGTGAAACAAACAAGTTTGGCCCACTTGAACCACCCAGGGTTAGCCGCTAACCCGGAGTTAAGCTGTCATATTCCATAGAAAAAGTGCCTAACTCCGGGTTAGTTGGCTATTTAACCACGGTGGTGCAAGTGGCCCTAAACCTACGTAGATATTTACAATGCAAGCGCTCATTTCACAATTATTTTCCGGTTTTTTACCTTAACTTTACTGCAATAATAATATACAAATTTTGTTTTTGTAAGGTATCGCGTTCATAATTGCATGGGTAGTTTATGAATGAATTCATAAATATATTGCCCATGCACCTTTGAATGCATTGCATACGACTACGAACTTACATTATTATGTATATTTGATCATAAATCTATGAATCAAAGAAATAGGACGAACTTATGACAGTGTTTTATGTACATCTTCATATCTTCCATGATGTAGATATTATACTGTCATAGGTTCGTCCTATTTCTTTGCCTTTAAAGATACCTATATGATAATGTAATTTGGGCCTTATCAGTGCATTTTATCCAATACTGCATTTAGTGCAACTTTCATTAGCCCTCTGACAGAATTTGGTGCTTACATTTTCGTGTTTATAATGTATCTTGATTTAATCATTGCCAATTTGAGTGCACATTTTTTAAATTGAAACGCAGTTTTATTTGTATAATTAGATAAAGGCATATTCCTCAGAAAGAAAGGAAAAGTGGAAGAAATCATGACATCGGGCTCATCGCTCTTCCAACTGAGCTACCGAGACCACACTCGTGGCCCCGAATTTCTCCACCACATCCCCGTATACGCCTTAGGGGTACCCGCCCGAGGTCATGATCATGAATTGTTCCACATTCCCTTTATTTCTGAGAAATTTAGTATCGTTCGCAGACTGCTTAAAAATAATAGAGTCGAATTTGTCTATGCTAAAGTTTCCTGCACGCCTACCACGAACATCGAAAACTGGCATTGACGGGAAAACGTCTTTGTCACTCCAATATGCAAGTGTGACAGAGATGGAGATACAAATCCGCAATCTTTCGATTTTCGTGGTATAGGCCCTGACCCTTGATCCAACCACGACCTCTTAGCCAAAGTCTCAAGATATTGTTTGAGAGCGTCGAGACTCGTCACTATGAGTCATAGAGAGTAGATAAAAGTATAACCTACTTTTATGTTTATATAAATTGACAACTTGCGTGTTACGAGGTGATAAGATTGCAAGTGGCGTTATTACGTTATTATGAGTCAGAACTCTTACAGTGATCTTATTAGATAGCACTTTATTCATGGTCATTCATGACAGCGGAAGATGTTCTGGTCTACGCAGGCTGCGTCACTATTTATTCGCTCCGCTTTGTCTTATTATCCGTTCATTTTCACATTTACATAATAACCTACTTGGGATGACACGATAACAGACTATATCAGCGTGCGTAGTCAAGATGCCAATCGCTTATCGATATGGCGCTAATCGCCATAGCTGGGCATTAACTCGTTAATCCGTTAATCGTTAATTATCGAAGGTAACACTTTCATTAACGGATTAACGTTTAAGTTAACTATACTCGTAGAATATGTTAACGGAATCATTAACTTCCGTTAAATTTTCACAAGTCCGTTAATCCAGCTTCAAAATATTTACCAAAAAAATACCGCACATAACGCACCGCGCCGCAAAAAACTCGTGTTGTACACTTGGACTGATGATGATAAAACTGCGAGGAAGTATGACAGGTACAGAGTACATCTATCACAGTCAGATCATAATTCATTTGACCTTTCATTACTTAGGGCTAAGGTGATGTACTTACTGATTTATAAAAAAATATTAGGGGACACACATTGCTTGATCGTTGCTATGCTTAGGAGATTCATCATGACATCAAGACCACACCTATTGGTAAGTCCATAAAATTGTAAGGCACGAATCAAATCATTTATTAAATGTAATAAATGTTTTGATTCATGTTTTTTAAGTAGTCTCACTACTATATATAACTTATAAATTGAAAGAAGTCATATACTACAAAAAAAGTGACCAAGGCCCCCGGTGATCGGGTAGCCCAGTGGTTAGGGCGTCTGCCGCGAAAGCAGGAGGTCGCTGGTTCGATCCAGCCCTACTCACCGGGGGCCTTGGTCACTCTTTCTGTAGTATATGACATCTCTTTCAATTTATAATTTAAATTGTCCATTTTTAATTAAACAAATACCATATTAAGTTTTATAGGCACGTTCACAGAGGCACGTTTGAATAATATTATGGACAATACATTTTATTTTACTAATTTTACTAATAACAAATGTTTGTTCCCAATTTTATGAGTTTATGTTTAATTTAGTTTCAAAACATGATTTTATTTATTTCGGCTCAATACGGCATGTTCTTCGGGAAATCGAAAACGAAATAATCCTGAAAGCAAAGCTCCATGATTATGAAAATAAATGGAAACAACGGACTATTATGCAAAACAAAAGCATTAAAAATGATATAAAAAAGCGTGTTATAATAAAAAAATACAAATATTTTTGTTATATTTTATTTCTATATAAAGAGGCTGCATGTACACGCCTTTGCCTACAAAATGCCTTCATCCTTAAATTAAAAAAGTAACTGTCATGTTCTAAAATCGGTGCTCCTTAAGGTACTGATACACATGCATCATTAATAGCATGCTTATTAGCAAGCGGGGAAGTGGGAGGGGCCCCGCTCCCAGTCCCAACTCCTCTTGCATGCATTGCATGCTAATAAGCACAAAGCATGCTAATAATAAACATGTGTAAAAGTAGGTTTATTGGCTAAACTCTTAATAGGGGAGTTGGTCTTCTGATACTATTAAGCCCCTCATTCACGGTAGTAATGAGCATGTGTAACAGTAGCTTTAGTGTAGCGACAGCATTAAAGAGCGATAATGGCGAACAAACGATCGAAATTGTTCACAGTGAAAGCCCAGCATGCCTACCACGAAAATCGAACGATTGCGGATTCGTATCTCCATCTCTGTTACACTTGCAAATTGGAGTGACAAAGAGGTTTTCCCGTCAATGCCAATTTTCGATGTTCGTGGTAGGCGTGCTGTTTCCGAACGATTCCACTTGACTTAACTGTCAGACTACTCCGAATGTCACTGTCACAATGTATTGACACATCTATGGGTGTTGTGTTTTGATGCCAAATTATTTCACGTTTTAGTTAAATTTACTTATTAACTATGGTGATATACGGTGTCTTTATCGTAAGCAAGTCTGGGGGACTCATATACAATTACGACCACAACATCCCAAGAGTGGAAACTGAGAAAACCTTTGGGTTCCCGTTGGATATCAAACTGCAATATGAAAATAAGAAAGTTGTCGTAGTATTTGGGCAAAGAGACGGAATAAACGGTAAGCCTAACCAGCACTTCATCTATAGAGGTCCTGGAGACGTTTCCTACGTATTTTTGTATTACAAACCTTGAAAAACTACTGTAACATCAACTAGGTATAGATTGTTTCCTTACAAACATTTTACAGTTGGACACGTTCTGCTCTCTGTAAATGGTTCTCCTGTAACGGGAAGGACGACAGAAGATGGCAGGGATGTATTTACCATCATAGAAACTAAGGTATTATTATCAACAATAAGTATATTAACACATAAGTACTATATTCATGGTTAAATCTTTGACTAAAACTACAATGTGGAAGCTCAGATGAAGGATTATTGTGGATTATGCATACTATGAGTGGTATGTATATTCAATCCATAATAATTTCCCCTATCCTTCCATCTTTTTTTTACTATTTGCACTAACACCTAATTTAAGTTTAATTTTTAGATTTTAATATTGTTTTAACATATGTATTAACAACCACCTGTGGACAATTTTATATTTGAAAGAAAAATTGAAAAATTCTCCGCGTCGAGCGGGATTTGAACCCACGACCTCTCTGAACACCGGTCAGATCGCTGTGCCAATTGAGCCATCGTGTTAATGTTTCCACTACTTCTTTCATTTGTTTTCATTTGGCAGACGCCTCTGCTTAATACAAAACTAATTTGGACCTATGGATTTTATAAATCTGAAATACATATTTGTTATTTTTTATTAGTTATTTGTCAAGTAAATATGTACTGATTATTTTGTGTTTTCAGGAAAACTACCCACTAAGCTTGAAGTTTGGCAGGCCTCGAGCCACCACAAATGAAAAGATTGTTCTGGCCAGTATGTTTTACCCGCTGTTTGCACTGGCCAGCCAGCTCAGTCCTGTGCCCAAGTGTTCGGGAATAGAGTCCCTCACAGCTGACACATTTAAGCTTTCCTGCTTCCAGACTCTCACAGGTAAGCAATTTATTTTATAAAAATAAATGAGGTACTAGCAATTCAATCGGAATATTTTATTTTTACCGAGGTTATATATTTTCCCTAATATGTGCCGTTCATGCTGTATGATAGCTGTCTGTGAACCTAAAGCAAAATGATGAGTCACGTTAATTATGCTCATACCTGATCAGCATGTTTGCGCAGTCTGGATATGCCAGATTAGCATAAGCCAGGAAATTTGATATATACCCTAGCAATAAGAAACAGCTTATCCTGGCTATCCATCGACTGAGTCAGCAGCTGCATACTGTGCTTATATTTACTGCAGGCAAGAACTAGACAGAAAATTCACTATAACGGTATTAGCCAAACTGAACTTACCTAGTCTAGACTCTAGGATATATAAAAAGATTTAATTTTTTAATTTGGAAATATATATATGTTTCAGGTGTAAAGTTCATAGTGGTAACAGAGCCTACCATGACAGGCAGCGAGGCAGTGCTCAAGCGCATCTATGAGCTATATTCAGACTATGCGCTCAAGAACCCATTCTACTCTCTCGAGATGCCCATTCGCTGTGAACTGTTTGATACGTCACTCCACACGCTACTGGAACTCGTCGAGAAATCGGGCACTAGCAACTTGTAGGATAATTTAGGATAAGATATTTAAAATTGTTTATAAAATATCAATATTTTACACTAGTTTTAATAAGTCTCTCTACTACACTATACCTTGTACTTTCACTTTAACAAAACCACGTGACTCAGCTGTTAGGGAATTATGTAACATCATTGGCTAAACGACCAAGTTGCATGGTTTTGTTTCTTTACATTCTTTTATGCCAAAAGTACAAGGCACAGAAATAAATAATCCCGTATCATATCAGCCGTAGTACAACCCACTGTTGGACATAGGCCTCCCTCATCTCCATGTGTTACAGTTGGAAGCGACCTGCATCCACCATGATAAGATAAGATAAGATACGTTTATTGCACTCATATTTTAAACAATATGAACCCAGTAAGGGCACAGCAAACAATTACAAACAAGTCAAAATTTACTTATAGCTAATTAATTAAGTACTTAGGTACCTAAGTGATTCCGCGGCTTTAATCAGATCATCACTTGCATAACACACTAGCGATTAGCGGACCAGTAGAAAACGTATACAATTTCGCTGCAAACCCGCCGGCGCGATTGCTCGTGTTCAACTCGCCCGCAAATCGCTAGTGTGATAAGGCCCTTCCTTATGCATTGGCATCCAAAACAATTCATTTGTGCGTAATCGCTTAGGTACGAGTATAGCTTGTACGAGTATTAGGGTTGAAGAGTCGGGGAAAAACGTTTTTAATCCTTAAAAAACGTTCAGATTTAATACTTGTTCAGGGTGATTTTACGCACATCATATTAATTTGTGCCCTTTGGGTCAAACACAAAAGGATGTTCGGAATCTTTCCGGTGGACTTTTCAAAAGTTAAGGGCTATGAAGGTTGATTTTCTTATTGAACCCTTATCCACATTAAAAAGTTCTCATTTTTTATTGTAATTGGCATACTATTTGTATGTATATTAGTAAAAAAATATTGAGAAATCTCGATTCAAAAATTAGTCGAAAAAATCAGGCAAAAAATATAATAGGTACAGTCAACTACAAAGATATGAAAACAGCCAAAGTGCCAAATATATGTATCCACGACTTTAATGTTCAGGCACTAAAGTCCTGTATACATATTTTTGGCACTTTGGCTGTATTCATATCTCTGTAGTTGACTGTACATATAAGTATACTAGGTTGTGCCCGCGACTTCGTTTGCCCAATATCTTTATAAATTGTAGCCTATGTGTTATTCTGATGCATAAGCTATATTATTGTAAAGTTTCATTAAAATCCATTCAGTAGTTTTTACGAGAAAGAGTAACAAACATCCATACAAACTTTCGCATTTATAATATTAGTAGGATTATTACACGAAATTAATTCAAGTTATAGGGTAAGAGTAGGTATATAGGCATATTATTCAGTTGGTTAAAATTACCTATAGTTTTATCATAATTTCAGTTGAAATATTTTCAAAGGCGTAAGGTAACCTTCTTATTTATTAATTGTAATAATTGGGTAACGAAAGGTAAAAATGATACGTATCATACAGGTATAATTTGTTTATGGTATCATAATAAGCACAGTTCAGAAAAACAAACAACAAACTGAAGTTAGGCATTGTAATCACTAATTCACACAATAAATCACTATTAAAAGTTTGGTACAACAATCATTAATAAATAGAACACAATAGAATTATATCTATACAGAACTACCAAAATATATGTAATATAATTTAAAATATATTATTTAAATTAGATTCAGACAAATATACATGCTGAAATTCAACTAGCTAAATTAATAAATAAAAATAATGTTTAGTTTAAAATAAAAGAAGGGTAACAAATTAGCCTCAAACCCCAATGCAAGTGTCCAATTAATATACATGTATAGGTACATTTCTGCATTACAGATTTTATGTATTTTGACTTCTAAATATTTTCTTAGGCCGTTACAATCAAACTGGTAAGTATATCATAGTTATTTGAACACAATCTAATTTATACTTCATGTCCAATTGTTTATTATATTATTAACCAACTATATAAACCTGGGACCTAAATATACCTAATTATAAATAGCCAGTTATATTTATATTCTAATTTTATTGCAAAAATACTTACTTACTTAAAAGACATTAGGTAGATTATTATTTATTACAATTGAGATGGAAACTCATCTACGTAAAAATCACATTGTTTAAATTAATATGTAAGTATAGATAATAGTACAGTATCTTGTGTTATTTAGAACTAAACCATAATACACCATGAAAAAAAAAACCGGGCAAGAGCATGTCGGGCCATGCGCAGTTTTCTAGTATTTACCTACGGTCACTGAGCTAAGCCGCAGACAGACGGACAGACATAGGTACAGACATGACGAAACTATAAGGGCTCCTAGCTGACTATGGAACCCTAAAAATCGCAGTCCAAAGAAACAATCATTTTATCAATACAAAGTAATATTTATGTAGATAAGTTCATTTTTAAACAAATTTAATGCTTAAATAATTAAGGACGCGAAAAAATCTCTCCTCATTCATAAAACTAAACAAACTTCCATAAAATTTTGTCTCAAACAAACAAAAACGTCAAATACACGAAAAGGGACAAAGATTATAAACGTCACTGTGGATTTAACAGACACATCTTCATTTTTTGTAATCCTCGACCTTAGGTCATGATTTAGGTACTCAATTTTACTACATCTCAATTATGAATAAGAATTTATAGGTAGGGTAAATCGTTAGTAAATGACCATCACTAGCCAATAACTAACCACACCTTATACCACGTTGTACATATGCTCGCACTTAACTGCAAGTTTGGGGTTCGTTCGCGTTGCGGATTCGCCGTGTTTGCCAAATATTCGTGTTGGAGTCCGAACACCAATAGGCTGAGTAGACTGAAGCCTGAGGCGGCAAAATTTTAGGGGGCGGCAAGTCGCCAAATTTAGGCGGCGAATCGGCAACTGCAAGGCACGGCTAGGAGTGCTGATACCGAGTAGCCTACGGGCGGCAAATATGTAAATGCGCCACTGCTTGGGTGCCAACAGGCGAGTTTGGCATTTGGGTGTTCGGGATGTTTGAGAAAATATTCACGAATATAGGCGAATAAGCCCTCCACACATGGTCTATTCGGTCAAACACAGCAAATACGCGAACCCGCATACTGCAGTGAAGTTCCGCCTATAGATAGATGCACAGAATTTATTTTAGTAAGTATAACGTGATGAGTATTGAAGGGTAGTCAGTAATTGACATCTTATACTAAAATGAATTATACTTCTTTATAGGTCGACAGTATTTTTTTTTTAAATATAAGATGACCAGTTATTGGATAATAGGCAGTAACTGACGATTTACCCTATTGTATGATTTTTTTTGCAAAATGTTTACTTTTTCCGTGAGATTCAGAAGTCTCTGATAAACCTATATTATAGTCCAGAAACGTTAAAAATCCAAAAATAGGTACCTGAATACACCAGCTTAAAAACAGCGCAAGGCCTGTGAGTTACAAGCGATTACTATTAGCCATGGCCCTTTAAGTCAAAAAGTTTAAAAACCATTAGGAGGAAAATAAATAGAACCTTCTAAATCTGTGAATAGAACTAATAAAATATTATTATACAATTGTAACCGCCATGCGGAAGGTTGATTCGGCGATCATTGTACCTATAGTTGTTTCGGCGAACGGTCTTTTAGCGAAGAGCCTCGACCAACATCTGGAAAGGCTCTCGCTACTTAGTTGTGGTTGGATCAAGGATCAGATGCGGTAATCCAGGACACGGCGCGCATAGTCGAACGGTTCCTCTTTTTACGGCCCTGCCCACCAGCAGCCTGGGCCCTGCCCCGTTGCCCGCGGCACACTAGTTAGGTTGTTTATATGTATTTAGTATTGTTTTTATACGTGTTTTGTATTCTACTTTATAATCATAATAAATCCTAACGTACGAGGAAAATGTTATATATATAATTATGTGTAAGTACATATAATACTTTATTAGTTTTATTGTAAATTGAAAGAGTGATCATAAGTGAAGTTTTGTAAAATAGAAGTACAAACGAGTGCCCACTTAGGGAAACATAACTAACGTAAGTCTGCCTACAAAAGAAAATATATTTCAGTTGGGTCTATGATTAATTGGAAGAAAGCCTCAATGCATTAAGTCCGCCATTAGTACAAATTTTTATCATGAAACAAAGTTTACTCATAGAATTTGAAAAATGTCAGCTTACAAACGTCCGTTACAAATGTTTGGTCCTAATGATGACGGAATAGTCATTAAGAGATAAATGGTTATTATAATTGACAAGACCCTTATTTTTAGAACTTACGGTGTTCGCCTCGTTTACTTGATATGATAATGATTCCATAATTCCGAACTTAGAGGAGATACACCCAATTATGTGGCAAGTTTTCGCTAATAATTTATATCTACTTGTCTTATTTTAAGTATTGACTTATTATTATTATTAAATATTGACTTAGCATTATTGTGTATGTGAACAACCAATCAAGTTATATACAAATTATACAATACATTGTAAAAATATTTCAAAACTTAGATAACTGGACTCCATACTATGGCCCGGTAGCTTGCCAATCCGGCACATGGAAGGCGGAGACTTATCGGCCCTCGGAAAGAGCTTGGAGAGCTCCTGCCAAAGCCGTTTTCAAAAACGCGAAAACATACAAACAAATGAATAAATAGTTAAATACCTACCCTTATTAATGTTGTTAGTGTAGTAAGTAACTTATAAGATGTCTACATAATATGAACACCAACAAATAAATAGGTAAGTACCTTATCTACTATACTTTTAATTTGAGCGAACGCTTTTCGTAATCCTTGGTGAAGTTAGTTTTAAAACACAGACCACCTCAACTACTAGACAGAGCATACAAGGCAGCCCTTGCAAAAAATTATACAAAGGCCATTGTTTAAGGGATTAAGGCTCGAACCATGAATAGACCTGAAAAGATTCGTATTATACCCATGGCCAGTTAAGGGTATTGTTTGAACATGATTCCACAAGTAAAATGTTTAGTACGGTTAGAACATTTTCGTTAGTACGCTGCCCTGGCTCTATTTTATCGGGCGGGTGGTGTGCTTGTTAACCACCATTTCAATAATTTAAATAAAATCGTAGTGTGTCAATATATATCTTTTTTGGTGAAGACTATGTATGACAATTGTCACGAGAAATAAGTGTTTAAAAAAATTGCCATGATTCTTGTGTCATACTTTCGTGTTTCTTGTGACTAAATTGCCAAGAGCTCTCCACAAAAGTATAAGTGGTAAAATTGATGTTTTTAAAGACATATAGTGGCTAATAAGTATACAGCCCCACGCAATAGCCCATAGACGCCTGTAATACCAGTAAAACTGAAGCTGACAATTGTCACTGTGGTGAAATAGCTGAACGTCAATCTTTAGTCTAATCCAAGTTAACATTATTGTAAGTATATTAATGATTTGAGCTTCCAACTTACATCAAATTTAATCAAGTCGACAATGAGCGCTCATTAATTTCACTAGCGGTAAACTTAAAATACACGATTCAGTCTCTTAATTGCTTATCGATTATACATTATGTCCGTTTCACACATTCAGCACATTGATCACCTTCCGCCATTGAGGTGCTGAAATCAGAAAAATATATCTTTGAATATAAACACACAACTTGATATTTTTCTAACAGGAACAACACTTGTTTAGTGTTTGCCACAATAAAAACATCGATAATCCTGTTATCAATAAGTAGGTACTTACATACAGTCACGTCTATAAATATCTATATCTATACACTATGGAACTTATTACAGGGGAAGAAGGGTCAAAATTGAAAACAAATGCATATATACATTTATGAAGCCGACTGTACCACTTCAACGAACTTGTGACAATCTCGGTGTGTGTGTGTGTGTACTTTAAAGTGTTTTTTAACGTCAAATTTCTGTGAAATTGTTACTTTTACAATTGTGTAGGAATATCTATTTATTTACATTGTACAATGTCTTCGTTTCGCATGTCTATAATGAAGGTTAATAACTGCTAATAAGTGTTCTTATCGAATCGCTCGGTAAGCTTCCAAAAAATAGTGTAACTAACCTTTTCACCTCCGCAGTCGGCTGAGACCGTCATCGGATAGTTTTGCCAAGGGCGCCAACGACCATCACAGTCAACAGCTTCGCCAACGCTGCAACGCATTAGGGACGAACGTAGGACTCCTTAAATAATCGCGATCATCTGGCGTCTTGGGCACTGCATACATCTTTGGCGACTGGCGTTCAAAAAGTTCAATCGCAGCCGTACGCCACCATCGGGTTAACGACTTCACGTGTCAAAGTAGTGGCTGCAATATATAACACTAAGTATTTCTTTGTAGTAAACTTACCACTGTATTTAGGCATGTAGACAAAACATTGGTGTAGGAGTACTAGCGCGATGATGAGCAGGTATCCTATTCCGTAAACTGACGATACGAAGCAAATCGCCAAACTGTAAGTACATAAATCAAATATGAAAATTTGAAGTTAAAAAGGAAAAACGGAACCCTTATGGGATCACTTTGTTGTCCGTCTGTCTGTCTGTCTGTCAAGACCCTTTATCTCGGGAACGCGTGGATGTTGTAAGTTTAAATTAATATCACATCTCATTCATCATTGAACATGAAAAAAATAAAACCTCTACGTCAACGCAATCAAAAGACACGGCCGCTTACAGGAAAAAATCCGTATAAGTAATTGCCACGAAGAGAGTTCCGTGCCCCCACAATGCACAGTTGTGTATTCTTTGTGCCTCGGTAGGCGAGTCCGACTCGTACTTGGCCGGTTTTTTCAGTGGTAGTTTGACAGGACTGTCAGCCTTACGTGGGGCACAAATTATACCTGCTGGGATGTACACAGTACTAGGTGACTTACTGCTATTGGTAGTACACATCACCACAGTCCTCGGGCAGTAGGATGGGTCCGGTGAACACGAACGGCTGGCAGATGGAGGTCAGCGCCAGGTTGGTGCTCAGCAGGAGCGTTGAAAACTCGAATATTTTACCTGCTGGGATAAACACAGTACTAGGTGACTTACTGCATTTGGTAGTACACATCCCCACAGTCCTCGGGCAGTAGGATGGGTCCGGTGAACACGAACGGCTGGCAGATGGAGATCAGCACCAGGTTGGTGCTCAGCAGAACGCGGAGAACTCGAATATTCGACCTGCTGGGATGTACACAGTACTGGGTGACTTACTGCATTTGGTAGTACACGTCCCCACAGTCCTCGGGCAGTAGGATGGGTCCGGTGAACACGAACGGCTGGCAGATGGAGGTCAGCGCCAGGTTGGTGCCCAGTAGCAGCGTGGAGAACGCGAATATTTGGCCTGCTAGGAAGTACGGGTAGTTCGGTCGGAACACACAGCAGTCCCACCTGAAAATTATATCGAAATATTCAGTGCTAGATTAACTTCTTTTTATTAGTTTGCAGATTTAAACGAAACACTTACCTACATATTATAGGTTTAAATAACACATTCAGTGTCAGCGCGGGCTACGCGTTAAGAGCGCAGCTGATAAAATAGGGAAATGTGTATCTAAATGCCACTACGAACAGAGAACCCGTTATCGGGTCATTGGTGCAGTTTATATTAAATTACCTAAATAGATATTAGGATGCGTTATGATATAGTACATTGTGCATCTAGGGCGGTAAGAAGGGCATTACTTACGAGGGTCTATTGAAGCCCGACGCCGTAGGCGGAGGGCTTTAAATGACCCGAGTTAGTAATCCCCTTACTGCCCGTGGTACACATAATGTTTTTCATCACATTTGCGAGGAAATAACTAAACTCTCTATACAGGTAAACAAACAATAGAATGAATTGATAGAATGATTAGCGGTAGTGTAGTAGCACAGTCCACAGTACTCTGGAGTGACTACGTGCTGCAAGCGCGTGCGGGGCAGGTCCTCCGCGAGCTCCGGGCGGGCGGTAAAGTAGTATGAGAATCCTTTAAAACCATGGGAATAATACAGCTCTTTAAGTGTAAGTATGCTTGCATATAATATCACCATTTACGAGCAGGTGTGATGAAAAAATAATAATAAGCCAATAATAGGTTTTTACTAAAGCTTATCTTGGGTTGAGTGGCTATGAGGAACGAAACCCTAAGTATGGATATTTTCGGAATAGCCAGCGCACATTTACTTTGCACCAACTTGACAGCAGTAATTTTTAGCAAATTTGTATCTTCCTCTCAATCGCACTTGCTAATTAGAGGGAAAGAGACGTGACACAAAATTTTCGAAGTGCGCGAAGTAGATCACCTCTGTTTACGTCTTATTCTCATAGAATTCGAATGTTTATGGTGCATCGTAGACTTTTACCGCATTATTCATAAAAAAGTTAACAGAAGTTTTAGTTAAACTATGTTTTCTCCCATTCTGACAAACGCGATTGTCAAAGTGACGGACAAACAATCATTTAACTAAACTGTTGTTGAAGTGCGTTTATGAATAACGTCATTAGATGTCACTCCGCGTTTTACTTTGTATCAAACTCGGTCTATTTAAATAGGCCCTAAACTGTCAGGGTTTTTTTATTATTTTATTATTATTGTTGTTTTGGGCTAGTGAAGATGCCGCATCGACCAGTTGTGATCTATTGTGGCAGCCGTTTATAATTCATTACTGATTCCCGTTGAGTCCAGAAAGTTCCAAATTCTTTGGGCTGTAATGTTGTGTATCTCACAGGGTTGCAGTTCGTGCCTACCGAGGTGGATACTTCTTTTGTGCATTAGTGGTCCGCAGGAGCAGAGGATGTGCATTGCAGTTTCCTCTGTTTCCTGGCAGAACCTGCATGCTGCGTCTTGTTTCTTACCCATTAGAAACATGTGCTTGTTCAACTTGCAGTGCCCAGTCAGAATTCTGACCACCGCACAGGCTTTGTACCTCTTGAGCCCTAAGAGCTCTTTAGTGTTTTTGTTGTTGAACCCTAATATTAGAGCTTTCGAGTGTGTGTTTCCTTTTACGGATTTCCACTCTGCGATTGCCCTCATCTTTTCAAGATTGTTTAGCAGAGAGTATGCCTCTCGTTTTGTAACTCCGCAAAACGGTTCCGGGCCAACGAGGGGCGTGTCCGCGCCCTTTCTGGCAAGTTCGTCCGCTGCTTCGTTTCCAGCAATGTTGGAGTGTCCTGGTACCCATCTAAGTGTAACTTTGTTGGTGTTAGCCAGGGCGTTTAGATTATTTTTGCAGTTCTGGACTAGTCTAGAGTTAACCTCTAGGGACTCTAGTGCTAGCAGAGCAGCTTGACTGTCCGAGTTAATATAGATGTGTTGGTTTCTTAGGTTTCTGTCCAGATTGATTTCCGCGCATATGTTAATGGCAAGGACTTCTGCCTGGAAGATTGAGGCCAGTTTGCCCATGCTGACGCTGGCTCTGTGCTTAGGCCTCTCACCATAGATACCACATCCTACTTTTCCAACTGTCTTGGAACCATCCGTGTACCAAATGTGGCTTCCCTTTTCGACAAACATTTGGTCGTTGGCCCATTTGTGTCTTTGGGGTATATCCACATTGTACAGTCTGGTAAACTGACATTCCGTATGCATGTCATCTGAAGGCATGCTGAGGGTTTTGTTCTCGAAAACCCAAGCCCTGAGTTTGGTTAGCGCTTGGGAGCGCCATTTGGGCTTGTTTAGCGTGCTTATTCTGTAGATACACTGCTTGGCCTCCTTTTGCACTTGCAGGTGGAGTGGTGTGATGTTGAGCAGTGCGTCTAGGGCTGCCCCAGGTGTTGAGGAAAAGGCCCCTGTTGCTGTCAAGCAAGCCGTGCGTTGCAGGCTGTTCAGGGTATTTATAGTTGTCTTTTGGTTGGCTTTACTACACCAGACTGCGGAGGCGTAAGTAATAATGGGCCGCACTACTGTCAGGGTTCATTTAGTACTATAACTTATTCTGTGGTTTATGGTAGACTTCGCTGTTTGAATATTTCCTATATCACAACGCCATAAAAATACTCCATGTATCTTGTTCACAAACTATACAATAATAATATACTCACCATATTGAATGGAAGAACCTCTCATTAACTTCAATTTGACATATCTGACAATAATGTGAGTCTGATGTCAAAACTGGACTGTAATGAAAAGTAAAAACAAGGTCAATACATCATTTAATTAAAAACAAGATGTAAAAATGTGTTAACATATTCCATACTACGTAGTATTCCCATTAGAAAAAAAAACAAAGTCATAACATCTTTCGATTCCTACAAAGTTTAAGTTTGTCTGTCTGTACTGTAATAGCCAAGTGTCAAAGCGTTTGCAACAGTTTTTTTTAAGAGCTGTCGATTCTGTCTACACTAAGTTTCCTAGATTTTGATAGCACAGAATGTGAAAGTGTTCAGTAAACGTCATAATTTCATAGTTTTTTTTTTCTTAGCTCAGTTAGACGTTTAAAATAACACTAAAGTTTGACAGTTCATTTGCTTCGAAGAGATACCGTGGTTTGACTCTATGCGATTACGTGCTGCGTACGCAAACGCAATAGAGTTACGTCTATGTTAAGTTTTCTAGATTTTAATAGTATTTCATAGAAGTTTGACGTTTAAAATAATAACACTTTAAATTTTGACAGTTCATTTGCTTGGAAGAGATAACGTGGTTTCGCTCTAGCCTAGTCTGAAGTCTGAGCGCCTACCACGAACCGCGAACGAAAGTATACCTCCCTTTCGCACTTGAGATCTCTCACTCAAGTGCGACAGAGGTGAAACTTCGTTCGTGGTTCGTGATAGGCCTTCTGCACTGACTCAGCTCAGCACTGTCAGCAATGGCAAAATACAGGAAGACTTGAGCCATTGGATAAATCCATATCACATCACATTGGATAAGCCGAAATTTTAGATATTCTCAAACGTATTTTTTTAGAACGAAGCATAAAAATAAATGTTCAAACAAAAGTTATTTCCTATAATCAACAACAAAAGGAAACATACTGTATAAATAATTAGCAGTGTTTTTGACAATAGCATATTAGGCTTAAGTATTTTACATCACATATTTTTGATCATAGGTCCGATATGCCTCCGTTTTTCTCCAACGCGAAGATAAAGGGCGACATAATTATAATCTATGGTCATATATGGTATAATGTAATATGGGCCTGGGCCTATACCACGAAAATAGAACGATTGCGGATTTGTATCTCCATCTCTATCACACTTGCATATTGGAATGACAAAGACGTTTTCCCGTCAATGCCAATTTTCGATGTTCGTGGTAGGCATGCTGTGACACATCACGTCAGAACGTTTTTTTTTATATACTACGACGGTGACAAACAAGCATACGGCCCGCCTGATGGTAAACGGTCACCGTAGCCTATGGACGCCTGCAACACCAGGGGTGTTACATGCGCGTTGCCGACCATTAAAAAAAAGGAGGGCGTAATTTTTAACGATTACAGTTGTCAACAATCAAAATGTTATAAATGACATAAAATCAAAACGGTAATTAAAACAGGCGAAGAAGGTTTTATACCATGAGATTTAGAGGCGGCTCCAAAGTAGAAAATAGTGATTTGTCAATTTCTTCGTAACCAACTACTGCTCACGCTCAGATTGTTACGATACTTTGTTTACTGGTTCTAAAAACCGTAATGCATATGTACATTTCGGCTTTGTCCGACGGTTAAGGACACCATGTATACGAGCGCTAACTAAATTAAGAAATTAAAAAAAATTGCAAATACAACAAATGGAAATCTGTGGTGTGACTATAATATGTATGTATGTATGTAAATAAAAGAAAAAGGTAATCTTACCTATACTCCTTACCCTTAGACGACCCAGTCGCAAATTCTAAGTCAGCAACAGCCTTCATCTTATAGAAGGAATAGCAAGTACATGCCACAAGCATGAGCATAATGAAGTTTTCCTCCAACGTGATCTCCAGCATCCCTATCACACCAAACTCGAACACCAGGAACAAGTATATACCCGATGACAGCGTCCATGATAGGAAGAATGGTGACCTGAAAGTGACAATGAAATTTTTGTTATTGATGTTAGATATTTATCTCATATGGTAAAAATCTCATATGGGTCTGAGGTCTGCTTTGGCAACCTAATTCCAAGATTTGACATAGGCACTAATATTACAAAATCTACTGCTATCTGACCTTCCAACTTAGAGGTTAAACTCGGCTTTATTAGGACGAGTCTAGTGTCCAAACCTTTTTTTTTTATGTTCAAACTTTCGTCTTTCTACCTTCAATAGTTTAGTCTGTGCGTTGTCTGTTAGTCTATATAACTAACAGTTTTATACAGGTTGACCTCAGCCATTGGCCAGACCCTAAAATCCCACATGGGGCTACATCTTAGTAATGCTCAGCTGTAGGTAATATTTTTTTAAGCTAACATGGTCATTTACACTATATATATATATATATATATATATATTCTTTATTGCTCACCAATAATGATAAATACACATACAAAGAAAACACACACTATAATTATTAACAAAATAAAAACTTGCAGCAAATCAGTTACACCATGAACATGGCACTTGTAACAGTGCCGAAATATCGGGAGCTCAGAAAAACAAATATACATGGTAAATATCTCGTTTTAAATAGTAATTATATATTTTTTTTTAATGAAAAATTATTTCCCATAATCAAGTAAAAGAAACTTACTGTATTTATCATTGGCATTGTTTTTGGCAGTTAGATTTAAGGTTGAAAGAAAAAAACATGTATTTAACTGATGATTCTGCCGAACCACAAAGGCAATTTTAACAATAACACTTAAAGACCATAAACTGTGGTAACTTTGATTTGGATGATAAGAAAATAAGCCTTTAGACTACTAGAAATAAAGAGAAGCAATTTTTTGATTCACCCCAAACTTTTCTTTTTGTTCCTTTTGATCTGAAATAGATGATATTGAATAGCAATCCAGTTTTTTCTGTAAAAATGGACTTCAAACAATCAGTAAAGGATCTTGACCTCCAAAACAAGAGTATGTCATCCATCCTGTGCCTGGGCAACTTCCTGCCAGTTATTAGCTACACTATCATGATAATATTTACTCTAACCTATATTGAATCAACAAATTGAATCAAAATTTGATGATTGCTAAACAGCATCCAACTGAAATTGCGTTGAATATGAGACCTATATAATTTGATGGTTCTATTCTTTGCCCACGGTTGTAGAAGTAATAATGGTATGAATTCAATGAAGTGTTGGTGGGCTAGCATTATACTTTTAACTTTTTACTAGCATATAACTTTTAATCCAAAGGTTGAGGGTTAAAGTCCTGCCAGCTTGTACCAAGGAGTTTTACAGAACTTATGTATGAAATATCATAGGATATTTACTAATCACTATTCAGTGAAGGAAAACATGGTGAGGAAAGAGGACTAATCCCAGTAAGGCCTAGTTTACCCTCTGGGTGGAAAGGTCAGATGAATTGTTGCCAAAAAGCGGGCCTGTGGCTCCTTGAGGCATGGCATTAGGCAGGAAAATGCTAGAAAGTAAAAAAACGTTGCAAAAGTAACAATGTGTGCACAAATATTAATTTTGCATATTCATTGACTTGAGTGGGAGGAAGGGAAATATACTGAATAGCAAACAAAATATCTAATGTTATTCTCCATATAGCTACGACAAGCGTAAAATCACCTAGAAAGTACATGCTAAACAGTTAAGATTACAAAACAATCATAGCAAAATTCATACTAAGATAAGAGAAATAACAATCAACATAAAGATCTGTACTTACCTATTTTTCTGACGTGGCCTAGAAAGTACGTAGAGTACTCCCATACCTATAGCTACCATCACGATTATGGTCACTGTTCGTGACAACGTGGACAACAGCAGCAAAAGCGGCAGGATAACAAACGGCAGTATTGTATCCCTATCCACTTTCTTCTTGTTACCCTTGTTCGACCCATACGGCAGTAATTCCTCCATATTTTCTGCTATTATCGCCATACAACTGAAGAATGTTCAACATATACTGCTTGAGAATTTCACTGAATATACAATAATTGTATTTATTATGTGATCGTAGTATTTTGCTAAAATAAACATTTACGCGTAGCCGTCTCGCATTCTGTCCAAAAAGCAACAACTGGATGTTTTGACTTTGACGTTGACAATGACGTTTAGTCCGGGGCTGCAAGCATAAAATATACGCAGTTTTTCTTTAAATCTAGTATTACATGACACGTTCATTAGGGGCCGAACAGTAAGGTCACCCCGTGTAATCAAACAAAGGGAACTTAGGGAGTCAAGGGAAACTAAGGCATGCTAGGGAGACTAAGGCAGGCATATTTTGGCCCCTACAAAACGTGTCATGCAATACCAACTTTAGGAGCGTCCAGTACAGAACCCCAGCCAAACGTGGCAATCTTATGCACGAGCTGATTTAATTAGCAATTTGATTGTATTGTCTGGACATACAATTTGGCTAAGGCTCGTCTTCACATTGGGCGAATTAAAAAGTGGACATCATCCCCGCCATCATGGGTTACCCTCTTCACGGTCGTGAGGACGTGTCCACCCACGGATTGGGCCATGATGGGCGATCAAATAAGTGCCTGAACATAAATGTCCTTCAGCATTTCATTCTGTATGTATCTTGCGCGCTGCTGGCGCGCGAGTGGCAATTAACTGGCAATTTATTTGTCGCGGGCTGGTCTCCCAACCTGTCAAAACACTGGGACAAAAAAGTCTCCCGGGAGTTTCATAGCTAAGTGCGCGCACTCTCTAAGTTGTGTCGCTGTCGCTCCCGTGCGCGCGAATCGTGGCAAGGAGACGGTGACAGAAACAAAAGAGACAAATAATTCACCTTGCAACTTGAAGTTGCTCGTTCGTGCATAGGGTATGCACGAACGTTGCCCCTCCAAACAATGGGCCATGATGGGCGATGATAAGGGACGCAATTATGAGTAAGAGGGGTTACGCAATACTGCCATGCCATCCCGTTCTCTTGTACATATAGCTACGTCCCAGACATGGTCTATCAATCAAATTCTAATGGTACCTCTACATGCTCGGGCTCTCGGCCGAATCATTCGGCCGAGAGCCCGAGCATGTAGAGGCACCATAAAGTCAGCTTTTCACTCTCGTAGAAGAAAATTAGGAATACGCATGTGACACATAGACATGAAAACTTAATTAGTGGTGCGCAGTGACCCTATATGCTTCTTTAGGTGCGCCGTGCGTTCAGATGTATCGCGTGCGCGCGAATTTGCTTTAGATTACCTACGCACTTTGCAGATAATAAGTTAAAGCAAAATATAATGTGCACGCAGTGAACAGAACATTCGCGACGCATGCGTTTTGCTGCCACTTTCCTTCACCATATCGAAGGAAACAGAGGGTCTACCATGAACATCTAAAGCCAACAATCGATCGTTCTTGTGATGTGCGAACGAACATTACAAGTGAAACCTGCTCGTTCAAGTATTTTCATTCTACTTGACATAGTTTTATATAAAGATTTAACCCGAATCTAAGGCTTTGATATGCTAAAAACGAATGATACAGAATATTAGGAATGGATGACAATGTCAACATTATGACATTACTATTCCGTGAAAGCCTACTTGTCCTCCTATTTTGGAGCAATTTTACTAACACAAACAACATATTTTCCGAATATCACTGATTTATTTTCTAAGAAGAATTGGTACTAGTAGTCAAACTCTACGAAGGTTTTGTGGTTGGACATGTCATGATGAAGTTTGTATTGATAGAAGTCTCAGCCACTTCTATCATTAAAAATCTTTATGCCACACCTGGCCATAAAGTGCCTTTTTCCGCACGCTACGCGTACGGAAAAAGCCGATTTCTGCCCAAGTGTAGGCATAAAATTATGTACCTAACACGTGAGGTAATAAATAAAGCCCTTGATCGCATATTTACGTCCCTCGCTTGCAGCTCGGGTCGCAAACATCTGCGATCTCGGCCTTTCTTTGTTTTACCGCACTAGTTAGGTAATGTACTATTATGTTGAAGATAGTGATTTCAGTGATCCTATAGGCAATCTAATATAAGTAGGTATAGATACTTACTTCTTCTTCCTTACATGTGTGTTACTCGCACTGGTTTGCCGGTAAGAATACATACATGTTTAGCCGAGTTGTCATTATGAGCCTGGACTGAAAGTTTGAAGGATATCCCTTATTGGCCTTATTGCTCTGAAAATTCAGTAATATTTCGTGATGGCGCTAATCTAAGTTGTCGAGCTGTAGGTGTCCTCGGTGCACAGGTCATCGTACATATACTGTATGTAAAACCTCAGTATCATATGAATACAATATACACCGACAATCACTAGATCTTATTGCCTTCGAATAAGGTTCAAGAAAGGTTACATTAGGTTGATTAGGTGTCCGCTCGATGGAACATGCGCCTTGCCATCGTCAGTCATCGCCGCGCATGCGTAAACGAACGCTCGTTTACCGGCAACGGCGGCACGGCCACGGCGCTTCAGTATTGATCGCGCGTCTGGCGGTAATACACCGTGCCGACAATGATTCTGGATTTCGTATGTGTATAACAATAATAAAGACTATTTAGTATGGAGTGAAGTGCTAATAGTTCATCATGTCGAAGGTGAGTAAGCGATTATTTCAGTATTATAGTAAAAAAGTTATAGCATTATGGAAACCGTGGAAATCACTGTCAAGTCAAGGACAGATTTTAAGTAGGCGTTAAGTTTTGGTTTTTTCATTCGTTGCGAATTGGTTTTGTTGATAAAATAGTTAAAAACTTAAGATACGGCAATTTTATTGTTAGTAAGATTTCGCCCCGCGGCGGTACTTCTCACGCCGTTTTAACGATCTTTCTTAATTGTTTTTGATTGGCAAGGGTTTCTGTGAGTGGTTCGGATGTTGCCGAGTACGAGTATGTTGCCACAGCAGCAAAGGAAGCACTTGTTAATTTGATGATAATGAACGGGTCAAACGCAGAAGCCAAACAGTTGCTCAATCCAAGTCCACTGCGACTAATAGAATCATGTAGGGACTGTAGGGTACCTTACCTATGTTGTTTCACACATACGGAACATAGAGCTAGGTAGCAATTGCAAGTGCGTGCGCTCCATTTTTAAATAAGGGATTTATAAAAACATGAATTTTACCTATATACATACTATACTATAGCATATGCTACATTTGTAACTGTGTTTTTTGGTTTAAAAGAAGAGGGTAGTAGTTTAACCGACAAAAAATTCAAAATATGATTTATCCTTATACCACCTACCTACTTTTGATTACAATGTTTAAGTATCTAATACTTGTTTTGAATAGATTTGGGATCTAGGTACCTATGTCTATTAGGTTATGAGCAGCAAGATCTTACTACCCACTAGCTAGGCTACTAGTTACGTAGGTACATACCAATTTATTTTATTGTAATAAATTGAATCCTTTTGATTGCGATGTTGACACTAAGCCTATAATATTATAGTTTAGACTACAGGCACCAAAAAAAGTATAGCCTTATACGTACCTATACGACCTTATACTATACGTACTTACATTAATACCTACATGAGTCTGAAAACTTGAATTTGATACATTTCCTGGTTATTGCCCCAGAAACGTGGTTTGCATGGCAGGTAAGAACCTATCAGACTTCCCATAATGATAAATATGTTTTCAACTATATATACCTACCCTATGTATGTACACTGTACAGGTATGAAGGTAGGTACATTTTTTATATCTTGCAATTCGTTAACTTTATTCGCTCACAAATTGGACAAACACATCTACACCGTTAACACCAATTAGGACTCAATTGAAATAAATTAGAGCTGTGATACTTGTGAATCTTGTGATCCTTCTCAGCGAGCTCGTGTCTTGAACCTAGTTAATTTTTTGACCTCCAAATCCGTAATCACTTTAAACACTGCGTAGCGTGTGAATGCGCGCTACGCTGGTTGTGATGTATGGAGTTATGGGGCACCTGTCACATTGCATGCGTTCCCCGCTTCAAATAGGTAACTACCTACCTACCTACCTCCATAGCTGGGCATTAACTCGTTAATCCGTTAATCGTTAATTAACGAAGTTAACATTTTCATTAACGGATTAACTTTTAAGTTAACTTTAGAATTTGTTAACGGACTCATTAACTTCCGTTAAGTTTTCCAAAGTCCGTTAATCGTTAATCCAGTTTGAAAATACTTACCAAAAAGATACCGCACATACCGCGCCACGCGGCAAAAAACCTGTTTCCACCCGACTACAAATTTTCAAAAATGAAGAATTTCTCAATTCATGTGATTTTTTCTATTATTACTCTTTATTTTTATTTTATTTTTATGTTATTTACGTCAGAACTTCGTCGATAGTGAACCGATTTTAAATTATCCATGGTGGTTGCAGATTGGTCACATTTTTTTCAAAATTCATTTCTGATAATGGGATCCATGAGAAGTTGAGGGAACTCTTCAATTTTAATAGGCTTATACATGATGATTTGGGACTGTTTATTGCATAAAAAAACAACATAGGCAATACAATTAAACTTAGTGTTAATCTTTACATTTTAAGATTATATTAAGAAACTTAATCATTTTTTTTACGAAAAACTATCAATTTGGTGGAGTGGAGCTGATGATGGAGCCCAGGGATGGCAAAGTGGAACTGTCTGTTAATTCCCATCCTATTTGAGACATTCATATTTTGAATTCATGGAATTCATGAAGAAATTAAAGAACTCCTCAAATTTTAACGGCACATATATGATTTGAGGGTTTCCTTATAAGGGCATATTTTTATTTTGTTGTCCGCCCATAAACTTGAAACATTTTTTTGAGGGTTACCAACATTTTGGTGGAATGTACCTGATGATGAAGACCAGGGATGGCAAAGTGGAATTGGTCGGTAAACACAGACATTCATCTTTTTGTTTTGATTTATATTCTGATGATGGAGTTCTTGAGAAATTCAGACAACCTTCAAATTTGAACGGCACGTCCAACGTGATTGGAGGGTTTTCATAATTAGTTGGGGTATTTTCTTAATCAAGCCATCAATTTGCTGCAGTGGACCTGATTTTGAACACCAGAGATGGCATATTGAAACTGCTCGATAATTTCTAGCTCTGTCCTCCAACTTGAGACATTGTTATTTTGTCTGTGACCTCGGTGAGGTCTACAAGAGTTGCATTTGATTTTACTACAGATCAAATGATGGAAGCCATGAGACATTAAGAAAACTCCTGAATTTCCAAAGGCACTCGGATGGTAAATTGGGTATTTTTGAAGGAATAAGTTGTAGATCACTAACTCAAAGATGCCCTTTTACCACGTGTTAACGGATTAACGATTAACGTTAACTTCCGTTAAGTCTTTCGAAAAGTAGCGCTTTAACGATTAACGAAGTTAACTTTTTTTGTAACGGATTAGCGATTAACGAAGTTAACTGTTTGATTAACGGTGCCCAGCTCTGCCTACCTCCTACTGCTTTACGGGCTATCCACTCGCTAGATAGCTGACATTGTGTTTAATATCTACTTAGTAAAGGGATTTAGTTGCCATAAACCAATCGGATCTTAAGGTACTAACTTTAGTACTAGGTAGTACTAGAGAGTCCTAACCAAAGCTACCAAAGTGAGGTCGAAGGAGAGAAGATGAAGCAAGGTAAAAATAAAAAACTACGAAAGTTAAAAAAATATGTTTATCCCAATCGTTTATCCCAAAACATTATAGCGTGCGTAAGTTCTTACTACACGAAACAAAATAATCAATTAATCACGAAAACAAGTGACAAAAATTAAAACCATTATCAAAAAAGACGGATAAGGTTTTATACTATTCTATGAGGATTTATTACGTCATAAGTTTTAGTTGCATACAGGCTGCTCCAAAGTAACAAATAGTAATTTGTTAAGTTCTTCGTAACCTCTGCACCGATTGTTGATACTTTGTGAACTGGTTCTAAACGGCTAAGGACACTCTGTATAAGATTGGCGTATTTTTTTTCAATCCGTGTTACATCGTAAAAATGTCTTAATTCACTTCCCGGCGCCTTATTGGGAAGACGCGCTTCAAAATGATCCCTGTCATCATTATCCCATATAAGGTACAGCTTCTTGCTCTTAAACCACTGATCAGATAAGACAGTAACAGATTACCTACATAACACAGATGCACCACACCACATCTGCAGGTCTACCTACTCGACCTCACAATTAAAAAAAATGGGTATATACTCGATATTTCAAATCGACCGCTATGTAACTTTTTAACTGAGAAGTTTAATCTGTGTTGGGATTAGGTTCGATGGACAAATGTTACAAATATTTTTTTTCATTTAAAAGATCTACTTCATAAAATTATTATCAACTCCTGGTGGCCTAAGTTCCCATGTTTTCATGGAATGCCTGTAACTGAAGCCTAATTTCAAATAGATCAGACCAGAGGATGATCTTAAATTTAGAAGTGTTTTCACTTATCACTGGATGAAGTTATATTTGATATAGGTTATTTTCAGATGTACTCGTAAGTATTGTAGAATGTTTTCCCATCGAAACTGTTTGCATTTATCTTGCTTTCTCAAAATATTGACCAGGTTAGGGGGCGGGTAATAAGTTTAATTAAAATAGAAAGGTAAATTCAGGCATGCGATAAGAAACCATTATTCAGAACATCTGTAGTAATTACATACTCCGGGACGGATATTTTCAACTGTAACGTATCTGTTAGCATTCAGTTATCTGTGGCAGGGTGTGAATGATCTTCGCAACATTTTTTGCGAGCTGATGTCAGAGCCTTCAGTCGGCAAAGATGTTATTATTGAAAGCAAAGATGCTCGTTTTGGCGAAATGTTATATCCACTTAAGAAATGTTTGAGTAACGAATTTAGAACTTTATCCAGGCGAAGTTAACGTTCCATATTGCTTATTTTATACTGGTCCATAGTATTGACGGTAGATGGTGAAGCGCACTCAAGAATATTTTGACATTTGGGTTTTCAAATATGTACCTATTGTGGTAGTAAAGGTGATAATTGGACAGCTGACAAAACTTATTAATAATCTTAACTCAAAATGCAGTCGAATTTTTAAGGGTCTCCTTCGACATCCCTAATATCGTTTGTCCTAAAGTAACTTATCTAACTGTTTTGTCCTAATTATCATAATCCCTAACGATCAATTGTCCTAAGCATTATTTGCCATAATCGAAATATATAGAAAATCATCAAAATCAAATCATATAGAACCTAATCACTGTTGGAAAAGTCGGTTAGGTTAGTTTAGAACTGTGACCTCACACAGCGTCGAATCGCTGCTAGAAAAGTAGGTTAAAACGATGTTAGGGTAAACAATATTAGGACAAACGATCATAATGTCAAACAGTATTAGGGAAAAATGGATTAAAAACTTCAGGGATTCCGATGTGGATCCAATTTAGAACGAGGCGCCAAAGAGCCCGAAAATGTAGGGATAGACATAATATTATTGTTTTTAATTACAGGAAAAAAATTTGAAGTATGGATACTTCATACTTAGGTACCGCATTATTTTATATATAACACCATGTACAATCAACCAATTTGAAGTATTGGAACCCTAGGCCACTCTAGAACCATGTCAAAATGAACAGCAGTAAGAGATTTCTTACAGTCTCATTTTTAGCTTCACTATGACATAGTCCTACAGTGGCTTAAGGTTCCAATTTGTTGACTGTACCAATACAAATTCAGAAACTAGAATCAATATTAACTTCAAATTAAATTAAAGGTAAATAGAATGTAGTAGAGAACGCCTGATAGCATTAGGTCCACCCTTGGTACGTGTATTTCTTACTGTGCAATAAAAGTTAATCATAAATTATATAAATAGGTACTTTTAATACTTTTGCAACGGAAGATCGAACAGACGACGAGATGTTATGAATATTATCAAACAATAGAGAAGATAATGAACCGTTCACAATGTAATTTATAAATTCTTATAGTACCTAAGATTTGCCTTTATATGTAAGTACAATATTGCATAGGAGGTAGATAATACAAGCACGGTAGCCTTTAGGTAAGTATACTTATTATATTTAGCAGTTCGGCAGAAACTTTTTGGTGAGAAGGACAGAGGAATAACTGCTAGATATAAGTATGTTATTTCTCTGTCCATGCACAGTCGACGCCAAAGATATGTTTACAATTGTACCTTAATCCTTTGTAGATAATTCCTAAAGTGCAAACATGTAAACATTTTTTTGGCGTTGACTGTACCAAGTTGTCCAACGACCAACGATACAGAAGATGTAATAAGCGTCTCATATTTTGGCTAGAATCTCTTGCCATTTGTACATATTCAAAGATAATCGTACTGTATTTTGCTTATGCTGATATTAACACCCGAAAAAAAATGGGGCTGTATCTATGATTGGCATATCTGTTTCGTGGTAAGACTCACATCAACAGTATTCGCAAAATTGTTAATTGTTTTTTTACGTCAACTCCTAATCAATGTAATTCCTCCTCTAAGGAAAAGGAAAGGTCAAGCACAAACCGTTCCCATGGCGGCTATTCACAAAGTCTGCCATCCATGATTACAAATTAACCAGTGTAAGTCAGACCTTCCGCTTCCTGAAATAGTAGAAAAAAACGATAATTTAAACCAGGCAATACCAGATTTGTTCAGATGCAGCCCTAACAGAAGCTGGGACAGTATCACACGGTCGAGAAATACACCTGTCATTTTGTACCGATTTTCGATCGCGAGATACTGGCGCGGTAGTCTTGTGCTAGGGTTACTGGCCGATTCAGATGCGTTTGCAAAAAGCAAACAAATGTTGCAAACAGTGTAGTTGGCCAAAGTAATAGATTATGAACGCGGCTGGTTGTTGCTAACACTCAATAAATTTCTACTATCGGGGTGTACAGTCACCTGCAATAGTAGGTATATGACGCTGTGAAGGCCGCAAAAATATGTGACTCGCTCTTATGGCGGTACAAACAAGACTGTGTCACATATTTTTGCGGCCTTCACAGCGTCATATACTATTGCAGGTGACTGTACCATGAATTTAAGGTATTCAATTATCAGGCTATTGACAATGACAAGAGAACAGTCACCTGCAATAAAGTCGTGGACAATACACTGCGGAAAACATACCTTGGAGTAGGGTTGCCATATGTCTGGATTTTTGTCACAGGATTACGGTTAGACTTGACAAATGTCAGGATTAAAAAAAATACCTTATTGGTAGGCGCGGCGAGTTGTTCAACTTCAAACTACGCCAAATCTCTGTTACAAGAAAGGTTCTTTAGGGTGAGGTCAGGAACCTTAAATTTTCCATATACCTAGTAAATTGGCAACCTTACTTGCAGTGACCAAATGCCGGCAAATAAGATATGGGTTCTGCAAATAAAAATGTCCGTTTCATTTTGCAATAATTTAGAGGCGGCTGTACAGTCGGTTTGTGAATATTGTGAATAAGCGGCACGCGGAACGGAGTCGTGACTTGTTGCGTTTCGGACAATCGGGCAATCGAGTTTTTGTTGCCAGTACAAATAAAACAAATGACTGAAACTTAGGCGGCGTTTCCACCAGAGATGTGCGATAGCGAGTGATAAGTTTGGTAAGAACCAACTGGACCATTTTTTTACCTATAGACACATATAGGTATTAACTCACGCATGTTTTCCCAAAAGGGCACAGCACATGAAACTGCTCAAGTTTCAGTGCCAGTTTTAGCAGTAAAAGGGTTTATGATAAGGAATTTTTAAGCAGAAATGTCTGCGAATGATGCCAAATTTCTCAGAAAGAAAGGGAAAATTGAAAAATTCATGACTTCTGCCCCGCGACTCTGGCATACCAGCCCACCGCTCTGCGAACTGAGCTACAGAGACCCGTGGTCCCGAATTTCTCCACAGTGGCCCTCGTATGCGCCTTAGTGGGGCGCTTAGCAACATCTACCGTAAGAAAGTACTTCTTAAAAAAAAAAACATTTATTTCGGAAGACCATGTTCCATAGAAATATTATTTTACAATTACATTACAAAAATTACAATTAACATTATAAAAATTAAAAAAAAAAATTGAAATTAAAATTGATATCCTAAGATTTAAATTAAATGTCATACGAATTAAAATTTGAAAATTTAAAACAAAATAAATACCAAAATAAATTAAATTAAAATATTATATAAAATATTAGTATAATGATTTACAATTTATTAAAATTCTTAATCGGCAAGTGGAGTCTTAAGTTATATTGAGAATTCACCACTAAAAAAGTGCTTTCCCCATACTAAACTATTAACGCGGACGCGGGTTCGAGTCCCGGCTGAGGTCATAATTTTTTCCACTTATCGCCCAACATACACTTGAATCCATATCCCACAGTATTCTACAATTCCTACAATATATATGGTAGGAAGGGGGGTGGTGAATTCTTATCCGTCACCATCACCACACAGGGTATTTATTTATATCCTTCGTGAAAGTGACTCTATTGGTTTATAAATCATAAACGCAGCCTTAAAGGGTGGGTAACCAATCTAACCTAGCTAAAGTATAAAAAAGCGATCTATGTCGTCTCGGGACCGTAATGAGCCGAGATGTTATACCTAGCGCGGTATGCAAGCAATGGCCGGATGTCAGTCCTAGTAAATGCTAGGTATTCTAACAGCTTTGAAATAGAATGAATGGGAAACCTCCAATTAGAAATTACTTCAACTGGTAGGCCGTGCCGTGGTGCATAATTACAGGTATAGACATATCTTTTGTAGAATGGTTTATTCATAATTTTAAAACTTACGTTACGTTATACTTATTTAAAGTAGTGTAGGTTAAAAAAAGGAACTAACTAACTAATTTGGCTCAAGAGTCTTGACCTCCGAAACGAGAACACGCCATCTTCTCTGATCATGCGCAACTTCTTGCCAGTTACTGACATGAAGACTGCACAGATCTGCCTGCACAGTGTCTTCCCAGCGGTACCTGGGTCGCCCAACCGGGTGGCGTCCAGTCGAACATCCCATGTACGCTCTCCTGGCAGCACGATCTTCTCCCATTCTGAGTAGGTGACCCAACCAGCGAAGGCAGCGAAGTCTGTGATTTTGTTACGCCGATGATGTTGGGTTCGGCCACCAGCTCCTGGATCTCAAATAGCTCAATGTTTAAAAAAAAACACTTGCCATATTTTTGGATTAAAGATATCGCGTGCCATTTGTGTATGTACACATACACACATAAAATTGCTTACATATGTAATTATAGGACAATAAGTATTACCACTAAAATATTTGAGTTTGGGATCAGAAACATAAACTCGAAACACATTATTATTTCATTAGCGGTAAATTTTATATGGTAGGCATAAGTTGTTGTGGAAATATTAAAAGAAAGCAACTCGCAAACAGCTTAGAGGGTTTCATTTAGTTACATATTTATGAATAATGAGACGGTTTTTCAAGTTTCCTTATCTTTTAAACTTAAAGTAACCTTACTTGATAAGTAGGATACATTGTCTCAGATCTTATCAGGATGCTCATCGAGCGATAGGTCACGAAACGTTCGTCTTAAAATAAATGCCAGTAAAAAAAAGAACAAAGATTAGGTCGCCCTAAAGATTATTATATTATAATTCTTGCTTGAAAAATTTCGAACATAACAAAATAAATGAAGTTCTTAGAATGTTGTTGGGCGGCGCGTCGTCGCCTAAAATTCATACCCCAGTAATTATTAATTTTACCGCGACTCAACAATATTGCCGCTTAATTGAATTGATTTGGATGAGTTTCCAAGACGAAACGTTTCGCAAAGTTGTGCCAGCGCTGCGACTAGGGTTGCCAACCTTAGTGTACAAATTTGCGGTACATTCGGGATCAACATGCGGGATTTGGCTATAAAATGCGGGACGCCGTCAACCGGCCTAAATATGTATGGTGCATCGACTGTTAACGTTTTGAAAGGCACACAAAATTACCAGGTTTCTTAAATAGAATCACTTGCTTCTAAATATAGAAATTCAGCTGATATAGCTCAAGTTTTTGCCATGAGTTTTTAAATTTTTACATGTTTTAATATAAAAATAGAAAGATCATTTAAATTTGAATGAAATAACATTGTCTTCTGGTACCGCGATTGTTATTCATTGAAATTAAACGAGTGCTGTAAAGGGCTCGAAACGTAGGATCATGGTGTTAATAAACGCGATTAATCCGTTCTCATCATCATAAATTTAAGAGTCAAACTCTTGTCGGTGGAGCAATTTCCATGTATCTCTTTCTTGAGCCTTTCGTTTGACCGCCTGATACGACACGACGTTTATCTTTTCCTTAAGCTGATCCATGTATGTTTTTCTTGGCCTCCCTCTCTTCCGCCTTCCTTCTTCTTTCCCTTCCACAATATTCTTTATGATATAATCCGTTCTAAAGTGATTAATTTCAATTGAATGAAATAGTTTTTCAATTTTGTTATGAAATACTTTTTCAATTTTGTAGTAATTTTTTGAAAAGCGAGCTTCAAACAATACATCAACTATCTGGTTTTTGACCTAATTGCTATTGAATTTTAATAAAACGAAAAAAAATTTAAGGGGTCTTCTACGGAATGAATGAACACTTTTTTACATTTTCACACAAAATTATGAAGTTAAAGAAATGTTACGTATGGTACATTTTGATAGAAATACACGAACATTAGCCAAGTTTACTGGCTAATAAGTTACTTTTTTACATAAAATGAATATACATAATAATATGTAAAGTTTAGTTCATACTCTATCCAAAACCTATAAATTGTGTATACCTATCTCAAGTTTTTTTTTCAAAACAGCTCTTCAAATCACTCTTAATTTTGCTATAAAATATGCGGCGTGAACTCGCAGTTGCTATTATATGAGAGACTGAGAGTAAGAGCCCCCGCACACTGGCCACTTAGTGGCGGCCACGCTTCAGCCACTAGTGGCCGCCACAACCTGCGGACGCGTTTCTTCATACATTTTATATAGAATCGGCGCACACTGAGCGCTTGAGTGGCCGCGTCCGAGCCACAAGCTGCGAGAGTCGAGCGCGCTCGCTACTTGTGGCTGCGTTTTGTCGTTCGACTCGTGCGCATACACGGCCACAGTTGCCGGCTTCTTCCCACCCCTGCGCGCCGCTCCCCAATCCCGTCTCCCGGGTCTAGTCTTGTTGTAAGCTGCGTACTGAATGCACGTGCATGATGTCCACGGATCCGATTCCTCATTTTGATGTAGACGCTTTTATTTCCGATGTCGAAGAGCGACCCGCTATTTGGGATTTAAAGTCAGATTTGTATAGCGACAGGGGTAAGAAAACTGAAGCTTGGGAGGAATTGTGCCTAAAATTTATTCCAAATTTTAGTGAAAAAAATGTAGCGGAAAAAAACAAAGCAGGTAAGTTTTTGGACAATTTTATTTTACATTATTATTATATATTTATTATATTTTATTATTTTGCCAAGGTACAGCTCCCTCGTTGCTAATAAAATAATCTTTCAATATATCTCTGGTGTTTAATGAACGACGAGATTGCACGTGGGCGTTATCGATATCGTGAAGTCCTGGTACAGTCAATGTATGATGGAAATTAAATCCATCTCTCTGACGAACAAAGTTGTGTAGTATACAACAGGCCTTCACGATGTCTTCGGCGAAATCTATTGACACATTCAATGGTCGATGTAGTATTCTCCACTTATTCACTAATATCCCAAAGGCACACTCGATATGACGCCTGGCTCGAGAAAGCCTATAGTTGAAAATTCTTTTTTCAATATTCAAGTGTTTTCCTGAATAAGGTCTCAACATGTGTTCTGCAAGACCAAAAGCTTCATCACCAACAAAACAGTAGTTTACAGGACCAGAACTACTAGAAATTGCTTTTGGTGCAGGTAGGGATTGGTCTTCCAATTTTTTGAATAATTTCGATTCTTTGTAGATAGTCGAATCTGAAGCTTTCCCATAAGAGCCGACATCAATAAATGTGAACTTATAATTCACGTCACAGATAGCTAGAAGTACGATGGAAAAATAGTGTTTATAATTATAATATAAGGATCCGCTATCTTGAGGCTTAATAATCCTTATATGTTTTCCATCAATTGCACCACAGCAATTTGGAAAGTTAGCATATTCTTCAAACCCCTTAGCTATTTTACTCCACATCTCTTCAGTTGGTTGTGGTACGCAGATATCTTGAAGTGATGCATAGATCAATTTACATGTTTCTTTTACAATCAATCTCGCAGTTGACGCACCACATCGATATACTAATTCAAAATCACCAAATGAACAACCAGTAGCAAGGTACCTGCAACAAAAAGAACAGATTAGAAACCTTTGATTATGTTATTTTTATGTTTCAGCATCCCAGTTGCAGCGAAAATGGAAAAGCCTTCGTGACTGCTTCAAAAGAGAACACTCTAAACAAATGAGCGTTAAAAGTGGATCTGCATCATCGAGTCGCAAGCCGTATATATATTATCAACAACTATCTTTTTTAAAAAACTTGGCTGACACACGACGTGATCCCAGCCCATTACCGAACGAGGTACACGATGCGACTGAGAGAAAAAGGCCAAAAAAGAACAAGACAAATAATGAAGACATTCAAGCAGAAACTGATATACTTGTTAGTATTTCAGAACAATTACAATCTCGTCATTCTAACAAGCATGAAGAAGACGCTGACCATAACTTTGCTTTGTCCTTGGTCCCGCACTTTAAACAAATACCCAATGAATTTAAATTGGATGCTCAAACCGATGTATTGATGGTACTAAAAAAATATAAACAGTATATGCGAACATCACAGAATCAACAACATGGATATTTCACATCATCATTTCAGGAACCACGCTCATACCATACTATGCAAACATCTACTTCGGGTTATCAACCGACTCCGCGTCCATCTGCTTTGGGATATCAATCGGCTTCGCGTCCACCTTCTATGGGATATCAATCAAATTTTGAGCATGACTTTTCCGTTACCTCGCCATCTGCATCTGATAATACTATGAATTCTGTTTTGTCAGATGATATAAATGAACATCTTTTTGACAACTGACTATGTAAAAGTAAATGTGTATTTGTTATAAAAACTGTATATCTGCGATATGTAACTTGATTTAGTTTGCGATTTTTCAATTCTCATTAATAAATAATTTCTATTTCAATTTGGCTTTTTTAATTGTTTGTTTTACGTTCTAGAATCCACGTGAGTCGCAAACTAATAGAAGCAAAATGATACGAATGGATGATACTTACCTTAAAGTTATAGCCAGCCTTTCTGTTGGAGAGATGCTTTTTCTCATGCGTGTATCTTGATGTTTGAGGTCATCGTGCAAAACGCTAAGTAATTCATTGAATGAGTTCACGCTCATTCTAAAATACTTGAAGAACTTATCTGGATAACATTTTAACTCTTCGAACAGCAATTTGTGCTGTCCATTTTTATTGCGTGATGTCAGAATTGGATGTACCCAGTGACGCCGATGAATTGGTCGTCGATGGTTCTGAATTCGGCGCCGTTTTCTACGTTTTAGAATAATAAGCAACAATAGCGAAATCAAGAGTGCGTCCATTCTTGGGCAACACACGTCTAACTCTGTCGAGATACTTGCAGCTAGTGTCTGACGCAAGTGGCAGCCACTGGTGGCTTGATGCGGCCACTAGTGGCTGCCACTGGTGGCGGCGTGTAGTGGTCTAGCCGAACTACTGGTGGTCGCGTTTAGTGGCGGCGACTGGTGGCCGTAATGTGCGAGGGCTCTAAAGAGGAACGTGTAAGTAGTGGATATCAAGATATTGGGGTGGCTGAGTAACCGTAGAGTTTGTACCTACAAACTCTACGGTTACTCAGTATCTGGATCATGACCAGACTCTTAACATTTAGTGCATATTACTCGTAGTATAAACGTTTTAAGACAAACACGTTATACAGTATTTTGATATGAACGGTTGCATTTACGAATATGCCCATATAGCAAAATAAGTAAAATAACCTATACCTAGTTTGTGTTTTGTCTTATTATAAAAGCATTATTAGAGTAAGAGTTGTAAGCATAGTGAGCTAAATTGCGTCTTTTTAGATTAAATCCTCTAGCATATAATAAAACCACAGATTCACGAGCAAGCACTGGCTCTGCGTCATGTTAATAAAACGTTCCTTTTTGTGCTTATTATCCAGTCTAGTCTGAAAACGGGACAATCGGCGTCCCGCGCGGCCCCTTTGCGGGACGCGTCGTCAAGACCCCAGAAACGGGACGTCCCGCGTACAGCGGGACGGTTGGCAACCCTAGCTGCGACACACGTACGCGTTTCGCCACTTGTCCGGTTCGGGCCGCGTTTACTGCGCGAGCGCAAGAGTTGTTTGGCGCCAGTGTAACGTGACATCAAGATCAGTATTTTTTTTAAATATATAATCCAAATGCTGCTCGTTTGGTATTTACCAATCGCTTTTCGGTGAAGGAAAACATCGGGAGGAAACCGGAGTAATCCCGATAAGACCTAGTTTAGCCTCTGGGTTGGAAGTTCAGATGGCAGCGCCTACGCCAAATCTAGGGATTCGTTGCCAATGCGGACCCTGAAGTGGTCCCTGAGCCTATAGACGCCCACTCCGGAAGTACCTATCGTAGCACGTGTGTTGACAATCAATAAGGAAAACTGAACAGATATAAAGAAATTTTGTGGGCAGTTTCTGATCAATCAACCTGCGCTCGGCAAGCAATTTCAATGACACTTCGGTTGCAATAGGCTTTAGGGCACTGCGATTGCATGGTCGATTTCTGAGTTAACTCCTTGTTAAGTGAATAAGTTTAGATTTAAGTTAAGTTATAACATTTGTCGAGGTCGGAGTGATTGAGTGATGAGTATGTCTTTTTTTTCAACAAATTTGATGTGCAAAGAACCCTGTTCCTAATTAGCACTAGCTCTCAAGAGACTTATACTGAAGTAAGTTATGCCTTAACGCTACCTCGTTATTCTTAATTGGGATATTTTTTATTGGTCTCGTGCCTCGAGCTAATAGGATGAGAAATGGCGTGGTACATTTAATACACAATGACATTGAGTATCAATTAGAATTATCAGTAGAAGAACAAAACGTCTTGGTATTTGGAATACAAGAACGTGCGAAAGCATTCACAATGGTTTGAGGAATTCTGCAAAAAGTCGTACTTCGTATGAAAAGATGCCTGAGATGTGTCTTTCTTCAAAGGAAGTTACATTGCAGTGTGTCTACGAAGTAATTTCGTTTTATGAGCTAACGGCGTGAGCAAAAAGTGCACAGTTACTTAGTTGAAGTTGGCCGCGTTATCGAATCTAGGCATCATAATGAGGCAGCGTTCGAGTGAGTATTTGTATTCTTGTTTTCCCGATTAAGAAGGTATTATGTTTGATGCGGGTTAAATGTTTGCGGCGTTTTTATCCTTATTGCGCTGTTGCGTTGAATATCAACATTTTAAACTAATTAGGCAATTTTGAAAAGCAGGCGAAGGAAAAGGATTCAATCAACTCGTTTTTGTGTGCCCCGGTTGACATATAGGGCTTAACTTATTTTTTAATTTGGACAGTTGTTAAAACAGTTTAAATAATAATTATTAATAGCAATGAATAGAATAAAAGGAATAAGAATAAGAGTCCTGATAGAGAAGAAACAACCGGTCATTTCTGGTTTCCGCATACACAGACAAGGTTTTTGCATGGCGTCCGCTCCAAAACTGGCTTTTATCACGATCAGTATTTTGTAACAATATTTGTATCGATTGCGATATCATGTATGTATATAAAATTATAAACACTAAAAAGTTTATTTCGATTTTGGACGTTGCTGCTGTTGGTTTAAATCTCAAATTGAAATAGCTTTTGTTGTGCTTGTAGCATATTTGTTTCGAGGTAAAATTTTCGTAAGTGTTGGTAATTTATGTTATTTTTATTAAGTTTCATGTTAACTGCCAATTTGCATGTTAAGTTGCAAAATTAAAGCGTTTAAAAAATCACAGTAGGTAATTAAAAATAACCAAGTGTATTTTATGACCGAGTTGATATTTTTTTAAATTCATAAATTACATACTTATTATTGTTACCCGGCGATAGTTGTAATACAACGCACTCACATGCACGTAAAATTAATATAATATCATAATTATTAATGTCACCGACTACATTTTACAATGTGCTACATAGTACATACGTATGCTGTAAAAACATCTGCTGCTCTAAAAAGTTGGGAATATTCTCGGCGACTTGTGCAAACTTATGCAAGATCTAAGTAACTTTCTCAAATAAAAGGAAGAGTCTAAGATAATTTTAGGCATCAAAAATTTTTGCATGTAAGTTTCATAAATTAGATTAGGAAAGTTTCCGTCGGGACGTTAGTAATCGTGGGGATCGTGTGAAATGGCTTCATCCGCTATATCTGGCAGGCATGCATAGATTACAAAATATTAGTTTACGTGGCCGCTGAAATAGCTCTCCGGTACTTACGCAACTTTCATGGCGATGTTCTCGCGTTTTAAACAAAACACTGCACTCGCATTGAAGTACAAGGTTGATTTACGTTTGTACGGTGCGTTTGGGACCACGAATTAATAAACTACTACTCCATGTTTAGGTACTGTAAGAGAGTAATTTTATGTTATACATCTATGATCTCAAATGCCGATATTTTTACATATTTTAAAAATTAAACCCGAAAATCGGATGTTTCTAGATCAGGACTTGAAATAAAAATTGGCTCTAAAAATTCCTTTCCATTACGTCAAGTTTTTTATGAACTTTTATGACCGACACATAATGGAAACTTACATTTTATTTGGACATTTTGGGACATTTTCTTATTATCACGCGATAAAATCAGCTCGTGATTCTGATTTCGAAGTCCAAGCAGGTCCAGATCTGGAAGAATCTGGTTTTCGGTGTTTTAACGGCCTCCTAGCCTAGTTGGTAGTGACCCTGCCTACGAAGCAGGAGGTCCCGGGTTCGAATCCCGGTCAGGGCATTCATTTGTGTGTTTATCACGAATATTTGTTTCTGAGTTATGGATGTTTTCTATGTATTTAAGTATTTATATGTATCTATATATTATATATATCATCGTCTAGTACCCACACCACAAGCCTTATTGAGCTTACCGTGGGACTAGGTCGATTTGTGTAACATTGTCCCACAATATTTATTATTATTTATTTATTATTTATTTATTTTGGTAAACACTCAAAAATTATACCTCATTCTTTACGTCGGTTCAGTGTGGACTTAAGATGCAACTCGTTGCATGGCTCGAGAAAGCCCAATGCACTTAGAACTTTCACCATTTTGCCAACACACGTGGAGAATATTTAGGTAGTGGTCGTTCACAGAATATAAATTTAGGTAGGTCTCTTTCCCTTAGTTCTGTCAGAAAGGTCTGGTCAGAGTACCGCAAAGTATGTTGGACTCTCACCTACCGCTCAACTTTGACCTTAATCCTTAATCTTAATTTGGGTACTTACATATTTTGTTATTTATTTCTTGTACAACGAAAATCAATGCACACCAATACAATGGAAATGTAGTTCAATTAATTCATTAAGTAGGTACTTACTGTCTCTTTCAGTAGGTAGGTACTCAGTTTTATTAAAATCGTGACACGAAAGGTCGCCATTGTCTTTTGACTCGACTGCGCTGTATTGTATTGTATCTTTATTTTCTTTATCCGTATATTATGTAAGTATGCTCCACTGTAGTGTATAAACTACTAACCCGATTTTGATAGTAATGAAAATGTGTGGTGTCAAACTAAGAAATGTTTCAAAAAATTCGAATAGGATAAAACTACAAGCGGGTATTTTATTAAACTTTTTACTTGAAGTAAGGTTTAGTTCGATTGCTCGGTCTGACACTGCCACCTTCATATTCATTCCTAGCAATAGATGTGACGAAAAGGTTATCGACTATTTAAATTACCATTAAGTTCAATACAAGGAGATGGCATCGTAATATTTCTCCTCTACCAAAAGAATATGCAGAAAAATCATATCATTGTATGGGCTGGCAAGTCTATTACTACGTAACCGTGCGGATAGCTATACCTCCCAATAATAATAATCAGCTGAATATTTTTGTATAGGAAATGCCAGTGAAGCGTAGGTACTCCTTTTATGATAGCTCTATGAAAATTACCTCATAGATAGAACTTTGTTGACCAGTACAAGGTAACTCAACACAGGTGGTAGAATCTATGTAACAAACGCGTATGTGACGTGAGAGCCTTGAAATTACAATAACAATAATTTGACTAATGGCTAATATTTCTGTAGTCACAGGCTCACATAATGAAGGAAAAAGATATGATTATCTGCGTTCCTCTTATGTTGAAATCTAGTCATTTATTCCACGCGGAAGCACGTTTAATCGGATAATGAATTAAAGTGAAGGTTAGTCCCAATTCATAAAACTAAGGAGACATCTAAAGGTACTCATTTCTAGATTCTGTCTAAAAATCCACATAAACAAACGTTTCGGACGAAGGATTATCTTCGCATTTATATTACTTAAGTACTTATGTACATGACACACACCCACAAGAAGGACTGATGACCTAGTAGAGGTCGCAGGTATCCATTGGATGCGGTGAGCGCACGACGGATCCATCTGGCATTTTCTGGGAGAGGCCTTTGTTCAGCAGTGGACATCTTTCGGCTGATAATGATGATGGATGACTTACATATATGACTAATATAGTAAGTGGCCATAGGTATAGTTGGCCCGTTCACTAGAGTTAGTGCGATGTGCAGCAAGGCTCGAGTTGCTTTTTGAATTTGTAACGGAAGCAATGATGCTGCTTAAGTTAACGCATGCAACGAAGGCAACTGTCAATTTAATTTCTTATGGCATATATCGTCGACCGTAGTTTTAATTTGGGTGACGGACAGAGATTTCCATGTCTCTTACCTACCCTAATTGACCACTGCGGTCGACGAGATTCTGTCAAAACAACAAAAATTTCGTTACCATCGCATTCACCTATGCATGAATACGTGGTTAGTTATTTCCAAAAGATTACCTAAATTGTGCTAGTTTGCTTAGTGTATGTCTGAAACGAGGAAATCCGGCGACGGACCAAAGTAGTAGAAATCTGTCAATGGGTTGCTACTCTGAAATAGGTCTGGGCTGGACACGTATGTCGCCGAGACGACGGGAGATGGAGCAGACGTGTCCTAGTATGGAGGTTGGTGGCCTCGTCCCAATAAACCGACTCATAGACATCCAATCAGATGGGAGGACGATATTAAAAAATTGCTGGTCCTCTCTGAATAAGAGGAACGACGAATCGGGCAATGTGGCAGAAAATTGGAGAGGCTTACGCCCAACAGTGGGCGTATAAACGCTTAAGAAGAAGAAGACGGGGACTTTCAAATACTTAGATAATGTTTATATCTGGTTGTCTATAGATGCAAACGATATCCGTAAATCAGACATTTTTATCACAATTGATATGATTATGTTGTGATTTGTACAAGTTTAGTGATAACTTGATAAGCGACATTATCATTATATACCTATATTAGTATTAAAATGAGAAACAAAATAAACAAATGGTCGAGTAGATGTATGTAATGCTATTTGTTCCAATATAATCGTAACATTACTTACATTTTATCGTATTCAAAAATGTCTTATCAAGTAGGTAGGTATTACCACTATTACCAGTGTGTCAAGTCACGTAATATTAAATTAAAATTTGACACCTGATTGTTAAAAACGTGTTTTCTATTTGCGGAGGCGATTGGGTAAACTTAGATAAATATTGACTCGTCATGTTGTCCATCTGTCTATAAGCGAAAGTTTACGAGATTTACTTTCTATTTGAGTTATCTAAGAAGTAAATTATAGTAATCTAACCCTTTGTCTAAATGAAAAAAAAAATGGTGCCATCGTTGAGTAAAGAGTTATCTAAATCAACTCATTTGCCGGCCATGGCATCCGCCAGAAAAAATTCCCATACATTTACAGATCCGGCAGATATTGTTATATGGACAGCATTTGATGGAATACCTAATCGTGTAACGAACGGTCAACAATACTGTAAAAACCATACAGTTGAATAGGTAATACCCTCCTTTTTAGGGTCTCGTAATTTTTAGTTTTTTTGATAATTGACGATATTTTAACCAATTGAAACCACTCATAATTAAAAAGTAGTAAATATGTTAATGACTCATTAAATATTCAATCGAGGCAGTCATTAGTTTATTTTTATTACTTATCAGATTTTACTGAGCAGCTTCCGAAATAACTGCTAATAGCGCTAATATTTTAATCTGATTTCAATCTACTATGTTTTGAGCAACCTTAAAAACTTGTTTTAAACAGCTTTGTTTTCATGGCAGCGATGTCTCAAAAAAAACCGCCTTATTATTGTACGGGCCAGGCCCCACTGCTGCGTTTTGTTGCGCTGCGTCGCAGTATATGTCATACTATAATATAAAATACGTCGCAGGCGCAGCGTCCAGGTTTCTTTCTATATTATTCTATCAAATGAAGTCATGCAGGGGCAGGGCCCTAATAGTTAGACTGTTTCTTTTGATGCGGACAAGTGTAATTGTGCTATTATGTACGTTGTTTCGAACCTGTACCCAGTAATGGAAATCTATCAACTGAATCTAACCCTAATTCAGTTAATTGCTCCGGCGATTAGGCGAATGGAACTAGGTCGGCGGTTCAAAAGAACCTGAAATGAAAGCAATGAGAACGAATGATGAATTGATCACGAATGATTGTGAGAACTCACGTCTATTTCGCTGTGTCGTGTGTTCTCGGCTTTAGAAATTAAGCTATTGCAATTAGGATCTATTAAGATGCAGTGCCGTAGCGACGGATGACAGGGACCTTGGCCGTGGCCGTCTTATGAAAGGGGGCGTCAGTGAAACCCCACTTCTTTTTTTGTGATTTCTACTCAGAAGCGCGAAAACCTATCTTTCGATCCTAGTAGGAGAACAAAAGTGTCCCTAGGTTTTTTATTCATTCCGTTTCCATTTTTTCATAGACTTTGTGTGGCGGTAATGGTACGGAAAGTGCGGCAAATGTGGAAAATTTCGTATAATAAAATCGAAAGAGCTCTCGATTCAGAGTAGAAATCAAAAAAATAATGGCCCATTTCTGAATGTCTTTGCAAACAAGTAGCCGGTTATCTAAAAAAAAATATATGCGTGTGTTTAAAAAAAAATACAGGTTGAAAGCCTCGTGGTCGAAATTAAATTGCTCCCAAATTCAATCCACTTTATCTTGACATTGTACTTTGGGCGGATTTCGTACGTGTATTGATTTTATTCGGTGCTGCCATGCTAATGGATTGACCACGACTTCTCATCGTCGATCGAGCCACAGATTACACAAAAGTGAGGTAGATACCTAGTTCACTGTTGTAGAGTAGATACAACGACGTCAATCAGGGGTAAGAATACTACTACTGTATAATAAGCAAAAACCAAAACCGACAACGGTGGTAGGTACTAAAACTGTACCCAAAATTTTGAGGCACAATTAAAATTAAAATTCGATATTCCTTTCTTACAACACGGTGCTTTACGGCGATAGTTTCCTTATTATAACATACGAATCAAAAGCGATTCCTTATTTATTTTACACCAATATTAATGGTATAAAGATCATACCAGGACTATAAAACCCTGCTCCATTTGCATTTGTTAAATCGATTCCGAGAACCGGAAAACGAGTCGTGATCTCTAAGTAAAAGGTCAAATACGCATCGCAAAAAGTATCTGGCGCCTGGGACTCGACTTAGGCTGGTACAGTCGAGTTCATAAATATGTTAGCATTTCCGAGGCTTGAGAAATATGCACACCCTTAGGACATTGACAATAAGATGTAAGTGTTTATTAGGCATTCAGCTGCACATATATTTATGAACTCGACTGTACATACGTACAGTAAGTTATAATAATACATATGGGATGTTTTTCGACTAAAGGTACATATCACTTTGTCGACTAAGGCGCCGTAAAGATTCATTCCGAAATAAACCTTACCTACCTAAGTAAGGGTAAGTTACCTATACCGTGGCGATAAAGTGGTACCTTTTTCTAAAAACGGTCGTATCTTGCTCAGAAGAAGGCGTTTATTAACTCCTACTGGTTAACTAAGCTGTAACAATAAATGTAATAAAATAAAATGATAGCTACTAGCTACCTATTTATTTGTGGTGATTCTGTTTACATTACACTGGCCGAAGGAATGCAAGTCATTTTTCATTTACCTACTTATTCAAAAATTTAGTGCGCGACGGAATGAGGTCGCAAGGGTCGCAACACTACTGAAATTAGGTAGGTATTGAATTGTTTGGCTTTTTCGTAAGGAAAAGAACAAAAAAAAGCGTAAACATATCGCTCAAAACTTCAAAGTAACATAGTGAGGGGAGTCGGCATACATACCGTTTACCCTTTGCCAAAGTACAAGCTCCAATGGACAACGCCGGTCTGTGTTGTGACTTGTGACTAGTTCCCCGTGTAAGGGTGTGCGAACCGGTTTTTATTTGTATGAAATTTCAGTTTATAACCGGGTATTAACCGGTTTTCCATACAATTAAAAACCGGTTTGCACGCCGTGTCCGCACATAAAAATAGACCGAAGAGTACAAGATTTGTTAGTGCAGTTGTATTTTCTGTGTATTACTGTCGTCTATACACATTGGTTTTTGTATGTAATGTGTGAGAAGGGCGTATGTGAATAGTGTGAATACGTTTCCCCCCGCAAAACAAATTTACGGTATGATGTCACTTTGACATCACGACGGTTCCCTTCCAACGTGTTGGAAGACCGTGTAGCTTTTAGGCCCCAAACTTTAAAACGAATACTGGCCATTTGCACCACTCGGGGTTAGCCACATAACCCGGAGTTAAACGTTTTTTTTTTATGAATTTTTACAGCTTAACTTAGGGTTAGCGGTTAACCCTGGGTTGAGCAAAAAAAGTGATCACTTGCTTTATGATGTCCCAAAAAACGTTACTATTCTAATGTTAACGTGGGATGTGGTGATGATATGATGACGATCATTACGTAAACAAACTTCTTATGTTGATTTGTTTCCTTAGAGCATCGGCAAATATGTGATCATTACTGAACCGAGACAATCATTTGACAGATTGTATTTATTTAGGTAATTACCCACAATGTCACCACATTCATTTTATCTAAATATGCTTACAATTTTATAATCGAGTGGGAATTGGAGATAACACTCGAATTATGAAAATTATATTTTATTATACTGCTGAATATTAATATTAGTTCACGCAAATCACGCAACAGTGATATGATAAGAGTTTTAAGAACCAATTATGAGCTGTTGCATACGATAGTTTTTCTACGACAGTTAAAATAGCGAAAAAAGCGAAATCTCGAAAGGTGGTACATGTCGTATGTGGAACATGTCGTATGCCCATTATAAAAAAAAAACAACAGCGCTAATTTATTGTATGAAAATCCATATGAGCAATGTTCTCATGAATACCATATACCATAGACAACAATATAATGTAAGTATACTTTTTTAATATCGCTGTCAGCCATCTAATTAACAGATAGAAGTGCTGGAGTAGAAATATATTATAATTTAAAAAGTCTGCCAGAAGTTAAATTGCTTACCGTTTTATTAGGCAGGCGTCTGGTTTTATGCTTGATAATCCAGTATTTAGTCCACCACTTTCACCTAATAGTCCAGTATATTTTAGATTCCATTAATTCTGAATCGTCCATACACCATGGCGGGTGCTGCCTCTGCGTGCGTCCCATGACTCGGGCCGGTGCAGCATCCGCTCGGTGTACCCCTTAATTTCATTAAATTGTCGAAAGGGCTTCTGCGTGTTGGCTTCGACTCCGCGTACGTCTCCCATAGTTCCGGAACACTATTGTTCCGTGGCGAGAAAGACGTACAAAAAAACTCAACTAGCGATTCAAGGCAGCGTCTACAAAGACATGGACGAATAAAACAAAAGCATGAAAGATGTGGAACTGAGATCTGAGAGTAGCTGGAATAATTTGGCATTGTCCGTATTCTTATTAATTATTAATTCGTTCACGGTACAGGAGAGAATGAGCCCCTTACTAGTGTTGAAATCAGTTCTAGTTATTAGTTATTTTCTTGACTACAAATGAATGAGCTAAAAACAAGTACTGAACTAAACTACCAAGTTCAAGCTGCGTTGTTCATTAAAGGGTATTGTGTAGGTATAAATACAAATATTGGCTCGCAAACACAAGGTTACTCGAGTTTCGTCACAAGTCATTAACATATCATAAAAGTCATTAACGTGTTATGTCAAAAACATATCTGTATTCGGGCGTAAAAGAAATATGCCTTTTGTATTATATTTCGGTGAATACTTGAATAGCGATGTAATATTTAGCTATTTTCAACGCTTTTACAATGATATAAGCTCTATTAGGGGCCAAAAGACGTGTGTTCGTAATCGTATGTATATTGTGAGTTAAGAGTCCTATAACAAAATCCGCTCGCTCGCATTTCAATATTATTACCGCCAGTTGCGCGCCGGCCGACACGCATCTGTGTGCGGACACACACTACAATCAGGAATACAAACTTATTATCGCCATCCTATTCGAACAGCATAGCAGGTGCGGTTAGTGCGAACGGGAGCGAGCATTCATTCATAGATTTCATAGTATGTAGCACCGTCGCAACTCGCAAGGCCTTTAGCTTGACGCGCGGACCAAACATTATTGATACTTGCGTCCGAACATCAACTATTACTTCGCGTACGTGGTGTAGTGTTAAAAAATTTAATTTGTATCATCATAACTTCATAAGATTAAAAATATTTTTATTCGAACGTCAAATGTCTCTAAATAGTATCCGATGTTATTTTGGAATAGGAATTTGTTAGTGGTACATTTCTAAGCATACCTATTTACTAATAGGTATTGGTGATTGATTTTGGTGGGTGATGGTGATTTGGATATATTTTAGACAGGGATGTTACGGATACTGGATTTGTGACATCCGCGGATGCGGATATCAAAAGGCGCACATTCACGGATAGGGATGCGGATGCGGATGTTAGAGTAAGTACATAAAAAAAACCCGAAATATACAAATATTGTACTGTTTATTCGAATAAAAGGAAACAAACTTGGCATTGCTTGTTGCTATCTGTCAAGGGCGTAAGAACTCGATCGACGAATCTTGAAAACTAACCCAGGAAAGATACGGTTTTCACAGACATTAAATTATAATAGCCTAATATTTTCAAATTACGTTCGAATGGGATATTTATAGATAATATATGCAAAAGTCCTAAAAACTTTTCTTCCGGAAGTAGGTAGAAAGTAAAAAATAAAACTTAACTAAGTCGATTTTTGAAATTTACGGTAGTAAATACTTTTCTTGTTTGTGAACATGACGACATATTTGTCTTCTATGTGTTAAAAGCAAAACCGAAGAAAACTTACGTAAAACGGTAATACTTACAAAATGTACGGCGTGGGTGATAGATGTGTTATTTCGCTAGAAACAAATGGTAATAAGTAAAAAATGCTTCTGACTCACTTTAATCAACTTTATTTTTAAAAGCACTATATTTTTTTGAGTTCCAGTTTTTTTTGTCAAATATCTACTTCTGGCACATCATCTGATAGGTCCTTAGAAATAACTTAAAGGCTTCTTGATCAAAAATTTGGTTAATCGAGTATCGGGAGGTCTAAAAAACCGGCCAAGTGCGAGTCGGACTTGCCCGCCGAGGGCTCCGCACAAAAGTGGCATGGAACTCTCAGTGTGCGGCAGTTATACGGTTTTCGGATTTTTTCCTGTATTTTTGCTAGAAGTTCTTGCTTGTTGTCAAATTTCGTGATTCTATGTTAACGGGAAGTACCCTATACATTTTGATTCCCACTGCAAATGTATGGGAATGACCGTATCTTTTGATTGCGTTGATGTAAAGGTTTAGTTTTTTTGCAGCTTCAAGAGACTGCAGACCTGTGTATGTGGTATTAATTTTAACTTGCAACCTTTACTCGTTCCCGCGATAAACGGTCTGGACTAGACAGACAGACGGGCGGACGGACAACAAAGTAATCCTATAAGTTCCGTTTTTTCTCTTTGATGTACCGAACCCTAAAAATGTGAAAACTTCAGGAAGTTAGGAAAATTATTATATTTTGAACAAATTTGGTTAAGCCTTTTTTGCCAAAAACTATAATTACAAAAATACAGTTAAGTGCCTTGATATGTGAAGGCACTTATGCCTTTATTCTTGCACAATATTTTCATCGTATAACGGTACACAACCTTCAATTATGCGTGGTCCGACACGCACTTGGCGGTTTTATTCCGGATTTTGCTCATATAGCAATATGGTTATCCCTGACTAGGGTGGTGGCACCAGTAATGGTCAAGAAACCAGTAACGAACAATCACTTTTATTATGAGGAAATAAGGTTCATACATTTATTTTGTGTCAACCAATTGACAAGCATATGATGATATTTGAATTAAGAATGAAGTGTCCATAACTCGTGTCTGTCAGCTTAAAGTGTTCATAGTGGGTACCGTCACCTTAATAACATTTCTCCATACTGTCCCTCTTAACTCTTGGTACTCACTCGTCAGTTGAAAAATTGAAACACTTTGTTCCCACGCCCCATAATTCGCGGGCTCTAATGTAGGAAGGGCTGGAAGGAGGTACTTATTGGGGATCAAAGATCATCAAAGTATATGACAGCCCGGTAATTCGTGGGCGTGGGTTACGCAGGATGGTTAAAGTATCAAGAAGGGTTGGTTGCGGTACAAAGACATTCGATAAAATTATTAGATTTTTTTATTTCATACAGGTCTATAATATAATCAAAACTGTAAAATACTTTCGTCAGTGGTTGGTCGCGGTCTATTTACTTTCCCAAACGCTTCCAGCACTTCCTAGCGCAAAAAAACAAACATATTGTACAGTCCACAGAGAACAGCACAGGTCCTACCTCTACGAGCGCACGCGCGGTACTGAGGACTCAGCCCGCGCGCATCGGAATTTATACACCATTTGAATATTTAAAAAAAAAAAACGGAAATTCAAAAAAATATGTATTTTTCGACTTCAACATGAGCTTAAAAGAATAAACTTTAATCTTGTATACAAATCATCCCAATATTTTGTCAAAATTACTGCGAGAATCCCTGTGTTTGCAGTGTATTTTTATCGAAAAATGTGCATATTCAAAATCGAAGTAGTTGGGTATCTGTGTAAATAATTGGAAATATGGGACCGAAAGTTTAAATAAAACCATGTTACAATATTATATCAACCCGAAAAAACATGTGTTTTCATGTATCGTGTTAAAAGAAATTGAAGTCAAACTTTTGTCTCCGCGCGCTTTTCTGAAAACAACTGCCAGTAATTGTATAGTAAAAGTTAAAACACTGAGTTTTACTTACATTAGAAGCTGAAATTTTTAATACTAGGAAATGAGCTATCAAACATAGTTAGCAACTTTCACATACAGTTCACCGTTTCTTCGTAGTACAACGTCAAAAATCAGCTTTTGTTGCTTTTCCGTACAAATCGTATTGATGGCCTCTTAATGAATTTACGTGTGCATGGCGCGACGTGGTTTGTATACTATCTTTTTATAACTCTCGTTTCGTTTTTTATATTTTTTTATAGCTGATCTTTGTTGATAAACATGTAACCATACGATAAAAGTGTTGCGAAAAACAAACACGTACCTATGGTATTTGTTATCATAGGCCTATATCATTTATAGGTTTAAGTCTACATATTTTAGGTATTTAGCGCCACTTACACCATGCTTAACCCCGGGTTAATTGGCTAAGCAGGAGTTAACTGTCAAATTCCATATGAAATAAACGCTTACCTTCGGGTTAGTTAGGGCAATAAAACTATGCTCTGCTCTTAAGCTAATGAGCGTAATGAACTGGAAATAATGTGGAAATATGATAAATATGGAAATATAATATGGAATATTTGTTTGTGAGTTATGGACGTTTTCTATGAATTATAGTATTTAATATGTATATATCTATTATATATATCATCGTCTAGTACCCATAATACAAACCTTATTGAGCTTATCGTGGCACTAGGTTGATTTGTGTAAGATTGTCCCATAATATTCATATATTAAAAAAAAGGGTTAAACTTGAATGCCCCAATTTTAAATAAAACAGTTAAAAACACGTGACACAGTGACCTGCATATCGAAGTTAATCCTTTACACAATTTGCTACTTACGTTATATTTTATCAATATAGATAACAATAATATTGCAATCATTTGAAAACTGCAAACTAAACGTTTTCACGATAGTCGAGGTATTTCCTACTTTCAACCTTTCAGTAGTGTTTTCTATTATTATCTTTATTTAATATACACTAACGTTTACTTTCGCAGGTCCAGAATCAAGTTGAAATTTCGCAGGTAGTTAGATGATAGATTTTTGTAAGAAGTGTGTCATATAACGGTGTATATGCGATACATTACATTACATATCTTATCTGTAACGCGCGAACTAGGTAAGCAGTTAACTGATTAGCTGTCGCCGAAGTTAAACACACCATACCTATATTGTGAAATTGTGTTAAAACAATTGAACTATTATGGACTTGAAACGAAGTCACGGAACATTTGATGTATAAAATATGAGCATTATCACATGTTTAATTGATTAAAATGTAAGTATCGAGTAGCAAATGCAACGGTTAACTGATTTTGAACGAAATAAAACCGTGGTTAAAAACAAAGTGTTTCCCATACAATAAATAACCGATTTCATTCCCTAGTATCGAGCATTCAATTCATGAAGAATTCTAAGCACAAAATCAGCCTGTCATTTATATTTATCCAGGTTATTTATTTAAATCAATGGACCCGAGGCGTAGCAAGAGGAAGGGGGCAGAGGGCGCTGATGCCCAGAGGAGGGCGCCGAAATGGCCAGAAAGATTAGCCCCGCCCATTTTCCTCACTACGCCGGTGAGATTGTGTTTTTGTGTATTGTGTACACAAACGTGTTAACTGTTATTTAAGCATTATACACCCCGAACAATTTTCGCTACAATTAGCACACTAATAACTATAAATGTGGAAAGCGGTAGTCGGAATGAGGCTGTGCTAGTTCCGTTGAGAGGTTCACTCATTCGGTAATATCACCGATTCCTCGTATTGCAGATTGTTCGTGCGTGCTCGCTCTGATAGCTGCGCACACTTGGCCGTAAAGGCTGCGCACACTTATGCTGTAGCTATATCATTGTTGTCATATTAGTAAAACTGTTCCTGTTAGTTTTTCATATTATTTTATTAGTTGTTTGGAAAGTGGTAGTCGGAATCAGATTGCGTTAGTTCCGTTGAGAGGTTCACTTATCTGGTAATATCACCGATTCTTCGTATTGCAGATTGTTTGTGCGTGCTTGCTCTGATAGTTGTTTGTACTATAATATAATTATTATTACTTGATTTAATATCATTATTGCCTGTACATTTTTCATTTTATTTTATATTTTTCATCGTAATGGTTTCGCTGTTCCGGAAAAATTAATGACCCTGACGGGTAATCAAATTCTGCATGCATGCATGATTTTTTACTTCTGTTAATGTTTAATTCCGTGAAAAGTGTGTTTTCTTTCTTTCTATACTTACATATAGTACACGTATAAAATGTCCCTATAGTTGGATTCCTTCGTGACGTGAAAAAAATCAATGGGAAAAGTCAAGACGTCCCTAAACTTCAGGGCATGGTCACCCTGATCATCGTAGTATGCTTTCCATTCCAATGAAGCGATATATCGGCCCTGTTGCATTTCTACGCAAGCTTATAACGAAGCTGTTAGCGATATATCCATTTCAGCTGAAAATCCATGGGGAAAATCGGGACGTCCCTAAAGTACAGGATGTCGGGTCACCCTGATCAACACAGTATACTTTCCAATTGAGTGATATATTGGGCCTATTGCGTAGACTGTAAGCGATATATCCGTTTCGAAACTAATAACACCAATCTATCGGATCGCCGTTGCGCTTCGATGCTTGACTGACGATGATGGTTAACGAGTGTAGAATTCCATTTGTTTTTATTTGTTGATTTATATTTTGAAATTCGTTATACCTCTAGGTACAACATATACATAATTCACTTATTCGGCACGTTCGTTCGTTAGCAACAATATCTGCCCTGCACAATATTCCAACAGGCAAGTCGATTGAAATGGTTAGTGATCCTTATGACAATCTTATTACACCTGATGGAAAATCAATCCACAACGTATGAGGCGCTCGTTGGTAGAACACCACCCATTGAACTTAACTCCTACCAGCATAGCATGCCTTTTTTTTTTTTTTTTTTTTTTTTTTGACGGTGTGAAAATGCGTTACGCATCCCCCCGCGGCCCGGGGCAGGCCATTCTGGGGGGTATGTGGGACTCCCCACTCTCAGCTTTTCCTCAACTGGGAGGAATGGCTAGAGGTCAGGTCTACCCACTAAAAACACACCGGCGTCACCCTCCAGGACGTTGAACGGGGGCACTATAGGCACGCTTGCGCAGTCTTCCACAATGCCCCCCGTCTGCTGCGTCCCGACATGCCAGCCGGGAAAGCCCGCCGAGGGAGGGGCGAATCAGTGACGCATTTGACTCACCCCCCAGACGTGTAGGGCCATGCTGTGTGGGTTCCCATCCCACTGGCTCTACTGGGGAGGAATACGGTTTGCGGCTGCAAACCGACCGCGTCTTCTCCCCATCTGTCTGCGGCGGAGCGGAGGCGCATCAGCCGCATCCTCGCGCTCCCGCTCCGAGGCCTCCTTCTGCGAGATGATTGTCTCGCAGAAGGTGACCACTGCCTTCCACTTCCCCTCGCTTCTCAGCATGGCTGTCACTATGCTGTTCAGCGAGAGGTCTGCGCTCCCAAGCTCCGCTCTAAGTGTGCGGCGCTCTCCCATCCATCGGCTGCACAGCTCCACCGTGTGCTGAACCGTATCCTCGGGGGCGCCGCACTCATGGCATTGGGGCCCCGGCTCTCTTCCAATCCTGTGCAGGTAGCCACCGAAACATCCGTGTCCGGTGAGTACCTGCGTGACCCTGTAGGTCAGGGCCCCATGTCTCCTCTCTAGCCAACCCTCGAATGATGGGAGGACTGCCCCTATGGTGCGCGTTCCATAGGGGGAGCCCTCCAAGCTGTCTTTCCATCTTTCACGGAGTTTCTCCCTGGCTTCTCGCGCTAGCCGCTCCATTGCATCAGCGTCCGGGGGTTCTCCTCTCTCTCTCGCCTCGACCCTCTTAGCATGCCTCTCTGCCAGCACCTGGGCGTCCAACTCCCAGGGCGGGGTGCTGGCTAGGAGGCAAACAGCCGCGTGAGAAGTGGTAGCGTAGGCCCTCGTTATTCTCTGCGCCACCACTCTCTGCGGCCGTCGGAGGAGGGCGCGAGTCTTCTCCGATAGCCGGTCCGCCCAGATCGGTGCCCCGTATAGGGCCATACTTCTGATTACGCCCGCAAAGAGGCGCCTACACGGGGTTTTGGGGCCCCCTAGATTGGGGAGCAGCCTGCCGAGGGCCGACGCTGCGCCCACTATTCGGGGAGCTAATTTGGAGAAATGCTCCCCGAAGTCCCACTTCCTGTCCAGGACAAGGCCAAGATACTTTATGTTGGCCTTTACCTGGACAGGCACCCCCTCCACTCGGATTATTGGGTTGCGGGGACGCCACCCTCTTCCTCCGAAGATGACTGCTTCAGTCTTGGGCAATGCCACCCTGAGCCCGAGGAGGCGGATTCTTCCCACTGTGAGCTCGGTGGCGACTGCCGCCCTTCTGAACGTCTCCTCGAGCTCACTTCCCCGCACTGCCACCATAGTGTCATCTGCGTAGCATATGGTGGCCATGCGAGGAAGTTGTGCGCCTCGCAAGACCCAGTCATATCCTATGTTCCACAGGAGTGGTCCAAGGACCGACCCCTGTGGAACCCCGCATGTCATGGCCCTCTCACGACGGCCTTCCGCCGTTTCGTAGAGCACTACCCTGTCAGTGAGGTAGTGCTCCACCATCGCCCTGAGATAAGGGGGCACCCCGTGATATCGGAGCGCTTCCCTTATTACTGAATAGGGGAGAGTGCCGAAGGCGTTGGCTATGTCTAAGGAGATAGCCACGACACCCTCGCCCCTGGCCGCCACATCCTCTGAAAACTTCCTAAGGGAGGAAAGCGCGTCAATTGTGGATCGGCCCCGCCGGAACCCGAATTGTAGCTTGCTCAGGTTCGGGCCGATGTCCTCCAGGTGCCTCAGGATGCGGCCGGCAAGGATACGCTCGAACATCTTGCCGACCTCGTCCAGAAGCACTATAGGCCGATAACCGGAGGGACTATCCGGTGGACGGCCTTCCTTCCTTAAGAGACACAGTCTCCCCTCCTTCCAGCATCTCGGAAACAAGCCCCCTCTAAGGCAGTCGTTGAAGAGGTCCCTCAGCCTGTTTCCGAGATGTTTAAGGGCAATAGGGATTACCCTCCCTGGCACACCGTCGGGACCCGGCGCTGTGTTGCACCGCCTAAGTCTATTGTCAACCCGCACCAATTCTTCGTCCGAGACCAGTTGTGGCTCGAACGGTCCCCCGGGGTTGATTGCGGGAGCCGACATTATGGGCGGGTTGAACGCCGGTGCCTCCGGAAAAAGGCCCTCAATTACTCGCGTCAGGAGTCCTGGTTCCATGGAGTCCATGGGGGGAGCAACTTTCAGCTTGCTGCGGACCAACTTGTACGGCCGCCCCCATGGGTCCAGGTCGAGCGTGGCCAGGAACTCCTCTTGCGCTTCGTCCTTGCGTTTGGCAATCGCTGCTTGGAGGGCCTTTTTCGTGGCTAGGTAGGCTTGGTGCAGCGTCTCGTCTTCTTCGGCGGTGTGCCTTCTCCTCCTGCAGTGGATCCAGGCGCGGCGGCAAGCAATACTGGCGGCTCGGAGAGCCGCGATTTCCCCCGTCCACCAGTAGACGCTCCTCTTGGCTTGCAGGCGCTTTGCGCGAGGCATCGATGCATCGCAAATCGCCTGCAGGCTTCCTTTAAACTGGGAGGCCCGCTCCTCCACAGCATAGCATGCCTGGGTTTCGTCGTCCACATTACGAGTAACCCATAAATACCGGATTATTGTGCAGGTTATACGAACCGTTTGTCACTCAACCACTGTTAAAAAAATCTACTCAAGCAAATGTAATGTAATGGATATGGAGAGAGGGAGAGAGGGAATTTCGGGGACGATCTCCAAGTTGTCGAGCGTATTTTGCTTGGTCGTACTTCAATATAATATGTGTTACTAAGTGAAGATATGAGTCTGCTTAGTGTTGTAAGTTGCCTTGTAGCCAATTTCTCTAGCTTATCGTTATCTGCGTCTATGCCAAGGCCGTCCACTGGCGCGAGAAGATGTGTATGATAGCAAGTCTATGGCATCCACCAGATATAATGAATCTACGCGTATCACGCATTCACGCATATGGGATAAGGTTTCAAAATATATTTCAACTAAGATTTAATTAAGAAAATAATGAATATAGTTAGGTGTTCGTTTTGATTTGAACACAATTGCTTTGGTTATAGTCATATCCAAAAAACATGAGTTACCTACTACAGTAATATTGCTTTGCTAAATTAAATCGTGTATGTTAAGGGGGTGAATCGGAGAAGAACGGGTTCTTTCAAACGTTATCTTCGGTAGCCCAGGTAACAAATACATATAATTTTCAGATATGTGTTTCTTGACTATATGATCTGAACGTTGACGCAAGCCGATATCCTTACTAATATTATAAATGCGAAAGTAACTCTGTCTGTTATCTTTTCACGCTTAACCCGCTGAACGGTGAAATTTGGTATGGGGATAGGGATACTTTTACTCGTGGGAAAGGACATAAGATTGTTTTTGTGATTATTCTACGCAAACAAAATTGCAGGCAAAACTTAGTTGCTAATATATTAAATTGAGCATTGTATAATTGGTGGTGTTTTAATATACCGAATTGCGTATTAATTTTTGAGGTGGGAGCAAAAAATACAAACGCAAGTTACTTAAACATATAATAATTTCACTAACACGTTATTTTATTATACTTACTGCGAGATACCAAATCTATATTACTGTAGTAATATACAAACTGTGTCATTCAGTAACCCCTACCCAATTACCATGCATTTCCAAAACGTAACATGTGTATGTGCGTGTGTTTTGTGTATCGTACGTTTTAGAATAACGGTGTGGCCCAATGCGCTGCGCGCGCGCACCACCCGTGACCGCTCCTTGAACCGTGGTGAGCGGCTCTTCATACTGTGCCAAACAAACCATAGAGTACCTACCTAATCTACGTATACTGACTATTCTCTATAGTATTGACTATACCAAGTATCGCCAAATGATCACAACTGATTATAGCAATATGTGTAATAAAGTTTCAAAGAATACTTCAAGATAGTTACGTTAAATATTTTTTCCTTGTATGGAGCAGGTTGCTTAGGGCTTGCAACCCTCCGTCCAAAAAATTTAATTTTTTTCCTACTCAGAATACAATATTAAATAAGGTCACCGGTCATTTTTGTTACAACCTGTATAAATTCGCACATCCCGATATTGTAAGATGCGGAACGTGCTGCATACAAACGGTGTCTTCTATGCTTCCACACCAAACCTACTTACCTTCGCACAGAAATCACAGAGCCAACATTATACGACAAACCATTTTCATTTCTCCAATTATTTCAAACATACCTGTTGTTTTCCCGTTACCGCAAACCTCAATTCTATTAATGGTAAATGGTTTTCATAACCGTCGTGAAAGAATACGCTTCTTTATCTGTTTCCTTATAGTTGACAATAACTTGTGGCATTATTTGTTAATTGTTTTACGCGATTATCGTGAACTAACTATTTAATATGCCATTCGAAATGCCATTCGTAAATCGTGACACGAAACTGCACTTATATGTTAATTAAATAAGTACATAGATATGGCGTGAGAAATGAAGAAAAGTGTATGTTTTAATGCGCAAAAAAATGCGAAAAACATTGATTGACAAAAAATATGTATTGTGGTGGTAGGTAGGTACTACCTTGCGGAAAGAGACCCGAATGGCAAATGGTTATTTGATAAATTTATTAACACTTGTAAAAATATATCAAATTAGTCGTCATTTCCACTTACAACCTGTAAAATACTAGAGTCTACGTCGTCAACTTACTGTCAGAGCATTATGCTCGCACTTGCTGGTGCAAACGAGATGCAAAGAACTGTAAATACCACGGAATATATGAATAAGGATGGATAAGGGTGATCAAGCGCAGTTAGTATCAGAATCAGAACCGAGGTCGCCCGTCTAGTCTGTTTAAACAGTTTTTCGTTAATATTACAATAAAAGAGGCTTACCGGTGAAAATAAATGCCTCCTTTAGACACACTTGTGTGCTTGTTTCTTACCCTGTACGTCAGAATGGCATAGCACGGCATGTTTCCCACACTTTATCAATATTTTCTACGCGTGCGACTGACTGCGGGCGATCACACTGTTCGCCGCGGAGACTATGATCAGCTGCGTATATTCATGGCGCGCGCGTCTTGCTCGCATAACCATTACCTACATCTTATTAGGTACTTATTTCTGTGGTAAAGATGTAAACAAGACATCGTTTATTACAGAAATTCGCGTGGTAAGCACATTAAGCACACACATCGAATCCCTTATGATTCCAACATCCACAAAAATAAAGCTAGTAGGTTTGTTTTTAAAATAAAGTACGTTAGCTCTTTTACTTTTATTAGGTACTGTAATTAAAATGTGTTTTAACACTTTGAACTGTTAATATTCCTAAATGCTGCGATGAAAAAAAAAACGATTTAAGTATGAAACTCATTATTTAATGTAAGTAGTGGTGCAATACTTTTCCTGCAGCTGACTATACGAACTTGAGAAATAAAAAGAACAATTGAAACTATACTTGTGTGCATTTTTAAGTTATTTAAAGTAAAGTTCAAAGTCGGTTTTAAACAGTTGTGTCGCAATTCGATATCTAATTATCGATGTCGAAGGTGACATGTCAGCTGCAACGATAGCGGCAATTTCTTTTAAGTTTTATGTGAAATACTTATCGAAACACAATAAACATGCAAATTCTTATGGCTGTAAGTACAAATAATATTGTTACCCATATTTTTCCGGCCTTGATGATAGCGGTAGATACTATTGTAGGTAACTGTACCCTACTACTACTAAAAACATAGGCAAAAATATAGGTACTCTTAGCTATACCTGGGGCCCGGTTCTCGACACTTTGTAACTTGTATTACAAGTTGAAGTCTCTGTTTAACTTATTTTATTAGACAGGGACTTCCTCGTGTATTACCTACAAGTTACGTTAAGCTTTTGAGAAACCGGTTTCTGGTGTACCAGAAACTAAATTATATTTTAAATTACATTTTTTTCTTATAAAATGGGAATTCAATTTTATATATTTGCTATTTACCTTTAAAGTTACGCCTTTGACTTTTTAATCAGCCGGGCTGGCAGCGTCTGTCATTTTCTATAAAAAAAAACAAATGTACAGCTATTCGTACAAAGCGTACAAATAGCTATACCAGATTAACGTCAGTCCATACAATGAGTATGATACTATGTCATACCCATTCGGCCTGTCAATTGCTACCCCGTTTAGATTAAAATTCAAACAGGTACGAATCTATCGTAAATATCACTGTTATCACTTTTTGTTGTGAAAAATCTGTAAAATAAGCTAACTAACGACATTAACTACTGACCACGATCATTGAGCTATGCGGTCCATAGTTATCCACTTACGGCCTTCTATAATTGTGTACAATTATCTTTTGGTTCCTTACCGCCTGCACAATATGGTCGTAACCAGTACATTGACTTCTTGCTGACAGTATTCAGGTTTTAAAGATTGGTCGGGCTTGTATACTAGTCTACTAGAGTCAAATCATGTTATCTCTTCTAGGAAAACTAACTGTCACACTTTAAAGTTTTATTTTAAACGTCAAACTTCTATGAAATTATGTCGTTTACTTAACACTTTCACAGTCTCTGATATCAATATCTAGGAAACTTCTAAGCATAGACGGACTCTACTTACTAAGTACATTTTTGTACATATTTTACATGTACGATGCTGCATCATTGCCAGGGTATGGATACTGGGTTTTAGGCACGGATAATACATTAAAAAAAATACAATTAACAGAGTAACCTGAGTAATAAAGATTCACTGAGGATTTTTTATTTTAGTGGCATTCTAAAGACTGACAACAAAAAATTGGTTGTAAGTAATATTTCTCCTATGCCAGTTCGCCATCCATATAAGAGGTTTAGCCATACATAAGCATTGAGCGGCAAGCGATGTGTGACGTGACGACACGCCGCCGGCCGCTTTGCTATTTGTACATAATAAGATGCTACATTGCCAGGCTACGGTAATGCTACCATATTGTTGCTCACCAGGCGGCGCCACTCATGCGTGGGTCCTGTGTCAGTATGAGAGAATTGTCAAAGTGAAGTTTGAAATGTTCCCGCAGGACATACGTTCCACTAGTACCCCTTGCGGAAAATCGACTCGCGGGAATCCTCATTGCGTTTGCAATTTAGACACAACGACAAATTTTGCCAAAATACAGAGTAACAAAGAAAGAGGGATATTTCATCTCAACATCAGAAGTAGTAAAATTACATTTAAAATCAAAAAGCATTTCTATATGAAACCGAAACCAAACTGTTTTCTTAGCAACCAGTGTGACGTTAAAATACTGGTTGTAATGTTTGCCCTGTTGCCGGTTCGCCATCCATATAAGAAGGTTTACCCATACATAATGCATCGAGCGGCAAGCGATGTATGACGACACACTGGTCACGCTGGCTGCCTGCCTGCATTCAAAGGCTCTACTTTGTACATAATACGATGCTGTATCATTGCTAGGTAGCCATTGGTTGAAATGTAAGCACGGATTACATTACATACAACTGAACTTAACTAAACTATACCTAAGTATTAAGACTGCATTCCGTCGCATAATTTGTTATAGCGTTTTTAAAGACGTAAATTCTGTGTGACGTAGGTAATTTTTGATATATGGCTAATTTTAGTTGTTATAAAAGTTCTCGAGATTGGGGTGTAAGACGTACCAGATATACATCTTTTTGTTAATATAAAAACTCGGTGACCCGAACTTCGTTCATCCCTTCCCTAGACTGCCAAAAATATATTATATCAAAATATGCGAAATCGGTTTAGTTATGCGATCGGAAGTTACGCAATCACGATTAATACCTATAAGACTGGTTGTAGGGATGGATATTAGGTACTTTGCTATGAAATACATATATTGGAATGAGATGGTTTAATTTATTCTCCTCTATATCGTCAATTTCCAACTTGATTCCCATCCCTAATCAAGAACTCTAAGATTCTTTACGTTAATCATTTCGTGATTGATTTTTATTTATGTGATTTATGAAATTGGTTTTTAATTAAGCATATAAGTAAGTCAGTACAATATGTATTGTCATATTATTTTACTTGTAAACTATAGCTAAACCATTCAATACATAAGACGAATCACTCAGGGAACGTATACCGGTATTATTTATATACAAGTTAACCGGTATTCAATTTCGGTATCTCAGTTTTAACTGTATTTTTCAGCATTTTATTCAGCAAATTTGATGAATCGTCTTTAACGAAATACCATAAAATTTGATAAAACAAATGAACTGTGGCGAATGCTGGGCGGTGTTTCGATTTTTAGTTATACCTACCGGTAACGATTTCTGATTGTTTTTAGATTTACTTAAAAACAGGCATATGGTATGTTCTGTTGATATTGTAAAGCGGCAAACAAGACCTTGATGGGTAATAATTATAGTGTATGCCATGCACGACTGTGAATTATAGTAATGGCATCATACTGTAATTGAAATCACTGCGATAATGTACCTACAAACTACAGTTTTAATTAAATTATTATCTTCCTCTGTAGTTATTTTATTCATTCCAATCACACGTTTTTTGGTGCTTAAAAGAACCTTGCATTGTTTAAGACTTCTTTTACATTACGGATCTTAAATCTTTAAAGAAGTTGACACCGTCTCTTATGGAATTTTACAGATATGAGAATCGTCTCATCAAGCAGTCTGTCTAATGCAGTAAGGACCTACTAAGTAGGTACTCCAGGCCAGGGGTATATATCTACATAATAAAACTTTTTACATATACCTGAAAAAAAAAGTGAGACGTAGGCTTTATATGAAATGAACTAATAGCTTCGTAGAACATTAATTACCGGGAGGTTGAAGTGGCTGTACAATTAATATTGTACCTATAGTAGATGACTCCGGCGATTTCGATTTTGGTCTGTCAACCAAATGTAATCCAATTAAGGTATAATCAATCAATATCAATTAAGGGTAAGGTAGGATCGCTCTTTAGCGATAAGACCGCCTGTTGTTTGCCTCTTTTTCATGTGTAATCTATACCAGTTTGTGTTATTTTTGTTGTTTTGAGGTGCAATAAAGAGTTATTGTATTGTATTGTTGTTGTATTGTATAATAACATTATTAAGGGCCTCCTAGCCTAGTAACGACCTCCTAGCCTAGTCGGTAGTGACCCTGCCTACGAAGCAGGAGGTCCCGGGTTCGAATCCTGGTCAGGGCATTTATTTGTGTGTTTACATTTGTTCCTGAATTATGGATGTTTTCTATGTACTTATTTAATTTTTTTTATATGCATCTCTATTATATATATGGTCGTCTAGTACCCACATCACAAGCCTTATTGAGCTTACCGTGGGACTAGGTCGATTTGTGTAAAATGATCCTGTAATATTTATTTATTTATTATTTATAATATGTAGGTATCTAATATTTTATGCAATTAATATATAAGAAATTTATTGCATTAATACAGTGATCTACTTAGATATTTCATACAGTGTTAGAATGAGCGGTAATATCAAATCGTAAAGAACATATAGTCAGTGCCCTTTTGACATATACATGTCCATTGCACCTATTAGGTACTTAACTGCCTAAGTGTTTAAATATGAATAGTTATTGCTCCCAGGCCCATGGTACGTCACGCAGTTAAATGTACAGTTTTTATTTAAACAACTTATTATGGTAATACATACAAGATAAACTTCGACGTTATCAGTTAAATTCTAGTAAGGAAAACACTTCATTCATATTCATGTTATCTGTTGCAGATCCCCATCGACAGAAATGGCAAGCTGCGCATCCGAGGCATCTACTCCATGAAGAGCATTGACGTCATCAATCCCTCCAAGGACAAGCAAGCCGACTCGGCTGACAAGACCAAAAACATCGATGCGGGAACCACAGCGGACAACAAAGAACTATTCTGTAGTAACTACCTAAATCTAGTACCAAAAATGAGCTTAAGCTTAGATAAAGGACTGGAAAAAAACCCCCGAATATTAGACTTAAGGGAAAAGTTGAACGAAATAACGAAAAAGCAGGACAGAAACGTGGACAAAGAAACTAAAGGACTCATAAATGGCATAACGCAATTAGTTGATGAAAAGGAACAGGACGAATCCGGCCCTTACAGCCTCTTGTTCGACCTTCAGCCTTCCACGTTCAAAGAAAGTATTGAAAAAGATCTGCTGCATTCGCAAAGTTTAAAGAACTCTACTATTTCTATAAACAAAAGTGCTGAAAGGCTACCCAACGTTATTAATTTCGACGAAAAACCGATGAGAGAATTCGAATACTCATGCGAAAATCAAGTTACATACCCTGTTACGAAAACGTTTAATACTCACTCAAGGTCTGACCTCTGTCTGCAACTCAAATCGCAGATAAACCCTCGAATATATGATACGAATTTAAGTCCCAACGATAATTCGTTAAACAGAACTAATGAAGAAAACTCACTTGATGATAGTTTGGGAATTTTAACTCCGGATCAAATGGATGATATTTGCTACCTAGAAAATGCCTTTTCTCCAACTGTGGAAGGACTTCCGATATTCTGTGATAATAATGAAAGCAAAGTGTCACCTGATTGTAGTGATACTCCATCGACTGATAAGACTGACAGCAATTCAGCAGTTTCGACGATACAAAATGATGAGTTTGAAAGAAATGACTGTACTGCTCCCATATCAAGAAACGTGGTTTCGGTAAATACCGAAAAATTATCAAAATCTTGTGATAATTTATCTGCTCAAAATACTATCTCCTTAACGATAAAGAATGATAACTCACTGACAAGCATGGTAAATAATAGTAAAGTGGAACCAACAGATACCGCCAAAGATGAGCTGATTCCTAATGTGATAGATGACGAATTCATGCCTTCTATTCACAGCAGTATTTTAGAGCCTGTCAGTTCTATTGCCGAGACAACAGTAAATCTAGAACTACCATTAGACTGCAAACATGAAAACCGTCTAGTAATTCAGAGGATAGAACAGACACCGTCACCTGAAGATTTGCCTTTAGATAACTCTGACATTAATGGCGAAATAAGTTATAACTCCCAATTCTCCAACTCAACATTGCATGATTCACAGACGTATTCGGACAACAAAAACGACTACCAGAAATCAATGGAAACATCTAAAGTGTCCAACAGCTTTATTACTAGTATAACTAGTATTACGAGCTTGGACGGCTATCAAGGCGACGGAGAAATGTCGAGGCCAGTCAGCAGAACTGCGGATCACTCTATAGAACCCCGTGAAGATGCCATAGAAATGGAATGGCAAAATGTCCCTGTTACAAGGCGACCAGATCCTATGACCGACTCCGACTTTTTCACTGAGAGTGACGCAGATGGCCTCGACGATCACATGCACCGAGGGGATAGAAAAGCTCAAGTGATAGATGGCGCCTTATACGGTGGGAAAAATAGCAACGGTAACCCACCTCTGATTGTAAATAGAAATGACGATTCATGCATGGAGTCGAGTGGTGTTTACACCGATTTTGAAAATCACCGTCAGTCACCTGTGTTTTTAAATGTCATCGACGACATGTCTCCTGAGGGCTCAACACCATCAACACACTCTGAATTAAGCCAAAAGAACATAAATTCAGGACAAGCTAAGACCTATTGCACTCCTTCAGAGGAATGCATAAACGAAGAATCATTTAAAAGCCCGACCGCTGTGGAGGAAGACAAAACTCCTAAGAACACAAGCAAGCGTAATTCTCTGAATAGCGAGAAAGATGTTAGATCGAACGCTAAAAGCAAGGACGAAAAGAGGAGCTTTACACTTAAAAAGTACAAAATGCCTAAACGCGATGTGCCAAGTAAATTAAAAACGATGTTAGCCAACCGGAATACGGATGCCGACAGTGTACGAAATAGCCCGAAGACCGTGAAAAAGACAGACCGACGAGAAAGCCTAACTAAGAAGAATTCTTTGGACATAAAGACAGATTACAAAATGAAATCTTTCAAAGACATCAAATCGAAGGTGGACTGTTCTTTCTCCTTGCAAAGATCCCAAACAGCTTGCAGTGTTAGTAGGATGTTGAGCTCCAAGTCTACCAACACGAACATAAAGCCTAAGAGGTAATTATTATTCATATACTATTAATAGGTAGGTACTAGTTAATATAAATAGATTAGGTAAACAGCCATACTTCTGGTATTCTACGCGTATAAATAGGTAGATGTGCATGGGGATTATGCCAGTTATAATGTTCAGTATCTCGTCTAATGAAAGACGTCATCTAGACAGAAAAATGTACAGCGCAATAGTAGTGTTGTCAACTTCAATCGCTTTTTAGAGTCAAACAGGAGCCCGGAATTCGTATCCGTCTGACAAAGTATTCGATTCTAGGTTCTACCTTATAAATTATGGATTATTTATGTTTCCATATATAATGTATTTAGTACCTACGAGTATAAGACTACAAGGCTGTGTAATCATATACTTAACTCACCAAAAATAACAACAACAACATGACACAATAATTTAATCCACATAATAAGCTTTGTAAACTAATCTTTACACAAATGCGCATATAAGCGTTAACTAAGTAGGCATGTAAACTGATATATCTACCTTCCTGTGCTATGTGTATGTGATCATTTTAATTTTCCACATTACTTTAAATATAGAACTGAAGTAGTTCAGTCGATTTAAGAACTTAATTCTTAACACATAAGAATTAATTTGGAAGAAATAATAATTAGTTTTCACAGTGTTTTAAGTATTGTGTTGCAATACTTGTAATGCATACTCGAAATGTTTTAATAATCAAAACAAACTCGCTGCTGATGGCTATCAATACAATGGCGTTTTGGCTGTTTGTTAAGTAGACAATGCAAAAACAACTTTATTCAATTGAAATAAGTTGCATTACTAAATTATTAACGTTCGGCTAGGTTGAATACCACGAAATAGTATGATCCTATATTTACTAACCTTGAACAGTTAATGTGACAGGAATTTAACGATTTTTATTTTGTTGGAATTGGTCGGAGAGTTAGCCCAGGAATAAGATGCATAATTTATAGAGCAAGCAACGCAATCCCCCAGTTAGTTGCAATACGTACTTCCTTTGTATCTTTTGATCCTGCAGCCTGGCACTTGTTCCTCGGTAGAGTTAAATAGCAGGCCAATAAAGTGGTTGTAAAATTAATCGGTAATAACGTAGTCTTTCATTTGTGCAATAAATAATCAATATTGGGCGTTAACTTTATTTATACAGAAGGCTTCGTTACTCTACAAATTGTAATATTTTTCGAAAACCCGCTCATGGATAAATAGCCAATAATAGATTTGATAAAAATAGGTTTAACTAACTCTTATCCATTTTACGGGCAAGACTGGAAAATATTCTCAGTTTAAGTTTAAGCCTTAGTCCTAAAAATCTGTACAAGAAAAATGCTAAAAAATAATGTTATAGGATGGTCTTTTTTGAGACCGCTGTTCTATAAAGGGTTAAAGAAAGCTTAGAACTGTATGAAGAAAGCAGTCGTAGCCTACCTTGCCGTAATATTAATGATACATTATCTCACTGAGCTCAAGATCATGGTAAGGTTAAACCTCGATAAAACCTTGTTCTACAAGATCACACCTTATGTGACGATTTTCCTTAGAGATATTTATACCAATTGCTTTTATTACAGACTAGCCAATTTGAAATCTATTAGAAATAAAAACTGTTTAAAACAAAGGTAGAGTTTCGAGTATTTACGTCAGTAAAAAGTTAGTACCAGTGGTAAAGGTAAAGGAATTTGATTCGTGTACCATTTAGAATCTTTTTACAGTAAGTAGAAATCTGATGTTATATCAGATTTCTAAGTCAGGTCCGTAGCGGCTATAATATGACTGTTTCTGTGAAAGTTACGGAATGGTACATGAATCAAATCCTTGACTGCACATTGTAGAAAATGTAGAAGGAACATTCGTGCCTCGAATTTGACTGTTTACTTAAATGGCACTGTACAACATCGTACATCATACGATATGCCGTTACTTTGGTTGTCAAAGGTTGACGGTTGACAAAGTAAGCACATTACATTAACCCTTAAATGCATGAATTAACAGTATCCTAAACATCCTAACTAAGTCCTAAGTGATAACCAAATTCTTTCAAATTAAAACTTACGACGGTATGACAAAGTCTACATTCCAAGAGAACTTGATTGTCACTTGTCTTCGTTTCTGTGTCATAAATGCATCATCATGCATTTAAGGACTAAGACGTCAACAACACCTGTGATGCTGTATGGCCAAGCGCGCACTACGATTTTTTGTCCCAAAAATGCAACGTGATTAAAGTGTCCATTTTTGACAGCCGCCACATGCGTATGCGCATGGAGCTGGGCTCGGCCGCCGGCAGCGGCAAGAGCAGCCTGCACAGCTCGCAGAGCGACCTCAGCGCCACCAGCACACCGCTGGCGAAGCCGACCAGCCGCTTCCCTCTGCTCAGTGAGTACTTACATTTCTGACGGCGCCCCCTGTGTTTCTCTACGTGATCACGGGATGACAGATACAAACTTTATATGCAGGGGGATCACTTAACTCTGCAGGTGACCGTACCTAGTGTCAATAGATGTTTTATAATAGTTTCGTGGTGACGGTTGCCAGGTGTCTGGGATGACCCAGATATGGCCGGGTTTTTAAAGTCCGGCTTAATTTTTACTGCGTCCGGCCTGTACAGCAAATAACGCCAATACCGTTTGTTGCGTTATGCATACAAGTATTCGATAACTGTCTACCTAAATCTATATTTTCAGAGTATATTTTCACCGAGTTACTTTAAGATGTACGGTAGCCCTTGCCTACTATGCCAGGAAAGTTCTAGCAAAGATTTTAACATGACTTCAGTTCAATTTTCTGTAGTCCGAAATAGACTTCGTAAATATCGAATGTGAACGTAACAAAGCGCCTGCGGATTTTTGCCGCAATGTGATCTGGAGATATAACTACTCGTCGACGGTGAATACTGTGAGACGTTTAAATTAAGAGATGTTTTGTTTTTAACTCAATCGAAAGGTAATAAAATAAGCTATTCTCTTTCACCTTTTAATCCTATTTATTATCCCTACAAGTATAGTTACATATTCAAACTAATGATGTTTTAAACATAATGTTTTTAACATTTAATAAATCCTAATCGCTTTAAAAGTTAGGATAACATTTGACTTGTTACTTTTTTTACACGAGTCAAACCTAATTGACATGAATAGTTATCACACTATGATTATGGATTAGCGTCATTACTAACAGATTATCTCATTACCTATCAAAGCAGATCTCGAATAACCTTTTCTCAGACGATACATGTGATTTGAACATTTTGAAAGTCAATCAATAAATTCATGCGTAACCTTACGATATCGAGTCGAGCTGCATTTCACGCTTAGGTCATCGTCAATCTGCCGTTTAAAGCCAAAAAGCCATATGTTGCTATGTAATTCTTGTAAGCTTACGACACTTTGGTACTTACCAGTTAGCTAAAACAGTAGTATCTAAGTGAAGGAAACAGAGGTCATACACGATCTCGATCTATACACGTTTATGACGTTTTTTATAAACGTTTGTCGAATCTAAAATTATAATCTTTTTCATCACACCTGCTCGTAAATGGTGATATTATATGCAAGCATACTTACACTTAAAGAGCTGTATTATTCCCATGGTTTTAAAGGATTCTCATACTACTTTACCGCCCGCCTGGAGCTCGCGGAGGACCTGCCCCGCACGCGCTCGCAGCACGTAGTCACTCCGGAGTACTGTGGACTGTGCAACTACACTACCGCTTATCATTATTGTTTCTTTACCTGTATAGAGTTTATTTTTTCCCTCGCAAATGTGATGAAAAACATTGTGTGTACCACGGGCAGTAAGGGCATTACTAACTCGGGTCAAATAGAGCCTCGTAAGTAATGCCCTTCTTACCGCCCTAGATGCACAATGTACTATTGTACATGTCCTTACACACGAATTCCCAAAATGAGGATGGGAATCATGGGAATTTCGTTATAAGAGCAGACAACGTTTAACATGGCTTTATAAATTTGCTATTTTTTTAAATAAGTGGCTAATTATGTGAAAATAGTCAGAAATATGACTGACGTTTTCAGTACATTTTTTACCAATATTCATATCTTTTAGGTGCACATGTTTGCGGTGTCCACTGAATAGATATGTTTATAGATAGGTATTGCCTACCTGTAAAACCTGTAAATAAAATCTCCCACTAATCCCATCTGTAAGTATAACCAGAGCCACCAGAGGGCATACCATGAACCACTTCGTTCGTTCGTTCGTCTCTCACTCTATTGCTCTCATATTCGAGCGATAAAGAGGCAAATAGACGATCGAACGAACGAAGTGGTCCGTGATAGGCCCTTCTGGTCTTCGTTTCTGCATTTTTATATATCTGTTGATCCTGGACCACAGGATCTATTTGTAAAACCTTCTTACGGATAATCCCAAAATAGAAATATGGGAACAACCGATATTGACTTGGATTATTTGTGCAATCAAATCAACTAAAGTTTGTAAGTACGAAGTTGAATGAACGTGATAACTAAGAACATGGTTTAACAGTTAAGTCTATTTTGAAGTTATAAACTATCCTGAAGTTGGAGATTAAAAGGGGAAATTCATAGGCCCAATCCAAGAAATAACTATGACTGTTATTATTAGTAAAACAAATTAGTCACGCCTACTGCGTTTTTCATAGCAATGTGCTGTGAAATATGTTGCTAATGAATATTTAGCAGGCGTTTAACTACAGTGTATGAACACCATCTATCAGTGTATAAACTAGAAAAATTCGTTAAGAAGATCTATTTTTACAACATTTATTTAGTATAAGTAATAATTTTGAATGATTCATATTCCTTCTTTGGTATAGGTTTACCTTAAACTTAAGGAAGTAGGAATCTAAATAATTATGCTGGGTACCAAACCAAAGGGAAGTACCAAAGAGAACTACAATACAAATCAACTAACAATTTTCAGATATTAGTTTTTTACTGTTTTCTACTATGCTTCCGATGATTCAAATCGTTTTGCAGATAACGGTTTAAAAATGTAGTCGGCAACAAACAATTATACGTTTTTGACTTCTAGGGAAATAAAAAAAAATTATATACGAGTATAATAGATTTATCATGAAGTTGTTTACATTTGCAACATTATACACAGTTTTATATATAAAAACGTACCTAATAAAAGCTTAAACTAACACTAACTACCTGTCTTTACCATAAGTAACCGGCGCCGTTGAAACTAATCTGACGACTAGTAACGACATCCCTTGCAGGCACGATTGACCGCTTTCAAGAGCCGGCGCGGAGGAGCGCCCTCACAGCTCTAATCAATCCACTCCAGTTCCATCCTCAAATCAGCTGTGCTATCTCAAGCACGAATCGATGCGGAAGGTCAACTGGCAGACAAGTCGCACCGCATGGCAACTGGCATGCCATTTCCTCTCGCTTCGCCAGTCGCCGACCAACCGCCGGCGCGCGCCGCCGCCCGCCGCGCTGTCACGTTTCTAAGAAAAATCAATGGATCCCTACCAAAATAGGTTAACTGCATACCGCATTTTCTCAATGAAAATGTGCCATATGCTAGTGAGGTGTTAGATCGCGCGCGTTTCGGTTTTCTCATGTTTTCTTGTGTGGTGTCATAATTTTAGTTTCGCACGCGAATTTTCAAAGGTTTTTGAATTAAGCGCATACGTTTTAGGATGTTTTTGGTTAGTAAAACGCCGTTTACTGTAAGAGTAAGTTCGGTGTACCGGTGTTGAAGCAGCAACTGGTTAAACAGTTAGGGCAAAGTATTTTGTTGGTTTTATCGGATGCCAGTGGAAGGTAAACAAGCAGACGCCTACGTCTAGGCCTGCAATTGTCTAGCGGACTGGTTTTTATTGTTTTGTAACAATAGGACCTATTGTTGGCAACTTTCTTTTCAGGAGTTTTTAATACCTAAGGTTTTTCTCACATGTCATACGCTCCCATGATTTTATCTATCGCAAATATGAAATGCATATGCGCAGAGTTTTATTATGCGAAAGTTTAACTTAGTAAATAACAGGTACACGTTTAAAAAATAATACTACGAAAAACTTCGGCTTATGCAATATTCATCCGAGCAGCACTCTTAAAATATAAAAGTAGGAATTTAAAATCAACACTTCAAACTAGTTTTCAGGTTTTTATCTTGCATCTGTACGTGTTCATCTTTACATATTATCTACGTTTCATGATAACTCGTAGACATCAAACCATCGCAATAAGGCGCTCAATTGTTTACTTAATGATATGTTTGTTTAAAAAATATGTGACGCAAGACAGGTGCATTTATTCGAGTATTTGTGAGGTGAAAGGAACAGTTGCCTAGAATTTCATCAGGTGTATTGTTTTAAAGATAAATAACTCAGATATAAATAAACAGTAGCACGGATGTTTTCAAGCTACAAGCTACAAGCCAAGTATGTAGGTATATTGGCATTGACATGTTTCAATACAAAAAATATTAATCATCTAAAATACTGCGGTATCTCTTCCGAGTCGTTCCCAAATGTCTGAGGATCGTGACATTGCTGCGTGACTAAATCCATGCACTCCATGCACTCCATGCAGTAAGTATCTTTCCCAAATTGCGGTCGCCTGATAGAGATACATTTAGGCGGTTATCAATATGCCGCATCATGTGGTGACGGTGTACATCACTGTACACGCTCGCCGCATGCAGATAGGTACCGCATCGGTTTGACAACCGCAACGAAAAGTGATGAGGCTTGTCCCAAAAAAATACTAGAGACATTCGAGACTGGAGTCCATTTCTGGAGACATAGCAAGACAGCAGAATATGGGCAGTAGCAACAACAAATGATAAATATCTTGATAAAAAAACTCACTACCGGTACTAACCTAATCCTACACTACATCCCGAGAATACTGTTACCGGCAAGAAACTCGGCGAGACTTATTTTTTTACTTTTACATAATCCTCGATCGAGCAGGACAACATGATGTAGAAATCATGACATGAGGCAGTGGCTCAGTCAGAACCAGAACTGAGCCACTTCCTCTTCTAACACCATAATTCCTGGAAGTTGTTGCTATGTAAAAAGGCACCCTGAAGTGTTCTCGATGTTTTGTTCAACGTAAAATTAGTAGCAAGTCAAAGCTCTCTTATCAGTCCGCGCAATTAACAATCAATTAAATTTGAAATTAATTAAAACTCGATCTTGTTTGTGCGTCATTACATTTTTAGCTGATGGGCATATTTTTATTTTGTTGTCGTTTTTTTTTTCTCGTCAGATTTGAATGAAATTTGGTGGGTAGGTAGAGTTCCTTATTCTACGCTAGATAGATACAAAATCTCAATGTGCGACAAAAAAATTGTATGAAATTTTCCACTGAGTTACGAAAATTCCATAAGATTTCGTAACTCAGTGGAAAAAAATGTGGGACATACTTTGAAATTGGGTCTATCTTGAACAGAATAAGGAACTCTACCTACCCACCAAATTTCATTCAAATCTGACGCGAACAAAAAAAACGACAACAAAATAAAAATATGCCCTGATAACACGTTTTTTTACTGTTACTAAAATATGTAATTATAATAGGAAGACGAATACAAAAACGCAGTAGGGCACAGAAGCGAGCGGTGCGTCAAAAAAATTGTAGGCAGGACCGCTGCAAAAATACTAAACCATCTGCGTAGTTATTAGTATACCTCCGCTCTAATGCTACAGGAGATTAATTAGAAATTTGATTTCACTAATCCATGAGCCTCATTATGTCAGACTAACCCGATAATTTGCGGTTACCCATTTAATAACACTTACATAAACCCATGTAACGTGGATCTAATTAGCTGGCCAAAGAAAATAATACACCAAAATAGAAAGTGCATAATGCACGCTAGTTTCTTGTTCAACCGAGTGTACGGCAATTAAAACGTGCAACACTGTGGACCCTCATTTACCTCACATTCACGATGAATGTGGTGGAACAGTGGCTAGAGGCGCAGAATGATCTTAAACCTGGAAGACTCGGCAATAAATTATCTTGTACATCAATTATCTTCATCGTGCTCTTGTCTTGTGGATACCGATAAATGTTGTGTCAGATATATGGTGCTGTGCTTTGGTGCACTGGCATGAGGCCGACCTGCTAGTAAATGAAATAAAATGAAATGAAATTGTTATTGTTGTTGCTAGTGAATCGTTCCTAAATAAAACAGTAAAGTTACCTGTGGCAAATGCAACGATGTGGCAAATGCAACAGGTGACCTTATCACATAATTTTATGCTCTTTAATAGCAGTTCCTCTTCACCAAATGTCAGTTAAGCTGTAAATTTCTAATATTAGAAGAGTTCTTTCGATTTCTAAAGGATCCGTGTCCGATATTTATGTGCAAGATAGGATTTTCTTGTCTCCACCGTTTCTCCTTTATAAATTGAAGAAAAAAAATGTTTTGAGATAAACTTTCTGAGTTATCTCCTTTCGAATAAAAACTACAATCATCCGAATTGAGAACCCCCTAATTTTCCGAAATCTGTTGATAAGTAACAATATGATAAGTATTATAACTTTTGACAATGATAAATCATGTAATATTAGAAGTCCTGATGTAATTCTAAATGTTTATTCTGCAAATAAGTTTAAACAGGTAAACAAGTTTGTATTTGCAAAAACTGACACTATTCAGTCTAAACATGAATATTTAAGTTACACTTTTGCAAATACAGCAGTCTATTAACATAAAGTAGGTATCACTTGTATACCGTCGACGTAGAACATATATGTATATTTATTGCCTTATTACAATAACATAAGGTGCAAATTTTGAAGAATAACTCCGACCGTAATCTTTGCAAAACACTTAGCACATTTCAAGGAATGGAAGTATTGTGAAACAGAAGAACGAATTTGATTTCAATAACAACATAAGTGACATGACGATTGCATAGATTTTTGCCATTGTGTTATAAGATTGATGTGTCTACTTGATACTAGTGTTTTTAGTGGGTAGCTGTAAGGTCAGCAGGATCGTGATGTGACAGTAACCATGGCATATTTAATGAGTGACTTAATTCGCATTATATCGCGAATACGAAACAATATTCTGGACAATTCTCGCTCGCTCGCTCGGTTTTAAAAACCCAATGCAAAATCGTAGTTCCCAAATGCAGCTCACTAGCAGCTCTTGGAGCTGATGCCCGTAGGTATATCACAGCATTTGTGTTTCTTTTGCACGTTTTAAGTTCTAAAATAAGAGCGTAGCCTATTTCTGAAAGTGATCACTAATAGTGCAATCATAACAGTTTCTTATGTTCTTATATGTTATATTATGTTTGTTTACGGTATGTAAAATTCTACTTGTATGGATTATTTGCGGCTTGCTTATTATGTACGAAATATCATTTGATATTTACCAATCGCTTTTCAGTGAAGGAAAACATCGTGAGGAAACCGGACTAATCCCAATTAGGCCTAGTTTACCCTCTGGGTTGGAAGGTCAGATGGCAGTTGCTTTCGTAAAACTAGCGCCAACGTCAAATCTTAGGGTTAGTTGCCAAAGGCCCCCCATGCCCCCTGAGCCGTCGCATAAGGTGGGAATACGCTAGGAAGGAGAAAAAGGATTATTTACGGCTTGCACATGACGATTTAAATTGGTGTCTTTGCTTCCGGAACTTCCAATTACTGTCACTACCCTAAGGGCACTGAACCCAAAATCAATTAACGAATCCAATAACGAGTTGGTTGCGAATCAAATTTTGGCCCCCAACACCAGAAGGCTGTAAGTATAGGCCTTCGGTTGACGGATAAGTCATATTTCCACCACGGTGGCGTTATGGTGCACTTTCACCGCGGTACACGCGAGAATGCGATAATGTTCGATCTGTAGAACATGGCGGGTCTTGCTGAATTAGTGTCGTGTTGATGGGCTCTTTGCATGAGCTAGGGTATGGATTTTGCATGCCTTTGTCTGCTTGAACCATGTAACAAAAGCCAATGCTTGAAAAAAGCTGTTGCGCTACTTTAGAGAATATCACCCTGCAGTAACAGACAGACAAATCTTGCAAAATATTACGCGTGCGCGAGACAAAGAAGCGTCCACTGAGTGTTACTATTAAGTTAGGACTGTGGTCAGGGATAAAACTTTAGCCGCAATTTGCGAAAAAAAAGCACGGTTTGTAACGCAGTGTGTTTACAGTTCGTAGCCAATTCGTTGATCTGTATAACCTAACTAAAGCCGGACACGTAAACATGTGTCGATTGGATTATTGATGTTGTATCGGACATGCTCGGGAAACTACTAGCAAAATCGTATTGCCAATAATCCTGTGGAGTTCACACGTGGATTGTGAACAATGCGGACGCAAGAGAGAGGAGAGAGGAGAGATCAGATGTATAAGATATATACATATATCTCTCCGTAGTAGAATACCAAACGCCCGGTTTAGTAGCTTGTTTTACAACTCATTTGTTTCTCTTCTTTCTTAACCCTTGGCTGAATACTATTAAACAATAAGTCCGGGTTTAAGCTAGTTATTTAATTTAGTCAAATTGCATCTTCTTAGATTACTATAGATACATCTAATACGTTACATATAGCGAAATCCAATCAAACTGGATTCTAGGTCTTGAATCTAAATCTATTTCCGTAGTTTAGTACCGCCGACCGGACGGAATAGTCCTGTGCCATTAAACCTGCAATTCTTGCATTAAGCCTGTAAATAGAAATTTAATGCAGGCAAATAATAATTGGTAGGTTTTTATTGCGACTCAGATTCCTGTGGTTTATACTAATTGCCAGTGGTATTTTCGTACAAATGATTTCTATTTTAAGGTAATACGTAAATTAGGTTGATTATCGCTCCACGTGTTTTGTTAAGTTATAAGAATCCTCGCACCATCAAGCCAATCAAATATTCCAACTGAGCCTTGCTTACATCAGCTAAGAGTATAGCCCAACTAACATGCAATACCATATGTGTAAGTTATGGAAACTTTCAGAAGGTTTCAGAATTTTGAGGAGGGAAGTTTGAGGAAAAAAGATTGTTTCCTAGGTAAACATTTTCGCTACCTTAAAAACTTTCGGACTAGGTATCATGAATTACGATGACCAATAAATACTGGCCTTGGTTGGGATTGGAACCCAGGCCCACCTAACTTCACCTAATCTTGTGTGTAGCCTAAGCTAAAAGCACGGTTATAGCACAGTTGTGTAGGCGATGGCTTGTCATTACTGTCGCTTGCCGAACGCAGGCGCGCGTTCCTCGCCAATGAACGAACAAGTAAACGACCGGAATACGGTCTTAGAGTTCATAGTATCCTGCTAAAAGCTTCAGAAGTGTAGCCATATAGACTAACTAAAAAACTATAAGAATAAAACTAAAACTCTTATTTTACTAAGCAGAAACGTCTGCGAATGATTCCAAATATCTTAGAAAGAAAGGAAATGTGGTAAAATTGAGGTCACCAATCTCTGGGCATGTATCTCAGAGTCGCGGGTTCGAGACTCGTCTTTCTATTATTTTTTTCTGTGTATTCTTTTCTTGCCCTTCTCACACCTAAGCCAAGTGCTCTGTAAGCTGTAGCATTACCTAATGGGCTGCGCCAGCGCGGGGTCAACGCATCAGCGCGTCAAACAAATCCCGCCGAGAATAACTGCGCGAGTGCGGTGCGCCTCCAGCGTTGAGCTGGACCATTGGACGATGCTTGTTGCACGTGGGGATTGGTGCGAGTTCGTATGTCAAGTTACCAGAATTTTGGCAAGCCACTGCTTACGTATTTTTTTTTTTTTTATACTACGACGGTGACAAACAAGCATACGGCCCGCCTGATGGTAAGCGGTCACCGTAGCCTATGGACGCCTGCAACTCCAGGGGTGTTACATGCGCGTTGCCGACCCTTTAAAAACTTTAACACTCCTTTTTTGAAGAACCTAGGCCGACGAATAAGTTTTACCTCTCGACAGAGAAAACATCGTATGCGGTTGCCTCTCAGTGTTACTCAGGTTTGAGACTTACTCGCGTGTTCAGGACAAATGTACCACTTTGTTGGTTGCCAATAATTGAATCGCGTTAAGACGTCATGGTAAGGGCCCTGCTCTTATGACCCTGCAAGTATGATTGTGTACATGGCGGGCAAAACTATGCTCGCTCAGCAATATGCAGCATCAGCATATTCAGATTAAATAAACAAACTTGACTAGTTTCGCATTCATTGCAATCCAATTGATTTAGGTTCCAGTTATAGATTTTATTGACAATTTACGTATTTGTCAAAACCATTCTTGAAAACAATACCTATAAACATTATCTTTATTACGGATCTTGAATATAAATCCATTTTACTTCTTAAGCTGAAATAAATTTATGCGAAAACGAATAAAAAAGTATTACTTGACCGGGTTGGTTCGGTTTACATCACAAGTCGAGATCTAAGCGCCTAAAGATAACGTTTGATTTCTATTGTCAGCTGATAAGCGAGATAAAATTTTCACGTGGACTGTAGTCTATTACAATTAGAATTTCGATACCTCAGTTCCTTATTGGGTTTTGTTTTAAAGTGGCGTAAAACTTAAAAGAGTTCGAAAACTTTTCCTTTCATCGATTTTAGGATTGGATGCATAAATATCAGATTTCAAATCGACGGGACTATAGTTTTTAGATATCGCTATTTTGCATCTTATATAGCTCTTTTGTATGGATGCAGTTTAAAAAAGTGATAAAGTTCTGGAAATTACCGGTTACATACAATGACGGAGTACTTATGAATAAAAACATGATGCCCTAGTAGAACGCTTCCAGATTCAAATACCAGTCAGCCCGTTACAAAGCATCCGAAGAACAGGTGTTTTTTGGTGCAGTCACAGACAATCCTTGTTGATCGGATAGGGTTAGAAACACGACCCGTGGTTAACGTAGTTTAGAACTGTTGTCGACGATTCTAATTCGGGAGATATGGCATCGCCCACTTCGTCACGTCCCGACTGGGTTGGAAAAGTCTATTGACAAATACTGATAAAAGTGTCAGTATTAGTGTAGACCGAGGCGAATTGGGACACAGGGCGAATTGGATCATAAGAATATTTCTGCCAAATTTGAAAGATTGCGGCTAGCTATAGCTATAGCCAGGCAATTAGTAGTACGTACGTAGTTACATGGTGGAGGTGCGAATTTAAAATAAAGTTCCCCGAGTATTTTTCGCGTTTTAGAAAGAGGATTCCGTGCGTGGTAGCCTACGCGTAAGGTTCTATGTTCGTTAATATATTAATAAAAAGATTATAATCATCCATAAAACGTGTATTGCTCCTCACCACTAGGCCGAACCCAAACTGCCCTTGGATAAGTCGCCGAATCTCATCTTGATCCAATTCGCCCTGTGACCTGATTGACCTCGGTCTTAAAACTCCGTCAATTTAACTGTTAGGATTAATTTCAATTCAATAATTCAATTCAATAACTTTATTTCAGACCATGTCCACAGTGTTATTATTCCAGACAAGTAGGTAAATGTTTTCACAACTATGAAACCAAATAATTTAAGTCTACAGTAGGTAGGTACTGGGTTTTTCTGGAGTCGTCTAGGTGGACCTGAAGTGGGTTAATTAATATTCTACGGAATAAAGTTATTAGACAAAAATATTTGAACTGTTCCTAACAGTTGTCAGTACTCATCATACAATATTCGGATCAACGACATTAATTATACATAATACGACACTTTGATTTGATGTTTTGACAGACTAGTTCAAAGATTAATCCACTTTAACCCACTCATCTCTGTGCCAATTCCGTTGTAATAACCCGTATGTTTATTGCTGCTTTAAAACATTTGTATTTGGATGTTAACATAACACGAATCGGTTAGACGTTTGACCTGATTCCGTTCTTTGGCACCCTGAATTTAACTACATTGTGTTGTTGGACTAAATTGCCTTGTCATAATCGTTCTATGAATCCAATGATACAAGCATTTCAATACAGTTCTTAAAGGAGCTTTTAATAAGCAATAAAGTCATCCTCGTTAACCTATTGTATGCGTGCTTGGGAATTTAATCGAATGATTAAGGGTTAAGGTCACGTTTTTCAATTACCTATCTAATATGACAAGACGCATAAGAGGGGTTAAAATACATTTGTGTTCCCTTTTTTGGCTGTTTTGCGTGACAAAGTCGTCTTTGCAAACTAAAGCTTTTTATTAAATAATATTTAAAGCGCTAGTAAACTAACTCACGTAAGTAAACACGTAAGTAAACTCACGTAATTTAGTCGATTTTCGCTCGACATGTTCACTTTTCCCTGTAAAGATTTTTACTTTTCCAATTTTTAGGGTTCTGTACCAAAATGGTAAAAAAAGGAACCCTTATGGTGCGATTCCGTCTGTCTGTCTGTCTGTCACATCATTTAATATCTCGAGAACTAATTAAGCTACCGGTTTGAAATTTGGAGTAGTTGTAAACAAAGTTAATCCAGACATATTGAAAGAGAATTTATTATATGTATATTTTAATTTATTTTCAATGAAAATTGCCCGATAAAAGGGGGGACAAAAATGAAAAGTTTAGTTACTGGGACATGTGAGGTATTATTTGAAAGGGCTTGATTTGCACATTCTAAAACATTTCGTTATAATTATTTTACAATGAAAAATTTTTGATTTATAAACGAAAATGTAAAAAAAATACCATTCCTTTTATTTTCGAAGTTTATGAAGGTAAAAATATGATTATTTTACACAACATTAATATTATCTTAGTTAGTTAGTTATGCTGGGCGTTTTCCGCAACTCGACATCTATTGTGCCTTTTTTGCGTGATTACGAGGTAGCCCTATTCTAACCACCCTAGCTCCTCCACGAAGCCTAGCATATTTTTAGGTCCTTTAGTGTTTTTGGAGTTCCTAAGTACTTACTCCTGTATACTTGTACCTGTATTATCTTAAATATTACAGTAAAAATATAAAATTGATCCTAACTTCATTATTTAGGTTTATGCTGTAAGTACCTACGTACCGTCTTATAAATAGAGTATAAAAAATTGGTTAACATGATTAAAAAATATCCAGGAAAAAACCGGCCAAGTGCGAGTCGGGCTCGCGCACAAAGGGTTCCGTAGCAGCAAATATAATAAACTTATTATGTCAATTTATACACCTGGTGAATGGAGCCTAAACTTATAAGGTTCAGCCATCGTTTTCAGTGTAAGCACAATAACTTAACCAAAATTACAGTTAAATCAACCTATCTCAAAAACTATAAGAGATACTTTGATCAAACCAAAAATCGTTGAAAGAGTTAATTAGCATGCATCACCTCTATTTTTTTTAGAATTTTATACCCCGTAGTTATAAAAATAGAGGGGGGGGGACATACTTTTTACGACTTTGAGAGCTGATATCTCAAAAACCGTTCACTTTAAGAAAAATGTTTTTTAGAAAACTTTATATCATTTTAAAAGACCTTTCCATTGATACCCCACACGGGTATGTACATCGAAAAAAAAATTTTCATCCCTCAGTTACATGTATGGGGGGCCCCACCCCCAATTCTTTTTTTTACTATTTAGTGTCATAATTTTGTAGCGGTTCATACAACACATATTCCCATCAAATTTCATCACTGTAGTACTTATAGTTTCCGAGTAAATCGGCTGTGACAGACGGACAGACGGACAGACGGACAGACGGACAGACGGACATGACGAAACTATAAGGGTTCCGTTTTTGCCATTTTGGCTACGGAACCCTAAAAACAAACTCTCATATTAACTCCGTGCAATCTAGTGACCCAATCTGTCGATACATGTGGCTGACGTGAAATTTCTACGTCTAGATGAAGTTGCAACATAAAGTTTGTACGGAACCCTCGGTGCGCGAGTCCGACTGGCACTTGGACGTTTTTTTTTAAATTTAGTTTTGTTCCTATTCATGACTGCTTACCGAAGAATTTTAGTTTTAGTTAACTTTACCGAGACGTAATAAAACTAAATGCCTACTATTAACGCAAAAATACTAAGGAAATATCCTAAAAAATAAATATATGAAATATCATATTTCACTCTTCATCATAATAATGTGGGTAATGATCATTTATTACAAAAAATAAACAATGAAAACAGTTATTATTAATCTGTGTGAATGAAACGGAACAGAGCCTTCGAAACGTTTGTCTGGGGTACCAGGTGGGGTACGGTTGCGTGTGTACCTGTATGTCTTTTACCCAAGTATTACCTTTACCTACCGTTACCTCTTGCTATAACCTAGCTATTCAAATAATACGCTTACTAGTCGATGTCAACACGGCAGCCGTCTGACCTAAATGCTTTGAATGTTTGTCTGCACCCTGAAACCACCGCCATGACACAATACAAACTACTTACATTGTGTGAGGTAATAGTTATAATGTTTGTCCTAGATTACTGCGATAGGGGTTTTAGGGCTTCGGAATAGGGTTAAGGTGTTAAATGTCGAATGTGTGTGCAATTAGTAGCTAGGGTAGAGTTATGTAACATTCAGGCAGAATCGAAACAGCTTAGAATAGTTTGGGCGAAATGTAAAATAAAAGTTCACTTATTATTTGCAGGCTAATGAGAAATTTAATCAGATTGATGACGTGTGGTATACCCCGTGTTGCCTGTAGCAGGAGCAATACATTTAATCGTAGGTAGTTCTCGCGAAACTGAACAACGTTTGTTCAGCGACTTTTAAAAATAACGTGTGTTTTTATTTTGATTACACTTTAAAAATTTTTTGAACACGCAATGTACTGCGAATTTTGTCATTTTTGAACTATGACAAGAGACGTCAATTAGGCTGATGTGATTAGGTAGGGAGCTGGGTAAGTTACACTTACTGTATATATTTTGAAAATAAATGCTCTTAATATTTAAATGGCTGATGTCAACGTACATTGAAAATACTATTTAGTTTGTATGAAAAAGTGAAAACCTACAGAGTACATAATTTTTAAAAGTTGTTGAACAAAAGTTGTTAAGTTTGAGGAATATTACCTGCGAATCAATTTATTGCTCCTATTACAGGCAACACCCGATATATTTGATTAGTTAATATCTATGGAAATGTAGGAAAACTTGGAAAGTATCATCTGATTGCTTAAACAATAATCTGATGTGGGTTTTATTGGTAGTTACCACACGTTTTGAAACTTAGCTATCTTATTGATAACTTTAGGTCAGATGATGACTTCAAAATAGATGTAGCTTGTCTTGCCGTTTTCGTCTTTTTCTCTGTATAAAGAATAGAGACTTTAAGTTAAAAAAAATAACCGTATCAGTTGTATATACTTCAAACATACGTTCTAAGATGTACATATATGTATACGTTACTGTTATTTTTATTTTAACAGTGTATGTTCCTTTTCCAGTGCGTTTGTTGCGATAGTTCCCATCCCACGAGTTTGTTTACCGGCGCGGGAGTTTCTACGAACGTGAACCCACACATCATACGTACAGACGAAAAACGTCGCATGTTCATATACATTTCATACATAATATGACGTTTCATTCTGGATACAGAATTCTTTTAAAACAATTTCATTGAGATCTGCAATTGGAAATTAAATCTTATAAATTTCGAATAAGATTCTTATTTCAAAACCATAGGTGAAGTTTTATAAAGTTGGTGTTTCGTTTGATGTGGTACATTTATCTATGTTGGTTCATAGTTTATGATGTGGTTTAGTAAGTTGCATTTACGAGTGCAATGCTAGATGCATCGGATGCATGCATTTGCTGTTTTTGTGTTTGTGAAATTATGCGCTTTAAACACTCACTCTTAGCCACAACTAATTTGATACTATCCTGGTATAAAAACTGTCTGAAAGTATAATTTAAAAACTTCAAAGCGTGAATTAATTAGTCAGGTTTGCATTTAATCGATCATTCACGGTTTTCGCTCCACTGGTTGTCTTGAATTTGTTCTTTTGTCACATTCACTACAACATTCACTAGATTCACAACTATTCAGTTGTTTGTGTTTTATTTTGTTACAAATTCATGCTTCGACCGGAGTGTTGCATTCTGCGGGTTCAGTCAATCAGGCCTATGATACTCCCGCGAACTCGAATCGATCGTCTTCTGTCTTGTGTCGGTACGGGCTGCCTGCCCACATATACCGCACTCGCCGTTGCACGCCGCCGCCAGTTTTATGTAATATTTCTAATCGTAGGCAACCCTAGCGTTGTGCGGGGGAGAGCGGGGCCAAGTGTCAGTTGTTTTTTTGATTAAGTGTTCGAAACGGTTTGTATTCGCTTTTTCTATGAGAGATGAATACCTATTCTGTCTTAAAAACTATTATACAGTCTGTGGTAGAATGACGTCTGCGATCCTCCGTCGCCCCGTCAAAGGCGGGGGTGGCAATCTTTGGGTTTTTAGACGGTAGTTGGAGCTTTGCCCCTTAGTCCGCCATACCCGCCCCAGTCCTTTGACGGGATGCACAAACACATTTTCCCAACGTAAAAAAAATATTTTGATCATCATGCTCACGAAATTTTCGTTCGGAGTAAAGGGAATTTAGCACTTTTTAAGGACACATAATCAAGTAATCAGTGTGTGTAGAGATTGTAGAGTCGTTCAACTGTATCTCAATAACGTATTGAACGATAAAGACATAATCGGCGAGATCGAATCGAAAAGTGTAGCAACACCTAATTAGGGTAGGAGGACACTCACTGCTGGTCGAAATACTTACAGTTAAGTGTCATAACCAGTATTTTACCCCAAGTAGGAATATCCTTAGCGAGCGTGCATTTCGTGCATGTCAACAATGAAATGATGCATAATGTGTTTCTTTCTACCAAATGGAAGTCACTTATACAGTTTTTATTTAGTTATGGGCAGCACAGCAGACTCCTTGGTGAGGAGTAACACAAATAATATTATATTACCTATTACTTTTATTTTTATTCATTTCCATTCTTATGTTAGGCTAGGCATTTACCTCTATACATAGGTACTTACATATTTCTTATTATTATAATTTTATGTGTTTTCGTATGCCATGATTAATGTATTTTCTTTATTTTTCCTTTCTTTCTAACGATCAAAATAATTTTTACAACTTGTTAATTTTATTTAAAATATCATCGCTTTATATGATAAAAGCAAGCAATATTTTATATTGTTCAGTAGAAAAGATAGTTGCCATCGGACTTTTTACCACTGCAGCCGCAACGCACCGTTTTGATGCGTGTTCTTGATGTCTTTGGATATGATAAACGAGCCTGATATTATACTGATTCTGGCGCTTTTATTGTGGTGGCCGCAATCGACACCGCACCGGTTAGTCTCACACCAATAAGAAGTAAACGGCATCGGCAGTCACCTGACATAATGCCGCACCATACACGTACGTGCTACTTCCAAATTGAACTCTATGCAGATAGTAATAAAGTTGATTGTCTAGGATTTGATAATATCGTAACGTTATCTGATTACTTTCGTATTTTACAAGCCTTTATTTAACTGTTTTACTTCGTACCTATATGGTAGTATGGATCAAATCTCGAGCACTTCCTGAGGTTTGATTGAGCTCAATTTTGGTGTAGATACCTACTTATGCAACACTGGTCACAATACAATCGTCGACATCGAGCTGATCTGACGATGAATGCAGAAGTCATAAGATGGCCATAGGAAGTGTAGTGACAAAATACGCAAAAAAATGTTCTTTAGGGTAAATCGTCAGTTGCTGTCCACTTCACAATAACTGGCCAATGTAAAATGAATGACGTGCACCTAAGAATTTTCTTTTACAAAAAAAACTTATTACCAATAATTTTATCAGTTAAGTAACTAGTTTTAATGACAATGGCTTGAACAGCTGAACTATTCTCTGACCTCTATCTACGTTGTGGTTTTGAGCAAACCGGTCGGCACCGCCGCAGGTGAATCCGTAGAGACCGGCTTTGGTGCATTGTTACGCTTGGTGCACACAGGCATGGTGCTTTGCTTCTATTAAATTCTTTATCTCTGTAAAAATTAAGGAAAATAAGTAATATCGTCTATGGATGTAAAATGATAATGAATAATGATACATATCTTGATTTTTAATGTAGGCACAAAACAAAGCATTTATAAACGTAAAAAAAAAGCTACTTCCGTTTCTAACCTTACACCATACCCCGAGAAGAATATTACTTCAAAACTTAGACTTATTTTTTCAAAACAAATTACATATTTAAAAGTTGTAAAAATATTTACAATAGGTATACATATGTCGTTCTACAAGTAACTATATCAAAAGAAAATAGTTAATAGTGTAGATATCTTCCGATTAAACTTTCGGACATCTTGTGGAACAAAATAAGAAATAATTTAAGTGTCATTATTGAATTAGTCGGTTTTTTATGCCATATTATATTTTTATAACGGCTGGCCATATTGTAGAATTTGAACATATATGTATTGTAGAAAATTTATGAAATGTAACTACTTAGATAAAGAAATGTCTGCAACTGTATGCATAATTGGGCATTAAAACAAACTTGTGTTTTAATGTAGTAGTCGCATAAACTACTATGTGCTACTATTATCGACACTTAAGTATGTAAAATAAATAAGGGAACTCCATAAAGATCAAACAGGCAAACCGCAGTCGGCTATCGAGTAACTCACACCTCTTCTGTACATGTTCCTATTTGTAGTTTCACGCGGTTTCATACAAAATAAATACTCCTGTAATTAATCAATCGATCCCCGCAAAAATAACGCTTATAAAAACATAACGTGCATAGATAACGAAGGAAAGTTCTAACAACAGGTAGCTAATTATAATGCACTATCGTCTACAAGACGTGACTAATTCCAGCTTTAGAACGAAGCAAAAACATGACAGTTAGATTACGCCCCCACCACTTTGTATTTGCCATCACAAAAGACGTTGATACGCTAAATTAGGCCATGTTTTCTACAGTGTAAGGCGTTAATTGATATAGTTTTTGTTTACCGACAGCAAGTGCATAATCCTGCGTATAATAGATGAGAATGCATCGCCACGTACGGTTAGCAAAAAGCTAGGGCGATGTTACAATTGGTTACCGAGTGGAAGCGAATAAAACCTGCCCAAGCAGCATAAGGGTGATCTTTGATAAACTCATATTGTTAAGGCGACTGAACATTTTAACGACCTTGATGATTCATTGATGCAGCCCGCTTGCGAAAATAAACATCATTTACTTCGAAAAATATACATACCTATCAGTCCTATCACTACAATTTGAAATCAGATTCAAAACCTTCTTTCTTCTGCTCGGTACGATTGAAAAAGTACAATTTTATGGAACTAATGAACTTTAGAATAATAATTTGCCTAATACAAAGAGAAACAAATAACCTATTTTTCTGACAAAACTGTAGTTGTAATTCAAGAGAAGCCTTAAAGGATTTAACGCTAAAATGGCCTCGTTAGATTATTTTTAATTTTTTATTAATTAATGGATATTTGTAACGGAATAATTTTTCGTTAAAATGCATCCAAGAATGACTCCTTATGCATGCATACATGACTACTTATGCATTCAAGAATTACTACTTACAAACAAGCCTCTTCTGCCAAAAGAATATGCAAAAAAATCATATAATAATTTTATGTGCTGACGAGTCTATTTCCACGTAACACCCACAATAAAAAGCCACACTCGGCCGAATAATTTTGTATAGAAAATCTCAGTCAAACGTACCCCTGTTACGACAGCTCTATATCTCGGGGTAAAAATTACTTACATTGGTTCGTCTCGCAAACACTCTGCGACAAATGAGAATACACGGCGTACTGGCAATTACTTCACTTTCGCAACCACGCTAATACTTTCCTCCAGTCCCACGACCGCCTGAGGTACCTTATCTGTAACGTATCATTACTGTCAATAAAAAATGAAACTTAAACTCTTCAAAGCAGGGTGTAAAATGGATTAATTGTTTCGTGCTGAAAGTTTCTCAGAGTTAAGAAACCTGACAAGCTCATTAGTACGTTAATTATGTTACGCGTCTTTCTAATGGGATTCCCTGACAATCGACTGTGTATTTAAGCTGTTACGATTGTCACCACATACACAAGGGAGCTCAAAATATCGTTCGCTATTCGGCGATTAAGAGGTAATACGAGCAACACTTGACCATACAAAAATATCATAATTACCTACTGTTCCCATGCTTCCAGATATCGCAAAGGCTGCTTAGCCATGCTATTTGCCTTTATAACTAGTTTTTTTTAATATGCTGCCAGTACAAATTTTTGCTCTACATTGATATTACTCTCCAAAACGCGAAAAATAAGTAAGTAATCCCATCGTGTTTAGATATGTGTAAACCTTTCTTTAATTTAAAGATAATAATGTAGCAGCTCCAAAATTTAAGACGTCAAGGTGAGGCTCCAGGTGATCTTTTCCGGCTCTTTAGGTTCAAGCCAAACAATTTGCCTCATATTTAACTCTACTATTATGGGAAAGCCACACGTTTCACACCAAGGACTGTAAATTTTGTACACAATTGAGATTATTTTATTGAGACAGTTATGTTACTCGTACACGGATCCACTGTTGTGAATGAGGCTAAGTAGCTTTTGACGAAAACAATACGGTCGTAAACGGAACATCATGTCTTATTAAATCATACTTTATCAGATGTTGAGATTGGTATTCCTGAATGATTTAGTGATGTCATACTGTAGTGAGGGTAATTAAGTATTATATTCACTAGAACATTCAGTTTTCTCATGATCATGGCGGTTGTAATATCGCCGAAATATCGGGAGCACAATTTGAATAAAAACCCGTGGTAAGAAGCTTTGTTCGTTTAGTTAGTAATATCAAATAACCGAGATTAAAAAAGTGTAAATACAGTACGGTTTGAAAAATCGAATGGGTACTTTGTCAGCATCATCTTATCGTATATTATCGTTAATATCTCATATTTTATAAATAATATAAAAAATATAGCAAAATGGAATCCATACGCAGTTGTTTTATCCATACTAATGTTACAAATGCAAAAATATCTCTGTATGTCTCTTACCTCTTCACGTTGAAACCGCTGAACAGATCAAGATAAAATTGGTATGGGGATAGTTTGACCCCTACGAAAGGGAATAGGATATTTTATGTCCTAGCTAGGGTGAGGGCACCAATTATGAACACTAAGCTCACAGGCACTAGTGATGGACACTTCATTCTTAATTCAAATATCATATGGTTGTATAAAAGCTAGTAGGTACATAAATATATATTCATGAGGAATATACTCGTGATTGGGTTTGGATTTTCCATTCGTACATCCACTAGAGATTTAGTAGGGTCAGATAGGGCTCTGTCATGCTTATCGTCTTTTAAAGCCAGTAAAAAAATAATTTAACTAGTAAAGTGGCACATATTTTTTAATTTATTTAAAACCTCATAATATGGTTAGTGCAAATTAAGATAATGTTAGGAAAGTTGAACAGAAATTAACATAACCGAATTGGATGTGTGCTTAAAGCTAACTGCACCCACTTTAGAGTGCTTAAATGCAAATTAAAGCAATTTCAGGTTATTGTAGATTAATAGCAGACTCAAATCCCGTTTAAGTGTCAATCAAAATTAAACAGTTAAACGAGCGGATACTGATAAACCATTCGAATTAAACGTTAATAAAGAGATAGTACCTAAGGATTGTATCACACTGGCGTTGCATCCGCATCCGCATATTAATTTGAGAAGGTGTGTGAGCGAGATTTTATTATTTCGAGAACGCAATAAATATTTATAACGTTGTCTCCCTTGCACACCGTCGCCGCATGCGGCTGCGGTGCCGTTGTGCTAAACTAACTGTGCAATGTCCCGTTAGACGTTTTTGCCGCGGGCGCTCTCGCCTTTTGCGAACGGTTTGCTTGAAAAACTTGCCAATTGGTTGGCCATTCGATGTGTATCGCTTTATTCGCTTTCCGTATTAGGATTGGCATTCAGTGCTTTGAAAAGTTCATAGAGTATTTATTCAGCGATACGATTTCACGCGCTATGTTCAAACTTTCGAAAAATTGTGAAGTCACGCGGTAGAGTAATTGATCTCAATGCATGCATGATCAAATACTCCATTTATTTAGTAATGATAACATTACTTAGTAGTATCGCCTGCTAGATGTCGGTGTATTGTACGATTGAAATTTCTAAATCGCGCTATCAAGATAACTTCAAAATAATGCATAACCTCGTGTCATTTTGTTTGCGATTTATTCTTAACCAATTTAACTGCATCAATTTGGAAGTGCCCGCCCTTACTCATGTTACTATCGAAGTTAGACGCACTTGTCCCTTGGGGGAACATGCCCCGCCTGACCCTAATACACATTGCATCACTGGTTTATTGTCTGAATTCCGATGCAGCGGACAGACAGGCCCTAGCCCAGTCGTAACAGCTACGCGGTCGGACTGTGTAACTCGTACATTACGTGACTTCAATAAAATTTTCGATAAGCGCTAAGTCCCTAGTTATTTAATTTTGTTTCCTTGTAGCAACCGTGTAACACACTAACAACGTAGGCAGGTTTAAGTACGATAGGGACATTTTTAAAACGCACTATTTTACCTTGTATTTATCAGTAGGTACCTAAATTTTTGTTTTCTATACAAAGCAATTAAAATAAAATCATTTAATTTGATTGTTTTTAGTAAGTCATTTTGTCAGTTGCCGATAAGGTGCTAATGCAATAAAAATTCGTTTAGAAATTTTATTAACCTTATCTATCAACTAGCGACAAATTTACTAAAATGATTTTGGTCATTGTAATAAATTAGATTTGGAACTATATATATAATATATGTATATATTAACTTATCATGACATTAAGATATGTCACAATGTCAATAACCGATCATTTATTTATCATCATCAGATCATTCAGATTTGGAATAGTTTTGTAGGTTTCTTCATATTGTTGTCGTTATTCACAATTTTGCTGGATTGAATTAATCATGACGGTGACAAACAAGCATACGGCCCGCCTGATGGTAAGCGGTCACCGTAGCCTATGGACGCCTGCAACTCCAGGGGTGTTACATGCGCGTTGCCGACCCTTTAAAAACTTTAACACTCCGTCGTATTATTCGTCGTCGTATTATTGAACTTACTACATATGCGAATTTATGCAAAGGGTTTGAAATAGCCAAGACGCTGGTTCTATTATGTTTATTGAATATAAACTTTTTCCCATTTACCAGCGCCATAGTTAGTAGGTAAGTAGGTAAGCGTTATTTTAGTCTTTATAATTGCGTCAAACTTTAACAAACGAACAAAGTTTATCTCGTTAGCCACAGACAATTATAGTCCTCTTAAACCTCATAAACTTCATAGGCTTTGTTAGCTCTTCTCAATTTATTAAATATTCTTACAACTTACGCGTTTCTCGGTAATTCGTGACGCACACGTCGTAAGACATACAAATTAACTTGCAAATATTTTCATGCCTGTGACAAAAGTCAAAACATCTTAAGTAGCATTATATGATAAGCAGTTTGCTACCCTATTCTCTTAACAATTAAGTTTAATTTATAATGAATTGATTGAGACTGCAATTTTGTCCTAAGGTTTAACCAGTACAAATAATGATTAGCAATTTTCAGCCGTAACATAAAGGGATTTAGTTATGAATTGCAATTGACCGGTTTGCCGGGACCATGCCGGTTTTCGTAGGTTATACAACGCAAAGGACTCAGATTATTTATTTATCTTACTTTATAGTGAATTAATTGCTTTCAAGAATCACTTGCTTATTTGTTAAGGTGTGGGACCATAGCTATTTTGGTGTTTTTTACTATGTTGATTTCCTTTCAATTTACGATTTCGTTTATAATAACAGACTATTCTAGTAGGTAGTTTTCGGCATCTCGGTTTTAGTTTCCGTGTCAAGAGAGATGTTATTTACGAGAAATAAACAATATTTGTAGATCGCTGACACCTATTTTTGACTCGCTTACACCGGTATTATGGTAGAATGAGATAGACGAATGATGTCGAACGAAACGGACTCGGAGCGAGAATACCCCTAGCGCTCGACAGACTGCGATTCGACATGACGGGCACTGATGGATGTCCTTTGCTGTGGTTTAAACGCGGCCATGCATTCGGGTCTATGCACGAGATGAGACCGTTTGCAAACTATTTCTGCTCCTAGTTCATATCATACTGTTTCGAGTGGTAACGAAACGGATGCTGAACGAATACTCCTAAAGCTCGTCAGAATCCGATTCGACATGACGGTCGCTGATGGATGTGCTTTAACTGTGGTTTAAACTCGGCCATGCATTCGAAACTAACCACTTCGCCGCGTTTGTGAACAATTACTATTAGTTTATATCATACTGTATATCATGTTTTTGTAGGATGTTGGCTGTAGCAGTTGGCGCCTTTTGGTGGATTTGGTGTTTAAATTGGGAATATACGCAACAACTGGAGCTGATGACATAGAATAGATATCATCGCGATTTGTAGTATTGCAAATTGCGAACACAAATAACACGGATTTCGTTTATGTTCAGAATGATTTAGGATAGAGGTAGATCGTCGTTCTACGAAATAACGTAAAGTGCCCAAAGTTAAGTAAGTAAAGTAAGTTTTTGTGCATTTGTATTTTCAAAATAAATAATTTTATTTGATGAATTAGTCATGGAACTGTTATTTTCTTTCTTTGTGCTTGTGACTCTTGTGTGACGTTACTGATAATACAAATATTAATGTGGAACTAGGTAGTTTTAATTCTATCTAGGGTAATGACCTACAAGTGTCTCTACTGTCTCTATTTCGATTCCTGTTAGGTAGAGTTCATCAATGGCATTGAAATTGGAACTGTTGTCGAATCATATTTTACAGCCACATTTGCATTTCTTATCAAAAGTCGCGCGACTTCATACTTCAAAAGCGATTTGACATATATGGGCTTGCGCTATTCATGTTAAGATGTGCTAGACGCGCCCAAACAACGCTATCCCAGTAAGGTACGATCATAAACTATACACATTTGCACCTGATTCCAATCACATACGGAGACTTGTACACATATTTACGACCGGAGTGTACGTAGGTCCATACGACCCACCCACGCTTTGTTGTTTTATTTACGATACAGCTGTAAAGAGGATGGACGGATTGACATTCCTACCGGATGTCAATTTGAGCTACGGCCGTCGTGGCGTGTACAGACATACAAATAGTAGGTAACTATACGTGGCACGTTTATGCTGTATCACGACTTTTAGTACTCTGGATTTATTGCGGACCGGAATACCCGTTTCTATGGGTTTAATTGAGGACCCGTGAGGTATGATTTATAAAAGATATGTATGGTGGTGTTCAGAATTAGAAAGAATAAACGATTTTGTTTTATCCTGTTTTTGTTTGAAGGCACACACATGACATAGGGCTAAGATAAATCAATTTCTCCTCTTGACCCGATGTTGGATAAAATTGTAATCGAAATTAACTCAACGTCTAATATTAAATCGATAAAAAGCTTGTAATACAAAAAATATACAATTGGTTCCTCTAATCTAATTTAAATTACCTAATTGAATTAAAAGCACAAAACTTGAAATACAGTTGAATGCTGCATTATAAATACGTTTCCCTAAAGTTCAAAGAAAAGTAAATACACTGTGACTTTTCATTTAAAAAGATGATCCGTTTCTGATAGAATCAGGCACCTGTTCCGTTTACGGCTACTGCATCGGAAATTGAATGAAAAAAAGTTGTAACTCCATTTTGTTTGAAGACCAATATGTGACCTTATATTATTTGGTTTAAGGTGCAGATTGTGTTGAAAGCATGTGATTTGTCGGTTGGCACCGTGCCCGCGTTATGTTTTGTTTATTACGAAATTTGGCCAAAAATGTTGCAGTGGAATGACCCAATTCTAACGAGTCACGGTGAAGTTAGCTGCAGTATTCTGACTCCACATATTAAACTTGATCGGGTCGGCAGTAATAGAAAACCTAATCTGGTTTTGGGTTTATTGTGGCCTTAAAAGATGGGGTGCTCATAATTATTTAGGTAAGTATGTGGTCTCTAAATAAATTCGAACATAATTACAACCTACATTTTAGGGATGTCCAATAGTGTGACGAATTAAAGTAATCGCCTAGGATTTTAACAATAATTAATAAACGATCATTCCTAGTTCCGATTTAATCATTTAACCAATTTCCCATCCTTTGTTGCTAATGCAAGGAAACGCATTATTCAATCAGTACGTAATCAAGTAGCCAAATGACAAGGTCGATGACCTTATCACCCAATACTGGAGGCAAATTTAAAATGGGCTAATAATGTGTTTTTCAGTCCTCCGGCCGGTAAGCGCCACTTTACGCAAAACTAAATTGCCGCCTGCCGGCTCCGTCGGTCAGAAAAATAGTATACAAACCTCGGCCGTTAAATGGGAAAGCCCCGGATCGGATCACAATGTTAGTCGACTCTCTCGGCTTCGCCTCGGCCGGCAATTACATGGGTTCCGAGACATTTCCCACTAAAACGGCCTTGGTATGTAATCTACGCAAAAGAATAGCACCGTCAATAGAGCAGCAACAACCAGTCGAACAAGCTGGTTTTCGCCCGGGCTACTCAACCATAGATCACATCCATACATTGGAACTCATAATAGAAAAACACCAGGAGTATCAACAACCACTTTACCTAGCATATATTGATTATGCTAAAGCGTTTGACTCAATTTCGCATGAGAGCATATGGCAAGCGCTTTCAAACCAAAATGTCCCCAGTACATATATTAATATAATTAAAGATATATACATGAAGAGCAAAAGCAGGGTGAAGCTTGACAAACTTGGGCCTAATATCTCCATAAGAAAAGGAGTAAAACAAGGTGACCCACTGTCCCCCAAGATATTTATAGCTGTGTTGCAGGATATCATGAAAGAGCTTAATTGGAATAAAAAAGGAATAAACATCAATACGGAGTTCTTGAGCAATCTAAGATTTGCAGACGATATCGTCCTTTTCGCAAAAACATCCAAAGAGCTCGAAGAAATGATCATAGACCTAACCCACGCCAGCGGTAAAATAGGCTTACACCTTAACACAACCAAAACCAAAATTGCTACCAATAGCGTGAAAGACCCAATAAGGATACACAATACATCCATAGAATACGTAGACAGCTATATTTATCTCGGTAAACAAATCTCTTTCGAGAAATCAAGACACGAGGACGAGATAGAGCGTCGTATAAACATGACTTGGAAAAAGTACTGGAGCTTCAAAGAAATCCTAAAGTCTAAACTTCCCCTTAAGCTCAAGAAGAGGGTAATAGATTCGTGCTTGTTACCTTGTCTGTCATATGGAGCACAAACTTGGATTTTCAAAAATAAAATAAAAACAAAAATACGCTCGTGCCAGCGCGCTATGGAACGAAGCATTCTTGGTATTAAACTTACGGACAGATACAGAAGTGAAGATATACGCAAAAAAACCAAACTAATAGATGCTGGACAACACGCACAACAATTAAAATGGCGATGGGCGGGACACATAGCACGAACTTCTGACCAAAGATGGACAAAACGGGTGACCGAATGGACGGGCCCTACCGGAAAGAGAAGCAGAGGGAAGCCAATGGACCGCTGGACAGACGAAATCGAAAGGAAAGCAGGCAGAGACTGGATCCTGAAAGCGCAAGACAGGAAACAATGGAAACTGATGGAGGAGGCCTTTACCCTAACCGGGGCCATGTGACACTCACTCACATAATCTAAACCACATAAATAAGTATTTAAATTGTATTTTTTTTAAATGTATATTTCTTTAGTGTGTTTTTTTTTTGTTTTAAAAATGTATTTATTTAACCTTTTTTTGTAACATGGAAATAAAAGGCTTTTTTATTTTATTTTATTTATTTATGTAATCTACTATTATTTATTTATCTGTTCCGGTTAATAATTGGGCTTAATTATTCTTTTGTTTATTGGCTGATTACGAAATGAGGACGTCAATTATATGTTTAGCAAATTTAAATTTGCTTGCATTAAATGCTTACATATTTGGATTCAGACCACGAGTTTTGAACAAATAATATGCTGGAAAAAGTTTACCCGCTCTATCGGTTGTAAATTGGCCAATTTGGAATATATAATAACTAAATAAAGAATTAGTTGTTTCATTGATGAATTCTCTCACATCTTACAACCAGAATTTGAGATTTGCTATTGGTGTACAAATACATATTGTATACCTACTTTATAAAATCGACTTATGCTTTATGACTTATGCGGCCGAAGTGCCCACAAATATCTAAGCACACCTATGTTGTCAAATCGTTAGATTGCTTGTTCAGATATTTATGAGCACTTTGACCAACTTCTATATATCTGATGGCGACTGTGCATATCTAGTTAATACTTACATATTGATATTTAGTGCAGTGTGCAGTTATGTTTAAGTCAAATTCAGCTACTGTTCGTAGTTCCAGCGCGTGACGTCACAAACAACAAACACCGCTTCTAAAATTAACATTATGAAGTTCCATTATTAGGTGCGGCGCGCGCCACAAAACGCATCCACATTATTTCTACAAACTCGTATCTCACCCGCTTTTGCCATCGCAAAATATACTCTGATTCAAAGGAACTAAGATTCAAATTCAAAATCTAAACAAATGTGATAAATTTGTTTTTGAAATCAAAGGGACTGTTCCGTTTATAATCTTTTGCAATCCTGTATATGCCAGGTTTAAGGATTAACGACTCTATGCCTAGTGCGGAGAGTCGATATTAATTCGTGATATTTTATTCTGAGATAGTGTTAAAGATACATAGAAGTATATTCGGTTAGTTTATAAACCTACTTATTGGAACGGGTTTAGATTTGTCTTTTACCGTTTGTTACGCTAAATTGGGAATGTCTGTTTATTTAATTATTTATTTACAGAATCAAAACGTTAACAGCGGCGAAGCAGGTTATTGTACTCATTTAAATATATTTGATTACTCATTTATTAGACTTTATATTTCTGACCTCCAAATAGATAACTCCTATGTTAGTTATGTCCAAATAAAAAAAAAATCTTAATAACTGTCATGAGACGTCATGACTGCTGATGACGAGGATGAAATCCACAATGGCGAAATTTACTTCATACCTTATAGGTATTATATTTATGATGACGCGTTTTAAGTTGACCAAAAATAATGTATGGTTGTGTTTTTGTGTAACTTATTCTTGTGTAGCTTGTAACTGTGATTCCGTAGGTACTATCGCGTTAAAAATTGCACATTGTACATTCTATGTTATCTTTTGGACGTTGGCATCATGTCAAACAATTCTTTAGAACACAAGAACACAACCCATTGAACAAGTGATAGAACACATATTAAAGGGCTTATGCATAAATCATGTTGATACATTATTGTCGGGAAAACATCATGAACGATCACAATCAGGACAAAGAAGTACCAAAAAAGATCACCAGGATTGGGGGTTGGTCAAAAAGCAGCCGAAAAAATCCCACATGATCTGTGCATGAGCCCTTAGGAGGCAAAGTCTCTCCTTAGACTTACGGGCTCAATACCGCCTGTTAGTTTTTTAATGGTCTCTGTGACCGGATCAAAGCATTTGGACGCGTGTCTCGATTTTTCAAGAGCTACAGAAGGTGTGGCCTGGCCTTTGACTCTGACAGCTGCTATTCGCGTTCTATTGACCTACCTATAGTACCAAAGTCCCACAAATAAATGGCTTAAGTCTCAACTAGCATAACACGAATAAGTACAAACAGAAACACTTAACTGATCATCGATATACCTTATGCCATTGCCATAGGGATTACAAGTGATAAGTTGATATTGCAGTTAGTATTTTATTCAAGCAATCGTCTGGAGATGCGCATGGTTAACCTTACTGTTCCAATAAGTAGCCATTTTGAACCGTAGAGCATAGAGCAGATGTAGCGTTTCCCGTAGTTAACAGGACGCGTCCGTCCGATTTATATGGGTGAGTCGATAATCGCAATAGTTTATAATCCATTGTTAGGACCAAAGCTAATCCAGATTATGTGAGTGCAGTGTAAAAACAACGCAGTAAATCCTCTGGAAATCTGGAAATTGTAGAAGTCAAACTGCTGTGCTCATAATTAGTCTCATCGTATTATTATTTTGTGCTGCTGTTTTTAGTAAAAGGTATCATCTTGACGATTGTTGATAAGGTTAATTTCAAAATGAATCTTTATGACCTTCGCGACTTATTGACTAGTGACACGGTCGTATTTTCACTAAAAAAGGTCATATTTAGATACTACCCCCGTGTCCACGAGATAAGGTACTTTAATTCACCGTTAAAATTTTATTGAAACTTTAAAACATAACAGTGGCGAAGTAGAAAAAGTAGAGAATCTTCGAGTTAGTTATTACAGTATTATACTACATTAATATTTACGGGTGAAATAAACATCAAGTTCCTATTGTTATGTTTGATGGTACCGATAGGTAAATAATTGCTCTATAAATAAACTTGTTTTTCTTGCATTGAAACGCTCAAAATCAGTCGCAAATTGTTCGCGACGAATGCTCATTTTGTTTGATGACATCGCACCTATCATTATGTGTGCTGAGGTTATCTCTATATTTAGACTAAACTTGTACGTGATGCAATGAAAATGCCGGACCAAGTTAAAAAAAGTCGCTTGTCAAGGACTAGGTTGGTTTACTCGACTTTTTGCTACTTCAAGATATGTCCATACTCCACGCCGTAATTACTTAGATTCTAAAAAACTAACCTCATTCGCTTCCTTTCTCTTGTGTTTGTATATGTTGTAAAAAACTAAAACAAGCCAAAAATATCTATTTACATATTACTAATTTTAGTGCTAATGATGTAAAGAAGTAAGAAGGTTTTACTTAGTTACATGATTAAAAAAGAATAAGGAGCAAGTGAGGTTAGTTTTTTTGGGAACCTAATAATAATAAGGCGCGGAGTATAAGAAAGTCGGTAAATTTTGTCTGAGAATGTCCTTAGTGTAATAGTGTTATTAGCTCGAGATTCGTAAGAAACTAATGACTATGTAAGCAAAGATCTCATTGATACTGGTTTTTTAACTTGACCGATATGGTTGTCATAGAAATGACAAGTCACTGGTTAGACCCATAGACTACGGAATATATAAGTAACGCTTTAATACCTATAAATTAAATAAATATGTCATATATACTAGAAAAAAGGTATACTTGTAATGGGGGTGCACTGAAAACCAGCGCTGAGGTTTTTGCCACAGGCCCACAGCTAACGCTGAGTGCAGTCCTTTTGTCACGTAGTTGTGTTGTTTAGTGTTTAAAATTTAAGAAGAATATGTGCTTGTTTTTCTTTCCTTTTTTTGTATTCTTGTGTTTGTGACAATAAATAATTTTCTATTTCAAAAAAGTGACCAAGGCCCCCAGTGCTCAGGGCTGGAATCGAACCAGCTACCGGAACTGCTTGAGCATCAGGTAGAACGGATGTCATTTTAGCATATATCAATTCTATAATGTCATGCGTTATTCTCGCACTTATATATTAGACTATATAGCTGGTGCCCGGAACTTCGTCTGCGCAATATCTTCAATTATAGCCTGTGTGTTATTCTGATGTATAAGCTATATTATTGTGACGTTTCGTTAAAATCCATGTAGTAGCTTTTACGCGAAAGAGTAACAAACATCCATACTTACAAACTTTCGCGTTTTAATATTAGTAAGATTGTGACAACCACGGAAACAGACGAGAAAATCGCAACTATCATAGGGTAGCTGGGTTTAGAGTACCTAGTCAGTCTATAGTCATCACTTAGCGAAGAGGACGTTCTAAGTGCCCATTGGCCAACATTGTTTTGAGTTCTCATAACATTAAGCCAGGTCCATCTCGCGTAACGAGTCTCCTGAATATTAAAATATACCTACTTCATGTAATAACACATGTTACATGTGTTATTACATGAAGTAGGTAGCTTGGTTTACATCACGTTCTGCCGTACTGAATTTTGATGTTTTTTCTTTCTAATTATGTACCTGCCTACCGTATTTAACATACTTTTCAATTGTATGTAGATAACGACAAAAACAGACATATTCATTTTACATTGAAAGAGATGATACAGAAAAAGGCAGGCAAAAAAGTGCAAGAATCAAAACATTTATTATAAATAATAGAATTATTTAATTCATGCTTCACTATTTTACAGACATATTCATTCAAATATTTCTCAATGCTAAATAAACGTATTTATTTTACAGGGTTATCGGTAACCATATTTAATAACCCATTATTAGTTAACCTAATGGTTTAAAGTTTACTGCGGCACCAGAAAAGTGTTGTTAAAGTAATATGTTATTAGGTATTATAAGAACTAGAGGCGTGTACTATATGCGCATGAACGTATACGCATTTATTGCAGTTTGCAGTTCTAAATATTAGCGTGCCCCGCTCATGTAGCGCGCAGAGGACATCCGAGCCAGTATTAAGTTATTTAACCCTGAAACTTTACTGAAATAGCCCGAACGCTGGTAACACTTGCATCTGTGACTAATACGCACTATTATGGCTAAAATTGGAAGAGATTAATGCTTGTTTTGTTAAGGGCTGGTATAAAGTACTGACACAGTGGTTTGTAGAAATATTTATTTATACTTTACATTTAATGGTGAGACAACCCTAATTGGATGAGCCGTCGAGAAAGTGTTATGAATTAAATTATGCATTTCAGTGTAATATGTTGCGTATTTCTCGTAAGATTTAATGTAATTTTATACTATATAAATAAGATTCCAAAGTTTAAGAGTCTAATAGAATAAAATAAGTCTTATGGTATTAGACTCTTGAAGTAGGGAATATTAATTATAAGTATAAAATTATGTCATTAAATCTTATGAGGCTAGAATTTACCATAAAAAAATTTATAAATTTCAAGAACTTTAATTTGTGACCGACTTAAGATTGAGAGTCTTGTAAACAGTATTTACAACAGAAGTAAACAGTACCGATTTATTATAATAATATATACATTTTAAACCTTTCTAGGTATCGCAACTGCTATTGAATTCGTTGCGTGTTTTATTATTTATAATGCAAATGAATAAGTACAGTGGATAATTAAAATTGTCTAAAATTCTAAATATACGTGTCACTATTCCCTCTAGATACCTACACAGTTTCATTTTCATATTAATAAACACGCAATGAAATTGAATGCTCACGTTCACACTTCAGAAGAAATAACAAAACATTTAAAAGTAGGTACCTATAGAAGCTTTACTCGCAAAGACGTTGCGACATGGCGTGATAGGTTCTATCATTTCATACACGCAGCCGATCTCGTACTTTCTAATACAAAAAGTTGACCGTTGAAAGCGAATGCTTAAGCGAAAATGATTAATAGCGAGAGTAAAAACGTGTAATCCACCGCTGAATTGCCTCCTATCTGTTGGTACAAACCGCTTTGAGAAAATATTATACCTATTTAATGCATTTTGCAACCATTCTTAACATGTCTTAGAATGTCTGCAAAAATTGGCAATAAAAACTCTGGACTCAGTTTTGCACTTAAAGACTCCTGAGTGTTTTGGGTCGTGAGACTCGTATCAAATGCATTTATGAGCAAGGTGTCAACTGTAGAGATAATATAAAGTTTGTATGCAGGGAGCCATTATCTCTGAAGCTGAACGGACATTTATGTTGTTGTAAGTTATATGTAAGCATTTGTAAAATATGCCTCCAGTTTCTAGCGAATTAATAAATACCTCTACTTTCGTCATAATACTTAAGTATAAAAAAGATAAAGATAGACTGTAAATTCCGACACACCCTACCAAAACTAGCCTGTAAATAGCTATAAATGGCCGAACCAGTGCAATATTATTTCTGCTTTGTTGACCACAACCTAACACGTGTGCGCTTTACGATCCTCTAAAATTAATCAACACGTCACCCGTATTTAACTAGTAAACTTAAAGTATGACACCGTACAAGACTTTATACAACAGTGCTGATAATTTTATAGTTTATAGGCATGGAAACGAGCTGACCAAGGATTGTGATAATGAAGACTGATTAGTGTTTTAAAATAGTGTCGTGAAAGTGTTAGATAGGAACAAAGTTAATAATGCACAAATAAATTTACATGATGCGGGCGAAAGATCCTTGGTTTTAACGACAAGCGCTTGATGAAGTTGAAGCTAAGATGGGTGCACACGGCTCTAAAGAAAAGCTGTACAGGGCTAACTCTGAGAAGTATCCGTCCAAGCTGCCTGTGCCAAGTGATAAGAAGTACAAGGTAGCCGTCAACCGAGAGAGGTTCGGGTCTTTTGGTGCTAGAGGTGAGTAATCTTCGTGTAACTGATTACTAACAGTGGTATCTGAGAAATACTGCAGTAAAAACTATATGCAGAGTGCTGATTCATTTTAAAGCTTAAATTTTTCCTCTTTTTTCGAATTACTTTAAAAAACTGAGGAATATTATTTTAGATGTCGACTGAGGCTTGTCCACGATAAAAAGTAGCCACTGCGTTATAATACAAATTTTCAAATTGAAACCATACTTTACATCAATGTTATTAGGTACTTAAAAGAACGGCTTTCCTTTTCGAAGGCGTTGATATTTCAATAATTTGCGTCATGCTTATGGGCTTTTACTTGATTGAACCTTTAAATTTTTTTGGTGTTTTTTCAAAATTTAACGTTTTGGATCATTTACTTTAGTTTTTCCATTGGTACTAATTAAATTACAATATCGATACTAAGCCGTGAATCTCGTGTTTAGAGTTTTCTTTCCGATGCAAGCCAGATATTATTAAAATTGTCCCTGAACTCGCTCTATCTGAATTCTGAAGTTGTTTCGATTATGACGAGTTTTAAGCAAATGCTTTTGGATTTTTTATTGTTAAACTTAAAACAGAACAATTTTACAAAAAATTCTCAGTAAGAAACGAAGAGAGGAAAATTTCATGATCTCGGGCGGGACTCGAACCCGCGACTCTGTGATACCAGCTCATCGCTCTTCCAACTGAGCTACCGAGACTACACCTGGTCGAGGTGATGGACTGGTATCCCAGAGTCGCGGGTTCGAGTCCCGCCCGAGGTCATGGTTTTTTCCACTTTTCCATTCTTTCTGCGAAATTTGGTATCGTTCGCCGACGTTTTGTGCTTAAAAATAATACATTTTTAAATTTTGATTTTTAAATTCTTTTATATTGCGCATAAAATCCCTTAGGTGTTGTACAGTAGGTGTACGTGCGGTTCCAAACCTATGGGGTCATTACTTGAAAATGTTTGCGTTCTTCACTAATGGTTTTGATAAAATGCGTCATGCTTTTTCCGCGGTATAAAACATCACCTTTTTGCTGTGGCTTCGCAAGGTTCGTTTCATGATCTTTATCGAATTCAGTACAAAAGAGCCACCGGAATTCTGTGAAAGACTAGTTTTCTGTGGAAACAGTCTAATAGGTACCGCAAGCGGGTTGAACGACCTACCGACCTTAAACCGACTGTGGGGTTAAACTTAAAAAGACCTATGTATACTTTTAAGAGCGATACGGTGATTTACAGATAAGTACCTATGTTCTTTTTCATTTAGCTTCGAATATTTTAAAAGATCGCGACTTATCTACTTTCTTATCTTATTACCTACTCGTATATCTGTGTTGTACTACAATTTTAACTTTATTCTGTAGAGAAACATCGTTTTGAAACTGTAAGATACAAGCAATCGTGGTAATAAATTTAAACTGAACTTAGTTGAATATCTAGATGCGATAGAGATAAGTACAGAGTTTTTCCCTAAATTTATGTAAAATAAGTCTTTTTACGAGTAGTAAAAAATACACCTGTCCATCGTTAATGTGGTTAATAATATGGCCGTGCCTCGCTCTATTGCGAATATTGCGATCGATCTATCATCACGGACAGGACTATAGTATATACTATAGTAGCCAAAAAGCCTGATATCGTACTGGTTGATATATACGCAGCGTCGCGTCATGACGAGAATCTCGTGAAGACCAATAAAAAAAAGTCCAGTACCTAGACTTGGTTCACGAGATAACCGACATGTCTCGACCGAATTAGCAGCCTGGGCCTTATTACCCCGTTGCCGGCGGCACTCTAAGTTAGGTTTTTAATAACATGTTTGTATGTATTCTGTATTTTTTTTAATGTGATTTTGTAACCATATTATAAAGCCTAACTTGATAATAAAAATAAACACAGATAATAATAATATTCGATTACTTAGTAGTCACTTAGTCGTTATGTGAAATGTGGTTATTTTCCTTCTATAGCATAGTTCAATGACTGTCCACGTTAAATATTAGCTAAATAAATTATTAGGTTCCTAATTATAGTCAACGAACTGCCTCGAGGTTAACTACAGTTCATATGGTGACCTTTAATTCTGTTAAATCAAGAACAATAAACTATAAACCTAAGCCAGCGAACTATAAGAAAAAGTAATTTATGGATTAGATAGTACGAGTCGTGAACAAAATAAAGGTGCAATTTGTATATTTATTTGGAGGCTTATATTTAAATTGCCGTGTTAGAATGTTTAAATTAAATTTTGGCAAAGAAAATTCATACTTCTTCGCTTATCCTAATGATTTTGTGATGCAAGTGTCGTTTTGACGATGAAATGCATTTAGACGATGATAAACTTATTATTTATAAATATCACAATTGTTGATAGTTGTTATCCGTTATAATTGTTTATAACGATCAAAGTGATGTCACTACAACAACAAAGATTGATAAACATGTAAAAGACAACAATGTTACGATACGAGCTCATCATGTTGTCGCCACATGCCTGTTTGGAAGCCGTACGGGTACTAATCCTAGAAATCCTGTGATATCCTTGACTTACAAGTAAATACAGTAAAAACCTTTCTGAAAAAATATAGTGGAGTAAGATGGTTGTGCATGTATAAGTAACTCCTTATTACATTTATCTTTAAGATAATTTAAACTAACATAAAAAAGAACATCTGCTTTTAGTGTTGTTAATTGTGAACCTGTATCTCCCTTGGCCTTCGTCAAAGATAAGAACCCAAAAGGTTTTTATTTCATTGACATAGTCATCATACTCTTAGCAGAGTGTCTTGGTCAATAGGCAGTGTCAGGCACCGATGATCGCTGTAAAATTTCTCGACATTTTTCGCGTTTAAAAACATTCTGGCAAACTTGTTCAATGATGTATCCAAAAGAGATTTAATCTGACCATTCCATTGTCTCTTTATTTGGCGGCTTAGTTCCATTTGACTACCCTGCATCACTAGCCATTTTATGAAACCATTGATTTCAAATCTATAAAAAAAAAATTGATTCTTTTCCCCAATTAAATAGATTTTTATATCTTCGCAAGCGAGTTACAAGGGGTTTACTAACACTTAAAATTCTCGTAACCCATTTAGTAGTGTTGACTCGTTGTATAAAGATAGACTTTCTTTATATGAACCTTTGGCCACATCCTCTTAAAAAAGTGCCATCGAAGTTAATGTAATTTTAGATGTAAGCCTCTTAGAAACCAAAGCATTGACTTCGTAGGTCCTTGTTCTCGCCGTGAACCAAAGGATAGTATTGGCATATTTGGCATAGCAGAGTTCTTTTATGTTTATTGTACATTATTTTTTCCGCACATTTATATGACGCAGTAAGGACAGTTAGCCCCAACAAGCTTCCAAAACCGTGTAAACTATATGCGAAATAAGATGCTTTTTCTTATTTTGAATATAGTAGTAGTAGGCCTTTTCATCTATGTCAGATGTTTAACGCAGCATCTCGAGAACGACACTTGCGTTCGTGGCTGTAAAGCCCTATACGGGAGAGGATCCCTCGTCCACACACACGGCAGGTGTATGCTCCCCCAGGTGGATATATATATTTTGAATATAGTCATGCACTATTAGATAATTGTTTACTTCACGTGTACTTTTTGTCTTATCTTTGCGCAACAGGTCTTCCCACGATATCCTCTTCACGACATTTGAGATACTAAAATATGTCGCAATGTCATATCGCAAAAACGCTTTATTTCATACAGAAAAGTTGTTATGTCAACGCAGTGAGGTAATTAATTGTTTGTGCGAGCTATCTTAACTTGCTTCTATTATACAATACTTTTCGTAGGCAGTGTTACACTTTCACGGTGTGGGTGTTATTGTTTAATATAATACATAACAGTCGTAAACGGATAGGATGTTTATGTAGGTATACTTGTATTGCGAATCATTTGATACAAATATTATTGAATGCTAAAAAGGCTTTTCGCCGAGTCAGCAATACAATCAAAGTAATAGCCTTTGTTATTTCCCAAAGGGTTTTGCACTACGGTACGGGTACATGAATTTTAATTTTGTACGCGTAGAAAAGATTTTTTTAATTGAATAAATAATGAAATTTTACAACCGATGCGTCGGATTTCGAAGGACTTCAAAGACTTGCCTTATTTGACAGTTCGCATCGCAAACTAAACTGGAGGCTATAAGGCACGTCATATTGTCACTGTCTTGAGCCAAAGTGGACCCCAATTTGACTACGTTTGGTCCAAATAAGTGTTTTCACAGTCTTTATCTCACGCCATCTCAGCACCCCATTCACAATCGCCTCTCTCTTTTTCAGGAAACGGCAAGAAGCGGGACAGCGTTGCAGCGCCGACCCCTCTGCCCTCCCGCCCACCGCCCACCCCGCCGCAGCCGCCCGCCCAGGGTGAGTCATCCCATAGATCACATTTATTATAAGTAGCTGGCTGTCCTTGTCTTATTATTTTACGCTACAGTTCGTCGAGCCTACTTAAATAATTTGAAGTGATATTAGGCTACGGCGGCTACGCGCACATTACATCTATAACTTGAGAGTCCGAAGGCCTTAGAACAAAAGTCAAGGTGCTGTTTCAGATTCTAAGGAAAGTAATTCTATGTACAGTTTTTTTGGTGCTTATTATTTCGGTTTAGAAATCGAGCCAAAATAGCGGCAAGTACCTAACATAAGACAAGTATCTTAGGTAGTTCGTAAACCAAAGTGTGGAAAAATAAGCCGCTACGTCACGTCAACTACGTACCAAAGTTGAGTCATCCCCTACGTAAGGGATGACTCAGCACGTTGGGGAGGGTCGCGAAAAGGGAGTCTCAAGGCAATAGTAATGTTGGACACGCACGGTTGTTGTTGTTACAAACTCAAGGTTAAATTGTATCGTAGGCTGGTGGGTACTCCGTGGTATAACGATTGAAGCTCAAGGCCTACCACGAAAATCGAAAATTGGTATTGACGGAATAACCAGACCTCGTTATCGTTCGAATATGCAAGTGTGACAGAGATGTTACAAATTCTCGATCGAGTATATTTTACAGCGTTGCATGTTTTTAAAAGTACCTATACACGTTGGTGTAGCTATCGTGATGGTGTTCAAAGGATTTCAGAGGTCCATTCAACGCCAATCACGACACGTAGTCATTACGCCTGTACGAGGCATTCTCGCAACATATCGGGAAACACATGTCGTCGGCTACGGCGTAGCACTACGAGAATTACTTGGCGCGGCGCGAAATAAGTTAATAGCTCCGTGTGTCGATACGATTACAACATATGGCAGATGAACTGGTTACATATTTCGCAGGAACATGTTTTTAAATTTGGATTCGGTTAAAGGCACTATGTATCTGCATATTTTAAAGCTGAATTCATACAAGTGGTGCCTATTTATAGTTTATAACATTATTTCAATTTTGTACAGTTTGCTTTTTTTTTTGGTGTTGAATAAAACTTTTCTATGTCTATGTCTATGTCTATTTTGAATGGATATTATTATACAACGTGACTCGTTTTCATAGCTTTAGAATGTCAAATTGTTGTTTAATAAACCTCAAAGTTATTTTAAAAGACCTATTAAATAATGTCCCACAAGTAAATATATGCAAACAATAAAAAAATTACATTAAGTTACATGTATGCGATGCCCCCCGAAAAATATTGTCTTTTCGCAATTTATAATTATGCAAAAGTAAGTAGCGGCACACAAAAGACACCTCTAGGTGTAATATTATTAACATATCCTTTATAGTTACTGAGTAAAACAACATCACATACCGACTTCTAACCCCAGCTGAGAGGATCCTTAAAGTTCGTATGTCACGTCGGTTTCACTCAGTAACTATAAAGCATAATATGTTAATGAAATTACTTTTAGTAGAGAGGTGTGATTTGTGTGCCGCTACTTACTTTTGCATATAAATTTCAAAAAACAATATTTGGGGTGGGGTTTATTATTTAATACATATAAGTATGTACTTGTGGCACATCATCTAATAGGTATTTAAAAATAATTTGGAGGTTTTTTAAACAAGAATTTGATTAGTCAAATATTTTCAAAAATAAGTAATCGCTCTGATAGTCTAAAAAAGTCTGTCGCGGTTTTGTTTTATTTTCGCTGTACCACTAAACCAAATTGGAAGTTTAAGATAGGTACTTGATCGACGCAAGCTGAAGTGGCAATGGGCATGCCACATTGCAGGCAGAGCAGATGGCCGATGGGGTCGAAAGTGCTCGGGTGGAGACCATGGCTTGGCAAACGCAGCGTAGCACATCCACCCACAAGATGGACAGATGACCTTATGAAGGTCGCCGGGGGACACTGGATGCAGGTCGCTTCCAACCGGTACATATGGAGGTCCAAGGGAGAGGCCTATGTTCAGCAGTGGACGTCTTATGGCTGATATGATGATGATGATGATGATGACTTAAGCGACGTAGAATTTAACCCTCTTTAACCTACCTGAATGACTTTTTCGTCCGATGTACCATTTTCGAACGAGGCACAAAAAACTGAAAAATTGCCGAAAACTTGGCAGTTACTTGGCTCTCAAAAGTGCAAACTCGGTTGACATGTTTTAAGGACCTAATACAGGTATTCAAACGATATCCAAATTGCTGGGATTTAGTTCCTGGAAATTACCTCATTTTCTTGACCTATATGGCATTAGCGCCTTATTGGGAAACGACAAAGTTTACTAAAAACATTCACATTATAGGCATTAGGCATTTAATATACTTGTCAACCAGAATATAAATTGACAACATCGAACTCAAATACAATGGTTTATTTCTGGAACTAATGTGGTTCAAGTTACATTATTGCTTTCTATTTTATTTTAACGTTGTTAGTGACATGACATGTGAGAAAACGACACGTTCTGACGGACCGTCCCTAATGCGATTCGTTTTGTTTACCATTTCACACTCAATCTGCATTTGCCTTTTATGTAAGTTTACAGTATCTCAGGTTCTACAGTTTTTTTCTGTTATTTTTCTTAGTTTCAGTTATTATGTGAACTCAGAAATCATTATTAATGTATCCAGTGGAGCGTCATTTTTTCATCCGAGGTGTGCAGTGGTGTAAATGTGCCAAATAGGCAATCCGGTAGGAATGGCGTTCGCCACAGGTATGCTCATAGGTTTCATAACGCGGTCGAAAGTCAAAGACCTTAGATGGGAAGGAAGTAGCGCGGTAATGGCTGCCTGTCGATTGGAACCTGTCAATATGTTTGGTACGCTCACTCTCAAAACATACTTTGAGTTTGGATAATAAGTGTTTTGGCCTCATATAATTTAAACTATCGTGGTGTTGTCACCTTCGCGGCTCGGGCATCACTGCCCGAGACCGGCGCAGGTAACGGTAACCACTGTGTGTCCGACGATGACTGCCCGATGCAGCCGAAACATGTCACGCCTATTGTGATAAAAATACGTGAGTTTGAACCGTTGCAATTTAATGTCTTGGCCTCGTTTGAAAGAGGCAATACATTGATATCTTTAGTACTTATACATATAAAAACAAAACACATTGTATAATTTGTATCCTGAATCTATTGTATATTATAAGGCATATTATAAGAAAATAGCCTCATGGCTTAGGATAGTTAGGATCTTAATCACCGCGAGTAAAATCAATTTTTGTAGCCTCTTCCTCGGGATACAATGTGTTCTGGTTATTTTATGGCAACTTTTAAACTGAAATGTAATAGATGAACTGCACAAAATTGCCTTCCAAACATGATAGAGTTAAAGTTAGTTTAAGAGGACATGTGAAATGTCTTTCAAAATAGCAATGATTGTATGGTTTGAGAGCCCTCGGCTGACACGTTCCTATATATTATACTTAGCTTCTACATTCATACTAGAATAAAGCTGGTGTTGGCTGTTTAAAATCTGCCCTATGGCTATACGCGTGTTGTCCGTGACAGTACTGACAGTAACACTTAACTAGCAATTGTTAGACCTTATCTCGTAGCCATAAGGTTTGTAAATGGTCAATAGTGTTAACGGAAGCACCCGGCCGACCAGGAAGTCTATGATAGCTATCACTATATCACTTGCTAACTGGTCGACACTTTTACTCCACTCTTTATATTTAGTTACTGTCTCACGTTCCGCTCTGGCGAGTTGTGCAGGTTGTACCTACCTGCTACATACGAGTATGTTTTTGTAACTACCTATTAGGAATGTTACAATTAACGCTTCGGCTTTGGTTCCCATATTTCATACCTCCGGTTTCGGCTTCGGTTCCGATTAATTTCAACCGGCGGTTTATACACGAGCCGAAACCCAGTAGCCGCCGCGGTGCGCGGCTTGTGCCTAAAAGTACAAATAGGTTTCGACTTGGTCCGGACTGGATCCGGTTTCGGTTCTGTATTCGGCTTCGGTTCCGGTTTCGGTTCGCTTAAAACAAACTTAAAAACTCCGATTTCGGATTCGGTTCTGATAAAACCCCCTCCGTAACATCCTGCATCTCCGCTTGCAAAATTGCATGTATAATTTTACACATTAAGAACCTCGGCGATGATTTTCACTATAATATTGTTATTTATTTTTATTTGTTTCGTCTTATGGGAATCAATGTCAACTTATTCTTTTGTTTGCAATTCACAATCAGCTTGTTTACCTGCTGTCCACAGCATAAACCTATAGGCCGGTATATCGACTGTCTTCTTTTAATATCGATGTATTAAGAACGATCGATCATACGTACGTTATTCATAACCAGATGTGTAAATAGATCATCAATGAAACTACAAAACTATACTTAACTACACACTCTACAAATGTTTTTCTAAGTGTCTTCTAACAAACTCCAGTCCTGCGAGCTGCGAGGCTGCTCGTTGCGCCTGCGATTTTGCAACGACTTGACTTACGCAAACTATTAACTATAGACAATGCCTCAGGTTGTCCTTTAAAAGTGTGTCAAACATAGATGCTATCTCACTAAAGCACCTTATCTGTATCCTATTAAAATTCAAAATGGCACGTCATAAAAGATTATCGTTTACAACTGGTTCGATTAGCGTATACGGGGCCATTCACGGAGGCATTACTGATTTGATTATTTAATAACGTTCTAAGTATGTATTGGCTTTATACGCACTTACTACTTGTGTCGTAGAGACGTCAGATTAGGTTTTATAGCGTTGCTGTCAATGTCTAGCGTAGGTAGTCGGTGTACGGCAAGATTTGTGGCGGTGCATTTAGTTTGAGCTTGACTGATTGCTGTTTGTTTAAGATGAGGACATAAAGACTGCCTACCGTCAGTGCAAGAACCATCTATTGGCACTGGCAGTGCATTTCGTATGAGGGCATATTGGTATGAGCGAAATGTATTATGAGAGTCAAAATGAGTTCGAATCGGTTTACAAACTTTAAAAATATTCCGTACTCCAAGCCACGACTCATCGCACCTTGTGTCTAAAATCTGTCTTGTTTTTTTGTCTCCGTCCTGTCTCTTATAGTAATACCGTGTAACATGAAACTTTTCCTATTCCAGCAAAGAAGAATGGCGTCGTCCCGAAGCTGTCATCCTCGCCGGTCGCAGTGCGTGCGCGCGCGTCGCTGGCACCGCCGCCGTCGCCGCGCAAGCCCGCGGCGAGACGCACTCCCGCGCAGAGGCCGAACACCTTGCCGACTAACAATAAAGGTACGTCAGTTTGTTTTGAAATATGGGATACCCTGAGGGGATAGTGAAGACCATGTGCAAAAGGAAAAAAGTGGAAAAGGAGATACTTACGGCGCCAATGCAGTTTTTGAGGATGCAACCGGGATGAACGATAAAATAAGACAGACCTTTCCCTCATTATTTTAACCAGGGTCCCCCTGCCACCGATCTTAGAACTACCTACCTATCTTACCTGGCTGACTTACCTATCTTAGAGCCTGCGCATGGATATAAAATATTTTGGTCCACCTTTTTGAGGACGTTCGCCACGATCCACGATGTAATTTTCGATACCTAATCGGTTATACCATTGATGCGGATTCGCACACCGCTCCGGTGTGCGCACAGGACAGTGGTATTCACATACATCTGTTAAAAGCGAAACCGAAGAAAACTTATTCACGGAAAATCGTTAAATCTACAAAATGTACGGTATGGGTGATAGATGTCTAATTTAGCTAGAAACAAACAGTAATAGGTAGAAATTGACCCTGACCCGTTTTTAACGACTAAGAAAACATTTACACATAAATAATATTTTTCTTGGACATTGGACATTTTGTTGGATTTTGTTGCCTACATATTACTAGACTCACAATATATCCGTTACGCTAAAAAAATCTGCAATTATAAATTATCTAAATAACCAAATTTTCTATATAAGCTTTCCCAAATAATCAAATTTTCTATACAAGGCAAGTTCAATGACTGGATTACAGAACCGGTCGAGTAACAGTGATTTTAAACGAGTCTTATGCTGCCATCTAGTGCCTTACTGGTGAACTATTGCGCTCGCTTTCGGACTGGTCGCAAGCGGTTTCATAGTTCCTTTGCTTAGCAATGTTGGTTGTCGCTTGTTAGATGGCGCTGGTATTAAAATTGTTAGATGCGAGCTTTTCATGTGGTATTAATATCCTATTAATGCAGTGTATTATGTAGCAATAGCTTTGTTCGTATTTATGTTCTACAGGTTACAAATATTCCTAAATATGGGGATTTTTAGAACTAAATATCTAGATGGATATCAGTTAGCTATCTTTAAATTTTAGAGCTAAAAAAATGCCATTCAGCCAGGCGCAGACGGGTTTTCTTTTATTTTAATAAACATATGAACATTCTATACTGGAGTATACTTCATGGACTGATGATTTGTTCTTAGCCAAAGATTTAATCTCCCTGACTTGCTCATTTGTTCACTGACTCTTTATTGCATTCCACAGCAAGTGCGTAATAATGTTGAGTAGAAACATTGTAACTGACTTTTCTGCTGCCATCTCTGAAAATAATGAAGAGTTGTGAAAGGTAACTAAAAATTTAAAGAAGTTTCGACTCCATACCAATGAAGTTATGGTACTATTAAGTGTTTTAAAGTAGCAGGTTTAAAGAACTTTATATCGTTCCAAGTCTAAGAATGATTTAACTTTGCATCTCTATGTGCAAACTTATCTTGTTCGTCATAAATATGCTAAGAGCAAGCTAAAACTAAACTTCAGTCTTGGAGGATACGGCTTAAATCGCCTCCTTCAGAGTTATCTTCTAGTAACAATATGTTAACAGAGATTTTCAGAGGAGATATTACTGATTTCAGGCTTACTTGTGCGTGATAAAATAAATGAAAGGCTGGATGCTTTCTTAAAGTTACCATAAACAAATGAATTGTAATGCATAAAGTTGTGCAATATATTGTATTTAGTTAGTATAAGTATTTATTTTTTGTTGTAGAAAAATCATTTTTTGCTAAATTGGAAATGTTTATATGTTTTCTACTCAGAATTGCGAGCTCTTTCAATCCTAGTAGAAGAAAAAAAGTGTCCTAAAATTTACACACATTTCCATTTTCCATTGCGCTACCGCTATACTAAATCTATCAAAAAATGGTGGGGAAATGGAAAAAAAAAATGCATGGGCATTGTACTATTTCGTACATACGTTACGAAAAACTTAGCCGCCAAGAGCCGGCAGGATTTGAAACCTTCGACCTTCGTATTGAAAGTAACACACGTTACTCCTGGACCACCAACGGACTTTTTTGCTTTGTTTTGCGGGTTGCCGACCTATGACCCAGTTAAATAAAAATTCGATGAAATACAGTTAGCGATTGATTCTTGCGAAAGTCATATCTTACACTGTTGTTGCACTGTGTCATACATAGTCCATAATTGGGAATGTTAATTACACTCCATTTACAAATCGTCGAGGCGCCAGCGAGGTTATTAATGCAATACGGCTTTAACTTTTTCTGGTTCGAAGGATTTTAACTTTCTTTTCATGTTCCTTAGCGAGATGAAGAAAAAATCAAAGGTCAAGTTTATTTCACTATGCGGGCTGGGAACTTCAAAAAACCCTTTCCTAGACGTTTACAGATTTTTACGCGACGATTTCTATCCAAACACGAATTTTACAAATAACTTATTTGTCAACTTTTTGGTGGCACAAAAATGATTTAATTAAATATTTTGATTTCTGTTATTAAAGTACTTAGGTGCATTTATAATAAAATTATAAGCTGAAATGCTTGTCAAAAGACCAACTCCACTGGAAGCCAAGCTGGGAATCGAACCCGGGTCTTCACTTATGTACGAAATATTTATATCAGTAAAGGAAAACATCGTGTGGAAACCGGACTAATCCTAATAAGGCCTATACCCTCCGGGGTGGAAGGTCAGGTGGCAGTCGCTTTCGTAAAAACTAGCGCCTACGTCAAATCTTGGGATTAGATGCCAAAGCGGACCCCAGGCTCCCTGAGCCGTGGCATACGCCGGGAAAACGCTAGGAAGAAGATAATGATTTGTGAAGAGGGTTCCTACTATTTTTATTAAACGCTAAACCGGCAACGGTATGCCGCCGGTCATGCTACTTAATTGTTTTTTTTTAATATTATATATATCCATGCCGTAATCGGCAACGGCGACCCTGGTTAATTTCGAGCGTGAGCTCTGATATGGCTGGCAAAGCCAAACTTATTCTTAAAAACCCTATCGCATGTGGAGCAGTAAAGTTGACCAGAACTATTGTATGTTTAGTTGTAGGAGGGTTTCGGCTGAATTTCCCGTAATTGACGTTTCGTATCAAGATCATCGAGCCGAGCGTCTTCAAAATTCTTCACGCTCATCCTAACACGAGAACGCCATTCTGTCCGCAGAGAAGCATACTCCTCCCACTTGTCAGTTGGTATACCGCACGCAGTTAGGTGGCGCTTGAGCATGTCCTTGTAACGTAGGTGCTGCCCACCTTGCTTCCGTTTACCATTTGATAGCTGGGAATAGAAAACGGCTTTTGGTAATCTGCAATCACTCATACGCCAAACATGCCCACACCACCTTACCCTTTAAAATATTACGACGGTGACAAACAAGCATACGGCTCACCTGATGGTAAGCGATCACCGTAGCCCATGGACGCCTGCAACTCCATGTGGGTGTTACATGCGCGTTGCCGATCCTTTTAACACTCCTTTTTTGAAGAACCCCATACTGTAGTCCTTTGGGAAAACAGCGGCAGGGAGCTCATTCCACAGCCGGAGCTTATGCCCTTTTTAGGTACCTAAGTATATTAGCTTAGTTGAACAAAAACTGTACCTGTAAAAGGCGGGCTTAATAGCCTGAGCAGTAGTTTGTAATAAAAATAGGAGTGCGTGACGCTCTACAACTTGCATTTACCTTTACTCAAGTAACGTAACACACATAACATAAACACCCTTTCATGGTAATTAATTATAAATAATGCGTTAACAAGTAACGAAGCAAGTTGCGCGATAAGTCGTTTACATAACACTACTTATATTTTGTTAATTCTAATATATGTCTATCATTGAAATTAAACACTTTAGAACGGATTAATCGCGTTTATTAACACCATGATCCTACGTTTCGAGCCCTTTACAGCACTCGTTTTCACAGGGTTAAGATGATGACTGAGAGAATGCGAATTCTCCCCGTCAATCAAAAAAGTTACTTGTGCAAACTACCTACATACAAAAATATAAAAATAATTTAAAAATAAAAACAAAGGTTGGTCTACAATGCCCAGAGGGGCTTATAAAGCTAGTAATACATAGCCTGAAGGGCATTCTATAATTAAAATAAATAAAAAATGTTTAAACCCTGTGAGGATTAACATACATACAACTTACGAACGCTTCCCTAACTGGCTTATGGAGCAGAAAGAAGCGACAAGAAAACTACCCCATTTTGCCTCTTTTATCCGTTTTCAATCTTTTCAAACAAAGTCCACACTAAGGTCTTCCAGTTCTGTGTCGTGCTTGATCCTTGATGAGATGTAAAACCGGATCCCAAGCTGGTGGTACCGAAAAGCCATCCTCTCTATTGAAATTAGGGACCTTCTTGATTTCAATAGCCTCGCGCAGCATCCTGGGAATGTAATGCTTCTCCTTGGCGAGGACCAGAGGTTTGTCAAATTTAATTGAATGATTAGGCTTATCAGAGACATGTTCCCAGACTGCAGACCTTGGTCGACGATGCTTGACATCGGCTATATGTTCCTTCACCCTGGTTGATATGCTACGCTTTGTAAAGGGCTCGAAACGTAGGATCATGGTGTTAATAAACGCGATTAATCCGTTCTAAAGTGTTTAATTTCAATGAATAACAATCGCGGTAACAGAAGACAATATTATATGTCTATCATGTTTTAAAATATATAATGTTCGTAAAACGTATTTAGAAAGGAAGAATATATTACATATGAATTTCTCAGAAGTGTCATAAAAATTAGCTAAGAACTTTCACACGATATTAGGTATTTTATCGATAAATTGTACTTTCTTATGACAGTAGTTATGTTATGATATGGCCATGAGATAACGTATATTACGAATATGCAACTTGCATATTACTCAGTATGAAGTCCGTATAAGTCGACTAAGGAGAAATAGAATTATTACTTGTTTTAGTTGATTTTTATTTTTTAAATTTCCAAAAAGTATATAGACAACATTGATGGGTAATAGTGTAGTGAGCATATTTTAGTTACTTTCTATTTTATCCGGTGAACTTAATAGCTAATGATGAAATGTCATTTCGAAATAAGTATTGTTATCGATAAATATAAAATCGGAAGGAAGTCTCTAGTTAATTGACGTTATTGCGACCAAAACATCTGTTTGGTCAGACCTGACTGACTTGCTTAGGAAAACTATAATATACTTGTTTAACAACCCAAGTAGGTACCTATATTTCCCATTCGCAAAACTCTTTTTAGAAACCTCAATATAACGCTAACGCTTCGCTTTGGTCTGATTACCACACCGTTTATTTCCAAACAGTCTTATGTGTCAGCATAGACTAATTCTCATATGCCTTTTGTTTTTTGCACGGTCGCTGCACTTTCGAGCTGAGAACGTTCATTTTGTCAAGTAATGCGAGTTTTTAGTTTTCAATGGGTTTTTTGGTGATCCCTATTAAATGTGATAAGAGTGTCGGAATAACATTACAGCACCTCAGCTTATTCGACATACACTTATTCAGTAAGAACAGATTAAATAAAATCTTATAAATTTTCATATCATAGGATTAAAAATAGGTACTAACAGAACAGACACATTAGCCGGCCATATACGTTCTGGCAAGCCGCCGGATCTGCATAGTGGGTATGTCCGCCGGGCATTCGCCGGACAAATCTACCATATCCGGCAGATTGGCAGATCCGGCGGATACGCCCGAACGTATATGACGGGTTATTATCTCAGAGTTCACGTGTTTCGCCCCAAGTTGGCGCAAAACGTATATTAATAATAGTATTTTACACTCAAGTAAATAATTACTTTTGAAATAAAATAGTTTTATTCGGAGGAACTTTGCATTTCGCCATGTCGGTTCGGCACTTTTCAATTGTCACACTGAGTCCCAAGGTTTAATCCTCGACTTCAAGATTGAAAGTAGTAGGTATACCTAGGCCTGACAGCCATTAAAAAAACTAAGTACCTAAATGCCTATTTCAGTAACTAAAAAACCTTCTACTATAGTGTGAAAACCCAAGTCTGACAGTAGTTTTTTTTAAATCTCTATGCCTCCCTTTTTTTCTTTACGAAAAAAGGAAGGTATAAAAATTGCAACATAAAACTATTGTCATAATTGGGTTTTCAGACTATAGTTACTGAAAGTTTGCCACTTGCCGGTCTTTAAATACTCCGACATATTTATAACTCAACGTGTTTATTGACGTTAACAACTTATGTAGACATTTAAATTTGTTAATATCCTATTTTTACCTTCGTTACATTTGATAATTTTTACACACAAAAGAAAGCCAGCGCACAAGTTTACAACCAGCGCGTTCCGTTCTAGATGTTTTACACTTAAACGTATAAAAATGTATTACGGAACACTGATTTCACAAGCGACTCGCACTTGGCCGCTTCTAATGTGTTGTTTTTTCATAATTGCACAGTTTAGCTCATAATCGGCTTGACATTTGGCGCGCACGAAAGTACCGGCCGGGCAGGAAAGTACGCGCGCAGTCAAAAGTGCCGCGATCGTCGCGCGCGCAGGTCGGCGACATAAATACAGCTTGCGGGCCCGCACCGGTTGCACTTGGCCGATTATCTTATCAATTAAAAAAAAAACAAGTGTTTAAAACAAATAAATATGGCTTAGTGGGACTGAAAATAGTTTGTGTTCCAAACGAAAACGTTAATATAAAATAAAATCAGTTCTGTTGATAGTAAAAAAAAAATGAACGTCAGAAGTCAATAACATTTTTTTTTACAAATATTTCTAACAAAATTACTACTTAATATTAAAATTAAACTAAAAGTTTAAGTGTTAGTACACTAGCCTTTAGACTTTTCAAACATGTAACTTTCAATAAATGTGTGACTGAAAAAAAAACAATTGCAATTTAAACTATTAATAGCGCACGATCATTGACCTCAAAACAAACCGTTACGAAACTGTTCTCTTTTCAAAGCGAATCTGAATCTGCGCGGCGTTAAAATAAACAATTGAAGAATGAGTCCGTTGCACAAATTCGTCTCCTTCTTCCAACCGGACAACCGGAGGAAGATACAGCAGAAGATATTTTTCAGTGAGCTCAACATCTGCACTGACATTGAGGAGCTGAAGTGGGGGATCAATCCAATCAATCGACGGATCAGAGGTAAAACCACAGATCACATACGTCTAGATGCATCTATAAGAATTCTCGATTACTAAATGCTACTGCATACATACTTATATATATATATATACGGTGATTTCAAAAGAATCAGTAAGCGCGCACAATCGCATATTTATATACCATATCACCTGTGAACACGTTAATCATTAATCTCGACAAAAAATGTAAAAGGGATGAAGCATATTTATTTATTTATTTATTTATTTATTTATGCACAGGCAGCTTATAGCTGATGCGTGCACAATCAATAAGGTCTTGTGTTTTCATCTTTGTTTTTCATAAATTCATCAAGTCTATTTTTGAAAGAGTTCACTGATGATGCACTTATCACCGACTCAGGCAAACTGTTCCACACTTTTACCACTTTAGCTTTTAGCATATGCCGAAATATGTACCTATATGCAGTACAACATGACATAAGATTTGTTTGAACATATTTCCTTTATATTCCAAAAGTTAATCTTCGACAGTTTGCTAACCGTATGCCTTTAGCTTTTACATACTATTACATAGTTGTCGGTTAGTAAAACTGTCAAAATTATTTTATAATTACAGTTAGCATCAAGAATTTTACATTAATTTTTTGTACACTGAACAAATACTTAAATAACAAATGATCCAGAAATATTAGGCTTTCTGCTTCTAGTCACATTGTGCGGGACATAATTATATTTCCGATAGCTTGACCGTTTCAAATCCCTTATGATTTCAAAACGGTACAGTAACTAGGGTTGCCAACCGTAGTGTACAGTTTTGCGGTACATTCCGGATCAGCATGCGGGATTTGGCTATAAAATGCGGGACGCCGTCAACCGACTTTTATAAGGTGTCTTAGACTGTCAACCTATTGAAAGGCATACAAAATGACCTGGTTAACTTTCTTAAAAAAAAATTTTTTTTCTTTAGAAATTCAGCCGATGTTTGTAGCTAAATTTTTTGCCGAGAGTTTTTAGTTATATTTTTTTTATACCTACAACATTTTTACATGTTTTAATACACAAAATTAAAAGATAATTTAATTTGAATTAAATACTTTTTAAACTTTGACATGAAACACTTTTTTAATTTGTAGTCAGTTTTTGAAAAATCCACCACTTTCCATTATTTTACCATTTTTGCTCAGCGAGCTTCAAACATCTAATCTTCGTATCATCTAGTTTTCGACCTTATTGCTATTTAATCTTAATGAAACATTTTTTTTCTTGTTGTTGGACATATATGCAGTCTTCTACGGAGAAAATGGAACACGTTTGAACATTTTCACACAAAATTATTTAGTTAAAGAAATGTTAAGTTTGGTACATTTTGGTAGAAATACACGAACATTAGCCAAGCTTTATGGCTAAACAGTTACCTTTTTCAACCGACGAAAAAAAATGGAGGAGGTTCTCAAGTCGACGCGTATATTTTTTTTTTATATTTTTTTTTATGTATGACCGACCACGCATAACTTTTTACTGAGTAGTTCGATTTTGATAATTATTTTTTTATTGGAAAGGGTATTACATAAATGAATAGACATTTGTAAAGTTTACTTCATACTCTATCCAAAATTTAAAAATTGTGTATACCTCCTACCGAGTTTTTTTATATAATTTAAACTTTCGTGATACGTGAGTGTTAACCGTTGCAATTTAATTTAATACGGAGTTTTTTTTTCATAAAACATAAAATCACGCTAAATTTCGCTATAAAATATGCGGCGTAAAGTCGGCGTCGCTAGTAGGTACGCTTGCAGAGCTGATGGAGAGCGGCCATGTCGCTCTGCGCTTTGACAATATTTACAATGATGAGAGACTGAGAGTCCAGAGAAACGTGTAAGTAGTGGATCCATATCAAGATATTGCGGTGACTTACTAGCCCCTTTGTAGGTATAGTTGTGATCCCTTGGTATGCCTATCGTTTGGTTACTGTATCAATGTCGTATCTTGTGTAACATTTGCTGCATACTTATTACTCGTAGCATGTACGTTTTAAGATAAAAACAGAAAAGTATTTTTGATATGAACGGTTGCATTTACGAATATGCACCCATATAGCAAAAGAACCTATAGTTTGTGTTTTGCCATATAAAAAGCATTGTTACGAGTAAGAGTTGTAAGTAGTGAGCTATATTAATTGCTTATTATCCAGTCTAGTCTGAAAACGGGACAATCGGCGTCCCGCGCGGCCCCTTTGCGGGACGCGTCATCAAGACCCCAGAAACGGGACGTCCCGCGTATAGCGGGACGGTTGGCAACCCTAACAGTAACCCACAAGTATTTCACACGTGTAAACCCTAACGCCTTTTAAAATAGAGTCGAATTACAATTGTTCTTACTGTACGGATGCATTGCCGTTAATAAATGCGCGGTGGGTGGCATAGCCCTTGTGTTCACTGTTGACTCCATTATCGATCCTTTATTTGTGTTCCTGCCCTAATTATCCATACATCCCATGTGGGATGGTCTGTATATTGTTTCTGCTAGGGTAGGGGATCCTTTGTCCAGTTCTGGGAACATAGTTGCTAAATGATGGTAGTATATTGGCTAATGTGTGATAAATCTGAATACTTAAGTAAGATATTACACATTGTATAATGTGTGTGTGTTGTGTGTGTAGATTTCTTAGTAAAGGCAAATAAAAAAGCAACACTTCATTCCGCATGACTACCAAAAGTACGTCTATCTTGTTTTTAGTAAAAGGTACCACTTTTGTCGATTATTGATAAGGTTCATTCCTAAATTTATCCTTATGGCATAAGCGCCTTATCGGCTATCGACTTTATAAACTAAAAATGACCACAAATTTAATAAACTTGTAATCCGCATCATACCTCGTTACCTGACGTCTGGTTTGGTTAGACTTGTGTAAAACTGCCAATTGACTATTATTAATGTAATTTACTCATACACATCAGCTAAAAGTGACTAAACTCCTTTGCGGAAACACTACTCGAAACGGATTGCTGGTATAAGTCGGTATGCGAAAACATCTCAATTGGTTGGTACCATATATTTACTGAAGAACGTTGCATTTGATACGAGTACATGACCATTTGTGTATTAGTTTCAGAACACAGCCAGTCTGCGTATAATACGTCTCTATTGTGTGAGTTAAATACTATGTTACTTACCTACTACTTGTCAGTTCCTATAATTGGCCCTTTTTCATTGGTTTCCAGTAATGTATGATTATAGCTCCCTAAAAAGATCCCTGATTTCCCCATTGAACTATTTAGTTCGTTGAGTATACATACAAATAATCTAAACTTGTGTAGGTAAGTACTTCCCATACTGTAATCAACATCGGTACCAAATTGTATAACTTTTTTAACACAGGACTTCCTATTAAAACCAAACGGTTAACTTAATTACTGCTCAAAACACGTTTAGTGTCTCAATAAAACTAGAGCCAAGTTCTAAAATCACCATAAAATCGCCATAAAATTGCTTCAAACGTCGCCTGATTGGATTAAGTAATTAGAAAGGCATATCTAGTGCGTCTGACATGTATGTATGTCTATACCTATATAAATTAGTGGGTATGCAAATTCGCCTGTAACGTGCCGTGTGTCAGAACATTTGCCATGTTACATAATGCGAAGCTACAAAATTTCCGTCTTACTTTTTCAAACCGGTATCACACAAAAGAGGTGAACGTAAAGAGTTAGCCAAGTCCTACGTGTAGTTTCATGTTTCGACTGTAAGTGTGTGAAGATATTGAAGATCCAACAAATTGTGGATGTAGCCGTTAGTGAGTGCTTTCACTGATCATTAATTTAAAAATGTTACGAACAGTTTTAAATAATTAATAGATTAATACAATGCTAGTTCTATTCTTTGTCGCTGTCCTGCAATAAACGAAGAGGGATTAAATTAAAATGGCTACAACGGACTTCCTGGCTGGTTCACCATCAATGTTTAGTCTAATAGTGACCCTCTACATTGGTTTTAATTTTTGTTATATAAATGGTTCAAACAGTTTAAAGAAAAACTTCATTTCTCTGGACAAAACAATGAAAGTTAACGTTTCGGGTTCAGGATTATCAGGATTCTCATTGTTTCTCCAAATATAAAAAAAATATTACCCGCCTGTAAGGGTGCCGCGTAAAAAAATTGCATTCAATTCTCCTAACCTTTGCGATGTCCACAGAAGAGACATAGCACGTTAACCGTATGGTTAACTCTGAAATCTGTATGACCCAAATACTTCATTTTCGCTTTACTTAATTAGTGCGCAAATTGGAGGACTGTGTATACAAAGCCCTTCTATTTACTCAGCCAGTTTTGCAACTTGGCTTGATCTCTTCGTTGCTAACGTGTACAGTCGTAATTTGTGCCAAATCAATGGCCGTGGGTGGTTTATTCTTTCAATGGAAGAAAGTGTGTTTTGCCCACCCGTGGGTTGTGCCCACTATCATTGGGAAATTGCATCCTTAATGTGTTCTTTAAATAACAATGTACAATAATAAATTTAATTTGAATTTAATTGGTTTTAAACGGACGTTTTAAGCTAATGGTTTTATTGAATGTAATCATAAGATTATAAATATAATTGCACCAAATTTGCATAACATAACATTTAGTTATGCTATGCAAATTTGGTAATATTGGTATTTGGTTATTACCAAATACCAATGCGTTGTTTGGGGCACCAAAAGGCATTCTATAAGAAAGTACTGTAATCATACATCATACGTCATACATCATACGTTATACGTACATATATTTTGTATTCGCTAAGTTTAATGATTAAAAAATTACTAGCGACCCGCCCCGGCTTCGCACGGGTTATTATTATAGATATAATAAACCTTCCTCTTGAATCACTCTATCTATTTAAAAAAACCGCATCAAAATTTTATGTTAATTGTTATATATGTACCCATAATACGAATAAATATGTTTCTAATTTGAAAAAAAAAAAAAATAATAATCCGTTGCGTAGTTTTAAAGATTTAAGCATACCTCCACAGGGATATAGTGAAGAAACAAATCCTAACAAGATTACTTATGAAATAATTTCCAAACAAGGAGGTAGGTTTTTTTGCAGTCGGCTCCCGGACCAAAAGTTTTGAATTATAATTACTATTTAAAACGAGATATTTACCATGTATGTATATTTCTTTTTGTGAGCTCCTGTCACAAGCGCCATTTTTACGCTGAAACTGATTCATTGCGAGTTTTTATTTGTGGTCTAATAAACTCACAAAAACAAATATAAAAGTTTAGAAAAATTATATAAGCTTAAGTTAAGATGTAATTATGTAGTATTTAATGTATTTTTTGTAATTATAGTTATTTTATCCTTATGTCATCATCATCACTCCCTTTTTATGTGCACTACTTAGACGGAATCGAATAATTGTTGTAGCATCAGCTCATTTATTAAAAAAAGACGGTCCAAAATAACCAGTTCCAAGTGATATTTTCTATTACCTTATATGGCGTACGTATATAATCTCAGGTTAATTACTTTAATTAACACCATGTGAAGATAACCGGATCCGTCGCTACCATATTTACACAATTAAGCTCGCATTTCCTTTCACAACCTCTTATCTGTTCACTCATGCTATTTAAAATAATACCTTGTGCTACAGAATCAACGTTCACATTTGCACGAAACAACAGAGAAGATTTAAGATGTTTACGCAAATATCCGATATGTAAAACTGATAATGCGTTGAAATGAGTTTAACTTTTCCTTTTAAGTAACATTTTACCGTGCAGTGTGCAGTTATATTAAGCGTCTTTTACTTTCAATTTTGTTTGGGTCATGTCTAAAAGTAAAAATTTGAAGACACCTTATGAATATTCGTTGGAGATTTAGTAACTTGACCGTCTAATGTCGTAAATGTTATAATATAAAATATAACCTACTCTTGATAACTTTTTTCGCAATGGAGATGCTGATTTCCCCTGCAGTAGTTAGGTATGTTTTACTACAAAAATATGAATATTGCCAAAGTGCCAAAAATATGACCCTAATGTTCAAGAAATAAAGTCCTGTATACCTACATAGTTTTAGCAGTTTGGCTGTATTCATATCTTTGTAGTTGACTGTACCTAATCTTTAGTATAATATTATGAATTTAATTAATTACGTTTCATATTGTATTAATTGTATTGTTATTGCGTAGAAACGAAAATATTTAAGTCTTAAAAAATAAAAATTTGAATTTGAATTTAGAAATCGTGTGACCCATATTAAATCAAACCAATTTGCTTTGGTTGCAAACCTAATAAAAATATCACGCTTTCAACTCTTTGTATATTTCTCTGAATAACAGATTATTTGATTACTTTGCGCCCAAGAAAACAAAGTAGCAGTTTATTCAGTCAATAAAAACAGTTTGTCTCGTTAAGCTGTCATCGTGGTCAGGATTGTCGAAATTGTCAAAGTGTCCGGAAAAGGCCGGGCCGGAATTATTTACGGCTTCCTTGCGTTCTGACGCCTTACGGGGATATTGTTCTGGGAATTGTCGTCAGTGAAAGTGTTAATTATGTTTTATGCGTGTGGGTTATCTTGAGATTGTTCACGTCGTTTTAATGGTAGAGATAGACGTAGGTAGTATTATTTATATTTATTTGTTTGTTGTTATTATTTCTGTGTAGGTATGGGTTTTCTTGCCCTTTTTGTGCCTGATACCTTTACGAAATCTGATGATTATTTACTTCTCATCATGATTGAAAACAAAAGGGCTCTAAATTCAGTCGAATATAATTTGAGGAATAATAAAGAAAAGTAATATACAAAATATGTAAATATATTTGGCGAGACTGATTAAAATTGTATAAATATAATTGGCGGGGGGCACAGGTTGACATAAAAAAGAATTAGCAATAATTCGCTCCGGTATGCTTGAGAATAAAACGCCTGCGAATAAGGGCTTGTAATAATTCTGGAATTCCGGAATTGGCCATATAAAACAATCCCGGGATTGTAAAAACTTGGCAGGGCTCTACCGTGCAACGCAACAAACAATAGTAGTTTAGTCACTATTGTTAATACTTTGTATTACTAACGGAAAAGATAACCGTAAAGTTCTATCACCGTACGGGTAGTTCCGTAAAAATCTCGAGTTCATCTTGGATGATAATAATTAAAACATTTTCTAACCATGAAGCAATTAACTTATCAGTTGTGTAAAGGTCGTATCCATCTGGATTACCTCACTGAAACATGTCTTTTTGTCTTAGCCATACGAACCCACATTACCTGCACCCATAAACATATATACGCACTTTGGTCTTATTCCAATGGCGTAAGGTGGTATATTGTGTAGATGTTTTTGACCGAGGTTGTATTGTAACCTTAGCTAACCGCGGAAGCTCGGTCTACGAGTATTCCTCGCCCATTAACGGGTCTGTTACGCTCTGGGACGCAATGTAGAGATTGCAATCAGTACCTTGACTTCGAATAAGCGTTTGTAACGAAGCAGACTTAGCAGACATTGCTAGCTAAGTATTTCTGTACTCGTAAAGCTTAGTAAACCGTTGTCTGGTTGTAACAAGCACAAATATCAAAATACCAGATAAATACTATCTCTTAAACAGCCTTTTTGATTTAACAGGCGTTTTTAATAACGTTATTACAAACAAAGGCGTAGTTTTATATAACCAAGCTAGAGGTAGTTCAAACTAGATCGTACAATTCCTACAAAAAGGTAATAGAAATAAGACGACCTGGTTTTATTTTATAGGGCTGGAAGTAATAATCGTTTTCTATGACCATCAGTAGGTACTATACTGGAAGAAGAAAGTAAGTCACTTATCGGGATAGACAAAATACAATTTTTGATTACCTAATTTTAGTGAGTAGTGAGTAGGTAATGCTGTAAACAAAATGAAATGATTATACTTCGTATTTGTTATGTGAGTGCTAACTTCTTCACGAACATATAAATGATATGTTAAAATAAAACATAATCATTTTCTCATATTAATTATTAAGTCGCCTAAGGGTGGTAAATACGCATACTGTCTTAGATAATTTAACTGTGTTTCTGTTCCGCTTTGAACCGTCAGAATATCCCTATTTAAATATACCATTTTTAAATCCATCCCAGCCAAATGCCGGCCAATTAGAGGAGCCGATTTTAATGTGGTTCCTTTGTTTCTAGTTTCCACGCCTTTGTCAGCTTGTTTTGATGTTCTTGTATTTATTTATTGGCGTCAATTTAAATGCCTCTATTTCTTTATTAGAAAAATGGGCTAATCCGCTTTTAGGGGCACGTTTTATGTCCTTTGTTGGTGTTGAAAATGTTAATTAGTGGTTATAATTATCACGGCGCGTGCGCTAAAATGATCTCTACTTATATGATACACAGATGTTTCATTAAAAAAACATTTCGCATATGGGCTGGCACACCAATTTTGTCAAAACATAGCAGTGGCGGAGCTAATGTTCTTTACAGTGTTGGAGTCGTAAAGAAAAGATGGGCTAGTTAAGCCCACACAAGGGAAGCCGGCGAGTTCTATGAAAACGGTATTTTAATCTCCGCAAAGTTTTTTCTATGCTCGATTGTCTATGCTCTAGTAGAAACTGTGGTACTTATCGGCAAGGATCAGGAACACTTGCCAAATTATAAGTAGGTTTCGCATTTTTATGAAACGATTGCGAGGTAGAGTGCTGCCCTTAGGTTGAGTTTCCACCAATTACTTGCGATGGATGCTTATCAAGCTTTAAGTAACACAGGAACTTTAAGTTACCCCTCTGCCGAGGTAATACAAGCCTAAATGGGCATACGTGGGTCTGTGTCTTGACTAGTAGACCGTACACAAAAATAGATCGAGGTCTGCAATATTTGTTAGTGTAATTGTATTATTTTTTGTGTTAGTGGCATCATTACAGATTGGTTTTGTTTGTAACGCAAAAAGTGAGAGAATAATTTGCACGATAAGATATCGTTTTGACGTCTCCCTTCCAACTTGATGGAAGCCGGTATTGCTCGATGTTATCAAGAGATATATTTTTGAGAACTGATTGAATCACTTCATTTACAAGTGATTATGAATACGCAACCTTAATGACCGCATACAAGTTGTGTTATAAATAGTTTTAAATGAAAGTAGTAAAAAGTCGATTTAACCTAACTAAATTCAAACAAACCCGATCACGATCTTACGTAAGGAACTACGTCGTGACTATTTACCGATAATCGCTCGTGTTCTTAACATTTTTATCGTTTCACGGACTTTTATTGTTCCACATAAGTCTGGGTTGCACAATTTTCAGTCGTGAGTTACACGGTTGAGGTTGTGATTGTGAGGTTATTGATTTCAAGTAATTTATATTGATGATGTACTAAAGTCAGTAGTTTATTTGTTTTTATATAACGGTTATATAATCTATATCCCATTTCTCATACGTACCTACTTAAAACGAGAAAAAAAACGCGGAAACCAGTGGTCTTCAAACCTTTTTGCATCAAGCTCGCACTGGGCGACTGATGGTTTGTAGGGTTAATTTGTGTTGCCTAAAATTTTGAGGTTTTTTTATTGGTAGTTAAATCTTTCTAGGCGCACAGACTCATGGTAAGTACTTACCATGAGTTTGTACGTGGCTGTATTCGATAGCGACTGCGGCATTCGGGAGTATGTCCGTCTCGCTCCTGTCAGAGTAATGGTCGCCTCGCTTCGCTGCGCCCACGGGGCTTATGAAAATCGCTTAGTTTTAACGTTGGTCAAACTCTACAAACTAACTTTAGCTACGAAACCATAAAACAAATGAAAAGTTGTTCCTTTTTCAAGTCCACTTACAATTACCAACACCGGAACAGTTTAGCAAAGATAATTTGTTGAACGTCCAGCGTACAGGTACGTGCAAATGTCAATCACTGGTTTCGCAACTCACTCGAGTCTAACAGTAGGTCAACTACTACTAGGCAGACCTGCGGTTATGCAAGCCTGACTGACCAGGGTCTATTTGTCTGTTTGATAGCCGTAGAAAATGTTGAACGGATGATTATCATAGCCATACAAAAGAATATTGTATTGACAGGTATATAAAAGACTGTAAAAATTCAAAACAAAGAGTATTAAATGGTAAGCGAATTTGATTGAGCGATTGGACAGTTATTTCGTTCTACGTTATACAGTAGAGCTTTCCAACGAGGGCGCTAAAATATCAATCGTATAGTAATAAATAATAATAAGAATAAATAAAAACGGAAAATAAATAAAGGGAAATAACAAGAATTTGTATCGTATAGATGACGATTCGAAAGTGCTTGTTGCTAGGCCCATCCATTTTTCTAATGTCGCAGAGTGAGAGGTAACAGGTTGAGAACCCTTATGTTTTGGTGCGACATGGTGACGAGTGACAAAATTATACTGATGTATACTGTGTTCGTGATGTCATAAAATAATAACGATTGTACTAGTATCATAGAGTCTGTGACAAGTAGGTATGTATAATTAGTAAACATTTAGGTATAAGTTGAAAAACATTTCATATATACAGAAAAAGTTAGTAAGACTCCCAGTGCCCAGGACTAGAATCGAACCAGCGATCTCCGACTTTCGCGGCAGAGTGCGGCCAAGTGGTTAGGGCCTCTAAAACATTTATAATAAATAATAAATGAATTCTCGTGCTGTGAAACTGTGTAAAACTGTGTAGTGAACATTTATCATTATTTTAGGTATTGAAGTATTGTCTAATTTCATCTCATACAAAAATCTGCACTACAGCAAAACAAAAAAAACATTGACCAATTCACAAAAATACTCTTTTAAACGGCCTTCGACCCATCAAATCGGAGGTTAACTTTTGTACCGCGACGCCATTGAATATGGAGCACGTAGGTACGGAGACAATGCGGAGATGCAAACAATACTGTATTAAGATTGATTAGCCGTGGCGAGTGCGGCTTTCCAAACAATTGGTTAGGCCGCCACCAGAACGGCTGTGTTTCTTATTCTAAGTTTAGTTTATGGGAAGCCTCTTGAGGTCGTGTTCAAAATTAGCTGACAAATATTGATATCTTACTACTTCTATCTTACAACTGCTATATTGCTACAAAGGTAAGAAATTAATTTACAAGCAGCACTAGTAACAATGCAGGTCATTTATTTCCCTACGGTTCCTGAACCCGTCTTAGAGCACTAATGAAATGTGTGTAGATAAAGCAGTGTATGCAACTATACATAATTAGGCATTAAAACACTCGTGTTAAAATACCTTTCATTATGTAGGTACAGTGGCATAAACTACTATTAACGCAAAGGCGATCGTCGCGTCACGTTAGCAAAAGACGAGTCTATTTTGATGTATCCCTGTTTTGCTGGTGTAAAAGCCACACCAATGCTGGATCGCTACACTTGTACAATGTACCTTATATTCATTATTTTATTTCTATCTGTTACAGGTAAGCCGATCTATGGATTTCACACATCACTGATAATTCCTTATGCAGAAGGGTATGTATTTTGTGAAATAATACGCAATCGTGTTTTGGGCTTCTGTTAGTAGTGTACGTACCTACCTATTTCACTAGGACTGCTTGATGTAAAATCAACAAATAGCAAAATATGTATTTAGTAAACATAATAACAAACTGCAAATCGTTTTAGAAATCTTGTAGTACTGAAGTATTAAAACGTATATCCGCTTTAAAATTCAGCATTCGGCAGTAAACATTCACAATGTTTACATTTTAAATGTTTATTTACGCTAAATATTTTTACCTCGTGACATTGAACGTGGGGCAGTAAACTTGCTAAGCCTTGACAATACTCGTATGTCAATATTTAATTAACTGACGTAATTTGGCAGACTTCCTTCGGTTTAAGATGAAATATTACGGACGAAAATCATATTATTGTGTGTACCTGTAGTGAATTTTGTATGTGGATTTAAAAAGTAGGTAAATATACAGGGACAGGGGCAAGAGAACGAGACATGATACTGAATTGAAATATGATGTTGGTTATTACTTTTATCGTCAATGTTGAGATTATGTTTATACAATTTGGTCACCCTACTCGATGTGACGTCTTGTCGCTTCCTGTATACCGTAATTACCGTATGTCAAAACAAAAGTCATAGGGTGACCATGATTTTCTTAGTTCAGGATGTTTTTACTTTAAAAATTAAAAAATATACATATATTGTTGATCAATTACAGAGTCAGGAAAAGTGGTTCTGGAACACGACGCTATAGGTATAACCTATAGGTATACAAGAAATCACATAATTCGGTCGTTATACCTCACTGACCAAATGACCATTTCTAGTGGTTTTATTCGAATACATTCTTTGAGTCCCTATATGGATTACAAATCTTCGAAATGCACCCGATCAAAATAATTAAATTTTAGCTATCTGATTCTCCAGCGGATTCCCAATTTCAATCAGACCACGCTAAATCTCAGTAAGCACTACTACAACTTTTGAAATTGCTACTTGAATTTTCCATACAATTTGGCATCGGAACATGAAAGCGTGCCATACATCAATGTGGCATGCGCACGAGTGGCCAGACGCGGGTTATCGAACATTCTCGAGTGGCCCCATTAGACCCGCATTATTGGTATCCTGCTGATAGTGGGTATTTTTGCAATGTTCCCATTTGCGACCCGAATTTTGCCAGTTGGCTTAAAGATGAAGAGAAAATTGCGACCATATTTTATTATTTTGAAAACTGTCACTTATGTATCTCAAGAACTCCTCTTTATTAGTATTTTTTGTAATCGAAGGTTTATAATTATGTCAGTTAATGAATTATGACAGAAATAATGAAAATTTCATGCTTTTTTGAGTCCAGTTTTTACATCGCACTCTTGGCGTTAGAAAAATAAAATTGTGTGTAAAGTGGGGTGTATTTAATTATCTTTAATTTGATGTATAAAATAATATAGGTTAAATAGTTAAAATCCCGTAATCGTACCCGTATCTTTGATTGGCCGCTATTATTGTTAGCTACCACTTTAAGATGGCAATGGTGGTTTTTTGACGTTCTTAAAAGCTTACCTAACTACCGTGACAATTAGTACCTCCAAAATTTACCATTACCTCGCCATTTCTATTAGCTACCATTCTAATAAACATGTCTGATTGTTGTATAAAGGAAATTTGGTACCTAATCCAAAATTACATCGGTTTCAGGCTTACGGACTAGTAGTAAGTATAGTAAAGATTTATTTCGTACCTTTGGTCTATTTGGGCTTCTGCTACGGACTCCTGGTTAGAACATTTGTGTATAATAAAAAATGTTATCTGTCCCAGACGCGTCTCGTAAAAGTTTAATGAGTCTATCTCAATCGATAGGCTTATCCTAAGAAAGTAATGTTGGTTAACATAGAAAGTTATTTATTGGATAACGAATTAAACTTGGCAAGCGAACGCGTTGCTAATAAATGACTGTGGTTTGTCAATCTCTGTTCATTTAACAAACATGTTATACTTGCTGTCTCTTCTTTCTATAATCCGCTGATTTGATAGTGGTTTAATCAGCAGTGATTGGAACTAGATGAGCTTAAAAACCTATTTTTCGCGAGAGGACCTGATATAGAGTGGTTAAAACCGGGTAAAAAGATATTCCTTATCTTTCTTGTACTAGTGTAGTTGCCTAGACTATATTGACGCTATCACGTGCCTCTTACAAGCACTGACTTCTTGAAGTTATATAAGTAAAAGTCTAAAGAAACACAAGTCGCAGTGGAATTTAGTGATATTTTTATTCAGATAGGAAAACCAGATGATTGACGGTTGATTGTACATCAAACCATAAAGGTATTAGGCCTAGAGACCTAACGTCAAACTACGACACCGTCACAGTTGAAGCCAAAAGTGAATTCATGTGTGCGTGCGACGCTCGTATTTACACGCGGCGACACACACATAGGGACGAAAATAATGTTGCCAGGAAAACCCTGCGCGTCTAAAGTAGAGGGATTTAAGGCATTTAATTTTAGTAATACTAAATTGTTTTAAACTGCGTAGGTTTGGAATTTATAAAAACAAATCTACTTTTAGGTTCCATAGAACCCTTATTTTTAGTCTGGCATTTGTTTTTATCTTCAAAATGATCAGAGCAAATTTTACTATATTTAGTCGGTTTCCATAATTGGTCATTTCTATTCAGCCTTATTTTCGCTAGCCATTCGGGCGGCGAGATACTCGTCAACTGGAAACCTAAAATGAATACTAGATAGATAAAAAACAAATGTCAGTTAAAACTTGGTAACAAATATTATAATTGGAAACGAATATGTTAATAGAAATAACGATAGGTAAGCGAAACACTAGCAAATATAGACATTTTCGAACGTAATTATTATGCCCCAATCGGAGGGAAAAATAATCATTGTACTGGCAATATTTTCATACAATCGCGTTAGAATTTTTTGCATTTATAAATACGTAAAAATATAACATAAAACTTAATACTTACGAGGGGAATGTAATCTTACGTGCTGTGTTTGTGTTGGAAGATAAGTTAGAACACCCAATCACTGCACAACCAACCATTATTACTTAATTGTATAATAAAAACCGGGAGATGTTTTTGCGATGACACGACCTTGAGCACTGATAGACGTCATTCCAAATGTTGAATTTTTTTCAACATTGAAGTGGCTTCATTGCTGGTATACTGACACACTATCTAGGCCTTCTTTATCTATGCATCAAACAATAAACAGATAGGTAGCATAGCAACCTATACCAGCCTATACTTCAACAAAAAGTATGTTCAACATTACGGCTAGTACCTACTCGCAGTACCCGGATAAATATCCGAATACCCGGTATAAAAAAACCCGGTTGTAACCATGCTATAGTATGTCCTCTCGCATTCCAATCAACGCTAATCACTCAGGCACTGGTGCTCTTAGTAGAGTCTGTCTATGCTAAGTTTCCTAGATTTTGTAGTACAGACTGTGAAAGTGTTGTAAACGTCATCATTTCAAAGAAGTTTGACGTTTAAAATAACACTTTAAAATTTGACAGTTCATTTTCTCAGAGAAAACGTGTTTGACACTAACAGTTTTTAATAATAGCCTAAAATAAATGCATCACGACTACCTACAATGAAAAAGTTGACAGTTCCTTAAGTAAGACATGATTTAGGACAATATAAAAGTTTATGTTCACATAGGTACAGTCGGTGCCCTCACATAAGTATCCATATCTACCCCACTCATGCAACTGCGTAGCGCGCGTGGATGCTTATGTGAGGGCACCGACTGTACCTGTAAAATACACAATAACACCACGGAACCTCAGGTTACTTCAGGGCACGACCGCTCGGCGTTACGGTTACCAGCAGACTACCCCCACTCCTACAGGTGCAGTATACTACATCCCTTCCTTGTTTACAAATAAAATAAGCCGATTAGTGTAACTTGTAATCATTTATTATTTGCAAATCGATACACATTCATTTCCGAAATGATCGGAGGTTTGTAAAGGTTCGCACCAATAGCTAATTTAATCTCCATTCTGATCATAATCAGGGCACGACACTTTTTCACTATCTTTATTTACGATAGCCCATTCACCAGTTTCAACTTTCTTCAGATGAATAACGTTTCTGCGATATTCTTTTCCGGTCACATCATTCCTTACTCTAATATCCCCACCGCTTACGTCTGTGACAGTGTGGGATTCAGGATTGAAGTTAGGAGTAAGTTTGTTCTCTTTAACTAAGTTCTTGACATAAACTTTTTCACCGATTTCTAAATTACTATCTACCGCTTTCCTCTTCCTGTCAGCGTATTCCCGTCCTTTTTCTTTAATTTCTTTATCTCTGTCCCTGACGTCAGAATCAAGTATTTTACACTCCATATCAGCCGCGGTGGGTATTTTGTCTCGGAACTGCCTCCGAAAGAAGAGTTCCGAGGGAGTTTTACCCGTCGTGTTGTGTGGGGTGCTGTTGTACATAATGAGGTAGTCTAATAGGTCATCTTTCCAGTCTTTTCTCTCTAACTGGCTGATTCTCAACCGCTTAAGTATGTCTCTGTTCTGCCTTTCGACTTCGCCGTTCATCTGCGGCCAATAAGGGATCGTATTGTACATTACAATATTGCATTCCTTACAAAAAGTCTTAAAAGTCTCGCTGGTAAATTGATTTCCATTATCGCATGTCAGAGTTGCAGGGTATCCTAACCGGGAGAATATTTCTTTTAGTACCTTAACCGTGTCTATTGCCGTGATACTTCGCATAATCTTGACTTCTTTGTAGCGACTATAGTAGTCGATGAGGACCAGTAAATAATCATTTGATGGCAGCGGTCCCAAAAAATCTACTGCAACGTCGATCCATGGCTCGACCGGAAGCTCTCGTCTCTTAATAGGATGTGGGAGATTAGGCGCTGAAACCAGCGTGCAACCTTTACAGGCCTTAACTCGATTTTCAGCGTCTCGATCTATCTTTGGCCACCAAACTTTACTTCTGAGACGAGTCTTCATGGCGACAATGCCGGGATGACCTTGATGGGCGGCCTCAAGCACTTTCTGTCGAAGTTCTTTGGGGATTATCAACTTGCTACCTCTTAAAGCAATGTTTCCTTGAAAGCAAATCTCAGCCTGGAATATTTTATAAGGGCTAACCGTGTCATGCCATTTGTTTTCATATATGCCTCTTTTCAGCGCCATTATTTCTTCATCTGCAGCACAGACGGCTTCAATCTCTCTTAATGGGACTGCCATTGGCCTGCTGTATTCTACGATGGCATTGATATAGTTTTCATTGTCAAACGGTTTAGGACTGACCGATTGGCAAAGTCGAGAGATTGGGTCGGCAATGTTATCCTTGCCTGGACGGTAGATGACTTTGTACTTGTAAGCCTGCAAGCGAAGGACCCAGCGCTCAATTCGTGCGCATGGTTTAGATCTGGGGCCAAAAATGATTTCTAGGGGTTTATGGTCGCTTATAAGCTCAAACTCTTTGCCGAACAGATATATTTTAAAATGCTCTACTGCCCAGACAAGGGCCAAAGCCTCCTTCTCGGTCTGGCAATACCTTTTCTCGCAATCGGTTAGGCTTTTGTTACCGAACGCTATAACGCGAGGTCCATTATGATCAATTTGGATCAGTACAGCTCCTAATCCGACCGGAGATGCATCTGCTACTATTTGCGTTCTGTCAGCAGGGTTATAGTATCCTAGCGTTTGGATATTTGACAACCTAGCTTTAAGGGTATCAAACGCTTGCTCTTGAGTGCTAGTCCAATATTTACCGAGGTCAGTAGTTTTGCTTAATTTCAGCCGTATCAGCTCACGAAGGGGCTCAGTTAATGATGCCAAGTTTGGGATCCACTTACCCACATAGTTGACCAACCCGAGGAAACTTTGAATCTCTTCTACATTGGCGGGCTTCTTCGTAGACTGAATGGCTTGGATATATTTGTCCAAGGGTTTTACTCCTTTTTCGGTGAGTTCATGTCCTAGGAATTCAATCTTATTGGTCTTATAAAGGCACTTAGTTTCATTAAGCAAGACGTCGTTATCCTTCAACACCCGGAGGACTTTTTTAAGTCGTGAGTCATGTTCCTGTTCATCAGATCCGTAGATAATGATGTCGTCGATAAAATTTGCAGTACCTTCACATCCTAGCAACATCTTCTCTAGTACCTTTTGGAACATTTCTGGTGCACAAGAAACCCCGAACATTAACCTCTTGTATCGGTACAATCCTCTACTGGTGCTGAAAGTTGTAATGTGCCTGCTGGCCTCATCAATCTCTAGTTGATGGAACGCATTTTTTATGTCAAGACGTGAAAAGAATTTGGCTTGCCTAAAATTGGGTAGTAGTTCGTCCATAGTAGGGAGAGGATGGTTCTCCCTTATAATCGCTTCATTCGCCCTCCTCATGTCGATACAAATCCGAAGGTCACCATTTTCCTTGAGAACGGGCACCATTGGCGATACCCATTGTGAAGGCCCGTTGACTTCTTCAATGATATCAGCCTCTTGAAGTTCCGTCAGTTTTGAGTTAACCTTTTCTTCCAAAGGTATTGGTATCCTTCTGTACGGTTGGATAACTGGTTTGACTTTATCATCGATTGGGATTTGTATTTTCACTCCTTTAAATTTTGGGAAAGTACCGATGTTGTTAACAGGCTCTATGTCAGGTATACCAAGCTTAAGAATACCGAGTTGTTTTGCGCTTATCTTTCCCAAAAGATTGCGTGTCCCATTTCGAATGACGTAAAACGTAGCCATTATTTCAAGATCCTCACGAATGTATATTTGTGCTTCGAAGGCTCCCATTATCTCCAAAGGCTTTTGGCCACCATAAGGCATTAATGTTTTGTCAGGATCTGAAACTTGATTTGATGCTTTAACATTGTGACTCTTTAAATATTCCCACGTTTTATCACTGATGATATTATTTTTACTGCCAGAGTCTATCAACATCTCAATAGTGACACCGCCGACTTTACAATTTATTATCTCATCGTCATCCAAGTGAAATATATAGTCCACTTCTTCGGTATCCTTTTGTGGGTTGCAAATTTTTTGCCTTTTTACTTTATCAGATTTTTCATTTGTTTGTGGTTCAAATCTCCGTTTTAGATTTCTAGTTTTACAGTGATCTTTGAAGTGGCCCACAATCCCACATTTCAAACATTTTTTGTCCTTAGCAGGGCAATCATTCGCAAAAGACAGGTGTTTATTACTACCGCATCGATAGCATGTCTTTGAAGGCCCTCTTGTAGATCTAGTTCGTAATTTCATGGTCTCGATTCTATTGATGTCTGATTTTCCTGCATCACATATCTTACTTGAACCTGCTTTCCCAAACGTGTCTAGTTGTCTGTTGACAGTCTCAAGTGTGGTAGCTATAGTGATTACCTCTTGTAAGGTGATACTATCTCCTCCCGATAAAATCTTTTTCCGTAGTTCAGCGCTATGCCCCTTTTCGATGATTTGGTCAATTAAATGTTCATCCTTTGCTGTAAATTTACATTTGTCAGCTTGCTGACGAAGCCTCACCAGAAAAGCTTCAAACCTTTCACCTTCATCTTGCTTCATGAGTCTGAAGATGTAGCGTTCATAGTATCGGCTTTGCTGAGGGGAAAAGTAGGCATCTAATTTTCCCATAGCCACCTTATAAACATCAACGTCGTCAGATTCGTCGGCGTGAGCACCTGGTAAGTTGTAATATACATCTTGCAGAGCAAGTCCACCAAGATGTAGAAGTGTGGCGCGCTTTACTAATTCATCCTCAATATTAGCGGCTACAAAATATATGTCCAGGGCCCTTTTCCATTTTTCCCATCTCACACCGACAGAAACTGGGTCACCTCCACAATCGAAATGTTCTAGGCTTGGAAGTGCTGATGTTACTTGGGTCATTTTGGTGCGATCTGCAACAACACGTGATTCTGTATAGTCCAATTTGCAACTACGCAGGACCTCATGGCCTTCCAGCAACATCCAAACCTTTTATTATGTACGCTTGCATCAAATCACAATATACACAGTCTATCATATTGACCATCCATATAAAAGTATCTCTAATCACTTTTATTCCTCATGCGGCCTATCAAATTGACCTCTCAATCCATTGTTAACTTTTAACTGGAGTAAAACAACTATTGTCTATCATATTGACATTTCACATAAAAGTCTTCCAAATCACTTTTATAAACTCGTGCGGTCTGTCAAATTGACCTCTCAGATATCATTAATTGTTAACTTTAATTAGAGTAAAATCAAGTATTGTCTATCATATTGACATTTTATATACTTAAAAGTCTTTCAAATCACTTTTATAACTCGTGTGGTCTCTCAAATTGACCTCTCAGATATCATCCACTGTTACCTTTAACCACAACAAACATGGTCTCTCATATTGACCTTTCATACAAAGTTTTTCCATTTTTATAATTATTCAATATTCGTTTGGTCTATCAAATCACGACAACACTAACAACAAAGCTTATCGATCTTATTGATCACACATACGAATAATTGCTAGCAGCACCTACCTACCTACCCGCAATAGGAAGGTATGTAGGTACACGCATGGTCCATCAAATCGACCATCTAACAAAAGCATTTATCTTATTAACTTTCATAGGTAACACCCATTTTACCAAACACATATCACACAGGTACCGACAAGTACGTAATGTCTGATGCCGATTACCTATTAATTTGACAACATCTGCTTATCTCTATTGAAGGCGGATATCAATTATTAAACCTTTATATAGCACGCGTTTTCACAAAAATAGTGGATTAGTTGCAATCACTACGTAACGTAATTAATTACAACCCCGTCATTTAAATAACTACTTAAACAAGGAATTCTAATCTATTTTATAACGGTACTACGTAGGTAATTAAAAGATTTCAATAATATTTTATGTATAATACTCCTTAAAGTACCTACTAGTAAGCAGGTTTAAACATCAGATCTTAGGTACTTATGGTTGCAGGTAAACATTATAATTATAAATCAACTCATAGTTGCATCGCAATGGCCACACGGGGCCAATTCCATATGGAAACAAGTTGTTTACCGCTTTTTCTTGTTAACTGAATGATTCTTTTAAGTAACGCTAGTTATTTATCATCTAAATAACATTTTTACAGATAGCGAGCGATGCAACTAACTTATGTCCCTTTTTTCGTTGTTTATTCGTACCTATGACTTTTACCTACTTACTATCCCTTTCTTTTCCTTGTATTTAAGTTGTAAGTACTTACATTTACCTCGATCGCCACTTGTAAAATACACAATAACACCACGGAACCTCAGGTTACTTCAGGGCACGACCGCTCGGCGTTACGGTTACCAGCAGACTACCCCCACTCCTACAGGTGCAGTATACTACAGTACCTATTATGCCTATAAATCTTATGCAATTTATGAGGGTTGACTCAATGATAATTCCGGTGAAAGTTTAGTATTCATTGAACAAAAACTACATAAATGTCATGATTCATATTCATAATCGTTAAAAGATGTGAACATGCACACTTATTTAACTTTATTACCAGTTGTTTTAATAAGCAACCATAGCTACTGTAATGAAAGGTTTTGTTATTGTTATTTTGTTTTTCAGCGATATCAATCCTGTGGTTATTGTTTTATGGGATTCCGCGTGGGAGGGCAAGGTTTAGAAGTGGGACGCGACCACAGGATACAAAAACCTGAACATTGTTATTGATAAACTGGCTGTTTTAGCGGATTAACTCACACGATCGTTTTAATCCGGCTTGATTAATAAGTATTGTTTTCGCCCGAGCGCAGTCAACTTAGTCACGAATGTTGTTCGTGTACTAATTGACGTGGATAGATGTCGCTGTACGATTGTAGGGATTCATGACCAATTAGACTGATGATGGAAATAAAAGCTAGATTATGCAGCTTAGTCATCTTATGAGATCACTCAACTCTACAACGCGATGTATCCTGTATACAATCCAAGTAGGTATCACTTGAACATAGTACCTATTAACTGCTTATTCATATTACTAAACATACCGGGTTTACTAGGAATTCTATCAAGCCTAACTCTTTAAAACTGCTGTAAAGGGCTCGTACCGTAGGGATGTGTTGTCAATATACGCGATGAATTCGTTTTAGAGTGTTTAATTTCAATGAATACTATCCGAGATAATAGTGGAAAATTATTATTTATCACGTCTTGTCATTCAGTTCAAAGAAGAAACTTTATCAGGGGTTTTATCGGAATCTGGCATGAAATAGGCATTTAGGTGCCGTCCTACATTAATAACCCATGTCTCTCCGTCGGGATATTATGCGTTATATTACGTTTACCTTAGAGTTCTTTAATGTCACTTGTTATCTAGCCACTACATCAAAGTAAAGATGCAAACATAGAACGCAGCGAACTTGTATTGTTAACGGTTAGCCACCATGTTAATTTGAAATTCGAATGATTCGAAACTTTACGCTCAAATGTAGATTAAACCGTTGCGAACCACCGAGTTCAATACGCGACCTGCATGTTCACATGAACCGGCAATATGTATCCTAAAACAATAGAACACGGTTCAGATCAGAATGCAACGGTTAAGTCACTTTCGTGAGGGTGTAAGATCACGCATTCGGTGTTACACGGTTTTTTTGGCAATGTCAGTTGTCAACCTATAAACCGACTTTAAAAACAAGTATAGGTTCTCAATTCGACGAGATTTTTTTGATGATAGTTGAACCGAGAAGGAAATGTCTTTTTTGTTTGAAAGTTTATATTTCACAGTTCGTTTCAAGAACATGTATAAATCTGCCGATGGAATCGTGGACAAAAGGAAGGAACTCTTAAAATACTTTATGATCGTTTTTTGCAAAAGGTATCTATTACTTTGTCGCTAGACAATAAGGCGCTAATGCCGTAAAGGTTCATATAGAAATGAACTTTTCACACAACCTATTCATAAAAGGGTTTTGATCCCTTGTAACACAATCTACTAATATCAACAACCTACAAAGTAGTAATTTTTACTAAAACAAGCACATAAATGCTATAGATATATACTTGCCACTGTTTTACTCACCAGGGGCCTTACCACGATCGCCTAAACAGAATCGCGGTAACCCTCCAGCAGACGATCTCCTTGTTCTATCGACGCGACGTGATATAAAAAAGATACCCGAATTAACCTCGAATCCATATTTAGACTTATTGTATAAATATATTCGTCTAAAAAATCTTTGACAGTGAGTCTAATCAGTGACGGATCCATCACGCCTGGGCGTCGACGCGCGGTTCCGTCCGTCCGTCCGTCCGCTATTTGCGTACCTTTCATTAGTTCCACGAAAACGAGGGAACTGAAGGGTTTTTCTATCGGAAACGGGTCTCCTCCTTTTTTGGCCGACTTTAGACTTAATTGTTTGGGATGAACTTGAACGGCTACGGTTCTGCGTCCTGGAGAGTTTGGCGAGACTTTGAAGATCTGTGTTACCCTTCTAGGAATAGTATGTAAAAGTACTTTTCTTCTTTTTCTTGAATTTTAATGTAGGCTTACATTGAAATGAGAGATTATACAGAGTGTATTCGTTAAGCGTTTACAGTCGATCTGTAAATATTTAATTTGTCAATAAAAGTTTACTGATATCGAACGGACGTTAACAATTACTAAAACTGTGTGGTTATATATATGGTGGATAACATTTAAAAATAAAACTACAAATATTCTTAAAACATAATAAAATGGAAATAGTATTTATGCAACAGGGATATAATATAGGTTCTTAAAACTTGAGAGTCGCCTTTACAAAACGAGACGAATTCGAGTTTTGTAATTATAGACAGTTTTAAGAACTAATTATGAGCTGTTACATACGCTAGTTTTTCTACGACAGCTAAAATAGCGAAAAAAGCAAAATCTCGAAAGGTGGAAATATGAAGGATGTCGTGTGTTCACTAAAGAAATTTAAAAAAATTAACAGTGCTCATATATTATATGAAAATCCATAGGAGTATCGTTTAGCAGTGTCCTTGTGAAATATCACAGACAGCGATATAATGTGTACTTTTTTAATATAGCTGTCAGTCATCTAATTGACAAATAAGTGCTGGAGTAGAAAAAGTAAAGTTGTACACCAGCCAACTCAGTTTACTCTACTCATTTCTAAATACCACCATACGCTTGAATCATCTTTATGACGCACAAATCTCAACTCAAAATACATGTAGACCAGTAACCGACATGCGCCTTAACCTGTCATTAACTATAATTGATGCTATAATGTCAACATCGTTTAGCCTCGACGTTTTGCTTTCTTTGCCGCGTGTCCAGCCATGTAAGTTGATGGCCGCCCCGGTTTAGATGTGCAGTTATTACAAATAGATTTGCTGTTATTAATGTACTGCATTGGTATCTTAACGACATTAGGGTGGTCCTTATTCCATCGGAAATTATTTTTACGACAAGTATTTTCTTTCAGTAAAACGTTAAATGCCTTTATTTATAAAATAGCAATGTTGTTGATGTGCTACAAATGCTACAATGCTAAGAAAAAATAACAATATTTGGAGAGTCTTATCGATATGCGTTGAGACCGTCTCATCTTATCTGAGGTTTGCCGCGATGCTGAGCTCCATACGATTGTGTCCTATGTCTAAGCCTATCATTTCCTCGGTATATAAGATATTTGCGTGCGGCAGATCTATCCAGCTAGCTTTCAGGGCTAAAACAAGTATTAAAAAGTTTTCGTCGCCTTATTCTTTTTGGTCCTTTTCTGTCAGGTCACCCTGTAGGATCCGTTCCGTAGGTCATATGGGTTCGTCGTTCATCGTTCAGGGTGTATGTCAGGCAAACGTGTCCGGCCTGCTCGCGTTTTATCAATAATCTATTTTCTTTCGCAGGATTCCAACATTCAAACAAAAGCAAATTCCAAAGAACTTCATGTTATGAGTTCTAATTTGGATCAATCGCACTCCGTGTTAGCTCGGCATGTTTACACCAGTTTCCTTTATTCAGTTTTGAGGGGAGCTGAGTTACGGGCCCGAGGAGGCCATTCGTGTGAGGTATTCGTACACATCCGCTGCACGCTTATTATTAATGTGCGAACTTTGTAAATTACTGGTTGGCGTTTATTTTAGATCTAGGTGTTTAGGAGATTGCTTCATAAGTCTAAGAAAGTCTAAATTTACATTAGCACCGCTCAATAATTCAGTCTGGAATAAGTAAGTATGAGAAATTGATAAACAGTAGGTATATTTCTTAACGTCCCAGCTTAAAGGCCGGCAACGCACTTGTGACACCTCTGGTGTCGTGGCGTGTGACACATCAGGCGATTCGTTCGCTCGATTGCGTATTTCATAAAAAATAGCGTAGTATAGTCGGCCTACAATTCAGGAGGTCACGGGTTCGAATTCCGGTCAGGGCATTTATTTGTGTGTTTAACACGAATATTTGTTATTATATGTTATTGATGTATTTAAGTGTTTATATATATTTATCTTTGTATTCAATTTATATAGCGTCGTGTAGTATCGACAACACGAGCCTTAATTGAGCTTATTGTGGTTGATTTGTAAGCTTGTCCCATAATATTTATTTTAATTATTGTTTTATTTTATTTCTTTGATGAACCCAAGCCTCCTCTCAGAGTAGAGGCTACTGACAAGTTGTTATTGTTATGATAGTAACCACGAGATCTTTACATACTTACCTACTTAGAGTGATGTAGGCATAAAGTCGCTCTAGAAATAAAATGTACGTTAGTACTTGAATGAAGTAACTAAAATAGGTACACTGGTACTAAATTGAGTGCGAAAGTTTATTTTAAAAACAACTGGAGAGAGCTAACAGCCTCAGAGAGTATAAACATGCCTTCCAAACACAATAAACGACTAGTCTAAACTCTTCGCAAAAGGCGGAAACAAAAAAGAATCGTCAATTCACTACTGGGCGATAAAGCGCGGAATGATGCCAATAGACCCAATAATTTTTAAGAAAAAAAAACCGACTTCATTTGGTTCCCGGTAAAAGTGAAATTAAGAATTTGTTTGAGTTAGCCAGTTTACTTTTCAAATATCCAATACACCGCACGTGTACGATTGAAAATTGAGGAGCTTTCTTAATGTCCTAGGGCTTCCATCATTACATTTGAAGTATAATCAAACGGAACTCCCTTGTAGACCTTTAAACAAACAAAATAACAATGTGTTAAATTGGATGACAGACTGTAAATTAACGAGCATATTCATTATGCCATCCCTGGTTATCAACATCAGGTCCACTCCAGCAAAATGATGGCCACAGTAAGAAAATGCCTAAGCTAATTATGAACACCCTCTAATCACAATTAACCTGCCGTTCAAATTTGAAGAGTTCTCTGAATTCTTCTAGAACTCCATCATCAGAATATAAATCAAATCAAAAAGATGAATGTCACAACTAGGATAATAAGTAGAGCTAGGTTTATTAACCAGTTCCACTTTGCGATCCCTGGTCTTCATCATCAGATCAAGTTCATCAAAATGTTGGCTCCGCCAAAACACTGTTTTAGTTACTTAAGGAAACCCTCAAATCAGAATGCATGTGCCGTTAAAATTTGAGGAGTTCTCTCAATCCCTCATGAAGCCCATCATCAAAATAGAACTATAATCAAATAGGACTATCTTGAAGGTATTTCTTTACAAAGAAAAGATGAATGTCTCAAATCGGATGATAGAGCTGGGAATTAACAAGCAGTTCCACTTTGCCATCCCTGGTCTTCATCATCAGGTCCACTCCACCAAATTGATGATGTTCGTAAAGAAATGCTCGAGTGTCTTAAGAAACTACCCAAATCATCATGCATGTGCCTTTCAAATTTGAGGAGTTCCCTCAGTTCCTCATGGATCCCATCATCAGAAATTGATTTTGAAAAAAACGGAACAAATCTGGAACCATCTATTTTCAGAAAAAAAAATATTTTTTAAAATCGGACGATAGTCCTGGGAATTACCAAGCAGTTCCACTTTGACATCCCTGGTCTTCATCATCAGGTCCACTCCACCAAATTGATGATGTTCGTAAAGAAATGCTCGAGTGTCTTAAGAAACTACCCAAATCATCATGCATGTGCCTTTCAAATTTGAGGAGTTCCCTCAGTTCCTCATGGATCCCATCATCAGAAATTGATTTTGAAAAAAACGGGACAATCCTGAAACCATCTATATACAGACAAAAAAATATTTTTTAAAATCGGATCATAGTCCTGAGAATTACGAAGCAGTTCCACTTTGCCATCCCTGGTCTTCATCATCAGGTCCACTCCACCAAATTGATGATTTTCGTAAAGAAATGCTCGAGTTTCTTAAGAAATCACCCAAATCAGCATGCATGTGCCTTTCAAATTTGAGGAGTTCCCTCAGTTCCTCATGGATCCCATCATCAGAAATGGATTTTGAAAAAAACGGGACCAACCAGGAACCGTCTACTTTTAGAAAACAAAAAAAAAATTCAAATCGGTTCAGTAATGACGGAGTTATGAGTGAACATCCATTAAAAAAAAAAAAAAAAAAAAATAAAAAAAAAAATTCAGTCGAATTGAGAACCTCCTCCTTTTGAAATATTGAAGTCGGTTGATAAATAAAACAGTTTGCTCTAAGCTTTATGATGTAACTTTCGGTTAAAAATAAAGAAATAGATTAGCGTTGATTTAGTTCAGTGGAAACTGGAGGGTCATTCCAATCGTTTAAAGAGATCAGACAAGTTAAACTTTCAATAAACCAGTATAATATTGATCTGCGGTTCTGTATAACTGTGATAGTCTAGTAAATCAAGGCTACACTGGTTAGCTTTTGGGGTTTATTCGCTTGGGCTTAGTGTGTATTGTGGATATTCGGCTTGGCTCGGGCATGTCTTCGCTAAAATAACAAGACAATATTCTGTGGTGATAACATGACCTATATGATTGCTGCAAGTCATTTAGAAAGCTAGTTTTGTTAAATATACGGCTTGTATACTGTTGTAGTTCTTACTGCTATTTCTGAGGAGATATACTTAGTATATTGTTTATTAGTGTTTTCGTAGGAGATTAGCCAAAAATAGATTCTTAGTCAATGCTAAAATGTCTGGTTCTTTTAGAACAGAAACTCTTCCGGGATTTTCGATGGCCTTTGAATTAAGATTGATGGGGGAAATCACATCATTTTAATAATAATTTATGACGATAAACATTTATACATCATTTATAAAAGATGTAATGTGTAATGACTAGATTAAATAATCCTTATAATATTTATACAGGTAGGTACCGTTTTTTTGACGATGTGGAAATGCATTACGCATACCCCCCGGCCTGGGGCGGGTCATTCAGGGGGTTATGTGTGACTCTTTTCTCCCACTGCTCCCTCTGTTTACCAGAAGGAGGGGAGGAGCCTACCCACTAAAACACACCGGCGTTACCCTCTTTGCCGTTTAAGGGCGACATCATGGGGTCGGTAGCATTCTACCACGACGTCCCACCAAAATGTATATATACCTATGACCTATGCATATGCCAATTTTATCTTCAAGGGTTTTTAACAACGGTCAGACCTTTCGAATCAGCTGACGTTAACGCTCAAAGTTAAGTCTTTAATCCCCAACGAAAAGTGAGTGGTTTTTAGTTTAAGCAACAGGGTGGCGCTTTTAAGATTCTGCCTGTTTTTGGTGGTAATTTATTTCAATATAACGGCCTCCATAGCCTATAGCCCCTACCTACGAAGTAGGAGGTCCCGAGTATGAATCCTGGTAAGGGCATTTGTTTGTGTGTTTATCACGAATATTTGTTCCTGAGTTATGGACGTTTCCTATGTATATATGCACGTGTTTATCTATATAAGTATGTATATCGTCGCTTATCTAGTACCCATAGTGCAAGTTTTGCTTAGTTTGGGGCTAGGTTGATCTGTGCGACATTGTCCCCAAATATCAACAAAAAATATTAATACCTTTACGTATTTTTTTTGTTTTTACAAGGCTATCTGAAATCTGGTCGGATATTATTAGTTGTGCCGGGACAGTTTCCAGTTAACTGCCTTTATATTTAGCCATTAGGTTATTTTATTACTGCCGTCCCACGCCCGTTGCGAAGTGCGTTCTATTATGTGTGCGGTATTTTCAGTTTGCGCTCAGGTGCGAGCCAAATGTTGGATAACTCGTAAGTGACATTTGACTCTTCAACTGATACAGAATGATTCATCTTCCCCTAATAACTTGCAAGTGGGTATGTGGGTCGAGCGATCTTAGGAGACGCAGCTCAATGGTGGCTATAATTTGTAGTTAAATTCGCATTGAGTTTAATAGTCAGTTGTATTAATGATCTGATACTATTGGAGGAATAGACATCTAGAATAGATTACAATCAGCAACTATTGACTGTCTGAATTAGTCCTTATTAAATGTTATTACCATCCGCGCCTGCTAAGCGATTTTATGAAGCTAAACATCTTGGTTTGCTGTTATGTCCTATATTCTCCATCCTAGCTGCCATAAAAGAAAAACCGGCCAAGTGCGAGTTGGGCTCGCCCACTGAGGGTTCCACACAAAGGTTGCTCCCCTTTGGTGGCTCCCATACTGGTGGCACGGAACTTTCAGTGTGCGGCAATTTTGCGGTTGTCGGATTTTTTACTGTAGGTACTTGTGCTACCTTTTGCCAAATTTCGTGATTCTAGGTCAACGGGAAGTAGCCTATACATTTTGATTCCCACTGCAAGTGTATGGGAAATACAACATAAACAACGACCGTATCTTTTGATTGCGTTGACGTAGAGGTTTGATTTTTTTACAGCTTCAGAGGACCGCCGACTTGTATATGTGGTATTAATTTAAACTTGCTACCTCTACCCGTTCCCGAGATAAAGGGTCTTGACAAACGGACCGACGGACGGACAACAAAGTGTTTATATAAGGGTCCCGTTCTCCCTTTGAGGTACGGAACCCTAAAAAGCATTTCGTAAGCGACATTCTCGTGGATCGCACCGCACCAGAAAGATACACAAAGAGCCACAACTTGAAACTTAAAACACACATTTTTTCCTCTTGTTAAAAAAATGAATTTCCTTGATCTGTACTCGGACCTTCTATTTGTTTATTTCTCCTGTTCTGGAAATACAGTTCTTTGTTCAAATACTTGTTATTATCTTAACTATAGTTCTCGCAGCAATACTATAAATCTAACATGTTGATGTTGACAATGCCGATAATTAAACATAAGCCATTGCGATCACGTTTGTAGGAACGCTTAGAATGCCGAACAGACTATAAAGCCTTGCTTGAGTTCGTCAAGGAATCACGTCATTGGAATCACTATAACGTACAAACATTAAGCTATTGCTGTTTTGGTAATCAATGTTCAAACTTGACTAAACTTAACTTTATTTGTTATTTACAATACCTCAAAAGTGAAATACTAACATGACATGGTATTGTCGTTAAGTAAGATAAGTTTGCTGAATTTTAGAAATTGATTTAAATGTCGCTTGCACGATTTGATTCGAAACAAAAACATCGAGCTACTAAATAAGTAAAGTCGGCTTCATAAATATATACCTATGTGTCTGTATTCAATTTTGATCCTTCTTCTCCAGTAATAATTTCCAAACTGTATACATATTTATGGACGTGACTGTACTACGCCCAAAAATATTACCTAAACGCGATAAAAAAAAACTATAAGGGCATATTTTTATTTTGTTGTCGTTTTTTTTTCTCGTCAGATTTGAATGAAATTTGGTGGGAAGGTAGAGTTCCTTATTCTACGCTAGATAGATACAAAATCTCAATGTGCGACAAAAAATTTGTATGAAATTTTCCACTGAGTTACGAAAATTCCATACGATTTCGTAACTCAGTGGAAAAGATTGTGGGACATACTTTGAAATTGGGTCTATCTTGAAGAGAATAAGGAACTCCCCACCAAATTTCATTCAAATCTGACGCGAAAAAAAAACGACAACAAAATAAAAATATGCCCATAAACGGGTTATCATGGGTACTGTAAACGTGTGCTTAGGTACTTATGTATTTTTTAATGGTTTAAGAGGGATTATATGTTTTATGTCTATTGAAAGTGATTTTATAGATTCAAATATGCACATGTATGTGGTAGTACCTATACTCAGACCTGTTATCGTAATTCCTAACACGCGAGACATAAATCGACATCTAGACATCTACATAAGGAAATACTAGTATTCGTTCAGCTCAAGTGATATATGTCCTTTTATGGTTTTCCGTGATCAGATCACGGGGAGACCAGTAAATAGAAATTGTTTTGTTGAGCTTAATATATTTGTTACCTTACCTACCTTGCTAAGGACCACTTGCGCCAACCAGGGTTAGACAACTAACCTTGAGCTAGCTGTGTCAAATTCAATACTTAACCCCGGGTTGGTTGACTAACCCCAGGTGGCGCAAGTGGCCCTTAACCTGGAATATAGTATTATACTGTGTGCTTACCATGAGTTTTAAATAGCCACGAGTCGATAGCGACTGCGCTATTCGAAAGTATTTGTAAGTCATTCCGACCGGTTAAGAATGAGCGAGATGCAAATACGAATGTCATTCTACGCGATTGTCATTCTACAGCAACTCATGGTACCGGTACAGGTAGAGTACCTACAGGGTTAAGCCATTAGTATACCATCATACAAGAATATAAGTAGGTCACCAACGCCGTAACGCACGCGTAAGGCCGGCAACGCACTTGCGACACCTCTGGTGTTGCGGGTGTCCATGGACGACGTTAATCGCTTACCATCAGGTGATTCGTTTGCTCGTTTGCCCCCTATAGCATAAAAAAAAAAAAGGTGAGTATACTCTAAAACTTTCCAATCTGCTTCTCTTATTATCGTGCGCTACCTTTTCTTGGAACATCCCTCTCACTTCCCTTGAGGATTCACATCTCATGCTTGGGTAGGTTTATTATATTAGCAAGGCTTTAGTCGATTTCAATTATGGGCATTTTTATGGTTGGCATCTCTTTTATTTAGCTGTGCCTTGAAACTTAACAGTCTAGATTATCTATGGGAACGATTCAGTAGCTTTCGATTTCCATACAATGAGCCATTGACTTTATTTGGTTTCTAAACGATTTGCATAAAGAAGTTCGGCTGTTATCTATGACCATGTCATGGAGTTCCTTTTGTACAGCAATATACACATGAATGGTATAATGAAAACCCATGGAGCAAAATTGAAAATAATAATTATATTATCGCCTTCAGCTAAATTTCTTACAATTAACCGATGTAAGAGCAAGTGCGAGCCGGACTCGCCCACAGAGGGTTTCCTGGCAAAGATTAGGAAATCCTTACACATAGAAGGGATGAAACTGTACAACACTTTGAGCGAAGAGTTAAAGTCAGCTACTGACCCGATGTTCGAGAGAAACCTCAAACGAACTCTGATAGACATGGACAAAATTAAACACTACCTACATAGATAGTTATAATAATACTACCTGTACTTACTACCTACATATTATGTACCTAGCTTTAAAAATGACATATAAAATTCTTGGATTTTTATCAATAAATGATCTTATCTTAACTTTAATGCTAAGTCAACGAGAGGTACCCTGTACATTTTGATTGCCATTGCAAATGTATGGGAAATGCTACATAAACGACCGTATTTTTTGATTGCGTTGACGTAGAGGTTTGATTAGAGGTTTGGTTTTTTCGCAGCTTCAAGGGACCGTAGACATGTGTATGTACAATTAATTTCAACTTGCTATATTTACGCGTTCCCGAGATAAAGGGTCTTGACTTGACAGACGGACGGACGGACGGACAACAAAGTGATCCTATAAGGGTTCCGTTTTCTCTTTTTGAGGTACGGGACCCAAAACAGTAAGATTTCTTAGATTTGTTTGAAGTAACAACTGCGTTACTTTTGTGGCGTTGTGGTCGCAACGATAAACGCGCAGCCGAACAATTTATTCGATAAATTGAGTGACGGAGTTCCAAGTTCCAATCGCGACAGCATAACAATTTATATAATCAATTGACACGTTTCCTGTTGCAGCCGCAACAACATTGCTGCTACGAGCGAATGTTGCCTTTGCAAATTACACCGTCACTTTGTCACTGACGTTATCACGTTAAAGTTTATTCACCTGTCTAATTATGTCTATGCATGATTACCGCGTCACGCTGTTAATCACGCCGCTTTTGGGTTTAGCCGTGTTATCAATGCGAGACGGCACGCCGGGGTGCGCGCGAGTTGATACAATCGGTACTATACACGTGTAAAGAAAGTCGTTTTCACATGAGCATCTACGGATATTGCTGTTTCATGCCTTTAAAGAGCAGAAGCATCTTACCTGTGTGCAGGAAAACACCGTTTTAATGAATAAAACATGTTTTCGTGAAAAGTTGTAAAAAGGCCGTTTGACTGCACTGTAGTCAAATCGGCTTGTGTTATCGGGTTTGTATGTGACGTTTTAGTGCTTTATTTTATACCTACATAATGCATAATAATTAAGTTATACTCGTATTTCATTAAACATATTTATTGTTTTTATATAGCTTTTAGAAATAAAGACACATACATATTTATAGGAAGGAGTAAGAAATTCTTGATATACTTACTCCATGCTTGAAAGATGCATGCCTAGGCGATGCTCCCTGTTAGGGTTTGCAATGCGGATCCGAAATATATGAAGGATCCGTTGGATCCGGATCTAGATCCGTCTAGTTGCATACATTTCGGATCCGAATCGTACGAGTAAATCATACTCCTGGTACTGAATTTGTATGACGAGAACCGAGAATAGGGATGACGACTAGGTTAAAAAACTATTAGGTATTCTATTGAGTCCAGATTATCCAAAATTAGTAGACACGTTTTTTTTTTACCTTTTAAAGATAACTAAAATTGACGAAGATGCAGAACCTCAAATTTCCGGGGTGGGGGCTGGTGACTATTAGGTAAGAATTGTACCTAATTGTGACGTTACGTGAAACTTTAATCCACCGTAGTTCCGTCATTTTTAATTTAACGAACAAAATAATAAACACGTCAAATATTTTTTAATAATGTAACAGACGGACTAATGCGATTTTTTGTCGTCTAGCTTATTCGCGCTTCCGGTACTGTATTGGTACACGCCCTAAAAGAGCCACAAGTACAACTGCCGTATCGCAAATTGGATCCCAATATTTCGTATGCTGCGCGGAGGAGAGACCATGAAGAGCTGAAGGGTTACATTCCATAGTTTACGACTACTTTACTAACGGATGCGCGTACGCCTAGTGTCACGTAGTATCCGGTGCGGGACTAATTGCGTTCACTACGCCTTATTAGTGACACGCGATAACGCTTGCTGAATAACCACCTAATTTGTTTAATCGAAAATGAGTCTTGTGGTGTTGTGATAAGGGGTAAAGTTGGTGAGTTTATTAAACGAAAACTAGCTGACGGTTTGGGGTCTGTTAAGCAACAATAAAAACAATGCGGCTATAAAATACCGATCGTTTAAGACCTGTAAGGTTTTCTGGATAAAATTTAGTGTGACAGCTTGTTTGGATTCCAATTTTTGAGTTCGCCCCGGGATAAAAAAAAACAGCCCGTATTTTTTATTTTTGTTTCGCTAGTACCTTAGACCATAGATAATTGCATGGGCACACAGCTTTCAATACGTATTTTGTATGCGCTGACGTTTGTCAGACATGTCCATTACTACTAATAGCCATGTACCCCCTCCACGTTTGCTTTGTTAGTGCCTTAGACTATAGACAACGACACGTCTATAGTCTAAGGCACTCGCCTAATTGCTACCAAAACAGTCGCGAAACTGAAACATAAGTACTTACCATTTTTATTTGCCTAAATTGTTTTCTGCCTTAGTTTTACGAAGCATTCATGGCATATTACGCCATGTGTACTTTTACACAACCCGCAATAAAATAAATGTGTACTAGGGTGGCTCAAAAAAATTTTTTTTAAATATTTGACCAGGGCACCCCCTAATTTTATTCGATTACCCAATAAGATAATCTGTGCAAATTTTCAAATACCTACGTCAAGTCTAAGTCGGTGCTCAACTACCCTCAACTTTTCTTCATACTGACATTAGCAAGTGTGCTGAGGTTTGGCAAACCGTAGTTGTATGCTTGATTTTAAAATGTTTTGAAGAAGTATTTTCGTGTAGTTAATATTGTTAAGGTTTATTTTTGTTACTAAACAGTCAAAAGTGCTTATTTGAGTCACGACAACGACCCGAAAAAGTGATACGTGTTTCTAGTAGGAGTGAGAAATTTGGACCCCTTGCTTCATTAATTCAACTTCCAACTACCAGACAAGTAATTCTAAGATTCTTGCACCATCTTAATGTTTTAAAATTTATATGAAATGCGTCCTACGTAACTGTTGAAGAGTTATTTACTGTTTGGAATAAAGCTGCCATACCAACGCGACTAAGGAAACACTGCCAAGAAAAACTCGAGAAAATTAATTGTGATTGGTCGCTGTTAAAAAAGAATAAACACAGGAATTCACCAGCTCAACGAGAAAGAGAAATTGAGTTCACAAAAGGACTTGATAAACTTCTTGATGTCTCTCATTCTGATGCGTTTAAGATTATCAAAATAAGCGAGGATTGACGACCAAAGAGAACCCAAGAAAATGGTGATACTCAACTGTCAATAACAAAGTCAATTGTAGATAAATAGTTAGCACAGAATCTCATAGTTCTTTCCAACCGTCATGTTCAACAGCTACTGAAATAGAAGTTCAGGTGAGCAGTAGCTCATCTTTTGATGGTGATTATGAATTCCAACCGAGGCCTCAGAGACCTGTCAGGAAAAAGGCCAAACTAAGCCCTGAGAAGCAAGCTAATTCAACGGTAACTACAGTATTTAGTCATCGTGTCACAAGTGCTTTGGACAGGAATAAGGTATCGGATCTCGAAGTCGACTTAACAGGCTTCTTTTCTCACCCACCAAATTCAACACCTCTTCGTTTGTTCTTCTCTCTCTCCAGCTTATACCTTCCATCCTTCCTGACTTTGACTTGGAGAAGGATGGAATCTTTTAATAGCCAACAGAAAATCGATCTTAACACACACAACAAAACAGGCTATAGTAGAAGCTGTTTCCAAATGATCAAAGGTAGTTTGGTCTAATTGTTTTACAATCTTGATTTTGTAAAGATTTAATATTTTATTAAAAGGTTAAATTTTTTATTTTATTTTTGTTTTGATGGTCAGAAGGACCTTAATTAATGTTAATTTGTATGTTTTAATAATAGTGTGACTTTTATTTCGAATATAAACTTAGCTCCTAAAATGTTAAACAATTTCAATTTCTTGGAGTCAAAACCGTTGATGAGCACCGCCTTCTTCATTTACTAGGACATTGAAATTTTACCAAAATATTCCTTTAGGCTAGTGTAAAAGATCTGGGGGGTGCCCCGTCCAATTTTCCAAAAAAAATTTTTTTCCATACAACTGTGGGCCACCCTAATGTGTACTATGTTAATTTTGAATGCGAAAGTAGCCGTGGCTGTTACGTTTTCCGGCGTAATTGCCGATCTCTCCAATAACGACCGACACCAAGAAACACGAATGCGCCTCTTTCTCCATGCACCAAAATATGAGATACCAAAACTTTTTACCTATAAATATACCTATACCGGTAAATCTCTCATAGAACCAAATACAAACCATTATACTTACGCAAAAAAAACAATTGACGCTCGGCCTCCCTCCCTCGCACAAACGCTAGGGTTGCATATGTATAGAAATATATAGTACTGGCGGCGGCGTTTTACCCTGGGTTAACGTCTAACCCTGGGTGCTGCAACTGCCCCCTAGGGTGTATCGTACTCGAGCCGTAAAGTGCTGTGACAGTGAGCAGGAATGGTCATTTCAGCAGAAACACTCTGAGGACGACATAATATTGTGCATAATGACTTTCCTTCGTATTTTTTCGGAAACACTCTTATTTGTCATGCTACTGCAATCGTACCTTCGTACTTTTAGTACTGACGCTGACTGAAATAGCATGTCAACGTGGCACTACATCTGTATATGTAATATCTTAGTTACATTTCCACGTTGATCTCACTTGTTACGTACCTACTGTAGGCTACAAGTCCTTGCCATTAATGAAGTCATTTATAAATAGTAACGCAATCCTTCAGTGGACAGTAATACAGTCAAGCAACAGCAATAAATGTATCGGCAAAATCGTCTCATAAATATGATCCTACGCTCATATTATACCGGAATAAGATGTTACAGAAAATGTTCTTGAGTATTGCAAACACATATTTTGACACTTGGCTGTACATATGTAGAAACTTTTAAAATAAACATTTAAATAATAACTCTCGTTCTAGTCATGTTAAAAATGTGAATCTATTTAAAGTGAGTATATAAGTAGTCTTTCAATGAGATTGCTATAAACATTACTTATATGTAGAACGAGCACCACTTATTTTTCTTACTATTCCCTTATGTAGGACTAAAATCTACTAGTTTTGCCTTTAAAGTGGCTCGCCAAAGCATAACACGCTCTGAAAGGGAGACTGTAAGAAAGCTGGGCGAAGCAAGCTTAAGGCTAGACTAGACAACCTTAGGAGTTCCGGAGTCTTACCATGCCGTAACGTACTTTATACCTTCATACGAGTTTCATATTGATTATACAGGGTGTAATGCAACTGGATTTACTACAATCAACTTTTATTATGGGACCATCTACGAAAACGTCAACACAAAATCGACATCTCCGTACAAACTGTGAAACCAGCTCCAAACATGTGAACTGTCAAACTCTAAAGTGTTATTTTAAACGTCAAACTTGTACGAAAAATTTATGACGTTTACTTAACGCTTTCACAGTCTGCGCTATCATAATCTAAGAAACTTAGAATATTTTCCTGGAATTTCCATATTCCTTTAGTAAAAGTTGATAGTAATCATAAGTAGATCCAGAAAATATAATATTGCAAAAGATTACTGCCTGTATAAGTATATTGGCTTTAGTTTAGACTGGATAAGTTCCCAGTGCTTACCGAGGCATACTCGTGCACCACGGTAATACATAGCAACTGTGTAATCTGGATTTACACGAGTCAATTCGCCGCAAGTAGGGCTGCCATCTCGTACATTGCCGAAACCGGACAAAAAAGTTAAAAAACCCGGATGTTTCTTTAAAGACGCGGTCTCTCCCCGGACACTAATGGAATCAATTTTTTATTTAAAAATTTAGCTTTTGCTAGAGATTGACCTGAACCCAAAAATGTCCGGGTTTATCCTGGACAGTTTTAAAAATCCGGGCCGGACGCTCCCCGGACAGCCTCCAAACTGGGACAAATCCGGGGAAACCCGTCCGGGTTTGCAGCCCTGGCCGCAAAGGGTGCTTCCGGAACGTGGGTCTGACATGTTAAACGTCACTTTGACAATTCTTTCATGACCCACGCATGATTGGCGCCACGTTGTAACCGACAATACGGCAGCTCCCATTCGGGTACAGTTTTATAAAGTATGAGGCGAATTCTCGCGGGAAGCGATAGTAATACGGTAGCTGGACACTTGTCCACTTGTCATACCCGTCCTTAACTTTCCTCATCGCGAACGGTACGTTGAACCAAGTTCAAAAGGGAAAAGTGACGCTCATGCGTGCACTATCTCGCACGAGAATAAACCTTTTTCCAAAGCGGTAGAGTTGAGAATGTAACGGCGGTGACAGTAAGCGAGACGGTGGCGCTAAGATGTAAATTACAGTCATTTTCATTTGCATGCGACTGCATGTGTTATAATTTTCACATTTTTGAATGCAACTGGTTTTTTAATTATTTCTCAATTCGTCTATTGTTTCGGTTTCGGTTCGGTTTCGGTTTAAAGAATTTATTCTCATAAGAACAAAATATACATGTTCACTTAAATGAGAACTTACAAGCTAGTTATAAGTAAACAACCAACATGCAGCAATAATATTACAATATGCTATATAAATGCAAATAAGAACGAAATTTTTTACTAGGTCTATGTAGACAATTAACATTAATTGTTTCTGGAGGAAATGCTACGTACAACAAGGTATAATGAATATTTTAACTGATAAGGTATAACTTGTGCGTACAAAATTACTCTAAAATGACTTAATCGCTTCGGCTTCGCCATAAATCGGATAGAGTCGGAGAGAGTCAGGGTGGTTAAACGTAAAGAGTTACCCAAATGTCACGTTACATTTCTAACCTATTCTATAAGAATAATCAATACCATGAAGATCCGTATCGTTATCACGACGGACACAAACTGCTGCGAAAAATCCGTCGTAAAAACGCAATTCTTTTACCACTCAACTAAGAACTAACTAAACGCATTCTTTTCACCAATTAAACTCATAAAATATGTTTGTCTACAATTGGACATCATAATAAACCCACAAGTTTTCAGCTGATGAAGTCCATTAGAAGTTTGGAATTGGAATATCGCACGGCAGTTGCTCACGCGTCGGCCGCGGCAGCGCACGCGCCGCCTTGGATTGTACGAATGCTACGAATGTTTGAACCAACGTTGGCGCAATGTTCAGTGCTTGTGATGTGATGTTTGTGGAAACCATGGTGTGTTATGAAACAGTGTGGTGACCTTTACCAATGTTTGTGGACGGACGAGGTGAGTTTGTGTGTTTAGCGATGGCAAACAACTTTGACAGAGTGGTTACGACTATAACGTAGAGTTTTCCATTTTCCGAATGGATTTAGGGGAGATCCTAGATTATCACCTAGTGGTAGTTCTTTTGGAAATATGTTTGGTGGGTTCGAGTAACGCACGACATTTCGGTGTTGTTATGTTAATATTCTACACTTCAGTTTTAGTAATTGTTCAAAAAAATCAATGCTTTTGATTGCTAAACGCATCAACGCATCATTAGATATTTATTAAAGATATGTATATAATTAAATTCTTATCCCCGGAAATCATAACTGCGTCGAATTGTGCGAATATATTATTGCTATCTAGAAAATGCTGTTATTATATGTTTTTGACCATAATGCAATATTTTATTTCATTGCGAAGACCCCAAGTTACATCACTATTTGAGCTCTTTGAAAAATGTCATGCATAGCTATGATCATTTTGTGTCAACTTATTGGTCAGAATTCGAAGCAAGCAGAGTTCCAAGTTTGTCCCTGATTCCTCATTGAAGACGTGATCAGTAGGCACCATCAGAACCAAGATTCTTCTCAAACGTGGATACAGCATAGAGCTATCGCATAACATCGCGTGTCCGACTGCCAATCGCATGTAGAAATGTGCAGGCAAGTATGCCATACGTTATTGTACGTAGCTGCTTTTCATATTCATTAGATTTCCGTTTAAGGCATTAATAAGTAATTTAATTATGCTGAAAGTTGGTATGCTCAATGCATTCACGCTAATCATTATACAAGTAAAAAGGGATAATTAGGTACCTTGAGATATTCTGCATGGTTAGTCAAGTACAAGAATTAAATGTAAATTGTTTGTACCATGGTTTTAATTTGTTGTTTTATTAACAAAATAGAGTCTTTTTCATGTCTTAGTTTTAGTAGGCCTAAAACTTACTAGACATGTTTTCCACATGTTCTGCAGCTGCAGATTCTTATTGCATTTTTCTTTCCAGCCTTAATCTTTGTTAAGAAAAACCAAAAGTGGATAAATTGTTAATTTTTGGTGTACCAATAATACCAGTAATTTACTTAAAAGAAAACCCATCAGTGTCAATGTAAAACCAAATATAATATTATGTCAATCATATACAAAATGGAGTCAAATAGAACCGAGAGCCTTGTAACATTTCTGAAGTTGGTTGAAACACATGATGATATTTGCGCAAACGCGACAGTCAAATGAGTTGCATGGCATGCATGGGTCAACCCAGCCCAGGCTAAGAGGTGGCAATGCGCAACACATAATGTAACGCATAGTTGGTGCTAAGTACTAACTATTCTGGCTGAGCGATTCAAAGGCTAGTCCTACACGTAGGTACCACCAGGCCAGTTTGGCAGATGTATCTGACGGATAAATCTGACAATGTACCTATAACCGGAATCAAGTGCCGATGTATATCTGTGCACAAAAAGCTATCGAAAACCCGCAACTAAGTTGGTTCTCTCTCTCCCTCTCGCACTTGGGTATCTACGAATTTACCTACGAGTGCCACAGAGAGGTAAAACTTCGTTCGTGGTTTGATGGCAAAGCCACGCTTGAGCATGATACGCGCCACCATTCGTAATGGGAGCTACCGTATTATCGCTCACCAGGCGGCGCCACTCATGCCAGTATGAGAGAACTGTCAAAGTCACGTTTGAAATGTTCCCTCAGGACCCACGCTCCACTAGCGCCCCTAGCGGGAAATCGACTCGCGGTAATCCTCATTACACGCGGTTACGTGCTGAATAAACGGTTAAGTGCTAAATAACTAAATGGCGCCATATAGGTATTGGACAGATTTAATTAACAGAGAGAAAACAAATCTGGCAAACATAATATGAATTTCGCCTCCAACTGCGTAAAATACTACTCATCCTTATTCATAGCCACTTGACGCTTGTTGTCCAGCAATATTTATTCCTTCACGACTTCTGAACTATTATTTTTGGTACCCTATTCGGTTGCCAATAAAAAACTAATTCATTTTAATAGTACATTGTGTATTTAAGGCGCTAAACAAGAAATTACGAACAAGTCTGAATTTAAGCCTGAGTCGAAGACGAGGGCTTAATTTTAGCACGATTTCGTAATTTTTGCACCGCCCGTGATACAATGTTTTTCATCACATTTGCGAGGAAATAAATAAACTTTGTAGGCAGATAAAGAAACAATTATTATTAGCGGTAGTGTAGTAGCACAGTCAACAGTACTGCGGAGCGAGCGGCGACTACACGCGGCGAACGCGTGGGGGCAGGTCCTCCGGGAGCTCCGGGCGGGCGGTAAAATAGTATGATAATCTTTTAAGACCATGGGCTTAATACAGCTCATTAAGTATTAATATCACCATTTACGAGCAGGTGTGATGAAAAATATGACAACATGCGCTCCTGTATTCTGTATAAGTACCCAGCTTTCTGGCGGGGTCGCTTTAAGCACGAGTGAATAGGCTATCTCTGAACCGGTGAACTCCATCTTAGACTCTGCCTTCACTCGCCACCGGAGTCAATCGCCGGTCAGCTTATTAAATAAAAAAATTACTTATATAAAAAAAGATTCTTAAAACTCATCGAGTCACCTAATTGTACTTATGTTAATATTTGGAATTACTCGTGTATCTAATAAATATAATTCGGATGGTATGTGACAAATTTTGGCTGAAGGCGACCCTTCATGATGCGAGAAATATCTCTTGGCAATGTTTTGAATCAAATTGGCTGCCATCACTTCCTTTGGCTATATTTATTGAAGTACGGCGTACTTTGTCTTCGATCGCTCATAACATAACTATATTTAGGTGTTCATACCATTAATTTGTCTTTTATATATGATTGTCATTGGACAAACTGTCCAGTTAGGTAGGTCCAATTTCGAGAAAGAGGTTAATCGTCGAATCCGACTCGGTTGGGCAGCGTTCGGGAAGCTACGACACATCTTTTCGTCCAATATTCCGCAGTGCCTGAAGACGAAAGTCTTCGATGAGTGTGTGTTGCCAGTGATGACATACGGTACTGAAACGTGGTCGCTTACAATGGGCCTCATAAGAAGGCTCAAAGTCACCCAAAGGGCAATGGAGAGAGCTATGCTAGGAGTATCTCTGCGAGATCGTATCAGAAATGAGACCATCCGCAGCAGAACCAAAGTAACCGATATAGCTCTCCGAATCGCTAAACTTAAGTGGCAGTGGGCGGGGCACATTGCACGTAGAACCGATGGCCGTTGGGGCGGAAAGGTTCTCGAGTGGCGACCACGTACCGGAAGGCGCAGCGTGGGTAGGCCCCCCGCAAGGTGGACTGATGACCTGGTGAAGGTCGCAGGAGTCCGCTGGATGCGGGTGGCGCAGGACCGGTCATTGTGGAAATCTTTGGGGGAGGCCTATGTCCAGCAGTGGACGTCTTTCGGCTGAAATGATGATGATGATGATGATATGATTGTCAATGATAAAAGGACATCTACTACCAACAATAGGGGTTCTGGCCAAGAGGTCGATATCGATATAGGTCCACTCCGGGGCAAAACGTCAGACTAAAATATGGTTATATGGGGTATGTAATATGTTTAATCACAAAAAAAAACTGTACAGTTGTTATTAGACTGTTTGGTGTTTGATGAATGGGCCTTCATTAACTATTGCTTCTCAATTAGTTTTTTTGCTCTAACCAAAACTTGATAATCTAGCCAAGCGTATATGTACACAACTTGCTGCAATCACTGGTGACAGTGGTGACATCACGCACTGCCATGTCACAACATAAGGCATCACGAATCGAACCCCTGTGCTTCGTGTCCACAATCACGGTAGTAAACCAAGAATCGTTGAACTTTCACGAAGGGCACTCGTCGAACGGTTCCGGCCGACCTTGCCTCGCCCAAGGCCGGGAATTGCCGCATTGCTGGCCGGCCATTGTTTCTGCGTGGCGAAATCAATCGATTACCAACCGTTCAAGGAAACACTCACGTTTCATGCAAATCATGTAAAATTTGCACATTACGCCTGTTACATGCGTGATTTAGTAATGGTTTGTTCATGTAATTGTTAGAATTGCGTTACGCTAATGACTGCAATTAAAATATTTAATAGTTTTATGAAAAAAAAACAATCTTGTGAGCAAAAAACAAGTGAGACAAATGTAGTCATGACTTACATATGACAGCTTGGGTCAGAGGTCAGAGCCCCGATGGTAACGAGGATTTATGAATGATTGTGACGTCATATACAATCTACCGACCGGTGATTCTCAAAGTTATATAGCTCAAACCTAGAGAGAACGGTTGCGTTGTATAGAAACTGATAGACAATTAGCGAAAACCATTGAAGTTCAAATAAAAACGAGTTGCGGACGAAGTCGCGGACGGAAGCTAGTATGTTACAAAACCTCAGTGCATAAAGGTACGATAACCAAGCGTCCGAGTGTCTAAGGAGTGTTAATTGACGTATGTTTCATTGTTCCGCTAAAACATCTGATGAATGCAAATGTAAAAGGCTCCAGGCAACAGTCTTTACTGCGTTCATAATCAAGTGCTTCCTAATCCTTTTTTTAATGCGCTGACTGCACCCGAAACAGTATTATATAGGGTCGCACTGAAAGCTCAAAGACAAAAAAACACAAAGAAGAAATTACTTGGCGTCGGATTTCTAGGAGTGAATTGATTTTCTAAATTGTAATGAATACACGTAATATCAAACTTTATTATTGTCAACATTGTCAACAACAATGCTTGATATTACAATTTGAACTCACGAAAATGTCATTTGATTGTGTAAAAATAATGTTAATTAGTAATTACACTAAGCTTCAGTTACATTTTCTAATGAACTTCAGTTCTTGCAACTATACAAGAAGTGACAATATAAAGGCTTTTATAAGATGTAAAATAACTAAGTAAATTATATTTTAGCATTTATCCAAACACTAAGGTCGCTCGCGTGTGATTATTTGAAATCAGCAGTAGTAGTAAAACCGCGTCGTATTTTTTGTTTTCGCGTCAACGTTGGCGATGTGCCAACACCATAGATAATTTAAAGTAACAAGATTTGTAACGAAGCTAAGTTATAATGGGTACTAATGTCTCCAGGGCCACCCCCTGGCCCCCTCCTCTGACCACATGCGCCGCGCGCTTTAGCCAATCACAGAGCGTCTCTGCGCGCGGTAAGCGATCACGTAATGTGGCGTTAGAGAGGAGTGTAAGTCGATAAACTGTTATCCATCGATATTTCATACGCTCTGAATATTAAAAAATACAGTAAAATACTAGGACAACCGATACGGTCGTGGTTAAAAAAAATATTACAGTGGACGATGTGTCAAAAATAATTATACTTAAACATGAATAGTCATGTTTAAGTATAATTATTTTTGACACGTTGTTTTTGAGGTCGTCGTCGTCTTTAACTTCAAGACACTTAATAAAGATTAAGTGTCTTGAAGTTAAGTCTGTGTGTGTGTATACGCAATATACGCATACGCATCGTGTTTCGCAGGGGTGCATGGCATTTCGATAAAGTAACCACAAGATGAGATTGTATTCCAGGTACCAAACGTCGACTGTAGTATGGGCCATTATATTCACTGGTCTTACCGCCCTTTGAGTGATCTATTAGCTCAAACCACGACATATCTTCCAAGTACATGAAATGTCAAACTTAAAGGTTTTATTTTAACCCTCAAAGTTTTATGAAATTATAACGTTTATTCACTTTCACAGTCCGTGCTATCAAAATCTATGAAACTTGGCACTGACAGATCCTAATACTTTATAGATCTAATCTTAATCTTAATGAATGCAATCAACTACTCGTATTTATGATTCAGAATCATTGCATAATGAACCATCCTCCAGCTAATGTTAAAAATAAGTTGAAGATTGCATCAAATTACTTTGCACTCCTGAGGTATACAAATGTTAACCGTTATGAGCAGGTGTGAGGCGGAACATTTTCTTTTCAGAAATAAAGGAATGTCTTATTTAGGTAAAATGAACTGACTTAAGGTTAAAGGCACTTTCCCTCCAGGGCCCATTAAAATTTTCCAACCAGTATATTTACGGACCAATTTGCATGATTGTTATATTTACAAATAAAAATGCATTAATTTAGGTTTTATTCACAATCTTCAATAGGGGTTTAGTTGTTTATAATGACTTTCGAATTATTGCCGAGGATTAGATAAATAAAAATATCTAAAGATAAACCATAAATAAAGACGTATTAACAAATATTGACATTAACAAAAATTTTACACATTAAACTTAAAAACGTTTGGGTTTTAACATACTGGATGTCTCCCTTGATTTTTTGAATGGATAACAATACAACAATAAATAGGTTGGTACAACATAAATTTCTTTATTACCCAAACATGTGAAAATGTTATTACTTATATGAGTACAATCAAGCCAAACATTTATCGACGCACATCGGCACGGGTGCATCTCTAGTTCCCGGCAAGGCACAAGCGGCCGTACCAGGTAATAATCATGCGATTGTGAAGATCGCTAGCAATTCTATACATTGCGCGGTTGCTTAACAAATCGCCACGCGACACAACTTGTTTGCTATTCTAAACCGGCAATGTAAAACGCATATACAATTTGTCCAACCAATTAGTCCGATAGAGAAAATTCATACGGCACTGAATATATTTGTAAAAATGCACGATTTTATCAACTAATAACTAATAACATGAATACTTATATATGGTAGGTGATTCTATAGTCCTTGAAGTTTTTGTTTTCACTTCTATTTTTGCAGGTAACAACGCAGCAATTCGGGATTTCTCGAAAATATCGGAGCACATTTTACGGTCGCGGCTAAGTTGCAACTGGCTCGAGTTGAATAGTAATATGGCCAACTGGCCTTATCGCTGCGACACGCGCTACGCCTCCGTGCGATATCTATTCCTTATGATATCTATGGCCAACACGCACCAATTATTGTACTACCTGTCATTAGGCACAAGTCTCGAGGCCGCCTATACAATGTCCAGGATACCCTTTAACATTTTAAACAAAGGAAATGTGATACTTTGTTAAAGAAAAAAAAAACACGTTTCTTTCTGACTTGGCGTGTTAAACTGTTGAATGGAATTTAATGAATTTTTAAACAGGAATCGTTGCGCCTATCCAGTGAAAAAGCAAATACATTGTATCATAAGTCATAATTTAAAAAATGTGATTGTGCTATAGGTATGTAAATGTAATAGTCATGAAAACTAGTTAAGAGGGGGCAGAGTGTTTTCAACGTAAACGACAGTTACGGTTAAGACTGTGGCGTCCTCAATTATTTGCAAAGACATACAAGATGCATGTAATTATTATCTCAAAGAGTGTGTCTACCATATTCGTATATTTATAATCTACAATAATGTACAGTTTAGTAAATATGTCTACGCAAAGACGCAGCAAAATTGAAAAAACGCGTGTCAGCGTTTATGCCAAAGTGAATGAAAAATCATTTGCTTTATTTTAAAAAACTAACTCTATCCAATCTCAAATATACAAGCTACTGAATTCGTATAGTCTTATTACATAATACTGGTTCATTAATTAATTATGATTTTTTTAAAACGTCCTAAAAATCCGCCATACAAAATTACTATGGAATCTGATCGTTGAAATATAACAAGTGAGCAACACTCGAAATAGTCAGTCGGCCCCGAATGTTCGAAGCGACACCACGTCTCTCTGCGGAGCGTCTACATCTTGAAATAAATCGATGTTCATTGTGTACGTATACTGCGTTATAGGTAGCAAAACGGTATAAGAATTTTTTTACCATTTTTTGTGTTTCCAAAGGAAATAAGCAATAGCAACCAGTTCAAAATGAATGACATACAGAGTTAGTTTCGTTTATACCTCATTGTATATAGTGTCACTTGGACCGTAGAAGATGTCCAAGGTCTGATGACGGAGTAGAAAGGTGGCCACCGGAACTCAGGAAGTAGTTGATGTAATACCCCCGTGTTTGGACTCATTTGTATTGTTTTGGCGGGCACTTGGACCGTGACTGGTGTCCAAGGTCTGATGATGAAGCAGAAAGATGACCACCGGAACTCAGGAAGTAGTTGATGTAATACCCCCGTGTTTGGGCTCGTTAGGTTTGTTCTGGTGAGCACTTGGACCGTGAGTGGTGTCCAAGGTCTGATGATGGAGCAGAAAGATGACCACCGGAACTCAGGAAGTAGTTGATGTAATACCCCCGTGTTTGGGCTCGTTAGGTTTGTTCTGGTGAGCACTTGGACCGTGAGTGGTGTCCAAGGTCTGATGATGGAGCAGAAATATGACCACCGGAACTCAGGAAGTAGTTGATGTAATACCCCCGTGTTTGGACTCATTTGTATTGTTTTGGCGGGCACTTGGACCGTGACTGGTGTCCAAGGTCTGATGATGGAGCAGAAAGATGACCAGCGGAACTCAGGAAGTAGTTGATGTAATACCCCTGTGTTTGGGCTCGTTAGGTTTGGTTAGGCGAGCACTTGGGCCGTAGGTGGTGTCCAAGGTCTGATGATGGAGCAGAAAGGCGGCCACCGGAACTCAGGCAGTAGTTGATGTAATACCCCCGTGTTTGGAGTCATTTGTATTGTTTTGACGAGCACTTGGATCGTGAGTGGTGTCCAAGGTCTGATGGTGGAGCAGTAAAGTGTCAACTGGTACTCGGGAACCAGTTGATAGAATACCTTCGTGTTTAGACTCGTTAGTTTTGATTCGACGAGCACTTGGGCCATGCATGGTTTCCAAGGTCTGATGATGGAGCAGATATTTACAAATATATTAAAAAATTATAAATTATATTTATTACATTAATATTTATAAATTTTGTAAGGTTGACTCCGATTTGGATAAAAATCGATATCTGAGGATCCGGCGGGGTGATTAACATGAATCTTGAGTCAAATTTGTTAAATATTGTTTAAACCGACGCCATCTTGGATTTTGTAAGATAAACTCCGATTTGGATAAAAATCGATATCTGACGATCCGGCGGGGTCCTTACCATGAATCCAGAATCAAAATCGTAAAATACTGTAAAAAGCGACGCCATCTTGGATTTTGTGCGATAAACTCCGATTTGGATAAAAATTGATATCTGAGGATCCAGTGGGGACCATGACATGAGTCTAGGATCAATATTGTAAAATATTGTAAAAACCGACGCCATCTTGGATTTTGTAAAATCAACTCCGATTTGGATAAAAATCGATATCTGACTATCCGGCGGGGTCCTTAACATGAATCCAGAATCAAAATCGTCAAATATTGTAAAAAGCGACAATACAATATTTTACGATTTTGATTCTGGATTCATGTTAAGGACCCCGCCGGATCGTCAGATATCGATTTTTATCCAAATCGGAGTTAATCTCACAAAGTCCAAGATGGCGTCGCTTTTTACAATATTTAACGATTTTGATTCTGGATTCATGTTAAGGACCCCGCCGGATCGTTAGATATCAATTTTTATCCAAATCGGAGTTGATCTTACAAAATCCAAGATGGCGTCGGTTTTAACAATATTTTACAATTTTGACTCAAGATTCATGTTAATCAACCTGCCGGATTCTCAGATATCGATTTTTATCCAAATCGCAGTTAATCTCACAAAATCCAAGATGGCGTCGCTTTTTACAATATTTAACGATTTTGATTCTGGATTCATGTTAAGGACCCCGCCGGATCGTCAGATATCGATTTTTATCCAAATCGGAGTTAATCTCACAAAGTCCAAGATGGCGTCGCTTTTTACAATATTTAACGATTTTGATTCTGGATTCATGTTAAGGACCCCGCCGGATCGTCAGATATAATTTTTTATCCAAATCGGAGTTGATCTTACAAAATCCAAGATGGCGTCGGTTTTTACATTATTTTACAATTTTGACTCTGGATTCATGTTAATCACTCCGTCGGATCCTCGGATATTGATTTTTATCCAAATCGGAGTTAAGCTCACAAAATCCAAGATGGCGTCGCTTTTTACAATATTTTACGATTTTGATTCTAGATTTATGTTATGGATAAGGACCCCGCCGGATCGTCAGATATCAATTTTTATCCAAATCGGAGTTGATCTTACAAAATCCAAGATGGCGTCGGTTTTAACAATATTTTACAATTTTGACTCAAGATTCGTGTTAATCACCCCGCCGGATCCTCAGATATCGATTTTTATCCAAATCGCAGTTAATCTCACAAAATCCAAGATGGCGTCGCTTTTTACAATATTTAACGATTTTGATTCTGGATTCATGTTAAGGACCCCGCCGGATCGTCAGATATCGATTTTTATCCAAATCGGAGTTAATCTCACAAAGTCCAAGATGGCGTCGGTTTTTACATTATTTTACAATTTTGACTCTGGATTCATGTTAATCACTCCGTCGGATCCTCGGATATCGATTTTTATCCAAATCGGAGTTAATCTGACAAAGTCCAAGATGGCGTCGCTTTTTACAATATTTAACGATTTTGATTCTAGATTCATGTTAAGGACCCCGCCGGATCGTCAGATATCAATTTTTATCCAAATCGGAGTTGATCTTACAAAATCCAAGATGGCGTCGGTTTTTACAATATTTTACCATTTTGACTCTGGATTCATGTTAATCACTTCGTCGGATCCTCGGATATCGATTTTTATCCAAATCGGAGTCAACCTTACAAAATTTATAAATATTGATATAGTCAATATTATAAAAGTGACGTTTTCTGGGTAAAGAAAGATACCACATTGTCGCTTATTGATAAAAATGATAAGGCGCTTCTGTCATAAAGAATCACTTGGAAAACCTTATCAACAGGCGACAATGTGGTACTTTTACCAAGAAAACGACACAATTTTTTAACGATTTCATAATATGTGACGTTTTGCGGTGAAAGGTACCTTATGGACGATCGGCGCTTAGTCGCTTACGCTGTTAACAAAGACGCTGCTGATAATAATGCGCTGCAACGCGACGTAAGCGCCGACCGTCCATAAGGTACCTTTAGCCGTAAATAGCCACATATGAAATAATAAAAAATGTGCTTTTATTTAGAAAAAGGCACTTTGCCATTCTGCCGGTTGTCGATAAGGCGCGAATGTCATAAATATTAGTTTAGAAATGAACCTTATCAACAACCGACAGAATGGTACCTTTCTTTAGTACTAAATACAAACACTAATAATAAAATCATTTGGAAAAACCGAACAAATATTAGGTGAATTAATACAATATCTGTATCAAAGGATTATAAAAATGAGGAATTCTAAGATTTCTAAGTTATAACCTTTTAACGCCCGAATAATGACGCGCCGGTGTAGTAGTGTGCGTGCGCGCACGCACACAGATAGCGAGCAGTGCGGGGCCGCTAAATGCCTATTTCGTGTCCGCGGCAAACACTCTGCCCGCTCTTAACTTGGGCTAGTTATAAATTCAAGCGATAAAACGATAATATTTTTCATCAATTAACAACCGGCAGTCATATCGTTCATATTTTTAATAACCAACCACTAATTAATTATCTTATTAATACTGATTATCGAAAAATCCCAAAAATGTTTATTTTGGATCCTATATCTAACGGAATAGGGTTCAAATTCGTGTAAATGATTGACCAGTTAGTATCAGCTCTCGTTTCCGAGTGCAATGAACATTTGCTTATACGTGGGAGAGCATTTTCACTGCACTCTTATTGAGTGATTTTACGTTGTGGTTGTGGTGGAAACATCCTGGCTGGTTCCATCGAGAAATCTCAATGGGAGTAATTGCAACAGAATTATACTATCAAAATGTTCAGATTAGATTATCTTTTTGTACAAATATTTCTTTGGAGTCTTTGGACATGATTTGTGTTTGAATACTGGAGCCTTACCTTAACGTCTTAACGCGATTCAGTTTAAGCTGAGTTGTATGGAAGCGACTCAGTTTAGGTCGTTAACTGAATCGCGTTAGGACGTGATGGTAAGGCCTCTGGTACCTAGTTTGCACGAAAACAGTTAAGTATACAATACTTTTGATGAATAGTCTACATGTAAGATGTAAGTAGATATCTAAAATAATAGCGTTATATATGTAGAGACTGGCATAACGTACAGCGTAAACCGTGGTTGAAATTCGGAACCACGATTTTCCAAATGTCACGTGATCCCAGCTCTACCAGAAGCATTCTTGGAAATCTAACTAAGGTGAAAATAGGGTTGAAACTTTTAAACGATTTATCTACGCAATTGACGGAACTGTAATTTTAACACTACCCCCCGAAAACAGTAGGTAATGAGTTTGAATTAAATTCGGAACATCTGTCAATTCAAGTGTGTGTCTATTCTAGATTCGAAACGCCGCAATTCCGAATGTTTGTTGGCATTTTCTATTTACGAGTGAAAATTTGTAAAAAACTCGTTTCTGTGTGTTCAATTAATTTTTATTGCATTATTTTAACATCTGTAATCTATAGATATTTTACTAATAGCACTACTTAGTGACAATCTGACAATGCAGGTCATTCACCTACGGTTCCTGAACCCATCATAGAGCACTTAGGGTGGGGGATATCATAGAAATATAATCATGCATACGCTTGTTAACTCCTGTATACAAGAATCGCTGGCCGATGATACGTGTGAAATGAAACCGATATCTTTACAAATATAGTTCAGTTTATTCACAAATAACCCTTGATGGTAACAACAATTTGACGGCAAGTAACGTCGAACAACCGTTTCTGTGCAAAATCTTATTGGCATTCATTAATCACCAGTTATTGTGGGTATATTAGAAAAACCCATCTAATATACCCACAATTACTTAAAACATCTAAGTATTACCAGGAATCTTAAAAATATGAAAAGTATAACCACAAATGGGAAACAGATTTACTGTAATTACCCTAAGTATATAATCAGCTAAAAATACTACTAATAAAGCCATGAGAATGTGTAGGTGGAAATAGCAATACAGTCTAAAATACCCACAACTGTCGTAAATATTCCACGAAAGTTAACAGTCGGCCTTCCTGCTAAGCAACGTCCTCGTGGCTCTATTATCACATTAAGTCTAAAGCAACTCAGTATAATCATTCGACTATCTTAGTTGAGAACTTCATTGATTTTTAACTTTAGTTCATCATCACTAACGTAATGATTTTTATAAAATATAGTAATAATAAAATTCTAAGGATTAATTATATATCTTATAAAAATAAATATGATTCTATCGAATCAATTAGAAAACATATCTGTTTTCTTATACTGTCAAATCTGATTCTATCGAATCATTACTAATTCATTATTTTCAATAATGGGGAATCCTACTGGTTTCCTTATACTTTAAAGTAATATAATGATTCTATCGAATCTTAAGAACAACTTAATAGCTGTTCTACATAATATTCAGTAATGGGAAATCCTGCCCGTTTCCTTATACTGTCTAATGTATATATATCATTCTACCGAATGTTGTTACACTATTCATTTAGCTTAATTTTATGTTTTATCACTCACTATACTCATTGATTTAAATTATCCATTATCATGGGTTATTATTTTGTGCTTAACTCAGATAAAAACACATCGCTATCGCTACTTTCTGTATCTCTGTTAAACACAAGCCAAGGTAACATTTTATCAACAGACACTATACTTTTAAAAGATCGATTATTTTTCCTAGATAAAGGAGTGTCGCAAATCTCATATCGGTCATGATCCAGCACCTGTGTTATACGGTAGGGTCCCTGAAACCGAGGTACCAACTTTCGACTTTGGCCACTGGCAGGTATCTCCCTTTCGACTCTTACTAAGTCTCCCAAGTTAAACTTCACTATCTTTCTATGTCTATCGAATCTTTCCTTCTGCTTCTCCTGATTTTTCTGTATATGATCAGAAACTTCTTCTCGTACTGACTCTAGGTTTGATTTGTCGGAATCATCATTGCCTAAACTCGATCTTAAGAGAGCATCTCCTCTACCAGTTAATTGTAAGCCAAATAGAACCTCCGATGGAGTTTTACCCGTCCCTTGATTTACTGTGTTATTCAGTCCCCACTGTACCTTAGAAACGGTCTCATCCCAAATATTTTCAGGTTTACCGTAATTTGCAGCTGTAAGCGCACCGAGTATAGTTCTATTGTAGCGCTCTACCTACCCGTTTGCTCGCGGTGTTGCAACGGCGTTAAGCACATGCTTTATTCCCAGAGACGCTACAAAGGATTTAAACCGCTTTGAGGTAAAACCACTACCCCTATCAGAAATCACCCTTGTTGGAGGTTTGAACAGATCAAAATATTGCTCAAGGGCTCTAATAGAAGTAGATGCTTTAGTGTTTTTAACCGGCACCAACACGATGAATTTAGTGAAGCTATGATCACAAACAAATACACATTGTTTCTTTTACTTTTAATAAACGGTCTTAAGTGATCGAAGTGTAAGGTTTGGAATGGAGAATCCAATTTGGGGATAGAATGCAGTTCTCCCGCTTTCTTACCCCCTTGACTTTTCGAATAAGCACATTCCAAACAACTCTGTACGTAATTTTTTATAAATCTATTCATCTTAGGCCACCAGTACTGACTTTTTATTTTATGTAACGTCTTGTCGTATCCAAAGTGGCCTATATCATCATGGTTAAACTTTAAAATCTGCCATCTAACCCCTTTGGGAACAACCCAGCGTTCGCCATTTTCTGTTTTACGGTAAAGTAAACCACGTTTTACAATAAAATTAACTTTGATGTCAGGGATGTTATCCAATGAGGAGTCATTTAAGATTTCTATAGTGCGTTTAATCTCAGAATCGTTTTGTTGGACTGTTGTGATCCAATCAACAGTTATTTCTCTGACCTCGCATACTCTGCCATTATATTCTACTACTGCTGTGTCTGAATCAACTGGATTACGGCTAAGCGCATCTACGTGCTGCATACTAGTCCCAGGCCTATACTCCATATCAAAATCATATTCTTGCATGATGTTCCACCAACGGGCCACTCTGGGTATCATATCTCTGTTTTCCAGAGTTGCTCTTAGTGAGTTGCAGTCTGTAATAATTTTAAAATGTAACCCCAGTAAATAGACACGGAAACGCTGTAGAGAACAAACCACGGCTAAGGTTTCTAAATCATAAGACGTAAAATGTTGCTCCTCAGGTGAGGTTTGGCGGCTATAATATGCGACTGCTTTAAAAGGAGTTAGAGTTTTCTCTTTGCAACAATATACCACCCAACCCACTTTTACTCGCGTCCGTGTGTACTTGCGTTTCAAAGGTCGGATTGTAAAATGCTAAGACAGGTCTTTCGACTAGTACTTTACGCAGTGTGTTAAATGCACTCTCCTCGTTTAAGAATGATGTTAATTTTATCAAATGATTTGAGTCAAAGTCAGTATCAACAAACAGATCTTTAAGGTGAATATCATAATTTACCAGAATCATCACTACAAGTCTCAGCCAAGTTGACTTGCAATACGTTGATTGGATGAGAGCGAACTAGTAATGTATCTTTCGGAACTACAAACTTTCTAAAAGGAAACGCCCGGACAGTTATCTGACCCGCACCATTCTCAATACGGCAGTAATCGCGAAATACCTCATATTCTTTACGCGGTTCCTGTCTCAGTTGTTGCTTAATCAAAGCTCGCCAGAATATACAGGTTTAGAATAAACTTCTATCGTACTAACGCCCTGAATTTTAGTATCGTCTTTAGCATAGAGCACTATTTTATCCGGCTTCATACTATTACCAGCAGCAGTGTCAATAATGATCAATACCTTATGTGTTTTTACGAAAGCGATATGACTCTGTTCCGTGTACGTGTGTCCCACAAGTAAAGGTACAGACAAAAACTCATCAGGCACTATAAGAGTAGGGACTTTAGCAGTAACTCCTTCAATAGACATATCCACCATACATTTGCCCACAGGTTTCACTGTACCTTTACCAAAGCCATTGAGGATTGGAAGGTCATCAAAGCTCCAAGTTAAGAATTTATCTGCATCTGATTTCCGCATCATAGTACACTCAGCGCCAAAATCTAGAAAACATGCAAACTCTTTACCATTGACAATAGCAGTTTTATAATATTTAGTATCATTTTCATTAGGACTCTTTACTAAATTAATTGTTTTCTGTTCCGGCATTGGCTGTTTATTGTTTGAATTCCTAGTAAAGCAATATTCAGTTGAGTGTCCTAGTTTGAAACAAGCTTCACATTTCTTTTGCGGTTGCTTGCACTTAAAGCTTGGGTGACCTTCCTCCCCGCAATTATAACATTTTAAAACCTTATTGTCTTTATTACTTTTATTAAACGATTTCGTCTTTGTCGTCGAATCAGAAGCAGAAGTTGGCTTATGGAAGGATCTTTCAGGTCTTTTAATTGATTTCACACTCCGCAAATAAACTAATAATTTATCTGGATCAGTAAATTGTGCAGCTTCTGCTCCTGTTCGCACCGATCGATCGTCAATACCCAGCAATATACAATCAACGGCATCTTTTCCAGACAATCTACATCTGTGTAACAAAATCATTTTATCATAGAAATAATTTTCAAGAGAATCTCCAAACTTAGCTCTTAAGCTCAACATTTCCGTAAGTAATATACCGTAATTTTCAGTGCTGGGAAAAGCGGTTCTTAATTTAACTTGCCACTCTTCCCAGGTATATTTCATACTGGGAAGTGATTGATACCAACGCTGTGCTACTCCACTTAGTTTAGGTAATGCATAATGTAATATTTCAGGTTCAGACCAATTATAAATAACAGCACATTCATTCACTTTGGTAAGCCACATATCGATAGTTTGACTACTTTTGCTTGGATCAAACTCTGGCACTGCGCTGGTAGCAACAGGATATCTTACAGATGGTTTAGAGCTAGCATTTTCAGCCTTCATAATTTTAATAAATTCTTTAAACACATCTGCGACCTCCCGCGACTCCGGGCGATGCCTAGAGGAGCTAAAATCAGTTTGGTTGTTGCTGTTATTTACAGTTCCACTATTCTGAACCTCTCTTACTTGAGTGGGCAACAAATCCATACCTGCTATCTCATTTGAACTGTTATTGTTAGCATTTAATCTGCCTGAGGACTCTGCTCTAGAAAGCCGTGTATGCGATTCATTGCCCCCATTAACCCTCAATTCACGCACATGAGGACTACGCGACCTAGTTTTATGTCGAGATTCCGCAGTTCTCCTGTTGATACTGCGAGATCTCCGACCTCCACTTCGACTACTTCGAACTCGCGCATAATATCTATGATCACTAATCGTCCGCCGACTGCTTCTGCGATGGCTATATGAACGTCGTGTACCTCTGGAACGGCTGCGGGACGATCGCTCCCCGACACGTCGGCAACGCGACCGCGTGCGGTCGCTCCGGTGACTGCAGGGCCGGTAGGAGTCGCGCCGCTGCTGGCTGCGTGACCTCCGGGAGCCCCGACTGCGTTGTTCGTCTAGTGGTCGGCTGCGTCGCCGACTTCGTCTCGGCTGGCCGTCTCTGCCCTCATCAGGCGTTGCCAGTCGTCGCTCGGTGGGTATCTTGTCCATGGCTGAAACCGGCAATTGTATCGGACATGTAATGTTCTAATTACGATTTATTTTTAAACAAGTGGAGCGAATTATCACTTCCAGCAGGGTTAGCATGGTTGCCATTTTATCGCTTATCACGCTTTTTTTTTTATATACTACGACGGTGACAAACAAGCATACGGCCCGCCTGATGGTAAGCGGTCACCGTAGCCTATGGACGCCTGCAACTCCAGGGGTGTTACATGCGCGTTGCCGACCCTTTAAAAACTTACACTCCTTTTTGAAGAACCCCATATTGTAGTCCTTTGGGAAAACAGTGGCAGGGAGCTCATTCCACAGCCGGAGCGTTCGCGGGAGGAAGTTCCTCATAAACCGCACGGTACAAGACCATTTAGGCTCCAGGGTATGCGGGTGAACACCCTGCCGACGGCGAGCGGTGCGGTGGTAGCTATGCGTCACTTTCGCACATACATACTGTTAGAACGTGACAGCAACGTCGGTAAACGACAAAAACCCGACCATCATAGACTAGCTGCTAGCTGTTATCAACAAATTCAATTAAGCTATTGTATAGGCATGTTTATAGATACCTTGAGCTATTACAACTGCCTTATTAACATAATTAATAAGATACATAACTAATATACCCAACGTTTCACTATAAACAAAAGGATAACATTTGTTTCTTTATATTATTTGTAACTATATGCAGTACTAATTAATACACATTACTAAACTAACGTTATTTTACTAAAATTAATTGTAGTAAGTATCTAAGATTTTTTTCCGCTGAATTCAAGTAAAAAATGTTTTTGTGTTCGTTGCTTGAGTGTTAAGCTTAAGTTAGGTAAACACTAAAAGTTTTCCAATAAATTTCTACCGCTATCCATATCGTACCGTATTATAATATTTATAATTAAGCCATTACAATGTCAAAATACTCAATCACTATGTAAATACCTACATACTTATTTCGCAATTGTATCCCCGATTATTTAACCCATTAAAATATTGACAGTGTATCAATTATATTATTTATATTCCTTTAAAATATTTGTGCGCTCATTACCTTATAATACCTACTGTACACATAAACCTTTGCTTAGATCTGTTCGCAACTCAAAGCAAAAGCTGCTGCAGCCGGTCGGCAACAGGCGGTCCGCGTCAATTTAGTTTACCTACTATATGTGGCCCTTGGCCGGTCAAAGGTTGCCGACACTTGGCTTAGCTAACTGCACGTAAGGAAAGAAGCGCAAAAAAAATTAATTATAATGTACCTTTTCATGTGAGCTCGTCTTACATCCCACCTTCTGAAGCTGTTAACTCCTGTATACAAGAATCGCTGGCCGATGATACGTGTGAAATGAAACCGATATCTTTACAAATATAGTTCAGTTTATTCACAAATAACCCTTGATGGTAACAACAATTTGACGGCAAGTAACGTCGAACAACCGTTTCTGTGCAAAATCTTATTGGCATTCATTAATCACCAGTTATTGTGGGTATATTAGAAAAACCCATCTAATATACCCACAATTACTTAAAACATCTAAGTATTACCAGGAATCTTAAAAATATGAAAAGTATAACCACAAATGGGAAACAGATTTACTGTAATTACCCTAAGTATATAATCAGCTAAAAATACTACTAATAAAGCCATGAGAATGTGTAGGTGGAAATAGCAATACAGTCTAAAATACCCACAACTGTCGTAAATATTCCACGAAAGTTAACACGCTTTACCCTTATTAATGTACTTTTTATAATATTTAATAGTATTTCCTTTAACCCCAGAAATGCGCGGAAAATTGTCAACTAAACGCGTGTTTCAGTATGAAATTTGACAGTTAACTCCGGGTTAATTTGGCTAACCTAGGTTAGTGCAAGTGGCACTAACTGTTCTAGTATTGCAACAATACCGTCAAACGCGATATGATTAGGCAATTGTCTCGTTTCGTCCAACCCGCACATCTGATAAAGGAAGACAAAAGACGAATCAAAACTTAGGTAACAGTTTATTGTTGCCGACATAACAAAACAATGGACAGACAATCGCCTCTGTTGTATGTACGATGAGAACAAACAGTGTTATAGCGGTTCGATTAAATAGCGATTACTTGCTCCAATTAATTCTATGATACTTTACTATTAATGAATACTATGATACTTTTATTTTTTATGTGTAAGTATGTATGTTTATGTATTTTTTTGTATATAAGTATGTGTATGACTTCCCTTTTATATAATTTTTTGTTATATTAATAAGTACACAGTTTTGATTTACCGATACATTCTTTGGATTTCCATGTTTATTGCCTCCTCTACCCAAAGGTTGTCCGGAAGAGATCGCTTCTTAGCGATAAGACCACCTGTTGTCTACCAGTGTTTATATTATAGTGTTTATTTATTTTTTCCTGCTTTGTGAACAATAAAGAGTATTTATTTTTTGTATTTGTATACTTTTTGTGTGTAGTTTTGAAAAAAAAACCAGTTTTTATATTGATATAATTTGTTTACCGTAGAAGAGAACAATTTCGTCGAATTTCGCGATAAACATAGAAAATTACAGATATATCACTAATGACCCAGTAACGTGATTAAAAATGAACGACGTGTGAAAAGTTACAGAGTATTTATTATACAGGATGAGTCAGAAGACGTCAGCAGGACCTACCTTACCCTACACATACAGTTGATGTTAATGAATCGTTCACCATATGATTAAATTAAAACAACTCTCTTGTTCCTCTTTATTAACTTTTTGCTTAGTACAGTCTTGATTGTCTGCATCCATGATCATCTTACAACAGCTAATTAATAATGATAAAACCTCTTTAACCGTAATGACAACACCTTGATTATAAATAAAATGAATTGTCACATCATAACAATGTCAAGTGAGATACGATATTTCAAAAGTTACCACTGTTGACACAAGCTTATTTGTAGAGTGACCATGCAATTGGCAATAAAATTATAACATGATTGTTTTTATTATTTAAAATAAATAGTGGTAATCTCCTTAAGTCTTCTGTGCAAAAATAGCTTATCATTTACTCAAACCATTAAGTTAAGCTGCTCTCGTCTTATAAATCATCCTGTATGCATCTTATCTAACACGAATCTCTGATAATATATATTATACCACTTATATTTGTTTTTTGTTTCAGGTAATTTCTATGCCATGCCATTTTAATGACGATCGGAAGTAGAGTTGAAAAGGGTTCCTGATTACGTCTCAAAGTGGTGTATAAGGTAAATAAATTACATAATTTACCTAATTGGAGAGATTAAAGGCATCAAAAGACGTCACACTAGAATGGAGGAGTATACTTAAGTACTGTAACGATAGCTATCTAGAAACGATTGTGGTAACGCACATTAGATTAGAGAAAGTTTGAAAGTACACTGATGCGATCATCTTCGTTGTGTCGGAAAATACACCGCGTATTGCTGAAGAATTATAGGTTTTACTAGGTTGTCTTATAAGAGGGCAAGACATAAGTCGGCCATATAATTTCGGGCTTATCCGCCAGATCTTTTCATCAATGTATGGTAAATCTAGCTGTCTGGCGGATACCTACAACGGATTGCCCGAACGTATACGGTCGGCTATTGGAATAAAATTGATTAACCATGTGAGATTAAAACGGCAGAAAATTTAATAGATTGCTTTTATGCCCTGATCGAATTTATAAAATCTTAACTTTACATAAATTTGGTATATTGTGTTGAAACAGTTCGTAGTTCATCTTAAGTGTCTCTATCATGAGTTTCTAGATTTTCGACACGTTATCTACAGTTGCATCTCGCTTCCACCCGGTAGTGCGAGCAAGATGTACTGACAGTACGTTGACGTACATGCTAGCGACTATAGATTTCTACAGTAAATTTCAAACTCATGGTAAGCACAAAGCGCACCAATACCAATAAGCGCAAACACGGAGAAAAAAAAAAGCGTGACAACAAAATTTTATTACCTGTTACAAAAAAAAAAAATTTACTCGTTACAAGATAATTGTCATCATCATCCAAAGCTCTACAGCCCGTGGTGGGCCTTGGCCTGGTCGAGTAACATTTTCCATTCTCGTCTATTCATGGCTTTTTCTTTCCAGCGTCTTGAGATGCTTATGGACGCCGTCCAACCACCGGAGCTTAGTTCTTCCTTTACCACGGGATCCATCTGGTTTACCAAGCAGTAATTTTAGGGGGGCTCTGTGTTCCTCCATCCGCATTACGTGTCCGGCCCAGCGTAGGCAGCCTATCTTTATGATCTTAGTGACGTTTGGTGGAACCAAACGTCACAAGATAATTGTGCTCTTTATTATATTCTAAAATTAGCAGCAACAGGTATTAATAATTAAAAAAATATGTTCTTTACATATGTAAACGATATGATAGGTACAACAATCAATCTGGTAAAGGGAACTAGATTTTTTTTCCACGTGTACCGTTCCAATACATAGTCAATTTTATTTTTAAAATTCGAACGGGTATCCTGGAGATCCGTATCCGAAAACTGTTATTCTTTAATTGTAATAGGTAAAAGATACTACTCACTAAAATATTTTAGTAATTTAATGACTCAAAAGAATATAAACTATTCTCCAACAGCTGAAAGTTGTATCTTCTTTGTTAAACTTCGGGAGATCTAGCGAATATACTCATTTATTCGTAATAAATTATAGATAACATGTCAATATATTAATTAAAAAAAACGTAGTAAAAATGTACATAGTTACACACATAGGTAAATACGCCCAATAAAAATACCACCCTCCCAACAACCGCTGTTAGATAAAAAGTAAACAAATAACGTGATTGCTCGTTTGAAGTATTGGATAAACATCAAACAAACAAGCCTAGTTTATCAAAGAAAACGTCTGTCATTAAATCTGGCCTATTAGGGTCACTACACTAAAATCCTTGTCAATTAAGACTTAACGGCAGTCCATGATTGGTAGTTAAATAACTACTTAAACTACCCAACCAACAAAATTTGTACTTACAAATGTCCTAAGACCACTTTTTTTTATTCTTGTAATGTGTAACAACCGCTGTAAGTACCGATTTTGGCGCACTTCATAAGATAATTTTCACTTACAGTCAACTTACATCGTTCTTATTGCAGACTACTCAACACTTACAATAATCCAATAACTTAGGTACAATAGTCTTATAATCGTGTAAGGGCAATAACACTTACAGTGCTCTTACGACTGCTCTTATAAAAGTTACACTTACAATACCAGTCGTAAGAACACTGTGTGATTCCCCTTATATTGCTCTCTGCAAGTTCGTTGTAAGAGTATTTATCACACGTCCGCAAAAATAGTGTAGTGCGAGCGCTGCTGTATAAAAAAACTGAGAGAAAGCAAATAACACAAGAAGGTTCTGTAAATACGTTTGGACCTTGATGCGCACAGACAAAGTCCTTGGTCCAAGCTTTGGCGCAACGTTTGAGGGATAGGGGCTGTGACCCCCGTTCCGGTTCTTACTTGGTCCAACAAACTTCGCTTGCCGTGCATCGTGGCAAGTGCGGCAACGCAGCATGACAAGGCATTCGACACTTTGGACCAGGTGAATAAAGTGAATATAATACAGCTATTTTGATTGGACTAACTGTACTAGACAGATTTTGTTTACATATGCTATTAAATCACGAGATTTATTGAAGTAATAAGTTATGAGTAATCGCCGTACCTAACGTTAATTTATATTTCAGTAGATTTCAATTTACTTGTTAGACTGGTCCTGCTACGTAAAGACAGTTTGTATATTGTGAGCTTTTGTCTTTCACTTTCAAAATGCAGTTTAGTCATATTCCTTATTAAATTAACGACCCATTTCGTACTCAACAACTAGCATTAATTTTACTCATTATGACTTTCGTGTTGAAAGTTGAAAAAGAACATTCTTACATCGCCGAATGTGTTGGTATCAACTACAAACGCTCTACATGACGATTGTCAACCCTAACGAATAAGGGATAAGACTTTTAACTGTTTAACAAGTTTGGTGATCAGATTATCAGTTGCGTTTTACGTAGTCTTTGTTCAATACAGGGAAATATGAAAAATGTGTCGGCTTTTATGACAGCAATCTGCACTCGAGGAATGATATGAGGAACCGACAACAACAATGTGAATCACGTCTTCTAATTGCTACGAATGTGAGGACAGCCATCTTTAATTAAGGCCGAGAACATGGAGTTTGACGCAGCGTAAACGCAGTAACGTGTATTGTTTGGGTTTATTGCACTTATGACTATAGTTTTGGTCTCACAGTTACATCAATAAACCTGTAAGGTAAAAGTACTAGTATTCGACATGAGCACTTAATGTCTAAGTGGTTTGGTTTCAATTCGAATATAGAAAAACCTTTGTTGTTCAAATTAAACCTATATAACATTGTCATAAAGTGCCCATGTCTAATATAGGGCAGCGTCGAGCACTGGTACTTCTATCTTACTGTGGGTCATTTTATATGTTTGTAACCTATAATGAAAAATCACATTTTAGTAACTCGCTGGAGTCAGGCCGCGTTATGTCTTCTAAGCAAATTAGTCCGACTCTATCCCTGGACAAATTCCCGACATCGTTAATTTAAAAAACAAAAAATCTACCTAAGCTCCTCCCACTCTGTTTGGTCATTGGTTACCGGGCCCCCTGTATATAAATAGCTATCAATGGGACAACAAGGTCTGCTCTCAATGCAACATTGTGTTATGTTGTAAAAGGAGATTGTTGAGGTCAATTGCAGCAAATGAATGCAACAGACTCTTTCCGTTGTATATTCCCTTGACTTTATGGTTAAACATGTTGATAATGTGACCTAGTCCTTTGATCCTCTACTTAGTAGTAATCAATTAGGTAAATTACATTGCTCTGTCGCCTCGCGACTTTTTACAACAACGGACTACGGAGTTGTACGGCTAATGTCATTTAAAGAGATATATATTGGGTAATGGCGTTAGGTATAGGTTGGGTAAATCACTAGTAACTGGCCAGGGCCACTCTCCAATGACTGACCACCTTATACCAAAAAATTACTTTGTTCATGGGTGCTCATAATTTATATTAGTAGGTATAACGTGGCCATTCAAGTAATTGACATTTTACACTAAAATGTGTTTTTGTTATTGGAAATGGCCAGTAACTGACGATTTACCCTATATCGAAAAAATTGGATAAACCTTGCTGGATAATTTTTGATTTAGTGAATTCTGGAGTCTCTGGTGATCGTCAATAGCGCCTGTTGTTAGAAACTTTTGGAGTTACACTCATGTAGCAGGCAATCGCCATAATTTTACGGTAAAACTGATTGTATCACTGCTCTCTGTAACACATATTACGTATACAGACGTATACACGAATTAGGTAAAACGGAGATCATCTTTGATATGGTTAAACAATGTTGAGAGAATCACACGCTTACCATTTCATGAGAAAATGTGTAGTGGTGAAATTAGAATGGAGTATAACATTGTGAAAACAACTACCGCTTGACAGTTACCGTTTTAGTAATAGTTTTGTTAATCTTATTTGGGAACTCACTAGAGCAGATTGTATTTCGTCCATCATCATCGTAATTTCAATCGAAAGACATATTCTGTTGGACAAAGGCCTCTTCCTGATATAATTAATATAAACAGGTTGTAACAAAAATACTGGTGATCAGTTTAAGGGGGATCAGTATCGTGGTCTGAATAGAAACGGATGACCAGCATTTTTGTTACGTCCTGTACCTATATTGCATAATATTCGTGCAATGCAAATGCAAAGAACCGAAATCCGGATGGTGATCTCGGCTCATTGCAATTCTGAACGTTGGAATGCTTTCTTCGCTGCGTCTTCTGGTGCGAGTTCGCTAGTCGAGTAACTTTTTGACCCTTTTAATTTCTAGTGACATTTATTTTGACGAAGTCTACGAACAATGCCACTGCCGAGAATTCCGTACCAGGGATAATAGGTTTCTTATACTCGTACAGATATGATTTCGCGCTAACGCGATATTATTTCTGTGGTTATACTAAGTAAAATAAGTTTTTATCAGCAATGCGGAGTAAACGAAGGTCGGGGGTTCAAACCTCGGCTCGTAACAATGAGTTTTTAACAATCGCTCTTCGATGAAGGAAAAAGTGTGAGGAAACCGGACTAGGTAATCCCAGTAAGGCAAAGTTTACCCTCTAGGTTAAAAGGTCAGATGGTTTCGCTTTCCTAAAATCTAGCGCCTACATCTAAACTTGCGACTAGTTAAGTAGTTACCAAAGCGTAAGCATAAGCTTTCATTTATTTTTATTAGCATAAAAATGCTAGGACGGTCGGTGTTCTGTTATCACATCGATGCGATTTCCATATGCGGCAACGTTGGTCACCACCAACGGATTGGATTGGAGGGGTTGATCCGAAAGAAGTGAAGGTTGATATGTCTGAAGGTCCTCTTAAAACAATTCAAATTCTTGATCATTTCTGCTAGCGACCGTGAAAACTCGGCACCAGCTTTCACGGACACATTACGGTACCTCATGTAGGTGGCGCATGTGGTGTGTAACTATGATAATGCAATGATTACGATTCCTGATATTGGACTGACCCTTATAGGACGGCTTGCGGCGCCCCCCTGACATACTAACAGACTAAATTTAGATGTGACTCTACGCGCTAGGATGTATTATTAGAACGAGAGACCAGGATATAATATATGGTCGATCTAGCGGCTACACGAGGTTTATCATGATCACGTATACTCGTAAATAAACAAAGACAACATACTTAGGTCTTATGAAGAAAAAATATCTAGACGGACTAGGACTGCGGTGTATGGAGTTCATGTTTTGGTTGGCACTTATTGAGATGGAGACGTTGATAGGGTTCAATGATCGGTTGTCTACCGAGAGACTGTATGCTTGTTTGCCACCGCAGTAATGTTTTCTTTAACAACGTTTGAATGCTGACGAATATTTTGCACCATCAACCTCTGGATACCCACGTACACTTTCATAATACTTTAGCTATGTGTACTATGTTTTAATTAAGTATATGGTATAATTTAAACATATACTAAATATGCAGGTATGTACGAATATACGAGTAGAAGGTCTAGATCAAGTGTCCGTGTACGCACAAATATGATCACATGATTTTTGAACGAGTCCTAATAAGTGGGGGTGATATTTTTTTTCCTGGCAACATTATTTTCGTCCCTAAGGTGTGTCGCCGCGTGTAAGTACGAGCGTATCAATTCGTAGTGTGACGTTAGGAGGTCTCTAGGCCTAATACATCTATGATGTAGGTATTATTTTTGAAATTATTCGTTATTTTCACTAAAAATTGCTATGTCAGCTTGAAAATGGATGCTGGCCTAATTACAGATGTAGTGCATAATTATTTTCCTCTCGTATTTTCACGGAAACGCCCGAACGTGTCGTGCTATTTCAGTCAGTGTCAGTACTAAAAGTACCGAGGTTGATTGAAGTAGCATGACAAACACGAATGGTTCCGAGGGTAAACAATTATTCACTACATATGTAACACTTTTCTCTATCGCAACGCAAAGAGAAGTGTAGTTTGAAAGTGTCTAGAAACCCGGCAGTTTTCCTAATCAGTAATAGAATTTTACGACAAGTAAACAACTCGGTAATGGTTATGTCGCGCGTTTATGGAACGCGACAGTGTTTTCAAATCAACGTTCAACACTAGGAGTTGTTTGAGGCAAATTCGATGTGTGTTAACGATAGGTCGTGACATTTCTGAAGGCCTAGTATAAAAATTGTACGACATTAACTCCTCGACCGCGTTAGCGTATCGGGAGTTCAAATTATGTTTGCCGTTTATTTAAATCATCCGGCAACTTTCATATTTTGACCCCTCGATACGCTAACGCGGTCGAGGAGTTAATGTCGTACAACTTTTATACTAGGCCTTCTGGGCAGTTTGAAATTTGATGTCAACAGTAAGGTGCGACTGTGGGTGTGGAAATATTGTAGTATGGCTGGGCTGTCATGTCACCAGACCAGATTGACGATATTCTGCATCAAAGGGTTTTGCGTAGAGCAGCCGCCGCGGCCAGACGCATGACTCATGAATAAGGGACACGGACTGTTCCGAAACATGTCGAACTATTTTCGACTTTATTGATGAGAGTAACCCGATACAAGTATTTTAAAGGGCTTTGATTTTCTATTCAATAAGTTAAAAAGGGACCAATTAAAAATTACATTCGTAAAGTACGACAAGTAAGACCGATAAAAGCAAGCCAGGAGTTTAAAATTGGTATTGTTAACGCAAAATTTCATTTAGGTCCACTCAAAGGTAATTTTAGAACAGTGACACATGCTAATATTTTTAGTCTATCTACGCACAGAATGTAGACTATTTAAAACTACTCATACAATGTCATTTACTACGTTTTTGCGGGATTGTAACCTTGAAAACCGTAAAGATAGTTAGCGCTAGAACACTTAATTGTTTTACGGTTTAAACTTGTTTGAAGTTTAGTGGTAAATAGACCTTATATTTTGCTTCAATTAAGTATCCGTTTTATAGAATGCTACAATAATATAAGTCAGGTAAAATACATGTAGGTAGGTACCTATGTACAAAAAACGAAAAACGAAAGAATGCACGGAAGTACATCATTTAATAGTAATTTTAAATACAACATTTAAATGCTTATTTTTAGCAATCAGGATTATAAAAAAAGCAGTCGCACAAATTAATATTTAATTAGAACTATTTTGGTCGATATTGCAAATTTAATAATGTCGCACGCAAGTCGCACGTTATTTGGTATCGAACGATATGGAAATTGGGGCCAACTCTTGTTTGTTTCTGAATTTTAATATATGTCAAAAATGTAATGTCAGAATGTTTTCATTCATTAGAGTTGTATTGGCGGTCGAAATATATGCGGTTTTAACGCATCATGGAGAGCTCATGCTATGTGTGTATACATATAAAGTAGTGTATGTAATTGTAAATAATTAGGCATTAAAACACTCGTGTGAAGTTATGAAATAAACCCAAACTCGAGTTTTAATGCCTTCCATGATATATAACCACATACACTACTATTTTATACGTCGAATCATTTAAACTACTGGATGGATTTTAATGATTGAATGTAACAATCATAACCAAGCATTGCTATTAAATTGTCGACTCGTTACTGCATTTAGTTTCACTTTCCAAACATCGTCAATTACTTTATCACGTTATTGAAACAAAACCTTATTGACGTATGAATTACAGTTGCTTTTCTAATACGCTGGACAAAATTAGCAGGTTGAAGTCGATGTTGCCGACATGTGGTTTCGCCATTTTCTTGGAATAGGAAGCAGTGTTTGTTCTGTATGTCAATCAATAATGTGAGCTAAATAACTTTATTTGTGATGCAGTAGCAAAATGATTTCGACACCTTTGTGAACTAGTTAAGCACGAGTTACCTAACCTAACTGAGTAAACTCCGCCTAAATATCGTCGCTTATTAGAAGTCAATAAAACTACTGTTTTGACCACTTTAGGGGTTGAATTGCAAAATATCCTAGTGGTTAAAATTGGAGAGGTGTATGCCCAACAGTGGGCGAATAGACGCTGAAGAAGAAAAAGAAGAACTAGTGGTTCGCCCGGAAAGTGAATTCGTAAACCCTATATTTCTTTAGCAACCCCATAACCGATTTCGCTAACGTTCGAACTTAAAACAATCTATTTAACTTATCTAACTATATGCTAAGTTACATGACGAACCGATCAACGATTCTCCAGTTATCGTCCAACAAACATACAAGAATACATACAAACATATAAACGCCGGATTATTCCAGTAGACTCGGAGAACTTCACTCGCTCGATCAAAAATATGCGTTCCAAATGTCAAAGCTCTGCTCTGCAGTTCGGTCTTCAACGGTTAAGGCAAAGCGATTGTCTGTTTGTAGATGTATGAATTTATTATCTGACTTAATTTGAATTTTTGTATTTTTTCCATTACTAAAGCGGCCAACACGCCTACCACGAACATCGAAAATTGGCATTGACGGGAAAACTTCTTTGTCACTCCAATATGCAAGTGTGACAGAGATGGAGATACAAATCCGCAATCGTTCGATTTTCATGGTATTAGCCCTGGGAAGTGGTTCGACCCGAACGTGAACTCGCGACCCCTATATCTCGGCAACCCCTCAACCAATTAGACTCATATACGAACTTGAAAATAATATTTATCTTATTTTACTACCTGTCAAATTTCACAACGATCTGATCAACGATCGATTGAGTTATAGTCGAACAAACAAATATACATACAAATGACGGATTGTCCATGGAGGCTGAGAGAACTTACTCGCTTCGCTCGCTTGTTCTATAATACAATTATTTTCGGTGCTCTTGGTATTTTTAACAAACATTAGTTAGGTTAGGAGTGGAATGACCTTGTGATGATCTTAAGGCCACTTGCACCACCCGAAGTTAGGCACATAACCCGGAGTTAAGCGTTATTGTGTATGGAATTTGAAACTCCGTTTTAGCGGCTTGCAAGTGGGCTTTAGAGTAACGAGGGGTAGTAATCGTTTTTTAACATCAATTCAATCAATTTCACAATTTTTTCTGCGCTCTCTATGAATGTGAGTTTGATTACTCGTATTTTAATAGACAAAAGTTCCAAGATGTTTGTTTCTGTTCTGTATCTTTAACAAAGTGTGGAATGTCAAATTCCAACGGTCTGGAAAATAAAGAGTTAATAGACGAAGAAAAGCGAAGGGCCACACATCAGTATCGTGTCGGTTAACCTAGTTCCCGCTAAATTATGGCCGATCTAAGATAAAAGGATTAGTCGTTGACGGTATTTTATCGTAAACAAATGTGACTCCATGTGTGCTTTCATTATCATTAAGAAGGTGACATAAAATGGTGCTGTGGACTTTTAGAAGTTAACAAGACCACGTATATCTCATTATAATCAGTTTGGTTTTGACTGTCGACCGTTGGCAGGTTATTACTGTCTTACTCTTAAGAGGGCTTCCTACCCTCCAGTCACCTCAATGGGCTGATTGACTGATAAACCATTCTATTTCTTTATACTCCACCATAAGATTGTTGTCCTATTAATTCCCCACCACATTCGCTGAAAAACAGACAAAAAAGCGCCCTTGGAAACTTGACAATATACTTACATTACAGCCCATTTATTCAACAAAGTAAACATTATAATTTTATAATTAATATTAATTGGAACATTAAGGTACAGACACAAACCCCAACTTTGCTTGCTTTAACTGCCCGATCCACCCCTATTCTGAGTAGGTGACCGAGCCAGCGAAGTCTGTGGGATTTAGTTTCGTCGATAATATTAGGCTCAGCCACCAACTCTTCGAGCTCAACATATAAACTTTAAATTTTAACGTGACTTTGTAAATTGCCTAGTCTAATCGCGCTTTTAAATGAAAAAAAGTCAATTGGCCTGGCTCCTTGTTATTTTTATTGGTATGTATCTATTCAGTCGTAGCGTATTACACGTTACTGCCATAAACAAACAGTGTCCAACTTCCGAGTCCGTCCAACAATACGGCCACTGGAGTCCAAGCCAACGGTATCCATGCATGGTTAATAACTTATTCCAGCGGCTATGCACCGCGCGCTCCGTGCCCGTTAGCCTACTCACCTGTTGAATAGGCTTAGTAAAGATCTTAAGCGACTGAGGAGTCACACCCGTGATAATGGCGCCAAAAACAAAGTTCTGCTTTTTCAATCCAATGCTAATGTGTAACTTAAATTTTGCGTCGAATTCATCGTCCACGCAACTCTCTTTAGACACTTGAAAAATTACATTAACCATTTGAGATTTACCGCTACGAATCTGCATATTTTCCCATCCCTAAAAAACTTGTTTTAGAAAATCCATATATACTTCAACTACAAACACACTTACAGCGTGCAAGCATACATGCAGCGTTTAAAACAAACACGACTGCAACTGGAACATATGACTGTATGCTTCTGTAAAGCCGCTAATGGTAACGACCGGCAGTCATCAACGTAATGCACATTGAGAAGCCACATTCATGACACGGTGGACGTCCCCGTCAGATTAAATTGATGATTCAGTTGAAAACTGACACTTATTTAACTTACCGTTGGTCGCAGTTGACATGCACGAAGCCACGAACTTTTATGGTGAAGCTTAAAATTAATTGAACTCGCCTAAGAAGAACTTGGCATTGAAAATCTGTTGTTGACTCGAGGTTTATAACTGCTTTTTGCCATTTATATACGAGTAGGTACCTCGTTTTTAAGGATTATAAAAATAACGGTTGTTGGTACGCCCAACTTTAAAATATATATTATATACTTTATATTTTGTTTATTATGTCAGTGTCCGTTTATCGACAACTGCTGAGCATTGAAATATGCTGAAGAAACTAAGAAGAAACCAAGACTAACTACTATAGTCAGTTTTATTATCGTTTTCCTCGAAATCGCACGACGACAAACGCATGATTTTTCTAATCTAAATTAAAGAGGTATAATTTACCGGTTCACTTGATGACCGTATACATGATATTTATGCAATAAATTGTCTGCCGGTTTACCCATTGGGCACTTAATTTGTGTTGGCAAATGATGCATTTCCTAATTCGTAAAAAGGGCTAACAATGGCCTGAATAGGACGGTGCTACAACGCCGCACAGGGTTGCCAGGATATTCCACAAATACCAATTCACTCAATCACCTATCAGAAAAAAGGTTTCCCGTCATAGCTGTCAAACTAACAGGACCGAAGGAGACACGCTTTGATACCCAAATGAATAGGAGATTTACTGCATTTTAAGATATCAAGGTTGATCCCCTCTCGGGAACTTTGTTAGTTACAATGTTGCCAGCAAGAAAATGGTTAAGATGATTTCACGAATTTTTTGATATGCGTGCAACAAGATAGCCGAAGACGGCTCATAAATAATATAATAAAACAGTCTTTAATAAAGCTACGCAGTTCTACTACCATCATTTTTTTCCCTATAAGCTCACCAATGTCACTTTATTAGAGGGCATACCGTGACCAAACGAAGTGTTGCCTCTTTGTTGGACTTGCGCATGAAATAAAAAGTGTGACAGAGACGCAAAACTAATGTGATCCGCAGTGGGTCTGTCCACCGTCCAGCTTACGCCACCAGCCCTGCGATGTGCTAATTTGTCTCTTCACCACTCAAACGGCACCAATTGGTGCCCACGCGCCGCCTGCGCGCGCGCTGACCCTCTGCCCGCCCATTCACCGAATTACTATTGAGACATCATCCGCGATTATTTCCTACATCACTCTGCCTACGTTGTTAACGTATGCAGTACAGTATGGGAGATGCGGAGAGCGCTATTTGGTGGTTCAACGTCTGAACAGCGAAGGTTTTTAAATCTCACATTCAGTTTGTGGAATAAGTACCTAACATTCCCATGAACAATGTTCCTTAAGTCACTGCAGAAACAAAAACAGGAAAAGGAGCATTCCACGGAATTGTCTACCGCGTGTCCCGTACGAACATGAATTTTATGAAGATTGTAAGTTTTGGAGTTTCTTTCTTGCGGCATTGGCGTAAAAAAACACTCAGAGAACTAATTATCGAGTTAAAACGTAGAACATAATTATTTAACTAACAAAAAAAAAGTGTTTGTACGGGACTAACGGGACAGCCCCGTGGAATGCTCCAAAACTTCTTAGCGCCATTTGCGCCACCTGGGGTTAGCTAAGTAACCCAGAGTTAAGTATGGAGTTTGACAGCTAACGTCAGGTTAGTCTGCTAGCCCAGGTTGGTGCCATTGGCCCCTAATGGATTCACAGCACAGTCTCTCAACTGACCAAGTGACATAGTACATACAAGTTTTTGGTTAAGTTTCGGGCTAAGGCGATCTCGATGACAATCCTTTAGTGGCGGGGCGTTCATAGAACTCGATTCCTCCCGGCTTCCATTGCGTGAACCAAGCTAGCACATTTTTTCTTGCCCAAATAACATTTAGACGCTCTGCCACTGCAATCCTTATCCCTTTTTTTCACCTTGCTTGTATTTTGAAGGTGAAAAGATCTCAGTTGACGGATGGCGGATTCTCATGTTTAATACATGCGCTCAAATAATCTGATAACATAGTAAGGAATGCTATAAAAACAGTACGGATTAAATTCAACCCATCTCAAATGAAAGAACATGCATAAACTTACGGCTACCGCGTTACAACATTAATTAGCTACCAACAGTTAGAATTTAATTCATGTACTACTTTAACAATGTGACAATGTATAGGTACTTTAATTTAGATATACACATGCACAAAAAGCAACCTTTTTGAATAACAATTTTGACTCAAACCCTTAAGCAGAGTAACTGCTGTAAATTCTCGCACGCATGACGCGATCTTAATCATATTGAAATGAAAACTTCTATTTACTAACACATTACCTATTAGTTGACGTGTGATTGTTTTCTAATTCTTTTGCGTTTCGATTGGTTATTTATGATGTTACATAATGATTTCATAAAGATATGATGGTTTGATAAAGTTTGCTACTAAAATTAATTATTCTGTGATTTAATGGCATAAATTTTGGACAAAGAGAAATGGACAAAGAAGATTATCAAAAGTGACTTTAACCTTTGGTATGTTTAGGAGCAGATCTGCTCCTTAATACTTGAACCTTGATTTAAAGTGTCAAGGTCAATTATTTAATAGCAAATATTTGCCAGGCGCATTCGAAAGCCTAATTCCAAATTTTCAAACTCGCATTCGCGCGTGCGTGTAATAAAATAAGCGTCTTTTGGAATTGTATTTTAAAAAACCGGCCAAGTGCGAGTTGAACTCGCGCACATTAGCCTATAAAAAAGCAAAAAAATCACGTTCGTTGTATGGGAGCCCCCTTAAATATTTAAAATAGAAATTTAGCGGCATCATCTGTGAGAGACGGACAGCGAAGTCTTAATAATAAAAAAAAAAATATAGGTTCCCGTTTTACTCTTTGGGTACGGAACCTTCAAAACGCCATTCACGTGATCTTTGGAATTATAAAAACCCACATAATTAAATGTTCCGACATCGTAATTTTTTCAGCAAATTCGGTGCAGCATTGTAGCGTTCAGCGTCTGTAATGTAAATATCTATGCCCTACAGCTGTGGTAGTTTTATAATTAATAAAAGTAATATGAACCTTAATTGATCATCTCTCAAATGTTTATAGAAATTCCTTTATTTCTAATACGCTTTTATTTTAAATTTAAGATCAATGTGAATATAAATATCATATCGGGAACACCCGCGACTCGCGTTCGTCCCGAAAGCCATCAAACCACCATGACGGCTCGGTCCATTACAAAAAGTATAAATCCGTTTAGTGGTTGATATTAAATTGTTTACGGTATATTTGCTTTGTATGGCGCATTTAGTGTGGCGCGGAAATGGGCGGCTACTGGTCGATGGACCGTGGAGACAGGACTGTATTCAGACATGAACATTCTATACCAATTTATCTTTTTCATTGCTATTTTATCTCCAGCCAGCGTTGGCATTCACTTTACTTGATCGCATTATTATCACTTTGACTGCGTACCTACGCCATGACACTCATTATCGTTCTTAGATCTATGGGCAGTAGTTTTCCGTACTCAAGTTGGCGAGGATGTCTCTGAAATAGTTTTTTGTTTTTTCGTCTGTTAATGCAGCTCATGACAACTTTATGGATTTTTGGGTAAATTACATAGAAGATAAGTGCATGTGCGTTTCACTTTTATCGAATTATCTTTAGGTAATTCCAGAAAATGTCAGTAGCTATTTATTAGTCACGTATCCTACTACGCAGAGAGCGCATGAACAAAACAAAGCCAATGCAATTTCGATGTTATTTTAGATACCCAACGTAAGTGCATTAACATAATAAGGCCCTACAGTGAACGGGCTTTGACTTTCTACATTACTTAACGACTTAAGTACGCTGACACAAGTGAGCACATATACTGTTTTGGTTTTACGGTATTCGGTTTCAGTGGACGTCAATGGGAAGAATGCAGACTTTGTATTGAATTAATAAAGTCGTCTATCAATAGAGTACCGTTTCTGCTTTCATTGAATGGGGTTAGGTTTCGTTCAATATGTAGTCTATACAGATTACGTATCTATCTAATCTCATTTTTGTTTTTTTTATTGGTATAGTATTGTAACAACTATTTATTTTTTAATTGAGGTTAATTTCGATATAAACCTTTCTACAGAAAGATTTATATCAACTTTGTCATCAAATCCAGTAAATATGCTAATAATATTTTATATACCTACCCGAAAGGAATAGAAAATAACAATAAAAAGAAAACAACTTACTTAGCCGTGTTTGCCTCGAGCGGCATAATGCCAAAGCAAAACCCATGTTCATAATTTTGCAAGAAATAGCTGATAAAATTAAAATTGAATTAAATACAATTATCTTGGAAAGTCAGTGATTTTTTATATTATAGTTTCCTTCTGTGTGACGCACATTCAGTGTAACCTGTATATCATAAATCTTCATACACCTTTGTCCTGCACCACGTTCACACAAGATAAACCTAAGCGGCCGATAATTGTTCAAATTGTACGTGTTACATATCTTCGCGCGTTAACAGGTGTGCGTGCTTATTACGTGGCCTGCGTGGTAATGTTGTCATCGATTTCACCAACGATGGGGCTACTCTTTTTTGTCCTAAAGAGCTACGATTTTGAGTAGAAACCACATAAAATTAGCTACTTACATTGAGGTAAATAGTAGGTACTTAAGTTGAGTTCATTATGGACTGAAGACCTTTGCTTGATGTCTATTATAATAAAAAAGAAAAAAAATACAAAAATATTAATTTTAACCCTAGACAAAACTTAACCAAACGCAAACCATACGAGTAGTTTCCATAAATGAGTAAATCACTGAATTGTCGTATATTAATGATATTGTTCGATGTATTTATTTAGGTATTTTTGCATAATATTTGCCACATCTATCTCATAACACGCATGGTGTCGTCACAGCCCTAAATGGAAAGACAATTCATCATTTCGATTTGAAACTTTCTACTTCGATAGTATAAGTTTGTTTAAAACTTTAAATTCATTTCAACCATACGTTCACCAAGACATTCCAGAACGGGGAAATCTACAGCCCAGCAGAGCGTAACATGAGATCATTTAACCATACGAGCATGCGGGCGATAACTGAACAGAAAAACGCGCAAAAAGAAAGTTACACTCGTAATGAATGTTGCACAAATGCATGGAGAATTACAAAACTATTACGGATTGCGATCAGTGGATCTGCCTGTTCTTGATTGGTTTAATAATGATAATAATTATTTTATAAAGCTAAGTACTTGGAGAGAGTTAACTGGCCGTTCTCCCTTCTTTTAGAGACAGTGATCGGTCTCCGCGCTGAAAAATGGCATTTTAGAATTTAATTATTGTGTTTTTTATAGGAGATAAATGCCCAAAATGTTAGTTTACCTTATCGGTACAGTATAATTGTTACTTCCATGGTTAGTTACCGTAAACGTTCCTAGGTGCGTAGCCAAGATGCCAATCGCTCACGCTCAGTCGCTAACGAAACGCAACTGTCATTGTCTAAAGCGTGAGCGATTGGTATCTTGTATCTTGGCTACGCACGCTGCATTATTTAACTCAAAACATCGCGACAAGTGGTCAATCGGAAGGCTGTCTTCGCTGAAAAGGACCACCAATTTAGAAAAGGAGGAATGTAATACCTTGTGAAGCGCCGCTTCTCGACATCATCCGAATGTTATTGACGCCCTGTTACTCATGGTTCTCTCCCCTACAAAGTCTTTATAAATCGGTGATTATGCTGTTGAGTAGTTAGCCTTCCGTATAAGGTGAAGCAAAACGGATAAAATATCTTTCGAAGTACCTTCATTTCTATCTCACTACAATCCTTAAGGGAGATTGCATTTCTATGTAACACATGTTAAACACTAGACAATGCCGTATAATGCTCTACTATTGAATGATATGGGCCTAAGTTAGGTACATATTAAGTTTACTATGGAAATAAGCCATGCACGTAATGTACCGTACTTACACTCAAAGCACTGCGGAGAAATTCCGGAAAAAGTGACAAAACTAGGTCTTTTCAAAGAAACCTAACCACGTTTTCTACTTTCTGTTAATAGATACATGGAAGCTAGCTTCCTTTGTGTTGTAAATTGCGCAACATTTCCCACGCCAAGACAATGATCCGCTTGAATGGGAAAAAACGTATTATGTCTATAATCAGTTTAGAGTGCAGTGTTAATATTTTGTTTTGTTATCATTTCCTGTCGTTAGCGGAGTTTATTTTCACTTCTGGCTTAGCAACTGATGATTACTTTATTAGATTTAAGTAATAGGGTAACGACACTGGTGTTCAGTTGGACTAACCATATTTTCTTTAAAACAAGAGATAGGTATCGAATGATCTCTGTTAATAAAGTGATAAAGGTACTATGGCGTCCACCTTCTAGTCAGTTTACTGGTTAAACTTGTGTCCCGAGTGGCAGTTTGACACTTTTAATTTCAAAAATATATTTTAGTAACATCTATTTTTAATTAGAAGTTGTATATCAGTCAAACGAAGTATAAACTTATGTGACTTTACAATTCATTAACTTGTGATTTTCGTTATTTGCAGAGCCTCCCCGCGTGACAGCGGCGGTGGGGCCCCGCAGCAAGCGGGCGCCGACGCCGGCGCGCGCCACGCCCCAGCTCGCGCCGCGGGAGACGCAGGCCGCTGCGCTCGCGCACGCCGCTAAGGGCGTCGAGGCGCTCGGCGTGCTGGTCCAGTATTTAGTGTTTCGGGTAAGTTTATATTTAGGATCCTAATTAATTGTGTGGATGTCAATGACAATGGTGAGTGGAGAGGAGGCCAGTGTCGAAATACGCAAATATAGGTATGGACTATAATTCTTATTACTGTTGTGCTACGTGTTCTCTTCACCGAGAGATTGCCCCACTTAAATATATAATAGGCCCGAGTCTCCTGTGATAGGTTTCCTCCACAACTGTGTATTCACATATAACGGTGGCGTCTTTCATGAAACGGCCAAGACGGAAACTGATATTACTGTTAATATTTCCAGTTGGACGCACTAAATGGCGACTCGTGGCGTCTGGAGGCAGAGCGATGGCGAGGCGTGGCAGCCGCCGAGCGCACTAGCGCCGAGCGGGCCGACCAAGACCGCCAGCAGCGGGCGCAGAAGGATCTCGACACAAGTACGTAGCGTTAGACCTGTACGGCTCTTTCGACTTCGTGAGGAGGGGAAGCGAGAACTTGTATCGCGATGTCTCAAGTGGCAAGTGACCATGCTTGGCAGGCGTGGTCACTTTGCCGCTCGACGCTACCGCGCGATTTCGTGGCCGAACCTTAAGAGTTACCGTATGCTTCAAGGCGGCTTATTGGCGCACGCATTGAAGTTTATTTAATTTTAGCTCGATAAGCCTCTGAGTATATTCGGGTTTAGTAACCATACTTGATTAAGTATATGAAGTAAAGGAGATGATTTTATAGGTTGACCTATTCCAAAAGCTATCTTGTAGAAGTGTCTATTTTTGAAGTATCTCTCACTCTAACATACTGTATTTTTACAAAATACTCAAGCATAACCTGGGAACTTTGAATTGCAGTCGCAGAATGCCTGGGCAAGATATCGGAGCTAGAAATGGAGGTGTCGTCGAAGGAGGAGGCGAATGCGCGCCTGCAGGCTGCGCACGTCGGTGAGGTCGCCTCGCTCGCCAATGACATCAAAGGCCTTAAGGTAATTACAATCATAACCTGAATTTGGATAAGGGTCAAAAAAATTAAGCTGTCAATAGTAGGGTCCATAACCGTCGCATTAGTCACCGCATTTCGAGAGGATATTAATTCTGTAGGCCATTAGCATTAGCACCGTTAATGTCCGTTCGAAATGCAAGAAAGAAAACAAAAGTAAAACGATTACTTAAGAAAAATTTGTTGAATTTTAAATATTTTTATTGCAGGAAACAATAGACTCCCTAAAGCGCGAAGTCGCCGAGAGCCGGGCACGACTCCACGCGCACAGCGAAATTGAGCGCACACTGCGCGCGCAGCTCGAAGCGGCGCGAGCGGAGATCGAGCGCGCGAACACGCTGCGCGCCGCCACCGACACGACGCGCTCCGTCTGCAACACGGCCTGCAACACCGTGTGCAACAAGACCGACGCCGCGTGCGACCCCGTCTGCTGCGAGGTGGAGGAGTGCGAGCTCAGGCTTAGCGCTAACGAGGAGTTGAGCACTGATGCTAATGAGTTAGCAGCTGAGGTTAGGGAACTTTCGAATTAAATTTATCTTTTAAAATTTACTTCAACGGAGCTTAATCGCCCCCGTCGTCCCGGAGAATGACTTTGTCTTTGTCTTTCTCCGGGACCACGGGGATAATGTCGCCCCTTAAACGTCGGAGGTTAGTTTTCAATGTTTTACGCGATTAAACCCCGTAGTAGTAGGTAAATTTTAAAATGTGTGAGAACCGTGAAAGTTTAAATAAATTGACCTTATCGCTTACAATACAATTGTATGTTCTGTTGATTTCTAATGCTTTTGAATTTTGTTCTAATGGTCGTATTCTTGCTGAAGAATCCATTTTCGTTTTTGTTTCTTTTTTCAAGCCTACTTAGGTATATTAAATTGACTCTGTTTTGACCGCACGCTGAATATTGTAGTTTTCGGTAATTTTTAATTGTAGGTCCGCTCCCTCCGCGCCGTAATCGAGCTAAAACAAGCCGAGATGGCGTCCCTCCGCGACGCGCGCACCGAGCTGAGCGCCGAGCGCGAACGGCGCGCCAACGCCGAGCGCGAGGCGCGCGCCGCACGACACGCCGCCGAGGAGCTCAAAGAGCGGGCGGCCGCGAGGCAGCGGGAGGCCGACAGGCTCAGAGACGACAATAGGAGGCTGAGGGACGCCGCCGCTAGGGATAGAGATCAGGCCTCACGAATTGCGGCGCTGAATGAAGAGCTGCGATACAAGCTCAGGCAAAAGTCACAGGTGAGATTTTGAATTAATTTTTTTATGGTTAGTATTTTCTTTCATCGTCTCTTTCCGGTGGAAAAAAAGACTGATGCTTATATTTATATTTTTTTAGGTTGTGTCCCTGCTAGCTGGTGGTGGCTACATGGAGCGCGTCCGAGCCCGCACCTCGTCTGGGTCGTCGCTGCGCTCGGCGTCGCCGACCGACTCGCCGCCGTCGCCGGCGTCGCCCGCGCCGGACTCGCCGGCCATCCCCGCCGTTAAGGGCGTCGTCGAGAAACACGACTCGGTCAGCTGGGTGTTGGAGATTGAAGAGACCCCTGAGGAAGTGGCTTCTAGGTACTGATATTTTTTGGTATTATTTAAAACTGTTTTACCGACATAATGTGTCGTGAAGTAGCGCACATCGGTTACTAAAAATACGTGGATCTTAGAAAGGTTGTCGTAAAATCAAAAACTATAAATCGATGTCCAGTCTGTATTACAATTTAACGAAATAAAGCCATGTCGCTAGTATGAACTCACGTATTATTCTCGCTTTCTTCGCTCGCTAGTTCAAAAAAAAATAATGATAAATGATAAATATCTTTATTTTTCAATTTAGGCACATTACAATGCACTTATGAACGTCATAAAAAAAGGTACTACCGGTTCTATCCCTACACCACAGCCCGAGAAAATTATTACCGGCAAGAAACTCGGCGGGACTTATTTTTTCAATACACACACAATCCTCAAAATGTTATTTCATAATATATTTCCAGATTGGCGCGTCGCTCGTCGTTCCGCACGTCGTCGTCGCCGTCGGCGTCGTCGGGAGTGAAGCGGCGCGGCGGCGGCTCGCCGGGCGACTCGCCCGCGCCCGCGTCGCCGGCGCCGGCCGCGTCCAAGCTGTTCCGGCCCGGCGACCTCGACTTCCCGCCGCCGCCGCCGCCGCTCAAGGAGTCCGCCGGCGAAGCCATCTACATATACGATGACCGCCAGTATTGAGCGGGTGCACGACAGTTTTGGGTATATATGCTTCGCTGAAAGTCAGCATTGGGCGTACGATACGCTATACAGATGCTTTAATGGCTAGCGACCCCTTCAAGGAGTTTCGAGGCGACTGGATTACACGCCGCCGCTTAAAAGATTCGCCGGGAACGCTATTCACATATATTATGATGACAATATTAAGCGCCCGGGCTCTATATGTATATTGTTAGGCCTAAGCAAAAGCCGATGGTGAAGGAGCGCTTGTACTAAGAGTTATGAACAGGCTGACTGAAACCTGCCATCGCCGTTCAAAAATCTACAGTTATTTACATCAATATGCGTAAAGAGCTTTTAGTGTTGTGAACAGACCGAGGAAATACTTGGCTATACACGCAAATCGGTCCAATAAGTTGCTGATAGCTTGGAAGCTCATGAATTGCGTACAGAATTACAGATGCGAGAATACTACTATTACAAAATGTAATGTAATATATTGAATTATGATTTTACATATGAAAAAGTCGTGCAGTATTGTGTACAGATTTGAGTATAAGGCTCCTATCAGGGGTGAATGTGATATGTTGGTGAATTTACACGCATAAACTTAAAAATTGTCGATTCCAATTATACGAGAAACATACAGATACATCGTGAAATCAAGCATACAACAACCGGTTGGTAAGTAATTTGTACGAATAAAACAAATCAACTGACAGATAAACTGCAGAAACCTTTCTATAACCGAAAGATGACTGTATTCGTGCACGTATGAAGTGAAGAAGTAGTGTATAAGACGTATTGCAGAGCCTGTGACCTGTTATATGCTCCAAAACTACACGTGCTCCAAATACAGTATTACAAACTAAAAACTCATAACACATACAGGACATTTATTATGGGCGCGATGTTATAAAGAAGAAAATGTGCTTGTTCGGGAATGACGCTGGCATTGGACTTGTTACATTCTTGCCGGAATCGTTCGTGGAGTCATAGTTTTATAACGAAAACGTGGGACCCGACCGGTATGTCTTTATAGTACCTAGTTAATAAAATAATATTTCTGGTAGTTAAAATATTGTTTGGAAGTCTAACATATTTATTGTAATCGATAGTAACGATTATTTTAGCGCCCGGTATATTTAGTATGGAACGCACGGGCATAGTATTTACATTAATACGTGTGTAACTGCTTTCAAAATCTGGTCTTAAATAAAACATTTGATTGGGCTTTGGAGGAGTGTTTTTGTACCTGTGAATTGCGTCGATTGTTAAAGTGTTGCACCTTGATCTAATTGTAATATTGCAGTGTTCAATTTTGAACTCTCCTATGATTAACGATTTAATTCTTGTCTATGATTTTTATTAGTCTTATCTATCTTCTCTGCTTATTTCACGCTCGTCTTTTCTGTTTTATTTTTCCACTGTCTCTCCAATCTTCTCTTGAGGTACTTCTACTATCTTCTTCGCATTCTTGATACTTGAAATTGGCGCAATGATTGTTTGTATTTATTTACGTTAAGGTGTAAAAATGTTTATCCTGGAATCTTCCGGGCTGTTGTCAGCGCTGTAACATTTTGTATTGTTTTGTATTCATTACTTATATTTATAACTTGATTATAGTTTATCGTGGTTGTTGGCACTGTATTATTTTTATGTACAAATAACAATTTTAATGAGAAATTAACTTACTTAGATATAAGGAAGTACTGTGTTGAACTGTAAGAAGTATAATATCTGCAGTAGTACGATACACTAGCATGTTATGTTTATTCCTTCGCATCGTCTGTCTTTATTTGACTTGTATAGTGTGAAAAAGACGGTTGATGTTCGATATGGATACACTTACCATGGTAGCCACTTGATTCTGATATAGAGTAGTCAGACCGCCCCACGAACGCTGGTTCATCCTCCGGTCTGAAAACATGATTCGTACCAAAGAGTCGCGTTTATCTACTCTATGTAATGTTCCTTAATTTCTTAGTGTGTCCATTTTGCATGTGCATTAAAGTCAGGTAATGTTAATTTTTATTTATTTTTAAGCTAATGAATAATACCATTCCAAATTAAACATTGTAAGAGTAATACATGATAAAAAGTAAAATAAACGATGTCTAAATAGAGCTTGGTTTTATTGCCGTTTACCTATTAGCACGTCAATGAACACGTAGAGACAGGAAGCTAAACCTAAACCCAATATATTTTTATGCTCAGCACGTTTCAGTAATATTTGCGTTAGGTCTAGGTTTTACACTACCTACGTACTAACTTCCAACTAGGATTCTCCCAGAAAAATTGTAAACAAGTTATTATTAGTTAGTTATTGTTGAGATCCCCTGACCACGTCACTTCGACAGTGACACGTTCAGCTAAGGTCCTGTCAGTGCAGACGCATCTTGAAGATCCCTATAGACATGGATGGCATCGATTTGAAAAAAAAAAAGTCTATTTCACTAAAAGAATGATGTACAGATCGATCCACGAAACATGGCGCGGAACGTCCATGAAATGAATGAGTTTCATAAATTTTCCGCGCCAGCTTTCCGATCCGTTAAATACTTTTTACAAAATTCTTAATTTTACAACCGTATATGTGGCTATAGGGCCTCCATGTATCACGTAGCCTATTTGACGTAAGGATGTAATTGATTACTGCGGCATGGCTTGTAAATGACAACTCGATGGCTCTATGCGTTCCCTATATAGAAAGGGCAACAAAGTATAAGTATAAGGGTTTCGTTTTTGTCCTTTTAATGTACCCTAAAATCCAACTTTGCAACGGGCGTAAGACAAGCATGGCTAGCTGCCTTAACGGCGGACGAATAGATGTACATATAATTATAAATAGGATTATCATCATCATAAATTTAAGAGTCAAGCTCTTGTCGGTGGAGCAATTTCCATATATCTCTTTCTTGAGCCTTTCGTTTGACCGCCTGATACGACACGACGTTTATCTTTTCCTTAAGCTGATCCATGTATGTTCTTCTTGGCCACCCTCTCTTCCTATATGACAACTACGTCAATTATTTTCAATTTAGGTATAATTTATGTGTTTAATTAAATCTGAGGTTGTGTTACTACTTTATTAACGAGTCAAAATATTGAATGACATAATTTGATTTATTTCAACAAAAATTTGTACCTATACAATTAATGATAATTTGCTGACCAAAATAATTATCTTTTCGCCTAATCGCATCCAATTTAAAAATGTTAACGAATCGATATTTAAACGAATTTAAAGACATACAATAACAGCGTGGTCCAGTAATCAGCCAATCGGTCTATTTTCTCCGCCTCTTTGTACATTCCAGGAAAAATCATGGCATGCATAATTTTACAAATTATTACCGTTAGCAGGAAAATGGTTTCAACGCAATCTCGTTAATGTTTTATGGTAATTTCAAGGTTTCGGGGGCTTAAGAAACAAACCGCGGTTGATTATTTTAGCGAAATGGGAATTACCTACTTACATTCGTTGTACTGAACTCTTGATATTGACTTGTTAAATAATGTGTCTCTAGATCTTGAATAGGTGCGACCACTTCGTAGTAATTGCATAATTGTATAGGTATTCACACTTACCTACGCCGCGGCATACGATTGATGTTTTTTCACGCTTATATTTTGCTAGCTCATTCACATGTTATTCTATCTTCTACCAGTCCAAACTGAAGGTTTACCAACGAGCCATGGAGCGTATCATTTTAGGTGTACGAGTAGGTCAAGGATGTATCACGTACGGAACAGTAAGCTGCGCTTCAACGCACACATATCTGATGTAGGCGAGATGACTTCCAGGTTCAAGTGAGACTGGACCGCTCACGTGTACCGCATGCATCCGGATAGGAGGGCTATTATGGCCACCAAGTGGATGCCATAAGATAGCGGACTGTAGCAGGCCTGCAGCCTGTTTCATCACGCTGACATTGCGACAATTGTCAGAACGATTCTATGATTTCGCTTCTTTACTTTGCTTTCGTGGTGAAACAGAGCACTGCCTCTGGACCTGTCCAGTGTGCTTACTATGAGTTGCATTCGGTTGCGACTGCGGCATTCGACAGTATGCCCGTCTCGCTCCTGCCAGAGTAGTGGTAGGAGCGAGACGGACATACTTTCGAATGCCGCAGTCGCAATTGAAAGCAACTCACGGTACGCACACTGGTGGAGATGGCGGGACGATTTAGACGTCTAAATATGGAGATACACACAAAATACTAGTTCCAAGGGAGAGGCGTTTGCCCAGCAGTGGAACACTCTTATAAGCTTGGAAAAAGTACTTTGCTAATTACTTTCTCTACTCTACGAATTCAAAAATATTATTGCTTGGTCCACCGGGTCTACTTGGTATACCGGGTAAATATGTTTTTGCATAATTATGCACTCGAATATGCAAAAGGAATAGAGGCAAATATACGAACGAACGAAAGAAGTAGTTCATGGCACGAGCAGGCCTTCTGTCGTGAACATTCAAGTCGTAGAGCTATGACCGAAAAATACCCTCCTTTACATTACCTACTGACCTTAATTACTCTGTTAAAAAAGAAGGACCTAAATTGCATATTTCGACTCATGTGGGTTGTGTTGGTGGGTGCTATGAATAGGTACAAAACAAAACTCTGTTTTGTGGGTATGTCTATGCTCTTTAGCTACCTGTACTTATAGTCATTTATTCATAAAAGTAATAATAATCTATATATATAAAAGAGGTTGTCCTCATCTACGATCATCGCACAGCCGAAACGGCTACGACCCGAAACTTGAAATTTTTACCAAAGCTTCCTTTTAGTACATAGGCAAGAGATAAGAACGGATTTTTGGAAATTCCACCCCTAAGGGGGTGAAAAGGGGGTTGAAAGATTGTATGGATATGGATTTTTTTTTTGAGCTAGAGACTTGAAACTTTGTGCAAAGACTCTTTATTATAATTAAAGAAAAGTGTTTTCATGGTTTTTGGAAATTCAACCTATAAGGGGGTAAAAAGGGGGGTGAAAGTTTGTATAGGAATGGAGTTTTGTTTTGAGCTAGAGACTTGAAACTTTGTGTAAAAACTCTGTATTACAATTGAAGAAAAGTGTTTTCATGGTTTTTGGAAATTTCACCTCTAAAGGGGTAAAAAAGGGGTAGAAATTTTTATGAGAATGGAATTTATTTTTGAGCTAGAGACTTGAAACTTTGTGTAAAGACTCTTCATTAAAATAAAATAAAAGTGTTTTCATGGTTTTTGGAAATTCTACCCCTAAGGGGGTAAAAAAGGGGTACAAAGATTGTATGAGAATGGAATTTATTTTTGAGCTAGAGATTTGAAACTTTGTGTAAGAACTCTGTATTACAATTGAAGAAAAAAAATTTCATGGTTTTTGGAAATTCCACCTCTAACGGGGTAAAAAGGGGGTTGAAAGTTTGTATAGGAATGGAATTTTGTTTTGAGCTAGAGACTTGAAACGTTGTGTAAAAACTCCTTATTACAATCAAAGAAAAGCGTTTTCATAGTTTTGGAAAATTCAACCCGTAAGGGGGTAAAACGTGGATTGAAAGTTTATATTGGAATGGTTTTTTTTAGCTAGAGACTTTAAACTTTGTTTTATAACTCTGTATTACAACTGAAGAAAAGTGTTTTCATGCTTTTTGGAAATTCCACCTTTAAAGGGGTAAAAAAGGGGTTGAAAGTTTGTATAGGAATGGAATTTTGTTTTGAGCTAGAAACTTGAAACTTTGTGTATTTTTTTATTTTTATTTTATTTATTTATAAAAACAATTACAAAAACAGTATAAACATAACATACATGAGTATCGTTAAACCAATGTGGTTTGTCTCGATACTCGAATTCCACTTAAATATTTGGTAACAATAAAAATCTTACCCACTTAAACAGATAAGCGAACTATATTGCTATGGTACAATCATTGTTGTTTTCCTTAACTAGCAAGGAACCGGTCCGCGCTCGACCGATACAGGATGCTGCAGTTATATATGTAAAGACTCCTTAGTATAATTAAAGAAAAGTGTTTTATAAGTTTTGGAAAATTCATCCCCTATGGGGGTAAAAAAGGGGTAGAAAGATTGTACGAGAATGGAATTTTTATTTGAGCTAGAGACTTGAAACTTTGTGTTAAGACTCCTTATTATATTTAAAGAAAAGTGTTTTCATAGTTATGGAAAATTCAACCCCTATGGGGGTAAAAAGAGGAGGAAAGTTTGTATGAGAATGGAATTTATTTGTGAGCTAGAGACTTGAAACTTTGTGTAAAAGACTTTTAATTACAATTGAAGAAAATTATTTTCATGGTTTTTGGAAATTTACCTCTAAAGGAGTAAAGAAGAGGCAGAAAGTTTGTATGAGAATGGAATTTATTTTTGAGCTAGAGACTTGAAACTTTGTGTTAAAATTCTTTATTACAATTGAAGAAAAAAAGTTTTCATGGTTTTTGGAAATTCCACCCCTAAAGGGGTAAAAAGGGGGTCGAAAGTTTGTATAGGAATAGAATTTTGTTTTGAGCTAGAGACTTGAAACTTTGTGTAAAGACTTCTTATTACAATTAAAGAAAAGTGTTTTCATAGTTTTGGAAAATTCAACCCCTATTGGGGTAAAAAAGGAGTAGAAATTTGTATGAAAATGGAATTTATTTTGAGCTAGAAACTTGAAACTTTGTTTTTAAACTCTGTATTACAATTAAAGAAAAGTGTTTTAATGGTTTTTGAAAATTTCACCTATAAAGGGGTAAAAAGGGCGTTGAAAGTTTTTATAGGAATGGAATTTTGTTTTAAGCTAGAGATTTGAAACTTTGTTTTAAGATTTTTAATTACAAATGAAGAAAACTATTTTCATGGTTTTTGGACATTATACCTCTAAAGGGGTACAAACAGGGTTGAAAGTTTGTATAGGAATATAATTTTGTTTCGAGCTAGATACTTGAAACTTTGTGTAAAGACTCCTTATTAGAATTAAAGAAAAGTGTTTTCATAGTTTTGGAAAATTCAACCCCTATGGGGATAAAAAAGGGGCAGAAAGTGTTTATGAGAATGGAATTTATTTTGAGCTAGAGACTTGAAACTTTGTGTAAAGACTCCTTATTAGAATTAAAGAAAAGTGTTTTCATAGTTTTGGAAAATTCAACCCCTATGGGGATAAAAAAGGGGCAGAAAGTGTTTATGAGAATGGAATTTATTTTGAGCTAGAGACTTGAAACTTTGTGTAAAGACTCTTTATTACAATTAAAGAAAAATTATTTAATGGTTTTTGGAAATTCTACTCCTAAAGGGGTAAAAACTAAAAAGGGGGTTGAAAGTTTGTTTGAGAATGGTTATTTTTAGCTAAAGTCTTGAAACTTTGTGTAAAGACTCTTTATTACAATTTAAGAAACGTGTTTTCATGATTTTTGGAAATTAAGGAGCTTGAATGTTTTTGTAAAAACATTTTATTTAAATCAAAGAAAAGTGTATGATTTAAACTTTCGTGAGTCATACTGATATTAAATTGCAACGGTTAACACTCACGTATTTTTATCACAATAGGCGTGACATGATTCGTCTGCGTCGGGCAGACATCGTCGGACAGACAGAGTGTTGTTATCACCTTTGCTGCCCGAGCCCGGCGTAGGTAACGGTTCGCGCGGGAGGAAGCGGAAGCGGGGTGATTCGCGCAATCCGGCGCCGTCGTTGCGGGAGTCTGAATTGTCGGATCGTCTGACGGGATCAACGACAAGCACACCGAACTAACCGTGTCCACCAAATCGTCACCACACAAATTCACGTTCCCTCTAGGAAGCACTGGTTTCCAAGCTGGTGGCAGAGTCCAACCTCCGTCGAGGTTGAAATTAGGGCGACGTCCGATTTCAATGGCCTCACGGATCTTGCGTGGCAGGTAACATTTTTCCCGTGGCAACAACTTCACTTTAGCGAACCGAATGAAATGCGTCGCGTCCGTACCAAAAGTATATTCCGCTACCGCCGAATGCCTTACGTCCTGACGCCTATTGTGATAAAAATACGTGAGTGTTAACCGTTGCAATTTAAAGAAAAGTGTTTTCATAGTTTTGGAAAATTCAACTTCTAAAGGGTTAGAAAGGGGGTTGAAAGTTTGTTTGAAAATGGTATTTTTTTTGAGCTAGAGACTTGAAACTTTGTGCAAAGACTGTTCATTATTAAAATATAAAAAAGTGGTTTGCTAAGGGGTTAAACGTTTGTATGGAAAAGGAGATTCTTTTTGAGCTAGAGGCTTGAAACTTTGTGAAAAGACTTTTTATTAGAACAAAAGAAAAGTGTTTTCATAGTTTTGGAAAATTGTACTCCTAAGGGGGTAAAAACAGGGTTGAAAATTGATGAAGCGGGGAAATAAAGACTTTTTTTGAGCTAGAGATTTGAAACTTTATGCATCGATTCCTTATTAAAATAAAAGAAAACTGGTTTTATGTTTTTTTTGGAAATTCCACCCACAAAGAGGTGAAAAGAGTGTTGAAAGTTTCTATGGCGGAAAGTTTTCTTTTGTATCCATAGACTTAACCTCAATTTTGTTATTCAAGTATGTAGGTAATCATTTATGCTATTTAACCGGATGGTTGTCTGTAAGAGACAAATGTTGCCTTTTAGCGATAATACTGTCTGTTGCCAACATCTACCTAATAAAAACTTAAACGTAAACGCAATAGAAAATATTTGTATTATATATGTGTAGGTTATATCAAGTTACATTGTAAAAAGATAAAACAAGGTATGAAAATCTGTAGAAAGAAGGGGGGGGGGGAATCTGTAGGGGGTGTGGTTATTATACGCGGACGAAGTCGCGGGCGGAAAGCTAGTAATGTATAAAAAACAAATAGGTAACAATAATTCACATCTCGGCAATACTAATATGGCATAATAATGGTCAGTAGGTGAAGTTTAGCTGGTGTTGGGAATGGCTGCTCCGTCGTCAAACCCCAGCAGTTTCGCTGCAGGTTTGAATTTGTGAAGTGTGCCTCGTATGCACATGCTGGTGGCTCGAATTATAGCAGTGCATATCCTGTACTTATATGAAGACACGGATCCTTCGTTTTACGTTGCGCCTACAGTGCTTTTAGATTTATTTGCTGAATTCGCTGGCAGGCCTCCTGGTTCTGAAAGTCGCATGCTCATTCACCTCCATTTAAATATTTCATTTTTCTGACTAAAACTAACGAATGAAATGAAATACAGTTCAATGATTATGCGAATCTGTTATTCTTTCATCAAGTGGAAGAAACGTCCTGTTGCGATAAGGTCATACGAGTATATTCCCAAGTTAGCGAGAGAGCAGGCGAGTCGGTTTCTACTAGAAACCTAACTAGATTCAGATTCAATTGTCTTTTATTTGCATCGATTGTGGTAGTTAACGGGTGTGACATATTTAATTTGGTAGGTAATATAATTCAGCCGAGTGACGCCATGCAAACATTAAAAACTTTATTGTAACTTAGCAAAAAAAAGTAATAATAACCCTTGACCGATTTGGCTCATATTCGAATTTAAAGCTTCTATTTATCTCATCTAACCACCTGCCAAATTTCATGACGATCAACGATACTCACTACAATTACTTAATTATTTACACAATGCGATTCGCTCAGTTATTTTTATACTTACCTACTAAAGAGTGGGTAAGTAGGTGTATATACGAAGTATGCCTAAAGTGAACCATTTATTTTTATGGTAGGTACTTGTCCCAATTTTTTCTTTATAGTTCGTAGTTTCTCGAAATACGAGCGGAAGTCCCTGTCTAATAAAAGAAGTTAATAGAGACTTTTGCGAGGGTTTTCCAAGTTCTAAGTATTCTTATTCTTCACGATTGCTGGACGAGTTCGGAGTAGACGAGTGGAGAGATTAAAACGAGTCCTGCGATGCCTCTTCCGGCCGAGGCTTGTATAGTGCTTTTCTCAAACAATGTGAGGAAATATTAAAATTAAAACAACTACTAGGTAAATAGTTAATTAGGAAAATAAAGTTTAATTTGCCACCTTTTTTATTATTTAAACTGCCATTTGAATGAGCTGTTCAAGCACTATCCTTAACCGCACATAAATATACATAGAACCATAGTTTTTTTTTATGTCACAAGTATTATCTAGTGGTGGTTGGCTGTATGTAATTTTTCCTTTGTCCGTTTAGTGTTAGTATGCAAATTTAAAAAGTTAGGGCAGCGGACAATAATGTTTCGTTCATACTTACACCATTGATTTTCGTTAACACTTACGTTTGATATTTCGTCCATACTTACGCCGTAATTACTGGCCAAGAAGTAGGTAATTGTGGGGCGCCATAAACAAGAAACTTCATGTCTTCATTTCGCGACATTAACGCATACATTTCCGTTCACGTTTGAGAAAATTACGAGTATATTTAAAATAAACCAAGTAGGTTAAGTAAGTGGGTTCATTTTAAAACTCAGGATCAGCTAAAAAATAAATATGAATAAGAGTCACTTAGTTTTTAATTTTAACAATAAATTCTAAGTTAATTATGTAATTCGTTGTAATTGAAATATAAATTACCTTTATTATTCTGAACTCATTAACCGAGTCGAACATCTTTAGCACCTTTTTACGTTTAATTGCTTTTCTTTACAGCTGCTGTGCTGAATTACAATATATTTTTCAGTCCTCCGGCCGGTAAGCGCCACTTTACGCAAAACTAAATTGCCGCCTGCCGGCTCCTTCGGGCAGAAAAATAGTATACAATCCTTGGCCGTTAGATGGGAAAGCCTCGGATCACATGTTCGTCGACCTCGGCATCGCCTCGACCGACAATTACATGGCATCCGAGACATTTCCCACTAAAACGGCCTTGGTATGTAATCTACTATTTCTACTCGCCTACTTTAATCTGTCAATTACGAGTACATAGACAAAACTATAAGCTCATACTTTTCGATATTAGACAGTCCAACTCAACTATAATATTCATTTCGATACCCTGTAGGCAACTATAATAATAACTTTATACAAATTCTATACTTATTTGCGATGCCGCCTGCGACTTTGCCGACCGCGCCCCCCGCGCCGACCACGCCCCACGCGCCGGCCTGCCGGCGTGCGCAATTACATCTTTTTGTTTTACATCCGTGTTAAGTCAATGAAATTGAATGATGATTTTGTTCCTCCATAGATGATGATGATGATGATGACTCGTAGAAAAAGTATTGTATACAATCGTAATATAATTAAGTTTTTCAATCTCGTACCTTTCACACACCTTCCTTTTCCCCCTTTCACCTTTCACCTTTTAAACACGGTACTCGACTGAAAAACTCTTCATTATTACACGATTGTATAAAATACTATTTAGCTGTTAAAAAAAACGTATTCCGATATGAAACAATTGTCGGGTAAATCGCTCGTAACTGGCCACTCTCCAATCTCCAATAACTGGCCACCAAAAATAACTTTGTTCATAGAAACAGGAATCATTTTTCCCCTCACTAGCTCGGAAAGCGCTGTTTTGTCCTTTAAAACTAGCGTGGAAAAACGCATTTTATCCACATGTGGGGCAAAGTAATCTAATTCCTATCACTTACCACCAGTCCAGTATAAGTGAGTCCTATATGCCCATAGTAAATATGCGCAATCGGAGGTCACACCTTAAATTGGTCATGTGATCATGTCTTCTCCCGCACTTGGTAAGCTATTAGCAATATCTAAGTACCAGGAGCGTACCTACTCTATGACAAATTTTGAAATTGACTTTTGATGGTTTCTTCAAGATAACTTACATGTGGATTTATAATCGTACTTAGTCTGTATTTTCCTCGTAATAGTGAGGGGAAAAATGTTGTATTACACTCGGCGGCAAAGTTTGTTCAACTTTCGTGCCTTAAGACCCTCGTAAAGCTCAAGATTCCAGTTATTGAACCACTCGCTACGCTCGTGGCTCAATTTTGGGATCTTTCGCTTGCTCGGGTCTCAATACAAGCCCGAGAGTTAAACAACAACTTTGCCCCCTTGTATAATAAATAACTATTTTCTTTTCATTGCTCATGACAACATGAGTGTAACTTTAGTTACACTTCAGTTAGGCGGTTAGATCGCGCAGCAACCTAACCGATGAGAACATCCCTGCGCGGTTGTTATCTTTCCGAGCCTGTATTTTTGTAAAATAAGCCGGAACCAAATCTGCCTTGCATAAGAAAGGGGCATTGTGGCAGCGGGATAAATTTCGGCCAAAAATAATAATACCATTGCTTGAGCAGGATAATCTTGCTGAAAATATTTGAAATTTAAATGATTGCCTATTGAATAAACTCATCAAGTACGTTTTTAGGCATACTATTGTCACTAAAAGGAGCAGAAAAAAACTGCTTTATTAATTTTTGGTTTTTCTTTACATTTCTTCCATACAGTGCACAATCAAGGATGACTCACACTAGGACAGGATGGGACGGGACGGGGCGGGATGGGACGGGACGGGACGGGACGGGACGGGGCGGGATGGGACGATCTGTAAATTTCTTTAGAAAGAATCACATCACAGATCGTCCCGACCCGTTCTGTCCCGTTCTAGTGTGAGTTACCCCTAAAAGTACGCATGAATATATGCCGAGTGTGAATAACCTAAAATACCTACCTATCGATCTTGGATTTCACAGAGCTCTTAGATGAAGTGTTACTAGTGAATAGGTACAGATGTAGTGAATAATCTATTAGAAAGAAATCTATTAGTCCGGTTTCCTCGCGATGTTTTCCTTCACCAAGAGATTGGTAAATATCAAATGATATTTCGTACATAAGTTCCAAAGAACTCATTGGTAATTGTCATCAATCCGAAAGTCTCACATCACACCGCGGGCTACCAATTCTCCCCATTACCTAATTTTACTATTCGCCGTAATAGATTTTTGTAAGAAGTTTCTCAGTCTAATATAACTTATAAGCCGTCTGTTTCACATTTGCTCTAGATACTTTGATGCAAGTCAAAATTCTCGGGCCGTACTCAGCGTAGGGTTCCGTAGTTTACCATCCGTGACCATAGGCGAACTTAAGAAGGGTTTTAATAGATACCATGCTCATAACAATAAAAGAAGTATCTTCATCGCTCTTATGACTTATACGCCCTTTTAACCGAGATGATACGTTTTTTTGCAAAATACCTATCTAAAATGGCTTGACAGAACAAGTTTAAAATAATTTTCTTTTAAAGTCTTCATAAAGCTCTATTTACCTACATGATCTTTTTAAAGTTAACTAACAATTACCACTCGGTAAAATTAACTAACAATTACCACTCGGTAAAATTAACTAACAATTACCACTCGGTAAAATTAACTAACAATTACCTACCACTTGGTAAAGCTAACTAACAATAAAACTCTTCGATGACAGTCATGTAAAAAAAAATGGAAAAGTAAAAATCACTAGTTCGCAAAAAAGAACGTTGTGCAAGGAAATCAGCCAAAAAAGGGCACTTTTTGAGCAACTGCATTGAAAAATTCATACGGTGTTCCCGAATCCCTATACTCTGTTCGGGAAAAGCATTTCATTTTAAACTGTCAACAGCGCTCGACGTCCTTTGACAAACGATTTCTCGCTGCACAGCAACATTTTTAATAAACTCATAATGTTAACTTTGTACCGTTTTAGTGATATTAATGTTAAAAAAATAACCAGGTTAAAAAATATTGTGTCAATATCAACAAAACTCTCACAAAATAAAGCTTTTCTGCCCTCCGGTCGTCAAGCAGTCAACTGCAGGCCGCTACGCTAACCAATTTTGCCGCTTGCCGACTGCATCGAGCAGAAAAATACTGCACAGACTAGTATATAAGAAAGCCTCAAATTACATTTTTACACGTAAACTCAGACATTGTTTACTTTACAGGGTACAGGTGACAGGTACAATCTACTATTTCTCGCAGCATTTGCAGAGTATCCGTAACATGAGTTTACCGCGACCTTATTTGCTAGTGCTTCGCTTTAGAATTTGAACCTTCAGGTTCTAATGTATTCTTTGAAAGTCGACGACGTTTAAACTTGTCGCTAGCTGTGGCGGCTTAAGTGCTAGAAGAGTTCCATTACCTCCAGAAGAGGAGTGCCGTTTAAAAGCTAACTACAAAGTAGGTACCACTTTCTTTTTTCTGTTATCTGACGCCTTACCCTGACGTCTTAACGCGATTCAGTTTAGGTCCTAAACTGAATCGCGTTAAGACGTCAGGGTAAGAGCCCTGGTCCCTGAATATGTAGGTACCTTTCTCAGTGAAAAGAAGCAAAAACGTTAGAAAAACGAGCTAGAAAAAAGTAAACCTAACTATGGTTACTTCATGAAAAAAATTCTTATTATTTATATGTCCTTTGTCACCCGGGTCACTAAACCGAATCAATTGATCAGGATCACCATACTCGATGAGTTCAGAATAAGTTATGACGGCACGGAGCACGTAATTATACGGCTGCTAGAATCATCTCTATATGTTCCTGTGAGTTGTGACAAACCAGATACCCAAGCGATCCTAGAGTTCTGTGAGCCAAGTTTGGTACAGGGAAGAAACATGTCTACTTATATTTTTATTTTGAACATGGGTATCGTTTAAAACCACCTAGTTTTTGAGCCAAACAACAAATTAATAATCGATCTGTCATTAGGGATAATGATTCGCCGAATATCTGGCGAATGATTACAGCCTTGGAATTCTCGCGACTCATTTAAGCACTTAAAAAGGAGATGGATTTTTTTGTACGGAAGGCCAAATGGATTTCCAATAGGCACCTAGCAGTACGTTTATAAATAAAAAGACTTCGTGGTGTGGGGAGTATAAATAATTACTATTTTTTCGGAGTGTCTCATGTGTTGGTGGCCCAGCGGTAATGCGTGCGACTTTCAATCCGAAGGTAGCGAGTTCAAATCCTGACAGCTCGTACCAATGAGCTTTTCGGAACCTATGTACGAAATATGTTTTGTTATTTACCAATCGCTTTTTGACGAAGGAAATCTTTGTGAGGAAACCAGACTTATCCCTATAAGGCCTAGTTTACCCTCTGGGTTGAAAAGTCAGATGGCAGTCGCCTTTATAAAACTAGCGCTTACGCCAAATCTCGAGATTACTTGCCCCCCATACTCCCTAAACCGTGAAAACACGAGGAAGATGAAGGAATTGCTCAAATTAAATATATTTGTCCGAGATAGCTACGAACGTTAGTGTAGGTATTTGATGGGTATAGAGTGGTATAGATAACCTAAAACGTTAGCGGCTAGTGACTACCTTGTTGTTTCTTTGTTGAGGGCCTGCTAGATGCGTAGCAAAAAAAGCGTTAACTATAAAAACCACCGAATCAACTTCATAGTAAACCAGTTTTTTATCACGTTTGCATCAATAAAGGATATCTCACACTAGGACTGGACGGGACGGGACGATCTGTTAAGTTCTATAGAAATAATCACGAATAAATACAAATTTTGCAACCCTATTAAGACGACTTGGGGGTGGAATTTCTCCAGTCCTCCTTTAAGTCCAAATCTATAAAAGAAAATTTCCGCTGTACATACTTTTAACACCATTTTCACTCCTTTGAAAACTCAACCCATTTTTCAAAAATGCTAAAAGTACTATTTTGTATTTTATTCAAAAATACTTTTAACAAGGCTAAAACCTTGTTAAAAGTATTTCTCCATATCTTAAAAAAAAAACGTTTTCCCATACTTTCAACCCCGTTTACCCCCTTAGGAGAGAAATTTCCAAAAATCCCTTTTCATTCTTTGCCTACCTCGTAGAAGAAAGCTTTTGTGAAAATTCAAAGTTTCTAGCTTTCTAGTCCCAGTAGTATCGGCTGTGCGTTGATAAATTCACTGTCAATGGAACTTCCTAACAATGTAAACAAACCGCCCCATATTCATCGTAAATAATAACCTGTTTTTTAAGGTTTTAATAAAATCTTCAAGATTATCTTATTTATCTTATGTTTGTATGTTACGATAATACGACCGTTTTAGTAGTTAATGGTTTCAGTGGTGTTTAATGAGGTAGTGTGAAAATACAAAAAGAAAGTGTCAAAACATGTGACGCCTTTTGATTACTTTGTTAAGAATTTCCATTGACGGCGATCTTAGCTTATCAGGACACATTATTTATATATATAGATATTAGGTATACAACAAAATATCTTACGAACCGTAGGTATACCTACAGAAAATAGAAAATTCCAACACATAGTAAAGTAGTGAATGGAAAATACAGACACATTCCATGTATTGTGTAATTTCGTGCAAACGAGTTTGCTCAGATGGTATGGATGGCGCAGTGGCGGACAACATTTAATTCCAGCATTTGTTTGGACGGGGCACGTGATCGAACTTCATTGTGGAACCTCATTTTCCACTTTAGCGAAAGTACGTTCACAGGATGAGTTTTATAATGGGGACAAATATTGAGATAACCCCTGAGATTATTAGCTGTACTTTGATTCATATGGTTAAATTGTTATAGGTATTGTGGGTATTGCCACGAGTATTGGATATGTCGTTGACATTTTTTGGTGCCTAAATCACCGTAGCAAGTTAGCTTCATGTAAACAAGTTTACTGTAAGTACTCACTAAGCCTGAGATGAGTTACTACAGTCGTAGCTCTGTAGCTATCTCTACTTACGTCGCAATCCGTGAATCGGGACCCACAAATAAACTTTACGTAACTTTATTTCATATAACTTGCAGTATCTACAGGACTTCGCATACCAGAATATACCTATAGGTAGTTCAGTACGAGCAAAATGCACCGCGGTTTGCGGATAATTTCGAATAAGGGATGACTCACACTAGACGGGCGGGACGGGACGGAGAGGGAAGGGTCAGTCTCTATAGAAAACGTCACGTGATATCCGAGGGCTCTGAGCTATCACGTGATTATTTCTATAGAAATTGACAGACCGTCCCATCCCGCCCCGCTACGTCCCATCCCGTCCGGTCCTAGTGTGAATCATCCTTAAATAACAAAATCTAGTTTAAATATTTGAACGTCAAGTACCTACAACTCGGTTATACGAACTGATACTCGTATCGTATTAAAACGAAATTCAGTAAAGTGGCGTTATATTATAATTTACTTTTCAGTCCTCCGGCCGGTAAGCGCCATTTTACGCAAAACTAAATTGCTGCCTGCCGGCTCCGTCGGGCTGAAAGATAGTATACAAACCTCGGCCGGTAAATGGGAAAGCCTCGGATCACATGTTAGTCGACCTCGGCTTCACCTCGGCCGACAATTACATGGAATCCGCGGCATTTCCCACTTAAACGGCCTTGGTATGTAATGTACTATTGTTACGAGATATACAATTAAACACATTGGAGCCTTTTCTTATGAATGAAACCGAGTGTTTTTTTCACGCAGTTATATTTAATGAACATGGATTAATCTTTAACTGGGTCATGGTACGAGTATATAACATTTAGTCTGACGGCGTGGTAACCTGTTCTAAAAACGCATTCGCAAGCACAGTACTTTATATATACTACATACCTACCCTAAAGGCGTCAGGAAAGACACAGGACTCATTACCTGAGGTCCCCTGGGCGGTGGCCAAAGGCCCGGGCTCTATAAATAGAAATCTAAAAGCGTTGAGATGTCTCGCTCCGTTTGTGGGCTGAGAATATCTTTCACGTGAATAAGCTTCACTTTGTGGTGCATGTTGCATGTATCTGTGCACATGTTTATGAGGCGACACCTGTAACAGCAGCAAAATATTTAATGATCCGCTGGTATTGAAGACTTCCATTCAGATTGTTTCTTTAAGTAACGATCTGTAGATCGTAACGATAATGGGGCTTCTAATAAAATATGCTATGATAAAGCTAATTTATTGGGCGCTTAGTTACTATACTTATGTAGGTACTAATTATTTTGAATATATAAAGTACCTACTATGTAGCATTTTCTCTTTCGCTATTTTGTAACAGAAGGTCTATTCGAATTGCCAAAACCACAAATTATTTCCATTATTTGATTAGTTACCTCCCATGGGTAAAGGGATTGGCCGTATAGTATGATTAGTATGTAGGTACCAATATTTAAAAAAAAACCGGCCAATTGCGAGTCAGACTCGCGCACCAAGGATTCCGTACAAACTTTATGTTGCAACTTCACCTAGAAGTAGAAATTTGATGTCAGCTACATTGTATTTACAGATACAGATTTGCTTGATATTTTTTTATCACGTTAACCATTTTTTTTTACTTAATTTATAAGGCGGTACTTATTGCATGATATCATATAAATTTGAAGAAAAAAAAACAATCTAAGTTACTTAAATTACAAATTTAGTTCAGAAAAGTTTTTTTTTTAGTAAAAATTATAAGAATGTTGTTAGGGCCAGTGTTATATTTTTCCTGTAATATTTAGTATAATATCAAGGTTGTGTAAAAAAATCATAAACTTCGGAGATAAAGGGTATTTGGTATTTTTTTCAACATTGTCGTTAATAAATTAAAAAAAAAATCGTTTAAAAAATAATAATAAAAAAATGGTTTTAGAATGTGCAAATCTAGCCCCTTTTAAATGATAGCACACATGAACTTTTAATGTTTGCCCGCTCTTTTATCGGGCATTTTTCATTGAAAATAAATAAAAATATACACAATATCACCATTTACGAGCAGGTGTGATGAAAATATTGTGCCTTTCTGAAATACAGTTACACATTTATTACAAGTAAACCGATATCCAGCGGATTTACCGGCAAATTAACATTATTCCAATATTATTTTACAGAAACTAGTTCCAATTAGCGTCTGTGTTCCAATATTGCCGCGAGCCAAACCATGCCGGTAATTTTCATTGCGTTTTAAAACAGCCGGGACGCGACCAAAGTCGTTCGCTACATCTGTTTGACAATTTACGCTTTTAATAATGGCCGGCACTGCCTTTGAATCGGCTACGAATTAACATCGGGCTAAATTACAGCCTTCAAATTTTTCCGGGGAAATGGTTCGATTCGGCACCGCTTCTATTTCGCCCTAGGGCGAGGATTTAAAGACCTTTGTTATTGCTACTGTCCCTTTTTCAATGCTGAGGAACGTTTATCTTAAACTCTGGGGATTGTAAAGGATTTATCTTTCAATTAATTAGAAAATCTAAATATCTAACAGTCGCGTTGTACCTACAGTAACTAACAGATCACGTACAATTTACAATCTAATTCTTTGAAGATAACTTTGAAATAGTACATTACCTAACTAGTGCAGTAAAACAAAGAAAGGCCGAGATCGCAGATGTTTGCGACCCGAGCTGCAAGCGAGGGACGTAAATATGCGATCAAGGGCTTTATTTATTACCTCACGTGTTAGGTACATCATTTTATGACTACACTTGGTCAGAAATCGACTTTTTCCGAACGCGTAGCGTGCGGAAAAAGGCATTTTATGGCCAGGTGTGGCATAAAGAATATTCTTCAAACGTCGTCGGTCTTACTAGCGATTTTTCGAAAATGAAACGCTATGCTTGATTCAAATTAAGTTTTTATCAGTTTTTAGCGTTGACGCTGTTTATTAAGGTTTACCGCAGATATTGAAAAATATTTGTATCTCCCTCTCTATCGTACTCGAATATTCGAGCAAAAGGGATGCAGATAGAAAGTTTTGATTTTAATGATGTTCATGGTAGGCCCTCTGCAGTGGAAAACGTGCGATCCCACCTGACAATCTACGAATTCAGTCACTGTCGTTGCAGAACGTTCAATTCCCTCACTCAATTTATAAATGAAATTGATACCGTTACTCGTTTCGCCCGTGTCTCGTTGCGTTACAACGTTCCAACACCAATAATTGTAATATTGCTAAAAAGCACCTACAATTATTGTAATAGTACTTTTCAGTCCTCCGGCCGGTAAGCGCCACTTTACGCAAAACTAAATTGCCGCCTGCCGGCTCCGTCGGGCAGAAAAATAGTATACAAACCTCGGCCGTTAAATGGGAAAGCCTCGGATCACATGTTAGTCGACCTCGGCTTCACCTCGGCCGACAATTATATGTAATCCGAGACATCTCCCACTTAAACGGCCTTGGTATGTAATCTACTATACCTATCTTTATTACTTTTCGTATAGTACTTACCTATCTGTATTACTCTACAGTACGGGTTCTTAGCGACAACGGATAAAGGATGACTCACACTTGGACGGGACGAGACGGGACAGGTCGGGTCGGGTCGGGACGGGACGGGGTGGGACGATCAGTGGGCGCGCGCCGTCGTGTGTTTATTCGCGGTGTTTCGTCCGACTTTGAATCGGCGCGTCATGTAATTTCGTGCATTACAAATATTAGGTACAATGTAGGTTGTTCGTAAGTATTAAATACCATATCTGTTTAATTAGATGAAAACGCACAAAATTTTAAAATACCCGCGTATTATGTTTTCGTTGTCCTTACCGCTTCAGTAGTTGTCAGACAATTTACTTGTGTGCGGCGTGCACACGTTTTCGTTTGTTATGTCTGTCAATCAATACTTTAAACTAATTCAAGGGCTGGATCAAGGGTAAGGCAGAAGGCGGTAATCCCGGGGACACGGCGCGCATAGGCCTCTCTTTGCGACCCTAACCACCGGCAGCCTGTGGGCCCTGCCCCGTTGCCCGCGGCACCCTAGGTTCGGTTTTTATAATGTGTTCGTATGTATTTTGTATGTGATTTTGTATTTTACTTTTATGATCATACTAGAAAATCCAAACCCAAGAATAGAAAAGGAAAAATAAACAGTCAGCAATAACAATAATATAAACGTGTTTATTTGATAATCCCAGAAAGTTAGTTATTGTTCCTAAGCATTACGGATGGAACTGGCAAAATTTAAATAAATGGTACTTACTACAACAATGAAAAACATTTTTGTCGGTAAAGATAATATTAAATTAATCGTATGTTCTGCCAAATTATTCGAAATTTATATTAAACTTGAATTGAGCTACTAGGTATTTGGGAAGACAAAAATTGGTATCATTTTTAGAATGAAGCCTTCGTTTTAAAAATGGACGGTGTGCAACACCCATAAATATTTTTTGATCTATTTATTGTGGGTTTAGGACTATTTAAGGTACATATGTTATATATTTATGAATCTGCATTAAATTGTCCTGCAGGAGCGAAATGTTGAGAGATGAATATTTTTCATCTTCTTCAGTACTTACAACGAAGTAGGTACTACTTGAGAACTTGAGGGACTTACTTTGCTTCCTATCTGAGTGTTCTTTGTGATTTTCTAACCATGTTAATTTACAGTCTGCTGGAGGTTTCCTGACGATGGGTGTGATATTGGCAGCATTTCGATGATCCAGAAATGTGAATTCTGCTGGTAAGAAGTCCAAATGTGTTATAAGTAAGTACTTCTGTGAGGTTAACTTACCACGTGTTTCATTTTGGCTAATGGAAACAATTCTTTATTTTCAGCTGATTGGGTGAAGTTTTAAATCTTTCTTTTAGCATGTGTTTTATACAATTTAAATCAGGACTTAATCCTGCTACTCCCTTTATCCATGGACACCTTAGCGCTTGAAGAAAGGAAATAATGCCAGCCACCTATCTATTAGAAGAGCCACTGCGGTCCTCCGCAGTGTTCCAAGCCGCCAGCTCTCGCTTGCTCGCTCAGTGGTCCTGTAGGGGATGGCTACAGAAATCTCTGCATCATGGTAGAAACGGCGGTAACCATCTCCCCATGGGCTACCGATCTTAATCGGTTTATTTTGATCCTAGGCACAACTGTGCCAAGTATCATACATTTATCATTAAAAAAAGGTTCGGACGAATTAAGTCATATACGGGTTCTTAACCCTTACTATTTAATTCTTCCCATTGTAGGTGAAGAGCTAGCTACGGAAACAGGTATAAAATGTATAGAGCCACGAAACCCGTCTAATTAGTGTGCCATACTATTATTATTAATTGATCCCGGCGCTTGGCAGCTGTTCAGCGGTGGGTGTGAGAGTGAATGGGCAACCAAGGGGTTGCTAAATCTGAGTTTGGTGTGATATAATAGCTAATTATCAGTGATCGGTTTTTTGGATTCGACACGGGGTGAACGACCTCAATCATTATGTTAGTATGGATATGCCCCGGGAATCCGGGCTTTATGTTGTTAGAAAAGGCAAAAAAATACAATGTGTTTATTTTATTACACTTTAAAACATCTACGTAGCTGATAGACACGCGTACTCTCCGTTCTTTTGTCGAAATCGAACAAATGAGCACAAGTGTTTACACTGACAGCTCATTTGCTGCCTCCAAAGCGACACATTTTGTACCGTTTGGATAAAGGTTCGGCGAGTAAGGATTGCATAAATAAATAGGTATTAAGTAGCTGTATAATTTATACTATAATATTAGGTCACAGGTTATCGTATAAGTGCCAATACATAGATATTATAGCTCAAAGGCGATCCAATAATTAAAAATCCACGTTAGCACGCTGTGATTTATGGTTAAATTTTCATTTCATCGACTTGTTTCATGGACTCTTAGATTATCTTTTACGACAACTGTGGCTTATTCTAATTGAACTTTTGATTCGTGTATGATTGGAATATTCTCGATGGGAGTAAAAAAATCCTTAGAAATAATTTAAATTGTTTTATTTTTGAACGATTTGTTCGGTATCGCGGGAAACTGTCGTATCTATATTAACTTTCCTACTTGATATCCCGCGAGGGAGAATCCAAATAACCGATCACTGCTAATTATGTATCCATTTAATTCATTTAGTGCGGTTAAAAGTGCCTAAGTAGTCTCATTTCCAGAGGTCTGTGCCTATACTTTTTAATTAGAGTTGACCTTTAAAATCGTGTGTGCAAATACCTATACAGGCGCAAATATTCAGTCGCTAGGCGATGACAAAGAGCAACTATCACACCCGCCGCTGTACAGCTGTCAGCGGTCTGCCCGCATTGATTACTAATGAGTATGGCACACTAACTAGAGGGGTTTGTGGCTCTATCAATTCTATTCCTATTTCCGTAACCACACTCGAGAGAAACATTTTCAGGTCACTAACAGTTTTTTTGAACAGCTTAGAAACGAATAGAGCAAGCGTATTAAAACAAAGTGAACTTTAAAGACAATTTAATATTAGCTACTCAAATAAAAATACATCACATGTAGGTACTGCTGGTTCATTTAATTTGTTCTTTAAACGACAAAGTAATAAAAAGGGCGTCCTTTTGCTTGCGAACAGAAAATGAAATATAAGTAGTGAACTTTTTTCTATATAGTGTTTATTTGCAACACTTTTTATAAATATATTTAACGACAAGACAAAAACAAAAGCGAAGACAGTCGCGAAAACTCAAAAAATCTAAATTGTAAATAAACCCTATTTTTTTTCTGCCATGCCTTTACTTCACGCCAATCAATAAGTTTTATACAAGTAATTAAGGATAATTATATTCTCTATAACGATCAATTTAGTTTTAATACGATAGCTGTATTCGTATTTAAGATTATATGTATAAGTACTATGAAGTAAATCCTAGTGACCCGGAACTTTTTCTCTCGAGTGTAGCTTATTACTATTAACCGTTAGAGCTGCAGAAGCAGAACATGCCAAAGAGTAAAAACTTCGTAAAAACATTAGCCCGCCTTCTTCGCTTTAGTAACAGCTTTAAGAATTAGGATTAATTCTGTCTCTATTAAGACTTAACCCTCTCAATCGTAGTTTCGCTTAGTTAAATTTTAAGCATGAATAGTTCAAACCGAGGCCCGCTTTGTTTATTCCAATTGCCGAGATAGCGGAGTTATTAAATTTGCAATTCATAAAAGACTGGCTTCTTTGAGAACTCCAATTCAGTGAACTAAGGAGCTTACAAATGAATGCCTTATTTAATTATTTTGTTCATTGAGAGTTGAACCTCCATCGAGCAGCGTTCACAACACTAATATTGACCTTGTTGTTATAAAAACTGTAAGATAATTGATTTCTAGTGCTCCGTACAAAACTTTGTTTGCACTTATGGGATCAGTCTGACTCTGTGAATCAGCTAAACAGGTTTATCTCAGTAACCATTTGACGTAGAAAGCTAAAATTTGGAGTAGGTATAGCAAATACTGGCGTTGACAAATATCTTGGGTCAAAAAGCTTATCTTTGCTTATAGGGGGCAATTTAGGGGATCGTGAGTGGTACCAATAGAAAGCTTGGCTATAAGTTTTAATTTCGAACAGGCTATCCAAAACACAGGCTACTTCATTTAAAATAAAGTAAATACACAGTTTACAATGCATCCGCGAGCTCGTTTTCCACCTTGAGGCTTCCACTCAAATGCGAGAGTGGCACTGTTCGTTGCTCCCCTTTGAAGGGTATGGCCGATCCATCTCCACTTCCGCAGCGCAACTTCTTGATATATTGATAGAGCCAACATAGTCAATTAATATTTTACACCTTGAATAATTAGTTTTACTTCCAGTATTTGATTTGCCGAATTATCACGCACATTAACTGAATTGTTTAACCGACTTCAAAGAAAAGGACAAGATTATATTAATTTTCTAGTTTATCCTCGTAGGTTCATTGGTACCTACCTAATATTTTGTAAGCTGAGCAGTAGTAAGGGAGTTCAAGCCTCCCGCATTAATACCAATAAGAGTATTAAGAAAAACCGGCCAAGAGCTTGTCGGACCATGCTCAGTGTAGGGTTTCGTAGTTTACCGTCCGTCACAATAGGCGAACTTAAAAAGAGTTTTAATAGGTACCATGCTCATAACAATGAAAAAGGAGTACCTACTATGTTCGCAGCTCTTACGACTTATACCCCCTTTTAACCAAGAAGATACGTTTTTTCGCCAAAAATAAAAAATAGCTTAATTGACCAAGTTCAAAATAATTTTCCTTAAAAGTCTTATAAAGCTCATGCTCATTTTCATCTCAGCTCATTTTCATGGTTTCATATTTTTTTGACTTGCGGTTCAAAAGTTAGAGGGGCACATTATTATAAACTTCCGCGATAACTTGATTATTTCCGAAAATATTCACTTTACCAAAAAATGTTTATAGCAAACCCCTATTCTTTTTCAAATACCTACTTATCCAACAATACTCGTACTTCACACTTTAGGTGGAAACGAAATAAAAAACACTTTAACCTAAAAATAAAAGTTTTCCAACTTTTTATTTTACCACTTTGTCGGCATGATTGATGTGTATATTCACACTAAATTACAGCTTTCTAGTACTAACGGTCACTATGCTAAGCATCTGACGGACGAACAGACAGACATGGCGAAACTATAAGGGTTCGTAGTTGACTACGGCCCTAAAAAAATCAAAAGCTCCACACCACGTATCTATCGCTAGAGTCACCGCTAGGATCACACTATACGGGTGCACGAAACAATAGCACTATCGCTTGATTCACGGTTAGGGTCATATTAGAAGGCGCAGGGGGTCTGGAGGGGCGAAGCCCCATGCATAAAAAAAAACTACAGCACTATCGCTAGACTAACCCCATGGCTCATATCAAGAAGGCGTAAGGGGGCTCGGGTGAAACCTAGCTCATGCATAATAATAAGAGATTGCAGAACTTCTTATTTGAATGCAGGTAGTTTATTTTTTAATTTACACTTACCATCGTGTATGGTGTCCAGTCTAATAGATTTTAATGCTAATCAATGACGAACGTAGAGGTTTTATTAACTATTCAAGTAAATAATGATAATAATGGCTGGTGATTTGACGTTTTTGTTTTTGTCGCTCTGACATGAAGATGTCAAAGTATTCTTTGGATATTGTTGTAACTTTATCAGCTGTTTAAGTATCGTTCGGGTCTTTTGTTTTTGGGAGTTGTATATGGTCGCAGGGTATCAACCTTATGTTGATCGAGCAGTACGTATAAATAAATGGCATGAGGTGGAGTTAATACCGTGATTAATCAAACGCAAATGTCGGAGGCTACCGCGATTTACCCGCGAACATTGTAAACAATAACTCGTGTATATTACTTTGACATATTCAAGCAATAAAGAGGTAAACAGACGAACGAAAGCAATAAATAAGTGGTCTCGGTTATAGGCCAGCATATTTACCAATCAATATCGAGGATCGACGAGGCAAGAATCAAACTCGACTATGAATCACGTGTGAGTTTTGAGAGTTATTTTGCATAACTGGAACCGGAACATTCTATGATCAACCTCGTCGACTTTTGAGGAGTCATTTGAAGTCATTCCCTCTGTTTATAAACACGTAAATCCTATAATTATTTATCTCATCAACTCTTCGTGGCTTTAGATCTTAAAGTGTGTTATAGAATGCCGTACCTACTTGCGAAACCGCGGTACAAGTTCAAAGGGAACTTGTACCTGTTTATTTAGGCCCATAACTCATACTGTCGAACAAAACTTCGTTAATTGGACCAACTATGTGTTTAATTAATTAACCACAAATTGGAAACCATGTTAATTTTAGAGCTATTGGCTTAAATACAAGGAATATACATTTTATGACAAACAAAATTCAATCACGTTGAGTTAAAGGTGCAGTTTGAAGTATAATACTTGATTGTTACTACAATTATGAACTTTCTGAGGTTTCAGCGTGCGTAGCCAAGATACCAATCGCTCACGCATAATAACGTATCGTACCTATCTCTTTCTATCACTCTTCCTTATTAGTGTGACAATGACAGTAGCGTTTCGTTAGCGACTGAGTGTCAGCGATTGGCATCTTGGCTACGCACCCAGGGGCTTTGGCTAGCCGAAGGAGTAGCGGGAGGAGAGAGTCCTACATAATCCCCCCCCCCTAATTTCCTTCCCCGCCGGGGGGACTTTAAACGCATCACCAGCTTTCTGTTACATCCTATAGAGGGATATTTTTTTTTGAATTGTTAGAAAACTGTAGATAATTTTAACACACAGCCGTGTCCACAAATATTGATGCCATACCATACGGTTCGGCTACTAAGCCGCTGCTTTGATGATAATTTATGATGATGACGATGTGACGGTTCAATTGTCAAAATCAGATTATAGGGTGCCCCAAAAATACGTTGACATAACATAGTAAAATGTCGAAATTAATCATAATAATCAGTGATCGGTTATTTGGATTCTCCCTTGCGGGATATTAAGTAGAAAAGTTAATATAGATACGACAGTTTCTCGCGATACCGAACAAATCGTTCAAAAATAAAACAATTTAATTAATTCTAAGGATGTTTTTACTCCCTTACTGAATATTCCAATCAAACGCGAATCAAAAGTTCAATTAGAGTAGGCCACAGTTATCGTAAAAGATAATCTCAGAGTCCATGAAACAAGTCGATGAAATGAAAATTGAACCATAAATCACAGCGTGCGAACTTAACGTGGATACTTATTTATTGGATCGCCTTTGAGCTATAAGATCTATGTATTGGTACTGATACGATAACCTGTGACCTAATATTATAGTATAATTTATACAGCTAATACCTATTTATTTATGCAATCCTTACTCGCCGAACTTTTATCCAAACTGTACAAAATGTGTCGCTTTGCAGGCAGCAAATGAGCTGTCAGTGTAAACACTTGTGCTCATTTGTTCGATTTGGACAAAATAACGGAGAGTAAGTACGCGTGTCTATCAGCTACTTGGATGTTTTAAAGTGTAATAAAATAAACACATTGTATTTTTTTGCCTTTTCTAACAACATTAAGTCCGGATTCCCGGGGCATATCCATACTAACATAATGATTGAGGTCGTTCACCCCGTGTCGAATCCAAAAAACCAATCACTGATAATAATACATTCACTGAAAAGATATTATATCATTATGTTACTTATAACACATTGATAACATAATTTATTACTACAGATCACATAAAGTTGGTAATAATTCTTAAAACTAAGATACATAAACAAAATTCCCAAAAAAAGGGGTCACGTGTTAACATCCGCAACAGGCTTCGTCTCACACAAACCAAAGATGTAATGCACTTTAGGCTTCGTCATCCTTATTTACTAATAATAAAACTAACTGAAGGAACCGTCCCGTCCCGAGTCGTACTCGGGCCATATGTCCCCATAACGCTAGCAGCGTTACCACGTTGAATGGCCAGGGAGGTCTGTTGCACTAGATACGATCCGGAACGAGGGTCACAACCCCTATTTCACAGCCACCGAACCAGATCACTCACGACTTCTTTGGCCTCCATGGTCCAAGGTCCCGCCGTCTCGACTGCAACTGGCACAAAGTCATACATTTGTTCCAGGGCAGCTTATTTGGTATACTTCATTTTGGCCGCTATTCATTAAAAATAATAGTTAAGATATTCATGAGGGTGTAAATCTTGGATATTTTTTTATTTTGTGCATATTTCGGCTGAATTGATCTATTTCACAAGACACGCATTTTTTCTAGCTTCATAAGCTTGATAAAGATAAGATAAGCTTCACACTTTTATACTTGAAATAAAAATGGTAAAAATTCCCTGTGGCGAGCGGGATTCGAACCCACGACCTCTCTGAACACCGATCAGATCAGAGAGGTAACTAAATCCACTCTACTTATATCTATGGGTTATAGTTTGGGATCAATTTTAAAAACCCGCCCTTTCTATTATTCACAAATTTGAGATATCTTACAGGACCTGTAATCGTATTTAAAAGCCAAACGCGGATAATTTGAAGACGATTCGGTTTATTTAGTCAAACATTATTACGGTTTTAAATTTTAGCAACATACAGTACATATCGTTCGTGTGACGCTAGAAAAATAATGAATAATGAAATAAACTTTATCTACGCACATACAAAAATCTGTACTTTAATGTTAACTTTTCAATACAAATTTTACCTACCACAGACAATAAAGTTCCCATAGTTAAACTGATTGTAATAATGTGCGTTCAAAAACCGTAGGAAACGACCAGCATTATTACAATCAGTTTAACTATGGGAACTTTATTGTCTGTGGTAGGTAAAATTTGTATTGAAAAGTTAACATTATAGTACAGATTTTTGTACTGAAATGAGTTTAAAACTTTAAATTTGGAACAGCTGTCATAACTCAAGTGGGTCACTATTCTAGTATCCACAGATATTAAGAATAGTAATCGATATGAAATGTCAAATCAGTACGTCTTCTTAATATAGACCGCACGACATTCGATCTCGAGTGAAATGAGAATAGGGATTTCATTCTTTTATAAAACTTTTATAAAAGTTTTTAAAAAACATTAATGTTGACTTTTTTCGAATAGCCGCCATTGACGCCATTACTGTTGTCATTTGTTTTGATAGTTTGCCGTTGTGAGTCTTGAGGAAGAAAATTTATAAAAACAATTTAAAATTGAAAATATGAGCAGTAGTGACAGTGAGAATGATATTATGAACACCCCGCCGGATATTCTTGATGCAGCTACAATTGCAACAAACAATTTGTTGCCACATAAATCACGGGACAAATACGAGAAGGCGTATAAAGATTTCATGGAGTGGAAAATGAAAAAACGAACCGCTTCAATGTCCGAAAACGTCTTGCTAGTGTACTTCGACGAATTGTCTAAGAAATTCAGATCTGCCACCCTGTGGACTGTTTACTCAATGGTGAAAAGTACGCTGAACATCAAACACCAAGACTCAATGGTGAAAAGTATGCTGAACATCAAACACCAAGTGGATATATCTAAATATTGTAAATTAACTGCATTTCTTAAGCGGAAATCAGAGGGATATAAACCGAAAAAAGCTTAAACATTTTCTCCAGATGAAATTAATAAATTTATAAATGAGGCACCAGATCAATTACATCTGCAGTCAAAGGTAACTTACTCAATTTGTGTTATGTACATTAGGCATGCAAGATCATCCAACGACAATACAACCACTACAACTGTTACTGGGATCACTGTAAATGTTAATTACAATTGCTGCAATAAATAATTTGATTGTATTTGTCCAAATTTATTTTAATAGTATATAGCTTATAGATATTTTACAAGTAGCACTAGTAGCAATGCAGGTCTTTTCCCTATGGCTTCTGAACCCATCTTAGAGCACTTATGATATGTGTGTAGATAAAGTAGTGTATGCAACTGTACATAATTCGGCATTGAAACACGAGTGCGGTTTTATGAAACGAGCGTCAGCGAGTTTCATAATAGGATCGCACGAGTGTTTTCAAATTATTTATTGCAGCAATTGTAATTAACATTTACAGTGATCCCAGTTGTAGTGGTTGTATTGTCGTTGGATGATCTTGCATGCCTAATGTACATAACACAAATTGAGTAAGTTACCTTTGACTGCAGATATAATTGATCTGGTGCCTCATTTATAAATTTATTAATTTCATCTGGAGAAAATGTTTTAGCTTTTTTCGGTTTATATCCCTCTGATTTCCGCTTAAGAAATGCAGTTAATTTACAATATTTAGATATATCCACTTGGTGTTTGATGTTCAGCATACTTTTCACCATTGAGTCTTGGTGTTTGATGTTCAGCGTACTTTTCACCATTGAGTAAACAGTCCACAGGGTGGCAGATCTGAATTTCTTAGACAATTCGTCGAAGTACACTAGCAAGACGTTTTCGGACATTGAAGCGGTTCGTTTTTTCATTTTCCACTCCATGAAATCTTTATACGCCTTCTCGTATTTGTCCCGTGATTTATGTGGCAACAAATTGTTTGTTGCAATTGTAGCTGCATCAAGAATATCCGGCGGGGTGTTCATAATATCATTCTCACTGTCACTACTGCTCATATTTTCAATTTTAAATTGTTTTTATAAATTTTCTTCCTCAAGACTCACAACGGCAAACTATCAAAACAAATGACAACAGTAATGGCGCCAATGGCGGCTATTCGAAAAAAGTCAACATTAATGTTTTTTAAAAACTTTTATAAAAGTTTTATAAAAGAATGAAATCCCTATTCTCATTTCACTCGAGATCGAATGTCGTGCGGTCTATATTAAGAAGACGTACTGATTTGACATTTCATATCGATTACTATTCTTAATATCTGTGGATACTAGAATAGTGACCCACTTGAGTTATGACAGCTGTTCCAAATTTAAAGTTTTAAACTCATTTCAGTACAAAAATCTGTACTATTATGTTAACTTTTCAATACAAATTTTACCTACCACAGACAATAAAGTTCCCATAGTTAAACTGATTGTAATAATGCTGGTCGTTTCCTACGGTTTTTGAACGCACATTAGAGCACTACGAGTCCTCCAATTAGTGCTCTAATGTGCGTTCAATAAGTGCCTCTTATTATGTAGCAGTTGCATAAACTACTATTTTTCAACGAATTCCTGGGCCACCCTGTAGTATAATTTCTAGGACTCATGTATATTTAAACCTAACCTCATCCATAATCTCATCTGCGTGGAATTAGTTAATAAGTACCTATAATGCAAAACGTAAAAATACTGGACTTTATCTTTGACCCTCTTTTAGTATTTACCTATTTTTTTCCTAACCAGAATCATTGTCACATTGAGTATTTCTGTATTTTATAGTACTCGTAGTATATGCAACAGTGATATAATAAGGGTTATTAAAATTCTAGGGTCGCCGGTCGCTAATAATAGTAATAATTGACCCGAGAACTAGTTTTTCTACGACAGCTAAAATAGCGAAAAAAGCGAAATCTTGAATGGCGGCAGAATGTGGAAGATGTCGTATGCGCACTATAGAAATTAAATAAAAATAACGTTACAATGTATACTTTTTTGGTATCGCTGTCAGTCATCTAATTGACAGATATACGTTCTGGAGTAGTTACTTGCGGTTGATACGCAAGATGGGAATAGTTTTTTGTTTACTAAATAAATAAATAAATATTCTGGGACAATCTTACACAAATCGACCTAGTTCCATGGTAAGCTCAATAAGGTTGGTGTTGTGGGTACTAGACGACGATATATATATCAGATAGATACATATAAATACTTAAAAACATCCATAACTCAGGAACAAATATTCGTGATAAATGTTGTTTAATGTGTAATATCTAATATTACACATTAAACAACATATCTAATATTGACAGCTAATTGTGCAGTAAAGTAACGAAGCAGTAAGCAGCTAATGAACAATTAATCCTGAAACGAGTTTGATCAGTCCTTTAGTCATCAAGCGGCAGTCCCGGGATCTCGGCCCCCTGAGACTTAACATATAGCAAAGCCAATTACCGAACAACGTCGCCCAAGTGGCAATATACTATTCTATTTATATAATATACTAAGATTTTGATAATACTTGACATTGGAAAATTTGTCCAACTTTCGAACACAAGCCATTATTTAACCTTTTCAACGCCAAGAACACCTAAAAGTGCCATGCACTGCCGTGCCTACCACGCCAACAATACTTAAAGGTGTCGTGGCGGACGCTGCCAAAGCAATTGTCCTGCTGACAGATAAGGGTTTATATTCGTAATTCACTAGTCGAGATATTGGCGTGTAGGCCACATTTTAACGCGAGAGGAAAAGGGTTGAAAAGGTTAAAAAGAAGAAGTAGAAGTGCTGGAGTAGAAAAAAGAAATTTAAACTCACGACCATCCCTTCAGCGCTGTGTACCTATCAGTCATATTCTAAGGCAAGTGTTTTATACAACGAGAAGTTAAAAGGTAAATGAAATTTAGAGAAGAAGCGCCCCTACTAAGCATTAAAGCCGTACAGGAATAATTAGATTAATTAAACAGCATAAGCATATTTAGATTGGAGGCAATGGCTGACTTGCTGCATTTGCAATAATTATAGCCGTTGCATAGGAAATTATCCCCTCAAAGCAGTAGTTTGATAATTTATGTAGACTATAGGGCGCCAGTGCAATTCCAGACAGCTAAAGTATTAGTTTTACTCAATTACTTGAAGTCGCTTTGGATTCGTAGCTGAAACTATGACTGTTTTATAAGGGAATGGCGTTTAAATAGCATTTTTAATGGCTATGCGATACGGTGATAAAGTATTCATTTCTTTATGCTTACATTTGCTGCTGTACTATAACATGTTTTACCACAAAAGCTACAAATAAATAAATAAAGCATAAAATTATTGTGCCAAATATATCTTTGAAATGAATAAGGCCGAATCGCTTTTTATCCGCCTTTATGCATACGCATAGTAATTTCATGCAAGTTTTGATGTAATATATAGGTGCATGTCACCATCCGATATAATTATAACCATTGAGTTTTAAATCAAACGGAGTCGCAACTGACAGGCCCCTCTGCCAAATGGTCATGTCACTGACATAGTGGTACATATCTAATGTCGACTGTACCTACTTATGTTTGACAAAGATCTGGGCCCTTACTATGACGTCTTAACGCGATGCAGTTTACGATTTTTCTTACGCTGTTACTGCCACTCCGAAAAATAGGTAGGCATAGGAGTTTTTTTTAATCTACTGTCAGACATGCTTTGTCAGACTATAGTTATTAGTTTTTGTTTTAAAGTTTCTGTAGACCAGATAACTTGCTCTAAACGGAATACTAAGTAAGGGGAGATTATCGGTTATATCGTACCCGTTTTTACTCAAACGTGGATATTATTTTTCTGGCGTGGGCACTAGTTTTACGAAAGCGACAGCCATCTGACCTTCCAACCCAGAGGGTAAACTACGCCTTATTGGGTTTAGCCCGGTTTCCTCACGATGTTTTTCTTCACCAAAAAGCGATTGGTAAATGTTAAATTGTATTTCGTACGTAAATTCCGAAAAACACATTGGTACGAGCCGCCAGGATTTGAACCCGCGACCTTCCGATTGAAAGCCGAACTCTCTTACCGCTGCGCCACCAACGAAGATCTTTTTGAAGAATATCCAAGATATTTTTGAGTACTAAACTAATATTACTTGATTCCATTTGCGATATCATTGATCTTTTGAACATAGTTGAAGAAGATGGTAGATTATATTTCAGATAAGTCACTCAAAGGGATTGTCTGACTTATTCCATCAGTTAGCTGCTAACACGAGAATTGTCTAGATTAGACCAGCTTAAGTTATGATTCCAACTAACTTGGAACATTAGAGTAAATTTAAGCAGATGGTCTCTTTGATACTGTTAAGTATTAGGACTTAGGTAATTGAATTTACTAAAAATAATATAGATAGATCATAATAAATTACAGATAATACTCACGTATTTTTGTCACTACACGCCCGCCCGCCCTCGTCGTCCGAACGGAACTCAACGCTTGATAATGGAGTCCAAAACATTTGGAAACATGACGCGCGTAGTAACTAAAAATGTGTGTGTTATCCGTAATTTATTATAATACGTTTATCACTTTTTATGGATTCGGTAATAAGCGTGGAAATAGGAAATATTTAAAAACCTTAAAAAATTACCAGTCGCTTACTTACGTACTTTGCCGGTTGACGTATTTTCGGAAAGCCGCCAGCTGTAGCTCTAAATGATTAATACCGCCTACTACGAGGTGTTACCCGAACATTATATCATTAATTTCATTATCGGCGGCTAGTTAATACTTTCACAGGCAAGCCGAAGCTAATTTGGCTTTAATTTTCTCTTTGAGACTTAGGAAAACTACTCAACTCTCTGAAATTCCACGATGGAAAACGTGTTTCGTGTACAAGTCAGTTTAATTTGGTTCCCGTGTCTCTTTGTACTTTATCACGGTGACAGTCAATATTATAGTCAGGATCTCATATTATTGTCACTTTGACAAGCTTCGAAGTGGTACATATACCTATCAAATCCCTTGACCGTACGCCCGGCCACAAGGCACATCATAACACAACACAAACTTTTACTCTGTACAACTACGAAGTTCAGTGTTCCATCAATCTTCCTATAAGTTAGCGGCGTTGCTATTACGTTGCTGATTTGCCAACTGTAGTCAGGAACAAACAGCAGCATACTTTTTTACAATAGTGATAATTGAAAGAAAAATCGAAAAATTCCCCGCGTCGAGCGGGATTCGAACCCATGACCTCTCTGAACACCAGTCAGATCACTCTGCCAATTGAGCTATCGACGCGCGATCGACCCCGGTGACTGTTTCCAGTATTTCTTTCATTTGTTTATCATTTGGTGTTCGAGAGGTCATGGGTTCGAATCCCGCTCGACGCGGGAAATGATTCCATTTTTCAGTGAAAGAAAACATCTTGAGGAAACCGGACTAACCCCAATAAGGCCTAGTTTACCCTATGAGTTGGAAGGTCAGATGGCAGTCGCATCCGTAAAAACTAGTGCCTTATGTCAAATCTTTAATCTCGGGTCAGACTGCGCAATCCCGACCCTCTGGGTCGCGCCGTGTCTGGCATTATGGGTCAGCGGACTGGGACGGACTGCGGGAGTTTTACGCTTCCTACCCCTGGAAGCAGATCTGCTTCTATTCGGACGATGTTCACTGCTGTGCGGAACTCGTAGCTGACACGATTATGCAAGGCATGGAATGCTTCGTTCCAAGCACATTAATTCGTGTTGGTGGGCGTTCTCAGCCTTGGTTTGGTAAGTCTTGCGCTAAAGCTCGTATATTGAAATGTGAGGCTTATCAAGCTTGGGCCGCGTGCGAGGTCAATGATCCAAATCGTTCCGTATTAAAGAAGCAATTTAATGCTGCTTCTAGATCGTGTAAGAGGCGGATCGCTGCAGCAAAGTTCGAGCATATCAGCAAAATTGGCGAGAGGCTGGTCGGTCAACCCTCTGGGTCACGTACTTTCTGGTCTCTCGCCAAAGCTGTTCAGGGGAACTTCTGTAGGGTCCTCTACCTTCTCTGCACAAACCCGATGGCTCACTGGCTCATTCCGCAAAGGAGAAAGCGGATCTTTTGTGCTCTCTATTTGCGTCGAATTCGACTCTTGACGATGGGGGCAAAACACCTCCCACTATCCCGAAATGTGAGCACTCCATGCCCGCGATTCGCTTTACGCAATGCGCAGTAAGGCGAGCTCTCTTTGCCCTCGATGTTAAAAAGTCAAGTGGCCCTGACGGTATACCTGCAATTGTGCTCAAAACATGCGCTCCAGAGCTAGCTGCGGTCTTAACGCGCCTTTTCTCGCTATCGTATCGCTCAGGAAAATTCCCGTCCTCCTGGAAGAGTGCCTGGGTTCATCCTATATCCAAAAAAGGTGACCGCACAGACCCTTCCAACTAACGGCCTATTGCGATTACCTCTTTGCTCTCCAAAGTGCTGGAGCGGGTGGTAAGCGACCAGCTTCTCAAGTACCTGGAGGACCACCAGCTCATTAGTGATCGGCAATATGGCTTCCGCCATGGTAGAGGAGCTGGTGATCTTCTCGTTTACCTCACGCACCGATGGGCCACAGCCATCGAGAGCAAGGGTGAGGCTTTGGCAGTTAGCCTAGATATCGCAAAGGCCTTCGATAGGGTATGGCACAAGGCGCTCCTCTCGAAACTTCCCTGGTTCGGGCTTCACGAGGGTTGTGCACATGGGTTGCTAGCTTTCTGTCTGGGCGTAGCATTTCAGTCGTTACGGATGGAATATGCTCCGACTACAAGCCCATAAATGCTGGTGTACCGCAAGGATCCGTACTGTCGCCCACGCTCTTCCTCCTGCATATCAATGATATGTTGTCAAGTAACAATATTCATTGCTATGCGGATGACAGCACGGCTGATAGCTATTATACGGGTCGTGCAAATGCCCGTATTGAGCTGGTATTGGAGTGCAGAAAGCAGCTTGTGTCTGAAATTGAGACCACTCTCGAACACGTTTCCGAATGGGGCGCTCACAACCTCGTCTAATTCAACCCCTGTAAGACACAAGTGTGCGTGTTCTCTGCTAAGAAAACCCCATTTCCCATATCGCCTAAATTTCAGAGCATCCCTCTCTCCATCTCCAAGAGTATCGGGATACTTGGTGTCGAAATCACGAACGAAGTCCAATTTCGGAGTCATTTGGAGCACAAAGCCAATCTGGGTCTAAGAAGCTTGGAGTGCTCAACAGAGCGAAACAGTACTTCACACCGAGTCACCGTCTTTTGTTATACAAAGCGCAGGTTCGACCGCATATGGAGTACTGTTCCCATCTCTGGTCTGGTGCTCCTCAGTACCAGCTTCTCCCACTTGACTCCATCCAGCGTCGGGCGGTTCGTGTTGTGGACGACCCCGAACTCACTAACAATTTAGAGCAGCTCAGCCTCCGGAGAGATGTTGGCTCTCTGTGCCTGTTCTATCGTCTGTACAATGGGGAATGCTCTGAAGAACTCTTTGACATGGTGCCTCCGTCTCGTTTTTACCATCGCACCTCCCGCCAAAGGAATAAGGTTCACCCACATTTCCTGGATACATGGCACACCAAGAATAAACGGGCTTCTCGCTCGTTTTTACCCAGAACATGTAAAATGTGGAACGACCTACCTCCTGAGGTGTTCCCTTTGCGATATGATATGGGGTTCTTCAAGAAACGAGTGTTCAGGGCTTTAAAAGGCTCAAAGGTCAACAACGTATGAGTGGCTCTTCCGATGTTGCTTATGTCCATGGGCGGCGATGACCGTTTCCCATCAGGCGGCTCGTCTGCTCGTTTGTTACCTTTCCCATAAAATAAAAAAAATCTTGGGATTAGTTGCCAAAGCGGACCCTAGGCTGGCAGAGGAAGGTGTCGGCGAGAGCGATGGTTATCCCCAGCATATAAGGTTGAAATATATTAACACTGAACTAGTTAAGTACTTAGGTAGTATCGGTCAGAATATAAATATACTCGTAGTAAGTTTATCGTATCGGTGACTTAAGTCTTTTAATACTAATAGGGGTCATTCAAACGGTTTTTCAACAAGATTAATATTTTCTAAGACAATGCTTCGTAAGTTCAAAAAATGAGTCCCAGCTGTCTAGCTTTTGAATTAAAACCAAATCAAAGTCATGCAAACATCTCATTTCAGTGTGAACTATTTTAAACATGATAGGTAAATAATTAAGCTGAGCCGCGAGAATGGCTTATAACAGTTATAACTGCTGAAAATGTATTCTCCCCTTCCATGAAATTCCAATTCTGTTCAATTGGATTATCTGATTTCTTTTGTTTCCTTCGATTTAAAAAAAATTAAAGAATTCAATATTCTAAGCAATAGATTCAAATTCACTGACAAATTGTTGTTGTATGATGGGCGGTAGGAGGTCAAGAATGACTTATGTGACAGACGGGGAACTACGAACCTGAAAGGTTCGATCCGTATGGCCATTTTGACATCTACGTATAAGTACTTAATAATTTAATATTTTCTTGATTAATTTCATTGTGTTATGAAAATATTCATAGGTACAAATATGTGACTGATTTTCGTCACACTATGGCCATATTAAGGGCTTACGCATTAACCACGTGAGGAGGGGTCACAAGAACTAAAATAAGGGGGTCAATAAATAGCCGAAAAAAACCTCACGTGCACAAGCCCTATGGAATCAATTAAGAAAATATAAATTATTATCTTTATTGCCCTTTTATTGAAGTAAGTACGGAAATTTTCAACTTACATTTTTATTACGCAAATATTACACATGAATAAATAAATAGATACTATGCATATTTCGACGGATAAAATTCAGTGAATTTAATATTCGTTCAAAAATATGTACAATAACGAAATCGCATAAATTATTTTACCATATGGAAATAGTTCGTATAACTCAAAATAGTTCCACGACCGATGCATAAAGGAGAAAATTTGGATTCGTTTCAGTTTGTGCTTAAATATTTGACGAGGTTCGACCGGGCGGCCGCTGACCCTCACCGCAGGCATAGGGTTGAACGAACACTATGTTTATCTAAGCAAAAAATTCCAATAAACTCTGAACGAATTCGATTAAACGTGACTACACAACGTACGTTCACGTAAGTGGCGAGCAGCTATCACGGGTGTGTGCTTTCGACCTTTAACCATGGATTATTAATGTGGGACATTAATCAACTACAAAAAGTACCTTCAGAACTTAGTTTACTCATACTTAAATGATAAAGGTCACTTATAAATAACTGTGAGGCTTTCAGGCTAAATGTACCGCATTGTCGGTTGTTGATTGGTTCGTTTCTTAATGTTTTTTTTTATGACAGTATCGCCTTATCGACAACTAACAATGTGACAATGTGTTAACTAGCCTTAACAAGTCATGATTTACCATGTCATTTGTATTTCACCATACATAAGATTGTGATCGTCATTAGTTTATAATTGAACTAGGAATATTGGCGGAAAATTGACAACTGAACCGTATAAGATTTTAGGCTAACATGGTCATTTACACTATAATTACTATTTAAAACGAGATATTTACCATGTACATTTGTTTTAATGAGCTCCCGATATTCGAGCTATAGAAATCCTAAAATATAAAAATTTCAACCGAGAGGACGGGTTTCAACTGTCGAGGGTCTGGCATCCAGTGATTCGGAAATTCAAAAATCCAAAAGTTATTGGTTCGGTAAGAAATGCATCAGTCGATACTGTAAGTGTCGTGTGTCGTGAACGTGATCGAGTTCTAAGTGAGAAAGTAGACGCTAGTAGCGGTAGTGACACCGCGCAAATTAAACGAACCCGTAAGCGGGTAGATCGCTACGGGGTGTGGGTAGACCACAAATAAAATAAAAACTCGCAGCAAATCAGTTACACCGTGAACATGGCACTTGTAACAGTGCCGAAATATCGGGAGCTCATTAAAACAAATGTACATGGTAAATATCTCGTTTTAAATAGTAATTAAACTGAACCGTAAATTTTTCATATAGCAACTTTCTGTTTGAAAAATCTACTTGCTTAAATGTTTTGATTCATGTTTTTTTTAAGTAGTCACACTACTATATATAAATTATAAATTGAAAGAGATGTCATTTACTACAGAAAAAGTGACCAAGGCCCCCGGTGAGCCTTCACCGGTCACCGGGGGCCTTGGTCACTTTTTCTGTAGTATATGATATCTCTTTCAATTTAAAACAGATGATTACTTGTTCATTATAAACCTGAAATATTCACACAATGTAAAGGACAGAGTCATTCAACATTCCAATATGTATTCACAAACGTGTATTTCGTCAGGTGTTCCTAAATACACTGATCATCAATAACAGGGATCATTTGGAATACCTACATAATTTTTTATCAATTACAGGCCTCAGAGATTATTGAGTATAATTGAACAGTGACAACCCTACGTTAAGTATGCTCGGAGAAGTTTACTTTTTAATAATGAAATGCAACACGAGCAGAAGTTCAATAACGTGATAGCGCAATTTATGGTAGCATTAGAAAGAGTAATGATGGCCAGTAACGGGGACATGTTGGCCCTTGAGGTTGAGGTGTGGTCCTATTTGAGGGCTTAGATAAGTTGCTTAGATTGACTTCGGTAAGTGAATAAATTTTATCCGCAGATTCGGTAATGGAAGTGATAAAGTATTTTGATTGCGGAAGTGGTGATTTTTTCTATAGTACCTAATACTGTATTTTATATAAAAAGATGGTTCATATTAATAAATAGGTGCATCACAAATGTTATGTCAGAATTATTAATATCTGGAGTCTTGATAGTAGGTATTTACGGAACATTAAGGATGACTCTTGCTGCACCAGGCCGGGACACCGATGTGTCAATTACTATGAAAAGGCAGATAAATACTGTTTATAGAAATGGACATATTGGTCCGTCCTGGCCCGGTGTGTCATCCTTAATTTAGAATCATTACAATGAACGTATAAGGTTGGTAAGAACGCTATTTAATTGGTGGAAAACATAGCTGGGGCCTTACCATGACGTCTTAAAGCGACTCAGTTGACGACCTAAACGGAGTCGCCTCCATACAACTGAGCCTAAACTGAACCTAAACTGAATCGCGTTAAGACGTCATGGTAAGGCTCCTGTTGTACCAATGAATAATTGCCCGTAACAATAAATATGTCACCATTAGCACGAGTATATTGACTGATTATACTACGAATAAAATATTACTAAAACATGAAACAAACGAATGACCAAAACCTCCCAAATATATCCCTTATTTGTTTACAGTGGGCGTAAAACCTTCCAATAGGTACCAATACTATGTTCGTAAATATTTATCAAAACGTTAAAATAACAAACGAGTTTAAAACCTCTTGTTTATTAAGCGTTAGTACACAAATATTTTTGCTTTTATTGCTTCTGCATGCTTAATAGAGACGTTTTTAGCTACCGAGCAGTAAAGGGTTATTAAATTGTTGACGTAAAGAAAAATACGAAGTGCATTCGTAATAATAATTTTAGAAGATTGGCAGGTTCGTGAAGCACGCAAGGGAAATCGAGGTATTTTCTAGTGGAAACCTAACTATGATTGCTTTTAGTCTAAGAGTTAGCTACTGAAATAGGTATGCAATTTAGACAGCCACGAAAACCTCCTATTTAGTAAGTTTGATATACTCTTATTATTAATTAATCCGGGCGCTTGGCTCTTCACCAGTGAGCGTGATAGTTGCTCTTTGTGATGACCTGGCAGGGTGATCGACTGAATACTTGCGCCTGTATTTTTTCACACACGATTTTGAAGGACTACTCTAATGAAAAAGTATAGGCCCAGACCTCTGTATCTAAATGAGACGACTTTGGCACTTTTTACCGCACCTTTGACGTCTTTTCCGCCAATTAAAACGCTTGGCAATGTTACATAACTAGCTATTATAACACACCAAACTCAGAGCTCTATTGCACACCTTAAATTAATTTTACAACCCCTTTGTGGACCATCCACTCTCACACCACCCACCATCCACCGCTGGACAGCTGTCAGGCGCCCGGATTAATTGCGGGGCTTCGTGGTTCTATAAATTGCATACCTATTTCCGTAGCTAGCTCTCTGTCTATTTGGTGATAACCCTTTTTACTTACTTATAGTATTTTATTGAACGTACCGTCGATGTATTGACGTTTTCAGATGACAAGGAAGGATGTCAGCACAAAAAGTGACAACAAATTACGGTGATTAGGTCAAATTGGCTCAAATAAATAGGTACACATATAACCTCTTAGAGTAATTAATATATTATTTGCATACAACCGTCATGCCCCAGCTAGATATAAAAAACCCATTATTTTGTTACCTACCTATTTTGTAACCTAGCCAAGTCGGCAGTGATTAGTGATCCTGCCGGCGAAGCTGGAGGTCCGGGTTCGAATCCTGGTAAGGGCATTTATTCATGTGTTTATAACGAATATTTGTTTCTGAGTTATAGACGTTTTCTGTTTATGCATTTACCTATATAAGTATGTACCTATATCATCGCCTGGTACCTACACTAGGTACAAGCTATAGGTACTTAGTTAGGGACTAGGTCGAAATGGGTGCGGTTGTCCCCAAAAATTTAATTTATTTAGGCACTTACGCCATCCGGGGTTAGCCACCTAACCCGGAGTTAAGCGTTTTTAAGCACTTATTTACGAAACGTAGTAAAAAATTTAATACGGGTATCCTCCAAACGGTCTTTCTTTCATGTGGATATACCGAAAAAGTAATGGCTATATAATAGACCTGTATGAAATCATACTTACAAGATTAACGATTGTCCACAGAAAAGCAAACTACTTTTACACAAGTATTCTTTCATAGTTTTGATTTTAAGTTTTAACCCATTTTTATTCAGACACAGCTTCGTTTCTTTCAGTTTAATGCCGGTTTAAATAAATATACCATTTCACAAGAAATCCGGTATGCATTTCACTGTCTGTCATGAAAATAAAATCGGTATACTACGCGACATGCAACAGTGCTGGCAGGGAAAAGCTTATTGTATACGAAACGAAATATATCTCAAGCAAGCACTGTATGTTTTTAAGACTTGTTGCAAAATAAATGACATAATACTACATTACAACACAAGTACTAATAGGAGAAAATTCGCAATTAGTGGCGAATTGGCGTTAGAATAAAACACGACCGAAGAGAGTGTTTAAAATCGACACGAGTTGCCAATTATCTATTCGCACATGTATCGTACGACGTTTTACAGTACATAATTATGGCTCTTTGATTTTTGACGCAAGCACATTAAGTGCTCATTATCGCACTAGTGCGGTAAAGTAGCACCATGTGTATTGTAAAATATTAATTTCGTCATCTGTTACTGCGGCGTCTCCCTTGACATGCCTAATATCGCATGTACTAAAATCACTTGCCCTAACCTATTTTGTCCTAATGATCATAATCCCTAAAGATCAATCGTCCTAACGATTATTTGCCTAAATCGAATTATTGCCCAAAAACAGATTCACTCATAACCGAATAGCTGTTAGAAAAGTCGATTAGGTTAGGTTAGAACCATGACCTCACAAAACATCGAATCGCTGCTAGAAAAGTAGTTTAAAACGATGTTAGGGAAAACAGTATTAGGACATATGAGTTAGGACAAATGATCATTATGTCTAACAGTATCAGGAAAAACAAAATAAAGATTAAAAAACCTTTAGGGATTCCAATATAGATACGTTATGGCGGTTAGCATTAATTGAACTGAAATACTTTACAACGAGTTAATACGTACTTATTAACACCATGACCGTATATTGCGAGCTCTTTACAGCACTCGTTATCATTCTTTAAGCAGAGTACGTAATTTTCTTAAGCTACTGTTACACATGCTCATTACTAGCATGCTTTGTGTTTATTAGCATGCTAATAAGTATGCTTATTAGCAAGAGGGGATGGGAGCTGGCCCCCTCCCACTTCCCTGCTTGCTATTAATGAGCATGTGTATCAGTACCTTTAGAAAGTCACTTTCGAGATAGGTCATGTTCTGAAAATGCCACTTTTTGAATAGGTACACGTCACTTTCTTTAATCACCGTTTTCTGAGTTCGTCATTTTCGGAGTTTGTCCCATTCTGACTTCGCTTTTTGCATTTTGCGTCTGTTCTGTACATTGCCAGAAGTTAAACTCTAAGGAACTATTAATACAGAAGAGGTATGGGATCGATTCGCATAGGTAACAGAACGAGGATATTTTTTTTAATTTTCCTTGTCAAACTATTGTAGGGGAAACATTTTTTTATTTGTGGCTTTTCTAGCAGGGCTTTTTAGCCCCATACAAGTTTTTGATCCTGGAAAGGAATGACAGCGATTGGCATCATTGGCTTTGGCCGCCTAAAGAGTTATCATAGGGTTATAGCTCGGAGACTTCGGATGTCACGTGACGGTTTCTATAGAAACTGCCAGATCGTCCCTCCCCGTCCCGTCCCGTTCTAGTGTGAGTCGTCCTCTAAAGTGTTTCATTTCAACGTCATGAAATAATATTTCGGAAAGCGATTTAAAAAGTGGCATATCATTGTCCTGTTTTCTTCATTGTAACATTAATAATGGAAATATGTAATCTTACTTTAATATTTTCCTGAGATGGCTAAGATAATTGAAGAACCACGTTTCTTCGACCATCCACCAACCTTCGACCAACATCGACCATGTGTGTCGAGAAAAGATCACGAAAGATAAAACGCAGCCCAAAAAAGTACCTACGAAAAGAAAGATTATATAGTATGGTTCTAAAATCGGTCAAATATAATCACATGATTTTTAGACCAAAAGTTGGGTAATTAGTATGACGGGCCACTGCCACTGGAACTGTACGCTCTGCGGCCCCTTCAACTTTTTTTTCAATTCATAAAACAGGCGCGTAATACAAGATACTGGTAGATAAAGCCTGGCTTTTACGTGGAAGGTAAATACTGGAAATTTGAAACTAATTGGAATATTCTTGAAAGGTCGCGAAGTTCCACTATAAGAAAAGAGCTTCTGAAATCCAACTCCTACGTGGTTTGAAACAAAATTTTAAGTTACCTACAACAACGTCTTCGCGGGAAGGCATAAAGCGAATTATACACATAGGTACTATTCTTACCTACAACATATCCTTTATTGTGTTCATGTGTGGGGTTAATACGCTCAAGTTTTTAAAATATAACATTTATAGTTATGTGTATACAACGTGTTCTTAAGTTGTTCTAAATTTAAGAGCGCAATAGCTTAAATTAAGTGGATTTGTCAAAGACACTGGTATTCTAATTAGCTCCATTTAGAAAATAATCACTTATTTTATTTTATCTCATATGGTATTTGCAAGTGTGTAAATGGAGTCTGAGTATTCGACATGACATTGATAATTATGTCATAGTTGTCACTTACTTAGGAATGTTCATTCTAATGCCCGTTTAACATTATCGGTTGATGTAACATGTAATTATTGTGTACGAAAAATGAAAAAATAAAATTACGAATATATTACACTAACGCGGCCATTCTGTTTCCTTAATATTACCCATATATTACCAACCTACATGCAGAAGTTAATTAATTAAAAAAAAACACGGTGTAGAAACCTAATGAAGCGATGGCGTGTCAAAATCGGATCTTGAGTACCTACCTATTTATACTAGAATAATAATATTCCGTTATAACAATAATACGACATGTATCTTATATAAAGTATCATATCTCTTAACAACTCGTAATGAATACGCCTATAGTTGGTGGTCAAACAATACAGTTTGCCAGACAGTTCGCAAACTTCTGGGAAGATTGATTAGGCATAGAGCCAATTATCGCAACTTTGGACGTGTCAATCATCCCACTACACAATGTAGGTATACTCACGTTGTTATTATAAGGGAAGACTCACACTAGAACGGGACGGGACGGAGCGGGACGGGACGATCTGTCAGTTTCTATAGAAATCGTCACGTCCGAGGGCTCCGAGCTATCACGTGATTCTTTCTATAGAAATTGCCGGGTCGTCCCGTCCCGTCCTAGTGTGAATCCTTAAGACATTGAGTGCCGGGTACCCGCTGGGGGAGTTCTCTGTGGGTGGTGGCTCCCCGCTACAAAGCGGGAAAACGAAGGAATCGGCTACGAGCGTAGCGCGTAGCACTCGCTGGCACTCAATGTGTTAAGTTATACGTAAGGTGGGCAAACCCCGAAAAGGAACTCTTGATATGATCGAATTTTGTGTGATTTTAAACTTATTTATTTATGTTATTCGTATTAACGTTGATCGCCTAGCGGTAAGTGATTCGGTTTTCGATCTGCCGTCCGCGGATTTGAAACCTGGATTGCACCACAGAGTTGGTCGGCGAAGGAAAAAAAACTGAAGCAAAACGCACACATCAAAAAGATAAGCAGAGTACACATTTTTAGGGTTCCGTAGTCAACTATAGTTTCGCCATGTCCATAGGGGGTGTTTTTTTTTTGTTTCAATCCTGAGGTATCGTTGAATAGGTATTTGAAAACGAAATGAGGTTTGCTAAAAATTTTTTTGATTCAGTTAATATTTTTAAATTTATTGTTAAATTAAGATAAAATTGTCCCCCCCTCTAACTTTTGAACCGCAAGTCCAAAAATTGTGATATAATAATAAAAATAGAATTTTAAAAACCTTTATAGGAAAATTAAAGGCAGTGTGATACATTTTTGGTTTTTTGCAAATAGTCATATCCTCTTAGTAAAAGTATTTATCGTTATTACTGCGCAGATACGTACTCCTTTTTGTTAGTTATATGGTTGTACATTACAGGTACACTGAGCAGCCCGACATGCTCTTGGCCGGTTTTCAGTGTTCGGAGAAGTCTCTTGAGCCTTTTTAGGGATCACAAGTACAAACTGGCTTTTGAAGCGACGGAGTTAATTTCGCATTTTATATTTGTATATTTTACTGTAGTAATCTCCGATTAAAACCCATTCAGCGTGACGACGATACGATGTCGTCACAACTCTACGCGCCATTTTCACTACAAAGCGGGAAATGCATGTTATTGGCTACGGCGTAACGCTACGAAAAATCCTTAGTCGTAAATGTGTTAACAGATTGAGTGCCAGCGAGTGCTACGCGCTACGCTCGTAGCCGATCCCGTGGTTTTCCCACTTTGTATCGGAAAGCAGCCACCCACAGAGAACTCCCCTAGCGGGTTCCCGGCGTTCAATGTGTTAAGAGTTAGTAAGAACTGTAAAAGGTTAAATCAGGGTTTAACTCTTAGGGCCATTTGCACCACCCGGGGTTAGCCACATAACCCGGGCATGGGATTGGACAGCTTAACTCCGGGTTATCGGCTTACTCTGGGTGGTGCAAGTGAGCTTTAAGCTTTCAACTTAACCTGTTTGTCTCCCATTCAGCGCTATTCACGAAATGTTGTCGCTACGCCTCTACGCGCCGTTTTCGCTACAAAGCGGGAAATGCATGTTATCGGCTACGGCGATAGTAGTCTCAGCTGCGTTGTCCCCACTACCGCGAACATTCAAACAATTGAAAATTTATATCTTCCTCTTTATCGTACTTGCTTATTCGAGTGGAAGAGATGCAGTTACGCATTTCCTATTTGCAATGAAGTAACTCTCTTTTGCTTTCGAAGCAATTCAGATTTTGGAATTTGTGCTCAAAACAACAAGGTTTATTTGAAATCTCCAACATGCTTTACCAAGCATGACTATAGTCAGATTCCTTCCCTGTACAGGAAAGCCTATACCCAGCAGTGACTTGAGGCTATATATGCTGCAGTGTGCAGTGTGCAGTTATTGGAATCCTTGGCGTTGACATCTCGAGTGAAGTCCAGTTCCGCGGCCACCTAGAGGGTAAGGCCAAATTGGCCTCGAAGAAGCTCGGTGTGCTCAATAGATCGAGGCAGTATTTCACGCCGGCCCATCGCCTACAGCTTTATAAGGCGCAGGTTCGCCCGCATATGGAATACTGCTCTCATCTTTGGGCAGGGGCACCTAAGTACCAGCTTCTTCCTCTAGACCGCATCCAACGGAGAGCAGCTCGAATTGTCAACTGCCAACGTATTTCTGATCGGCTTGATCCCTTGGCGCTGCGTAGAGATGTGGCCTCACTCTGTATTTTCTATCGCATGTATCATGGGGAGTGTTCCGAGGAATTGTTCGGATTAATCCCTGCCGCTTCTTTCCGCCATCGCCCTACGCGACAATATTTCCACTCTCACCATTTAGATGGTTGGCAGTCCTCAACTGTGCGCTTTTCCCGAAACTTCCTGCCTCGCACAGCTAAACTGTGGAACGAACTGTCGCCAGCGGTGTTTCCGGACCGATACGACCTTCAAACCTTCAAGAAAAGAGCGTACTCCCACCTTAAAGGCCGGCAACGCACTTGCGACACCTCTGGTGTTGCGGGTGTCCATGGACGACGTTAATCGCTTACCATCAGGTGATTCGTTTGCTCGTTTGCCCCCTATAGCATAAAAAAAAAAAAAAAAAAAAGTGTTAGTGGCAGTTGTTATAATTTGTTATAGTTATCATACGATCGCTAATGCTTATTGTTCCGCGTGGGTTATTGTGAGTTGTGTCAAGGTTGTATCATCAAGGTTAAGGATGACTCACACTAGAACGGGCCGGAGTACCTTTTTTTTTAAATATTTGGGGCACTAATGAAAAATTTTGATAATCTTGTACCCGAAACGTTAACTTTCAATGTTTGGTTCACAGATTTTTTTTAAATCTGTTTGACCCTTCTATAGAAATTGTCACGTCACCTCCGAAGACTCCGAGCTCGGACGTGATCATTTCTATAGAAATTGACAGATCGTCTCGTCCCGCCCTGTCCCGTCCCTTTCCACTGTGAGTCATCGTTTTAAAGATATTTGAGTTTTTGGATTTAGCCTCTAATTATGAAAGAGCTTCTACTTGTTTAGTCATTGAAACAATGCCTAGTGGTGGCCTAGTGGTGATGGTGTTAGCCGCGTAAGCTGAAGACCCGAGTTCGATCTTCGGATTGATCTCTGTCGGCGTTGGTCTTTTTCTTTGGCATATGCCAAAAAGTTGTATTATAATAAATAAATAATAATAAATAAATATTATGGGACAATCTTACACAAATCGACCTAGTCCCACGGTAAGCTCTAAGGCTTGTGTTGTGGGTACTAGGCGACGATATATATAATAGATAGATACATATAAATACTTAAATACATAGAAAACATCCATAACTCAGGAACAAATATTCGTGATAAACACACAAATAAATGCCCTGACCAGGATTCGAACCTGGGACCTCCTGCTTCGTAGGCAGGGTCACTACCAACTAGGCTAGGAGGCCGTTAAGTATTGAAACAATAGATCTAATATTAATACCGCGCGGAAGCGTTGCGTGTTTGTGGCCCTGCGGTAAGGAGTGCGATTCTCAATCCAAAGGTCGCGGATTCAAATCCTGCCGGCTTGTACCAATGAGTTTCTCGGACCTTATGCTTATACCAATCGCTTTTCGGTGAAACATAGCGGGAAAACCGGACTTAACCAAATAAGGCCTAGATTACCCTGGATTGGAAGGTACGTCAAAGCGGACCTTCGGCTCTCTGAGTCGTGCCATAAGCCGAGACACTAGGTAGGAAGAAGACTTTCAATATAGATACCTACCTATGGTACCTACGGTATGCGTAAGTATCACAAAAAGAACAAGTAGAAATTTCTAAAGTTCGAATAGAAAATGTAATTTTACCGTGACACACTTCAAATTATTAAGATAATCGTTAGTCGATTGACACATCGCTTTATAATTAAAAGTTGGCAAGTAGGTACATAACTATCTAAGTACTTACCTATTTATTGATTAAACAGTTACATATACATATGAAAGTAGCCTCATATTTCATAGCCATTAATCTCCGCACTAGTCACCACTGAAAGTTTTCAGGTGGTTCTCAGCACGCATGCGTCCCTGTCAAAGCCAAATGTTCTAGTAAACTTTTCAGTCAGACCGTTTCGGCTGGCGCGGTCAGGCGTCTGGCAAGATTCCCAACTTGTTCTAACTTGTCACGAGACTTGTCTCAACTTGGTGCGACTTGTTGATCGGACTATTGAAATGAATTCGGTGAAGTTGGTGGTGCTGGTTCTGTGCTCAAGTTCGTATTTATGAGTGTTTTCTTTTTCCGTTAGAGCCTAATTTGAATTATTCCTTAATTGATTCCATTGTGATAGCAAAATTAGGTATACATGTATATAGGTAATTCTCGTAACACAATAGAATTAATTAGGAAAAATTCAAAGACTTAATATTATACTTATTTTTTTAAATGTGATGTGTTTTAATTTTCCGTGTCGGAGAAAATTTATTGGGATGTATTCAACATGTTTCTTTTAATAAACCTAATTTGATCGAAACTTTGTAATTTACATGGGTACGTACTCGTATGTATTATAAAGAATATAGGACTTAATTACATATATGATTTATCTGAAATATTACTGGTGGATTATGCTTGTTGTCGTTTTTTTAATGTCTATGTTTCAATATTTTTCTTTGTGGTAAATAACACAAAAAGGAATGCGTAGGTAAGATTTAATCTCAGATTTATTTGCAAAACATTTTATTTGCAAATCAACAGCCCTGTAATTAATATAATTGTTTTAAGTAAAAGGTACCACTTTGTCGGTTACCCATAAGGCGCTACTGCCATAAAGATTTGATTTAGTAATGAACCTTATCAGCAAGCGACAATGTGGTACTTTTAACTTTAATAAAACAAGCACAATGAGAAAAATGCTTAGTTGAATTTACCCGATTCTTAATTTTTTTTTTTCTTATTCAGTATTTATTGGAAAATAAACTTAACTAAAACATATTACAACACAAATTTAAATCTAGAAGTATAACTAAACTAAAAACTAAAATAAAACTAGATAAAAACTAAAATAAAACTAAATAAAAACTAAAATAAATCTAAAACAGGCCCCTGCGGCATGGTACCGAGGACGCTGGCAACATTTCCTCGCTGGATTGCTAGACTAATCCGTTGAGCGAGGAAGCTGCCAGCTCTTGGGTCTCCTGTGGCGTCTCTGAGTCTCTTCGATAGGTCTTTGAAGAGACTCAGAGCGCTAGGGCCCCACGGACCAAAGGTCTCGACGCCGAAAGGAACAAAATTATATTCAGCGCCGAGACCACTGTACTTTCCCACCTTTGCTTTTTCCGCCGCCTCTGCCGCTGCCGCTGCCCTCGCAGAAGTTCGGTGGAGATGCGACGGGGCTAGTGTGTCTACACAGGTTGCATCCCACACCAGCACTCGTCCCAAACTCCACGGAACCAGAGACATACCATCCGGCCTCTTACCGTCAGTTCTGGATATGCCGGTCGGCTCTAATAGAGCCGGCACACCAATTGACGCAAGAGACCGACGGATTATGTCATTTAGGGCAGCATGTCTCGAAAAGCGGCCCGCGCTTCGTTGGCAGGAAAGACCGTGGTGCCCAAGACGGTCGACATCGGTTCCGCAGGGGCAACGATGTGGGGCGCAGACCGGGACCCCGAGGTGGAGGCTAACTGAAATTTGTAGAGTTTTTGGATCTAAAAAAGTACCAGTGTTTGGGGAGGGGTGTGCTCGGAGCCAGTACCCAGCTTCCTTGGTACTTACAGCTAGGAGTCTGGCTTGCCCCTCCGTGCTGGATTGGCTGATAAGAGAGGAGAGGGTCAATTTACAAGCAATGTCGTCCCAGCTCCTTTGAGATTTTGGATGTTCAGGAAAATTTTGACCAGGACAAGCAATTGACCAAGCATTTTTGGCGTCAGCCAAGCCCGTAGTCTCACAGTTTGAGCGTAGGATTTTTCCTATGAGACTGAATGAGCTGTGGGCTGACGACAAAAAGGCTGGCAAAGCGACACTCGAAATTTTGCGGATCCCTAACCCACCGTACCGGATGGGAAGGGATGCTTGGGTCCAGGACTGCTCGCTTAGCTGAATATTCAGAACCGATTCTAAATTACTTTTAATAAGAGCATCTAATTGTGACAAAAGATTTTGATTTTTCCAAAGGGAGCAGCAGCGTAGCACATACGTTAATTTAGGAACAAAAAGGCAATATTTTATAATACTTAGGGCATAATGTGACTTAATTTCTAACAATCGATGTGAATGATTTTGGAATTTGGAAACAGAATTTTGAACTAAATCTGAAAAACTTTCCTCGAAGATGGGAGACCCTAAGAGGAACAGGTTACTTTTGTCAAGGATTTTAATGTTTGGTGCTAGTTGGTTGAATTTTTGTGTTAATTCGTCGATATTGCTACAAGAATTTGGAATAAAAAGTTCGCATTTGTTGAAATTTAGTTCTTAATTGAAAATTTGGGTAAATTTTATCAAATATTAACTATAAATTGAAAGAGATACTTACTACAGAAAAAGTGACCAAGGCTCCCGTTAAGCAGGGATGGAATCGAACCAGCAACCAGTATAAATAATAATAAATTATTTGATTCATGATTCTCAATTGTACACTCAGTTTATCAAATGTTGGTAAATTTTACTCAAAATGTGATGTTTACGGTTTGGGACCAACCATATTTTCAGTGCACAAATAAAACTAAAGAAAATAACATTGCATGCAATACGCAGACACAAATAGAAAACATAAAACTGGTGTGATAGTATTTTACTGTCCCAAGACAAGCCGCTTTAAAAGAAAACAGTTCTCGCTCTATTTAAGTAAAAACTCATTTCTAAAACTTATACATTTTATTGCACGTGCATAATATTATGTAGATGTTTCTAAAACGAAACGCAGGCTTTAAGCCGCAAAAGTTTTCACATAAATAAAGCGGCTCAGTGATATAGTGCTGCATGCTGGTCCAATATGCTGTTGTTTTTGTATTACAATCCACAAGCAAAAGGACCTAAGTAGCGGGATTCTCATACAATGATAGGCCATTTTTAGCACAATACAGAGTGCTTTGAAATAATTTTTAGTTGGGTTGCCTAGCCTTGCTTCGCACAGGATAGTTCATAGTTTTAGACAAAGTGAAGTACGTATTTTGCTTTAGTAAACGCAACGATAATGGACGGTGTATGGGTAATGAGAGGCTATACAAAAAAAATCCACATTAAGTCGTTTATATACTTTTTGGAATCATTTTAACATTGAGCCCGGTCATTTAGCTACTAATGATTTTGATTTTTGGTAATTTCTGCCTTGTCGGTTCAATATGGTGATGGAACTTACGAGGTTGGGCCGATATCACTCCATTAAGCTTAAAATGATCGTCACATTTTTTTTCCTTTGTTGAAGACAGAGATGTTTATATTTAGTGATATTGAACTAGTTTTCGCTCGAAGAAAGATGCGTTTTCATTTGGCCTTTGAGACCGATAAAGAATAATAATAATAAAACACTTTATGAATATAAAATAAGAGTAGGACTTTCAACTTTTAACTCATTTAACAGTACAACTTTTACAGGTATCATAAATACTCCAAAGTCGCTCTTAAATGTTCCATGATCGGTACAGTTACTATACACGGTGAAATTTAATCGGTAATCAGGAATCAATTTTTCTAATTCAGTAATCGATAGCGATCACATTTATGTGGCACTAAACTTGGCACTAACTTTTTTTTACCATACCTAATTTAAAAGGTAAAATTAATTGAAATCTATTGTCACCCTACCAGCGGTGTACTTTAACCTCTTTCGCAAGTAAATCATAGCTAAAATAAATAAAAAATAAAATTGCGGGAATAATTTATTGACGTTTGGTCTGTCAATTTCCCCGCCATTGCGATGGCACTTGACGTACACTAATTCCTTTAAAAGTAGGGTGTCCATTTGTCCAGTGGTTATTAATTTTAACGATATCATTAACTGTTAATAATTAGATGGTGAAGTAAATTCCATGAGATCTCACGTATTGAATTATATTTAGGTTAATAATTAATATTTTTCAATTCCTGATTACCGATAAAAAAATCACCGTGTATATGACATCTACTTCAGTTTATAGTGAACCACGTATTTTATCCATCAAATAGTGATATTAAATAATTAGACACTATCTTAACTCATTCACACTTTATGCCCATTGCACCAATCACACTTGACCGCTTGATGATTCAGCAGAGGGCCTTTGAGTATTGATCCAGCCGGAGGAACAATTGACAGGTCTACCCCTCTGCCGAAAGCATTAACCAACGATCAGGCTGACGTTTATCTGAGAGCTATTTGTACAGTACGTATGATGAGAGAGATGAGAGACAAGCATTTGAGATGCCCTTGTCCCGCAAAAAGCGGCAGTCTATATTTGTATTAAAAAAACCGCCCAAGTGCGTATCGGACCACGCATAATTGAGGGTTCCGTACCGTTACACGATGAAAAAGTGCCTTACGTCCTTTTGTAATAAATAGTTTTTTGTCAAAAATTTAAAAACGGCTTAATGAAATTTCTTCAAAATAATTAAATAATTCATTTAAAATAATCTTCTTAAATCCTATATCTTTATCTTAAATCCTACCATTAACCTTCTTAAATATTATCATCCTGAATTTTTTAATTTTTTTGGACCATTTCAAAAGTTATAAGGGGGGGGAAGGCGACACACTTTTTCAGACTTTCAGGGCGATTATTTCCGAAAATATTCCATTAATCAACATTCGGGAAAAAAAGATTTTACAAGTAGATACCTATTTGGCAAAAAAAAATTTGACACTCAGTTACATGTAAGTATCTCGCATGTAGCCCCCTCTAAACATATTTTTTATCGTAATTTATAGGTATAACCTTATTGCGTTATGCTATGTTACGTTATGCGGAAATTATCAATACACGTGGGTAAGGCAATATGACACTAACGTGAATTGAACCGTTGAATTTGACCTTTCAGCACCGAAATCACAAGTTTTAAATTAAACAACAAAATAATTAACATTCATAGGGAACTTACCTAAAAGCGGTTGTCAAAGTTTATACGAATCCCTTTAAAATATTGATGAAAGGATTACCTTTTCATTAGGTTTCCTATATACCTTTTGTGATAGATACAGGTAACAAAACTGGAAAAGTAAGTTTCCACGGACTTGGACAGGCAATTAATATTTAATTTTGAAATTATTTATTGACCGTGAGTTGGAGGTGTCCGGTTAAACAGCTTTCGAATATCTGCAGACGAACTGTAGGTACCAGTTTTGCGGGGAACTGGCTTAGATATAAGTTGTATTATGTGTATTATCAATAAAGACACTAATTAATTAATCTGTCCAGCTGTATGTCTGGCTATTTGTTCTCTTCTGCGACGCAATTAAAAACACGACGGTCCCAAGTCGCATTTTTCAATCAATATTCAATCAATAAAAAGTAGATTTTATTATTTCGTTCCCAGGAAAATTTAGAAAATGGCAGAAAGAGCTACAAAGGACCGTTCTTTTTCTTCCTATCGTTTTCCCGGTTAATGCCACGGCGCAGGGAGCCTGGGGTTCGCTTTGCAACTAATCCCATGATTTGACGTAGGCGCTAGTTTTACTAAAACCACTGCCATCTGGCCTTCCAACTCGGAGGCTAACTAGGCCTTTATTAGGATTATTTCAGATTAGGTACTCACGATGTTTTCCTTCACCGAAAAGCAGATACAATGATATTTCGTACATAATTGCTGAAAAACTAATTGGTACGCGCCGGTTTCAATCTGCGACCTTCTGATTGAAAATCGTATGCTCTTACTGCTGGGCCACCAACACTAGGTGCCACGCAAGCAGCAGCAGCTATTAACTTGTTGCTATAATCAAATCCGAGGTGTTTCTTGCACCGTACAACTTTTACACACCATACAATCTATTCGAGATACGAATCGAGCTTCCAATTTCCATAAGAGCCAGGACAGTGATACATTATGTTCACGAAAATGCGTTATTCATGAATGTGAATATCGCCCGATATGAAGACGAACCTGAGCATCATCAGACTAAGTGTCCAATTTGCATACTAGAATGGTATTGATTATTTTGTTTGTACATTAGGCTCGAGTGACTACTTAGACAACAGATGACAGAGAATACGATATTGCGGTTGGATTTGTATAGAGTATAGGTAATGTTAGATGTATTGTTATACAAAATTACTAAAGTTACCTAAATAACCTTGTTTGAATAGGTTGTATTAATGTTTAATTAAAACGCTTTTGATGAAGGTAATTAATGGTGGGGCAATTACGTAGGTGTACGTACTGAGAGCAAGTTGAAAACATATTTTCTTAACGTACGGAGTGTAAGTAAGTTAAGTAGGTCTTTTTTTTCATCTTCAAAATTGGTTATAATATGCTCGGATGTTTGATTACCACGTTTTGTGACATTTATGTCCAATCTTAATAGCTAATTTTTAAGGTTCCCAACCCAAAGGGTAAAATGGGACCTTATTACTAAGGCTTCACTGTTCGTCCGTCTGTCACCGTCTCATGAACCGTGCTGCTTAGACAGTTGACATTTTCATAGATGTAAGTTTTTCTGTTGCGGCTATAACAACAAATACCTACTAAATAACAGTATAAAATAAATATTTGAGCTCCCATACAACAAACATGATTTTTTTGCCGTTTTTATAGATAATGGTACGGAACCCTTCGTGTCCCAGACCGACTCGCATTTTTCCGATATTTAATTTAAGCTGTCAATGGAAAAGTAGTCACGTGTGTCTGTGTATCTGTCTGTACCATCTTAGCTTCGGAACGGTTGAACCGATGTCAGTGTACTCGTAGTTTTTTAATCTGATGAATGGTTCTTGTTCTTAGCTATGGTATAAAAGTAGTCTTCAATCTCAGCCAATAGGTATTTAGTATTTACCTAAGTTTTAATAACCAATCGTTATTTCTGTAGCATTTATGTTTAAATTTATAGGGATTTTGTGGCCAAACATTTCATCCCAGTAGCAAGCTAATGCACTTGAATAAGGAAAATTGCATTAAAGCAATAAAACAGTCCGATATTATAGTCGGTCTAACATTCACACTGCGTTCGCACGGGACAATTTTTAATAATGGTACTTACTTGAATGTGACCCTAAAAGCAAAGCTGCGATTTTCCAATAGTAGTTTAAGGTGATTGTATATAATGAAAGGCGTTCAAACTCGAGTGGGTTAATATCACACTAGTGTTTTAATGCCTAATTATTTACAATTACATACACTGCTTTATATACACACAAATATCATGTTCCACGATGCGTACAAACATCATATTTTTCGACCGCCTTTACGACTTTTATGAATGAAAACTTATCTGACATTCAATGTTTAACATTTGTATTTTTAAAATTCAGAGAAACTAGACTTGGCCCCTTATTTTCATAACGTTCGATATCGAATAACGCGCGACTTGCGACTTGTGTTAAGACTCCACTTGCCGATTAAGAAGAACTTTCTTACGGTAGATTTAGCTAATGGCCGCCCTAAAGCGCATACGAGGGATATGGTGGAGAAATTCGGGGCCACAGGTGTGGTCTCGGTAGCTCAGTTGGCAGAGCAGTGGGCTGGTATCTAAGTGTCGCGGGTTCGAGATCCACCTGAGGACATGAATTTTTCCAGATTTACTTTCTTTCTGAGAAATTGAATTTAAATTTAAAATAGTAAATTTAGCTCATTTTACAAAAAGAAAAATAAAACAAAACCTTGTCTATGTGTATTTTTGACCATTATAATTCCTATATTTTCAATATAATAACATCTTCGTTATTTTAAATGGAATACTCTCGTGAGTATTCGACATATTAAAGTATTAAGTACCGGGTTACTCAGTATAAAATAGCTCGACAATCTCGATATGTTTCAGAACAATCCGTCTTCCATTACAATGAGATGCGCTCGCGACATTTGTACTTCAAACATGTTGAGTAACTCGAAATAAGTATTTTAATATCCTCCTTATTGTTGCAGAATGTGTAGCAGTAAACATAAAGCGTCTAGAAGTCCCGTCCCTCGTGGAACTTGGCACTGACCACGTTATCCTGGACTGCGAGCACGACGCCCCCGAGCTGCTGCCAGGGTTCATGATGAAGTGGTTCTTCAACGGAGCTTCGGGGCTGGTGTACCAGTGGATACCGCCCATGCGCCCGCAGGTTATAGGCCTGTTGAAGGGAAAGGTCGATCTCAATTTTAGAATATCTGGTGGGTGTAACATTTATAATTTTTTTTAACTTCAGCACCTCTATCTGCCAATTAGATGACTGACAGCGATATTTAAAAAAGTATACATTATAACGTTGTCTACTAGAACACTGCTCCTATGGATTTTCATACAATATAGGTTCATACCTATATTGTTATTATATTTTTAAACTACTATTTATTATTCACTGCACTGTTGTTGTTTTTTTTTTAATTTCTGATTTTATTCTGACACGTTTCTAGATTTTACTTTTTACGCTATTTTAGCTGTCATAGAAAAACTAGCGTATGCAACAAAATTGCTCAAATTGGTTCTTAAAACTCTCGGGTCTATTATTGCAATACTCGACTTCGTCTCGTTTTGTAACGGCGACCCTCAAGTTTTAAGCACCCTTATTATATCACTGTTGCATAAACTACTATTTATTATTCACTGCACTTTTTTATTTCCGTTCAATTCGCCACATTGCTTTGTACATTAGTAGAAGCTGCTTGATACACCGCTTTAAGTCGAACAAATCTTCTTTCATACAAAATAAACAAAATGACGAAAGGAGGAAGAGACGAAAAACGATGCTAAATTCAGTAATCTAATTTTATACTGACAATAAAAATATTCACTGTAAGTACCTATAACACTACACTATACAACAAGCATTTTAAGGTAATTTTTATGATTATCTCATCAGACATAGCACGCCTTGGCCGTAAATGAATATTAAATTGTAAAAGGTCCTTAAGAGTTAAACGAAAGTAAGTGTTAAGTATGACAAAGCTGAAACTTTAGAGATGACAGCACTTGCCAAAACACAGCTTGTAGTAGATGGTTTAGTAATCTTTTAAGTACCTACACTGGTTCTGCTAATAAATGTATTTCTTGAATATCTCAAAAACTGTAATAGTTAGGAACTAGTTTCTTTAATAGAAAAAACTAGTTAAATAAAAAGTCATTCTTAAGGTGGATGTGCACGGATAGTCTGACCCAGGTTATGACGCATGTGATAAATATTTGAGTGTTATTATGGTTCCATTTAGTCGATCACATGAAGTTATTCGCGCGAAGTTTATAAAATTAATAGAATAATCGTGATTATTGAGTTATTTTTGTGTTTTTAGATTTCCGAAGACAACAAATAATCCCATTTTTTTTTTCCAAATCTTAACAAAACCTCGCATATTAAATTGCAACGGTTAACACTCACGTATTTTTATCACATTAGGCGTGACATGTTTCGTCTGCGTCGGGCAGACCTCGTCGGACAGACAGAGAAGAAGAAGAATTATCACAAGAAGACAAGACAAGAGTGGTGTTCTTGTGATAACACCACTCTGTCTGTCCGACGAGGTCTGCCCGACGCAGACGAAACATGTCACGCCTATTGTGATAAAAATACGTGAGTGTTAACCGTTGCAGTTTAATATCAGTATGTCTCACGAAAGTTTAAATTATAAAACCTCGCATGTTTTTGTTTGCGCGCAAATAATACTATTTCAATAATACTATGAAAAAGTTTTCCTAAATTAAAAGCTGCAATAACTTTTGTATGAACATGTACTTGTACAGATCCACCTAAACACAAGAGTTTATTTTTATTAGTAAACTCCCGTGAGTAACAGACATATTAAAGAAGTTATATCGGATTACTCACGTCAATAAAGTCGAAAATAGCTCGACATGTTTCGGAACAGTCCGTGCCATGCGTCTGGCCGCGGCAGCTGCTCTACGCCAGCCGCATGCCTCATGAATAAAGGACATGGTCTGTTCCGAAACATGTCAGGCTATTATCGACTTTATTGACGTGAGTAACCCGGTATAAGTATTTTTACAAATTTTTTATTATTTCCTATCAAAGTACATTTTTCTTGGCGGGCACAGAAGCGTTGGAAACGTGCGATGGCACCTGTTTCTGCTTCATTACCCAATTAAAAAAAATGTTATGCTCCAGCGCATGTTTTCCGCTACAACCACAACACCGCAAAATGTTGATCATCATTTGCAAAATCCAAAAATGTGACGCATACGCGGTGTGTTTCATTAAATATAAACTTTAGTTGAAAGCTAGAAAGTTAGTTGGATAGCATAAGCATCCTTGGAGCCACGGGCATGATCACAACTAAAAACCACAACGCTTCTAAGGGTTCCCTTTCAAAGTACTAACCGAAACCATTTATTTCGACCAGGGGTTGGCAACCTTTAGCAGCCAAGGGCCACGTAGTAGTTAACGAAATTGACGCGGGCCGCACTTTGTTAATAGTGACTTTAACATACACCGTTATACAAAATAGTTAAGGAGGCTCACGGGCCGCCAGTTGCCGAACGCTGAATTAGATTTAGAAGATACTTTTTACATTTATTAACAAATCAGTTTGTACCTTGACAAATTGTGGTAGAGACCGACTATTTAAGCTAAGTTTGCATAGTTTTCGATAGCACAGACTGTGAAAGTGTTAAGTAAACGTCATAATTTCATAGTAGTTTAATGTTACACTAAAATAACACTTTAAATGTTTGACAGTTCACTTTCATGGAAGAGAAAACGTGGTGACTGTTGGTGTATCAAAGTAGGTATACGTAAAGTTCGCACAAAACAAAAATAGTCCCACTTCGTGTCGCGGCCCTTTTTAAAAATAACTCACACTAGAACGGGACGGGACGGGACGGGGCGGGATGGGAAAATCTGTAAATTTCTATAGAAAGCGTCACGTGACATCCGAGGGCTCTGAGCTATCACGTGATTCTTTCTAGAGAAATTGACAGATTTCCCCGTCCCGCCCCGTCCCGTCCCGTCCCGTGCTAGTGTGAGTCATCCTTTAAACGACACATACTTCTAAATAATACAAATAGTACCTACTTGAGAACGGGTAAAATGTATTCGAATGGGTCCAAAAGCAGTCAACACAGCGCTTACTCGGAGGGATAGCTTTGCAAATGAGTGTTTTGAATATCCAAGTTAAGGCTTCTTTAAGGAAAATGTCTCTTAAAGTTATACTCGGATTGCGACTGCAACGATGATATGGCAACTAATGTCACTGTTAATTTCCCTGATAAATTAGGTTGCTGTCGTTGCATGATTACTCACTTACAGGAATTGACAGCGGACATTGCCTGTTTTCTGCATCGGCAATGCTAAGCAGCAATCCTTTAACAACCAGTAGCTCCAACAAGAGTGTCGCAACGGTATTCCGTGGTCGAGAAAGACATCTATCTTTGTCTAATCTAAACTTTTAGAAAAAGACAGACGTCGCTCTCGACGGCGAGATAACTGTCGCATACTCTTGTGCTAGCGCAACAGTTTCGCATACCTTTAAGTTTATGTTCACTTTGTTTCAAGATGAACCGCTGCAAGCGTACAGAGCCATCAAGATCCTGAACCCTTCGACTCACCTAAGCGGGAACTACACGTGCGTGGTGTCTACGTTCGAGAAAGAGGATCGGGAGACCAGCTCCATGCTCGTCTACAGTGAGTATGCTCTTCAAGTAAGTCAGTGGCAATAGCAGCAAACAACAAAACGTCCCAAAATGATCTACCACTGTATAAACTTTTAAAGATACATTTATACAGTTTGGTTTCAAAGCGAACTGCCACACTCTGTCTGTAACTAGATGCAAAGACGCGTCTTTACGAGTAGATACATTTGAAGCGTATTTTTAAACATTCCGCGTCTTTATGTTGTAGTTTTAGTGGGAACCCGACGATACCGTTCTACAGGGTAGAACAGGGTGGCCAAATAAGAGGTCATACTTTATGAAATTTTAAAATTAGAAAGTTTTTTTTTACATCTTTTTGGTGGATGGCAATTTCACACGAAACACAAGTTCACAAGAAAAATACGGCCAAGTTTGATAAGTATTTCGCGGTAAACAGATTTTTTTGCCTTTGGAGGTTTTTTGTTTGGGAATAGAGGCTTGTCTTAGCGACCAACCGATAAATTTGGGAGACTTAAAAACTGGTTTCTGAGACAAAGCTAATACGATAATGCCGAAATTGTGGGAAATTTTACGAAAAATGATCACATTTCCCGTTGTGCTGTAAGTAAACATTAGCTACACATTTAGTAAATTTATTGTTTCATGTGAAATTGCCATCTCTCAATAACATATTTATGAATAAACACTTTATAATTTTAAAATTTCATTGAATAAAATTTAGAAAATAAAATGTATACCTCTTATTTGGCCAGCCTGTACTAATCAATTTATCAAGAAAATCAACAGGTAGATACCATCGTTTCAATTCATTCGTCGCCACACGCGGGATGTTACGTTTATCTGTACAGCTGCAATTCTGTTGCAACTGACTATACTCTAGAGCGACTGGTGTAATCGAGTACTGTTGTGAGAGTACACTTAACTCTCTCAGTAAGTCCTCGGTGGCTAAGTGCAGTTTTAGTGCGGTACTTTTATACTTTGAACGCCACGAAAAGTATGTGAGCATAATAATGCCGGCCGGGTGGACTGTTAGCGTTTGAAATTTTACTTAAGTAGGTACATACGAGTATGTATTGTTACAGATAGTTTAGTTATGCTCAAAATTATTCTATATTTGTTTTATATATAAGTTAAAATATAGTGTGTCTAGGTTAAAATATATAGTATTAAATAAAACGTCGTAAAAAAGTCTACAAAATTTCAAATATGTGTGTAACGTTCCAAATCGAAGTTGAGCTACAGTCTGACAATCCTACGATCTCAGTAACATTAGGAAAAAAAACTATATCCATCCCTATTTTCGGAGTGACAATACTACCGTAGCTACATGGGAGTCATTTCCCATCCCTAGATAATAATAAAAATCTATATTATGCCTTTCATTTTTTTTCGGAGTGGCAACACACACGTAAGAAAAATATAGTATGACTTTCTCTGACTACTTATAATTATACGAATGCAAATGAAAATTATTATAGATAAAACGGGCACTCGGTGTATTCATAGCACTATTCTTTTGAATTTCAAATATTCCATACTAAAATATTCCTTTTACCTAGCTCTCTGTCTGTTTACACTGTTATTTACATGTTTTGCCTCGTAATGGAACACGTTTGTTTTCTATGCACGCTTTTTCTTTTGTACACGCATCTGTTAAAACCCGGCGGCAAAAACAGCGGCACGAATAGCACAACAGAAACAGTGAAAAAGAATGGCTAGAAAAACATTCTAGATACCTAACAGAGACCCAATTTGGCTCCAGATTATAACTAAGTATATCTCTCCATTCCGGAGTGGAGCCATTATGTTTATCCCCTACTTTTGTGAGCTTTTAAAATTCTATAGTTTGGCCATAACATCACCCCCCACGAAAAACAAGAACGATAGAATAAGTGAAATGTTGGTCAGCGTTCACATTCTCGGGTGAAATCGGGCCGCAGCGTGATTTACATGTCTCCTAGACACATGAAATAAATATTCTCCGCCCTACTGATTATTTTTGTATGGAAATTTTACGACCCCCATTCTTTCTCGATGATAATGAAATGGATAATACAAGTTTTTACTGTTTACCGATATCCTCTCTATTTATTAGTCATATTATTACTATTGTTGTGGGAAAAGTATATAAGTAGTACTTATGTAATGTGTATGAAGGTAGATTACGTTTTATACTCTATTTCGTTCTCTGCTCTGTGTTTAAGATGTTGTCAACATACAATGACCTTCAAAATTACGTTATTGAAATAGATTTTTTATCCAATCTAACTTAACTTAGCTTTTTAGCGATAAGACCGCCTGTTGTTTGCCTCTGTGTTAATCAAATGTTTGTACCTTGTAAATGTTTTGTTCTTTCTCATGTACCGAGGTGTGCAATAAAGAGTATTCTTCTTCTTCTTCTTCTATAAAGAAATAAAGTAACTATAAAGCATACGTTAATAATATTACAGCTAGAGGAGTATTTTCTGTGCCGCTCTTACTTTTGCATATAAATTTCGAAAAACAATATTTTTAGGGGAGCAATTATATTATATACTCATTTGACGTAGAATTTAACCCTCTTCAATACCTGCCTGAATGATTTTTCTAAAAACTGAAATAATACCGAAATTTGGCCAAATTCCTCGAATTGTGCAAACTCAGTTAACGTGTAATATTTGTGTACTTTACGAAATAAATCAATGCAAAATTTCGATTTAATATCCTTATTGTGCTAGGTATAGTATACGAATTGCGGGTACAACATCTATAGGATATATCACAGCGCCAAAGGCGCTCCAAAATATCTGAACAAGTACAAAAATACGCCTCAACAATATAAAATACGCGTCAAATATTTGAGTGTGTGCGTGTGTGTCGTTTTCGTAAAACTAGCTCCTACACCAAATCTTAGGATAAGTTGCCAAAACGGACCCCAGGCTCCCTGAAGAAGAACACAATTTATTTCTTCCTAGCGTTTTCCTCTGAGCAGCTTGGGTCGTGACCGCTCTAATCTGACGTTGACTGTACAATATCTTACTTTACGAGTAGCCCTTATTTTATTGTAAATAATTCGCAGGTCCGGGCAAAAACTTCCACTTCGTCCAGGAGAAGAAGTATGTGTTTCTGGTGACGCTCACGTGTGCTGCGGAGGACTTGTACCCCAAGCCGACCATGAGCATACTCGCAAAAGGGTGAGATATAAAGCTTACCTTTATGCTTAAGAGTTAGTACGTGGCCGTATTCGATAGCGACTGCGGCGTTTGGGATTGTGTCTGTCTCGCTCCTGCCAGACATGATAGGAGCGAGACGGACATACTTTCGAGCATCGAATACAGTTGCGTGCAACTCATGATGTGCACACTTGCACCTACTTACAGTTGGACCAAAAAAAAACACTATGGTGCCTATGGATCGTTTCTTGTATGGGAGCCCTCTTAAATATTTATTTTATTCTGCTTTTTAGTATTTGTTGTTATAGTGACGATAGAAATACATATTCTGTGGAAATTTCTACTGTATATTTCTGGTTCTTGAAATATAGCCTGGTGACAGACAGACGGACGGACAGACAGACGGCGGAGCCTTAGTAATAAGGTCCTGTTTTACTCTTTGAGTATGGAACCCTAAAAGTAATGTTTGAAAACAAATGAGAATATATGACAAACTAGCCTCCACTCAAGACTTAGAGATCTGCACCTATGGATCAATTAAAAAACAATTGAAACATTTCTTCTTGCTTCTTTGATTTTTTTTTTATACTACGCGGTAAGCGGTTGCCGTAGCCTATGGACGCACGCAACGCCAGGGGTGATACATGCGCGTTACCGACCCTTAAAAAAAGAGGATTCGCTGAGTTGACAGCTAAAGGGGCAAGCTTTGCTCCGTGGGTCCCCGGCTGTCAACACAGTGAATTCTCTTGGAGTTCTGGCGACCTTACTCACCTACCTACCTGGAAAGCTAACTGTGATACCTAACTAATGAATAAAATATTTTGACTGACAAGTATCGAAATTTACTTTTAAGCGGTAGTCAACGATAATTTTCGAATGTTACATTGAATTATGAATACATTGGAACGAAACTATAGGGTACTTACCTTATTCTACTTACACTAAAACTGGACACAGTAAAATATATACGGGGACTATAAAAAGGGAATTGCAGTAGCATTTATAGTAATAAAAAGCTACGTACGCTAGTTTTATAAGAATAAGAATTTAGCTTAGTTACCTTACTTTTCTAGAACTACGAGTATGTGTAGGTACTTTTTCACGAGGAGAAAGAACCACTAGAAAGCGGGGACTTGAAAGCGTGAGGCGGTTCTTTAACTTTGTCCTGAAAGATGGCCTAATTTTTAGCTCTTTCTTTGAACTACGTAACTACGAATCATATAATTGTTAATAATGTTACCGATTCTATGGGTAAGGGTCTTCATGCTCTCATTCTGAGATTGGTATACTTGTTTAGTACAAATATATGTGGTATTATTACCAAAATGAAATACCTACTTATATCCTGATTAACATCTGACCTACCACCCCGACATACTATAAGTAATACTTGGTATTAGGTATGGTATTAGGTTTAGTAATTTTTTTTTTTACCACCATGTATTTTTATTAGGATATCTTAAATTTTTTTGTTCACTTCTTCAAATACTGTTATATTGTTATTGTCCATGTTTAATATATATGTAATGTATAAATGTTGACGATGCAAAGGCGATCTAGTTGATCCTACTTGAATAAATTGATTTAGCTCTTATCTCTCGTTATTTTTAGGTACGGAACCCTAAAAGGAAAAAACTAAACCCTCTTAGGATAATTTTCTTGTCTGTTCGTCCGTCCAATACCCTTTATCTCGGGAACGCGTAAAGGTAGCTAGTTGAAATTAATACCACATACAGAAGTCTGCGATGTTTTCCAGCTGTGAAAAACAAACCTCTACGTTAACGCAATCAAAAGATACGGCCGTTTATATCGCAACGGGAATAAAAATGTTTAGGGTACTTAATTCGCGTTTCCCTGGAATCACGAAATTTGGCAAAAAGCTAAAATTGTAGCACAAGTACAGGAAAAAACCGTATAATTGCCGTAATAGTCATTCTCATAAATGTGGGGCATCTTAAGTGCGGAACCCTCGGTGGGCAAGTCCGACTCCCAAGACTCTGATATTAAAAGTCTAAAACTGGGTTTCACAGCTACGCAGACGACGCGCGACGTTAAGGGCGGAGAACAGTTATTAATACGTAAAGGACAAGTGTAGTCATGTCTGAAGTGAGCATGAAAAGCTTACTTATGTATCAATATCTATTAAGAATATGTATTAAAGGAAAATTATTATGCGATGATTTGTTAGTTTCTATAGAAAACTTCACGTGATATCCGAGGGCTCGACCTATCACGTGATTCTTTCTAACGAAATTGACAGATAATCCCGTCCCGACACGTCCCGTCCCGTCCCGTCCTAGTGTGAGTCATCCTTAAAAAACTATAATACACTATGACAGTGTAAGTAGGTTTAGAACTTTAGATTCTATACATATCTTTGCTATCTTAAAAAGTATTGAGGTATTAAATATATGTACCTACAAACGCCTCATGTACAGCTGCCACTTGGCAGGGTGCCCGTAAGGCTAGGTGCGAATGGCCTATAATTTTATTCGATATTGAGTGACTACCCAAAGTACCCAATAGGTACGTAAATATTTTACCCCCTTATTCATTAGTTAATTTGTATTTTCTTCCATTCTAACAAATAAATGCAAGTCTCAAACCGTCAGATACCTAAGAACAAAAAATTATAGGTAGTGGAGGCCTGATTATCGTTTAAGAAATTGAAGTGACTCATTTACTAATAAAAACAGGTCAAGTGCTAGTCGGACTCGCGCATGAAGGGTTCCGTACCATTATCCATAAAAACGGCAAAAAACACGTTCATTGTATTATTTTAATTTAATTATTTATTTTAAAACTAAATATATAGTTAAATATTCTGTGAATATTTCAAAGTTCTACCTGTTGCCGCTATTAATATTGATAAAAAAACGACCATAGTTATCACGTTTGTTATATGGGAGCCCCCCTAAATATTTATTTTATTATATTTTTTTGTACTTGTGGTTATAGCGGCAATAAAAATACATCATCTGTGAAAATTTCAACTGTCTAACTATCACGGTTCATGAGATACAGCCTGGTGACAGACGGACGGACGGACGGAACGGACGGACAGCAGAGTCTTAGTAATAGGGTCCCGTATTACCCTTTGGTACGGAACCCTAATCAAATATATTATGCGATAAACAAAGTACTTCAAAATATTTTAATGGTTACAGCATTATTAGATGTTAGGGTATACGGGTTAAGAAATTACCCACGCTTAAGGATGACTCACACTAGGACGGGACGGGACGGGACGGGACGGGACGGGGCTTTTTTTAGTATGGAAGGCGTCACGTGTTCACAGAGCCCAAAACTCTGACAGATCGGAAGCATCGGAAGGCCCCGTCCAGCGCCGGCCACGCTTTTTTGGTATGAAATTTGATCGGATCGGAGAGCACGGAAACAATAAGCTAAAATAAGTAAGTTACCAAATGTCATAAACTTGTATGTGAAATATGAGGGCGCAGCTGCTTTCTGCTTAGTCGGTTTATATTACTTGGGACAAGGAGGAGTTACTTACAAAGACTGTCAATTTCTAAATAAAGTCGCCTTTCTCGTGATGATTGCCGGAATGAAATTATTTAAAGCGTTATAAATCAATTTAATTAAAATATATTTACAGCATGGAAATGCTATAGATAAATTATTCTTAAGAAAGAGTTGATTTTGATCGTATGTAAAATATTATAAATAACTTTTACCTACGATATCCAAGGCAACGTGATCTAATTGAATGCAATAATATATTTATAACTTGTAATACCAAATGATTCTTATATTTGATTCACTGACAAATTTTCACGCATTTACATAGTACAATTTAATCTTCCGTGACCCATACTGACATGAATATGGAAAAAAAACGGTTGAATCTCTCGTATTTTAATCACAATTGGCGTGACATGTTTAGGATAGGACATCGGATAGGGTGATGTCACCTTCGCAGCACAGCCAGCACCCGTTTAGAGAAAGTCAGGAAGTGTTAAAAATATATATTGTAGATAATTATACGCCTATAACACTCACTGGGGACTCCAATAACACTCAAGGAGGCATTTAGCAACCTAAAACCGATGCTTGGTTTCGTTGAGGAGCTGGGGTGGTTGGAATAGGGCTACCTCGTAGCACGCAAAAAAGGCACGATGGATGTCGAGTTGCGGAAAAGGGCCCAGATAAACTAACTAACTATACGCCTATGCTACACAGTGTGAGGCTAAGTCACCATACAAAATATCAAGGTGATATTAAAGTAGAAAATAAACTCAAGATCTGTACGGCCGGTTGGTTTATCAGAGTATTATACAATATTGGATTATGTATTAACAAATACAAACAAAACATACAAATTAATTTATACGTATACTGGTATTAACGGTTTCCCGAAGAACGTCTTAAATATTACGGTTAACAGTCTTCATTATTTACTATTCTGCTACTGATTGGAACTTATGTTACCACAGACGGCTCGAGTGTCTCAGAATATACGTCAAAAAGAGGTATATTGCTAAATGTCATAAATTGCTGCGTGAAATACGGGCGTAAAGATAATATTTTATTTAGTCGGGTTAATCAAGCACGTGGTATTGCTGCTATAAAAAAATAATTAATAATAGATAAAATAAGCACGGGTTTTTAAAATCAAGTGCTGGTATTTGCACATGGTACATACTATTAACAATTACGTTTTTTTTAATCGCTTAGGTAGGAAGAAAAAAGTTTTTTGTAATTTCATACATGCCAAAAACCGCTTTAACTGTATATGTATATGTAAGTATAAAAGCTATCGTGCCATTTGTGTACTGCCACTGTACTCCATACTAATATAATAAATGCTAAAGTAACTCTCTGTCTGTCTGTTACCTCTTCACGCTAATATCGCTGAACGGATCAAGATGGAATTAGTAGGTATGGGGATAGTTTTACTCCTAGAAAAGGACATAGGGCAGTTTTGGTCAACTTCTACGGAAACGTGGTCGCGAGCAAAAAATAGCAACATATATAAGCGTTCACTAGTCGCAAGTAGGTATTTCGAAGTATGGTGCGATTCGACAAGCGCCCTTGTAATAATACAAAAAGTGTGGTGTTTCATCAAATTTATTTATTTCTAATAGAAAATTACATTTATGCACAAAAGAATACCTACATGCTTGCCTGATAGCAGTTATTTTGCCTTAATGTAGGTAAGTAACTTTTTGACTTTTTGCGGTATAGTTTGATCACATCAGTACAATCGCAAAATATGACGAATTCATAAAATGTTCTTCAAGGTATGGAAGTACGTAAAGCTTCTATTGAAGTAACAATATATACAGCGTGCGAACTAATTTTGACAGAAAACGTCATAAAACCTAAATATGTTGCTGGCGTGGTAGGCAAGACCATAGAGGTATGATTGCGCGCTAACGCTATTACATATTAGTTCTGTAGGCACGACAGCACACGCCATTTTTAGGTTTTTGGCGTTTAAAGGGTTAACCTTTTCGCTGCCACGGTAAATAGATAATAAAGTACGTCATGCTCCCGGCAGAACCACCTCGTTATTAATGAAAATAGAAGCATCAGAATGTATATAAAGTATACAAGTATCTACATAATTCTTTGACCATCTGTAACAAATATACATGCCTGGGGTCCTTGTAAACCTTGTTGTAAAGAAGTCTTGAGTCTTGAAGAAAACCACCATAATTTATTTCATACCACACATACTATTTACACATAAATGCAATCAAATAACTTTACATCAATTTAACATGTATAATGTAGAACTGATGTATATGTGAAGTGTAAGAAGTATATGTGGTAAGAAAGATGGTAAATTGCTTACAGTATGCTTAGCACAACTTACACTGTCGCCTGTCAATTCATACATTAAGTCGCGCCCGATGTATGAACTCGCGCGCGAGAACGTAACATATGCTAGCCCTACAGATGTTAGAAATATATATATATATATACACTATAGATACATTCTGATGCATTTATTTTCATTAAAGACGAGGTGATCCAGCCGGGGATCATGACATTATAAAGTGCCACCATCACCAAGTAACAAAATATTTAAACATAATAATTAAACGGGTCTAACGCGAATTAATTTGTTTACCTTATTTACCGACGTTTCGACACAGGTTTCACTGGCCATGACCAGTGAAACCTGTGTCGAAACGTCGGTAAATAAGGTAAACAAATTAATTCGCGTTAGACCCGTTTAATTATTATGTTTAAATATGTGTTTAAATCGCGAAAGTTTTAAATGTTATAAGTAACAAAATAATCATAGCTAAACGTATATTTGATATGAAGTCATGGCGTGTGAGGCACGAAATGTAGGGATAGGTGAAATAGTCGTATTTTTATAGGTACCGTAAACTAGGACTACTTTGACTTTTGTGGTCAACAATTCACTTAGGTATATAATGTACAAAAGAACCGGATTTTTGAGCACAGGTTTTAGAGTTTTATAATTTTAACAGAAAAACATGATAAATTAATGAATAGCTTCATGGATTCATCATACTATTATATTTCTAATGCTCATGCTATTGCACGATAAATTACTAGTTGTTGGATTAACAATCGATGAACGCACCATTTCAAGTAACCTGAGTTTTCCGGTACCTATACATCACTTGTATTTGGAAATCAAACAACAACTAATTTCAATTTATTGGTAGGAATAAATACTCCTAAGACTTAGGTGCTAAAAATTCTTAGTAAAAGGTTGAATACGTATTTAACAAGAGTAAAGGTACAAAATCTTCAGATACAATCATCTTCCGATTGCCGCATGCCAAGTTCTTGATGCAGAACTGTAGCTTGGTGTCCCGTATTGTCCATGGTATATGAAATTAAAATACAATAATAAAAAAAAGGTTAAATCGCTGCCTATTCATATTTTAACTGTAAAAACCTTTGTGACAGAATGACCCGACTAAATTCATGATTATAGGTCAACGGGAGGTATCCTATACGTACATTTTGATTCTCTAAACAAATGTATGGGAATGTATCGATGTATGGGAATGTATCGATGTATTCTCTGATTGCGATGATGTAGAGGCAGCGGGGTGTCACTAAGCGTTCTACGGTACCACCAATAGGTAGTGCCTTACTAGTACTAGGGCAGCCCTAACTATAACGGGTCTAGGCGGAAAGACGGACGGATGGACGGTCGGATAGATAGACAGACGGACAGACGTACAGCAAAGTATAAGGGTTCCGTTTTTTTCCTTTTTACGGAACCATAAAAACAAGACCTTCAGTACAATACATACTTTCAACCGTTTTCTTATCTTATTTAAAGTCAAGAGGCCCTAACGAATATACTTCGACCCATTGGGATCCATCCACATCCACCCCTGAGCTCCATCTCCATGTGAGGGAATATGGAGCTCAGGGGTAGTGCTCTGAATTCCTTTGGCTCCAGGTATCCTGCAACAGGGTCAAACACAAAACGATGTTCGGAGTCTTTCCGGTGCACTTTTCGAAAGTTTGATTTTCTTATTGAACCTAGCCACATAAAAAAGTACTCCTTTTTTTTGAACTGTATAATAAAAATCATGTCTATATATCTAAAAGCTGGTAACTGTTGGCCACGGGAAAGATTGGCTGTACAGTTCAGCTGAACACACATTTTTTTCTTGTTGTCAAACGGAAGAATTTCTATTGAGGCAGCTAGAAAACGAACGATAATTTAAGAAATGTCATAAAATGTGTGCACTTTCTCTCACTACCAACTGATAGAGAATTAATTATCCAAATGTATAATGCGACAGTGATATGTTAAAGAAAAACCGGCCTAGTGTGTATCGGGCCACGTATTATTAAGGGTCCGTCACACAATGAAAAAGTTGTGCAAGCAAAAAGGCGTAAGTGTCTTTATAATATTAAGGCACTTATGTCCTTTTGTAATAACGTTTTATATCCTATCTTCCAGATTTATTCAAAAAATTTTTGAGCTCGCGTTCAAAAAAAAGTAAGAGGACACACTTTTTCAGAAAATATAAGATTTATAATAGTTATAAAAACATCTAAATTATTTTCAAAGGCCTATCCGATGATGTGCCCCCCTAAGCATATTTCTGTTCGCAATTTATAGGTAAAACTAAGTAGCGGCATACAAAATACACTTATAGCTATAATATATTATGTATCATATGCTTTATAACTACTGAGTCAAATAGCTGTGACAAACGGACGGACGGACAGACGGACTGGACGAAACTAAAAGGGTTCCGTTTTACCCATTTTGGCTACGAAGCCCTAACAATGACTATACAAGTTAAAAACTATTTTTGCATGACAACGCAATTTTGACACACATCTATATATTACGATTTATTATATAAAACTAGGTTTAGCAAAGGACTAAAAGTTTTTAAAATAATACTACATCATTTAACTAAGTATGTTATCAAGAACATTGACTGAGTGGTATGTTGTGGAGTAGGAGTAAATAAGTATAAGGATTAGCTATGCCACTGATCTGCTGAAAAATTTCTTTAAGAATGTGCAAATCCGCCCAGCCTGCAGACAGATAGAAAGACAGATAGACAGACACACAGGTGAACAGATGGTCAACGAACAGACAGACGGACGAACGGTTTATAAGGTATGCCGTTGAATTGAGAACCTGTTTCAGTATTAGATGTCGCCCAAGAATGAGTACTACTATTATGAACTTATTGTACTTCATTAAAAAAACATATAAGTTAAATATCCCTGTTTTATATTTTTAGATGTAGAGTTCGAAAACCCTGACTACTTAAAAATACTTTTTTGTATTTTAATAAACTTAGGTACCTACTTATTAAAATACAAGAAAATTAAACTTCTTACTAGGTGGTCAGTTGCCCATTCTTGTAAACTTAGAACGCAGCCCATTTTTGAAAATAATAGTTTCATGAAAGGGAGTCCAAATCAGCGTTTATACAGGCTGATTCATAAGATGTGAGTAGGATTTCTACTACTATTATAAAGCGTACTTCGTAATCAACTTTAGTTTTCTGACAAGCTTTGTTCTTTAAATATTAGAAGGATTTCTACTAGGTACTATTATAAAGCGTACTTCGTAATCAACTTTAGTTTTCTGACAAGCTTTGTTCTTCAAATATTACACTCCGGAAACAAGCGTTCTGTTATTTTCTTTTAACGGAACCCTAAAAAACCTCCATTACACACATACTTACAATAAAACTTTCTCGGTTTTAGTAAGAAGTCTATATATACATGGGCACCATTGTAAATCTCTCCCTCATAGGCAGGAGCTGTCACTAAGCGTGTTACGTTATTACTTAGTAAGGCAGACTCTTACTATAAAAGGCCTTGACAGACAGACAGACAAATGGACGAACGAACTACAAAGTGATTCTATAAGGGTCCTGTTTTTTTTTTCCTTTAGTGGGAACCCTAAAAACAAAACTTTCACTACGCACTTACAATACAATCTTTCAACCGTTTCCTTAAACCCTGATATTACTTGTCTTGTTTTTTTCTATATATGTATACGTCACAGTAAGATTGTGAAAACCACTAAATTGTATATATAATTTTCTTCGTGAAATAAATGAACTTAACTTAACTTAACCGGCTTATAATCTAACTAGGGAGATTCTAATGTATGGGAAAATTGTGAACTGTGTCGAATCGTTCTATAGATGATTAGACCACCGGTTGGCGTAGTTGGTGGTGATCCTGCCTGCTATGCCGATGGTCCTGGGTTCGAATCTCGGTAAGGGGGTTCCGAGGAATTGTTCGGATTAATCCCTGCCGCTTCTTTCCGCCATCGCCCTACGCGACAATATTTCCACTCTCACCATTTAGATGGTTGGCAGTCCTCAACTGTGCGCTTTTCCCGGAACTTCCTGCCTCGCACAGCTAAACTGTGGAACGAACCGTCGCCAGCGGTGTTTCCGGACCGATACGACCTTCAAACCTTCAAGAAAAGAGCGTACTCCCACCTTAAAGGCCGGCAACGCACTTGCGACACCTCTGGTGTTGCGGGTGTCCATGGACGACGTTAATCGCTTACCATCAGGCGATTCGTTTGCTCGTTTGCCACCTATAGCATAAAAAAGGGCATTTATTTGTGTGATGAACACAGATATTTGTTTCTGAGTCATGGATGTCTTCTATGTATTTGTATATTATATATATCGTTGTCCGAGTACCCGTAACACGAGATATTTTGAAGGCAATTACGCCTTTTTGCTTGCACAATTTTACTATAATATTTATCAACCCATAATTATGTGTACTTAATTTCAAAAAGTGCAAATGACGGACTTAATATCTTGAGGCACTCTCTACCAGTCAAACAGAAACTTGTCTTTGGTACACGATCATAAACATTGACAATGAATTCTTAGACACAAACCAAAAATAATATATTGTTCTATTAATTGTACAGTCAACTACTAAGATATGAATACAGCCATAGTGCCAGAAATATGTATACAGGACTTTATTGCCTGAACATTAAGGTGTTACCCGCCTGTAAGGGTGCCGCGTAAAAATTGCGATGTCCATAGAAGAGATATAACCATACCAAACCTTTTTTAAGAAGCGCTTGCAAAAAAGTGTTTGCTGTCCAAATCTTCAATACAATATGGAAAGAGCCATAGCCTCTTAAACTTCCACGTATCCTAGTCGAACTGTGACATTAACTATCTTCGTTTACTTGTATTGATTACAATGACCAAATATCTTTTTTGACGATACCAAAATGCCCGAGCTCTCCATCCTAAAATAGAGGGAGCTGGTTTTGAACGAATCTTCAGTAGTCAAAAACCTGCGAATAATACTTTTTTTTAATAATTACTTATCTTTAAAATTATACTTTCGGGAAATATTGCTTAGGTACGCTCTTGCTACTCCCTCGTCAGAAAAATTGTAACACTTCGTTACCAAGCCCCTTAATTCGCGGGCTCTAATGTAGGCAGGGTGAGGGAAGGAGGTACTTATTTATTATGTACATGATAGCCCGCGAATTACCGGGCATGGTAGACGAAGGATTAATCCTTCCTCCACTTTTAAAGTCAGTTGTAAGTAGGTACCTAAATAAATATTTCACAAACATGCTCAGAAAGTCAGTCTCATTTCATTCCCAAATAAAAGACGTAAAGTATCTAAGTAATCATTTAACCACCTCTAGCAGGGCGCGGACGCAGCGGATAATAATGGATTTTGTAGGGTTAATTCCACTCCTAGTGGAAAAAAAAACCTCCTGGCCCCGGGGGCCCCGCCCCGCAGGCCGCGCCTGGACGTAAATGTTCGAAAAAAGCACTAGATAAGGTGCCGTGGCGGAAACAAGGGTTGCCTCGCCCCAGCAACCACCTCGTCAGTCAATCCCTTACTTTCTCGCCTCGCCAATAATGTACCCTCATCACAAATACTCATCAAATGTATCCTCATCATCATTTCACCCTCGTCACAAAAGCTAATCGGCTCAGTATAGTTTTGTATGTATCTATGATGTTGCAGTAGAATACACTACACAACAAACCCACATAATTAATAATTATATAGTGTTTTGTATTTAAATATTGCTTATGATGATACCTAATATCTATATTTTACCTGAAGCAGCAAACAGACTGACTATTTTTCTTGGAATGAAGCGCCGATAATGTACATAAGACAAACTCCACAAGTATATTCCGACGCATATTACTATTACACACGATGCAGGAACATAAAAATATAATGTATTATTATGTATTAATAGTTTAATAGCAATCGCTAAGATTAAATATTATTAAAACGGTGAAGCAAAAAACATTGACATTTAAAGTCGATGACAGCTAGCAAACCTGCATAACATCGATGCGCGCGCAAGAGCGCGAGGCTTGACAAAAGTGACATTTGAAAAAATCGTCTAGCCCGGATAGCCCGGACACCTCGGATAGGCCCGTCCCGTGTCGGTGGGTAATCGGTGACAGCTTAGAAAGATCGGAAGCCCCGTCCCGTCCCGTCCCGTCCCGTCCCGTCCCGTCCCGTGCTAGTGTGAGTCATCCTTATTCGTAACGGTTATTCTTATTATGTTTCAGTTGCTAGGTAAAAATCGACTGTGATTATTTTTCGATTAGGCATTCAGGACGTTATAATGGCCCTATATTTAGTTTATAAATATATTAATCATTCCAGTTTTGCGATAAACATCAGATTATTAGCTTATTATAAATATTAGGGGAAACTGTTGAACCCTGGACATAGTTGTACTTCGGACAAGTATAACTATGTCCATGACAAGTTGGCAATATTTCAACATTGCCACGGTAATTTAAATGTTTTATTAATTTGTAACTTCATTCCATAAATCATAAAATCAACTATCAACGAAACTTGAGGGCGGGTGGTATCCCGAGAAAAATAATTAAATATGAATTGTATGAAAAGTTGGTATTTAGAATTTTACATCAAGGATGATCATTTCATGTTTTGCTACTAAACAATAAAACTCTTATATAATTAGTTAAAGTCAAGATAATAAGCTACTCGATGGTAGGATAGTTTCAGCCTAATCTTAATTGGAAGTGGTAATACGAAACTAACTACTGGGCGATGGGGTCGTCACATCCCTACGCCTATTAAATATTGTTACAATTCACAGCACGTCGGTTTTATTGCAAGTTGCTAATAAAACAACTTTATAACTAAAGCAGAAATGCTAGAACAAAGACTAGTAAATTCTCGAAAGAACAGTTGAAGTATGTAATCTGTACTCTAGTTAGGCTAATTTTAAATCGAATGGCATTTGAATACTGTTTCGTAAAGGTTCCAGTTCGGATATTTGAAGAGTTTCGTATCCTATCGTATTCCTTTGGGATTTGTGTATGTAGATCTATCGGACGTGCTGCAATGTGTAACGTATAACGTGTTTCGGCCAGGACTAGCACCACGAAAATCGAACGATTGAGGATTTGTATCTCCATCTCTGTCACACTTGCATATTAGAGAGACAAAGAGGTTTGTCGGTGCCAATTTTTGAATTTGTCCGTATTTTCGGTCATAGTTCGAACCTAACCATTATGCCAAATTAATTATGTATCTGCTACATTAAGTTTCGGCGAAAATCGATTATGCGAAGTCTTTTATGTATGACAAAAGCGTTTTGGACAAAATAAATTATGCCAAATAGAGGGCACCCGATAAATTATCTTATCCAGCTAGAAACAGTCGTAAGCTAGTATGTACTATTAAACTGTCAGTTATTTTGAGTTTGAAAGGCTCTCCATACTATTTTTAACTGTGTTAGATATTTCATTTAGCGCCTTCTAGACGAGACCTTCGAGAAGAAGCAAATAGGACGAATGATGACTGGAAGTAATTGTATTTGAAATATAAATATACAGTGAAATTATTACCGAGATAAGAACTCTAATTATTCTTCATTTCCCCTCTATAGCCTGTTTACAGTGCAATACCTAGTTAAAACGAAGCCGTAATAACTGTATGTAGTCAACCTTTATGCGGGCATGGTCTTTAGTAACACCAATACGCTCTTAAGAGTTGCTGAGAGTCAGTGGACCCGCATGACCGCACCTGATGTCCTTGTCCGTAGACGGGGGAAGCATATTCTCAGCAGTGGACACGTAAGAAGCATATTCTCAGCAGTGGACACGTATAGTTGCAATTTGTCGAGAATGTTCTCCAACCTCCATGTCCTCTGATCTCCAGCGAGAACTTTCCTCATACTAATCGGAGAATATTCTCGAGAACGGAACAACTCTAGCTAACTGGTAGACAGACAAGATAACCTCTTACTAATCAAGCGCACTATATGAAAGCGCGTGGACTTAGCCAATTTTCATTTGCAGGAACCCACTAAAGCAGGTGGAAACCCGGACGGAGATGGATTCGTGGGGCATGTACTCGCTGACCAGCACGGCCATAGTTCACGACGACGACGTCGCGCGGCCTTGGGAGCAGTTCGTGTGTCTGTTGACTCTGCCGCCGGCCAATTACACGACCAATAGGACCACCCTCTACTATCCTGGTGAGTACAGTGAATTCATAGGAACCCACTAAAGCAGGTGGAAACCCGGACGGAGATGGATTCGTGGGACATGTACTTACTGACTAGCACGGCCGTTGTTAAAGGCGACGACGTCGCGCGAACCTGGGAGTAGTTTGTGTGTCTTGACCTTACAGTTGGCCAACTACACGATCAATAGAACTACGCTATATTACCCTGGTGAGTGTAGTGGATCTTGTTCACAACATGTATCTAATATCTAACTAGACTATCTATGCGGCCAGGGCATAGATAACGCATAAAAAAAAGGCCATAGATAACGCAGTGCAGGCACTGTGTATTAGATTAGCCACTCACTGATCAGTACAAATGTCGACATGTCGACCTAGCTTGGCCCTGGGATTACTTCTTGTGTCTCTCGACACTGCCGTCGGGCAATACGACCAATAGGACTACGCACTACTATCCTGGGGAATGAAGTACTGCTATCTTACCCGCGTACCGGAAGGCGCATCGTGGGTAGGCCCCCCGCAAGGTGGACGATGACCTGGTGAAGGTCGCAGGAGTCCGCTGGATGCGGGTGGCGCAGGACCGGTCATTGTGGAAATCTTTGGGGGAAGCCTATGTCCAGCAGTGGACGTCTTTCGTCTGAAATGATGATGACTGCTATCTTTATCTCTTACGACACGACGTGTTCGTAGCTAGTCCGTTAGCTGTTCTTATTTTGAAGAAACTTAGATCGCTTTTAACGACCCAAAACTAATTATGTAAGAACTTGACATGACTGCTAGACGAGAATTCTTATGGTAACTTATTGTTTCAGGTTTAATGCCGACGGCCTACAGTGCCGCTATTGAGGTAGTAAAACCACAGGAGAGACATACTAACAGTAAGTAGACTTAATCGTTTTAACAGTATTTTCAGATCTATAATTGTAGATAATAACGTATCCTCACTTTCTCCCAAATTTTAAATTTTATTTAATCAGACTTAAATTTCTAAGCGCATCATGCTCCCATAACTATGGTGAATTCAAAAGTGTTATAATAATTTATCTATACACATATTGTTATTGCTCTAAAATGGGTTCAGAACCAGGAGGAAATAACCAGCATTACTACAACCAACGTTATTATGAGAGCAGCAGGTACCCCGCAGCAGGCCTTGGAGCGCCGGTGAAGAACCCACTTCTAGTACTGTGATGTCATAACCGCATCCATTTTAGTAATGTAATGAGTTACAAAATTGGAACAGCTGTCAAAACCATCACAACTCAACTGTTATCAATACAAGCGTTACTTCTGTTCATTTTTTTAAATACAAATCGCACGATATTTAAACTCGAGCACTCGTTTGTCTATAATTAAGAAAAAAACTTTTTTGGCAAATTATTGGAATAGCGCTATCGCTATTGACGCGAGTCATACTCGTAGCACCGTCGGCTTCTGGCTCTTTTTCGAACACTAATAATTTGTGTGTAGATAAAATAGTGTATGCAACTTTTAGGCCTTAAAATACGAGTGAAATTTTATGAAACGAGCGTCACGAGCGTTACAGGCGCCAAATCTTATTATGTAGCAGTAGCATAAACAATTTACCATTGTGTTTATTAATAGTACATTGTGCATCTAGGGCGGTAAGAAGGGCATTACTTCCGAGGGTCTATTGAAGCCCGACGCCGTAGGCGGAGGGCTTTAAATGACCCGAGTTAGTAATGCCCTTACTGCCCGTGGTACACACAATGTTTTTCATCACATTTGCGAGGAAAAAAATAAACTCTATACAGGTAAAGAAACAATAATGATAAGCGGTAGTGTAGTTGCACAGTCCACAGTACTCCGGAGTGACTACGTGCTGCGAGCGCGTGCGGGGCAGGTCCTCCGCGAGCTCCACGCGGGCGGTAAAGTAGTATGAGAATCCTTTAAAACCATGGGAATAATACAGCTCTTTAAGTGTAAGTATGCTTGCATATAATATCACCATTTACGAGCAGGTGTGATGAAAAATGTATTTGTAGGCCTAATTCTTATTGAAGCCGATTTAAATGCGTCAAAGTCACCGCCTGAATCGCACGGCAGGTACCTATAAAGACATCGCATCTAAGTAAAAACGATATGACGATAAACTGTTTTTAAAGTCTTTTTTATTTGTAACATAAGATACAAACGTAAATATGAATATAATATACATTTTACAGGCAAAAATTTAAAGCTTATTGGATAAACTAAAGAGTTTCTTGGTAATTTTGTTTCACCGCGCCTCAGGCCATCTAGTCTAATAAGTACGAGTATCTTAGAAAAACTAGGTACTAAATTGAAACAATTTTTTATTATATCTAATATTTGAAACGGGTATACTTTTTTATTTTATATTAAGTCGGAGATCTGTTCTATGAGTCTCTATCCTCATTTGTTATTTTAATTTATACAAGGCATAGAAATTAAATTGCTTGTGGGTTAGCTAGCTAAATCCAGGCCAAGTGGGTGGAAAAAGGGGATCCATATTTAAATTTAAATATCTCTGCAATGGTTAACTTTAGAGAAAAGTTTATTTGTCATTGTATACTTTATATTTTGTCGTACTCTTTAAATGTTGGTAGTATATTTTAATGGCACATTTAAGGATGACTCACACTGGAACGGGACAGGACGGGGCAGGACGGGACGATCTGTGAATTTGTAAAGAAATAATCACGTGACGTTTTCTATAGAATCAGGCCCGATCTAGAGTGAGTCATCCATTGTTGTCCTGAATATCGCTTCGAATGCAGCAGATTTTATTCGTATTTTTTTTATTACAGAGTGCCCCGCTCAAAGAGGACATCGCAACTGCCTAATCTTTTTAATACTTCTTGCGGTATCACATCTATAACTTTTAATATCGATTTAATATCTAAGTGTTATTTGTAAGGCCAATTTTCTGACTGTTTAAAAGGCTTGACGAAACTGTAAGTGTAAAATATACGTATTTTCACATTTTCAATTCGCACAGTAGAATAAAAGAACGATTTAGTGTTTGTAATAAAAATCATGTTAAGAGTTTAAACAAATCTTGTTTAAATGTAAGGTTTGGCCTGTGATCGGCGCAAATATGTTTATGGAAGAGGTATTATTATTAAGATAATCATCAAACATGTTATTTTTAAAATGTTTCAAATACACCGTAAAAATGGCACGAAAAACTTTATTTGATACATTAAGTATTTTTGATTAAGTATTTTTCAAAGGCGGAACAACAATTTGACATTATGTCAAATAGTAAATTCAGAATACTTATTTCAAATGCAATGGTGTGCTTAATGAATTAAGTAAAATTATAGTACCTGCAATGATAATCTTCACCAATAAAAAAAAAAAAACTTAAGAGTCGCTCATGAATTTAGTAGATACTTTGTCGGTGTGATTTAACGTAAAACATAACATAACCTTTCTTTTACTATCTTAAATAGGAATATTGTGGTCTAGCAATATGTATGTATTCAAATGATTTTTTATTAAGTAATCTCTTTTCAAAAATCTCATTTTCATTACCACACGAAAAAAAAAATATTTATGCTCTTTTACTACCTTAAATTAAGATCAAAATATCATCATATAATATTTAAAGGTTGGTTAAAATTACCTACACTTTTGTTATAATTTGAGAAGTATTTTTCAGTCTTAAGGCGGCGCCTCTTTAACAAAAAATCCGCATGCCATCGCGTTTAATGATAAATTCTGAATACGTATTTCAAATGAATTGGCTTGCTTAAGTTTAAAAATTGGTCCTTCTCATGGTAAAAACCACAAAGTAATGCCAACGGAGACTTTCGAAAAGCGACATTTTGGTGTCCTTGTTACTCCTCCTTGTTACTATCCTTGAATTTGAAGCTAATTTAGCATTGCTCGCTCAGTAAAAAGTCAAATGTGTAATTCGAAGATGAAACGCAATGAGGATTACCGATAGTCGATTATCCGCTAGGGGCGGTAGTGGAACGTGGGTCATGTGGGAACATTTCAAACGTCACTTCGACAATTCTCTCATACTGACACAGGAACCACGTATGAGTGGAGCCACCTGGTGAGCGACAATACGGTAGCTCCCATGACGATTTCCAGGAGGAGTGTTAGGTAGAACTGCGACCTAACAGCGCGCGAGCCGAGCAAGCGAAGCGAGCGTGCCGCGGTAGCGGCCGGAGAAGCGCCAGAACCGACTTAATGTATAGGAATCATCATAGGAGTTTAGATGAAGGAGTAAACTTGCTACCGAAAATGAAACGTTCATAGAGTAAGGTTTGGACATTCATTTGTAGGTAAACATTTTTATATTGTTGGATGATTAAATTTTAGTGACACTTTTATTTTGAAACCCAATATAATTATTTGATTATTGATATTATTTCCAAGTAATTCTTAATTAATATTTAGGTAGGCGTTTTAATATTATTCGGTGATTCAATTTAGGTGACAGATCTACTACTTTAGGAACAAATATTATTTATTAGGTCACTGAAAATGCATTTATTAGGTTATTGATAAAATCATGCCTATTCAAAAGTATGTCCGTCTCGCTCCTACCACTAACCTGGCAGGAACGAGACGGATATACTGTCGAATGCCACAGAAGCAATAGAATGCAACGCATGGTAAGCACACAGATTGATTAGTACGAAAATTGGTAACGTAATGTAAGGACGACTGTGCCATTTGATGGATATTGCTAATTTAGTTCAACCAGACGGATTTAGTGCGCCTCTAATACTAGAGGTCACATGTCATAGCTGGCGATTGATTTTGTATAACGCGAAACCATATTGAATAAGTATTGACTGACTTTAATTAGTTTCTTCTAAACAAGGGGTTAAAACAAGTACTAAACAGGCCTAATATTGTAAATATTTTTTTTCACTGTAAATACCTAGTACATTTAACTGTTGTGTAATGTTGTACTTTATAGTAAAGTTTATTTTAGTGAAGAAACATTGATCTGTTTATTGTATACATTGTGTTACTTTAAATTTGCATAATTATTATTCTGTAAAAAAACGCAAATATTAGCAAACGATGTAAGGCAGCACGCAACACCAGATACATTCACTCACGGTACCCGCATTAACGTTACCTTTTTATTTTCCTACCGGCACCTACTTGTTTTTTTTTTAACCTAGATGACAAAGGCTTTTTTTTAACCACAGGACTTAAAGTTTAACATGTAAAATAACCCAACAGAGTTTTAAATAGTCGTATTTAAACAAGTAGCCAGATTATTTATTAAGTATATTAAACAAAAAGTTGACGTAACGAAAGGGTGACGAAGTTGAAAACCCAAACTTTTCTATAACCTTGTTTTTTTAAGATTAGAAAAATAACATCATCAATAGGCTAGACGACTAAAAAAATCTATTTAGTCCGTCTTTTAGATTATTAAAAAATATTGTACACGTAACAGTGCGTTCAAGTCTTGCGTAACGTCACTATTAGGTACAATTCTTACCTAGCAGTGACTTCACAAGTATTCCACCCCGAAGCTTTGATGCGACTCTACAGGGCGTCCCAAACTTATGGGACATGAAGGGGAAGTACCTTAAATATCGTAGATAGTGAATTTTGCTCAAAGAAGACTTTATGTTATTTTTAAAAGTTAGTAATTCTGCATTCATAGATTTTCTAAAAATTACTTGCTTCGTCTGGGAATCGAACCGACTAAAATGTGAAAAAAAATCACCCTTTTTTTATGATGCCAATCGAAAGAACAGCTAAAAAATAGTAACTCTGCTTAAGTAACATAGTATTTTAAAAGAAAGGAACACCATAAAATGATTGAGTCAAATTTCAAGAAAGTTATTTATTGCCGAAGACGACGTTCGAAAAGTAGCGATATTATCATTCTAAAGATAGCATTGATTAATAATCGTATTTGGTCTAAAGAAAATCCCCTACGAGTCACTGAAACTAATAACCAAGTGCGTTTTTCACTTAACTGTTGGTGCGGACTTTTAAAAAACCGGGTTTTCTTAATCCATTTTTACCAAGGAACCTTGAACACAGAAAAGTATTTAGGAATACTTCAAATTTTAAGGGATAAGATAAGAAACCTTTCCGCGGCGGAGCAAGAAAACTTAATTTTCCAACAAGATGGAGCTCCGGCTCATAATAGTCGGAGAGCAGCAGATTTTCTAAATGAATGTTTTCCTACATGGATTGGTACAAATGGACCGATTAGATGGCCGGCCAGATCCCCGGACCTCACACCATTAGATTTCTTCTTTTGGGGATACGTGAAAGATATGCTATACAAAAAGCGATACGAGAACGTAGGCGAGTTGCAAACAGAATTGTGCCATATCACATCGAGTGTTCACCATAAAATGATAAGAAAATCAACAGGCAGCGGGCTTATTACAAGATTGGCGATTTGCGTAAGACAAGAGGGATCACATTTTGAGCATTTAATTAATTAATTTACAAAAAAATACCTACTTAACTAATTGACTACGGCAGTTTCATGTATGTTTTTTATTTGATTAAAATGATTAATTTCACGTTGTTCCTTTCTTTTAAAATACTATGTTACTTAAGCAGAGTTATTATTTTTTAGCTGTTCTTTCGATTGGCATCATAAAAAAAGGGTGATTTTTTTTTTCACATTTTAGTCGGTTCGATTCCCAGACGAAGCAAGTAATTTTTAGAAAATCTATGAATGCAGAATTACTAACTTTTAAAAATAACATAAAGTCTTCTTTGAGCAAAATTCACTATCTACGATATTTAAGGTACTTCCCCTTCATGTCCCATAAGTTTGGGACGCCCTGTATATCTTCGTCAATTTAAGTTAAAATGAAAAAGGAAAAAATACGTGTCTAACCTTTTTTTTAGACAATCTAAATGAAGGACTAATTAAAATTAGATTGCGTACTTGTTTCCATTGTTAACATTATGGTGAAGCATATAAGAGACAAAAATATGCCAGCTTTTACATTGCTTTTCCTAAAAGTCGCACTACGAAAATCGCACGAAAAAACAAGGCATAGTTTAAATGTTAGGTGTATTTGGAAATTGTCAGTGCACCAGAGAGAGAGAGAAAGTAACGAGTGGATATAGTTTTACCATGATAATGAAAAAGAAAACGATTTGCCAGACTAAAATTAAGTTGATAATAAACCCCATATTATAAATATTGAAAAAGACATTCTTAGTAATAGACTGGTTTCATAAAACATTCATTATGTAGGTAGCTACGAGTATTCTTTAATTGAGCAAAAATTACCCGATTCTTCCTCGTACACATACCTAATTTTCTCAAAATTACAGTTGTCTTGAAAATCAAATTAAGGCTGGGCCTTATTAAATTAATTTGACGTAGATTGTAAATGAACAGTTCATTTTTATTCACAATAAAGAGATATTTTCCCTTTTCTCTTTAAACTCAGACCTTGTAGCTGGAAATAAAATTGCCAGTTCAGTACAAATTTTCAATTAAATTATTATAGTCTGTAAAATATCTTCAGTTGTCTAAAGGATTTTTATTTTATTAGCTTATAACATAGGTACAATGTACAATTTTAAAGCATGAATTCAATAATTTATAATACCAAATATTTTGATTCATGTTTTACTATAAATAAATTACAGTGACCAAGACCTCCAGGGTTTCAGCCCTGCTCACCGGGGGCCTTGGTCACTTTTTCTATAGTATATGACATCTCTTTCAATTTATAATAGGTACTGTTGGCAACCCCGAATTTCATCTACCCTACCGCATGCATATAAACCCGCGCAAACCGTTGCTCGCCCCATTTTGCCATCGGCTGCCATCGTGATCGCGTGAGCTATTTTGTTATCGTTCCATACCTGGTGTTATTTTAGATTAAAGTTGTAGGAAATGTGCGATTTGTTCCTTTGTTAATGCGATAATTGTTGAAATTTAGTAATAAATTATTGTGATTTGTTATTTTGCCTTGTTTTCGTTCGATAATTCATCTAAACTCCTTTAAATCAGAAGTCGGATAAAGAAAGTTTTAGCCCACATTGAAAAGGAACAAATCTGCACGTCGTTATTGTTAAGGTGCAAAGGTTATTACTGTGTGTCGATTTTATGCGTTGCCTATTACGGTATTGAGGTTACGTGCGGGTAATTTTTAAAATCATTGCGTTGTCTTGTTTTAAGTGTTAGATTTTGCGTAACCGACTGTTTTGTGTGTTTTAGCGTCTTGATATCGGATACTCACGATGTAGTTTTTGTAGTTGCGTAGTTTTCGTGTCGTTTACGTGCGGTGATCGAAAGTGTGTTTCTATAAAATTGGTTTTAATTAGGTGATTTGGTCCGTAAACGCACTAGTGTTATTTTGTAGTGTTCATTACGAGTAAGTCTAACACCGAACAAGTTGCGAGATGTCGCGTAGTAGATCGCGTAGCCGTTTACGTAGTCGTTCCCAAAATGGCTCACGTGTTCGTTCTCGGCACCGATTGCAATCTGACTCGCAGGAGCGCGATTATACTCATAACAGACGTTCTAGATCGCGAAATCGCCGTGATTATTCGCGTGTTCGATTGCGTTACCGGTCGCGAAGTGCTCATCGTAGTAAGACGCCTTCGTCTTATCGGTATTCGTATAGCAGATCTCCCGACGTTTTCCGTGCTAGGCCTTTAGCTCGTTCACGTAGTCATTCTCGCTCTAGGCGTAAACATCGCGCGCGCATGCACAAACGATCCGAAAGCGCATCACCACAAAAACATTATCGCAAACGCGTCTCAAAAAAATCACATACTCGCGTAGCTTCCAAACAGCCTTTAGTAGTGAATGATTCTAATACAGGCGGATCGTTTACACCTCCACTACCATCTCAAAATTCTAATCCGCAAAATCCTTGTACTAGTGCGGATCGGGATACTACAAAAGATTCGACTGCGTTGTTGTCCGGCACATCTGAATTCGCACAAGCTTTAGTGGAAGCGATTAAAAGCGCTCAACCCGTAAGGTCGCACAGATATTTTGTTTCCAATTTTGATCCATCGATCCATAATATTAACTCTTGGTGCGAAGAGGTAGAACGTGCCCGGGAAGCAAACGGTTGGAGTGATTACGAGTGTTTATCTCGCGTTGCTGGGTGTCTAAAAGGGGACGCTAAGGTATGGCTTACGGAATGGGTTACGAATGACCGAACGTGGTCTAATTTTAAGACAGAATTCGTACCCCTGTGCCCTACTACGTTAGATTACGCGAATATTTTATTCGATGCTATGAAAACTACCTCCGATTCTTACTCGACTTACGCAGAATACGCGCGCCGTACGCTATTACGTTTAAAGGTGGTGCAGGGTCTCAGTGACGAGTTAAGGACGCATATTGTGATTAGGGGAATTGATAACCCTCAGTTGCGAGCTGCAGCGGCGAATGCGTCATTAACTGCAGACAAATTAGTGTCTTTTCTTGCGATTTATGTTAAACCTAACCGCAGTAAAAATGATAACCGTCGTCATAATTCATCTACCGCGAACAACAAACGGTCTTCTCGGAATATTGCTAGTCGTAACGAGCCAAAGTGCTACAATTGCAACCAAAGAGGACACGTGAGTCGTAATTGCCCTAAAAAGTCCCATCAGCCCTCCAACTCTGCCCGACCTTCAAAACCAAATAACCAAGGGAATAAAAGTAATTGCGTTTTTTGTAAAAAACCCGGACACGTCGAAAGTGATTGCTTCGCAAAAGCACGATCGGAGTCGCGTAATCAAAGGAATGTCAACTTGTGTTCTGAACGCTCACTTCCCAATAATGACATAGTTACTGCCGTAGTTCAGGGGATACCTATGGACGTTCTCATTGACAGTGGTGCAATAAACGTATCCCTTATTTCTGCATCCGCGCTAAAGCATCTTACATGCCAACCCAAACGTAGACATTACTCTTTGAAAGGTCTAAGCAAAGAGGACATCACTGCAGATTCTTATGTGACCGTCACTTTAGAGTTTCCCGAAATCTCGATAGAAGCTGATTTGGTAGTCGTGCCATCTTGTTATATGAGCACTCCGGTCATAGTCGGTACGGATATCCTCAATCGTGATGGCATTAAGTATGTTAGGACAAACCGTAGCCAATGCCTAACTCACGACCCCGAATTATCAACCTCAGTTCAAACTGTCGAAGCGATTAATGGTATCGAGATAAAAACCCCACTTCAAGGTAATGAACGCGAGGCTTTAATGGACGTGATAAATGAATTTTCCGAATTTCTCATATCTGGTACTGCTGCGTCTACAGTAAAATCCGGTCAGATGGAAATAAAGTTAACTAGTCCAACTCCAATTGTGTATAGGCCGTATAAACTATCCTATCAGGAAAAACTAAAAGTTCGCGAAATCACTAACGATCTATTGGAGAAAGGTGTGATCAGGCATTCGAAGTCGCCGTACGCGAGCCCCGTCTTACTAGTAAAGAAGCGTGACGGTGGGAAAGATAGGCTTTGCGTCGACTATCGCGCTTTAAACAAAATAACAGAGAAGGAAAGGTACCCTCTACCTTTGATTGATGATCATGTCGACCGATTAGGAAACTTTAAATTCTTCTCCAGCCTCGATATGGCTACTGGTTTTCACCAGATCCCAATCAAAGAGGATAGTATTCATCTTACTGGATTCGTAACACCGGAAAATCACTTCGAGTACCTGAAAATGCCGTTCGGGCTGGCAAATGCTCCTATCGTGTACCAACGGATTATTAACGACGTCCTCCGTAGTTACATAGATGCTGGAAACGTACTTGTTTATATTGATGATGTGCTCCTTCTGAGCAACTCAGTCGCGGAAGGTATAGAGTTACTGCGAAACGTCTTGAAAACTCTTACTCAGGCAGGGTTTTCCATCAATCTTCGAAAGTGCTCTTTCCTCGTCGCAGAAGTCGAATACCTTGGTAGGCTGGTAAGCCAAGGTCAGGTTAAGCCGAGCCCTCGAAAAGTAGAAGCTCTCGCAAAATCATCACCGCCGCAAAACGTAAAGCAGGTGCGGCAGTTCTTGGGTCTTGCTGGATACTTTCGCAAGTACATAGAGGGTTACTCGACCAAGGTTGCCTGTATCGCTCAGCTGACGAAGAAAGGTGCGAAGTTCATTTGGGGGCCCGAGCAAGAAGAAGCACGACAAGAGGTAATACAACATCTTACTACTGAACCGGTGCTGGCGATTTTTGATCCCCAGCTTCCCACCGAGGTCCACACAGACGCAAGTAGTAGCGGCTATGGAGCGGTCTTACTGCAAACTCATGCTGATGGTAAAAAGCATGTGATCTCTTACTTCAGCAAGGTGACACAGGGCGCTGAGAGTAAGTATCACTCGTACGAACTCGAGACTCTTGCTGTTGTGAAAGCTCTCCAACATTTTCGGCATTATCTTGTGGGTCTCAAGTTTGTGATAGTGACGGACTGCAATGCGCTTAAGGCCACTGAGCGTAAAAAGGATTTGCTGCCCCGAGTTGCCCGCTGGTGGATGTACCTCCAAGACTTCGATTTTACAATCGAGTACAGGAAAGGAGTTCTGTTGCCACATGCTGATTACCTAAGTCGTAATCCACCAGTAACCGAGGTAAATCACATTACTAAGCCTCTAAATTGGGCGCAGATAGCCCAATCCGCGGACGCTGAAACCCAGAAACTATTGCAAAAACTACAGGAGGGAAACCTAGACCCCAGCCGATACATAGCCAAGAACGACCTTTTGTACTACCGCTATACGGCTGTGAGTGAAGAACCAAGACTGCTTTGCTACATTCCCAAAGGACACCGGTGAGCCTTCTGAGGGTGTTTCACGACGAACACGAGCACATTGGAGTTAACAAGGTATTGGATCTCGTCCTAAAACATTTCTGGTTCCCGGGGCTGCGACAGTTTATCTCAAAGTACATATCCCATTGTCTGGTATGTATCTCAAAAAAGAGAGTCCCGCGAGCACCCTTACAAAATATTACGTCTTGGAGTAAGCCCGAAGTACCTTTTAACACTGTGCACGCCGACGCTCTGGGGCCGCTTCCAGCATCAGACGGATTCAAATTTGTGTTGCTGTTGGTGGATGCCTTCACCAAGTTCTGTCTGCTATACCCCATGCGAGGGCCATACAAAGTGGTGGACATCTTACCAAGTGGACGCTACGGGCTGAGACTACTCAGCGGCTGTCGAGGGAAAAAGACCCAAGCAGCATCACAGTATATGGTTCCTTGGCGTGGCGAGTGGTGCCCCGAGACATGCGCCGCATTTTTTGATGGTAAGTCTACCTGTGATGTTTGTCATCATCGTACGTACGGCGTTTGTCGCCTACGCACAGCGTTCGTCGCCTACTTACCATGCGTTCGTCGCCTATTTACCATGCGTTCGTCGCATACTCACCATGCGTTCGTCGCTTATTTACTATGCGTTCGTCGCATACTTACCCGGCGTTCGTCGCCTATTTACCATGCGTTCGTCGCATACTCACCATGCGTTCGTCGCTTATTTACTATGCGTTCGTCGCATACTTACCCGGCGTTCGTCGCCTATTTACCATGCGTTCGTCGCATACTCACCATGCGTTCGTCGCCTATTTACTATGCGTTCGTCGCATACTCACCATGCGTTCGTCGCATACTGACCGTGCGTTCGTCGCTGGTCGAACTCGTACGTCGAGCCTAACCGTTCGTCGGTTTACCCGAACAAGCATACATTTGTCACTGCATTCGGGAACGCCACAGGTGTGCGTCACCTGGCGATCATAGCACTACGGTCGTGCTGGCTGTGTTCATCACTGTTAAAGTCGTGAGTTCACGTAGCGTCATTGAGATCGAGACCCCGTACTCATCGGGTGCTGTCCCGTGTGAATCAATCGACGATGCTGTAACCACAGAATCCACAGGAGTAGTAAGAGGACAGTATTTTTCATAATCCGAAACTAAAGTTTTAATCCCATAACACTATAAGCTGTTGCACTTTAAGCCTTAAAAAAAAAAACTGCACTTAGTATGAGTTTTATAGCAACGTGTATGCCGTGCCTCTTAAATGCTTTAAAATAATTAAAACAATAAAAGGAAAAATAAAATATCTTGTTGGTCGATTGCAAATGATTTATTAAGAATTCGTCAAAAATAATGTTGGCGCGATTAATCGAATACAATTTTAGCTTTTGATATAACAAATGTTGTCTGTAATTCCAGTTGATGACACCGATGACTGCCAACGTGAGGTTCTGACAGAATCCTCACCCGATGCCGGGGCAAGCTGCTCGACACCGAGCCCTCAACCCTCGACGAGCGCGTCAGACGGCACCAGCGGCCCAGTCAAGACAGGCACGAGTCACCCCGCTACTCTGCCACCTTCATCAGTGGGCACCACAGACTCTGATGACGCCACTCAAGAGGTCGTGGACGACCTCTAGTCAGGAGAAGCCGTGTTGGCAACCCCGAATTTCATCTACCCTACCGCATGCATATAAACCCGCGCAAACCGTTGCTCGCCCCATTTTGCCATCGGCTGCCATCGTGATCGCGTGAGCTATTTTGTTATCGTTCCATACCTGGTGTTATTTTAGATTAAAGTTGTAGGAAATGTGCGATTTGTTCCTTTGTTAATGCGATAATTGTTGAAATTTAGTAATAAATTATTGTGATTTGTTATTTTGCCTTGTTTTCGTTCGATAATTCATCTAAACTCCTTTAAAGTACAATGACTAAAACCTGAAGCTTACATTCTGTTTCAGACACACAGGCATGCTTGTTGCATGTATGTTTTATCGGTTTTATCACGCTCACATTGTGTTCCGGGAACTCGCTAGATAGGTTCTCTGTTTGTAGTATCTTTTCGCTACAAAGCGGCAAATGCTGAAATCGGGTACAGGCGTAGCGTGTATGTAGCGAACTGTTCCACGTAAAGTGCTAAATTACACCGGTGTGCTTACCGCGAGTATGAAATCTACTGTAGAAATCTATAGGTAGTCGCTAGCGTCTGCGTCAACGCACTGTCAGTGCATCTTGCTCGCACTTGTGGGTGGAAGCGGGATGCAACTGTAGATAACGTTTCGAAATCTATAGCAATACATGGTAGAGACAGGGTGACATGGATAAACGATTTGATTCGAAATGTGCATTACAAGTGTCAGAACAAAATCGCCTGTCATTGCCAATGCCGACTTAATCTAAATCCTTACATGCTATATATTATATACCTACGTATTAAGTCGTTGCCGATGCCCGCGGGCGAGATTAATATATATGCTAGCCCGCCTGCTCCATACAATGGGCGAACATGGGCTTTATACAGGACGTAGCTATGCAGCTAATGCGGCAGAACGAGATGGCAACATGCATTCGAAGGATCTAACACATAACAGCATCATCGACCGTCATGGGCCACTGTAGATAAGCAATTCATTACAATTACATTTTTGAGTAAGGCAAAAGTGCGGTGGTTGCATGCTGTCACCAATGAAATGATACCGAAAGTATGGAGTTAATATTTACTCGCTTCTATCGTGTCACGATAATTAAATACCTTTTTATTAAATGGTTTTCTATCGCCCTTCACAATGAAGTAGTATAAATTCAGACCAATTTAGACTCAATTTAGACATTCATATTTAATGATTAGACACTAATTGCCTAGTTGGTACTAATTCGAAAACGCTGCTAGTAATATTTTATTCATGAAATGGAATGTTTGTTTCTCAAATTCAGCCATTTATTTTACCCTATATTTTTCTTTTGTTTTTAGGCTTGATAACAGTGGATCTTTATTATGTTACCGGGTCTTTGTTGATTCTACCAATTTTGTACGATAAGGATGTGATTATACGAGTAATTTTATTTATTTTGATTGTAGCAGTGAACTTATACGTCAGGCTTTATTTTTTACTTTGGATATCCGAAATGAGTTCCTGAAAGGCATCCCGAATGTTTTCATTGAATGAACTCATAATGAATTCAATGACTTGTAACTAAAAATTATAAATTGAAAGAGATGCGGCAATCGGAACGGCCTACATCGGGTAGCCGAGTAGTTAGGGCGTCTGTCGCGAAAGGAGGTCACTGGTTCGATCCCAGCCCTGCTCACCGGGGGCCTTGGTCACTTTTTCTGTAGTAAAGTATTGCATACTTATATCGGGTTACTCACGTCTATAAAGTCGAACGCTCGAGTCGAGCGCTTCTCACTCATGATTATGGGACGCGGGCCGTTCCGCAACATGTCGAGCTATTTTCGACTTTATAAACGTGAGCAACCCGATATAAGTATATTTATATGACATCTCTTTCAATTTATTTTTATAAACAGTAGTGTGATGAACCAATATATGTATTACAAATAATAAATGAATTGATTCGTTCTGTACAATTCTACCTAAAAATGTTATTTTGGCATGTTTGGTATTTTTAACCTCTTTTCGTATGTAAGTACCACCTAAGTTAATGCCATACTGTTTTAAATAAAAAAAAACTAACTAACTGTTTTGTAAATTAGTTAATTTCGAAGAGATATATTAGGTATTATTGGTTATATTTATAAATTATGGACAAAGATATCGAGACGACCAAAAATAGAAATATTCAAATTATGACTTGATTCTCATAGAACATACAACATACATACATTCGCATACAACATTTTAGCATGTTGATCAGATCGCTAATTTTCAAAAGTGAACCCAACAAAGTATCTCTGTTTTATAAATAATTTCAATATAAGAGTTTGCTAATCGGGTAACATTTTGATGAGAGAAATTTCCATGTAAAAGTTTCGCGTAGGTTTAATAAAGTTCGTAATAAAATGGCGTCGACTTTGTTATTGTTTGGTTTTTCCTTACCCTTAAAACAACATAAAGTGTTTTCGTCCAAAAATGAAAATTAACCGGCCATGTGCGAGTCGGACTCGCCCTTCGAAGGTTCCGCACAAAGGTGGCATGAAACTCTCAAACTCTGTGCGGCAATTAAGGATGACTTACATTAGAACGGGACGGGGGCGGGACGGGAAAATCTGTCAATTTCTATACAAAGCATCACGTGACATCCGAGGGCTCCGAGCTATCACGTGATTCTTTCTATAGAAATGTGACAGATTTTCCCGTCCCGCCGCGTCCCGTCCCGTGCTAGTTTGAGTCATCCTTTATAGGGTTTTCGGATTTTCTCCTGTACTTATGTTACAAGCTCTTGCTCTTTGCCAAATTTTGTGATTCTAGGTCAACGGAAATTACCCTAAATATAATGATGCAAATGCAAATTCCTATTGCAAATGTATGGGAAATGCGACATAAACGGCCGTATCTTTTGATTGTGTTGACGTAGAGGTTTGTTTTTCGCAGCTTCAAGGGACTGCAGATCTGTGTATGTGATATTAACTTCAACTTGCTACCTCTACGCGATCCCGAGATAAAGGGTCTTGACAGATAGACAGACGAACGGACGGACAGACAACAAAGTGATCCTATAAGGGTTCCGTTTTTTGCTTTTGAGGTACGGAACCCTAATAACATGTTTCACCAGTGTGTATATCCATTTCATTCCACTATTCCATATTATTCTGTCAGTAGCTGTTAGTTGTACAGTCAAGCCAAAAATGGTGCACATATCTTACTCCAAAGTATGTCCCATATTTATGAGACAACTTTGTTGACGCAGATTTTTGCACTTGACAGTAGCACTCTTAGTTGTACTTCGGAATTCGAACTTCGAACCCATTGGTAGCCCTGGGTTTTTGCCCGCTGGGCGACGAATAGTTACTTTTAAAGCCGTCAGGAACTTCAAACAACACAGGCAGGGGAGTCGGCATACGTACCGTTTCCCCGATGTACAAGGCCAAATGGGCATACGTGGGTATGTGTGTATCAGTCCGTACACAAATATAGATCAAAGTCTGCAAGATTTGTCAGTGTAAACTTTGTACTACTTCCTATACCCGTCTATGCTAACTTTCATAGATATTATTTAAACATAATTATTAAACGGGTCTAACGCGAATTAACTTGTTTACCTTATTTACCGACGTTTCGACACAGGTTTCACTGGTCATGGTCGCGGCTGACTGATGGCTGACGGCGGTCGGGGGGTCTTCCGTTTGATATTCAAAATGGCGGTTGCGTTTCTTGAATAGTTATTTGTTTTTGTGTGCTAAATGTTGTTTAATGTGTAATATTTATAGCTTATTGTGCAGTAAACTAACGAAGAAGTGTGCAGCTAATGAAGAATTAATCCTGAAACGCGTGTAATCGCGTTATTGAGTCATTACTCGGTTGTCCCGGGATCTTGGCCTCCCGACATATTTATTACGTATATGTAGCTGTAAACGGAATAAATAGCAAGGCCAATTACCGAACAACGTCGCCCAAGAGGCAATATACTATTTATATAAAAAACACTGATTATATTAATACGGGACACTGGCAAAATTGTCCAATTCTCGGACAGAGGCCATATTATAAAAGAAGAAGAAGAACGTCGGTAAATAAGGAAAACAAGTTAATTCGCGTTACACCCGTTTAATAATTATGTTTAAATATGTGTTCAAATCGCGAAAGTTTTAAATGTTATATTTCATAGATTTTGATAACAGACTGTGAAACCGGTGAGTAAACGTCATAAGTTATCTATATATATAAAAGAGGTTGTCCTCATCTACGATCATCGCACAGCCGAAACGGCTACGACCAGAAACTTGAAATTTTTACCAAAGCTTCCTTTTAGTACATAGGCAAGAGATAAGAACGGATTTTTGGAAATTCCACCCCTAAGGGGGTGAAAAGGGGGTTGAAAGATTGTATGGAAATGGATTTTTTTTTTGAGCTAGAGACTTGAAACTTTGTGCAAAGACTCTTTATTATAATTAAAGAAAAGTGTTTTCATGGTTTTTGGAAATTCAACCTATAAGGGGGTAAAAAGGGGGCTGAAAGTTTGTATAGGAATGGAGTTTTGTTTTGAGCTAGAGACTTGAAACTTTGTGTAAAAACTCTGTATTACAATTGAAGAAAAGTGTTTTCATGGTTTTTGGAAATTCCACCTCTAAAGGGGTAAAAAAGGGGTAGAAATTTTTTATGAGAATGGAATTTATTTTTGAGCTAGAGACTTGAAACTTTGTGTAAAGACTCTTCATTAAAATAAAATAAAAGTGTTTTCATGGTTTTTGGAAATTCTACCCCTAAGGGGGTAAAAAAGGGGTACAAAGATTGTATGAGAATGGAATTTATTTTTGAGCTAGAGATTTGAAACTTTGTGTAAGAACTCTGTATTACAATTGAAGAAAAAAAATTTCATGGTTTTTGGTAATTCCACCTCTAACGGGGTAAAAAGGGGGTTGAAAGTTTGTAAAGGAATGGAATTTTGTTTTGAGCTAGAGACTTGAAACGTTGTGTAAAAACTCCTTATTACAATCAAAGAAAAGCGTTTTCATAGTTTTGGAAAATTCAACCCGTAAGGGGGTAAAACGTGGATTGAAAGTTTATATTGGAATGGTTTTTTTTAGCTAGAGACTTTAAACTTTGTTTTATAACTCTGTATTACAACTGAAGAAAAGTGTTTTCATGCTTTTTAGAAATTCCACCTTTAAAGGGGTAAAAAAGGGGTTGAAAGTTTGTATAGGAATGGAATTTTGTTTTGAGCTAGAAACTTGAAACTTTGTGTAAAGACTCCTTAGTATAATTAAAGAAAAGTGTTTTCATAGTTTTGGAAAATTCATCCCCTATGGGGGTAAAAAAGGGGTAGAAAGATTGTACGAGAATGGAATTTTTATTTGAGCTAGAGACTTGAAACTTTGTGTTAAGACTCCTTATTATATTTAAAGAAAAGTGTTTTCATAGTTTTGGAAAATTCAACCCCTATGGGGAAAAAAGGTGTAGAAAGATTGTATGAGAATGGAATTTATTTTTGATCTAGAGACTTGAAACTTTGTGTAAGAACTCTGTATTGCAATTGAAGAAAAAGTTTTTATGTTTTAGGAAATTTCACCTCTAAAGGGGTAAAAAAAAGGGGGTTGAAAGTTTGTGTAGCAATGGAATTTTGTTTTGAATTTTGTTTTGGGGTGAAAAGGGGGTTGAAAGATTGTATGGAAATGGATTTTTTTTTTGAGCTAGAGACTTGAAACTTTGTGTTAAGACTCCGTATTATAATTAAAGAAAAGTATTTTCATAGTTATGGAAAATTCAACCCCTATGGGGGTAAAAAGAGGAGGAAAGTTTGTATGAGAATGGAATTTATTTGTGAGCTAGAGACTTGAAACTTTGTGTAAAAGACTTTTAATTACAATTGAAGAAAATTATTTTCATGGTTTTTGGAAATTTACCTCTAAAGGGGTAAAGAAGAGGCAGAAAGTTTGTATGAGAATGGAATTTATTTTTGAGCTAGAGACTTGAAACTTTGTGTTAAAATTCTTTATTACAATTGAAGAAAAAAGTTTTCATGGTTTTTGGAAATTCCACCCCTAAAAGGGTAAAAAGGGGGTCGAAAGTTTGTATAGGAATAGAATTTTGTTTTGAGCTAGAGACTTGAAACTTTGTGTAAAGACTTCTTATTACAATTAAAGAAAAGTGTTTTTATGTCTTTTGGAAATTCTACTCCTAAAGAGGTAAAAACTAAAAAGGGGGTTGAAGTTTGTTTGAGACTGGTTTTTTTTTAGCTAAAGGCTTGAAACTTTGTGTAAAGACTCTTTATTACAATTTAAGAAAAGTGTATTCATGGTTTTGGAAATTAAGGGGGTGAAAAGGGGATTAAATCTTTGTATGGAAATGGAGATTTTTTTTGAGCTAGAGGCTTGAATGTTTTTGTAAAAACTTTTTATTTAAATCAAAGAAAAGTGTTTTCATAGTTTTGGAAAATTCAACTTCTAAAGGGGTAGAAAGGGGGTTGAATGTTTGTTTGAGAATGGTATTTTTTTGAGCTAGAGACTTGAAACTTTGTGCAAAGACTGTTCATTATTATTAAAATATAATAAAGTTGTTTGCTAAGCGGGTTAAAAGTTTGTATGGAAAAGGAGATTCTTTTTGAGCTAGAGGCTTGAAACTTTGTGAAAAGACTTTATTAGAACAAAAGAAAAGTGTTTTCATAGTTTTGGAAAATTCTACTCCTAAGGGGATAAAAACGGGGTTGAAAATTGATAAAGCGGGGAAATAAAGATTTTTTAGAGCTAGAGACTTGAAACTTTATGCATCGATTCCTTATTAAAATAAAAGAAAACTGGTTTCATGGTTTTTTGGAAATTTCTCCCATAAAGAGGTGAAAAGAGTATTGAAAGTTTCTATGGCGGAAAGTTTTCTTTTGTATCCATAGACCTCAACTCAACTTTGTTATTCAAGTATGTAGGTAATCATTTATGCTATTTAACCGGATGGTTATCTGTAAGAGACATGTTGCTTTTTAGCTATAATACCGCCTGTTGCCAACATCTACCTAATAAAAAACTTAAACGTTATCAGTAGTATTAATTACTTATTGCGGAGTGCAATAAAAAATATTTGAATTATATATGTGTAGGTTATATCAAGTCACATTTTAAAAAGATAAAACAAGGTATGAAACTCTGTAGGAAGAACCCTATTATACGCGGACGAAGTCGCGGGCGGAAAGCTAGTAATAACATAAAAGTTTGACGTTTAAATAACAATTTAAAGTTTGACAGTTCATTTGCTTGGAAGAGTCTAGTGTCGTCATTACAGATTGTTTTTCGTAAGTAGTTTGTGTACCCCCCCCCCCGTAAAAAGTGACAGGTTAATTTGTAAGGTAAGTTGTAACTGATGGTAGAAACAGTTAATAGTTTCACCACTAATCGAAATAACATTATATATGTGGCAAATTTAGTTAAAATAGTACCTAAGGAGTTCTGTACAGTTTCAAATCAAATATTTTAATGTAATAAGCATTGTACAAGGTATATAAGAGCAAAAAAATCACGATGATTGAATGGGAGCCCCCTAAAATAAGTATTTATTTTATTCTATTTTTTAGTATTTATTATTATAGCAGCAACAGAAATACATTATCTCTGCAAATTTTAACTGTCTAACTATAACGGTTCATGAGATACAGCCTGGTAATAGACAGTCGGACAGCGGCGGAGCTTTAGTAATAGGGTCCCATGTTTACCTTTTGGGTACGGAAGGCTCGATGTTCGATGACGAAACGTTCGATGTTTGAAGCTTTAATAGCCATTAAGACGTGTCATATGTCATATGCGCGATGTACGGTGCTGACACTTTGGAAACTTGTAAGTACCTATAGCATTGTAGGTATACCGTGTGTCTATTTTTGTTAATTTTCCTCGGCAATCCTCTTATCCCGAATACAAGCGATAGCTAATGTATGATTACTTGATTATCTCTTCCGTATTTTAAGCTCTCCTCCTTTTTCTGTTGTATTTATACTGTAGGTACATAATAGATATGAGGTTTGTCATTACGAATGCCTTTATTCGACCATTATAAACGATAATAAACAGACGAAATTACGCTTTACCAGAGTAGGTATAATTATTATTAGTAGCTAAACTGTTGCCCCAAATACTTGCAAGAAATTCAATGTAAACAATCTTTATTCCACTAAAACAACAGAAACTTCACTGGCTCTGATTAGAAAGTCTTAACACAAACACGAGTTGTGTAATTGTTTGAGAGCTCGCGATCGCAGCAATAAGGGGTAATCGGGGCGAGTTAGAGCAGTTCGCGATAAGTCTCTAATAGCACTCGGAGTGTAACGCGGGCAACAGACAACACGTCGCGCGTACGTGCCCTGAAATGTACGGAGTGTAGTTCCCATTCGTTGGGCGAGATAGCCTGATTTTATTTAGTGTGACAAAACTTTGCGTGTAGGGAATGGTTTGGTGTACACTTTTTTTGAGAATCTGATTGTTGTATTCATACCATACTATATGTAGTTGATCATTATTGCACATCGCGCGAATTACTTTTTTTGACAAACAACTTTGATATAAGGCATGATTATTACTATGCTTTACCAAAAAAAGATTTTAAATCGTCAATTATTACTATTCCTTTAACCTTTGAATTTGAGCCTCAATTACTTCCTGGAAATTCAATGAAGGTATATTTTTTTCTACTAAAACTTTTGCCCCAAATACTTGCCAGAAATTCAATGTAAGCAATATTTATTCCACTAAAACAACAGAAGCCCCACCGGCTCTGACTAGAAAGTCTTAACACAAACACGAGTTGGGTGATTGTTTGAGAGCTCGCGATCGCAGCAATAAGGGGTAATCGGGGCGAGTTAGAGCAGTGCGCGATAAGTCTCTAATAACACTCGGAGTATAACGCGGGCAACAGACAAAACGTCCCGCGTATGTACCCTGAAATGTACGGGGTGTGGTTCAGATTGGTTAGGTGAAAATCGTCTCTATACTTTGCGAGGGGGCTGCAACCCCGAAATACTGACAGCTATTTTGAACGGATAGGGATGGCCAGAACAGCGATGTCGCAGCTCCATAAAATATGGAAGGACCGAAAAAAGGTCAACTTGGTGAATACCCTCGTCTTCTCCATATTCGGTTACGGAGCCGAAACATGGACGCTGAAGAAAGTAGATAGAAATCGAGTCATCGAGTAGAGGTGCTGGAGGAAAATGTTGCAGATTCCGTGGACAGCATTCCGCACCAATGAATCGATTTCTCGCAAACTGCAAATAAAGACCCGTCTCTTCACCATATGTCTGCGAAGAAAATTGGAAGTTTTCGGTCATAGGTATTGTCAGAAAACCTGGAAAGATCGGCGCCAACCGACAGCAACGGGGAAATTTCGACCCTCAGTAATAAGGACATCGACTCGAGGAGGGGGATTTTGATGAATGCTTGACACAGCTAGAAATGCTAGAATTGCGAGGCCGAGGCAGTTGGTGATATAGGAATAACTTGGGCTCCTAATTGAGAGATTGATCAGATGTATGACAAAACCGGGACAAAGAGAAGGAAGGCCTATTCCCTGTAGCGGAACATAAACGGCTAGCATTTAAATAAAATAATAATAAACTTGCACTACCCGTATGAAAGATTTTTTGTTACTTGTCTCCTGCTACCCAAAGGTTGTCTTGAAGCGATCGCTTATAGCGATAAGACCGCCTGTTGATACCTTTATCTGTGGTGCAATAGAGAATATTTACTTACTATTTATTTATGTTTAAGTTAGCTTAGGGTTGTTTTGTTCATTTGTTTTTTTTTATATTAGTTATACCTTTTACTCGGTACGCGTTCGAAATGCCTGCTTGTAATGTACTTACTTACGGCTTGTACGAGAGCAAAGTAGAGTGATACGTTGACAACAATCAAGGGAGAAAGCTATAGTCAAAATACTTTTGTGAAGTCTTCTTTTTTAATATTTAATAATGTGGCAAGGAAGTGGTAGCAAGCCTCGTTTTTTTGCAGTATATTTGGGTCATCCCACAGTTTTGCTTCCGGGCTTCTGTTTCACTAACGTTTGCAATAGTCTTCTTACCTTTTATGTTATACCGTGGAAGTGCTTCATGTCACACTGGTTCGTCTATTCCCCATGCTCGGTATGCGTTCGAAATGCCTGCTTGTAATGTACTGGATGTTACAGATGACACGCGGCCCAGTACAGCAGCGCAGCGAGCTGGGATATTATTATTTTATGGGCTTGTTCGCGTCGGGAGTCGAGTGACAATAATCCATACAAAATGCATAGGTACCTATCGAGCTGGGACAAAGTTATAGTCGAGCTGCTTTTGTGAAGTCTTCTTTGGCATTACGTAGAAATGTTTTAAAGAGATCGTAAGGGATGACTCATACCAGACCGAGTCGGGCTTATCTCTCAGTTTCTATAGAAAACGTCACGTGACCTCCGAGGGCTTCCAGATCGGGCGTGATTCTTTTTATAGAAATTGACAGATCGTCCCGTCCCGCCCTGTCCCGTCCTGTCCTAGTGTGCTGTGTTTCCTAGTGTGAATCATCTTTAAGGCCCACTTGCACCACCCAGAGTTATGCCGTTAACCCGAAGCTGAGCTGTCAAATTCCATACAAAAAAAACGCTCAACTCCGGGTTATGTGGCTAACCCCGGGTGGTGCAAGTGGGCCTAAGGGTCACTTGCACCACCGAAAATGGAGGGTTAACCTAAGGTTAACCCACCATTTTATATTGAATTTAACAGTTGACAGCCCACTAACCTAAAGTTAAGCGGGTGGTGCAAGTGGGCATAAAAGTAATAAAATAGATACTTAATGTTAAATTAAAACTCCAGACAAAATTACCCCTTTTGCTATTAAAAGTGTATAAGTATTACTACAGCGTACGAATTTATGGAGACAAAATTTGACATTGATAACGAATTGATACCATTCATACAGCATCCCGATCCAATAAGCCCTAAGTGTAAATGCCAATTGCAGATTAATCGAAAAGGGAGCAAGCGACGTTTTGCACCAAATACACTTAAATCATTTTTCTATTAATGCTTTACCTTTCGAGCATCCACTAGTTTGGACAAGTTAATTCCTGTTTTATTTATCAGTGTGTAGCAGCGAGTATGATCCCAAAGGAAATGAGCTTTTCCAAAAGTCTCGTGAAGCTTTTGGGGCAGCACTGATTGCTTTAGGGGAACTGTCCGCGAAAGTTTTACTAACAAACTGTTTAAGTAGTGATTTTTGATCAGACGTGATGAAAAAATCTTTACGGATAAAAAATGATTCACAATATTGTAGTAGTTATGATTCTGGTGTAGGAAAAATGATTTCGGCCATGGTTAACAGATTTTTCACAACGGCAAGTCATACTGTTGCAGATATATTAGAGAAACGATCATTTTGAGGTCTAACTCAATATAGTCAATATAGTTAATTAAAACGCTGGAATTTCTTCCAGCGTTTTAATTAACTATATTGAGGACGTCTACGCAAATATGTGTTTATTTTTAGTAACAGGTCTTTTGCTTTTTATCAGCTAAAGACAAAGTCTTTTACTAAAAACGTCGCTAGTGCTTGGCGGGAAGGAACGAAAAGCAATACCAATAAAATGCTACAAGCTAGGAACTAGAACTAGCAATGAGATAACTTCAAACTAACTTTATTGGTACTCAATGCTTAGATATAACTATACGCTAGAAACTGCTACAAGTTTCGTACTTCCATACATTGTACTAGGTACTGCCAAGCCGGTAGAAATCAAATACTTCTGTTACCTAGTTTTAAAAAATGCCAAGAAGATCATGAGTTTTGATGAAATAGTTATTATTGCTCACCATATTAACCACCATACAAGAAAGTAACCAAATTATACGATATTAAGGTAAAAAACTAACATGTAAATGTAATTATAATTACTATCAAAAACATGCAGCTGGTACCTACATCAATTACACCGTGAACATGGCACTTGTAACAGTGCCGAAATATCGGGAGCTCTCAAAAACAAATATAACAACATGGTATGGTAAATATCTCGTTTTAAATACGTTTACCTAATTATAAGTAATCAAACCCTTTAATGGGATTCAGCTCTTTTAATGGGATAATTTTATTTAAACATTAAAGTTCCATAAGTTGGTTATCTGAGGAGGCATCTCGGAGGCGGCTTTATGTTGAATTAGTTGTTCATAACGCTATTACCATAAAGATGTGTAATTTTAAAATGATCCTTATGATCAAATACTAGCCTGGAAAAGTGATTATCCATCGCACTTGCTCGAAAATGGTTATATTATATGCGAGCATACTTAGACGTAATCAGCTGTATTAATTAAGCCCATGGCCGTAAGGGATTTTCAAAGTACTTTTTCGCATATCCGTTAACCCAGAGTTAAGCTGTCAAATGCCATACACGATTCACGGATTCAATTTAAGTGCGTCACCAGAAAAAAAAAACCGTCTTTTTCCTAGCGTTTTCTCGGCTTATGCCACGGGTCAAGGAGCCTGGGGTCCGCTTTGGCAACTAATCCCACGATTTGACGCAGGCGCTAGTTTTACGAAAGCGACTGCCATCTCACCTTCCAACCCAAAGGGTAAACTAGGCCTTATTGGGATTAGTCCGGTTTCCTCAAGATGTTTTCCTTCATCGAAAAGCTATTGGTAAATATCAAATGATATTTCGTACATAAGTTCCGAAAAACTCATTGGTACGAGCCGGCAGGATTTGAACCCGAGACGTTCGGGTTGAAAGTCCTCGTCATACCGCTGGGCCACCAACGCTTTTCCTTATATTTACTTAATTAGTTTAGAATACTGCAGATTATGTTCTTAAACATATGTATCACTAGCATTTTTATTACACCCTAACATTTAAAATGTTATATTTCCAAGAGTAGGTAATTTTAAATAATGTATCATGATACTTTTACCTGTTTCGAATTACGTCCATCAATACTCGTACGGCCAAAGGGTTACGTCGGCGACGACTTGCCAACGGGGTCGTTGACATGTGCTTTACCTTAATGTTAAAACAAAATGTCAGCCTTTGTACACGGCTGACACTTTACAGACCCGTGGGGTAAGTTGTGTCACCGGGTTTGACCTACTTGTTACTTGCACCCACATGGTCGACAGTCACAGTAGTACTCTGTAAAGCAGGCTGACTTAAAAATAAAGGAATTTAATTCTGATTGTGGTATAAAAAGTTACATATTAAAACTACTGGATACAATTATTTTATGAGGCATTTTGATTTATCTAATCTTATTGTTAATTACCTAATTCCTATCTTATTAGATTAGTAGATTAAATTAAATTAAATTAAAATTAAAATCTGTTTATTTCGAGTAACAAGACTCATACATAATTTACACACAATTAACACAATTGACACAATAATACATTTACCACGATACAAACATACAAATAAAACAATTACTTAAAATTCCACTCTACTGGACTCGTGGTTAAAACAGTGACTTTGACCACCGTCATCTTCCTCTCACTGTGTTAACCACGGTGTCGACAGGCGCATGAAGTCCGCAGCAAAATGAGATGTATGGACAACATTTATTTTCAATCATGGCCAGGACACTGTTGGGACTAGCGCGAACACGTCGCACTAGGGATGCGGCTCGCAGACGCATGGTTGCTTTAAAACACGCCACATGTGCCTCCGCAAACATCCCTGATGCGCTGCAGTACCGCGGCAACCCCATCAGCGCCCTAAACTATTATTAGGTATTGCACTGTACTTGTAGGGCCCTGTACGATTTTAAGGTGTACTTTCTCCACAGGCACCACACAGGCACAGGGATTACATACCAAGGCCGTTTTAGTGGGAAACGTGCCGGATCCCATGTAATTGTCGCTTTGCGTAAAGTGGCGCTTACCGGCCGGAGGACTGAAAAATATATTTTTACTAAAAATTTAAACCGGCCAAGAGCATGTTGCGCTATGCTCAGTGTAGGGTTCCGTAGTTTACCGTCCGTCGCAATAGGCGAACATAAAATTAGTTTTAATAGATGCCATGTTCATAACAATACAAAAGGAGTATTTTCGCAGCTGTTACGATTTATACGCCCCTTCTATACGTTTACCCTAACTGAAAAGGTAAGTTTTTTGCAACAAATCATATTATGGTTTAACTGAACAAGTTCAAAATAATTTTCCTTGAAAGTCTTTATAAAGCTCTATTTTAATGAATTTTTTGTACTTTGTTTTTAAATTCCAGTGCTATTATTTCCGAAAATAATATCACTTTATCAAAAATAAATATACCTATCTAACGATACCTCACACTTTAGGGTTGAAACGAAAAAAATACCCCTCTCTTTACGTGTATGTATTCAAAAAAATTAAGTTTTTCGCCTTTTTATTTTACTACTTTGTCAGCATGATTGATGAGTATATTCATACTATACTACTGCTTAAAATTCTAGTACTAACGGTCACTGAGCTAAGCCGTAGACGGACAGACTGACAGACAGACATAGCGGAACTATAAGGGTTGCTAGTTGACTACGGAACCCTAAAAATGGGACATGCATAAAAGGCTCCACTCACTATTTTCTTTAAAACCCGTTTTCCGAAACGAATGTTTTTCCCTACGTTAAAAACTCTACTGTATTCTTAATCTGTGCCACAATTTCTGTGGTCTGAGTTATATATCAAAGGGAAAGTGCGGTATGGGGACTATGGGGGTGACTTTTGTAAAACTTTCATTCGCAAGGGCCTCTTGCAAAGGGTTTTATGAGTCACTCTCGCTGGAATAGCTCTCCGCCATATTTTATAAGACTGGAGCCTCGAAGAAATGAATTTTATTGTGGCTGGGTTTTAGGAAAGTGTGCAGTGTACTTTATACGGCGTGGCTTTTGAGTGTCGCAAACGATTGTACATATTTTCTACGCTCATTCTCCACGCTTAAACATAACTCAGGCTTAACCGGGCCGGGACAGGCCGGACCGTCACCGATGTGACAATAGGAATGACGACTAGGTTCAAAAGTATTATTCTATTTAGTCCGCCATTATCCAAAATTATTAGATAAACTGCAATTAGCATAGTGGGCTCCCAAACTATTCAACAATCTTAAAACATAGACAACAAAAACGTCTAGGGATATAGTCACGTGGTAACGTATGGGATGTGAAAATAGCGGTTCGAATAGGGTCCCTGAGGTAATGCACCAGCTAGGATACCTAGCTAAAGTAGCGAGTAGACTTGATGACGCAAAACCAAACTCAAAATTACAAATCTCCGCTTCAGCTCACGCTCTAAAGGCTCTTAAGATTTTTTATCAGCAATTGTCCGTCATTTTACCTACACATGGTTTAAGTCGAACGTTGTTGGGTAGCTGTTAATATTAAGATACTTAAGATAGCTTCACGCCTGTCTACGTCGATAAATCCAAATGCATTGTAATGGTTAAAAAGGTACTTACAAAGATACTTTTTCTACTCGCCGACTTCAATCTGCCAATTACGAGTACATAGACAAAACTATAAGCTCATACTTTTCAATATTAGACAGTCCAACTCAACTATAATATTTCATTTCGATACGCTGTAGGCAACTATAATAGAACTTCATACAAATTTTATACTTATTTGCGATGACGCCTGGTACTTTGCCGAGCGCGCGCCTCACGCCTGCGCCGACCGCGCCAGCCTGCCGGCCATCTTTTTGTGTTACATCCTTGTTAAGTAAATGAAATTGAATGATGAAATTGATGATGATGATGACTCGTAGAAAAAGTATTGTATACAATCGTAATATAATTAAGTTTTTCAATCTCGTACCTTACTTAGGCCACTCAGCAAGCTTCGTGGCCTAAACACGGTACTCGACTGAGAAACTCTTCATTATATCACGATTGTATAAAATACTATTTACAATGCCTATATTGCTTAAAAATAATGAATTCGACATACATTTATCTCTTTAGATTGCTACCACACAGGCCTTTGCAACCGCAGAATTTCCCTCAACCTATGCCTTACGCCGCTAAATTTATTACCTCCAGTAATTTATGCAGTAATTAATTGCTAGCATTTGCAAAGGCTACGGGTCAAAGGGAGCCGGACTAGAAGGAATATTTTAATTAACACTAATTCACCTCTGAAGCTGGCTGGTATACATTTCGCTCGAGTTGTCTCTAAGACACTAGGTAGTGCTGCGTAATTAAGACGTAAGTACTTACGTCTTCAGTGCCGTTGCTGACCTCTTTACGTTAAATGGGGGAGCAGTCGACCATATTAATATTCTTACTGTTTAATATAACGTTAGAATACGTAGTTAAGGGATGCTCTTAGTCGGTTCTAATACTTATCCCTTGAAATTATAAAGATAATATTTTCCAGATGAGCTCTGAAGGGAATGCATTTCAGTTTTTATTTGTAAGGATTTTCGGTTAATAACCGGTTTTAACCGGTTCCCCAGACATTTAAAAACCGGTTTGCATAGTTTAAATTATATTAAACAACGAAAACGTACCACCAAACTATTATAGTAAAAGGTAACCTAACCTAATTTTAACCATACAATCGTAATCACGTGTAGAAAATTTATACGTATGAGAAGTTGAAAAAAATCTGCTGAATTCGAAATACGTATTCTTTATGTCTTTTGAGGTACTAGGTATTAAGACCAGCCCAGAGGTTCTCAAACTGTACGTCGCGGCGCCCAGTGCGGAGTTAGCGTGAGGCAACCCGGCTCATCGCACCTACTCCGAAACTTGGAAGGGCACTGCGGACTGAAAATATTGGGAAACCCTGAGTAAAGTACCTAATTGGAAACTGACTACCTGCACACAAATTATAGCAGTCAAAATGAGTCTTCATTTTAAAACCATCTGAATGTACAGCATGAGAATACTCGTATACAGAATAAGAACAGGTAAAAAAATCCAATTAAGCTTTAACATCGAATACGACGTTTATTCGATAGGATTGTCGTTTCTATGTAACAGACTACACGTGTTATTTTGGTATGAAGCGTGAACAAGATACGAGGTTTGGGAGGTTGGCAGTAAATTTGGGGACGAATCGTTGATCGAACGTAGGCCGATCATACCACGGGCAGCGTTAGCCACATTCCCAATGTTGAACGAGTTGAATTGAACACAATAGAACAGTTACCGTGTTCGAGAATAAATCGTAGAGTGGATGATACAGTCTAAGTAAACAAAATAAATTCACCTCGGTCTGGATTGTAAGTCTCTGGGGCTGTGGACTCCGACCCATCATTCTAAGATGGAAGAAACTTTCATCATACCTATAGCTGGCCATATATCTGTCGGATCTGCCAAATAAATGTATGGGAAAGTCTGGCGGATGCCTGGTGGACATACCCACTACGGAGATATGACGGATTGCCCTAATGTATATGACCGGCAAATCAGCGTATGAGTTGCACATAGCTGTATTCGATAGCGAATGCGGCATTAAAAAGTATGTATGTGCTACCATTAGGAGCGACACGGACATACTTTCGAATGCCACAGTCGCTATAGAATACGGTTACATAGGTACAACTCATGGGAAGCACACAGACTACGGTACTAGTGTGGATTACCGCGAGTCGATTTTCCGCTAGAGTCGCTAGTGGAACGTGGGTCCTGCGGAAACATTTTAAACGTCACTTTGACAATTCTCTCATGGCGAGCGACAATACTGTACCTCCCAAACGTATCACCAGCATTTTGCGGCTCCATCTTTCACGGCAACCTCGCTCTAGCCTCTTCTCTGGGCTCTAAAGCCTCAAATATACACGTAAGTGTATTCTCTAGTAATACTTAAAGGCATTCTGTAATGTGCATGAGCGCACGTCTCGCAATGCATTCAGAATAATACCACTGCTGCTCCCGATAAGGCTTACACCTGCATCACCAAAGAGACGGATCTCTATATGGTTTTCATTATGACATATGACGTTTTAGTTCGGCACGGTAGTACGAAAGGTGACTTTATGGGATTTATTCTGACGCACGTGTGTCGTGAGCTCGTGAATGATATGTGTCTTTGAGGTTACGAGTCAAATAGTATTATGTCAAGCTGATTCATTTACAAAAGCTAGGTCCCTACCCATATCGCTGTAGTAATAGGGTTACATACGTAATTATGTTTCCAGGAAAATAATACAATACGAATACTCTCTATTACAAGGAAATAAAACCGGCCCAAAGCACGTCGGGCGTCGAGTTGGGTCGAGTTTACCGTCCGTCACAATAGGTGAACTTAAAAAGGGTTTTTAATTCATACCATGCTCATAACAATTAAATAGGAGTATCTTCGCAGCTCTTACGATTTATACGCCCTTTTAACCGAGAAGATGCGTTTTGTAATGAATTAGAATTGTAGAATATGTGTTTTCACATAAATTTAATCATATTTATCATCACATCGAACAATTTTTTTTGGTCAGACTACGATTACGCGGTTTTTTCCCGGCCTATGCCATGGCTAAAGGAGCCTGGGGTCCACTTTAGCAACTAATTACAATATTTGGAGTAGAAGCTAGTTTTACAAAAGCCATCTGACCTTCCAACCCTACTAAAACTTTATTAAACTAGGCCTTATTGCTCTTATTGGGATCAGTCCGGTTTCCTCTCGATGTTTTCCTTCACCGAAAAGCGATTGGTAAATATCAAATGAAGCTCCGTACATAAATTTCAAAAAATTCATTGGTACGAGCCAACAGGATTCGAACCCACGACCTTCGGATTGTAAGTAGCACTCCTTAACAGCATTTTCGATACGATGTAAGGTTGGCAGACTTATTAATTCTCAGGAAGATAGGGAAAGTGGAAAAAATCATGACTTCGGGCAGGACTCGAACCCGCGACTCTGACATACCAGCTCATCCCTCTTCCAACTGAGCTACCGAGACCACACCCATGGCCCCGAATCCACATCCCTCCTCATATGCGCCTTAGGGGGGTGCTTAGCAACATCTACCGTAAGAAAGTACTTCTTAATCGCCCCACCCGAGGTTATGGAATTTTCCTTTCCACTTTTCCTTCTTTCTGAGAAATTTGGTATCGTTCGCAAACGTTTCTCCTTAAAAATAAAAACCTTATTATTTACTTAGAAAAAGGTTTGACCGTATCCGTTTGTTTTAGCCCTGTGGGGATAATCAACCGGTTTTTACGAATTGTACACAATATATTCTTAGAAATGGTTTTTTTACAAACATGCGCGACTCGCGGACACCGGCTTGCCAGCACTCGGCTGTGCCGGGCCTCGGTAAGTCTCACCCTGACAACCACCTCGTCAGTCAATCCCTTATTTTCCGTCCCTCGGCAATAATGTACTGTTTCCATTTCTCTATCTCCCTGTCACTTGTTATGAACAACGTAAAACGTGTAACACTGCCACCTAACGGGAAATGGCAGCACGTCTATAATCCACATTCGCAGAACATTGCAAGTTAAAGGCAAACCTTCGGAGAAGTTTCTCTCGCTTGCTCAGCGTAATTCCGGACGTTTTCTCTAGATGGCGCTTAAATTAAGCAGTGCAGTAACCTACTTCAATAACATATCTAGACACGCGGCAGCGTGTCCAGCCAAGTTCAGGCGACGCAGCTGCAGTGTGTATATTTTTGTGTATATTGTTTGTGTGACACGAACCATCGCCAGGCACTTTTGACCCCTTTGTTACTCAAAATCCACTGAATATAAAAACACACGAAATTTTACCCATCCATTTAGACCCCCGAGATTAATAAGATCCTCAAATTGCATTTATTATGAACATTTATTGAATATGTACATGCTTTACAATTGTACAATATGGTGGCGCCATCTCTCGTTCTAGTTGAAAATAATTTGTAAAGATTATCTAGAAGGCAACACTGGAGCAGAAGGCCTAGTATAAAAGTTGTACGACATTAACTCCTCAACCGCGTTACCGTATCGAGGGGTCAAAATATGAAAGTTGCCGGATGAATTAAATAAACGGCAAACATAATTTGAACTCCCGATACGCTAACGCGGTCGAGGAGTTAATGTCGTACAATTTTTATACTAGGCCTTCTGGAGCTTTAGGATGGGCGGGACGCACCTTAAACGTTTAGAAATAAGAAAGGATTGCATATACTTAGGAAATTTCGGAATCTGGTTGTCGTGATCGGGTAGCCCAGTGGCACAGCGTACGAATGTATTCTATTCTATACAGTGGGTTAACTCCGCCGATTTCTGGGTCATCGAAGGAGGAGGAATTTCTATGAAAATTCGGTGGTCTATATTAAGGGGTGTAAAATGGAAATTAGTTTGCCAATCAGACTGTAATATCTTTCGCATAGTTTTTGAGCCTCAGCATGACCACCAAGCCGAGCCGCTGGCTTTGTATGAAGTTACCTCACTGTATGGAATACATCCCTACGCTGTGCCAGTGGTTAGGGCGTCTGCCGCGACAGCAGGAGGTCGCTGGTTCGATCCCAGCCCTGCTCACCGGGGACCTTGGTCACATTTTCTGTAGTATATGACATCTCTTTCAATTTATAATTTATATACAATAGTGTGCCTACCTAAAAACACGAATCAAACATTTATTATAAATAATAAATGATTTCAATCGTGCTTTACCATTGTCAAATCTTTACCTTCACATTCCTTAACTTCTACAGAACTTGGCACCCATTTAGATAGGTATCAGGTCATTTTCGGCGGAGTCGAGAATAACGTTATTCTTCTATAGAACTTGGCTTCCATTTTAACATTATTTATGTTTTTGGTGGGATTTGCTATTTAGATGACAATAAAGTAAAAGTAAACTGATAAATATGCATGGTATTGAACAAAAGAATCAATTCATAAAAGCCGAGCCTCGGCTTTTATGAATTGATCTTTTACGTTTTTATTTACTTACATATGTACAAATATTTACACGTTTCATGTAACTTATGGCAACAACATATGGCAATAACAGACCCATTTAATATCTAGAAAAAACATGTTATTGACAACATAATAGGGCAGGGTAGGGCGATCAGCCACGAAGTAATTATTTATTCATTTACCAACTTTCATTGACAGTTAGACCAAACATGTAAGTTATAGGTACTACTTAACATAACATTAAACTATGTATATGTATATACAGACATATGTGGAGATTGACTCCAGATACGGGGCTGCTGCGGCCAGGAATCTCGGTTCCCTCTGTGAGAACATGTCTGTTCTAGTGTCAAATATAATAATATTCATTATTTAAATGAATTAGTGCATGCTGCCCTTACAAAATCGACATGCGCTCAATCCCGCCGCGTGACCAAGTGCTTGTTTTAGGGTTTGTTTGTAGGAGTCTTTTTAAACATTTATATTATATATAAGCAATTAAGCATCATACACTAAATATTAAAAAAAACTTCAATTGTTTTCTAATAATTTAAAGTCAAAATAGGTTACATTATACGGAATAATTCATTGTAAAAGGTTCTTTAGAGTTACAGAAAAGTAAGTGTGCCACATGCCAAAACACAGCTTAGTAGTAGATAGTTTAATAACTTTTACACTGGGTTAGCTAATCAATTGATTTATTGAATATCTCAAAAACTATTATAATTAAGACACTGGTTTCTTAGAGAAATTAACTCTATTTAACCTGAAGAATCTCCCCTTAAAGTTAACAAAAAATTCTTGTTGTAGAAAACAGGCGTGGATAAAAAAAACATTTTTTATTGAAAAATCGCCGTCAAATGAACTTACAAACAATGTAAACATAAGGTATCACGTGTTTTGACGCTGTTTCTCCTTATATTTTCACACTACCTCATTTAACACCACTGAAACGGTTGTATTATCGTAACATACAGAACATAAGATAAATAACTTAATCTTGGAGATTTCATTTCATAAAAACCTAAAAGATAAGTTATTAATGTCTTATATATGGCGGTTTATTTACATTGTTAGGAAGTTGGATTGACGGCCATATTCAAAACGTTAGATTCGTTAGTCTGTAAACCCAATAATAATCCAAACAATAATCATGTTGTTTATAAATGCGTAAGTTACAAAACTGTGAGAACATATCAGTGGTGTCGACTAACATGCTTTCACCTGAGATGAGTATAAACAACAACACGTTACCTGACCATCGGTAAACCTTAAGCCATTGTTTTAAGGTCTACAAAAAGTCATTTAACAGTTCGCGATGGAACATGTCGATAAGTAAGCACAATGAGCGTACGCGAGTATATTTTGGTGTCTTACGTATTAACGGTATAGTCCGGTTCGCATATAGCAGTACATTGATCGGTAACGAGAGCACTGAGGTCATTGCCCGTCCCTTACCTACTGTTGTTTCTCAGTTGTGTCTATGTTTTGCATCTTATAGACAGGAACTGCATTTTTGGACATATTGGACTACCTACTAGTCAAACTGTTGTGGAGGCTGGTCCTAACTTTAAAACTGGAACTGGTTTTGTTATAGTTATGGTACGACCTTGAGACGGTATTGCTTTGCTCGACAAAAATTGAAAAAATCAGGTACAATACAATTTTTGTAAAGATGTTTTAAAATAGGTACCTATTTTGATCAACAAAAAAAGAATATTCTCATTTCGCAAGGATACATCATAAACTGCCCTTAAGAGACGAAAAGGCCAATATTCAGCCTTAAAAATGTTCCATAAAATTCTCCTTTTGATAGTTTTGTACCAAACCAATGGTACCCCGTCCTTAACTACTTATAAGTCGATAGAAAACCCGCTTCTATGAAACAATTAGCCCCCAAGTTAATTATAACGTAGTAAACTTCAGCTCAACCAGTGGAAATTATACTAACTAAGTAGCTACCGAACACTTTATGACGCTTCAGAGTTTGCAACTTCAACATTCACGCCATTAGGATCTTCACTTTGCCCGTTCTCTTCAACGAGCTCACAAATACTAGATGTAGATAAGACATAAACAAATAAGTGTTATGTTAAGAGCGTGTTAAGTTGTAGGTATTTGACTGTTTCTATTACGGTAAAGTCAGATTACTTTTCCCTGGGTAATTTTGGATCATCATCATCATCATTTCAGTCGAAAGACGTCCACTGCTGGACATAGGCCAAAGATTTCCACAATGACCGGTCCTGAACCACCCGCATCCAGCGGACTCCTGGGGGGCCTACCCACGCTGCGCCTTCCGGTACGCGGTCGCCACTCGAGAACCTTTCCGTCCCAACGGCCATCAGTTCTAAGTGCAATGTGCCCCGCCCACTGCCACTTAAGTTTGTTAATTTTGGATATTTGGATTCAATCTGTTTATAATTTTTTGCGTATGTCAGATAAACGTTCAGTTCATACAATGAACATGATCGTTGGTCATCTGCTTTCGGCAGAGGAGATCACCTTTTAGTTGCCTGTCCAGCACGCCTACCACGAACATCGAAAATTGTCATTGACGATGACGGGAAAAACCTCTTTGTCACTCCAATAAGCAAGTGTGACAGATGGAGATACAAATCCGCAATCGTTCTATTTTCGTGATATAGGCCAAGTTGGTTAAATGGCTAGACCATTTGTGTTCTTGCAGTTTTAAACCAGACGGAGTAGCAACATCTGTCATTTCCTATACAAAAAAGTCTGCTTTTTTGCGGTGGAGGGGCACGTCAAATGTACAGCTATTCGTACGAGACGTACAAATAGCTATGTCAAATAAATGTCAGTCCATATAATGAGGATGACACTATGTCAAACCTTATCTACCCTTATTACCTTTTATTATTCGTATAATCTGACAGATACTTTTACCCGAGTTTGAAATTAAGCGACTCATTCGTAGTTAATTAAATACTGTGGTTTTCTTGGAGCATTCTAATGTTTACATGGGCTAAAGTTGCCCTCTTTATGTCCAAAGCAATTTGACTTTACTACCAAATACCCAAAATACCTGTAAAGGACATTGCTTTGCAGCGTTGAGACAAGACAACCTAAATATTGACCCCGTTGTTTATTTTTATTTTGGGTATGCGGTATCTGCATAAGCGGATTCTTTCTAAATAATCTTGATAAATGACTAGGTATGTATTTTTATTTGTGTTTTTAACATGTTTCTTTTTAAATCCTCATTATGAACATGCTCATTCCATTAAGAAATTTGGTATGTATTGTAATGGTATTGGTATATTTGGTATTTTGTGGTATGTGGTGTATAAGTATTTATAACTAAATTAAGGTATTTTACCCCTGCAAGGAACATAAATAAGTCGCTAACTGTACTGTACTATTATTAAATAGATTTCAAACCTTTTTAATGTTGCTATCTTTCAATATTAAATTAAGACTCTTTAATCAGCATTGTAAAACCAACTATCTTCTTAGCACATCTTGCATTGTCGCGCGCGACTCCGTATATCAAACGTGACTTCATCTATGCAGTCTTGCGTGAACAAGGATAATAGTATTTAAACTATTTACTTACGTCGTTAATTAATATAGGTGTATGTAATTCAAAGCAAGAAGCCCACTTGTATATCGGGCCATTCTCAATGGAAGTTCCAAAGCAGCTTATATTTCACGGACTTAATAGGTTCGTGTCCTGTGTCAATTTTGCACTAATATTCTTTTAAGATAATGTCAGCATACGTTACAGTCCATAAAATTGTCTAAGATAACCAAGGGCAGATGGATAAATACATAAACGTACATAACATCCTTGACTATAGAAACCAATAAAGAATTATATTTGGAAACTTCATATCATATCATATCCCAAAAATACAATATTTTAGAAGGTACTGTAAAGGTTTTACCTTTACAGCCGCCTTGGTTAGTTGGAAGGACTGGCTTTATGTGTAGGTATTTCAAATTGAGAACTCTAGCCAGTTCCGTCACACCAATAACGGGGCGATTGTTTCATTCTGTGCGTGGCAGCCTTCATACGTAAGGTTCTGTGTTCGATAATGTATTAATAAAAAGATATTTATCTATACGTAAAACGTGTATTGCTCCTCACCACTAGGCCGAATCCTTTACAGTACCTACTTATCTAAATACGATCATCCACGACCAAATATACAAAATTACTTAGTGTACTTACCACACCTAACAGAATTGACTTAAGGGCCACAGTGATCAAATTGTTATCATTCAGATGTCTACATCTCAACATTGATAACAACGTACCTGATATTCATAATCATAAAACTTCAACATATTTCCTTCAAACTGGTAAACGTATAAACATGTTTTAAAAAAAGCCTCAATACTTTTATTTTTCGAACATATGTCCTTTGTATGTTTTTGGTTTGAACGTCGAAACCCTTGAATTTATAAATATGATTATTAGTAGGTTAGTTAGGTAGGTAGTTGAGTAACAACTAGTTTTTAAATCTATTAAAAGCTTTTATCAACAAAAAAAAGAGTTTAGTTGTAAATAGCAATTATCTGATTACGCAGTTTATTTTGACGCGCCCGCCTACTATCGCCTTTAAATTTTTCGCGTGCTCTTGCAATTAGATCCATCCCGCTCTTTTTTGCTGAAGCATGTGGACTCTTAACAAAAAAGCTCTTTACTGTAGTTCGACTTATATACCTACATTTTATTTCACCGGTTTTCTTTTCGGCCAGGGATGGGATTTTTGATGGAAATACTCGATAAAATTACTATTTTTGTTCTTCATTCATATCGATCTAATAACAATACTGTTGCATTTGGTAATGCAATTAGCGACAAGGTCAATAGACTTCGAAGTTTTATTTAACCTGTCGTATCAGTATGTTTGTGTCAAATTTTGGAATCTAAACTACAACTGTCGGAAACATTGATTGGCGCCAACAATCCTAAGAACAAAACTACCTAACTAATTTCGTAGGAAATGGGGTAGACCCGGTAATTTTGAAAAAAAAAACCAGTCGGTGATTAAAGTTCGTATCAAAATACAACTTGCATTTAAGTAGAACCTATCATAAATCGGTTACTTCCTTTCATTACTAACATTCTGAAATCTGGAGATGAAGATCGATTTTTTGATGAAGAATGTTATTTATACTCGGTTGTATTTCCCATCTCTATTTTCGGCTATAGAAAAAACCTATACACACTCTCGCACAATAGTAATCCTACATACAATAGGTATCACAAGTTTAATGAACTGAGATGTTATGCATTGAGAGGCTAAGTTGTTATACCGGTTTTGGCCAATTTGGTCCTCGTTACCCACTGATCTCAATATGAGTAAAAGTTTAGACGACAATAAAACTTTCAATGAATTTCTTAAGTTATTAATAAATAGACAAGTTTTGGGAGAGTTTGTATGCTGCGCATTTTTATGCAGAATTACTATTTTAAACTTAATATCAGTGAAAATGTGGAATATCAAATCATATGGAAATTTATATTTAGCAAATGACATTAAATGGCTAGAATTTTTAAATTTTATAATAAGTGAAAGTCTAATCTAAAGTAGAATAGAAGTAGACAAACAAATTAAGATGTATCTTCTTAATTGAAGTATATTGGCATATTGCTTTGGTTAATGCAATGCATATGTATGGTTGTAAAATATACTAAAAAGGCTAAATCAGAAAAACATTGTACCATCGATTTTTATTTATGATTTCTGGTACACCATAATAATATAATGTCTCCGTTAAATGGCATTCTGGAAGGTTCCCTGAACCGCTGACAAGTATTGCATTTACGCTAATGTAAGATTCGCGCAATCTATACTAGCACGATCTTCTTTAAGAGTGGTAAATCCGTTAAAAGTATTTTTAGTAATATTGAATTATTCGTTTATTATTACAGCTAGCTTTTTTTCGCCACTGTAACATAGGTGTAAACTCGTTAGCTGCAAAATATTGTCTTCATTGTCCGTGTTTATTATTCATTGAAATTAAACACTTTGAACGGATTAATCGCGTTTATCAACACCATGACCCTAAGTTTCGAGCTCTTTACAGCACTCGTTTTCACAGGGTTAAGCTGATGACATATTTTTTTTAGCTGCAATTTCGTTAGCTACAATCCAAAAAACCTACCTACCCCCATTGCATTGCATGACTTTAAAATTAGGTCGTGGAGAAGTATTTTCGTATTTTGTATGAAAAATCTAAACGTCCGTAGAAAAAGCTGCATCTTTGACATCAACATTTCCTGACTGAAAAAAACCCAAAAAAAAATTATGCGGCATTTACTAACACTACTACTATGGGTCCATAAATATCATAGATTTTTTTTTATTCGCAACTCCTTTGTTTTGTATTAAAGGTATTAAATTTATCTGCTGGGCTGCTAAATACTGTCGCAGCACTCTTTTGCTGCGGACGCCGGGCTACTGGGGATATCAATTTTAAAATTACGTTGTCAAACACTAGGGCATAGGTACTTCATAATTTATATCATGACATTAGGTACTTCGCGTGGGCCTAAGTACTTCATGCTGTCTTAAAAAGTTACTTAATAAGGCAGATGCTCGGGTACACAATACAATGCAACATTGTTCATTACCACGAGACATACAGATGTCATCTACCAGATACATGTGTGAAGAATGCGATTATGAACAAACTAATTACAAGTATTAGGTACAACCCTAGTCATCGTTTACATATAATTATCACTCGATATTTATACTCTGCTATACATATATATATATATATATATATATATATATATATATATATATATATAAATATATACCTACCTACTCGTTGGAACTGATCTGCATTTTATTATCTTTTTCTTATGCTGGAAATTCAGAATATAAGTTGTGGTTCTCACACTAGCCCCTGCTTCTTTATAAAATTCTTTCATCTAAATTAATTAAAAAAAAATAGTATATTCCTAAACATGGGTTGTAACAGTAAAAAGTCTACTTTTAAAGAGAGAAATTATAACTACGTATTTATTTCTATTCAGAAAATCCCCGAAGTATATATCCAAATTTTACATAGTAAAAACTCTACAGTTAAAGAGTATGCCATGCTAGGCCGTCCTTGGGCTGCGTGCCGGAGTAGCGGTAAACTCAAGTGCGCGGTCAAGGCGCAGGAGTCGCAAGCGCATCCAGACCTGCGCAGGCGACGGTCGCGCCGCGTCAATCACACTACTCAGCACTTGTTTATAAATTTTATATTTATACAATATTAATAGTTTTTTGTAGTGGAGCTAAACTGAAGGGGAATAAGTTTAAAATTAAAAGTGAGTGTTTTATTTATTTATGCTTTCAAATAAGTACCTACATTATTTTCTAAATATTTTAAACGAAGAGTTCCAAGTTCAATTTATTCGAAAAAAGTATGAAAAATATATTGATCACATATTTTTGTTGTTTAAGAATGTAACTAGTTTCATATTTATAATTGTGATAAAATTATTGTATTGTAAATGAACTAAGTACAGACCGTTGATAAATAATGGAATACCATTTAACGGCTTAGTCAATATTCTAGTATTCTATCTAATTAAAAATAATTGACAAAAGTATTTTTTGCGCAACTTTTTTAAATGAGGTACTCCAAAATGGTCCCTTTAAACCTACCTTGTTTCGAAATTAAGATACTCTACAAAATAACTGTATCAAAGTGGTGATGAGATAAGATACTATCGTTTTTCTTATTCAGTACAATAATATTATACTAATTTACGTTTCAGACAAAATGAAGAATCACAAAAAGACTGCCATAATTCTATTCATAGTCTTACTTAGCACCAACGCTCAGTATTTCAAAGAGCCACAGATGTCTGAACCACTTCAGAAACTGGCCAACGACAGTGCGAGAACCGGGAAGTTCCTATGGGCTCCACCAATCGCTAAAGCCCCATCCATGATGGATATGATGACGCAGACTATCGGCATCCCAGTCACACCAGGGGTAGACCCGCTTGATTTGTTCCGGGATGACTATCCTCTGCCTAAAGGTAGGTAAGAAAGTAAAGCACATTTATGTTATAAAACAAAATATGTTATGGGACAATCTTACACAAATTGACCTAGGTAAGCCCAATAAGGCTTGTGTGGTAGGTATATATTAATTGATAGATACAGAAATTCTTAAATACCTACATATCCAGAAATCATAACTTGGCAACAAATATTCGTGATTGCACACAAATAGAACTAGGCTATATAGGAGGCCGTTAATTTTTTTAGTTTAGCTAGTGCTTTTAGCTTTAAATTGCCTTAACCGATTATGCTAAGAAAAAATGCAATAATGACCTTTCCGTCTAAGTACAAAATGGGGTCAGTAATTTTTCTAGTTGTAAAAAAACACGGAACAGAAAAAGTCAGCAATCGTTGCAAAGGGCTGGTAAATCCACCAGAAAAAGAAAATTATAAGTAAGAGGTGAGAGAAACATAAAGAAGAGATATAACAATATATGTGCTAAGTAAAAAGAATAAAAATAAGCAAAAGCTACATAAGTTATAATTTCAGGTTACAGCCAGCCGCTGGATGAATACGACTACATCATCGTGGGCGCCGGTTCCGCTGGCTCGGCGCTGGCGTCTCGTCTGTCCGAGGACAAGGGGAAGCCACGACCCATGGTGCTACTTCTGGAGGCGGGGAAACCGGAGAACCTACTGACCGAGGTTCCTATGCTGGTGGCGCAGTGGCCGATCTCTGAATATGCGTGGCCGTACCAAGCGGAGCGGCAGCCAGGGATTTGCACAGGTATAATCCAACTTCATAAAATCATGAGCTAGATGAGTCTAAGGACCATCGCAGAGCTGGAATGTCTGCTCAGCATTTTCAGTATGTTTGCAGCACCGTGTCATCTCAACCCGTTTTGAAGTTGCACATTACCGCTAAACAAGCACTTAATACGAATTTGATTAACAAAATAAGTAATTTATCAAGTTTATACCTTGTACTTTTGGCAGATTAAAAGAATGTTAACAAACAAAACGACGTGAATTGGTCATTTAGCGAATTAGGTTATAATGTTTCCTATTTGCCATCATATGGGATTATGTTATTGGCCCAACAAATGACGGGGATTCTGATAAATTTGGTGTAGGCTTTCTTGAAATTTGCAACTAATATTTTATTTCATTTTCAGGGAGCGAAAACAACCGCTGCTACTGGCCACGTGGTAAAGCTGTGGGAGGGACAAGCGTCATCAACTTCATGATTTACACCCGTGGACGGCCTCAGGACTGGGACAGGATCGCGGCAGATGGGAACTATGGATGGTGAGACGACTACTTGTCCCATACTAACTGGGCTAACCAACTAACCCGGAGTTATACAATACTGAACCAGCCTGGGCTAGTTGATTAACCGTAGAACTCGCAAGTATCCTAGGTGGCGGGGGTCACACTAATATGCTGCACGCATAGCATAACATATGCTGCGACAGCGGTCGAGAAAAACATTTGTCACTTTCAAACTGTTCGGATAAGAAATGCATTGAAACCATAGAGATATGATTTCGCGCTAACGGTCAAAGAGTAACGAAGTGAGCAAAAGAGATGCTATCTTTATATTTGTTAGATTACACAGGTAATCTAACGAAGTAATAGATGCGTTAGATTACACAGCTAATCTAACGCATTCCTCGGGGTAATAGTAAGCTAATTCATGCAAATTGCACTGATACATTTCCTATGCTAATCAAGGTTATATGCCGTGTCACACTAGGAAATGATTTATAGCAAAAATATGATTATAATTCAAATTGACACATAATAATGAATTGCTATAGCCATGAGTGATACAACTAATCATAAAGTAATAGATTAATTTTGGGGTGATAACACTAGCATACGAAATAATAAGGCCATGTGATTCTCTCCGAGCTAGCTCCTGTGACAACGACAAGCAATTCTTATATTGCTCACGTATACGATCGTTAGAGATGTTATTCGCATGTACCCTGCCTCTTTCAACCCGTTCTTTCAATCCTGAGTGACATTTTGATGGCCTTAAAGAAAAAGTTATTTGATACTGCAGTCCCGCCTACCTCAACTGAAGGTGTCCAAAGCAGGAGCTCTATTCGAAAGTGAACGATAAACTTGAAAATTTGTCTATGGGGAATACAAAATAAAATAAAACTGGAAAAGTGTATCTTGTTACTGACACATCGATAGAAACCATGCACCTTACGCCTATGAGAAAATAATAGCAATATGACATGATACTCAGAAACTATACTCATTTTCCTATGACAAATTATTTTAAACATACGAGTATTTATGTAAAAGGTTATATAAACCACTGACATACATTTTTGTATCTTTTGCGAAAAATATTTAGTTTTTGGTTTAGTGAGGGCACAAACATTTCAAGCGTAAGATAGATTGGGTTAAAGGCCAGGCTGAAATAATAAGTATTTTATGTAATTGTATATTAACCAAAATTATATTATTTGATTTCAGGTCATATAATGATGTCCTTCATTACTACTTGAAGGCCGAGAAGGCCGATCTGCAACGTCTACCGAAGCACCCTCCATACCACGGTGAAGAAGGCCCGCTTAACGTCGAGAATATGTCATTCAGGTATATATTGTTCTACAAGTCTTAATTAATTTATAAGTACCTACTCTGCTGAATATTATATGCCGTAGCATGCGGAGGCTGGCTCCACGTACCTACCGAAAGACCTCCAACAACCGACGATCAGGTCAAGATACATTGGTATACATTGGCATTTGCCTAATAGTGGACGTCTTTGACAATCTCCTTAGAGTCACACCTGAGCGCCTACCACGAACCGCGAACGAAAGTATACCTCCCTTTCGCACTTGTGATTTCTTACTCAAGTGCGACAGAGAGGTGAAACTTCGTTCGTGGTTCGTGGTAGGCCTTCTGGTCACACCACGTTACCTCTTCCAAGAAAACGAACTGTCAAACTTTAAAGTGTTATTTTAAACGTCAAACTTCTATGAAATTATGACGTTTACTTATTCCTTTCACAGTCTGTGCTATCGAAATCTAGGAAACGGACATAGACATAGACGGACTCTAACTATTTATGTGCATTTTAGAAAAAAACTAAATATACTTAAATCAAATAAGCTTTAATAAAAACATTCATGAATACCCAAGGGAGTTAACGTATAGTACCTACCACTCTTTGAAACTGAGGGCGCTACTGCTACTTTTCTTCGCATACCGATTCATCTCTCGCAAACCAAGAATAACCAACATACTCAGTGTATATTTTTCCTGTTTACAGGACGGGGCTAGTAGAGGCGTTTTTAGAATCTGGCAGGCAAATGGGCATCCCGACTGTCGACTACAACGCTCCAGACGGCTTTGGATTTGGATACGTTCAAGGCACTACTCACTACGGACACCGCGTCAGTGCCGCTAAAGCGTACCTCCGTGAGCACAAACGTAGGAGGAACCTACACATTCTCCCCTCAGCGACCGTCACTAAAGTCCTCATTGAACCGAACACGAAGAGAGCGTACGGAGTTGAATACGTCAGAAATGGAAGAAAATACACAGTCAGATGTCGCCGGGAGGTGATTCTATCAGCCGGCCCCATTGCTTCACCTCAGCTACTTATGCTTTCAGGAGTTGGGCCTAAATACCATTTAGAGTCCCTTGGAATATCAGTAATTAAAGACTTGCCCGTAGGGAAAACGTTGTATGATCACGTAGCGTTCCCAGGCACTGTCTTTGTACTGAGCAGGAACAACGCAAGTTTGACGTTAGCAAGTATTATGCAAGCAAAAAATTTAATACAGTGGCTGTCATTTGGTGACGGAGCATTGTCCAGTATCGGTTCGATTGAAGGTATTGGCTATATAAAAACTTCACAGTCGGATGATCCTGAACAGGTGCCTGATATTGAACTAATATCTATGGCTGGCTCAATAGCTCTCGATGATGGCCTATTCCTTAGACGAGCGTGGAAAATTAAGGACAAAACGTATAACGAAGCTTTTGGTCCCCTCAATGGGCGCAACACTTGGTCTGCTGTGCCCATGCTTTTGCAGCCAAGATCAAAAGGCTATTTAGAACTCCGGGATACCAACCCCTTCTCACACCCAATAATGCACGGTAACTACTTGAGCGATCCTAAAGATTTAGCGACGTTGAGGGAAGCGGTTAAGATGGTGATAAAAATAGGAGAATCAGAGCCTTTTAAAAAGTATGGTGGACAGTTACATTTGGCTTATTATTCGCAGTGTAAGAATGAAGCGCCAGGCTTGGACGCTTATTGGGACTGCGCTATCAGGACGATGCTGATATCTCTTCACCATCAGATAGCGACGTGTCGGATGGGGCCACCAAATGATCCACATGCAGTTGTGGACCCTGAGTTGCGAGTGTATGGGATTGACGGGTTGAGGGTGGTGGATTCCAGTGTGATCCCTCGTCCAACGGCAGCGCATACCAACGCCCCAGCGATAATGATAGGCGAGAAGGCAGCTGATATGATAAAACAGACTTGGTCCAATGTAGTTAGTTAAATAAATTAAACTAATATTTAATTAGTATTGTTTATTCATCCCTTGAATAATATACCCCAAATATCATAAGCATGTTCTTTATTGCTCTGACAGGTATAATGTTTCAAGATCTTTAAAATATGCTTATTAAAATCCAAGGGGTTTTTTTAAGCTTCCTGCCTAAGTTTTTCTGCCTTCAGTGGTATGACACTACGTTGTCCCAAATTTGACTGTTTTTAGTTCCGTAGTCAACTAGGAACCCTAATGGTTTCGCCATGTCTGTCGGTCTGCGGCTTAGCTCAGTGACCGTTAGTACTAGAAACCTATTATTTGGTATGAAAATATATATTATCCCTGCCGACAAAGTGGTAAAATATAAAGTCTGTAAACTTTTATTTTTAGCCTACCTACCAGACCTACATGTAAAGTGGGAGGTGATTTTCTTTTTCGTTTTAACCATAAAGCGTAAGGTATTATTGGATAGGTATTTGAAAAAGGATAGGAATTTGAAAAAAACATTTTTTGAAAAAATTAATATATTGAGAAATAATCACCCCGGAAGGTAAACAAAATGTCTCCCTCCCTCCTCTAACTTTGAACCGTAAGTAAGAAAAATATGAAAAAAATCATGGAAGTACACTACATGGTATTAAACAAAAGCATCCTCGGTTTTTATGAATTGATGTTTTACGTTTTAATTTACATATATGCGTACAAATACTTACAAGTTTAATTTTTTTATTTTATTTAAACAATATTTGGAAATAACACAGACATTAAATATCTAGAACAAAACATGTTATGACAACATAATAGGGCGATAACATAATAAGCCACTCCGCGGGCGCGTCATTCTTTATTCTTTACTAGCTGATGCCCACGACTTTGTCCACGGATATATTTTTAGCCTATATTCCGACAGGAGATCCCCTTAACATGCCAGTGAAGATTGAATCTACATCCATTCAGCCGTTTCCACATGATGCTTGAACAAACAAACAGGCAGTCAGACAAACGGACAAAAATTCTAAAAATCATTGAAATGTGTTTTGTTATCAATTCTAAGAGCTCCTAACTTTTTTTTAAATATCTTTAATGTACAGATTTTTTAAATAGATGGATTGATTAAGCCACTCATTAAAGACATGTGTAGTTTTTATATAAAATGTAATAGCAAGAAATACGGCCACGTAAAATTGTACTTATACCTACTTAATAACGATACAGTCTTTAATTATTATTTATACAGTGTGTTACCCTGGGCTTTTAATTAAGAAGGTTAAACTAACGTAGTTGTCTAACTTAACTGTTACTTTAATTTAATAAATCTCAACATTTCAAAATTTTCAATGTCCCTAAATCGAGAACCATTTCGAGATATATACGCCTGTAGATCACATAAATATATTTTTCAATTTTTTTTTCGCAATATTTTTAGTAAAAATCCTTAAAAATAGTTTAAAGGGTAAGTGACGTCACACAGCTGATTCAGAGATGCCACTATAACCAAAAAAAAATCTTCCGGCTGGGTTGTCATTTGAGTCTGACAGTGTCACTTGGGACTAACCGCACAGTTCAAATTATTCGGAGAGACAGCCGTTTTGATTCTCAAGATGGCGGGTACGTCTCTTGAATAGTTCTTTGTTTTTTGTGTGCTAAAGTTGTTTAATGTGTAATATTTATAGCTTATTGTGCAGTAAACTAACGAAGAAGTGTGCAGCTAATGAAGAATTAATCCTGAAACGCGTGTATCCGCGTTTTTGAGTCATTACTCGGTTGCCCCGGGATCTTGGCCTCCTGTGAAACGATTTTATTACGTATTGCTATAAACTTAATAAATAACAAGGCCAATTACCGAACAACGTCGCCCAAGAGGCAATAAACGATTTATACATATAATAATTTATACTAATATATTAATAACACGTGACACTGGCAAAATTGTCCAATTCTCGGACAGAGGCCATTATTATAAAAGAAGAAGAAGAAATTATTCGGATATTTATTGGTGATTTTCTTGTACTTTTCGTGTGTGCTTTTGCTCTTCACTGCAACTCCACCTTCTCATGGACTTTAACGACGCTTACGCTTAGCTGAACATATACATTTACGTGATCTTCGCATATAAATAGTGCCCTTGTAGGTAAACGATCCAAACCGGCTGCTGAACACCACTCTGCTTTATTGTCCATTGGAACAGTAAGTAACATTTTGGTAGGCGCTAAACCCGTTTTATTTGTGCGTGTTTTCATAAAGTAATATTTAACTCACGGCATTTTACTAAACCAACAACAAAATATTCAGTGTTCGTTTACAAGTTTTAACGTTTGTGACATCTGTCGTAAATGTCAGTTTCGCTCAGACTATTTAAGGTTTTAAATTTTTTTTTTTTTTTTTTTAATTTTTAAAATCATTTATTCTCGAAATATATACAGTAAGTGTAAATTACCTAACTACCTACCTCTACCTACCTTAAATCTAAAGTAGGTCCTTGAGGCATTGTACCTAGGATGCTGGCGGCATTTCCTCGTTGTATCGCAATGCTGATACGTTGTGCGAGGAAGCCACCAGCTCTTCGGTCACCAGTAACATCAACCAGACGTTTCGCGATTTCTACGAAAAATTTGCGTGCGCTGGGACCCCATGGACCAAGAGTTCCGACCCCGAATGGTACAAAAAGGTACTCTCTGCCCAGGCTCTTATATTTATTACGTTTTAAAATTTCGGCGCATTCAGCCGCTCCGCCCGCTTTTACATTAGTTCGTTGGAGATGGGACGGCGCCAGCGTGTCTACACAGGTAGCATCCCACACTAGCATCCGTCCCAAACTCCAAGGAACCAAGGACACCCCATCAGGTCTCTTGCCATCATCCCTGAAAATGCCAGTCGGCTCAAGGAGAGCAGGCACGTTGATGGTGGCAAGAGACCGAGGTTTTAAATTAAACTTCGATATCCGCATCAAATTTAAATTATTTCAATGATTTTTTTAGTGTATGAAACATAATCATGACGTCACAAGGCTGATTCATGACGTTTGTTACTTACGCCTTTCCCGTTCCGAGTAACAATATAAATAGATTTTTAGACAAAAATATGAGAGTTATGCAAATAAAAAAAAATACGTGTACGATTACTTCGTCCATTCTATCGAACCATACAATAAAAAGTAGCACTTAAAAATATGAATGGTTGTCAATTCCGACATGACTAATTTTCTAACAAAATTTTAATTGCAATGTACAGCAAACTGATTGACAAGTTTAGTTAGTGTAAATGACAGCAACTTTATTTACCACATACGATGCGTCAACAAAATCAATGTTTGTCTATTTTTACAGTTACACACATACACACATGAACAGCTGATGATGTACAGAGAGTATTAGAACTCTTTAAAGAACCCTTTCATTAATTTGTACGGTCACGATTCCTGTTATGGCCCTATTTGGCCTATTCTTCCGAACTCACTGGAGACCCGTTGTTATGTATGAATCAAGGAATGTGTGTCGCTGAACAAACGTTGTTCAGTTTGGTTAGCACAACCTTCGATTAAATTTATTGGTCCTATTAAAGAAAACACCCGGTAGAAGTTGGAATTACTTACTGGCATCACCTTGGCTTACGACAATTACGCAGTACACCTACTACATGTAAAGTACAAATATAGAAAATTAACATAATTATAATTTGCCAATATGTGCAAACTATTGCCAATTGAACATACTATTAGCAGTTTAAAAAAGCCTGGGTGCCGGTAACAGACTGCATGATTTACTGCATGCTGCGCTTACAAAATCGAAATACGCGCAATTGCGCTTTACCAAGCATGTCTGGGTTTGTAAGTAGGAGTACTTTTATTAACCATCATACATAAATTAAACAAAACTCTTTCTTATACCTAATTTAATGTCGAAATAAGTTAAATTATGCGGACAAAAAAATTTCAATAAAATGTTAATGCATTGAAGACAGCAAGAAGAAACTTAGGTACTTACTTAAAAAACACATTTTAAAATATCAATAAAAAATGAATTGATTTATCTGTATAATAAATCTTTTATTTTTACGAGACATTCGATTGTTCATTACTTTTTGCTTAACTGTATTAAAAAAACTATAAAATATGTTTATTAGCTACTTATTTGCGTTACACGTGTAAAAATATAAACAAGCTATAATTTTTTTTAGTCTTTTTTCGGAGTGAAAAAAGAGAGGCATCTAAATAAATAAAAATTCTACGGTCAGACTTGGTTTGCCAGACAAATTTACATTTTGTCGGTTGTTTACAAATGCAGAAAAAACCGTAATCGAAGATCAGCTCTAGTTGTTTTATACTGGTATCATTATTTTTACGTTTGACATTTTGAGGTTATCATTTTAGTCTCCGGAATGATAGCGCATAGCAAGGTAGCGTACTTGGCCCTACCTTATTTTTAATATATATTAATCACCTGACTGATATGTAATATCAAAGACGGCCAAGTATTCTCGTATGCTGACGATACAGTAATTGTATTTAATGGAAGGACTTGGAGTTCTGTTTTTTTAAATGCTGAAACTGGTCTGTGAAATATGAATACATGGCTCAAATCTATTTTTTTACACTTGACACTACAAAATTCAATTATATCTGTTTTATAGAAAATTCACACCTGTAGCTCATTCGACTCGTCCCCTTGCAACTGTACTCATATTTAAAAATACATATCCACCAAGTACCTGGGCGTCATGATAGGCCAACGGCTGTCGAATGTTAATAACAGAATCCGCAAACTTTCCTGGTTATTAAAAATTTACGGCACATCGCTTCAAAAACTTTATTAAATCAGCTCTACACTGCCTTGGCTCCATCAGTCATGTGCTACTGCATTGCTGCTTGGGGTGGGGCAGCCAAAACAAAGTTTCTTGAGGGAAACAGAGGTCAGAGGTTTCTAATTAAAGTCATGTACTTTAACCCATATTTATATTCAACAAATGAGCTATATAAAATGCCAGAATTACTATCCATGAGAAACTGCTTTATTTTATTAACAACTCTTAAAGTACACAGGTCTCTAACATTTCTCAAATTTTGTATTGTGATGACATTTCAAAGCGAAGCAGTATACCGCGAGGCATCGCGTGGAAATGTCGCCGCATAGAACCGAACCGAACCACACCGAACCGAACCGCAACGCACAGAACCGAACCGAACCGCACCGAACCGAACCGCAACGCACAGCGTCGCCATCGCGTTCGATCGCATCGGCGCCGAGTTATCATGTGATTCTTTCTATAGAAATTGACAGGTCATCCCGTCCCGTCTTAGTGTGAGTCATCCTTTATTTATACAGTACAGGTTATCTAAAACTAGGCGACTTCGCAGTTCATAAGAGAATATACTGAAGTTTAAACTAAAGTACTCCCAACTGCACTTAAAATCCAAAGTACCCGAAGTACCCCGGCGCGGGCTTTATAAACACTGATTTTAATCTCAGCCCTGCCTTGTATCATAGATTACATCATACTTCAGGAGACACACCACTCTAAAACAATAAATCTGGTAAAAGACACTGGTAGGTAAGCCATAAGCATGCAGGCAGTGGAGTAACTGAAGTATTTTGTGTGCGCGTTCAAGATAAAGATAAACCAACCCCAACTCATCATATACCATAAGTATAATAATTTTTCACGAGAATAGATGATGAGTAGAAAATTAAGCACTGTAACAATTTTATACATGCACGTTTTTATGTAAATCGATCATACTTACGGATTTAAAAATAAACCGACTCGTAAGTATATGCAATCCTTTCTTATTTTAAATCGTTTAAGGTGCGTCCCGCCCATCCTAAAGCTCAGACTTACGTCCAGTGCTGCCTTCTAGATAATCTTTACAGATTATTTTCAACTAGAACCGAGAGATGGCGCCACCATACTGTACAATTGTAAAGCATGAATGAAATCATTTATTATTTATAATTAATGTTTTGATTAATGTTTTTAAGTAGGCTATATATAAACTGAAAGAGATATATACTACAGAAAAAGTGACCAAGGTCCCCGTACTTTGGGAACAGTATAATATTCAATATTCCCATATAAAACATTTATTTAAACTTTCACGATCTTTACACATTATAAATTTACTAAAACGGGGCTCAATCTTGTAGACGTGATGTTTTATTGACGTTTTCTATAGAAACTGACAGATCATCCCGTCCTCCCGCCCGTCCCGTCCCGTTTTAGTGTGAGCCATCCCTCACCGCTAAAACGTTAATCACATAATTTAACGGCCTCCTAACCTAGTCGGTAATGACCCTGCCCACGAAGGAGTAGGTTCCGGGTTCGAACCCTGGTCAGGTCATTTATTTGTGTGTTTATCACGAAAATTTGTTCCTGAGTTATGGAGGTATTCTACGTATTTAAGTATTTGTATGTATGTATCTAATATATATACCGTCGCCTAGTTTCCAAAACACAAGCCTTATTGAGCTTACCGTGGGACTAGGTCGATTTGTGTAAGATTGTCCCATAATATTTATTTATGTAGAAAACTGCAAACACATTAAAGAACACATTCCTTTGCATGCCCAAACAAAGGACAAACAACCTCTCGTCCTAAATGCATAATAATATACCTAAGATGTAAATCCTGTTTGAAAAAAATAAAAATGATTTTTCTCTCACAGACCTCCACTAACTTATTATTTTATTCATAATCATAATTATTGTTCTATTGGTATATATTATAATTTATATATAATAGTATGCTTAAAAGCATGAATCAAAACATTTATTACAAATAATAAATGATTTAATTCATGCTTTACAATTGTATAATAATTATGGGGTTAATAAATTATGGGGTTTTTCCTATTAACTACTGGTGTATAAAGCTGAACATAAAAAGGTTTTCATTCAGCTTCCTAAAAATAGCGAGTACGTTGTAGGCACAACTAATTTAAGGAGCGTCAGACGTTACAAAGTATCATAGTATCACACCTACCGCTGCGGGGAACTACGGGTTTTCGCACGAACACTTGGGAATGGCAAACATTCGAAGAGCTAAATTTTCATACGAAAGTTTTTGGGTTTTTGACGTAAACTGTGTATAAGGTTTCACGCTTTCAATTTGGGATTCAGCATTTTGTTGAGTTGGTTAATGTTATCGACTTATCTTTCACTTATACAGGCTGATTTTTGGGTCACGTAGCAGGAGTGAACGGGGTACTGGGGAAGGTTATATAATTTTCTTATATTTTTTAAATTCCTAATTATGATAATAATTTTCAAATACTACAGGATGCGTCGATAAGATGCCAATCGTTAATGCTCAGTAGCGAACGAAACGCAACTACTAAAAGTTGTCTCACTAATAAGGAAGAGTGATAGATATTAGAGAGAGATAACTACGCTACGCATGAGCGATTGGCATCTTGTCTACGCTCAAAGATGTTACTTGTCAAATAGAAAAGTAGTGTTGCGGTGTACGTAGAACCTGATTTCCATATTTATAACAAACCATAATCTAGCTCGCCGATATTTTCGATACACCAGCACCAAGTAAAAGGTATATTTTTAGCCTAAAACTTAAAGGGTGAGTTGCATGCGAATTCCCCTAGTACCACCGCCCCTCAATGAAAGGCGGGTAGCGCAGTCGCCCATGCTCCGCCGAGCGCGCGAACGTACAAGCGCCCGCCATGCCTTCAACAAGTGGACCCTAACTCGCCGACAAAAACTTTAGTGGAGTGAGAGTGCAAGTGAAGTGATAGTGAGATTGGGAATCGAGGTTGCACTTTTAAAGTGTGTTCTTAAGTGTATTTCGTGTAACGTAAGTGCATTTTTGAGAACGCTTTAAGGGTTAAAATTGGGCCTAGCTACGGACAACTTAAAAAATACGTACGTTAAAATTGTTTTTGATCTCTATAAAATAAAATAAAAAATACTTGCGTTAAAAGGTACTCCTCAAATTTTAAGGGGCACTTAAATACGGTTTTTTTTACCGTGTTGTTTCTTGTCGTTTTACAGTTTTCCCGTACGGAAAATAAATACAAGTACTTAATCAATTAAAATGTTTTGGGACATACATACATACATAGAGAAAAAATTGCCAGATCAAAAAATATAACTTAATTCTTATAAATACCCCGTAAATATGTTTAAAACAAAGACAACTAACTTGAACAAAATGTGCAAAGTATGTGCAAAGTTATGTAACACTAATGAATTCTTTTTGGTTAAATGTATCGCCCGTATTAGATTTACACACTGTATAACATAGAATGGATGTAATTTACATTTTATGTATTCACATAATATAGGCGTATAATACACCTAGTTGTTTAGCTTTTAGTTATCAAATTCATCCGTTAACATGAAGAAATAAACTGCATACTTATAGATGATATCATATAAAGAACTTCAATAAAAAATCTAAGGCGGTAACATATCAAACTCAGTTAAAAAAGATTTCTTTTATTGAAAAAATATAATAAAGATAGTTTCAATATTATATTTTATCTGTAATATTTATGATAACGTTAACATATTTTTCCTTTCGTAAACTTCCGAGATAAGGACCCGGGAATGGTATTATTTTTTACATTTTCGTTTATAGTTACCTAGCATAGTTAACTTTTTTTATAACTAAGTATTCCAAATTTCAAATCAATAGCTTAAGGAGTTCTCAAGATAATTACTATTTAAAACGAGATATTTACCATGTACATTTGTTTTAATGAGCTCCCGATATTATTTTATAGTGTAAATGACCATGTTAGCTTAAAATCTTATATAGTTCTCAAGATAGTTAACAATGTGACAGACAGGCCGACAGACTGACTGATTCGCACCATAAGGGTTCCTTTTTTACCATTTTGGTACGGAATTCATTCATTCATTCAAGCCATTCATAACGTAACGCCTTAAAACTATCAACTGTCATAGTTTAGTAGAATAAATAAGTCAGTAAGATCACACTCTTCGGGCCTTCCCACTATCAGGAATACATAACCATCGGGTATACATAGGTGTGATGGTAATAGTATAGTCTGGCCAACCAAATTTCACAGTAAATTAAAAATATATTTATATCCATCTCATTATCCCAAAAAGTAATAATATATGTAGTAGTAAAGTCATTCTAGCGAAAGAAAAAAACAATGTATGTATGAATGAGAACAGCTTAGATCCTTATCAAACTATAAGACCACGTATTTTCCACATTTCAAGGATGACTCACACAAGCACGGGACGGGACGAGACGATCTGTCAATTTCTATAGAAAGAATCACGTCATAGCTCGGAGCCCTCGGATGTCACGTGACGTTTTCTGTAGAAACTGACAGATCGTCCCGTTCCGCCCCATTCCGTCCCGCCCCGTCCCGTCCCGTTCTAGTGTAAGTCATCCCTTACAGTACCTTTTTAAAAATAATACAGATTTACTAATTTATTACTGCTGGGCGTATACAACGGCTTAGTGCAAGTCATCACAGGAGGTCGATCGTCGGTCCACCATCTTCCTGGCTACGACTAGCAACTAATATTTTTGATTTTTTTTGCAAACACTGGGTAGCAATTATACGACCATTCTAGTTCAAAGAAAGAAGAAGGTAGCAAATAATTGGCTCATCAAAATAACGTGTACTTAGAGTTTTCTACATTTTCATATAATTTTTAACAAATAAATTAAGTAATACTTATAACGATGATCAAATAAAACCAATACACTGGAGTATATTCATATCTTTCAAGTTATTTGTATTATATTTCAAATTTGAGGTAAGCCTACCTACGTTTGTTTTTTAAACTGTACAGCCAAGGACTTTAATTTGTGACATACAAGGTTGACAGTCCTGTCAAACTGTATTGAAATACAAAGAAAAAGTTTGCGAAATGGGTCACAAATTAAAGACCGCAACCGTACATCTTGTCAAATTAATAAATCTTTGCCTGCCGGGTTCCGCCGAGGGACCCAACAACGTAATATATGTTTATTCACTTACGAAGGGAAATTGTTTCAGAAAAGTTTCGTCCCCAATTTTATTCAGGAAAATCGGATTTAGTATGCAGTTTAGGAACTAGGTCGAGCGATAGATAGAAGGCTCAGCGATTCAGAAGCATTATTGCAATTGCTTGCCAAGCTCGGTGGAGGTGAAGGAGATCTTCGCAAAGTAGTTTCAAGAACTTTCCCACAAAGCAATTTCACTAAAAAACATAAGACGGCTTGGTGACTACTTCTTATTATACCGATACCAATCGACTCAGTTCGTTGTGAGGACCAGGAGTTTGTATGGAACCAACTGCATTAAAGCAACACAAAAATCTGAAATAAGTTAATTTACGCACACAGGTAGGTATACATATTATAGGTACAATAGAAACAGGAACACTCAACACAGACTACAAAACGAGGTCACATCACATTTGCAGAATTTTACTTGAAAAATTATATGATTTTATCAGCGACACATAGTACCACCCTACACCATTTTAAACTATAACAATCCAGGTTTACGACTGAAATTGACACAATAGTTGTAAAGATTTTTAATTCAATAGGGATTACAAATGGACAGTTAACAGTGTTGACGATGGTACATAATATCTTTGAGCAACACAGGCATTCAACATTGAAAGGGAGACGTCTTACAAATACACTGTATTTAAAAATTATTCTGTCACCTTTTGCGGGGAAAACGTGTCCACAGACACACTTCTCACTGAGTTTTCCCACATTACGTACAGAATATAATCTGTAATGACGACATTAACACAGAAAATGATACATCTACTAACAAATCTTGCACACCTCGATCTATTTTTGTGTACGGACTGTCGCAACACACACCCGCGTATGCCCACTTGGGCTTGTACTTCTGCGCCGGGGAAAAGTGTGTTGCTTGAAGTTAAATACCTAGTTAAATACTCTATTGCCCGTGTTCATTTAAGTATTGGGAATACACGGCAAGCAAGGGCCTACCTGAGCTGCATACCAAGGCGATAATTTCGGAAAACTCGTATCGAAATTCCTGTTAAACTTAAATTGAACTTTAGTCCTTTGGGATATGGTTCTGTTTAGAAGTAAAACACCGATAGATACACAGTTGCAATAAATGTGAGCAAATATTTAGTTTGCTTACAAGGAGTGTGGTCAGTAATAGTGAAATGTATAAACTGCTGTAAATTTTAACTCCTATATATCCACCCAGGTAACCAAGCGTAGCGTTGGTAAGATCAATTACTTATTACTTTTTCACTACGAAATATCTTGTAAAGAAATTACCTATATTCTCCAAATAGAAAGCCTTTAGGGAAATGTATTCCAATAAGATACTTATCATTTCACACAATTTAAAATAATACACGATCTTACGCTTTACGAAAACATAAACGTTATACCTAGTCTGACAAGCCAAAGCTGCAGTACATTTTTTAAATACATTTATATGCCTCCCTATTTTTTTCATATCAAATAAAAAGGAACGCACATATTTTATTATAAATTTTTCAACCGACTTCAATATTTCTAAAGGAGGAGGTTCTCAATTCGTCTGAATTTTTTTTATTTTTATTTTTTTTTCTAATGTATGTTACCTCAGAACTCCGTCATTACTGAACCGATTTCAATTTTTTTTTTGTTTTCTGAAAGTAGATGTTTCCAGATTGGTCCCGTTTTTTTCAAAATCGATTTCTGATGATGGGATCCATGAGGAACTGAGGGAACTCCTCAAATTTGAAAGGCACATGCATGCTGATTTGGGTGATTTCTTAAGAAACTCGATCATTTCTTTACGAAAATCATCAATTTGGTGGAGTGGATTTGATAATGGAGACCAGGGATGGCAAAGTGGAACTGCTTGGTAATTCCCATGACTATCATCCGATTTAATAAAATATTTTTTTGTCTGAAAATAGATGGTTCCAGGTTTGTCCCGTTTTTTTCAAAATCAATTTCTGATGATGGGATCCATGAGGAACTGAGGGAACTCCTCAAATTTGAAAGGCACATGCATGATGATTTGGGTAGTTTCTTAAGACACTCGAGCATTTCTTTACGAACATCATCAATTTGGTGGAGTGGACCTGATGATGAAGACCAGGGATGACAAAGTGGAACTGCTTGGTAATTTCCAGCTCTATCATCCGATTTGAGACATTCATCTTTTCTTTGTAAAGAAATACCTTCAGGATAGTCCTATTTGATTATAGTTCTATTTTGATGATGGAATTCATGAGGGATTGAGGGAACTCCTCAAATTTTAACGGCACATGCATTCTGATTTGAGGTTTTCCTTAAGTAACTAAAACATTGTTTTGGGGGAGCCAACATTTTGATGAAGACCAGGGATGGCAAAGTGGAACTGGTCAATAAACCTAGCTCTACTTATTATCCTAGTTGTGACATTCATCTTTTTGATTTGATTTCTAGTCTGATGATGGAGTTCTTGAAGAATTCAGAGAACTCCTCAAATTTGAACGGCACGTTTATTGTGATTAGAGGGTGTTCATAATTAGCTTAGGCATTTTCTTACTGTGGCTATCATTTTGCTGGAGTGTACCTGATGTTGATAATCAGGGATGGCATATTGAAACTGCTCGATAGTTTACAGTCTGTCATCCAATTTAACACATTGTTATTTTGTTTGTTTTATTATACAAGGGAGTTCCGTTTGATTATACTTCGCATGTAATGATGGAAGCCCTGGGACATTAAGAAAGCTCCTCAATTTTCAATCTTACACGTGCGGTGTATTGGATATTTGTGAAGTAAACTGGCTAACTCAAACAAATTTAAAATTTCACTTTTACCGGGAACCAAATGAAGTCGGTTTTTTTTTCTTAAAAATTATATTTAAAAAAATCTATAAATTGAAGGAGATGGGCTGGGCATGGCTAAGATAGGCAGGGATGAGCAGGGCTGGAAAGCAGGAGGTCGCTGGTTTGTTTCTAGCCCTGCTTACCGGGGACCTTGCTCACTTTTTTCTGTAGTATATGACATCTCTTTCAATTTATAATTTATATATAGTAGTGAGACTACTTAAAAAAACTATGAATCAAAAACATTTATTACATTTAATAAATGATTTGATTCGTGCTTTAAACTTGTAAAAAAATCTACTTCAGCCTTAGCTTGTCAGACTACTTATGTAATGGCACATTTAATAAAATGCGGGTGTATTTTTTTTTAAGTATCATTACAGACATTGTAAAATACGAATTACGAATTAGCGAACTCAAGTAAGTAGAATGAAGCTACTTTTTTAATAAGCTACTTTCAGTCAAAAAAAGTCTTAATAATAGGAGAATAATCCATAAAAAAGCCAACGCTTGTCAAAAAAACTAATACGTTTTCCTTACGTATTTCTCGCAAATATGTGTAGTATTTTTATGTAACAGATGTTGAAAATATTAAGGTGGAAACAATCATAATTTAATACTAAAGTTATTGCAGGTTTGTAGGATATTTAGAGAACTGTTCCATTTTATTATTGACGAATATAAGCAATCGTGCTCGTTCATTTCCAAAAAAAAAAATAGTTGAAATCTTAAAACATAACATTAAGGCACTAATCACGATAATTATATTAATTTATCGACTAAACGAAACAACAAAAACACAAAAATATTTGTCGTAAATCTGCAAAAACTTTTACATGAAAAACCTACGAAAAAAACATCAAGCCAGTAGTGCAAAAACTAGTTCAAATTAAATAGCTCCATTGTTACTGTTAGTACTCAGCGAAACTTGCATGAGAATATTTTTAAAAGTTTCGCCACATTTCTAGCGACCAGCTTAGCGCAACGGAAATCCAAGAGGATGTGCTGAGTTTTAGTACAGTTTTTGTAATTTTAAATAAAAAAAATGGAAAAATCAAGAAATAGTGTGCGTAGCCAAGATGCCAATCGCTAGCGCTCAGTCGCGAACAAAACGCAACTGTCATTGTCACACTAATATGGTAGAGTGATAGAGAGAGATAACTATTAGGTTAACTAGGTTTGTTGCGTGACTTTAGGTTGTTCCTTGCTAGACTTGGCCGTGATCATGTTTCAGTTTTTATACACAAGTATCAAGTTTCAGGTTCTTCGGTTATCACGTGATGTTTTTTATAGAAATCGATACATCGTCCCGACCCGGCCCGGCCCATTCCGTCCCAGTGCGCGTCTTCCTTTAGTTAGTTAGTTAGTTAGGGCCTTTTCCGCAACTCGACATCCATTGAAATATTTTATATTTGAGTCAAACCTCGTACCGTATTTTAAGTTGGTAACACCTTAACATTACCGACTATAACTAGAGTTACATACAGAATGTCGTGTAAGAGTTGTGTACGCGGAGAACCAATATTTGCGATACAGCTAGCACTCGCGACTCATTAGACGTCACGAAAGCGGCAATAGTTCATCATGTATATTTATGTACCTATGTACAGGGTAAATCTGTGACGCAATCGCAGAAACGAGATAATATGATTAACAAAACATGATTAAGTAATAAATAATGAGTCAAAGTTTAGCGTATACTCGTGACATTTTACCTGTCATTAAGACATACACTGTATGGGGCTGGCAGCCTTGTTATCGTATGTCACCTTGTTTATCACATTCAAAGAGATGTGTCAATGTGTGAAAACGTGATAATTTTTTTTGTAGTTATACTACCATCGTAGTGTATTCATACCTGTATAATATTTGCAATAACGACTTTGTTTTGACCTACCGTGCCCCCAGATTTCACCGACTTTTACCAAAATAAATACAAAGATTAAAAATAACTTATAAAAATATGTCTAATCATATAAATAACGGCCTCCGTAGCCTGGTAGTGACTCTGCCTACAAAGCGGGAGCTCCCGGGTTAGTATCCAAGCAAGGGCATTTATTTGTGCGTTTATCACGAATACTTGTCTCCCAGTTATGGCGTTTTTCTATGTATACATGTATGTATCTATCTAATTATTTACTTTTACGACGTTTATTTATTTATAAACAATATTCCGATACATATTTTGTTGCACAGACAATTGTTATTTCACTAATAATAGTAAGTCATTTATGAACGCAGCAATTATCTTGACTTCTTATTGTCTGTACCACCACGCAGGATACATACCCTAAAGTCAATACATTCAGGGCGATAACGACGTAACGATCAACTTGACGATCTAAACGTCAAATGTAGGAAAGTAACTCTTCTGTACTTTAGTAGTTTTACCTATTCTGTGGTTCTAGAGTCAAACCACGTTATCTCTTCCAACCAAATGATCTGCCAAATTTTAAAGTGTTATTTTAAACGTCAAACTTGAGATGGCAACTCAATTCCACATACGAGAGAGGTGTAATTGAGCAGCGCATCCATAATATACCTACTCGCTAAATTCAAAAACACCTAGACAAAGAGTGTTAAAATTTGATGGGTCGGATATTTTAAGAATTGTTCAAAGGTAACAATTAAACAAAAGAGCGTTAAAATAAGTTTGAGTTTATTTTCTGTTTAGGGCCAGTTATTAAGAAATGGTATCGTAAATCTACAGTAGTTTAGAAAGTAACAAGGACAAATTAACTTGGCTAGCGCACAAAACATTTGTTAACTGAACTTGGACCTTATTCTTCAGGCTTGAAAAGCCACTATAAAACAAAGAGACTGCTTTCTGTTGTTGTAAAATTCCAGAAAGCTGACACAGTTGCAGACCACATGTTGCACCTCAAGCGTCCTTCATTGCGTCTGGCTATGGACGCTACGATGACCCTTCGAGAGAGAGAGAGAGGGCAACAGCAGCTAGCAGATCCTGTCGTGCATAGGAGGGAGATAGCCTCACGACATCCACCGCATTGGCTTGAAGAAGGGATGGAAATTGACAACACGAACGCAACGCGCGGCCCGATGAAGATGTTCTTTATAATTATTGTAATAAAGTCTATATTAGCTTTAAGTAAAAATAAAATGCAGTTATATGAAGGTTTGAGGAGTAGCGACGGTAAAGCGAAACACTTGGTTCGAGGACGGGAAGGCAGCGACAACGACGGGAAGATTACGATTGTCAGTTTGCATTTTATTGTTTAAACTAAATAAAGAATATATTAAAGTCAGTGCCAGAGTCCAGCAGCTTGATCCAGTGGTAGCTAGGCTCATACATACGCAGCCCAGATGTCACTTCACGTGGCGCCGCGTGACCAGGATCTAGTCTTTGTGTCTGTATTATATGACAAAAAAAAAATAAGACACTGCTAGATTAAGGACTTAATTTTATAATTAAAAAAAAAATAAACACAACGTAGGAATATTATATTTTCAATTTTAATTAAATTTGACGATCACGACTATATGTTATACTTGAGAAAAGGAGAATTACTTTGATATTTACTTATACATTTTGATAAAGTTTACATTTCTATGCTGAGTCGAAAAGTCTGAGAGGGGTGCTTTATTAATGACAAAAATAGAGATTACATTTTTGTACTTCTAAACCTTGTCAAGGTTTAGATACCAATGCTTAATTTAAGAGTCTGAGAGGGGTGTTTATTTAATCAACTGGACGATTATACACCTTAAAATATTATTCGATGTGTAGAAATTCCAAGACATTGTACGTATTTTTATTTTGTTGATTTTATTGTGTGCATGTGTGTGCGTTGGCCAAGTATAGTTTGTGTTTTGTTATTCAGACTAGTACATATTTTTCGATTTTAAAATCTTATATAATATCGGATAGACGGAAGCATTTTCTTTAGCATCTTATTCGTAGAGATTTCTTTAAAATATTAACTACACGACTTAGTCGATTATAATAATTACTAGTGACGTTTGAATTATATTAAAAAACGTGATAAATACTTACTCTTTGATTTATGTTTTACACTGTCAAGTGCTCAGTCCGGTAGACTTTTAATTAATATTAAACATGTCGCAACAACGTAACGTAACACGTTAGAATGTAAATAGTGAAAGTAGAGTTGGGAACATAATCTTTGTTCAGCCTTTATTAGAAAAACCGATTTTTTATGGACGGAAAGACCCTAACCCCATTAAATTCCTAAAATCTTTGCGTAGATACGTCAATATCATAAATGCACAAGATAGAGTAGTAGATGTTATTCATGAATGCTTGACTGGGATCGCGCAGACAACATTTTATTTAGATAGCAATAACTGGGAGACGTTTGAGGACTTTGAAATAGATTTTAAGCGTAGATATTGGACTAGGCGGCAACAACAAGCAGCTGTAAATAGGGTGATTAACGGAAAATTTGACGTACGCGGGGAACTCAACATGTGGGAGCATTTTATGGAACAGGCGGAATCGGTTGGTGAATTAACTATACCATTTGAAGAAAGCGTGTTGGTAGGACATATTATGCGGCACTACCCCTTAAACGTACAGGAAATGTGGTTTACATTTACACGGATGGGCAAAGTTAGCTTTCGGGCAGCGTCGGATTTCTTATTTGATTATGTACAGGATATTATAGATCCCACAAGCCAAGAGTCTAGTAACGGTAATGACAAACCTTTAAGTGGTAGGTGGCGCGGACGCGGTAGTAGTATGCTTATGGCGGGTGTCGAGAGAAAAACTTATTATAGGCCGAGGTGGATGAGAAGATTATGGCAGGGACAGACCCGTGAGATTAATAGAAGTCGATCTTATAAGCCCACTGTTAACACACCGTCAGATAACACACATGGTAGTAGTATACTTACTCGTACGTCAGGTAGCGAAGGAAAGGGGCGAGGTTATCATAGTCCGAGATGGGTGAGGAGGTTACGGCGTCAGTGGGGCTATGAGTGAACTAGCGGTCAATCGTATAAGCCCTGTCCAAAACCCATCATTATTTCGAATTGAAGGCTATTCAAGTACATAATTATATATGTGTTGGATGTAAAGATAATTAATTAAACAGCGAGTAGATTTGAGTACACGTGTACTATAAATTAAATTAAATACTGAAGTATCAATCACGATATAAATTTTAAATAGCGTTGATCTATTCCATTGAATAATATGCCTGTCGGTCAATTCAGAGTATTTTACATGACAGTAAAATACTTATGAAAGTAAAAGTAAAGTAAAGTAAAGGTCTCTTAATCATTTATAGTGTGTGACTTAGATATCATAAAAAGGGACGTGAAGTGATGAATGAGTTTTATGTGAGTTGTATGAATTTAAGGGATGTAATGAATGACAGTCTGGCCAGACTATTGAATAGATCATGATGAGGTGATGAATGAATTATGAACTTTAGAATGTGCACGATACGTGTTTTATGACGACTTAATGATCAAGAGACTTGGTTGAGTTAAAGAAAAAAAAAGACATATTTATTCCATAAAGTAATTGACTATGTCCTGAAATGTGAGAAGGGTTAAGACTATTCGCTAATAAAATTACTAAACATAATTCTTACTGTTATACAAACTCTTGATACTTCGTTAATTAAGCAATTTTATGGTAGGTATTATTGCTTTACGCAAAACATATAATATTTACTTATCAATCAAGACCGGCTGTAGCGCTGTGCGTCAGAATTGATTTAATCTATTATTTTATCAGGTTGAAGCCCGGTTATTTACCTAACTGTGCGGCAGTACTTATTTAAAGCCCGGCCAGAGCTGTGCGGCGTATCAATCAAGACCGGCTGTAGCGCTGTGCGTCAGAATTGATTTAATCTATTATTTTATCAGGTTGAAGCCCGGTTATTTACCTAACTGTGCGGCAGTACTTATTTAAAGCCCGGCCAGAGCTGTGCGGCGTATCAATCAAGACCGGCTGTAGCGCTGTGCGTCAGAATTGATCTAAATTATTATATCAGGTTAAAGCCCGGTTATTTACCTAACTGTGCGGCAGTACTTATTTAAAACCCGGCGAGAGCTGTGCGGTAATACCCAACCACATAAGACCGGCTATTATGCTGTGCGTCACTAATATTTATCTCTAACTTTGTTATTAAGCCCGGTGAAAACTGTGCGGCAAAATCACATAAGACCGGCTGTTATGCTGTGCGTCACTAATATTTATCTCTAACTTTGTTATTAAGCCCGGTGAAAACTGTGCGGCAAAATCACATAAGACCGGCTGTTATGCTGTGCGTCACTAATATTTATCTCTACCTTTGTTATTAAGCCCGGTGAAAACTGTGCGGCGAAATCACATAAGACCGGCTATTATGCTGTGCGTCACAAATTATTCAAATTACTTTTTCATACAACTATGTGCCATTACTTATCTAGACCAATATTATCCCGATGTCAAATAGTAATCATGCTTTGGTTGACGAGAGTTATCTACTGATTTCGTTGCGAGTGTGTTCCGGAGTACTTTCGTTGCGAATGAAAGTTGATATGATGAAGGAGTACCTATTGCTATATCAATATTCAGTTGGTTTTTAAACTAGTTCAAAATAAAACAAAACCACGGTGAATAATTATGTAATTAAATATGTGTATATTCAAATTAACAATCTTGTAATACTGATTAAAAATAAATAAATAAATTTACATTTTTGCTCGAGGAACATCTGTTTGTCAGTAACAGTGAGATTATTCCCACGACGGGGAAGTGCCTGCAATAAAATTGCATTAGTTTATGGGCCACTTCGGATTGACAAAAGGCACTTGAGTTCAAGTGAGGTTTAGTCTTGGTTTTATAGAAATTTTGTCAATGGAGCATCGGCATACAAATAAATAGACTGTTAACGCCGAATAAAAGTCGTTTAAAAAGTGTTCCACCTTTTATGCCAATTAAATAATATTTTCTTCTAGTTAATCAGTCAAATATACACACATTGCTTATTTAAACCATAGTTACTGAGTTATACAATCTAATATCATAGTAAAGTAGATCGACACCACTAACCAGCAGCAATTTTTTTTGGTACACGTTTTGAGCGGAGATATAATTGCGCCATACTTATTATTCTTCACAGTAAAAAAGGAACAATATACAAGTTCCTGAAAGTTTCGATGTCCCTAGAGTGTGTAGAGAGCTAAAATATAGGTTACATTTTAACTATCTACAGAGAGGGGGGTGAGATGGCAACTCAATTCCACATACGAGAGAGGTGTAATTGAGCAGCGCATCCATAATATACCTACTCGCTAAATTCAAAAACACCTAGACAAAGAGTGTTAAAATTTGATGGGTCGGATATTTTAAGAATTGTTCAAAGGTAACAATTAAACAAAAGAGCGTTAAAATAAGTTTGAGTTTATTTTCTGTTTAGGGCCAGTTATTAAGAAATGGTATCGTAAATCTACAGTAGTTTAGAAAGTAACAAGGACAAATTAACTTGGCTAGCGCACAAAACATTTGTTAACTGAACTTGGACCTTATTCTTCAGGCTTGAAAAGCCACTATAAAACAAAGAGACTGCTTTCTGTTGTTGTAAAATTCCAGAAAGCTGACACAGTTGCAGACCACATGTTGCACCTCAAGCGTCCTTCATTGCGTCTGGCTATGGACGCTACGATGACCCTTCGAGAGAGAGAGAGAGGGCAACAGCAGCTAGCAGATCCTGTCGTGCATAGGAGGGAGATAGCCTCACGACATCCACCGCATTGGCTTGAAGAAGGGATGGAAATTGACAACACGAACGCAACGCGCGGCCCGATGAAGATGTTCTTTATAATTATTGTAATAAAGTCTATATTAGCTTTAAGTAAAAATAAAATGCAGTTATATGAAGGTTTGAGGAGTAGCGACGGTAAAGCGAAACACTTGGTTCGAGGACGGGAAGGCAGCGACAACGACGGGAAGATTACGATTGTCAGTTTGCATTTTATTGTTTAAACTAAATAAAGAATATATTAAAGTCAGTGCCAGAGTCCAGCAGCTTGATCCAGTGGTAGCTAGGCTCATACATACGCAGCCCAGATGTCACTTCAAACTTCTATGAAATAATTACAGTCTGTGCTATCAAAATCTAGGAAACCTAGCGTAGTCGAACTTTAGTGTGAATCCTTAACAATGGTACAGTTAAGAATTGTCGCATATGGAGCGCTTTAACAATATAGAGTCGTTAAAACTCCTGTCTACGCATAATGTAAACTCAGACCATTACCGGACGCTACAAATAGTGCTAACATTAGCAATTTAGTTCCGGCTCTTAGGCTATACCTGAATGGGTTTACAAGCTGCCGGCTATAAAGCTTCAAAGCTACGGCTGTGAATTAATCTTGGCTCAGCCCAATTCCGGCGCATTAGGTAAACGCCAGTTTTCGGCCCGTGTCTAATTACGTCTCCCAGCCTTATTCTAAAACTCTACAGAGCGTGTGTAGCCAAGATGCCAATCGCTCACGCTCACAAAACGCAACTGTCATTGTCACACTAATAAGGAAGAGCGATAGAGAGAGGTAGCTACGATACGTTATTAAGCTTGAGCGATTGGCATCTTGGCTACGCACGCTGTTGATGTAGGTAATGTCACCTTCAGGGGCCTTACCGTGACGTCTTAACGCGATTCAGTTTAGGACCTAAACTGAGTCGCTACCAAACAACCTAACTAAACTGAACCTAAACTGAATCGCGTTAAGACGTCATGGTAAGTCCCCAGATGTATCGGTGCTCATAAATATCTCAATAATGAGGCTAACACTTTGACATTAGAAGCAAATGTGATTGTTTTTTTATCAGTAAAAGGTACTACTTTGACAGTTGCCGCTAAGGCGCTAATCCCATAAAGATTTGTTTAGAAATCAACATTATCAACAAACGACAATGGTAATAAAAATATGCGCAATCTTTGTGAGCTCGGTTGCTCGGATTTCTGACGAACGTATGATGACAACATGTGAATTGTGAATACTTACGTAAAACATGTGAATTTAATTTATGAGCGTTTTCCAAATAAAATCACGAAATCCTGTTTCTTCCAGATCTGGACTTGCTTGGACTTATTCGAATCAGAATTGAGCTGATTCGATCCAGCACGCTTACGACGAACATCTAAAATTGGCATTGACGGGAAAACCTCCTTGTCACTCCAATATGCAACTGTGAGAAAAATGGCGAGAAACTTCGAGACATTTTTTTAAATTATCAGAATCGAATCCGATTCGAATGAGCCCAAACAAGTCCAGATCTGCAAGAATCAGGTTTTTGGAATTTATTTTGGGAAAAGCTCACGACTACAACGATGTTAGAAAGTTGCTTGATGTGTATTTTCTGTATGTGTATTGTAGAGCTACTTAATAAATACGCTAGATTCTACCCAGGAAACAGGGTTCAAAACTTATTGTTTTATGTATTTTTTTAAAGGTATATGTATTTTTATATATTTTTATAGGTTTTTTTCTAATGAATAAGAATGTTCGTTGCTTTAAATATGAAATAACCTTAATCCTTAAAATTAGTGATGTTTCCAAATAACTAAATCGTATCATAATGTTTTATAAAAATAAAATATATTTCATAATAAAACTCTGTTCTGCTGCTACAAATCATTTCTACAAAACTGCTTTCCTAAGGATTTCCATTGTGTGTAAGGTTAAAGAACCGCCATAATTCATTTCACCTGAAAACCGGGTTCAACTTATTTTGCGTGAAAAGTTTGCACGAAAGTGATAACGAACTAAACTGTCTAGTGATTTACTTATTCCTTCTTTGTTAGGGCCTCATTGGTGGTAACGATCGTGTGATCACGTAACTAAGTGCTATCTTTAGTTAAAATTTACTTTATATAAACAAAATAAACTAAACGTAACTAAAACCTATTCTTTCTAGTTAAAATTAACTTATAAACCTAAACAAAAAACAACAAAAAAACTCATGTTATGAACCGTTTTAATTGGTAAGTAGTCGGTATATTATTATTACAATTTAATTGTGCCCAAAATGTCTTACCGTTACACCACTTATCCATTTAGAGATTACTACTATTATTTCGACACATAACGTAGTTTGTCAGTCACTAATTATAATTATACGGAGCCCGTGATATACCGGGTGGAACGGCTCGACGATCCTTTCCGCAAAAGGGGGATTGTTTAGATTTAGTACTGTATTTCCTCTAAAGAAACTAGGCTCATATTCGTAAGCGTTTTTAAGTTATAGGCAGTTAACTTTTGATGCAAAATACTGCAAGTGACAACCCTCATTAGGTTCAATAACATTTAACAATAACACAAAGGTCAGTGACATTTACCAAAACAACATTTCTACCCCATAATATTTCCCAGTCAATATTACAATTGTGTGAACTACCCACTTACAATAATCTAACTAACCATAGATAAATTAAGACTAAGGGCAGTTATACATGCAGAATCGTAGAATTGAAAATAATATCTTCTGAAGCCTTTATTTTTATAATTCAAATAAACATGTTACTTTTGCATTTATTTCCATACAAATCGGTTAACCAACAGCATTTTCTAGCTTCCACGCACCCCGCCTAGTATGCTCTTCTGGCGGTGTATTATGGGCTTTATGAACCTATTTATTGTAACTGCCCTTAGTCTCAATTTCTCTATGGTTAAGTTAGATTTTTGTAAGTGGGTAGTTTGCACAATTGTATTATTTTGTTTGGGAAAAATATTAATTTTTACTCAGTCTTACCCGTGATAAAACAGTGACGCAAATAAATTGCAAATTACGTGATAAAACCTATTTTCAAAATGCCCTTGGGAGCCCGCGATTACCTAAATTTGCTTATGTTATACGGGGAGTGTAATTATAATGCCGCCGAGACGTTACGACGCTATCGACAAAGATATCCTCCACCACACCCAACTAGCCGTATGTCAATTTTACGGGCCTTTGATCGCGTGGCAAATAATCAGCCCATAGTACCACAAACGGGCCAAAACGACCAACGGGGAGGAGGTGTAGTTCACATTGCACCAAGGTTTGAAGAGCGAGTGCTGCGGTATGTCGAGCAAATTTTTGTAAACATAAAGTGTCACATTACAGTTACATGTAGGTATAGTACATAGTAATAGCAGGGTTGTCACTAAGAAGAACATTAATTAATTTTAATATTTTTACTGATTGTTCGTAACAAAAATATAAACATTACTAATCGATTCTCCTTCACTTAAACTAACCCCCCTTTGCGAGAAGGATCGTCGTGTCTTTCCACCCTGTATAGAACCAGTTTATTCAGAATCCAGGTACATATTTATACCAATATAACGCCAATAGGGATTATCACTTACTAGTGAATACGCTAAACTAAGATACTGGTGTAGTTGGTATAGATGCATGCAAGGTAAAATAGTAGATTGTATATCAAGGGCATACAGTAACCCATTTCAGACAAGACTAATCTAACTAACTCTGCATTTTACTATGATTGTAAGGAAAATATTAGGTTTTATTTCACTTTATAGCATTAAAAATTAAACATCCATGATCACGCGCTTGGGTCTTCCCCGCCCCGCGCCGCTCGCAAGCGGCCGGGAGCGCGGGGCGCGGGGCTGCGTCGAGCTCCGGCTGCCTGCGATGTTACTTTATGCCCTAGAGCATGAAAAGCGATTTTATGCCGCCTAGCCACGACTTAAATTCTATTTTTTCGACCAAGAGAAGTGAAAATACATTTTAAACACTATAATATATGAGTGAATGCACTCAACCAATACCTACGTTCCTAATATCATTTTGATACGTAAACGTATTCGACAATGTGGTCCCAGGGGCCGCTCTTAATCTTCTAATTTGCTTATATCATATGCCTGCGTGAGGCAGACATGCTTGCCACAAATACGTACCTGGAGCCTAAATTATGCATATCTCTGTATGACTGTATTACTATCTGTACCTATGAATTGACGCAAGCATGTTGCTGTTTTCAGTAAGACGTTACTGTTTATTTATTACAATTTTAAACCACGAATCGATATATTTATTATTTTTAATAAATCTTTTATTCATATTTTTCTTTAGCTTTGCGTGGCAGCACCAGTAATGGAAAACGAAATAAGATTCAATGAGGATTACCACGAGTAAATTTTCCGCTAGGGGCGCTAGTGGAACGTGGGTCCTGCGGGAACATTTCAAACGTCACTTTGACAGTTCTCCCATACTGACCCACGCATGAGTGGCGGCGCCTGATGAGCGACAATACGGTAGCTCCCATTGACATAATTGACAACCATATGATATTTGAATTCTGAATGATGTGTCTGCACTGCAGCCTGTCAGCTTAAAGTGGTCATAATTAGTGCCGTCACTCTAGGACATTTCATTCAATTTATGTATTTTTACCAGCATAATTAAAGGCGGATTTTCAAAGATTTACAAGGTCTCATCCCAAATACGATTAAAAACAGCAATTTTGCTGCAGCTATAATGGTGCAGCAACGTCTGGAACTGCAAATATGGTCTTTTTTTCTATATTTTTTATTTTATTTATCACGGTTAATTAAATAAAGCAGGCGGATTGGCACATAGCGGCGGCGTTGTAGTAATAGGTTCCGTTTGTTACCTTTCAGATACGAATCCATATAAAATAATGTATTTTATATTTTAAAATGATTTTCCGAATACATTATATACAACCTACACGAAGCACTTGAGTAAATACTTAAGATTCGCAGAACAAATAAGAAAGAAAAAACATTACGTAGAACTCGTAGATTGTGTGGCTTTACCCACCCACCCGGAGTCTGGAAGATAACACAACTCCTGATGAAATTCAAGAAGTAATTTTCTAAAATCAGGCTTCATTTAATATTCATAGTAGGTACGTACATGTGCCCGGATTTTGCGCCTATTCATAGAAATTGGGTTTTTCTCCTTTTTCAACCGACCTCATAATTTCAAAAGGAGGAGGTTCTCAATAGGAATGACGACTAGGTTGAAAAACTATTCTTCTATTTAGTCCGTCAGTTAGATTATCCAAAATTATTAGACACGTGTTTTTTCCTGTTTCAAGTTGACTAAAATTAACTACGATACAGGGCATCAAAGTTCCGGGGTGGGGGCTAGTGACGTCACTTAGAAGTAGGATTGGTACCCAATTGTGACGTCACGCGAAACTTTAATGCACTGTATTTCCGTCGTTTTTCATTTGACGAACAAAAGAAAAAATACGTGTCGAATACTGTTTAATAATCTAACAAACGGACTAATTATTATTTTTTGTCATCTTGCCTAATTGTGTGATTTTTTATTACCTATTATTTTTAATGATTGTTACCTCAGAACTCCGTCATTACTGAACCGATTTATAAAAATATTTTTTTATCTGAAATTAAATTCAGATTGGTTCCATTTTTTCAGGTTTCATTCCATTCAGGTCGATAAACCTAGCTCTACGTATCATCCGAGTTATGAAATTCATCTTTTTGATTTGATTTCTATTTTGGTGATGGAGTTCTTGAGGTATTCAGAGAACTCCTCAAATTTTAACGGCACGTGCATTGTAATTTTATATTAGTTAAGATAATGATCAATTGTAATTGAAGAGTTTTCATAATTAGCCTGGGCATTTTCTTACTGTAGGCATCAGTTTGCTGGAGTGAACATGATGTTGAAGATCAGAACTGCTCGATTATTTCCGGCTCTGTCATCCAATTTGATACATTATAAATTTTAAAATTCTCATAGCGGGTTAAATTTTAATATGTCTGATACTCACGGGAGTTTTCTAATTATAAATTTTGTTTGTGACCTTGGAGGTCTACAAGGAAATTCCGTTTGATTTTAATTCAGGTGTTCCTAATGATGGAAGCCATGAGACATTAAGAAAGCTCCTTAATTTTCAAATATACACGTATGGTGAATTGGATATTTTTGAAGTAAACTGGTTAACTCAAACTTACTTAAAATTTCACTTTTACCGGGAGGGCAAATGAAGTCGTTTTTTTTAACTTGATGAAAAATGTTTGATTTAGAATTTAATTATTATGTTATTATAGAAGGTAAAACCCGAAATTTTAGTTTGCCTTATCAGTACAATATACTTGTTTCTTTCTTGGTTAGTGACTGTAAACATTATTATTTAACTCAAAATACACTAGTTTAGTTGTAGTTTCTTTAAATAATTTCTACCGTTATCATTTTACACATGACCAAAAATCCAAATAATCAAATAAATTGCGTTTCAATCTCGGAAAAATAGGAGAACGACCCAGTTTGCAGTTGCGGTTTCCATACGGCGATGTTCTATCTCACATGAGCTTAATTATTCATAGGTATTTTCGTTGTTTGGTTAGTTAAGAATCACGGTATACAGAATCGTCACTGAGTTTGTATCATAATTATGAGATTATTTTTAGTAAAATATTGATAAGACGCTAATGCCATACAGGTTAATTTAGACATACATCTTATCAGCAAGAGACAAAGTGGTACATTTTATTATAAACAATCTCATATGATACAAACTCAGTGACGTTACCGTGATTTTTAACTGACTAAATAATCTTTATTATACGACCATTTTATGAAAAAACAAGCACATGTTTGTTTTATTACGTACGGCCTCCTAGCCTAGTTGGTAGTGACCCTGCCTACGAAGCAGGAGGTCCCGGGTTCGAATCCTGGTCAGGGCATTTATTTGTGTGTTTATCACGAATATTTGTTCCTGAGTTATGGATGTTTTCTATGTATTTAAGTATTTATATGTATCTATCTATTATATATATCGTCGCCTAGTACCCACAACACAAGCCTTATTGAGCTTACCGTAGGACTAGGTCGATTTGTGTAAGATTGTCTCATAATATTTATATTATATTTATTTATATGAATATATGCCACATTATGTATGAGCGGACGCAGAAGCGCTCGTTAACATTGCTATCTAATATTTACTTTCGGTGTTTTCTCATCAGTCATGCGTTCATCTCACATGACAGCGATGGCGATGGGTACGTGAGAAGGAAACTATTCCCATCCGTTTGCGGAATACACTTTTATCTACAATTAAATTTTTCGAACGTCTGACTTGAAATTGAGGCCATATAATAAAATGTTTAAAATAAAAATCACTCATATACCAACCGCTGCTGCACTCCAATATATATGCATCTGTATTCATTTTTGACCCTTCTTCCCCTATAATAAGTTCCGAAGTGTGACGATATTTATAGACATGACTGTACCTACGTCAGTACAAAGATGGCGGGACCACTGTTTAAGAGGGGGCAGAGTGTTTTCAACGTAAACGACAGTTACGGTTAAGACTGTGGCGTCCTCAATTATTTGCAAAGACATACAAGATGCATGTAATTATTATCTCAAAGAGTGTGTCTACCATATTCGTGTATTTATAATCTACAATAATGTACAGTTTAGTAAATATGTCTACGCAAAGACGCAGCAAAATTGAGAAAAACGCGTGTCAGCGTTTATGCCAAAGTGAATGAAAAATCATTTGCTTTATTTTTAAAAACTAACTCTATCCAATCTCAAATATACAAGCTACTGAATTCGTGTAGTCTTATTACATAATACTGGTTCATTAATTAATTATGATTTTTTTAAAACGTCCTAAAAATCCGCCATACAAAATTACTATGGAATCTGATCGTTGAAATATAAGAAGTGAGCAACACTCGAAATAGTCAGTCGGCCCCGAATATTCGAAGCGACACCACGTCTCTCTGCGGAGCGTCTACATCTTGAAATAAATCGATGTTCATTGTGTACGTATACTGCGTTATAGGTAGCAAAACGGTATAAGAATTTTTTTACCATTTTTTGTGTTTCCAAAGGAAATAGGCAATAGCAACCAGTTCAAAATGAATGACATACAGAGTTAGTTTCGTTTATACCTCATTGTATATAGTGTCACTTGGACCATAGAAGATGTCCAAGGTCTGATGACGGAGTAGAAAGGTGGCCACCGGAACTCAGGAAGTAGTTGATGTAATACCCCCGTGTTTGGACTCATTTGTATTGTTTTGGCGGGCACTTGGACCGTGACTGGTGTCCAAGGTCTGATGATGAAGCAGAAAGATGACCACCGGAACTCAGGAAGTAGTTGATGTAATACCCCCGTGTTTGGGCTCGTTAGGTTTGTTCTGGTGAGCACTTGGACCGTGAGTGGTGTCCAAGGTCTGATGATGGAGCAGAAAGATGACCACCGGAACTCAGGAAGTAGTTGATGTAATACCCCCGTGTTTGGACTCATTTGTATTGTTTTGGCGGGCACTTGGACCGTGACTGGTGTCCAAGGTCTGATGATGAAGCAGAAAGATGACCACCGGAACTCAGGAAGTAGTTGATGTAATACCCCCGTGTTTGGGCTCGTTAGGTTTGTTCTGGTGAGCACTTGGACCGTGAGTGGTGTCCAAGGTCTGATGATGGAGCAGAAAGATGACCACCGGAACTCAGGAAGTAGTTGATGTAATACCCCCGTGTTTGGGCTCGTTAGGTTTGTTCTGGTGAGCACTTGGACATTGAGTGGTGTCCAAGGTCTGATGATGGAGCAGAAATATGACCACCGGAACTCAGGAAGTAGTTGATGTAATACCCCCGTGTTTGGACTCATTTGTATTGTTTTGGCGGGCACTTGGACCGTGACTGGTGTCCAAGGTCTGATGATGGAGCAGAAAGATGACCAGCGGAACTCAGGAAGTAGTTGATGTAATACCCCTGTGTTTGGGCTCGTTAGGTTTGGTTAGGCGAGCACTTGGGCCGTAGGTGGTGTCCAAGGTCTGATGATGGAGCAGAAAGGCGGCCACCGGAACTCAGGCAGTAGTTGATGTAATACCCCCGTGTTTGGAGTCATTTGTATTGTTTTGACGAGCACTTGGATCGTGAGTGGTGTCCAAGGTCTGATGATGGAGCAGAAAGGTGTCAACCGGTACTCAGGAACCAGTGGGTGGAATACCTTCGTGTTCAGACTCGTAGATTTTGTTTTGACGAGCACTTGGGCTATACATGGTGTCCAAGGTCTGATGGTGGAGCAGTAAAGTGTCAACTGGTACTCAGGAACCAGTTGATAGAATACCTTCGTGTTTAGACTCGTTAGTTTTGATTCGACGAGCACTTGGGCCATGCATGGTTTCCAAGGTCTGATGATGGATGTCTTGCAGATATTTACAAATATATTAAAAAATTATAAATTATATTTATTACATTAATATTTATAAATTTTGTAAGGTTGACTCCGATTTGGATAAAAATCGATATCTGAGGATCCGGCGGGGTGATTAACATGAATCTTGAGTCAAATTTGTTAAATATTGTTTAAACCGACGCCATCTTGGATTTTGTAAGATAAACTCCGATTTGGATAAAAATCGATATCTGACGATCCGGCGGGGTCCTTACCATGAATCCAGAATCAAAATCGTAAAATACTGTAAAAAGCGACGCCATCTTGGATTTTGTGCGATAAACTCCGATTTGGATAAAAATTGATATCTGAGGATCCAGTGGGGACCATGACATGAATCTAGGATCAATATTGTAAAATATTGTAAAAACCGACGCCATCGTGGATTTTGTAAAATCAACTCCGATTTGGATAAAAATCGATATCTGACTATCCGGCGACCCTTAACATGAATCCAGAATCAAAATCGTCAAATATTGTAAAAAGCGACGCCATCTTGGATTTTGTGAGGTTAGCTCCGATTTGGATAAAAATCGATATCTGAGGATCCAGCGGGGTGATTAACATGAATCTTGAGTCAAAATTGTAAAATATTGTTAAAACCGACGCCATCTTGGATTTTGTAAGATCAACTCCGATTTGGATAAAAATTGATATCTGACGATCCGGCGGGGTCCTTAACATGAATCCAGAATCAAAATCGTAAAATATTGTAAAAAGTGACGCCATCTTGGATTTTGTGAACTTAACTCCGATTTGGATAAAAATCGATATCTAAGGATCCGAAGGAGTGATTAACATGAATCCAGAGTCAAAATTGTAAAATATTTTAAAAACCGACGCCATCTTGGATTTTATAAAATCAACTCCGATTTGGATAAAAATCGATATCTGACTATCCGGCGGGGTCCTTAACATGAATCCAGAGTCAAAATTGTAAAATATTGTTAAAACGGACGCCATCTTGGATTTTGTAAGATCAACTCCGATTTGGATAAAAATCGATATCTGAGGATCCGGCGGGGTCCTTAACATGAATCCAGAATCAAAATCGTTAAATATTGTAAAAAGCGACGCCATCTTGAACTTTGTGAGATTAGCTCCGATTTGGATAAAAATCTATATCTGAGGATCCGGCGGGGTGATTAACATGAATCCAGAATCAAAATCGTAAAATAATGTAAAAAGCGACGCCATCTTGGATTTTGTGAGATCAACTCCGATTTGGATAAAAATTGATATCTGACGATCCGGCGGGGTCCTTAACATGAATCCAGAATCAAAATCGTAAAATATTGTAAAAAGCGACGCCATCTTGGATTTTGTAAAATCAACTCCGATTTGGATAACAATCGATATCTGACTATCCGGCGGGGTCCTTAACATGAATCCAGAATCAAAATCGTAAAATATTGCAAAAAGCGACGCCATCTTGGATTTTGTGCGATAAACTCCGATTTGGATAAAAATCGATATCTGAGGATCCAATGGGGATCATAATATGAATCTAGGATCAATATTGTAAAATATTGTAAAAACCGACGCCATCTTGGATTTTGTAAAATCAACTCCGATTTGGATAAAAATCGATATCTGACTATCCGGCGGGGTCCTTAACATGAATCCAGAATCAAAATCGTCAAATATTGTAAAAAGCGACGCCATCTTGGATTTTGTAAGATCAACTCCGATTTGGATAAAAAATTATATCTGACGATCCGGCGGGGCCCTTAACATGAATCCAGAATCAAAATCGTTAAATATTGTAAAAAGCGACGCCATCTTGGACTTTGTGAGATGAACTCCGATTTGCATAAAAATCGATATCTGACGATCCGGCGGGGTCCTTAACATGAATCCAGAATCAAAATCGTTAAATATTGTAAAAAGCGACGCCATCTTGGATTTTGTGAGATTAACTGCGATTTGGATAAAAATCGATATCTGAGAATCCGGCGGGTTGATTAACATGAATCTTGAGTCAAAATTGTAAAATATTGTTAAAACCGACGCCATCTTGGATTTTGTAAGATCAACTCAGATTTGGATAAAAATTGATATCTGACGATCCGGCGGGGTCCTTAACATGAATCCAGAATCAAAATCGTTAAATATTGTAAAAAGCGACGCCATCTTGGACTTTGTGAGATTAGCTCAGATTTGGATAAAAATCGATATCTGAGGATCCGGCGGGGTGATTGACATGAATCTTGAGTCAAAATTGTAAAATATTGTTAAAACCGACGCCATCTTGGATTTTGTAAGATCAACTCTGATTTGGATAAAAATCGATATATGACGATCCGGCGGGGTCCTAAACATGAATCCAGAATCAAAATCGTAAAATATTGTCAAAAGCGACGCCATCTTGGATTTTTTGAGATTAACTGCGATTTGGATAAAAATCGATATCTGAGGAGCGGGCAGGGTGACTAACATGAATCTTAAGTCAAAATTGGAAAATATGGTAAGAATAGACGCCATATTGGATTTTGTAAAATTAACTCTGATTTGGATAAAAATCGATATCTGACGATCTGGCGGGGTCCATAACATGAATCCATGGTCAAAATTGTTAATTAACGTCAACACTGACGCTATATTGGATTTTGTAAGATAAACTCTGATTTGGATAAAAATCGATATCTCATGATCCGGCGGGGTCCTTAACATGAATCCAGAATCAAAACTGTATAATATTGTAATAAGTGACGCCATCTTTGATTTTGTGAGATTAACTCCGAATACTCCGATTTGAATAAAAATCGATATCTGACGATTCAGCGGGGTCCATAACATGAATCCATAGTCAAAATTGTTAAATAATGTCAACACCGACGCCAAATTGGATTTTGGAAAATTATCTCTGATTTGGATAAAAATCGATATCTGACGATTTTTATCCAAATCGGAGTTGATATCACAAAATCCAAGATGGCGTCGATTCTTACCATATTTTCCAATTTTGATTCTAGATTCATGTTAAGGACCCCGCCGGATCGTCAGATATCAATTTTTATCCAAATCGGAGTTGATCTTACAAAATCCAAGATGGCGTCGGTTTTAACAATATTTTACAATTTTGACTCAAGATTCGTGTTAATCACCCCGCCGGATCCTCAGATATCGATTTTTATCCAAATCGCAGTTAATCTCACAAAATCCAAGATGGCGTCGGTTTTAACAATATTTTACAATTTTGACTCTGGATTCATGTTAATCACCCCGCCGGATCCTCAGATATCGATTTTTATCCAAATCGGAGCTAATCTCACAAAGTCCAAGATGGCGTCGCTTTTTACAATATTGAACGATTTTGATTCTGGATTCATGTTAAGGACCCCGCCGGATCGTCAGATATCAATTTTTATCCAAATCGGAGTTGATCTTACAAAATCCAAGATGGCGTCGGTTTTAACAATATTTTACAATTTTGACTCAAGATTCATGTTAATCAACCCGCCGGATTCTCAGATATTGATTTTTATCCAAATCGCAGTTAATGTCACAAAATCCAAGATGGCGTCGCTTTTTACAATATTTAACGATTTTGATTCTGGATTCATGTTAAGGACCCCGCCGGATCGTCAGATATCGATTTTTATCCAAATCGGAGTTAATCTCACAAAGTCCAAGATGGCGTCGCTTTTTACAATATTTAACGATTTTGATTCTGGATTCATGTTAAGGACCCCGCCGGATCGTCAGATATAATTTTTTATCCAAATCGGAGTTGATCTTACAAAATCCAAGATGGCGTCGGTTTTAACAATATTTTACAATTTTGACTCAAGATTCGTGTTAATCACCCCGCCGGATCCTCAGATATCGATTTTTATCCAAATCGCAGTTAATCTCACAAAATCCAAGGTGGCGTCGCTTTTTACAATATTTAACGATTTTGATTCTGGATTCATGTTAAGGACCCCGCCGGATCGTCAGATATCGATTTTTATCCAAATCGGAGTTAATCTCACAAAGTCCAAGATGGCGTCGGTTTTTACATTATTTTACAATTTTGACTCTGGATTCATGTTAATCACTCCGTCGGATCCTCGGATATCGATTTTTATCCAAATCGGAGTTAATCTCACAAAGTCCAAGATGGCGTCGCTTTTTACAATATTTAATGATTTTGATTCTAGATTCATGTTAAGGACCCCGCCGGATCGTCAGATATCAATTTTTATCCAAATCGGAGTTGATCTTACAAAATCCAAGATGGCGTCGGTTTTTACAATATTTTACCATTTTGACTCTGGATTCATGTTAATCACTTCGTCGGATCCTCGGATATCGATTTTTATCCAAATCGGAGTCAACCTTACAAAATTTATAAATATTGATATAATCAATTTATAAAAGTGACGTTTTCTGGGTAAAGAAAGATACCACATTGTCGCTTATTGATAAGAATGATAAGGCGCTTCTGTCATAAAGAATCACTTGGAAAACCTTATCAACAGGCGACAATGTGGTACTTTTACCAAGAAAACGACACAATTTTTTGACGATTTCATAATATGTGACGTTTTGCGGTGAGAGGTACAATACAACAATACAATACAATAACTCTTTATTGCACCTCAAAACAACAAAAATAACACAAACTGGTATAGATTACACATGAAAAAGAGGCAAACAACAGGCGGTCTTATCGCTAAAGAGCGATCTCTTCCAGACAACCTTTGGGTAGAGGAGACACTACACTAAGAAAAGTATACATACAGTAGGTGGTGCAAAACTGGAAAAAGTATTATGTGAGAACCAAAATATATGACATAAACAGAAAAAACAAATCTACAAAAAAAGAAAAAAACAAACACACACACAATTACATATACATACATATTATATGTTCATACCAAAATACATAAATATATAAATACATATATACAAATACAAACTAATTAAGCGAAATGATGATAGCAGATTACTGATTTTACACAGTCAAATTAAAGGAAAACAATAGTTACATGAACAGGAACTAAGGAAGTGATAAATAGTGCTTTTTAAGGAGAGATTTGAAAGAAGCAACAGATTCAGCACGCCTTATATCAAGAGGGAGAGAGTTCCACAGCCGGGTTGCTTGAAAAGTGAAAGAAGTATTATAAAATTTAGGTACCTTATGGACGATCGGCGCTTACGCTGTTAACAAAGACGCTGATAATAATGCGTTGCAACGCGACGTAAGCGCCGACCGTCCATAAGGTACCTTTAGCCGTAAATAGCCACATATGAAATCATAAAAAATGTGCTTTTATTTAGAAAAAGGCACTTTGCCATTCTGCCGGTTGTCGATAAGGCGCGAATGTCATAAATATTAGTTTAGAAATGAACCTTATCAACAACCGACAGAATGGTACCTTTATTTAGTACTAAATACAAACACAAATAATAAAATCATTTGGAAAAACCGAACAAATATTAGGTGAATTAATACAATATCTGTATCAAAGGATTATAAAAATGAGGAATTCTAAGATTTCTAAGTTATAACCTTTTAACGCCCGAATAATGACGCGCGGGTGTAGTAGTGTGCGTGCGCGCACGCACACAGATAGCGAGCAGTGCGGGGCCGCTAAATGCCTATTTCGTGTCCGCGGCAAACACTCTGCCCGCTCTTAAGAGATAAGAACAACAACGCTGCGCTTGAACCAGCGCGCTATCCACTTAGCAAGATAAGTCCGCAATGCAATACAAAGTGCTGAACGGTTTATGGTAGCATCTTACTGCACTAGAACCTGTGGCACATTATAACGCCAAATAGGATCAAGTGGATACCTACCTATCTACATTAAGACAAAAGGAGTAAAGGATGACTCACATTAGTCCGTTCCGTTCCGATCCGATACGGGACGATCTGTCAGTTCTCACTATGATGACACTATTGACACTAAGAAGAAACAAAATATCGGGTTGTCATGATAGTTTCATAAGTAAAAATGAAAGAATACGATATTTATAAGCGTAAATTAGTAATATTCCAATGTCCCACGTTGGGAGCCAATTTAAGAGAACGTATACGTATACGTATTTTTAATAGATACATCTACTAAAAACCCAAAAGAAAATGCTGTTTTCTTTAGTAACAATCATATGTGACTGACTCTGGCAGTTTGCTGCATTGCTAAAACTATTTAAACAGACAAACTATGATGAGATAACATACGTATTACCATTTCAATTCTGCTATAGGCACATGTGGACTGATAAATGGTTCATTGCACGCAAGAAACACATAGTTAACCTTACCAATCTTCAATCGTGTCCAGCAGTGAATGCGTCCATAATCATCCATTTATTGGCAACATCGATTGAGCCACATAAAAAACACAATCAGTGCGTTGGTGAGGAATGCCAATTTCAATTTATCGCGACACATTATATGGGCAATAGAGCGGACGGCGTCGTAACTCCCACATTTATGTCGTATTTTACGTCCTACGTGGTAATGGGTTCACGTACTTCTGAGTATATAAAGATACATCACCCTTTATATACAAGTCCCGGGTTTAATAGATACATATCGCCACAACAACTGTATGAATATCCTCTCATGTCTCAAGGAGATTTCATTTCGTTGTTTTATGCAGGACGCGGAGGATATTTGATATCTCGGAGTGTCGCTGGGGTGGTTCGGCAGATAGCGTGGGAGATAAGGGTACTTATTTAGCTAGATTCATTTCAAATGTTTGAGACGAATTTCTTGTTTACGTTTTACTTAAGATTAATGCTCACTATATTTTTGAATTATTACCTGTATAAATATTCAAGTGGTCATAAAAGCTTTATATTATTAAATGTGTATCTCACAAACGTTTGACAATCTTCGTTTTCCAGTAAATGTTTTAACGTGGTGCATGTAAGCATGGTTAAGCATGAAGCATTACATAGTATGTCACACTCACAAACATCTATGGTGGTAACTATCATCATCATCATATTATAATATCATCTTTTAGCATATAAGGAGAATGTTAGAATGTTGGATCAGTTGGTACGTACTGACGAAAATAATAGTTAACTAAACTTGTTTTTGATAGTACGAACCAATGCACAATGATTTAAGACTCCTTGAATACAAAAAGCGAAATGACTTTTAGGTAAGTTATATATATTTAGCATCGATATTCAAATTCAAATTCAAATAATTTTATTTCGGAACATGTCCATAAAGTGTTAGTATACATTCCCTTAATGCTATGTTAGTTAAACCTAATATCCTAAACAATAAATTAATTATTTACTATAATATATTAAGCCCCTGGAAGCCATGTGCACTGTGTCCCAGTGCTTCCAGAAGGCGCAAGCAGGCGACTCTAATACTGGGCGCAGAAGGCTATTGGGACTGTCACGCACGCGACGCATCAGGGAGGCAGTTCGTTTGCGTATTATAGCACTGAATCAGTCAGTGCAGTGATATGGGTAACAGTCTCAAATAATACTCAGATTTTCAAAGATTTTTTTAATTCAGCCTCTGTTGGACAAAGATATTTCATATCGTCCATTAAATATGAGCGTCAGTTTCGGCCTGATATCCATTGCTGATAATTCGAGAACAGAAAAGAGGCTTCCTCTGAAAGTGACATTGGACAGTAAATTAGTGTGTCGTTTTATTCTCTGCTTCGTTAGGCGGTGACCGCCCGTCCGTTCAGCAAACCTTAATAAATTACCGAAACACTATTCCGATCACTTACCTAGCCTATTTACTTAGACGAGCTCTGCATCTCGTTATTTATGTATTTTATAGAGCGAGTAGGTACTTAGAGTAATATTAAGTTTGGCGTGGCATGGCATGGCATATATCGAGTTTAAATGTCGACTGAGAAAGATGTTTGAAACGTGAACTGCATTTTAAGTAGTGTGAGAAAACAAAAAAACGGCCAAGTCTGAGTCGGACTCGCGCACTGAGGGTTCTGTGCAAACTTCTAGTTGCAACTGCATCTCGAATTTGACATCAGCCCCATGTATCGATAAATTGGATCACTCGATTTTACGGCTTATTTTATTGATGGTACTTCGGTGGTTATCGGGCATTTTCAATTGAAAATAAATTTAAATATATATTATAATAAATTATATCTCGATGTATCTGGACTACCCTTGTTTATAACTATTCCAAATTTCAAATCGGTAGTTTTAGTAGTTCTCGAGGAATTTATTTAACGATGTGGCAGACAAACAGACAGTACCATAAGGGTTCCCTTTTCACCATTTTGATACGGAACTCTAAAAATAACTAAAAAGAAAAACATATTACACTTACACGAAAAATACCGCTTTGCTACTCGAAGATTTCGTCACATTACCGCTCTTTTACGTGTAATTACCTTTTTTAAAAGTCGATACATGAGTAAAACGTTTTGTATATATAAGAGAAGGAAAGACAGAGGGGACGAATATTCACAGAAGCTCATTGTGGTAGGGAACACCGAAGGCAAAAGATCCCGTGATTGTTCACCAACAAGATGGACAGATCAAGTGAAAGACTCGTCTTCATCCAAGTTATATTTGGTCGTAACAATTGCAGAGGACAGAAAAGGATGGCGATACATCAATCGCTCCAGATGTTACTATGATCCTCAGACACGAGGGACCGACCGGAGAGAGAAGAGAAGATCACCAGCGCTTGCAGGGACGGCTTGGATAAGTTCTGCAAACAGTAAAATATTGACCAACAGGATCGACGAGGGGAGCCCTGTCCGGTAAGGGAACACCTATTAGGCCATAAATAATGCTAGCTCTGGTCGCGGTGGCAGTAACACCTGATGCACATTGCCCGAACCGAACTAGGTCAACTGTCGGAAATACTTGCTCTGCTTTCTTATTTATCGCCAGCACATTCACACAGGAAAAGTACTTACGCCAAAAGCCAAAAGATTACTAAACAAACCCAATTTAGCAGTGTTACTAAAATACATCTTGATTTTGCAACGATAAATATTTAGCTATGGCACATGTTGCACATTTTCGGCTGGGACTAATTAAATTGACTGCTCATAATCTAGATACATTTTAAGAATTTAAACTCTCATGAGTTCTATACTCTCCGAAACATGCTGGCTAAAATTCAAATCACTCATTTTGTTTTCAGTACACATGGCGCTACTTTACCGCCCTAGGGCCATAATTAGCAATTTACGCGCCTGCGTCGAATATTCAAAGGGCCATATGTACTGTAAAACGTCGTACGATACACGTGCGAAGAGGTAATTTCCTCTTTTTTCCCCTCGTATCATAATGTACTATTATTACGTTAGGTTTTTTACAATATGTAGGATATAAGTATTTTTATAAATGCGAGAGTAAGGGCCTTATTACACATGGACGATTTGAAAGCGATTTCTATGTATACAAAACTTGTACACAGCGAACTCGCGGCGTGTTCGCCTCCATACAAAACTCGCTCGCAAATTGCAAGTGTGATAAGGTATCACACTGATAACGCACTAACACTGTGTGTCTGTCTGTTTGTTACGTATTCACGCTAAAATCGCTGGACGTGTTCAGATAAATATTATTATAGAAATAGTTATACTTCTGGGAAAGGACATAAGATGGTTTTTGTTCGTCTTTTACGCAGACAAAGTCGCGGGCAAAATCTAATAAATACCTTAATAAATCATTAATAACTACCTACTTTTGTAATTTGTATTGAAAAAATAAGTCCCGCCGAGTTTCTTGCCGGTAATAATCTTCTCGGGCTGTGGTGTAGGGATAGAACCGGTAGTAGCTTTTTTTTTGACGTTCATAAGTGCATTGTAATGTGCCTAAATTGAAAAATAAAGATATTTATCATTTAATAATAAGAATGTACAATTACGCCAATATCTATAATTACGAGTAAAAGTATTGTTATAGACAAGCTTTGTTCCAAATATCCATGTCACTTAATTACGTTGAAAAACAACCGTTAGCACGTTCCAGTTTCGAAAATTTGTTAAACTAATTAAAAGTTCTAAGGTCATCCCCCCTTCAAAGGAACAAAGAATGTAATAACAGCTATTGTCAAGGCCTTCCTCATTCAGTGTGTATGTATGTATAATATGTGTGTATGGTCATTTACACAAAACGTCGCGTGACCGCGCAACAGGGCGTTGCTGGCATATAATACAGCAGTTTCACTTCACTGTTCACTGACCATTTGTGATCCCTATTGCAAGGGCATAAGGCCCATCGATGGTAGGTGAAGCGTGTTGGTGTTCGTACACGCCACCGCCACCATTTGGCTTGTTTTCATGACAGCTCGTGGTTACTCTTTTGTGAAAACTGGAGCAATGGAATTTACAAATTTATTTACAATGCACGTGCTCAAAAACTTTACTTACTTACTTTCTGGCGGTAGTGCGAAAATGGATTTTCATAGTAGATACTTTTTTGCACAATCCTCCGGCACGTGCCCGTGCAGGCCCTCCGCCTCACCGCACCGCACGCTGCGCTAAGCCGCCGCTCACCCCGGTGTACTGTGGACGATTTTCAACTAGGGTGTGCAAACCGTTTTTATAACCGGTATAATAACCGGTTATTAACCAAAAATTCATACAATTAAAAACCGGTTTGCACAGCCTATTTCCAACTCATGACGAGATTACTTCTTTCTGTCGAGATATCTTATACACTCGTCTGAAATCACCTACTTTCCGCACTTGTTGATAAAGTGTGAACTGTGAGCTCAAATTTTACAACTACATGCTCTGTCAATTTAATACTACATGTATGTTTTTCTAATTAGCATAAAAAAGATACAAACTAAGTATTAACAATTTATTCCACATTGACACTAGTTGCTCGATATCGAGGTGACGTCACAATAACTTTTTGAATTTCCTTTTTTTTTAACGGTAGAGTGGAAATGTGTAGCTACATATTCTATTTAAAAATATGTACAGACCCCATTGAAGCTACTGCTCAAATTTGTCAAAAAGTTAGATATTTATGAGCACCTCGGTAGTTCCGATATATCTGATGGTGACTGTGTACTTACTTACACATTTTTAAAGCCAAGATATATACGAATTAGATGCATCGATGACTATGGGTATCACGGTTGCCAATTTATAATGTTTATGGGGTTTTTGGAAGTTGCTTACCGAATACGTCCAGCATTAAATAATTATTAAAACGAAAATAATTTTATCACAACTATTTTAGCAACCAGCATGTTTTCATTGCATAATAAACTAAAATCTAATAAAGAATATACTGAGACTCTTTTTGACTGGGGTAGGTCAATTCAATATGCGTATTTGCAAGTACGTTAACGCGAGACCAATCAAAAAGTCATTAGTGTAAAACATTCCCCTAATGATTTCATGTCTAGTGCCAAGTTTTTCTTGAAAACACCCAGAACCTAAGCACTATTTAATGGTTTCATTTCATTTTCATTTCATTTATTTATTTGCTAGAAATGTGGTACATAGATAAGGTGGTCACAAACATAAAGAACATCACATCTCGCCATGGACATAGGCATGCAAATTACTTACAATCTAGCTATGTTATAATTAAATTATTTACAAAATATTTACAATTAAAATTATTTACAATTACAATCAATACAATTAAAATACTATGAAATGTCAACTAAATCAAACAATAAATTACTATTTAAAAATTAATTATTTCCAATTAAATTAATTATTTAAAAAATCACTTAAATTGTAAAAACTTTTTTCAATAAGCCAATGTCGAAGTTTACGTAATAACAGGTTGTCAGGTAGCTCTCTTAATTCCAATTTCTTCATAGTTCTCAGCATTCGTGTTACTCGGGTATTTAAAGGAAGATGAATTTATTTAGCAAAATAATGTTTTTGAGATAAACAAACTAATAAAAGTGAAGCTGTGTAAAATCGCAAACATTGCTAAAAATAACTTTTTTATTGCAGCCAAAGGCCCTTGGTTTGTAATTTTTAAATTAAATAATGTCACTTCATAATTCTTACTTACGAGTATAGTACGGTCAGCTGCAGAGTTACATGACCCCCCCGGCATAGAAAGTTTGTATGCAGGGGGGGGGGCACTTACCTCTGCAGCTAACCTGTACATGTGAGAACCGTAGCGGATATCCCATTTGCTATCGTACCGCTAATCTACTAATAATGTTACATTATTTATTTTAATTCATAAACATTTTCATAGTCACCGTCATAGTGTGAATATTTAAGTGCGAATAGCGCACGGCACATATTGCTTGAAAACCGGAATGCACGATATGCTCGTAGTAAACAATCGTAGCTGCTACGAGGGTCTACGAAATACGTGTACTGTAGCTGTGCTACGGCTACGGCGAATATGGAGATTGGCGCAACAATTTGTAAAGCTGCCTAAGTAAGGGATGACTCACACTAGAACGAGACGGGACGGGGCGGGACGGGACGGTCTGCCAGTTTCTATAGAAAACGTCACGTGACATCAGAGGGATTGATACTTTGAGAGCGTGATTCTTTCTATCGAAATTGACAGATCGTCCCGTCCCGTCCCGTCATATCCCGTCCCGTCCTGTCCAGTTGCATCCCGTCCGACACCGTCCTATCCAGTCCCGTCCCGTCCTAGTTTGAGTCATCCTTAAAACGATATATTTTGTGGGGATTAAAGTTTTTTAGGCCCTTTTTTGGACCAGAGACGATTTCCACTTGAACAAGATAACTTTAAATTTAATTCCAAGAGTACTAGCCAGGGAAGCGGCATTAGTATACGCTTAGCTGTCCCAGAGATATAACAAAGTTGCGGGAAACAGATTTTATGCGATATCTTGGTGGAAAATTGTAAATTCAATCTCAGGAGATAAGTGCTTAGTAGTTATTTGAAAAGAATATCATTTATTTTCAAAATATATACAGTAAATGTATATCTACCTATCTATCTACTACCTGCCTCTACCTACTTTAAATCTAAAATAGGCCCTTGAGGCATTGTACATATCTAGGATGCTGGCGGCATTTCCTCGTTGTATCACAATGTTGATAAGTTGTGCGAGGAAGCCACCAGCTCTTCGCCCACCGGTTACATCAACCAGACGATTCGCGATTTCTACAAAAAACTTCGACCCCTAATGGTACAAAATGGTACGCTCTGCCCCAGACTCTTATTAGAAAACAATGTAGAAATAATTTAAAAACAATAAATTCATAATCATGTCACGTGTACTAAAAAGAGTCTGATATGTTGTGTATTTAAGTATTTAATGTATAAACAATGTAAACTCACTGCTTGCACATAAAAAACTGTTTCCGTAACTGTTCTTTCGTCTACTCGTAAATCTTAAGTGTCTACTAAAAGTGTAAAAAAACAATTGCCCAGAGTGCTGTAACGGACCCCGCAAAGAACACGAGTGATCTCCCCGGTTTACGACCTTCTGCTGGGTCAGGAGCTTACTTTTTATTTCAACAACTTTAATTACATGAGAACTACTTTTGTGAAAAATGTTGTATAAGAGTACAATATAACCGTTTTATAATTCCAAATCGATTTACGTAACGGGTTTTTTAAAGAATTCCTTATCGATGACATTGAAACACAATAAATTGTGAAAATAAAAAAAATTAATACCAGAATTTTCCAATAAGTAACGACTAGTCTGTAAACAGCATACTAATGCGTATTTTATCAAATACTTTCGTAAATAAAGTGCATATCAAAGTTAAATTTGATCCTACACATGAGATAAAAAAAAACTGATATAGGTAATGCGACTACTAGTAGTGTCCCGAAGTTTTGGTTTCGGCACTTAAAAAAAGTTACGGTCGAATGTTTGGCTGTAGTATAGATAAAGTTGTTTATTAGCTAATTTACCTCAAGGAACCAGACTCTAGATTCTTCGTTGAAAACCCATTATGATAATGCAAAGTAGTAAAATATTCGTATGCCACCACCAATATGTATAATAACGTCAGCTGTTTTATTATCACTTGCGAAATGTAGCAGTAAATTCTCATTACAAATACTAATATCCATTGTACGGATGAAGCTATAATAGACCTTAAACAGTTGTGATAAGAACCAACCCTCGGCTTATAAATTGGTGAGATTTGGCTTGGTATTTCAGATTTGCTGTGTTATATTATAAGTCATTGCCGCCAGTAGAAACATATGAATAATGGCATATAGAACTTTAATGTCCTTGGGAGCCGCCAAATGCATTGATTTTATACTTTGCCTAAAGGCGTTACAGTTGACTTTTGCTTTAGCTTTCATTGTATCATTCGTGCTAAGTGCAAAATTCCTTATAAATTCTGGAAGCCATAAAAAATACTTATCATTCTGTTGCCTTATTCCGACAGCCAAAGGTTGGCAGTGAACTTTTATTGGTCATAAAATGTGACTTCTGCTCTTATAAACGATTCTCTCACTTTAACACTAGCGTGAATTCAATTGAAATTTGGGATAACTCGGACACATACTTTCTCTGTTTTGTATTGTATTTCCACTACCTAAAATCACATAAAAAATAAGTGCTTCAAAAACAAAGTTTTGTAAGGACATCTACAAAGCTTGTGCACACGTATACACTGTATTTTTTTAAAATCAACAAACAAAAATCAAGATGCTCCAAACTTGGAAAGCTAATACAAAAGTCTAAATAAACAAATATAATTTTAAAATTGACTACAACGGGACTTAATTGCGTAAAACATTGAAAACTAACCTCCGACGTTGAAAATAATATAATTTGAATTTCAAATTATATTATTTTGAAAACTTTATTTTTTATCACCAACATAGAGGTTATACGTATACAAAGCTATTTAGTTAAATCATATTTACTCCGACTTCATTCAATAAAATGTATTCACAGAAGAATGCAATCTCATTTGTGTTCAGCCTTTTGTTTGGTCTAATTCACTTTTATTATGCTAGTTTGTGTTTTGTTTTAATAAAACTCTTTTGTTTTTCAGTTATCCAAAGTGCGGGAAAATAGACTAAAGTGCCACGCCGACATGACATTAAGTGTCATTTAAGAATGACATTGAGTGTCATCCGAGAATGCGTGTAAATTAAGTGACGTGGAGTGTAGTGAGTATGGTTGACACGAGGTGACAAGCTGCAAGATGGTCGTGCGAGAGAGACGGCGGATGCTCTCTATCCTCTTCAGCACGCTGCTGCTGGGCCGGGTTATTGCAGGTGAGATGTATTTTTAATCGTGTTTTTATATTTATTATTTACCGGTTGGTCTCGGTACGCTGTTCAGCAATTAATTATTGAGGAGCGAGGTAGAATTTGTAGAAAGGAACAGCCTATATAAATCATGCTTTATTTAACAATGTTGTTCATAAAAATTGTACAACCACATCAGTGGAATTTCGATATAAGAATACATGATTATATTCATACTTTCAACAAACGTGAAAAATAAAAATGGACTGTAAGTTCTATAAACCAAGGTGCCACTTGGCGTTCGCCACTCAACAAGATACCTACGAAGTTTTAAATATAAACATAGAACATTGCAGTTACCGTTAGTTTAATTAAAAAAGTCCAAGCACGCAATGGTGTTCGCAACATGTTGGTTTTTTCCTTTACGATTTGCATAGTTATCCGTGAAACAGGGAAACTAAAAAACGGTTAATTTGTCGGGAGCAGCACGCCACAGTGCGAACTGTTTCGTGGCAGTTTGCTGTCGTGTTGTCACGACGTGTCTTAATTAAAGTGACATATGTGATGTGACACAATGACACCAACAACTAGGACAAACGTTGGTAATTTCTGGTAATATTTTGGTTTAGAAATTAACACTATAGATTTTTTAAAGTGTTCTTTTTATTTTTAGTCCTAGTTTGAATTAATCATTATATTTTAGCAAATTGGTAACTTATACGAAACGTCGAAATAATTATATACCTACAACATTTTTCTTGAATTTCAAATCGCACCCTGGGAAATTAAGTTCTGTAACAAAACTCTTCCTTGGAGTGGTACTTCTTAGATTGATTCGTAATGGATATGACATAGTCATGGGTGTCATGGCACAATTGTTAATTGGTGTATTCCATTTGGCATTTCGTTCGCTCTTACAAAATGATTTGTGAGTTGATTCAAGGTCGCATCATAGCAATAACAAAACTTGACTAAGTTTTAAAGTTAGAATCGCCCTCCCACTCTACGTGTGGAACAAATAACAGAATTGGTTTACGGCGTTATGATTAAAATCTGATGTCTGAAGTAACTCCATCAAGAGTTGGTTAAAGTTGGTAAATGTCTCAATTTAACGGCCTAATCTCTCTATTTGTGGGGCAGTCATTAAAGTTTGTTTGGGTTTGAACCTGGCAGGCACGGAAGGCCTACTGTAATACGAAATAATACAAATGTACTTATTTAAATTTGAAAATTAAAAGCGTATGAAATACTTACATACAAACGTATGAAATACTTACATACAATTGACGTAGTAAAAGAAATAGACACGCGATACGATGCAGAACAAAAACGGTAAAAAAATGTGGGTCAGAATGACATTAGCGAACTTGCATGGATGATTATACAAACCATTAATGTTTCGTACGAAGAAGAGCTTACTAACATAAACATTAAATTCATACACAGAACTACGACTATTAAAAGTTTATAGCCTTATGGCACCTAACGAAACGTCACGTTCCTATATATAAAAAAGAGTCGCAACTGCAGCACTTTTATAGCGTAATTTTTTTTTTACTGAATCTGTGTTACATCCTCATAAATTTATTTAATATGTTTCATGTGAAACCATACATAAATAATGGAGGGACACATTAAACAATCAAATTGTTTATTGCAATGAACAATATTTGTACTATATATCATTCAAAAACATCTAACCATACAAACGTCTTGATATCACAAGGGCGTTCTAAAGATTTTTGTAAGCACTGTACCTATTGTACATATATTCATATTCCGATAAAGTCGTAAAAGTACTACAAATAAAGCTGACACGATAAACCTTTCTAAATTTCACACATTTAAAAAATAGTCGTCCATAAAAATGTCATAGGCAATCATTGTTTGCAGTGCAAAGTTAAAACGAACTGAGAAAAGAGAAATACAGTGCTGTCCGATGCGAGTGTTAACAAATTATTCAATTTGAATACTCCACCCGCAACCAGCACTCGAGTTACCCGTGTACCGTGCAATGTAGCCGTGTACCCGCCCGAATCAGACTGAAATCGGAACGTTACCTAGTGATACACGGTTGTATTCACCGTATTATATTTAATTTAAAACCTGCGGTACGCGAAATGTAATCAGCATTTAGGCAAGGAAGGTCAAAAACTTATTACGTACAATACTCATTAGGTCAGATCTCCAGTATGTCTGACTGTGAATACAACAGTTACGGAATAGGGCTGATTAAGCCCGTCATTTTCAATCTAAGTCGATTTCCTAGCCCCTAGTCCATTATAACAGTATATACAGTGTCGTGACTTTCAGTTTTTGGCTATTGTCCCCAGAGACATAGAGGTGCTAGTGAAAGTTATAACAGTATATTTGGGACTAATCTACTTATTTCTGGATACTACTCGTACTCATGTTTCAAAGTCATAGTTTTGAAACTTGTACGAAAGTTTATTTTAGTATTCACTCTTATGTTCGGGCAAAATATGCCTGGTTTAAGGATGACTCACACTAGAACGGGATGGGACGGGACGATCTGTCAATTTCTATAGAAAGATTCACGTGACGTTTTCTATAGAAGCTGGCAGATCTTCCCGTCCCGCCCCGTCCCGAACGACTGCCGTCCGACCTTCCAACTCAGAGAGTAAACTAGCGCTTATTGGGATTAGACCGGTTTCCTTACATTTATTTCCTCTACCGAAAAACGATTGGTAAAATGGTATTTCGAACGTAAGTTCCGTAAAACTCAGTCGCACGCTCTTACCAAGACATTCAACGTTCTAATTTTTAAATATTTGACATCAAGTACTAAAAAAAAGACAGAACTTTACATGCTTGCTCATTTCAACGATTTTTTAAAGTTTAATTATACCTTGACAACATTTTGTAAGAAGAAAATAGTACTCAACAACGTCTTCAAAATTCCTGTCTTTCATATCGTGCGTACTTATAACGATAGGACGAATAAGATGGTACTCGAAAGCAATAAATTACAATATAACGGGAGTCAAGAAGCAAGGCTCGACTCGACTGAGTTTGATTTTACTCAATAGGAAAGAAATAATTGATCACCGTATTTTGAAGCATGTACCTATTATAATTTCCAATTATCAATCATAGGTTTAATTAATCTCACATAAACTTACCAACTCATATTTAATTAATTCGGATAAAAGCTAGCTGGTAATATAACACTAAACTTTCGCGTTATTTTAAACAAAACACGGGTTATTCGCGAATTTAGTTAATTTATCTTAATATACCGTGGTTTCGACACAGTTTGACTGACGGCTTGACTGATGAATCAGCGAAATGTTAACGGCGATCTTTCTAGAAATGTTCGTAAACCCGGTGGAAAGTTACTTTTAAAAACCGTATGGGTACCTAGATAGAAAAGTCAGGTCAATCCTTTAACTAAATATTATCGGTACGACACACAACAGTAACAACATTCGCGCATCGATCCGAAGACAGATCTCGCGGTTTGAACTAGAACTTCTAATTCACTCATCTCGAAGTACGTGATAAATTGAAAAAATCTTCACGATTGAAATTTTGGGATGTTATTTGATTTCAATCGTCTCTCTCATTATCCGGGGATAATAGCGACGTTCAATGAGAGTATTTTAAGTTTGTGCAACTCAATCCAATGATTCGATCTAGAAGTTAGCACGAGGTTAGCTATTGCAGATTTATGTATTATTATAATCACGAAAGCATGAATATTCAAAATCGCAATTAACATAATACCGAATATAATATCTGCTTGGGTATTATGTTATTTGGAATGTTAAAAATCGGTTATTCTATTCGGAATAACCGATCGGCTATTCGGAATTAAGTATTTGGGTTTTGCTTTCATAAGTCGGAACTCTGATGATCTGAATTTGATTTTCGGTTTTGAAAATAAAAAAACCGCTAGAATTCCGATTTATAAACTTATATATATAGGTAATTCTCCAATTCGGTTATAAAATTCGGGATTTTAAAAGACAGCAAATGGTGTTTCGGAATGCGAGTGATGGCATTCAAAAGTAATAAATTACAATAAAACAAGACATAAACATTTAAAAACAGTTAAAAACTCACGTATAATTATTTATTACAATATGTGTGATACTGATATGTTTCGACTGCATCGGACAGTCATGTCGGACAGACAGAGTGGTGTTGTTACCTCACGAAAGTGTAAATTGTATGAAAACAAGAGTGGAGTATTAGCAAGGCTCGACCGAGCTTGATTTCGCTTAGTGAGAAAGAAATAATTCATAGCCAATCCGTATTAAATCCAAATTTATAGTATATTATTTAGCCTATTATATGAACCTAACAGCAATAGTTTAACATTTTTATTTTATTTATCTTTCTAATATTTGTAACAAACACGTAGGTACTAATTTATTTAAGCTGTACAAACGCGTTTTGTAGGATTAATATTCTCGTTTCCACATCAAAATCCAATAGATAAATGTGCAGTACTTGAAAACGTTGCACGTTGAGCGGTTCATTTGTCACGTTGGACAGAAGGCTTTGCGGACGCTTTGCAACTCGGGTTTTCACCGTTTGCAGAACATTTTCGCGTATATTTCAATAGTTGGGGTTTTTATCTTGTGAACGCTGTGACGAGAGTGTTTAACAATTAAGGTTTTAATCATTTTTGGGTTTAACTGGTGTTCTGAAATATGTTTTTACGTCACTAGCTCGGAAAGCGCTCTTTTATCCATTAAAACTAGCGGGGAAAAACGCGTTTTATCCACTAGCTGGGAAAGAAAAAATATTTGAGTAATAAATATCGGATAGCTATGATTTGGATGAGAGGTGAAAAATAAGTAAGAAAGTACTTAAAAGAGACATATCTTCGAACCGTTTTAATATATATATATAAAAATCAAGCAATTCGAATGTTCCAAAAATGCAATTGGTTTAACTACTTATCTATGTACCTAATTGTGATTTTTTTAATTTTAGGATTTTTTGTTTTTATTTGTATGTTTTCCGTTGTGTTCAATAAATAAATTTTAGGTATTTTTACTACCTAAGATATTTTTTGACAATATTTCCTCTCATTTCAAAAGTGTCTTGTCTTGGTTAGGTACGCGATAGCAAGTGGGTTGGATTTTCAAGTTAGCCGTGGCAAGATGACTTTTTCTAGGAAATGAATCAACACCGAGCCACCGAACCATCATCAACGAGCAAACGAGCAGTTTACACTATCTGGATAGCGAGTTTGGGCGGTTAAAAGAAACGTGAAGGGCCAGTCAACAAACGCCTATTAATTTTCCGCTGTAGGTGGCAAAGCCACCGTATTCGGTAATTTTATTTTTTTAGTAAACAATATCGACATAAAACATTTACTTATTGCAATACAGTTTTCGTTCCTTTATACAAGCTTTAACTTAACTTGCAACGTCTGTTAGTTCGTTCGTTTGTTTGTTTGGGTCAAATTTTGCAAGCTGAATAAGACCAATTTCCCATTATCCGATTAAACTAAAAGTTCATATGCTAATAAGTTAAGAAATGAAATATGTATATGAAAGTTAGGTGACAACATAATGTTATGGAACTATCGAGCTGGTCTGATAATGGACACCGAAGGTAGGTTCTCTGATGAAACAATGTAACCCCATTATATTTTGGGTTTCTTTGAATTCTCGCGATAAGTATAAGTTGACCGTAAAATGAAAAGTACAATCACTACGAGTACATATTATAAAACAAAGTTGCTTCCCGCTGTCTGTATCCAATAAAGAATGTATGCTTACTTTAAAACTACGCAACGGATTTTGATGCGGTTTTTTTTAATAGATAGTGATTCAAGAAGAAGGTTTATATGTATAATACTAACCCGTGCAAAGCCGGCGCGGGTCGCTTGTCAGCTACAAAAGCTTGTATAAACAATGACATTTTTGTCACATACATTGTGTATCTACATTGAAGTCCAGCAAGCAAATAATGTTACCAAAATCCACCGTTATCATTTGGCCGGCGTTGAAATGAATTCATACATTAGTAACGAGCAGCACTAGCGCTTAATCATATCAGATCGTAATTATTTACAGTGACCCGAGTTATAAATCACCGACTACGAATACGAGTACGAATATCGCAGTGCCTAAATATATCTTTAGTTAGTTTAGTAGTAGAACATAGACGTACTTGAGCATTTACCAAAAAATATCCCGAAAACATTTGAAATTGAGATGAGTATTTCTTCTTATTTGGTTCAAGGTTGACTAGTTGAGAATCCCCACGTTAGTAAATCCATCTTTTGTGCAATTAACATGTAAAAGCGGGCGCAGCGGCTGTAAGCGATGAAAATTTTAAAATGTAATAAATATAAGAGCCTGGGCAGAGGGTACCATTTTGTACCATTTGCGGTTGAAACTCTAGGTCCATGAGGTCCCAGCGCACGCAAGATTTTTGTAGAAATCGCAAAACGTTGGTTGATGTAACTGGTAACAGTGGTAACCGAAGAGCTGGTGGCTTCCTCGCATAACGTATCAGCATTGCGATACAATGAGGAAATGCCGCCAGCATCCTTGGTATAATGCCTCAAGGACGTACAAGGACTTAAGGTAGGTAGAGGAAGGTAAATAACACTTAGTTACACACCTACTGTATATATTTTGTTAGTTATATTTGGTAATTAAGATTATATAAATTAATAAAAGAATATGCCTTAAGGGTGGTCCCATTAGATTTTGTTTCTGATGTGATGGATAGGATCCAGGGGAAACAGAGGAAATTCCTTAGTAACTTTTACATTTACTTTCGAAAACCACCTAATATAACGAGTGTTCAGGGCTTTAAAAGGCTCAAAGGTCAACAACGCATGAGTGGCTCTTCCGATGTTGCTTATGTCCATGGGCGGCGATGACCGTTTCCCATCAGGCGGCTCGTCTGCTCGTTTGTTACCTTCCCCATAAAAAAAAATATATATAATATAAAAAATAATTATCCAGCCTATATAAGTCCCATTACATTCTATGAGAGGAATTGGGCTGCACAATCTTCTATTTAAATCGGTTGAATCTGTTTTTTAATCAATTTCACGTTTGTCGGTCGGCGTGGCCTTAAACGACCGTCTAGTTGGCTATTGTATTTTTCCACAAAGTGTAAATAACCATTTTATTTATAAATCAGTGTATAGTTATTAATGCATGACATTGGCGGCACACGCGAGGGGGTCGTAATGTGTGCGGTGACCATTAGGGCGGGGATCAGTAAGCACTTACCATTGATGAACGAAAAGAGAAGACTGAACTAGAACTCCTTTCTTAAGACATTTTCGTAATTCAATAGATGACGGGAATTGAGAGGTTAAGGTACTATCAGGCATAGTCCGTACCATATCCATCCTCCTCCAACCCTCCACCCAATCAATTCATACTCAAATGGCGCAAATTCATTTTGTATGAATGCCTCCCTAGTTTTTTAGCATCAAACCAAATGCAAGTAAACTTACATAATTTTCACTCATTAAAAATTTACTAAAACGTCGGAGGTTAGTTTTCAAAGTTTTACACAAATGCAATCTATTTGCTTCGATTTTTTATGAGTCAGTGATCCGACTGAGGTATGTAGGTATCTAGGTTTCACCCTCAAGCCAATACATTATTTGTATTACGTGTAAGTTTTCGATACTCGACGACTAGTGCCTATTTCCCACGCACAACAGGCTACCCGACAAAAATCTAATTAGTCCGTCTGTTAGATTATTAAAAAATATACGACAGGTATTTTTTCTTTTGTTCGTCAAATGAAAAATTACGGAAATACAGTGCATTAAAGTTTCGCGTGACGTCACAGTTAGTTACATTTCTTACCTAATGCTGACGTCACCAGACCCCACCACGGAACTTAAGGGAGACGTCCTTCATCTTCGCCAATTTTAGTTCTCTCGAAAAAGGAAAAAAATACGTGTCTTATAATTTTGAATAATCTTACTGCCGGACTAATTAGAATAAAAGTTTTTCAACCTAGTCGTCATCCCTATATAAGCGCAATATTGCTGGGAGGCAAACTCTACAAGATACATTATCAAGAAATTTACAAAATTTGGCTGAATTAGATATATGAACTACATCAAATGTAGTTCATACAATATAAGTCGTAGGCAGCCATTACACAAGCTGCCGGATTAAACGTTTAACTTGCACAATCTCTGTCGGTGTAATCCTCCGAAATGAGTTGAAAGGTGGGCCTCCAAACTTTGTTCACAAAAATGTTCCTAGTTTCGCGTTACTAAGTAACACTGGAGAGGAGGTGAGAGGATGGGGATTTTATGGGCAGTGTCTCACTGCCGACGATAAACGAGTTTTTAGAAATTTCTACATCATTTTAAACCTGATGGTCTGACATTAATTCCATGGCAGAAGAGTCGGTGCCTCTTGTGGAGTGCAACGTGCATCAGCACCTTCCCAATTGAGTATCACCATTAGGTCTGGTGGGTCAGCTGCGAAGTTTGCCAGCCAAATTAAAGCATGTCAAGTACCTACTCTGCCTTGGAGCTAATGTACAACTTTGTGCCCGTTGCAGTGGAGACAGCGGGACCTCGAGCTTTGGAAGCCCATAAATTAGTACGGGATTTGGGTTGCCGACTAAAGGATAGGGGAGGCGATCCTCGTTCCGGATCTTACCTGGTGTAACAAATCTCATTAGCCATTCAGCGCGGTAACGCTGTCAATGTGATGGGTAACAGTTGTAACTAGTTTTGATTAATAATGACAAGGCATGTTGCGTATTTACTCATTGTTTTTTCTTTTTTTAGCCATGCCCGACGAAGCCTACATTTCGTGTGTGATGCTTATTGAGTTATCCTCATATTTTATGTGCATTACAAATAATAGATGCTTTAATTATAACAAAAACACAAATGTACCATATAAGAAAACAACTAAAATAAAACATGAAGCATATAAATATATTCTACTTTATTGGTGTGGCGGTGCCTTCTCCATTATTATATTGTATTTATTTATTAATTTATAAACTCTTATATTTGTCGCCGCCAGTGGGACAGTTGCCTTATGGTATATAAGAATGGTCTAAACTGATCCAACTCATCACAATTATCAGCCAAAAGACATCCAATGCTCAACATAGGGCCCCCCAGAGAATGACACATCAATCAGTCGTACGCTGCCCGCATCCAATGGATTCCTGTGACCTCTTTCAGGTCACCGGTCCAACGTGTGGAGGGTCGCCACTCAAGAATTCTAAAAGTCGGTCACGGACATGATGTAAATTAGCGAAGAATCCAAAGCTCTCAAGTTAGTGAGCCTTACTGTTATTACTAGGTGCGTACACCTGGCAGCTATTAGCCTAGCTAGATCTAATTGAATAGCTAATAACAACGACAGAACACTAACTTACGCTCTTGTCGGTGGAGTAGTTAGTTAGTTTAGCTGGGCCTTTTTCCACAACTCGACATCCATTATGCCTTTTTTGCGTGCTAACGAGGTAGCCCTATTCCAACCATCCTAGCTCCTTCACGAAACCAAGCATCGGTTTTAGGTTGCTAAATGCCTCCTTTAGTGTGTTTGGAGGTCTATCTGTTTTACCCATGTTATATAGGTTGGTTACTATTTTCCGGAGTTTGTTGTCTGGGTGTCCTGAGTAGGGTTTTCGTGAACTTGTAGTTTAACTCTGGCAAGACTTCTTTGGTTTGTCTACATGTTACCAGGTTATATTTGTTGTGTAGGTGTCTGTGATATTGGTTTAGTTGGTATTGTATGTGCGATAAAGGTAGGGGTATGATAGGTTCCGGTCCGTATGTCGGTATCTCTGACCCTCTCCTTGCCAGTTCATGCGTTCAGTGGTGATAGTACTCCTCCCTGAGGGCACCCTCTGATGACTAGTGCCAGGTGGTCTTTATTTTCAGAAATTATTACTACTCTCTGTTTAAACATGTTCATTATACATTGTGTTATGAGTTGATTTGTTCCATTTCTTTAAAATAAGAATACTGCTAAAGTCGGTTTTGTCAATATTTATTATTCAAACTATAACAACACCGCCGACCACAAGTAAAAATGGGACAAGAGAAAGTCAGTGGAAATTTATATAATAATTCAACAAATTAAAATTGAGCCGAAGAAATACTAAAATAGCTTTCATAGTTTTGATTGTAATTTCATCTCTCTTATACATTTCACAATAATACCCAGCAGCGTCTTAAAGTTTTAGATTGTTTCCTCGCAATTTCCGCCCCAGTACCGAAACGGGAGAAATAAGCAATTCTTACGCCGGCCAACTTAAATTGTCGTTAAATTTACATTGTTTTTGTTGAAAGCTTTACAGTTATCTGGATTTAGAGCAATGGAAAATGTTATTTTGTACTTGGTTGAGCGTTCTCTCTCATTGATCAATATTACTTTTATCTGCCGAAGTAAATTGTTTTTATACATTGAGTTAACAACATTGCCCATTTATTTATCTGGCTAAGAAAATGAATATGTAATGTTATATGTGTCGTAGTCGTCTTTTCCTAGGTAGGTAACTTCTAAGTTATGTGTTTCGCTGCAAAAAATCAACGCTACTTAAATACGTGAACATTTTTTAAAAGAGGAATGAAATAGTGATTATTATGGTTTCATAAAGTTACTTTTCAAACATACACATACGCTTTTCTTTTAAAATCTTGGTCTCTCTCAGTATTTTCCCAAAACATCTTAACCAAATGATGTTAGCTAACGACCAACCTCCAATATAATTGATAAAAGGTGGATCCAATTATTCCTGGCGCGTTGGTGGATATCGACTCCCGGGCCTACAGGACACTTTGCATAATACGCTCCCAATCTCACCCGGTGATCTCCAGGCTGTGTTCATGTGAAAAAGCGAGTATTTGACTCTGAGAACCAGTAGCATGGAATAAGCAATATTTAAACACATACTGAGAGCATTTAATAAGGTGTATCGCAATAGTAGACTGTTAACCAAGGGCTGGATGGCACACATTTCCGACGAGGTAGTTTGGCGCTCGACGGAAGTGAGACCCGACTTAAATACTCTATTTTTCATTTTGAATGCGAGGCAAGTAAAAAACAAACACAAATTTAAAACTACTTCTTAAACTTCTTGTAGAAAATCTTGAAGGAAGCGTTACATATCTGTAGAATATATAACACAACAGCGGCATAATATATTTTTCAGTCCTCCGGCCGGTAAGCGCCACTTTACGCAAAACTAAATTGCCGCCTGCCGGCTCCGTCGGACAGAAAAATAGTATACAAACCTCGGCCGTTAAATGGGAAAGCCTCGGATCACATGTTAGTCGACCTCGGCTTCGCCTCGGCCGACAATTACATGGGATCCGAGGCATTTCCCACTAAAACGGCCTTGGTATGTAATGTACTATAGTTTTATTAAAAACAAATATTTTTAATTTATAACTTTGTTTCACTGTTTACTATCATTTCTTCTTCTTATATATCATTTATTCAGGTTAGCTTTGTATTGTAAGTAGGTACTTGAAAAGTGGTGAGAATTAATTCAACAAAATTCTGCAGCAATTGCCTTGAGCGGATGATAAACTCATAATTGTTTTTCTTGGAGTCCATATAGTTTTTCGAGTTTATTATGTAATATAATACTGAAATAAATACATTAACTTCACTTGATATTGATATATCAGTATTTGCAATAGAAAACTGTAAAACCCTTAAACCTAACCTCAAAACATCACAAAACAAACATCATATATCACCAAAAAATGTTACAACTGCTATTGTAGAGTCAAACCGCGTTATCTCTGCCGAGTAAATGAACTGTCATACTTTAAAGTGTTATTTTAAACGTCATACGTCTATGAAATTATGACGTTTTCTTGACACTTTCATAGTCTGTGCTATCAAAATCATAGATGGATTTTACCTCATTTTTTTTTTATCTGCTATTTTCCGGGAATTAAGAGAATTGTTGAATATACCTATGTACATAGCAGATATTACTTTCGAAAATGTAAACTAAAATTTGTAAACAAACATAAGCAAATTTTTTGTTAAAGTTACATGCTACGGATAAAACATTACTCAATTTTCCAATTTTTAAATAAAAATTCAGTTCGGTATTAGAATACAGTGTTGCTAGCCTACGATGTTTTAAATTTGCTGCGCTTTTTTACTGATAGAGTTGGGTTAGGGTTATTATTATTTATACTTTGTATTTTGCATAGATAAGTAAAATGACATGAATGTAGTCTGAAATAAAACTATTGAATTGAATTGAATTCAAAAACTTTTTGCAATTGCCCACTTGCGCATATTAAAGTAATTCCTTCTTGCCACTGCTATATATGTAGAACCAATGAGACACATTACATTTCATCCGAAAATTCAAAATAATTTATGGAATTCACATCTTTACGTATGATAATCGCTACAATCATTTCTAATAATTTGAGAGAAAATACTGTACCTGTGGATTTGTTTCTGACGTCAGTAAATAACAATATTGTTGACACTTTGTTATGCTTGGTGCTTACAAGTCAAGTACCAAGAGGAGTATATTAGTTTGCGACCGCGATGCATCGTTTTCCACCCGCTTCATAGATTATCAACAACCCACTTTCAGAGCAAGATAAATGAAAATTGTGTTTACCTTTCACTCAAAGTTTAACTTCCATCTGCATGCTGATTTCAAAGAAACCGCAGTGTTTGAGAAGTTAAATTAAATCCACAGCCGTGTTGAGAGAAAACGCATCTAGGAGCATCGCATAAGACTAAATTGACGCCGGAAAGCAAACATGTACTTAGGAACCCACTATCAGGAAAAATTGGGGTAAAATATTTTTCTATGTTATTTTTTTTTATGGAAGGTTGGCTTATTTGGACAGCTTGCCCCATACAAAAAAATTTTTTCGCATAATTTTTTTTATATTTTATTCTTTTATCAGTTGGCGATAGTGATTAGGTACACCCTTAAACGGATCACCAGCATTTTTATACACCCTGTAAAGTCCTACAAGCCCATGAAGTCTTGTGTGCCATCGTTATTCTACCATGGCTAAAGATATGGTTAACTACGTCCGCCCAAAGACTAAATATATTTATGCTGCGAATTTACCAGCTGCATTCACGTCATTGCTTTCAATTTACCTTATTTTGTATTATGCGTGCTAGGTTTGCTGCAAGGAAATCGTAGTGTATGCAAATTTATGGCTAGAAATACATATGAATATGCTAAGGAATACCTATCTGTTGTGTTTTGGAAGTTTTCGTCATATACTCTTTTTTTTTTGGTCAAAGAATTTATCGTAAGAAAACCAGAAAGATCTAGTTTATCCGTTAATGTATATGTCTCTGAGTTCGAACCTTATAACCGCATTTTTAGGAGTTAGGTTAATGCTCTAAGGCTCCTTTAATTTGCGACCGAGAAACTACGTTCGGTAACGGATAGGAATAAGTTCACGAAATCCGTCTTAAGCCAAGAAGGACGAATGGCTGTATGAAATAGGGCTGCATATACGACTTTTTGAATTAAAAGCACACCGTTGCCTACAGCTCTTGCAAACGTTATTCAGGAAAACCTTCCTAAATCCAAGGAGTTAAAAACTATATTTCAAGTGACAGACATATATATGGAACTTATGGAGTATATGTTTCGGTCTGTTTAAAGCCGGAGTTATTCAGAATTCCCTCGGTCCCTCGACTTTTAACAGTATTAATATTTTAAGTTGATATTTTACACGAAAACAATAAAAATATACCTAAATTAGACGTGCCCTAATAAAAAAAGGCAATGAGATAGGTAATACCATGTTAATGATAATGAAAAAGGTATTTTGATTTAGGAATACACGGATAGAAGAAAGCGTTTATCCAAAGCAAGTAATTTAGACATTACTCAATTTTAGCCATAGATATAGAATAAAAGAACTAGAGACCCAATCAGCCGAAAAAAACTACGCCATAAGAGTATCGCAGTTCCGGCACTCTTTCATATAGTCTTTTTTTGGAAAGTGACGTTTCTTTAAGTGACAACAGCCTAAAAATTTTAACAGTGTTGGTAGTTTTGTGTATGAATTGTAAGTAGGGTCTTCCGTTTGATATTCAAAATGGTGGTTGCGTTTCTTGAATAGTTCTTTGTTTTTGTGTGCTAAATGTTGTTTAATGTGTAATATTTATAGCTTATTGTGCAGTAAACTAACGAAGAAGTGTGCAGCTAATGAAGAATTAATCCTGAAACGCATGTAATCGCGTTATTGAGTTATTACTCGGTTGCCCTGGGATTTTGGCCTCCTGAAATATTTATTACGTATAAGCTGTAAACGGAATAAATAGCAAGGCCAATTACCGAACAACGTCGCCCAAGAGGCAATATACTATTTATATAAGATACACTGATATATTAATACGGGACACTGGCAAAATTGTCCAATTCTCGGACAGAGGCCAAATTATAAAAGAAGAAGAAGAAGAATTGTAAGTAATAATTGCGTCAGTAAGCACTTTTCCGTACAAAATATTAATCTTTTGTATCATCATCAATGTGAATTGTTCGCTAATGTAATTCTGAGCCACATTTTTCGACGTTTTTGTTCTGTTTTGTGTGTCTATTTCTTTTAAAATGTCAATGATTTCAGCTATATTTTATAGGAGAGGGCTCGCAAGTCGCAAGGGCTTGAAGAAGGGCAGGTACAGTTACCTACAATAGTATGTTCTGCTATGAAGGCCGCAATAATATGTGACACACTCTTATGGCTGTACAAATAAGATTGTGTCAGAAATTATTCGGGCCTTCAAAGTTGAAGATACTATTGTACTATTTCTGTCACAAGATAATATTTACTTGCCGGTAGTTGGTCGATTGCGCAAACAGAGACTTAATATTGATCCAAGTTCCTCCTTTCTTCCTTAATATTGATCCTTTAAGTAGTTTTGGTTATCCCACACCACGATCCCACATAAGCGGAGTCACGACTTAACAAAGTTTCGTAACAAAGTGCTATGTTTGCAGCATCATTCACCGCTACGCTACGCTCGTAGCGCTAAGCCGTAGCCGAAAACATGGGTTTCCCTGTATACCCGAAAATGCATTGTGGAGGCGAAACGAGAACATATTGCGATTTTGGTATTAAGAAAAGGTAATAAGGTAGATATTTGCTGAGAGGGTCGAATGGATTTACCCGAGTTTGAAGTTAAGCGACACAATTATTATATGACCAAATAAGCTACCGAAGCTCGGAGTGTTTTCGCTGTTATCCACAGTAGTAAGCTATGGTTAACAATTCACACACAACCCTTTGTGTGTGAACCTTTGTTTATTCCCGCTTTATACAAAATATAGAATTGTATTTCCAGAAACCTAAGATATAATTAAAATTTCCTGGTAATTGAAAGGCTTTAGATTTGAGATATCCCTCAGCAAATAAAGTAATAGCTTTATTTTGTATTCATAATTCGCGAGATTATCGCCGTTATCTTGATTTACGGAGGCTACCTAATGAAATTAGAACGGAAATTAATGCAAAGAACCCCAACGACTTGTTTTAAATAAAGTGAGTAATGTTACGTCGTTTCTGTAATAATTGGGCACTTTGTTTTGTTGAACAAAGGGAGTTGTGTAGTAGTTTACAAGCATTTTAACAAACGTGTTATTTTTCTAAATAGAAGTAGATGTGGGTCAAACACAAAACGATGCTCAGAGTCTTTCCAGTGGGCTATTCAAAAGTTAATAATAGTAACGATACAAGGGCGAAAAACAGGAAATTCGCAACGAGTGGCGATAAATCGACACGAGTTGCTAATTACCTCTTCGCGCGTATATCGTACGACGTTTTATAGTACATATGGCCCTTTGAATATTCGACGCAGGCATGTAAAGTGCTCATTATCGCCCTAGAGCGGTAAAGTAGCACCATGTGTACTGTACAGGTTAATTTTTTATTTAAGCCCTTTCTATTGCATTGTATGATAATGTTTGACCCATGTGATATAGTAAAGAAAAAAACCATCTCCATCAGATGCCAAGCCAAGGATCGAACTCAGGTATTTAGCTTTCATAGCCAACGCCATAATCTATCATTTATATACATATTACATATTTATATAGGAGTGTTACTGCTTTAATTACTTAAATAAATAATTTGATTTGTTTCAACAAAAAGTTGTCTTCTTTTCTTATTTGACGACACATTAAAAGATATGTACCTACCTACTTACAATTTTATTTTACAAAAGGGTATTTTTTATGATTTTTCCCAAAATGTTTTTTGTAGTTTATAAAAGTTGTATACTTTTCTACAAATGAACAACTTTGCCAGTAAAACGCCTAAGAAGCATATGTATAACACACACACATTTCAGTTAACTCGATTTAAGTATAAGAAGGCTAAGCACAGAAGAACGCTCCAGGGTACAAAGCTCTACCAGGCAAGCCTCGACTAGCGCGTGTAAATAATTTAACCACCTAAATTAGAAAATGTCACAAAGACGCAGCCAGAGCCTCGGTTCCAGCGGAATTTTTGTAGCTTGTTGACATTTATGCGATAGGGCTGCTACATAAAAGTGGGAAGAAATAAGAGACAATGCCGTTGTCGGCTATTAAGTTAATATAGGTTCTCATTATAACAGTGAAGGCGATGTTCGATAGTTCAGGGTATAGTTATATAGTCTGACGTCTCATAAACCAAATTGCACAGTAGATAAAAATATCTCAATGGGATGGTTTGAAGTTAAGATTTAGGATATTTCTGCTTTAATCTGATAAAAAAATACTTTTACTCATTCGGTAACGCACTTTCAGCATCAGTTTGAAGTCTTCTGATATCTGTTATATTTACGGAATAATTGCCAGTCTATACTTAACGATTACAACCTGTATATCTGTTATCTAGCACCCACAACACACGCCTTGGGACTATTAAACTTACTTATATCCACTATACTTCTTCATCTTATACTTACTGTTCGAGAAATTGGCCCCTTGTCAGAAAAAGACGACACAAATTATAGTTGCGAAGTGACGTGTAATGTGACATATGTGTCTCCAAAAAAATATGCACACGTAAACTATCCCAATTTCTGTAAATTCAAATAAAACAAAAAATTCGTAGCTGACAAAATAACTAGGCTGTCTCTGGACTGTGATAGTAGGTACCTACTTTAAATATTTTCGCAATCCAGAGACAGCCCTTCTTACTCTCCAAAAATTCCCAAGTTCGATTCCCAGTGGCGCTAATTTACAAAATTAACTTTGTCGAATTGTCTTAGTTAGGCTTACTTTAAAATTAAAACGGTTATGCTTACTGAAAGAAACATGTAATATTAATTCATGAAATTTGGGTATATTTTTAAAAATCATATACTTAAACCTAGTTAGGCTAGCAAAAGTCGTTATTAATATAATATACCTACATTTAATTGGATAAATAGGCTCGAAGATATCAAGGCTACCGATTTTCTTTAATCATTCCCATGTCCTTTTGTTTCGGCATAGTACGCATTCACAGTTGCGCGAATTTGCCATTTTTCTGGCCGACCCCTAAAATAAGGGCCCCGCCCGAACCTTGTCTTTTTTACGAGCTGACTCGGCTTCTACGTCAGGTCTTTTAACTTGCATCTATTTGCTTTTAATATGGAAACATGGTAACATTCATTAGAATGTGTCAACAAGCGAGGCGGCCGCTTCCTAATACATTTTTCATTTTCACCAACTTTTATAATTATTAAATTATAAGGTCACCGTTGCCTCAGTGATTATACTTTTTACAATAATTATTTATTTGATATTGGCAGTGTACAATTTGTTGAATTATACTGTCAAAGCGTTAGACTGCTTGTTCAGATATTCTTGAGTATTTTATCTCTCGGCGACTAAATCTTTATAACCCAAGCTCCTTTGAAATTAACTTAAACATACACACAAAACATATCCAAAAGTATAATATTGTATTATCATGCAAGTTTGTAACAAAAACGACACAGGAGGCGCTCAAATTGTATATTACCTACCGTTAATTGGTGAGGTAGAATAATTACACATCGAATACACGCGGTGTGTTTTAAATAATTAAAGCTGTTTGGATAATGCGCCTCCGACACCTTTAAGCCCCTACACCGGTCCCCTTTATCCTGACGTCACATCACATCCCCCTGTGACGTAAGCATCAAGTCATAACGTACCAGATTGGGCATATGTAAATGGAGAAGGGACAGGTGGTTTAGTCAACCCAGCCACGCAACACCGTAACGGCGTATGCGGGTCACTTTGAATCTTGCGAGCTGCCTTTCGGATTAGGTGCTGCTCCGGGTCGCTACTATGTAAATATTGTAAGTTGTAACGATTGGATTGCCTTGATTATTTAGCTCGAGATTGGGTTGGAACTGCGAGGCTCAATTACTGAGGGTCCGGTTTAGGTACACTTCCATGTTGTTGTTCTTACTGTGTAAATTAAAGATCTGGCACTAAAATTACAGTACGTTTGAAGAAGAAAAAAACCAGTGTCAGTACCTAACATGGTTATCAGTTTTCGATTGACCCTACTATTGCAGACGGATAGAAAATGACGTTTTTTATAATTGCAGTAAAGACATCTGGCGGACAAAACTGTACGTATATGGGCGGCTATTGTCGTCGTGCGATTTTTAGGAAAGCGATTTAAAAACCGGCATATATTTGCCTTATTTTCTTCATTAATAATGGAAATATGTAATCTTATTTTAGTATTTTCCAGAGATGGCTGAAATAATTGAAGAAACGTAGGCAAATTCGACAGTTATTTTTCTAATCCTAAAAAAATATGTTGTGCTTTATTATTCTGTGTACACACGCTCTATGGGAACAAATATGTGTGATATACAACACCCTAATATACCATTTTTACTCGCACATCGAGGTTTAAACTTTCGTTTAATGCTGCTTGCGGATTCGAGGCACATTTTCGTAGAGAGAGAGAACTTGGTTAACCCAGTTACTATAACCTAACACAAAGAATACACTTAACACTGCCCACGTATATGTAGTTCCACTACTTTATACCACCACCTGTATAAAGGTTCTTTGTATGCACCTGTGCAAAGTAGTTACGTGATGTACAGCTAATGTAACAAAGAGGTTATCCAAGTTAAAGCAACACACGACTAAATGATAGACTGACTGAGTGTTAATGTAAACATGGCGTTATTAAACAAATCTAAGCTTTATCCATGCTCCACTTTATATTATGTAGCTGACGCTGGCGTCATTATATGTAGTTTTAAAACTGAAATAATGACGCGCCAAGGCATGTGCGGACTGATGTAGTCGTGTTTCATCATTGTGACAGTTGGCAACGACTTAAAACGTTGAGATGTAATTATTATTCGCGATTTAATCAGTCCTAAGTATTTCGTCAAGGAGACTGAAAAAAAACTGATGATAATGCTGATTTAGGTACTTTGTTTATTGAGTATTAGTATCGCAATACTGTCGTTTACGTTTCAGAAAAGAGATACAATACGTTTGTTCAAATTCCAATAGCACACCACGAAGTGAATTGGAGCTATAAAAGATATGAACCACATTGCGACGTCTATTCCTAAGATTGGATGTCAGTTCGTTCAGTTCAGCTTAGGTCCACAAGGGGTTAAATTAGGGGGTGTGATCAAACTCTACTGTGGTCGCCAGCCACACCTAAACCTTTACGTTCTGAATCCATCATCGCATGGTAAAAGGTAAACTTAATAGATAAATGTACGTATCCGTACATGATTACATAAACTTACTAGGTTTATGCACCGTTCCAAGCAATATCAGGAGCCACCGCTAAACCACGATGCACTACTAAAAGCATTTTCAACATCTAATTTTCCAACCTATTAGCAGGGACCGGAACCGGTTACCATAACCCGGGTTTTTCATAAGGTTATTTTAAAGGTTGTTTTCAAAACACCTCCAATATGGTTAACTCATGATACGGAAACCTTAATCATTCGGAAACCTTATCGGTCCAGTTAACCCCAATTAACCTCTAACCAGTAACTAACCGCAATGAATTCTGTTAGTGTTTTAATCTGTTTTGAACAGTTCAAACGAAAGTAATCTTTATACGCCCAGGAATTAGACTTAATATTGAATGACCATGGCTAGGAGTTAGGACGTTGTCGCTCGCTGTGGAACCAGGTTTGTTTTGCTCTTAGTGTGGCATCGTTTCTTTATTTCCTTACTATATTTAGGCTAGCCTAACATTTTTATTATCATACATAGAAATGAAAGCGGCGTGAGCGTTTGTTTCTACTACGCTCAAGTTTATTTATTTTTCTTGTAGTTAATCAGTCAAATATAGGTAGTCGTAAATAATCATCATACATGGGTAACTTAGCGCAATTATTCTGATATTATTTAAAAACAAAACATAACTATTAGTCTCAGATTACGAAGCGATAAAATTCAGCAAATAGTGCTATTTGTGAGTACATCTTGTGACGGCTGTCGGTAAAGTTAAAACTTTTTAAAATCTCGACATTGTTATCCTTTGTAAAACCAACAGCTAATTACCTGCACGAAATAGTACCATAAAGAACAAGAGATATTTTATTAATAACAACAGTATTCCTTTGGCAATAAAGTTCAAATTGTTATAGCATGCACTCAACGTATAACCTTTTGAAATTAAGAACCGAGGCGTGGTCAACCAGGTGTCTGTTTATTTTTCATAATTAAAAGTTGATTTGATTATTGTAGCTTGTGTTAAATTTTGCAACTTACGTAGGTAGATATTAAAAAAAGTGGGAACAGATTTCTTATCGATTCGAGGATATTGTGCAAGCTTCAGTCGCTATGCTACCAAGTACCGGCAACGTTAGCTACACTGTATTCTATTCCCGATATTTCTTACAATCGACAACTGGCCTACTTTTTGGATTTTTAATGCATTTGGATTCTTGAATTTTTAATCCATGCTTAGTTCATACACTACTCAACTACAGCAAAAATAATATAATAAATACCACCCTCTAACTAAGACTTGCAAAACACGCTACCGGAGGCCTATTGCATAATCAGTTGTAGCTTGTAATATTAGCGGAAGTCTCTTTTCAATCCCTTTTATTAGAAAGAGAGTTCCGCTAATATTTTAAGTTACAAAATAAATTATACAATTGTATCCAGGTGGTCAGATCATATTTCATTTCTAAAAGGTTTTATGTGAAATGCGTCCTATTCCAATTTGACCCTTATTCTTAAGACAGTAAATTTGTAATTTATATTTTAGGTTTTTGTATTACTGCATTTCATTTTCTGCAGGTAATTAGCGATTGGGTTTAACAAAAGACACTACAATACTATTCATAGCAGATAAGTTTCAAGTGGAAATCGTGATTTTAAAATGTTTACATTATAAAACGGTGAATAGTTTTTATCTTTCCTTAATTTCTCACATATGCGTCAAGAGTGATAATGCGACAATAAAAGTCTTGTTTATTACCAATCTTAATACGATTTTGCCGGCAATTACTTTCTTTTCTTACCTGGGTGCGTAGCCAAGATGCCAACCGCTCACGCTCACTCGCTAATGAAATGCAACTGTCATTGTCACGCTAATAAGAAAGAGAGATAGAGAGAGGTAGCTACGATACATTATTAAGCGTGAGCGATTGGCATCTTGGCTACGCACGCTGACGTCTGACGTGTTTTCACTTGAGACCGCTATTTGCTACCATTGGCAAAACAAAAGTATGTATTTGAGTTAATTGTAAGCAAGTGCAGCAAGCGGTGCTCCAAATGATTATGACATACTTTGATATTGGATACTTATTATTATATTATTTTTTCGTATCTCGTATTATCGTAGTAATGAGCAAAATTTGTATAATCGTACGAGTTTGAGATTAGGGCTCCCGATTACAAGAGTACACGCTGACACGTGGCTCCGTGTACACGAGTCGTGTCTTAATTACACGTGGCCTAATGGCATGTTCCAAACAGGGCAGAAAACCGGTATCGTGTGTGACAACGACATTTACAAGACGCTTCTGTAATGTGTTTAAATTAATTTGAAAATGTACCGACAATAAATGAGTAATTAAACATCTATAATTTATTTTATTACATTACAATATCGCATCTCGAGATACTCTGGGTATAACTTTTTTAAGTAGGTATATTCACGGAAATACTACTAAAATTACAGTCTTTCTCCGGGACCACGGGGGCAATGTCGCCCTTGAAACGTCGGAGGTTTGTTTTCAAAGTTTATACACGATTAAGCCCCGTTTTCGTAAATTTATAATACTAAAATTATAATAACAATATCTAATTATATACAAAATCTAACAATGAACAAGAGTTTTCTACTGATTTTATTTCCTTTAAGAACTCTCATATGTACAGGAAGAATAATTATAATATAATTTGATGGCCATAGAGTTACAATTTTTTTTAAGCTATTGCATAGCTTCTATCGCGGGCCTTGAGCGCGGGGACCGAATCCAGAAATTCCGTAACGAAAAAAAACCTGACGCTCCCCACTCCGACGGACCGAAACCGACTTTATTCACTTTGTTACAAAGTTCTTTATCGAGGAAAGGATATATCTCCAAACGAATGTCGCTAAGTGTCATATTCTATACAAAATATTGAGGACAGTAGCTCTTATTACCAGAGATACGGCGATGTCAAACGTCAAAATAAACACTATTATTATAGTCCCGCCAAAATCAAATATGTTAGTCGCAAACTTATGTTTCTTATTTCAGTTATCATAAACCTATAGTTTCAATGATAAATATTCCTGAATAACCAACAGCTACTGTAAGATAATAAAACCCACATATATTGTAAAATAATGTTGACAACTTTTCTATCAAAAACATTGAATTTGAAAATGAATAATGATCCACAAGAGTCTACAACAAAATATGGGACCACCATTGACGCGGTATTTTCTAGGTATTTAGAGGATATTAAGTCGCAAACTTATGTTTCTTATTTCAGTTATCATAAGTTTCAATGATAAATATTCCTGAATAACCAACAGCTACTGTAAGATAATAAAACCCACATGTATTGTAAAATAATAAAAACATTTTAAACAATATTAACTTTTTATTTGTTAAATAATAGAAAAATTTGTTTTCTTATCGGTCACCACGCTCAAAAAGTGTAACTTGAATTAATATCAAAGAAAAAGAAATACTGCATGAATAAAATAAATAAATAATTATAATTGCATATGTTGATACAAAATGATATGCAATAGCTTTACCGCGGCAGTCCCCGAGTGCCACACGTATTTTTTGAAATAGTTTTAATGTCTGATGTGTCGGTATTTAGATCTTGTTTATATCGTTTTTCCCTTCCTTTCATTTTAAACAATTCTATATTATGTTTTACGAATATACACATAACAAATACATATAAGGATGGCAAGGGTAGTATACTTTTTTAAATAATGGCTTGCAACTATCTAGGTAATATGCTCCACACAAAGATCTTACTCGTAAACACTTTCTTTGGGCTAAGAAAACCTTATCAGCATCTGATGAGTTGCCCCATATTATTATTCCGTAACAGATTTGCGACGATACATAACCGTTATAGGCTGCCGTTGCTGCCGCCTCAGAGACGGTTGCTCGCAGACGATACAAAATATAATCTACTGGGTACAAAGGGTATTAATATGGGCTTTCCAATTACAAACCTTATCATTCTTAATTCCTAGAAAAACTGCACTTTCCGTTTCATTAAGTTGTACTTACACCATTAAAATCGGCAGATAATCTAATTGATTTGCTATTATAAGTTTGAAATTAAACCAGTTGTGTTTTGGTTAAGTTAACTTTGAGATTATTATTTTCTAACCAATTTGTTACATTTGTACATGTAATAATATTTCATAGAGAACCATCTGTATTTTCTTTAATTACTATGGTTGTGTCATCTGCAAATAGTATAGTGTCATTTTGTGTGGCGCCAGGTAAATCGGTGATGTAAAGTAAAAACAAATACGGCCCTAGTATACTACCCGATGGCACGCCGCATGTGTTAATGATGAACGGCGAATTATACGTTTTGTTAAGGTTTTTAACTATTTTTGTAACTTCTACACATTGTCGCTGTCCATTGAGATAGCTTTTTAGCCAACAGTACGCTTGCCCTCTTATACCGTATTTAACTATTTATATTACTTTAATAGCAATGTTTCATGGCACCCTAGATCCATAAAGCCATCCAGGATCTAGATTTCTGCTCATTCTATGCATTCGTGTACATACACACAGAAAACATAGAAAAGCGGAAGTGTTTACCGTGACACCAATTAGTAGGTATAGGTATCGGGATACAAAGTATCAACTCAAAATATGTGTAATAATAATTTGACTGGATTACGTAAATTGTAAGAATATTAATGTAAAATACCAGACCAAGATAATATAACGCATCGCGGCTTAGACATTGCCGAGATTCATTGTTTATGTGGAACCGATAAGGGCAATAACAATAAGCCTGCACTCGGTCGGTATTCATCTTTGTGCACTTAAATGTCATTGTCTCATGAGAGTAATTAGTAAAAACAATGCAAGTAAAGTTTTTGAAGCAGGAATTTCTAGAGCTGCTTTCAATATTATCATTTTAAATTGCCATAATTTTTATAACGATACCGTCCGTAGTCTGCACGTGCAAGGCCATTTTTTTGTTTTATAAACGAGCCTTTGTTAATATGAGCACGTCGGCTCCATAAGCTAATCCTAATAATTACCTAACTACTAGATGTGGAAACTTAAGTGGCGAGTTGGCTATATGTTCAAAGTTTAGTGACACCTCTCTACCCCCAGCCCTCATACTGGTGTTGCTCTCGAGCTCTCTTAGATGTCGCTTTTTGTGGGGGCCCATCTTATGTGGGCGAGTCACCGTTTGCCGTAAATTAAATTTATTACCATTTTGTTAGGCAGACGTCTGATTTTATTCTCTATAATACAGTATTTAGTCACCTAATAGACCAGTATATTTTAGTTTCCATTAAATCTCAATAGTCTATACACCCTGGCGGTGCTGCCTCTGCATCCCATAACTCGGGCAGGTGCATCATTCGCTCGGTGTACCCCTTACATTTCATTAAATTGTCGAAAGGGTCTCAGCGTGTTGGCTTCGGCTCCGCGTACGCCTCCCAAAGATCCGGAACACAATTGTTCCGTGATGGGAAGACCTACCTATTATGAAGATTTAAGACAAAAGTGCGATATTATTTTTTACTATCGTTGTAGAATTGTTTTTGCTGAATATTTTGTATTTTGATTGTTGTTCACATTGATCATAATATGTACTACGAGTATGTCTAATTTTTTGTTTGTATCCCTACTTTTTATTTTAATTATCATGCACTGTTACTTTACACGCCAAGGGGCCTTACCATGACGTCTTAACGTGATTCAGTTTAGGGCCTAAACTGAGTCGCTGCCATACAACTCAACACAGGTTCCTTACCTGAACCTGAACCTTAACTGAAATGCGTTAAAGGGCATTTTCAGAAAAAAGTGCACCCTTTTAATGAAAATGGGTCCTCAATTTTCCATAAAAAAAATTTTTTGTCAGGTTTGTAACGGCCCATACGAAATGTATGAAAAAAATGCGTTACAAAGCTGACAAAAAAAACGGGACACTATTTTTCTTGTTTCCAATAGTAATCGTGATTCTGGTTACAAAAAACCCAAAACCTCCTATATTCAAAAAGAAATGAAAATGGTACCCTATTTTTGAAAATGCCCTAAAACGTTATGGTAACGGATAAGGATGGGTTAGGTCCGCGTGTATTTAAGATCTGTTTCTACGAGTACCACGGATACTCGGATCTAAATTACACGCGAGCCCGACTTGTAAACTTGGCTACCTAAGTTGTTTAATTATCATTGCACGTGCAGTATTAGACCTATTCGTTCCTACTACAATGGTTTTGAATGTTTTGATTAAATAACTCAACAAAAAATAACCGACGTTAGTCGTAAGACTCGTAAGAGATATTCACTAAATTCGTTGAACAAGTTAAATCCGTCAAAATAAACACTACGAATAACTTTAAATCACAACATGCAAGCAAACGTAATGATGTTGCAGTTTCATTAATTGCAATTTTGTTTAGTACTACACTTTTAATTTTCGAAAGCTTAAGAAATTCACGTAATTAATAGAAGTATATTTATTTATTATAACGTGAATTGAAGTTGTAAGGTATGACATTTTATTTGATGAAATAAGCTAGTTCAATCTAACGGGTTGTTGTGTATTTGAAGAAAAATAAGAAATTATTAACACGTGCCGTCGCGTTGCCGTCTTCGCTTTAATTTGAAAGTGTAAGACGTAGAAACCGCTTGTTATTATTAATACAACTCTAGTGTAACGGCTTATAGTTCAAAATTGATTGAAGTGACAACTATGAAACAAACCTGGGTTATTCTACCTGTTGGACCCAAAAAACAGTGCAAGATACAAATGTCCTAAGTACGAGGTTTTTATATGTCCTTTACGACATTTCTATCGTTCACTGTTGACACGGAATTGTCTTTGCCGATGCCAGCCTCTACTGTTATTAGATATTGAATCTAATTTACTTACACGTAAAGAGTATAATCGTTTGTTATAATAAGGTTAACAGTAACCTAAAGAAAACCCCAAACAAAAACCCTATCGGGATTGGGTTTTGCAGTTAACCGGGTTATGGTTACTGTTACAGCAACATTTCGCTTACCGTTTGTATTCGGTTACTGAATGTTGCTGTTACAGTATCATTGGGTAACAGATATGATTAGGTAACCAACTCGATAGGCTTAAGCCTAAAGAGGGGTTTTCCGGTCCCTGCCTATTAGAATGCTCGTCGTTCTATCAAAGCTAAATCTTCTCCGAAAGACGCAAGGTGGGTTTTACTTTGGTTACATAGTTGGTGTATGAGCTTGGGAAAGTAACCTGATTTGTTATCGAACGTAGCTGGGTAGGCGTAAAATTGCACTGCTACCGCAGCAGTGCATCTAAACTCCGTATTTTGACTTGAATTATCCGCGCCCCTGCAGTTTAAAAAAAAACGTAGTACGTAAAAAACGAAATAAAAGTAGATGGAACACTTCGAGTGGATACCAGAGAACCACAACGGACAACATTACTATGATTATTCTTATAATAAACAGTAAAAGGTGTAAAAAATACTAAAACCTGTTACGGGACACTGAACATATCTACTGTTTATGATCAGTATCTGTTCGGATTCGGAATACGATAAAATAAGGAAATAAAGCGACGTCCGGCAGAAAACAATCGACACCACAATGTTTTTTTAAGCTTTCCGATTGTATAAACTCTGAAAGTTCTAGTATCCATCATACTCCGAAAAACAAAAATATTAAGTTATAAAAAGTGTTCTATAATAATTTTCGATGGGTAAAGTTGTATTATATTAGCCTTCTTGGTCAGTCCCGAAAACTCCCGAAAATTGTTAGTATGCAGATTGTGATGTCTACGTAAAAATTATATATGTACGTACAAATTACCAACCCTCCTTAAATGGGTTAAGTTGGAATACTGTTTGCGGCGCCTTAACTGGCCGCTCGCGGCAGCCGCGGTTCGATTACATCCGAATTAGCTACCTGCCCTGGATCTTCGTTTTACGTTAACGTTTATAAATGGAACCCGAATACGAGAGCGACCTTAATTGCACTAAGAATTCTGGGGGCCAGTTCGGTAATATAGCGCAGAAAATTTGTAATAAGATTAGATTAAAAAGAACCCTGACAAAATTACAAGCAACGCCATCTAGTGAGTTCGGTATCTGAATACCTAACTTATTCTTTTATAAATAATGGCACGGTCATGGATCACAATGGTCACGTATTATCAAGATATCAGTATATCATATATTATAAAAATTGTATATTGCCACTTGGGCGACGTTGTTTGGTAATTGGTCTCACTTTTTATTAAATTTATAGCTATATGTAACAAAATAGTTTCTCAGCAGGCCGAGATCCCGGGACAACCGAGTAATGACTCAATAATGATAACACGCGTTTCTGGATTAATTCTTCATTAGCTGCACACTTTTTCTTCATTAGCTACAAATATTACACAATAAACAACATAGGTTTAAAGATATTTATTCTCAAAAAAGACACAAGTCACTTACATGAGAACAGCGTTTTAGACATTAATTATCTTATTATAACGGTAGAAACATAATCGTTCGATAGACGCACGCTCACACAATTCATTTTTTTATTTTTTATTTTTATGGTGGGTAGTGGTTTAAAATGTGATGTGATAACTTAGTTTTAAATGCATTGAATGAGCATACCCCTTTCATAACAGACGGTAATCTATTATAAACATTTAGCACAAAAAAACAATTAAAGAGACGCCTTCGCCATCTTGAGTATCAAACGGAAGTTCATTCTGAATACCTTACGAAACTGAAAATGGTCAAGACGTTTAAAGATTATTGGGAACATTGTTCTGTACTGTAATGGTTTAGTGGGTCCCTATTTAATGAGTTTGAACAGACAATAACCTTGACGTATACACCTCAGAGGCACTTCCTCACAGAAAGAGTCTGGACTACTATAATCTGTGTTCGTCAGGGACGAAAGGCGATTAATTCTCGGCCTATGCTGCGTCCAGCACAGACGGAGGCGCGGTACAGTCTTTCTTAAGCGTAAGTGATTACTGTACAGGACAGTCTCTGTGATGCCAAAACTTCTAAGATTGATCTCGTTTGCACCACTCACGAGGAATCTGTGTCCAATAAATGCGAGAGCTACGTAGCGGTCAAATCCTGCCTAGCGCATGGGATTGACAAGTGCAGGAGGGTTGAAATGGATGATATGATTTTGAGTTGTGGTGTTAAGGTACCTTAATATGTTTGTAAGTGGCCACTTTAGTGTCAACCCTCGGCGCCTTAGAAAGGTGGAGACAGGTTGCTCCTCGCAAGCCGTATAACCCCAGTCTGTACTGACAGTTAATCAAGTCCCTATACCTTTCTGACGTAGTCACGTCAAGTCCCTTATACTACAATCAAACCCCAACAAAGTTTATTATAATACCGGAAGTATTCGAAACAACAATGAGAATATAATATTTATAACGAATGTCGTGAAACCCAAAACAAGAGAAACCCCGGTAAGGCGAACTAGGAGCCGTCCACAGTCAGGCTTGGGGAAGCCTCGTCGTATATTGCTTCTAGCCGCGTCAAAACTGTCAATACACCTTAGAGCTTTTCTGCCTGAGATCAACCCTAGTTGTTTATTAAGGTCAGGTTGGTTTGGAATGAACAAGGACAAATATATCTACTTTTGTCTGTCCAAAGTTACTATAAAATATTATAATGGCTGACGGCCGAATAGAGTATGGTAAAGAATTAAAATCAAATCAATAATGAAGATATTTATTTTGAATAAATATTATTAAGAGAATGACGCTACCGTTCGGTTCTGAAGGTTTTGGACCGCTGAGAGGAGAAGAACCGACAAGAAACTCTTCAGTCTAATCTTTTTGGTCTCTTTTCAACACAATTAACTAACTCTAGAGATACAGGTGTAAGAGGAATAGAGTATTCCTTATATATTGAGGTAAACAAACACTATGACAAAACTAGCCTATATAACAATTATACTCGTCTCTACTACTTTGTTATACCATACGATTTACTATTCCTACTTATTAATCCTAGCCGAGTCACTTTAACTATGAGGCTATAATTATACAAATTACAGATTCGATCTAAGGTGAACGAGGGCCCGTTTTAAGTACACGAACACAAATAAAATACACTAGAGAAGTTAAAGTAGATATTGGTTGTTTCGGAACTTTAGGTCTCAAAGTGAAGTACCGCACTACACAGTGTTACTTCGGTCACTCGTTATACTCTACATATGCTTTGCTAATTTCAAGGAGAGAGAAAGCATGACAATTTGTATTAATCAATGGACCAACCAATATCTCAACACATAACAAATCACAATTGACGGTTATCACTGGGTAACCGGATGAACCTGGTTTTTTTAAGAGAAAACTAGTACGTAGATACGTAAACAGATTAACAACTGAATAAAAGTAAACCAGTACACCCGATTTTCCACCGAAAACAGGTACTTAGCTTTAAATCAGCAGCTTGGCTCCAACTCGTCACTGACTTTACAGACTTTTATTGCAAATAGGTATCAGCAGAACAAGAATGGATAACAAAATCGCTGGTGCTCAAGGATATGTGTTAACTCTTTGGCGTCTTCACAATCCGTGTCCCTACTTTCCCTAACTAACTTTTACAAGTCTTAATTAGTACAACTTTATTTTTACATGTTTCTTAGACTTAAATACAACGTCGCAGAAGTCATTTTCGTTCGTCGCTCCCAGGTCTCTTCGTTGTCTTCCAAACATCCCCCTCAATGCGTGTAGCTCCGTCTCGCTCTCCACCCCGTCATGGCTCGTGCTGTCTCGCTTGGCGTCATGTAGCTCCATACCGTACCACGGCGCGCGCGCTTCAAGAAGCACCCAGTTGGTTCACACGTGTTGACGTCCAGCCTGTAAATATTTTTAAGGAGCGAGAGTAGTATCTGTATTGCATTAGGGCTCGTATGCCCCGGTTCTAGAGCTGGTTTTAGTATACAATCGCTGATAAACATTTCTTGCACAAAGCACTTATGACACTCACTTCCTTGAACTGCCTATTCATAATCCTTGAGAATATCTTGTTACAACTTTCGAAACAGCGACCATAACCATAAATTCTAACATTTTATCTTGTAAGTATTTTAGTTTTTTTTTTTTTTTTTGCCTCTTATACTTTAACTCAATGTTTTGAAAAAGATTTCTTTAAATTTATTGCTTGCCAGCCGTCTTTTTAGTTAGAATACTTGTGACATTTGAAAGAGTACTATATTTATTTATTTTTATTTACGTGTGATTGCAATGCCATCTCACCCCCCTCTCTTGTAGACGGCCAAAAGACCTTGTTTCCCTTTTGGACTTCTACAACAAAATTATTACCAACTAATATGTTCAAAAGCACATAACAATTGAACCCTAACTCAACATCAAGAAAAAAACTTAACCTACTTGAATAATTCTCCCCAACACAAACATAAACACTCACCAACATAAACAAATAACTACTGAAACTCTAACCTAATACAAAAAAAAAACCCAAGACCACTTAATCTTTTGTTACCATAGACAATGAGTTTTATTATGCCACTTACTGTGGTGTATCCGCTTCGAGTAGGTCATAAATCTGGAACAGGTACCTAGCGCCAGCGCAGCTGGTTAGTTTTGCGGGTTTATCTACCTGTTTTCATGTCTAGGTTCGAGTGAACTCGATGATAGTCTATCGTTAGTGTGATCCAAATAATAACGAAAGAGGTATATGGCATTGTAATTTCCCTTAACTTCACCTGTATCTGGACAAACTAGTGTGTAAACGTTATCATACGGGACGGCCCCTTTTATTTACAGTTGTTTATTTGTATGGCTGCCGATGCCGCTACTAGTTCCCTGGCTTACGGAATCTATAATATCTTGGTCGTGATCAAATAGGAAGTCTGACGCTGCTTTTAAACTGACTTTGCCTATCCGCGTAAACGTAAACCACATCTCTTGTACATTCACAGGGTAGTGCCGCATAATATGCCCTACCAAAATGCCCTCTTCAAATGGTGTGTTTAAATCGCCTACCGATTCCACCTGCTCCATAAAATGTTCCCACATGTTGAGCTGTCCGCGTTTGTTGTATTTACCGTTAATAAGCCTATTTTTCGCAGTTTCTTGCTGTCGCTTAGTCCAGTACCTACGTTTGAAGTCTACCTCGAAGTCTTCAAACGTCCGCCAATTCTGACTATCTAGATTAAATGCCGTCTGCACGGCCCCGGTCAAACATTCATTAATTACGTCTACTACCCTATCTTGCGCATTAATCGAATTAATATATCTACGTAACTTTTTTAGAAATTTCATGGGGTTAGTATCCCCTCTGCCGTTAAAACTGGGTTTAGCGAATGGAGGTTTCGTAACAATTACGTTAGTAAGCCTGTTATTACAATCCACGTTTGCTACGACACTCGAAGTGGCCTCAGACTCGATAGTCTCGGTACGCGATACCGAGCTCTCGTTACTACCTACTGCACTAGCCGGCCTAGAATCAACTCTTTTTATCAGCTCATCAAACTTACTAAACAGAGTTTCGAATCCGCGCTGTTGTAAAGTAATTAAATCAAGCTGTTGTACTGCCTCAGTGTCGTTCTCTACTCGATTCCGCTTGCGGGGTTCGCTCCTATTAGTAAGTCCGCCCCGACGCTTAGTACCACGTACAGCGCTACCTTGGCCCGACATTTTAATACGAATAAACAGTTCAAGGGATGGTACGACCAATCACAATATATGTAATTGCTCAACAGATACAGCAAAGCCTAAAATGTATGTACAAAACGTACACTCGTTCAATATATAATTGTATGTGTGTTAATACCCCTCTCCAACCTTTAAACTTTACTTATTACTATAAAGTGGCTCGGCTCAAACAAAATAGTATAATTATTTTACCAATTTGAACTATATATATAAATACCCCTCTCCAGTCTTTAGACTAGACTAAAAGAAATAGCTCAGTAAAAATAAAATATTTTTATTAAACCAATTTGGACTAAAATTTGGAAATTAAATGTGATCGTCAATATCGATGGAAAAGCCTACGTTGTGTTTTTATTTTTATATTTAATATAATTTCGAAAATAACAAATTTAGTTCTTCTAGTTGTGTCTTTATTTATTTTATTTCTTGACACAAAGTCTAGAATCCTGGTCACGCGGCGCCACGTGTAATGGTTTAGTGGGTCCCTATTTAATGAGTTTGAACAGACAATAACCTTGACGTATACACCTCAGAGGCACTTCCTCACAGAAAGAGTCTGGACTACTATAATCTGTGTTCGTCAGGGACGAAAGGCGATTAATTCTCGGCCTATGCTGCGTCCAGCACAGACGGAGGCGCGGTACAGTCTTTCTTAAGCGTAAGTGATTACTGTACAGGACAGTCTCTGTGATGCCAAAACTTCTAAGATTGATCTCGTTTGCACCACTCACGAGGAATCTGTGTCCAATAAATGCGAGAGCTACGTAGCGGTCAAATCCTGCCTAGCGCATGGGATTGACAAGTGCAGGAGGGTTGAAATGGATGATATGATTTTGAGTTGTGGTGTTAAGGTACCTTAATATGTTTGTAAGTGGCCACTTTAGTGTCAACCCTCGGCGCCTTAGAAAGGTGGAGACAGGTTGCTCCTCGCAAGCCGTATAACCCCAGTCTGTACTGACAGTTAATCAAGTCCCTATACCTTTCTGACGTAGTCACGTCAAGTCCCTTATACTACAATCAAACCCCAACAAAGTTTATTATAATACCGGAAGTATTCGAAACAACAATGAGAATATAATATTTATAACGAATGTCGTGAAACCCAAAACAAGAGAAACCCCGGTAAGGCGAACTAGGAGCCGTCCACAGTCAGGCTTGGGGAAGCCTCGTCGTATATTGCTTCTAGCCGCGTCAAAACTGTCAATACACCTTAGAGCTTTTCTGCCTGAGATCAACCCTAGTTGTTTATTAAGGTCAGGTTGGTTTGGAATGAACAAGGACAAATATATCTACTTTTGTCTGTCCAAAGTTACTATAAAATATTATAATGGCTGACGGCCGAATAGAGTATGGTAAAGAATTAAAATCAAATCAATAATGAAGATATTTATTTTGAATAAATATTATTAAGAGAATGACGCTACCGTTCGGTTCTGAAGGTTTTGGACCGCTGAGAGGAGAAGAACCGACAAGAAACTCTTCAGTCTAATCTTTTTGGTCTCTTTTCAACACAATTAACTAACTCTAGAGATACAGGTGTAAGAGGAATAGAGTATTCCTTATATATTGAGGTAAACAAACACTATGACAAAACTAGCCTATATAACAATTATACTCGTCTCTACTACTTTGTTATACCATACGATTTACTATTCCTACTTATTAATCCTAGCCGAGTCACTTTAACTATGAGGCTATAATTATACAAATTACAGATTCGATCTAAGGTGAACGAGGGCCCGTTTTAAGTACACGAACACAAATAAAATACACTAGAGAAGTTAAAGTAGATATTGGTTGTTTCGGAACTTTAGGTCTCAAAGTGAAGTACCGCACTACACAGTGTTACTTCGGTCACTCGTTATACTCTACATATGCTTTGCTAATTTCAAGGAGAGAGAAAGCATGACAATTTGTATTAATCAATGGACCAACCAATATCTCAACACATAACAAATCACAATTGACGGTTATCACTGGGTAACCGGATGAACCTGGTTTTTTTAAGAGAAAACTAGTACGTAGATACGTAAACAGATTAACAACTGAATAAAAGTAAACCAGTACACCCGATTTTCCACCGAAAACAGGTACTTAGCTTTAAATCAGCAGCTTGGCTCCAACTCGTCACTGACTTTACAGACTTTTATTGCAAATAGGTATCAGCAGAACAAGAATGGATAACAAAATCGCTGGTGCTCAAGGATATGTGTTAACTCTTTGGCGTCTTCACAATCCGTGTCCCTACTTTCCCTAACTAACTTTTACAAGTCTTAATTAGTACAACTTTATTTTTACATGTTTCTTAGACTTAAATACAACGTCGCAGAAGTCATTTTCGTTCGTCGCTCCCAGGTCTCTTCGTTGTCTTCCAAACATCCCCCTCAATGCGTGTAGCTCCGTCTCGCTCTCCACCCCGTCATGGCTCGTGCTGTCTCGCTTGGCGTCATGTAGCTCCATACCGTACCACGGCGCGCGCGCTTCAAGAAGCACCCAGTTGGTTCACACGTGTTGACGTCCAGCCTGTAAATATTTTTAAGGAGCGAGAGTAGTATCTGTATTGCATTAGGGCTCGTATGCCCCGGTTCTAGAGCTGGTTTTAGTATACAATCGCTGATAAACATTTCTTGCACAAAGCACTTATGACACTCACTTCCTTGAACTGCCTATTCATAATCCTTGAGAATATCTTGTTACAACTTTCGAAACAGCGACCATAACCATAAATTCTAACATTTTATCTTGTAAGTATTTTAGTTTTTTTTTTTTTTGCCTCTTATACTTTAACTCAATGTTTTGAAAAAGATTTCTTTAAATTTATTGCTTGCCAGCCGTCTTTTTAGTTAGAATACTTGTGACATTTGAAAGAGTACTATATTTATTTATTTTTATTTACGTGTGATTGCAATGCCATCTCACCACATACTTACAAACAAACAGCGTCTCGTCCAAAAGCCATACATATACCGTCATCTACCGTGCGGTTTGGGAGAATTCCGGATGAGACCATTGTTTCAGTTGAGTGTTAAAATCGATTGGTAGATTATTGTTCTGACAAAAACAATTTCAATTCAGAAATAATAAAATATTCTAACGAATTAAGAACCTCCTCCTTTTGTTTGAAGTCGTTTCAATAGAAACAACATTCAAAGTAAGTCGTCTTTTTGCGATTCTGAGTTGTGTTGGTACTGGGGCTTTACCATGACGTCTTAACGCGATTCAGTTCAGGTTCTTAACTATGTTCAGTTATATGGCAGCGACTTAGTTTAGATCCTAAACTGAATCGCGTTAAGACGTCATGGTAAGGCCCCAGATTAGGTACAGTCTGTCATTTTATGTTAATAATAAAATATAATGGTTATGGTGGTGGTAAGGTTTCTTTAGGTTCAAAAACGCCTTTGGCAAACACATGTTAGATAGGTACCGAGATTATTCCAATAAGCTCCTTTTTATTTTATTTTTAGAAAATGATTACTACAATGTATTCATAACACACAATAATTTGTTTTTGATTCATGATTTTTCACTGTCTACACTGACCTTTAACATTCTATTACTCATTATTGATTTCTATCAGCTCGATGATATCATCAAATTTCAGCTTAAAAAGTAGCAATGAAGCGCTGATGAAACCTTAGAAAATATACCTAAAACTTTAACTTGCATTGTTCTTTTCCGCACTGCCCTATAAAACTCGGTTACGCGGTATTTTAGGCAATCTCAACAAAGCGAAAAAGGAGCCACTGTAGAACAATGGAAGGTCTCTAATTCATTCCATTATCACACATAGCCTTTGTTACAGAAGTGTCGGATTTTAGCCACAAGAGGGGGAAACTGGGTCAAACGCCTTCGATTTTTGTATTAACGACATTTCTAAAATTGCAGCAATTACGTCTAATTTACTAATGTTTAATACAAAAATTCCAGCCGAACGGTTCAAATAGGTCAGTTGCTTATCAAATATCTATAGGCATAAAATAAAAATTAATCTATTTTATTAAATAATGAACCCATTTTTACGGTCGTCATTGAAATGGATAGGCTGGCTACTATTTTATAGTATGAAATGGATGATGAATAGTATGGAATGGAAAAAATGTCTGATATGACAGAAACAATTTGAGCACAACGCGATCTTATCATGTTTTATATTAATATTTTATCATGTTAATTTTAATAGCCTATAGTGAGTTCCGTTATTAAGTATAAGTTTTGGCTATCTTCCACGTAGACATGCGAGCCGAATGAAGAGGTGGCGCGCCGCCGCCGCCGCCGGCCTGTTCGAAATTCGCGCCGCGATAGCAGGCGCGCCCGCGATTGGCCAGTGCAAGGCAAACTCGCGTCTAATTTTTGTATACAAATGTGCCTTGGTGGTTGTGTAAAATGATTTTGATTTCCTCGTGACTTTCTTACCCGTAAGAGATCTTAAAAGTCAAGACGAAATCCAAATCTACTCATAACCTAACTGATCGTAGTTAGCTGGCATAAAGTTACTCTATGTGGTTTTTGTCGATGTTTCGGGAGGCTGTAACAATTTTAGCATCCCAGAAAACTAGCACCTTGAATATGGCACTGGTTTTCAAGTTCAAAATAAAGGACGTGTTGAAGGGTAGGAATCAAAAACGAGCCGCCGGCTAGACGCAGCCGCCGCGATAATTTTGACGGCGCGCCGCCGCCGACTGTTTCGCAGTTTTCGCACCCGGCTCGCATGTCTACTTCCACGTCATCCCCATAAAAGCCGACAAAACCTTTAACCCTGTTTTCACCCCTCCATATTTCATATAACAAATACCTAGTCGCACCATCGAACGTTGGATTATAAAAAATAATAATAATAATAAGCCCGCAGGGCAGCTTGTGGCGAGCTGTTGGGGAGTAACGACCCCACGGACCCGAGTGCTCCAGAGAGTCGGTCAGGGTCTCCGTCTCCGGCGTGTCTTCGTCGGTCGGAAGGGACCCCAAGGGGACCCGTAGGACTCTCAGCTCTGGATGCCTTCATTGGCCGTCCAGAGATGAGTCGTCGGAGCTATATGCTCCAGGGGTGGATGTGTTAAAGGACATAACGCCGCCAGTGACTTCGGAGAAAGCGCAGCACCACCTCTCGATACCCTTGAGCCGCTCACGCCGGTGTTGCACCTGGCCGTCTGTACGATGGCTCAACAGCGTGCGTAGCCAAGATGCCAATCGCTCACGCTTACTAACATATCGTAGCTAGCTCTCTCTATCACTCTTCCTTATTAGTGTGACAATGACAGTTGCGTTTCGTTAGCGACTGAGCGTGATCGATTGGCATCTTGGCTACGCACCCGGTGCCTATCTAGCGAGTAGCTAGTCACCACTTGTCTAGATAAACCTGTGTATTGCAATGTTATGGCAGGTGTCCGGACCTCTTTACAATAGCCTTGTTATACTGACCATCCAAACTCCATCCATAGACCAGAACTCTTTCCATTTCATTTACAGTAGGTGTAATGTCTGCTGAGACCGGTTCACGGGTATCTATTCCTGTACCGTGAATGGGTTCCAACAGGCGTTCCATATGACATCAAAGCTCTCCAATCGGCCTCTGCGTGTTAGATATGTATTCCCGCGTACGCTTTAAAAATGACCGGACTTGAAAGACCCGAGAGTTTGAAACGGAGACACAAATAATAATAATAAAAACAATATTAATCTATTTTCAGATACCACAGATCCATATAGTGTTAGTCACATTGCACTTATAAACTAAATTAGTAGGTAAGTAGTACTAGTAGTACCTAAAATTAAGAGGTGACACAAAAAATATAAATTTATTGATTTAATTCTTAGGTCGTGACGAAGACATGAAGGTTGGCATATCGGCGGAGTATATCCGAATCCCACCTCTCTGCTATCATTCTCAGGATGCCGTTTGCGCTCGTCCTCATCCGCATTACCACAGATGCCGTCTTCTTCCTTACTATAGCATAAAAGTCCACAACGCTAGCGTCAGAAAACATCCCAGAGGCGCTGCAAAATCTAGGAAGCCCAAGAAGCATTCTGAAAATGTTATTATATTGGATACGCAGGGCATTATATTCAGCCTGAAACTAGCCCACAGGCCACACGTATATAAACTTTGATAGGAGGCTCTGGAGACAACTGATTAGTAGAGTAGAACACAATTAGAGATCGGGTTATAATTGTAAAAAGCACCTGATATTTAAATTACTAGCAATAATAACTAATAATCGAATAAATTATAACTCAAAAACAATGGTGAAGGATATTTTCTTCAGAAAACAAACGTTTATTTTTGAATTGTCTCAATGTAGCTCCGTCCAGAAAAATTCAGAGTTGCCCCCGTTCCACGAACTTTGTATTTCAAAAGTAGAAACACAAGAGCGATCAATCGATGATAGAGACGAAACTAGTAGATTAACTTCGACGATCGAATTTAGCGGACAATTCCGCTGCAACTAATAATAACTTCCTCTTGATCAACTTTTGACTTACATATGTCAAGACGTTGTAAGTTCATGAACTTAGTCATTGTACTCGTACTACGTAACAGTAAATAGTGCTAAGCTAATATACTCTGAATATACCTAACCCTCGGTAGGAATTGTTTCAGGACGTAGGTGGAGGTTATTGTTCATATTGTTTCATTTTGTATTGTTTTTATAAATAAAAATTAATTATATAATAAGATACAGATATATGTTTGCGCAAAAAAATAATATAAGGGAACCGTAATAAAAAAAATCTGAGTGAAAATTTGTTCAAATAGATATTGCATGTTTCCATAGCCAAAATCGAAAGGTTTTTGACTTTAGCGTGCTTGAAATAACTAAAAAAACAAAATTAAAAATAATAACGAGTGATGAATTTTGATAATGATTATGATTCTCACATATCTATCTCAAATGCCTATCTAAAATACCAGTTTATCGTTTTGTGACTAGCGCTCAAAATTTTAAAAATCCTTTCCGAATACAAAAGGAATAATAGAAAGACCGAAGTATAACACTCAATTTGCTACACTTATACGAATACGTGTAACACAGTAGTGTTACCCTAGCACAAATATCCTTCGCAATAAAGTTTTCTACGGTCGACGCCTCCATTTCTCGGTACATGTGTTACCTAACACAATTTTTGCCTGACACTTTCGAAGAATTGAAACAGAAGTGTCCCCTCGAGGAGCTAGGGTTGCGACCTCCAGTTTACAGCCACTTGCACTTTACTTAATGTTTACGACTATTGGTATTAAGTTTATGGAATGCGTTGTTTCGATTGTTATCGGGATCTTGTAGGGTGGGAAAAGGTTTAAGGTTTCATAGGTTTTGGAGTTTGAAAAAGAAAGTCTTAAGTTGAACGGAACGAGTATTTGAGAATGTTTCTGCCGGGTATCCTTACTTTTCTCCGAATCTCACTTTACCCAACATCGCTTTTCAACTAATTTTTTGCCGGTAATTCACTTGGTATACCAAAAATTACCAAATTGTTATTTGCCAACTTTAATTTGGGCGAATTTTTTATTTGCCTAATAAGATAGGTTAGGCTTGTTTATGATAATAATAATATGCGTCTGCGAATCGTTACAGCGTGCATAGTCAACATGCCAATCGCTCACGCGTAATAACGTATCGTAGCTACCTCTCTCTATCACTCTTCCTTATTAGTGTGACAATCACAGTTGCGTTTCGTTAGCGACTGAGCGTGAGCGATTGGCTACGCACCCAGTTGAAATGGAATTCTGCGATAAATTTGTTGGGCAGGGATATTCGCCAAAAGGATTTTCGGCGATAATTTAGTGAACCGTTTTATCTTATTGCAGTTTTAACGATACCTGTGTAGTGTGACATAGTGACATGACAGTATATGTCATCTCAGTATATTTAACTTTGAGTAGAACTACACGTGTAAATATACGTGGTTAGAATTGTATTTACTTTTTTTCTCAATTCGGAAAGGTATGAGTTTCTTGTTCATGGCTCCCTATGTATTGCGTAAGTATAAAAAAAAATTATATTTTGTACTATAATATGTTCCTAATAAACTATTATTTACCTAGTAGTTACAATCCTCAGCCGGAACAGAGATTGCAGGACGTACAGTTGTTAGGATGTACAGTTCCGCCAAAGCTTTGTGCGTAAGGCTCTTCGCTCCCTCGACACCCATAAGTCCAGTGGGCCTGATGGAATCCCTGCAATTGTTCTCAAGATGTGTGCTCCTGAGTTGGCGCCGGTCTTAACGCGTCTTTTTCGGCTCTCCTACTCTTCTGGCGTAGTCCCGACTTCGTGGAAGTCAGCTTTGGTGCACCCGATCCCTAAAAAAGGCGACCGCTCAAATCCATCCGACTACAGGCCGATAGCTATAACCTCCCTTTTCTCTAAGATTATGGAGTCCATCATCAATCGTCAGCTCCTCTGGTACCTAGAGGATCACCAGCTGCTGAGTGACCAACAATACGGTTTCCGTAGGGGTCGTTCGGCTGGTGATCTTTTAGTTTACCTGACACATTGCTGGGCACAGGCGATAGAGAGTAAAGGTGAGGCACTGGCAGTTAGTTTGGATGTAGCGAAGGCCTTCGATCGCGTTTGGCACAAAGCACTTCTTTCGAAACTTCCATGCTATGGGCTCCCCGGGAAATTATGCGAATGGGTCAGCAGTTTTCTAGCAGACAGAAGCATTAAGGTCCTAGTTGACGGTGAATGCTCAGACTCAATGTCTGTGAATGCTGGTGTCCCTCAAGGCTGTGTGCTATCACCCACGCTATTCCTCCTGCATATCAATGACATGTTGCAAACTAGCGGCATTCATTGTTATGCTGATGATAGTACGGGTGATGCCTCCTACACCGGCCGCGCCAATATTTCCCGGGAAAACGTCATTGAGAGCCGGAACAAACTTGTGTCCGAAATTGAGACCTCCCTAAAAGAAGTCTCAGATTGGGGTCGACTTAATTTGGTCCATTTTAACCCTACAAAGACACAGGTTTGCGCGTTCACCGCAAAAAAACTTCCGTTCGTCGCGTCACCTCGTTTTGAGAGCACTCCCCTATCTGCCACAGCCAGTATTGGAATCCTTGGCGTTGACATCTCGAGTGAAGTCCAGTTCCGCGGCCACCTAGAGGGTAAGGCCAAATTGGCCTCGAAGAAGCTCGGTGTGCTCAATAGATCGAGGCAGTATTTCACGCCGGCCCATCGCCTACAGCTTTATAAGGCGCAGGTTCGCCCGCATATGGAATACTGCTCTCATCTTTGGGCAGGGGCACCTAAGTACCAGCTTCTTCCTCTAGACCGCATCCAACGGAGAGCAGCTCGAATTGTCAACTGCCAACGTATTTCTGATCGGCTTGATCCCTTGGCGCTGCGTAGAGATGTGGCCTCACTCTGTATTTTCTATCGCATGTATTATGGGGAGTGTTCCGAGGAATTGTTCGGATTAATCCCTGCCGCTTCTTTCCGCCATCGCCCTACGCGACAATATTTCCACTCTCACCATTTAGATGGTTGGCAGTCCTCAACTGTGCGCTTTTCCCGAAACTTCCTGCCTCGCACAGCTAAACTGTGGAACGAACTGTCGCCAGCGGTGTTTCCGGACCGATACGACCTTCAAACCTTCAAGAAAAGAGCGTACTCCCACCTTAAAGGCCGGCAACGCACTTGCGACACCTCTGGTGTTGCGGGTGTCCATGGACGACGTTAATCGCTTACCATCAGGTGATTCGTTTGCTCGTTTGCCCCCTATAGCATAAAAAAAAAAAAAAAAAAAAAAAGGACTCGTTTAATCCGGTTTTCTCAGGTCTACCCTGAACTCGTCCAGCAATCCCTTAGTTTTCGGCCTTTGTAGTAATGTACTATAATAATTGTCCGAGTCCTAATAAACCCGACGACAATGTGACAAATTGAAGCGTCACACGCACGCAAAAGGCGGAATAAAGTTTTTCACGAAGAAAAAAGTCCAGTTATTATAATAATTATTGTACCGTAGCGTAATATCATATTGCTATGTGACTGACAAGAAACATTTATTTTCGAAATATATACAGTAAGTGTAACTTACCTAACTACCTACCTCTACCTACCTTAAATCTAAAGTAGGTCCTTGAGGCATTGTACCTAGCATGCTAGCGGCATTTCCTCGTTGTATCGCAATGCTGATACGTTGTGCGAGGAAGCCACCAGCTCTACGGTCACCAGTAACATCTACCAGACGTTTCGCGATTTCTACGAAAAACTTGCGTGCGCTGGGACCCCATGCTATTAATATTGTAGAGAGCACAATTCTCTATAAATGAGAGAAAATATAGCTGTCACACTTTTTTTCTCTATCTATTATTGTCATTATGCAGAGTGCTACATGTTGTTACAAATGGACTGTCACCTTTATGGATAGCTACTTTATTTACTACGTTTTAATAAACAAGCTTAAACTGTTATCGCTGTATAATTAATGGTGGCAACAGAACGTCCACAAAATGTATAAGAGAACTTAATGAAAAATGCTAATCAACAGGCAGATTTATGATAGCGGTTTTTAACAGAAATATCCAAACAGTAAATTCCACTTATTTAAATAGCAGCTTGTGATATGGCTTTATATGGTACATATTAGCAATTTTCCACTCGAGAGAATACGAAAATCTGTTAATTCACTTGTCAGTCTTATTGTTACTGTATAGTTGACAGGAGCTACATATTGCCATAACATAATATATTTTACTAACATTGTAAAAAATCAGCCTAGCGCGAGTCGGAATCGCGCACGAAGGGTTCCGTACTTTTTCTATAAATAAATAAATAATGTCATGTGAGTCATCCTTATATCGTGAGCCAAGTATTATGTAGGCAACAAAATCCAACAAAATATCGTTATAATATATGATTATCGTCTCAAATATGTACATACATGTTACGAACGCTTTTGTTGTAAACAGTTTTTTAAGTATATGTCTTTTTAGGGATCCATAGCCAAAATGGCTAAAACGGAGCCCTTATAGTTTCGTCCAGTCCGTCTGTACGTCCGTCCGTATGTCACAGCGGTTTGACTCAGTAACGTATGGTAATGAGATTACAGCTACAGGTGTATTTTGTGTGCCGCTACTTAGTTTTGCCTATAAATTACGAAAAAAAATCTTAAGGTGGGGCGCCCCATAAATGTAACTGAATGCCTATTTTATTTTGCCAAGTATCTACTTGTGGCACATCATTGGATATGGCTTTACAACTAACTTAAAGGTTTATTTCACAAAAATGTATTATAACAAGAATGGTGATATAGCGACGTTACAAGATATCACAAAACTAAGTTAAATCGCGCCCCCGTAAGCATTTTTAGAGCAATTTCATTACGTCGGCCTTGCGATAACATCTCATTCCTAGATGTCGACGCCCACAACTCATGCTGACTACTTATTTCAACAAACTCCTACTACATAACAAAACCATTATAAAGAAAACCTAAACTTATTAAGAATAGAGTTCAAATTGAAGTAAGACTGCAGAAGAGATACGAGGTATGAACAGTAAGTTGGGACCCGACCCACTAAATATATTAAATGTAGGAAATGTAGCGGCGGACCAATTCCGATACCGGGCGCGAGGACTAATTTGAATCTGTCTGCTAAATAAGTTATTTTATGGTTTATTCTGAGGTTTTGTTTAGATGTTAACGATAAACTTGCTTTATGTTATTGCTTAACTCATTGACCAATAAGGATTTTTCGTAGCGCTACAGCGTAGCCGATTACATGAAATTCCGAAGCGAATTAGAGGCATAACGACAACGTGTCGTGATTAGCTTTAAAAGGGTTCCTTATAAATTTCATGTTGCAACTACACCTAGAAGTGGAAATTTGCCGTCAGCCACATGTATCGACAGATTGGGTCAGTCGTTTGTACGCCATGCAGTTAGTATGCGAGTTTGTTTTTCCTTGATATTTTTTACGTAAAAATTTTTTTTTTACTTAATTTATAGGACTGTACTTTTAGCATGATATCACAAAAAATTAAAGAAAAATAAAACAATCGAAGTTGGTAAATTTTTAACTAAGGTTCCGAAAAGTTTTTCTATAAAGTTACGGTCAATGTTATATTTTTCTTGTAATGTTTGTTAAGATTGTATAAAAAAATATTTTTTCTTTGAAAATAAATAAAGATATGTGTTAAATCTTCTCTCAATGTGTCTGCTTTAACTATGCTTATAACTATTCCAAATTTCGAATCGGTAGCTTAAGTAGTTCTCGAGATATTTAACGGTGTGACAGACAGACAGACAGACAAAGTCGCACCATAAGGGTTCCTTTTTTACCATTTTGGTACAAAACCCTAAAAAGAGGTACTATTTAGAGGTATAAAATTCCACTGAGCGGTGTGTTGGAACTATATTTAACCGTCGGGTTAATCGCCTAGGGCATTGCAGCTGGTATCATAACTTAATTTCCCAAGAACTTTCTTGACATGTGTTATTACACGTTTCCTGCTGCAGCCGCAACGTCCCACAACTATGGAATGACGCTTTTATTCTCTTAGGTCATCTTAAGAGAATACAATAATAATGAATTTCCTCTTTTTGTTTGGGAGCACAAATTATTAGTTTAGTTAATAACTACGTAATATGGAATTATCAATACATACCAGAATTACATGTATTAGGAAATAGCAAAACCAAACAAAAATTTCCGCTTTTCTAGCCTGTCCTAAAGACCTATTCGAACGTGCTAAACTGACATTTGACATATCTACTTCATATTTCCTTCATTTCCACGGAAGTTCGCATCGAAATGTCACTTAAACACGTTCGATTGTGTCCTGTTTTAACACGCTTCGGAAAGCTAACAGAAAACACATTAATGGTCTCGATCTAGACCCATTTCAAACGCTATCGAAATTAAACTATCGTGAGACATAGGTACGTGAGTATTATCGGTTACGTATTATAACATTTCAAAGGCGCCCCTTGTATTACTCGGCAGTTTTTAACCCCATTCCAACTCAACTATACGCAATACTTCGATTGCGGATATCTTGTAGCAGTTGTTACATCCCTCGCGTGATCTGATACCGTATCCGACCCCGGCTACCATTCCGATCACTCGCAGAGCGCGCGTGAGTTGATCCACAGACTAACCAATATACAAGCGCTCTCTAATTTTCACATTACTGTTACGCATCTCAAAGTCCAGCTTACTACTTAAATAGGCCGTGTTTATGACTGCGATGTGAATACACACAATCTGCAACACTTGCCTTTACGACTACCTCATAAAACAATCATCATTCAAGGCTCCGTAGATTGCGGGTGGATCCGATTCTATAAATAGGTGCCGTAAAACGAAAGTTTCCGATCCTTTCGCTTTCCTTTATAGTGGTTGCATAAAAATTACTTTGTTACTTCGGGTCTCGAGACGATCAGCTTATATTGTTCGAACAAGTTAAGACGCGAAAGAAATGGGCACCACTTTTAGGCCAAGAAAATTAGAACAATAAAAATCATTTCCGGGAATTTATTCCCAGCAAAAAAGACGTGGCAACGTTTGTTTGCACGATTCCAGTTGTAGAGCTTGACTATTGAGAGCCAAGTAACTGTTAAATGTTCGGCCATTTTTTCAGTTTTTCAGGTAGGTAATAACGAGGGTTAAATTGTACATCAAATAAGTATCTGAGACTTCAAAGATTTAGTGGTACAGTCAAAATAAAAAACCGCGTCACAATTTGATATTCTTTTAGAGTGTTTTTTTTTTAATATCGACTAATGAAATGGACTTCCGATTGATACTCACGATGGCGAGGGCGTCTCTGGAATAGTTTTTTGTTTTTGTCTGCTAAACGTTGTTTAATGTGCAATATTGATAGCTAATAGTACACTGAACTTACAAAGAAGCGTGCAGCTAATCCTGAAACGCGTCAAACCATTTACTAGTCATTAATCAGAAGTCCAGGAATCTCGACCCCCGGACGCTAGTGTTACATTTTTAGCTATTAATTTTACAATTTAGCGAGGCGAGTCACCGAACAACGTCGCCCAAGTATATTATACTAATATTTTTATATACTTGATATTGGCAACTCTCGGACAGAGGCCATTATTTAGAAGATTTTTCTTCTTCTTAAGAAGACTAATCAAATTCATGTTCAAGAAATGACAAAGTTATTTTAAAGGCCTATTAGATGACGTGCCACTAGAACATATTATATGATTAACATAATTACATTTAGCTACATGTAGGTATGGGGTGCCCCCTAAAATATTATTGTTCGCAATTTATATGCAGAAGTAAGTAGCGGTACACAAAACACACCTCTCGCTGTAATGTCATCAAAATTATGCTTTACAGTTTCTGAATTAATTTCTATGGATAAAAGCTGTAGATACGTCGCCACTGGTTTGAAATGTGAGTTAACCAAAGTTACTAAACTTCCAAAAATAAAGTTTTCTAACCGACTTATTAATAAAATTCTCATAAAAACGTTTCTTAATCTGGTTACCTTAATTCGTTAGTTGTTTCTTTCATCGCCCTCACGCGAGCACCTGAGTAGGGTTACCACACGTCCGGAAAAACCGTGAAATATAATATTTAAAATAGGTCGGCTTAGAATATATTACCATAAATTTTTTAAACAAAATATGAATGAAAACTTAATACAGAATTGAGTCAGTTTTAAATGACTAAAATACATATACTTATAGAAATTCGCAGCTATTGGAATCTCTAAAGGGTTATAAATTTAAAGAGATGTCATATACTACGGAAAAAGTGACCAAGGTACTCAGTGCTCAGGGTTGGAATCGAACCAGCGACCTCCTGCTTTTGCGGCAGAGGCCCTAACCACCCTAACCTAGGCTACCCAATAGTATATGCCATCTGTTTCAATTTATAATTTATACAAACAAAAATAATAACATTTATTAAAAGTAATAAATGATTTGATTTGTGCTTTAAAATTGTATCTCCCAAGGGGTTACAAATGTCGTCGAATCTAAAACACCGCTAATAATTGTTCGTTCATTTGCGTCAAATTGAAGTTTATGTTTGATATAAAAATATAAAATTTAACAGACCTTTGCTAAGTTATAAATGTGAAAGGTTAAGCATATATATTATGAAACGAGTTTAATCAAAATAGGTAAAATTTAGCCCGGACCAAGCCGCAAAATACTTCGAACATGTGCCCACCCTACTCCGGAAGGCATTCATCTAACAATTAACCCAAAACGTAATAAACGGTTGCCTACATCATACCGGACTTAATGTACACACAATAGCCGAATAATAAATATTCTTCTGTTTTCAATAAAGCAAACAGTGTGTAGTGTATATCAGAGTTCGCAAAATATTTTAACTGTTTAGAATTTCACATTATTATTAATAACCAAAACACATAGACATAAGAAAAAAGAACTGGATACCCAATCGACCGAAAAAACTGACATCATAAAATTGCAGCAGTTGCGACTCTTTTTCATATAATATTTATATAATAGTCTTGTTTGAAACGTGACGTTATGTAAGTGCCAACAGTCTATAAACTTTTAATAGTGTTGGTAGTTCTGTGTATGAATTTGACACTTAATGCTTACGTTAGTAAGGTCTTTTTCGTACGAAACATTTATGGTTTGTATCATCATTTATTTACTTATTTATTTTAATTCAAAAAATTAACACAGCATTACAAGTTCTCTGATGTCATTCGGACCCACATTTGTTGACGTTTTTGTACTGTATTTGTGAGTCTATTTATCTATTCAACAGATTTATAATAAACTAGTTTACATCCAGCCAGTTTCAGTTTTTCAGTGAAGCTCACAACATTTAATTCCTAGAGTAGCCTGGCCTATTTTAATAGGTAGGTGTGTACACATGTGTCCCAAATTTCAAGGTCAAAGTTTAACTTTGACGGCCCTTATGTGGCCCACTGTGGCCCATACACGGAGCTCTCATCCCTCCATAACATTTGATCTGCAATTCCCAAATCAATATCTTCGCAGATGTATGCTCATTTACTCACAGTATTCATTCATTTGTCGGGTAAATTACGTCAAAGTGATAAGTGTTCACTATCCAACCCGTATGGTTTTTTGACAAAATTGCTTCACCGCTGAGATACGCACGTAGCGCTATACCGCGGTTCCCAATGTTCCCATGCGTTGGCAGCGTATCGTAATTAGCGCTGAATGGGTTAATTAAAACATTTACAGGAATTTTCATCCAGAACCATTCCTAGAACTGAAGATATTCCTAGAACGTAAGATCACATACACATTAACATTTCATGAATTTGTAAACTTCTACGGTATTCCTCGGTCCCTTGCCACTTGTTCAAACATGGCGGACCCAAAGGGGTATGCCATAAAATAGATACATTTTTGCTACTACCTTACTTTCCGGTTCTTCATGTATCCCTTCATTTTCCCTTATTTCGTGCGAGAAATATAATATTCTTCAATTCAAAATAAATCAAGAAAAATTACGAATATGTAGGTATCTACTACGCTATTTTCGGTTTGTTTCGGCAGCGTTAAAAACTTTTTTTTTTTATTAACTTCATTTTAATCAGTAATTTATACTCATCGATACAGTGCAATGGCAGCAACACCGAATAGGAAAGCTACATCTTACACTAAGTACGAGCATAATCTGTTATATACGAAAAATATTCAATATACCTTATATCTCAAACCTATCAAAAACCATCCTCAGCATGCATTCTCTCTTTTGCCTTCTCTCTAAAAAATACCTACTAAGTAGAATTTTATTAAAGGTTAAATAAGTTTATAAGACCCGACATCAGTTTAGAACCTAAACTGAGTCCTAGTAGTAGAGGTAAAACTTGAACTAAATCGCGTTAAAACGTCATGGTAAGGCCCCAGGTCTTATAAATTTATTTACAATTTATTTACATTGGCAATGTAAAGGATAACTCACACTAGAACGGGACGGGACGGGGCGAGGCCATCTGTAAATTGCTATTGAACGAATCACGTGATAGCTCGGAACCCTCGTAGGTCACGTGACGTTTTCTACAGAAAAAAAATAAAGGTGACAAATCGGCCCAGCCCGTTAAAGTGTGAGTTATCCTTTATCCGGAACATTCCAAGGAGACGTTGATTCGTAATGAGCTTCGTACTGCTTTATTATTCATATCGTGGGTTCTTGTTAATTATGTTATCTGCTGTTTTGGCGCTTTGCTGTTAGGCTAATGATTCATTCATTGAGAATAACTATGTAGTTATTGGGCTCTATAGGGCAAATTTTTGTATTCAATACAAGGAGATGGCATTGTACTGAAAAATATTCAGAATCCACACTCCCCCCACCCCTTCCCGCAAAAATTGGCTGAAATTTGGTGTATAGGTAAATGTCTCCTGTTATTAAAACTCTATGATCTCAATACAACACACAATACAGTGTCAACATACGTGTACGAATTGTGTTTTAAATTGATATAAATATTATATAATTTAAACTTTCGTGAGTCATAGTGACATTAAATTGCAACAGTTAACACTCACGTATTTTTATCACAATAGGAGTGACATGTTTTTTTTGTGATAAAAATACGTGAGTGTTCTGTTAACCGTTGCAATTTAATGATATAAATATTATTTGAAGTACTACTTACTTTTTAGTTTAGAATAGTATCTAAACGCTGTTCAAGTAGTTACCAGGCAAGGCCTAAAATATCGATAATTCGATACAGGCCAAAGCAACAATATTTACTTTGACTTCCTCAGAAAGATGCAAATGTTGGAATTAATTGAGATACAAAACTTTGAGAGCTCCCGGAGCGTTGCAGCAACGTATTTATTGTTGCTCAACTTTGCCCGCGTCCGCTAACCGGTTGAAACAAGTTGATTCAGCCTCTTACTCAGAAACTAACAAGTGAAATAAACGAAGCTGCGGGCAGAGTCGGTGTAAATTGGGTGTTTGTGTGTCACAGATGCTAGGAGTCAAGATGACTACACAATGTAAACGTGAATAGAAGAATATTTTATGATACGTCGGCAACAAATACGAGTAGCTTTGCGGTACCCAATAACCATGATGGATATCGGGACATGACTGTGTTGTTGATCCTTGCGCGACCTCAGGGTAAGGCCTCAGAGACGTCCTACGGCGGATTCAGTAAAGCGTCGGGCGACTAGCGACCACACTAGAACGACACGGGACAGGACGGGACGGGGCAGGAAGGGAAAATCTGTCAATTTCTATAGAAAACGTTACGTGACATCCAAGGCCTCCGAGCTATCACGTGATTCTTTCTATAGAAATTGACAATTTTTTCCCGTCCCGCCCCGTCCCGTGCTAGTGTGAGTCATCCTTTAGTGCACGCTGCTCATATCCCTCGGCAGTTTGATGAAAGTTAACACTCGACTTTTCCCCTCAAGCGCCGCTATTTGATTGCCACTAAGAGCATTACGCAAACCGCGAAAAAAAAATTGCATTTGCGTGAGAAACTATAAGAGATGACTCACACTAGAACAGGATGGGACGATCTGTCAGTTTCTATACAAAAACTATGACATGTGTGACACGTGACATCCGAGGGCTCCGAGCTTTCACGTGATTCTATAAAAATTTACAGATCGTCCCGTCGCGGCCCACCCCGTCCCGTCTCGTCCCATCCCAGTCTGAGTCATCCTGTGCGACAGAAATGCCAAAAAAGTTTTACGAAATTTTAATAGGTAAACACTTTTCGCAACACAGCCTTTTTAAACAGAAAGGCTAATACAACTAAGTCGAGTTCGTTATCACTATTCTGCTACAAAGCTAAATTTCGCGGACTGTTATACACGAGCCAAACCTCCCAGAGCTATAGTCAATCTTGCACCAGTTGATTGAAGCGGGTTATCCTCTGGTGACCTTTTGCATGTATATTTATCTGTACTTACAGGTATATTGACCTGCTGTTAAGATATAATAAATATACGAGTAGATTTTTTTAACTTTACCATACTCAATGAGGTGCATACGAGTTAGTAGCTCAATAGCTGAATTAAAATGGCGCTAACAAACCAGGGTTTACACACGCAGGGTTTTTACTAAAACGTTTTAGTAGAAAATTCAGATATAGATATAATACGGATAAACGCGCAATGCTTTACGCAGTACATTCACGTTATTATTTCAGTTCTAAGCTTGCGAAAAAAGTATTTCTCGTTTATGAATATTAAAGATGACTCACACTAGAACGGGACGGGATGGGGCGGGACGGGACTTTTATAGAAAGAATCACGGACGAGCTCGGAGCCTTCGGAGGTCACGTGACGTTTTTTTATAGAAACAGACAGATCGACCCGCGGCCAGGTTACATCCCGGCCCATTCTAGTGTGAGTCACCCTTTAATGAATGCTGCTATGTGATGGGGACCTTTGCGCCGGATGCGATTCGGGGCGGTTCGTTCCAAATGTTTTTGTAATGATTGACTTTACTAGCATAAGGGATATGGACGAAGCCTGTTGCGAATTGCTTTATTGTTTGGTAAGTAATGACGATGCCTGTTACTGATTTATATCTGTACCTACCTGACGAAGCCTGCATTGTGATCAACCGTGGTTTTGATTTAGTTTGCTTGGTAAATAATATTTATATACTGTTGTTTAATTAACTGTCAATAATTGAGTGGAGTAAAACCACCCCAACAAAATGTATTTTTCCCGATTATTACACCTCACTCCACCTATTCGATGTTTTCATGTTAGTGCAAGAATAATTTTCCCTAATTTTAAAAATATCTCAATGGAACCATCCATTGACGGGTTGATATGGGTGAAGCTGCAGTATTTTCAAAGGGTTCCTTTTTAGGCCGGGTATTGAAAAGGATACTAAGTGATTCGCTTTTTAAAAACAGATCTTTCGTAAAGAGATTTTGACAGGTTAGGATTTATACTTGTTGATGTAGGTATAAATAAAACCTTTCACTAAGTATGTTCGGTGTGTTTTGGTTATATTTAAATAATGCAAATAATGTTATATTAATATGTTAGTACTCGTATAGATGTAGTTCTTACATATTGGATTAGTTGCCAAAGCAGACCCCAGGCTGCCTGAGCCGTGGCGTGGTATAAGCCGGGAATGGCTAGGAGCAAGAGAGAGCGAGTTAGTTCCTACATATATTTTAGTGCCCTCACAGGGCTGCGTTGAGACTTGTCATATATTAATAAGGCCTTAGTACATACACACAAAATGCAAATAACACCTTATATGATACATCACTATGCGATGAAGGAAAACATCGTGAGGAAACCGAACTGATTCCGATAAGGTCTAGTTTACCCACTGCGTGCGTAATAGCCAAGATGCCAATCGCTCATGCTTACTAACGTATCGTAGCTACCTCTCTCTATCACTCTTCCTTATTAGTGTGACAATGACAGTTGCGTTTGGTTAGCGACTGAGCGTGAGCGATTGGCATCTTGGCTACGCAGACGCACCCTGGGTTGGAAGGTCAGAAGGCAGTCACTTTCGTAAAACTAGCGCCTACGCCAAATCTTGGGATAAGTTGCGAAAGGGCAGGCTCCCTGAGCCATGGAACAAGCTGGAAAAACGCTAAGAAGAAGATGATGATCGTATAAGTATTACTATGCGTATGCATTATGGTTTTTGCAATTGTAACTTTAGATTTTGACGTTATTCAAGACACGACGGTAATTCATGGTTGAAAATCTACCTAAATTATTGAAAACTGTTTCAAAATCTAGTTTTAAAGTATATTTTTGTCATAAACATTTAAAATTTGCAAATGCAAGCAAACTGCACACAACTTGTTTTCTCAAAATCAAATCTCATTCATAGCCTAATGACGACGCCCGAGAGAGCTTGCACTTCAGAATCTTAATATTTTGTCGCTGCCTGGTGCTCTTAAATTATTTACAAGACCTCTTGCTATGTGGGTCAGCTGGATGAAATATACCATCGCGTTTGACACTAGAGATTACAAGGGCTCACAGACTTGTCTACCAGGTGGAAACACATAAAAAACCTATTATGAAACCATTTGCGTCGTTACTTGTAAGTTTACGAAGTGCGAGCGTTAAAAAACCTTTCATCGTCATCAGTATATTATGCATGTTGTCACCCATTACATCCTCCCTTTCTAAAAAGTGGCAAAATCGTAATGTCGACCCGTTTTCTTACATATGTAATACAAATCAATCATTCATTTCCTTTCTCATAAATTGTTTGAAGAATATACACATTAATTTTAAACGGGCGACACTACGACATTGCCAGTTTTTAATTTCTACCTTTTTCTGTCGCAATGTAATTTTATCCAAACCTGAGCAGCCGTCTTTGAAATATCGATCAGCTCCGTTGACATTTTGGTCTGTGGTTGCTTAGCAACATATCCTTCCTTTGTCCATATGAGTTTTGTAATGAATCTCCTTGGACTTAATCAGTCTTGAAGCTTATTGCCAAACATGACACGCTCCTTTTTTGGCAGAAAACCCTAACCTAACCCATTATATATTTTTCTGCTAAAAGTTTTGCTGCGATACGTGTTATGCGAAGTGTATTTCTGCCAATATATATTCTGCCACATGAGGGTAACCCGTTTAGAGGTCAAACTGGTGGTACAGTCAAGTGTAAAAATATGGGTGGACACATCTTACTCAAAAATATGTCCCATAGCATTTTATTCCATTGTAATAAGAGCGTAGTACCATATTTATGAGAGGATTTTGTCGATACGTATTTTTGCACTTGACTGTAATATATCCGATACTGGTTAATTTTGTTATGGAGTATCCTACAGAAGTAGTCCATGCAGTAGCATTACTCTAAAAGGTTAATAGTGTCTAGTCTCAAAGGCGCCGGTCTCAGAGCTTTAATGAGTAAAACCTGGCGCGATGGCTAAAGCTCTAATGCTTTTTACGAGCATGTTAACAAAGTTAGTTGAGCACCCGAAATTAGTTGAGCAGTTAAAAACTGTCAGACGCGATCACGTAACATTACAGCGATGTGTGACAGACATGAGCGAGGTGCGTGGTGGAGGAACTAACAGCAGTGATCGCGGTCAACGCGGCAGATAATGACGGACACAATCCTTAACATTATCTTGTACTATTATTTATTCTGTGACATTATTAAAGTTCGACTTTTCCCAATTAGATTACAATAGTAATTACGCGCTTAAAAAGGACCACTACATTTTAAGTTCACAATATGGCAAATTACTCTCAGTTTAATATCACCAATAATGTAGTTAATAGGACGAGTGAAACGCACTGCAAGTGATTAATTTAAAATCAGATGATTCTTCTTAGTTTCAACGTCACTCGAGTTTTTATTTAACCTTTTGGTGTTCAGAGGAATAAATGAGCTTAGAGCGAAATTTAAGTTGCTTTAAGCTTATTACGGTCATTAGGATAGTCGGTATTAAATATTTCGAAACGGCCTTACAATAGAGACATATTCTGATATTTTTAAAAGGTCAAATATATCTGCTGATTTGGGAGACATGATCAGGGACACAAAAAAAAAACTTATAACTATGTAGTTTAAATGTTCACGAAATAATATTAAGTAATGAAAAAAATTGTGAATAGACAAATAATAAAATATGAAATATCAACATCTTTCATATTTTTGGGTTAAAGTAAAAAGCACTAGTTCGTATAAACGGCACGACAAAACAACCAAAAAAGCGCACTTTTGAGAAACCGTATTAAAAAAAAAATATCGTTATGACATATTTCACGAAATTTTCTTATTCCTCAGAGACGCTTACAGCGACTGTGACATAAAACGAAAAACTTCAATTGACACAAATACCGACGTTTAATCCATTAGGAGAATTAAAGTAATAACAAACGACGACATGTAACATAAAATATGCACACAAATGATGGAAATGGGGTCGCATTTTTCTTTCAGACCGTCCACATGAAAGCGACTTTGGAAAAAAACATTGTCGTGGCCATATTTAAAAACAAAATTATCGCCAGAATAGTTATTTTTTTTTTGAGAAATTGAGCGATACCGTTGACCGGGATACCATGGCGAGTTCCACTCTAAAGGTACTTAGTTAATAGTTATATACTAGATTGTTTAATAAAATGAAATGATCTTATAGATCATAATCATTTTTATTTGTAACTATGGTTTTACATTGGTGTTCTTACATATAAATTTATCACATGGTCACTGTTAAGGCATTGCAATAGCTATTACAACAACAGTATTTAAAACCAATTAACAATTAGGTATGTGTTGCAACCTGCAACAAAAAATGTAGAAAGACATAATGAAGAAACCGGATTTATCGCATTAAGTTCCTCTGGATACATCAGTGAAAGCGTCAGTTTTTAAACGAAATTTTCAAAATAAGCGAATCATGGGCACAGAACGACAGAACACAACAGTACCTACTCGTAACTGACAACGCTGTCTAGCAAAACCGTTGTTTGACTTCGTCGTAAATAAAATAATTTACCAGTATTTAGTATATTTCAATGTAAGTAATGATTTATCTAAAATTGCATATTTTTTGATATAAACACTACATCAATTAAAAACAAATAAAAAATATACTGATGACACCTATTTTCGTAGGACAGCGCACCTAGCGGCGAGGTAACCGTCATTGCAAAATCACAATAAGCTGAGCGCAAAAGTCCCTAAATCCATAAAAGTATGAATATTAAATATTTTTTTAGTTTTTCGAAGTTTTAGAGCTCATTCACACTTTATTCCCCGCTTGACCTACTTGCGCGGCATTTATCAACTGCACTCTAAGGCCAGTGTTACACCACCCTTTGTCAGGTTTAATACCAACCTGACTGGAAATCGCTAATTGCTAAACCTAAATCTAAAATATCTATACAATTATACACCAGAAATAAGTATAGGTACGTATGGTTTATCGATTTTGAAAAAGCGTTCCATAATGTCAAGCACGAAAAATTAATTCAACTATTAGACCGTACTGAGATAGACGTGAAGGATATTGGAATCAAAGTTAATGGCACAATCATAAATAATAAAAGATACACACAATTATAATAGCAAATAATATGAATTAAATAAAATGATTACTTACATGACTTAACTCGAAATTTGAACAGTTTGGACTAAAAATTAACATATCTAAGACGAAATATATAGTAAGTAGTTAGTAAACACCCAAAAAAATGTGACCCAAGGGTATAAATGAAAAAGCAGTGCTAGGTAAGTTACACTTACTGTATACATTTTGAAAATAAATGTTTTTTTTATATAAAAATAAAAATATTTCAATGATTTGAGAACCTTCTCAGTCGAATATTTGAAGTCGATTTAAACGTGATCTCATCAGCATAAATTCACTATAGGATGTACGAAGACCTGTAAGACCAGCCAAAATGTTAACGATATAAATGTCATGCAAAGGAAGATAGGGAAAAGTAATGTAACCTCTTCTCGTTCGTTTCTCAATCGTTTAAAATAATAACAGCGTGCGTAGCCAAGATGCCAATCGCTAACGCTGGTTCGCGAACAAAACGCAACTGTCATTGTCACACTAATAGAGTGTGTCTACGCTAAGTTTCCTAGATTTTGATGGCACAGACTGAAAGTGTTAAGTAAACGTCATAATTTCATAGAAGTTTGACATTTAAAATAACACTTTCAAGTTTGGCAGTTCATTTGCTGAAAAAGGATAACGTGGTTTGACTCTAATGTAGAGTAATAGAGAGAGATAACTACGAAATGCTTCGTAGCGTGAGCGATTGGCATCCTGGCTACGCACTCAGTACGTGATGCAAGTTGTGTGCAAGAGATCGCTCTTTACCAATAAACCTGTTTTGTTGACTGAGATGCAATAAAGGGATATTTGTATTGTACTTCATAGTAAAAGCCTTGACTAACCAATGTAGTCTCCAGTATTGTTTGGTTCCACCCTATCAATGTCGACGAGGATCTAGTGGTATTTATGTACAACGCTCTGTTTTGTTGACTAAGCTTATTCTATTCTGATTTGCTGCATTGTTCAAGGGTTGAAGGACCAGTTATAGATTTATACCAAATACTATTGTATTACGAACCATGGATTCTTTGACAATCCAGCATTTTATTTATATGTTCGAATGTTGTTTCAACGATAGTTCGAGTATCGCTGATCGGATTGTCGTACAATTTGGCAGGTGGTTAAATGATATAAAAATAAATTGAAGTACGAATATGAGCCAGATCGGTCAAGGAATTGTCGAGATAGGTATAGCTCGAGTTTCACGCTCGGGGCAAACAACCCACAATTCACTTTTTTTGTATAGGTTACACGGTGGCAAACAAGATATGGCATGCCTAATGAAAAGCGGTCACCGTAGCCTATGGCCGCCTGCAACTCCAGGGGTATCGCATACCTACGCGTTATTTTTAAGAGCCTCGTGTATTATTTCGGGAAAACCTCGCCGGGAGGGTCAGCTGCACGTCCGCGGGAGGAAAGTTTTCTAAGTAGCATTTTTAAATGGAGAAAGTTGATGTATAAAGTAATAATTATGGCTTTAGGTCTATACCGGGGATAATAAGACTAGCAGCTTCTCGCTGATCGAATAAGTATAGCAATTCAGCGAGGAAATGCTGCCAGCATTGTTGAGACCATGCCCCAGGGCCCGGGCTGCGGGTTTTTTAGATATTTTAATTTTTTTATGTTAATTTTAATTTTTATATTTTTTTCTTTTGTTAAAGATATTAAATATTGCCAATAAATATATTAATAATTTGATTTGTTACGTAATAATAATATAAGCAAATTGAAAATTAGAAAATAAGATTACTATTCTACTAGTAAATATTACATTAAAACATAAAATCAAGAATATTATATAAGGTGGTCTGGAAGAGATCGCTCTTTAGCGATAAGACCGCCTGTTGTTTGCCTCTTTTTCATGTGTAATCTATACCAGTTTGTGTTATTTTTGTTGTTTTGAGGTGCAATAAAGAGTTATTGTATTGTTGTTGTATTGTATTGTATAAGTAGATATAGTGACATAAATGAGTAAACTGTAAAAAAATCTATTATTTTGGTCCTTGTTAGTGCCTCTGACCTACTTGCTTCGAATAAACTCCTACTTGCAGAAATAACGAGTTGCCGAACAATTAGCTTGCATTTTTCCACGAATATGCAATGTAACAATTCATAAAATTATTTTAAACTGTTTTAAACTTTGACTCAGATGTTCGAAATGGAACACTTTAAAACGTTTTCAGCCCTAATTCTATCCTTCAACATTCAACAATAATTTAGATAACGAGTGCTGTGAAGGGCTCGAAATGTAAGTGCCTCAAAATGTGGTCAATATACGCAATTAATCCATTGTAAAGTGTTCCATTTCAATAATCGTGGTAATGAATACATTTATTAGGCTCAAGGTACGTAGCCGAGATGCCAATGGACGACGAATCGCGAACGAAACGCAACTGTCTTTGTCGCACTAATAAAGAAGAGTGACAGAAAGAGAAAACTACGCTACGCTCATAAGCTTTAGGGAATGGCAGCTTGGCTACGCATCCAGATGATGTCAAATTTCGAGTTCGAAGAAGAAGTCCGAAGTGAAATTATTGACTTTCGTATCACTGAGATCACGCGAAGCCGTAGATACGAGTATCAATCATGATTTGATTTAAGTTTTTTCTACTTGGTTAATGTTTTTGTATTTATGTTAGTTTTTGGATAAATTCTGTACTTTTCAAACTATTTATATGTCAAAGTTAGCCTATCAACTAATACTTATGTATGAGCTGCAAATTTTTTTATTCACAGCCGATTGCGTACTATACGACTCGCCAGCGCAACCAAAAAATATCTACGAACCTGAAAATAATAATTTAATAATAATTATAAAGGATATATTTGAAATGAAATGAAATAATTATAATAATTTAATTCGTTTAAGACATGCGTGAAAAATTTCATCATCTGTACTAAAGGCGTGTTGTTCAATGATGAGATCTAAACTCACTTTGAATGATTTTTTGATTTGATCTTTAGGTACATCAAACGTATATATATTATTAACCAAGTATATTTTCTGATTACTTCCCACGAGTAGGTAAATCTGTGTGCGGACTTGATTCGATTCTTTAGTAGGTATATTGTTTAAATTCAAAAGTAATTCGTTAAAATTGTAGTAGAGGTCAGTTTGGTTTTTAAGTTCTTGGGGTTGCTGGTACTGGTCAACTCGTTTTCTAAAAAGTATGGCCACGGCGTAGGTCTCGAGTTTTCAACTACACAGTAGACCGTTCTCTGCTCAGGGTGTGGCAACGTGAGAAACTGAGCATTTTATTACGCATGAAAATCGATGTTTATACTAAATAAACCAAAAATAAACAAAAGATAACCATGCTCGCTCTTAATCCTCGTAGGTCATCTAAGTGTATCTACTGAAGTCTAATCAGGCAATCACTTGTTTCCCGACGCCTGCAGCACTGCACTATTTTTACGCAACATGTGTAGTGTAGAAGCAGCTTAACGCTCCGCTGCTTTTATGGCCATCCGACCCACATAATATTATTATCTACCCATCGAGCCAGTCGTGCATATTGTTCATAGCAGCGCACCGGGGAGTAAAGGCATTGTCATTTATGGTTAAAATTATTATTCAATATGTGTGTACGTAGGTATAGGTGTTAGCATTAGTTTAATTGATTATCTTGTAACTATCTGCGAGATCCTGTAATAGGCTTTCTGAGTCCTATCTTGTTGAATACTGTAAATTTATCAGCTGTTGGTTCTCCATAAAATAAAACAACAACAATAGGTGGAGCTTTTGAGGATATCGTGAAAGCATCCATTTTGGTCCAGGGCGGTAATATAACTCATTAAGGAAACAGCTAAATATTCATAAAGGATAAAAGAACAGTTCAAAGGAGAGTGGTCTGAGTACATTTAGGTTCACTCAGTGCCATTTGGTCCTTGCATCTATTATTAGATTAATAGAAATGGAGACATTTATCTTTCAGAGTTTCACGAAGATTTTTTTTCTGGTACATTGTCCAATAACGGATATACTTATAGCTAAATATTATTGGCCTGTTTTGCTAGTAACATTCTGCTAGCGTCTGCAGAAGCGTTGCGATGTTTGCAGCGCGAACAATTACTCAAAAGAAAACGACATTTCTCGCGATAACAAAGCCAACTAAATACGGCCATGATAGCATGGCTACGGTGTAGCACCTGCAGTGCTACGCCGTAGCCTTAACGCTGGCACCGTAGCGCTTGCCCACAGCCTGCCCATGCCTTCTCTGCCGAGGGTGCGTAGCCAAGATGCTATTCGCTAACGTTCAATAGCGTAACGTTGTTTTCTCCCTCTATCACAGTTCTTATCTTATTAGTGCGACAGACAGCTGCGTTCCGTTCACGACTGATCGTTAGCGATTGGCATCTTGACTACGCACCCAGTAGCAGTTAGTAATTACCCACCCAGTACCATTCAGCGCTTATCATAACACGGTGTCGTTACACCTCTACGCACCATTTTCGCAAGAAAGCGGGAAATGCATGTAATCGGCTACGGAGCACTACGAAGTATCCTTAGCGGTGAATGAGACAATGGAGAGGACCGATAAGAGTATACTAATAGGTTTCGTCACCGTTATAAATGTTATGTTGTTAATACGACTTACTCGCGCCATTAAGAGCTGCTAAATGACACAACGCGTTAGGCGTGAGAAGGCGTTAGATTTCATCGTAACCATAACAATGAAACCTAAACGTGCCTATTCGAACTTCAAAGATGTTACGACTCTCAATTTATATTTCAAAAATGTCGATGCCAGTTCAGAAGCTAAAAATAATGGAAACCAATTAACCTCCCGAGCGCTACCGCAAAATGAATCAAATTTGAACCTTGATTGACTTGCTGTTTCGCCACTCGGGGGATTAAGGTACTGAAAACATATTACGTACGCCAATTTTGAACCAAATTAGTACCAAAACTAAAATCACCAAGTGGAATTAAATAAAGTAAAAATAAGTAAAGACTACTAAAATTTTATTTTTGAAACACATGACTATACAGTCAAGGTCTTAAAACTGATATCACAGAACTCTAAAACAAAACTAAAACTAAAAAAACTGGCCAAGTGTGAGTCAGACTCGCGCACCGAGGGTTCCGTACAAACTTTATGTTGCAACTTCACCTAGAAGTACAAATTTGAAGTCAGTCACATGTATCGACAGATTGGGTCACTCTTTGCACGGCATGGAGTTAGTATGCGAGTTGGTTTTTGCTTGATACTCGTATTTTTTTATCACGTAAACCAATTTTTTTAACTTTATTTATAAGACGGTACTTACTGCATGATATCATATAAATTTAAAGATAAAAAAAATCATTCTAAGTCGCTTATAAGCCTGTTGCGGATTCGAATTAAAATTATAAATTGTAATATTATAATATTTCTGCTTTTATTTAAAAAAAGTTAGGTATTAATGTAATTTTATTTAATGGGTAACGTACCTACATACTTGCGATATCAGGTTGAAGTTTTCTGATACCTGGGTGCGTAGCCAAGATGCCAATCGCTCACGCTCAGTCGCTAACGAAACGCAACTGTCATTGTCACACTAATAAGGAAGAGTGATAGAGAGAGGTAGCTGCGATACGTTAGTAAGCGTGAGCGATTGGCATGTTGGCTACGCACGCTGATATATTTACGGAATAGTTACCTGGCTATACTTAACAATTACACTCTGTATAGTTCTTATCTTGAGTGGCACATAAGTTGTGTGTTTCCTTCGTGGTTTTTGAAGCTAGAGCAAAGCCTTGATTTAGAACAAACATATCAAAACTCCCGACAAACACACTGATAGTATAATTCTGTTTAAAAAAAAATCTCTAACTTCAAAAGCCGAGGAGGAAAACAATCGAGTACGTTTTTATAGAAAACGACTGGTCCCGTTACCTCTTAATTTCTATTAATACGCCTCAGAAGGACAGCACAAAAGGTAGAAGGTACGGAAAGTAGAAAGAAGGTGACAATACAAACAACAGACAAACAATAAATGCTCCGTTTTATTTATTTTTATTAGCCTAATTGACTATTTCCTCGTCTTTGTAAAAATCAGATATCTTTAAATTATATTTATACTAGTTGGTGCCCAATTTTCATTCGCACAATAAAGTAAAATAAAAGCTAGTGTGCAAAACCAAGATTAAATTCATGAAAACGCATTAAAACCTTTTTCACGCTTACAACTTTGGCCAGGATCGAGTTTCCTCGGGTTTACTACTTGGAATGGAACTAGCGAATGCAAAGTGGATAAGAGCACATTTTAAAGTATTATTGAGTTATATTTTACTTTGTTATTACGTTTTTAGCTTGAGAGTAGGCGCCTGAGCTTCGGTCTGCCGCTTAGTGCACGAAACATACTTACCTACCAAAAATATGAACGTAGTAGGTATAAGTGTTGTTCCCTATATAAATATAAATTAACTTGCCATTGTTTTAATTTTTGTGACGTTTTCGAATCAGGCCCATTATATGAACTAAATATGTCCGGTAAGATGATAATATGTTAATTTCAATTGTATGTATAATAATATGTTAATTTCAATTGTTTTACAATTGTTTCTAATATTGCGTGACAATTTAATACCAACCGCAATGATGATTTCTAAACCCGACGATAATGCAGTTCTATCACTCAAAATCTCAAGAAATTATAAATAATAAATGATTTAATTCTTGTTTTACAATTGTTTCTAATACCTGTTTAAATGTAGTGCTGTAGTTATAAGCAAGCTAATAATAGTACATTGTGCATCTAGGGCGGTAAGAAGGGCATTACTTACGAGGGTCTATTGAAGCCCGACGCCGTAGGCGGAGGGCTTTAAATGACCCGAGTTAGTAATCCCCTTACTGCCCGTGGTACACATAATGTTTTTCATCACATTTGCGAGGAAATAAATAAACTCTATACAGGTAAAGAAACAATAATGATAAGCGGTAGTGTAGTTGCACAGTCCACAGTACTCCGGAGTGACTGCGTGCTGCGAGCGCGTGCGGGGCAGGTCCTCCGCGAGCTCCACGCGGGCGGTAAAGTAGTATGAGAATCCTTTAAAACCATGGGAATAATACAGCTCTTTAAGTGTAAGTATGCTTGCATATAATATCACCATTTACGAGCAGGTGTGATGAAAAAACAGTTGTTAAATCCAATCACGCCACAAGTTGTCCGGGGTTCGTGCATCTCTCGATTTAACGCGACTTGCGTCGAGTAAACGGTCCCCTGATTTACATAATGGTACACAGTGACTATAAAATGTCGCGTCAGCAGCTTTGACTGTTGCTGTCGCGTTTACACCCACAAGATTTTGTATAGGTGTGGAAGAGAGAAAAGGCATAGAAAATAGATGAAGAAGGGATCAGATGAATGTGTATCTAATGCTCGTGTTTTCTTTAATGTCCTTTGACGAAAATATAATAGTATTTTATACAATCGTGATATAATGAAGAGTTTTTCAGTCGAGTACCGTGTTTAGGCCACGAAGCTTGCTGAGTGGCCTAAGTAAGGTACGAGATTGAAAAACTTAATTATATTACGATTGTATACAATACTTTTTCTACGAGTCATCATCATCATCATCTATGGAGGAACAATTTCATCATTCAATTTAATTGACTTAACAAGGATGTAACACAAAAAGATGGCCGGCAGGCTGGCGCGGTCGGCGCAGCCGTGAGGCGCGCGCTCGGCAAAGTCTCAGGCGTCATCGCAAATAAGTATAAAATTCGTATGAAGTTCTATTATAGTTGCCTACAGCGTATCGAAATGAAATATTATAGTTGAGTTGGACTGTCTAATATCGAAAAGTATGAGCTTATAGTTTTGTCTATGTACTCGTAATTGGCAGATTAAAGTCGGCGAGTAGAAAAACACTATTGCGTTTCTCAGATCGTGTACACAATGATATTAAAAGTGAACCTACATTTATGCTTGTTTCGCATTTGACGACACAGTATATGTTTTCACTTCCTCATGTACCCTAGCAAAGCCACCGGGACTTTAGCTACACGATGGCGTCGAGTCGTCATTTAGATTTACCTACCTACCTACCTAACCCTAAACCTACTTAACTACACCTACACCAGCTAGCTACACCTAACTACCACCAAGAGAGGCACTGTCGCGCTCAAAAGTGCATGGGCAGTTTATGGACGAATTCATTCATAAATTGCCCATGCACTTTTGAACGCGTGTGTACACGACATTTACTCGTTGCTCGACGTAGCTCGTAAGATGCTCGTCAGTATATATTTTTACGTATACCACGTCGGTGGCAAATAGGCATACGACCCGCCTGATGGAAAACGGTCACCGTAGCCAATGAACGCCTGCAACTCCAGGAGTGTCAGGTGCGCTTTGCCGCCCATTAAAAACTGTACCCTGTACGTACACTGATACCTTGTAATGTGTAAATTGAGCTACAAAATAAACAAGTGTATGCGTGCGTCAATGTAGGGACTTCGCTGGGAAATGTCAAGGGAGCATGTGTTTCGCGTCACCTTCTCAAATAAACTTTTATAGCGACTGTTTCCTCTTTGGCTGTATTCTGACACAATTCGCGCGCGCGGGAGAGTGTAGTTCTAGAGCGAATGAGTGTAAAGAAAACCTTCATTTGTGACAACCGTAAGTAGACATGTGTTTCGTACTCAATGCCCGCATAAACTCGCTCACTGTACTTACCGTACTGATAATGGCGGAAAGCTGACAGCATAGCTAGTGACGAGCAAACCACGCACAATTGCGACCTTATCGAGCGTCCCAGAAACATGCTGATGGCCAACATCGAAAAAAAAATCCTACGGCGCTCTCATTCGAATAAGCATAAGCAATATGTAGAGCAGGAGATAAGGTACAGTACAAAAAGATACAGTTTCAATGATCGCAGGCGGGCGGCGTAAAACAGAAAGCGCTCTCTGCGACAAGACACTCATTATCTGCACGTCTGAGAATATTGAGTGATCAGCATATTTGATATTAGTAGATCTTGCACCTCCATCTGATAACGGATTCACTCTTCTGTAGAATAGTGCTATATAAATTAGGTATGTTGCAGATGCTGACTTTTTGACATCCGTGGATGTGGATATTAAAAGGCTCACACATGCGGATGTGGGATTGATTAGGCACCGTAATATGCGCCAACTTTGCCACAAGGGGAGGGGTATCTTTGCCCTAATATTTTTTTATTTACTATGGGTAATGTAACTATGTCAGCCTTTGATTGCGAAGATGGAGCAGGAATTAATTTTTAAGCAAGATTTTACACACAACCTCGCCGTCGTCGAAATATCTATTTTTGTTATTTATTATTATTGTTCCTCTTTATTTATTTTCATTCTTAGGTTAGATTTATTTTCTTGTGTTTTTTTATCTATGTTATTCAAATAAAGATCCACTATCAGTAATGTCTGAGACCTAGAAATGCGACATATTTTTTTTTGGTGGCAAAGTTGGCGCATAGGTACTTTAGCTAGCACGTCCCTGTCACCGAGACGTTCCTGTATCGACTTTTCCACATCCGCATGAGCATAAGATCCGCAAAGATTATTATAACATCTTTATTTTCAAAATATATGTATAGGTACAGTAAGTGTAACTTACCTAACTACCTCTACCTACCTTAAATCTAAAATAGGTCCGATAGGTACAATTTGATGTAAAGGCAGATGCAGATTTTGAAAATGATGCGGATGATGCGCAGTTGCGATTGCGGATGCGATATAGACGTGTGTGCCGATTAAAAAATGATCGGCGGCGGCGTTTGCCAAAAATTCGGCGGCGGCGGCGTGTTTTCAGCGTGAAATCGGCGTGAAGGTCACGTAAATAAAGAAGCAAAATTATTCGTTTGTTTATTAAAATTGAGATCAACACAATATAACAATTGCGTGTAATCGACCTTATTCCGCATAATAAATAAATCTTTATTATAAAAAAATGTATAAGATATACATTTTTTTAATAATTAATTATTAAAGAGATTACAATGACCACGTACAGGTATATGTGTTTAGATATTGTCAGTTTGTCCTTCGTCACCGTGTTCCTCACTCATTTATTCTTTGTCAAATAAACACCACGTTAGGAAAATGCACAATCCACCTTGCAGGTAGGCACAGGTACACTGAGTGCTAAACCCAAGGTCCAATTAGTATTTTTCAAGTGTTGAGAGGGAATGGAGTGCAGCTGTAGTGATAAGAAACTGCGGGTGAAGCCTTCCAATGCAAGAATGGTTAAAATCGTCTAAAGTACTTTATTATAGCATTAGAAACTTTTTTTTTAATATTACACTAATTAAATAGCGTTTATTGACGAATACCTATTATTATACATATATTATGTTATGTATCAATATGTATGAACCTAATACCTATATATGAAATAATATGTAGGTATATATGGAAGGATAATCATGAATATATATAAATCTTATTTCTTACTTAAGGCCATTACAACACAAAAGCCAAGTACAATGCTTAGTGTTAAGTATTTTGTCTGATTATAAAAATTCAGACGAATTGAGAACCACCTCCTTTCGAAATATTGAAGTCGGTGGAAAATAAAGTCATTCAAGGCCACGCCGATTTCACGCCGATCAAATGTCAGCGGCGGCGGCGCGCCGGCGCGGCGCACACGTCTAATGCGATATAAAGTTAAGGATTTTGATCATTTGGGATGAGAAGAGTAAGCCATAGACAATACTCATCTTACGTACAACTTTCATCCAGTGTTTTGGTGTACCACCCACCCACCTCGGTGCTCTGCTTATATCCACCGTTTAGGGCATGACAGTGACTCGCACTCTACACCCGTTTGGAATAACATCACTCTCCGAAAGACGATTGCTGACACGAACTTTACCCTATCCGATTAAATTGCATTCTGTTATTGTACCCAGCTTATGGCTAAACTTGATAATATCAGAGACAAGTTAATAATACAGATATAGTGTACCTATATAATTATGTCCTGCCATCATAACTGTAGATTCAATTAATGTTTACAAATTATTTTGATGTAGGGTAAGAGGTAGTAATCTTCCCCCCTAGGGATAACTTGTAATCAAAAGTTTTACTATTTAGCATCTTATTTGGGAAGGAAAAATTTTGAAACTCGAGGTTCACCTTAAAGGGCTAATGATTGTACTGCTTACCCTAAGTAGGTAATATTAAATGCCTCTTGAGTAAACCCTGCTTAATCTTTTCCACGCCAAAAACGTATATGTTGGCATTGCAGGTTCAAGGCCGAAAACCGATTAATCAATCATAGACCACAGAGCAGCATAAACCTTAATTAACACACATAAAATTCAACTTCACTTTTGACACTTCGGTGACATGGCGTTCAGACGCCAAGCATTAGTATTATACTAGTATTTAATATGGCGCCAAAAAGTTTAAATATAGACATACCAATTTTTAACCTTTTACTATAATTAAAATACGGGTATAGGATATGTGAAGCTGTAGAATCACCATTAAGGTCGCTTACTAGAAACGTGACTTTTACATACCTATAGGTACATAAGTATTCTGTGTTATTTGTCTGTCTTTGAGATTGTCTAGTTTTGAGAGGAATGTCCGCTTATTTTAAAATTGCTGAGCTTCAAACTAATTTTGTAAGATTGTTGGAAAATTTCATGTTTTCTTCTCTGAGCTTTCATCTTATTATTTAGTATTGTCTTCTGTTACCGCGATTGTTATTCATTGACATTAGACACTTTAAAATGGATTAATCGCATTTATTAACACCATGACCCTACGTTTCGAGCCCTTTACAGCACTCGTTTTCACAGGGTTAAGATGATGATCGTCTGAACTTATTATTTAGGTTAAAAATAGATACGTTCTACTGCAACTTCTTATGACAGATTAAAAAATACAGACAACAGAATTATATTAAACACACAGACACAAACAGACAAGCACAAACTATAATTTTTAAGCAGAAATGTCAGCGAACGATACCAAGTTTCTCAGAAAGAAATGAAAAGTGGAAAAATTCACCTCGGGTGGGACTTGAACCCGTGACTCTGGAATACTTGCTAATTAAGAAGTACTTTCTTACGGTAAATGTTGCTAAGCGCCTCCTAAGACGCATACGAGGGATATGGTGGAAAAATTCGGGGCCACGGGTGTGGTCTCGGTAGCTCAGTTGGCAGAGCGATGGGATGGCATCCCAGAGATGCGGGTTCGAGTCCCGCCCGAGGTTATGATTCTTTCTACTTTTCCTTTCTTTCAGACAAGCACAACTTACCTAGAAAGTGAGAAATGAAAATAATAATCTAAAAGACAGTCGTCCACATCAGATAAGTGTTATAGAACACAGTTTCGGCTTTCCGTCTTATTACTCGTATTGGGTTTAGGGTTGCCATGCGCCCCGGTACGGCCATACCGGAATCTTGCCCACATACATTGTCCCTGGTTCGGAGCCATAATAACGTCTGTTTTTGTACTTACCTAATATTTTTGTTCCATTTGTCCCGGTTAATGTCACTAAATTGTCCCCGTCGATGTATCCATATTTATGGCAACCCTAATTGGGGTTGCCGAGATATGGTCGTTTTTACAACTTTGACTCCAGATTCATGTTATGGACCCCACCGGATCGTTAGATAACCATTTTTATCCAAATCGGAGTTAATTTTAGAAAATCCAAGATGGCTTGGGTTTTTACAATATTTTACAATTTCGACTCTGGATTAATAGAAATAGAAATAGAAATAGAAAATTATTTATTGTCACGAACACAAGAATACAAAAAATAGGAAAGAAAAACAAGCACACATTCTTCTTAAATATTAAAGACTAAACAACACAACTATGTGACAAAAGGACTGCACTCAGCGTTAGCTGTGGCAGCAACCTCAGCGCTGGTTTTCAGTGCACCCCCATTACAAGTTTTGCATTTCAATTGGCGGGAATTAAATTTACAGAATCTATACAAATATGGATGTATATAAAAAAAAAAACTATTAAGCTGGTCAGAAAATATGTAAACAAAAAATAAGTTAAACTAAAAAAAGTAAGTATAGGCATGCAACACTTACGGCTAGATTTGTCAGGCAAGACATGAAACATTAATATTTATAAAAGGGTGTTTCAATTAACCTTTGTTTGTTTAGTAAAAAAACTTTCAGTTTGGTTTTAAAAGTATAATGGGACATATTTAGCCTTAGCGGCGGAGGAAGGTCATTCCAAATTTTAGCAGCTGCGAATTTAAAACTCCCTCTAAAACCGACAGTTTTGTGTTTAGGTAAGGACAGTTTATTTTGTACCTTGCTTCGAGTGTACCAGTGATGTATACCCGTGAACCAGACAAACCTCTGAAATAAATATTCGGGTTTCATTGTAATTACAGTTTTTTGTACAAAACAAGCCAAGTGCAATTCTCTACGACCAGCCATTCTTAGGATCAATTTTTCATTAAGGTACGGTGAAATGTGAGCTCTTTTAATGTTATGGACCCGACCGGATTGTCAGATATCGATTTTTATCCCAATCGGAGTAAACCTTACAAAATCCAAGATGGTGTCAGTTTTTACAATATTTTAAAATTAACAATAAACTCGTCACAGTCACAAAAACTGATTTCCTGAGAAACAAATCACGTTCTAAAATGGCGTACCTACCTAAGTTATTTGTTTCACCTTTCAAAATACTATAACTTGACAGCCCCGAAAACAGACCTCAAAATCTGTATGGAGTTTGTGAGGAAATCCCCCTCCGCCCGCTTTCGCGCACACCTCCCATCGTTGACCCGAAAATTGCCGGAGCTGACTCACTGTATAGAATCCTTACACTGTGCTATGACTATGTAGGAATATCGTTTTGATTAATCTGTATAGGTGTTCTCTATCATACTCACACATTCAGATGGAACAAAGTATTTCGCTTGATGGACCAATATAACATAGTTAATAGTTGTTAAGCGCGTAGTTTACCTTAATGGTGCTAATAACAGTTACCAAGTTATCGTAAAACATAGACTTCCATCCACAGACTCCGCTTCAAGAAGCACTTTTACAGCCAGATAATATTTATATTTATTTTATTTATTTATTGCAAAATTGTACGGTATTACAACCGAAACTAAGACAGTGCCTATACTACTGAACACAACACAAAACTGTTTAATGAAGGTTTCATTACTTTTAACATTGTATACTTCTCTGTTTTTTATTTTCCTGTGTAACATAAATAGGTATTAATTTTTAATTACGCCCTACACTATCTTTATACTGTTTTATAAACAACGTAGAACGGGTTTTATAATCTACCTGTTTTTTTCTCATAACCATAAAACCATGCATTTTGTTTGTATGCAAAGTAAATCGGCAAACCTATCTGGCAGGCAAGTGATCTGTGCCGTAGACACGTTTGTTCCTCAATTCAGTTAGCAGTCATAATCCGATTAGAGGGATCAAAACGACACGACAACAATATACAAAGAAACTAAAATCCTAAATATTTATCAAACATACACATTTCAGACTTGCTTACTTATACGAAAAATAATACAAAAAGAAGTACATACTCAAATATCTTTCAGGGAAAAACACGAGATACAGAAAATGAAATTAAGAAACGCTAACAACCTCATAACTCGTGCCCCTCGGACAAACTATGGAAAAAAATGCATACTTTACGATGGTGCAAATATGTATAACAAACTTCCAGAGGAAATTAAAAATGCAAAATCAACTTACACATTCAAAAAGTTACTCAAAAGTCACCTCGTGAATCTAACTTAATCATTAAAAAAAAAATACATATAAATTCATAGTACCTATATAAATAATAATACCTAATTATAAATCCGTTTTTTGTTGTCTAATCCTAATTGTATGAAAACATAACAAACATAAAAATAAAAATAAAATCTAATCAAATAAAAACATCTCATAATATATACTTACTACCTACTTAAAATGTTCAATAAAGTTACAATATATCTACTCTATTCATATCAAAAAATTACGCAATCTTTCATTATAAGATTATAACTTAAATACATAAAATATAAATAAAAATCAAACAATACGTCTCAACCTCAACCTAGGCATTTGTTAAGCATGTCGCTTCTTTAAAATCTTATTCTGTGTAAATTTTGTTATCTACATTGTAAGCGGGAGTGCGCTCGCTGCATGTCGCACGGAGCGCCCGCGCAGTGACCAACTCATTTGTAAAGATGCTAAGTTTTGTTGTTTCTACCCACCTGTTTGAATATAAATGCTTATTTCTGCGCTCACTAGTTAAGTTTATACATTATTATTAATCATGCACACTTTTTCTCATGTAAGTGAATAACTGTTATTCTTTTTGAGAAAATAAAAATATCTTTAAACCGAAAACGATCCCAGGGTGAGAATGAAAACGTATGAGTACAATGATTTTTTTTAACTTTTACTTTTTTCAACGTTTATTTTATGAACCAATACGGTAACTTGAAATAAAACTAAATAAATATGGGAAAACCTTACACTCCCGACCTAGAACCGTACCAACCACAATAAAACTGGTACTAGGGATAAGGCCTACATATATGGCAACACATAAAACATAAATAGCTAGTTAGCTTTTTTAGGGTTAGAAATCTGGTAAACAAAGAAGCAGTCCTTGTCAACCATTTCTGCTTGAAAAAAAAATCCATACCTATAGTTTGATTTTTTTAGGATTAGAAATCGGGTGAAGCAGGAGTCGTCGTCAACCTTTTCTGCATGAAAAAAATAGTAGATCTTATGAGCCCCGTTGCTTGCTACCAATTAGTTAATTTATGATTTCCTTTTCTAATTAACGACGCCACTGGGGCCTGCTACAGGTTCATCTATCGAAGTCGCACTCCAGCAAACACACATTCCGGACTGATACAATAACATAAAAAAACAAACTCGAAAAATAAATACTTTCAAAGTAAATATATTATCATTAGTAGTATAAATTGACTGAAAAGCGATTGGTAAATATCAAATTATATTTCGGAGGTACCTACACAAGTTCCGAAAAAATCATTAAAAGTCGCACTTTGCTGGGCCACCGACGTCAAGGAATGGAACGCGCTCCCACCTTCTGTATTCCCTAATAAGTACGACCTCGATCTCATGAAATCACGAGTGGATAGGCTATTGCTAAACCAGTGAGCTCCATCTTAGACTCTGTCTTCACTTTTTAGACTAGAGACAACCGCCGGTCAGTTTATAAAAAGAAATAACGTAAAATGTACCCGCGGGGAGCTTGTGGCGAGCTGACGGTGAGTGTCATCACCACTGACCCCTATTCCAGAGAATGATTTTATTAGGCCCTCACCTCTGTGCTTGCCTTAGCTGTCCGGCCAGAGTGGATTCGCAAGAGCGGGACCGATGCTCCAGGTTGGAGATGTAACATGTCATAACGCCGGCGGCCTGCTGAACGGATCACCGGAATCCGGCTGGCAGACTCACCTCTTAACAACTTCATAGCCGCTCCGAAGTGTTGCTCCATTGTCGCACTGTACGTGCGGCTATTGTGGGGCCCACTAAATGAGTTGGCAAGTCCCCAAGACCTGTCTATTACAATTTCGAGACTGCTAGTCTCCCCCCATGACCCATTATACAGACCATCCAACATTCAAATCAATAGCCCAATTACCTTAGTTCCCATCGCAGCCGAAGTGCTGCACAGCAATAGTATTTGCTCTTGGCGGGGAACATCTCCATATGTACCACATGGTATCCGCCATGGATATCCCGTGCATTTAGATTAATGTCACTTAAAGGGCCTCTGCACTGTTGACTTCGGCCCCACGCAATCCTCCAAAGGTCCGCGACCCCATGGTCCCGAAATATGGGAAAAAAACGTAAAATTTCAGTAAAACAATTAATTAAAATTTATCCGACCGCGGCCGGCCGCCTGGCCCTGACTATTACGGACGTAACCAAGATCTCATGGACATAACATTTTTATAAAACCCGCATTTACAGTACAAAACGATTACAAAGGTCTTGTTACTGAAACAGCTTAGCCCCGTTTACATTATTTACAGTGGAACTGGAGACAAGATAACAATAAGGACTGTTAATGGAACGTAGCAAATTATTTGTAATAAATAACTTGATCCGTGTTTTACGTAATTACACTACTATATTTAAAATTATAAACTACCATGGATTACCATTTAAGAAGGTCAGGGATGGCAGATTAGACCTCGGGTAAATTGCATAATCATTTGTAACTTGTAATATTAGCGGAACTCTCTTTCTAACAAAATAGATTGAAAAGAGACTTCCGCTAATATTACAAGCTACAAGTCATTATGCAATAGGCCTCTGGTCGATAATTCTATTCTGATGATGAAATACTTGAGGATTTGAGAAAACCCCTCAAATTTGAACGGTACGTGTACTGTGAATTTGTGATTAGAGGATTTTCATAATTAGTTAGTGATGAGATTTTCATAATTTTGCTGGAGTGGACCTGATGTTAAAGACCAACGATGGCATAGTAGGACTGCTTAGTTACGTCCAGCTCTATCAACCAATTTGAAGCATTCTTATTTTGTTTGTGAAGAGGTACCTCCAAGGTACTCAATTTGATTTTATTTCAGATGTAATGATGGAATCTAATCATGAGACATTAAGAAAGCTTCCAACTTTCAAAGGTATGGTGTTTTGGATATTTTAGAAGTAGGTAAACTGGTTAACTCAAACTTTAATTTCACAGAATGTTTCTTAAAAAATATTTAAGCGGATAATCAAAACATTAATGTCAGTGCATCTTAATGTTTACATTAAAGTACCGGTACCGATGTTTTAATGTGTATATTATGATGCATCCACACATACAAGCTTCTTAATGTAGATAATTACATTATCTTTTTTGAAAATATCCCCTTGTTTTCACCGAATATCTCACTGATAACACTACCTACCTACCTACTTAGTTGTAGTAATTTTGGTTAGCATGATATGGGTTTAATTATTAATTAATTTCTTTAAGATTGTAACAGATTGAATGCGAATGTGAGACCATTTTATCCCCAATTTTGCATATACGCTGAATAATTACACTCAGTTTCCATATAAAGTCCCATGTATGAAAACCTTCGACAGTCTACCCTAATAATTAATGTGTCTACATAGTAACCTACCTTGTTTTTAAAGCCGGGATCCGGCAGGATCCCATTGACATTCGCTCATTAATACCGCTCCCTTCCGGTCGGTACGCCAGTCTCGTCCATGCTAAACGAGGATAGGTACACCTACACGGGGTGCGTGACCGGGTGGCCTGAAACTTTCGGTTTTCATGTGAGGTTGGATAATATTTCGCTGAGAAATTGCGTCATACCAAAACAAAAAGGTATCAAAAATGTATTCATACAGTCGATTTCATAAATATCTGTGCAACTGAATGCTTAATATGTAAACACCTTATTGTCACCTTACACCTTATTGTCAATGTCCAAAAACAACTGGGTGTACAAATATTTTAGAGGCATTGGAAATGCTCTTATATTTATGAACTCGACTGCACCAATATAAAACTTCCTATTTCGAGCCGAAATTAGTAGTAGTTAGGTATATGTATACTCAGTAGGTATGTTTTATATTAGTGAAAAGTAAAAAAAAGGTGTAACTATTAGCTTATGGGCAAATTACAAATACATTGGCTTGTTTTGTCTTTTTTATGAAATAGGAGGTAAACGATCCTAAGTCCAGTTCGTAAAAGCCGGTCCGTATCGCCTATCGCCCCCCATGAACAATTGTAGCACGTTAGGAGGGCTCACGTGTGGGTTGCCGGCCATTGAGATGGAAATACGCTCTTCTCTTGAAGGTTTCTAGGTCATATCGGTCCGGAAATACCACTGGAAATATCAATTTGCGACAACGCTGACAACTATCACCAGTGTCTGTGTTGTAGAATAAAGCACTCAGTAATTTAATATTGAAACAATTATTATTTAATATAGTGTACCTAGTAACTTCAGATACAAAATAAGCATGTAATACATAATACCTACCTGATATCTTGACAGCGCAGATAAGCGTTAGCCACTTATCTACTGTGACCGGGGTCTACTGTGAGTCATCTATAATTCAGTTCTTAGATTTTTAATTTGACCAGAATCTTTCACTTCAATCTCCATCTTTCACTTTCACTTTCACACTTCATCTTTCCAATCAGAGTCACCTTCTATAACATGAGTGATTTATCTTTTTACTGCTACTTAACAGAATTGGTTTACCAGATTACATCAACCTTGTCCGAAATTTTCCTATACATCCTACAGGTGTACACCGTGTAAATGAACCTTAATATTATTGTTGGATTTTTCGGTCTGCCCGTTGTTTTGATGATTAATGTCTTGTTTGGAAGGCGAATTAAACGCCGCGTGAATTTATTTGCATTAGTCTGTGATGGAGCCGGATTAATTTCGATTTTGGAGGCCATTAGTGTAATTGTTTTTAAGGAGAGTTTTGTCCGCAATAACTACCTATAGCCAAGAGTTTTAGGAGGTCAATTCGAACTTTAAAATATTAACTTGTTTTTTGTTTCTTATCATGCGACATAACATCATGTGATTGGCTAAGTAAAGTTTTTTGAAGGTGTGAATATTATATTTTTTCCTGATAGACGACGTCTTAAAAATCAAGGAAATGTGGCTCTTTTATTTTTATTTCCTATTACTTATTAATAATATTTTTTTAAGTGAACGAGTTGACATTTGTTCAGTTTAACGGCTGAACAGAGCCCAATGCTTTCGTCCGTAATGAGTATAAGGAATTAGAAAAAAAAAGACAACTGTCAATGTCACTTGTGTCATTGACAGTTGTCTTTTTTTTTCTAATTCCTTATACTCATTACGGACGAAAGCATTGGGCTCTGTTCAGCCGTTAAACTGAACAAATGTCAACTCGTTCACTTAAAAAAATATTATTAATAAGTAATAGGAAATAAAAATAAAAGAGCCACATTTCCTTGAACTTTAAGACGTCGGCTATCAGGAAAAAATATAATATTCACACCTTCAAAAAACTTTACTTAGCCAATTGCAAATGAAACGTTAAGCTAGGCATCCCAGCGCGGACCAATAAATGTGTCGAATGATTATCATAACGGAACAAGTTGAGATTTTAGAATCTGAATATTGTTCTTTTTTTAAGTACCTGCACCTGCAGGGTTTATTTTGGGTTTCACAAATTATAAATATACTAAAACGGAGCTTAGTCGCGTAAAACTTTACATCGTAGCCTTCGACGTTTCGAGAGCGTGCGTGGCTTCTAGCTGGCAGTGACCCTGCCTACGAAGCATTATATTAAGCTGCTATATTTATTTAACAGCATTATGGTAAAGCACACTGGTTACCTTTATAGTATCGATGCAACTACTGAGTTTACCCCATCGCAGCTCAATGACATAATATGATAAACTAGCGACCCACCTGGCTTTGCACGGGTTATTATTATACATATAAACCTTCCTCTTGTATCACTTTATCTATTAAAAAACCGCATCAAAATCCGTTGCGTATTTAAAGATTTAAGCATACAAAAGTAAATACATACATACAGACAGCGGGAAGCGCCTTTGTTTTATACTATGTAGTGATTCCCCTTGCCTTTGAAAGTTACCTCACGATTTTTCCATTGCTTATACTGTGACCTAACTAAATCATGATTTATGAAGATAATGATATGCGGAGTCGAGCCACCAATGAATCATGCACTCTGAACCGAGGTCTTTTATACAACTTTAATGCGGATATTTAAAATATGAGGTACACACGCGCTCAAAAGTGCATTGGCAGTGAATGGCAAAAGTTATGAATTAATTATATAATATAAACTATATAAACTGCCCATGCAATTTCGAATGCGATACTCGTACATCGTTAAGTTATACTTAACGCGAAACTTAGTGGTAGTGTCATCATCATTTCAGCTGAAAGACGTCCACTGCTGGACATAGGCCTCCCCCAAAGATTTCCACAATGACCGGTCCTGCGCCACCCGCATCCAGCGGACTCCTGCGACCTTCACCAGGTCATAATATCAGTCCACCTTGTGGGGGGCCTACCCACGCTGCGCCTTCCGGTACGCGGTCGCGACTCGAGAACCTTTCCGCCCTAACGGCCATCGGTTCTACGTGCAATAGTGGTAGTGTAATTGCTAAATTATGTAGTGAATAATCCTTTCATACCTATTATGATAACTCGTAACAACAACTACTTTCGAACGCTGTTGACGTGTCCATACAATCATATAAGGTATTCAGTACAGTCACCTGCAATATTTGACACGCTCTACGGCTGTACAAATAAGATTGTGTCCGATATTTTTGCAGCCTTTATAGCAGAAGATACTCTTGCAGGTGGCTGTACAATGATTTAAACGCATGCGAAATTCGACTTTATACAAGGCGTAATAAAAATTATGGTGGTAGGTATGTTTAGTAAGCAATTATTTAGTGCCATGACGTCTCGACGCGATTCAGTTTTTAACTATGCTCAGTTGTATGCCAGAGCGACTCAGTTTAGGCTCAGTTGTATGGAAGCGACTCAGTTTAGGTCATCAACTGAATCACGTTAAGACGTCATGCCTCTGTTCTGATTAGGAAAAAGTAGGAAAATCATTTTAGCCTCTTTTTTATGTATCTGATGTTGATCAGATACATAAAATAAACTTGTACATCCATAAAGGTATTCTCTCTTAAGGTATACTCTGTATTTTAGGGGTCGGGTCCAGTTTTAGTTAATTTAACAATAACCACAATGTTAACAATGCGCGTATTATTAAATAGGGGTTTAGCCCCTACCACTGCTTACTGACACGTTATGATTATTATTACGATTTCCTTTGTCTTTGTAAGTTACAATACACGGCCCATTAGTGCCGTTGTTATAGGTTGGTACCTATTCTCCTACTTGCGATATTGTGACGTAACTTAAATCATGATTTATGAAGTTAATGATAATGCTTTCGAATCGACTTTTATAAATGCAAATACTTAGTTTGAAATATAGCGAAATACGCTAACTATAAATTTCTACTTGGTGTAATAAGATTGCTGGCAATCACGTCAACAAAAAAATCACTTCAAATCACAATTTTTATCCCTTTTTTTCTTATCAGAATACGATACCGGACCGTATCACCAGCATTTTTGTTGTTTGGATATACTGTATACTAGTGCTTAAATCTCGTAATGAAATATTTTAGTTATAACATTAGGTACCTACCTATATGTGATGATTGTCATATACCTACTCGTAAAGCTGAATTTTCTTTATTAATCGTACAAATAAAATACATATTTCGATAGTAAAATTTGCTCAGGTCGAAAGAGAAATGTATCACTTTTAATGGCCATTTTTCGATTTGGGAGAATTACACACGTTAATATCAAGAAGCCACCGAGTTCATTAATATGTGTTTTATTCATTAATATGTGTTCACCTTATCCTTACTCCCTTATAATAAGGTATAGGTAAAAGAGTACCTACACATAAATGGACTGGAATATACTTTTTTAGCGTCCTCCAACATTATTTATTTATCCGTCCTTCAAACTATATTGTGCTTTATTTCATCCAAGTTCATATTAACCAACGGCTGAAGGGAACCTTGGCGGGTTTAAGTTGTAACGGCCCAACTTCGCAGATTTGCGCTTTTCGCTTGCATAACTTTCTGCATCTGTTGTTATTACAATCAAATATAAAAGTAATGCAAGCAGTTCTTATTGCTAGTACTCAGTAATATCAAGAACACATAGAGCAACATTTCAAAATCCTTCAACGTACAGTGTATTTTATTTAATCCAAGTTCATATTAGCCAACGACTGAAGGTAACCTTTGCAGGATGAGTTAAGTTGTAACGGCCCAACTTAGCCTATTTGCACTTGAAGTAGGTACTTCCTTACGCCGAGCAAAGCTTTCCGGTTGCATGACTTTCTGCAACTGTTATTTTATTACCTACTAAAACTCGTTTTCTACGCGTTGAGTATATTCATTAAATGGAGACTAAGTGTTTTTTTATGAATCTCCCGTTTTAACTAATATTTATAAGCTCGTCTTGACTAGGGCACTACCGTGCCCCCAGATTTCACCACTCGAGTGTTCAACCAGCAGCTATTGTCGATACAAGCAATGTGTTCTGTATTTTTTACACTAGCCAATCGATACTTGAGAATTTATAAATACGGCTGAACCCTTCTTGTTTAGTTGACTTGGTGATGGTACTACCATGCCCTTATACAAAATTTGTCATTTGGCTTTCATGTTAAACCTCATTCAATCACATTTGAAGCGCATCGTCGTTCGCTTCAAGAGTCACACGATTACCCTGTTGACCTACGCATTCGGTTCCTTCAAAATATCATGGTCAGTGGACACCAAGTATACCGTGTATACCGAGCCTTTATTGAGTTCCTTTAATAAAGGGATGACTCACACTAGAACGGGATGGACGGGACGGGAAAGGGACGGGACGACCTGTCAGTTTCTATAGAAAAGTCACGTGACGTCCGAAGGCTCTGAGCTATCACATGATTATTTTATAGAAATTGACAGATCGTCCCGTCCCGCCCCGTCCTATCCCGTCCCGTCCCATCCCATCCCGTCCCGTTTCGTTCTAGTGAGAGTAATCGTTGAATTATATTTTCTTAATTTCAAGTTCATGCATGTCATAAAAAAACTGCAAACCCGTGAAATACGGTAAAACCTGAAATTTGCTTGCGTCTTGTACTAATTATTTATTCTGTTCTTGCGTTTAATATCGAATCTATGAACCTACACTAGTCATTAATCAAAGTGTAAACAGGCCCTAATATGACTTAGCTAATTTGGGATTTGTTTAATGTATTGTTTCCGTCGCCCTATCGCTTTGGCAATAGGGATGACGACTAGGTTGATATACTTAGTACTTACTACCATTTTAATTAGTCCGTCAGTTATATTATCTAAACGTATTAGAAACTTTTTTTTTCCTTTTTTAATTTAATTAAAATTTACGAGGATAAAGATCATCAAAGCTCCGGGGTGGGGGCTACTAACGTCACTACTAGGTAATAATTGTACCTAATAGTGACGTCACGCGAAAGTTGAACGCACTATACGTATTTTTGTCATTTTTTATTTGAGGAACAAAAGGAAAAATATTTAATAATCCAAAAGACGTTTATCCTATTGAAACGTTCAACTCCATCGCTAATTTTAATTTATTACGAAAATTGACAGGTGCAACGTCGCAGCAACCATGTTGCACTCACAAATTGCAAGTTCTCGTGATCCGACACGCTCTCAGACGGTTTTAGTAAGTCAGCCACTATATCCACCCACGTATAAGCGCCTGTTTCAGTGCGAAAGCTAGTCTTTTAAACGACATTCCCTATTTATGGCGCCGGCCCACTTTGCAAATGGACGAAATGAAAACGAAAAGAAAAAAGTTTCACTGACGTGTACCATTCCGTTTCTCTTTATGGACCAGCATATGTGATAAGATTAAAATTCGACCGTGTATTTAGTGCGGATATATTTCTTGCCTAACAGCTTGGTACAGAGGAGCAATAGGTTCTAGTTAGTACTTTTCCGGGACCATTCGGTTGATTGTTCGATTGAGGAAAAATGTATGTATGAAGATTACAAAAATATCTTAGCTAGAGGGAGCAATCGTGTTCTCAATGTTTCAATAATGCGAGGGAAGGTAAAATTAATACTAAGGTACAGTCGCGATCAAGGAACGGAATCAACATGCGCAAATGAAAGGAGCGGAAAAGGTACTTTAAAATATTTGAACTTTACCTACATTAACGCCTTGACAATAAAGCCGAGTTCATATGTTTGTGAGTACCTTGACCATTACGTTATGTATGTTGGCGACTGTACCTATTTTATAAGTCGATGTCAATAAAATGATGACGTAAGTACTGTTTAATGTCATTCCGAATACTTGTAACCTCATGTCGGATGACAACTTTGCATCAATAATAATTTTATTGAACGAGGTTCGCAAATTAGTCGTGTTGTTTCCAAAGCGCTGTATTTTCCATGGTTCGCCTAAAGTGACCTAACTTTGACACGGTTATTAAGCCCTTGCTTCTTGAGACAATGAAAGAAGCATACAGCAAAAATAGTTCGGGCACCACACACATTTTAGTTGGCACCTATATTTTTAGAGTTTTGTACTTCCTACTTTAATATAGTTATAGGCATAGTGATAGGCACATATTGGTATGAGTTTAGCAAAGCCCTCTATCGATTGTTATCAAATATAATAAGCTCCACACCGTTCACTGCGTCAATAGGCGTCAATACTTATTAATAGAGAAGCTCTTCAGCACAGCCATTTTAATGACCTAAATTTTGTTTTGTTTAATAATATAATTCAATGCAGTCATCATTCAAAACACGTACTCGTACATATTCAAGGCCAGCAACGCACTTGCAAATGTAATGGCGAAAAGAGAGTGGAAGGAGAAAACCGCTTGCAAGCAAGCTAAGATGATGGTGGTAGAGACCAAAGGAGAATTAGATACCGTATGAAGCTGGGAAGACCCAACGTGAGAATGTTGACCGGAATCATCACGGGACACAACACCTTCAACAGGTATCTTAAGGTGATGGGCATAGACAACGAGGCCTCTTGTCCACATTGTGGGCGAGAGAAAACCAGCGAAAATGTGCTAGCGGAATAAATTATGTATGCGGTGTAATGTGTTTGGTAAGGATACGCTAGAGGAGAAAGAGCTCAAGGACCTTAAAGATGTCCTGCGGCTCTGTAAGAAAACAGGGAGACTAGAAGGAAATAATGGGGGAATGCCGCCAGGACAATAACCTGCAGCTCCAGCATCGGGGAAATACGGTGAATGAGCGCACTTCGTACTCGACAGCTTGCTCGATTCCGGCTAAGCGTCTTTCCATAACATAATATAACGAATACCAGGGTTCGTGTTACGAGTATACAGACACCTATAGACATAAATAGGTGACGGTAATTGCTTTCCATCACGCTGGATGGACAGTTTTTTAACAGACGAATCGCTATCCGTCTGTTAAAAAACTGTTTTATATGTCTAAATTTCAATAAAAATATAGGTAATTGCTTTATCTAACGGTATTAATTTAATCCGCATTCACAGCTGAGCTATTCGCCGATTTGCATACATGGCCGAGTGGATTAACACACGTTTTATTTCGGGGAAATTATTTGAACAACGAGTCTGACCCAGTTCCAACCTGCTGTTCCCAAATAAGCTATCGGATAGTTGAACTTATAGGAAAAGGCTTATCGACTTATTATACCTTTTTCTATTCCAGCACTTCTATCTGTCAAGTAGAATGACTGACAGCGTTATTAAAAAAGTATACATTATAACGTTATCTATTCCATAAGAACACTGCTCCTACGGATTTTCATACAATATGTTAGCACTGTTGTATTTTTTGTAATTTTAATAATGGGCATATGTCATCTTCCACATTCTGCCACCTTTGTAGATTTTGCTTTTTTCGCTATTTTAGCTGTTGTAGAAAAACTAGCGTATGCAACAGCTCATAATTGGTTCTTAAAACTCTCAGGTCTATTATTACAAAACTCGACTTCGTCTCATGTTGTAACGGCGACCCTCAAATTTAAGAACCCCTATTATGTCACTGTTGCATAAACTACTGTTTTCACACGGAAATTCATTCACGGAAATGTATATAACCTCCAACTGAAATGAAAACTTATACTGAATGAATGTTCACTGCATTAGGGACTTGTTACATCTCCACTGTTAGATACCTATTAGGAAAAAATAGGGATTCTCATGTGATAGGCTTCAGACAACAGCACTATCTTCGACATAGACAATAGAACATTGGCGTTCTTGCTCTGAATACTTTAAAAACAAAATATCTATGTTATTAATTTTGAGAACAACCTTAAACATTTTAAGATAAACGATGACGGAAAATACGCATCTTAACAATTTCCAAAGTAGTTTCGTGGAAATGGATCTATTGTTAGCCACTAACAATAGATAAATGTCCACGATGTTGCCAGCTGTTGTCATCTGCACTGTCCTGTGCTATAGAACTCCTGCAAATTATTAGTTCCCGGGGAAGAGAAACTGCATGAACAATAAAAGTTGTAATAAATTGCGTTTTTATTCAGGAATACGTACAAACTAGTTGCTTCTTTCATACAGAGTAGCGCAACATTTTCAATTTTTTTTTTGACAATTATTTTATAATTTTAACCAATAAGGTTGACTGATGAATTTGAATATAGATATTTATGTTTTATGTCCTTACTGACAAATAATCAACACAAAGCCAAAACTACCAATCTTTTTACGATAAATTACCAATAAGAACGACGTAATGTTTGATACATAAGTCGGATTTATTAAATGAGCGTTTCTTTTATATTTTAGGCTAAGATACAAACAAAAAGAACTCCAAAAGCTCTTAAACAATAGCCAAGTACGCATCTTAAGCTCTACACGGTAAGTACTGCAGCTGACTGTATAAAGCCACTCGTATTGTTCCATATGTACGCCAGCCAAGCTCTCCAGGGCCTTCCTGTAGCATCCCGACTTGTTTAACTATACGATGTTTTTACACTCGCTACGTCACTCCTTTGACTTTAAGTAGCCAGGCTTTTAAGTTTGTGACTATCTATGAATTAAGAATCGACACGAAAATATGGTAGGATGTTATGTTCCATCATCATCATTTTTATGAAGAAAAATAGTTGTGATACATTATATATTTACTAAAACGGGGTTTAATCGTGTAAAACTTTGAAAACTAAACTCTGACGTTTCAAGGGCGACATTGCCCGCGTGATCCCGGAGAAAAACAAAGTCAAAGTCTTACACGATTAAAATTACATCCGAGACCTCCAAGCTATCATGTAATTATTCTTATAAAAATCAACAGATTGTCCCGTTCCGCCCCGTCCCGTCCCGTTCTGGTGGGAGTTATCCTTGAGCCCCGTTTTAGTAAATTTATAATGTGTGAAAAACGTGGAAGTTTAATTAAGTTTCTTTTAAAGTAGTTTTTTTTTTCGCGTCAGAGTTGAATGAAATTTAGTCGGTAAAGTGGGTAGGGTAGGGTAGAGTGGGTAGGGTAGGGTAGAGTTCCTTATTCTACGCTAAATAGATACAAAATCCCAATGAGCGACAAAAAATTGTACTATTCCCACTGAGCTACTGGGAAATCGGGTCTATTTCGAAGAGTAAGTGAGTAAGGAAGAGTTCTTCCTACCTACCAAATTTCATTAAAATATGACGCGAAAGAAAAAACGACAAGAATATAAAAATCGGCCCTAATAAAGTATCACACAGTAGGTACACTCATATGCAATGCATTCATACGTACATACGTAACAACGAGTCCTTAGGAGTGGAGGATGGTTGAAACTGCAAAATCAATAGCCAAGCCATACTTTGAACTAACCCAAAATATAAATAGTTTAACCCGTTTTACCATGTCATTTAAGAGGCACGTGCAGTGGGGCCGTCTGTCGGGTATTTATAGCACTAAAGTAGCCATTACAATCCACTAATTATCTCTGGGGTAGTTCCTTCTTTTAGAAAGATCGATGCACACACAATGCAGCTCTCCTAAACGATAGAAGAATGAATTGGTAAGAAAATTTTCAAAGAGAAAAAGAAAGATACAGTTTTTGCAAGAGGAGGATTCCGATTTAAAATACTGAGCTAGATTACAGAGTTGGCACTAAATTGCTTTCTTAGATCAGGTAATCGTATTTTTTAGAGTATTTATTTTCTATTTCTCGCAAGCTGGGTCAGACACAAAACGATGTTCGGAATCATTAAACGGCCTTCCTAGCCTTGTTAGTAGGGACCCTGCCTACGAAGCTGGAGATCCCGGGTTCGAATCCTGGTAAGGGCATTTATTTGTGTGTTTATCACGAATATTTGCTCCTGAGTTATAGACGTTTCCTATGTACCTATATATGTTTGTGTTTATCTACGTAGGTATGTATATCGTCGCCTAGCACCCATAATACAAGCTTTGCTTAGTTTGGGGCTAGGTTGATCTATGTGAGATTGTCCATAAATATTTATTTATTTATTTCTTATTGTGCTCTTATCCACATTAAAAAATACTCCTTTTCTATTGAATTGTATGCCAAAAATCATCACTATAAAGTCATGATTTTGTACACAAGCTGTTAACTATTGGCCACAGGAAAGATTGGCTCTACAGTTCAGCGCACGCACACACGCACTTTATTTTTCCCGTGGTCAATAGCTTGTGGACATGTTGTAATGATTTTTATCATGCAATGCAACAGAAAGGGAGTACCCCTTAATGTAGATAAGGATTAAATAAGAAAATCAATATGTATAACCGTTAACTTTTGAATAGTCCACTAAAAAGACTCCGAACATCGATTAGTGTTTACCCAGCTATATTTGCACTTTATAACTTACCAGTTATTCACCGTATCATCTGTATGTAGCTAGATTTGTAAAAACTCTCGTTGCTAAATAATTAATTTAAACTTTCAACCGTTATTCAATTTTTGTTGTTAAAGTTCAGCCATTTTTATTTCTCTAATACTCAAACAAACTATTCCTTACAGTCTGCATTTAGACTAATTCATCACTCTAACCTTTTTTACGGCACAAATCCTATCAAAGTACTAAAGTTCATGAAATCCCATGGGGCTCATTGTATTTTCAACTGTGTTGCCTTGCAATTAAAGTTGAGAGTTCAGGAGTAGTTTACTTGCTTTTATGATGATTTGTGTTTAGTGTAACGTGTGTACAAGACGTGGACGCTAGTTGGACACTGTTTGCTCGGCGCCCAATCAGCCGCCCGTCGCTTTTGTCAATTACTAAGTGTATGGTCTTAGTGACGTGCGTCCAGCGATGCGATCGGCAAAGCGTCGGGCTTAACATGTGGCTGCCAAGGGAAAGCCGGCAATTGCCCTGCGCAGAGCAATCGCCGCGAGCGCATCTGACTCATGATTAAGGGACACGGACTGTTCCGAAACTATGTTTTTATCCATAACGCAATCTTAGGCTGATTGTTTAAGAATTAGGTACCTCCTAAATATTTAGATCGACAAAATATTTAAACGTATATATTTAAATTATAGTATACGACCACCAATTACATTGTAAATAAATTAGGATTGCATTGATGTCGAAAGAGTAATAGCGTCTCTGAAAAATGACGTTCTAAATTTTTTTTAACTAACTATTCTACTAGTCGGCATACTTACTGTCCCTGTCCCCTCTGCCGAAGTACAAGCAGAAATGGGCATAACCAGGTCTATGTTGTGACTAGTCCGTACTTCCGTACACAAAAATAGATCCCCAAGTGTGCAAGATTTGTTAGTGTAGGTAGTTGTATCATTAGAATCGTCATTACATATTGTTTTTGTATGTAGTGTGTGAGAGGTGCGTCTGTGACAGTGTGTGTACAATTTCCACGGTAAGATATCGCTTTGACGTCTCCCTCCCAACGTGCTGATAGCTCGTGTATCTAGTCGTGTTGCTCGAAGTGTAAAACACTTACTTAAAATACAGTTAAGTTCGTTCCTATTTCGACTATCAGGAAAAATAATACTTATATGACAAAAAAGTTTGCGTAGTGAAACCTACCCGAATTACACGAGTAGGTACATACATTTCTACTTACATTTCTCGAAACTAAATAACTACCTATATGGAAAAAATTGCCGGACACCAGAAAGCACTTCATAAGTTCTACATTCTAGGTTAACATCAAACAAATAGCAAAATCACCTTACACACTATCAAGTTCAATATCATAGAATCAGTAAACAAAACTCGAGTGAAACAAAACAAAAGAAAAGTCCAATGTTAAAACAAGTTTTCCGCACCTTAGTTTCTAAGTTGCGAACTCTTCCAAAGTGGAATCGGGACGTACCTACCCTCTGACTGCATTTATCCCGAATTCAATTTTCGCTGGAAAGCATTTGTTTTTGTGTCGATTCCTAAAATCCAATTCTGAAGCAGGGTTGTAATCTAGTTAAGTTTACCTCAGCTGCAGTAACATTATGTTAACTCAAGTAGGAAGTGAGGTAATCCATTATGAGGAGCTTGAGGTAAAAAAAATATATGGTTGTAGACCTTGCTTCCTGTTATGGCTTTGGGTAAACTCACGTTATTTGGTGACACGCCTAATTCGTACTACACAGAAGAAATACTATTATAGTGGTTAGGGCGTCTGCCGCGAAAGCAGGAGATCGCTGGTTTGATCCCAGCACTGGGCACTGGGGGTCTTGGTCACTTTTTATGTAGTATATGACATCTCTTTCAATTAATACTAATATAATATTCTTCAAATTCGTATATCAATATAATATTTGAAGGATTCGACCTTTTTGCAACGTATTGAAGTTTTTCATTCTGCGTAGTGTCACCGACTTCGGCGTGTCACAAAATAACGCGAGTTTACCCTACAGTTCAATTTTAGTAACTGTGTTTCTCGTGGATTTTTTGCGTGTTTTTTTGCACCCATAAAACTCTGCGTTAATTGTATGTCAGTTAGGACGTACATAAGCATTAACAGATTTTTAGTCCCAGTCGACGTACCTAATCTCAATGATAATCGCTAACAAGTCAATTTCCCTAGCCTATCGTACCTATTTCTAAAATCCAAGTAATATTTCACGATTTCATCAATAATTTCTATTTTTACAGGTACTTATCCGTCATGAGCTGAGCAGAATTTCTAACCTCATTTTATAACTTCATGAGTGCAGACTTTGCCCAACCAAATGGGTAAATTGAGCAGTTAATTTCCTTCATTCAGCAACGGTTGCAGTAGGTACGTGCTACTGTAAAATTCTCTGAGCCACTAATATATTGACTGGCACACGAAATAGATGCATTGACTTTTATCAGTCGTTTTATACAGATACGAGTAAGTACAGATAATTGGAGAATTGAGGTAGGTACTAGTGTGCCTACTTACTAAAATATTGGAGTAATATATGTACTCAGTGGCAGGGGGGGTTCACTCCGCCGATCTGCATGAAATTATAAGTACATGCCGGCGGCACCCTCGAGGTTGCTTATTCAGTGGTTGCCTCGCCGTGGCCCGCGACACTCGCGCGCGTGTCTCCCGCATACCAACGTCGCAAGCGCGTATTGTATACTATGAATAAAATAAGGGCAATGAAATATTGTATTTCTGCGGGTTGCAGAAACAAGATTGCACGTTTTTCTATGTTTCGACGTGTGAAAAGGATACCGAAAGGTGATACCTCACCATAGGTATAAATAAGCATTAAATGCTTATTTATACCTATACTTTCATAGTAAATCGAACACAAGAATCAAGTAAATACCCAAGTAAACCGCACAGTGTTATACTTGAATTAAATAGGTATCTGTCAACGGCATATCTACATATGTATACATCAAATGAAAATCCCGAGATCGTGATTAAATCGGTACTTATTGGACTCATTTACACCTGGCCAAGTGGCCACAGAAGAAATAATAGTACAACTGGCGTGCGACCGCGAACCGTAACGAAGATCGTAAAGTCTATCTCTGTCTCTGTCACTCGAATAGTAAGTGTGACAGAGACGGGGATAGACTTTACGATCTTTTTTTACGGTTCGCGGTCACAAGCCTGTTATGTTTTCGGTGTTATTTACCTAAGTAGCTGTTAAGTCTTAAGTTTAATAATTTATGCATGTAGATATACCACGCGTGCTATCTAATATTTAAATTCGCATATTCGTTTCTGACATAGTCGATGCTTGCGCCACAGAATAGATAATAGTGCAAAGCTACCGTATCCGCTTACGATCAGGCGGACCGTACGCTTGTTTGCCACCGACATCGTTTAAAAAATTGACAACCCTATCTTCGGCAAGGTGCGGAGTAATATCGACCTTCGCGCCGGGCAATAGAACTCAATGACGGCGCGGCTCGCGTGCGGTCCGTGCTAATAATAATTAATAGGCACGTAAAAAGGCGGCATTCGTGAACATCAAAACAGAGGGTCTTCTGTACTTGTACTATTATTTATTCTGTGTCAGTGGTAAGTTCTGAAACTATCTGTTACATGTACACATACTCTCTGCATTATTTAACAAACTTGATCTATATTCTATAACTATAACATTATACTTAAACTCAATTGACTTTTATGCAGTAACTTTTGTATAAATGTAAAGAAAGAAAGAAAAATGCATTTATTCGTGGCTAAACAGCAAACAAAAATAGTATTAAGAAACAAAAATAAATAAAAAATTGTAAACATTGAACCACGAAATGGTCCCGCTTTATGATGCCGACCTATTGGCCAGCCCTGATCTTCCGTCAGGGCCATTTGGTGAAACCCCAGACTACATATTATATAATTCCTTTATGGTGAAAGCAAACCAACAACCAATATGCCAACCAATATGTATATTCTAAATTCCAATTATTTGAGCTAAAGTAGGTACCTACCTAGAACCAGAACTCAAAACGTTACCAATTTGAGGAACTTCACAACCTCCAAATAACATGCAATCACTAGCGCTGCATAAATCGAGGCGTTAATTTACTCTATTCAACGGAGGGTTTAGACCACTGCAAGAACTAATATCAAAACAGACATAAGTAAAGTTCATTCAGAGCGTAAATGTAACATTTCTCTGTTACATAGTAGTAGTACGTGTTGTATGTGTCAAATCGCTTGGGACGATAATCTAATTGAGCCCAAACAAAATTTATTTGGCTTCGCCGGGTTGACTTTGCTGTATTTGTTCTTAATAGTTTATTTAATGGTTTGCGCGATATACCTGTAAATACTTTTTTCCATCCTTTGAAACTGGGTCACCTATGAAGCAGATTGAGAGTATATTATCATTTTTAATCTACCCGTCATGATTCTATGAGGCAGAATCATGAAGAACACAAAAGTTGCGGTGTAACACACATTATAAATAAACAAAACGCGGCTTAGTCGCGTATAACTTATTTAAAAAATCGCTTATCCAAAATCGGGTATCGGAAGTACTTATTGTGTGTGGACAAAGTCACATCCTTAGTGCGCAAATCGTTTAATACTCAAGTGCGGGTAGTTGGAAATACCCGCCCGGCTAGAAGACGTTCATGTTAACTCAGCAGGCCTACCACGGACATCGAAAATTGGCATTGACGGAAAAACCTCTTTGTCACTCTAATATGCAAGTGTGACAGTCGATTTTCGTAGTACTAGCCCAGGTAAGTCTTTCTCCGGGACGACGGGGCCAATGTCGCTCTCGGAACCTCGGAGGATATTTTCATAATTTATACGCGATTAAGCTCCGTTTTGTCTACTTATAACGTATTATAACAATACAAACCAGAGGCCTATTGCATAATGACTTATAGCTTCTAATATTAGCGGAAGTCTCTTTTCAATCCCTTTTATTAGAAAGAGAGTTCCGCTAATATTACAAGTTTCAAATGATTATGCAATGGACCCCAGATCTCATTTTAAACATAGGAACAACCTCCACACGTGTCGATATGACAAATTTTGCATCACCAAGCTGTCTCGGTTAATCATAACGAAGCGACGCCATGCCCTAATAGTAGTTACATGCTCCACGTGATATTAATTAAACTTATTAAAGTGTTCGCCGGCAGTATTCGCTGGGGACCGAACTTTAATAGCTTCAACTTTGTATTAAATAACGCAATTACGTCCCTTGTGTGGAAATTAATCTGTTTAGTGTTTTTCATATATATTATTTTAGCGACTTTTAAAAATGTGGATTTGCTTTAATGTGAAATATGAAAACGTACGGATTTTTTGTAAAACTTTTTAAAGTACAGATTTGGTCAATTTGAAGCTGTGTCAACTTCTTTAGCATTCCGATTTTAAAGTCTTAATTTGTTATGATTATGGTCTAATTGTGATATAACCGACGTGTTATGTTGTGAAATATGTTGTATCCAAGACTGGATTAGAAGACTTCCACATCTGGAGCTTTATATTGACTAACGGGATAACCAAGTACATGCCAAATCTGCTGAAATTCACATCCTGGCCCCATCACACTCCCAGTCACTAGGTCACTACTCACTTCGAGTATTCCCAAAGACGTTTTTTGTGACCTAACTAGACTATATAGTTGATAAATTGAAAGAGATGTACTACAGAAAAAGTAACCAAGGCCCCCAGTGCCCAGGGGCTGGGATCGAACCAGCGATCTCCTGCTTTCACGGCAGACGCCATAACGACTAGGCCACTAGATAGTTAAACTAACTTTTTGGGGGCCTTCTTTGCTGCTTGTCATTCGCTACTCAAAAAAAAATCCTCGTCGACTTACTCTGGTAGATTTTAAGTATTTAAAATACCACAAAACATAGGATCTTTGAGCGTTTGACAATCTTGAGACATCGTCAACATAATATGAAATGTGTCTTGTAGTAGGTAGCTCAAATCACACTACATAAATATGGAAATTATGTGCAATCAACGTTTGCACCTTAGCATTTGTAAAGAATACATAAAGCCAAAGAGCGCCAGACGGTAGAAGGGAATCTAATAATAAATAAAATGACGGCGTAGGGATGTGACGACCCCATCGCCCACTGGTTTCAACCGGTGCAATCAGTCAACGCAGGGCAGCTGTGGCGAGCTCTTGGGTAGTAGCGACCCCACGTACCTGGAGCACTCCTAAGGGACTCCGTCGTCCGACTCTGGCTTGCCTTAACTGGCCGTCCAGAGTGGGGTCGCGAGAGCTGTGTTCTCAAGGGTAGATGTGGAAACCTAAGTGGCGAGTTGGCTATATGTTTAAAGTCCAGTGACACCTCTCTACCCCTAGCCCTCATACCGGTGTTGCCCTTGAGCCATCTTAGATGTCGCTTTTTTTGGGGGCCCATCTTATGCGTGCGAGTCATAAAATTCCGTCCGGAAATAAAATTGATTACCATTTTGTTAGGCAGACATCCTATTTGATTCTCAATAACCCCGTATTTAGTCCACCACTTTCCCCTAATAGTCCAGTATATTTTAGATTTCATTAAAATTTCTGGCGGGTGCTGCCTGCGTGCTTCCCATGACTTGGGCAGGTGCAACATCCGCTCGGTGTACCCCTTACATTTCATTAAATTGTCGAAAGGGCGTCTCTGCGGTACAGAGGTTTAGGGATAAAATTACTAGCAACGTTACTATAACTTAATTTATACTTTCGTGAGTCATACTGACATTAAATTGCAACGGTTAACACTGACGTATTTTTATCACAATATTAGGTGTGACATGTTTTGACTGCATTGGGTAGTCATCGTCGGACAGACAGAGTGGTGTTGTCACCTTCGCGACTCGGGCAACTTAATTTATTTACAATTTGATGGACTTTACACGTGGGAATATCCCTACTAAGTAGCTCCCTACTGTACCTAACTAAATCAAACAAGCCAAATAAGGACACGACACCAACAACTTGCACCCGCCATATTTCGGAATAGCGCCTAAGCACTGAGCGGCTCTCTGACCTTCAACCTTTCCAAATCCCTAAGCCCTATCTAAACAGAAAGGAACATATTAAGGCAGTAGAAGAAGCCAAGCTATAGTAAACCTTCGGCGTATGACGTAAGGTTACTTATATATAAACTTGTATTTGTTTACGCTGATCCACAAACGGGCCTTGGTTTCTGACAAGAGTATGAATGAGAATTTTGAACTTGTTATATCTTGTTCGCAACTTGCTATGAATTTTTATGTAAGCTTGTGTAGCACTCCTAGTTCCCGCACATTATGGTATTCACGGCCATTGACCTATGTGCGATGACCTACCTATAAAATTTTGCAGCAACAATCCGTTGGCGGCATATTCATTGCGTTATGAATGGCTTTTTATATTTGCATAATTATATACTTAGTTAAATAACCATTGATGCTTTTAAGGCCTTACTTGGGCGATTTGAAAGCGATTTTTATTAAAAAGGACGTAGGCACTAGTTTTACGAACGCGACTGCCATCTGACCTTCCAACCCAGAGGGTAACTAGGCCTTATTGGGATTAGTCCGGTTTCCTCACGATGTTTTCCTTCAGCAAAAAGCGATTGGTAAATATTAAATGATATTTCATAGGTGCATAAGTTCCAAATACTCATTTATACGAGCCGCCAGGATTTGAACCCGCGACCTTCAAATTGAAAGTCGCACGCTCTTACCGCTAGGCCACCAATGCTCTCCCCTGCTTATTGCTAGACCTACTTGAATAAATAAATATCTTTCACTTGGCTTTGAGAATAAATTATCAACAAGTACCTATTTAGTACTTACCTACTTTTTATTGCCATTGGACGGTCAGTTCACTTAACAATATCGACAATAGCAATTACCAGAGTTACTACATAACCTCGACGCAATCTAAAACCTAACCTAACTTTAGGACCTGTATCACAATGTTCAAGTAAAGTCCTGAATAAGCTAATTGCCACTTATACGACGAATATAGTCGTCGATAGCGTTTCACAATCTTCAAATAAGCATAAATGGTAGATAACGTGCTAAGTAAATTATTGGGTAGATCACCTGACAGATAAGAAAGTTAGTTGGCGGTTACTTGATAGCTGATTTTCAAAGCGGCATATCGTTTATTTAGTGAAATCGATAAATAAGTATTTAAAATGGATTAAAATGAATCTTTCACGTCAGACATTTTTTGAGGTAAAAGATAAAAAAACGTATCTGAATATGTAACACTAAAGTAATGTATAAAATCGGAAGTATGGATGTAATTAAATACATACTTTATGCTCTTGCATGTTCTGTAAATCGAAACGTGATTATTCGACGTTGCCAGCTCTAACTTACATGTAACTAACTGACACATAAAATTAATGGTTGGGAATTTGTTAAACGCAAACTATTATAACAGGAAGTTTTATCTGCACATTAAGGGGCTACCCGGCATATTTCACTGTTTTTAAAGTGAATAGGCTTTGTTCAGATCCAAGCACAACGCTTGAAAAAATTCTACATTTGGTTCTACTAAATTGTCGAAAAACATAATACATTAAGAGAAAAAAAAATAACCGTAAACCATAACCATAGCCGCATCGCATAGCCGTGATCGGGTGGCCCAGTGGTTGGGGCGTCTGCCGCGAAAGCAGGAGGTCGCTGGTTCGATCCCAGCCCTGCTCACCGGGGACCTTGGTCACTTTTTCTGTAGTATATGACATCTCTTTCAATTTATAATTTATATATAGTAGTGTGACTACTTAAAAACATGAATCAAAACATTTATTATGTTTAATAAATGATTTAATTCATGCTTTATAATTGTATAACCGTAAACCCTTTTTTCTACCTTAAATCTGTATCTACTCCCTTATTATGCGTCGTAAGTACAAGAAACTAAGACAAGCAGTATATATTTATGTTTACTTTAAACGCATCTACTGATTTTTGGATAGGTTTTGTACTTTTCGAGAAAAAGCTATTACACGCATTTTTCCGAAAACGCCGGCTCGAGATGCCTGCGCGGGCGACGGGGGCCAGTCGTGTAAGATGGCACTAGTAGTTTATAGGGTTGCGTCCTAGTACAAGCAGCTCTTCCTAGGTGACGACTTATGCTTATTGACGTATTGTATAACCGGTGAGGAAAGGAAGCGGGAGGGGAAGAAAGCTCAAATCGCCGAGGTCATTGGGATAGGGGACGGCCTTAATTTATGTGTCAATGAGCTATCCAATACTTTTTTCAGATATTGTGAAACAGCCCTGTAGTACTGAATTTTATGCTGATTTCTAGTGCACCGGGGTCATTTTGCGCTTTTGGATTTTTTGGAGATCCAGCTATCGAAATCTGCTTGCACGTGCAACCTGTCGGTACTCTGATTGTTCAAAGCAAAAGGGCGGCTGCTGCCCTTTTGCTTTGAACAATGCCGTGCCGGAATCTGTAGAACAAAAACTTAGTTATGCTTTGTAAAGTTAATTTTATACATTCGTGTCACCTTACGAGTATATCGTATAACGCTTATTAAACAGTCGCTCTTTTTATAAACGTTATCCTCTATCAGAGAAAAAACCAACGACAAATAAACTCGCATGACACTTTTGCTAAGCGAAAGCGAAAGTTAAACCTAATGCTAAAATTTGATAAGAGTCTCAATTGTGTCGCTTAACTTCAAACTCGGGGAAATCCATTCGACCCTCTTAGCAAATATCTACCTTACTACCTTTTCTTAATAACAAAATCGCATAATCTGACAGATGGATTTACCCGAGTTTGATGTTAAGCGACTCAATTCTCCGGTAGGACTTATGTGATAGATTTCAGCTTCATTTGGCTCGTCCATAAAATATTGACGCTCATAGGGTAATGGCTGATAGATTCAAGTGCCGCGACGTACCGACGCAGACTGATGCTCTGAGCGTCAGTAATAGCTTTCATTTATCTAGCCTACATATATTACGCATAAAAAGTGGAACATATTTTTCTATCCGAAAGAGGTTAACCATTCTGAAGGTCCCTTCTAAGAAAACCGTATATCTGTGAGTATCTGTTGTCTGTCAATGTCAGCCTAGCTATGAGTTCCATTTGAATAAATGTATAATACTTATTCAATATTTAGGATAAGTCGAATACGAGTAGTACCTACGTACCGCCTTCTTGTATCCAAACCAAACGATGGCATTTGAGGTCCCATAAAAATCAAAAGCGCATAAATCTACAGTTTGTAACTTTTACGAACTTTACATGTTCTCAAAATGCATCGTACAAAACTTCAGCTTTAACATCCTCTCGAGGCTGTAAAAAATTAATTTAAATGAACCAAACTCGCCAATATGGCGTTATCATTTATTCTCGCCCGCGTAGCGTCCGTAAACACGGCATTTAAATATTCAGTGCAATACTCGTGTCAGGCGACCGTTCGTGCCGTCACTGTCATAAACATGTGTGCATATTTAAACCGTATCCCACTGACATAAGGTACAACATGTTTATGACCGTGGATGTAGCTGGTCTTGTACCTATATTCCTATTGGTTACGAGTGTTTGCGAGTCGTGTTTGCGACTAACCATCAATGTAACGTGACATAACTTTACGATGTACAATTGTGCATACTACTGTTATTCAATGTATCCTTCTCCGGGACCACGTCAACTTTCTCCGGGACCACGGGAGCAATGTCGCCCTCGAAACGTCAGAGCTTAGTGGACTTCTCAATATTCCATTATAAAGGTAACATTTTGAGTGTTAGGTCTGCAGCAGGAGACGGTGTTAGGGCGCCTCAGGCGCCTGTCAATGTCGTTGATAAGTTGAGTACGGATTTATTCACAAAAGCTGCGGCGGAAAATGTATGAAACTGTCATTAGTTTCATAGACATTCCGCGCCAGCTTTCGTGAATCGATATCTAGTAATTTTAAAGTCGGATATAAAAATTGCCAAACTGGCTGAGGGTGACATCAACATCTTCTAGCCGCGCGGGTTTTACGAACTACCCCCGCACTTGGTCTTGATTATCAACTTGAACAATTTGCGACCCGGCGATATTCGCTTACGCTTGTACACACGCGTTCAAAAGTGCATGGGCAATTTATGAATGAATTCATCCATAAACGGCCCATGCAAAATCGAACGCGATAGTATATTTATTAATGACGGGATTCCACGTGGACGAGATGCTAAAACCATCGTCCCGATTGACATCGGGGTATTTTCTTATTCCAATGGCTTCCCATACTGCAACCTTAGTTTGCCCAAAATCGTGGTTTACACAGTTTTTATAGAGTACTTCGCGATTACTGTGCCAATCTTGTCTGTCACTTTCTCACCCTATACCTACCCATTTCATCTGAGTACCTCCTGAATATGCGACACCTCACTCTTTAAAAGTTCAGGGTCACAAAGATCGTGTGCTCTATTAACTAAAGAGTTGACAACTGACTGTAGATGGCGGGTAGTGAGCAAAACACGGGCCAATGTCACCCTTGAAACGTCGGAGTTTAGTTTTCAAAGTTTTACACGATTTTATAAATTTACTAAAATGCCCTGGTATTATTAAATTTATAATATCATTGAAATTAAACACTTTAAAACGGATTAATCGCGTTTATTAACACCATGGAAAAGCCACCATGGAAAGGTTAAAGTGTTTAATTTTAATAAACAACAATCGCGGAGCAGAAGACAATTTTATAATGTCACTCAAATTCTTTAGGAAATTGTTGTTCAGTCGACTGTACCATCGCATTTTTCGCTGCAATCGTCGCAACACCCAGATTGTTACCTTGATACAACCAGTGCAATAAGTACATTAGAGGATTACATGCATACCACGTTTTTTTTTTGACACAAATCAAATTATTTCATTTAATATTTTGACATGTTATTAAAGTAGTAACACCACATTTACATGTTATACATTGATTATGATAAGGTACATACATATGTATATTATGGCAGTAGAGTAGAGTAGGTAAAGTCAGTGTAACACATAATAATAATAATAATAATAATAATATATTCTTTATTGTGCATAACAGAAAGAAAAATACAACAAAATAAATAAAAACATAAAGAGTTAAGCAACAACAGGCGGTCTTATCGCTACAAAGCGATCTCTTCCAGACAACCTTAGGGTAGTAGAGATTACTTAGGAGAAACCCGTAAAGGTGGCACAAATATGTAGATGAACTGGTGGCACATCAGCACACAATATATATACCAATATACATACATAAATACGTATGATTAAAATATACATACATAAACCATAAATATACAACTACACATATCCTATAGATAAAATAGACCAACAACTTAAGGAAGTGACAGATAGTGTTGTTTAAGTTTAATCTTAAAAATGGATAGAGATTTGGCACGTTTTAAATCAACCGGCAAAGCATTCCATAACCGTATCGCTTGAAAGGTAAAGGAGTCACTATAGAATTTTGAAGAGGAAGTTGTTTGGGCAAGAAGAAGATTCTGTGAGCATCTTAGAGAGGAGAGGTAATTAAAGCGCTCTTTAAGGTAAAAAGGAGTAATGGGGTTGAAGAGAATACTATAAAGAAGAGCTAGAATATGAAAGTTGCGACGCAAGCGAATGGGTAATAACACACATAATAGAGCGATAGAGACATAATCAGTGCGTACACTGCGTATGCTGGTTTTTCGTGGAATTTCAGTCATAGGAATACAAGCCCCTTGGCAACATTTAGGCGCGTGTGTGTTTTGTACACTGGCGTTATTACCAGCCTACTCGTATCACTACCTCCAAGAGTAATTAGTAATAATTACTTTATGTCACACGACACAGTGGAGGATAGCAACCCGCTAGGGAGTCAGGGGACCTCATCACGGTCGCAGGGACTGAGTCGGTGGGTAAAACTTAATCGAAAAAGCCTATGTTGAGCAGTCGAAGTTCTGTAGCTGAAATAATTATGATGTCATATGATGTACTTAATACTTGTGTTAATCGTGTTTCAAAAACAGGAGAATGTAAATGAATCATTTAAATAAACTTTAATATTGACACGCTTTTGAGACAAATAGTCACGTTCGCTGACATTGGCACAGTTAAGGATCGTTAGGCCCACAACTACCCCGCCTGTCGACGTACTGTCACCGAACGCGTTAAACTAAATTGAACAGTACCATTTAAATGCACACTATTACGTAGAAATATATACTAACTACAATAGTTGTTAAAATTATCTAAATTTCAGACAACGTACACGCATGCTAACATTCAAATATTTAAAAATAACTTGGAATATTAAATATGACATTTTAAGGGATAGATCGAGTACGATACAAAAGTATAAATCACAAAAAGTATTCAGGTACAGTGGCGATCAAAAAATCATTAATAAATACCAAAATGTGTAATCATAGTCGAACTTTATTTTTTATTCATGATACCCGTCGTCGGTGGTAATTATAAAGAACGTATTATTTACGACAATTGTAACTGGAGTATTGAAGTGTAGCAAAATATTAAAAGCATATTAAATCTGTATATAGTAGGTGCCTATCTTTAACTCTAGATATAGATACAATATACATATTCAGTGCATAGTGCTCGAGCTTAGTTTCATAAATTATTCAATCAAACGACGATATCCTCCGCGGCTGTATATATACTGTTCAAGTAAGTGCATACAGTGGAGACTTCAATAGTAAATTCAACTAACTCAACTGAAAATAGCTATTGCAATCTTCAATAGTAAATTCAGATACATGTCAATATGTTACCATTTTGACTGTCATTCATTTAATAATCTATCTCCTTCTAACGGTTCCCCGACTTGTAACAAGACTCGTGCAGTCTGGCATAAGCCGTTTTGGCAAACTTATCCCAAGATTTTATGTAGAAGCTAGTTTTACGAAAGCGACTGCCATCTGACCTTCCAACCTAGAGAGTAAACTAGGCCTTATTGGGTTTCTTTTCGGTTTCCTACACAACTACATCTTACACGGATTCCTACTAAGTACGTTAAAGTTTTGAGTGTCATTAATTAGTTAATTGCATTTTCCCTTCTATTGGCATACCAGACCAATATTTTGACTCTATGCATAGCAAGGCTTTTCCAACGCCGCGAAATAGTGGGACTGGTTATTAATATGAGACGGTCATCACATCAGTTGCAATACTTGCAATTCCACACGGCACTCCAGTGTGTGCATAGCACTGTCTCGCTCACACACTGCAACAGCATGCGGATCCACATTGGCGTGACAACTATAAGTAACTGTCCCACCTCCAACGAACTAATGTAAAAGCGGGCGGAGCGGCTGAAAGCGCCAAATTTTAAAGCGTAATAAATATAAGAGCCTGCGCAGAGAGTACCTTTTTGTGCCATTTGAGTTCGAAACTCTTAGTCCATGGGGTCCCAGCGCACGCAAGTTTTTCGTAGAAATCGCGAAACGTCTGGTTGATGTAACTGGTGACCGAAGAGCTGGTGGCTTCCTTGCACTACAACGTAGTGATAGCATTGCGATACAACGAGGAAATGCCGCCAGCATCCTACGTACAATGCCTCAAGGACCTATTTTAGATTCAATGTAGGTAGAGGTAGAGGTAGGTAGCTAGGGAAGTTACACTTACTATATTAAATATTTTGTAAATAAATATTTAACTAAGTAATGCCATATTTTGTTCCACGACCTCTATGTAACAGATGAACATCAGTTGCGTAGCTCTTTCTTTATGTACACCAGGTAATCACGTTGCACAATCTGTAGCTAATTCTATGGACTAAGCCTAGGTTTAACTGCATAAATTAGTCTGGATAACGTTATGCTAATTGCGTTTTGTTTGCTAGTGTCAACTGAGGGAATTATTACCTAACGTGAAGGAGGCACGCATAAACAGAATTTACCTATTACAAATTGATAATATCGACTGACGTTGCGATTGTACCATATTTTAACAACCTAACATCGCTATAAATAATCAACTGCAGCCGCAACGAGATTTGTGGTAACAATTCAATTTGTTATACCTAACATTCCACGTGGCCAGTCTTCCAAATGGCCAAGGAGTTGGTCGGATTAGTAAACCCAGGGCTTAGAAGCTTCGCTTTTTCTGGGATCTGATAACTTGTTTACAGTAAAAGAGTTACGGTAAAATATGTCTGTCATATTGATCTACTTGTGTCGGGTTACTCACGTTAATAAACTCGAAGCTAGCTCGACATGTTTCGGAACGGTCGTCCCTTATTCATCAGTGAGATGTGCTCGCGGCGATTGCTCTGCGCACACAACAACACTTTACTTTTGAAAGACTTTAACAAGATGTTACAGTCTTTTAAAATAAATCTACACAAAATCAACCATTATATACTGCCCTGCTAAGCATAATAGCGATATGTAACATTAAAATTAACCACAAACATGCACTTTAAATTCCATAGCTTACAATTCCGTTTTCAATATCCTTTTTTTTTAGATATCGCTATTATTTATGCTTAGCAGGGCATTCCCTTCATTTTCAATTCCGCAGGAAAGACGTGTGTTATTATTTTGTGTTTAACTCTTATGTTATGAGCGTGTTGTATTCACGATACTTACATGCTTCACGTGCTCCCGGCTGCATCCGCAACATCGCATCACGCGGAATGTTACCTTGGTGAATAAAGTTACTCTTCATTCAATCAATCACAGTGCGTTCTGTGAGTCGTACACTGAAGCTTAGAATCCCAGCGCTTTGCGAATACAAATGTTCGTTTTAAAGCATTGCAAAGGTATTCATGAGTCTTAAGCTTAGCCAGTATTGACCGGACATGCAGCTGTAAAGCCATGTCCAGCAATAACATTCATTTTCTTGGCCCTTATCTAAAGCAAATAAGGTTCCGAATTGTACACCTGTTTACAGTACTGCTGCAACAACGTATGAAACTAAAAAGACGTATGTAGATGACTCGTGCATGTAGATACGACATTTTGAACTTGGCTGGAAAAGAGTAAATCCTCAGCAAGGAGCTTCCCGATCTCATTTGAATCCATAATCTGGCTACAGTCTCGATTTATAGCGAACGGGGCTGAATCTGCATTGACGGAGTATAATTCGGCAATATACATTTACAAATGTTCAATCGAAGTCTGAATAACAGCGGGCAGACATTTTTAAACGCAATATTATTCTCCTTTGTATAATAACACCTAGAAGAACTAGCTTAGGTAAGGAATCCGCGTACAGACATTTTACTGTGCTATCAATAGCAATTTTGGACTGAAAAGTATGTCATATACTTACTAAATAAAAAGTGACCAAGACCTGTACTTATTTAACTTGATAATAATCAACGTTCCTTAATAATACCTACTTATTTTCTTGTTATTTTGGTCGTGTATTTATATTAATAATAGTTATTCATTTCACGGTCACGTCTGATGGTAGCTATACAAATGAAGCGCCAAAAATATGTATACAGTACCTTAATATTGAGACAATAAGATTGTGTAGGTACACATATTTTTGGTAGTAAATCTTTACCGAAGTTATCAGACTCAGAACTGCACAAATGCGCAAAGCAGTTGTTAAGCTCTCGTGTTAATATAGAGAGTATTGAGACCCGACCAAGCGAAAGCTTTCAAAATTAAAATTTTAAAATTAAAAGTATCCCGAGGGTTTTAAGGCACGAGAGTTACACAAACTTAACTGCGAAGTGAAATACAACATTTTTCATCACATTAGTCAGAAAGTTTTAACAGGTCAGCGTTATTTTAATTTTTTACCGTCTGAACTATATTTATTTTATTTTTTATTTATTTTGTTATAAAGTAAGTAGGTATCTACGTGTCGTCATGGTAAACATTTTCTCATTTTATGTGATATCACATCTGCGCCTATGTTCCGAAATCCTAAAAAAAGCTAGTAGTTAAGTACTGAAGTGAAAAATTACACGTTTTCAACCCATTGTTTAAAATTTCCCATAACTTGGGATTGGAGTAGCCATAACTGCAGTACTCCACACCCTAGTATTTAAATTGCTCTGCAATTGGAATAATTGTTGGCTAGCCGCAAATACTCATTCCCTTTAAACACGCGAGTTATTATAATTTACTTTTTACTACTACATTTTTCTGTTTATTTTCACTGCTTAATTGTTACTTACTTAATTACTTACATCACTAGCTCAGAGCCCCAAAGAGGATCTTGGCCTCATACACAAGAGAACGCCACTTTGGCCCCGTTCTGTTATTACCTATTTATTTATTTAAAACTTTATTGCACAGTAACAATAAGTACAAATGGCGGACTTAATGCCGCAAGGCATTCTCTACCAGTCAACCAATATTAGTTGTTGCTTATTAATATTTATTTATTGTAGTTTTTGCTGTTATGGTTTGGGCTACTTACGACTTTTTCCATCAACGATTAGCGAGAATAGCGAGATAGCGAGAAACGAAAACGAGTAGCCATAAGCAAGTATTTTACGAAACATCTCCTTAGAAGAAGTAAAATAAAATAATATAAAATCAATAAACCAACTTAAAAGTACCTACGGAAGAGCGGTGCGTCCCACCACAGGCAATCTATTATTTACCAGGTGGCCCCATCCACAGCGTCATAACTATGTATATTTTTATGAAATAAAAGAATTTTGATTTGAGTAGTACCCAATCCGGAATCAGCGGTCATCGAGGTTTACCAACGCATCGCCTTTATTCGTAAGGGATCTACATGAGGCACTTCTTCATCGACGGTCCGGTAGGGTTTCCTAGCTCAGGGCACAAGGTCGTGATTTACTCTGTAATGTTTCATTGGTTCAATAATGTTGTTTCATTTTAATTTTTCATCCATCTCCTTGTAGGTCTGCTCTGCTCTGCCATCTTGTGGGGGCCGATCGATGAATAATTTCGCCCAACGTTCAGGATGCATTCAGAAGACAGACCAGGAGATGTAATATTAACTCGACAGAATCGAACTTTGGGAAAGAGGGAAAGGCATTTAGATACTAAACCAGGCGAAATGAATCCCAAATTCAGCTTTTTTAAATAAAAAAATGAGTCTTAGATACAATCCAAACCCGTATCCCCCGCTTTTGAAGGTTCCGCAGGTTCTACAGTAGGGGAAACTGTTGAACCTTGGACATAGTTTTACCTCGGACAATTGGCAATATTTCTACCTTGCCAGGGTAATTAAAATATTTTATTTACTTTATTTGTAACGTTATTTGATAACTAATAAAATCAACTATCAACGAAACTTGAGGGCCGGTAGTATCTCGAGAAAAATAATTAAATATGAATCGTGTCATAGAAAGGTGGTATTTAGAACTTTACATCAAGGCTGATGATTTCATGTTTTGCTACTAGACAATAAACTTTTATATAATAGGTTAATATCAAGATAATTAGCTACTCGATGGTCGGATAGTTTCAGCCTAATCTAAATTGGAAGTGCTAATACGAAGCTTACTTGTCCAAAAAGTTATGTTGTTGTACCTCGGACACCAAGAATATGTTGTACCTTGGCCTTAGTAGTTAGCTACTACTGCATATTTTTTTATTACCTGAACGTTCAATATTTACTGGATATCTAATTATTTGGTTACCTGCGTTTTAAGTTATCAAGTAATCAATCTTAGAAAAACTACGTAAATTGTTTTAGGCAAAAATTAAATATGTGAATTGCTGAGTAATTTTTCTAAGATAATTTGTACTAGAAAACTTTGTTGAATGGCATAAATGTGCTAAAAATAGCTATAATTTTATAAATAATACCTAATAATTTTATAAATATAATAAAGTTAATAAAAAATACCGTGTCCGAGGTACAACGGGATATGTCCAAGGAACATCAGGGGTGTTGTTCCTTGGACACTTTTCCCTTTTTTTTTCGTCGACGTAGCCTATCAAAATAGACATACCAATCCTTTTATTTCGTTTTATATTCGATAGTTTATTAATCTATCTTATGGTATTCGGATAAATAATAGTTTTGCGGTTATTAATTTATTTTCTAAAAATCATAAAAGAAAAAACTGACCGAGGTAGAACAGTCCCCTATTCATAAAAGACGACGACATAAAAAATACTCTATATCTATTTCCTTGTATGTAAGTAGATGTAACTGAAAGGAATGAAACCTTGACACCCACAGCATAATGGTCGTTATCCATCAAGAACATTACCCGGCGGAGGCGTACTTTGACAATGAAACATTGGTATTACTGTAGGGTTAGCATGGTTGCCATTTTATCGCTTATCACGCTATGCGTCACTTTCGCACATACATACTTGTTAGAACGTGACAGCAACGTCGGTAAACGATAAAAACCCGACCATCATAGACTAGCTGGTGTGCTAATAAAACAATGGACAAGCATGGGTAGTGACTCGTACAGAAAATAAAAATAAAACAAATTTCAGCGGTCTAGTATCTTCCTAAAATGCACCCACGAAGTGTCTGAGCAAGTCACGGATATATACTGGGTGTGGCCTGCAATAGGAGCAATAAATTAAATCGTAGGTTTTATTCCTCATACTGAACAACATTTATTCAGAACATTTATTTAGAAATTAAGTTAGAATCAACTTTAAATAAAATCCTGAATTGGCTCGAACTTAATAATCTGCAACTAAACCTAAATAAGACAAAAATTATACAGTTTAAACCGTACCAGAAATCCTCTTTGCCAATAAACTTCAGCTACCAAATGTTCCGATCGATCATGTTACTTCAGCCACTTTGCTAGGATTGGATTTAGACTCAAATATGAGCTGGAAACCACAAGTCCAAAAATTGACAAAACAATTGTCGTCTTTTATTTATGCTTTTGAATACCTAAATCGAGCTACCGATCTGAAAACTGCGCTGGCGGCATATTACGTATACGCCTATTCTAGAATGTCCTACGGGCTAGTTTTGTGGGGAAATAGTAGTGAAGTTGACAAAAAAGTGTGTAAGGATAATGGAGTACATTGAAGACTTGGATTCTTGCCGACCCTATTTTATAAAGCACAATATTCTCACCCTTGCATCCATGTACATATTCGAATCATGTAAATTTATTAGAAAGCGTACGGAACTGTACTCGCCATTAAAAAACAATAGACGAAGACGAAATGACCGAAACTTAAATAAATTTAAAATTCCCCTTTCTACATTAAAGCTTGTTACTTCTAGTCCTTATTATATGCCCATTAAAATATATAATCACCAGTGGAAGAATTCCTTCAAACAAATCGTCAACATAAACCTGGCTATAAATCTGATATACGCATGTCCGCTACCCTGCCAATCAAATTCATCAAAATATCAGTCGGTTTTCTATTATAAAATATCATAAAACATAATTGGTCAACGTCAATATTCTTTGTTGTGATTGGCACTAGCGCTGACACTTGAATGTTGCGAGAATAATAGTGACATTGTAAACGCACTGTCTGTAGACGGATTGATGCAACAAAGAACAATTTTTACATGCAATATTTTTCTTGTGATAAGTTTAAATAAAATTTAAAGTAGAAAATCACTATTAATTTTATTGTTCTGTAAAGTAGAAAATCACTATTAATTTTATTGTTCTGTTGACGTGTTCACCGCACGATTATTTATGTAGGTAACTTAACGTGTACGAGTATGGAATAAGTGTAGGGTTCGATATAGTTAACGCTACCATGAAATAAATATCATATTCGTAACTATCCCTATGGGCAGTCCGCTCCCTAGTTTATTTTTATATTGTAGGTACGGCATAAGTGGGAAGAACCCATCTGAAAAATTCGTCAAGGAGGACAGCGTGGTAATTAGCACTAGCTAGTGTGTATCAGAAACGCCTTATGCCCTGCACCACTACCCTCCCCTATCGACTACTGACCATCTATTAAGCATCTAATTTGATCTGAACATAAGGAGCCTGTTAGTCGATACCAAGTACATACATAAAGTTTGATTTGGTTTATTCAATAATCAATATTAATCTGTCTAGTAGCGCCCTTATTAAGGGATAACTCTCCATTTTTGTTCAGTATATACCAGCATTGTGCAAAGTGGAGGAGAGCAAGTAGGAATGCGGACACTGGTAATTTGTGGAAGAAGATTTTTGTTTAATCTCTCAATGTTCTACTTTCAACTTAGTCTTGCTGTTTCCCCAACTTTGTTAGTCTGTGTCACATAGTCTTATTTTGCGTGATCAAGTAATAGGAAATAGTAGCGGTTTATTTCTGTTTAGGTGGCGATGCCAATTACTACTACTACTACTACTACTAACAAGTAGATATATCTGTCTGGTATGACAAGCCGACCCCGCAGTACAATTCTTTTTTTAATTTATGGCGTCCCTTTTTTCGGTATGAAAAAAAAGGCATAGAATATTTGAAGATAATATATTTAAAGGCGTAACACACAGTTTTCTGTCCATAAGTTTCGAGTAATTTGATAACAATAGTGACGAAGGTTGTCGTCGATGGAGTATCTCAGTTGAATTTTCCGCATCCACCTGATCAGGAACACCAAAATGATGTCCACAGCTTGGACACGAGATCTAAAAAGTAAAAATACAATGTAATATGACAAAAGTAAAATTACATTTCCAATTCGAATAATTTACCTTAAATTGACGGAAAAATCAAGTACCAAACACGTTAAAACGGATTGATCGGATTAAAAATAATAAAATATATTTCATTTTAATGAATTATTATTTCGGTACCAGAAAACATTATAATGAAGTATCAGTTAAAGAATTTCGTTAAAATTTAACAGCTGAGATATCCTTACAAAATATATTACTACGGTTAGTAAGTACGTGTATTTAAATAACTGACCATTCGACGTTTCTGAGGACTTTGATTTTCTGCATAGTCATTTTCTTTATTACTTATTTTGAGCGGCAGGGTTGATGATCTATCTGGCTGCCTCATTCCCTATTTAGTAATTGGAAGCGACGTTTCACTAGAAAATACCATCTGAAAAAATTCAAATTCATCAAACGAATTTACTAACAAATATTGTTTTCATACACCAGTATTTGAACCAAAGTATATCTACAGTACAAATCGGTATAACGGTTTTAGCAAGCTGCGCGCTGCGTGAAGCCTTTTTTAGACAAATAGAAATCTTCAGGTTTGAAGTGCATGGAACAGACTCTAGATGCCTTGGTAGGCATCCAATCTGTTTCATGCCTCTCCAGTAGGACAGCCTCTATCTATCGTCGTTGACGACGGTTAGGATACTGTGGGACTCTGATTACAAAGGAAAACGTAGGTATCAACGTAGGTAGAACATCAGGAAATATCAAATATGATTAATATGAATTTGAAATAATTAGATTTGTATAGCACCATTCCGTATAAGGTAGGTATTAGTAAAATCCAAGTTTGTCAGTTAGAGTTTATCATTATAATACATAAAATTATAATCGCACAAGTTAAGAAAATAATCTACTTCATTTAGCATAACATCATCCCTGTATAGAAAATGTCATAGTATATTTTTTTAGTTTTCGCTGAATTTATCTGTTTACTTACCTGTGAAATGTGTTTCCACTAGTCTTGAAATGATCAGTATGGTTTCTGCACCACTTCACCACACATGAAGGTATTTTTCATTGTAAAATACGTTGTTCTGATAACTAGTTTTAGGCATCCGTCACTCACTGTCATCGCGGTCAAACAGAAATCGCGCCCGGTACCAATCATAAGGACCGCCTACCGAGGTACCAATGTCCGTGGTGCCATAATATAGCAGACATAATGCTTCCATGCTTTATCTGCGTTCACTGATAATCACCTACCGAATTCACTTAAAGATATTACAAACCGTTACATTTTTAAAAATAAATTAAGAACATTCCTTATAAATAAATTCCTTTATAGTATAGATGATTTATTTAACGAAAAATATAGTTGAGGATGATAAGTCCGATGATTACCGTTAAAAGCTAGGTGAAACTCGTCTGCTGCTAGAAACTTAATATTTAGTTAAAAAATCTAATTTTAAGTAAATTAGACTTAAGTACCTCACCTTCAGTTACTATGATTGTAACTTAAGGCTAATATTGCTGTGCCCTTGCAGGGCGTCACATGTAAACCTTATATAATTTACCACCTTAATTGATGTAATGTGATATGCAATAAAGATCATTTCATTTCAAAATATCAGCCTAATAAAATAAACACTGAGTATCAGCAATCAGTGCGCCATAATCGATCCCTCCAGGATCCATAAGATTATACAAAAAAAAATACTTGACACACGTGTAAAAAAAATGTAAAGTAATAAATATTTATTTAGTAAGTTTAACCTATATGGATAACTGCCAGCACTGCCAGCCCATGCGTAGCATAAATGTAACCCTACTCGAAATGTTGAAAGAAAACAAATGACATCATTATCTTCAAGAACGGTGCAATAAGGAAGCAAAAATTAATTCAGAGAAAATACAAAGCTGTTTTACTACAAACCATTTCTCCGCGCCATTACAGCATTTAAAGGAGCCCAGTCTACATGACTACGTGACTGAAACAATTACTTTTTACTCGCTGAACTATGTCGAGATATAGCAAAAACGTTCATCAATTTTTGACCGAGCGTATAATTTTTTGCATACATTATTTTAGGACTAAGTAGATACATAAAAATAAAGGAAATACCTCGACGAAAATTAAAGGAAAGGAAAGCTCTAACTCTCTAATTTTATTGGTGGTGTTTGAGCAGTTAAATGTCGTACAACGAGTCATTTTCTATTTAAAACCTGAGCCAGTCCGCGGTCGACTGAAGCCTGAAGTTGGCGGAGCTGTTTTGGCCTGTTTTGCCACGCGAGGTACGTACACTTTTCGGGTCTATCTCGATATTGGTAGCTCTGTTTTTCCACTGCAAGTGAAAATTAAAATTGTTTATTTCAGAGAAAATATACCGTTTTGCAGATTATCCTGTCCTCCACAGTCCACACTAGGCAATGCCTGTCCCGTGGAGGAAAAGTTACTAATTATTTATGATATAAGTAAGTACCTAAGTACATAATTTCTGAACATTTATTACAATTTTAAAAAAGTAATAAGAAACTGAGAATTGTTGTCGCTACATAAACATATAACTGACGGTGATTCTATTAAATACTTGTAACGTTTTAATTTGTTTAAAGTTACACTAGTTATTGTGTAACAGAAAATGTGGCAAGCGAAAATGATCTAGAAAAAGGAATATTTCGTAATAAATAAGTAAGAAAAGTAATGAACCATTGGAACCCGTTTCCAAGCGTTTAAATATAACATCGCATGTTACTGTAAATTGCTTCAACCCCAAGAATTGTTCTTATCTTTTGTATTTCCAGCTCGAGCAACGATATCTTGCTCTAGATCACTCATTTCTATTGGTTCACTAGCTACATATTTAGTACATGCACACATATCGAACAATCTAAAATAGACCAATTTGGCATGACAGACCAATCCATGTATAATGTTAACCCATCTGGGGGTAAAACAAGGGGTCATAGAATTAGTACCTAAATAGAAGATTGCATGGACAATTTAAAGATGTACTTATTCATTCATAATTTGTGCATGCATTTTTGAACCTTAAGGTACCAATTTGCGTTTGCTTTAACTGCATAAAATTAATTTAAAATAGCGGTAATAACTATTAAAAATACTGAAAAGTTTAGAAAGGTCAGTCTGGCAGTTGTGTCTTTAGACTAAACAGCACTATGAGTAATAGGTACCTACTTACTAGCGAATGCACTTAGGAATTAGGATATAAGTATGTCTTTCCCATCACGGAACAATGGAGTTCCGGACCTTTGGGAGGCGTACGCGGAGCCGACGCCAACACGCATCGAGCGGATGTTGCACTTGCCCGAGTTATGGGACGCACGCAGAGGCAGAACCCGCCAGGGTGTATAAACTATTGAGATTTAATGGATGAAATTAAATTAAGTATGTATTATTACAGTTTTTCTTGCCTTGAAGACACTGTTATTTACATGTATTCGGAACGTAATGCCACCTTCCGCCAGTTTTCTTCTCTAAACAATACCCGTATGCACAACAGTTGTTCCAGCAATGCCTCACGAGGTATTTGCATCAAAAACAGATCGTATCCGTGTGGAACGTCTCAAAATTTAGGTCGAGAGGCGGCATAGATGCCGCGGGGCGGCTGGAGGTGGTATTATTTTTAATATTCATACGCGCGGAAGAGCTTTTGTAAGATAATAGAGAAAAAGCACGTTTGGGAACCTGTTGCGATGTAATTCCAGTATTTTTTTAAATAGACAGTGTTAAAGATGCATCCTTGGGCATTGGAGATAACCAGTTATATTTCTAACAATTATTGATTTTTGCGTGTTACCTACAGTTGCAACGTGGTAGGTTACATACCTACAGGAAATTTATTTATTAATACTTGAGACGAGTTAGAGATTTCCGAAGTTTATTTATTAATATTAATTCTAAGGTTTTATTTATTAGGGTTCCGTACCTCGAAAGGAAAAACTGAACCCTTATAGGATCACTTTGTTGTCCGTCCGTCCGTCCGTCTGTCTGTCAAGACACTTTATCTCAAGAACGCGCAGAGGTAGCAAATTGAAATGAATAGCATATACATACTTAGATATGCGGTCCCTTGAATCTGTTATAAAACCAAACCTCTACGTCAACGCAATCAAAAGATATGGTTTTTTACGTCGTACGTACATATGCAATGGGAATCAAAATGTACAGGGTACTTCCCGTGGACCTAGAACCACGAAATTTGGCAAAAAGCAAGAGCTAATAGCACAAGCACAGGTACAAAATATCCGAATACTGTATAATTGCCGCACACTGAGAGTTCCGTGCCACCAGTATTTTCATAAATGGGTAAGAGCATCCTTTGTGCGGAACCCTTGGTGGGCGAGTCCGACTCATACTTGGCCGGTTTTCTAGTATTTGTTGTTATAGCAACAACAAAAATACATCATCTGTCAAAATTTCAACTGTCTAACCCTAATAAAAACTGTAGTATTGTATGCAAATTCGTAATACTTTAATTGCCAATCAAAGGATTTATTAGCCAAAATTAACATCAACAGTTTAACATTTATTCGTGATTTCGTGCACCCGTCAGTCATGAAAGATTGTAACAACGAAATTTTAAAACCATTAAGTAAAACTTTAAGAACAGTTTTTTTCTTTGACGTCTAGACAAAGTCAAGAAAATATTTTGTCGCTTTCGTGAACAAGAATAGACTCCCACGATTCATTTTAGTTCAAGACACTTTTATTGCCTGAAGACAGTGGTGCTATTATGTTTTCCACGAACAGACTTGTGTTGAAAGAAACTTTGTTTAAGTTTTAAGCATTTTAATAGTTATTTATTATACAAGGGGTCAAAGTTGTTGTTTTTAACTGTCGTGGAGATATTGAGACCTGAGCAAGCGAAATGTTCTATAATATAAACCACGGGCGGGCGTACCGAGTGGTTCTTAAACTGGAATTTTGTGCTTTACGAGGGTCTCGAGGCACAAGAGTCGAACAAACTTTGCCGCCAAGTGTAATACAACATTTTACAGGAAAATAAAAACTACATACGATTATAAATCTCATCCAAATGTAAACTAGCCAATATGTATTACTCAAAACTATCGTTTAAATGTCAATGCTACCAGTTAACTTTAATAAGAAACCATTTAAAACTTAAGGTCAACTTGCTTTCTCCGCTAGTGGATAAAATGCATTTTTCCCCGCTAATTTAAAAGGATTTAAGAGCGCTTTCCGAGCTAGTGAGGTGAATAAAGTAAAGTAACTGTATAAATAAAATAAATAATAAAATAAAATAAAATTTATTACCGAAACACACAGGAAGTGCACAGACAATTAAATGCAGAAACTTATATAATAACCTATGACTAAATAGGTAGGTACCGTATCACGGTCTTCAATCCGTGAACCATTTCTCAAACCTTTCCTCAAAAAAACTATCAACCAGTGGGTCACAAATTAAAGTCCTTGAGTGTACACCATTATTACTAACAGTTAGGTAGGTATATAGTGTTTGGTAAAGGGTACCAGTCTCAACATATGCTAAAAATATTAAATACTTTTGTACCTATAATAAGTTCTGCTGTTTTCAGCAGCGTTAAATATCAAGAAGACGAGATTGTTCAGTATTAGTCATGATATGTATTATGCAGGTTTATTTGGACAGGATGGATTCCTGGGTGATATTTCGATATTCTGAAATCCTAGAATTCATGCAACGTAAACATTTTGCACAAGTGTCTATGAAAGCCTGAACCTAAAATTTCTATGTCCTCCCGCAGCTCAAGATCAGAAACTGTCCACAATGAGCACATAAAACTCTCGAAAAGATGATCGTAATTGGGTACGCAGATCATAAAGGAGCTCGAGGCCGATCCCCAACCAGATGGACTGATCAAGTAAGCTCAACTCTACTAAGTTTTTTTTTTGTAAGAAGAGCAATGAACAGTAATCGATGGAGGCAAATCATGCACTCCGGTGCAGACTATCAAATGACGACCAAGATCCTCATTCAAGAGTCTCAACAGAAAGTCCCAACTCCTGTCTCACCTTTTGTTTCGAGCCGACGATCACTAGTTCTCTGTCTAGTTCCTGCACTAGTCGGATACCAGTTTAAGATTACAAGCTACAAGCTACGCGTATAATCAAAGTACCTACATAAAAGCATGGCACTCAATTTTGCGCGCACGTACGTACGAGCATTACGACGGATCACGTCCCATTTACTCGGGACATTATATTTACAATTGTATACCGTAACGCTTGTGTACGCATCTAGATTTTCGGAACATGACACAATCCTTTACGACTTACGGGGCAGGGCTGCCAGCTTCGAGACACTTATGTTCATTTGCCTTATTATTTGTATTAATTTCAATTAAATTTATTAATATCGGAAATAAATTAATTTAATTTAATTGATCATATTAGTTAGTACGGTAAAAATTATAAAATATTCTTAGTGCTAATGTTAGTAAAACCATTTAAAATAAATTAAAATAAAAAGACTAAACTTAACTATTACCTCGGAGAGCAGTGCATGTCATTTCAGTGCTGCTGGATATGACCTTGGAAGCTACCACCAATGGTATTTAGCAAGCTGTTGGTACTAGCTATGATTCTACGTTCAATGGATATCTTCTATTTATTCAGAATTTCATAGTGTGTAAAATTGTAGCAGTGGGATTGATAAAGGATTCGATATTTTTATTTAGCAATGGTAAAATTATGAATGGAAAAATAATTAGACCTGACACAAAGATCAATAATACTATAGTTCGCAAGATAGTACTATACTTATTTAAATTGTATTCAACGTGTTTAATAATACATTAAAATATTTCCGATATCACGAGCTGTCAAGTAACTAGGTAGAATATCAGCTCAGGTTCCTGAGTTCCTGACTTCCGGCGTTCTATACCTATATACTACGGTCAGTTAAGCTGCAGAGTTAACCTTTTCCACGCCAAAGTCATATATATTGGCACCGCAGGTTCAACGCCAAAGACCGATTACTCGGTCACATACCACAGAACACTCATAAAGTTCAACTTCAGTTTTGATACTTCGGTGACGCCCCGTCTGAGTGAAAGCGTTTGTATTTATCATGGCGTCGAAATGGTTAAGTGAATAGAATGATTATAATTATGCAGGGGGGGTCACTTACTTTGCAGCTGACTGTACGTAGGTTCCAATGAACTTTTGACTCAAATTGGCAGAGTTAAATTTAAAGTGGCCAATTTTGATACCTACTCGTCAGGCAGGCGGAGCAGGAGGTTAGTATATTAGGTACCTATTACAAAAAAAAATTAAATCAATGTCAGTGGAGTGTCCGCTTTTTACGTTGACAGTTGACACAAAATCTTCCGCCTATGGGTGGCATAAACTGCTAGGGTTCGCACAACGCACATTACCTCACGGGTGCGTTCAGATATATTTATATTTCAAACACCGCATACTAATTTATACTTAGACAAATTAATATCAATACTAATAAATAATAAAAAAGGTGATATATTTTTTTTTTACTTTATTGCACGTAAAAAAAGTGTACAAAAGGCGGACTTAATGCCTTTGGGCATTCTCTACCAGTCAACCATAGGGCCAAACAGAAATAATTAAGGTGGGTGCAGTGAAAATAATTAAATTACACAACTAAGGCTAAAAAGACAAATTACCTAATATTACTACTATATTACTACCAATATATACAACTAAATATTATAATAAAAATAATAATATTTTGTTCTAATTTATATGTTTATACCAATATTGTACCATCATACACACCTCACAGCATGGTTACAACCCTAATGTTAATGTTATCTTGACATTTACATTTTTGACAAGCTAAACGTCGAATATAGGAAAGATAAGCTTCTGTGTACTTTAGTACTATTACTTATTTTGTGCCAATGTTTGAATACTGTGAGCCAGCCCTATATATCCGTATGTGACATCTGAGAAGCCGTTTGGGCCATTCAAGGAGAATAATCGGACTATTACTCGTGGTTCTACCGCGGCCGTGCGCAGACGTTTATGAAAACTTATTGTAATTAAGGTTACCTCGACTGTCGACTGCAGACTGTAACTGTAACGTCCGTTTCATGTGTCTTATGTATGTGGGTTATCGGGTCAACCAAATGTTTAACTGAGACGTCCTAGGAATCAGCGCGGGTGAAGAGGGATCATGGAAAACTGATAGAAACCGACATTAATCTGTTTTATGTAGGAACGTGCAGCATATCAACATTCTCAATTATGACGTTAACTGTAACTCAATCCGCCTCTGCTCGCAAATCTAGCGAGACGCCCAGTTAAACGGTAGGCCTATAGTTACCTGTTACGTTACGTTGAATAGGTATGTAAGTCTGTAAGATCATACATGTATGGGCCACTTGTTGCCTAATATAGTTTTCTATTGCCTAACGGCCTCCTAGCCTAGTTGGTAGTGACCCTGCCTACGAAGCAGGAGGTCCCGGGTTCGAATCCTGGTCAGGGCAATTATTTGTGTGTTTATCACGAATATTTTTTCCTGAGTTATGGATGTTTTCTATTTAAGTATTTATATGTATCTGTCTATTATATATATCGTCGCCTAGTACCCACAACACAAGCCTTATTGAGCTTACCGTGAGACTAGGTCGATTTGTGTAAGATTGTCCCATTATATTTATTTATTATTATTTATTATTGGTGGTTTCTATAGTTTTGCCCAACTGCCGAAGATATGCTACTAAATACCTGTTATTCCAGGGCAAGATCAATCTAAAACTGCTATCACATGACATGCACCAACTCCACCATGTAAATCCCAATGTCTGCATTCAACTTGCAGCTAAATCCCGATACTTCGAAAGCTAAAGTATGTGTCGTGTGTGCTTTCCTACATTCGGTAGCATGGTTAATGCAAACATGTGCTGCAAGCTTTCTTGGTATTGCTACTTTGCCTAAGATATTATTTACGGAATAAATATGTGTTTGCAAATCATACACCGAATTCACATTTGAAAGTATTATTTATTTCTAAACTCTCATTTTCCGGTTGTGACCTAAAGAAGTCCGGGATTTACTTCGATATACAGGGTGTTCTTGAGCATTTGCTTTAACTTCGTCATGTGGCTTGGTATTATTAAGGAAACGGCATAGTTAGTTTTATTAAATTCGTTAATTTTTATTTTTATAATTTCTCATACAAAATAATTACATGTTGCATCGACTGCTAATGTAAAACGGGCATTAGAATTGACTTTACTAAGTAAGTGACAACTATGACATCAATGTCAGGTCGAATACTCATACGTCGTTTACACTCATGCGAATCCCATATGAGATAAAATTAAATTAGTAGTTATTTACTAAATGGGGCTAATTAGAATGGTGTCTTTGAGGAATTAACTTATTTTAAGAAAAAAAAAATATTAAAGATAAAGAATGCACCCTTGAATTTAAAGCGATTGCTCAAAAACACGTTATATATTCTTAACCGTCCGTCCGATCCAACCTATTTCTTATTGGGATGTAAGAAAAAAATACGGTAACATTCGAATGCGAAATGTGCATTGCCTTGAGACATTAATGTGATTACCATTAGTTGCACGACACTGTTTTCGATAGTGTCGCTCGAAAGTATATCCGTCTCCTACCATTACTTTGGCAGTAGCGGGACAGACATACCCCCGAACGCCACAGAAGGCCTAGTATAAAAGTTGTACGACATTAACTCCTCGACCGCGTTAGCGTATGGAGGGGTCAAAATATGAAAGTTGCCGGATGATTTAAATAAACGGCAAACATAATTTGAACTCCCGATACGCTAACGCGGTCGAGGAGTTAATGTCGTACAATTTTTATACTAGGCCTTCAGTAGTCGCTATCGAAAACGGCCACGTACAACTCATACTTAAGTGAAGACGCTGCTGCCACGTCGTGGCGATTTCCAATCTCGACGATAATTTAATGCAGTTCCGTTACGAAAATTAAAAATTTAATCGTGCACTTTCAGCTGCAGTCGCAATGTCGCAACACGCCAAACCTTTAGGCAAAGAAATTGTCTTTACAATTTCTTGCATATTCGAAGCTCGAATTGCAGTATCAATACGATACCTACTATGTAACTGCTATGAATTATCCGCAACAAGTATAATTTTATGAAACAGTGTAATATTAAATTGCAACAGTTAACACTCACGTATTTTTATCACAATAGGCGTACAAAACAACAATAACAGCAGCAAAAGTGTAGGCAACAGTGTGATCAACAAAATATGAGCGTAGATTGATTGCGGTTGTGAATACGCTGAAAATGTCGCCGCAATAATTAATCAAAAATTATAGTGGATTACAGGAAATGGTTGATATGGCATAAATACGTACGTACTTGCACAAATACACGTGCAGGGCGCAGAGATTACACACGAGGTTTACAACTTAACAAAATTCACGTTAAATTTAATTTAATTTAATCTCCTAACTATGAGTTAATTGATACTTAACTATCAATTACCTCATAATTAGGAGATTTTAATTAATTTAATTTAACGTTAATTTTGTTAAGTCTAGTATGAAATAATAGCTTATCATTCACTGAAACCATAAGGTTAATCCTGCTCACGACTCATGATAGTACATAGACAGCTTAGAGATTTTGAAGTCATGAGATTAAAGCGAGTGGCCAAATGACGTTGGAAGCTGGGGCCTTACCATGACGTCTTAACACGATTCAGTTTAGGTTCAGTTAAGCTCAGTTGTATGGAAGCGAGTCAGTTTAGGTCGTCAACTAATCAATCGCGTTAAGACGTCATGGTAAGGCCTCTGAGCACAGTTAAGAACCTAAACTGAATCGCGTTAACACGTCATGGTAAGGGCCCTGCCCTGATCAGCGAAGTCAGCGTGCCGCGGTAGCGGCCGACGTGTGTTAGAACACAATTTTTGGTATTTCATAATAATAACTTAGAGAAAGTTTTAATGAGGGACTTTGCTAAAACCTAAGACACTAAAAATCCCACTCAAAACAACCGTTCCGAATAACGTGGAAAATGAGAGACCAAACTTGACTATTTTTACCGAGAAAGCAACGACAGTACCTTACTAGAATAATGAATGCTGGACTAGACTAATGCTGGAGTCGCAATAGCAATGTAACCGTCATCATCATCATCATCATATTAGCCATAAGACGTCAACTGCTGAACAAGTGAACATAGGCCTCCCCTTTGGACATTAATAGGGGGGTTGCCATACACGCCACCACGCTTGGCAGGCTGGTTGGCTCGCGCAGTTTTTTTTTTTTGTAGCTCTTCGGAAGATGCTGCTGCCCATCTTCCGGTATATTCTCTTACTTCAACCACGGGACGATATGGTGGGGGACAATTCTAAAACCGATCACCCCACGGCACCGAAAATGTAACCTTAACTTGCATAAAGTGTGCTTACCACGAGAAAATCTTGAAATCTACTGTAGATATCTATAGTCACTAGCGTCTGCGTCAACGCACTGTTAGTGCATCTTGCTCGCACTTGCGGGTGGGAGCGGGATGCAACTGTAGATAACGTGTAAAAATCTATCCTTTTAAATCTATAGCAACTCATGGTAGAAATACAGGAGTTCCCAAATCAACGGCTCATCTTCATTGTTCATTTTCTATTTCTGCCCCAATTTGAAATTTAAAAGACGCCTGCGTCGCCGATGTCCTTTGTTTGCATAAAACAGAAGTGAATACAGATTCCAGAATAAACTTCGCTTTGAGAACGGCTACGTAAGCCGGGCATCTATTCTTGCACCAAAATTACAAAACATTTTACGTATTCAATGTAAATTGCAACGCCCACAAAGTCCATTATCAAGCTCTTGTAAACTTACTCGTCATTTTAAATTCAAGATATCAACAAGTAGGAGTGTAAATTAAGTGTCTGAACGTAGTGTTTTTAAATAAAAGGTAAATGTTGATATTATATGCAAGCATACTTAGACTTAATGAGCTGTATTAAGCTCATGGCGTTAAGGGATTCTCACACTACCTACTTTAACGCGCGCCCGGAGCTCCCGGAGGACCTGCCTCCCACGCGTTCGCCGCACGTAGTCGCCGCTCACTCCGGAGTACTGTGGACTGTGCTACTACACTACCGCTAATAATTATTGTTTCTTTATCTGCTTAGAAAGTTTTTTTTCCTCGCAAATGTGATGAAAAACATTGTATGTATCACGGGCGGTACAAGAATTACAAACTCGTGCTAAAATTAAGCCCTCGTCTTCGACTCGGGTTTAAATTAACACTCGTTCGTAATTTCTTGTTTACCGCCTAATACACAATGTACTATTAAACTCTCTTAACTACGAAAACCGATTTGCGGGAGGAGGTTAGTACCTATACCACTATATCCCCTTGGGCTAAATATATATTGGCCTTCGTCGGTGTTGGTATTTTTCTTTATTATATGACATCTATTTCAAGTTATAATTTATATAGTGTTAGTTACTACTTTAATAATAAATCAAAAAATATTAAATATAATAAATAAATATAAAAATATTGTGTCAACAAAAAGGCTATATAAACCTTCATAAGCGCTTACAGGCCACATGCATATTCCGACGGCAGGTGCATTTTCATTGCGTCCGCCATTGCTGAGCGCCGCTTCATGCATAGGTATTTGTATTACTGCTTGTGACGGTGATCCACCGCCGCCAGTTACAGTGACAGAGCTACTTTAAAGTCAGTTTCAATTTTATCTCCGTATATGCCGACGTAAATGAGTCCGTCCGTTTGTGACTGCATGTTAATAGCAACTGCATGTTTCACAGCACTTTAAATTTTTCTTCCTAGCGTTTTCCCAGCTTATGCTATAGCTCAGGGAGCCTGAGCGCCTACCACGAACCGCGAACGAAAGTATACCTCCCTTTCGCACTTGTGATTTCTCACTCAAGTGCGACAGAGAGCTGAAACTTCGTTCGTGGTTCGTGGTAGGCCTTCTGGGGTCTGGTAATTTTACGAAAGCGACGTACTGCCATCTAACATTCCAAACCAGAGAGTAAACGAGGCCTTATTGGGATTCATCCGACTTCCTCGGCATGTTTTCCTTCGCCAAAAACCGATTGGTAAATATCAAATTATATTTCATACGTAAGTTTCGAAAAACTCATTGGTACAAGCCGGCAGGATTTGAACCACCAACGCTTCCTTTTAAACCCGCAGTAATCTAAATTGATTGACAAAAATAGAAAGGAATAACGTTAGTCTATCGTAAAGTATAACTTCATATCAATATATCATACCATATATACATTTTCACTATCCTTCTTTATTAAAATATCTCGTATTTATCCTTAGTTTGTCATACGTACTGGAACCGAAGAATAAAGATTAACCCTCCATCACCCTCACATATTCTCCCACATCCTATTTATTCAATTATTCATTCTCTTTTCTATAATTTCAGTCATAAAATTTTTTAATGTATCATGTTCAGTAAAGTTGTCCATTATATATTAATCATAAAATACTCTACATTCCACACTTTACACATGAAAACGTAATTAGAAATTCTGCTCTCTTAAAATCTCTCATTTAATTAATAGTATCTCCATCTAGTTGGATATAACAAAACTAAAAGATGAAACTGATATGAACGAGGAGACTGAATAGCGCTAACCACTTCTATCTGAAGGTAAAAACCACTACTTATTCCATTCAAAATGAAATGTAAAGTAAGCAATATGAAAGAGGTGAAAATTGTGCCCTTGGCTTTGACAACATGCAATATGTGTGTTCCTAATAAGTAAGTGAATAAATTGTTTTATGTGGAAACCTAAACTATTTTTAAACGGTAAGCTAATAATGGGGACCACTAGTTACATTTGCTTTATAAAATTTAGTTGAGAAAAAGTTTAACGCATGGTGCGGGTTACAAAATATATACCTAGGCACCTATTATACTACGTCCGATAAACATTACATACGTATACATATATGTCCACGCTGCAAGTGTATCTAATGAAATCCCTTGCACCAGATACGACCAAGTTCCTCAATTTTGCAAACTTGTTTTCGCTTGCACTATTTTTATTTTCTAGACACTTGCTCGTTAGTGGTGATGTTAGGTATATGCCAGCATACTTAGACTTAGTGAGCTGTATTAAACCCATGGTCGTTATGGATTTTCATAGTAATTTACCGCCCGCCAGCGCCCAACGCGCACACCGCACGTAATCACCGCTCACGCCGATGCGAACTATACTACCGCTTATAATTATTATTAATTTATCTGCCTAATAAGTTTATTTATTCCCTCGCAGATGTGATGAAAAAAATTGTATGTGTCAAGAGCGATACAAGAATGACCGTTAAAATTAAATTCACACTCGTTCGTACCTCCTTTTTACCGCCCTTAATACAGAATGTACTTACCTACTATTGTTAGTAGTAGTAGTTCAAAGTGTAGTCCACACTTTGAACGCTTCCCATACTCCTTTTGCCCACTAATAGAGTATTACGGTTACATAGCAAGTGCGAGTGCGTGCCGTATAACGTTCGCTGGCAGTTTTACGATTTCCACAGTTTACGACTTGTGCTGCAACAAGTCCAGATGGACTGTCACATTGCAACTTACACAGATATTTTACAGCCCGGCAAGATTATATTGTTGCATTAGTTAGTCATTCTTGCGAAAATATGGCATTTTCAAATTGTATTTCTAAGAACAATATAATTAACTATAAAGGGCTTGACCACCTGCATTAAAACACATAGGTCTCTCCCTCCCTCACATTTACCGCAAAAATTGTATAATGGTACGATCGATTTACGAAAGCTGGCGCGGAATGTCTATGAAATCAATGACTATTTCATACATTTTCCGCGTTTGTAATAATAGACGCGAGAGTTTCAGGAACCAATTATGAGCTGTAGTATACGCTAGTTTTTATACAATAGCTAAAATAGCGAAAAAAGCAAAATCTCGAAAGGTGGCAGAATGTGGACGATGTCGTATGCCCACCAAAGAAATGAAAAAAAAATCAACAGTGCTAATAGGTATATTGTATGAAAAACCATAGGAGCAGTGTTCTTATGGAATACCATAGGCAACGTTGTGATGTAGGTATACTTTTTTAATATCCATCTCAGTCATCTAATTGACAGATAGAAGTAAGTACTGCAGTAGAAAAAGATATTTTATACATTACTCGTGTGACATTTACGTGGGTTCGTGTTGATACCACAGTGCCACGTGTTGAATGTTCGTTCATATTCAAACGTTATTTCTGTCTAAAACAATTTGTATCATTTCTGGTAGATGGACAAACAATAGAACGTTTGCTTCATTGTTTATTTGTTAGTGAATTCGAGACCCACACGCTCTCGAACAAATATTTGTTGAATTTTTAAGTAGATTAAAACATTAAGAGTTGAATTCGCTTATATTTCTATATTATAGATAGATAGATAGATAGATAGATAGATTTTTATTTCATGAAAGATAATTACATTATAAGTTTACATTTCAATAAATTTATACGAATTTCCATCATGATCGTCACAAACACGAATTAATTAAAGTATAATAATAATAATTAACAATAATAATGAAATTGTGTCTCCCAATAAGGATCGTCATGAGTGTAATATCTAATAATAAAAAACAACAGTAAGTATGTCAATACTTACAAATCAAAAATATCGAATAGTAATAACAATGAATCGAAATGTCAAATACATGTAGGCGGAATAATAGGGTTGTATAGTTTAGAGTTATATCTCCCAGTAAGAATTGTCAATAGCAATGTGAACAAAAAACAAAAATAATAATCAAATAAGTACATACATTTCCCAATAAAGGATGATCATAATAATAGTAGAAAACAATGTCAATTTAAACTAAAATCAATACAATACATTAAAATCAATAATCATAATTTTAGTGCCATGTACTCATTTGTTGAGTACAGAGGGTTATTCAACAAAAGGTTTCTCACTTTGCGCCTGAATGTTTCGTCACATGGCTCGTTTCTTATTTCGGCAGGTAGATGCTCGAAATAAGTAGGTCCGATGACACGAGGGTTCTTATTTGATAGTGCCATGCGACGAGGAACGGTTCTAAGGCGGCCGGTTGAACGCAGCAGTTTTCCTGGACAGTCGACTCGCGAAAACTGAGATTTTTCATTCCTTACAAACATTAGCACATCAAACAGGTATTGTGAGTAGTGAGTCATTATACGCTGCGAAATAAAGATCTCCTTACAGGGATGTCTTCGTTTGACTCCAACAAGTGTACGGATTGCTCGTTTCTGCACTATTAGGACTCTTCCAGCATCTGTGGAGTTACCCCAGATGAGCGTGCCGTATGTATATAGTATGTAAAATAAGTTTAAAATCGTTTCATGCTATAGCAACCCCCAGTGGCGTCATTTATTAGAAAAGCAAAACATAAATTAAGTAATTTTTTACGCAAGCAGCGGGACTCGTAAGATCTAACATTGATTCCAACCAGAAAAAGTTTGAAACGACGACTGCTTCTTTGCTTACCCGATTTCAATTACTCAAAAAAACCTATAATCGTACAGTATAGTGGCGTCTTCTTGGAAATTATACTGTAAAAATTACTAGAGGGCAGCACTAGATGTAAGTCTAAGCTGTAGGATTGGCTGAACAACGGACACTGGCTGCGGTGGTCGGGTAGCCCACTGGTTAGGTCGCTGGTTCTTTCCCAGCCCTGGCCACTGGTCACTTTTTCTGTAGTTATGACACTTCTTTCATTTACAAACTATAATAATAAGAGATAACCTATTTAGCGCTACGAACGCCTACGTCATGACAAAACTAAATATTCGTTAAGTCCCTAAAAAAATGTGTTTTTTTAGAACTTCATATGTACCTCTACCTACGTGTACGCTGTCTCGGTTCGACACTGGCGCGGCGTACGATGTAACAATCGCGTAATCCCAGGTAGCTTGCAACAAACCCTCGGTCTCATGCCAAAATACAACAGCAACATTAAATAGCTAGTGTGTAATGTGGGCATTATCGCCCGGTGGGCTATTATTCACGGTGGACAACGTTTGATAAATTATCCCACTAGGGCACGGTGGCGCTCCCGGCGGGGTAAATAATTAAATAAGCCGCCTAAGCGATGACGGTGAGCTCAAGACAACACTGCCCTCCTAACGTAAAGTGCTATAACTCGGTTCAAGGTACTTCCGAGATAAACGCGTTTAAAGTTTTTTTCCTTGTTTTGCTTGTATCTCAATTATTACGCATCCTATCGATTTGAAACTTTGACTGAAGTATAGATAATTTTGCTTAGCTTATTTCTACATATTTATTTATTTATTGTTAATTTATTTATACTGTAAAAAATGAGGAAATGCACTTATGCTTAGGATGGTGCAGTACGAAAATGGTATATTTACAAGTGATAACCGCAATAAGTGTTCTAGTTATTGCGTTTATCGCAAGTAATATAAGATATTACGTTTTTGACTAGGAAATGCGTACAAAAGCTATAATGTAAGTGCAAATCTTAAGTGCAGTAACTACTTTACTTATTGCAGTTTTAATTAGTGAAACTGTATAAATTGTTTTTTACCAAGCTTCTTAAAACTGGTTGAAAAAAGATATTCATATAACACAGTGTTAGAAAAAAAAATACTTAAGAAAAGTTTTGGAAATATGTACTTTAGAAGTAGGTACTTTATTTATATCACACAATTTCAGTAGTTTCATTAAAAACCTTGGAAAAATATATTTAATTGAGCAGTTTTTGTTAAATTAACTTATTCTAAACACAGCCAAAATAACAAAAATATCTTCTAAATCACATTTTAAAGGACCATGGGCAAATTTGTATGGAGGCTGGCCCCAAAACCATCAGAGATGAGACTTTCGTTATAATATGGGCAACAAGTTGAATTCTATTGCAGATCTGAGATATTCGTATTAAAAGATTAAAACGCGAGTATTAAGTAAGTAACAATATTCACAACCTCTGATCTGGCTGATCCACACAGACTTTTGTTTTGTTAGGGGGGAATGCGTTACGCATACCACTCGGGTGTATTTAAGTACCAATTATTGACTGACAAAAGTCTAAATATCTCAGTTCTGCAATGAAATTCAACTTGGTGTCCTTTTAAAGAAAATAAGTAAATAAAAATACCTTTCAATTGAGATAGGTATTTTTATTTACTTATTCTCAGCTCTATTGGGTTTTGGGCCAATTTGCACATGGTCCTTTAACATTATAAAAAGTTTCTTCTTAAACTTCCGATCTAAAATAAAATAAAAACATCTCGAAATCACATTTTAAAAAAAGGTTCTTCTAAAACAACAAAAATATTTTGTAAATCACATTTTACTCTTAACGTAATAAAACAGTTTCTCCTAAACCTTCTAATCTATAAATAGACCTAAATACTATTCTATTATTAGTTAAATACTTAAATAAAATATGATCTATCATATTATTTTTAAGTATTTAACCATATTGCTTATTTTGTATTTAATTTTAAACTCTCCTCTTTCGGCCTTTACTTTCATAATTTCATTTAAATAGACACCTGGCGACATATTCTTCAGTTTATGTTGAGAGGAAAGATCCTGAAAATTGTAAAAATCTGACTCTTTCATTAATTTGACTGTATTTTTTGTCGAATTGGATATTTTCACGGCATTCATGAAGTCATCAAAGTATACACCTTACCTTTCCTTTTCAACGCCATTTTCACTTGATGGTGGAAGTGATCTGCCGACATAAACGTATGTCCGGGTTCAAAATATTTTATTGTAATAGAATCTGCAGCTACAAGATTACTTTTCACGATGTTTACAAGAAAACATATTAAGGCCCAATTTTTGTTTTGGGTCGAACAATTATCAGCCCATAGAACAATGTGTGTGTTTCACGTCACGGTTATGTATGAAAAAGGAGCTGTAATAGGATCTGTAGGCAATTTATGAATGAATTCATTCATAAACTGCCCATGCAATTCTGAACGCGATAGTACGTGGATATTATGTCTTCTTGGCATCGTCCAGAGACTTTTTCATTCCATAGTACTGCATATGGTACATTTCGACCACTGCTGCTGCTACCGAGTGGGACGAAGCTTTCGTTAAAAACAACTATTCGTGGGCAAAATATGGAAAAATATACTTAATTGGTCCATTCTTGGAAGCATTAAGTTTTTTGCAAGTCAACGGAAAAGTAGATGCACTGTACATCGGTAGAAACTGGTCCTTATCTTTTTGGTACTCTTGTCGAGATTCAGTCTGTATATCGTAATTTATGTCCGCGCGACAGAAACTTCACTAACCTCGGTACCCCTCGCCCCGCAGTAAAGCCCTTTACTACGCATAACCGCGATAACTTAGACAAATATTGCAATGGTATTTGGTATAACTCTATTATCTTTACCCTTTCTTCCTAAGATTAAATGCAATAACTTTAGTTATTTCTTTTTATTTCGGTATAAGTTTCCATGACAATAAGAAGATTCCTAAGCATTAGTATAATAACTTCACTTATTGCATTTTAAACTTGTCCTTGAGCTTAAACCTCTAATGTGTTCTACCAATCATAAAAGCGACAACTATACATATTACAGTTTTAACTAGTAATAAGCAGAAACAGGATATGGATCTTACCAATTATAAACGTAACAACTTTAGTTATTACCGATATGGTTAGTAATTTTGTTAAATATTGTTTACTAATTCAGTCATAACTAGGGTTATGTCGTTTTTTATTAGTAAATCCCAAGTGATTGCCTTAGATGTTGCAGTTTTGATTATTAAAAACGGTGTTAAACCATAGAATACGGAAAAACTGTCTAAGAATAAAATATAAAACTCGTTTTGCTGATTACGAATATGTATATAACTCAATTTGACCAAAAACTCGAGTTATAGCACTTTACGTTAGGAGGGCAGTGTATCGTACTATGTTGCAGTATATGTATATGGCCCTTTGAATCTTTGACATAGGCGCATAATGTGTTCGTTATCGCACTAGTTTGGTATTATACTTCGTATCCAAATCGAAGATTACATATATTTACTAGCAGCAGTACACAGTTATGTGCTGTCCTTGTCACACATTTAGAGTTAAAATATTATTCAAAAAATGTTCTCGCTGTCGCCCGCCGCGTAAGGTAGGTGTCGTGCCGGTGCACGACCGCGCCCCCAGCGGCGTGGTTTATCATTACATTTTTTTGTGTTTGTTCGAGTCACACGTATTTTCTCGCAAAAATAGTGTTTTAGTGTATATCTATTTCAGATTGAAGGATTAGGGTGAGTGATTTTACACATCTTCAGAACGATGAATTCAAATTACAGAATAAAACCGCGGCCTAGTTGCCGTTTAACGAATCTTCTTTCGGAAAGTGATTTTGTCCAAATGTTTGATTTTGCTTCCAATATATGTGTGGTAGATTACAATTTAAAATTGAATGTTAGTGTGGTGTATTAATCATATAATAACTAAAAGAATAGATCAAGGAATCTTTACTTTGTTCGAAATAATGCTTTTACATCTACCTTCTTTTTTCTAAGTAATATAAGTAAGGTACATGTTAAAGGCACGGGTTGTTACTCGTAGATTAACATACAAATTTAAACCTAATTAAGAGAACTTTAAGGTTCGTTATGTATTTACGCGTTATAGTATTTACGCGTTATAATTCGTATCAGGTTTGTGTACCAGACCGTATACTAAAAATTGCGCCACACGCCATACTCGAGGGTTAGCCACTTACTTCTAACCCTGGTATTTAACGAAAACAAATGTAATCTCATCTACGCAATGATTTCATCTACCTTTCCAGAGTTCTGAGATAATTATAGTAATAAGTATTGCAATGCTAAAAAATTATGAAAGTCTACATGAATTTCACAAATTGTAGTAAATTCGGTTAACAAAATGGCATCTAAAAGTAATTTAAAGTAAAATAGCCATAGAGGTTCCCTCATTTATCTATAGTTTTGTTAATAAAAGCTAGCTTATGATCCGGATGTTGCCGTTTCGACTATCGTCGAGCCTTCGGGAAAATATAGGTATTTTAGAGGTTCCCCATTTTATCCCTAAAAGGGAGGTATGACCTCTTCAATTCTTCATGTTTGTCTTGTATTATTCGTGAAAGACAGCCCCGATTAGTCAGCTAAGAAGTACACATACTTATAGCGCTTCTTGTACGTCGTCCTACCTACTTCATTTATATGAACTGTCATAAAGATATACTCGCTTATAAAGAATCATGAGCTCGCTGAAATAAGTAACAATGACTACAATCAATAATTATCATCATAATGTTGTTGCAGAGAAAAATTGTAAAATAAAAATAAGATAGGTTTCGTATAAACTACGTTCCTATTTACGAGTAAGCCTATTTCAGGTTCTATCAAGGAAATACGACTTTAATGAGTCGGAATATATAATCTTGATCATGTTTTAATGAAGTCAAAATACTATGATATTGCTATTTTGAGTCAGTTAAGGCTCTAAACTAAAGGGAAGTGTAACCGCAGCGGCAGTGCCGTATTAACCTCGCCAGTAACCTCGCTATACTTGTACAAAATATGTATCTACGTGTTTAAAAACAAACATTTATATAAGCAGCAGGGTGCAACTATAAATAATTACAAGCTTCGAGATAAGAATAGGTTACTTTTGAATGACATTAATTATGTAAATTTTGACAAGAGCTTAAATAATACTGCCATAAGAGTGTATAACCAACTTGAGGATGACATTAAAAATACAGAAAACTTAAAAACTTTTGACAAAAAAGTTAAAGAATATTTTGTGAAGCGGCCGTTTTACTGTATAAATGAATATTATGCTAAGTTTTTTGATTAGTGCGCTTGACATTTGCTTGACATCCTAAAGTATAAGACTAATAGTTTATTTTTTATTTGACATTGTTTTTTTTTTTTATTATTTTATGATTTGTTATTTAGTTTTTAATGCTAAATTCTTATTTGCATGCATGTTTATGTGTTCTGTGCGAATAAATGATTGAATTGAATTGAATTGAATTACCCTGTTCCGCTAAATAGCGCGAATGCTTGCTGTAGCCGCTGCAGGGGTTTAATTTGCGACCTAGTGTCTATACGATTAAAGAAGGATAATTTATGTTCAGAGTTGTATTCTTTGAGTATAGGTAAGTTATTTAAGGTAAATAATAAGTTTTTTGTTTTGTTCAAAGACTCGAAAGAGGTTATTTTTATTTTCCTCATATTTTAGATAACGTAAACCGTTCAATAAACAACGGTATAACCAGGTCAAAAATATGATATTTTGGTTTATGTAAAAATTTACAAAATACAATACCTAAATAATATGCGGACATTACAGGTTGTAATTGTATTGTGATTGGTGGTTCGTTAACAAATTGCACACCTAAAAGGTGTTCAATCGCTTTCCTGCATGCTCAGAGCGAATAACGAGAAAACTGGTTAAAGACACAAAATAGTTAAAGTTTTTTGTGGTTTTTTGTATAACAATAATACCTATACTTACTGATTTTTTTTATCAACTTTACGTATCCCCATCACGAAACAAGGATAGTTTGGTTCCGGAATTTGAACCAATATCTGACGGCGCAGTCTTGCGAATTGTTGCGTTTAGTAAAAACGAATTACAATGCAATGCAATGCATGAAATTATATAAATCATATGATTTTTACTTATATATATTATAATAGATGTATTGTAATTTGTATATGTAGGTAGTGAATGTTGTGGATCACATTTTTATGATACCTACATATAAAATTGTAGATGATACCTTTACGATACTTAATAGGACTCAACACGACTTAATAAAAATTTAGTCGGATATTAATATTGTCGTACGTACCTACTATTAAAACCTCATTGCACCGTTTAGGAGGGTGTTAACCAAAAATGAATAATTTTACGAAGCTGAGTGAGTTTGCTAACAAAAACCTCATTAGAGAGCAAATGGTATTAACCCAATTGAATTATCACGAAACTAATATTCCTGTTTATTGAAAGGATGAACCAATATATACTGAAGTAATACAAACAACGACTTAAATTTTGATTTATAGTTTCCTAGAGAAGCTTCATAATATACATATATATAAAAATATATATATTTTCGTAAGCTATATCGATGAAATAGGCTTAATCTTATTAAATACCCTACGCTGCTCCGCTTTAACAGTGCCGAGTTACGTGACATAAATCGCGTGTAAATTTGTATAATTTTGCTCCGTTTCAACAATTATGCCACAAAAATTGTGTCAAATAAGCTTGCTTTAACAGCGTTGAGCTTTAACACATTAATGATGTCAAGGATCGTCCGCTTTAGCAGCGTTGAGGTACTCCACATTAATTGTGTCGAGGGTTGTAGAACTTTGCTCCGCTTTAACAGCGTTGAGTTTCTCCACATTAGTTGTGTCGAGGATTGTAGAACTTTGCTCCGCTTTAACAGCGTTGAGGTACTCCACATTAATTGTGTCGAGGATTGTAGAACTTGCTCCGCTTTAACAGCGTTGAGGTACTCCACATTAATTGTGTCGAGGATTCTAGAACTTTGCTCCGCTTTAACAGCGTTGAGGTACTCCACATTAATTGTGTCGAGGATTCTAGAACTTTGCTCCGCTTTAACAGCGTTGAGGTACTCCACATTAATTGTGTCGAGGATTCTAGAACTTTGCTCCGCTTTAACAGCGCTGAGGTACTCCACATTAATTGTGTCGAGGATTCTAGAACTTTGCTCCGCTTTAACAGCGTTGAGGTACTCCACATTAATTGTGTCGAGGATTCTAGAACTTTGCTCCGCTTTAACAGTGTTGAGGTACTCCACATTAATTGTGTCGAGGATTCTAGAACTTTGCTCCGCTTTAACAGCGTTGAGGTACTCCACATTAATTGTGTCGAGGATTCTAGAACTTTGCTCCGCTTTAACAGCGTTGAGGTACTCCACATTAATTGTGTCGAGGATTCTAGAACTGCTCCGCTTTAACAGCGTTGAGGTACTCCACATTAATTGTGTCGAGGATTCTAGAACTTTGCTCCGCTTTAACAGCGTTGAGGTACTCCACATTAATTGTGTCGAGGATTCTAGAACTTTGCTCCGCTTTAACAGCGTTGAGGTACTCCACATTAATTGTGTCGAGGATTGTAGAACTTGCTCCGCTTTAACAGCGTTGAGTGTCTCCATTGCTCCGCTTTAACAGCGTTGAGTTACTCCACATTAATTGTGTCGAGGATTGTAGAACTTTGCTCCGCTTTAACAGCGTTGAGTTTCTCCACATTAATTGTGTCGAGGATTGTAGAACTTTGCTCCGCTTTAACAGCGTTGAGTTTCTCCACATTAATTGTGTCGAGGATTGTAGATCTTTGCTACGCTTCAACAGCGTTGAGTTACTCTACATCAATTTTGTTGATGATTGTACAACATTTCTCCGCATTAACAGCGTTGAGTTTCTTCACATTAATAAAATCGTGTTGAGGATCGTACAACTTAGTGTTAATTGTATACAATAAATAAACAATAAATAAACTTTGCTCCGCATTAACGGCGTCTCGTGTTACATACTCGTATTCTACAGGAATTGTGTAGAATGTAATAAAATTTTACTCCATCAGGTTGTTTTTACCATGATGAGACTTCTTTTCAATAGTAGCATACCGATTATCAAGATATAAAAATACTCCACGTGTCAGTTCCTTATTATAACAATTATTTACAAAAATAGTAATTCTCTTGCTGCTGTAGCGTACTGGTCAATATTTCGTTATCCTACAGTAGAATCGAAGGCACCTGCCACTTAAGTTTTTTATTACAACGTTCTACTCAAAAACAAAAAACTTAACGTATTAACCATTACCCACCACTTGAATTATTGTTTGGTCTCAGTATAAATCTGTATGTATATTTTATAACAAGATTTCTTTAGTACTAATCTTGCTATGAAGAAACTACTGATAGCTTGTTTTACTAATCACACAACTGGTTTTTGTCTTCCATTTTTACTTCGACATGAAATACAGGCATATCTAAAGTATACAATCACTATGCAGGGATCAGGGATTCGTCAGTAAAGTTCAATTAAATGAACGAAGTATAATTTAAAGCAGGTATATTCAAGTAATGTTAAAATTATATCGACGATAATACACACTTCAGTGTTTTGCTTCACCTAAAAGGTTATTGAAAGTAATTTCATTCTTTATTAATGTCGTTCCTCACTTGGACACGCACAGCATGGCATGCATAAGTCCAATCTAATAAAAATATTCATATAATATTTACATAATAGTACCGTTTTATTTTATTAGGCACTCATGTATGAAGCTAATTATCAGGAACCCATAGGAGCGTCGGATTTGACTTCGATATTTTATTTTATTTTTCCTACTTATATGTAGTATTACAATTCTCTAAACATCTGCTAGTAAATATATGTAATCTTCGATTTGGATACGAAGTATAATTAATAATCAAACGAACTTACCTGTGAAGTTTGATTGGAATTATACGAGTATCCAAATCGAAGATTACATACTCCCACCCTCCCAGACCCTAAAAATTAAAATAAAATAGTCTCTGGTCCTAACACAAAAATATCTATGTGCTCTAAAATAATGATAAACCACGCCGCTGGGGGCGCGGTCGTGCACCGGCACGACACCTACCTTACGCGGCGGGCGACAGCGAGAACATTTTTTGAATAATATTTTAACTCTAAATGTGTGACAAGGACAGCACATAACTGTGTACTGCTGCTAGTAAATATATGTAATCTTCGATTTGGATACTCGTATAATTCCAATCAAACTTCACAGGTAAGTTCGTTTGATTATTAAATATAGCACCGTATGTTCTGTAAAAATACCTATTTCTGCGTTGTACTTAAATAATAGCCACATTGTTTATAAGTAGGTATATAATGGAAGAGTATCCAAGGGCGTGCATAGGTGTGTGTATTCCGTCATTAATAAATATAGTCTCAAATTATGTTTAGGGAATATATGTAAGATAGGAGGAATATATATATTGAAACTAACTAATATAATGCAGTTCGGTCATTCAATGTATTACACACAACTATTAGCTAAACTGCAATCTGCTGCAACGACGACTCACGATCACACAAATAACAGATCTTTACAAATTACAGATCTACATTACTTGTTTGAATTTATTTCGACATTTTCAGTAAACATTGAGTTTCTTAGAAAGAAAGGGACAATTTCCTTTCTTTCTAAAAAATATATCGTAAATATCGTTCACAGACGATTCTGCTTATAAATAAAAACATTGAGTTGCCAAGAATCTTACATCTGCAACAAATGCAGTGCGTCTTATAACTCCAAGCAAAATGTCCATTTTACATAACAATTCAGCTTGGCAAAATACTGTTTACAGAATGACACATAAGACGTGAGCAGCATTAACCCCACGGTTTCAGTGAATCATAAGCTATTATTTCAAACTATACTTACTTAATTGATATATTTAATTTTTTATTAACTCATAATTAGGAGATTTTGATGAATTTAATTTAACGTTAATTTCATTAAGTCTAGTATGAGAAATGAGTTAATCAACTATTTCTTGTCACTAATAAAATCACGGTTTTATATTAAAATTAACAAAATATGGTTTTTTTTCTAGTTATATTCCCTTTCCATGATGGGCGATCTACTAAGCATGTCTGTAGAACATACTGCAACGTTTCTTATAACAAGCTAATTGATTGTTGATTCACCCACACATCGCTTATCATTCACTAAAACCGTGGGGTTTATCCTGGAATAAAGATTACAAGAAAATAACATACAGAAGATTCACTTATATTTAAACTAAAACCATTAAAGCTACAAACTAAAAACTAACTAAGGCTTAACACAATTACAAACAAATGCCTGTATATATTTGTTTCTCTTTCTTTTTATATGCTATTGTCCTTATCGAATAGCATGAGGGCGACATAAAAAAACAAGTCAATGCCCCAACAACATATCCTTCAAAATCAAATAAAGGCACTTGGGGGCAAATAAAAGAATCCCCGTGCTCCAGTGCGTATTGAGAATCGGACAAATTAGATTTAAGTTGTTGACTTTGTAGCCCGTCGTTCGACCAATCATGTATTCAACAGGGAGATGGATGCACAATCCTGTTCTCATGCCGCATTCTGATTTTAGGGTATGGAATTTTGGACAAGGCTTATGGCTGTATCGCTCCCTCTGTTCCGAAAACGAAACAGAAATGAAATAAGTATTTTTTTTAACGAATGGAGGAAAATTTGTTATCTTGTGAAAATTTGTTAAACCCTTATAAAATACAATATGAAAGTATTGTTCGTACCTAATATAATTAGTTATCTGGTTTAATAGTAGGGACGAATAATTAATATGTAGGTAGTGTATTTTGTAAGGGGTTAAGAGAACACAACAACAACAATGAAAAAATGTTTTCAGTAATTTGGCCAATGACGTAGATGGCATAGATACAAATTCTTCTTGTTCCTAGCTTTTTCCCGATTTATACCACGGCTCAAGGAGCCTGGGTCCGGTTTGGCAACTAGTCCCAAGATTTGGCGTTGGCGCTAGTTTCACGAAAACGACCGCCATCTGACTTCTCTGACTGTGTTTTTGTATTTTAATTTTATAATCATATTATTAAGACCTAACTTAAGATAGAAAAGAAATAAAGAATTTAAACGAATAAACTTAACATTTATATATTTAAGAATTTCTTGATTCATACTAAAAGTTTACGAGTATGCGTCCAAATAAATATAGGTATATGTATTCTCCACCCAGCGACTTGTCCGTTTAGGCGATCTGTGTCACGTACCCGATAAATTGCTTCGTTCCAATTCTCCTGGTCAAATATTACAAAATATTATTGGTAAAACCAGGGGCCTTACCATGACGTCTTAAGGTTGACTCACACTAGGACGAGACGAGACGGGACGGGGCGGGAGGGGACGATCTGTCAATTTCTATAGAAAGAATCACGTGATAGCTCGGAGCCCACGGATGTCACGCTCTATAGAAACTGACAGTTCGTCCCGTCCCGCCCGTTCTAGTGTGAGTCATCCCTTAAAAACGCAATTCAGTTGGAAACAGAATACGCCAATTTGTTTAAGACTTTACACCTTAAAAAAAGCGTTAATTTCCATCGTACCTACTCAATAGTTAGTACTTGTGAATGATGTAAACAATAGTACATTACTGCAGAGGCCGTGAAGTAAGAGATTGCAGGACGAGTTTGTGGTAGACTTACTTATTTCATCACGGCCAAGAAGTAAATGGGGGGAGGCGTAAATAAGAAACTTCATGTCTTCATTTCGTGACATATTTAAATGCATACATTTCCGATCATGTTTGAGAAAATATTATTTTATTCCAGCACGAGGTCACACCGAGGTCCGGGTGGAGCTACAGATGGAGCGCTGGGTGGCCCGCGGCGGCCTGGTGCGTTTACGCTGCGTGCACGACGTGCCGCCGCACCTGCTCGACAAGGTGGTGTTCCTGCGGCACGGCACCAAGATCTTCCAGTACATCAGGGACCGGAAGCCGCCCTACAGGAACTTTACCACGCCCGGCGCCGTCCTCAATGTGAGTATACCACTACCACGCACCGTACTTCCCACTACGTACGTACGTACACACACGCAACTCAAAGGCTTGTCATACGCTCTGCACGCGCTGGCCCAGAGCTGGCTGGAAACTTGAAATTTTGAATTTATTCGTGGATCTGGATGAGCTTTAAGTATTATCCTGAAAACCTAATTTTTCCCGATCTGGACTTGCTTAGGCTCATTCGAATCTGAATTCCAAGCTGGTTCGATTCACTGTATCCTAACAAAATAAAAAAAAAATTACAGTACCTATACCTTCAGAGAAAAACAACTGGTAAAAATATCGGATGATATTTCGTAAATTACGAAAAGAAATCAGGTCATTTTTATCATTACAGAAACGTTTCAAAGTTTTATATCAGAGGAACTTTTCGGTTTTTTTCTCAATCTCAATGAGAAATAGTCGAAAATACCAACTATTAAGGAACGTGTAATAAAAATGAGAAGACAGGATTTAAAGTACATTAGTTCCATTGGCCATATAACATGACCTTTCCGCTTGCTCGTATAACTGTATGTTCACTCTGCATTATAGATTACCTATGACTAGATCCCGCGTAATCAGACATATTCGACAATTCTGGCTCACCAAAGTCACCAACTCACCTCTCACTTGAACGCTTAAACTCACAAAATTAGACAGTCAATAATTATTGACTATATTTTTTATTTTATTTATTTTAAACAAAATTGTTATGACAGAAAAACATATATATGACTTGCATGAAAAATATATATATGACTTGACCGCCAATGTCAATGTCAAAGTGACTGACTAAAAAATACCTCAAATGCCTAATAGGAGCTCTGCTAGATGCAGCTGCGAATGCTAGTATGAGACCTAGGTAATGCAACTAACCGAAAACCGTGACTTGCTGCGTTTTAATGATCAAATTTTCTACTAAAGATATGTAACCGAGATAGAATAGGAGTCATCTCAACTCTACATAGTAGCCACAAGGCGATATCGATACCTAAGTGGAGAACTGTTATATTTACGACCCTCATCCTCAGAATCCAATGATAAGGAACTCATGCAAGTAACGAGAATGTGACAGGTTGCCTACAGTGTGTGTACATTACACACAGATCTCTCTGAAGGATGTATTCAGCTCTGAAATTTATATATATATATATATGTCAACCGGAAATCTCCAATTCCCGCAATATAGTGTCGATTTTTTCGGTCAGGCATTACATAGGCCGCCATAATACGCGCGCGCTGCGCTTCCATGCTGCATTGATCGCTGGGATTCGCCAGCGTTAAAGAGGTGGATAGGGCTTCATACTCTTAATAATAGTCTTAAAATATAAAATATAGTCTATTCATTAATTTAATTTATTACTTTAACACTAGTTCTTAAGTATGTTACTAAGTAAATATGGATCTTGGTCTGAAATAAAGATATTTTATTTATTACAGACAGATCTGAGTGTATAAAATAATAAAAATTAAAAATTTTAGTTACTATAAATACGTGAGTGTTATCCGTAATTGTATTATAATATGAATATATCTCACGATAGTTTAACTTCGATTATATTGTTTCATTCTCGAGTTCGCCACTTATACGCTATGCCACGCCACTCATATGCTCAGTTTAAAATAATACACCATCTAATGTTATGAAGCGATTTGTGCCCGACACACATAAATCGTCCCACCACATCTAAGTTTCATGCTGATAATTTCGTGTTTTACCGCAATTAAGGGCAAGACAATAAATCAAGGGCTAACCCAAATTAATCATTACTCGCTTGATTACTTCGATTGATGTTCTGGCTTGTGTTGTTTCACCCTTTTACCTTTCACTACTAGTGACCGAGGTTACAAATCCGATGCTATTTGTAACATGTTTACGTCCTTTTTAAGGTTCCGTAGATGAAGTAATTGTCATTTACCGATTATAAATGTTTTATTGTCACCCACCATACAAGTTATTCTTATTTGTTTTTTATATCTCTTTAATGATTAAGCACCAAACCCAGTGTGACAATTAAGTTAAATATAGTAATAAAACCGGTCAAGTGTGAGTCGGGTCGGTATTAAGAAAATAGTAGATTGTAGGTATATCAAAGGCATAACGTAGGTAACCCGTTTTAGACGAGGCTTTGTATTGGTAAATGGTGAGGTATACACTCTGCTTTTCAATTCGATTGTAAGGAAAATATTAGTTTTATTTCATGCGCCAGCATGTAACATCCATGCTCGCGCGCTTGGGGTTTCCCCGCCGCCCGCCGCAGGCGGCCGGACGGGAGCGCGGGGCTGGTGGAGCGTGCGCCACCTGCAATGTTTCTTTATGTCCTCTAGGACACTCTAGGTGTCGCTTTTCGCGATTTTATGTCGCGACTTAAAGGCGAACTTTTCGAGCAAGTCAGGTGAAAAAGACATTGTTTAATATTGCAACGGAACAGAACACATACCTACGGCGCGGACCCATTTATTCATGATTCAATAGCCCTACCGGAGTACTTGACACAAAGCTATCATTTGAGGCGCAAAACATTTGGATTCGAGCCCTAAAATCAAAGACTGTATATATAGGTATAGTGCTGTGCAAATCAATTACCCAAAACGATAAATCTAGAAGTATAACTAAACTAAAAACTAAAATAAAACTAGATAAAAACTAAAATAAAACTAAATAAAAACTAAAATAAATCTAAAACAGGCCCCTGCGGCATGGTACCGAGGACGCTGGCAACATTTCCTCGCTGGATTGCTAGACTAATCCGTTGAGCGAGGAAGCTGCCAGCTCTTGGGTCTCCTGTGGCGTCTCTGAGTCTCTTCGATAGGTCTTTGAAGAGACTCAGAGCGCTAGGGCCCCACGGACCAAAGGTCTCGACGCCGAAAGGAACAAAATTATATTCAGCGCCGAGACCACTGTACTTTCCCACCTTTGCTTTTTCCGCCGCCTCTGCCGCTGCCGCTGCCCTCGCAGAAGTTCGGTGGAGATGCGACGGGGCTAGTGTGTCTACACAGGTTGCATCCCACACCAGCACTCGTCCCAAACTCCACGGAACCAGAGACATACCATCCGGCCTCTTACCGTCAGTTCTGGATATGCCGGTCGGCTCTAATAGAGCCGGCACACCAATTGACGCAAGAGACCGACGGATTATGTCATTTAGGGCAGCATGTCTCGAAAAGCGGCCCGCGCTTCGTTGGCAGGAAAGACCGTGGTGCCCAAGACGGTCGACATCGGTTCCGCAGGGGCAACGATGTGGGGCGCAGACCGGGACCCCGAGGTGGAGGCTAACTGAAATTTGTAGAGTTTTTGGATCTAAAAAAGTACCAGTGTTTGGGGAGGGGTGTGCTCGGAGCCAGTACCCAGCTTCCTTGGTACTTACAGCTAGGAGTCTGGCTTGCCCCTCCGTGCTGGATTGGCTGATAAGAGAGGAGAGGGTCAATTTACAAGCAATGTCGTCCCAGCTCCTTTGAGATTTTGGATGTTCAGGAAAATTTTGACCAGGACAAACAATTGACCAAGCATTTTTGGCGTCAGCCAAGCCCGTAGTCTCACAGTTTGAGCGTAGGATTTTTCCTATGAGACTGAATGAGCTGTGGGCTGACGACAAAAAGGCTGGCAAAGCGACACTCGAAATTTTGCGGATCCCTAACCCACCGTACCGGATGGGAAGGGATGCTTGGGTCCAGGACTGCTCGCTTAGCTGAATATTCAGAACCGATTCTAAATTACTTTTAATTAGAGCATCTAATTGTGACAAAAGATTTTGATTTTTCCAAAGGGAGCAGCAGCGTAGCACATACGTTAATTTAGGAACAAAAAGGCAATATTTTATAATACTTAGGGCATAATGTGACTTAATTTCTAACAATCGATGTGAATGATTTTGGAATTTGGAAACAGAATTTTGAACTAAGTCTGAAAAACTTTCCTCGAAGATGGGAGACCCTAAGAGGAACAGGTTACTTTTGTCAAGGATTTTAATGTTTGGTGCTAGTTGGTTGAATTTTTGTGTTAATTCGTCGATATTGCTACAAGAATTTGGAATAAAAAGTTCGCATTTGTTGAAATTTAGTTCTAAACCAATAGATTTAAATTTGGTTGTAATTATAGAAAGATCAGAAAGTACGGAGTCTACGTCACCTCCTAGAGTCCCATCATCCAAGTACCAGACGTTGAATTTTGACGACAAATTTTGAATAATTGGGTTAATAGCCAAACTGAAAATTGCTGGCCCCAGGGGATCACCTTGTTGGCAGCCGACCTCGGATGACAACTCGTTTGATCGGTACATCAACTTCGTGGGGTCTGCATAGCAGTGGAGGAGATAGTTATATATTTCAGGAACTGAAGATTTAACTTCTGCCAACAAGGCGTCTCTGTCCAAAGAGTTAAAAGCATTTTTAACGTCAATTTTTAGCAACACTTCGCACTGGCCGTCGCTAAGGAAAGTAAAATACGATAAATTATATCTCATTACTTAGGTACCCCCTTACCAGTAAGGTTTAGGTACCCAAACCCTATCCGCAAGGCTACAGATTGAACGGTAACGCTCATATTTATTACACCCGGAAATAGATTCTTCCGAATCCCATAAAATAAAACGGCAGTGGAACATTTACAAAACAAATTCGGGCAAGCTTCGGCTTCATTTCATATGGATGAAGCATACATACGTATTGAAGAATACACTCTACTCCGGTAAAAATAAGCGATTTTACTAAAGTTGGATATGAATTATTTTCCTCCACGCCAGTTTAGATATTTTATTGAATATGAAAAAATAGTAAGTAAAAAAAGTTATGGATAAAGCATTAGAGGTTGTTTTTACATTTTCTCACCTCACTAGCTCAGAAAGCGCTTTTTTTATCCTTTAAAATTTTGGGGGGAAACGCAATTTATCCTCTAGTGGGGAAAGTAATTTAACCTTGCGGTAATTCCTATGACTTACTTACCAGTCTTACCTACCTATATGACCGTAGTAAATACGCGCAATTGGAATTCACACCGTTAAATTGGTCAAGTCTTATCCCACAATTACTAAGCTATTGGCATTATAATATCAGGACTCTTTTTGATCCATCCATGACACTTTTTGACCTTAAGTTTTGGATGTTTTCTTCAAGTTAACTTACCTACATTTGGATAAGATTTGTAAAAGTACCTATGTAGTTTTTCTTTTCCTCCTGATAGTGAGGTGAAGATTTTTGTATTACAATTGGCGGCAAAGTTTGTTCAAATATCGTGGCTTGAGACCCTCGTAAAGCTCAAGATTCCTAAAGTTCTAAACTTATGTTTATCCTGCCTGGTACACACTGGCACTGTCCCACCTCCAACGAACTGCTAAAAAAAGCGGGCGGAGCGGCTGAAAGCGCCGAAATTTAAAACGTAATACATATAAGAGCCTGGATTTTGTACCATTTGGAGTCGAAACTCTAGGTCCATGGGGACCCACAGCACGCAAGTTTGGTTGATGTAACCGGCGACCGTAGAGCTGGTGGCTTCCTCGCACAACGTATTAGCATTGCAATACAACGAGGAAATACCGCCAGCATCCTAGGTACAATGCCTCAAGGACCTACTTTAGATTTAAGCTAGGTAGAGGTAGGTACTTAGGTAAGTTACACTTACTGTATATATTTCGAAAATAAATGTTTTTTCAAAAAAAATAAACTATGCAACTATTGTTTTTACTATCACTGTTTAGTAAGTTCTACCAAAAACGTGATTACATTTTTAATACAAATCATTCCACATGTTTAATACAAACCATAGCCAATCAATTCGTTACGTAAGGAAATAGTTTTTTTTTGAAACCCAGAACGTTTCATTCCAATACTGGAACGGACGCGAATACAGCGTCATTTGCATCGTATTATGTGCGTTTTTCTCATTAGGAGCCAAATATAATTCCTCACGGCCCTTCCATCGTTCATGTATCTCAATTATGGCGATGTAAATTGGATCTCCCGGGGAGTTAAACAATCTGATAAAGACGGTGTTTTGGGATAACAACAAGAAAATCATGATAAAATACCAGTCAAATAAAAACTCTTTTTATATTTCGTACCTCTGTAATGTGGTTTTCATACGGCCACTTAACTGTGCCAAAAATAATTCACGAGTACAATCGACTACCTATTTAGACTCGGAAAACCATAAACAATTTTATGCAAACACAGTCCGGCTTATAGCAGTTTTGAAACAAGCATTTTATTGAGTTTGGCAAATAAAGTGAACTTACACTTCGTGCTTAGAGCCGCATACAGTTGCAGTGGGATTACAGTAACGTTATTAAAACAGTGTGTTATTCTGGAGACCTAAAACAACATCGCATAGGTACAAGGATACATTTTAGATGTGTATGTGAAATGTAGTGTAGGTAGTATGCAATAGTAGGTAGTCTATCATTACTAGTATTAGGTAATGTATAAATATGATTATAGCTACCGTCCAACAAATCCAACAATAAAGATTATAAGTTCAAACGCTTAGAGAATATTCTCGATATTCCTTATTTTCCAAACAGATTTGTCATGTTGAGATTTTTAGATTTTTTTGAAATCGTCACTTGACATCCGAGGCCTCCGAGCTGTCACGTAATTATTTCTAAAGAAATAAGATCGTCCCGTCCCGTATTAGAGTGAGTCATCCATTTTAAGCAGCATAACCTATGTCGAACCTAAGTGCGTGAATTGCGTGATGCATGCCCTTTATCCAAAAAAAACATGAAATACATATCTATCGTTTAAGTTGTAGTACACGTAGATTGTAGATACATGCTTTTATTTACAATATGGAAGAGTATTAGCATTCTAAGCAGGTTGAGGAACTCCCGTCATATTTTTATGCAGGGCATGCGCAACAAACGTTTGTCCTTTTGTACATACGCGTTCAAAAGTGCATTAGCAATTTATGAATGAATTCATTCACTGTCCATGCAATTTTGAACGCGATAGTACATATACGCTTTGAAATACTCTTATCTCCTTTAACTTCTTTAATGAGAAGAAAATTTAAATAAGTGTTTTTTAAACAGTTTTTGAATAAAGCTGCCATTTTTTAATATAAGCTACCATTACTCTGTTTTTAAATATAAGCTACCATTGCGGGCTAGGGTTTTTACTAGGGGAGCAGAAGTTAGAAAAAGAAAATTACTTAAATACCATCTTTTAGCGCTATAATTGTACCTACTTTAAATTCCGTCGTTCCCAATGAGGATTACCGCGAATTGATTTTCCGCTAGGGGCGCTAGTGGAGCGTGAGTCCTGCGGGAACATTTGAAACGGCTCTTTGACATTTCTCTCATATTGACACAGGAACCACGCATGAGTGGCGCCGCCTGGTGAGCGACAATACGGTAGCTCCCGTTAGACTTAAATTTTATAGTTACGGTGTTGACCCGCTTCAGTCACGGGTCCGCTGGGAGTCGGCCCCCATAACTTATCGTATTTTCGAATGAGGTCACTATATTATTACATCAAACTTCGTATTTCTTTACTACATTTAAGGATGACTCACACTAGGACGGGACGGGACGGGGCGTGACGGGGCGGGACTTGGGGGGACGGGGCGAAACCGAACGATCTGTCAATTTATATAGTAAGAATCACATGATAGCTCGGAGCCCTCGGATGTCACGTGACGTTTTCTCTAGAAACTGACATATTGTCCCGTCCCGTCCCGTCCCGTCCCGTCCCGTTCTAGTTTGAGTTATCCTTAACTCGGCCCAATTAGCCCAGTCTACCTAAATAATAAAGTGTCTGCCGCGGGACTGCTTGCCAACTGAAGTAGGTACGTTAGATTTATTATAAGCGCAGAAATATGGGATTCATTTTAAACACCCACGAAGAATATTTATTAATAATTTACACTTAATATACAAAACAAAGTACATAGTATTCTAACTAGTTATATTAATGAAAGGTTTCTTAAAGCCTGCGATTCTTGAATGCATGCAATTAATAAGATTTGTATAAACCTCTGGTATCGTTAACGAGCACATACGCGGTGTAAAGAAGATGGACGGAGCGCGCTGCATTTTCTCCGATTTGATAAAACGAGATTTCTGGTACTTGAAAAATCCTATATACCTGCCACGCAAAATACGCGAAGCGATCGAGAATGGGCGGTGCCCTTATATTTATTTATTTTATTTATTTAGGCACCAATTAGTCAAATACAATAAATGATATATTAGTATTATCATGTGTTAGCAGACCTTGATGCAATAGCATAAATATTAATAGTAAAGTAGTTTAAGGAGCCGTAAACAAACGCCATAATCAAAATTGAATGCACTATTATTTTAGTTGACATTGGCCCCGTGGTCCCGGAGAAAAATAAAACCAATGCCCCCCTTGAAACGTCGGATGTTAGTTTTTAAAGTTTTACATGACTAAGCCCCATTTTAGTAAATTTATAATGATAGAAAGCGTATACCGGATTCCAGGCCTAGGCCCAATTTCTATAGAAAATAATTTAAAGTTTATTGGGAATAAACTGGCAATGCTAATGTGCAAGCTCGAACAATAACAAGAAGATATTTCAATCAGTGTTGCCAGTGTAGTCTGCTAAATTGTTATTTTAGCTTTATGAAACGGGTCAAAGCGCCCGTAGAGCATCGTGAACGAATGGATATTTTTAAATTCCGGAATTAATTATTCCGGTCAGTGAGCGTTGTCCACGTTCCGGCATTAGCCGGAACACTTTGTTTCTGTTCCAGGTAATGTCCTCTTTTATCTTCAGATGCCCTTTTCCGTTAAGCTTCGTTGATTCATGATAATCAATAAAGTAAACAAATACGATGGGTTGCGTGGGTTTATATTATGTTAACCACGACAGAAAGAGGGGAGTGTTATAAATTTGAAGTTTTTCTAATAGGTAGTAGGTGCACGTTATAACTTAAACCAAAAGATGTAGATATTCTGAATATATATCAATATGTGATATTGTAGCTCCCAGACAGAGTCATGTTTTTCAAAATTGTTCATACAGAAGAGCCGTGCGTGTCAATCGTTTCAAGTCCTTATCATAACAATAACAAAACCTATTCAAGTTTTAAAGTTATAATCAGCTTCAAGGGGATTTTCCTTTGTAATTTAGAAAACGACACCGTAAAAATGGCAGGTCTAACGCCGAGTCATTCAACATAATTATACTTTGTCTAAATCCAGGTAGCTACCGGAATACTGATGTTTTACAACAACCTTTAGCGTCAGTAATAAAGGCCTTATTCTCTTATTTTGTTATAAACCTTGGTTTTTGTTGTGAACATTAAACTCATATCCTAACGTTGGTAATAACTTCATACTGTTATGATCGCGGGTCTATAGGTTTATTATGGAATCCAGTCGTGTTTTTACGTGATACGTGCAAAGCATACTCGTATTGCGAAAGGTTGACGTATAAAAACACTACAAAAGATAAGTAAGTGAATAAGGTTATGTCGATAAATATTCATCTATCTATTTACTATTAACTTTGAGAGCTGTAGCACACTCTCTCCCACGGATCCACCAGTAATTATGTATATAAATAAATAGAGAACTTGGTCGCAAAACATCTTAAAAATGCGACCTGTAGAGAAGAACAGTCAAAAATGCGATCTGTAGAGGATACAATTCAGGCTGGCTCAGTCAATAACACCGAAATAAATAAACTTTAGTACCTACCCTACACTTTATTATTTAGTCTTCCAAACTCATCTTATTTTTATTTCTAACACAACATATATCTTCTACTTCTATCTATCTTATATCTATTCTATATATATATAATAAAGCAGAGTTGGGTCTAAAATCTCTACGTTGAATATATTTGAAAATAAAATGTGTTAGGAGCATTTCGAATTGATAACAGAACACATTTCAATGATTTTTAGAAATTTTGTCTGTCTGCCTGTTTATTTGTTCGAGTATCACGTGGAAACGGCTGAATGGATTTAGATGCAACCTTCACTGACACGTTAAGGGGATTTCCTGTCAGGCTATAGGTAGAAAAAATCCGCGGACGAAATCACGGTCAACAGCTAGTTAAGAATAAATAGAAAAACTCTTGACTTTGCTTCCTTAGCTACCCACTTTCAACTGACTATTTAAATGTTACTGTCTGTCTGTATTAACGGATTGCGGCAAGGAAAAGAACCCGCAAATTGCCAAACGTCATATTGTATTGGAGTATACGTAATAACGAACACACCTAAAAGGCGGTTCAAGGCAGTAATAGTGTGGGCGAGGTAATTTCCCGCCCGCCCTGGCACCACTCAACATAAAACCTGTCTCTTGAAAAACTTTGGCGGTGTTAGAGTAAAAACATCAACCCTACTTGTTGTAATTGCGCAAATATTCGAGTGAAGAATACTCGTACATACGTGAGTATAGAGAGGGCGGGTACTACGCCGTCATTAAGTTCAGTACAATGGAGATGTAATCGTACTATGTCGCCTCTGCCGAAAGAATATTTGCCCTCCTTGCCCCGGGGGGGGGGGGGTTATATATATGTATATATATAAACCTTTATAACATAATGTCTCCTTCATGCAGTTATCCAGCTCTGATAACTTTATATTTTACTATATTCAACCGCGCTGATGCGTAATTATTATAATGAAACATGACGCAAAGTCAATTGTAATGTCGTTATTTTTTACTTGTCTTGTTTTTCTCTCTTTCGTAAGCGAGCCTTTACGTTTATTCTGTAATCCAAATGGAAATTTATTTTGTAACCTTAGCTGTGAACAATGTTCAGCTAATGGTATACCAGAACCTCTTTAGGTTCAGTGTTTTGTTAGAAAAACATTTTACAGTAGGTAAAATAGGTATTACAGCAGTGTTCGACAAAAAATAAATACTGTAGGTATATTTTTTGTAAAAAGTATATATTTCTATCTCTTATGCCAGTATGAGTAGGCAGGCCGTTTATCTTTTGTAGCGACAATGTTCTGTCTCCGCGTTGAAAAATAGCTGATTTAGAATTTAATTGTTATGTTCTTTATAGGATAAATGCTCAAAATGTTAGTTTACCTTATCAGTGCAGTATAATTGTTACTTCTGTTGTTAGTGAGCGTAAACTTACCAACTAAAACATCGTGACAGAGTCGTCATTCGGAAGGCTGCCTTCGCTGAAAAGGGCCACTCTGTCACGGTGTTTTCTAGAAACCTACTGAAAAGAAAAATGCGTTACCTACATGAAAAGAAGTATCATATAGTCTACTTCAGATACATATGTTGCTTTTTTTAATAATTTCTACCGTTATCATTTTATACATGATTAGAAATCCATAAAACTGAGAAAATCGAGTTTCATTATTCGTAAATAAAGATTTCTAGTTGACTAGGGAACCCTAAAAATGAGAAAGACCCAGGCGCAATTATATTTCAGTAAAATAATTATAGGCATATACAACGTGTACCCACAGTTAAACAGCGTGTCTAAAATTAGTAAACGTCAGAGAAATGCGCAAGTAGAGAGAATACTAACTCACTTAGTAATGAATATGCTAAACACTACGTTAAGTAAAGTTCTTGCTTATGCTTTTAATTAGGTACTTACAATTAAGTAGCTACCTCAACTGACTAGTGCCTTAATGAGCTATAGGCCCAAGTTGCATGAAATAAAAGTTTCCCCACAAATTTTCTGTAATTTCTACATCATTTTGATGACCAAAAAGTTACAAAGTGTTTAAAACGAATAGACGGAGAGCTAGCGACCAAATCGGTCATGTCGCTTCAGCTGTATTGAAACTCCGTTAGCTACTTCCCTGAACAACCTTTTCCTATAATCTTCGTGCAGGCAGGCCGCGGGCGGTGGGTGCGGGTGTAGTAAGGTGGGGAAAAAAAAGAAAAAAATGTGGGCTCAGCGACTAGATTTTTTTTTTCAAACTGTTGCTCTGTACTCACTGTGCACCCAAAAAAAAAATTAATCGATCGGGTGGTGGGAAGGGGTTGCCAGCGTTAATTAAAAGTACCAAAATAATAATGCCATACAGCGGAACAGCGGGATAGACATACGAAAAAACCCTTTTTTTCTCTAATGAAAAAAAAAAGTAATAATAAAAATCATAGGGTGAGCACCAATTATGAACACTTTAAGCTGACAGGCACAAGTGATGGACACTTTATTCTTAATTCAAATATCATATGGTTGTCAATTGATTGACACAAAATAAATGCATGAACCTTATTTCCTCATAATGAGAAAATATAATAGATACATTACACCCTATTTGACGAGCACGAGCATTGCATTTGGCTCAGTCTACTTACACGTATAGATATGCAAGCGAACGCATCGCAGTATCATTTCACGTTTCCGAACATGCCTCCTGGTTCACGTGATAAGGTCCCGTTTTGATTTGATAATGCAAGTTCAGTGATTGAGTCAAAATTCGACTCGCGTGTGTAGCAGACGTAACAGTTCAATATCATATTACAGTCTAAAAGGTGCCTAAAATAAAACTTTGTTATTTATTATTTGATAAACCAGTTTTGATTGCAAACGAATAGGATCGTGTAGTTCCCATGTAAGGTTTAAATATATTAGCTTCTGCTATTGTTATAATGTTGGCAGCACGTGCAACACAATATAAGCATAGCTAGATTTTAATCAACTATCATACTTTTGTGAATTTAAAAGTATCTATAGCGGTAATCTTTAAGATCTGAGAATGTTATTGGAACTGAGTTTTAGCGTTAAATTCCAGTGTTCAGAAGCCAGGCCGACCTGTTACGCCCCCGAAGTAAATGCGCGCGGCACATGCAAGCCAAGAATGACCTAGAATTACATGCAGCGTTACCATAACGAAGTTAGAGAAGTAGTGCACTCTTCGTGTCATAATGTCTAAAGGTACAAAAACATTGTTTCGCAGGGGAGAGGACGATAACACTGGCCATGCTCTCTGGCATGCAAGCGAATAATGGTCTAGAATTACATTCAGCATTATCATAGCAAAGTGAAAGAAGTAGTACACTGCAGCACTGCTCGTAGCATATGATGTCTAAAAGCTCATATACGATACGACATCGCGAGAAACCGACAGCGGCCAGCGGCAGCCATACAAAAGAGCGAAATAAAATTGCTTGATGTCGTGACCAGCGCACAAAGGTTACATTTCGGCTATAAGAAAACTGCTACGCAGACAATATACATGTCATCCTCCTTAAGAGAGTTAACCGCTCCAAATCGGTAAAGACAGCAACTAATGTTATCAAGGAAATGCATAGAATAAATGAAACTCAAGAAAAGAGGTTGAAGGTTGAGTTTTGTATTATTAATGGTGGGTTTGTTATATTTATTTTTTGCGGTGGGAGGGTAGGAACATTAATTGCATGCAAAAAATACGCAAGTAGGTACAACGGGTTGGCACTAATTCACTAGCACGTCTGGCGGTTTTAATTTTCCTCGCGATAGTGAGGTGAAAAATGTAGTATTTACACTCGGCGGCAAAGTTCGTTCAAGTCTCGTGCCTTCAGACCCTCATCAAGCTCAAATTTTCCGCTTGCTCATATCTCAATATAAGAACGATAGTTAAACAACAACTTTGCCCCTGCTTTAACATGGTAATACGAATCCAGTGTCCTTTAGACAGTTTAGCAGGTTTAAAATGTTAGATATCAAGTCAAGAAGGCACCTTGTTAAGCCAAGACAAAATTGAAAGTGGTTGAAACGTAGGTATACAAAATTTCAAAGCTCAATCAAAGTAAGCTACTTGTCTATTTTCGCAACGTCTTCATCGTATTTCATTAGCGCGAGCGGCTCTAATGTAATGTGCTCCTTGCTTAATCTGCTTTGCGTCTTATCTCTACTCGACACAGTTACCTTTATTATAAATATATTAGCAAATAATATATCATTAGGCACACTACTGCTTACACTAAATATTAGTCAGTTGCGTAGTCGCTTACAAATGGTACCTATTGTTACCGGACTACTTACGAAGGGTCATGTCATGTCTACTAAACTTAGTATAGGCATTTAGGTTTAGTGTAGGCATAATTTGAGCAGTGAAAGTGATGCTGCGCCGAATTTGGTATTAAGTAAGTTTTTATATACGAAACCATAATCGGGTTAACGATATGCTTATAGTTTTATCAAGAATTTTATAATATAGGTAATAAGTATAAACAGTAAAAGGAATATATATCCAACAACCTAGATTTTTGTTTCAGAACAAGTTACTTAAAGTATTTATAATAGTGGACAGTAAATAACTACACTAACAATTAACATCATTTTAATTCCCATGACAACGTCGTAACGAATTGTAATTTGTTTAACTATAGAATTCTGAAAATAGGTAAGTACTCGTACAAAATAAAATCGCAAAAACTCAAAAATGAACCCTATTATATCAATAAAATGAAACTGGAATAAACGAGCCCCGGCTGACTTTTGGTATCATATAGAACATGAACGTGGGACTAGTGGTCAAGTTTATGGCACTGTAAACTTTTGATGGTTTTTCTTATGCTGACCGTACTAATGTTGAGCTGTAAATGTTTTGTAATAAAGAAGAGTAGGTACAAAGAAAGGCTGAGCCGGACTGAATATATCGGGTTTGTAAAAAATTGTTCCATGATATGTTATAAAACGGTGTATTAAATATCTGAACGATAGAACTACTTGTATCTGTGATACCAAATAAACGCAAACAAGACATTCAATCCAAAATTTATTTTTGCTTGAGTTCCATTGATTTTATCTTCTATGGTCTAATCTGAACTTGTCAAATCCCACACTCGTTTTATTTATTTATATTTATATTCAACATTACAAATCATGTGCATTACAAAAGGTGTTAGTGTTAGGCAGTAGGTACATGACACCCTGATAGGGCACAGAATGTTACGGGTTTCTAATTCTAACATGCATATAAACATTTATGTAACTAATAATAATCTAAAAATAACAGTTATATAAGTCAATCTACTTAAGTTCAAAAGTCAAAAGTCAAAACTTTTGCGAATATCATAGAGCGATCATAGTTGTTGAAAATGTTAGTATACATGAATATGTGATTGTGCTGTGGCAATTAGTCCGCAGATATATTTTTTGAGAATGACCGCCCAGTGGGAGCGGTTAGACGGACGATAATATTGACGATGATTGGGCAATTTTCTTCGTACTCTATATTTCCACCGACGACGGGCCACTAGATCGTCTCAGCGCTCCCTATGAACGGAGCGGAATGCTTACCATAGATCAAGGGTTCCCAATATGTGCTCCGCGGTGCCCTGTGGTGCCGTAAGAAGTACAGACGGACGCCGCGATCCCTATCTATTTCTAATACCGTAAGGCCAGGCTTTGATTAATTATCTAATCACGCGAAATACATTTAATTATGTAACGGGTTACCAAGATGCTCAAATGCAACATCATTATCATAAACGTATTAGCTGTGCAAGAGCACACTGAGATGGAGATTGGAGACGAGAGTCTCCAATCTCCATCGTGCATCAACAAAGGCTCTGGATTATCCAGTGTACCTCAAACGTGACATAAGAAACTTATGTTTAGGGTTCCGTACCTTCTAACGAAAAAACGGAACCCTTATAGGATCACTGTCTTGTCCGTCCGTCTATCTACCAAGACCCTGTATCCCTCACCTTGTAACGTGTAGAGGTAACAACTTAATTTTTTTTTAAATAACAAATGGGCTTACTCTTGGCCACAGACTAGCCGAGGGCAAAGACGTGGCCTACGATGGAGCGAGCTCGCCCAGAAGGTGCCTGTTCACCCTTGATTTGAAGGCTGTCGGGTTAATACCACAATCACAGGTCTGCGTTTCGTTGAAACTGTGAATAATCCAAACGTAGAGATTTGTCAACGTAATCAAAAGCTACGACCGTTTATGTCACATTTCCCATACATTTGTAATGGGAATCAAACTGTATAGGGTACTTTCCGTTGACCTAGAATTATAACATTTAAAACTGTCGCGATTTAAACACATATTTAAACATAACGAAACGTCGGTAAATAAGGTAAACAAATTAATTCGCGTTAGACCCGTTTAATAATTATGTTTAAATATGACCTAGAATTTTTGGCAAAGAGCTTGTAACACAAGTACAGGGAGGTTACCAAAAAAACGTAATGCCGCGCACTGAGAGTTACGTGCCACCAGTATTTTTAAGTACCTAGGTACCTACGTAATCAATCATCAAAGTTAAGCAACGGTATGCGCGGTCATAATTTAATTTTAATTTATTTATTTAGAAAACCAACAGCGATACAAAATTCTATCCTGTGTTAACAATAACAATAGTAAGGCCAATTATAGGTTTCCCTAGATAACAGTATAGTATTGGTGACAAACAAACGGATAATACACGATTCATAAGAAAAAAGTTCAAGTAAAATACAATTCCAAAAAGAAAAAGAGAACAAAAACTGTAGAAACAATGAAGTACAATAATTTGTAATTAGAGTTAAAAAAACAGAATATAAAGAAAAATTATTAAGAGCTTTGCCGCTTACTCTTGATGTTATTTATAATTTGGTTTTTAAATGCCCTCTTTGAGTATCTGAAAATGTCTACGTTAGTGAACTCTGTGTTGTAAATTCTAGCAATCCGTGTGAGTACATTATTTTTAACATAATTTGTGCCATGCCTTGGCACGTGCATCAATGGGGTATGCCGCGTACGACGAAGAGGCGCGTTGAATTTTATTTGGGAAAGCAATTCAGAACAATCCAAGTGACCGTTAAGAATATCGTGCAATAAACACATATCCATGACCTTACGTCTGTCTTGTAGCGCCAGCATATTGTAACTGCTACAATTGTCCTCGTAGGAAGCCGGAGGTTTACGAAGACGAAAGTTAAGGTGGTTAATAATTTTCTTTTGTATACGCTCGATTTGGTGCGTGTATGTGATGTAGTGCGGGGACCAAATTTGACAGGCATACTCGAGTGTACTGCGTACGTACGCAAGGTAGAGTATTTTAAGTACATCGACGTTTTTGAAAACCTTACAGGATCTTATAATAAAACCAAGGTTTTTGAATCCCTTATTACAGATATAATCAACATGTTCAGAGAACGATAGTTTACTGTCAAACATGACTCCTAAGTCACGAACTACTTCAACCCTGTTAATTGTACTTCCGTTAAAGTTATACGAGAATGTTAAAGGTTGTCTTTTACGAGTGTAACTGATACATTGACATTTATTAACGTTAACAGTTATTCTGTTTTCTGTATAGTAGTCATGTAGTTGGTTTAAATCTGATTGAAGAGCCAGACAATCGTCAATATTCTTGACAACATAGAATATCTTTTTGTCGTCTGCATATAGCAAGTGTTTAGCGTTTGTTAGGAAATTTGTGATATCATATAGGTATGCGCAATAAAATAGAGGGCCTAAATGTGAGCCCTGTGGTACTCCACTGGAGATTTCACAAAAGTTAGAACGATACCCTCCAAGAACTACTGCCTGTGCCCTTTTAGATAGATAAGACTTTATCCAGCGTAAAAGGTCTCCGCGTATCCCCAACTTAAACAGTTTTTCAAGCAGAATTACGTGATCTACACGATCAAAAGCTTTTTCAAAGTCAGTGTAGATCACGTCCACCTGTCCGCCCTTGTCCATGTTTTTAAGAACGTAATTAGAGAACCATGCTAAATTGGAGATTGCGGAACGATTTCTTAGGAAACCGTGCTGTTTATCGGATATACCTGCGACTATGCAAGGATATATAGCGTTATATACTAATTTTTCAAACAATTTACCCACTGTGTTAAGAACCGAAATACCTCTGTAATTTTCAATATTTGACCGAGAGCCCTTTTTGTGTATGGGGACAATATTAGCCTTTTTCCAAACCAGAGGAAACACTCCCAATTTAAGAGAACGATTAAATATTATAGAAATCGGCAATGCTAGCGATTCAGCGCAAGTTTTCCAGAATATTGGTGGAATACCGTCCGGACCCGGGCCTTTATCCATAGCTAGTTTACTTAGCGACCCTTCCACGGTAGATCTAGTTACCTGTAAATTTGAGATTAAGGTACTGCCGTTATCTATAAAGTCGAGACTGACAGTGTCTAGAGTGTGTTCGTCGGGAACAGAGCCCTCAATAAATACGGATTGGAAAAATTGATTAAATGCCTCGCATATTTCGTGACCATCTGAATATTTTATGTTGTTGCGGGTTAACATCTGAGGATAATTAGAACCTCCACGAATATTTTTTATGTGCGTCCAGAAGTGTTTAGGATTTATTTTTAAATTATATTCTGTTTTTTGTAGGTATTCTTTATATAAAGATTTTTGTAATTGTCGTTGTCTACTCCGTAATAACGAAAATTCGTCGTAATCCCTCGAGTTCCCATATAGTTTCCAACGCTTGTGTGCTTTCATTTTTTCATTTATTATTTTAATCAAAGCGGGGCTGTACCATAAAGGGTAATTACGCGATCCAGATCTACGGTTTAAAGGGACATATTTGCTAATACCTGCTTGAATTCGTTCATAAAAATAGTCAACAGCATCATCAATTGAGCTAATTTTATATAACTCGTCCCAGTCCTCTTTATAAAAAAATACATTCAAAGATTTGTAGTCAGCTTTACGGAAATTGAATTTAGGGTTCGATAATTCCTTGAGAGGGGAAACTTTTAAGTCACACACCTCGGCGACAAACACTGGATGGAACGGGTCGATTTTAGTTAGGGATTGCTCTGATGATAACTCTAACGGTAAGCTAGAAAAAATAAGATCTAAAGTGTTTCCCCTGTGGTTTAAAATATTATTGTATTGAGTTAAACCTAAAAAACACAGTTCATTAACTAAGCGTATGCCAGAGTTCTGTACTTCTATGGAACCCTTTTTGTGAAAAAATGGTGTTCCGGTTTCCCATGATATACTAGGTAGATTAAAGTCGCCTACCAGTATATGATTATAAGTCCCATTGCAATCTGAAAAGGTAGACTTGATACTATGTAGCACGTGATCTATATCAGAAGGGATTTTATGGTCGTCTGGTGGGATATAGACTACGCTGATATAAAGGTCGGATGTCGCGGACAAAGCCCGGGCAGGTATCGCAATCGTTAACATTTCCATCGCAGAACGTTCATCGCACTTGACGCTCCAAGCCCCCAGTTCATGACGCGAGAGTATCATAACGCCACCACCTGTTTTTTTCCCCGAGATGACAGCGTCGCGGTCGTTGCGAAACACGTCGTATCGGTGGTCACATAATTCCCCATCCAAAATACCAGAACATAGCCAAGTTTCTGTGATAACTATTAAATCATATTGATTTACTTGTATATTTTGACTAAATTGCCTTAACTTAGTTCTCAAACCACGGCTGTTCTGGTAATATAAAGTTAAATTTTTATTGATCACTATACTTCATTAATATTACTAAACGTATTAACGTACGCGTGTTTAAATAAACCTTTTAATAATAAGCAACGACACGAGATGCACGTGCGGTATGGTATGCAAGTTATGCAACTTATAACTTTTTGATTTAATAATTTATCTAGGCGGTGATTGTAACATAAATTATTACTTACACTTAAGTAATGCATTCTACACACATTTAGCGCATATATAATACGAGTCACGCGTTCTAAAGATAAGAAATTGTAAATAAAATTACTAAGAGTATTGTAAATAACTGTTACCAAGTGAATTTGCGAGGATGTGTTCGGAATGTACCCTCGGCACAGATGGGTAAGAACAAAACAACTTAATGTATATACGCTGTGTACAGGTGCACCGACCACTGTGTCAGCAAATAATCTAATTGTAAGTAAACGCGCGTGTATATATGTGTGTAAATAAATACATAAATATGTCGCATCGTAGTTAAATGCATAGTTATTGATGCAGAATGCATTTAATTCAACAACATAGATGTACTTGAATATCATGAACGAAGTTTGAAATGCCTTTATGTAGAGGAATGTACATAAACGTGTGATTTTGTGTTTATTATATTTAAAAAGAGCTGGGCGACAGATGTAAATCTTATAATATATTGTATGCCTGCCTTTCTTGAAAGTATCGGAAAATAGCCAGCCAAATAGACACGTTCGGGCATATCCACCGGATCTGCCAATCAATGCATGGTTGTCTGATACCCGGCGGACATACCCGATTGTATCTGGTCGAACGTATCTGGCCGGCTAATAAATGTGTACGATGCTCCTAAACATTTATTAGTATGCCTTTGTACAGAATCCTCGATGAACGAGTCCGACACGCACTTGACCGGTTTTATTATAAATTAAAGGAAGGATTGACAAAATCATGTATTTAAAAGGCCCCCGCTAAATCAACCTTAATAGCTATCCCGCTAGCATCAAGTACCCGGGGTTGTTATGGAGTTGTGGTATTTTAACTCCCCCTGCTAACTTCTTAACTGCCTCTGCCTTCTCCTTGAGTTTCTTGGCTTTCTAGCCGAAAATAATAGTACATTATTAGCGAGGGACGGAAAGGAAGGGATTGACTGACAAGGTGGTTGCCGGGGCGAGGCCCGGTATAGCCGAGCTCAGGCAAGCCCTGTTTCCGCCGAGGCAGATATAGTGCTTATCTCAAACATGCGCGGCCACCGGTGACCGACGGCGTATGGGGCGAAGTCCCTGGGGCCAGTAGGCCATTTTCTCCCTAGGAGTAAAATTCACCAAATTACAAATTCCATTCCATCTGCGCTCCAGCAGGCCGCGGGCGCAGCGGTTAGAGACTTAGATAATTTACGTCGTCTTCTATTTACGAACAAAATGCAACCATTTCTGAGCATTTTTTGAGGAAAACCAATTGTATTCCAGATCGCACTGGCCACAGAGAACTCCATCATCCTGCAGAACCTGGACTTCGCGGCCAGCGGCAGCTACTCCTGCGAGGTGTCCATAGACACGCCCATCTTCACCAAGGAGTCCAGCGAGAAGCAACTTACTGTTTTCCGTGAGTTTTGTTTTTCACAGCGCTTTATCGGTGATGTGTTTGCACACATACTTACACGAAATTACCTATACTGACTTAAAGGACCTCGATGCGCATTTGAAAAGCTGATCCAAGCTCAAAGCAAATATGTATCTCTTGTCTACAGTTAAACAGAATGCTATAAACCATGTACTTATAAGAAGTTATGATATCGTTGGTCCCTGCCAAGCTTTGGCAAGAAACCTATCGTAATTAGGGCTTTTCAATTAAATACAACAATGAAAAGTGAGACTGTGGTAAGAATAAACGACAATAGATTTTTGTACCACACCCATTGAAAGTTCCATTCACCGTCCCATTTGCCGGTTTCAGTGCAAAACCTGCTATTGCACAGAAACCTGCAGCGAAGAAATCCAAAGGCGGTTGGGACCTCCGAAATCTACATGGCTTGAATGGGAAAGTCAAACCTTCATGTAGGAGGCATTACTTCTTAATGAGATGTACAGTCAGCCACAAAGATAAACGTCTATACGAGGTGTACTTTTTCTCTGTAGCTGGCCGTAAGTTCATTTACATAAGGCTGCCTATTTCTAATCATATACATAGGCTGGTTGGTGATGATAGTTAATGGATTATCTTAGCTCAAAAACCTGCAATAGTGGTTTGGAATGAGCAGTCGATATCGGTTTCAAGCGGCTGTAGACAAAATTCGCATTGCTAGAAGAAGAATGAATAGAAACTACGTCAATGTGGAACACAATTCATATTGTCTATTATTCTTTATTATACTATCTTTAGCCTATTGCTGTTTCGATCCGATTACCTACACGTGAACAGGTGTATTTATCTGTTGTCTCGCTCACGCGACGGTGCGTGCGTGATAAATGACTTCAGCAGAACCTTCACAACGCATTTAGCCACACACGGCACGCTATCAAATAGAGAACACGAGGCATATCGAACCTGGAGAACCTCAATTTGATTTGACATCTTAGTACACCTTGGGGTGCAGTAATATTGACATCGAAGAGTTTAATTTAAATAACGAAGAACTTAAATAGTTTACACTTGGCAAGACATACAATTTCAATATATGTACCTATACCTACATAAATTCACTTAACTTAATTAATTAAAATAAATAAATATATCTATGTACAAGTATCTATACATCTATCTATCTATATCTATCTATACATATAATAAAGCAGAGTAGGGTCGAATTTCTGTACATTGAAGATATTTAAAAAAAAAGTTAGGCGCTCTTAGAATTGATAACAGCATTTCAATGATTTTAGAATTTTTGTCCGTTTGTCTGTTTGTCTGCCTGCCCGTTTATTTGTTCGAGCATTACGTGGAAACAGCTGAATGGATTTACATGCAACCTTCAGTGGCACGTTAAGCGGATCTCCCGTCAGGTTAAAGGCTAAAAAAATACCAACTTTTCGTAAACACATGGTAAACACTTAAACAACAAAAATGCGTTCCCTTCGGCGCCTCGAAAGTAGGTACTGAGCCCACGCGGTTGGAACAGAGTGAGTAGCCAAGATGCACTCTGCCTTATTAGTATGACAATGACAGTTGCGTTTCGTTAGTAAGTACCAAGTAGTGACAATAGGTAATCTTATATTTCTACATTATCAACTACCCGTTTAGCGTTGGGTTCATTTGTAACCTTTTGTACAGTTGAAAGCAATCAAGCCCCAGAAGGGGGTTCGGGAGGTGGAGCCCCCCGCACTAAAGGAAAATGAAAACAGCTTGACTCTTTAGTTTGCTTGCATATCAATCCTAGCTTTCTGTGGAGTACGAAGAAAATGAATACAGATGCACTTCTTATTTAAACTTTCACGATTCTCACACATTATAAAATTGACTACAACGGGGCAAGACTCCATCGCGATTAAGCCCCGTTGTAGTAAATTTATAAAGCTTGTCTTCTTATTTTACTTGCATAGGTTCAATCTTAAGTTTCTGTAGAGTACGAAGAAAGTGAAAGTGAAGAGTGGAGGAAGTGAAAGAGTTTAACTCTTTTTTATCACTTGCGTAGGTTTATTCATAACATTTGTAGAGTGTGAACGCAAGTAAAGATTTGGAGGAAGGCTCGGGGGGCGGAGCCCCCTGCAATAAAATAACATGATCTCATCATCATCATCATCATCATTTCAGCCGAAAGACGTCCACTGCTGGACATAGGCCTCCCCCAAAGATTTCCACAATGACCGGTCCTGCGCCACCCGCATCCAGCGGACTCCTGCGACCTTCACCAGGGGATGGGCAGCAGCATCCCTAAGTTACGGTGGAGACACTGCGATCGCCAACCCGCATGCCAAGCGTGGCGATTACGGCAAAAACCCCCCTTATGAATCACACCAAACATGATCTAGCTTAACTTATTATGTCACTTGCGTTGGTTAAATCGTAACCTTTTCAGAGTATGTAAGCAACCAAGGGTCCAGAAACTTAAAAAAACTGAAAACAACTTCTTATCTAAATTTCATTTTTCATGCCGGTTTCGTCATAATGATGTATACAAACACACAGGATGATTTAATACGAAATTAGTTAACGACAGATAAAGTCTATCAACGTTCGATTCTAACGTCGAATGTAATAGTTTTGAAACTATTCAATCACAGCATTATTCTTTTAAACGTATAACCTAAAAATTATGTATGAAGCTTGATGCCATTTGTCTGTCATCGGTATGAAAATTACGGGCCCTGAACATTAATATCAAATCAAGCAAAGATTTTAAGAATTCGAACCCCGTTTCCTTTCCATGGACAATTTGCGACGTTACGCGCGATTGCAATTTGTTTTGACGAGCTTCAACATTCACCTGTTATTGGGCCCGTGACCGAGAATCGTGTGAATTTCAACAAAATGTTTGTCTTTGTAGCATAGAGAAAGATTCATACTACTAGCCTTTTTTGTATATGCTATAGTGGGTAGTATCATTAAAAAAAAACGGCTAAAAGCATGTCGGGCCATGCTCAGTGTATTTTTCCGCAGTTTACCGTCCGTCACAATAGGCGAACTTAAAAAAGATTTTAATATATCTAGTATCTATACCATGCTCATAACAATAAAATAAATAAATAAATAATAAAAGTTGAGGACAATCTCACACCGATCAACCTAGCCCTAACTAAGCAAAGTGTGTACTATGGGTACCTAGTTACTAGGCGACGATATACATACTTAGGTATATAGATAAGTACATACACATATAGATACATACGTACATGGGAAACGTCCATAACCCAGGAAGAAATGTTCGTGATAAACACACAAATAAATGCTCTTACCAGGATTCGAACCCAGCACCTTCAGCTTCGTAGGCAGAGTCACATGCTAGGGAGGTTGTTATAAAATTCGTCAATTCAGAAAGTATCACAACAATCCGAGCGCTAATGTCATTATCATCGATGATCGATAACGTTTTTGTTTCTTGACGAAATTGCGTAAAGCGTGAAACGTAATCCACGCAAAACCACAGGACGAGCAGAAATTTACTGATTATGTACTTTAGCCCTTGGGAACAAAGTTCAAAGTTAAACGATTTTTATTCGGAAAACGATGTCGGTTAGGGCTTTTGTGACCTGAACTGTGAAGGCATTGTATTACTTCAATTTGTCGGAAAATATGTTTTCTCGTGGTCGGTACCTACAGCCGATAAGAAAACAGCTACATATCTGTTGAAATGAGATATAAAGTGTGTAATTACTAATTATGTTCATGTACATATAGTTAGCTCACCAGTGGCGGAGCGTCAAAAGGTTCTTTAAGCACGCCGGAGCTGATTTGGCCTGCGTTTTCTTTGAGTCGTTAACGAAAAATGTGCTAGATTGACTCACGCGAGGGAAGCCGACAGGGGTCGAGTTATATGTACGCCTCGCCACTGTAGCTCATTGACTTACATACAGTACAGTGCGACAGAGTGAAGTAGATATTTACGGAGGGCGCCACTGAGCTTTAGAAGATTTCATTGTACGTATATTGTGCATCTCATTCTATCGCATTTAAGTGCGAGCAGTAAGTTTACTGTTAATAGTTGTTTACAGTACATATGGTGCTACATTACCGTATTATTGCGATAATGAGCACTTTATGTGCCTGCGTCATATATTAAAAGAGCCGTACGAGTATGTACTGTAAAAGGTAATTCGCAACTCGCGTCGATTTAAAACACTCCCTTCGGTCGTGTTTTATTCTATCGCCACTCATTGCGAATTTTCTCCTATTCACACTTGTATCGTAATGTAGTATTATAGCTAGGAGTATTTTTAAGAATTTCTCGGTCATTCTATAGGAATATTATTATGAAACTTATGTTTTTTTTTTTAATTCCAAATATTAAGCTGCCATGCCAGCTTTTTTTTGTGGTACCAGCTGTTTTCCGAATTCGAATTCCTTTACATCGAAGACTTAAAATTAGACCCTTGGGTAATATAGTCATGAAAGCTAAACAACTATAAATTACATAACAAACATTTAATAGTAAGTCTGAGTGGGAAACAAAATAGTGTAGTGCTGGCTAGGCGAGAAACTAAAGGTTATCGCACATGTTACTCCTCAATGAACCGAGGCGTGACAACCTAAATTGACTAATTTAAAACACCTAACTTATGATGTGGGTGTTCACTTGAAGCAAATGAGAATCGAGGGTTCTATAGGTAGGGTAGGTGCCTTTTAAAGACAGAGATGTAACCGTTTTTCTTAATAAGTGTAACATGTCAACCAATTGGAACAGCAATTTACAGTCATATTGACTTGGCGTGCGACCTATACTGGTATTTTTTATATTGCAGGTACATTCAACCAATTGGAACTGCCACTCTAGACCCATACCAAATTGACAAGCAGTAAGAGATTTCTTACAATCTGATTTATAGCATCACTATGACATAGTCCTACAGTGGCCAGTGGCCTAAGGTTCCAATTGGTTGACTGCACCTGCAACGTATAAAAAAAACACCGGTGAAGGTCGCACATGACTGTATATTGCTAAGAAAGTAATATTGTGCCGTAATCGGTTTGCGGATATAGCCTCCTATTGTGTGAGCGTGAACCTTAAAGTGAATTTCGGATGGACCCAACTCCTCGCAAGTTGTCTCAAGCCGTGTAAACTCCGTAGCCGCAGCAACTTGGCAACAAGAATAAAGGATGACTCACACTAGAACCGGACGTGACTAGGCAGGATGCGAAGATCTGTCAATTTCTATAGAAAGAATCTCGAGATGGCTCCGAGCCCTCGGAGCCCTCGGAGGCCACGTTGCGTTTTCTATAGAAACTGACAGATCGGCCCGGCTCGGTCACGTATCGGTCTAGTATGAGTCATCCTTAACTCGGCCAACTTAATACTCCAGTCTAGCTAAATAATAAACTGTTTGCCGCGAGACTGCTTGCCAACTAAAGTAGTTACGTTAGATTTATTAACGGCTAAGCATTCATTGCACAGAAAGCGAAATAACTATATTATGAAAAATCCTACTACTACATTTATTAGAAGTTCGCGAAAGCCTGCAACGGCAATGACATACCGTAATATTTAAAAAACCCTCGTAATATTAATATTAAAAAAGAACCCTCGGTGCGCGAGTCCGACTCGAAAGAAATTTGCAAGTAGGTTTTTATGGCCTGGGAACTAGACCTTTTAGCTAAGTATTGCTCTTTATGCTCATACTGGTGTTGCTAGTAATTTTAGTAGTTATATTTTTATCTTAGTGACGCGCTCGCAGTCAATGGGCATTATAAGGGCTCTACACACTCACGCGTGAATTACTTTGAAAAGCCTCCGCGCGTGAATATGGAGCCAATCCACATATTTTCCGCATCTTGATCCTTCTCTTTGTGCACCGTTTTATGTCATTTTTTTATTTATATATAACATAGATATCGGAAACTTTACTAGCATTTGCCTTCTCTTTGTTTCACGGACGATAGGCATTATAATCCCGACTTGGAGAGGAGGATCAAAAAATTAATGTATTACGTAATAATGTTATACATAATAATAAATAATACGGCCCTCACTCTTTAAAAGGCACAATCCACGTAAAAGTAACGTGAAACATGACTTCAATGCGTGTTTATTTGAATTACAAATGCAAAATTATGATTCAATTTAGATCTACGGATAGTAACACTTATTTAAAGATAAATTAAAATTATGACTTGAATTGGCATCATAAATCATGCAATATAATGATGACTCACGTTACTCTTGCCGTGGATTGACCCAGAAGATGGCTATTTGGGCTTCCAATGCCGGTATTGTTGTATGGGCAATAACGGAGCCCGGGATTGCCCTAATGACTATGAAAGCAAAAATTAAAAGCGTGAAATCTGACCACAATTAATATCTTTGAAGTAGGTACCTTAGCAACTGCTTTCAAGCTAATTCAAAGTTACACCTATATTTAAAAGACTCGTCCTCCAAAAAATACAATACACAGAAGGCCTAGTATAAAAATTTTACGACATTAACTTCTCGACCGCGTTAGCGTATCGAGGGGTCAAAATATGAAAGTTGCCGGATGATTTAAATAAACGGCAAACATAATTTGAACGCTCGATACGCTAACGCGGTCGAGAAGTTAATGTCGTACATATTTTATACTAGGCCTTCTGAACACAGGTGAATAAACTCTTCTTCAAAGGGGTAAGGCAGATGCATTATCCATAGCGTATACCTACTCATAAACGTGCTTCAACTGATTCTACAAAGTATTGCCACGTATCGAGTCATCTCTCTATAAACTGCACCGTGAACTAGTTCAATAACTCAGTGCCTAATTGGACAAGTTCTACAGGACACAGGCATGGCTACATCGCTAACCTGTAATGTACCTGGTTTAAACTAACCGAGACTGAATTTTGTGGAGGTTGTCGTACAGCTCTACTAAGTTAAACTAGTTTGAAATCTACAGACCGTTCCTTTACAGAATCTTCAGTACCTATTTAAGTTACTTTACGAAACTGACGAAAATGATGGAGACGGTTCACTATTATGTTGTACGTAGAAGTTTTTTGAGATCATATTTTTATATTGCATAATGTTACTTAGCAGAAAAGTAATTTCACAGAATCACCATTCGCATAAGTAGTTAAGTTTCATAGAAACCACTTCGTAGATTTTTCTTATTCAGAACCATGTTAAAGCATAATGTAGATGACCATAATAGTCTGGCAGGCGAAGTTGATTTCGCAGATAAATATTTTGCATAATATTGGGTGGCATAAAGTCAAGTTATTAGGAGGTCCCAGTTCTAACCTAACCTTTACTTTTCTGACAACCATTAGTTTTTATAGGAGGTCACAGTTCTAACCTAAACTAACCGACTTTTTCAACAGCTATTTGTTTTGTAGGAGCTTGCAGTTCAAACCTAACCCGATGGAGACACCAGCCGGTAAAATTACACTACTACTTTTAATTTTTGTCCTCTAAGGGCCACTTGCACCACCCGGGGTTAGCCACATAATCCTGAGTTAAGCATTTTTTTGTATGGAATTTGACAGCTCAACTCCGGGTTAGCGGCTAACCCTGGCTGGTGCAAGTGGGCCTAAGTGATTTTATTTTTAAGTTTTAAACATAGAATTCATTTCAATACCAATCATATAAAATTAAAATCGATATTGTGATCAATAAGTACTGTAAGTCCCATAGGCACTAAACAGGATAGGTGCTAATGATTAAGGTCCTGGAGAAAACTAGGGACCAGAAAAAAAAAGGACCAGAAAAAAGGAAGCAGAAACAATCCTCAATTGCTGTTTGAAAGTAAGTAGAATTTGGAAAAGTAGAAAACATAAGCAGTCAAAGGAACAAGGAACAAAGGATAAAGGAACTCCTCAAAGATGATGATTAAAATTGATAAAGGAACTTTCTTAATAATACCAGAGGGGTACCCTAATGTCAAGGCATTCAGAGCGATAACGACGTAACGATCAACTAAGCTACACATTAAAATGTAGGGAAGTGAAGCTTCTGTATTTTACATAGTAGTATTACTTGTTCTGTGATAATATAGGTAGGTACCTACTTACACGTTTTTGGTAGGTTCAAGGTTTTAATGCTATGAGATGCGCTATGATCTGATCTTTAATGCATTGCATTGCAACTGTTGAAACTGCCGAGTGCTTATAAAGACCAGCATAGACGTGGCATAGGCACTGTTTTGTAAAGTCGTTTCTTTTAGTTATTTATTATAAAAATAATTGAGGGTCCCCTCTGCACTTCAAGTGGGATGGAACAAGACGGGTTACATGTGCCAATATTAGTTCCGATTGAAAGCAACGTTTAATGTTTTCTTCAAAAGGACCCGCCCCAAAACACATAAAGGGACACGACAAAAACCTTGGGACCCCTAAAATGTTTTCGAGGATAACACGCGAAACCGTTTTCTAAACATAGACAATGTAAAAACATCGTAGATAGTAAAGTTCAATATAAGTACATTTCCTTTTTTTTTTAAAACAAAAATGGTTAATAGAATGAAATTTTGTTTGAGAATCTAAAATTGTTCGACAAAAAAGTTGGAAAAACTAGACAGCCAAATCGAGCAAAATGTTGCGATTTGAATAACAGTTCCGTTTTTTGCGGCAATTAATCAGATATGTATGTGTAAAATGCACATTTCCCAGAAATAGCTACAAATGAACTAATCTATCTAGAATTTTTATCTCGCAAGAAAATCTCCGGGCAGAACTACCTCGCAGTGGGCGTTGAAACGCCAAATACTTTTCCAATTCCAGATTTATGTCGGACCCGACACGTTTTCTATTATTGGGCTTCGGCTGTCACGATAAATAACAATTTATATTACCTACCCGTTTTGTATACACGCTGTTAACGCACCTTATACTGTATACGACGTGTATTTTTTACACGGATATTTATAACTCTGTGGTAATGAACGAGCCTGATGGCAGTGATGGCTGACAGTTTTACGGACTCACGGAAGGATTATCCACCCGGCTATAAGTAAAATCGCGGTCAATAAAACTTACAAACGTTGTAAACAAAAGGTATCACATGTTATGTCACTGTTTCTCCATATATTTTCACACTACCTCATCCGACAAATCCAAATCGATAAAACCAAAGGCCAGACAAATATACCTACTATACATTGGTTGGCAGATCCGGCGGATGTGCCCGAACGTACATGGCCGGCTATTTGCCTACTAAAATCATAACCATTTAACGTAATTCGTATAAAATATATTAATAGAAATCTCACGTTATACATAAATCGACTTAACAGAATAATTTCCTTGAAGACGCGAGCAGTCAATTTTCTGTTCAGTTTAACAAATTGCTCCTTTTCGCTCCCCTGAAACGTTTAATCTTTTCGCCCACATGTCTCAATCAAATATGGCGTACTCATTCAAACATCTGCGCAAACACCACGACACATCAATTCCAAATGCGGCATCAAAAGTTCAGATGTATTTCAGTTTCCACCAAAAACAACATCATTAAAGGTCCATTTGAATTTACAATGAGGCACGACCATGACGCGCATAGCAAATAAGCAAATACGACAAGTTTACTCGGATAAACTAGGTTCCTTGAAGTTTGGACTTTACGTCATGGGGATAGGAGGCAAGCTAGCTGGTTAGGTAGGCAGGGATTTCTGAATGGATTGAAGCTATTCGAAATCGGAAATGAAACGCTTATTAGGTACTGAATGGCTGGATACGCGGGGGACGCGGCTCAAATTTCGTGGGCGCTTCCGTAACTACTTTATTCTTCTGTTTGCTATATTTAGGCGTTAGTCTTTTAAATTAGACTAGTGATCCCAAGGCACAGACTATATAGACACACCACATTATAAAGCGTTTACAAACAGAACTAGGTCACCTCACATATGCAGTTATTTACTTCTGAAATTCTACGATTCTATCATCACAACATCACAACCTAGTACCACCCTACACCATTTTACAGGTTACAGGTTCACCCCTAAAACATAATACATAATTGTAACTGTATTGTAGTTATCTCTCCATCACTACCTTATTAGTGTGACAATGACAGTTGCGTTTCGTTCTCGACTGAGCGTTAGTGATTGCCATCTTGGCTACGCACAACGTGGGTGCAACTGAAATAAGCGGTCGAAAATGTTTACTTTGAGCGAATAAGTTTCCATAGGGCAAAGCAAAATATTAATATGTCAGTCACGAGACTCACTGATTCTTTATCCAAGAAAACCCAGGAATAGTTGGTATATAAACTGTTGGCTGTGTAATAGTAAGTCCTAACCCAAGGCGTTTGTCGCTGAGTGTGTAACAACAAAAAATAAAAAAAAATCGGACTCCGAGGCCTCCGAGCTCCGCGGCTCTTTTTCTCCTCGTCGCCATTGCTCATAAATTACATAATGTAGAATAAATGGCTTTTAAAACATTTCCACTAATTTAACTACTAGTCACGTACTCGATCGGAATCAGTTCAGATTGAATTTAGACAGCCAGCCAACTTTCTTCATAAAAATGCTTTTTAAAAATTCTTAAGTTGTAACTTAGTGACTTGAATGATTTTTCATGGTTCTGTCTGCACTAATAACTTGTATTAAAGTACAGAGAATATACAACTGAGTCACTAAATATCATCGAAAAAAAGCATTGTTTACTTCCACATATGTACTGTGGAAGTAAAAAATGTGCTCTATTAATTATTATGGTGTACAAGCTGTAACAAAAATGTTGGTGATCCGTTTCAGGGCGTAATCACTAATCAGTATTGCGGAGTGATGACAAAAAATATATAAAAACGTGTAAGGGACCACTCAGTGGGACAACGCTTCATACAAAAAAAAACGCGTCAAATATCTTTTTTCGTATTTTTTCCAAATCAGTGCGATACTGATTGATAAGGCCCTTAAACGGATCACCAGCATTTTGATGGGAAAGAAAAATTACGTATAAAGCATGTAGTTTTCCTTTAAAAATAATTACATTAAAGGCAGTTTCTGAACGATCGAAGCAAGATAAAAATCACGTTTTAAACCAGGGCGAGCTCACGTCTTACCGTTTCTCCTACAAAGCTGAATTTCCACTGATCACTTCCTAAACATCCAACATGAGTCATCCATTTAAAGAAAAAGCAACCCAGAAGTCTACCAATGAGAGTTTTCTTTACATAAATACGCAATCAAAAGGTACTTTTTTGTATATGTTTCCCTTTTCGTTCGGACAATTTATCACGCTTTTTATCGACAGGCCGGAACACCTGGTTTTATTTAAATATCAACAAAACCTTCGGTTCACGTAAGCGTAGGGTTACATTGATTATTATTGCATTGCTTTTCGCTCCACAAAATATATATAAAGATGGGCAGAGCAAGGGTTCTTGGTTCTTGTCACTGTGGCAAGAACAAGATCACTTTACTTTTTTTTACTTTACAATACAAATACTCTTTATTGTTCACCAACGAGGAAATAAAAACATTATAAATGAAGCACTAAAATATAAACACCGGAAGACAACAGACGTTCTCATCGCTAAGAAGCGATCTCTACACAAGGCAATCCAAACATATGTAGGTAAACCAAAACTTAGTACTATAGTGGAGCCTACCGGGCGTTTAAATAATAAGTCCGTTGTAGACGTACACTATTTATTTCACAATTACACAGCGATAAGCATAAGAATGCACAGGCACAAGAAGAAAGCAGAGTTTATAGTTCGGAAGAAAGTCACACGAAAGAAAGCGAAATAACATAAATTAGCGTTCAGGTTTTTAAGCACTGCACTCGCGTATGTAGCGGATCACTAGGCAGGGATGCATGCATTCGCCGTCGCAGTCGAGAATGCACTGCCGGAGCGGCGCGAGCGCCGGCCGGCTGGACCGGTCGCGCGGCGATGTTATTCCCAACAGCCTCGCGCGCGCGGGATAACCGACTCCGGCGGGGTGGTTAATGCGTTTGCAGTTTCTTAGAGGTAGTGTGCATTGACCGCCACACTACTCCCCCACCGAGACCGTTGCTTGCTACGGTCGATAGTAATCCGGAAAACGAACTGATCGACCGCAGCGCGTCCTCCTAGTGGCAGCTGCAGGTTCATCAGGTACCGGCGCTACATCGGCTGGAGTCTGGCTGGAGCTGGAACCTCTGGAGTCGTCATCTTTGGTCACGTAAGCTGGTTTAAGTCGGTCTACCGTCACGGTATTCTCTCTACCTTTGATGTCGATCTTGAAGGTTTTAGCATCTCGCTGCAGGACTTTGTATGGACCCGTGTATGGAGAATCCAAGGATTTCTTGGCAGGCCCCTGGCGAAGATACACGTATTCTGCAGTGCTCAGGTCTTTTGGTACGTAGAACGTATTCTGAACGTGCCTAGATCCTGGTACCGGGTTCAACTTCGAGATGTGGTCCCGTAGCCTGGATGCGAAGTCTGCGTAGTCCACTGTGATGCCCTTCGTAGGCGCGAAAAACTCACCGGGCAGACGAAGTGGCTCCCCATACACGAGCTCAGCCGCTGAAGCCTTCACGTCGTCCTTCCAAGCGCTGCGGATGCCCAGCAGCACCAAGGGCAGGACCTCGGACCAGTGGGTGTTGGTGTGGCACATAATAGCTGCCTTGACTTGGCGGTGAAGACGCTCGACCATTCCATTGCAGGCAGGATGATAGGATGTGGTAGGGCGATGCTCGGCACCCAGAATGGCTGACAAGGCGCGGAACAGCTCAGATGTGAACTGTGCGCCCCTGTCGGTGGTGATCTTCTGAGGGCAGCCGAACCGAGCGACCCAGCCCGCCACAAATGCTCGGGCGCAGGTCTCCGCCGTGATGTCAGGCAAAGGGTATGCCTCAGGCCAACGAGTGAAGCGATCAATGACCGTGAGGCAGTACCTGAAACCAGAAGAATAAGGTAATGGCCCTACAATGTCCATGTGGACATGGGAAAATCTGGCAGATGGAGTAGGGAAAGGAGAGATAGGAGAGGTGGTATGTCGTGAGACTTTGTTTCTCTGGCAATCAGCGCATTCTCTCGCCCACTGGCGGCAATCCTTCTTGATTCCAGTCCAAACGAACCTTTGCGTCACCAGTCTGGCAGTAGCTTTGACACCTGGGTGGCTCAGACTGTGCATAGCGTTGAACACCAGTCGACGAAAAGCATGAGTGACGTACGGTCTAGCATTTTCTGTTGAGACGTCACAGTAAAGATGCGTACGAGTGTCGGGTAGCTGAATCTTCTTTAAATTGAGTCCTGATCCTCCCTGTAGAAGGTTCTTCAATTCAAGATCATCATCTTGTGCCCGCGCCAAAGCTTTGTAATCGATGGGCCCACTTATTTCCTCTACTCTGGAAAGTGCGTCCGCTACCACATTGTCTTTCCCAGCTATATAGCGGACATCGGTACTGAATTGCGAGATAAAATCTAGATACCGGAACTGCCTGGGGGAACACTTATCTCTCGCTGAAGAGAACGCAAACGTCAGTGGCTTATGGTCCGTATAGATGGTGAATGGCCTGGCCTCGACCATATGACGAAAGTGGCGTATAGCGTCGTAGATAGCCAGCAGCTCCCTATCATACGGACTGTACTTCTTCTGTGATGGTTTGAGACGGCGAGAGAAAAATGCAAGAGGTGCCCATGACTCTTGTGATGCTCGCTGCTGCAGCACTGCCCCGATCGAGACATCTGAAGCATCCGTGAAAATAGCCAGCTCGACATCTGTCTGCGGATGTGCTAGAATGGCAGCCCGGGACAAACCGTCTTTACATGCTGCAAATGCCTCCAACATCTCTGGCGTCATCTTGACCTCCTCCGTAGGCTTCTTCTTTGGTCCACTCAGTACGACGTTCAGCTGTGCTTGCAGAGCTGACGCACCCGGCACGAACCTGCGGTAGAAATTAAACATTCCGAGAAACCTACGGAGTTCTTTCACATTCTTGGGAACAGGGTAGTCCAAAATCGCTTGCACCTTGGACTGGAGTGGCCTTAATCCCTCTGCCGACACTTCATGACCGAGGAAGGTGATTGATGGCACACCAAACTCGCATTTTGCAGAATTGATGAGGATCCCATAGTCCGTCATCCTCTGGAACAGCTGCCGGAGATGCTGGTGATGATCTTCCTCACTCGCAGAAAAGATCAGTATGTCGTCAAGGTATCCGTAGCAGAAGTCCAGCCCTCTAAGGGCCTCGTCTATGAAGCGTTGAAAGGTTTGCGCAGCATTACGCAACCCAAACGTCATGTAGGGGAACGAGAATAGCCCAAACGGTGTTATTATGGACGTCTTGGGGATGTCAGGAGGGTAGACAGGTATCTGGTTATATGCTTTCACCAAGTCAACCTTGGAAAACACCTTGCTTCCAGCCAGCTGCTGAGTGAAGTCCTGGATGTGCCGTACCGGGTACTTATCTGGGATGGTGCGCGCATTCAAGGCACGGTAATCGCCGCATGGCCGCCAGCCGTCATCCTTTTTAGGAGCTAGATGAAGCGGAGACGACCACGGACTCTCAGACCTGACCGCAGTACCATTCTGAAGCATGGCATCGAACTCTTTCTGAGCGACCTTGAGACGGTCAGGAGGAAGGCGTCGAGGTCTGCTGGAAACGGGTGGACCAGGCGTGGTTCTTATATGGTGCACAGTGGCATGCTTGGGTTCGGTCAGTTTACCTGCTGGGCGGGTGATGTCTGGATATTGGCGTAAAATATCAAGGTACCTGGATTCTCCATTCACCGCCTTCACTGAAGATATGGCCATCATGGTCTCTGCTGTTGGCTGGGCGGGGGCATTCACGGTGAGCGTGGTACGGTTATCGATTAGGCGGTGGTTCCTGCAATCAACCAAAATATCATAATGGAACAGGAAGTCAACCCCTATGATCGGTTTAGTAACATCGGCGACCACAAAGTTCCAGCGGAATACCCGGCGCAGTCCTAAATTGAGCTCCAGTTGCACCGAGCCGTACGTGGGTATAATTGTGCCATTGGCTGCAAATAACTCGTAGTTTGTCTTCTTACGTGTCCCTCTAAGCGCTGTGCGCGGATACACGCACAAATCAGATCCCGTGTCAACTAGGAACAGTACCTTAGAGTTATTGTCCGTAACGAAGAGGCGGCTCGGTTTCGATTGGCAGTCGTTGGCCGCTAGTTCCGGCTGCCGTCGAAGTTTCCCGACGCTGGGTAGTTGCATGGCCTGGTACAGCGCGTTGACTTGTCTCCAAACCTGTTATGGTACCAACACACCGATGGATCTCTGTGCTTTGATGTTGATCGGTCCCGCCGCCGGCTTGTAGATGGAGTACCACTCCTACCACGTTGGCTATTCCGCGAGCCCGACCTTGACGAGTGCGATTGATTTCCATAATGGACCTTTAATGAAGCCACTTCCCTTGCCAGATTAGCCATCTGCTTTGCCAACTCTGTGGCATAAGAGTCATCGCCCATAGTACATACTTGCGGCGCCTGGGGTGCAATGTCATGCACTTTGTCCGCTAAATCGGCTAACTCGTCTAACGTGGCATTTGATTGAGAAGCTATCACAGTTTGCAATCCGCTAGGTAAACGACTGGACCACACCGTTTTCAAAAAGTCGTCCGTTACAGACTTACCGGCTAACGTACTCAAATGTCTCAAAAACTGTGACGGTTTCCTTTCACCTAGCTCTTCATGCTTCATTAATTGCAGCACTCGTTTTTCCTGTGACGCCGATAATCTAGATATAAGCTCAGTTTTTAATTTCGTATATCTATTTAATGCGGGAGGATTTGTAATTATGTCCTTCACCTCCAATACGTATTGATGTTCCAACTGCGACACTATGTAATTATATTTTGTAGATTCGCTTGTTATTCCCGATACATCGAACTGGGCTTCCATCTGCTTAAACCATAAAGCGGGTTCCGTGGGCCAAAATGGCGGCGCACGCACAGAAACTTTGAATACGGCGGAACCGTTATCCGAATCACTCGGCGGCGGTTGCGCACCGCCAACTGCTCCTGCGCCATTGTCCTTATCTTCGTTAGTCATTGCAGAAAATTCACTAAGTTCACTTGCGTTATAGTTCAAAAATCGGAGGTCACCAATATAGTGGAGCCTACCGGGCGTTTAAATAATAAGTCCGTTGTAGACGTACACTATTTATTTCACAATTACACAGCGATAAGCATAAGAATGCACAGGCACAAGAAGAAAGCAGAGTTTATAGTTCGGAAGAAAGTCACACGAAAGAAAGCGAAATAACATAAATTAGCGTTCAGGTTTTTAAGCACTGCACTCGCGTATGTAGCGGATCACTAGGCAGGGATGCATGCATTCGCCGTCGCAGTCGAGAATGCACTGCCGGAGCGGCGCGAGCGCCGGCCGGCTGGACCGGTCGCGCGGCGATGTTATTCCCAACAGCCTCGCGCGCGCGGGATAACCGACTCCGGCGGGGTGGTTAATGCGTTTGCAGTTTCTTAGAGGTAGTGTGCATTGACCGCCACAGTACTTACTAGTAAAACAAATAATAACATAATAGGGAAGTCATACATATACTCATCTCCAAAGATATAAAAAAAACATACTTTATAGTATAGTATGCATGTTAAAAATATGTAGTAAGTAGTATATTATATTATTTTATCTGTGTATTTTATATATAACGTTATTCAGTTCTCTTTGCAATTATTTCGATAATGTTACCTTAAATAATTTTCCCTTTGCACCATTTTATTCACGTCTCTGTTTGGCCCTATGGTTGACTGGTAGAGAATGTCATTAGGCATTAAGTCCGCCATTTCCTTTTTGTGCAATCAAGTTAAAATAAATAAATAAAACATACATGGACATACATACACATACATAATTACAAAAGCACAGCATAACAATAACAACAGGAAAACCGTTTGGGAGAAGATACCTATGTAAAAAAACTTCCGTTTATTTTTGAAAATTGGCAACGACATGGCGCTCGACAGATAGAGGCAAGTTTAATAGCGACATTGAGAGGAAAAGGAGGGCGATGGCGGTTCGCTGTAACATGCTGGCCTGCAGGATGGCACGTTCTGGCATTGAGGTAAAAAAATAAATAAATAATAATAATGCCTTTAGGGTGTTGCGCAGTGATGCTTACACAGGGGGGTTCAGCGCGGTGATTCGTCAACGTGTTGCTTCACTCATGCGCAGGGTGCGGGGGAGCCCCAACGCCATCCTGAGGCTCATTAGCGAGAAGATGGACTGCCCATTTTGGGAAACTGTACCAGGTGTACCAGAGGGGAGCAGATACTTAAATTAAAATGAGTTAACATTACATTATATGAACTTTGTCTGAAATAAACCAATAAGTAGGGCGCGGTGATACATAGTCACTGCCAAGAATGGCTCGTTGGTGCAATGAAATGCAATGAGAACTAGCCATTCTCCTCCTGTCTCCTCTGCTCTGTGGCCTCTGCAAGAATACTTGTAACAGATAGAAATACGCGCGTTTTTTGTAGGACCTGGGGTGACGTGCTGTATACACAAGCGCGGCTTAGCCATTAGTTCCACACAATTTTCGTCCCGCTTCCCGCTTTTTGTCATTAATGTTCTGGTTGGCGAATTACCGTCGTGGCTCCTCATTTATCACTATTACCAGACTTGTTATTCCTGAAGTCACAGAGCTTTCGCCTCTGCCGAAATTGCCGAACCAAGAGCCAAGAGATGAGCACAAATTTTAAAAATCCACTTTGCATTTGTTGTTGACCTTCGATGAACACGACATCAAACATCCAACGAATTAAATAACGAATTTTTAAGAAATGTTTTGTACTCTATATTTACGAATTTAGCAATACTAAGAGAAGATACAGTCCAGCCGGAAGCTCCGAGGATTTACATGAGGCCTGTGAAAACGAGACGATACCTACATAGCCCCTTTGAGTCTGAAGGTATGGATAAAAACCGCTCGTTTTCATTTCTGCATGCGCGGATTGAACCGAACTTAACTTAGCTACCGAGACACCCCCGGTGACGCATATCTTTACCATATCTCTCGTAATGCTACGCCTTAGGGGGTTGCTTACAAACATCTACCATAAGAAAGTACTTCATAATCGGCAGAGCGATGGGGATGTATCGCAGAGTCGTGAGTTAGAGTCTCGTCTCGCCCGAGGTCATGAGTAATTCTATTTTTCCTATCTTTTTAAGAAAATTATGGATATTTGTTTTTCATCACACTTGCTCGTAAGTGGTGATACTATATGCAAGCATACTTAGCATAGCATTAGATTTAATGAGCTATATTAAGCCCATGGTCGTAATGGATTTTCATAGTACTTTACCGCCCGCCCACCCGGGCTTCCCGGAGGACCTGCGCTCCACGCGCACACCGCTTATTTATAGCCGCCGCTTACCTCGAGGTACTGTAGACTGTGTTACTACACTACCACTAATAATAATTGCTTATTTCCTCGCAAATGTAATGTAAAACATTGTATGTATCGCAGGTACGTACACGTACAATAATTACGAATTCGTGTTGAAATTAATTCCATATATTACATACATTTCTGACTTTACAGGTCTCGGTACGTAATCTACTACTTAATTACAAATGTTGTATTTTGCTGCGCGTCCAGCTACTCGTAAATTGGTTCGCTGGAAGCAAAAATCTTAACTGGCATTATTAATAAAGTCCTTTTCATGGCTGACGGATCTCTGACGAAGGCTAAAATCGTGGCCAGCGCAATACGTATCCCACAATAGACAATGTACTTTGTGTATAGTAAGGTGCGTCTAGTGACGAAACAAAGTTTTCAACAATACGTAGAAAAAATTCTTAAATACTTATACTCATAAAATAAAGTGGCTTTGGGATAGGTTTTCCAAGCAAGTGGGAAGATAACCTACAAAATATCCTAACCTATAAAATATGCCTATAATTAGTATTAGCCAATGTTTCTACGAATAATAAAGACTAAGATAATTATTTAAAAAACATTGATAATCGCTTTAAATTCGTAGTGTTAGTGAATATCCCTAATCAACGATTTAATTTATTAATCTGCTAGATTAAAAGTCAATTAATAACAATAAAATGTCAGTCAGTAGATAAAGGCGCGCGTGGATGCCTAATTGTCTATTTCGATGACAATGAGTCAAACCAGTGACTTTTTATCAACCGACTTCAATATTTCTAAAGGAGGAGGTTCTCAATTCGTCTGATTCTTTTTTTTTAATGGATGTTCACTCATAACTCCGTCATTACTGAACCGATTTGAATTTATTTTTTTTGTTTTCTGAAAGTAGACGGTTCCTGGTTGGTCCCGTTTTTTTTTAAATCCATTTCTGATGATGGGATCCATGAGGAACTGAGGGAACTCCTCAAATTTAAAAGGCACATGCATGCTGATTTGGGTGATTTCTTAAGAAACTCGAGCATTTCTTTACGAAACTCATCAATTTGGTGGAGTGGATCTGATAATGAAGACCAGGGATGGCAAAGTGGAACTGCTTCGTAATTCTCAGGACTATGATCCGATTTTAAAAAATATATTTTTGTCTGTATATAGATGGTTTCAGGATTGTCCCGTTTTTTCAAAATCAATTTCTGATGATGGGATCCATGAGGAACTGAGGGAACTCCTCAAATTTGAAAGGCACATGCATGATGATTTGGGTAGTTTCTTAAGACACACGAGCATTTCTTTACGAACATCATCAATTTGGTGGAGTGGACCTGATGATGAAGACCAGGGATGTCAAAGTGGAACTGCTTGGTAATTCCCAGGACTGTCATCAGATATATAAAAAAAAAAACTGAAAATAGATGGGTCCAGGTTTGTCACGTTTTTTTCAAAATCAATTTCTGATGATGGGATCCATGAGGAACTGAGGGAACTCCTCAAATTTGAAAGGCACATGCATGATGATTTCGGTAGTTTCTTAAGACACTCGAGCATTTCTTTACGACCATCATCAATTTGGTGGAGTGGGCCTGATGATGAAGACCAGGGATGGCAAAGTGGAACTGCTTGTTAATTCCCAGCTCTATCATCCGATTTGAGACATTCATCTTTTCTTTGTAAAGAAATACCTTCAAGATAGTCCTATTTGATTATAGTTCTATTTTGATGATGGGCTTCATGAGGGATTGAGAGAACTCCTCAAATTTTAAACGGCACATGCATTCTGATTTGAGGGTTTCCTTAAGTAACTAAAACAGTGTTTTGGCGGAGCCAACATTTTGATGAACTGGATCTGATGATGAAGACCAGGGATCGCAAAGTGGAACTGGTTAATAAACCTAGCTCTACTTATTATCCTAGTTGTGACATTCATCTTTTTGATTTGATTTATATTCTGATGATGGAGTTCTAGAAGAATTCAGAGAACTCTTCAAATTTGAACGGCAGGTTAATTGTGATTAGAGGGTGTTCATAATTAGCTTAGGCATTTTCTTACTGTGGCCATCATTTTGCTGGAGTGGACCTGATGTTGATAATCAGGGATGGCATAATGAATATGCTCGTTAATTTACAGTCTGTCATCCAATTTAACACATTGTTATTTTGTTTGTTTAAAGGTCTACAAGGGAGTTCCGTTTGATTATACTTCAAATGTAATGATGGAAGCCCTAGGACATTAAGAAAGCTCCTCAATTTTCAATCGTACACGTGCGGTGTATTGGATATTTGTGAAGTAAACTGGCTAACTCAAACAAATTCTTAATTTCACTTTTACCGGGAACCAAATGAAGTCGGTTTTTTTTCTTAAAAATTATGAAAAGTCATTTCAAAGTGTTTTTTTACTGTGAACCACTGTGAACGTTGTATTGGAGTGACAGCTGTGCACTGTGACGTCATCGTGCCTCGTGGCCTCGTGTGTATTGAAATATGATGAACCCACCTTCTTTATATATGTTTTAACTGATTTCAAAATCATTAAGACTGCAAAATAATGTTTTAAGTACCTTGTTTTTGTCTGATATTTTTAACCTACTTCAAATACCGTCCATGTTTTAAATGCAATTCGTTAAAATAAATAGTATTAATTTTATATTTTTTTTTATTATGGAACCGTGTTTGATTTTATATGTTCAATAGTTCAAGAACCTTGACTGCCTGACACTCTATTGTAATAATTTTCGTGCTAGCCGTAATTAAACCAAAGTCAACATATAGTTTATAAATACTAGTCACCAAAAAAAGCCAGTGCTGTTTAAAGCCTAACCTAATCTAAAGTTACAACTCCGGGACAAACAGTGCAGTTAGGTTCAGCTTTGAGAAATAGGTCAAACGTTGAAACTCGAACGGCCAGTACTAGGTAAGCAATGTAGTATTTTCTCATTCAAAATACCGAAAGTTTTAAGCCCGAGTTTGTCGCGACACTTATTGCCATACCTATACGACACTGACTTTAATCTTTTAAACATTTTAGGATCTAGTAACTATTTACTCAACAGTTGACGACCTAAACTGAGTCGATTCGATACAACAGAAGGCCTAGTATAAAAATTGTACGACACTTCTCGATCGCGTTAGCGTATCGAGAGTTCAAATTATGTTTGCCATTTATTTAAAATCATTCGGCAACTTTCATATTTTGACCCCTCGATACGCTAACGCGGTCGCGAAGTTAATGTCGTACAATTTTTATACTAGGCCTTCTGAGCCTAAACTGAACCTAAACTGAATCGCGCTAAGGCGTCATGGTGAGGCCCCTGATCTAAGATTAGAATTTTCTAACGGTAACTAATTAGCTTAGAACTAACAGCCGCTAGGAAAAATCTCCTGCAATCCGCAAGACTGAACTAGGGAAGATCTCTCGGCCGCAAGCCGACGATCTGGCTGGTAAAATTACCTCTATTGTATTTTTTGTGGTATAGCTACAATATTAACTATTTTAACCGTTAGCATTAACATTATCAAGATAAATTATTTAATGTAAACATAGTCTAAAATATAAACTAAAATGATTTATATATTCACTAGAACTAAATACCTACGAGCATTACCACGCGCGAGCTCATTTTCCATCTCATTCCTTAATTCCCATAGGTATGCCCAGAGAATTGGGCCTCCCACCATTTCCCGCCACTTAGCCACTGCCATTTTCGGCATTTTCCGACGACTTTAACGACACCTCATTTCCAAGAAAAAGACACATGCATACATTCAAGAAAGAAAGGAAGATACAACTGGTAAAAGTTTACTCAAAATAATCCTCTCATCTCTATGTCAGTCGAATAAAAACAGTACTGATAAAAATACAAACAATAAACATGTCTAGCCTTAAATTTTGATAGTAAAATACAACGACGTGCGATACCAAATATCCGTGATTGAAAGGTAATAAAAAATCAGATTAACACTGGAAAGACCAAAACCAGCTGTCCAACCAAACAAAGATAAAGGATTAAGTCAATTATATAAATACCGACTCCGCTCCGGTCAGACTAGTCATATCAAACAAAATGCGCGCACTTCTGATAGTCCTTCTGTACGCCACCCTGAGCCAGGCGGCGGATTGGTCCGGCTACCACCAGAGGATAGGCATTCCAGAAGCAGAAAGAATAAGGCAAGCCGAACAAACTGTCTTCATTAACAGAATTGTTGGCGGAGTTATCGCTCCCGTCAACCAACACCCCTACCTCGCCGGGCTGATTATGGACCTTATTGAGCGACCCCAAACCTCGGCCTGCGGGGGCTCCATCATTTCCAGAAACAGGATACTCACAGCGGCCCACTGCTGGCACGACGGCCACTTCCAAGCCTGGAGATTTACCGTCGTACTCGGCTCTGCTTTCCTGTATCACGGCGGCTTGAGAGTAGCTACGTCCACCTTAGCGCCTCATCCTAATTACAACGCCCGTACGCTAGCCAATGACGTTGCTATTCTGTACCTTCCTACGCACATTCCTTTCTCCCACGAGATTCAGCCAGTAGTGCTGCCAACAGGCCCATGGACAAACTTCAATCTGCACAATATTTGGGCGTTCGCGTCAGGATACGGAAGGTATTCCGATGTGGCCGACCCTACTATCAACACTATGGTAAGAAATGTGTTTCTTCGAATCATAACTAATGAAGAATGTGCTAGAGTGTACGGTACCAGAGTAACCGAGTCTAACGTTTGTACGAGCGGGCAAGGCGGGGTGGGGATTTGCCGTGGGGACTCGGGAGGGCCGCTGATTGTGCAGAACGCGGGACAAAACGTCTTGGTCGGAGTGAGCTCATTCGTGGCGAGCGACGGATGCAAGCTGGAACATCCGTCCGCATTTGCCCGAGTCACTGCCTATGTGCATTGGATCCTCTTGCATTTGTAATGTAGGCAAGTCTAGCGTCTGAATTGTCTGGAACGCTGTGGCAATATAGTTACTTGAGGAATAATCTTACGTTTTTTTTATTTATGTACCTGGGTATTATTATAGTTTTTTTCAATAAATATAATTTTACAAAAGAGGTTTCTTTTTTACTGCCAACCAACTGGTCACGTAAGTCACATCGATGTAGTACGTTTGCTTACTATATAGATATACAATACTTATATAGAGTATTTTTCAAAATAAATTAAATTAGTTTAAAAGATGACTCACACTAGAACGGGCCGCGACGAGGCGGGACGGAACTATTTGTCAGTTACTACTATAGAAATAGTCACGTCGGAGCTCGGAGCCCTCGGAGGTCACGTGACGTTTTCTATAGAAACTGACATATCGGCCCGGCCCGGTAACGTCCCGGCCCATTCTAGTGTGAGACATGCTTTACAAAATATACAGGAAAAACATATTTTTTAATGACAAATGATGTGGATACATCATTTTGTTTAGTAAATGTATCACAGGTGACGTGGTAATAAGATTAATAATTAAGGGAGGTAATAAGTTTTTAAAATGAGTGTACCTACGACATAAGTAGGTTACACTTAGTATTTTACCAGTGTCGTTCCAGGGTGAAGGAAAACATGGTGACTAATTCCAATAAGGTTCAGTTTCCTTTTCGAAAAATGAGGTGGTAGTTTGTCAATTTAATCCCTGTAAGCTAATCTCTAGTAATACACATTGTAATATTAAGTACGAATTCAATGTATACTTGTTGATTTAGTTTTCAACTCTGACTGAAATTCTTGACACTGACTGACCCAGTAGTTGCCACCTTAAAATTAATGAGGTTTGTTTAACGTTCTAACTGGTTTTAAAGTGTTTCTGTACAAGCATATTTTCATACTAAAGTTAAAGGACCATGGGAAAATTTGTATAGAGGCTGGCCCCAAAACCAACAGAGATGAAACTTATGTCTATAAAGAGGTCTTATCGTCTGCTTCATTTCGTTATATGGGCACCAAGTTGAATTCTATTGCAGATCTGAGATATTCATATTAAAACACGAGTATTATGTAAGTAAAAATATTCGCAACCGCTCGGCGATGATGGCGGATCCACACAGCCTTTTGATTTGTTAGGGGAGGAATGCGTTAGGTACGCATACCACTCGGGTGCATTTATGTACCAATTATTGACTGACAAAAGTCTAAATATCTCAGTTCTGCAATGGAATTCAACTTGGTGTCTTGGTGTCCGAAGAAAATAAGTAAATAAAAATACCTATCAAATGAGATAACTCTCAGGTGCACTGGTGTGGAGCTAATTTGCACATGGTCCTTAACAAAATATATAGGTACAGTAAGTGTTACCTATCTACCTTGGTAGATAGGTAATTGCTCATTGACTTGCTCTGACTGAGATTGCTCAGAACCAGTTTAAAGGCTAAAGACTATTGTCTACCGCTACATAGCAACTAGTTGTAGAATGTTGCATTATTTAACACATTGCGTGCCAGCGAGTGCTACGCGCTACATTCGTAGCCGATTCCATCGTTTTTCCGCTTTGTAGCGGAAAGCGACCACCCACCACTCCCCTAACGGGTTCTCGGCACTCAATGTGTTAAACTTTATTGTTAAACGTAGAGCCATCTGCGTATCACTTTGCGTGTTTCATTCCTACCAATAGACGAGCAAAGAGGTTATTAACTATCAAAATGACGCAATGAAACGGGGGCCTTACCATGACGTCTTACTTAACCTAACGCGATTCAGTTGACGAGATAAACTGAGTCGCTTCCGTATGGAAGTAACTGAGCCTAAACTGTATCGCGTTAAGTCTTCACGGTAAAGCCCCAGAACGTTTACCTTGCATAGTATATTTCATCGACGTTTTAATAAATGACATTTTAGAAAGCTATTTTAATTAGAGCCATCGTTAAGTAACGTATTAGTTACCAGCAGCCTGTCACCCTCCGGAAGCTAATGGCGAATTCAAAATGACTCGACCTCGGAAATTGACTAATGGAGGTGATCTATCCGTGCCTATACCGACGTTGGATACATCAGTATCGGCGTTAGTATTCAGGCACAGTCGTTGATTCGTCTATATGTATCTCTATCGCTCTTGCATATTCGAGTGACAAAAACTTAAATAGACGAACGTACGGAAGAACTGGTTCATGATGGGCCTCCAGTCCAGCACGCCTACCACGAACATCGAACATCGAAAATTGGCATTGATGGGAAAACCTCTTTGTCACTCTAATATGCAAGTGTGACAGAGATGGAGATACTAATCCGCAATCGTTCGATTTTCGTGTTACAAAAACATATATTAACCACTGTAGCAATATTTTTTAGAAGGTGGCGATTTTAGTCGTATTAGCTACTGTTTTTTTCCTGAAATGTTATCGATAGTAACAGCGCATGATTAGAGTCCGTCTATACTAAGTTTAAAATACATTTTAAAGTTTGACAGTTCATTTGTTTGGAAGAGATAGAGGTAGTCTGACTCTAGAAAGGTTGAGCCCAAATAAATGGGAAAAGACATGCAAAATAAGAAGTTCTAAATGGTCACAGTGGAATAGTTATTTATTATACAAGGGGGCAAAGTTGTTGTTTAACTCTCGGGCTTATATTGAGACCCGAGCAAGCGAAAGATTCCAAAATTGAGCCACGAGCGTAGCGAGTGGTTCAATAACTGGAATCTTGAGCTTTACGAGGGTCTCAAGGCACGAGAGTTGAACAAACTTTGCCGCCGAGTGTAATACAACATTTTTCCCCTCACTATTGCGAGGAAAATACAGACTAAATACGATTATAAATCTTATCCACATGTAAGTTATCTTGAAGAAACCATCAAAAATCAATTTCAAAATTTGTCATAGAGTAGGTACGCTCCTGGTACTTAGATATTGCCAACAGCTTACCAAGTGGGGGATAAAACATGATCACCTGACCAAGTTAAGGTGTGACCTCCGATTGCGCATATTTACTATGGGCATATAGGACTCACTTATACTGGACTGGTGGTAAGTGATAGGAATTAGATTACTTTGCCCCACATGTGGATAAAATGCGTTTTTACACGCTAGTTTTAAAGGACAAAACAGCGCTTTCCGAGCTAGTGAGGGGAAAAAATAATTCCCAGCTGTTATCTTACTAAGTAATATCGTGTTAACAGGCGGAAAAACCATTATTCAATACTAATTAGTTAAGATCCTTGGGAGCTTTGTTTAGCAGTGGAAGCTGCACAAAGCTTTCAGCTATTATGATATTTATGATGATGATATTAACCTATCTGTACGACTCACAGCACTGATGAGAGCCAACAAAATTACAGCCAGCCTAGTAAAAAACTTTGAGGCACAGACATTAATCAAGAAATCTAGTTTATTCTGCGGATTCGTGACGCGAATCTCGATCAGCAGTTTAATAACTCAGTGGTTTGTCCAAATCGAACGGTTGTTAAATTTCCCAGGGGCTAGCCGTCGACGCATATGTTTAAAATATTTGGGTGGCCGACGTTGTCGCCAGGCAACATAATTGCTTATTGTAAAAAAATCACACAAGCGTGAATACTGGAGAAAATGATTTTTGCCAGGAATACAACCCATTATTAAATTATATATATCACATATGTTTTTCATCACAATTGCGAATTAAACGTTAATTTAGAAAGTAACATAATATTATCTGTACAGTCAGCCACACAGCCAAAGTACCAAAAATATGTATGCACATATTAAAATAAAATAAACAAATTAAAAAAAAAATATTATTAAAATAAATTTAATAAATATGTATGCACGACCATAATGCTCAAGCAATAAAGTCCTGTATGCATATTTTTGGCACTATAGCCGTATTCATTGCTGTGTGGTTTTATGTAAGTACCAAAACAATGCTTCCTTGTAGACTATCTTGTTTCAAGTATTTTCCGCTTCTGTTCGTTTGGTACCCTTATGTATTCGTAACCGTATCATGTAAACGGCTCTAATAGGTACATAAATATTTACCTACTCCGACCCTTTCCATATTTTTCTAAATATTCATAGAATGTATACTATATCGTTATTACAGTGGTCCTCGTGTCTGCCAGTAAACTTGCCAATTTATGTTGCGTATAGGTAAACTAGGGAAATGCCTAAAATGCCTAAAACCCCCGAGCCCGATGCGATGTAAGAAATATTTTCGTATCATACACCTACATAATATTATATCCGGCATTAACGTAAAATTATCTATTAGTCGATCACGGAAACGAAATGTACTGACAGGTAACAAGTGAAAGATCTCACAAAACATATTCATATACATTCCTGAAGACACACGAGAGTGATAAATATAAGGAAATTTCACCCTTGAGTGTCTTTACAGTACAGGAAACGAATGAGGGGATTCAAGCCATATATCAGCCAAATCGTGTAGGTAGGTCCTTATTACATAACAGGTCATTATGGAGCAGGTTTTTATAACCTCGGCAGTAATCGCTGCGTAAGCCGTAAGCTCATTCGCAGTGTATCTCGCTCGATGATATTCTGGTGCGAGCGAGATGCACTAACAGTGCTACTGAATGCATCAAAACGGTACGGTACGGTGTAAGGTTGGTACCGAGGCAATTTACTAAGAAGGAACATTTTTTATTCAAGATAAATCGGATTTCATGGCGATGGCGTTATACTTAGTCTTAATAAGATAAATGGTTATTACGTGCCAAATTGGAAACAGAGTATAAATATATAAATATACCTAAGTACACAGCTTAATAGTTGTTGAATGCCACCTCATTCGATCTGGTACAAATATTCAAACTCAGCAATCTAAGGCGATCACGTTGAAGTGGTAAATTACGTAAAACGATACTCTTTTTAAATACCTACATAATTAGGTTTCCGTAGTCAAATATTTTGTATTCAGTAACCAGCATTCGTCACCAGCACCAACCAGCACGTAAGTTAATAGCGTTAAAAAACGAAGGGCTTCATTTTAATTTAACAGTTACACTACCGGGCTCCTAGCCTAGTCGGTAGTGATCCTGCGGTAGTGTCTACGAAGCTGGAGGTCCCGGGTTCGAACCCTGGTCAGGGCATTTATTTGTGTGTTTATCACGAATATTTGTTCCCGAATTATGGCTGTTTTGTATTTAAGTATATATATGTACCTATCTATCTATTATATATATCGTCGTCTAGTACTCACATCACAAGCCTTATTGAGCTTACCGTGGGACTAGGTCGATTTGTGTAATATTCTCCCACAATATTTATTTATTCATTTTCGAACGTATAAGTAAGAGTAGTTATCCTTAGAATTCCAAGTGGCTTGTTGGAGTTCTGTTATAAGTAGAAAATTATTTATCTCGACAAATTCCGTTGCTCTACAGGAATTATGAAGTAAAAATGTTTTGTCTCCCAGAGCAATCTCCGTCAAATGTCTCTGCGAGTAGTAAATCTCGACGACGATTCTTAACGGTATCGTTAAGCCCGCGTCCCCTTGTAGGCTGAGAGCCGAGTGGAAATTGATGACGCCAACTACTGCCGTATAAATGTTTAATCTGTTTAACAATATGGGTTAGCAGCTTAAAAATGACCAGAAGGGTAGGGTATGGTTGCCATTTTATCGGCTATCACGCTATGCGGTACGTTCGCATTCACAAACTTGTTAGAATGTGACAGCCTTAGCCATAGCCCGCCCATATTAGATTAGCAGGAAAGCTAGGCTAAATTGAAACAGAAGTTTTTACGTTTAATGCGGCCGAGCTAGCGCTTCGAACAATTCGAACAGTAGATCTTTATATTTTGTGCTAATAAAAAAATGCTTCATTTGTAACGTAAGGCCCAGCAAAATGGCCCACTGTCCTCCAGGTGATTGCCCAGCTTACCACCTATTTAACAATCCCAAACGGCTAAATAATTTCAAACGCATCGCACTTTGCGTCCCACCGTTTCTGAAAGTTGCTTTTAGTAGACTGGTTTCTAAAAGCTACTACTCGTAAATATCTAAAATAATACATATACGTAGGTATCTAAAATAATCTTTAGAAGCTTATAAGCATATAACTTACAATATTTCATGACTTAATTCGGCGCAATCGCAGAGGGAGTCGTACGCAGAATTCAGTTTCTGGGAGCCTGCTGTAACACAACGAACACCTGATTTTCTTACTTATCTTTCGGGCTACAAAGTTTCTTCATAGCCAGCCGTAACAGCACCTCACGGCTCGGATACTTACAAAATAATCCGTGTACCTACTATTTAAGTCCCGAAGACATTAACAAACTTGAATCTTTTGAGCCATAGACTGACTGTAATTTGCCGAATATTTTAAAGAAGTTTTGTTTCATATTTAAGCTTTAATTTAGTAACTTCACCTTCTTATTTAAGGTTAAAATACGCCTTTACTTTTTTAGTGCAAACTATCAAGTAAACGTTGCATTTGAATCACAAATTGAATAACTTGAATGCGCATGTAACATGAATTACATATAATCTTCATTATTTACTAATGGAACAATTATTTTTTATTCAATTAAAAAGAAATCTAATGGAATATATTTTTCATAATAAAAAAAAGTAACATAATGTCATTTTGAAGCCTTAAATTTAAAATAAAATATAGAAATTTCAAAATTTCACCATAATATATATTTTTTTGTTTTATAATGAAAAATCTTTCAAAATGAAATGAAAATGGACACATTATAAAATTCTACGTTACTCATTGCGACTGAATTGCTCTGAACACGTTTGACGCCAATGACCTAATCAATATTTCTTTAAACATTAAAACACATTATTTTTCTACAGATCCCCAGAAGCATCACCCGCGCATCGACTTCCCGACCCGCTCCCTCGTCTCCGGAGAGACCCTGCGCGCCAACTGCACGACCGCCCCCGCGCTCCCCGCACCGCACATCACCTGGTTCATCAACGGCAAAAAGGTACCATGTGTGTCTATCTATACTGTCCATACGTTACGAGATCTCCAGAAATACCAACCGCGCATTGACTTCTCGACCCACTCCCTCGTCTCCGGAGAGACCCTGCGCGCCAACTACACGACCGCTCCGCGCTCCGCACAACACCTGGTTCATCAACAGGAAAGGAAAAAGGTACCATGTAGTTTGGAAAAACAATTTTATTGTCAATGGGTCAAACACAAAACGATGTTTGGAGTCTTTCCGGTGGACTATTCAAAAGTTAAGGGCTATTAAGCTTGATTTTCTTATTTAAGCCTTATCCAAATAAAGGGGTGCTCCCTTTCTATTCACTACATGTCCACAAGCTGTAAACTATTGACCACAGGAAAGAAAACGTGCGTGTTCAGCTGAACTGTAGAGGCAATCTTTCCTGTTGCCTATAGTTAACAGCTTGTATTGGTCCTCCTCTAACTAACCCGTGGCTAACGTTTTCACCTCCAGACTGACGAGCTACTAGCCCACTCACACAAGTTCCGCGTGCCCATGAGTGAGCGAAACGGACGGCGCCTGCGCCTCGAACACGAGTCGAGCTCGCCGCCGCCGCTGCTGACGCTTACGCACTCTTCGCACGCTGCTACGCGCGCGCCTGGCTGCAGTATTAGGGAGCACGCTAAAGTAAGCTTACAAAGTACACACAAGTAGTTAATATACACAGTATACACTCGCATGCAACCTTCCCCAGCCATTACTTCCCACGCTGCGTCTTCCGGTACTCGGTCGCCAATTGAGAACGTTTCTCTACCACACCGGCAGTTATTTCTACGATGCGCTGGCCTGAACATTGCCGCGTGAGGCAGGCAAACTATAAAGGATGACTCACACTAGGACGGGACGGGACGGGACGCGACGGGGCGGGACGGAACGATCTGTCAATTTCTATAGAATGCATCACGTGATAACTCGGAGCCCTAGGATGTCACGTGACGTTTTCTATAAAAACCGACAGATCGTCCCATCCCGCCTTGTCCCGTCCCGTTCTAGTGTGAGTCATCCTTAACCACGAGTATGTATACAAACTTTGGTTTTCCTACGGATTTCTTCATTTCTAATTTGATCTGGCAAAGAAACTGCAAACACAGCTCACTTCATTACTCTCTCAACGAACTTTAGTATGAAGACATTTTAATAGCAATGTAAGAACTTATTGGTTAAGCGTTAAGTCATTGGTTTAGCGATGATAACAGACATGTAGGTAGGTATATCTTTAATAAAAATAAACAAATAATATTTAAATTACTCTACTTCCAGTTACGCGACGCGCATGACCACGAGCCGCACGTTGTCCACGCGTCGTCCAGACATCGTAGCCGGTCCAAGTCACGGCCGGACCGGGAACTGTACGTCACCGTGTCGGAGCTGCAGCTGGTGGCTACCGGCCGGCTCGAGATCACGTGTGTCAGCACCATACCAGAGTTCCGGAGCATCCACGATAGGTTCGCGGACCAGAGGAATGACACTGTCATTGGTAAGAGTCCTTATACAAGAGACATACGACATACTCTACATAGTTTGTGGTCGGCACCATACCAGAGTTTCGGAGCATCCGCGATAGGTTCGCGGACCAAAGGCATTCCTTTTATACTATTATTGGTAAGTGTCCTTTTACAAGAGACGTATTGTTCACGCGTTGCCCGTCGCCGTATAACCGGATCAAGTGGCGGCCACACCTATGTCATCTGCAGCTGGTAACTAACGGGTCCAAACAACGTGTGTCGGCAGCGGCACCACCATACCAGAATTCCGGAGCATCAATGATAGGTTCGCAGACCAGAGGAATGCTACTGTCTTTTGTGAGTATACTTAATGTACATAGCATGCATGTAGATTGTAGTAGCTTAATGTATGTAGCCGTACGTCTCTTGACGTCCCCGACCAACCGTGACTTGGTGCGGTTACGGTAACGTGACAACACGTGAGCCGTACGTCTCTTGCATAGGTATAAGTAGAGGTATAACCTACGTACGGCTGTTGTCACGTCACTGTAGCCGTGCCAAGTCTCGGTCGGTCGGGGAACTGTGCTTTACCGTATCGGAAATGCATCTGGATTACGTTTTACTGGACTCGAGATTACGTTTTTCAGCACCATATATAGTTACCAGAATCCCAGAGCTTCTATACTAAAGTTATAGGCTTGCGGACCAAAGGAATGGCCTTTAAACTATGAACGTGTTACGCGTTGTCCAAATACTGCTTTCGAAGCCGACCGCGTCGATATACTTATTGTATTTGATATTGTCAAGTAATATTGTATTTTATTAGAGTAATTCAACCGCATTACATTTGTTTTAACAGTTGCATTATCTCTTAATAGAAGATGCTGGTACCTAATTTTTTCGTTAAACGAGTCCCACTACACAGACAAATATTAAGTTAAATACGATGTTGTGATAATATACGTAATACGTACCATCAATCTTAATCTCCTTGATTTACCGTATTTTAAACATCAAAGGATATTTTTATTATTCAGTCAATAGTATAACAGCGTTTCGTTGGTAATCATTGCATTAACAATCCACCCAACGTGAATCGATCGTCCCACTCCATATTTATGATATTTAAATTCAAAGGTCACATTAACAAATCTATCAATAACGTCCCTCCTGGACAAATAAAACCCCGGGCGGCGAATCGTGGCGTGGGCGCTTATTGCGTGGAAGTTTTATGAATTTAATTTATTTCTCAAACTGTAAAACTGAACTGAACTGAACTGTTAAATGAAATAAACATTTTCTTTCACAAATTTAAAGTTTTAGCAGTGTATTTTAAACGGCAAATGATGCTTGTGTTATTCCGTCGATGGTAAAGCTATGTTGGTTATTCTTGCAATAACAACCTGAAATCATAACATATTTGGCCAAGAAAATTAGATCAATTTAAAGCGTTTCCTGGATATCATTCCCAGCAACCTTGATATCAGTTGAGACCTTTATTAGGTCCTAAAGATGTATAAACCGAATTTACACAATTCCAGGAGTTGAGCTTGGTTTTTGAGGGCCAAGTAACTGCCAAAGGAGATTGCTGAGATTTGGTACCATAGATGTCAATAGCGTCCATTACCTCAAACTGTTCTATTAAATATAATTCATTACTGCAGACGCCTGGAAAGAAGGGCTTAACGGGTGAGTTAGACGAGCCGACGATTAATGCGAAGCCGTTAAAGCCCTTTTCATGGCAAGGAATGTATAGTGCTTTTCTCACACATGCAATGAAATAAATAAATAAATCTCCAAAAATATACTTTTTTTTCGAGAGAAACTAAAAGTTAACTAGACGAATCAATATATCTAACCCAAATATTGCTATTTAGTGCGTGGTGATTCTAACACGGATTTAGTACGATTTTCGTTAGGGTACGGGCATCCATACATGAAACGGCAATCTCCTTTTCGCCCATTTTTCAGTTTTATGCGTCTACATAGTTTGAAAATTGTACCTCGGACGGAAAAGTCATTTAGGTACGTATCAGAGAGGGTTATATTCGATAATAAACGATATCTAGCTTACTGGGAATGAGTTCCTGGAAATTATCTAAATTTCTTGGCCTATATGTGTACCTGAAATTGATCGTTCTACATTTCATGTTTTTCAAATTAAAGATGCATATTTTTTAAGTTGATAAGCAAACACAAACATGTTATCAATAACGTTCCTTCTGGCCAAATACAAGTCGGGGCTGCAAACCGCGGGGCCATAACATTACTTTTCTTATTGCTTGAGAGTTTATATGGGCTGTAAATCGTATTGGTATTTCGTGCCCTGTGGTGTTGGTTTATTACTTTAGTAATCTTAACGGTCATTTTCGACTGTATTACAATTAAAGTAGCAGTTAATAAAAACAATAATCGTAAACTGAGAAATCGTCGTAACAACAGAACAATAGTAAAGTAACTTTCTCATGATGAAGTAAAAATCTGTCAGAGGGCGTGTGCTGTCTGATAACTTGATAACTTTCATAAAACATTTTGTATCGACTAGGTACTTAGTACCTACAAATTACAGGTACCTTTGTCAGAACAATATGAAAACAACCTGTAAATCACAATCCAGCAAGGGTAGGCGTTCAAGATATCCCAAAAGAGCAACTAAGATGTACTTTATAGCTCATCGCGCGAAGAATCCTCGGTTTGCCCGAAAGGGCTTGCGGGCGAAACTTTGAAAATAATGTGACACTATCTGCGTAAGAACCCTCTCGGCGGGCGCTTGATAATATACCCACAGCCCGAGATATGAATCGAGTTTTATGTACTTGGAGTTTGATATAGAAATTGCCTGATCGGGGCTCGCAAATGGGTATTGGAGTTACGTAACTTTTTCTAAACGTCAAGCCGTATTCCGTAGTAAGATGATAACCGCTAGTCTGCTATTTGAACGCTTCGACATAGTAAGGGTGTGAAGAGGTACGGCATACATCAAATTGACAATGACGTACCTAAGTATATTAAACGACCGACTAAGCTTTCTTATTTTCTTTTTATTAATTTATTTAGAAACAACAAAAATAAACCCTGTAGAAAAAAAGTATTTTATGAGTAAGTATAGTAAACGCACCGATAATGGGCGGTGTATGGGTAATGGGACGCTTAAGCAAAAAATCTACATTAAATCGTTTATACTTTTTGAAACCATTTTAACATTGACACCGGTCATGTAGCTTTAAATGTCGGTGGGGCGAAGGAGGTTGGGCCGATATCAGCGGGTTAGGCTTCAAATTTACGTTACATTTTTTTTATTCCTGTTTTAAACCAGCATAATTATGTTTCGTTCATTGAGTTAACCATTAATCAAGGTCAACCTGCAATCAGTTGTTATTGCAGAAATATATAATATTGTCTTCTGTTACCGCGATTGTTATTCATTCATGCATTCGTTTGATTGTTATTCGCGATTGTTGTTATTAAATATATATTTCTGAAATTAAACACTTTAGAACGGATTAATCGCGTTTATTAACACCATGATCCTACGTTTCGAGCCCTTTACAGCACTCAAGTGCTCGGGTTTTAGGCAAATGAAAACGCATCTTTCTAGTTTTTACTGAAACGTCCCATTATCGGACGAAAAAAGATGCGTTTTCATTTGCCTACTATTTTGAAATCCATAACAATAATCTTACATGAACTGGCGTAGGGATGTGACGACCCCATCGCCCACTGGTTTCGACCGGTGCACTCAGTCAACGCAGGGCAGCTTGTGGCGAGCTGTTGGGGAGTAGCGACCCCACGTACCTGAGCGCTCCTGGGGGACTCCGTCGTCCGACCAAGTCCTCCGCCTCTGGCTTGCCTTAACCGGCCGTTCAGAGTGGGGTCGCGAGAGCTGTGTTCTCGAGGGTAGATGTGGAAACCTAAGTGGCGAGTTGGCTATATGTTTAAAGTCCAGTGACACCTCTACCCCCAGCCCTCATACCGGTGTTGCCCTCGAGCCATCTTAGATGTCGCTTTTTGTGGGGGCCCATCTTATGGCGAGTCACCGTCTGCCGGAAATAAAATTGATTACCATTTTGTTAGGCAGACGTCCGATTTTATTCTCCATAACCCAGTATTTAGTCCAGCACTTTCACCTAATAGTCCAGTATATTTTAGATTCCATTAAATCTCAATAGTCTTTACCCCCTCACGGGTGCTGCCGCTGCGTGCGTCCCATGACTCGGGCAGGTGCAACATCCGCTCGGTGTACCCCTTACATTTCATTAAATTGTTGAAAGGGCTTCTGCGTGTTGGCTTCGGCTCCGCGTACGCCTCCCATAGGTCCGGAACACCATTGTTCCGTGATGGGAAAGACATACATATTACATGAAACCATAGATAAAAGAAAAAGGAATAGATAGCTAACGGAGGTGTGTCGCGCGTCGCAGCGATGAGGCCAGATGGCCATATTACTGTTCGACGCGAGCCAGTTGCATCTTAGCCGCAATCGTAAAATATGCTCCGATATTTTCATAAAATGCCGAACTGCTACGTTGTTACGAGCAAAAATATGATAGAAAACAAAAACTTCAAGGACTAAGGAGTCACGTACCACATGTATTGTATTCATTTCATTAGTTTTTACTTGATAAAATCATGCATTTTTACAAATATATCCAGGACCGTATGATTTTACTCTGCCGGACTAATTGGTTGAACTGATCTGTAACAAATTGTACAGGCGTTTTACATTGACGGCTTAGAATAGCAAACAAGTTATGTCGCGATGCAATTTGTTAAGCAGCCGCGCAATGTATCGAATTGCTAGCGATATCCACAACCACATGATTATTACTTGGTACGGTCGCTAGTGCCTTGCCGGGAACTAGAGAAGCGGTGCACCCGTGCCGATGTGTGTCGATAAATGATTGGCTTGATTTTACTCAAATAAGAAATTACATTTTCGGTTTGCGGTAGGTTTGTGTAATACACAAATTTATTTTGTATCTGTATCTATTTATTATTGTAGTGTTTGTTATCCATTTAAAGAAAATCAAGGGTAACATCGAGTATGTTAAAACCCAAACTTTTTAAAGTTTTATGTCCAAAATTTTTGTTTTTATGGGTATATTTGATGAGACGTCTTTATTTATGGTTTATCTTTGAATATTTGTATTTATCTGATTCCAGGTAACAATCTAAATAATGTCATTAAAACAAATTGAAAAATGTTTTTAAAGTACATAGTAGGCGTAAAAATACAAACGACTTATGTTTTATCTATTTAATTTTAAGGGAGAAAATTTACCATTGACATTAACTGTATGGACAAGTGTAATAAAATAACGTTTTTATTTTAATTTGTATTGAATTCGACTCCTAGGCGAGACAAGCGAAAATCAAAAATACTTTGAAAGCAGTTTTTTATGTTCCCCTTGAGTAAAACGAGCTAACTTAAGGTTTTAAGGCACTTTCCCTCCAGGGTCTATTATAATTTCCGACCTTTATACAGATGAGTCCTGCTACTGTTAAGTGTGTACTTAACAGTAAATAGCAGGGCTCATTCTGTACACATGTCGGAAATTAAAATACTTACGGGTCTTCTCTGTTTCACCTCACACCTGCTCAGAACGCTTGGATAATTTGATGCTTGGATATTCTTCAACGTGTTATTAACGTTAGCTGGAGGATGGCTCATTATGCAATGATCTTGAATCATAAATAGTTGTTTGCATTCAATGAAACTAGATCTATAAAATATTAGGGTCTGTCTATCCTGAGTTTCCTAGATTTTGATAGCACGAACTATGAAAGTGTTAAGTAAATGTCATTATTTCATAGAATTTTGACTTTAAAATAACACTCTAAAGCTTGAAAGTTCATTCACTTGGAAGATATAACGTGGTTTGAGGTAATTGATTAATCAAAAATGGCCCATACTATACACCACGTTTGGAACCTGCAATACAATATCATCTTGTGGTTACTTTATCAAAGTGCCTTGCGCCCCTGCGAAAGGCAATGCGTATGCGACTGTGCGCGTACCGTTCTAGGATGCTGCCTCTGTTTCAGGCTCTTGAACCCACCATTAGCCAACGTCCATACCACGTTGAACACACCGGTTCTCGTCCGATCACCGAAGTAATACATACACACGGGTTTAACGTCAATATACTTAATATGGTCATGATTATAACTATTGTTACACATCGTTTTCTGCAATATTTTTAACCACGACTGATTTGGTTGTCCTGGGATTTTACTGTATTTATTAATATTCAGAGCGCATCAAATATCAATGGATAACAGTTTATCGACTTATACTCCTCTCTAGCGCTGCGTCACACGATCGCTTACCGCGCGCTTTAGCCAATCACAACGCGTCTCTGGCCTGAGTCTGGCCACGCCCCGGAGACATGAGAACTCGTTAAAATTTAGCTTCGTTAGACCCACTTGCATGAAACACTTTATAAATATAAAATAATAGTAGGACTTTCAACTTTGACCGCATTAAAAAAAAATCGCTCTTAAATGTCCCACGTTCGGTACAGTTACCCATACAAGAGTACACTTACTTCCTTGGACGCTCTCACTAAAACATATTTCTTAATAAAATTTGTCAAGTACTCAATAGATGAGTCATAGGTGAAATGTGTATCACACTGAAAACTGAGAGAGCCGCGCCTAAAGAGCACTTTAGGAAGAGAAATGGTACCATTTCATCGCGTTATGAGCCGTGAAAGTTCTATGTTTTGAACTTGTACCACGGAAGAACTACGAGAACATTTCCCTAGAATTCAACAGTTCAATGAAATCTTCTTCCTAGCGTTTTTCCGGCTATTGCCACGGCTCAAGGAGCCTGGGGTCCGCTTTGGCAACTAATACCAAGATTTGGCCAAGGTAGGATTACGAAAGCGACCTGCCAAGTCAGAGGGTAAACTAGGTCTTAATGGGATTAGCCCGGTTTCCTCACGATGTTTTCCTTCACCGAAAAGCGATTGGTTAATATCAAATGATACTTCGCACACAAGTTCCGAGAAACTCATTGGTATCTACGACTACGGCAGGATTTGAAACCGCGACCTTCGGATTGATTCGCCTTGTGAACAATATGGCGGTTGCAACATTGCCGAAATATCGTGAGTTCGATTTTAACAAAAAACCGCGGTAAGAACCCGTAAAGTCAAATTAAAACATGAATCTGATAGTATTTTGTTTTTTTTTTCACAGTGGACGCAATCCGGCCGTCAACTTTCTCGCAGCCGTCGGCGAACCTGACCATGCCGGAGCCGACGGCGTCCGCGGCCAGCCCACTGCCCTCGCTACTGCTCTCCGTGCTAATGCTGCTCCACGCTTGATGCTTAAGCGTTTAGGCTATGACGCGTGTCCATATTATGTTTCTTTGACAGCCGATATAAATTTGTAAATAAAGAGACCAGAGATTATCGGTTGAGCGCCGACTTAATGGTTCGCGTGGCGCAATGTAGCGGCGTTTTATTACCGCCCGTGACCTATAAGAAGCATTAAGAACTCACCGCAAGTTATTCGGTTTTTTATGTAGGATTTCTTTCAGTTGTAGTCAATGGCAACAGATAGCAAAAAATTGCGAACACCAGTGGTGATGTGGTGGTTTGGCCTAAAAGTTTAAAGCATTGTCGATATTTATATATTTTCGATATTTATATTTATATATTTTATATATTATTTATATATTATATATTATTTATTTATATATTATATATATATTTATATATTATATTTATATTTTTATATTTATATATATATATTCAATATTTAATGTTGGAGCGAATTTTGTACGCAAGGCGGGTTCATTTCTGAGTTCCCGATGCTAATCTAAACTCGTAGCCTTTCCAAGTCTTTAGGTGCATCCGACTTACTGGATTAACTTGGTAACAATAAAAACTCGCAAATAATACTCGCCAAAAATAAGCTAGTTTAAAGTAGTAAACTTGATATTGACACGGTGGGTCAGAATTCCTTAATTACTTATTATGTAGGTAGATATTGCGACACACGCGTCATAGTCATTTATATTATTTTTTGTAGCTTTAATGACAAGATTTTAATAAACGGGCTGTGATAAAAACTTATGCGTTCACTTAACCTGGTTGGCGTTGTACCTATATGGATGATTGTACTTTTAAATATTTTGACGTATGTTCATTTCATTTGTATGAAGTCATAGACCAAGAAAATCAGATCAATAAAAAGCATTTCCGGGAATTAATTAATTCCTAATTTATTAATAATTCGCTGTTATGTACGGATTCCAACCCCAGCTCAGCAGTGTTTAGTGTACCGCTACTTAGGTACTTTTGCACATACATTGCGAAAAACTATATATTTAGGGGGGCACCCCATACATGTAACTAAATGTCAAATATTTTTGCACATATGTGCTTCTGTTAAGTCATCTAAAAATAGTTTTGATGTTTATTGAACTATAATTTGTTTAGTCGTATATTTTTAAAAATAATTATTCTGAAAGACTAAAAAAGTGGGACGCCGTTTTGTTTTATTTTGGCTGTACCACTTAACCAAATTTGAAGTTTAAGATACTCATTCGGCGTAGAATTTAACCTTCTTTAATACCTACCTGAATGAGTTTTCCGTCCGACGTAACATTTTCGATCTAGACGCAAAACACTAAAAAATTACCGAAAATTTGGCAGTTACTGCGTTCCCAGAAGTCAAGCTCAACTCCTGGAATTGTGCAAACTCGGTTTACACGTCTTTAGGATTTAATGAAGGTAATAAGATGATATCTAGCTTGCTGGGAATGAGTTCCTGGAAATGATCTAGTTTTCTTGGCCTATCATGGCCCTTCTGTGATTCAAAGTTTGGAGTTGCACGTAGGCAAGCTTAGTAGGTTATGTAGTAGCAAAAGGTACCAGTTTTGCATGGTTTATTGAAGCATTGGTGTCAATTTTATATTCTGTGCTAAATTAAATTACCAGGAATTCCTTTTTGTGAAAAATAACTCATTAGACTGTCAGCTGTTATAATAGGTAGATGATTTCAATAGTAACGAACGTTTTTGTAATAAAACTTATGTACGAGTAAGTACATTTTTATCGCCTATTCTAAACTTACACTAAAGCAGCGTAATATAAGTTATTAAGAGCTATACTACTACATAGGTACTTTTCTATTAGATTCTAATGGAAAATATATATCGCCATCATCAATTTGGATTGAAATCTCAGCATAATAATTTCTAAAATAATTATGTACTTACCTATATACACTTATTTTTAAGTTATTACTTACAGATCGTATGATTTCAAAATGAACGGTCGTAAAAGTCGATCCCCATGCAAAACACTAGTGATCATGTCTTATTATAATGGGGATAATCCAAAGGAACAAGACACAAGGATATAATATAATCCACTAACCTTTGAAAGCAGGGCAGACCGAGGGATGTGTCTTGCTGTTACATTATACATGCACATATCATAATCACAAAATATGTATAAGGACATCATTTATTTACCTGTTCGTATAATTTTCACTCGCGAATTTAATACGTAGGTAGGTACAGTCAACCAATTAGAACCCTAGGCTACTCTAGAACCATGTCAAAATGACAAACAGTAAGAGATCTCTTACAATCTGATTTATAGTGTCACTATTACATATTAGTCCTAGAGTGGCCTAGGATTCCAATTGGTTGACTGTACTTACCTATTAACCGGCTATTGCCAATGGCCTATAGAAATATTCGCCAAAGCCATAAAGCATTCGTAATAAATAAATAAAAATGAATGCGTGCCTTCATGTATTAAATTATTTAATACCTACTTGTCTTACAACTTTTTAAGTTGCGCTTAATATTCGAAAAGGCTGTTAACAATCTCTTTTGGCTTTCGATTATTTATATGAATATTTGCATTAGGCCAAAAGTGCCAAAACCAATGACCCATCAATGAGCGAGAAACTGACATGGAATTTTTTTTAAACCCGACAAGAACATGTCGGGCTTGCTTAGTGCAGGGTTCCGTAGTTTACCTAGAGTCCATAACAATAGGCGAACTTAAAAAGGATTTCAATTGATACTATGGTTATAAGTGTCATATCATAACAATAAAAAGGAGTATCACCGCAGTTTTTACGATTTATACGCTCTTTTAACTGGAAGATACGTTTTAAAAAGTAAAAAATAGCTTAACTGATCAAGTTCAAAATAATTTTCCTTGAAAGTCTTTATAAAGCTGCACTTTAAAGGTTTGAATATACCTACTTAAATAAGACTGTCAATCGCGATTCAACGCGGAAACGCTGCTAGTGTGATGGGCACCTTTGTGTCGGGAACTAATCGGGGCTGTTTAGTCTAGTAGGTATTTAATTTATTTTCTTTTAAGATTTGTAATTTTTAAGTTTAGTTTTATTTAAGCTTAGGTATAAGAATTTAGTTTTAGATATGGTAAAATTTTTGGTGAATACATTTTCAAATTAGGTAGGCGTTTGTTATTGTTATATTATTATTATTATTATTATAGCCTCATTTATTCCTTAATAAATAAACGGTATTTTACATATCATTTACATTTTCATTTCATCACCTAATTAAATTTACTTAACATAGATTTCATTTTCATTTATAAATTTCATTCATAGATATTAGGTATTTTATCATAATTTTCTAATTAGCATGCATTTATATTTTCACTTTTTTTTTTTTAAATATATATATGTAAATTACATTCAATTTTTTATTTATTAATTTTTATTAAGGACCTCTCTACGAGTAAAGGCCTCCTCCATATCCTTCCACGTATCTCTGTCTGTTGCCTTCCCAATCCAGTCTTTTCCAGCAGCTCTAACTAATTCGTCAGACCACCTCTCTATTGGTTTTCCTTTTTTTCGTTTCCCGTACGGTCCTGGCCACGTAGTTGCTTTATATGTCCATTTTTCTTTGCTCATGCGTGCCACATGGCCAGCCCACTTCCATTTTAGTTTCTTACAATGTTGTAGTGCGTCTATTACCTTTGTAGTTTCTCTTATGTCTGTATTTCGTTTTCTGTCTCTCCTTTTTACATTTAAAATACTTCGTTCCATGGCTCTTTGACATGTTTGTATTTTATTACTTGTATAATTACTATATACCCATGTTTGGCTCCCATATGAGAGGCAAGGGAGTATACAGGAGTCGAGGACTTTTTTCTTGAGTTTGACAGGGAGGCTTGACTTGAGTATGTCTTTATAGCTCCAGAATTTATTCCAGGTTAAATTTATTCTTCTGTTTATTTCGTCTTTGTGTCTGGATTTTGTAAAAGCTATTTGTTTACCTAAATATATATATTTATCTACATATTCTAGCTGAGTATTGTTCACATAAATAGGTAATTTTGAAGTATTTGTCATAACTTTTGTTTTATTTGTATTTAATTCCAAACCAATATTTTTGCTGATTGTATTGAGTTCACAAATCATTTTTTCTAACTGTGTTGCAGATTCTGAAAATAGGATCAGATCGTCGGCGAAACGAAGATTAGTCAAAAAGTCACCTTTTATAGTTATTCCTTTTCGACTCCAGTTTAGGGTTTTCATAATATTTTCTAGGACAGTCACAAAAATTCTAGGCGATAGGGGGTCGCCCTGTCTGACTCCTCTACAGATCTTGATTTCAGGGCCTTTTGTTTCCATCCGAACACGGGATACGCTCTTAGTATAAATGTCTTTTATTAGTTCTATGACCTCTGTTGGAGCGTCGCACTCTTGTAAAGCTTTCCACATACTCTTATGCGATATAGAGTCGAATGCCTTGGCATAATCAATTAGAGCCAGGTAGAGAGGCCTTTGTTGTTCTTGATACTTCTCTATTATTAGTTCGAGCGTGTGGATATGATCTATAGTTGAAAAGCCTTTTCGAAAGCCGGCCTGCTCTACAGGTTGGTGTTTCTCTGTGAATTTTGCGAGACGCTCTTCAAGGCAGGATGCGAACAACTTGTACAGGTTCGGTTGTAGGCTGATAGGTCTGTAGTTGGCTATATTCGCGGGGTCTCCTTTCTTATACAACAAAATTATATCGGAGTATGCCCATTCAGTAGGTATCCGTGCCAAGTCCAGTATCTTGTTAAACAAATTAGTTAAGTGTGGCACTAGTAGAAGTTTGCCAACCTTTATTGCTTCGTTCGGGATTCCATCCGGGCCAGAGCTTTTTCCTATTTTTAATCCATTTATTTTTGTCATGATTTCTGAAGTAGAGAATCTGGGTATAGTGGTAGAGTTGCACGGGATTGATTGTCTTTCCTCTTGATCCAAACTTTCTGCCGAGTAGAGATTTCTATAGAATGAAGTGGCGGTATCTATTATTTTTGTTCTTGAGTAGGTCTTGATATTATTTGCATATGTAGAGTTCTCGTTTAAGCAGGGAATCCATTGACTGGTATTATTCAGTGCTTTAAAGCCCTTTTTTAAACTATCTGAAGACGTGAGATGTTTTTCTATTATTTCGATTCTATATTTTTGATGCTCTTTCTTGATAAGTTTGTGTATGTTCTTGTATAAAAAACTGCGTTCTTTCTTTTCTTGAGCTGTAATATTGGGTTTATTTGTTAGCTCATATCTTCGATCTAGAAGTCCTTTTATGTAGTCTGAAATCACGTAATGCTTTTTAGTAGAGTTTGGTTTTATGCTGTTTAAACTTTCAGATATCCATGTTTTTATTTTTTTGTAATAAGACTCTATATCTTCATCCTCGAGTAATGACGTTTCGATTTTATTTTCATTTAAGTTTTTTAAGAATAGCTCTTGATCTTCCGGTGTATTTAATTTTGTTATGTTGTTTTTAAAAGTTGCTCTACTTTTCTTCTGTTTTGAAATTTTTACAGTGCTTCTTACAAATCGGTGGTCGCTGGGAAATGATAATCTATTTAATATTTCGATGTTAGTGAAATTTTCTTTTCGATTTGTTAGTATATAATCGATTTGGCTCTTCGTATTTTTTGGTGACCGCCATGTCCACATGTTTGCTATATTCTTTTTAAATAGACTGTTTATTACATGTAAGTTGTTTTGCCAGCAGAACTGTAGTAAGGTTTCGCCGCGTTTGTCTCTCTTTCCGAAGCAGTACTCTCCCAGTATTCTTTCTTCTCCGGCTGTACGCTGGCCGACGCGTGCGTTGAAATCTCCAGTAACAATTAGGAACTTATAGCATTGCTTTCGAGCTTCTTCAAGTTGGTTGTAGAAAACTTTTATTTCATGGTTACTCGCGTCTATGGTTGGCGCGTGGACTTGTAATATTGATAGTGTGGTAGAGTCAAATTTCAAGTTCAATATACATATTCGTTCTGAGATTGCTATGAAGCTCTCTATATTCAATTTATATTTCTTTTTTATAAGAAACCCGACTCCGTATTGACCTTTTGTCTCACCATAGGAGCAGAAAATATGTTCATCGTCTTCTTCGATCATATAGCCCATTCTTCTTATTTCTGATAAGCCAATTATATCGTAATTTAGTGTCGAAATTGCTAGTTTAAAGTCGAGTAACCTTTCTTCTGATAGTAGGGATCTTGCGTTGTACGTGCATATGTAAATTTGTTGATGTGGAGGGTTGTGGTCTCTCGCCCCCGCGGTGACCGGCCGTGGTGGGGGTGAACGTGGAGAGGTCGCTGTTTGTCAATCTTTCTTCAAGTTTGTGCAGTGATTAGTTGTAATAGTTTTATTATGTTCGAGTTTGTTTGAAGGGGATAAGGTGCTCGCAGATGGTACTGTGTTATTATTTTGATGTTTAATCATGTACTGTTCTATATTTGTGTTATGCTTCTTAGGTGGATTTTTAGGAATGTCGTTTCCCGACCCGGGGCTGTCATGGTTAGTTCCTGGAGATACGGATAGTTGTCTCTTGCTGCTGTTTCGTATAGAGTTCTTATTGTGTTGCCTTTCGTCGGTTTTAGGAGTTTCTGGGCTATTGTGTTGCTTTTTATTGGTTTCAGGAATTATTATAAGCTTGTTGTACCGTATATAAGCTTTTTTGCCCTTACTTTCCGCTTCTAGCAGCTGTGCCCTTAATTTTTTGCGTTCCTCTAGTACTTCGGGTGGGTAATCTTCCTTGATATAATATGAACTATTTTCCATGCTTTTCTTCTTCTTTAATAATTTAATTTTCGTGCCAAGGGTAGTAAGGGTTAGCACAATCGGTCTTACTTTATTTTCGTCCCTTTTGCCCCTTCTTGATACCACCTCAATTTCGGATGGCATTAAATTTATGTTCATGTATTTGTTAATGATATTTATAACATTTTCTTCTAATTTTTCGTAACTTTTTTCGGTTTCGGCCACACCAAAAAGCAAAATATTTTTCTTCTTTAACTCTTTTTCTACAAACTGAATTGTTATATTATTACAATAGTAAATTTATTAGTCTAAATATGTTATTTGTTGTTGCTTGTCGAAATAAGCAAACGGACAATCTAACCACTAATGAGACTTTTTATGTAGTCGGTCACGTCTATAAATATGTACACACTTCGGAACTTATTAATGGGGAAGAAGGTCCAAAATTGAATACAGATGCATATATATTTATAAAGCCCACCGTACCTACCTTTTAATATAAGTACGAGTATTTTATAGATAAGATAATGTAAACCAAATCCCACATAACGAAAATATTTTTCTTTGCCGTGACCAAGTTCGAAGTCGAACAGGCATTTTTTAAGCTGGGAAACAGGTGAAAAAACCGAAACATAATATCTTCCTATGGTCCGTTTATGAAATTAACTACGAAGTTAACGTACTACATACCGAAATATGTAATCTAGTATCATGATTATTAAGAAAGTTTTCTAGTTAGCAAAGTTTAATTTTGGCATCAGTTGTAGTGCCTAAGGAAGACGCGAACAAGGTGCTACAATAACTATTTTACTGTCTAAAACTAAACAAACAACATAAATGAAACTCGTCCTTACAATAACGTTGTGTAGGAATAGTATCGAAATGGAAAGCCGTGAAATATTTGGAATACGTTTTTTTTTCTTTTTTTATGGACACCAAAAAGAAATCGTCACCTTTGCGTCGGGAACCAATCGGGCGGTTTACTTTGTCCTTAATTTATTTCCTTGTAGGAGCTTTAAGATTTGTTATTGTTAGGTTAGGATATGGTTGAGTTTTTATTTATGGTGAATATAAGGTGAACGGGCCAGTGGATGACACTTTAAGGAGGGAGTTCACACATTTTTACAAATAACTTCTGAACTATCAAACATACCGACTGCATTGCCATTCTTGTGCAAATATGTAACCCACTTCATCTGCATGCTATGCGGACCATAAAATGTATTATATTTCAACCATTTTAATTTTTTTTTGTCACTACAAAAATTTTACCAGTGAATGATAGGAAAATTCCCTCTATCCACCATCCGGCCTCCAAAATAGTAATCAATAGTTTAATAAATTATCTAACAGTTTTAATAATTAATTACTAAAAACACACGTTATTCTGGTTACGATCAAGACTTTCACGATAAAAGTTCTTATCAGATTCGCTAAAACCACTTAGTTTCGGAAACTGTCTCTCAAATAATAAATTATTAATTGAATGGACGGAAGTTTTAAAACAATTCGCCAATGTCACGAGCTGTGTCCGGTTTATCTTATTGCATTTAAAAGAAATGGTTAAGGTAAAAGTTGCAGAAATCAGTTTTTGCTTAATTGGAAAATTTGATCTGTTTTCTTCTCAGAATCGCGAGCTCTTTCAATTCTAGTAGGAGAAAAAAGTGTTCATAAGACTCCATAGATTTTTCAAATTTGCTATTGCGCTACCGCCATACTAAATCCATGAAAAAATGGTGGCGAAATGGAAACAAAATCTTGGGACACTTTTTTTCTGTTTAATTTAATTTATTCTGAAGTTAGCCAGTAGGTAAGACTAAACCTAAGTTAATATCAGTAGGTACCTACATATAAATTTATTTGTAACTAGCTGACCCTGGACATCCACAAATATTTCATAAAATATCAAAATAAGCAATTGGATCAGTTTCGTAAGTTATACGATCACATAAATTTTGGCACATGAAATCGGTACCGTTTGATAAACATGAACTACTTTACTAATGCTTATTTTTAACTTAGATAGTTTCCGAAGAGAATTGTTGTGTAGGACTGTAGGTACTTATTCGTTGCTCTGGAATATTTTAAAGATTCTATATGACTTAATGCGATCAAATAAGTACATATAAACATATGACATATGTAGGTTCTAGGTTTTATGACGCCCTCTTTAAGCTAACATTTTCACTTCCTATGTAATGTGATAATGACTGCCATTCATTTGTTAATATTTAGTACATAGGTAATCAGAGCTATGGTTCATGTAATATAAGATGTACATAGTTATTTCAAGTAAGATATAAAATAACTTATATTCACTATCACTATAGGAGCTTGGACACTGTCAATGCTAGTTTTTAAAATTCATTTTTTCCAAAAAAATCTGTCATCGAAAAATGTAAAGACCATTTTTTATACATAATAATGTAGGATATTATCATGTTTTTTACCAGTTCATTTTACCGTTGAAAATTTTTACTGCTAAAAACTTAGCTTATTCCTATTCGATAGTGTCTAAGTAGACCTACACCTCTTCTATAATCAGTGCATTAAGCATGACTCACACTAGCACGGGACGGGACGGAGCGGGACGGGAAAATCTGTCAATTTCTATAGAAAGAATCACGTTATAGCTCGGAGCCCTCGGCTGTCACGTGACGCTTTCTATAGAAATAGACAGATTTTCCCGTCCTGCCCCGTCCCGTCCCGTTCTAGTGTGAGTCATCCTTTATTAATAAGAAACAAACATATCATTACGTACCTTTACTTGTGATTATAGTCAACAAAATAACTAGATAAATTAAATTACTGCAAACCAAACCACTGAGCGCACCGGAGGAACAAGTGCGAGGAAATAATGCGAGTTATCCAGTGTGGATTAAGTTCAAGCTAAGTAAGAATCGCCAGTGTCGCATGGCATTATGAATTCATAACGCACGGAATTGCATACAATTTTGCTACTGATAGTCATCACTCATCACACACGTTCTGATTTTTACAAATTATGAATCAGATCAATCTAGCAGATTCATAATCTGAAAAAAAACAGTAGCTAAATTGTATGCAATTCCGTGCGTTATGAATTCATAGTATGAATTAAGATTATGAAATTCAAACTCTGATTCCGGACATGTGTGTGTGGCGAGTGGCGACCTTAAGCAGTTACTCTACACATTACACATTATGTACGTGGAAGGGCAACATAATCGATATTTAATAAGGGACATCCCCTTCCTCCTGGGGTCCTAGGGCCTCAACTGCTCTTTCTTCAGGATACAAGTGTGTTAATGCAGTACTAGAGCGTAAATAAGTAGAATTTTCCATTCAGACCTCTAGTTAAAATTACAGAAATTTGTGTAGCTTAAACGGTGTAAAGACCGAGGCATTTTAGGAAAATATTATACTTTACGCATACCGCATGGTCTGCGTCAATTTACTACGCGAAATGATGTGGTTCGCCTATGTACTGATGTATTAACCGGATGCGGAACCGCAGCTTGCAGGTCGCTCCAGCGTGTAAACGAGACAGCGCTATGCACGTATTTAGTGTCACTTCGCTCGCACACCGCACGGAAGTGCAGATCCACAGCGATCATCATCATCGCCGCCTACGGGTGTGTACCTACACTCTAACGTTTATATACTTTTTGTACGGGAGAGCTTTTTTATAGTGTACACAACTGCACACTACAAAAAACCTCTCGCATAACTTTGGCGCTTAACTGTAAACCCTTTAATATGAAGCCTGAATCGCAATGGATACATATCAAATTTTAGTATTAAGCTTAGATATAAAACTTTGTAAATAAGTCTTGTCTAATATCCACTCTTTTTGAGGGCTCTCTATGTAATTAACATTTCGATCATCAAACTTAATGACTAAATTAAGGATTAAAAGAATTTAACAGTTACAATAATGTTGGTTTTATTTTAGAATTAGACTTAAAGTCGTTAAAACTTTCACCCTCGTTTTAATCGCCTTTAGAGCCGCTCTCACTTGCACGGTTCTCACTTGTCGCATTTCGGATCCGGATTTATGTCGGATGTTCCAGTGGCTGCACATTTTATATGAAGCTGTTCGGTTGTGAGTGTTTGTTAGAGCCCGTTCACATGGCTTCAAGTTTTGTCGGGTGTACTTACTGGTACTAACTATCGGATCCTGTAAAATCGTATAGTGTATTCACATGGCCGCCCGGTTTTATAAGATCATCCGGTCCTATACCTAGGATTCTTGATCCGAGCTCGTGTGAATGCAAGTATTGAAATACTATTGTTACTAACCGGACTCGGCATTATGACGGACGACCGGACCGATTTGTAGTCGCAAAATCGGATGACACATTTTGCAGGATCCGTTTTATTGCCGGATTCTGAAACCGCACGCTTGTGTAAACGCATGCATTGAAATACCACTGCGAGCAAATCGGATCCTACAAAAAACAGTTCCCGAAAAAAAACAGATGTCTCCGTGTGAACGAGCTCTTGGGAATACAAAATAGGTACCGGAGGGTAATAAGGCCTAAGTCGCCAAAATCACATTTAAAATGAGCGCTCGCGCTTACGGCCTCGGTAGTTAGCATCTAGTGAACGAGAACGTGTGGCGAAATGTTTAATGTTCGCAGATGACATAAAACTTTTTCACAGTATTAAGGACGACAATAACAGGGCGCAGCTACGCCAGCTACAGAGTAGAGAATGCAACCGGTAAATAATTTGTATGAGAATTACCGGTAATTTACCTATACATTTTTTTACCGGTTTGCATTCCCTACTACAGGGTGATATATAGACGCAATTGTTGAATGGAGCGAGGAGAACCGATTACAATTCATCATTCAGCTGAAAGACGTCCACTGCTGGACATAGGCCTCCCCCAAAGATTTCCACCATGACCGGTCCTGCGCCACCCGCATCCAGCGGACTCCTGCGACCTTCACCAGGTCATCAGTCCACCTTGTGGGGGGCCTACCCACGCTGCGCCTTCCGGTACGCGGTCGCCACTCGAGAACCTTTCCGCCCCAACGGCCATCGGTTCTAAGTGCAATGTGCCCCGCCCACTGCCACTTAAGTTTAGCGATTCGGAGAGCTATATCGGTTACTTTGGTTCTGCTGCGGATGGTCTCATTTCTGATACGATCTCGCAGAGAGACTCCTAGCATAGCTCTCTCCATTGCCCTTTGGGTGACTTTGAGCCTTCTTATGAGGCCCATTGTAAGCGACCACGTTTCAGTACCGTATGTCATCACTGGCAACACACACTGATCGAAGACTTTCGTCTTCAGACACTGCGGAATATTGGACGAAAAGATGTGTCGCAGCTTCCCGAACGATGCCCAACCGAGTCGGATTCGACGATTAACCTCTTTCTCGAAATTGGACCTACCTAACTGGACAGTTTGTCCTAGGTATATATAATCGTCTACAACTTCGAGTGTAAAGTCTCCGATTGTCACTGGAGTTGGTGCTACATGGATATTCGACATGATTTTCGTCTTATCCATGTTCATCTTAAGACCAACTCGCCCGGAGGCTTTACTGAGGCTAACAAGCATCGTACTTAAATCCTCCATGGTCTCAGCCAAGACTACTATATCGTCAGCAAATCGAAGGTGAGTGAGGTACTCTCCGTTTACATTGATGCCTAGCCTTCTCCAGTCCAGAGTCTTGAAGATATCCTCCAGTGCAGCGGTAAACAGCTTAGGAGAGATGACATCTCCCTGCCTGACTCCCCGCTGCAGCGGAATAGGCTTCGAGTTCTGGTCTTGGAGTCGGACTGACATAGTGGCGCTCTCGTACAAACACTTCAACACTTCGATATAGCGGTAGTCTACTTGGCACCGTTGGAGAGATTGTAGTACCGCCCAGGTTTCGATCGAATCAAAGGCTTTCTCGTAGTCCACAAACGCTAAACAGAGGGGCAGATTATACTCCTCGGTCTTCTGTATAACCTGACGAAGCGTATGAATGTGGTCTACGGTACTAAAGCCTCTTCGGAAACCGGCTTGTTCGGGAGGCTGGAAGTCATCAAGCCTGCGTGCGAGACGATTCGTAATGACTCTTGAAAACAGCTTATAGACATGGCTCAGAAGTGAGATGGGTCGGTAGTTCTTCAGTAAGGCGTTGTCGCCTTTTTTGAAGAACAGTACCACCACACCTCCGCTCCATGCCTTTGGCGTTCTCCCTTCTAGTAAGACGGAATTGAACAACTTCTGAAGGGCCGTAAGGACCGGTTTACCACCCGCCTTCAGAAGTTCGGCTGTAATTCCGTCTTCACCAGGCGCCTTGTTGTTTTTGAGCTGTTTAAGAGCCATACTAATCTCGTACAGGCGTATGATGTCCGGGATGTCTTCGGTATAGTGTCGGGCCAGTCTAGCTCTAGGGTCTTCCGCCAGACCAACTTCGGGTCTGCTAGTTGACGTGTATAGCTGTCCATAAAAGCTCTCTATCTCACTCAGGAGCTCAGGTTTGGATGTGATGATTCTACCACCCTCAGTTTTTAACTTAGCGAGCTGGCTTTGCCCAACAGACAGATCCCTTGCAAAAACTTTGGAGCCATTATTTCGCTGAATGGCCTCTTCAATACACTTAGTATTGAATTGGCGCATATCGCGGGTGAGGGACTTAGAGATCTGCTTGTTGAGCCGCCGGTATAAAGTCGCGTCAACTGAAGATTGTAGAACCATTTTACTCCTCTTATCGAAGAGTCTCTGAGTGGAGTCTGAGAGCCTTTTGGTCTTATTTGTCCGTTGGGCCTTAAAAAACTTAGACCCAGCGCTATGAACAGCTTCCACAAACCCGTCGTTGAACTCGTCCACATCATCGCCTAGGCAATCGAAACGGTTTTGGAGTTCCAGCTGAAAGCTCTCGGGGTTTTGAGTTTGGAGTGCAGGACGGAGCGTAGACTTCATCAGTCGAGAGCGTTCTAGCTTAGGACATATATTCAATGTGCCTCTTACCAGACGGTGATCGCTTCCGGTTTTGACCATATTGATCACAGAAACATCATTGAATATATGTCTCTTCGTCGACATGATGAAGTCAATCTCGTTTTTAGTTGCACCGTCGGGACTCATCCAGGTCCATTTTCTGTGCTCGCGTTTCTTAAAGAAAGAGTTCATCATGTAGAGTCCCTCCTTCTCCAAGAAACCAGCCAGTAGATGCCCCCGGTGGTTCCGACGTCCAACCCCAAATTGCCCCACTCTCAGCTCGTCACCATCTCTCTTGCCTAGTTTCGCGTTGAAGTCCCCCATAACAACGGTGAAGTAGGTTCTGGAGCTATGCATGGCTTTTGAAATATCCTCATACATAGCCTCCACCTCGTCATCGGAGTGTGCCGAAGTCGGCGCGTACACCTGTATGACCTTCAACGAGTACCTCTCGGATACTCTGAGTATAAGGTACGCCACCCTAGTCGACACACTCTCGATCTTCACCACGTTGTTTACGAGGGACTTGTGGACGATGAACCCGACACCTCCTTGGGACTGTTGGTCGCCCTCCCGGAAATAGAGCAAGTTGCCGGACTTTAGGATTATCGTGTCCTCGCCCTCTCTTCGGACTTCTGACAATCCCACGACGTCCCAACGCAACTTGCTCAGTCCTTCCTCCAGTTCCGCTAACTTTTCGTCGGTCCGCAGTGTACGCGTGTTGTATGTTGCCAGGGCCAGGAGTCGTCGGTGGTGGTAGCCGGATCTTTGCCGGAGATTCAGATTACAATTGAATGCTTCGAAATGTGTGCATATTTCTTTTGCTCGCATCCGTTCGCCAATCGCCATCGAGTACAAACTTCGCGGCACACCCCTTGCACATACCGACATAGTACGTGACTTAGGACTGACATTGGACAACAGCTAGATTTTAGGGATCACATAACCGTAACATGTAAGAGAGTGTCTAAGAGACTAGGATTCATTATGAGAATGACGGTACAATCTTCTATCTTGTGAGTGTATCTACACATCGGCACTCGTCCTACTCGTATTACTATATTTTGTTTCGGTTGCAATCGGAGGACCTTTCAATACGGAAAATATAAATACTTCATATCTGAAATCGAAACAATATATAGTAGGACGAGAGCCTATGTGTAGATAGGTACACTAACAGTACTTAATAAAATAAACCTAAAAAAACTTTTTTGCCTTATGTCATTGGAGTATAGAAAAGCTTTGTATATTTATGACCGTGATTTGAAACGTATAATCAGAATTGATTACATTACAAATAATAATTAATGATCAAAACCCTATAAGCGAGGTATCAAAATAAAGCATCTTGCATGCTGATCATAAATGTAGGTATATATTATATACACGGTACAGTTAGCAGGAGAAGAAGCTGTAAGGGAGTTCAGACAGATCTGGACATCAATATGTTTTTCAGCTTGATGATCTGGCCCTTACAGCTACTTCTCCTGCTAACTACTGTACCGACCATAAAATTACAATGTCACCGAAATTACGTAGGTAGTTAGGCTAAAATTTTATCTGCCGGAAACCAGGAAGCTAATAAAATGTAACATGCTTAACTTTGTTACAGACACCAGCACAGCCACAGAGTAATTATAGTAGTTTATGCACCAGTGATATAATAAGGGTTCTTAGAACTTAAGTGTCGCCGTTACAAAACGAGACGAAAGCGAGTCGAGTGCTGTTGCATACGCTAGTTTTTCTACAATAAATAAAATAGCGAAAAAAGCCAAATCTCGAAAGGTGGCAGCATGTGGAAGATGTCGTATGCCACTAAAGAAATCAAAAAAAAATCAACGGTGCCCATATGTCGTATAAAAATCCGTAAGAGCATCGTTTAGCAGTGTTCTTATTTATTTATTAGCAAGAACGGTTTTAACGTTATAATATAATTTATACTTTTTTCTCCTCCAACACTTCTATCTGTCAATTAGATGACTGACAGCGATATTTAAAAAGTTTACATTACCTATAACGTTGTCTATGGTATTCCATTCCATTCATTCCTTTTCATTCCTAGTTTCATATTCCTATACCTATACCTTTCTAGGTTTTGCTTTATACACTATTTTAGCTGTCGTAGAAAAATTGGCGTACGCAACAGCTCATAATTGTTTCTTAAAACTCTCGGGTCTATTATTACAAAAGTCGACTTCGTCTCGTTTTGTATCGGCGATCCTCAAGTTTTACCAAGCTTTATTATATCACTGTTGCATAAACTACTATTTTAATATCGCTGTCAGTCATCTTATTGACTGATAGAAGTGCTGGAGTAGAAATGTAACATTATTAGGCATACATACATATAGGCATAACATATATAATATCGTCGATCGGACATGGAAATCCCTCTCCGTTATCCTAATTAAACGTACTTGAACAATAGATATGAACATTCACAGGTAGGTATAAAAAAAAGTCTAAAGGATGTAACGCAAGAATAATTTATTGAATAATAAAAATTTAATAATTATGTACATGGTTTTAATAATACAGTATAGTAGTATGCTATATTTTCTAACACAGATAATTTTCTAAATAGAAAATAATCAATAGATTACATACTCCTACATTTACTAGTAAAATGGATAGGAATAATTGACTGTGTGCTATTATATAATATGTGGCATTAAATAATAGGGTCTCTACGTAACGGGCATGGACTCTTCAGCAGCACGTCTCCGGTTTCATTCGTAACGAATGCGGCACGCAACACAAGCCAGTCGAGCCGAAGACATACTACATAATTACCCAGTGTGACCCTGGTTATTGATGTACGAATTTTATGAAAGCACAATCACAAAATATTTGAAAATTACAGGAAAAACTACTAGACGGAGAGCTAGCCACGGAAATAGGTGTACCTAAGTATAATTTATAGAGCCACGAAACCCCTCTAGCACACACACACACACACACACGCGCGCACACTGGTGCCATACTATCATTATTAATTAATCCGGGCGCCTAGCAGCTGTTCAGCGGTGGGTGTGATAGTTGCTCTTTGTCATCGCCTGGCGGGGTGATTTACTAAATATATGCGCCTTTATTCTTGTACACGGTCTATTCTAATGAAAAAGTATAGACCTAGACTTCTATATATGAGACGACTTTGGCACTTTTTAACGCACCTTGGACGTCACCTTGCACTACTTTTCCCCGAATTAACATGCCTAGCAATGTTATATTCGAATTAAATAGGTACATAATTAGCTATTATATCACACCAAACTCAGAGCTCTATATTGCACACCTTCCATAATAAGACTCGTTTTTTGCACAACCACTGCAACACCCACCGCTGAACACCTGCCAGGCGCCCGGATTAATTAATAATAATAGTATGGCACACGAACTAGATCGGTTTCGTGACTCTATAAAATATCCCGTGGCTATAGCTCGTAGACCATACCTACGTTGGAAGTGATAGGTAGGTATATGGATGTATGTCCTAGCCAACAGCTAGCTCTTCCCTTTATATAGGGCTGTGGGTAGGGGTACCCACACATTAATTAGCCCTATCCGTCTGATTAGAGAGTCAAGCGTCATGGCTCTCTACTCCTAAGGCGCCCGGCAAAAGCCTGGCGACTGGGGAGCGTAGCGGTCGACTTGCACCATGTGATCCTGACACGCTCCCTTAACGGTTGTGCGGATGACGCCGGTGTGTTTTTAGTGGGTAGGCCACCCCTCTGGGAGAGGAGAGTCCCACATAACCTCCCACAATACCCCTAGGGAGGTATGCATAAAGTATTTTCACATCGACAAAAAAAAAAGTATATGGATGTCAGCGAACTTAGGAAACACAGGTTCGCTAAGCGAATATACTTCAACATTTAAGAAACGAGGTCTGGTCTGCAAACCCTATCACTCCTATCAGTCGCCATTTTTTTTTAATAAATAAGAGGGATGACTTGGGTCGGACTAGGTAGGTACGTAGGATTCATAATGGGAAATTGCCTCGATTCGGGTTCCTCGTGCCACGTAGAGGATCAACAGATATCACGGACATGTTTGGTACTTAATGTTTTTTTTCATAGCTGACAAAAGTCTTTTTGCACTAAGTGTAGAATTATTATACAAGGTGCGAGGAAAAATAAAGATTCCAACAGCATATTCCTGATCACATATCAAGACTAAACCTTGTCATAATTAAATGACAGAGGTGAAATTGAAAAGACCAATAGGGTCTCTAAGACTCCGCTGAAATCTAAGACTAATAAGACTAAGAATCCGCTGTCCTTCCGTCGGTCTGTCTGTCTGTCTGTCCGTCTATCACCAGGCTGTATCTCATGAACAGCGAGTGAGTTATACGAGTAGACAGTTCAAATTTTCACAGATGATGTATTTCTGTTACCGCTATAACACCAAATACTAAAAGACATAATAAAATAAATATTTAAGGAGGCTTCCATACAACAAAGGTGATATTTTGCCGTTTTTTATATAGGTACGTCGTACAATGGTACGGAACCCTTCGTTCGCGAATCTGACTTGCACTTGGCCGGTTTTTTACTTCGACTACGTAAACAAAAACTATAATAAACTATATTTTTTGCGATGCACGATGATTTTACTAATAAAATATTTTTATTATTTAGTCGGGAAAAAAAATTGTTGCCGAAGTTGAACAAGTCTTATACAAAATATTTGAAAATATGTATTCTGACAATCACGGCTGCAGTAGATTTTTTTAATTATGTGCGTCCCTTATTTGATTGAAAAAAACGGCGGCAAACCATTTTAAAATAAATCCGGTTAAATGCGAGTCTGACTCGCCCAGCGCAAGCACTACTGAGGGTTCCGCACAAAGGATGCTCCCCCCATTTATGACCTTATGTGCCTACATAAGACCTACCTACTAAAGTAACCTACTTAAGAATACTGGTGACACGGAAAGCTCAGTGTGCGGCAAATGTACGGTTTTCAGATTTTCTCTTGTACTTGTGCTACAGGCTCCTGTTTTTTGCCAAATTTCGGGATTCCCATTGCAAATGTATGGGAAGTGCGACATAAATGACCGTATCTTTTGATTTCGTTTACGTAGAGGTTTGGTTTATTTTTACAGCTTCAAGGGACCGCAGACGTGTGTATTTATGTGGTGTTAATTTCAACTTGCTACATCTACGGTTTCCAAGATAAAGGATCTTGACAGACGGATGTACGGACGGGCGAACAACAAAGCGATCCCATAAGGGTTCCGTTTTTTCCTTTTGAGGTACGGAACCCTAAAAAATATTCTACTGCGCCCTGTGGTTGTCAGACTATAAACTATAACAGTATTTGCTTCTTTTTACCCAGTGGCGTAACAAGGTGGGGGCAAAGGGGGCACGTGCCCCGGGCGCAACTTTTAAGGGGGCGCCAAATTCACCTGGCCCATATCTCACAAAGCTGACAAGTGTGACAATTTCTAACATTTATTTAAACTTTCACAATTTTCACACATTATAAATTTACTAAAACGGGACTTAATCGTGTCGACGTGGTGTCTTTCTCCGGGACCACGGGGCAAATGTCGCCCTCGAAACCCGGAGTTTAGTTTCAAAATTTTACACTATTAACTCCCTTTTAGTAAATTTATAATTTCTAACATTACTTAATTATCGGGTGGGCTGTGTTATTACTGTTTGCCATCAACGTTATATTTAAATGAAAACTTTGTATTGATCGTCAATTAATTCGAATTTTAGAGAAGAGTAAATGACAATTGTTAAACAAAAGACGGCGGGCTTGACTGACTGAATTTCATTGTCCCTTCTCTACGGGCCCTGAGACTAGCTTTATGTAGTGGCCACGATAAAAATCTGCTATTTACGGCAAACGATGAACAAGGTAATCCCTTTCGCAGTTTCATATACTGAGACCTTTTGACCTTCAGATTAATTTAAGAAGGGGAGCCAATCGATATTTTATACAAAGATCGAGCGCCCTAAAAATTTTTCAGCAAAAAAAAGGTATTTCTGCAGTTTAATAACAATAGATTACCTAAAGTTCTTTATCACAAAAAAATTGCTAAAATTGTACGTAATATTTATTTTTCTTTTTTTTCTTTATTTTTTTTCTTTAGTTTTATGCCTATATATTATTTATATTGAATTCTATATGTTTTGTAATTACCGCAATATGATCTTGCACCGCCTACAAATTATCTGCCATATACTAAGGTTGACTGGTAGAGAATGCCTTATAGCTTAAGTTCGCCTTTAGTACGATTCTATTTACTTTATGTGCAATAAAGATTAAATAAAGGAATAAATAAACTTGTACGTACGTGACGTTTATAAACGGTTCCGTTTATTTTTGAAATTTGAGTGCAAACACGGTAACTTTGCACTGATTTAGCACACTTGGCAGTGACATTGTATTAAAATGCCATACTTCACGTAAAACTTGGCTGGAAGACATGAAGCGTGGTCCAACTATAATAACCTCCCTAGCCTGGCAGTAACGAAGCTGGAGGTCCCAGGTTCGAATCCTGGTATGGGCATTTATTTGTGTGTTTACCCGAATATTTGCTCCTAAGTTATGAGTGTTTTCTATGTATAAATAAATAATAAAAATAAATAAAACGTTTATTCACATATCTTGCTTACTTCTAAATACATATATTCTTCTGCCAAACCACATAGTGGTTTGTTGGCAGACGAGGCTCCTTTACACCTATGCAAGCTAGGTAGGTAAGTCTTTGTTATGCAACTTAACCAGGTTATTAATATACATTTTTAAAATACTTTCTTATTTATGACATGAAGTTAACTTTATAATGTGAGCGTACTGTAAAAAATAATAATAATAATATAATTCTGTATTTGTATAGTCGCCTGGTACCCATAGTACATGCTTTGCTTATTTTGGGACTAGATTGATCTGTGTACGAATGTGCCGAAATATTTATATTCCGATTCCTTGTTCATAATTTGTTGTATACCTATTATAGTTACCTAAGTGTATAATGTCGTGACTTTACGACAAGAAGAGTCAAGAGTAGTTTATTGTGATAACTAAATGACTTTTTTAATAATTGTGTTGGTGGCAAACAAGAATCTAGCGCCAGCCCAACTCGATAGCGGTGTCGGTAGCCTATGGACGCCCGCAGCACAAGTAGCAGGAGTTGAAGGCGTCCATAGGCTACGGTTACCGCTTTCCATCAGGCGGGCCGTATGCTTGTTTGCCAACTCCGTGGTATAAAAAAAGTTACACTAATATTTAGTTGACAATTGTCACACTCTTCCGCGTGGTAAAATAGGGGACGGGCCACAGTTGACCACGTAACATATTCTGGGGGCGCAAACTGGATGCTAGCCCCGGGCGCCAATTCCTCTAGTTACGCCCCTGTTTTTACCTCAGGAATATATGGTTAAAATATTTTCCTTTCCTCACGGGCACCTCGTATGTAACATTAGCATATACATATGAAAAATTTAAAATAATAGTGCTAAACATTCTTAAAAGAACGGTTAGACCAACCTACTTAATGACAATAAACGCATGTTTGGCATAGAAATGATTGCAAACGAAATATAAATAAAATGGAATCCCAGCTAAAAAAGCCATTGTTGTGCACAAATAACTAGCTACAATAAGTACTAGTATAAAAATATCCATTATCTGACAATTTTGCAACATACATCAGACATCGAAATAAATGCATTTCTAAATTAAGTCATTCAATATCAATTTCTCATCCATAACGCCCCCAAAGTGTCAATTATTTTCTGCAGAAATAATATAACTATGATAAGTAGGTATTATATTGTATTTTAAATACCTACTTATAGTAGGTAAGCAAAGTTATCAGGTGCAAGAAGGACGGGGGTTACCTACGTGATAAAACAAACATCTGTTTTTAACACTACGCGGTTGAAAGGGACAGAGACTCATTGCCATAACCTGTCGCGTATATAGACAAGTGCAACCAATATAGGTATGCGAATAGGTCCTAGATTAGGTACCTACTTAGAATTATGCAAAGGATCAAGGATGGTAGTTAACAACTTTATAGCGATAAACTTAAAGTAATAAAAAATAGGTACCTATACCTATTTTCGTTGCAATTGACAAATACAAACACAGTTATTGTTTAGTAATCTAAGTATGTATGTAGCTAAATATTTGCACTAAATACTAAAACTAGCTTTGTATTAAAAACTATTAACATCAAATATGTGCAAATAAAAGCAACGTGAGTTTTTAACATGTAATCACAAACATTTTATAAAGAACTAAGTGCTCTAAACATCGCTAGGCAAACTACCACAATTCAAATATTTTATCAATACTTTAATAATTTGTAAAAATAAAGATCCACATTTAGATTTTCCTCAGTGGTAAAACTTATGTTAGGTACACTATTTGGGTTCAAAATTGAATACTGAGGCGAATTTAAATTTATAGTACCTTTTGGCATTCTACGTCCAAATGAATTACTTGTTGTCCAACTGTTGGACTATCTGGTTAGAGACAACTTTAGTGGCCAGCGAAGCATTGGGTATCAAAAAGCGATCCATATCCTTAATTAGCAGGTTATCTCCATCGGGCACGCCATACTTAAACGTTATTAGTTCAGGGTGCCGCTTTTTCGCCGTTATCTTAACAATAGTCGAAAGTGGCCTTCGAGACAGCACTTTGTACATGCCTCGTTTATTAGGAATATCCCGCAGAACTATTAAATGTGTCTCGGTAACAACTAAGCATGAGTCGTGCATATACCCATTTAGTAGCACCTCTTGGCACAAGAAACTATCGACAACATTATGCTCTCTAAGGAATGTGGTAAGATCTACAATTTCTTCCAACATATCTGAATCTGTTAGATCTTTTCTAGAATCTGAGCGGGAATCATCATCTTCATCATTAATACTGAACACCGGAGGAACATTCCTGTACCTCTGCTCTTTCCTGTCGCTAGCAGAAACATGCCATTCTCCTGTGCCTCCAGTAGCATTTGGATTAACAATATACTCTATCAACTTGCCTTTTACTTCTTGGCTTTTGGCCTTCATTGCTGATGAAAGTTTACTAAACAACTGTATGGCTGGTGCATTATCGCGGGTACTGTGTTGGTGCGATTCGACTCCTTCATTGTTGTTTTGTGGGGCACACACTAGGCATGAGGCCGGATTGTGCTCTTCCAAACAATCTGTCATGTGGGGACCAAAGTAATCATGTATGGCTACAAATCCACCATCCAACATTGAGATATATTTGGTATTCTTTTTTAAGAATGATGCTATCACCATATGTGCGTAGCTATCCTCTTCTGTCCTTCCGGAACCAACGAAACACAGGTGTTCACCGGATGCCAAGGACCCAGCAGCCAAGGCCTGTCTTTGTGCATTGAGTAAACCTTGGACTGCAGTATTGAATGCATTTGGTTCTTGGAGCATGAGATTGCAGTCCAAATGGAAGGCAGTGGATAAGTGCCCTGCATTGTATTGCTCGGTTGGCCGGCAATCAACCAGGAAGTACTTTACACTATCTATGTCTGAGGCATCTACTGTGGCACTCTCTATCAATTCATGGACTGCTACAGGAAGACAGAGGGCTTGGGAATAAAGTTTGGAGTTAATTTCAAGGCCATTTGTTGAAAACAATACATCTAGGACATCATCCCGGAAAGACACTGGTGTTTTTAAGGAATAATAATGAGCTAAAGAGCAAAAGTCCGACACATCTGGAGCTTCCAAGTCTGCCGGCATCCTGCTCAATGTTTCTATGATTTCAGATTTATCTTCATTCTTCATTTGGAGCAATTGTTCTCTGGCGTTTATTATCATAATTAGGCACAGAAAGAAAATGAAAAAAGGATCAGATCTCTGGAAATATAAGTCCCACATGAAGAGTACAACATCTAGACTGCATGTTCCAGCGAAGAGCGACCTGAGCCATGGCAAGCAGTATTGCTCTGGAGTTATCCTCTTTGTGTCCAAAAAAGAACACAGCTCTGGGTCATGATATTGTAAAACCAACCGCAGTATATGGAATGGTACACCATTTTTGGTACAGCCTTTTGGAATGTACAAATTTACAACTTTGTCAAACAAATTGTATGTATCAGACCTGGGTAATTTTAAACTTAATAATGGCAAAAGAATCTCGATCCAACCATTATTAGATGTATATTGAATGGATTTGGATTTACAGTAGAATGTGATAATGGATTCAATGTCAGAAATAACAGAAAGTTTATCATCATCATCATTACCCAGACTTTTTACAAACTTCTTTACATCATCCCTCAGTTCATTCTGATTGGTCAAATCAAAGATTTCATCGAAGAGTAGAAGCTGATTGGTAGCATCTTGGCAATTCAGACAGAGGAGCCATACATCAGGCCGCAGACTTTCTGGTATTTTTTTACCTTTTGTGAGGATGTTTATTTCATGAGCTGAGCATCCATCAAGAAGGGCCGACTCCAGTTCAATTAACCTGAAAATTAAGTTATACATTTGTTAACTTATTATACAAACACGTACACTACTTATCGTGGCGCGGCAGGAAAAAAGATAAGCCAGATGTCTTAAAGTACATGCCAGCAGTAAGTCTTAATCAATTAGGTCATACACGATACACCGACAATTACTGAAAAGATATATTTCTAAGTGAAACATAATGATAATCAGCATAAATTATGATCGTAAAAAGCTGCATTATTCGACAGCCAATTGCGTCTATTTATTTACCAAGTACTGTCGTCTTCGTCCATTGTGTGATTGAGTTGAGTCCTGTTGGTGTTTTACAACCGCCGATGACTAATCGCTTAAAACTACAAACTATAATTTAAACAGTGATTGTTGATTAGATATCACGCGCACTCACGAACATTCTATTTCTTTTCAGGAAATTTCAGCACAATAATAAAATCAATTCCGTGTATGACAATACTGAAATGTCAGCTGTGGTGTCCAACTGACTCAACTGTCAAGTATATATTGGACACTCTACACTGCGGGTATTTGCGTTATGCATCTCGCTCGCACCAGTTAAATTTAGCATCGGTGCGAAAGAGAGGCAAAACGCCCGATGTGTGGTCGGCTTATAATCGATTACTTTTTGCTCACAAAACGTGATGCACAAGGCTGTTAAAAAAATGTCTTGAATCAACTTCAATTTCTTTGGCGCACGTCATATCGTCGTCGTCGGTCCAAACTATAACGAATGTTTAACTTAATTGTCTGATTTTATTTACAATTGTAGTATTTTTAACTACACGCCTTTTAAAAATAATTATGGCCGGTTACTCTTCTAAAAATAGCATATCTAATATATATTATATTAAATTATTTGTTGAAGTAAACCAATATTATTAGTAATTCGGACCACTCAACCCACTGTGTCATTGTCATTTTATTGTCATTCATTTCATTTCATTGTTTGTTCGCGACCCATTTTCCCAAAGGCCGGATTTTGTAAATAAAATTTAATTAAAAATTGTTGTTGCTAATTACAGTAAGTGAACGGAAAGTGATGGACTTTTAAAAATGAAAGCGCTTCAAAACCTATTCCCAAATAAAGAGGGATTTATTATTTTTGCTTTGTACATCATTTTATTTGTATTTCAAGGTAAGTTTGATTCGTTGCAGTAACTAATTTTCCTTATCAAACGCTGTAGGCTCAAAATACCCATAGTGTTATCGTTTCACATATTTCCTCATTAGGTACTGTAATTTGAAAAGGAACTATCTACAATGGAACAATAGGTAATTAGTTAAGCATTGGATTTATTTGTAGTTACGAGGTGTTTGTTTTGATTTACGTTTCAGGTGTGTTCGTGACCGCGTCGAAGGATGCTAATGGAGAATATGCATACAACATAACCCTGGTGGTGTTTCTGACTGAACTGTTGAAACTTGTGGCTTCTGCCACACTTTACTCATATAGACGAAAGTATGATTAATTGATATTATCGTATTACGGTAGAGTCCATTTATCATGAGACTAGCTTAAATTCTACGCACACATAAAAACAAATACACTGTGTTTCTTACAAGGAATGCTAACTGGTTTATACTGAAACTGAAATAATTGGTTATGAATAGTTTTTTGGCTGATTCTCCTAACCAGTTATTGGTATTTGTAATAACTGGTTATGGTCAATTTTGATATTTATTTATTCATGATAGTTTGGCCCATAACTTACCATAAATATCCTAATAAATAGTAAAGTTTTTTGGCTGCTCATTTTGATAAATGGACTAATTATTTCAATAATGTTATCTCAATAACTAGGTACTCTACTGGTGTACCGGTTTCATGGCATGTTTATATTGAGATCTGGGCATGTGAATGGTTTTCTAGTTGGATTCTCATAAGACAAAAAGTCTATGACAGCTTAGCTAGCAATTTATTATTTCATTGACATTTATATGTATTGAAACAATATCAAGAATTTCAATTAGATCAATAAGCCTGCATGATAAATTCCACTATTCTTTTCATGTAAAATTCTGTATGGTGCACAAAGAAGTGTTTAGTAAGTAAAAATTTAATTAACTGTACTCTCTTTACACAAAGTAGGTAGAGTATTTCAATTTATGATTAACTACTTACTTTCTTAATATATTGATACATTTCCTTCATTTATTGTATGTTGATGGTCACATTTCTAACAAAGTCACATACTGGGAAGTGCACTTTTTATAAGATAGTCAGCACCCTTAACTGACAAATGGACATACATACATATAACACATATGAATGAATAGTTTTTTACTATTTCATATTAATTGTAGCTTAAAATTTATGCTTACCTGTGAATCCTGTGATACATAAAATGAAGTTATATATTGTACGATCCGTTTATGGTGACTTCACTTATATTGACCAACCGCTTAGTATGATGTCATGTCATTATGAAGTTTGGTTTTCATATAAAATCTTTATAATCTTTGATAAAATTACTTCGCTTAATTATATTGATGTGTTGCTTATGTTGACCTGGTAAGCTTGTTTTTTGGAATTATGTATGATTATAGTGACGCCTTTGCTCATTTTCGTGACTCATTCTACATCAACACTAGGTGCACGAAGTATTTTTTTTAATTTTAAGTGATAAGTCATATACCATTGAAAAGAAAGATTTAATTCATTATATATGCAGACAAAAAAATGATGAATCAATCAGTTAGAGGGTAGGTATGGATTGCGTAACAAAGGATTTGATTATTTATTATGCTTTGTATGACGTCCGGTTAGTATGATGTTTTTGTAATTTTCTTTCAATGTGACTCTAAGCGGATTCTACTGTACTATGTTTATGATACAAAAAAGCGGATATATTACATCATGAAAGTTTCTACCATAAATGTGAGATTGCACTCGGCTAATTATGGAGTCACTGCAGTAAATACAATGTTACTGCACTGATAATGTCTGTAATCAGATACACAATTGTGGGTAACAAACAAGCACATGTGAATCACTGTTAATATGTTTTAAGTACCTACATAAGGGAGAGCAGTGAATATGTCGGTTCTGCTTATTTATTTTTTTGATGTGGATAATCTCATTCACACCTTTGAATTTTAATTCAAATGTGAAATTAAAATTGAAATTGAAATCATTTATTGTCTGATTATAGGATCAATGTGATGTAATGGTAATGGCGTTATTCATAAACAGATCAAACACAGTTTAGCTAAATGATTGTTTGTCCTCATTTGTCAGTTTAACACTTGCATTTGTTAGAAAGGGATATAAATTATAATTTATAATATAACATAATTTCACTAAAATGTCTATTAACTTTTTTTATAAAGAAGGGGAAAAGTCTCCAACCCGTTTTACATGACGCCTAAAATTTTGTTGAACGAAATTTTCATTTAATTGAACTTAGAGCTTAGAACTCAATTTTAGTCTGCTGTGGCCGCCATCGGAAAGTCTTGCTACGGACGCCAATGACGGCTACAGCCGACAGCTTCGCCAATGCAATAGGGACTTCCGCGGCACTCTGTAAAGCTCAATTTCGCTTAGATGATCGGGATGGCCTGGCGTCCACGATACAACATATTCGTTCACCGCCTGGCGTTCAAAGGGTGGGGCTTGGCGGTCAAAGGACTCCTTGACCGCCATAGTCGGCTGTAGCCGTCTACGTAAAGTAGTGCCAAGGGCGCCAACGACGGTTACATCTGACATCTTCGCCAATGCATTAAGGCCCGGATAACGTCAAGTTAAATTTCGCTTCCAGGACTCGGTCTCCGTCTGACGTTCGAAAGATTAATATACTATGGCTTTGTTACAGTGACAAACCACATATATTCCAAGCGGTGGCCTTGAACTACAAGCTACTGCTGCTGTACTTCATCCCCTCACTGCTATACTGCTTCTACAACAACCTGGCCTTCGTGAACCTCTCCCACTACGACCCGACGTCTTACTATATTCTGCTGCAGTTCAGGGTGGTGCTGACTGCTATACTTTTTCAGGTAAATAATTAACTATTCCTATTCACTTCAGGAACCAACAAGGTGCCCCTACATTTTTTCCTAAGCAACATACGATACTGCATACTTCCTAATCGGATCACAACCATTTTTTTTACACTATTAAGCATACAGGGGCCAGACTGGGCCCGAAACAGGACGATTGTTAGAGGAATTAAACTAGAGTATTGCATGACGTCAATAGACTATAACGTGGCAATTAGTCAATGCTGTAAGTAAGTAGTATGAATGGAACACGGCCCACTGATATCACTTTTTTTTTATCGTTTTCCCTTGTGTTCTACCGGTTTTACGATCACCTGTCTTGATCGGCGGTACGGTTAAATTTATTCTGGCAAAAAGGTAAAAGTGTACCATCGTACCAGCAGCTTGAGGGTTTTATCACTTCAGCGATATCTCGGTATCTAGGACGGCCGGACGGACATTTAATACACGGCCGCCCCGCATACACTCACAGCTTGATTACAACATACATAACTAGTATGCCCTCCAAAGTCAATTAGCGCTATCTCAAAACCAAATAAAAATGGAATTTCCAGCTACGTATTTTTGAGCTATGCAATGATGTTTGTTTTTTTGTTGAGAATGTGCTAATTGTCTTAAATCCACTTGCAAAACCCTGGGTTAGCCAACTAAGCGGCTAACTCTGGGTGGTGCTAGTGGGCCCCATTGCTGCATTGTCTTGCGTTGCATCGCGGTATGTAATAATTTATAAAAAAATACGTCGCATGTATTGTATTGACGCTGCGTCGTATTTTCTATGCAGCAGTGGTGCCGAACCCTTTTTTACATTTATTTCATGTAGGTAAGCTCTCTATACCTATGTAATAAAGTCGATGGCGTTGCGCTTTTGTTTCTATTTGTAAAATCTCTACAGTCTCTACACTAAGGCACTTGATTTTTTTTATTAAGTACCTAGTGTACTAAGTAGTTGTGTAGTAGTGGGTAGTAGTAGTGTTTCTGTTTCAATCAGAAACACATACCTACTGTTGCTCGGTGAATTATAAGGTGATACAGATCAACGCAGAGGTCGTTTATATTACTCTTATTTCGTTTTAGACGTCACAGACAGCTGATGCTACTACATTAAATCATAATTGACTTAGCACGAATTTGCTATTTTTGATATTTTGTTTGATACTTTTTATGCATTTTTTTTTTTACCCACCAATCTGTTTGTTTCAGTGTCTGTTCCAAAAGAAGCTAACGTTCATGCAATGGGTGTCCCTAGGCATCCTAACCTTAGGCTGTATACTGAAGAATTTCGACGCGGCTTCAGTACAGTCCAAAAATGGCGAAAAATCCGATCTTTGGTCGCAAGTATTCAATATCTACTTCCTATCCATCAACTTTCAGAACTTCTGCTCTTGTTTAGCAGGCACTTACAACGAATACCTTTTAAAAACTCAGGGCGCGAGCGTAGACATATTTCTACAAAACGTGTTCATGTATCTTGACTCAGTTATCTGCAATTTCTTTATACTTATGTTTAAAGGCGAGTTAGGAACGATTCTCGACGATTTTTACTCGCTAAACGATATTTTTGTGATGCTTATTATTGTAAATAGTGCGGTAGTCGGTATAGTAACTAGTTTTTTCTTGAAGAATCTCAATTCAATATTAAAAACATACGCCAGTGCGTTAGAATTGGTTATAACAGCTGTAGTTTGTTATATATTGTTTAAGATTCTGATTACTTGGAGCACGGTGATATCTATATGTCTAGTCAGTATAGCGGTAGGGATGTATCTGAAGAATCCAGTGAGTAATGTGAACCCGAATGATTCTTTGAAGGAAAGGGATCAAAAGCCTCTACTTGATGAAATTAGAACAGAATGATTGACAATACTATTATAACCGGTCTCGTTTTAGCTTTTGATTGTTTTATGACAGCAACAATTGTGAACCTTAATCCCAGGTGAGAAGGTTTACAATTGTCATTGACTTTTCTTTTAGTTGATTTAAAAAATGCTCTAACCCTTGTATCGTTGTACTATTGCGTTCAAAATTGCATGGGCAGTTTATGAATGAATTCATTTCCTACTTAATAAATTAAGTACCCATGCACTTTTGAACGCGTGTTACAACATGTCAATATTCTTATGAGTATGAGTAGGTACCTATGTATAGTATGAGTCACAAATAGGTCCGTTGAGAAATTAGTTAGTTTTAAGTACGTTTTTTAAAATTGTTTTCGAATAATAACCAGCCACTTAAGTTAGACCAAGCTGTTTGCGACGATTTTGATATTGCAATTGTTATTTAAAACGTCAAACTTCTATGAAATGATGATGTGTACTTTCACAGTCTGTACTATCAAAATTGATGCAACTTAGCTTAGTCCGACTGTAAGCAAGAATTGTATACCTACTCTCGAATATAGCATTTAAAATAAATACGATGGCATTTTTGTCTCATTCTTAAGTAGATACAATTTGCTGCAGAGACGTGGAAAGGGCTGCATTAACGTCCATCAAAGAAGAAAAAAAGCATTTTTACGAGTATTATAATTACTTGATTTATTAAAGACATGTATTTTGATTAAGTAATTTAATAATTTTAATACTTTAGTATTTTTGATGATCCTCATAAACACTATAAACTCATTTTAGTGATTTTTAACTTGCGTTCTGTATTTTTTGTGTGTTATAATCTAAAGTAAGTAAGTTACTAAGAATCTGCATGAGAATCTTTAAACTGAGGTTTGAATTTAGAGTAAGTAGAACCTTATACTTATCTTGATTGTGGTCTTATAGATATATTATATTATATAAAAAATATGTAAGTATAAATATCTACAATATACAGTGTGTAAATCTAATACGGGCGAACCCCTTAACGGTGGTTGGTATAGGACATAAGAAATGTAATTAGGTACTTAACTTTTTAATGGAATTGCAATAAAAATTTTATCCATAGAAAATAATTCGGTCCGCAATGTAATGCAAACACACCCGCGTTAAACATTCGTTGACATCTGTCATTTTTATAGTACATTGCTGCTGAAAATTTTATTAAAAAATTAATTATGGGGTCATAATTAAGTGTAACTTAAAAATATGTTTTAATTATTGATAACACTGATGAATTCTATGTTTGGCTAAATTTACCGCCCGTATTAGACTTACACACTGTATGTGTATACATTTAAACAATAGTATGTCGCGTGCCAGTGGCAGGGCATCAAGCAAATCCAGTGCTTATATATTTATTTTCATAAAGATCTTATGGGGATTAGTTTATTGATTTGCATTTTTTTTAATACTTAAGCAAATCAAACGGTGGAAATCGAATCATGGACGCCTCGTCATTATTGTGCAGCAAAATCTGGCGTAGGTACAGTCGCCATTAAACTTAAATTTCCTTATAGTATGAATGAATTTCAGCAACGTTTTATTATCGTTAGTTTTTATTTTAAAACGTTTTTACTTCCATTATAAGATATGTAACATAGGTACTTATTGTAGAAAACCAATTATTAATATAAACAAGTCAAACTAAAAAAAATTTAATAGCTCAACTGCGGTATGACTTAGCTAGCATTTTATATATGAATGGGAGCTACCGGATTGTCGCACACCTGGCGGCGCCACTCATGCGTGGGTCCTGTTTCAATATGAGAGAATTGTCAAAGTGACGTTTGAAATGTTCCTGCAGGACCCACGTTCCACTAGCAGTAAAATCGACTTATGGTAATCCTCATTGTCATTATGGCAAAACTAATTACAAATCGGTTCAACCGTTTCTCGATTACGAGAAGACATAAGTAAGAATTGGCATATAAATACGCGTTTAACACAAGGGAGGGTTCCCTTTTCGTTTTCGCCGCAGTCGGGTAATAAACATGCCAAAAAATAGGACAAGTGCGTGTCGGACCACATATATTTCAGGGTTCCGTAGCAAACTTGTTTCCGTAATTATTCCCAAAAACTCAAAATAATTTCTCTTCTTTTATACACAAATGTACAGAATATCTGATCTTAAAATATTGGTATCTAATTTGTTAATACTTTATGTAAAGATTTAGATTAAAAATAGGTAACATTAATACTTACGTTCAATTAACATTTGTGCCAGTATTAGAAATAGTTCTTAAACTTGTAGATGTGATCTTGTAGATCTTGATATAGTCTGACAAGCCAAGGCTGCAGTAGATTTTCTGATTTTATTATGTGCGTCCCTTTTTTTCGGTATGAAAACAATAGGGAGGCATATAAATAAATAAAAAATATTACTGCAGCCTTGGCTTGTCAGACATTAATGTACTTACCCAATATAATATCAAGCTCAAGCAATAAGTAGTACTAATATTTTACAGTACACAGCTTCTATAAGGAAGACCTAGGCATTAACCTAGTAAGTCGCAAACCTGAGGCCTCATGTAGTTAGTTAACTAATATAAATTAGGTATCTTCTTTACCTATGTAAGAGTAAGTAGATAGGTATGTCCCCTATGGTGCATATCTACTTAGTCTTACATAATCGTGTGTAACACAAAAAAAATGAAAGAAATACGGACTTTTTGATTTTATTTATTGAATAAATACATCACAATTTATATTATTATGTTTTATCTAATGTGTTCCTTTTATGTTTATTATAAAAGACTATCTTTATTTAAAATAAAATTTAATTAAAATTCAGTTTAGTTTCATTTATAAGTAGGTACAGTCAAGTGCAAAAATATGGTTCGACATAATCGACTCATAAATATGGTACTACGCTCTTATTACATCGGCATAAGGTGCTATGGGACATATTTTTGAGTAAGATGTGCACCACCATATTTTTACACTTGACTGTACCTATATATTTTCCGACTTACGACTAAACGTTCGATAGTTGTCAAATTCTTTGAGGATTGGTTTAACTGAAGTGCTGTCGACGTCTTCGTGTGACAGACGTGATTTGACGTCTTTGGAGTTTTAAAGTGCAATTCAAGTGGATTGCGCTCAGGCGACCCTGCGCTGCAAGTAACTGGACTAAAATTTCGTTAACTGAGATTAAAATACAGGCTTTTATAATACTGAAACAAAAAAAATATCGATTGCTAACGCCACATAACATTTGATGTAATCTTATCTTGATCACAATGCAAGTTTAAATAAAGGAGAAATAAAACACATACAACTGACGCGCATAATTTATTGCATACTTAAGTAATCATTAAATAGCATTTCTTAAAATAATGTTCACTATTTAAAAACTTTTCTTGGGAGACATAGTTTGGGCTTCTTTGAGGCACATTACACATTTATGTCAATACCTACAATTATAATCTTGACTCTAGTAGTAGGACCTTTACTGCAAATCATGTCACTTCGTCGGACGAAAATCAGTTTCTGAGGCGCCGTTCACACTCTGTGATCAAACAGCTGTGAAGTATGTTGGATACATATTTTTATTTGAAATACCTAGGACATCTTTTCATGTTGTTTTTTCAATTATTTGTAAAATAACAGACACAAACCTGTAAAGTGATTTAGTAGTTCGTTCAATAACAATGCATGACGTCTATAGACGTCTTAAGAGTCTGGGACACCGATTTGCGTTGACATTAAGGTAAGGAAGTCTTTGGCGGTGACTTAGCTTATAGCGCGCTGCCAGTGCGACAAACGGCAAACAGCAAGTGCGTATAGTATCACAATATTATTGGAAATGAGTAGTTCTTCACAACTTTATAGCGAACTCGTGACTTAGTTTTTGCCAATGCAAAATCGCTAAAACAACGACGAGAATACTGTTAGCATATTTCGCGTAGACGTCTAATAGCTACCACCTAAATAACAATATTAATTTACCTAGGCACTCTGCTGAACATATTTATAAACATGTACAATCAAACACTTTGACTCTGACACAAAAGTGTGTATACATTATGTCACCAGAAATGCATTTACATCTGTATAAAGGACTTCCCTAAAGATGTCCACAGGAACCAATCGTGCGCAAATTTCAACGGTTCGGTACGATCTCGACCGACTCGACCATATCGTCAATCCACCTTTATAGAGGAATCCCATCCCCACTCTGTTCTGGTGGTAAGTCTTCTAACCGCTCTTACTTTGTTTCTTTATTTACCAAGGCACCTTCTTCTCAAGTACTAGCTTTAAGTCAAATTGTTTCACTGTACATGCGTGTACTAAGGTACTACCTTAGACCCCCATCGACGGTCAAGTATAGATTTTATTTCTTTAGGGGATATAGATGCAAGAATTGTTAAATATACATTCAGATTATATCTATTTAAGAATTGAGTAGAGGGACTCCGAAGTAACCCTAACGCCCGTTTTAGACTACTCTAAAAAGGTGTTAGTTCTATCCAAAAAAAGTTTCCTACCTAAGCGATAATACGCGTAAAACTTAATACTTAAACCCTTACGTAGACGTGAGCATACGCCCATAAGTTTTGGAAGGGTTCTGGTTATTTAAGGTTCTTGGCGTTTGAGGCTCGACCAAGACCTTACAACACTAGCTGTGTTTGAATATTGCACAAAATCCCTTTTGAAGTTTGACCGCGACACGCGGCTATATTTTTTTCTATATACTACGACGGTGACAAACAAGCATACGGCCCGCCTGATGGTAAGCGGTCACCGTAGCTATGGACGCCTGCAACTCCAGGGGGGTTACATGGGCGTTGCCGACCCTTTAAATTATTTAAATATACCTTGTACCTTCATACGTTCCAATAAAGTTTAATATGGCGCTTAAGCGTTCCTGTGGCGGTCAAATAGGTTCCAACTGTTTGGACCAGAAAGAAGCTTACTGGCATCTGCCATCCATGTTTTACATATTAACGAAACGTATTTTTAACCGTTGAAGTTATCTACGCATAGCTTTGTGCGTTCATCTTCATTCGGACAATTGATTTATACTATATTTAGATATTGCTAAACTCACAGAGTAAGAAAGAGTTGGCATAATGGGAAAATTGATAGAAAACCAGTGTGACCGGCAATTATTTTTTCTTACGTGTGAAAATAAACTAGTCCAGGGGTTTCTTATAATTCTAAAGGCTTTAAAATACGAGTCGAAAATGGCGCGGCGTGACACGGTATTTTTATACCGCTAAATAAGTCTTGTAGAAAAAACTATGTAGCATATGCAACTTGTTGCTAATGCCACTGCGCGTGCCCCGTCCAGTCAAGCGTCTATAGTATTTTTTCTGGTTTGTGGCTAAACTAGAAACCGTCCATGGGAGCCTTATACCATTACAACTACTAAAACTAACTAACATGGCACCTCAACCTTATATGGGTTTGTAGAGAAGAGTGGTGACGTATTTCTTCCGGTACCTATGGGTGGCGGAAAGGACCATGACTCCATCCTTGATTGACAGCGCGTATAGATGGTTCAACATCACGTGGTTTGGTTCCGGGAGGAGGGTTGGTTCACACTGAAAGAAAAAAAGATTGTTTTTTTCTGTTGGCTATAAACAGCAGTGATGAAGAGTTAAAAAACTTGATTTTCGATGAAGAAAATAAATGTTAATTGAATTTCCCTTCAAATGTTTTCGACTAGGCGCCACTGATGCATGGTCAGACTTTAATTGTAGAACCAGTTACTTAAGCTATGAAATATCCAATGAAGTATGAACCCTAAGCTGGGCTCAACAATTAATAATACGTCCCACAACCGCTAGGCGACACTAATGTTTTGCGGACATAATTATTTATTATTATCCAATATATCAAAGAATTATTTAGTAAAGTATGACTCTACAATTCTTAAATGTGATCTAAATTTATATGAATACTAAAACATCAATTCCTATTCCAGTCAAATTTGTCAAAGTTTGATACATGTTTTAATTTCATTGATGTATGTAGAAGTTTTGATATCTGTTGGAATAGTGCCTAGTCTCAAGCACAGTTATAGCCATTATATTTTCACTCTAAAGGATTAGAACTTTCACTATTAATTAATAGTATTCATCATCATCATCATCATCATTTCAGCCGAAATACTATTAATTAAATAGTATTCATTTAATTTAAAATAACTTATCAAGATGTTTCGATAATAAAATGCAATAAATTACAGAGTTGGTCAAGGTACCAAAAATGAAAACTTATTAGAATTACTTACCGAAAGTGGTGTATCTTTGTTCAATATGACTTGTAAAAGGTGAGGTGGCAGTATTGGGGGCCCGGATACTTTCTCCCATGGTTTAGCTTGTGGGATTTCCTTAAATAAACAAACAAATAAATTGTAAGCATGATTGTTTATTTTAATAATTGGCATAGATCAAAATCAATCAATATTTATCAGAAATATTATTGCAACTAATGTTTACAACAGTAAATAATTGATAATGCTTAAGTTGGCCTGGCCATTGAGGACAGTGTGCAAATCTTTGCTATTTATCAAATATACAAATATTTATAATTTTTTTAAGCAGAAATGTCTGCAAATGATACCAACAATCACACTTACTCGTAGAAAGAAAGGAAAAGTTCATAACCTCCTGTCTTAGTTTATCTGAACATTGACATGTTGATTATCTAAACTAGTCTCCATCCCAATTGGTTTGGATAATCGAGGTTCTACTGATGATAAACAAGATGATCTATAAAAAAAGATAAATGTACCTGTGAATACTCAGTCTGGGCACTGCTGTGTATACCTTCGCTATCTTTGGCCAATGCTTGGAACACCTCAAAGTCTGACAACTTTACCTTAACCAAGTTGTTCTTTGATCCCATTCCGTTGTCAACTAATTTCTGTAACCATTACATCAAAATGAAATTAATAATACCTATGGATCTTGCTTAAACTAATTTTAGTTGGTAATAAAATGTGTAACTTGATGAAATAAAATTATGTTTTCATCAGCATCAAATTTTATATAATTTCAGCTGAAAGACGTTCACTGCTGGACAAAGTCCCAAAGATTTTCACAACAAACGGTAATTTGCCGCCCTTATCCAGCGGTCTCCCGCAACCTTAACCAGATCATCAATCCATGTAGGTTTATGTTATGCACTTTTGCTGTGTGACGCTAAGTCACCACCACAAAGTAAAAAAATTGCATCTTTTTCGACAATAAGAGGAAAACGGATACTTTTTCTGTAGTATGTGACATTCCTTTCAATTTCAAAACAAGAGGAAATTTTATAACAAAAATAAATAAAAGCATATCACCACTGTAGGATCATTGCGCCACTCCCCATCTACAAAATACTTGTACTGGTGTTCTCCCTCTGGGAGGTCTATTATGGTCACAAAGTCTCCATGACTCTTTACCATAGGAATTGTCTTCCAGTCGGTAAATGTTCCACTAATGAAAACCTATAAATAAACCATATGTTAATACTTACAAATGATATAATATAACAATGAAGTTTCTAGACATGTGACAAAATTTGCCACGAAAAATACCTGTTTGCCACCACCTTCCCATCTAAATACAGTGGGCAATACTTTGGATTCGTCCGTAGATTTACTTCCTTCGGTCAATGTGTTCGATCGCTCGCGCATAACACCGAATTCTTCCTCGCTCTCAGGCACGGCCTTGGTATAATAAGGAGCCCCATCTTCAATGTTATTGTCGTCATCTCTTCCGCTACGATCGTCGTCTACCTTTTTGTCAAACGTAAATGCCTCGCCTTCTTTAGTTGGAGAAGATGGGCCCGCACCTGTTGGTTTGGCTGCAGCATCTTTATGCCATTCCTTGGGATGATTACTTCCTGCGTTTCCCATTATTAATAAAAATAATGAACCAAATCAAACCTCACATTTGGTTAAATAAAGAATTTTTGTGCACTAAAAGCAAAAACGTCAATGTCAAAATAATGGTACAGTCCGGATAAAGGATAAAACTTACTATTTATTAAATAATTAAACGATCTCAGATTTTCTATTGAATTCGAGGATTATATTTATAATGAAAATAATATTATTGTTACATTTTTTTTAAATAAAACAGTTTTTAAGGACTGAAACTAATGGACTTTTCTGCTAATCGGAGGAATTTTAAGCAATTTGTAGCGTGAGAGAAACGGAATGTACGTTTTGGACCAAACACCAAACTACTGTTTTCTAGCTATTTAAGTCAGTTGTTTAAACGTCCAAATTCGAATACCAATCAGCGTCTTTTTACACTGAATATTCCTCAATATAGTGATTGCCTTCTTTTTCATTCAAGCTACCGTGCGCTTGAAAGAGATGCAATGCAATGCAATTTGAAAGAAATTTATAATATGCAATTTTTATTTATTTTATTTCATGTTTTGCATTTCTAATGAACAATCTGAGCATCAGCAATAGACCGCGCTCAGCTGAAAAACCAATTCTATTTGGCAGCAACCCATTATCTTATCAACAATAATTATCTACGCTTTCTACTCGCGTTTAATTGATTGTGACTTGAGAAGTCAAGACGGGCTGACGTTATCGGTTTTCGTCATAATACGCACGCTCGCCTCCGATTTGTACGGATGATCAAAACTAAATAAATGAGTAACTTGTGCGTATAATAAATGTACGAATAACATTGAATTTCACAAATCACCAAACAAATCGATTGTTTATACGCGTTGGTTCTTCATGCCGCGAAAATAGCATCCCAGTTGTCGCGCAAAATATTCTAATGGAATTTAGCTATTAAAACGTTTTGTAAGTCTAGTTATAATGAGTGATGAAAAACAGCCACTACTTACGGGGCCCTGCATTGCCATTGAGCATGCAGAAGTGCAGGGGCAGGCCGTGGAGTTGTCCAGTGAAGCAATTTTACCAATCAGAGATGAGAAACCGAAGTCGGACTACTGCCCGGCCTCGGAGAGGCACCTGGAGCACCCGACCTCCAACTTTGACACTATGATACATTTACTAAAAGGGAACATTGGCACTGGGATTCTGGCTATGCCTGATGCTTTCAAGAACGCTGGATTATTGTTTGGTAAGTTTTTATTGGGAATGTTATTAGATGTACTAAACTAAAATATTTATGTGTGAATGCAATGCAGAAAATGCACTTAGATTACTATAACTAGATGCTAAACAAAATATAAAAATATTAGTACAAGCCTATGAATTTTCCATAGTTTTTATTTGAATAAAATAAAACTAGTTGTCAATTAGGTTGATTTCTTATTGCTTCCTAGCAGTAAAACTTTAATGATTTATATCAAACACACACTGTATGAAATCGAATATAATAGCTACTGACAGATAAGGCACAGCATATATTTTTAAAGTTAGAACTTAGAAATTATATTTTTGTGAAGCACCACTAAAGATTCTTTTCAAATTTGTATAAGGTAAAACGTTTTATGCCACAACTAGCCACAAAGTGCCTTTTTCCGCACGCTACGCGTACGGAAAAAGCCGATTTCTGCCCAAGTGTAGGCATAAAATGATGTACCTAACACGTGAGGTAATAAATAAAGCCCTTGATCGCATATTTACGTCCCTCGCTTGCAGCTCGGGTCGCAAACAACTGCGATCTCTGCCTTTCTTTGTTTTTTATTTATTTATTTAAGGAGAACCAACAGCTATAAACTTAACATAGACACCAAAATATACACAGAAAGCCAATTACAGGATCTCACAGGTAACCACAAAATATTCAAAATTAAAACTAATGCTAACACAATCGCAGACACACATACAAGAAAACCACACTAGTTTTACCACACTAGTTAGGTAATGTACTATAACAACTTCTATTACGATGAGGGTGAAGGAGAGGATATTATGCTTTGTAAATATATTGCATATACATAATTATTTACTACTCAGCACACATACTGATAATCTACATTGACTTTCCACATTCCTTGCTCCATTGGTGGTGTAGTGTAGGTTGGTACCTGAATGTTTTGTATTTAGGAAACACCCTTCCAAACCCCCCAGCACCTGTCTTCCTCCTGGGTCTCATTACCTTGTAGGATATTTTGACCTGTGGAGGAGCTAATCTGCTTAATGGTTAATCAACTGTTTCTTGTCAGCTTCTCACTAATTGTCATGGTTACGGTCTCCTGGGTCACTTTTAAAATCATGGTTTTATGGCATTCAAATTTAGAAAACATAAATATTTCTGGTAGTTATATTCCAAGCCTACTAACATCAGTAGAACATACTGCAACATATCAAACTGTGCTGCATTTGTCCCCTGGCTGACGGGACAGCCAGGACTCACCCTTAAAATTCCTTTGGTCAGTGAATTATTTCAAAACATGGTCAAACTTGTTTTAATAAAGTCAAACTCTTTGAGAATTTATATGGTTTTATAGATTATAAGCTATTACACTTGGACAAGGAGAGTTCTTGATGATTATATCACTTAATTCATCATTTATTTATTTGATAGAGATAAAAAATATAGTGTTGGGACGACAATATTAATAGGTTGGGTCTCTTGACAACCCTTTTCCCATGGTCGCCATTTGAGTAGTAATTTACTCAACAAGTTTTTTTTTCCTGCTATATGGCCAGCCCATTCCCACTTCAATGTGGGACATGTTTTATAATAGGTACCTTGCTGACATTGCGTGACCTTGCTCTGTTGTCTCAGCCACTGATTCGTTTTATGGTTTATCAATGTGACCCCAACCAATTTTCTTTATAGCGCCCATATATGTTAGTAGTCATAGTCAAATAATATTCATAGAAATCATAAGCCTTTTGTTTTAATTTAATAGTTTTTTAATTAAATAACCGCGATCAGATCTGCTCCTCTCACACTGCTTCAAAAACACTGTTCTGTTGTGTTTATTATCAGCATTTTAAACACGTTGACACTATTTTCAATTAATGATTGTTAGCCAAGTTTTCAATTAATGATACATCGTGAACGCATATGGGCGCACTGTCCCGCAAAGTGTTAAGCTAACCAGAGACCCCTTTCCAGGTGTATTCGGCACGCTGTTCATGGGTGCGGTTTGCACGCACTGTATGCACATGTTAGTGCGGTGCTCCCACGAGCTGTGTATCCGGAACCAGCGGCCGGCGCTCAGCTTCTCCGAGGTGGTGGAAGACGCCTTCACGTCTGGACCGGTGCCGTTGAGGCCCTACGCTAAGAAAATGAAGTAAGTTAATCTATACATAACAAAAAATACTTAGGGCTTGTGCTCGCTGGTGCATGGAGCGTGCACACGCCTGCAGGTGCAACACGCGTCTTAAAGTCTGACTAAAGTCCTTATTGTGTTGGCGAAGCTGTCGGCTGTAGCCGTCATTGGCGTCCGTGGATGACTTTCCAGTGACGGACCACAGACGACTATGGCGGTCATAGGATTAAAATACGGCATATACGCGACCGCGTCATACTATTTTTCGATACGCAATTACGCATGCACCCGCTCCGCTAGCGTGTGGAGGCCATTATTTTTTGTAGTGATTAAAAAAAGGATGAAAAGAAGAAGAATTACTCTAATTGTAAAATGTTCGGACAGGTTATTGTTGGTTACAAGCGTGGACCTAGAAAATATGAGGACCTCGGGTCGGACCGGGGGCCCTTCCGTCCCCCGTGCCAGGAAATCACTCTACTTGGGGCGCATAGATGAGGCGTGGCCTTGCTTGTGACCTTGTGACTGTCGAAACTTTGATGATCCGTTATTTTCTTCCCTTTATCACCCGATTTTTAAATATGATTGCTCAAAATAAGAAAAACCGTTTCACAGCGGCCACCTCTTCCACACTTACCGTGGATTTTTGCAACATTAGAGGACTACACTCCAACTTGAATTCTGTCCACCACCACCTTGAGACAGACAAGCCAGCCCTGTTTTTCTTGACGGAGACACAAATATCTACCCCGGCCGACATCTGTTATCTTATGTATCCCGGTTACAGCCTTGAACACAAGTTTGTGTCACGAGCTGGGGTGTGTATGTTTGTCCGGGATGATATATGTTGCCGCCGTCTGAGCAGTCTTGAAGACAGAGACCTGTCTCTAATTCTGGCGCGCGTTGACTACGGGGCCCACGTCCGTATCTTCGTTTGCCTCTACAGGTCTCACAGCGGAGACTCGGAGACCGATCGTCTCCTGGAGCGCGTCCAAGTAGGACTCGGCAAGGTTCTCGAGCGGCTTCCCTCAGCAGAGTTAGTAATCCTTGGTGATTTTAACGCACACCACGTTGAATGGTTAGGATCGACACACACTGACTATGCTGGGAGAGCCGTTCATAGCTTTGCTGCAGCATATGACCTTTCACAATTAGTCGATGGTCCCACTAGAATTCCGGACATTGCTGGTCATACTCCCGCCCTTTTGGACCTTCTACTGACCTCACATCCAGAACGCCACCAGGTATCCCGACATGCACCTTTAGGCTCATCAGACCATTGCCTGGTGCGTTCTACATTAATCTCGGGTCAGACTGCGCAATCCCGACCCTCTGGGTCGCGCCGTGTCTGGCATTATGGGTCAGCGGACTGGGACGGACTGCGGGAGTTTTACGCTTCCTACCCCTGGAAGCAGATCTGCTTCTATTCGGACGATGTTGACAGATGTGCGGAACTCGTAGCTGACACGATTATGCAAGGCATGGAATGCTTCGTTCCAAGCACATTAATTCGTGTTGGTGGGCGTTCTCAGCCTTGGTTTGGTAAGTCTTGCGCTAAAGCCCGTAAATCGAAATGTGAGGCTTATCAAGCTTGGGCCGCGTGCGAGGTCAATGATCCAAATCGTTCCGTATTAAAGAAGCAATTTAATGCTGCTTCTAGATCGTGTAAGAAGCGGATCGCTGCAGCAAAGTTCGAACATATCAACAAAATTGGCGAGAGACTAGTCGGTCAACCCTCTGGGTCACGTACTTTCTGGTCTCTCGCCAAAGCTGTTCAGGGGAACTTCTGTAGGGTCTCTCTACCTTCTCTGCACAAACCCGATGGCTCACTGGCTCATTCCGCAAAGGAGAAAGCGGATCTTTTGTGCTCTCTATTTGCGTCGAATTCGACTCTTGACGATGGGGACAAAACACCTCCCACTATCCCGAAATGTGAGCATTCCATGCCCGCGATTCGCTTTACGCAATGCGCAGTAAGGCGAGCTCTCTTTGCCCTCGATGTTAAGAAGTCAAGTGGCCCTGACGGTATACCTGAAATTGTGCTCAAAACATGCGCTCCAGAGCTAGCTGCGGTCTTAACGCGCCTTTTCTCGCTATCGTATCGCTCAGGAAAATTCCCATCCTCCTGGAAGAGTGCCTGGGTTCACCCTATACCCAAAAAAGGTGACCGCACAGACCCTTCCAACTACCGGCCTATTGCGATTACCTCTTTGCTCTCCAAAGTGCTGGAGCGGGTGGTAAGCGACCAGCTTCTCAAGTACCTAGAGGACCACCAGCTCATTAGTGATCGGCAATATGGCTTCCGCCATGGTCGAGGAGCTGGCGATCTTCTCGTTTACCTCACGCACCGATGGGCCACAGCCATCGAGAGCAAGGGTGAGGCTTTGGCAGTTAGCCTAGATATCGCAAAGGCCTTCGATAGGGTATGGCACAAGGCGCTCCTCTCGAAACTTCCCTCGTTCGGGCTTCACGAGGGATTGTGCACATGGGTTGCTAGCTTTCTGTCTGGGCGTAGCATTTCAGTCGTTACGGATGGAATATGCTCCGACTACAAGCCCATAAATGCTGGTGTACCGCAAGGATCCGTACTGTCGCCCACGCTGTTCCTCCTGCATATCAATGATATGTTGTCAAGTAACAATATTCATTGCTATGCGGATGACAGCACGGCTGATAGCTATTATACGGGTCGTGCAAATGCCCGTCCTGAGCTGGTATTGGAGTGCAGAAAGCAGCTTGTGTCTGAAATTGAGACCACTCTCGAACAGGTTTCCGAATGGGGCGCTCACAACCTCGTCCAATTCAACCCCTGTAAGACACAAGTGTGCGTGTTCTCTGCTAAGAAAACCCCATTTCCCATATCGCCTAAATTTCAGAGCATCCCTCTCTCCATCTCCAAGAGTATCGGGATACTTGGTGTCGAAATCACGAACGAAGTCCAATTTCGGAGTCATTTGGAGCACAAAGCCAAACTGGCCTCTAAGAAGCTTGGAGTGCTCAACAGAGCGAAACAGTACTTCACACCGAGTCACCGTCTTTTGTTATACAAAGCGCAGGTTCGACCGCATATGGAGTACTGTTCCCATCTCTGGTCTGGTGCTCCTCAGTACCAGCTTCTCCCACTTGACTCCATCCAGCGTCGGGCGGTTCGTGTTGTGGACGACCCCGATCTTACTAACAATTTAGAGCAGCTCAGCCTTCGGAGAGATGTTGGCTCTCTGTGCCTGTTCTATCGTCTGTACAATGGGGAATGCTCTGAAGAACTCTTTGACATGGTGCCTCCGTCTCGTTTTTACCATCGCACCTCCCGCCAAAGGAATAAGGTTCACCCACATTTCCTAGATACATGGCACACCAAGAATAAACGGGCTTCTCGCTCGTTTTTACCCAGAACATGTAAAATGTGGAACGACCTACCTCCTGAGGTGTTCCCTTTGCGATATGATATGGGGTTCTTCAAGAAACGAGTGTTCAGGGCTTTAAAAGGCTCAAAGGTCAACAACGCATGAGTGGCTCTTCCGATGTTGCTTATGTCCATGGGCGGCGATGACTAGGGCTTGCATCCCGGAATTCCGGAATCTCGAAATCCCGGAATCTCGGACTATTTTTCCGAGATTACAGTTCCGGGATTGACACCCTCAATCTCGAAAATTCCGGAATTTAAATTACCCTATTATTTGACGGAAACGTTTAATATTGACATGGTTATAAATGTTATAATATTGTCTGCTGTTACTGCGATGGTTATTCGTTGAAATTAAACACTTTAGAACGGATTAATCGCGTTTAATTTAATAATAAAAAAAAACCCTGTAAAACATACGTACAATTTACGAACGCTTCTCTAACTGGCTTATGGGGCAGAAAGAAGCGGCAAAAAAACTGTAAAGGGCTCGAAACGTCGGGTCATGGTGTTAATAAACGCGATTAATCCATTCTAGTGTTTAATTTCAATTGGCATAGTTATTTCGCGAAACTACCACTAAATGTATTAGATTGATGAATTATATATATTCCGTGTGCAGATAAATGTTCCTTACTTTTGGACTCCGAAGGCTTAGGTACCACAAGCATAAATACTTTGAATCTGCACATCTTTCGCCCAAAGAAGCAAGTGTTTTAGAGCAGGATAAATACATTTTCGATTGTTCTCTGTTCACGATAGTAGACCAAAAGGTTGAAGCTAAAAAAACCTTTATCTTTTTCAGTTGTTGCTTTTCGGTATTTAAATAATGAGTTCTTATTGCAATACTGTTAAAAAACTGTTGTTTGTGAGTTTTAGCCTTAAATTGAGTGTTATGCGCGCTAAACGATGTAGATGTGTTAAAGATTTGTATTCAAAAACTTTGCCACTGTCGCCATACCATAACATGACTACCAGCCTAATATTAATTTGTAATCGTAACGTTGTAGGTAACTAAGTTTTATTGTATTCGATACGATACAATACATAATAGACAATTTTGGCCTCTAATCTAACATATTTTTTTATATGTTTTCTTTGTGTGTTCGACAGAAGTTCCAAAAAAATGGAGCGATGATTGCCTTACATTGTTTTTTTTAGCCTTAGCTTGAAGAAATTTTTTATTTTGATAGCCTTACTTGTTTGGCTACGCAAAAATAAGTGTTAAAAATTAATTTTATTTAGCACTTATGGGAATTAATCTGACATAAAAGAATGAAGAACGAAGGCTGACGTTTTCCTGCAAAAAGTACCACTTAGTTAATCGATAAGGTACAAATGCCTAAATTATTGATTCGGAAAATAACCTTATTAAATTAACAACCGAGGAATTGGCCAATTAAGCATAAAGTTTTCTAAAGTAGGTTATTCCTGTTGCTACACCACTTTAAACTATAACCAAACTCTTCGAAATAGACAATCTTAGCTTGGCTTGTGAGATCCTTTAATGATTATTAAAAAAAATAACAACTCTGTTAAACCCTTGCTGTTGTTTCTTTAAAGTAGCGTAAGATTACACGTTTTCATTGATTAATAAATATATGTTATGTACTAATCGTAAAAAACCGGTATTTTAAAAAATTTGCCATAAAATCATAATTTTTCAAATCCCGGAACCAGTTCCGGAATTCCGGAATTGAAGGCCAATCTCGAAATGAATCCCGGAATTGGAAATCAGTTCCGATATTGCAAGCCCTAGCGATGACCGTTTCCCATCAGGCGGCTCGTCTGCTCGTTTGTTACCTTTCCCATAAAAAAAAGAAAAAAAGAAAAACGTAATTCCGTGAAAACAAAATTAAGATTGCATGACTCTGCCAACTTCCTCGTTTATGCACTAGAGTATGCTCTCAGTACTGGCGCTTCATACTAAATATCCCGAATGTACCGAATATCCCGGTACTCGCCATACGAAACCAGTCCCAGGTCAATATGCACGTTACAAGTGCACATAACATTATACAACTCATTGGATAGCAAAAAGAGAACGTGTTACAACTTAAGTTGGCTACATCCCTATTTAAATATATTCTATATCATTCTTACTGAACAAATATTAAGATTTCCAATTAGCTTCCATATTTGTTACACTAACTAACCAAATCCGGCTTCCGCTGTTATCATCCGCTGCGGTCATCGGAAATTTTTTCTTATAATTAATAGATTTACCCATTTAACTAAGTATTTTAATGTAACAATGTACTATCAAAAAACAACTTTTACCGTACTGGAAAAAAACAGTCAATACCTACCTACCCATCTTTAATTTACTTAATGCAGTTCATTAACCGTTTGCGGTTTATTTGCAAATCGTCTTACTAAAAGAAAGTTCTATCAAACGAAAAAAAATAACTTATTGCATTGTTATCATGAGCAATTTTGCTTTGCACTGTGTACATGAACGTCGCAATCCATTATTTCTTGAGTGCTCCGTATTCTCCTTAATTTCGGAGCGCTTAAGCGGTATTGCGGTTAGTTCATTGGATCGCTATTAATGTAGTGCGACTAGTGCGGAATGTTACGTATCTGTAGATCTGTTATCTCGAATGGTATGTTATCTTGTTCTTTGTTTACTAAAGTTTAAGGACTTAAACTAGGTGGAAATTCTACTAGTAATTGTGACAGAAGTTCTAGTTTTTTTTTATTAAATTATCTTTCGTTGGGTACATACCCAAGAGGTACCTATAGGTGATTGTTTGTGTCGTGTGCTCCGAAACTTTTAAGCAGATTTTCATGTGAAATGTGTTAATTGGTCGTTATGTCTTGGGTCCCGGACAATGTAACTACATCTTTAACCAAGGTTTAAACTATACCTAAAGTATTTTTTCGAATTTGACAATAGAGGCATCTTTATTTGTAGATTCGTTTCAATAGTGTTTTTTCCCCTATCTGGCTTTTACTCCTTGCTCATTCAAGCAAGGTGGGTTTGCCATATTCGAAGTTGAGAGGCTTTCACAAGTGAGGAGAATGTTCGGTGTGAAATTTTAGTGGTAGGATTAGGTTGCGAATGTTGCGATACCTACCTAAAAACAATAGCTATTCAATAGCTTAAAAGGACGATGACCAATTGAAGTTTATTGACAGTAGCATCATACCTAAGAGAAAGACTGTTTACTTAACAGACTAACAGTTTTGTCGATATCAAATCAGGTTAGCTGTTTACATGCGGTGCTAAAGCCGATATTGTTTAGGCCACTTTGGGCTAACGTACTGACGATAACGATATGTGATAACTAGGCTCCGTTATTTTAACGCACTGACATTGCTTTTCAGTAGTGGGAGACTGTTTTTTTATCGATTATCTAAATGTCGATAGTGTGTAGTGTAGTGTAGGGGTCACTAGGTATTACTACTAAACACAAAGAAATAAAAGTATCGGGTGTTCGTTAGTTAAGACTTATAATAGTTTATCTATCTACAATAAATACAAAAAACTTTATACAACTCTACATCTAACTAAGGGTTATGTAGGGGTTTTGGTGATCACAAGTTTCACATTGGGCAGCAACTGTAATTGCATTATATAAATATCGATATCGAGATGATCGATAAAAAAAACAGTTACCCTCTACTGAAAAGCAATGTCAGTGCCACAAGATAACGGGCTCTAGTGATAACGAATGTCCAGCTACATATCACTAACAAAGCAGTAGATTATGGAAACGTCCAGGTGAATGTAGGTCGGGGACTCGTGGTTGGGATAACTTTTCCATTAAAATATGTTGTAGGGTAACTACGGTCATGTTCTTCATTGCGTTCTAATACATTAATTATCTCTAAAGTGAAACATGTTTCACTTTTGAATTTATTATTTTTCTTTAGTCGTACGTAAGCAATCGAAATGGGTTTGCCGTATGATTTCCATTCTGATATTTGGGTGAATCAACTATTTCTTGTCGTTATTCTGTCCCGTCAGCCAGGGGACAACTAGAGCACAGTTGGTTAGAAGAATCGTTGTAGTATGTTCTACTGACATGCTTGATAGATGGCCCATTATGGAAAGGGAATAGAGTCAGTCTATGCTAAGGTTTCTAGATTTTGATAGCACAGAATATGAAAGTGTTAAGTAAACGTCATAATTTCATAAAAGTTTGACCTTTAAAATAACACTTTAAAGTTTTACAGTTCATTTTTTCGGCAGAGATAACGTGGTTTGACTCTTATAACTACCAAAAATATTCATGTTTTGTATTCATGTCATGTATTCATATCCATAAAACCGTGATTTTAAAAGTGAGCCAGGAGACCGTAACCATGGCAACTAGAGACAAGAAATAGTTGATTTTCCCATTTGAATCCTGATTACAAAAAATTAGGTTTTATTTTTAGTCGTACTACAAGTTTCATATTTGCTTGGTTTTCTGGTTTCTATTGTTTGATAGAGTATTTGTCATATTAGAAATAGGTATATAATAGATTGCCGAATTATCATCATTTCAGACGAAAGACCCCCGGCAGCCTGTTGCTGGACGAAGGCCTACACCAACAATTTGCACATTTTTAATCGTAATGTAAGTACCATTGTTCGACGCTGCACTAGTATTCTACATGGACGCTTTATGTTAAAGTTATATGCTAAATTTGAACATCGAAAATTTTCTATACCTAATCGAATTTCTAAAGTGCTCATGTCGAATACTAGTGCAGCGTCGAAAACTGGTACGAATACGACCTACGTTACTATCGCGTGCCACACTTCTTGACCAGATAGATCGTCGGTTCACCTTGTTGCTCTCTGTTTGTTAGTCTTCCGACTCACAGCACTTTCCACGACTATGATTCTCCTACGGTACGGATCTCCTTTCGTGATTCGACCTCACAGGTAAACCCTGAGCTTAGCTGATTCTCATTGCCCTGTTGGCCCTATTGCCTTCTTAGTTAGTAGTGTTTAACTCGAGTAGAATACGCCATTTCTTACTCAACTTATGGGTACTCGGACTCCACTTGACTCAAGCGCCACTAGTAATACAGAGTGGCCCAGAAATTCGTTGACAAAGTATATCCGAAAATTTCTACCTTTACATGAATTATACTGTATATTATTAAAAATTTAAAACCGCAATCATTTTTGAGTAGATACTATCGATTAAATAAATCGAATAGTCTTCAAAATGTCCGCGTTTAGCTTTAAAACACGAACGCAATGTTTGTAAAAAAGTAACCGCATATTTGCCGCAGCTCCTCTAAGATTTGTTTGTCTAATTACAGGAAGTATAGCGTTCAACATGTCTCGCACTTGTAAATAATAGCAACAACAGATTTTTGAGATTGATCACAAATTATCCATAGGATGTAAGTAGAGTGGATTTAGTTGAGTAGGCTGAATATATCGAGCTTATGAATCTAGGGTAAATGTGTTTACACTGTTGATTGAAATTGGGTGTCTTGCGAGAAAGAGATGAGTCCAGCTGAAATATTAACGGCGGATGCAAAAATATCCAAAATTTTCAGCCTTATGAATATCTTTTCGATAACTACATTGTTTTTACTTATTAATTTCGACATTTTACTATGTTATGTCAACCTAAGCGAAATGAACATAGTCGTGATAAGAGTAATCTGGACAATATTATATTGGTTACTGGAGCACTATCGTTATACTCGTTATGAAAGATTCCACGCTATCTGGGTCAACCCTTGAGGTCAAATAGCAACCGGAAGGTCAAATGGATGGTTTAATGAATAAATATTTGATAATTTTTATTAACTTTAATAGATTTTGTCGCGTGCAGAGTTATCTTGAACTATATACATTAACCTTATACATTTCGTCTAGAAATTTGAGTAAGGTAGGTAGGTATATATACTAGGCCAGCATGGGTTATCCGTAGCTTATCGCATGTATAACGTGATAAGTGATAACTGTTAATTAATACAATGAATGATTCGATTCGGAAATATTGACAGAAAATCACGTATTCTTTGGCAAATACATACCTATTTTTCCTTATCTCTTCTTCTTAGAAATCTTCGTCTTCTTAGAAAGAGGAAAAGTGGAAAACTCATGGCTCGAACTCTGGAATGCATGCTCTACGCTCTACCAATTGAACTACCAAGACACACCCGGTGGCCCCGGTAACCCCGGGGGGTTATTCTAAATTACGTCTTAAAAATCCTAAGATTTCCGAAGAATATTATTGATGAGTGCCTCTGTCTACTTTGGAATATCCCTCTGTAACAACAATCAATGTGGAATGAATAACGAGGAAAGTTTCCACCGTCCCACGCGCCGCAGGCGCTCTTGCAACGCCGATGTCAAAGCGTTTATTAAGAATTTAATATATTTCAGGCACGTTCGTCCTCTTTACCCCAGACACAATACATCCCATGGATAGAGATACGGCCACAGTAATATACTTTGCAGTTAACTAACTTATGCATTGCGCTACTACAAGATATGATTGAAGTTATTTTTTAGGTAATCTACCTAATTAAAATAGACTGAAAATTTAGTAAACGTATTTTTATAGTATGGACTTATTCTGGTCTTAGTGTTTCCTGCTTTGCAAGTGCCGCAGTTAGCGTCTATTGCGCCCTCGATACAGCCGCTATGGCGCATCCTATATCGGATTTACTAAAACTGAGCTGAAAGTTTATGCAACACGCCGCAATACGCTTGTTGCATAAGCCCAGCGGCGGTTCATAGTTGTTTACAAACAAAAAGGGCGGTCAAAATGTTCTATGGCCAAGCCAAAGCTGATTTAGCCTGCTTTTTCTATAAGTTGTTAAAGAAAAATGTGCGAGATTTGTTCACGCAAGGGACGAAGCTTCCCTTGCAGGAATCGAGTTCTATGAACGCCCTGCCACTGCTACATTTACATATCGCTCTCGTGACATTATAATTTGTAAGGATTTTCTGAAAAGTGATCGTCATGTACCTTACTCTATTCAGTATAGTGGCCGTACGTTTATAATAACTCTATGGCTTTGCCTGATTTTTAGACAGTTAAATACATAAAGCAACAGCTCATAATAATGCCAAATTAGATCTCCAGCTTTCTTTTTAATATTTTTGATGCAGTGGCAGTTTAGCTACTGGCTGTAACGTTTGCACTGTGATATCATGGGGGTGTTTCCCCCCCTCGACCTTGCCGATTCCATTATGGCGCGTTCGATGCATCCATGACGTAAACTCTATGTACCATCGCCAACATAACTAACTATTTGTAATCACTATTGAAACTACATAAGGTTTACCGATGGTCGGTTAAGAACTTGAGAGTGTTGCTGATGGTATGTACTTTATATGATAACTATAAGGCAATTATGACCATTTACGCCTTTGAAAAACACTTCAACTCAAACTATGACGAAAGTATAGGTCAAGATTCCGAGGAATTGAGAACCCTCTCCTTTTTGTTTTTTGAAGTCTTAAATTTAGGTAGTAAAACAGCCAAACCTTGAGTTTATTTTGGGTAATATTTATATGCGGTAAATTCCTTTTTTTTGCTAAAATTCGGTCAATTTCGAGTGATTTGTACTTAAAGTAAAATTTCTCAATACAAATTAACTAAAATACACATAAACTGAATGCTAACTATTAGACCAGAATAGCCCTGTTTAAGATAGTAGAAAGAAGAAAATACAAAATACTATGATTTTCGTTCAGAGTCCGGTGTATGTTCAAATACGCGCGAAATACGACTTTTGCACAATAACGCGCGAAAATACAACATTTACACATTATCTTCATAAATAGACATACTACAGGATCATAACTATCCAAGGTTCTACTCAGCCACAGCCACCCAATATCTCAATATCCACTACTTACTTACACGTTCCTCAGTAGTCTGTCTCTCATCTTTGTAAATATTGTCAGAGCGCGAAGCGAAATTACCTCTCTCTGCGAGCTTCCAAGTAACTATAAAAGTTTATGTAACTATGAAAACTCATGGCAAAAACTTCAAAACTTCAGCTGAATCGCCCAAATTTACACACCGGCCTCTTAAAGTATACCGAAAATGTACTAAATAAATGAGCGTTTAAAAAAAACGAAGGACTCCTAAGCGACCTGATTGCGGCCAGTAGGTACACGATACACGATTTAATTGCGTGGTATGAGCATGATTGTTATCTATGCTGCAGATATTAAACGATGAATGACGTTGGCTAAAGCATACAAGGTTTGTTAAATTGTAAACTACAGCACTTCTGAAAACCACACTTTCTAACACCGCGTGTTAGAAAGTGACGAGCGAACGACTGATATTACGGTGTCATGTCATGTACTATTGCGTCCAAAATTGCATGGTCAGTTGAATTAATTCATTCGTAAATTGCCCATGCACTTTTGAACGTGTGTACCTTGTCAAGTGTAAAATATAGGTTTACACGTAACACTCTAAAATATGTCCCATGGCATCTTATTACTTATTAATTAAGACGTGTAATAAATTACCAATGTTACCAATAGATTACAGTTGACATTTGCCATACCGATTTGCATTACACGGCAAAGTTAGAAATATAGTTAAATGGCTCAACAATTCCGGTTCGCGACTGCACATACGACCAAACAATGGCTGCTGGTTATTTTACCAGAGATATCTTTAAATGTTAATGAAAATAGAGACAATTTACTAAAAACCTCTTACCTACAAGATAATTTGACTACCTGAAGAACACTGCGGCCGCTTATAGAACCACTAATCCACGAAGCCGAGGCCGTTACGTCCCCTTGCCCGTTATGTGCCCTTTATCCGGCTACTGTGCAGCTTGTCACAGCGCTTGTGTGCTAATTGGTGTTTGCAAAAAATCATCTAAATAACCCCCTCTCTTTTGTTTCAGAAACGTGATCAACGTGTTCCTCGTCATAACGCAACTTGGTTTCTGCTGCGTCTACTTCCTCTTCGTCGCCACCAACCTACAAGACACTCTTCGCTTCTTCCATATAAACTTGAGCGTTCACAGCTACCTAGTACTACTGTTCCCGCCTATAGTTGCTTTGGCTATGGTGAAGAACCTAAAGTATCTGACTCCAGTGTCGCTGATAGCGTCTATTATGACCGCTTGGGGTCTAGTGATTACGTTCTACTATATATTACAAGACTTGCCGAGGACGGATTCGGTTAAGCCGTTTGCGAGCTGGCATCAGCTGCCGCTGTACTTCGGGACTGCTATCTATGCATTTGAGGGGATTGGTGTGGTGAGTATCTATACTATCCATCAATTCCAGCTAAATATTTGTTAGATCATGTAAAATAAAATAAAACCGGCCAAGTGCGAGTCGGACTCGCGCACCAAGGGTTCCGTATAAACTATATGTTGCAACCCGACATGTATGGACCCGGGTATGTCCTAAAACTACGACCAGAATCGCTGAAGGATGGGCAGCAGTGTCATTAAGCCGCAGCGAACCCAACTGCGCTCAACAACCCGCCTGCCAAGCGTGGCATATTGTAACACCCTCCCATGAAGAATAAACGGAATACCAGACCCCGAGTCCCCGGCAGCCACGTTAGTCATGACTGCGGTAGCGGTCATGGTAACGGCGGGGCTAGGGGTGCTAAGAATCCCCGGCAGACGCCCGGCTACCAACCCTTACAACGAAAACTGGCCTCGTAACACACAACGTTCGCACTCTGAGGACAGATGAAAAGATTGTAGAGCTGGAAGAAGAAATGAACAGGTTACGGTGGGATATTTTGGGGCTATCTGAAGTCCGGCGACACGATAACTCTAAAGTCTGGTAACCTGCTCTTCTACCGGTAGGGCGACCAACAGTCCCAAGGTGGTGTCGGTTTTCTCGTCCACAGTCCACGTTACCATCGACAGTGTGTCGAGCAGGGTCGCATACCTAACACTCAGAAATCTAAAAGGTATTCGTTGAAGGTTGTTCAGGTATATGCACCGACCTCGTCACACCCAGATGATGAAGTTGAGTGTAAGTATGAGGATATTAGTAGAGCCATACATACATACAGACAGACCATTTTGGTACGGAACACTAAAAATTGCAGAAAATTTTGCCAACCAGACAAAATAGAGGAAGTCGTCCACGGTGTATTCCTAGAGTGACGCAATGCGCAAAGATTTATTTTATTATAATTTTATTTATTTATTTTTTAATAAAATGGATGGAGTTATAATACTTGGACCATATCTTGTTGGGATACATATTGCCTTTTCTAAGAACATTGACACTCGATAAGGTCATTATATCTAGTAATAAACTTTTCATTATTAACTTCTTCGGGATCGAGTTAAACATAATAATATAATCTCATTTTAATTGACAATAAGCCATTACACTGTAGAAGGCGACTTTAATAACATTTTTGTTATTCGGTGAGTCAAAGTTGAGTTTTATCATTAAATTTCAATTAGAGCTACCGCAGATGCACTCTATTCTCTACCGAAACTGGTGATTTTGTGCTATATTTAATTGATATTTAAATATGTATATACTATTATTAGCTGACGTACCCAACTACTTACGTCAAACACTACTTAGGGACAGTTGCACCGACCAGAATCGACAGACTCAGCAGAGAACTGTAAAATTTCCCATAGTTTTCTACCCATGTAACTATGCGAACCTGTTGCTTATCTAGAATTAGGCCTAAAAACAACATGAAAAATGACAAATTGAAACAAAAAAAATTAGTTAAATAAATATAAAAACAATTTCTACCTCCACTCATCCAAAAATGGGAGTAGTAGAGTTAAGGGGTGAAACCAAATCCGTTTATAAATTATAATGTTTCTTCAGGTCCTTCCGCTTGAGAACAACATGAAGACGCCCGATGACTTTGGCGGCTGGAACGGAGTCCTTAACACCGGCATGGTGATCGTGGCTGCACTGTACACTGCAATAGGCTTCTTCGGCTACCTGAAGTATGGGGAGCACGTCCTTGGCAGCATCACGCTCAACCTGCCCAACGACTTGTAAGTCTATCTCAATGGAATACGGTTTATATTGCAGTAGCATCGGTATGTGCATAAAGTGTGGTTGGAGAAGGAAAAGCAGGGACCAGGTCAATGTTCTTTATTAAAGGTAAAGGCACAATAACAATATTGTTATTGTGCCTTTAAGGATGCTGGAGCATGAACTGCATGTAATGACTAACAGCTACTCTGCGAGATCGTAGTTTGAACTGAAATGGAAGACCTAGGGAACGTCAATGGTGATTCGAAAACAATTTTAAGTTGAAATTTAGAATTTGGAAGGTACGAATGGCAGCCAGCCATAGAGTAACGTTTCATTTCACGTACGCACCGTTACAATAATGGCAGCTCTATAGTCTATACACCGCCATCGGCTTCTTCAGTTAGGTTTTTTTATAATGTGTTTATGTTTTATATTGTATGTTGTTTTGTATTATACTTTTATATACATTAGTATTGTAAATAATATAACCTGTGAAAGAAAATTAATAGAGAAATATTGAAAGAAGAATGAAGTTTTTACTACCAGTGGCTTGTCTCTCGAAAACTTGTAACTTGTATCATGCAAACTCTATCTCTGTTTAAATTATTTTATTAGACAGAGACTTCCGCTTGTATTACAAGTTACACGCTTTCTAGAAACGGGCAAATGGCAGTGCGGCAGGATACTTGTTGTTCTTGCTTACGTTAACGGCCTCCTAGGCCAGCTTACCAAGCAGGAGGTCCCGGGTTCGAATCCTGGTCAGGGCATTTAATTTTTGTGCTTAACACGAATATCTGTTAATGAGTCTTAGATGTTTCTAAGTATTTAATATGTATCTATGTATTATATATATATCGTCGTCTAGGACCCATAGCACAAGCTTACTGTGTGACTAGGTCGATTTGTGTAGAAATGTCCCATGTTTGCTTCAATTTCTCGTTTTCCTTTTCCAGTCTAGCACAAAGCGTGCGCGCAGTGATGGCGGCGTCCATATTCCTCTCGTACGGACTGCAGTTCTACGTGCCCATGGGCATTGTGTGGCCCTTCGTCAAGTCGCGGCTCACGTCTGAGAGCGCGCTCAAACACGGCGAGTCCGTCACCAGGCTCGTACTGATCACCATCACATGTGAGTTAAGAAAATATGATCACAATGTAAATAAAATATGATACCTCCAAAAACTAGTACCTCCGTATGTGTCGCTTAGCTTCAAACTAGGGTAAAACCACTCGACCCTCTCAGCAAATATCTACTTTATTACCTTTTCTTAATACCGAAATCGCATAAGATTGCATTTATACCAGCTATCTTTCTCATCTTCTCTCTTCTTCATTTTTTATTTATCTTAATATCTTTAATAATCTTCCTGACGAAATCAAAAGCCTAGAATGTATTATTAAAAAAAAAACTTATAAGTTTTTGATAGACCATGTCTTCTACAATACAAAAGAGTGTTATTATTAAACAGGAGAAATTCGCGATCACAGTTGTTGTCTCGGTGTCTGGAAATGGCAGAGCGATGGGCGTGTATCCCAGAGTTGCGGGTTCGAGTTTCGCCTGAGGTCATTACTTTTTCCACCTTTCCTTTCTTTTTAAAAAATGAAAAAGTTTTAGTTTAATATACTTAGGTTAGTTTAAAACTTAGAGTTAGAATGAAAAAAAAACTACAATAAAAACTTTATACCCTGCCTTCTTCTAGTCTGTCGTTAGCCTTTATTTATTATGTAAAGTGTATACCTTTATCATAATGAACAGCAGATAAGCTTACGTCTTATTAAATGTGATTTATTGCTGCATCCTGTCAATTTGTTCACAAAGGGACACGTTAAATGGCTAAAGCGAGGAAGCGAATAATTGATAGGTCCTAGCGGAAAATACTGCTTATCAATATTTATTGACAAACCGTCTGGAGCAGTCAGTATTTTCCAGTTTGGCGGTCAAAGTTCCAAGAAATGCAATCGCGCGAGAATTTATTTATAAATGCGCAATATTGGACCCTGCAACTTTGTAATACGGTTGAGAATAGCGAGTTTAACATGCCTTCACTGGAGATGCTTTGGGAGGGGTTACTCGTAAAGTTTAATTCCACTTTAATATAATTTTGCTGCCCTCAATTTTGCTGCCTTGGTACGTAATCTACTAATGGAGTTCTGTCTTATGGGAGGACTCGTTTCTACCCATTTGATTATCGGATATTTATGGTAGCTATATGATATCATAAGGTCTATCCAATCAATTAATTAATCAAACTTGGCAAGCTGGATCTTTATTCATTATTTAGAGGCTTGGATCATTTTATCAATTTAACATCAGAATATTATGAATAAATAAATCATTAGAATATCACTACATAAAGTTCAATTGCCGATTACCCAGTGGAAGATTTCGACCACCGTAAGTTGCAAACAAACACATTACTTGTAATGGATTGTTGAATATGTTTTCGAGCGATTTAGAACCTTAATTCAATGCAATATGATCTAAAATCGAGAAATTCAGTAAGCCTGTACCTGAAAGATTGATATTGTTGATAGCAACAATGACATATTAGTTTATTAATTAGATACATATTGACAATAGTGACAACTTGTCTTACTTGACACGTGTGAATTAACATTTTTGATGAATGTAAGTGTCAATTAATATTTGTCAGGTTTTTGTTTTTTTTTCAAAATTTTGATATGTTGTTAGCATGCGGCAAACTTTGGAACAGTAGCACATGCAATGATGGCATTTATGAATGATATTTAGATAGATAATGATTCATTGAAATTAAATACTTTAGAACGGATTAGTCGCATTTATTAACACCATGACCCTACGAAAAAAATAAAAACAAGTTGGTCTACATCTACAATGCCCATACTTTGTTTTTTTTTTTGTATGTAGGTATGGTTTTGATTGACGGGAGCAATTCGTATTTTCTGTCATCATCTTGCACCTGTGAAAACGAGTAAGTACTGTATCATGGTCATGGTGTTGATAAACGCGAGTAATCCGTTCTGAAGTGCTTAATTTCAATTAATAATCTCGGAAACAAAAGACAATATATTGTCTATGGCCTTGGGATCTATGGCGCTTAGGACCTTTGTCCAAACTCCGTCATTTAAAAAAAAATGTTATTAACGAACTTGGTTTTAAAATTTCCGAAGAATTGGTTAATAAATCCGACCTGTAGAGAAGAAGAAATGGATAGAAACACGAAAGCAATTTATTCAATTTTTTCCATTCCAGTCGTCGCAGCAGCCATAATTCCGAACCTGAGCGGCATCATCTCCCTGGTAGGCGCCGTCAGCAGCTCCGCGCTGGCGCTCATCTTCCCGCCCATCATCGAGATCATGACCTTCTGGCCCGACAACCTGGGTCGGCACAACTGGATGCTCTACAAGGACATCCTGCTCATATTGTTTGGGTTGACTGGCTTTGTGTTCGGCACGTATGCCAGTGTGTGTAATATATTGCATTGAAGTGTGCTGGTTTGGTAAAGTTTAGTAAACTCTGAGTTCTATGGATTTTTGTGTCAAAGACGTAAATTGCCTGGATGTTTAGATGGTGTACTTGGATAGTAATTTGTGCTTGTTTTTAGTAAATAATGTAACGTAACGTCATACGGTAAATTTCTAAATGAATCTTGACGGCATCTCTAGCTTAGTGTTAACTGTAGGTCGCAGGTTCGAATCCTGGTAAGGTTATTTATTTGTGTGTTTAACACGAATATTTGATCCTGAGTTATTGATGTTTTCTATGTATACATGAGTGGTACCTTCTATTAAAAACAATCACATATATTATCCTCAGAAGGTACCTCTCTATACCAAGTATAAATAATCTAGGTTACATGACCAGGTAGTCGATGAACAAATTGATCATAGTTGGAACAATTTAGAGTTTGCATGGTATTGTAACACATCTAAATGCATTATATATCTTTGACACAATTTGGCGTAATAAAATTTACAAGAATTTAACCAAATAAGAATGCATGTTAAGTGGCTGGTAAGTTGACTATATAGTGACTCTTTTTTGACTTTTTTTTTCAAAAAGGAACGGTAAGCTTGTTTTTTTTTTAAGATTAAAAAGTCGTGCCTTAACCGACGCGCGATTTTTTTGTGTCTGCTATTTTGCTACGCATGAATCAACTCAAGCAATTTTTACTACATATAAACTTGTATTTCTCTTCTGTTTCGTCACGATAAGTCGTTTACCAGCCAGTGTATGGTCTTCTTGCCAGATCTACTGACGATTTGGATCACCAAAGATTTTGATAAAACTTTATTGAATTTATTTTCCCGATCATGACAATAATTGTATGTAGCAAGATTTTAGATCTGTTTTTCTTTTTTATATTATTATATAGCATTTAAATGAAATTATTTTTTAATAAATCGTGACTTATGGATAAAAAAGTATTATATTTTAAATTCATATTATGAGATGTTGTTAAATTAATAAATAAAAGTCTCGTTCTCGGCGAAAAGTCATCTTGTGCGCTTACGCTTTAATTGATCTATGTTTCAGCTTAATCATTCGTTATTTAAAGGACCTTTTCCCTGAGAGCGACACAAATACGAGCGCGCATTATATTGAATAGTCACAACTTTGAGATTACTATTACCGCTATATGTGTAGGTACCTATAACTATTTATTGTTATGTGATAAATTGATAATGTTACATTCCTAATTGGGATATTGCAATACCTTGGGTATTTTTTGCTTTGCTATATATGTTGATTTATGTGATTGTTGTTGTTATGCATATTGTTAATTCACAAATATACTTGCTATAGTATTTAGCAGTAGCGGGGCGTTCATAGAACTCGATTCCTGCCGGCTTCTCTTGCCTGAGCCAATCTATAGTCTAACAAGCCAAGGTGCAGTACATTTCTTTTTTAATTTATTTGCCTCTTTATTTTTTTCATACCGAAAATAAAGCGTTTAAAAAAAAATCTTGTAAGACTATAGCACATTTTTTGACCAAATAAAGAAAAAACTTGAAAAATCTGCTCCGGCTTATCCAAAGGACAAGTTGACGCTCCGCCGCTGGTATTTAGCATAATATTACATGGTAGTGTTACACGTTTCTGTCAATGTTAAATTCATAATATATCTAAGTATCTTATGATTATTTTAGTAATAATGGATATTATAGAATCATATTCGGGAAATCGCCTCCTCTTAATAAAATATATTTGGGTTTCTTTAGTGTTAAATATGTTGTCCTCAAACGTCTTATATCATTCCGATACTTACGCGTACTGTAATATATGGTACTGTAATATACAGTAACACAAATGTCTAGGCGATTTTATATAAGTATAGATCGAGAAAGTATATCCCAGATTTTAATAAATATGATAGTTTCTAATTAGGTTAGATCTGTAATATTTCAAAATGTTGTGTCAAATATATAACCGCTTAAACGTGTTTTCTGTGATGGCTAATTGTCTACGGCTAATTATCTCCGCCAGAGCTATACCGTACTACGTTTCATACAGCTAACACATAGCTTCGTAGTATAGCTTGACCTATTTGTGTGTGAACGCAGCCAACGGCCAACTATGCTGCAACTCAAATATATTCACAAAATACAATCTTGTTTTACTCACACATTAATATTTCAGTCTGTAGTAGGCTCTAGAGACGTATCCTTTACATCAGTATACCTCGGAATAATACAAAGTCCGGTTGCTCAATTTACTATCCGAATATATGTATTGTCATTTCAGTACAAAACTATAGTCTGACAACCCAATGGTGTCATTTTTTTTATATACCTCCCGTTTCTCGGAGTAAAAAAGGGAAGGGAAGGGAAAAATCTACTGTCAGATTATTTATTATTGAATGTCTGTTGTCTTTTTCAATTACAAACTGGCTTCGAAAAGTTTATTAGTTTGTTCCCTTATAGTTAAGTAGTTATATTTTATATTGTGTTCAAAGACTTGTTCTGTGATTATGCTCTTGTCTTCGGCTCGTCCGACAAATGCATGCAACTTTCACGATACGTCAAGGTCAAAAATATATATATGTATAAAAATATATGTATACGTTGACAAGGAATATAAATATCTATTCGGACACAGATTACAATGAAGTCAGTGTTCACATATTTTTGACTTTGACTGTCTGTACATTCTATTACCGCCCCCTAGGTATTGTGTACCTAATATACTGTTGTTGTACCCTCAATAGCTGTGATTTTATATAATATAGAACTAAGAATTCTATGTAGGATTAGAATGCAACGGTGTAGCTATGCTGAGGTACTAATCATTGTTATTTATTATACTTAGTCAATGTTGTCACTGAATTACATATTTACCTACGAGTGTCAGCTAAGAGACTAATATACGTTTCGCATACTCTATTTTAAATTAAGTAATGAATGATAAAAAGTTGCCTTTAATTTGTAACTTTATTACTTTGCGTCAAAGGCCTATTTCACAAACCTTTGCCGCTCGGTATCAGGAGGCCTTTGAGACATCTAGTAGCACCTTTAACTAACAAATTCAAGAATCTAGGCTGTATTATCACATTCTAATGCATTTTTTTTATATAAATTGCCCACGCGTGTGTACATACTAAACACGATTTAAAAAGTAAATTCCTAAAATTCTCTTAATATATTCTTTCGAGATTGATGTTTTTAAGGCCCTTTAAATACATTTAATAATGGCCAGTGTTAGCAGTGTTAGTGTTAATGATTATAGTATCTTTTAAACCCCACTAGTGTTAGGCCCATATTACATTATCAAAAATCTTTGAGCATAGATATATTAGATACTCGTAAATATGCCTCTCTTTTTCTCCAAAACGTGAAGAAAAAGGGCGGCACATAATCTATGATCAATTGATCATATGTAATATGGGCTGTAGTAGCGTGTTGACAGCTTATTATCCATTTGAGTCGTTCAGAAACTAGCTGACTGAACTTAGTATCGATAAATGTGAATATTACTTAGGTAAAGATAGGTATTTTTTAATGTCGTCTGTAACTGTAACTATTTGTGTACTACAGGGTTAAAACTAGCACTGTCGCATTATGTTATGCCTGATCTGCTTTAAGATGCTTAAATACATTTGTGGCCTATATATTGTGGCCATTTATTTTTGCATTGTTTTGTTTAGATGCCATTAGGGATTTTGCGTTTTGCCTCTTGCTCTAACCAGTTAAGTTTTGCTTCAGTGCGAGCAGGAGGCAAAACGCAAATACTCCATCTGTAGTGGCACCTTTTGATTCCGAGATAAAAGATCTGGCTTTATTTAATGTTTAATCTGACTTTAAGCTATTTTGAATTTAAATGTTTAAAATTTACTGAAATCTTGATTGTAAGTACTTACCTATACGAAAATAAAATTAGATATGGTGCAATCATATTTGTTTTTTTTAATTACTAAATTGATATAAATCACCACAAAACAATGTACCTTTTTGTTATTTTTGCTTTAAAACAAGGAGACATGAAACGGAAAATTTATTCAGGCATTGTTCATCACAATTTTACGGCCTAAAATGCATTCAGAGGCGTTTTTGTAGACTTGGCGCCCTAGGGCATAGGGGAGATTAAAAAACTATTTTTTCACTTCTCTTGCTCGAAAAGTTCGCCTTTGTGTCGTGGCTAGGCGACACAAAATCGCTTTTCATGCCCTAGTGCATAAAGTAACATCGCAGGTGGAGCGCGCTCGCCGCGGCCTCGCCCCCCGCGCGCCCGGCCGCCTGCAGGCGGCGCGCGGCGGGGAGAGCCCAAGCGCGCGAGTATGGATGTTACGTTTTCAACGATTTAAAGTGATATAAAACCTAATATTTTCCTTACAATCGAAGTGAAAAGCAGAGTGTATACCTCGGGCATAAATACCCATTTTATCCTCGGCTACTATATTGGTCCTCGTTACACTCGGACCAATAAATGGCCTCGTCTAAAATGGGTCACTTTATGCCCTTGATGTACAATCTACTATTGAGCCCTGAAGAACCACCCTTCAGAAAGCAACAAAGCAAGCAGCGCACGTGGCAATTATTCCTAAAAATATTAGACAAGACACGACATCCATTGCGTAGGTGCTCTCGCGCTAGATTGGATGTAGGTAGTGTAGGTATTTACCTCATATTATTGGAAATTACCGTTATCATACGACCCAATGAGAACAATAACTTCTACGGTAAATGAAAAGCGTTTACATCCCATTTTATACTAACAGGTCCCCTATTTTCCTGCAGATAAATGATAAAAGGGACCATTTAAGTTAAGCACGTGAGTTAAGTTACTGCATCATTGAAATTTCCAAAAAGTGCGCGCAAAATATCTTTTACAGATAAGCAAAAGCTTGTACTTTGGTGTCTGCCTCAATCTTGATGATGAGTTGATGACATCTTGACCAATATAACAACGTTAATGGGAGCTACCGTATTGTCGCTCACCAGGCAGCGCCACTCATGCGTGGGTCCTGTGTTAGTATAAGAGAAATGTCAAAGTGACGTTTGAAATGTTTCCGCAGGACCCACGTTCCACTAGCGCCCCTAGCGGAAAATCTACTCGCGGTAATCCTCATTGCAAAACGCAATCGACAAATCCATTCCTATATTATAAAATATAGTCCGATAAGCCAAGACTGCAGTAGATATTTTTAATTTATGTTATGTATGTCCCTTTTTATCGGTATGAAAAAATGGGGAGGCATATAGATTTGAAAAAAAAACTACTCCAGCCTATCACTACACTTTTTAAAATTCGAGTACAGTGTATGCGCTACAACGCAGCGCTGCGCATCTTTCAACGAATAAGTGCGAATTGGACTGCCAGGCTGGGCCACTTGCACACCGTGTGTCCGCTACATCCAGCCATGCCGGAGTGCCGACGGACTGCCGTGATTGAGGGGCTTTATGGTTGCGTGTGTGACACGTTTAAAGTATATGCTAAATAAAGTCGAACGATTTCTGAACGATAAGAAAAAAAAAGGCAACATTCAGCTGAAATGTCATTCACCGACAACAATTAAAAAATGTCGGAATCGTGTCAAGGCGGTAATTGTCATGAAAATATCGAATATGGGCCGGACGAATCACCTACCAAACTCATCGTCAATTACATTCCTGAAGTCATGACACAGGATATGATGTTTTCACTATTTTCCACAATGGGTAAACTGGAAAGCTGCAAGCTGATAGCCAACAGAGGATACGGGTTCGTGGAGTACGCGAGCGCCGAGGATGCCGTGAAGGCCCGGAAGGCCTTCAACGGGCTGCTGATGCAAAACAAGACGCTCAAAGTGTCCCACGCGCTGCTGAACCCCGAGACGAAACCGCCCACGAAGCCGGAATCCGACTGGAACCTCTACGTGTGTAACCTGCCCAACGAACTCACCTTGCAGGACTTACATGGACTTTTCGCACAATTCGGTAAAATAGTTAATTCCCGCATTGCTGCAGGTATAGCGTTTGTCTTATTTGAACACCAATATGAGGCGGAGAGAGCCATCCAAAGCATAAATGGCACCACCCCGCCAGGTTTTTTACACCCTTTAACTGTTAAGTACGCTAATAAGACTAACCCTAATAAACATAAAAACAATAATAATAACTTTACTAAAAACGCGTTGGTTAATAAACCTTATCATTGGATTAATCATATGGGTGCTATAGGAGATCACAGCTCACCGAGCACATGGTCTATCTACATTTATAATATTGCTCCAGAGGTTGAGGAGCTGACTCTGTGGCAGCTGTTTGGTCCATATGGTGCTATAGTGTCGGTTAAGATAATCAAAGACCACCACTCTAACAAGAGCAAAGGCTTTGGATTTGTGACTATGAGGAACTATGACCAGGCTGCCATGGCTATCCAGGCCCTAAATGGCTATGTCCTCCACTCCCAGCCTCTCTCTGTTAGTTTCAAAACACAAAAAAGATAATGTCTAAGAGAAAGCCTTAAAAAAATTTACAATATCAATACAGTAATAAATAGACAAAATAATTATTGGTCCGCATATACAAACCGCATCAAAATAATCCTGACTCTTGACTAATACACCTTTGTGAAGTCTGGCGACTCTTGTTGAGAAATATTATATTACTTTGAGCTATCAACATTGTTAAGTTTGTTTCTTATTATGAATAATAATTTATTCAGTTTGCTCGTTAAATATTTCAAGTTTACTAGACGTTTAAGATTGTATTGAAAATTGTTGTTTGGAATTCAACATCAGTTGTGAGCTATTGTAGCTTCATTAATTTTTATCTATTATTTAAGTATAATAAACCATTTTAAAGGAAGTGCTTTTACAAGATCTTACTAATTGATAAGCCACATTGAGATGTTTAATCAACTACTAGTTTTAGTTGTACACTTTTTATAACATGATGTCTATTTAGGTAGTGAAAATGAGATCTAGATTATATCATATTTATACATTTAGTATAAAATTTGCTGAATTAAAGTTCATTTTCACAATTTTAGACACTGTTTTGATTTATATTATCCCTTATTTGGATAAATGTAACTAATATTTAACACAATGCATTATTTTATTTTAAATAAAATATATTTATCTTCTTAATTTTTTAAGTTTTTTTTATAATTTTCATTCTGTTTCAAAATCCAAAACTCCCATTTTTACCCAAGTACAAGTTTGCAATTACTTATTTTAGGCACTCATTACAATGACCATTCATTTCATTGTGTAGTGAACATTAGAATAAAATTCTATTTAGATATTAATACAATTACCGATCCTAATACTATTTTTATCAGGTAAGAAAAAAATTTAAAATAGAACAGTAAATACTATATCTAAAGATAACCAGTTATCTCAACTATTCATTGATTAGGATGTACGTGACGTTAGTGCAGTTCCTACATGGCAAATCTAGTGCAACCAACCATCAGCACTTGGCCTCAGAGTGGCTAACAAAACTTATCTCATCACACAATCATATCATTTCGCCATGCTCATTGCCTAGATGGCGCTAGAGGTGTCTGCCATCGCGACCTACAAAATGCTAGCGGCAACTGCGGTACTGCAAATACTGCGGTTCCATTCCGAAAAGACGTAAGTCCTTTTAATTTACAACTGTAAAACTATCTTTTTGCATCACTCGTAGAGCACGTGCGTGCGATGACGCATAGAATAGTGGAATGATGATGTGTGTCGATGACCGAAACGAGAAAGCACAAGTAGGCGTCTCCCGACGGCAACCTAGGCCCAATAATGTTCCGTGACCTTCGTGCTATTGTTGGAATGTTAGAAACAGGTAATTTTGTTGTAACGTAATAAAACGGCTGTTTTTATACGTTAAATGGACGTTGTATCACGTTGAGATTAACGCTAAGTGTGCGTATTCCTCATTATGACACTTTTAAAGACAACAACAACCTCTAATAAGTCTAATAACAAATATTTACCTATCTACCAGTGGCGCGGCGTTCACAGAACTCGATTCCTACCGGCTTTTCTTGCGTGAGTCAATTTAGCTCATGGCTAACTGGGCTTCATGAAATTCCACATTCAATAGGTACCTACTACGTGCGTAATGTAGGTAACATTAGGAGGTACAAATAAAAGTACTTAGTAGGTACGTATTAGGTAAACATGCATGAGCCAATTTACGGCAGTAAATTATCGTTAATAGAAGATGTATAAGCACCGATGGCCTCTGAGGAAGAAAGGTTCTTCAGTATCGACACGGTTGGAGAAGGGCATCGCACGACCGGTCGTTGTGGGGAATCCTATATTCGGCAGTGGACGTCATTGGGCACGATTCGATAGGCACATTTTTTTAAATATACATTTAAATACTAAAGTAAATAACTCAAATAAGTGTCATTCATGTTACACTATTGACATCATCACGTTATATACTTAAGTAAAACAACAGATTTCGTTTTACGGTAGGTATTCAACTTTTTTGATGACTGCGAATTTAAAACCTACTAGATATAGTATTAACTTATTTAGATACCGTTACCTATACCTATTCGATTCAGGAAGTTGGAGTCACCGTAAATACCATAAAAATAGCTATTACTTCGAATACTTCGTCAATGTTGCATTTCACAACATTCGCAATATTCAAAAGTTTTAAAAGTTTCCCTTCAACTTCAATCGGCGCATGCCTGAACTTCCCCTAGCGTAAATCGATAAATTTGTAGCAAAACGCAGCTGTCAACTGGTCAACAGTGGCCTAGATTTCTCATTAATTAATACAAGTTTATAGTTAAATGTTTTAGCCGTGTGAGCTAGCGTGTGTGAAGTGCGTGAGTGGTAGGTACTACCACTGGGTAGTTCGAGGAGGAGTGTCGCGTGGAGCGGCCGTGGCGGAGAGCGAAGGGTCTGCAGTAGCGGGGGGCGTAGGCCTCACCGTGAGCAGCAAGGTACGTATGTGACGTAAATCTATACCAACGACAGATGGGAGACTATGAATGTGATAAATCTATGGGATCGGAAGATTCTGAAGGACGACGATGTAGAGAATGACAGGTTTTTTGAGTAAGTACGTGAAGTCAACAATCACAAGCATTTGGATTTCAGAGAAAAAATAACTACATAAAGATTGAGCGCTATAATTGGCATTCAGAATAAAGGTCTTTCTCGTCTTATCACAACGAATTTAATAATTCTATAAAAGAGGCTAATGTCCACTTAATGCGAGTGCAAACTGCAAACATACTTTTGTTCCTGACTTGATTTCAACTTGAACTTAAGATGAATCGACATTCAGCGGCTGTCTTCCTCAGAATTGACAACTAACAATACCCATAGCTTTTGTATTTAGTAAAACATACAGAATACCAAGTACCGCATTTCTATACGCAGTGAAAAAAATACATATGTAATAAGTGCAGTATTTCACAATTTTCACATTTTACTACACGAGACGAGTCTTGCGTGAAATAGATGCATACAATTTATGAGAATAATAGAACATACAATTAATAGTACGTATTTAATACTAATTGTTTATTTGTCATGTGCTATGTACACATCTTTGTGCTATGACTGATTACTTGACTAGCTTGACATTTTATTGTTTATTTATTATATCATATCGAAATATGTTGTATATCTTCTTACCTACTACTCATATATTAATTATGTTAAAGTTTAAGTATTACCTGGCCTTCATTTTTGGTCCTTCGAACCGGATCGGACTAAATGTAGATGTAGATTAGGCTATATAACATATATAGCCTTAGGTATATCCGATTTATCTACTTAATAATCGTTGTTTCTAAATGTTCAAACCAGATTTTTTCCATTAAGTATTTAATTAATTTGAAACATTTGACCAATTCAAATGTTTCAAATTAATGCTTAATGAAAAAAATGACACACAGGTAAAATCAGTATGCAGTTAAGAATTCTGAATTTAAATCGTTTCATGTCTTTCTCCTCTACGTGGTGCAATACCTATACAATAACATACGTCTCTTACTGTCAGTAACTTGTTGAAAGTCCATAGACCCACCGTATCATACCATACCATACACCGTACCGGGTGGATTTGATTTATTCCTAAATGTTTGTGCTGCGTGTGTTCAGGTGTACCCGAGCCCGGGGGCGGCGCGCGGCGTGTGGGCGCTGCCGCAGCCGCCCCCCTGCACCATGGCTGCCGAGGAGCCTCTCCCACCGTGCTCCCCCATGTCCCCTGACGCGCCCGCGGCGCCGCCACGTGCCATCACGAGCTACCATCACTCGGATCTGCACCAGCTGATCTTTGAGGCCGTTAGGTCCAGGTATATATGTTGCTTGATTACTGCCAACAATGTTAAACACGTAAAAGAATAAGATGAAAGTATACCTACCATTTGTTTCTGCGTACTTAACCTCATTGTAAAAGATGGCTGGGCTCGTAACCTATATGTCAAATTTATATCTAAGTAAGTTGTCATCAATTAAGCCTATATGAGGTACATCGAATTTATTTCAGTGTATTAGAGCTAATACCTAAAATTGTTGTCAATAGAACTTATCCTAACAATTTAAACAAGCCGCCATATTGACCGTAATAACCTAACTTTTAAGTTTTTAATGAAATCTCCAAGATTAACTTTTTCATCTTATGTTCTGTATGTACGATAATACGACCGTTTCAGTAGTGAATGGTTTCAGCGGTGTTTGATGAGGTAGTGTGAAAATACAAGGAGGAACAGTGTCAAAATATGTGACGCCTTTTGTTTACATTGTTAGGAAGTTCCATTGGCGGCGATCTTATAAGGTGAACTTATTCGGGTTGGATATATACATAGGTACAGCGAAAAAAAATTTGTTGGCATTTAGCTCATGTACTCCTATTTTATATATTTTAGTCTTAATAAAAGATGTCATAACTGCAACTACGAGGTTACGTGTTCATCTTATAATAGAGTTTACCAAGTGTAAACAAATACCTACACGCCTACCTTTAAATTACTTGGCTGACTTTCTAAACTACGGTCTGCCGAAGATGCGGTGTCGTTATTGTGATTTGTTTCGTATTCTATAGAAACAAAGATACAGACAGTATTTCTTCCTCATAAGCGGAGCGGAGCTTTCACTTTGTTATGATGGAATTCGTTCATAAATGGTTGCATAAATAATCATTATTTATGTTGAGTTGGGATTGGGAGCTATGTAGAAAAGAGTTTGGTCAACGAAGTCGCAATCGAGTCTAGTTTTAATTTTGTTCACATGTTGTCGCCATCGATTACGCTTAGTCGCTTGATAAAGGACACCACTGACAGTTAAAAGTTAACTAAGTATATTACCCTGGTTACACTGTAGGTTATTATTGTTATTAAGTGAACATCTGCAGATAGTTTTTTTATACTACGACGGTGACAAATAAGCATACGGCCCGCCTGATGGTAAGCGGTCACCGTAGCCTATGGACGCCTGCAACTCCAGGGGTGTTACATGCGCGTTGCCGACCCTTAAAAAAAGGCGACCTTAATCACCAACAGAAACACAACACTATGAGTAGGGTCTAGGTTATTAAACTTCCCCAGATGGGCTCTGCTATCTAATCTGCTAATTAATCTCTTTCAGCGAGGTATCAGAAATCGAGCGGCTGGTCGAAAAGCTTGGCGTGGAAGTGCTTAGCGCCCGCGACCAACATGGCTACACGCCGGCGCACTGGGCGGCCCTCGACGGCAGCGTGGCGGTCATGCGGTACCTGCTGGAGCGGGGAGCCCCCGTGGACCTGTCCTGTCTGGGAACTCAGGTCAGTAGTTAGACTAAATGAAGAATAAAACAAGGCGGGGTTTTGAGGAGACTTCTTCGAAAAATTGATGGTGAAATTATTTAATTTTAGGGCCCCCGTCCTATCCACTGGGCCTGCAGAAAAGGTCATGCGTCAGTGGTGCAAGTGCTGTTACAGTGTGGTGTCGCTGTTAACGCAGCTGACTTCAAAGGTAAACTATAGGTACCTAGTATACATTTTAATCTTGTTACGAATTTTAGCATTATGCTAATACTTCATGTTTTCCTCAGGACTAACTCCCCTAATGACCGCCTGCATGTACGGCAAGACCGCCACTGCAGCCTACCTCCTCGGCATGGGCGCCGCCACCAGGCTGTCAGACATCAACGGAGACACGGCACTCCACTGGGCAGCGTACAAGGGACACGCAGACTTGGTCCGACTGCTGATTTATTCAGGAGTACCACTGCACTGTACGGACAATTTTGGCTCGACGCCGCTGCATTTGGCTTGTCTATCGGGGAATCTGACATGCGTCAGGTTGCTCTGCGAGAAGGTAAATATAATTATTATCTGGACTAAATATATATTGCACTCAAAATACCATATTATCTATATGAAAACGAATTCCTCACTTTTACTTTTCTTTCATCACAAAATCAGTTTAAGCAAAGACCAACTAAAGAGGATAACTAAGACCAGATTTTTATTGACAGGTTAAAGCCGAACTAGAGCCTCGCGACAAGAACGGGAAGACACCCCTCATGCTGGCCCAGAGTCACCGGCACGCCGAGGTAGTCAAACTCCTGACGAAGGAGATGAAGAGGAAGTCCCACTGGATGCCACCTCTGTCGGAGCTGTGGGCTCTGCTGTTTGGCGGCGCAGGGGACTCGAAGGGGCCATTGTTGTTCTTCCTGGTATCTGTGCTGCTTTGGGGCTACCCTATGTATGTCTTTAGGGTAAGTATTCATAGAATTTAAACCCCCCATTGCATACGACTACCACCTGCTGTTCTAGTTTTTCTTAAAAACGACTAGTCTCGTTTTTAGCACTGAGTCACATGGGACAATATCTCATTTTCATGACGGTTGCCAATGAACTCGTGTGGTTTTTTTACTGTACATTTTCTTCCACAGTGCATCCCCCTAACGTGGAACACCCTCCGCCTCTCGCACTACTGTTTCCTCTACTGGAACGGCATCATGTGGCTGAGCTGGGTGATCGCCAACCGGCGCGACCCCGGCTACATCCCGCAGAACTCCGACACCTACTACCGCGCCATCCGCCAGATCCCGTACCTGGACAAGTGGAAGAAGAGGAACGTGATACTGTCAAGGCTGTGCCACACGTGCCGGTGTTTGAGGCCGCTCAGGTATCTACTTAATGTATCTTATCTTTCTCTCTGGATCTGGCTTTATGGAGGAGGATTTACACCACCGAGTTGTCCCTGTCTTAGATTCAATCATAGAGGTATCGACAAACATTTTTAATCCAATGCTGAAAAAATTCACGAAAATAAAAGTCTAGACAGCCAACGCATTAGTAACATAATATATAAAGTAATAACTAAAATATATACAAACTAGACATTAAGTAAAAAAATATATATTTTAAATAACTAAAGAAACGTACCTAGGTATAAATATAAGTATATTAATCGTATTTCCTCAGTATACTGTGAAGAATGGAATAGGTACCTACCGGTTAGTGGGTAATTACAATTAAATTTTATGGAACCGTTTCCTTCTATGCCTCTTTAGACATTCATAGTGATTTACATGAATGATCATGAGTAACATGCATCATTTCTATTTACTCACGTATGAATGGTAAATGTACATATAATACCTATTCTTATATTTAGTTTCAAGTGTTTCAACACGAGGATTACTGAACACGAGCAATTGCGTTTTTTACAAGTTTAGTTTAGAACCATATCCTTTTTAAATGACAAGTTGATGTGAATGATTAATTAAGATGTCTGTCTTTATGTGACAAACAGACGAGTCGATGGACTCAGGAATGACATCATCTTTTGTTTAGAGAACATAATAATATTAACGTGATTACTTATAATTTATGCAGCGGGAGCAATGCAATGCGGTGTGGGAATTTAAAGTCTAAACCTAAAATATAAAGTTAGGTATATTATATTCCCAACGTAAGTAATATCCAATATCCTAAATAGAAAACTCCCGTGAGTATTAGACATATTAATATACTTAGACCGGGTTACTCACGTCTATAAAGTCGAAAATAGCTCGACATGTTTCGGGACGGTCCGCGCCCCATAATCATGAGTGAGAAGCGCTTGCCGCGATTGCTCTGCGCACACTGCGCGCGACAGCCCGTTGAGCACGCCGGCAGACCGGCGCGGGGGGGCGGTCGGTTTTCGACTTTATAGACGTGAGTAACCCGGTCTAAGTATATTAAAATATCCAATATCGAATGCAGTATTAAGTCGTATCTGGTGGTATGTGGGTTAATCGAATGGGAGCTACCGTATTGTCGCTCACCAGGCGGCGCCACTCATGCGTGGGTCCTGTGTTAGTATGAGAGAATTGTCAAAGTGACGTTTGAAATGTTCCCGCAGGACCCACGTTCCACTAGCGCCCCTAGCGGAAAATCGACTCGCGGTAGTCCTCATTACCTCGTGAGGGACCTTGGGTGTGGTCTGCGTAGGAGTAGCTAAGACCATGCTTCGCGGTCGACGAGGGAAACCTCTTTTTCCCGGCTTATGTCACTGCTCAAGGTTCCTGGAGGTCTGCTTTGGCAACTAATCCCAAGATTTGGCTTGGCGCTAGTTTTACGAGAGCGATCATGAGCTTCCAACGCAGAGCGTAAATTAGGCCTTATCGGGATTAGACCGGTTTCCTCACGATGTTTTCCTTCACCGAAAAACGATTGGTAAGCCAAATGTTATTTCGTACATAAGTTAGTAAACTCATTGGTACGAGCCGGCACCGACCCGCGACCTTCGGATTCCAACGACGCGGGAGACATAGGTATGACGGCTATGACCAGCAATAGACTCTTTTATGCTATTGTTCTTTCCAGGGCCAAACATTGCCGCATCTGCAAGCGCTGCGTCGCCTACTTCGACCACCACTGCCCGTTCATCTACAACTGCGTGGGCGTGCGGAACCGCATGTGGTTCTTCCTGTTCGTCATGAGCGTGGCCATCAACTGCACGCTGTCCATATACTTCGCGTGCTACTGTCTGCTTCTGGAGGGCTTTGGGCTGCTGTATTTGCTGGGGTTGCTGGAGGCGCTCACTTTTTGCGCGCTGGGCTGGATTCTTACGTGTACTTCTGTAAGTATCAGTTCCACAGCAGTTGATATATAAGTAATTATATCTCCTACTGCTAGTCACACTCCCATCTTGTGTCCCCACGATGCCCCAAAGCGGGTTGAAGACTTTACATACCTACATCTTTTGAAATAAGGCTTTAAATACTTCAGCGTTTGAGTGTGCCGCTCATGGCCGATCCACACAATGAGCTATTATACAGGAATTATAGCTATACAACAGAAAGGGATGGCAGTATTGAGTAACCTCTCTTACTCATAACTGCGTCCCTTATCATCGCCTATCGTGTGGCGCGGCCATAAGATACATTTTGTCCGCACATATGGAGCCCTGAATTTTTGTAGCTCATTGTCTGTCAACATCGCCTGACTTCGTCCAATCCCAAAACTGAATTATACATTAGAATTTTCCCGGTTAAATAGTGTGTTTTTCCAGATTCTCCACGCATGCATGAACCTGACAACAAACGAGATGTTCAACTACAAGCGATACCCCTACTTGCGGGACAAGCGCGGCCGCTACCAAAACCCCTTCTCGCGGGGCCCCGTCATGAATCTCATTGAGTTCTTCGTCTGTTTACCTGATAAGTGCGACGAGCAGGACTTGTTTCACGAAGAAAACATTTAACAGCAAGCTTAAGTGTTGTTTTATGAGCTTGCTTACACTGCGAACGGAAGTTTTGGATTGGAATCAGCGTTGCCAACGCTGATTTTCATGTTAAGGGTGCGTTCAAAAGTTGTGATATAAAGCAACTAAGTTGCCGAGTTGGTGACACTGCTTGTAATCGAGAGAATCGACACGAAGCTTCAAATCGGAATTTAGTTTGGACGCGTGTTATATTTATAAACCACTTGGTGGTTTTCTTGAAACTAATGGCCCCTATAGGCGGTTAAGGGAATCCAATGTTGTCCAACGGAAGATAGCATTCCAACGGAAGATAGCATTCCGCCGTACACACCCTCAGCAAACTTTAGTATTCATTACAAAGCACCCCTTTTGACAAATTTCGGATTCAGCCTTGTACACTCAGCAGCAGAAATAGCTAAGTTAGCGACGGGCAAGGTGTTCAAATGTATTGTATCAATAAGAGTGTGTCAAGATCATTTTGAACACCCCACCAGCTCAGTTATTTCTGGTGCTGGTTGCAAATAAATGAAATAAACTGTTTGTGAATTCTTGTATGTATTTCTGATTAATAAAGCATCCTACGGCTACCTACGGAATTCATATTGAATATCCTCTTACGGCGCTGCCGTGTCACGCCTATCTCGTGTAACTTACGAAACATAGTTTTGAGTAAAAAGTGATCGAATTTTGCTCCATGCTATAAGTTACGCGTTTTTTGTGACAAACTCGTACGAGGAATCCGTAAGCAATATTTAAAATTTTGTTTTGGTTCAAGTAAAGGCAATGAAACAACACATATTTTGACTTGTTACGCGTATATCATGTAACTCAATTTACGGGACATAGGTATGACACGGCATCGCGGTAGGTAAAAGGAATGATAAAATTAAAAGACTTATTCAGTTTTAAAATTTAGTTAACTTAACATAGAACAACAAGACTATGTCTACGACATAAATGAAAGAGACAGACTCACAACGAGTCGAGTGCATTAAGTTAGGGCGTCCGCCCGGAAGATACGTGCATGTGCTATTCAGCTTACTCGTACGGCAGCCCCATTGATATGAAAATTAAACAGAAACAGTGAGCACGACAATTTGATTTATACATCAACTTACATTTTTCATCTTATTACAAACGAATAAGGTTTTCATATTATACATTTTCAATATGATTGTGACGCAAATATTTTGCAACTTCGATGCTATTTCAAAGGAAACTATAAGGCCAATCAATACTCTTAACAAATACAGGTATGGCCTTCGAGGACTGTAGAGAATCTTCATTATTCATTACTATTTGATCTAGTACTGGTGTACTTTTATCACTTATCAGATAATTCAGACATATTAGCAAAGAGAGACATAACATAAGGCAAAATATACAAATACCATTTTATGGTTTTAGAGGAGTTTCATATCAACGGCACTCTAAATCAGCGGTCACCAAACTACGGCCCGGGAGCTCCCATCGGGCCCCAGTTTGAAGACCTCTGCTCTAAATGATATTCTAATATCACAAACATCATCACACATCAGTCCAATACATATTGTATCAAATATTCGCTTTGAAATAATAAAGACGCAACTTCACTAAGATTTATTTTTTATATAAAAAAATATTAATAAATAGATATATTTTAGTGAAACGTACAATACTTATAGAAATATTTTGTTTAAATATTTAAATCTCTTTATGATATATTTATATTTTTTAGATATATGTATAAAATTGCAGTTGCGTCTTCATTCGTCCAAATTGGCGAAGTTAAAAATACCACCGAATTAGAGCCAGCTAAGTTCGGTGATGTTCAAATCTCCAATATGCATAAATTACAATACTCTTATTATATACCACATATCCTTAGAATCAAACAAAACTGGATCATACAACGACGCATAAAATGGGCTTGGTTTAAACTAAATTACATATTCAATAACTATGTTGAGCTGTAAATAATCACTATATAGTAGCCCCTTTCTCTTTGGCTCGGTGATTAATAAATAATTAAGTTGCTGGAGAATGCATAGAGGCATTAAGACTTGTACTTGTTTGGTGCTTTTAGTTCAAATAAATGAATCATAAACTGTTAAAAATGCATGCAAGACATTATGTTTTTGTGATTTCAAAAAATCCTTAAGGATTTTCTGATATTTGGCACTGAAATTAGTTATATCTGTTTTCAAACTAAAAGTACCTACAAAAACCCCATTTTAGAAAAAAACGCGTTAAGACTACCCAGTACCAGTGATTATTGTTTCATAAGACATAAATAACATAACATGAATGACGAAATCTCATTATAATTTATTAAATAACATGAGCTGGTAGAGTGAATTAGAAAATACGTTTTGGCAAACTGGCTGCACTAAATCTATTACGTAATTAATGAAATAAAAGTTAAATGGATTTGCCCTCTATGATTAGAAGACTGACGATTGGGACGTTCGTGTTTCCCTCTCTATTGCACTTGCATATTTAAGCGAACGAGATGCATATATACGAACGAACGACCGAAGATCGAACGTGAAAGGGCAACTGTAACGATTCGGACCGTGTTAATCTTTAACTACTTCCTCTTCCCACCTACTTTATAATGAACATAAAATCAATATGTGGTTTATAATACTGATGTGTTATCACAAACAAAGCGCCACATATTCAAAGCGATCACACAATTCTATAAAGACATAAATAATATGCTAGCCAGTAGCATCTCACTCAGATATTTTATTCTACCAGTGTTTTTTATTCCTAAAGACCGTAACGACATATGTGCCGTTTTTAGATGCTGTTTGCAATAGAAAAGTCTTTTTGGGAATTAAAAACAGACGCAAGTTAAAAAAAACTTAACTTAAATCAGACCATAAAAGGAAGCTCTATATCTTAATAATTAATCATCTTTAGCGTTAATTCTGACGGCCGCGTTAATCTCCTCTTTAGAGAGGTCCTTATCGCCCCATCCCCATAGATAGTGGGAGCCGTCTCCCGTGCGGTTGACTCTCTTATGGATGATCTCTTCGGAGACAGTTTTCATGTCATAAGCCCAGCCTATTTTAGCAAAGAAATTGATGAATTTCGTTGTGAAATTCAATCGGTTGCTGCTGAGTTCGGCCGTTTTGTAGTCCCACGGGAAAGTGTGGTGATAGTTATGGAAGCCTTCTCCAAAAGCGAAGAGGGAGACGGAGATGTTTTCTGAAGGCTTGATGGTTTTGTCGTAAGGTTTGTCCCCCCACTTGTGGGCGGCGGAGTTGACGAGCCAAGTGATGTTAAGGATGAACGTGTAGCGGAAGATGGCGGCCACGAAGAACGCGTTGGTCCAGCTCTCGTTCCACAAGTACACGGGGATCAGCGTGGGCATGATGAAGCAGGCCAATGGCATCAGGATCAGGTAGTACCTAGAACAAATTTAAATGGTTTTTATTAATTTAACATTGCATGATTCAAACCCGAAATCATACTCGCAAATTTCAGATCATGACTCATAAAGATGATTCATAAAGAGTTTGTTTACTTTGCCTTATATTTCAGATAGCGAGGGTAAAAAGTTCCAATATTATCTAGAACATATTATTTACTTTAAAAATGTATTTATTAAATTAAAATAATGGGCAATAATCAAGCCATTCATTCAGTTGTCTGAATAAGTCGACCTTCACATCCGATGCGCATCCATGCAGCACACCTTTGCATTGAGATGTGCAAGCGGGACATCGCTATATGCGAAAAGAGCACAGTCCCTTTAAGTGCAAAGTTAAAATAATACTCTTCTCTTTGCTCTAGACTCGATCGGTTAACGTATAGTTTAACAGTTACATAACCCCGTGATAGAAAGCAAACGTGCGCGTGCGTCCGTAGCTAAAGATAGGTAGGTTAAACAACTTTAAAGTTATCAAAACGAAAATAGCGGTGCAAGGTCGAGAAAGTTAACATGTGAACGATTTTAGATCTTACTCCATAGGGATTAGGTCGAACTTATTTAGCGCTTAATGCATTTTAGGTTTAAGACAATTTAACACTTGCGCAATGTGTTCGGAAAAAAATTGTATCTACGAGTATATACTCATGAATATTATAATATATATATATATATTAAAGTGCTAAAGTAAAATATCGTCTAAACTATATTTACTTCTGGAATTTACTGATACCACTAATTCTGGAATTTACTGATACTTAATACGGTCGAAAACGCTTACATTTTATTTTAAGCTACAGTACCTAATGGCTAAAGCAGTTGAAACATTGAGTTAAATCATTTTCATTTGAATGAGCATGATGAAACTTCATTACAGCATTATGTAAGTTCAAAGGAATCTCTTTACAGAAGGTATATGACACGTACCCAATTACCCATAGTTCCATACATACGATGACGAGATACGATCGCGCTAGCGCGGTGAGTGAAAGAGAAGGTACCACATACACGACCATTTCATGTGTCTAAACGAGACACTCAAGTAACCCAAAAGTGGCTACCTCTTTTGAATTTATAAATAAACTCATCAACCAACTTGAATGTACCAAAACTTGAGGCTACGGGCAGAATTGTGGGCACAGTCAAAGAATAAAGCAATGTAATTTTTGGCCAAAAATATGTTTTGTCCTATTTGCATCAATTGTATCTAACTATACCTATTTTGACCTTGACTCATCTCATCGTCATTCGTCATAGAGATAGACTGATAACGCCGAACAGAAATCGCTAATATGTATGTTTCACTTTTTACGCCCTTGTAACCTAATTTCTTCTAGATCATACCTACTAAAGTATACTTTTTAAATAATAAACACGGATTCTTACGGGTTTCTCGTGAACTTGGAGGTTGTAACATCGCCGAAACATCGGGAGCTCAAATAAAACAAAAAACCATTGCAAGAACCCGTGTTCATTATTTAAAATGTCAAAAAACCACGATAGTTTCAAAAGGACTAAAGTATACTAACTAAAAAAAACTGTTTTGAATGGTTAAAACCATTTCCGCACCACCAGCCGGCACCATTTTTGATTAAACTATCGTGAGCCATTAAATTGCAACGGTTAACACTCACGTATTTTTATCACAATAGGCGTCACATGTTTCGACTGTATCGGGCAGTCAGACAGAGTGGTGATTGTGATAAAAATACGTGAGTGTTAACCGTTGCAATTTAATGTCAGTATGACTCACGAAAATGTATGTTATACTTTATACTTATAATAAGATATAATTGTTATTGTTGGATTATTTTCTCCATACTTATTATTCTTCCAAGCCTTGACTGTGCAAAGCTACATTTAGGGGTTGTCAACAATGGTTATCTACATCTTGGAATTTTTTACAAATGAGGATATGAATTACATATAATTCTCATTAAAATAATTCATATGATACATGACACCATTGTAATTTTATTCACGCTTCAGATCATGTAGATCTGTGCACGTGCCAAGGGCCATGACCATGACTCGTGACCTTTTATTTACGATGGCAGGTGACTACACAACATATGGAATTTTTATGTGATTTCTACTCAGAATCGCGATCTCATTCAATCCTAATAGGGGAAAAAGTGACAAAAGATTTTTTTTGCCTTCCGTTACCGTTTTTTCATAGACTACGGTGGTAACGGAATATGTATAGTATAAATAAATACACAACATATTGGGCATCAAAGGTGGCTCTATGTAATAGCGGCAAGCCAAGGAAAAGGTGGATGGACTGTGTGAGAGATGACATAAAAAGAAAGAAAGTGAATGAGACGACGCGTAACAATGAGGTAGGTATGGAAGAGAAAACGGAGAAGAGACCCCAAGTAAAAATGGGATTAGGGCAAAATGAGTTGACTACACAACATAACCTGTGGGTCAGACAAAAGGTGCCGTTAAAAATAATGCTAAATTATATCTAGTTTCCCCTTGCAACCAATTATGATTCTTAAAACTATATCTATAACGCACAAATTACTTTGAGTCGACCGGAGGCTTCATTAGGCTAATGGACACGAACTTCTCCGTAAATTACCATATAATTGCACCTTTTGACGATGTTTGGTATGTATGTATGTATGAGCTTTATTGTACAATAACACAAGAAATACAAGAAACACACATACATCTATATATGCTTTGACACATCATGAAACAGTTTCGTCTTCGCAGCAAGTCATCTAGTTAGGTAATTCAATAGATCTATGACTTATACTCACTTCTTCTGGAAGCGCAGAATGGGGTCAGCGTAGAGATCACTGAGGTACAGGCCCTTGCCCTTGCGCTTGAGTTCCGGATGCTTGCGGACCAGCAGCCAGCCGACGTGGGAGAAGAAGAAGCCGCGGGTCGCGTTGTGGGGGTCGGCGTCGGTTTCCGAGTACTTGTGGTGCATGCGGTGGTCGCGCGCCCAGTCGATGGCGGAGTCCTGCCGAGGAAATATTATGTTAGTCATACCACGGATTAATTCTATGTTACAGAAAAGGAATATGGCGTAGCTTCACTTCAATGTTGATTTTAGAAAAATTCGACTTCAGTTTTAGGGTTCCCTACCCAAAGCAAACGGGACCCTATTACTAAGACATCGCTGTCCGTGTTTTTCTTAAATTGCTGCTTGACCCGCTGTTGTCATTAAAGTACTCAGGCTCTGTAATACAGACACGTGACACAAAAAACGAAAACGTGACATATATATATATATGTATTTACAAGGATCGGCGTATAGGTATTCTAAGACCTTGCCATCCTAAAACGCTTAGTACATAAATTAGCTATTGTAATAGCAAATTCCAGACACGAAACCATTAGTATCCATATCTATAAAGGCACAGCTAACATCCTGTGGCCTTCTTTCGTGCAATTATTGACACAGGAAAGACGTGTCACTGTAAATAGGTATGGGATCAAAGTTTGAGGACTTTAAACTGTAATTAACTTGTTCCAATGAGCAGTTAGTGGACTGTGAACCATAGGATTAATTCTGAATGACAGTTCAATTAATTCATAATGTTTTTCGGAGCTACACTATTCATTTGATCCAATTCAATTTAAAGGACTATGTCCAATACGCGAAAATATGTGATGCCTCTACAGCTCTTGATTCCTCCCATTATTTATACATATAAAGCCACAATTTACTGGTGTAATATTGTGTTTGAGATGCTCTTGGAGGGATGTTCTGGTGTGATGTCTGGGATGTTTGTTATCTGTATCCCATACCACTTTCCTCCAGGCATTCCTAATTTGTGCTATTTGAAGGCAAGCCTGGGTGTTGCATCCTGTTGAGGCCTTAATTAGGCCACCACCAACATTATTATTATTTATCCACCATTCCCTTCCATGTCTAAAACTGTAGACAAAAAATGTGGTACCTCATTGAAGTTGAAGATCGGAGTTAGGTACTTACTTGTTTTTGTTTTTTTATTTACATTAGTTTAATATCTAAACGGAATAGACTTTAATTTCGTAAATCATTTTTCTTACCTGGAAAGCAATGGTGTTGAAGAAGACGAGGATGAGTCGGAGAGGCCACTTAGCCTTGTATGACTTGTGGGCCCAAAGTCGATGGGCACCCGCTGTGATGCCTAGTCCGGAAGCCACATACAGCAAGTAGGCTGTGGACAAATATTGGATAATTTTTATTACAGTACACTTTATAATTTTACATAGCAATTAGCTAACTACTTAAAAAAAATTTACAAACCGGGACATTTCAGAAAAATTACCTCACTTTTCTTGGAGGTTCAATAATTATAGTTTTGAGATATACATTATCTGGATTATCATCGCATAGCACTCCTTGCGCTAGTAGAAGATTTTTATAATTATATTTTGTATTAGACTTATTTACTCCCTCAATCCCAAAAAAATATGGTTACTCATATCTTTTTGGTGTGATACCACTTGTGTCAAAAAATAGTAAGTACCTATATGATTTTCTGTCTGTGTACCCAGAATGAAAAAAAAGCCCTAAAAGGTTTTATTTTCAGCCACTAATTTTTTTTACACTGTTCAGTTTTATTTCAAATACTTAGAGAACAGACAACTATAGATCAGTGTCAACTATACATTCTGGCCAGAGGTTATTAACATTTAGATTAGATAATCAGCAACCAACAGGTATTTGTAATTATCTGTGAAGATCAGTGTTAACTATAGATTCTGGCCAGTGGTTAGGTATTTAAATTTAGATTACCAACCGGTTTTTGTAACCATCCATGCTATGGAAAATTTCCCCATCACAAGAGCTGACAGCTTACCAAAAATATCTGTTTGCCATTTCGCCGACACCAAAAACAGGTAGCCTCCGTACAACGCCGCAATGTGAAGGTACGCGAAGAGGAGGATGTTTCGCCACACGTAGGTCCTGGGGCTGTTGTCCGCCTGCTGGACCGGGGTGTTCGCCAGGGCAAGGTCAGGGGTTGCTGCGTCACTCTCAAACAGCACACCGTTCACGTCGGTCACGTTCGGAGCCATTTTTTCAGATTTTTGTGTCCTAAACAAAATTAAAATATGAGCCAGCTGTTAAGATAACCTATGAACCTTAACTGGAGATGAAATATGTACCTCTCGGGACAATTTTCGACATCGCTTACAAAATTCATCATTAATGTTCACATTTTATGACGACAACACAACAAAAACAGTGCAATGAAAAACGACGCGCGCATAATCGGTACGGCGCAGGACGAAGGGGTGGGTGGGTGGTCTTGTCCGCGGAACGCGCGCGCGATCGCGCACGCACGATCACCGTCGGGTCAGGTGATGAATGAATTGAGTTGTCTGACCTTGAATTTAGGATAATCCTCTAGTTTCAGCCAATGTACCTTGTTCAAATCAATCCTAAACATTCTTTTGTATACTTAAGTATAATTAAAAAATAATATACTAGTAGGTATTGGGCGAAAAACTTACTTTAATTGTAAATCGCAGTTTTTTTTAACTTTTTGTACATTAGATCCTTTGCCCTAAATTAAGTCTTGTTACGTCTCGTCACAATTGTCGAACAGAACATGCAAGGTAGGTTGGTAGCATACCTACCTAGATACAGTAAGCACTAGGCTAGGGGTGACCTTGACTTTAAAGTCAAAGTCGCGTCGCCCCTAGGCCCCCTAGCTTAGTGCTTAGTATTAGTATCAGACTAATCTGAAAAGCCACGGTTGCAGAAGATTTTTTATTTTATTTATGTGCGTCCCTTTAATCGGTATGAAAAAATACTGAGGCATACTTATACCTAAATAAAAATAAAAATCTACTGCAACCTTGGCTTGTCCGACTTTAGGTAGGTACTTACCTAAATTACTATTATAATTTGTAATTAGGTATTTTACTGGGATTCATTTTTAGTTTAAGCAGAGTACCTACTTGCTTTCTGTATTTATCGAAATATTAATTATGAAAGCAGGAGGTCGCTGGTTCGTTCCCAGCCCTGCTCACCGGGGACCTTGGTCACTTTTTCTTTAGTATATGACATCTCTTTCAATTTATAATTTATATATAGTAGTGTGACTACTTAAAAAAACACAAAAACATGAATCAAAACATTTATTACATTTAATAAATGATTTGATTCGTGCTTCATAATTGTATATTAATTATGGTTATGAATTTATTATATACAAAACGCTTTATCATCGTTTTTTTTCCGGGAATACTTATGGTATTTCCGATAATGGTATACGGCGAACGTTGAACAAGGAAATTCCTTACAATACAAAAAAATTGCAAATGAAAAGGTGGGATTAAAATGTTACGAAAAATATAAGCCATAATACCTAATCGATTTACAGCGTTTGATAATTATGAGCTCTCCTTTGCATAGTGAGTCCTTAGAACCATTAAATATTTTTTGGAAAGAGCCAATTTGATTTTGAACTAAGTAACTATAATATTGTCTTCTGTTACCGCGATTGTTATTCATTGAAATTAAACACTTTAGAACGGATAACTAAGTAACTATGTTAAATTAAAAGACACCATACAAAAGGGTTTTCTTAATTAATTATTTTCCGTATAAGTATCGAAGATATTCGGCTCGCAGACCAACTAGGTACTATAAGCTGTATTCCTACTGAGCAATATCTAATAATTACATACAGCGTATACATATAGGTACCTAACCTATTAGAAATTAGAATACCTATCACTGGTTTTAAAACCAATGGTAAAAACTTGAATAGCGTGTTGCAAATTTTACATTTATTTAATGTGTCTGTACAGTGTAGGTACTGTACATAAGCATTAAAAATGTTTTGGTTGTACGAATTTTGACAATTGCATACCTATAAATAATTAGGTATCCTTATAGTTAAGCAATTATAACGTTATTTAATATATAATATGTACTCATAATTTTAAATTTACTTTACTCAAGTTAATTCAAAGTACTGGCATTAAACTATTTTAGGTACCTATTAAATTAAATGAGTAGGTACATGTAAAAAGTGCATAGGTATGTAGCAGCTAGAGGGTAGACACCTCGACGGGTATGATGGAATGGAAAATGGAAACATGAAACAGACAAACAATGTTTTGTTACATTTTCGAGGCAGCGGACTCGCCTTTAGAAACACATGACTACCCAGCCAACACAGATTAGCTGAATAAATTTTGCGTAAAAGCAATTCTTTTGACTTTAAGCTGGATAAAGTATTTGTATAACTTCTGTGTAAGCGCTTATACAGATGATATTCAGGCAATTTGGGCACAAAATATCTTGCTTCAATTTGGATAACATTTGATTAACAGCCACATAGCAGCTGAATAAATGTACAACACACTGAATATCTTCTGCATAAATTCTGATTTTTCTTTAGTCCAGAAATTATACATCTTTTATGCAGTTGTTAATTTGTGAGTTCAGATATTCAAATGATATTCAAGATTCCGATCTCAGGAGTAGTTTTATAAAGAAATTATGCAAGTTAAAAAAGTATAAATGTATTTTTCATTGTGACGAGCTTATTTTGTGTTACTTAGTTCACAAAATTCTAATATGGTCGCATCACGTCTTCAAAAATTTGGTAAGTAAATTGTTTCATATATTTTAAGTAAGTTTAAGGTGAATTATATAAACGCATGGCACTTTACTGTGAATTATCAATATGATTAATATAACATTTTTTGAGCGCCTTAAGATAAAGCTACAATTTAAAAGGTAAACAAATGTAAAATAATATTGAAATTAAATTATCTTTACTTTTTATCAAATTTCAGTCCCAGCAAATAATGAGAATCAAATTTTGTATGACTGCTTATGTTTCCTACACACTAAACAAAGTGTTTCATAAGATAAATGTTGAGGATTTTTATAAAAAGAGGTTATGTCGAACGTTAGTTAATGGCGGACGGCCAATTTGAATAAAAGAGTATATTTCAGTGATTATGTAGCTTATTTCACCATAATAGTTCACATGCGACTACATATCCAGAAATTATTTGGTTTAAAGTACAATAATTATACATTTCTCAGAGAAAGGTCTTAAATTACATAATTCAGTATACTCTTATTCAGCTTTTTAGGGTTCTTTTTTATAGAAAATAAATCTATGAATATTTGAGGTTGATGGGACCTATACTAATGTAGGTAGGACCCACTATTAGGTATTTAAAGTTATCTACAGTACTACTATGACTATGAATGACGCATTGCGTAATATTTAGTTAGACACCACGGGCGGTAATAAAGAAAGCCTCAGGTCAGGTCCCATATATATCACTCTTGTCTTCGGCTTCGGGCGTCAAACACCTGCTATCTGAGACATTATTTGCTTTACCGCCCTAGGTAAGTAATGTACTATTATGCCACACCTGGCCATAATACCTTCTGTCCAAGTGTAGGCATAATTAATAGTTTACTATAAGCTAATGTAATATGACCCATGCAGTCAAACTTTGTATTAAGTTATGCAGGAAACTGTTTTATAACTACCGTTGTAATACCTTGCTTGAGTTAATAAATTATTCTATCTATATATCATTTTAGATAAAACCCTTGATCACATATTTACGTCCCTCGCTGGCAGCTCGGGTCGCAAACATCTGCGATCTCGGCCTTTCTTTGTTTTACCGCACTAGTTAGGTAATGTACTATTGTATGTATGTATTAAATGTAAGGGGAGATACCTAAATACGTTTTTTGTATTTAATTACTTATTCAGTAGTCTGTAGCATGTTAATATTTTTCAGAAAATTAAACGATGAATACCGAGGACCTTTTCGAAGAGGAACACGGTCAAAGGCGGAGTGAAGATAATGAGGAACACGGTCAAAAGTGGAGTGAAGATAATGAGGAGCACGGCCAAAAGTGGAGTGAAGATAATGAGGAGCACGGCCAAAAGTGGAGTGAAGATAATGAGGAAAACGGTCAAAGATGGTGTGACATTAATGATTTTGACTATAAAGACACATCAAATAAAGAACCAGAAAAAAACAAATCTGAACCAAAGAACGATATGTCAGAATCTGCCACACAAACACCACAAACCGTTGAGGTAAATAAGACCGAGACGAAATTGGCAAATGAAGCTTTTGGCACATTCGTTGCACATGAACTTGCAAATCGTAAGGGTACAACACCCTTCAAAAGACGATACGTCATGTACAAAATAATACAGCTTTTGGAAGAACATTCTTAAATATGTAAATTATTGTTTTATTTTTAAATAAAAGCAAGCGTTCAATTATATTTTTCATTTATTAACACAAATAAACAGCATAACGTTTTAACTACTTAATTCCCAACTTCGGCTAATCAATACAAAACGACTATTTTATGAAGTCTTTACAATTAAAATTTATAATACTTCATAAAATTATCGGTTTTCCAGTCTCGTACAATAATCAGTATTCCGTATCATCAGATCTAAATAATATAATCTCGTTATCTGCACCTAAAGGTGGACCCAGTCTATTTGTTTGAATCACTAATCCTGATGGTGATGCACAATCATCGTGTACAGAACCCTCTTGAACTGTATTGGTCGCACTTGACCCGGGCCTATTTGTATCAGTTGTCAAATCCTTTTGTATTACTGCACAGATACTATTTTTTATCTTTACATACTCTCGTGAACACTTTCTTCTTATTCCTCCCGTTCTCTTTCTTTTTTTCCATGAATCATTTACGCTTTTGTTATTATTTTTCTGAGGAGGCATATTGTTGATGCAGCATTTATCACTGACACAAAATGGTGAAATATCTGGATATAAACATACGATATCTTCAACTAACCAGTTATTTGCTGCTTAAGATACCCACATTTGCAACTGATATTGTTTTAAGCTTAACATAAAGACAATTGTACGCTTATAGCGCTATAAGTTAGGTAAAACAAGGAGTTTATTTTCAATTATGCAGAAGTCAGCTGTGTAAAGAAGAGAAAAAATCTAAAATATTCAGCATCTGAATAAATTAGTACCATTTCGTACACTATGCAGCTTAAAGAAAATATTTTGTCTAATATTCAGCGTTTTGCTGTCTAACTGCTTTGATAGCGCTATAAGTTAGGTAAAACAAGGAGTTTATTTTCAATTATGCAGAAGTCAGCTGTGTAAAGAAGAAAAAATCTAAAATATTCAGCATCTGAATAAATTAGTACCATTTCGTACACTATGCAGCTTAAAGAAAATATTTTGTTTTGCTGTCTAACTGCTTTGCTTAAATATGTTATACAGGAAAATGCAAAAATTTCAGCTACTGTGCAGATAAGATAATAGCTTTTTCAATTACTTTTATTTGAATATCGCTTGTTTAGCAGATTCTACTCTTGATTACTATTCAGCTTGAAAAAATACCGCGAACTTTATACAGAATTTAGTAAGCTTACAACATTATTTTAATTTAAGAACTCTCTTATTCAAAATAAAGCCATAACGTCAGCTGTGATACAAAAGTAATAAAGCTTGACACTGCTTATTGTGGTATATTTTCGCTTCTATCTGGCTTATGTGTTGGCTGGGTATGTCCATTCTAAATTTCTAATGCACTACGTGGAAATTCAACTCGTAAAAAGACCTCTCTGACCTCTTTTACATAATGCAATAAGTATCGCAGCTCCGCTACAGTGAAGTGTAGTGTAACGAATTAAGTTTGAAAATGTATTTACGAATACCTACTTATAGAATAAAAAAGATTTGAATCTAAACAAAGGTAACTAGGTTGTTAAAAATAAAATAGTATGTTGACTTTCACCATGTCCCTTCCCAGTCGGTGTTAGAAAAAAGTTGAATGCAGTTTAAAATCTACTTGGAACCGTTGTTCAACTTTCTCATTATAGAAATGATTGAAGATCGCGTCCTCCAAAATTTCGTAACAAGAACACTTCTATTTAAAACACGATTGATGATTTAAATCAAAATGTTCGATTAAAATGTATTAACTATACAAGATAATTTTTTAATACTTACTTTTTTTATAAAATCAAACAATTCACTTAATCTTTTCTAACTCTTTAGTCGAACATGCACGTTAAGCTCCACTTGAAGTTGTAATACGATGTCTGTGAGTGTTAAGTTATTTATATACAAACTTCGATAAGGAATAACAATAATTAATTCTGTTATCAATCCGGAAAGACCGGTGAGTTCACGTGTTTCGTTTGGACTGTGGACTGAGCTTACGGGATCCGCCAAACGTCTGCCCTAAGCGAAGCGCGGGCCGCGTCAGCGCGCGCCACGAGGATTGGCCGGCCGGCGCGGTGGCGCGATGTATGGTGCGGTGCGACACGTCAACTCTCCCGGCCCACGGCGGCAGCGGCACATCCACCTGACACGTGCTAGGCACGTTTTGCGCTAAACATAACAATCATAACACAGTAATACAATGCACCTATGTAGTGTGGGAAGATCATGTCTAACGATCAGTGAGATCAATCGTCTAAACTACGTCATGTTTACGGTTTCTTGCATAACCTAGGCTAACGATTTCAGACTTTTCAGAGTAATGAACTAATGATGGAGTTTGCATACATTGCATAGTGTACCTACTTATGTACTTGTGTACAGGCCATGAAGTAAAACATATACTTAATAAACATAATTTAATTAATTAATGTTATCAATAAATAAAATCAACAGTTTATAAACATAATGAATAATTGATTTATTTTAATGTTAAATAAGTAGTTAAGTAATCATAAATTGAAAGAGATGGCATATACTACAGAAAAAGTGACCAAGGCCCCCGGTGAGCAGCTATAGGCTAACTAGGGCTGGGATCGAACCAACGACCTCCTGCTTTCGCGGCAGATGCCCTAACCGGTATAGTAGTGTGACTACTTAAAAAAACATGAATCAAAACATTTATTACATTTAGGGCTGCCATCTGTCCGGGTTTCCCCGGATTTGTCCTAGTTTGGAGCCCGTCCTTGGAGCGTCCGGCCTGGATATTTAAAACATTAAAACTGTGCGGGGTAAACCCGGAAATTTTTGGGTTCAGGTCAATCCCTAGCGGAAGCCTATTATCCTATTTCAATTAAAAATTTATTTCTTTAGTATCCTGGGAGAGACCGGGTTTTTTAACTTTTTTGCCCGGTTTCGGCAATGTACGAGATGACAGCCCTAATTACATTTAATTTATGATTTGATTCGTGCTTTACAATTGTATTAAATAAGTAGGTTACAATTACATACCTACATAAACATATTATGTATAGCATTGCAAAAAATCGTTACTACATAAATTGGTTTCTTAAATGCAATAAAAAAGTCGGTCAAAAAGTGGCTTAGTTGATAGTTGTATATGATGGCGTGCAGAAAGTTCGATAAGTTAAGTACCTACATGCCAGTTCCGATTGTTTCGAAGGTCGTACTATGTGTCGAATTGAACCGACCAAAAAGCGGATAAGTACCCGTTTTTTTAAAAATCGCTATCAGATGTATTGCACCCTAGAGTGTTCAGATATTTGTGAGCACATTGGCCACTCCGATCTATCTGGCGAAGACCGTACCTAAATCAATTCGCGTAACGTGAACTTCAACCCACTCTTGCTCTGAGAACCAATAGAACCATGAACTCTAAACTTTGTACTCACGTTCTGTGGCGGGTCTGTGGCCGTAGCCAATAGAGAAGCCGCACTCATCTTTACATATGATTTCATCATGTCGTACAATAACAAATTACGCTACCCAATTATTTAATAAGAGTATGATTCACATACTTCGCGGATATTCAGATTATTTATAACCACGACGCAACTTGAGATTGAAATATGATCTTTGTTAGGGCCTGGCCACATGTCCACGTTGCGGCGTCGCCAACGTAAAACGGCACGACGCACGACGGCCAACGTGCCGTCGCACGTTGTTTTTTACGTTGCCGCCGACGTGAAAATTAACGTCGACGTTGACGTGGCACGTTGTTTTTTACGTTGCCGTCGACGTCAAAATTAACGTCGACGTTGCCGTGAGAATGAACGGTGACGGTGCCGCGGCACGGTGCCACCACATCGGCGGACGGCGCACGGCTCGGTAGTTTTATTTAGCTATTAGCCTGGTCAACGAATGATTCTAGATGGAATGGTCAAACTTTAATATCGAATATATCTATCATATATCGTCCCTATCGACCTGCTCTAGCGACGGTCCATCGCCATGAATGTTAGGAATTGGTTTTGGCTGATTCTTTTAGCGCGTCCCTCATCCCTCTTGCATCAAAAGTTGACGGGAATCCAAATTGTTATTCTTTTTTTTCGTAAATATAAAATCACCACATTTATTTCGTGGGTGCTCAATTGGGCAAACATGAAGAGGAAACTTACATAACATGTTTTGGCAGCATGTTACCCCTTTTTTTTCTTTAAGTCGTATCAAGCAGTGGCTGAGATAATCTTAAATTAAGCTCGATAGGTTGTCCAGAATATATTTACAAGACGTCAATAAAAACATCAAAAAATCCTAAAATAAAAATAATAACATAAAGCTTTGTATCACATACGGCTTAAAATACTCTCAGATTCTCAGGAATCTCAAAAACAAAAGAATCTCAGACGAAATAATACACATGTCAACAATTAGGCCAGGTTCATTTTGTATTTATACTTAACGATACAATCTTTAGTTTTATAATTTATCAATAAATTGGCTATGTTTTCATAATTTTTATTTAGTTCAAATCATTATCTACAGGGTGTCCCGAACGATACTTCTACAGCTGATAAGGTCAATGACCCTGAGTAAGAATCAGACCATTTATTATTTGTTATGAATGTGTTGATTTGGTTTAGTTTTAGTGTTCCGTACCACAAAAATGAAAACCCTTATAGGATCACTTTGTTGTCCGTACGTGTGTCCGTCCGTCCGTCCGTCCATCTGTTTGACAAGACCCTTTATCTCGAAAATGCGTAGATGTATCAAGTTGAAATTAATACCACATACACAAGTCTGTAGTCCCTTAAAACTGAGAAAAAACTAAACCTCTACGTCAACGCCAACGCCATCAAGATACCGCCGATTATATCGCGTTTCTCATACATTTACAATGGGAATCAAAATGTATCAGGGTAATTCCCGTTAATCTAGAATCACGAAATTTGGCAAAAAGCAAGAGCTTGTAGTAGGTACAAGTACAGGCAAAAATCTGAAAACCGTATAGTTGCCGCATACTGAGAGTTCCGTGCCACCGGAATTTTAAGTAGGTACCTAAGGTCACAACTCACAAATGGGGGAGGGGTTGAGCATCCTTTGTGTGAAACTCTCGGTGGGTGAGTCCGACTCGCACTTGGCCGGTTTTTTAAGTAGACACATTACTATTTATTATAAATTGAAAGAGATGTTTCTAAATATGTAATTTTTTTTTAAAGTTGTACCTATAATTTTGCAACGGTAAATGATACATATATTTATGCATATGTAGGTAAAGGTATAGTTTAAAAATAAATTAACTATCTGAAAGTTTTCTCCAAGAAGCTATTGTCTCAGATAAAGAGTTCCCAACATAATGTAGCACAGAATGAAAAGAAAAGTGTGGAGAGATAAAGATTTGATCAAAATCGAGCATTTTTCGGAACTCATATCTGGACACCATATAAAAATTATAGTATGTCAAAGTTGTAGAGAATTTATAATCTTTCAATATGTAGTTAACCGAAATTTTTTATAACGCATCGTTTCTGAGATGTTCAAAAAAACAAAAACGGGGCCTTTTTAGTTCCTACTCCCTTCGGGGTCAGTACCCCGGACCGAGGGGCACCGAGAGGCAAGGACTTTCAGTAGGTATGTTTATTGTTTGTCTCCTAACTATTCTTAATATTCCACAACACACCATAGTTAAATATTCTGCTTTCCACCATTCCACCTAGAACACCCCTTTTGAGCACTCATTGACCAAGCGATGTTGCTTAGTTCGCACTACTTCGCACGCGGTAATTAATGGATAAAAATGACTGAGAATTTAGATGTCGACTTTTTGATTTCACTAGTGGAAGCTATTCACCGAATGTATTAGTTTCAGTTTTTAGGGTTCCGCATTTTAATCATTCTTATGATATACGGAACCCTCGGTGGGCGAGTCTGACTGGCACTTGGCCGGTTTTTTTTTCTTATTTCGTTGTCTTAGCAGCCGGAGCAGAAGAATTACGTCTTTACTGTATACTTGAATATATTTGAACCGATGTTTGCCAAACCATCTAAATTGTCCGCCATTCATAAAACTTGTCATTACTTGTTTTCAACGCCTCGTACTTCTTTATAAAATGACTTCCATCGTAATTCATATTATAAATATATGGATTTATCCAATATTTTCTTTTCTTTTGCTTTTTCTTCATGCTTCTTCTTAACAACAATATGAGCAGAACACCTGTGATTATATCCATGTCGGTTTGAAGACTGATCACAAAATTTAGTAGTGATGGATAAGTGCGACGTCGTACAACGCGACAACGCAACGTGAATTCACTCAATCCGGCATAACGTGTGTTTGCACGTCGCGCGGCGAGGCAACGTGCAACGTGCATCTGTACGTTGCGCGGCAACGTATATTTTCACGTCGTGCAACGTGCTGCGCTCCGGCAACGCGCCGTTTTACGTTAACGGCGCCGCAACGTGGACATGTGGCCAGGCCCTTACTTACGCCGTAAAGTTCGTTTTTAAATAAAAGATACAACATGCGACCGACCTTTGGAACGACAAATATTCAACTATCAATTAATAGCCGGCCATATACGTTCAGGCGATCCGTCGAATCTCCATAGTGGCTATGTCCGCCGGACATCTGCCAGACAAATTTCCCATACATTTATTGGCCGACTTGGAAGATAATGCCCGAACGTATATGGCCAGCTTATATGTATGTAAAACGCTTAGGGCCACTTGCACCACCCGGGGTTAACCACATAACCCGGAGTTACGCGTTTTTTGTATGGGATTTGACAGTTTAACTTCGGGTTTTCGGCTAACCCTGGGTGGTGCAAGTGGGCCTTAATGATATAAAGTGGACTTTGTAGCTCGGACTTTTAAAATGTTGATATAAATTGAGTGGACAGCTACAGAAAGCAAGTAGGCCGTTTGCAAGCTTGAGAATTGATTAGGCTAGACAACAAAAAATATATAATTAGTCCGTCTGTAAGGTCATAAAAAATATACGACACGTATTTTTTCTTTTGTTCGTCAAATGAAAAATTACGGAAATACAGTGCTGTAAAGTTTGACGTCACAGATAGGTACAATTCTTACCTAATGCTGACATCACCAGCCCCCACCACGGAACTTTGAAATTGAAATCTATGTAAGATTTTTCAAAAACCGTTCAAACAATCAAGTTCAAAATAATTTTCCAAGAAAGTTCTTATTATGTTCTACTTTTGTATTTTTTTTCATATTTTTTTAACTTATAGTTCGAAAGTTAGAGGGGGGGGGGGACACATTTTTTTAAACTTCTGGAGCGATTATTTCCGAAAATATTAACTTTATCAAAAACTGTTTATAGTAAACCCTCATTATTTTCCAAATACCTATCCAATGATATGCCACACTCTAGGGTTGAAACGAAAAAAGAAATCACCCTCCACTTTACGTGTACCCTAAAAAAGAAATTATAACCACTTTTTATTTTACCACTTTGTTGGCGTGACCGATATACATATTCGTGCAAAATTACAGCTTTCTAGTATGTACTTACCTTACAGTCACTGAGATTATCAGCGGACGGACGGACGGACGGACAGACAGACAGACAGAGCGAAACTATAAGGGTTCCTAGTTGACTACGGAACCCTAAAAATCAAGAACTTAAATAAATAAATAGCAAGAAATTAAATAGCACAAGTTCAGGAAAAAATCTGAAAACCGTAGAATCATCGCACACTGAGAGTTACATGCCAATAGTATTTTTAAGTAAGTACGTAAGGTTATTAAATTTGGGGAGTATCCTTTGGAACCCTTCGATGGCGAGTCCGACTCGCACTTGGCCGATTTTTAACTAATTCACAGATTTTTATGGCATTACTAGCATGATGTCATATTGTTTCATAAGATCACGACCCGTACTTTACGTGTCACGTGAAACATGAAAATTGCGAAAAACAATAACCCTGAAGAAACTACGCAAGAAGGTAAGGTCGGCTTCATAAAGATGTATACACCCGTATTTAAGTATGAACCCTGTTCCGCAGTAATAAGTTCAGAAGTGTATACATGTTTATATACCCAAATATCGAATGTCGATGGCCTCATATATCATGTGTATGGCTTATTCGGCTATATTCGGGCATATTTGCTCGAACAACCCGAACACCCAAATGCCAAACGCGCCGATCCGTTCTCTTGTGGCATTTGGTCAGGTCACGCAACAAAGGACGCGAAATTGGGTTTGTAAAAAAAAACCGCCCGAAATCCAAACCCGGTTTTTAACCGAAATGTTAAGCTCATAACCGGGTACCCGGTTTTTAACCGGTTTTGGACTATTTTTATTTCTGTCGCATTATAAGGCATTTTTTAATATTGGTAAAGTGTCACTTTGCTCGACGATATACATATAAGTATACTTCCTTACTTCCTGTCCTGACATTCACAGGACGACTTTTGACATTCAATAAATACGTGATAAATAATGATAAGTCAGAGTCACTACTAAATAAGTCACCGTTGTATGTAGGGCTTCCAAATACCGCACCTTTCACGATACGGGTTGACGACTTCAATACCGGTATCCCGGGATCCCGGGATTTTCCCAAAAAAATGGAAACGAAGAATTATTGAAAGTAAAGTACTTATTTTTTGACACTTTAATCTGAAAAAGAACTTCTAAAACTCTTGCCAAGAGAAAATACAATAGTAGCCCTGATTTGCATAGCATTGCATTGCAATATTTCTTAACGTTTGAGCAAAGCACAAATGTGATTTTTTCGTAAATTTATTTGTTGGCTTTCAGAACGTGTCTTCATCCAGGTAGTAATCATAAAAACTGTCATTGTCACGCAAGTATTTGCATTAAGTTAACTCGTATTTTCATCCAATATTTGGCCATGTCAGCAGTTATTAAGTTAGCATCTTGTCTGCACAGTTGCCTTGACAACGTTAAATTTAAAGCATTGAATATGTGATTTATTGCTCTATTAGGACCAATTGCACCACCGGGGGTAAGCCATATAACCCGGAGTTAAGCGTTTTTTTGTATGGATTTTGAAAGCTTAACTCCGGATAAGTGGCTGATCCTGGACGGTGCAAGTGGGTCTTAGAATTTTAATAAATTAGAGATTTCGTTGCAGCATTTCTCAGACCATGTATGACATATGTTGTTCTAAGTTGCAATGCAAGGTAGGTTTCTAATCGAGAATTAATTGGATTAGTTAAAATCAGTGGTATAAAGTACAGCATAATTTGTAGGTTAAACATACACAGTCAACATTATTCGTTGAGTACCGAGAACCTAGGTATTAGCTTGCGCACCACGTACCTAACCTACCACTTAAAGACAGTAAAAAGAAGCTGAAGGCCTAGTATAAAAATTTTACGACACTGACCGTTAGCGTATCGGGAGTCCAAATTATGTTTGCCGTTTATTTAAATCATCCGGCAACTTTCATATTTTGACCCCTCGATACGCTAACGCGGTCGAGGAGTTAATGTCGTACAACTTGTATACTAGGCCTTTAGCCTTTTAGGCCTGTAGAGCAAAAATTGTGAGACGCAAGATATACGCGTGCAAAGCTCGGTGGTGATGCCGAATGTTACCATTTCGATGTAACTCCTATCCTATAAGGGAGAAGAAAAACTACTATTAATACTATTATAGACGTGACTGTATTAAGGTACTTATCTATAATAGCAGTTTTTCTACTCCAGCACGTGGCAGGCCACGTGCCAAAAAGGACGTAGGTATAGGTAGGTTCGCTTGACGACAATACTGCGAATTCATTAACATGCCATTTTCTCGTGTTTTTACTTTTTTACCGTTCACTCGCGCGTCTCGGTTTTAGGGTTCCGTAGCCAAAATGGCAAAAACGGAACCCTTATAGTTTCGTCCAGTCCGTCTGTCCGCCCGTCCGTAACTCCGTACGTATTTCACAGCGGTTTTACTCAGTAAATATTAAAGCATATGGTACCTAATGATATTACAGCTAAAGGTGTATTTTGTGTGCCGCTACTTAGTTTTGTCCATAAATTGCGAATAAAATATGTTTAGGTGGGGTGCCCCATAGTCATAGTCATAGTCCTTTATTCATAATATTACAAAATATTACATGTCAATATTACATTTTTTTTAATCAAAATTAGTTATTAAGATTATGTGAAAATTTTAATAAATTATATGGGTATATCGTAGTATTGCATTAAAGCGAAAAATAAGTACAAGTTATTTAAGTTATTTTTAATTTGTTTTTTTTTTATCAGAAAATATATTTATACATTAGGTATAGGTACCTATACCTATTCATAAAATTCGTTTAAATTATAAAAGGCACGATCACACAGCCATCTGTTCAATTTGTTTTTAAACATGTTGTTATCAATGTTTTTAATTTCTGTGGGTAATGCGTTATAATTATATTTTTGGGCCTAAGACAGGCATAGTTTTGGCAGACTCGGTCAGCCTGTAGGTTGTTTGTAACAGTCGCTCTTTGCTTCCCAACCGAGTGCGAGTTAGTCTACTGGTTGTGTGAATGTATGTTTGTGTGTGTGTACGTGTGTGGCTATATTATACTTAAATGAATTGTAAGGGTAGTGTTAGTATTTTAATATAATATTAAGTCATACATGAAACTAAATGTCAAAATTTGTTTTTTTTTTTATAAATACCTACATGTGGGCCACAAGTAGGTATTTTATTGTGTGGCATATCATCGGATAGGCTTTTAGAAATAACTTTAAGGTTTTTTAAACGATAATTTGATAAATCAAATATTTTCGGAAATAATCGGCTCAAAAGTCTGGAAAAGTGTGTCCCCCCCTCTAACTTTTGAACGACAGGTCCAAAAAATTTTGAAAAATTCAGGAAGCTAGGATGAAACTGATGAACGACAAACATACCATGAAAATTATTTTGAACAAATTTGGTCAAGCCGTTTTGGAGTTTTTGCCAAAATAGTATTTATTACAAAATGACGTAAGTGCCATGATTCTATAAAGGCTCTTACGCCTTTTTGTTTGCACAATTTTTTCATCGTACGACGTTACGGAACCCTCAACGTGGCCCGACGCGCACTTGGTCGGTTTTTAGATATTAAAAATACCATTGGGAAAAAATATGTTTTTTTACACAATGTCTATACTATCATAAATATTATGACTATATGGCTATATTATCATAAATATTACAGGAACAATATAACATTGAACCTAACTCCCTTTTTTAGGGTTCCGTAGTCAACTAGGAACACTTATAGTTTTGCCAAATCTGTCTGTCTGTCCGTACGTCCGTCCGTCCGCGGATAATCTCAGTGACTGTAAGTACTAGAAAGCTGTAATTTTGTACGAATATGTATATCGGTCACGCCAACAAAGTGGTAAAATAAAAAGTGGTTATAATTTTTTTTTAGGATACCTCCCGTACACGTAAAGTGGGTGTGTTTTTTTTTTGTTTCAACCCTAGAGTGTGATATATCATTGGATAGGTATTTGAAAAATAATGAGGGTTTTGTAAAAACAGTTTTTGATAAAGTTAATATTTTCGGAAATAATCGCTCCAGAAGTTTAAAAAAATGTGTGTCCCCGTCTAACTTTTGAACTGAGTTCAAAAAATATGAGAAAAATACAAAAGTAGAACTTAATAAGAACTCAATTGGAACATTAATTTGAACTAGATTGTTAGAACGGTTTTTGAAAAATTGTACAAAATAATTTCTAAATTAAGTTTGTAATTTAACTGTTTATGCAAACATTTTTTTTATCTTGAGTATTTAATTTATCATCCCGTACGTATTTTCCTTCTAATAAAAAAAGAATGATTCAAATCGATTCACGCGATCAAAAGTTACCTACCCCCGAAAACCCAACATACAGTATAACATAACCCGTCTCGTCTAGTTTGTATAAAATAAATAAATTAAAATAAAATTCGTTTATTTCCGAAGACCCACGTTCCATAGAAATATTATCATTAAATCTATATTAAAATTAAAATTAAATGACATGAGAATTAAAATTTGAAAATTTAAAACATAAAATACTAAAATAAATTAAATACAATTAATAATTAATATATAATTAATAACATATTACAATGATTTACATTTTATTAAAAATACAATTGGGACTTACATGTAGGGAGGACCAGCGCCGTAGTAGGCCACTGTCCCAACTGTTCCCCACGGCGGCCAGGAGGCTGTTGGGGCCGCCACGCACTCTGCCTGCAGAGCGCCGCAGTAACAGCATTAGTAACCCAATTTCAAAAGAGATGGCGCTTCACCGTAGTTTACTTCGCGCTGTTAAGATTTTTCCGGAGTTGATGGGGTCGGGACGGGTGTGATCGAAAGTATCATCGAATTGTTGATTATTATAAGCATATTGAGCATGGTATCTATTAAAACACTTTTTAAGGTTGCCTATTATGACGGACGGTAAAGTCGGTAAACTAAGGAACCCTACACTGAGGATGACCCGACATGCTCTTGGCCGGTTTTTTTATGGCACTTATAAGATTTTGATTGTTGACAAATGTCATCTTTGAAGAAAATTCAGAAAATTGACACTGCCACTAACATGCTATTGCCAAAGCACTGCCAATGATTAATACAGTATTTTTCTTATTGTTGTCGATTATTGTAAATAATTTATTCTTGAAAATTATTGTTTTTATTTTTTGTTCTATATTTTTTAACAACCGACTAAGTTGTAGACCTTTTATTAAACTCAAGCCCATAACCACACATCGAGTGTTTGCGTTTTTCCACTCGCTCGCACCGAAGAAAAACTAAACTGGTGCGAGCGAGAGACAAAACGCAAATACCCGCAGTGTAGAGCTGCCCTAATATACACATAGCCATCAGTTCAAATCCGATACGTGGCGTGGGTAGGTCCGTTAGTCATTAAATCACGGTTTTTTCTTCGCGGGACACGTCAGTAGATACTTATATTTTTTTAGGTTCAAGTGTCTAACAAAATAGGTACCGTATTTGGCTTAAAGCACATAACAAAACTGACAAAACATTGCACGCAATATACAAACCATTATACAGGTACAGTCATCAAATTGGAATCCTAGCCACTCTAGAATCATGTCAAAATGACAAGCAGGAAGAGAGTTCATACAATCTGATTTATAGCGTCACTATGACATAGTCGATCCTATAGTGGCCTAGGGTTCCAAATGTTCCAATTGGTCGACTGTACCTACAATACAATGATATGGGTACCTGCACGTCCAGTATGACGATATAAATCTTATCGCCAATGTAAATCGTCCTTCTTGGACTTACCTAACTTAAATTGGGCAATTCAGAAAACATGTCTGCGGTCTGTTGCATCAATTTCATTATACGTTCTAAATCTAAGTATGCAGTTATATAGAATGCCCTACTATACCTGTGCTGTCAAGGTGCTTACGATTATCTGAACACGCCAGTCAGTCTGTATAGTCTGACTAAGCTAAGTTTGCATAGATTTTGTGTGAGAGTCAGAATGACGGGTGTATCTAAACAATTATAAGAAAGTAGGTAATATACCAGCATTTGCTAATGGGTTTTTAGTGGATGATATCAATTTAAAATTTAGTACCTACTTATTTTTTTTTAATACGACGACGGTGACAAACAAGCATACGGCCCGCCTGATGGTAAGCGGTCACCGTAGCCTATGGACGCCTGCTACTTCGGGGGGGTCGCATGCGCGGTGCCGATCCAATAAAATGCTATTGCAGCCATTGCAGGTGACTGTACTAAACTATACACATAACACTCTTCTTGTTCCTAGCGTTTTCAGGCTTATGCCACGTCTCAGGGAGTCTTGGGGACGCTTTGACAACTAATTCCAAGAATTAAGTTCGACACGCTCTTGCCCTCTTGACCGACTTTTAACCCCACACTAGGGGGATGTCACACTGAATGCACCGCACCGCACTCCGGTGCGTGACTGAGACAACGCTATGCGAGTGTATAGCGATATCCGTCCTGCACTCCGGCGCGTTATCAAATCCAACCTACCTATTAGGGCTTGTGCACAAATCACGCGAGGTTTTTTGGCTACTTTTTGACCCCCCCCCTCCCCCCTGGTGATCTTTGGTGAGGTTCTAAGCTACCCCCCCCTCCCCCACCTAACCTCACGTATATTTATTGAATTTTTTTTACTCGACCTAATTTTGAGATTAAATAGTGGTATTCGAAAATCTTGTTTATTTTTCTATTTTCGCAATTAATGTGATGTTATATTTGCCATATATTTAGTACCCGTTGATGCACAAATGTATTTGTGTAATTTTTAGATTCCGTAGTCAACTAGGAACCCTTATAGTTTCGCCAAGTCTGTCTGTCTGTCCGTCCGTCCGTCCGTCCGCGGATAATCTCAGTGACTGTAAGTACTAGAAAGCTGTAATTTTGTACGAATATGTATGACGGACATGCCAACAAAGTGATAAAATAAAAAGTAGTTAGTATAATTTTTTTTAGGGTACCTCCCGTACATGTAATGTGGGGGGGTGATTTTTTTTTTTCATTTTACCCCAGAGTGTGACGTATCATTGGATAGGTATTTGAAAAATAATGATGGTTTTTTATAAACAGTTTTTAATAAAGTTAATATTTTCGGAAATAATCGCTCCAGATGTTTAAAAAAATGTGTCCCCCCCCCCATCTAACTTTTGAACTATGAGTTCAAAAAATATGAAAAAAATTACGAAAGTAGACCTTAATAAGAACTTTATTGGAAAATTATTTTGAACTTGATTGGTTGAACGGTTTTTGAAAAATTTTACACTGAATAAAGTCTGTAATTTAACCGTATATGCAAACATCTCTTTTTATCTTGAGTACTTAATTTATCATCCCGCACGTATCTTCCTTCTACTAAAAAAATTATAATTCAAATCGATTCACGCGATCAAAAGTTATTACCTTCGAAAACCCAACATACTGAACCCGTCTAGTTTGTATAAATTAGTAACCCAATTCCCCGAGAGATGGCGCTGTACCGTGGTTTATTTCGCGCTGTTTTCCCGGTGATCGAAAGTACCGTCGAATTGTTAATTGTTAAGCATATTGAGCATGGTATGTATTAAACACTTTTTAAGGTTGCCTGTTGTGACGGACGGTAAACTACGGAACCCTACACTGAGCATGGCCCGATATGCTCTTGGCCGGGTTTACTACTATCTCTGAAAAGTTGAAAGGTTTCGTTCATTATAAAAAATACACGTGAGGTCTCCATGTACCCCCCCACCCCCAACGTGATCTGTCGTGATTTTTTCGGGACCACCCCCCCATTCGAACCTCGCGTTGCACGAGCCCTTAGTGTCTGTGACTTATACACCACGGATATTGATCCCCACGCCACAGATGCATGTTCCGGTGTCACTATCTATTACTGACACCACATAGGTACTTGTTATTTCAAAACAACAAGTCCAGAATTAGCAACATTGTCGCATTTTTAATTAAAAAGCAATCAAGATAAAATACATTTATTCTTCATAAAAATATTAACAATATTTTTAAAATACATCTTGTAAATTTAACAGTACTCTTAATGCTAAACTGTTTACAATTGCTCTGATTTATGAGTTTTTTGCGCAATATTATGGTAAACAATTCAATTTTTGACCGCTATTTTTCAGAGGAATGCAAAAATGTATGATGATTCGATTTGTCCAAAGGCTTGGAATGGGTGAGGGTCCACCAAAACTGAAATAAAGTCCCACCGGTTTCGTTTAAAAAACGAGTTTGTGTTGGACATTAGTAAAAACATGAATGAACATAAGTATTCTTATTTACCCGTAAGTTATCTTATAAGATCACCCTAGCGGATATACTTCGAGCCATCGGGGTCTTTTCTGTAATTGCCCCCTACCCCACTACTCAAGAACATCAACTGATAGTATAATATCTAAAAACAACTATGTCTAACACACTTATTTAAACTTTCACGATTTTCACACATTATAAATTTACTAAAACGGGGCTTAATCGTGTAAAGTAAAACTTTGAACACAAACCACCGACGTTTTAAGGGCACCGTGGTCCCGGAGTCTTTCTCTGGGACCACGGGTGCATGGGTGGCGTGGTGGTGGGTGGTTTTTGGTGGCTTAAGTTTTACACGATTACGCCCCTTTTTAGTAAATGTGTAACTATGTGTAACTACAAACATCATGTGTAATCTACTGATTATGAAATCATCAGTCCATATGACGTCATTAAATAATCTTTCAATAAAAGAGCCGAAAAATAATGTGAAAATCGACATTATTTTTTGGCTCTTTAATAACTGAAAATTATTGACTACATTTTTCTCACAGAAACATGGTCATATTGGTCGTGACAAGAAATTCGAATCGCGATAGGTTTAAATACAAAACAAGTCCTCATAGTTTAGCGACTTATACCAACCTACCAACTAATAAAATAAACATTAAGACTAAACCTCTCTCTCTCTATTTGGGGCCCATTTCTCGAATGGTATTAGAAACACATGGAAACATATATCATGTGAGTGTGGAGTGCACGAATGATATAAGCAGGCGAACTCGAATCGATCGTCTTTTGTCTTGTGTCGGTACCGACTCACGGTCTGTACAAACATCCCGCGCCCGCCGGTGCACGCCGCCGACAGTATTGTATAATATTTTTTTCTCCAATATGCTCGGAAATGTTCACATTAATGTAGCAAAATTGGTACGAAAAGAACCTCCTTATGTACCGACTCAAATAAAAAAAAATCGAATTCATTATTTTACCGTTTTAACGGCCAGGAAGTTGTACTAAAATCCATTACTGTATTGTTTTTTACTTTTTAAATAAAAATTTGGACTAACAATATTGCAAACAGCCAAATATACTTTAGCCGCGACCAAACGGTCTGCACAGACGAGACAATCTGATTGACATCAAATTATCAATCTGATCATATCGTGCTTAAAAATGCCCCGAGCATATTGGAGAAAAAACTATTAATGTACTTTATACTTCCTTAAAAATATTAACTGCTAAACACAATATCTATTATTGACACAATTACATAGAGAATCACTATCACTATATAGTCAAAAGATGGCGTCGATCTTAACTGATTACCTCCGACACGGCCATCCAGACAAATGCACGACTTCGTGACTACACATACAGATCTCGAAAACACTCGTATTTGTCACGCTGCTTCAATCGACCTGGGTACTTTTAGTACTTACTGAAATAGCATGCACTGCACGCCTACCACGAACATCGAAAATTGGCATTGACGGGAAAACCTCTGTCACTCCAATATGCAAGTGTAACAGAGACGGAGATACGAATCCACAATCGTTCGATTTTCGTGGTAGGCGTGCAGGTTCGGGCGATTCAGAAATACGAGGGTAAAACCATATCCACCTTGTTCATAAAAAAAGTTAACAGAAGTTTTAGTTAAATTATGTTTTCTCCCACTCTGACAAACGCGATTGTCAAAGTGACAGATATGGACAAACAATCATTTAGCTAAACAGTGGTTGAAGTGCGTTTATAAATAACGCCATATGCATTGTACGTTGTTGTTGATTATCACATGATCAGTCAGACTCTGTCACGGTGTCGAACTCCTGCGTGATAAGGACCGCCGGCCATCTCGAAGTGACGGCGGGCAGCAGGGACGAGGGACACAGCATCAGGTCCAGGATGGAGGTGAGGGTGTAGCTGCCGAGGCAGTTAAGTGCCCACTCGTAATTCACCGGGACGATGTTTAGTTCTAAAGCCAGGTCTGCAACAAATGTTTTGGAATATTTAACTATGGTGAATGAGCAGTAAATCGGAGTTAAAGAATATTAATAGTTCGCTCTACGAATGGACACAATTAAATTGTTACTATTGTAAAAGTGTTATAATAGTAGTTAATGCAACAGTGATTCTTATTCTTAAAAATTGAGGGTCGCCGTTATAAAACGAGACGAAGTCGAGTCTTGTAATAATAGACCCGAGAGTTTTAAGAACCAAACCAATTATGAGATGCATACGCTAGTTTTTCTACGAAAGCTAAAATGGCGTAAAAAGCAAAATCTAGAAACGTGGCAGAATATGGAAGATGACGCCCACCGCCCACTATAGAAATAAAAAAAAACAACAGTGCTCATATATTGTATGATAATCCATAGGAGCAGTGTTCAGTGACAACGTTATAATTACTTTTTTAATATCGCTGTCAGTCATCTAATTGACAGATAGAAGTACTGGAGTAAAAAATAAGTTTACACGTGTTCTAGCATCCTTGATCCTTGTCCTAACATTACGGCTATGTAAAGCGGGGTCTTGAGTCGCCTCATTAGTTTTTAGTCAAGTTATTAGTTTCGATCCGTTCTGCTTTCGTCGCCCATTTTTTTTTTGTCATTTTCGTGGGTTTCATCTTTGCTAAACTTTGTTTTATGTCTATTCCGGCTTATTCGGTATTGGTCGTTATTTCCTTTTTGCGCGTTCTATGTTAGTCTTTGTAGTCTCATTCGTTATTCGTCCTATAGTCTTTGGTTTTATTCTATATATTTTCTGATTTTTAGACCGAGAAAAGCATGAAGAATAAAGGATGAGACTATAAAAGGGTGAATTTATCCGCACTTCTTCCTAGCGTTCCTTTCTGCGGAACCCTCCGTGGGCGAGTCCGACTTGCTTACATTTATACAACACTTACATAAATTCGAGTTAATTTTTTTTATCACCTATTTAGGATACACGACACCCTAAATAACGTATGACTAAAACATAACTCCGTTCCATGTTAGTGCTATGTAAATGTGATCGCTAATTACTGCGTTAGAAAAACCGGCACCTGAACACCGATTAAAAATAATCGTGTATAATTTGTGTTATTTATAAATAGCCCAATCGTACTGATACGTTTGTGCCTAGTAGTGGGACGTTTCGACATCCGCCTTACCAGACACTACCTAAAGACTCACTACCTAAAAGAAAAGTCTTTTGACGTAAGAGCCACATGGAAAGAAGAATGGAGGGCAAATCCACCTAGGGTTGCAGTCTCAAACTATGACCCCACACAAAAGCCCCTTGGCTTCTCAGCTCCCAGACAAGATTGGTGCCAGTTGAATAGACTCCGAACTGAACACGGGTTTTGCGGGGACTATATGTTCAAGTGTGGCTGGAAAAACTCACCGGCATGCGACTCCATACACCACATAATCTAGATTTAAAATTATAATACATAGGTAGCAATAATAGTAAGCGACTAGTTTGTAGCCATACGATTGAATTAAATTAAAAGTGGGACGTATACTGCAGTAATGGTAGTAAAAAAGTAACTCACATGTGAACTGATTCTCCTGCGTGTGTTCCGGCTCAGCCAACAGCAGGCGCACGTCTTCACCCTTGACTTGAACTTCGCGCGCGGACGCCACCACGCGGCCGCCGGCTGACTCTAACATCACCTACGGGAAAATCGGGTTTTTTAAAAGGTCCTTGGACAAACGAAGGTAGGTTAGGTTCGTTAGTATCTTAAGATGCCCGAGTGGCACCCTGAGCGCGGTGTTCGCTTCCATTTTTCATCCCCTCCCTCTCCCGAGGACCATGGCCTCCGTCTTCTGAGCACCTCCTCCAGCTCCCGCCCTCGTACATCCACCAGTGTGTCATCCACACGGTGACCATTCGCGGGAGCTGTGCCCCTCGGATCACCCAATCGTACCGAGGTTCCACAGGAGGGGACCCAACAAGTAGCAGAAGTAGGCCTACGCACTCTACGCAGTTCCGTAGAAGCAAGTGTTTGTAAGTATGAAGAATAAAAAAAAGTATGAGAACTTTTGCTTAATATTGTCTTATGTTTCCGCGATTGTTGTTCATTGCAATTAAACAGGGGTTAAGATGACTGACCCTACTCATATCTGCATAGGATCCTACTGATCTTAACCCAAAACGAGTGCTGTAAAGGGCTCGACACGTAGGGCCATGGTGTTAATAAACGCGATTAATCAATTTTAAATTGTTTCATTTCATTGAAATTTTGCTTAGTTTTCAATTACCGGCACATGACGTTGGTTTTGTCCAAGGAATTTAATCCTTTTAAAAAAAAAAACGGTTTTGAAGAGGGAATAATTTGTCCTCTCCCAGTGCTGTTTATTTATTTGTTTAAACTTTATTGCACAAAATAAATAAATTACAAATGGCGGACTTAATGACTAAAGTGACAACATTCTCTACTTATTTATACGGGTTATGTACAAGTGGAGAACAAGTGAAAATTACACCAAACGTAGCTAAGAAGGACATAATAGTATTAAGGACGGTTAACAAGAAATTGGGAACGAGTGTGAATTTAGGCCTGAGTCGAAAACGACCATACCTCCATACATACAATGTTTTTCATCACATTTACGAGGAAATAAACAAACTTACTAAGCCGATAAATAAACAATAGTTATTAGCGGAGTAGCGGTAGTGTTGTCCACATTACTCCGCGTTGAGTGGCGACACTGGCGACTACGTGCGGCGTGGGGCGCGCCGCGCGAGGCCCTCCGGGAGCTTCGGGCCGGCGGTAAAATCCATTAAGGCCATGGGCGTAATTCAGCTCATTAATTCTAAGAATGCTTGCATACAATATCACCATTTATGAGCAAGTGTGATGTAAAAGTTCTATAAAATCAAACTCTGATCTATATATCCCCTTGCGAGCTACGATGTCCCGGATTAATATTTAATAGTCGAACTGTAAACCCGAATTTTGAATCTGTGAAATAAATTATTTTATAATATTACATATCTAAACCTGTTAACATAGATAAACCTGTAATGAAGCCTATCATGCGATGAAATCGAACGATTGGACATTGAACTTCATAAAAACAAACAGGTGTTGTATTTTATCTAAGTCACATGGAACGCTTATCAAAACGTGACCAAAATGTATATCAACCATATACAGATTAGTTAAAAATATGTCGAAATCCATTTAATAACATTAATTTGAATACACAAACACCGTTTGTTTTGTAGCGGAAGATTCCTCAAGGTGGCCCACGACCTGCCAAAGCAACGAGCGTCCTGATAACCCCGGCTCCCAGAAAGGTTGGGATGATATCTTGTCTAAAGATATTTGCGCGACTTTAGTGGGTAGCGCGGCTGGGTCTGGCTTAGCACGCCTCAAGGCCGCAACTAGGCTAGTATCGGGCGTGTGGCTCCAGGCTTTTCCTTCCCCTCAGCACCGTGCTCGATAATGACTCCTTGAGAATAGCAGTTGCCTTGCGTTTGGGTTGTAAAGTCTGTGAGCCGGACCGGTGCATTTGTCTCATGGTTGAGGAGGATGGCCACCAATGGACTTAGTTGTCAGAGATGTGCAGGGCGTTTTTCAAGGCATCATACAATCAATGATGTGGTTCGCCGGGCTCTGGTGTCAGTCAACATCCCTTGGTCTTACTTACAACCTTTAGGCAGCGAACTTATAAAACATGGAAGAGGAGCTTCAAACAAATTGTCAACATAAAACGGGGTAAACACTCGATATGCGCATGCACGCTACGCTGCCAATCAAACTCGTCAAAATTTTCAGTCGGTTTTAATAACTCAAATATCCCAAAATATCATTGGTCAACGTCAATATGGTGCGGTGGGATTGGTCTGAGCGCTGACACTTATAGACGACACAACAACTATGACATTGGAAACGTATTGTTAGTAGACGGTGTAATGCAATAAAGAGCAAGTTTAACATGATATATTTTTGTTGTGATAAATTTTAATCAAATTTTCAAAAAACAAAGATAACTTATAACATTTAAAACTTTCGCGATTTGAACACATATTTAAACATAATTATCAAACGGGTCTAACGCGAATTCTAAAGATAACTTACTTTATTGATCTCGTTGGTTTGCTGTAGGATTATTAATATAATGTAATTAATATGAATAATATTGTAACGTCCATAATACCGCAACCGTGCTAATTATTCGCGATCTTATTTTCATAACCTGGTATATGGTCAAACGTACTCTTAAATTCATGGGTGGGTGTGTTTAGTCACATAAATATATCAGATAAAAAAAGAGATTTTGTTTGTCCATGAAGTTACGGGCAATTATAAGAACCCTTAGATACGTATTTTAGGAATATGGTAATGCCCCTTGCTGTCGTTAAATATGTTAAGCTTTGAACAGCATAATTCAATTGACATAATCAATATATGAATTTTAATAAACGCGTAAACCAAAGAACTATAACTATGATTAGGTACGCAAATATTTCATTCTAAAAAAAGTATGAAAAAATTCTTGCCATTAACATTTTCACATATTTATAAAATGGATATTAAAAATTATCTAAGACTTTCACTACACTATCTACACCTAAATCTTAAACTTGGAGTCCGGTTATTTAAAGCCCTAGCTGAGCCATTGAGGTATTCCGTATTGTTGTATAATAAGTTTTTTTTTAATCATACCGTACAAATTGGGATTCAACCCTTTTTTAAATTTGTTAATCCTTTATGTGTCAAGTATATCCTAGGTACAATGCCTCAAGGACCTACTTTAGATTTAAGGTAGGTAGAGGTAGATAGTTAGGTAAGTTACACTTACTGTATATATTTCGAGAATAAATGTTTTTACTAGTACATATCGTCCTCGTCGAAATGCATAGAACAAATATTTGTGGATTTGGTCAGTTGCCATGTTCGATCATGCCTTTCTAATCTAACGGCATTGGTCCACATTTCCCTTATATAAGGGTTGGTCGAAAATCTGGAAAAATACCTATGTTAATATTTAATCATAAAAATATAAATTCTGATTACACTGATACACTATTTATTTCACTTGTTTGATACGTCGGGATTGTAACTAATTTAATTATAATAAAAAATATATCCCTGTATTATAATTTCAATGGTTGTCCAAAAGTTGGCATAACACCATCCCCATATAAAATTGTCCCGGATCAAAGAAATTTAAAATAATATGTAAAATAACTACTTACAGATGGAAAGTAATGCCATCTTTTTTGTGGTGTTTATCCGTGCGACTTCGACACCATTTCACAGCGCAACAGGGCATTTTTATTATATATTATTAAATTTTACGCTATCTGTCAAATTGACCACATCGCTGACGGCCATTTGTATACTAAACGGCACGCTGGCGTGCCTGTGTAAGCCCCGCCTCGCGTGGCGTGCGTTTTGTGGGGTCATTATTTAGAGCTTATTAGTCTTCCATGTTTTTTAAGTTCGCTGCCTTTAGGATTGTCGTGCACTGATGGCAAAGGGCCGAACGGACTCACATTTGTTCCTTGGCAAAAGGGTCAGCCGCTGAATATAAGGCCAAACAGAAACACCGGATGGGATTTGGATAGGGAATGAAAACCGGGTATCCGGGTAACCGAAAAAACCGGGTAACCGGACCCATTTGGACTCGGTTTTGAACATCAATAACCGGGTATATTTTATTAAAATATATGTATTTTCTTCAGATTTTGCTATTAAAACACATTTTTGAAACGGATTGTATCGTATACAGTAGAATCCGATTGGTACGACTCCGCATTGTCTACCAATATCTCAACTTGACCCCAAGTTTCCTCGCAATAATACGTAATCTAGGGCTCTACTTACATCCACTACCATGACACGGTGCGCTCGGTGAAAAACTAAGCGTTGCGAATACCTAGCTGGAATTCGCGGCGGCATTCTCTAAAAGCCTCTCTAAACTTACCTTCAGGGATCGCATATCTCTATTTTCTCCAAACAAACAGAGCAGTATTTTTGGGTTCTTTTCGTTTCCTGGTTTATTAATTCATTGTTAATCAGGCAACCTGTATTATTAGGTTGCCCCATTAACAATGTTGTTGCCTCAATAATCGTAGATTGTGTTATGTAACACAATCTACCATTAATCCCTTGTACAAGGGATCAAATCAAAATGATATATTCCCGGCGAGGGCGTACATTGAATTCCGAATGAAGCGATGGATTCTACAATAGCATTAAGCATATTCTAAAGTAGAATCCTGAGCGAAATGAGAAATTTAAATGTGATTTTGATACTGTGTGACACATACCTACTGCTTTTCACACTAACAAAGAGGTAATAAACAAAACCTGTAATAACCGAAAACAGCATCATGAATAGGTGGGGTGAAAAAGATTAAACCTTATATAAAGAGCATGAAATATTATAAAATAATTTGCTATTTTAAAGTTTAAAAAAAAACTGGTTACGATCCATACTTAACTTTGGCGCCATCATATGCCCAGTTCACGAAATAAATACAATTTTAGGTTTCAACTGAGCCCAAACAGTCTCGTTTAGCGGGTTAACCGGTTTGCACACACTATAATGGGGTACCTTGAGCACGGGTTCGCTGAGCACGCTAAACGGCGGCATGCAGAAGAAGGTGCAGCCGTGGAACAGCTTGCGCCCCGCCGTGCGCGCGCGCCGCGGGCCCGGCTCGCCCGTCCAGTCCAACGCCTCGAACGGCTCCTGGTGAACACGCAGGCTCAAGTGAGAAAACTAAATCTGGGGTCAATGGGAGCTACCGTATTATCGCTCACCAGGCAGCGCCACTCATGCGTGGGTCCTGTATAAGTATGAGAGAATTGTTAAAGTGACGTTTGAAATGTTCCCGCAGGACCCACGTTCCACTAGCGCCCCTAGCGGAAAATCGACTCGCGGTAGTCCTCATTGCATAATCATTTGTAACTTGTAATATTAGCGGAACTCTCTTTCTAATAAGAGGGGTTGAAAAGAGACTTGCGCTAATATTATGTACAAGCTACAAGTCATTATGCAATAGGCCTCTGGTGGTTACTATCAAGAAATTGTAGTCATCGGTGAACCTTGCAAATTACCTATAAAAATAATCGTTATTTCTGTTTTTATTATGGTAAGGTCAATATGACCGTCTATCGGTTAAGTCCGTCTACCGACTATTTCATCTGATTTGACTGTTGCATTTGTAAGTAGCAGGGCCCGGACTTTGCGTGCGGTTTTTGAAAAGTCAATTTGTACATATAACTTTTTTCATCATTTCAATTGTATTTATCATCAGAAAGTTTGAGGTATCATTTTTTTAAGACACTAATAAATAACTCTCGATTTATCGATAAACATTGGCTTTCTCTCCCTGTGACTTTTCAAAACCGCACGGAAAATTCCGGGCCCTGGTAAGTAGATACGTAAGCCACCTTCGACAGCAGTCGAAAGAACCTAAAACTACCCTACGAGGACCGACCCTTAAAGCGGTGTACGTATACTCGTATAAGGGAGAATACATGGGAGATCTTGCCCTACCTGTCGGGCTTCCCTTAAAACTAAATAACTTACCGACTTTCAAGACATACCCACATTATTTGCAATTGCAAATAGTTCCTTTAATAATGTTTCAATTGTGAATTAAGGTACATAATTGACAACTCTACGAAAAAAAAACAGCAATAACAATCCTTATTAAAACGCATTATCACCTGCGACAGATGCGCAAATAAACTACATAAATAATCAATGACAAAGTAACATAACAACTTAGTTTGTTACATGTGGCGTTCCGCCCGACTACAATTAAGGCGCAATAAGCACTTGGCAAATTGCCACCTATATTGCGCTCATCTAGTTCCACAAGTAGTTTTTATGTTGTTTCTGCCAATAGTTAGTAACTTAGTTCTAAAATTAACGCTACATTCGATCAACAGGTCCGCCTTACTAATATAAAGCTACGCTACGAATGCTACGATAAGTAGTATGTGATGAACTCGAGAGTCTCGTCTACACCTAGTAGTAGTGCATGTACTCCATAGTTATCATCGAAATGAGTTTGTTAGCATAAATTCGGATAGCAACTATCCACAAAATAGCAGCCACACCACACGAAGTTTTACTCTAACGTCCCACAAATAAGGTTCACATTAACTTCCCATTGCAACGCGCTTGCCCGAGTCCTTGATGAAAGATCATGAACTTAAATGCGCTAGGGATAAGGTACACATTTGTCTGTCTCGCGCTTCGCACACCATCCCCCTATGATGAAGAAATGAAGTGCACATTAGCACAGCGTAAGGATGTATTCCATACAGTGGGTTAACTCCGCCGCTTTCTGGGTCATCGGTGGGGGGCGCGCGGGGAAGGAGGCGGGGAGGAAATGCCGCCGAATTTCTATGAAAATTCGGCGGTCTATTTTAAGGGGTGTAAAATGGAAATTAGTTTGCCAATAAGACTGTAATATCTTTCGCATAGTTTTTGACAACCCGGAGCCTCAGCACGAGCACCGAGCCTCGCCGCTGGCCGTGTATGAAGTTACCTCGCTGTATGGAATACATCCCTACGCTGTGACATTAGCTTGTCTCACCTCAGCAGCTTGCCCGCGCCGCAGCCACGTGTCGGCCCACTCGTAGCGCACGATCCACCGGCCCGCCGCCAGCGCGCACATGAACTTTACCGTCCTGTAAACAAGGTTCATATCATATAAGACTAACAGTTCTCTGAGGAGCTCCTCAAACAATGGCAGATCTACTATTTACATCTATAGCACTTGCTTATTTGAGCAAGAGACGCAGATTCGAGATTTCAAATTGAAAAGGTCCTCTGTTCGAGATGATTGATGGCTTTAGATCTATACTCAAGATATTCAATTATTCACTGTCAGTCACTACGCGTCATGCGTCATTTTAGGCAAGACACGAAGGCATAAATGTAAAGCAGGTACACGTGTTTTTTGCCCTGACCAAGATTCGAAACCGGGATCTCCTGCTTCGTATCGTAGGCAGGGCCACTGCCGACTAGGGTAGGATGCTGTTAAACATACCTCTGCGATCTGCCCTCCTCGTCCACTCCGACTACCAAATGCGTCAGATCCTTCGTAAACTCTTTGACAAACGTCCACCCCCTCCTAGCACACAGCAGCTCCACCGTCTTCACTTCCGCAGACGTGAGGCACGACGCGGCCACGCAATACTTGAGCGGCGCTTGAGGCTTCGTGAACTGATCACTTGTTTTCTCTGCCCCGAAGTCGAGACTTTTCCGAGCCACCGGTGTAGAATTATGCTGGATCGAATTGCAGAATTGGTTTATAGTCGGCGTTGCTAAAGTCAACTTCGGTTTTGCTACGATATCTTTATCGGTGTCGGAGATGTTGATGATTTCTTTGATGAGCTGCGCCTCGTTGGGTGGCAGCTGGGGTTGTTTTGGTTGAGTGCCAGCCTGGTTGGACTTTCTTGCGAATGGTGAAGCTCTGGAAAATGAATGTTGTTAATAATGATTTCTGTACAACGTGTAAATACAATAGTTAGAAAAAAATATTACAGTTGATTGCGAAAATATGCTCCCTTGACAAGTGACGGGAATGCACTAGGACTTAAGAGAGGTATGGGCACAGCAGATGCATATCGTTTAGTGTGGTAGGGCACAGCACAACGAATGTCGTCTCGCTCAAATCTGGAGCAGAGCCCATCTGGGGAAGTACCTCCACATTACAGAAAACCGGAGTTAAATGTAACACTAGACCCAACTCATAGTGTTGTGTTTCTATTGGTGAGTAAGGTCGCCAGAGCTCCAAGAGGATTCGCTGTGTTGACAGCTGAGGACCCACGGAGCAAAGCCCTTGGCCCGTTTAGCTGTCAACGCAGCGAATCCTCCTTTTTTTTAAAGGGTCGGCAACGCGCATGTAACGCCCCTGGTGTTGCAGGTGTCCATAGGCTACGGTCACCGCTTACCATCAGGCGGGCCGTATCCTTGTTTGTCACCGTCGTAGTATTAAAAAAAAAAGGAAGATGTGGACTAGATAGATATAAATACTAGTGTATAACGCTATTTCGTCTAAAATATTTGGCCTATTATCGTTTCCCAATCAATTTCAAACAGATGCTTAGTTATTAGTCGGCAAAACAATGTTACGATATTTTGGGAAGCGATAATATACGCTTTTTTGCTGATACAGTAACAAAACAAATACTTAGATACTAAAAATATAGTATAATACTAGATAAATCTAGTATTTCTTTTGTTACTTAACAACTTAGCTTATTTGTTGTGTATTATGGTATACCATCTGTTCAATGCTTGCATACTTCCATGTCTTATATATGGCTGCCAAACTTGGGTACTAACACATAACTCCCTCAAAAAAATCACCACCTGTCAAAGAAGCATGGAAAGTAGCATGATGGGGTACACTCTAAGAGATAGGAAAAGGGCAGAGGACCTTAGGAAAATATCTAAGCTGGAAAACGCAAGCAACAAAATTAAAAAACTAAAATGGGCGTGGACAGGACACATGTGCCGAGAAACTAAAAATAAGTGGACCAAAACAATAACAGAGTGGTTTCCCTATACGAATATAAAAAGAAAGAGAGGTAGACCTCGGAAAAGATGGGCCGAGGACATAAGGAAGATTGCCGGACATCTATGGATGAGGAGAACACAAAATCGGAAGGACTGGAGAATGCTGGAGGAGGCCTATGTGTCCACAGGACACACAGACTGAGTCTCAACTACAATCTGAACAACATATAAAATCATAACTTTGTCTGTATCAAGGCTATAAATAAATAAATGGTATAGCATACATACTTCTGCGGTGTTTCTTCACACACGCTGGCGTCAGAGTCCTCGCGGTCCTGCGGCGTGGCGGGGATGACCTCCTGCTGGACTATCTCCTGGCTCCTCCCAGCATCCAGGCTCCGGTGGCTGCCGGCCAGGTCCTGGCACATGCCGGGCGTCAGGAGATTCTCGATGTGAGCCTGCGTCTCCGGGCCGTGCTTCTGATCATATCCAAGAAAAAAGTTTATTAAACCCAACTAAGGTATTTTAGCGCCAAAATCTATAATCCAGTCATTGAACTGACAGCTTGTATGGAAATTTTGATTACTTGGGAAATCATTTATAATAGCTGATTTTTTTAGCGTAACGGATATATCGGGAGTCTAGTACGTATGACTAGGGTGAGTTGCTTTGCTTGTCAGTTTATAATAAAAAAAGAAAATTAAAATCGCCGTGAATGGAACTTACTAACAATGTAAACAAAAGGCATCACAGTTTTGTCACTGTTTCTACTTGTGTTTTCGCATTACCTCATCAAACACCACTGAAACGATTCACTATTGAAACGATCGTATTATCGTAACATACAGAACATAAGATAAATAACTTTTTTTTAACTTTCTTTTTTCATTAAAAACATGAGTGAATTAAATAAAAATTTAAGTGAGGTTATTACGATGAACATCGGCGGTTTGTTTACATTATTTGCAAGTTGGATTGACGGCGATTTTAATGACATACCTGATGGTGACCCTTCTCGGTTAAAATCTGTGATTCCACATTTGACAATGCAAAAAGACTCTCGCTATCCTTTGGTGGTAAATTACTTTTAATGTTCTGTGTGGCAGTGCCCAGTCTACTCAACCCTAGCACCTTCCTTTGAGTTTTCTGAGTTTTCAGAAGCTGGGAGTGCTGTGTTGCTGGGGTTGCATCTTTTTTATCGACTAATGTCTTATCTTGATTACTTTCGATGATGCTTTGACTTTTATTGCCTTTTACAATGTCTGCATCAATACTGGCAAATACTTGGCCCATAACTGAATCATAATTGATTGAACTCTCATCCTTATTATCTTCATTATGTACATCATCTATACTATGGTCGTAGATTTCACTTGTTTTAATTTTCTTGTTACTGGTCATTACATCATCATTTTCCCTGTTTCTTTTGTCTGCTTGCCTGTTTTTTTTGTTGCTGGCTTGTGTTTGTGTTTGTTTCCTTTGCCTCAATGTAGGCATTATTATTTCAGAAGGAGCTGGTTTTGTAGCCTTAAGCAGTTGCACATTGTTCTCTTGAACTGACCCGCTGGCAAACATGTCCTCATCCAGTTCCATTTCTTCAGATTTTTCTTTATTAGAAGCTGTATAAGTTAATGATACTTTATGAACATCCTCAGGTTTATCTTGGGGAATATTCTGTGTTTTATTTTTTTCATTATCTTTATCACCATCAGCATCACATTCCATAATTTTTGAAAGTTCTTTCTCAAGACTAGCTGAAATTTCAACTGGTACAGTTTCAGCCGATGCAGTGTCTTTCTTTGTTGACACAGTTTTATTTAGATTAGTTTTCACCGTGGTAGTTGTTGTAGTAGTGGTAGTAGTTGGTGGTTGGATAGTAGTAGCTTCAATGGATTTAGTCTGCTGTGTGACTGCACTGACTACACCCTCACCACCAATATTGATCTCAATGTTTTGTACATCTACAATTTTAGATGATGATGATGATGATGTATTACAAGAAGTAGCCTTCTCCATGCACTGCAATGTCTGAGCCTCCTGATCTGTATGAAGTTTCACATTTACATCACTTTTCTTTTTCTTGATAAAAATATTAGTTAATGTAGTCCCAATTTTAATTGTTATCTGTATATCGTCTGAATCAGTTTCTACATTGTTATTTACAGCATGGTTCACAGTGTGGACAGTGCTTTCTTTGATTATTTCAGTATTTTTTTGATTTGATTTCAAATCAGCAGGGTCATCTATTTGTAGGGCACTCTTTTTAAGAAATGGGATGTTTCTTGACATTGAATTTACTTCTTCGGCCTCAACTGGTTTCTTATTTTCATTGTCAGTGACATCCTTAAAATGATTTAAAATAGATGAGCTGTTTACTCTATGGTCTCTTTTAGAAATATTCTCATTATCATGATTAGTAGTCCCTTCCTGACTGTGATTTTCTTTAGGGGACACATTTCTAGGGCTTATGTTAATAACTTGAGCATCATGTTGACAATTAGTATCAATTGCTATTTTGTCACATACAGGTGATTTTTCTTTTGTATCAATTTTGGGTGTACAATCATCAATTATTATAACTTTTTGTGATTCAGGTTCCACACTGGGAGTGGGGTTACTAATGGCACTTTTAGTTTTCTTACACATTTCTATTGAAACATTGAGCTTATTTTTATTCTTCTTATGCAACTTGCTAAATTCTTTTCTCATTTTCTTAACATTGCTCCAGTTCTGCTTAATTTTGTTTAACTTGTCAGTATTGTCTATACTTATGTTACTAGAGCTATGCTTGTCTCCTGAGGTTTCACTGGGTTTGGGTTCATTCTTGTGCTCCCTTTTTCTTGAACTCCTTCGGGGATGATCTGTTGTGTATTCATCATCGTCTAGATGACACGGGTCAATGTTGGGGCCAAAATTTTCTTTGTTTAGTAAGAATTCTTCTGTATCTGAAACACTCTCAATCTTGTCCCAGTCATCTTGGGGGGGAGGTTGTGCATGTACTACTTTTGTAGGACTTGGAACCTTCTTTGATTCACCATGAACTTGGATTTCGCAAGTTTTCACTTCTACTGCAGGACTATCAGCCTGTGTGGAGAGCTGGGTGGATACAGGTGCTGAGAACTGGTTCTGGGAGTCACACAGCCAGGCATTTACAGTTTTACTTGGATCTTTCTCTACAACCTTATTTACTGTTTCAACTGGAGGATCAGGAGCAAATTCTTCCACTGTAAAACAAGACAATTATAATTTATAAACAATTATTTAATCACATAATTATTATTATTTAATAACCCAACCATGAAACCACAAATATATTCAAATTGAAACATATGATGAAATCAGTCTATGCAATGGTAGTAGTAGTAGTACAACAATTTATTGTAAAAAAACAGAAAAAATCAAAACAATAGAAATAACACACATTTCTACTAGGCAAACTTAATAGAGGGAGAATTAGAGAATTTAGACATACATACTGTTCGAAATGGCAAGAAAAGAAGTGAAACCAGTAAACTTCTATGCCTAAGATAGATAAACCTTAAATCCTGCTAGATATAAACTACATACTATGTACCTAGTCTAGCCATAAGTTCTGTTACAAATGAAATGAAACATATTTTTAAAAGGATGTAATTAATTTACCATAAGTAAATGTTTATTTATAGGTAAGTTAATAAGGTTTCTAAACAATATATTTTTTATTCAAAATGCCCGCCTTTAGCTTTAATACACGCCCTCAAACGATCCGGCCACACGTCTATAGATTCACGCACTGTATCCATTGGGAAATTTGCCACTGCTACCTTCAAAGATTTTTTTAGAGAATCGATATTGGCATGGCGTTTAGAGCAGACCATGTGCTCTAACACTGACCACAATTTATAGTCCAGGGGATTTAAGTCGGGACTGGAAGAGGGCCAATCATCTGCCTTGATGAAGTCCGGAACATTCCTTTGCAGCCAAATCTGGGTGGTGCGAGCTTTATGACCCGGGGCTGAGTCCTGCTGAAAGGTCCAGTGTACATTTTTGAACATTGTGTCGTTTAGTGGTTTAACTACTGTTTCTAAAATCGTATCCTGATACACTTTAGCTGAAATTTTCACTCCTTTTTCGCAAAAATGGATCTCAGAGACGCCTTGATACGACACACCCCACCAAACCATGACGTAAGCGGGATGATGACCTCGCTGAATCCTTCCAACTATCTCTTTAGCTTCTCGAGAGTTGTGTGCGTACACTTTATCATTTTGTTTGTTGTAGTGCTGCTCGATAGTAAAAATTTTTTCATCCGTGAAAAGAATATTTTTATATTTCCCATGTGCGTATCGAGATAAAAGGCTTTTTGATCTTTCAACTCTCTTGTCCTTTAGTGACTGATTTAACATATGTCCTGTATATCGTCGGTAAGCTGCAAGACTCAAGTCATCTTTGATTATACGCGAAAGTGTCCTAGGTGGTATTTTCATTTCCTTAGAAAGGATCTTCTGTTTTCTTATGGGATTTCGGCGAATTCTGGCCCTTACAGCATTAACGGCTTGTTTTGTTCTAACAGTACGTGGTCGGCCAGATCTTTTACTGTCATCGACAGAGGACGTTTTGGTGTATCTTTGAATGGTACGATACACAAACATTCGACTGATCTCTAACTTTTTTAGTGTCTCAAAAATGTGGGACGGCTCCATTCCTACCTTATGCAGAGCAATCACAGCAATTCTATTTTCTTTGACACCCCACTCCATTATTAATTTACTTATTTTAATATTATATTGTATATAAATGGTGGCAAAAACATCCAAGTACTTACGTCAAAACACAACATTCGAAATTCGAATTATTATTTTTCTTAAAATCATTGTTAACTGCCAGTAACAGAACTTATGGCTAGACTAGGTATATAAAATGTAATAGTATTTATATTACTACCTAATAAGTAAGTTATTACTACCTAATACCTCAATGGTAATTGAGTCTTAAGTGTCTAGTAAAATGTACTTACTTCTGATATTAAATTGTTTTTCAAATAATGTTGTAGCTTTTTGTACACATTCAGTGTACCTTTTAATAACTGCATTTTGTTTTAATGCCCGCCTCTTGACTGGCAGTGCACAGACAGGACAGATCTGCCGGCCTATCCAGCACCCATGGCACAGGGTGTGCCCACAGATGGCAGTCTCGGGCACAATATAGAATTTGCAACTGGAAATTAAAGCATTATTTTTTATTCACTGTAAATATTACTTACAGTGCATGTCCTCTCTATCCCATCTATTAGTATATTTTTCAAAGTAATCAAAGCTAAAGGCAAACAAATCAGTTTCATAATCAATATACATTAGCTATCATAACAATACAGAAATATATGAAAACGCTAACCATTCCAGACAAGTTACGGTATCCGCAACGCGACTCAATTCCTTGGCAGCTTTTTCAGAGCTAAACCGTTTTAATAGTTGTTTATCCATGAATAATGATGCTGAAAACTGGGGAAGAAACAAAATTCAATGAAAATATTATTCTGTCAGGTGATCGATAGTAATTTGTTCATAGAGTGAAAGTAAATTAGAATAGAAACTTACACTTATTTCTTCATTTATTTCAGTAAAATTACTCACTAATTCTACAAAAAAAAAACACTGGCTGGCGGCAAAGCAAATATTTCTTAGCAACTTGACAGTGACAGTTCGCGCGCGAAACGAGACTACAGTGTTGCCAGGGCTCTTGTGTCAAAAATCACGTTCCGTTTCCCGAAAAGTCACGTTTTTGCTAGAAAAGTCACGTTTTTCTTTAAATCAATTTTGGCTATAGAAAAACGCATAAAATGCAAAAGAATATACTTTTCACAAGCAGGAACAGCAGAAAATGCTGTAGTTGTGGTATCTTTTGTGCGGAACCCTCGGTGGGCGAGTTCCACTCGCAAATGGCCCAAAATCTATATACCTCCTTTTCATTTTCTCTCCGAAAAAACCGGCCAAGAGCATGTCGGGCCATGCTCAGTGTAGGGTTCCGTAGTTTACCGTCCGTCACAATAGACAACCTTAAAAAGTGTTTTCATGGATACCATGCTCAATATGCTTATAACGGAAAAATCCTTACATCGCGTCGCGAAGTAGACCACAGCGCCATCTCTTGGGCGATTGGGTTACTAATTTATACAAACTAGACGGGTTATGTTGTTGGGTTTTCGGGGGTAACTTTTAATCACGTGAATCGATTTGAATCATTCTTTTCTTATTAGAAGGAAGATACGAGGGGGATGATAAATGAAGTACTCTGTTTGCATATACGGTTAAATTACAAACTTAATTCTGAAATTGTTTTGGACATTTTTTCAAAAACAGTTCAACCGATCAAGTTCAAAATAATTTTCCAAGAAAGTTCTTATTAAGTTCTACTTTTGTAATTTTTTTATACCTATTTTTCAAATTAAAGTTCAAAAGTTTGAAGGGGAGACACATTTTTTTAAACTTCTGGAGCGATTATTTCCGAAAATATTAACTTTATCAAAAACTGTTGTTAGAAAACCCTCATTATTTTACAAATAGGTATTTGTCCAATGATATGCCACACTCTAGGGTTGAAACGAAAAATAAATCCCCCCCCCCTTTACGTGTATGGGAGGTACTCTAAAAAATAAATTATAACCACTTTTTATTTTATCGCTTTGTTGGCGTGACCGATATACACATTCGTACAAAATTACAGCTTTCTAGTACTTCAGGTCACTGAGATTATCCGCGGACGGACGGACGGACAGACAGACAGAGCGAAACTATAAGGGTGCCTAGTTGACTAGATGACTAAATGTTTCTAGACGGGTTAGTATCAGATATGGATTTTTGAAAACTTTATGTAAAAAATATCCATCTTAATTTTTAGGCCAGAGTTCCTCTTCCTCTCAGCGTCTTCCTGGCTAATGCCACTCACTGCTCATGCTGGGTGCCTAGGTTCCTCTTTGGCGTAGATTTGCCGTAGGCCTCTATCCGTTCATTAGTATTAGTTTTACAAAAGCGACTGCCATTTGACCTTCCAACGCAGAGGGTAAACTAGGCTTTATTGGGATTAGTCCGGTTTCAAAAAGCGATTGGTAAATATCACTTGATATTTCGTACTTAAGTTCCGAAAAACTTATTGGTACAAGCTACCAGAATTTGAACCCGCGACCTTGGGATTAAAATTCGCACGGTCTTAATGCTGGGCCACCAACACTCTTCAGCCGCTGATTCAGAATTAAGCTGTCCATACAAAAAATCGCTTAACTCTGGGTTATGTGACTAACCCCGGGTGGCCATTAGTTAGATAAAAAAAACACAATGTAACTTTGTAAAATTATGTCCAACATACATTTGAGACATGAGTACAGACTTGAAGAAATAAATGAAACACTGCATACCTACTAAACCAATCAACAATTGCCAACTGCTATCAGACTAAATTACACCTTAATAATTACTTAATAAGCTTCATTCCGCCATGACTATGATTATACCATGATGTTAGGTGCAAATCGTAACGCGAACGTTCACACACTAGTGTCATTGTCATTGACAGCAGACAATTCGATACTATTGGTGGTAAATTTCATAAACCTGTTTGTTAATATACGTTTGAAAATTGGCTGGCGCAAAAAGTCACGGAAATTTCGTTAAAATCACAAGTCACGCACTTGTCACGCGAGAGGGCTAAAAGTCACGCAAAACGTGACTTTTGTGACCATCTGGCAACGCTGCGAGACTACTGAGGAGTCCGTATAAAAGGCAGCCAAATAATCGGCAGCCCAATAATTCGTGTCCATTTTTTTGGTTGCGGATTATTGGGTTGCTGATTATTGTACTGCTAAAACTGTGGCTTCGGATTATTGGCCCGCTACCGAGCTTGTCCGACCCGATAAAAGGCAGCCCAATAATCGGCGACCCAATAATTGGCGACCACGATGTACATGGATTATTTGGCTGCCGATTATTGGCCTGCTTCGAGATTGCTCGACCCAAGAAAAGGCAACCCAATAATCGGCGACCCAATAATCCATGTACATCGTGGTCGCCAAATATTGGGTCGCCGATTATTGGGCTGCCTTTTCGCGGGATGCGAAAAAAGTCGGTTCTGGCTGTTAGGTCGCAGTTCTACCTAACACTCCTCCTCGCTTCGCTCGTCGTCGTACCTAAACCGACCTGCCTTAACATTCGATCTAAGGAGTCTGTGTAAAAAGCAGACAAATAATCGGCAGCCCAATAATTCGTGTCCATTTTTTTGGTTGCGGATTATTGGGTTGCTGATTATTGTACTGCAAAAACTGTGGCTTCGGATTATTGGCCCGCTACCGAGCTTGTCCGACCCGATAAAAGGCAGCCCAATAATCGGCGACCCAATAATTGGCGACCACGATGTACATGGGTTATTGGGCTGCCGATTATTGGCCCGCTTCGAGATTGCTCGACCCAAGAAAAGGCAACCCAATAATCGGCGACCCAATAATCCATGTACATCGTGGTCGCCAATTATTGGGTCGCCGATTATTGGGCTGCCTTTTCGCGGGATGCGGATTAGTGGCACCCCTACTGAGTGTGACAGTATTCTTTTATTTTTCTATAGTTACCATGTTGTCCAAATTATACGAATATGTGGATTTTTTTAGTTTGATTTTTTCTTACATATTACATATCATATCAGCCTTATTTTCGATGCTCATTGATTTTTTTTTTTAACTTGGATTAAATTGTTATATTTTAATTTTTACTAAAATTGACAATATATTTCAATTCGGACCTTAATTTTAAGTTCAGGTCAAAGAATATAATACTATTATAAGAGAAGAACGACAACTACATACATAGAAAATCAAAAGTTTCTCTCTATAAAATAATAATAAATTGTAATTGTACATGGTAACTCTTTTTAAATCTGTCACTGTCAACGAAAAGTCAATCGTAATCGGGGGAGCGTGTGCCGATTTGCTGAAGGACCAAAAAGACTACCTTCCCCTTTTACAATCACCTTGAACAGACAAATAAACTATATTTAATGTGAGTTAAATTCGTACCGAATTTATTTATTATTATATTTAAAAATCTCCTCAATTATTCTAAAAATCACCCTTCAATTTTGACAGGAATGTCATTACATAATCTCGAGTTAGATATTCAGTTTATCGGTGAATTTTATAACCAATATGTAATACTGTGGGTATAAGGCATAAACATATAATTTGTGAATTTGCAGCATGTCTGTAGCACTCCGTGGTTTGTTGAGGGGCGCAGCTAGAAGGGTGCAAGTCCGCACCTTTGCTAAGGAAGCCCCCAAAGAAACTGTCAAAGAGGGTGAGATGGCCCTCACATTTGCCGCTGGTAACAAGGTACATATTATGTATTATAAAGCATTCTACATAATTAAGATGTATGCTTGTTTTTGAGTTTACATGTAGTGGATTTCACAAATTTTGTTTTGTAGGTGACATACCTACTTTCAGTTAGGTTAACATTAGTAGAACTAGGGCGTGCTCCCGGGATTTCCCGGTTCTTGAATTCCCGGGAATTTCATGGTGCCGAAAATCATTTCCCGGTACTCCCGGTTCTTTTTGAAATTCGTTTTATTTTTGTTCGTTTTGTGGTAATATGACATTTTTAGTATTTTTAACGAATTCTAATTTGTTTACTGCGAGGAGGACGAGTTACTACATACTGTGTACTTAAAATCATCCTACTATCGTAAATATCCAATGCATTCTCACCTGGTGACCGAGATCTAATATTATTTTAATTGGACAGACACATTCACGTTAAACGGTCGTTTGTTTGTGTTTCATAGTCTTGAATTGTTACTATTGATACTGATAATATTGCTCCAAAGGGATTAGGGCTTCCAATACCGGGATACCGCCTTTTTCAGGGCAGATTTTAATCCCGGTATTTAATTTCAAAATACCGGGATCCCAGTATTTTTATAAGAAAAAATGCAAAAATAACCCAAAAAGAAATAACCAATAAGAAATGGTAACATTCGGCATCACCATGGAGCTTCGCACGCGTATATCTTGCATCTCACAATTGTTCTACAGCTTATACTGTCTTCAAGCGGTACGTGGTTCGGCAAGTGATGTAGCCAATAGTTTCTCGGTGCTCAACAAATAATGTTGACTGTATAATAATATGTTTCAGCTACAAATTATACTGTAGTTTATACTACTCCTGATTTGAACCAAACCAATCAATTCTCGATTAGAAACCTACTTTGTATTGCAACTTAGAACAACATGTCATACATGGTCAGGCACTTTTTAACCCTGAGAAATGCTGCAACTCTAATTTATTTAAACCCTTAGACCCACTTGCACCACCTAGGGTCAGCCACTAACCCGGAGTAGAGCTTTCAAATTCCATACAAAAAAAAACGCTTGACTCCGGGTTATGTGGCTAACCAAGGCCGGGTGGTGCAAGTGGCCCTAATAGATCACATATTCAGTGCCTTAAATTTAACGTTGTCAAGAAAACGGTACTGGTATTGACAATTGGCACTGGTATTGGTTGTTGTAGACAAGATGCGAACTTAATGACACTGCCAAAAATTTGATGAAAATACGAGTTTAATTTCATGCAAATACTTGCATGACAGTGACAGTTTTTATGATAACTACCTCGATGAAGACACGTTCTAAAAGCCAACAAATAAAAGACCATTACCAACTTTGTATGGAGCTTGGCCCCAAAACCAACACAGCTGAGATGAGAGTTATTGGATAAGTATTTAAAGCTACTTCATTTCGTTCTATGGCACCAAGTTCAATCCCATTGCAGAACTGAGATATTCATGTTAGTTAGCGTGAATATGATCTACCAGAAAACGGGGTTTTCGTTAAGAATACCGAACATTAATTATTAGAATACCGAAGTGTGTAAAAAAAAAAACATATTTTTGTAGTTGATTGTTTGATTTATTAATAGAATCAGTATTTACAGCAAGTTGACTAGTTATGATCACAAATGTAGTTCACGCCATATTCAATAGCAATATCCTTCATATTTTTATAATTCGTCTATTTGGACAGGCTAAGTCCATAAAGCTATACTCCCACGTCTTCAGTCTTCATTATTACAATATTGTGTCTTACCTAACGACCCTCCAAAAGGTTAAATTACCCATCTACAGATTATTCATCGTTCTTATTCACTATGACGTAAAACATGAATATCTCAGTTCTGCAATGGAATTTGACTTAGAATTAAATAAATTCGATTTTAAGACCTATCCTACAACCTAACTCTCATGTTTGTTGGTGTTGGGGCCATTTTTTTTTGTGTGATTATTTTACACTTGTGCTTTGCTCAAAGGTTTAGAAATATTGCGAGTTTCCCCATGCAAAACAGGGCTACTATTATATTTTCTCTTGGAAAGAGATTTAGAAGTTCTTTTCCAGATTAAAGTGTCAAAAAAAAAAGTATTTTACTTTCAAATTACTTCGTTTCCATTTTTATCGGAAAATCCGTGGATCCCGGGATCCCGGTATTTAAGCCGTCCATTCCGGTATTAATACCGGTATCGCGAAAGATCCGGAATTTGGAAGCCCTAATAGGGATCCTTTCACTTTACCGATTTTTTTTTGACAAGTCATTCTAACAACACATATATCTACTATATTCATATTCATATAAGTTTTTTGATGCGGTCATAATTATTTTGACTTAATATAAATAATTCATAACGTTTTATTTCGTTTTAATCATTATATAAGCAAATTCTTAAAAAAATACTTTAATTTACTAAGAACCGGGAAGAACCGGGATTCCCGGTTCCGGTCCCGCCCAGAACCGGGAAACGAAATTCTTGGAACCGGAACCGGTACTGCACGCCCTAAGTAGAACACCTAAAGAACCAAGTCTGTACTGTACCATATAAAACATATTTCAATGTTATGTTTATGTATGTATAACACACCTGTTTTGGATTTTTTTTCATATAGAGTGCCTATGAGGCTTAAATTGGGAATTTTCAGGGCTTTTTTAAAATTAAACTTACTTTACTAAATTGAATTCAATTTCTTTTGTTACAAAAAATTTGGTAACAAAGAAGGGTATCTAAGGTAGTACTACCATTGAAAAATATGTATACAGGACTGTATTGCCCGAACATTAAGGTTGTGTATACATATTTTTGGCACTTTGGCTGTATTCATATCTTTGTAGTTGACTGTACGTAATGCCCATTGATCCTTACAAGGACTGTATAATAAAAAGAGAGATCACAAATAATTTCCCTGTTTATTTTGCAGGTGTTCTACAACAAGGTGTCAGTGAAGCAGGTTGATGTGCCATCTTTCAGCGGATCCTTTGGTATCTTGGCTAAGCATGTCCCCACACTTGGTATGTTGAAGATTTAGCTTTCATTAGTATACATCCTGTAATTTCTGTTAATAGCTACAACATGTTGAAAGAAATAATAAACAATGTTGAATTCATTAAGTATACAAACTCAAATGTTTAGATGCCTAAATATCAGGTTGGAAACAGGATACCTCATCTATGTTAAGAAGTTAAGCTTTTCAAAGCCAATGAGAGATATACATGATATCCACATAATAAGGTGTCGGACCTATAATGTGGATATCATGTATATCCGTAGATGAGGTATCCTATTTCCAACGTGATATTTTAGCACATTTTAAACATTTAATTTTTACATTTTATTTTTTTAAACATTTGAGTTTGTATGTTAATTCATTTGAAACTGATAGGTTAATCCGTAACAGACCACAGAACAATATAGATCTTCAAGCATGTGCATATAATTCTACTTCAGATTTGACACATTGGTGACTTGGCATCTGAGTGACAACTATGCTGTTTGACACAGTCAAAAAGATTAAATTTAAAACTTCTTTATGGGGCTGCTAACCATTTAGTATTGGCCCAATTATGGCGATTGTGTTTTTTTATATTTGAATACATTCAGGTAATTCCAACTGTTCAGTGGCACCCCCTTAAATTCATGCAATCGTAATGTAATGTTAAAGATCATCCAAACAGTTAGGAAAAATACCGTAAAATGGAGTGTGTTGGGTCAAATTCAAAGTTTGAACTTCAAACCTCAATAAATAGTAGATTGTAAGACAAGGCTATAAAGTAACCCATTTTACCAGTGGCTATCTATTAGTCATTATAGTAGTCAAGGATAAAATGGGCATTTAGCCCGAGATATACACTCTGCTTTTCACTTCGAAATAATGCGTTTTATTTCACTTTAAATAGTTGTAAATTGAAAGAGATGTCATATACTAAAGAAAAAGTGACCAAGGTCCCCGGTGAGCAGGGCTGGGATCGAACCAGCGACCTCCTGCTTTCGCGGCAGACGCCCTAACCACTGGGCTACCCGATCACGGCTGATTTGATTCGTGCTTTAAAAATTGTTTAAATAGTTGATTAATAAAACATCCATGCTTGCCGGCAGGAGGCGGAGTGCCGGCCGCCTGCGATTTTACTTTATGTCGCCTAGCATCGACTTAAAAGTCGAACTTTTGGAGCAAGAGAAGTGAAAAGTTGATATTTATATGTGGCACGTTAATTTACGAGTATCATCGTGCTTTTTTATTTACGATAAACACAAAATAGTACGAAATCCCAGCGTACCCCATACTTGGGGTTAGGACGGATAGAAACTGAGTGAAATGGAGCAATTGCTAGAATTGAGACAATATTACAAAAGGTTGACTTTGTCCATCCTTCTTCCATTCATGACAAACTATCCTCGCAATCCCTACTCACCCCCATTTTACGGTATAGTGTACTGTTCTAAAATGGTTGAGTATAGTGTTCCGTTACAAAGCTTCTTGCTTAATAGAAAACTGTGATGCAAATGTCTTACTACCTTTCTGAGTTGAGTGGTAGGCCTATACTCTGTATCTGTAGCACAGTAAAGGGAAGGACTCTCTTTGCCCAGTAATCTTACTACGAACATTTTCGTAATTCTGATTCGCAATTCAAAATTTGTTCCCCGGCTACGGTCAGACCGTGGGGGTGGGGGAATCCTTGCTTTAGTAAACATTCTTAAAGTTACCTGCTTCAATCTGGCGCGGCGTCATTTCCCGACATCCGCTCATGTTTTTGTACAAAGTTGGTCTCACGGTTAACCGGTATACACTAGCGTTGAAAAAGTCTGGTATTAAACCGTTTTTATCCCAAACGTCTCATTTTTATCGGATTCTTTCGAGAAAAACTTGAAAGTTTTCGTTCTAATTTTCAACTCTAAATCAATGTAGGTTAGGTCTAATTTACACCTACAAAGAGGCTACATCGATTACGGAGTTCGGTTTCGGACGCCAAGCGGAGCGGACGCATCCCAGTATTCCCAGTGTCCTGGAAACAATAGGCGACCGTCACCAGATGTTTCTGCAATAACGCCGACGAAAGTGCCTCAAGTGCGCGTACGATACGACATTCCCGCGCGGTGTATTCTCGACTCCTTACAGAATCACACGAGAAGTGTCAATAGGTTTAATTAACAAGTGTACCTACTAGTGCTGCAGTGAGTGCTATAAAATAGTCTGCAGTCCGCGTCCACTCCTACCGCGGTGACAGAGAGCAGGCGCAGACCAACTTCAAAGACGTGTACATAGCTGTCTGCACCTACTCCACTGACAAATCCGGTGAGGACGTTCCTTTATTCTTATCTCTCATAGGCTTTAGCGCTCCCAATCTAGATATCGCGCACATTAGCCGTGCCACCTAGGACTTCAGCCAGCTACAATAATCGTTACCAGGCGCTACATCATCCTCAACTAGACCTAGGTCCCTATTCCACCTGTTAATACCGACACCTTCGCAGGTACGTAGCCTAGAGTCAATAAGTTAGCCTAGCTACCAGTCTTACACACCAGAAACAACCGGGAAATATCGCATACATAGGTTCATACCTATTCTGCAAGACTACATTTCAGGGGCCTAACTTAACACTCGCGGTGTGATAACATAAAAACAAATAACTTCCCTGGTAACAGATACTTACCTACAAGATTCATCCCTACCGCGGCCTTTACATCTCTCGAACAGTACCCGTTAATAACATTTTGCAACTAACTAATAACCTGAAATATCACAAGCTGAGTCCAGGTACCCACATTAACTAGCTCATATTTAGAAACACAAAACAGCGCTGAAGATAAAACACCAATTAAAAATCCGTCACTCCCCAACCAAGTACCCACATTGTAACTTATCGTGCGAAATTAAGCAAATAATTACATAGAAACTTATTGACATAAAGTTGTGCCTGAATCCTACGGAAAGTTAATAAAAGACCAGGGGTGCGATTTTTGAATCTCACTCGTGAGTTGAGCTCGCCTGGTGACTAAAATTCTCACCGGTGACTTTGATATCACCGATTACTAAATGTCGTATTTTTGAAACTCACTCGCAGGTTACCAACATGCAGACATTTTACAACTTCAGTCATAGACAATCGTCCCATGACGTTCCTTTTTAAGCAGATACCGGTTTTTATTTCTCATACTATAACTTAAAATAGGTTCAATGAAATCGGTCAAACGTAGAACGTGGTGTACCTACCTGTCAGTCAGTCTCAGTCAGTGTCAGTGTAATTTAAAAGAAAACTTAGTTTTGGAAACATTTTATTATCAGAACTACAAGGATTGCTTGAAATTTACTCGAAGAAAGCGACAGTTGTATTAAAAAAAGGTATGTACATTTGTTAGTGGCATATGTTCTATTATCGTAATATATAGTGTTGTTTAACCTGATAATTGTTTATTGTCCCTTTTATAGATGCTCGTCGTCGGTCCCAGTCCCACAAAAGAGGAAATATATTGGAATATAACAGAAAACTCGACTGCAAGCGCTTGTGCGGGAGAATGAGCTCAATGAGCAACTTTGAAAGTTTGGCAGGATATAGCGGCCGAATTAAATGCTATTCCAGGACTAGAAGGCGTGGAGAAAGGTAGGATCTTTTCATTGTTATTCTTTCATTCAGGTTAAATTTATAACTAAAATCATATCAGAGATATTTCCCAATGGTATAACAGCGTGCAAGGTGTTCACAATGATCCTAATACACTTTTATTGTCTTAATAATTAGGCAGTGCCAAAATCATTTTGTTCACCTTACCAACTTAGCAATTTCTGCTGCTGAGTGCACAATGGTTGTCAACTTGCAGAAAATGCCAAGACCAACTAACTAACTTACACACCAATTCCCAGCATATAAAAATTAGTAATTTATACAAATCAAAGGCAAAAATGAACTACTTATTGGTCTGACTGTTTACCTTTTTAATATCTTGTAGGAAGGCTTTGATGCATTTTGCCAGGTTGATTATTAGCTGTGACCAGGATATAAATATATTACACAACAGGGCTACTGATCAAATTACAATCAGTTACATTACTTGTTGTGCACCTCTGTGTAGTTGACTGCAACATATTCAAATTAAATTTCACCATCTTTGATACACATCACATACATCTGTAACTCCAGATGTTTTCTCAAACTGTTACATAATTATTAAAGGATCAGGATACATTGAAAATCTAATTTATAGCTGATAATAGAACTCTATTATGATTGAATGTTTTTTTTGTACTTTCAGGTAAGCGGCAAGAAGACAATGCAACTTCTCTACTTTTTTGGAGTTTCTTACAAACATTGGATAACAGCATTCTCCATGGCTTGTCTAAGTATGTAGACAATACAATGTATGCATATTGGTTTTCTGTACACCATGAGTGGAACAAAAAATAAGTTTTTGTAGACCAACAGATAAAAGCCTAATTACCTATACCCGTACCAAATTAAAATTAAGTTATTAATTTTAACTTATTTATTTATGTTCCTTTTATTTTTTGTATTTTTACTTTAACTACCATTTGCAATCTGATTTGGATCATACCTGTCAATAAAGGAAATTTATTAATGATGAAAAAGTAGAATGGCTGAATTGACTGGATTGTCTACCTCTCTCATTTAAAGTGATAACTCATACAGTATATCTCTCAATCTTTCTAAATGAAAGTGGCAAGTTGTGAAACCTGCCAATTTGTGCTACCTACTTGTGCTGTGATTTGATACAAAAATTCTATGTATGATGTTAGATTATAAGATGATTATTATTTAGTTCAGATATTTAGGCTGATGTTTTTAATATACTTATAATGCACTTCTTGATAATAAAGAGGTAATGTAAAATTCGAAGCTTTAGACTGATGTTTTATTAATAGGTATCTTGTAAGGCTTTATTTAATTTGCCTATTATTTAGTTGAGAAATTCAAACTGATTGATTTTGTCAATGTATAAGTAATCATATGGCTAGCAGCAGAAGTAGTAGAGCAGGCAAGGTGGTCTGAGCACAATCTTATTGTTTTCAAAAGAAGGGTGCATCAAGATCATATTGGACACCCCGCATGCTTAACTACATCTGCTGCAGACTGTACGGTCAGCGTCAGCAATACCTATACAACTCTCGCTTTATTTCTTTTGTAATAAGAGGAGAGTTGTATAGATATTTTTGATGTTTAATGTACATTCACTAACATTAAGGCTATTGGCGGTCTTATTAAAATGTTAATTATGTTAGGAGCAAAGGACTAGTGTTCTCCATAACTGTAACTTTTAACACTTTGACTTTCTATAAAATAGAAGTCACAGAGTTGCTTAAGCACATTGCAACTATTGACTACTACCTAATCTAATTAAGTTGCTTACACTAAACTAAACAGACTTGAGGTATTGAATTGTTTAAAATGAGCCTATGTAGGTAGACTATACCTAAATTACAAGAAATAATATATAAAGCCTACACAAACTCCCCTTGTTTCATTCAGTTTCTACAGCTACCTAATGCCTGCCTCCTGCCTGTTCCATATTGCCCTATCATTGTAAGTGCACCTTACTGATACATTTGAGAACTAATTTACATCCTCTTTTAATTGAAGAGCAACATGTACCTATGCTATACCTACATACAAAAATTCTCAGCCCGCATACCTTACAACTGCACAGGTGCAGTGTCTGTGCAAAACCTATCCATGTTATACTTATAAGGTTAATGTGGCTAATTCTGTCATTTTGACTATTCAATCTAATGCTCGCCTCCGTTGAATATAAGCACAATATGCAGCTGACGACTCAGTTTATGAACTCCGGAGAGCCTGCTGCTTATTGACTCTGTCTATAGCGATGCATACTGTGTTTATTTATATTCAATGCAGGCGAGCATTAGATAGAATAGGCCCTACGATGGAATTAACTACATTAACCTTACCCTACTCATGTAGACAAAAACTGAACTATGATTAACATTAACTTATGATTAACTGGAGGTATGGAAGTTTGGTTGATATAAGTAATTTACTTGGACGTACAAGGAATTAAAAACAATGTATAAGAGATATTCATAACATGCTTTATTGTGCACTATAATAACAAAACATGAACAAAAACTTCAGCAAGTGACAAAATAGACCAAACACCTACTCGCTAGGTGGCTTAATCTTCCAAATAATAATATCGCACTATCGATGCTCGTAGAGCTTCTCTTGCCAACAAATCAGGTAAGTACAGGCCAAAATCCAAAACATCTTCATTGTCATGCATGACCAAGATCGACATTGTTTTGAATGCAGATGTTGTAGACCACCCCGCAGCTGTTTATTATTTTCGACGCTTTCTCCGGTGCATAGTGCAGTACTCTATGCTTTAATAAACAGCGGAATCGGCCTTTTAATATGCCATTAGGTACACCTTTCTATCGCAGCACGCGCTTCTTCAAAGGCCTCGTTCTATTCTATTGCTGCTTTGCCATATTCGCTATCCGTTATCTTCATCTTAATGTAATCTTCCAGGCTTGCCATTTCTTATTCTTTTCACAAATATGCGAAATTCACGAAATTACAGCGAGCCCCGCTGCTAATTCAGTTAAATCTCCAACATACTGTTTTCCAATTCCAACACACTTTGGCAGATTACATAAGTCAACTGTCAAAAATACTCACCGATGATTTCAAATACGAGTGGGTATGGGCATTCGAATTGAACTCACATGCGTGAGAATCAGAAGTCACCGATGAGATTCAAAAATACGAATTTTCGGAAATCACTCATTTTTGTGAGAATTAGTCACTCGGTGAGATTCAAAAATCGCACCCCTGAAAAGGAAACCTACATCCCAAAATACATAAATCGCGTTCTAAAGCCAACAAAAAAAATTAAATTGTGCAAGCTTTCCCAGAACCCGAAATCAAATACTCTTTAAACACAAGAGTCAACTTAAGACAACGAAAAAAAATAATAGAAACTAAACAAAATTAAAAATAAATAAAAGGATAGTACCAATTCTGCAAAAACAAAACTGCCATAAATATTGCACCAAAAAAAAAATTCGAAACCCCTTACTCCGAACTCTCAAAACAGACCAAGTGCAACCACATGTGGCAACTACCAATAACTTGAAACTAGACCCTTTTGTAGCAATAGTTCCTGTCTCTATGCCCATTGTTTCACCACAGTCGCGTGTCAGAGTCGCCGAGTTAAAAGATAACCATTGCTTCCTCTGCAATAAATCCCTTTTTTTTGACGTGGTTGTGTTGTAGGGGCAGCTTCGTAATACAAGTTACATTGTTTTGCTTGACAACAACCCTAGATCATTGCATGTCTTTAGTTTACATTATGTTTTAAACAAAGGTCAAACGCGCATCAAAAGATCACATCCAATATTTAATACAAAGAAAGCAACACGCCCGAGCTTTTCTTTAATAAACCACATCGGATTTAAGAAACAGCCAAGTCACAATGGAGATCTACCCGATACCTAAAGACGGCAACTGTCTATACAGAGCCATAGCAGACCAACTAAATGCAGTACTAGATAAGAATATCGATCATTTCGAACTTCGACAGACACTTGCTAATCATCTGTACGTCGAGAAAGACGACAGCGACATCCGACTATAACGTACACGTAAAACGTACCACCCCTAACCGCTTTATCCCAATGGCTAATTGGGTGACTGAATTTAAAAAAAGTGAAGGTGACCTAGTAGATATAATCGCATGCGATCTCGACCAACCACCACCAGGAGAGGGACCCGACATGAAAACCGTCTCTAAAATTATTAGAAAAATGAAAAACGGCACAGTCCCAGGTACCGACCAGATCGCACCAGAGCTGTACAAGGCGGCGCCGCTAGAATTCATAGCTGAAATGTCAAACGTAATGCAAGAGGCATGGGTGAAAAACAAAGTTCCGGAGGAATGGCTAATATCTAAGCAGGTACCGATACCAAAGACGACTTCGCCCAAAAACGTGAATGATTACAGAAGAATATCCATCTGTAACGTCGGATATCGTATATACGCCAACTTTTTACTAGAAAAACTGGACAAAGAAATGAAAGCTCTAGGTAATTACCAAGTCGCCTTTCTAAACAATAGGTCCACGGATGATCATTTGTTTACCCTCCGTCGGGTATTGGACTTCAACTAGAGGCAAGGTAAAAGGATCTTTGTAGTAGCATTAGACATCGAGAAAGCGTTTGACAACGTAGACCTGACCGCTTTAAGGGACATCCTGCTTAGCCGAGTTAGCACTCCCCTTACCAACCGAATTATTGCGGCCTGCATGAGGGAACGGACGTTCATTTCATGGTTCGGGCAAACCACAGAGATCATAAACAAAGGTAAAGGATTTAAGCAAGGATGCCCGTTATCACCAAGGCTATTTACGATTTTAATTGATGACGTCCTAAAGACACTGGAAGAGGAAGACGAGGCTCTTACGCTCTCTCGCTCAACCAGGACAAGGAAATCACCCTTCCTTTAATTTTATCGTTCGCAGACGACCTCATTATGATAGGTGACTGCATAGAAACACTCGACCGGCTAATAAGTAAACTAAAAACCCTTTTACAAACAGTAGGCCTCGTCATTAACGAAACAAAAACAAAACTCATTATTAGGGACCCATTTGGCCCTCCGGTAGCGGAACAACAACAAAGGACCCTGGGTAGAGTACCAATAAAGTCCATTGAGACAATCAGGTACCTGGGCACTTACATAACAGCCGGTCATGACAGACGAACCGCAATTAAAACCAGATGCGACAAGGCTATCCGGAATGCCAAAATATTATCTAAGTTTATACAAAAATACAACATAGGAAAATAGCGAGGTTATTATACAAAATGGTCATTGCACCGTCTATGACCTACGGTGTCAAGCGTATGTATGGCCCTCACAATCACAAGGAGCAGGTCACGGCTTAGAAAGTATGAATGATATATTTTGAAAGAGATGCTTGGTGTTTCCAAATGCCCGCCAAAACGAAAAATACAACACATAGAAGGAAAATCAATTACGAAAACTATCAAAGTACGTAGGCTATTCTACTACGGCCACATATTCCGACGGCCTAAACCACACCTCCTTCACGCAGCCTTGGAATACGGGGAAAGCAAAAGAAAAGTGGGCAGGCCAATTTTCACATGGCTCGACTCGTTGGACCATGATATAACCCGCTACACACAAAAAAAAGCCAAACATACTGGAAACATATAGCGCAGGACAGAAAAATTCAAGAAGAAAGTGGAAACTATCTACAAACAACCGGAGACTGACACCGAGTCTGAGCGAGACGAGACCAATCAACCACAGGCAGGGCAAAATGAATGAAGCACCCAACTAACTATGCATCAAAGATTTAAATCAAGTCAATCGACTAAACCGCAGTCACTATCCCTCTTGTATATATCAACACATGTATATATCTATCTTTCCCTATTACTGGGCACGATGCAAGTATTCGGTCTGGTTCTCACTCCCGTCAACTCCCCTCCTTAACTGCACAAGCCCTACACTCCCAACCTGTATTTTTGGCCCACCGGTGTCTCGGGCAGGAGGGCCAGTTGGGCAGGCCAAGGCGGCAGACGATGGAGAGAATATGCAAGAAGGCCCGGATACCCGTCCCATCTCGGACGGGTTAAGTCCGGACGGAGGTTGTTAAACCGCCAAATTATACGCCTCTGACCGACCGACCCGGACCGTACTGGTACGTACATTCGAGCAATCTCGACTAGGCTCTCCGTCCCTTCCTCCTTGGTGTGACCAGCGCCTCCGCGTCCTTGCAGCTGAACGGCTGGCTGGTGGCGTCAGTTAACGATACAAAGAGGCTACATCGATTACATGGAGGAAGAAACAATTAAAAGATTGACAGTGATAGTGTCATTAAATATTTATTTCTGAAAAAATCCGGGAAAAAACTAATAAACCGGAATTTGCAACGCTAGTGTACACTATCTGTAGGGTATAGTCTCATTGTATAAGTTTCAAATGAAGTCCTTATTTTTCAGCTGTCCTCCGACCGGGAGTCGTGACAGTGGTTGAGAGCGACGGCAAACAGAACAAGATCTTCGTGTCGTCTGGCACCGTGACCGTCAACGACGACTCCTCCGTTCAGGTACGCAAGAAACTTATAAATAGACCGGAGATTGCATGTTGATCAAATATTTGAGGACTCGGTGTCAAAATGTATTCACCTATATGTCATATGCTCTTTTCTCAATCTTTGGGTTTTAAGAAATAGATACTACAGAGATGAGGTTTTTGTTGCATGTGATTTTATAAATAATTTACGTTGCTCAAAAATGGTAGTTACTGATATTTATTTCGTCCTACTTATACAGATTTTTCTGTTGTCCCCAAACAGATTGTAAATAAGCTACCCAATTAACTTGTGCAAGGGACAAAAATAAAGCTCCTTGTACATAGTCACTGCATAGTATGTTGCAATATGCAATCGAAAGTATAAGTATGAAAAACTTCTATGACTGTGTAAGATTGCGTCAGATATTTGGCTGTCTTCATAGTGCAAGATATTATTGCAAGCGTTACGAGTAAGAATGTACCTAATTAAAGACCAAAATGGTTTATTACGAAATCTGTAATCAAACAGCCGGATGTCGCTCGTAAGGGGAAAGGACCCGGCTCTTAAGATTGGCGCTTAAATACAAAATACAAATAATTTATTCAAGAAAGTATAAGTACAGAGGTTACTCTTACAGGCTAAGATTTTTAAACGACAAAGTGGTTTACAAATGCCTGAACTGGGATTCCCTGTGTTTCAGGCAGCAAAAGGACAATATAATTATTATTTTTAATTACTCACTTAATTAAAGTGAGTGTTCTAGGGCCTTATTTCTCGACGAAGTACTTATCATACTACGTTAGAAGTCGCTTCACGTCTTCGGATGGGAAATTGTTGCCAATCGTCCGGTTTAGGGACTTTTTGTCTAAAAAAATGAAACTGTTTATTGCAAGCAAACATGTTTGCTAGGTACTTGTACTTAGTGTTAACCTTCCTATTTTTTCTGTTACTGATTTACATAGTGATGTATGTGTGCGCAGGTGCTGGCCGAGGAGGCGCACCCGCTGGAGAGCCTGGACCGCGGCGCGGCGCAGGAGGCGCTCAGCAAGGCGCAGTCGCAGCTCGGCTCCGCCAGCGGCGATAAGGTACCCCACTATACCGTTGCCGCACTCGTTTAGTGCTCACACTGTGACGTCACGTTGTCTCTTTCCAATGCTAAATTAAAATGAACAGATATTATAGATTTGCCGACCTATGCGCCACAAGTATTCACTATTAATGCTGTTGCATTTGCTTTGTATGAGCAAGAAAGCACAAAGCGTACATGTCGATGTCCTACGCGTCTAGGCGAAAAAAGGCGTGTATAAAGTAGGGTAGAGTGGCGTAAAGTTCATGAACTTATATCTATATATATAAAAGAGGTTGTCCTCATCTACGATCATCGCACAGCCGAAACGGCTACGACCAGAAACTTGAAATTTTTACCAAAGCTTCCTTTTAGTACATAGGCAAGAGATAAGAACGGATTTTTGGAAATTCCACCCCTAAGGGGGTGAAAAGGGGGTTGAGAGTTTGTATGGAAATGGATTTTTTTTGAGCTAGAGACTTGAAACTTTGTGCAAAGACTCTTTATTATAATTAAAGAAAAGTGTTTTCATGGTTTTTGGAAATTCCATCTATAAAGGGGTAAAAAGGGGGGTGAAAGTTTGTATAGGAATGGAGTTTTGTTTTGAGCTAGAGACTTGAAACTTTGTGTAAAAACTCTGTATTACAATTGAAGAAAAGTGTTTTCATGGTTTTGGGAAATTCCTCCTGTAAAGGGGTAAAAAAGGGGTAGAATTTTTTTATGAGAATGGAATTTATTTTTGAGCTAGAGACTTGAAACTTTGTGTAAAGACTCTTCATTAAAATAAAATAAAAATGTTTTCATGGTTTTTGGAAATTCTACCCCTAAGGGGGTAAAAAAGGGGTACAAAGATTGTATGAGAATGGAATTTATTTTTGAGCTAGAGACTTGAAACTTTGTGTAAGAACTCTGTATTACAATTGAAGAAAAAAAATTTCATGGTTTTTGGAAATTCTACCTCTAACGGGGTAAAAAGGGGGTTGAAAGTTTGTAAAAAATAGAATTTTGTTTTGAGCTAGAAACTTGAAACTTTGTGTAAAAACTCCTTATTACAATCAAAGAAAAGCGTTTTCATAGTTTTGGAAAATTCAACCCGTAAGGGGGTAAAACGTGGATTGAAAGTTTATATTCGAATGGGTTTTTTTTAGTTAGAGACTTTAAACTCTGTATTACAATTGAAGAAAAGGGTTTTCATGGTTTTTGGAAATTCCACCTTTAAAGGGGTAAAAAGGGGTTGAAAGTTTGTATAGGAATGGAATTTTGTTTTGAGCTAGAAACTTGAAACTTTGTGTAAAGACTCCTTAGTATAATTAAAGAAAAGTGTTTTCATAGTTTTGGAAAATTCATCCCCTATGGGGGTAAAAAAGGGGTAGAAATATTGTATGAGAATGGAATTTATATTTGAGCTAGAGACTTGAAACTTTGTGTTAAGACTCCTTATTATATTTAAAGAAAAGTGTTTTCATAGTTTTGGAAAATTCAACCCCTATGGGGAAAAAAGGTGTAGAAAGATTGTATGAGAATGGAATTTATTTTTGATCTAGAGACTTGAAACTTTGTGTAAGAACTCTGTATTGCAATTAAAGAAAAAAATTTCATGGTTTTTGGAAATTTAACCCCTAAAGGGGTAAAAAGGGGGTCGAAAGTTTGTATAGGAATATAATTTTGTTTTGAGCTAGAGACTTGAAACTTTGTGTAAAGACTTCTTATTACAATTAAAGAAAAGTGTTTTCATAGTTTTGGAAAATTCAACCCCTATTGGGGTAAAAAAGGAGTAGAAATTTGTATGAGAATGGAATTTATTTTGAGCTAGAAACTTGAAACTTTGTGTAAAGACTTTAATACAATTAAAGAAAAACGTTTTTATGTTTTTTGGAAATTCTACTCCTAAAGAGGTAAAAACTAAAAAGGGGGTTGAAGTTTGTTTGAGACTGGTTTTTTTTAGCTAAAGTCTTGAAACTTTGTGTAAAGACTCTTTATTACAATTTAAGAAAAGTGTATTCATGGTTTTGGAAATTAAGGGGGTGAAAAGGGGATTAAATCTTTGTATGGAAATGGAGATTTTTTTTGAGCTAGAGGCTTGAATGTTTTTGTAAAAACTTTTTATTTAAATCAAAGAAAAGTGTTTTCATAGTTTTGGAAAATTCAACTTCTAAAGGGGTAGAAAGGGGGTTGAATGTTTGTTTGAGAATGGTATTTTTTTGAGCTAGAGACTTGAAACTTTGTGCAAAGACTTCATTATTATTAAAATATAATAAAGTTGTTTGCTAAGGGGGTTAAAAGTTTGTATGGAAAAGGAGATTCTTTTTGAGCTAGAGGCTTGAAACTTTGTGAAAAGACTCTTTATTAGAACAAAAGAAAAGTGTTTTCATAGTTTTGGAAAATTCTACTCCTAAGGGGATAAAATCGGTGTTGAAAATTGATAAAGCGGGGAAATGAAGATTTTTTAGAGCTAGAGACTTGAAACTTTATGCATCGATTCCTTATTAAAATAAAAGAAAACTGGTTTCATGGTTTTTTGGAAATTTCTCCCATAAAGAGGTGAAAAGAGTATTGAAAGTTTCTATGGCGGAAAGTTTTCTTTTGTATCCATAGACCTCAACTCAACTTTGTTATTCAAGTATGTATTAGGTAATCATTTATGCTATGTAACCGGATGGTTGTCTGTAAGAGACATGTTGCTTTTTAGCTATAATACCGCCTGTTGCCAACATCTACCTAATAAATAACTTAAACGTTATCAGTAGTATTAATTACTTATTGCGGAGTGCAATAAAAAATATTTGTATTATATATGTGTAGGTTATATCAAGTCACATTTTAAAAAGATAAAACAAGGTATGAAACTCTGTAGGAAGAACCCTATTATACGCGGACGAAGTCGCGGGCGGAAAGCTAGTGTTTAATAAATTAAAAAGAACTTCGAGGAGTATATAATTCACCGTGACATCATATAACAGAATAGTTCATTATTGTGGTTTATTAAAGATGATTTACTCAACAAGTCAAGTACCATGTTATTTTGACATACATATACCATATCATTATATTTTAGACTACTGCTATAGGAGTAGAAGTTTCTCATAAAGTTTTCTTGTTCTTACAGGCTAAGGCTGAGGCTGCAATCGCCGTCGAAGTTGCAGAGGAAATCGTGAAGGCTGCGTCCGCGTAGAGCGGGCACCTAGCGTTAGTTAACTGAATATAATCTATCAACCATCTGTATGTACAATAAAACACCTCCGTAGAACCTATCATCAGTTCTTATTTATTGCATGTCACTTTGTAAATTATTTGTTGGGAGAAATAAAACAGCGATATGTAGTTGACGTTTGAGTAGTTTATTCAACACAAATCAAACACTTTGGTACAAACTGTTAGCTGCTACAGCGTTGGTTTCGCAAAATTCAAAATAAACAGAAAATGCAGCCGCGAACACAACACAGCAAGCGAACTTCGAACTTATCAAAAACCCCGATAGAATAGCCATTTATTACCGCTACGTATTTATTTATTATACGTTCATCGATTCGATATTATAATTTTGGATTAAGCTACCATATAATTTTGAATAATTTTATAATTTTTAATTTGTTCACAATTTTTAACTAAGCTTCGTCGCCGAATTCGCTAATATGGAAGGTTAATAGAAGATTTGGTTGCTAGGAAGCCGCGGGACCTACCTACTGAGACTACGTCGACAACACATAAGGAAACACCTACACACGCACGACGTGCCTTACTCTAGCTCCAATAACTATAGAAGGATTAAATTACGACTATGATTAGTAAAAATGCACCTTATCTAGAATAACATTAGAAGCATTTCAAATTCCGCGTCGGTAGTGTGTTACTTGACAGTTTAAATAGTTTAAATTCATTTCGTATTCGTGTATGTTCCTGTATATCGGTTTAGTTGATGAGGATTACAATAGTGTACCTAGAGTCGATTAGTTCATTTACTTCATTAATAATATTGCGTAACACATACGTCACTAACTAGCTACGGATTACACGAGTCGTTTAAAAGTTGATTAATTAGTAATAAAGAAGCTTACATCTAGACTTAACCTACGTAGTGTATGCTTAATCGCAAATAAAAAACAATAAAAAACATACAATTTACAAAGTAAATGTTGGCAATACAATAACGTAAATGGTAAAAAAGCATCACGAAATCCATAACATTAAAGGAAGCATGGGGGGAGCCCTACACCTAACCGCGAGGACAAAATAACCTCATTCCTCGCGCTAAACATAAAAATGGGATAAAAAATACAAAATATCACATTATTACGTGTTGAGCTTAATTTAAATCGAAACTTTCGAGTAAACACCCCGGTCCAGCAAACGATGTAAAGCCTTCTTTAAATTAAGCTGAACAGATAAGACTAAAATAAGGTTGACTAACTCGATGTACCGGAGTACTCGTACTGGTCGCTCGCCGGCCGACTGAGATCGTGAGGAACGGCGGCCGGGGCCGGGGCCGGTGCGCGCCGGGAGGGAGCTCTAACATTTACGTCGCTATTGGACAGGTTCAATTTCAATACAAGCGCGCCGCCGTACTATCAAGCGAATATATCAATTTGAAATAACTAGCACAACCATGATTTTCTGCTTTATATGGTAACTAGCCGCGGCGCGGGTCCTAGGGGGCCCGGCGGCACCGCACCGAGTTTATTATGGCACCGACGTGCGCTTAACTAAGTCGAAATAAATACTAAATCCAGCCAACTAAGTTGGGATAAATTGTAACTGCACATAAATCGCGACACACTCGTTGAAAATTTGGCACAACCGTATCGCTGAACTGTAGTCTGAGTCGAATTAAAATAATGAGCAATCGAAAGTGTTGAAAGTAAAGGTGTTCAGCGAGACGGCGAGGGTGGAGCTCGGGCGAGTGCGAGCGTGTCGGTGGCGGGCCGGCCGCCTACAGGTTACACTGCCACAGTATCGTAGGCTGTGAGTCCCCGCCCGTGGACTGCTTGCTGGGGGACTGGGGTGGTTGCTTCTGGTCTGAAATACAACAAACATGTCACAAAATGGCTATTTAATGTATATCGCAACTAAGCAAGCTGGATGACCGGACAGGACATTTGATGTGAGTTGCAAATATTGGTAAACATGATTGGTTACAAATTCTTTTTTTATTTCCTTAAACGGTGAGAGCAATTTAAATGACCGAACAATAAAGTCGCCGTCTGATAAGAAGTAAAATCTGCAACTGAGGCTATTGGTGTCAGGTTTGACTTCTTATCTGCCGGCGACTATACTAAGGGTGTCATAGGTTTGATGACTTCACGGGACATTTGATGTGAAGGTTTTACAGACACTGGGTAAATGGTTGGCTATATAGCTAAGCATGTTGTAAATTGGACGAATAACATAAAGGCTTTTTGTATGATTTATTTATAATCGAAAACTGTAAATGAAATACCAAAATGCGATGCAAGCTAATACGGAATGTTTATAAATTAAAGTGACAAGGGTTAAATTTTAGATAGCAGGGCAGCTAGCCTTATCTGAAACTATGCAGGGTCATCCGATTTATGTGGGAAATGCTAAATAAATGATAATCACTCATGCCTCACGGCAACTGATTTCCAAAACAATGTTATGAGAAAACTGGCCTTACCGATCTGCAAAATAAGTTTAGTGCACAAGTTTGGAAGTGTTAGCGACATAATGTTAGGAACATAAACAGGCAAATTAGGTCACATAGACATCGTTCACATACTTGACTTACTGTTTCCTGTAGACGGATGCAGGACATAACACATGCTTAGTAATGCATACTAGTACGCTACACTATGTATGCAAGCGCACACACAAGGATCGGCGATGTTGTTAATTCGAGTGTCTGAGATAACAAAACTTAGTTTTTTTAGTTAAATGTTCAGTGCATGTGATGTTTAAAACTTTTATTAAACATTGTGAGTTGGCGATTACGGACGAACATTGAGTGCGTGTAAGAGATAGGACAGGATCTGAACTTTAGAATTGTTAAGTAAGGCTTCATTTTCATTGGTTTGGCTTTCAAAATACAGTTGAGATAAACAGTTTTGTTCATCGTTATTTGTTGGCAGTACCATGTATTTACTATTGACTTGTAGATAACTTTAATCCAGAATTTGAATCATCTGTCTAAATAGCATAGGTAGGTACTGTCTCTTGACTTATAAAACAAGTACATGGAAAAATAATTAGATAATTTCAATTTTAATCTTTATAAGTTTATAGTTTCTAAATGTCAGTCGAGAATTAATTCGTAAAACTGATGCAACAAGTACTATAAGTAAATTAATCCATAAGTAGGTATTTACTCATGTGAACTGTATAAGCTGAGCTGCATACCCTTTTGGGTTTTGAATAGGCTTGCATATGCATGTGTGTATGAGTGTGTAGGCCTAGTACTGACCTGTCAATGAGTTTCCTCATTTCCTCGGTGTGCATGCCGTCCTTGGCAGTGTGGGCCCTCACTGCAACAGACACAAGTCACGACGCGCTCTACGCTACCTCCGGCTACCTACCGGCCTTCGGGCGACATTCATCCAATCCAGACATTTCTAGTTTTATTTTCATCGATTTTTTGTAACAGTAACACTAGTTCGTGAATAATATAGTATTTTTTAGTTTCCAGTTTATGATTGACTGATATTTTTATACAAAACATTTTCTACCTTAAGCCAGCAATTATACGGACTATATTAGAAGAACGACACATGGGTGGCGTGTTTTAAATATAGATCTCAATATTTTTGTAGTTATGTTCGTAGTAGGTACTCTAAAACATATTGGATGAATGTTACCCGAGTCGGCCTTCTGAAACACGGACTATAACTACACAATTTAAGAAAATAAGTTATCACAACCACGTCTATACACATAAAATAGATTTGTGAAAATTCACTTAAAGAATGTAGAAATTCCCATTGGACTATCTTGTGACACTGAACAAAGTCTCATTCTTTTCAAAGTTTATTATTTCTACTAATATATATTAGATACTGTTCAATATCCCAAAACAGTCTGAAGATAGAAAGACAAGACAAATTTTGAAAAATAAATCTAGTAAGCCAATTGCGCTATTGAGAAGCTTAGATGTATCCAATATAATATAGTTGTTACCGAGACAAATTTTGCATGCTGTCAGTCACAATTGATTAAAACATAAAGATATAATCTAGTTGAGCCAAAGTTTTACCGTCTTCTGTACAGGCGACACCCAGGACGCATGAACCGATTTCAGGATTAAAATTTAATATTATATTATTTTGTAAGTCTATAGGATGAAATGAAACTATTTGTCATACTTATTTATGTAGCGCAATTTATTAACGAAAATGTAGAATAACGCAGCTTGAAGCTTTAACAGCGGAATATACTACTTATATGCTTATTGAAGCTATATCTTTATTAGTAATTGAATATGCTTGTTGAAGTATGACAAATATGTGGTGTAATGAACTTGTAGTGTCCCTGGCAGAAGCAGTGGTAGCGAATACATATTTTTACATTGGTTTCAGTAAGCATGTGGCATTCACATGCTGTCCTTGCTATATTATAATCTTACTTTCCTTTAATGAATTATAGTGCATTTTTTATTAGAATGCTATTTTAAAATGAAACTATTACTGCAAAGAGCATTATTGAGAGTTGCTGCAGAACATCACTCGCTTAATTTGATTTACCTCAAAAATGTAGTACTTATAAAGTAAGTACTTATATTGTATTAGCTATTTATAATGCTACTTGGCTCTCTGGGTTATTTAAAGCCATGTCAAATTTGTCTATTATATTAGCTTGACTTAAGGGGGTACCCGAGATTTTCATCGAGTTTTCCATTACAAGTTTTGAGTCGTTATTACTAAATTTGCACTACAGATAGAATTACAAGACAACGGCCATCGGTTCTTCAATCTTTTATCTCCATTTTTGTCTGCCAAGTTTGGTAAGAAATAAATACTTTTTATTGCCTAAAAAAAACACTTTTTTCGTAATATGATTTCAGTAAAAGGTGTTACATATATGAAATTGACATGATTGGGTTCGCCTTAGATGTTTCTAATAATTCGTCAGAGATTTTAATTTTAAACTAATTAAGACAAACGTTATGGCCATATAACCAGATTTTTGACTTAAAATTGTTCGACTTTGCCAAATATCTCAGAGATCAGAGAGAGTGAACTTCGGAGTCATTATGTCATACTATTTCTGTTAATATGATAAGTTTCAAAAACCATCATAAAACCAAAGGATTCAGACCGAAAGTCATTGGCGTTACGTGTCCCTTTAAGACGGCAGGTCAGGGTTAGGGTTGCTATCCCCTGAATGGGCAACAGAGATTTTTGATTCGAGCTTCGGCTTACTCCGCATATCTTAGGGAATTAGTATAAATTACAAAAATGAAACTGTTTATAAGTTATTCAGTTTTGCTCAGACTCAGACGGTCTTCAAATAGTACAAATCCGGAAAAATCTGATCGTATCGCAACCCTAGGCAAAATAATGATGGCAACACGCTTATTAGTAGATCTTATCTTCTTGAAGTAAGGTTTACGAATAGTAAATTGTATGGGTACGTACCGGGATAGTTGCGAGGCTGGTCGCACTCGGCCTCGGAGATCTCGTTGGAGTCCTTGCTCTCGTTGAAGGAGGAGGAGCAGTTGTTTTCGGCGGCAGCGTTGCGGGGGGGCGGTGGTGGGGGCTCGGGTGAGCCGCCGCACTTGCGGGTTCCTGCACAGTGGTTGTAGTTCAAGTTTTTGCTTTTATAGCGGAGTCAAATTCTTTGATCAATAAATCTACTTGATACAGATACAGATACAGATATTTATTGGTAAAAACACATTTTACAAGTCAGTTATTACTATATTACTTATATACAATTAGCACTATGTACAGAAACACTACGCTTTTCGCTACAGCACTATGCTTTTGAAATGAAACGTTTTTAGCAAAAAAAACGCTGAGTTACTCAGTATATTAGAAAGGACAAAATGTATCAAAGAAAACTTTTGCCGAGCATTAGCTATTTAATCCCGATTGAAAAAAGGGTAGGGTGTAGAAAGGGTACAAGTTTTATGTGTGTATAGTCACCTATACCGATACCGCAATATATCTTCCACTATGAAGGCCACAAAAATATCTGACACAATCTTATTTGTACAGCCACAAGAGCGTGTCACATATTTTTCATAGCGGAAAATTCTAGTGACTACATACACATAAGGACATGGTGTGAGGCTGTTTGTATAATCACAGCTCCCAAAAGGGTAAACAGATTTGAGTGCGGTTTATGGAAATCGTCGTAACTATGTTTGATAGTCATAACCGCAGTAGTTTTCAAGATACTCATCTCTAATTAGAACTAGTCACAAGCCTAATATTTAAGGTTATTACTAACCGATGCTGGGCCGGGAGCCGTAGTGATCGGAGTAGGGCGTGCCGTAGGCGCCGGTGTACTGCTCGTCCTCGGGCTGGCAACACGCAGGCTCGTCGTATTCGGGGCCACAGGCGTACATCGGGCGAGAGTAGCGGGCGCGCTGGAAATATGTACCGTGTTTATATACGTGTAGAGATCAAATTCGAGAGGTTAATCGATCTTTAAACCAGTTACATGGACACGCGTTCCGTCCATGCAAAGAAATCAAGGTTCGAGGCGACGTTCCTCTCTTTTTTATCTTCCGAAAAGGAGAGCAGTGGAATTAAATTACTATCTGTATGTGTCTAAAAGTATCGTATATTGGTGGCTCACGTATTGATCCTCTTCAGCGCAGGTGGCCGGGTCGTCGTATTCGGGAGCCGTGGAGTAAATGGCGCTCTGTCCTCCTTGAGAGTTCTTGCGGGCGTAACGGCTGTTGGCACGAGGCTGTAACAAAGGTTGTCATATGGTTACTTTTTACACAAAGCTACCTTATACTTTTTAAACACCGGACATAAAGTAATGGCAACACTGTTCGAATCCTGGTCACGGCACCAATTGTGTCAAGCTCTTTATTTTAAATCTGGTCCCTTAATCATCTAATCGTAGGTATAATTTGCAGCATTTGCGACTGGGTCTTTCAAGAAAGTTTAGTAGTAATCAGAGTAATCTGGTGTACTTGTTGGCTTTTCTTACTTCATTTACACTGTGTGTTTATCTGAAATATTTGTTCCTGAGTTGTGAATGTTTTCTATGTATTTATTAGTATCTATCTATGTATGATTGCATAGTATCCACAACACGAGCGTTATTATTATACTCGTGTAGACTGACCATGCTCTGGCTGCCGGCGCGGGAGTGCGCGGGGTGGTGCGGGTGCGGGTGCGCGAGCGTGCCGGCGTGCGCGTGCGCGTGCGCGTGCGGGAACGCCAGCGCTTTGCTGGGGTCCATCTCTTCGCGGAAGCCTAGCAGGTGGAACGTGGCGTACGGGCAGATCTCGTCCTCCATACCTGCAAAAGATGCGTTATAAGTAGGCTGCTCAATCGTGGCCATTCTAACAGAGATTTGTTTTGAATGAGTTCATGTATTGATTTTAACTTCGTTTTATTATGAGGACAATTTTAGTATTTAATATTTGGGATTATGTTGATATGAGAGAAAAAGATTATCAAAAGAGTTTGAGGAACTTTATTTCTTAATTAAGAAAAATGAGATGGTCGTTTTTAACAGATGGTTATTGTCTCTGTGAAAATGGATGTGCTTTTAAATTGAAATGGGAGATTTAGTTTATGATCGTGCGTTAGATTTTAGTTACTTTCCATTTTAAATAGGTAATTAATGAGTTTTAGTTTCGTTACATCATGCTCTTTCGTTTTATACTGATAAAAGGTGTTTCATTGCATCATAGATTGTGTATGTTATAAGGATAGGTATACGTTATTATACATTCTGAATAAACATTTTTTTGTAATGACTAAACCTAAAGGGATAAAATGATTAGATTAATCTATTTATATCAAACGCATGCTATTATATTTTTCACCTACAGAAGAGAAGCAAATAAAAAATAACTGGGTTAGAAAAAAAAGCACAGATAGGGTACAACAAATAATGATTAAATAAATATAGAAATAGTCTGTTCAGATCTAATTTACTTATCAAAGCATTTCTAACAGTTGGGTTGTTACCAATGAACATTGTTATACATGAAATAAGTTTTTAAATTATTTCTGAGTAGACTATGACATATAAAACACATACACATACTCACGGACCAGGCATGTTAGTCGATACTCCACTCTGTTAGAACTTCACAAACTGTTTTATAACGTCCAACTTCATCTAATGTAGCAATTTTTACACCATGTATATTGTAGGGTTAAGTTGATGAAATTAGACATTACTGTTTTGTTATAGTTATAGTATACCAGTGTCATCGCCATTCAGAGTAAATAACGTCATCTATATCAATAATTATGAATATTATGGCACTTTTGTGTCATCATATACAAGTGACATGTCTCTTGATCAAATTTAACGATGGACTTAAGTGGAATCAGTGTGATCAACTTCAACAGCTTAATTTCTTTATACGAAATTGCTCATCTTTTCCACTTCATGACAATCCGAAAAGATCATAATAATATACAGGCGTTCTATAAAAACACGTCCAAATAAATAAGGTAGTTCAAACGTTCTGATGTCTCATTGACAAAAAACCCAAATTTGTGGGCTTCGAAGGAGATCATCTAAATCCAGTTTACAGATATAGTTGGGCTATTGTTAATGATTGATTTATTAGTGAGTTGTTAGTCTCGCGATGACACTGGCTTGTGTTCACCTGTGGAGATGGTGTCGCCGGATCCTCGGCGCTGGTGCGCGCGGCGCACGCGCTCGTAGTGGTGGCGGCGCGGGTCCCACGTGGAGTGCGCGTTCACTGCGCCACACCACCCGGTTAGGAACCGCCACGACGTACGGATCTGAGCTCACATCGCTTACGATACGATCCAGAATTTATGAGGGACGACGTAAGTCGAAATGTGCTAGAGGTTTCTGACTAAAAATTCGACTACTAAAAGAGTTTGCTGTCGTATTGTTGATGTTATTAATTATGTGATACTGACAATAACAAAAGCTACTTTTTGGCATCGCTATAGACGTTTTCATTGAGAAGATCAACCAGGTGGTGATACTGAATTAATGGAATATGGGTGCATCTGGATAACTACATTTCTTGGAGCTAAAGGTAGCCAATTTCACCTAAAAGTACGTTTGAAACTTTGGATACTTTGGCCTCTTCCTTCAATAGACAAAATAAACTTCTAAAGATCTACAAATTTACTACTAATTTCGACATGTTAACGAATATAATATATTATATTGATAATATCATCAACCTCGTATTTTCTCTGGATTCGACGCATCGTAAGCGGCGAAGCAGGAACACAAACCTTGCTACGTCCAAGCTCTGGGATTGGTCTAAATAACCTGGATCCATGCGCTTTGGCGTGGTTCTTTTGTACACATGCGGTCCTATAGCATTTCAATAAATAAATAACAAATGTAACTGTTAATCAAATTTCAACTTTATCACAAAGCACGATGATTCAATTTAAAGTGTATCGATTGTAACTTTTAATTCAGAAATGCTATAGAACTTTTAAAATTGGAATTATAAAAAGCGTGCCCGATGTAAAATAAACACATCGAACAGACAACATAGATTGATTTATACGGCCAATACGGATCGAATGGGTTAAACAAGCCATTTAATTAAAATTGCATACTGCATACTGATGCTTTTTTAAATAGCGGACTGGGACTTAGTTATTTCTTCATATTATAATAGAAAATAAAAATAAATAATCTATATTAGCCGTATTTAACGATAGGTACCGCGCATTAAAGTAAAGAATTGTTCATTAAAAAAAAACATATATTTCGGCACCGACCGCCGACGAAATATCCATCCGTTTTTTTTTCTTTAATGCACGGATTTATGACAGTAAGGGGATACCATAATTGAATAATAAATCATAGGGGATGGACAGACATAATTGACTACGGACGACATCTATCTATTTATTTACCGTCACCCACCTTGTCACCTTTTCTAAATAATACTATTTAAAATATGAATGAGAAATAGGCAAGAAGTAGCGAAGAGAAAAAATCGTGCAGATAGGTTCATATTAACGTCAAGTGATGTACTTACCTGTAATTTATTGAATGTGCTTCATTTGTTTTAAGGTAATGTTTACGATGATAAAAGTCAGTGCATCTCGTGAAAAGGTATTTCCAAAGGTGTGTGAAAGAGTGCAAACAAGGTGTCTGTTATTAAAATTAAATTTAAGCACTTTTAATTGAGAAGTACATTTTAAAAACTCCCTAAATGTTCCGCTTACTGGTTTGCTGCAAGAGATACATGTTTACAAGAACGATGAAGCCCTTAACTTTTCTTCAGCTTCAACTTTTCATGACGGCAGACATAGCTAATAGCGAGATACCGTGATACTTTTCGCTCTCAACTATGGCTGCTGCTGGCTGCTGCTACCGAGAAGTGATGCCTGAGCCTTTAGATGATATCCCTGTCGGTACTCACTGATGACAGCCTGGCGCTTGACGCGGTCGCAAGTGTTGTAGTTGGAGCCGGGGACAGGCGGCAGCTTGCGGTTGGGCGGCGCGATGTAACCGAGCTCGTCCCGGAGCCCCCCTCGCTTGTCGAGAGTGCCGCCGCCGCCGCCCATGGCGGCTTGCGACGCGTTGTAAACGGCATCGTCTGCAGCAAATGGCCTTTATTGGAATGGCATAAGGTTGGGATTTCAATGCAGGAGAAACGAACTTTATTTGCTGTATTCGTGTTTCATGATGATATGACATGGTACAAAAATTGCTAGCCATACATATAAGTTATTATAAATTTCTACTTTAGTTATGGGACATACTAGTTTTGTTGTTGTATTTCGTTTGCTTAAATATTCTTAGTGATAAGATTTGTTTTATTATTCAAGTTACTTTAACGCTGGTTATTAAAATGTGTTATTTTGGATTTCGCCAGTTCAAAATAAACTCTGAAGCGAAGATTGTAAATATATGTAAGTGTTGTTATAACTGTACATTATATAATTGTGGAATTCAGTGCAAAGCGTAACAGTTGCACTGATAATAAGTAAATGATTTTGCAAATCATACAAAATGATGGCTTCGAAAATAATAAAAATAGCTTGTCCATCTAATGATTTTGATGTATATGGTGGATACACGACGGCTAGTAGTACTAGTAGTAGTTACTGAATCGGAAGTGAAATAAAAAAAATCAAGTAAATGCTAATTTTAAATAAAGATAATTCATATACATGGTTAGGACGATGGTTACGTGATAGTTCTTTTTGCAGTTTAATCTATACCACATACTTTAATCGTTGTTTAATTTAGCGAGATAAACCTCGAGTGTCTACTACTAGAAAAAAAACCGATAAAATTTGCCTGTAGTTATTACATAACCATCGCCAACAGCACAAAATATCATAAACAACAGATAAGCAGGTAAAAATAGGTATTGCGGTTAAAATTCTCGATCGACATCTACGTCGTTCTTTACAACGAAACTGGCAATTTCCTGACGACCCAGTTATAACATATCTCGTTGTTGTTTGTGACATTTAACTCAATATGATGATAAAATAAAGAGATGAAGCGTCGCTCCATGCATACATACAGTCGTACACGTCCTTCTGACCTCGCAGCCGGTGCGGCGTGTTCCTCCTGGCCAGCGTCAGACAGATCACCACCACGCCCACTATGAACACCACTATCGTCGCCAGTATCGGCACTAAAACCTCAGGCTCCAGCCACGCTTTAATCCACGGAGGCAGCTGTTTTCCATCACCAGCGTTCCCAGGAAGCGGTGCAATAGTACCTTTAAAAGAAAGTTTAATTTTTGTATACCTTTGTGGTGGTCTCTGGTGCCTTTAACAACGCACACGACGACGATAGCGATGATGATAACCAAGATGGCGGCGACTACGGGCACAATTAGGTTGAGGTGGGACAGGATCAGTTTGATGGTCTGCTCGGTGGAGAGCGAGCCGTCGCCGACCTCGCGCGCGGGCGCGATCGTACCTGAAATGCAACGCAAATTGTTAACAGGCATGCGCAGTGTTGCTTTCTCGCTCGCACTTGTGTGCGAGAGACCAACATTGCAAACAATACCTTGTTTTTAGGAATAAAATAAAATTGTACTGCTCAATCCGAATCAAGGTTTGCGTAAAGAAAAACTAGACTATTCAATTAATCGAGTTTTCTGGACGCAATCTTTGATAGAATAGATTTTTGCAGTGAATATTGAAATCATGGTGAGCGATGCATTTCAGGTACGAATTTGTGCAATTGTATGATGTATTGATGTATGTATGTACTAACTACTTCTACAATACTACATGATTCTTATAATTCGTTTACCACGACAAGAGCATCAACTGTGATACGTGATAGGGCTATTAAAAATACCATTCCAAGAATTTAAATTATCTTAGAACTGATATAGGAAACAAACAGATTTTAGACATTTATAATTTCAGCTTAAAATACAGTACAAAAACGGTTGTTGAATTTTCAAGGTTTTGAAAAGCATTTTATTTTTCATTTACAATAAAATAAATGAATATTATCCATACTTACTAAATTACGAGTCCCATTTTTACCTACTTGAGTTGAATAGGCAATACATTGGCGGACGTAATTAAATTATTTATGCATTCTAATAATACAACGTCGCGCGTCGTCGAGTAGTCGTTTCCTAAATAACATTATTAGCAACATGGAATGGTTACTTATTGCTAACGTATACATATCTAGCCTACAAACTTTACTACCTACAGCTATAGCTAGAAAATTAAGAAAAAGTATTTTTTCCCATAGAAATACCTACAAATAGGTCTTTGCAAATTTGATGATAATTTAAAAAGTCATGGACCAAGTAGACGAAGGCCAAAATACCTAATTTTAAAAATATGGATGTTCCACTAAACAATGTAACTTTTTATTCAATAACGCAAGTCAATACCCTGCCATTTATTAAAAGAAATATTAAAAATACATAAAATCCACAAACATTAAAATCTAAACTAGCTTATAATTATAAATAAAAAGCTGGCTCCAGCTCGGTGCCTTGGGGCTTAGTGCCAAGGAGGCTGGCGGCATTTTCATACATTTGTTCCTAATACGTGTTTAATGGATCATCCATATTTTTTTAATTAGGTATAAACTTTGCAATACATTCGAATATTCCTTATTTAAGCATGGATAAAATGTAGTTTTATTAAAAAAATTAATCAATTACTTTTAAAATTATCATTCAATTTGCAAAGTCCTATTTATAGGCATTTGTATAGGGAAAAAATCTTAATCTTAATTATCTGGCCACGACTGTATTAACTAATATTCCTCACATCACGGGGCGTGTGCCCCGAAATTGTCCGCTAATCTGAGATATGCGTAAGCAATGTACGGCGCAGCAAGGAGGCGGATACCATATAATATACGCCATATACGGCATGCGCCTAATAAAACTATACGCATGGCAACTAATCGAATATTATTTGCTATGTATTTCATTGTATTTCCTCACGTTTAAACCTCACGAGAAAAGCTCTATACCTTTATCTTTATCTCAGGCGAGAATGGATTGCCTCAGAAGTTACATGACGGGGAGGTTTGTTTAGCTTAGCTTTATTTTCGTTCCTCGCCAATAATTACAATTATTGTTTGCGAACAGGCGCTTTAAAGCAGACAACATTCCGGGTAAAAAAAATAGTTGTGAACAGCAAAAGTTTGAAACGTTTTGAGACAATTTATCGCCAATATAAGTTAAGGTCAAAATGTGTATCTATGCTCAAGTATAAAATAGGTTATTTACGATTTTGATAGTAATAAACAGAAATATAATTGGTGCATTAGATTAAACTAGTTAAAAGCCTTACAATTATAAAGCATGAATTAAATCATTTATTAAACATGATAAATGTTTTGATTCATGTTTTTAAGTAGTCACACTACTATATATAAATTATAAATTGAAAGAGATGTCATATACTACAGAAAAAGTGACCAAGGTCCCCGGTGAGCAGGGCTGGGATCGAACCAGCGACCTCCTGCTTTCGCGGCAGACGCCCCAACCACTGGGCCACCCGATCACAATTCTTTTTCAATTTATAGTTAAAAGCTTATTTTATGCAACCTACATCACACTCTAAACACAAGAGGTGTATTACAAATAAATAACACATTAGTTATAGTTCATTCAATATTTTTATTAAAAAGCAATAAAACCAAAACCATCCAATAAAGAAAGGAAGAAGCGTTAAGCGGGTTAACATAGAAAAAAGCGGTAAGCATAGGAAATAAAGAAATAATTACAAAAAAACACGCATATACAAGAAGAAGAAAGTTAGCAAGCACAAAAAAAGTAAGTAGTAAATTATAAACTACATAAGAAGAACAAAATTTAAGATTAACGGAACCACCACCGAAAATGTTTGGATATATTCCTTACATTATGACAAGATAATAAAAAGAAGTATACGCCTAAGGTTCTAGTGTTCGATAATTGAATCCTGAGCGTAGCGACGGATTCTAGTGCCCCGAGAAAAGTCGCTACCGAGTGATACACACTGTTTTTCAAACCTAATACATATACTTATATTTGACTAAGTATATGTACAATATCAGTGTCGTCAAACTGGTCATGTCGTATGTAGTTTAGAATAGCGTTCAGGTTTAGTGTGGAGTTGTACTCGTACCGCCGGTCATGGTGAGCGTGGCGAACTCGTACTCGGCCACGTTGAAGCCGGCGTTGTTGTGCGCCGTGATGCGCAGCACGTACCACGTGGCGGGCTCCAGGTCTGCAACGAATGTGCACGATGAGTTAAAGCTTATTCTTTTGAGATGTTAAAAATGGCATACATATAATTTACAAATATGAAAAGATCTCGTTTCTGACACTTTTTCGAGAATAAAGCGGATGATCCATTGGGGAGCCGGCGAGCTAACGGTCTAAACCGTTGGCTCGTCTACTCGCGTTGGTGATCCATTAGCGTACCAAACAGTCTAGTCTCATCGTTGGCGAAGACATGTCGTGTTCCCAGCCGGAATTACTTTGTTACTTGGGCATACTGTTATATGAAGAGAAAGAACATAATAAAAAGAAAAAAGATCTGATTCAGTCCTAGCTCATGCTAACTTGAACCTTTTTTCTCTCCTTCCTGTGACATGCTCGCAAAAACTGAATAGTTTTTTTTAACATCAGCCATTGTAATATTGGAATCATGTTTCTTGTAGATTTCTAAAAGTTTATTGTGGGTACGCCGTTTGTACCGTGGGTACGTTTTTGAAACTTTATTTTTATAGTCTCTGCTGGTATATTTCCATAGACAACCATGTCCATTGAAACAATGTATAAAATCTAATACAAACTCGTGGCGAAACGAGCGTCAATCCATTTTTGTGTTTAAGTAGACGTTGTGGATGTCGCTGCGCAGCACGTCCGTTGGTCACCGAGGTCACGAAAAGACTGTCGGCTCGCCGGCTCGCGTGATCCACTGGCGGTTTTTCGCACCGCGGAGTTAGAATTTCAAGCATGCACAAAGAGCCGGCGAGCAAATCTGACGGTGTTTAAGTCCGCAAACTTTTAAGTGCTCCATTGGGGTTTTGACTTTTGGCTCGCGAGTTCGTTGGCGTACCAGCGGTCTTGCTCGCCAATGGATCACCGGCTTAAGTGTACAGATTGATTCATGAAAGCTGGCGCGGAATGTCGAATCGCTCTATACCTATAGATATCTTTTCTTCAATATGACATGCAATAATCTCATTGCACGCTTTGTTGTGCAAGATAATATTGCAGGGAGGTATGCTATATTTTAATTTATAGCAAGATAATATTGCAGGGAGGTATGCTATATTTTAATTTATAGCAAGATAATATTGCAGGGAGGTATGCTATATATTTTAACTTATAGCAAGATAATATTGCAGGGAGGTATGCTATATTTTAATTTATAGCAAGATAATATTGCAGGGAGGTATGCTATATTTTAACTTATAAATTTAGAGCCGAACATACCGAGGACGACGAAATTTCCTCCTGGTTTCACAGCGTTCGAGATCTGATTCCATTCAGCAGCTCCCCTGTTGAAGTAAAACGTAATGTTAGAATAGGTATGGGTACAGGGCCTATACCACGAAAATCGAACGATTGCGGATTTGTATCTCCATCACTATCACTCTTGCATATCGGAGTGACAAAGAGGTTTTCCCGTCAATGCCAATTTTGGATGTTCGTGGTAGGCATGCTCATCTTTGATAGATCTTATTGCAGTAGGAATTGCATATAATCGGTTATACAAGCGCCATTTGCGCAGCCCGGTTAACTATCAAATTCCACATGAAATAAACGTTAACTGTGGGTTACTTGGCTGACTCTGGTGTTACATGTGGCCCTTAGTTTTGGCGATGACATTTAATGTCGTTCATGGGTGTCCTGAAAACGCCATGGCTGAGTATCTAGTATCTTAGACATTAGCATAATGGTGAGTAGTATCCGTTTTGTTTTTCTAGTTGCTGGTTTTTTAATGTGAATCAAATAAACAATTTTTATTCTATTCTATTCTATCATTTCATTTCATTATACATGCTCAACTGCAGAGATAGTCCCCCTGCATAGAAAGTTTGTATGAAGGTTCATTACCTCTGCAGCTCACTTTAAATTCTGTGATAATATTTACATTGCCAACATAATGTAGGGGTTGTGCTTACTTCTTCTTGTTTTCAACGACGAAGTGGCTCATCGGGCAGCCTCCATCGAGCCACTGTTTGAGGTGCAGCGTGACGCTCGAGGAGCCTACTTCGATGAAGTCGGCGGCGCGCGGCACGGGCGGCTTGGAGCCGCGGGTGCGGGCGATCACCACGTCCGACGCTTCGCCGGTGCCGATGCTGAAAGGTTATTATGGTCAATATTCATATAAACGAGAAAAATCATTTCCTACCTATTCGAAAAGGGGCTTTTTCTCCTCTGCTAGGACGGAAGATGGCACTTTTCTGTTCAAGCTATGAGGGATCAGAGTGGCACTTTTCTGTTCAAGGAACACACAGTTTTACTTTTTCGGGCATTATCTGGTTTTTGTTATTTCCGTTTTCTTTTTTTAAAAGTTGGTGTGAAAAGCAGTATGTGTTACACGGTTTCAAAATTATTTCGTCTTGGGATTCTACTTCAGAATCCATCGCTTCATTCGGGATAAAAAAAAAACTTTGCTCACTTGCGACATAATCTACTAATAACATTTATACCGTTATTATAAATCTAGTGTAAGTGGATAAACAAGTTTAACTTTGAAGACCTTGTTGTGGAGGAGGTTTATTAATGTATCCAAAAATGCCAAATCATTAAGTAAAATATTAAAAAATAAAATGTGGATACTCACCCATTGTAAGCAGTGACGTAGAGTTGGTATCTAGAGCCGCAGAACAGGTTTTCTAAGGTGTAGGTGTCGGTGTTGCTTGGAATCTGAAATAAAATGTAATTTTAACTTTCATTATTAAACTTTAAAGTCATCTTGATTAAAAGGCACTGTCGAAAGTGAGGATGGTGCTAATGCCAGCGTGGTGGGTACATTTAGGCCGGGTACGATTCGGGGCGTTCTTGTAACTAGCTCTAATTTAGTGAATAAGAATGACAAAGCCTGTTACGGATTTCATCAATTTTCTAATATTTCTGAAAACACTAAGAAAGCGATTTTGTGTCTAATAATACCTGTTTCATGAGTTGGCTAACAAATTGGCAGTATTGTCTCGAGCTTTACGGATTTGATTGAAGCAGTTCCCATACAAGGCAAAAGGATTTTTAAGAGACATTTTCGTGGAATGCGCCATGTAGCGAACAGCGCCTACGAACAGAGAACCCGATATCGGGTCATTGGCACTGAATGTTAAACACAAATATCTACCTGTACAGTCTCCCAATCTCCGAATTCTTGTTTGTAGTGGATGGTGTAGCCGGCGGCTGGGGATTGGTCCGCGTTGTCGGAGGGCTTCAGGCGAAGGGTGAGCGACGATACCGACGACGAGGCGATGCTCAGTTGCGGTGGGAACGGTGGCGCTGTACAAAAACACATGATACGTTATACTCTGACAAGCAAGCAAGCGCAGTAGGATAGAAAGCATCATACTGTCTTTTTCGTAAAAATAATTCTGTCTTCCGGAAAAAAGGATGGCTATAGTTTTTTTTGTCCTACTGTTGCTGCGATCGTTTGCTTGTCAGACTATAGCTACTATTAGTGTTGTCCGAGTAATGGGTCACTTATCTTCCTACCCATTTATTCAGTAAAAAAAGTTAACAGAAGTTGCTAGTCTGACGAAGCCTAACATATTTTTCCAGTATCAAGAAGTAAGTGACTTTTTTATCGACTTCTAATCAGACAAAGTCTCCCCCTCGCCTCGCACTTCAGGCCTATCGCGCTTAAAACCATATGCTCGCGAGGTGTACAGCTCATAGAGTAGCCCACTAGTAGGTAGCAATTTACGTAATTAATACGCTATCTGTCTTCTTACCGAGAACGGAAAGCGTGTGAGTGACAGTGTCAGTTCCGAACTGGTTGTCGACATGGCACGAATACTCTCCAGCGTCTTCGCGGGCCACGCCAGCAATTTGCAGAGATCCCTCGGGCAGTTGACGAACGCGTTCCGATGCATCCAGTGGTTGGCCCTTGATCTGAAAACAAAAGCATGATGTTTTCAACTACTGTACAATATCGCTACTCATTATAAAATTTAGTATTAGAGAATTCATCCCGTGTGTAAGTTGTCTTTGAACAGTGGAGAATCAATGGCATCCTAATTCCTAAGGATGAAAATTTTGAGACCTACCATCCGGGTAATAGAGAATATAGAATTAGAAATTCTAACAATGCAGATCAGTTTATAGAGATAGTAAGATAGTCGTCGTCAACAATTGTCACGCAAGAGTGAATTTAATAGGGATTTTAACTACTATCGAAAACGGGATATTTGCCATGTACAGTCAGCTTCATAATTAAGTAACCCCCCAGTAATACTGCTTGGTTTCACACCAAACAGTACGATAATTTGAGTTAATGACGTCATTAGCATCTTGGCCGAGTGGTTAGTTGCTAAGGTAAACTGCTGTATAAACCATTTACGTTTCGAGTTCGAATCCTCCATATAGCAAAAATCTTTTTGTATTTTTTTATGTCACAAGTTGTAATCCCCGTAGAGAAAAACTGTTTTTTGTGTTACGTTGTTTATTAAAAATATGTATTTATTTAAAAATAAAACACGTTTTTGGTCTATAAATAAGTTTATTTAAACTAATAAAGTAAATCGCTACGTGAGCATATTTTTTTGGTATTTTACACAGTATATTTACTATTTAAAACGAGATATTTACACAGTGGTGTTTTGAATGTAAAAGCCTCAATTGAAAAACAAAAACATGAATATCATAGAATGAGGTATTTATAAAAAATGTAATGAATGGTAAAACTTGTCATACGACAACTAAGATAAAGCGCTAGTAACTGACCTACCTTCATTAGGTAACTGGCCACCTTCTACTGAAAATCAATTCTGTTTACATCTACGTAATAGAACTATAATATTTTAGTATTAGGTGGCCAGTTATTAAATGTTGGTAAGGTATTGGCTATTTACCCTAATGCTATTGCATGTTAGAAGAGTAGATATTTCCATTCTAGGTAATATCACTCATAAGCTGCCCTATTTTAACAAAGAGTTGTGATTGAGAATAGGATTACTATTATTAACTAACTATATTAACTAAATATGACACCATTTCCAAAAGTTTTTGGATGTTATATTCCTAGAAATACTACTCATTAACTCACCTACTTTTACAAAATTATATGAACTTTTTTTATGCGTGAAAGAGAACCAACATGTTAAAACTCCGAAGCAGTCTTAACAATTTACATCTCTCTTAAACACGTATCATAATTTTTTGCAACAGCTATATAGTTGTAGGCAGCTAGTGTGTGACATGTGTCAGGATTTATAGCCGCCGATTACTTGGGAGTTAATAAAAATAAACCGCCTTGGGTGGCGGGCGCGTGCAGTCGGTCTGACTAGAAAGATCGCGTTTTGACCTTTTGGGTACGGAACCCTAGAAACTAAGAAGTAAGTAACTGTGGATCAAAAATATCAATATCGAAGAGGGTGACCGTCATTGTCTCTGATCTCTTGGAGCCGGATTTTCATGTTTTTAACCATGTTCCAACATGCAGAGCTGTTTCGCATCAATTCCCATGTCCTGTTGACCTCTTGGTCAAGCTGTTTCTTTGACTTGACTTCACTAGGGTCCCAATTTAACACCATTTGACCCCACAAGTTTTCGATTGGGTTCAGGTCTGGACTTTTGGAGGGCCAAGTAAAAACAGTGATATCGTCCTGTGATTTCAGCCAGTCCCCGACGAGTCGTGAACGGTGCACCGCACTATTGTCTTGGACGAGGTAAATTCTGCCTTCAGGGTATGCAACTCGCACCGAAGGCAACATGACGTCCCTTAACACCTCCAAGTAACGCTGGCTATTCATGCGGCCACCGACTTCCACGAGTTCTCCTGGGCCCATGGATGACATCCAGCCCCAATACGCTGTAAATTACAGAAAATATTATACATACAATTCCGGACGTATAAAAAAGAAACTTTTTTATAAATACCTACATGAGGAAATTGTGTGACACAGTATTGAATTCTGAATATATAATGTAAAAAATACTAATACTTCGTAATAATCGTATATAGTTATTATGAAAATGTGGAAACAAAATGAAACTAACTCAAACTAGATGTCTATGATGTCGTCAATTTTATAGGTATTGACCTAATATTTATTTACAACCAATAAAAGCCATTTATTTGTGCAACAAGAGGGAGTTCGTTTTTTGCTTCGAGTGTTCATTTTAAGTCCCGAGCAAGCAAAATATTCAATCATTGAATCACGAGTGTAGCAGGTGATTCTAATTTAGAATCTTGAGCGTGGCGAGGGACACAAAAGCACGAGGTGCAAAAAGTTTGATCTTGTGTTGCACATACAACTTTTCACCACTGCACCGAGAACATAGTATAAAATTCCAACTTCGGTTTAGTTGCTCCTAGATGACGAATATAATAATTTGTAAAAATTAGTGTCTGCGCCAAACTTCATTGTGATTAGGTTCACAAACTGACCTCAGGTCCTTTCAGCCTCAGCACAATGCTATAAGGATGATTAATGTTACAATAAATCATCTTAGCGTTGTGTCAGTGTTAGTATGAAACAGTGAGGATAAACGTGTTTTACTCACTCCCGCCCGAGCAATGAGCAAAATTAAACTTTGCTCACTGAAATTAAGTATGAAAGTAGGCACTTTCGCGCTGTTGAGGTGAAAAATCATATAACTAGGTATATTTACACAGCTTAATATGAATAAGTCACGGTAGCAAAATTTGCTTACCCAATGTTATTCTTCCACTTGTTCTCAAATCCAAGATATTTTTAGGACTGTAGCGATCTCCACTTCTTCTCCATAGTATTTTTCTGCCGTCTTTATCAGATTTAAAACATTTCTCATCAGTAAAAATCACTATCTCGTTTTCCCAATCAAAATTAAGATAACGATTAGCGAAGTTTACTCGTGCAGTTCGATGATCATCAGAAAGAGGTATTTTTCTTGCAGGTTTGTAATTGTGGATATTCGCTGCATGCAAATGTCGCCGAACCGTACTGAGCGAAATCCCAAATGTTTGAGCACTTGAACGAGTTGTAGTAAATGGAGCCTCCGTGTGAATATTCACAATATTACGGTGCCTTTCAAACTCATCGGTATATACTTGAGGACGAGGCCCGGGCTTATGACATTGCACATCACCCGACTCCTGATACCTTCTTATCCACTTCCGAACGGTTTTTCTCTAAAAATAACATCAAGGATTTTTTACGCAAGTAAACATCAAAAAGATTAATATTTTAAACAAAAAAGATGAAACCAAAATTACTTGTTGAGTTCACAATTTCACTTACCGTTATATTCATGTCACGGGCTATTTTCTTAATACTCTGGTTTTGTTCCAGTTCAGAGAACAATTATTTTGGCTTTTAAAAATTTCGTTAATCGAACCATTATAATAACGAAATCCCGAATAAAAAGTAACAAGCGTCACAGGTTACAGAGTATAACGGCACGTAAGTATAAAATTATTTCCAAATATAATTTAGTAAGTAATAACAACTTACCCTCAAACGCAGTTACTAAACCAGAATTATAAAGTATTCAAAATGATACCTTATTATGAAGAGAATTAAAGCGTTGTCCTTCAGTTTGTAAAACAAGTCAAGATAAAATGACCGTCTTTGCAATCAAATGCAACAATAAAATGAAAAACAAAGATAAGGCTATTTCAATATTCATGCTAGACAAGGATGCATAATCTAGTCAATGCAAATAAGCAATTCTTAATTTTGCCAAGTCTACAAATGTTCGGATGGCCCAGTGGCGCACAGAGCAAATCAATTATTACCTTTAGCTTGACGTGCGTTCGAACCCCGACAAAGGTTCTGTCTTTTTGTATGTTTCTAAAACTTCCTCTACTGGTTAATATCCCTACTAACAATGAACTATGTATTCGAATTTAAAGAAATCGAGAAACATTGCTCAATGACTAAGCTACGTCAGAGTCACGTGATGCATCGTTGTTATCACGTGTCTCAGTCAGTTTTACAAGCAGAGGGAGTATAAGAGTAATACTATTCAAAATTTCGCAGAGAACATCAACTACGCCGACAGCCTAGGGGTGCAAGGTGCGGTCAATTGTTCGGTAGGGGCTTGTGATCCGAGTTCGAATCCTAGCAACCGCGCTCTTTTTGTGAGTTTTCCCTGGTTTACGGTTAAAACCAGAATCCGATTAAATAAAATTAACAATTTGCAAATCAGTATCTGAGCGAATGAATTCAGTGGATGGTATCCTCGGAAGGGGATGGGTGCGGGCGGGGCACGGGGAGAGAGGGAAGTTAACTACTAACTACTCGAGGCGAGCGCGTCATCATGTGACGCGCTCGCCGTCGAGCAATATTCTTGAGTCTTGGGGGGTTACTTATCTCTGCAGCCGACTGTACATGTATTTTTGTTGTGCGTCGTGAACATGGCGCTTGCAACAGTGCCAAAAAATCGGGTACTTATTAAAACAAACATACAAGGTAAATATCCCGTTTTAAAGCCAATGACCATGTTAGCTTAATAGTAATGTTCTTACCTTCCAGATAATATTGGGTGGCGGCACACCGACGGCGAGGCAGGGTAGCTTCACATCTTCCTTGTATGTGGCGGTGAACGATTCGTCGAATGACGCGATCTTGGCGGGTACTAAACACGAAAAATAATGTTTAGGTATATACGAGTAAAACTAAATAAATACTTAGGTAATTATATACATATTCTCAGAGGAATTTGTTCCGTACTGGCGCAATCTGGTAGGATATGTGATAACATTTTTTACTAATCTTTCATTGAGCAAAATAAATATTTATCAGCAATATATATAATTTTAGGACAATCGTTAAAAGATAAAAGATATAAGTAGCACTAAGCAATGATTTATTTTTAGGCAGGCGCCTACCCTAAAATTGTGCACCTACATATGTTTTTTTTTAACTAAGTAGGTACCTGTTTTATTATATCGAAGTCAAAAAAGCATACCTTTGTCGCTAGGGCTGCAAGAGGCGGTTCCTGAAGGCTGTCCTTCGCCGATGATAGTGGAAGCGGTGACCCAGAAGTCGTATCGGCCGGCCTTTAAGTCAGTCGCCGAGTAGCTGGTCTGCGATGCAGGTACCTGTGATAGAATAAAGTTAAAGTTACACGTTATTATCCATAGACACCAAACATTTCATGGAAGCACTTTCATTCCAATCTGGATAGACTTTGTCGGCCCCGTTACATAAACATTTGGCGAAATAGTAAGAAAAGTGACTTGACTTGACAACAAGAGTTACAAGTTACCTTATTAGGATGTGGCTCAGCGTTCTGCGCTTGCGTATAGACGTTGTAGTGTGTGACGACTCCGTTGGGTTGAGCTGGTGCGCGCCACGATACTAATATCGAGTCTTGACCCATCACTAGCGCCTTTACCGCACGCGGGGCCTCGGGTACTAAAAGGGAAAATCAGCGGTTAATCATCGAAATGTTTAAATTTTTTCCCATTTCGAAATAACGTGTATTTGTATAATTACCGTCTTGCTCAGTCTGGCAGTGAATGGGTGCCGATCGAACGCCGTCGCCGCCGTTAGTGGTCGCAAGCACTTCCATTGAGTAGTTTGTGAACTTCTTGAGTCCGTGGAGGATAGTCTCGCTGCTCGCCGTTATCTTGGTGTCCTTTGTCTTCTCATCTATAAAGAAAGTGACAATATTAGCATTTGTGTAACTTTTGAGGCTTTTTCCATCTTCTTCCTGCACTGGGTACTAATCTGAAATTATCAAGTAGATACAGTTCGCCTCATAGTAATGCAACATAGTTACTGTATACACTATTGAGGTAGAAAAGACTGTATTTTTTATGGAATCCTTGGACATTCAAGCATTATCAGAGGTACTTACCATACCAGGTGTCGCTGGGTCCGTATACGACCTTGTAGGCCTTAATCAGTCCATTGGCAGCCGCGAGAGGCGGAGAGACCCAGGAGACCCGGATAGTTTGCGCGGTCAGAGTGGTGCAGAGGACGTCCTGTGGCGGGGCTGAGGGCGCGCCTTCGGCGGTGTACGCGCGGACTTCTTGTGATACTGGACCCGAACCCATTTTGTTAAACGCTTGAGCTACAACTGCGTATTGGTGGAAAGTTCTGGGGACAAAATTGACCATGACGTTATCTGTATTTACTGATATAATGTGCTTAGTATCAGTATTTGTTTTTATGGTGAGACTTACTTCAGATTCATGATATCGAGGTGGTGCTCCTTGCCAGATTCCTTGGAAATATCGACGGTTTCAAAAACGAATGACTTGTTGCTTGATGCTAGTTTGTAGCCAACGTAATATCTGAAAAATTAAACATAAATTGAATTTGATTCATGAAGGTACACACGAGTTCAAAAGTTCACGGGCAATTTATGAATGAATTTATTCATAAACTGCTCACGCAATTTTGAACGCGATAGTAAATAATTTGTCTGACACAGGAAAGGATCTTGAGATTCGGAGAAGTGCAGCTTATTATTATGATCGCTTACCCCTGCAGTTCGCCGTTCCAGTCCTGAGGTGGGGGAGGCTTCCAGGTGACGCGGAGGGTATGCTTGTCATGCGCATCAACTTTCACGTCTTGCGGGGGGCCAGTCGGTGCCTCTTCAGCAGTGATGATGGTCACGGTTTCTGAAGGTTCGGAGGTGCCTAGCTCGTTCTCGGCGACGATGCGGATGTGGTAGGCGGTGGCGGGGCGGAGACTGAACACGCCGGCTTCGGTCGAGTCACCGGGGACCAGTACCCTGGAAAAAGGAGGCACTGTGATCTTCACCGACAATACTAATATGTAAAGCTACTGCCGAAAAATTAAATAGGAATCGTGCTCTAATGATGACCTATAAAATCAAGAGATAAATTGAATTCCGAGACACCGTACCTATCAATATCCTTCTCCCAGCTTCCCTTGGCGCGCTTATATTCAATGAGGAACTTCTTGATGGGCGAGTTGCCATCGTACGGGGCCGCCCAAGACAGCTGCACAGTGCGACCGGATTTGTCCAAAACTTTCAGACCGTAGGGAGCTTCGGGTACCTCTGTTGAATAAGGCAGAACATTGGTAAGGGTGTTAGGATTAGTTAGTACCTATATAAAGCCATTCTCCTGATCTCTTTTGTCTGACATCAATTCCGGCATGGGTATAATCTGTAATTGTTGATGTAAACATAACTTGGACGGACTCTACGCAGTCTAACCACTAAGGGTCTATTTTAATTGTAATAAAATTAAATTCTTATTGAAATTATCCATTAACTTACCTTGGATAATCATGTTGATGCTAGTATCATCAGAACCGAAGGCGTTAGTTGCTACGCAAGTAAATAGTGCACTGTCAGATCGCTCAGTCCTCCTAATGCTCAGATCAGAAACTACTCCGCCGGGCAAGATCTCTTCGCGGATGGTGTAACGGGGGTCAGATTTGGGTTCCAGACGTTTGTTGTTCATGTTCCAGATGATTCCAATGGGCTGTGGATGGTATTACAATAATTAGTGTTGATGTGACCCTGAACTTAAATGACGGCACATTGTTCGTTGATTGGATGATCGATGGCCTTGAATATTTTATAATGACGACCGAATGGTAAAAATTATCCGTTGATAGTACCCTAAAGGGGATCTGGTGAAGAATGTGAAAACATGTTAATAGAATGGTAAGAAGTTAAATATTACAGAATCTCGGGGTGGCTTTATATTAAAGAGCAGACTTGATGTTAGTGTTTAAATCATTGATAATAGAAAGATTCCTCTTACTTTTTCTCCCTTAGCTTGGCACTGCAATACGGCAGGCTCGCTTCTGCGTGCGGTTTGGTTCCTCATTTTAATTTCAAACTGAGGTGGAGCTGCAAAAGATAAAACGAATCAGTATACCATTCAAAATAATTTGGGAGTATATACCTACGTAATTTGGTTTTACAAAGACTGGTAAGAACTTCATTTCAACGTACCTTGTACACTGATCAGAATGACCGCTGACAATCCTGAGCCGATTCCATTAACAGCCTCGCACAAATAGTAACCCTCATTCGTTTTCTGAATATTGGCAATAGATAGAGCTCCATCCTCTACTTTCACATTCGGGTTGTTTGGCTTAAGGTCTTTGTAATCGCCAGGCGTGTCCCCTGAAATATAAAGAGATGTTTTAATATAAAGTTCGTATGGATTTTTATATTCCAGAGTTTATTTTAATATAAGTACATTATGAATAGACTTGTTTTCTGTAGAATTCCTCTCTAAAAACATGCAAAATATTTTTAAGGGAAGACTAGTGTTGTAGGTATCTATGCAATTGCAAACACATCAAGATATAATTTTGATATAGGTACATAGGTAGGTTTAGTATACATAGGTACTTACTTTAGTACCACTTATGTTGCAATCGTCGCAAATGTCGATGAGTTGAGGACATATTTATAAAAGCAGATAAGACGAGATATGATAAAAGCTTACCTTCAGCCCTCTTCCATGTGACCTGGGGCTTAGGGAAGCCATCGGCTTTGCATTCGACCTTAGCATCGGAGCCCTGGGCAAAAGCCTTATCAGTGGGCTCGAGGATCCAGCGCGGGGGCACTGAAATCGCACTCATAATTGTAGCTTACCGCTAAACGTTTGTGCATGGGTGCAATGCATGCAATACTTTGTGACTTTTAATAGTTTATTGTAAATTTTGGATCATGAAAGTTACTTTGAGATGAGAAATTCGGATAAAGTAAAGTAGTATTTAAGATGAATTCAAGAACGAAGGTATTTTGGAATAATTATGTTTATGCAAGTTTATTTGTTGACATACAATATTTGTACTTTTCTAGAATTGTTAATACAAATCCCGGTCAGCGCGTACTTATGTGTTATGGATTAAGAATTTATTTTTATTACATTAGAAGTTAAATTAAAATATTGAATTCTGACCTGTTTTACTGGATTTGTATTAATAAAATTGTTACATCGTATCGCAGTAGTCGCATGTGAATCTGGCGTATCTATTTGTTAAATACATATTGGTATAACTTTGTTAAAAAAATATTTGCGTGGCACGATATAGGCACCTATACCCTACATGTATTCAACAAAGACATACTTAATTCATATACCACCAAATACAATTGAATCATTGTAATTATCAATCAATGTTTAATATGTAAATACCCGTAAAGTAAACTGATAGGTGTTCAATCCGCGAGATCGTAAAACTTTGAAAGATTAATAAGTATTTATATTTATATTATTTAAAAATCATTTCTAATGATACAATGAGCGGAATTCTTCATAGCAAAAATCAAACTGTCAGAGGGATTGACCTAACTGTTTTATCGACTTATCGATAAATATTTGTCACTTAACGAAACAAACTTAAAGTAATGAAATCAGGCTTTTGGATATACATACAAACAAATTAACGGTGTCCCTAATTAGCTGACCGCCACTGTATTTTAGTATAATAGTAAAGAATAAAACATAAAATACTTCTGTTTTAAATTTTCTATTTGAAACTTATCATGAAAAATTAAAAACGAATATTGCTAAGCGTAGGTAACTAATCTTCATTTAAAATAACAGGGCCGAAATCTAATAATTGTTTATTTTTTTCCATTGAATATTGCACGAAACTAAAAATATGATTAAATCTATATAGAATGTGTCTGAACTCGTACTTTTTGAGCATTGTGACGAATGAGTTTTACTCACTAAGTGACTTTCAACACAATGTTTCTTTAACTGATGTAAATGAACGTCACATTTAGAGCAATATATTGTGGAAGAATCTTCTTTGAAACTAAGAGAAGAATCTTTCTGTATCCATTTTTTTTATTGTTTTTCTTTTAGGATTAACCATTTTAGTAACACGGCACGGAAATCATTCATGAAAACTCAAGTGACATAAATGGCATATGTGACGCTGACATGATTTACTTTAATATGCAAGTTGCTTATCAATGAGGTCAAATGTTACAGAATAATCTTTTAAGTTGATTATGGATACCTAATGCGATATTATTCCGTAACATCGATAAGTCGATAAAACAGTTAGGTCAATCCCTCTGACAGTTTGATTTTTGCTATGAAGAATTCCGCTCATTGTGAATATCACATTGATTCAATTAGAGTATGTAAAAGCTTCCATTACGATACCTATTACTTATTTATAATAATATATTTTACGAAATAATATGTATAGCTAACGCAAATATGCTTAGCCAAGGCTTTTTTGCAGCAAATATAAATAAACTAATTGAAACGTAACAAATTGAAATATATCGCTATAGAAGCTTCTCGGTTACTTATTCTAAGCACATGACGCAAAACAAAATGATTAATAAAACAGCTAGCTACAAATAACATAAAATAAATGGAAAAATATACAAAGAATACTCAACTCCATTATGAAAAGCGTAATGCAAACAAAAAGCACTCCGGTGAAATTAATCGGCTGACGTGACATGTACTTAGTTTCAGAAATTGTTTCAAAACCTTTTGTCGGGCTAAATCTAGCAAAGAAACGCAAGAGCAGTGACTCAATATGAACTCGTTTCTTTAGTATTCATTTTTACCACGTCAACGCAATATATTTCAAGAGAGTCATAAGAAAGCCAAGCATGTTAGCGCGAACCCAACACAAATATTGCAATAAAATGAACAAACAGAAAATACAGAAGGAACCCGGGAAGAAGGAGGGAAATAATAAGAGATGCGAGGAAAGGTAGAGGTTCGTCGATGATAGCCGCAGCCGGTTCCTACTGACATCCAACGTCTGTCCTAGATAATCCACGACATCGCAGACTGTGATCAAGTATCTACATGTGCATCCTAGCCATTCATAAATATTTACGAAGTGACATTCAACCTTATAACATCAACATCGGTTATTATTGTATACCGCTCTATATTCGGACTATAAGCGAACGATATTGGAGCTATAAAGGAGGCAAAGCGTCGTGCTAAGAATGCATATTATACCGTGTACTTCGAGTGAGGTAGTATAGTTGGAGAAGCCAGCGGCATTTTGCGCAAGACAAGTGTAAGATCCACTGTTCGACCACCCCGCCGGGTCGATCAGAAGTAATGAGGCCCTCTGTCCTATTTTGGTGGCCGATACGGCAGCCTTCTCTTTCAAAGTTTGCCCTTCGAAGTACCACTGAATATCGAGAGGTTGGTCCCCCTCGGACACTAAACAAGTGACCTGAGTCGCCTGCCCCGCGAATAACGGCGTCTCGAACGAGAATGGAACTATGCGGGGCAGTACTGCAAACAACGATAGAAATATAGGGTTAGATCGATCAGTGGCAGGCATGTTAGCGACTGTGAAAATGACGGAAAGAGCGGTGCCAGTGTAGAGGTAATTCGAAGGCACTGTTCCGTGATGTTAGTTTCTGTTTACCATCGCCGATATTGAATTATCACGTGCCATTTACGACGAGTGTCGCCACATGCTCGGATCGGCCGGCAGCATTCTGCACGATGCACGTGTAGTTGCCCTGGTGGTTTGCGCTCACGGACGTGATGGTTAACACGGACACGCGCGGACTGAGCTGCGTAGTAGTGATGTCTCGGTGCTGGCTCGATTCTATAGTTTCACTGCTAAACGTCCACGAGATTTCTAGAGGCAGGTCTCCCTTGGAAGCCAGGCAGTAGACTAGCACCGCGTCACCCGGGTTGATGGGCACCTCACCGAAATTGAACGGCACTATCAATGGTGGAACTAGGACAATACAAAACTTTAAATGAAGCAGGACTTTAGAATCAAGATGCAATGCACTGAAACTTAAAATGTATACTTCGGACCCTTGACTACGAGTTCGGTGGTATGCGAGGCGACGCCGGCGCCATTTGTCGCGGTGCAGTTATAGAGACCGGCATGTTTGGCGTCTACGGATTCTATCGTGAGCACACTGCTCCGGCGGTCGACGGTAGTGACGCGCGATCCGGGGATGGAATGGGCGGACCTATTGTTCACTGTCCACTCGATCCGGACGGGCTGGTCCCCGTGTGTTATTATACACTGGAGCGCAAAGTAATCACCGAGAAACGCCGGTTCGTCACCGGCGGCAAAAGGTGCGATCTTGGGAGGAACTGAAATACAAACGTCATCTAGTAACTAAAGGGAATTCTACCAGAAATTAACTAACCGTAAACTACTAGTTCTGTGGTATGAGACGTGCGGCCCGCCCGATTTTCTCCTATACAGACATAGGAACCAGCATGCTTCGCGTCCACAGATTCTATTATGAGTAGACTACTGCGCTTGGAATTAGTGAGAACGTAATCGTTGTTCCTCTGCGATATGGAGTGGCCGTTGAACGTCCAAGATATAGTAACTGGGAGGTCGCCGAGGTTGACGGTGCACGCCGCCTGCAAGTACTCGCCGACGTTCGCGGGCTTTTCTCCGAACGTAAATGGCAGAATGTTTGGGGGGACTGGAATGTATCATGTAGTTATCGTGCTAAACAAGTCGATTAGATCAGAGAAAATAAACGGAAAAGGGTAATAAATCACTACTAAAATAAAATCTAATTTCTCAACTTGAAGAAAAAATATGCACCGTTTATAATCAAAGTAGAGGAATGCGAACTAATCCCAGCCTCGTTTTCTGCGATACACGTGTAGTTGCCGGCGTGTTTGTGTGAAACGGAACTGATACTAAGGATCGCGCTTCGCTCGCCGATATGGAACACGGTTGCTCCAGACCTCGGCTTGACCGGTTCATCATCGAAGAGCCAACGGAGCTGCAGTGGGTGGTCGCCCTCAATAACCGAACAAGGAGCCGTCACTACTTGGCCGGAATTCATGGCGACCTCCCCGAATGAGAAGGGTTGGACCACGGGAGGAACTGAACAGAAAGCAAGCGTCATTCGAGCTGTTGACGGTACCGATGACGTTGAGGTTAGCCGTGTGCGTGTCACTGCCGGCGCGGTTGGTTGCTGTGCACGTGTAGTTGCCACTGTTCGCGCCCATCGCGGCCGGGATATCGAGGACGGAGACGCGAGCGCTTGAAGAAGTCGTTATAACACCCATCCTACGCGTAATGGGATGCCCTTGGAAGCTCCACGATATATTCAAAGGCGTGTCGCCCTTCGACACGTAGCAGTCGAGGTGTACTGACTCTCCCGCGAACACGGCTTCGTCCAGTTCGAAAGGTTTGATGTGGGGGACGACTGGCAAAAAAACGGTGTAGTTAGTGGCGCAACTTATAAGGGACATGCTGGAACAATTAAGTAGAAATACCCTTAACGTGGAGGGATGTTGAATATCTGTGCTCGCCCGCTCTGTTTTTTGCTATGCACGTGTAATTGCCACTGTGTTCTCCCGTCACAGCAGCTATAGAGAGGATAGACGTCTGTTCCGCGATTTTCATTGTTCTGATACTCAAATCTTTGGACAGATCTTGCCCTTCGAAGGTCCATGATATCGTCATCGGTCGGTCACCCTTACTCGCGTGGCAGGTCATTTGCACGGATTCTCCGTAGTACACGGACTCTTCGATCTCGAATGGCATAATATGGGGAGGGACTAATAAAAAAAGAAAAGAGCTATTGTTAAGTCTAGTCGTGCATTTTAGGGAGTGTGGGGGGTTTTCGTTGCGGTACCATGGATGTTGACGAGTGCGGAGTTGTGGGCGCGGCCAGCGCGGTTGCTGGCAGTGCACGTGTAGTTCCCGCTGTGCTGGCCCATGGCCGTCGGAATGCTCAGCACGGACGCTTTCTCTCCTAACTTCGTTGTCGTCACTCCCATATTATTGTGGTAGGGAATCTCATCATCGTTAAAACTCCACGTTATTTGAAGAGGACTGTCTCCTTTTGATACATGGCAGGTGAGATGAACCGACTCACCGGCGAAAATTTGCTCTTCAACTTCGAACGGTATTATGTGTGGGACCACTTGAATATGAAACAGTAGTAATCCATTTTGATTTCATTGACGATAAGGAGAGGATAGAAAAGATAAACTGCATCTACCTCCATAAATAAATACCCTACTTAGAAACCTATAATTTTCAGTATTATCGATTAGGAAGCCGTTCCTGCGCGGTTTTTGGCCAAACACGTGTAGTCCTAGCTGGACTCAAATGACGAAGGACATGATAAGCACGCACGGGTCACGGGTTGCCCACAAAATGGAAGTCCCCAACTGCCGTGAAAGAGCTAAAACGTTGAACCTTGAGATGTCTATAAGAGTTTGTGGCACATCATCTGAATGACAACATCTGAAGAACAATTACTTGTCCTCATATAGGTACCTAATAATAATAATAATAAATGTTCGGTTTGACGTGTGACTGCATGAGTTCAAAAAGGTAAAAATAAATTGATGGTGGTAAATTAAACAGGTGAACTGAAAAAGCGGACGCCGCTGCAGATATGTGGATAAAACGCATGCTGACTCTATCAACACATCTGACACCGATGCGCTGCAGATGATTATGAAAACTCAAATGAAGAAATGAAACTGACCATGAACGTTAAGGATAGTGGTATGATTAGTAGAGCCGGCGCTGTTGGCAGCTACGCAGGTATAATTGCCACTATGGCTTGCTGTAGCGGCGGCGATTGATAGAAATGAGGTACGCGAGGTCATTTTAGTCGTCATGATGCCGAGTTGTGAAGTAGTATTCTCGTAACCATGGAAATGCCACTTGATGTTGAGTGGTAAGTCGCCTTTGGAAACATGGCAGTTGAGTTGAACCGATTCCCCAGCGAACACAGACTCATCCGCCTCGAATGGAACGATGTATGGCAGAACTGTTAATTTAGAAGGCTGATATCATTATTAAGGCAAGCGTGCAGCGTGCGTTTAGGCTAGGGCCGTGGACGGAACGGGGGATACCATGGACATTGACTGTGGCGGAGTGGACGGCTAAGCCGGCGTGGTTGGCGGCGTGGCACGAGTATTCGCCGCTGTGGGTCGCGGTCGCGCTAGATATAATCAGCAGCGATGTCCGCTCGCCGATCTTCATCGTAGACATCCCTTGGTGGGAGGAGAGGTCTTCCCCGTGAAAACTCCAAGTGATCGTGAGAGGCGTATCGCCTTTGGATAGGTGACAAGCCAGTTGAACTGATTCACCCGCAAAAACTGGCTCTTCAGCCTCAAACGGAACAATGTGCGGGGGAACTGGTGAGGAAAACAAAAACAAAAGAATAAACCAAAAGTTAACAATGAATCCACAGAAAAGTGTGTACCCTGAACATTTAGTGTGGCAGTGTGGTTAGTGCTGGCTACGGTATTAGACGCCGCGCACGTGTAATTTCCAGAATGTTTCTCAGTTGCTGCCGGAATAGATAACACGGAGCTTCTATCGCCAAGTTTAGTAATAATTACTGTATCCTGCTTTTGTAGTGGAAAATCGCGGAAGTACCAAGTTAGAGTTAATGGCATGTCTCCCTTAGGAACGTGACACATAACTTGAATACTTTCTCCGTAAAAAACTGCTTCATCGAACTCAAACGCCGATATAATGGGCGCCACTGTAACAAAACTTGTTTATGACTATACTAGAAGCACACGATTTTTAACGGGTATTATTTTGTCTCATTACTTTTGGTTACAAGGTGATAGGAGGGGAGCGCAATGTAATTAACATAACTAAGGTATAGGCTATTACAAGAAGTGCGACGATACCCTTGACATTGAGCGTAGCGTGATGACTAGCGTTGGCGACAATGTTGGAGGCAGTACATGTGAATATCCCAGAATGCTGAGCTGTCACGGTGGGTATGATCAGTGCCGATCCCCGATCCCCAACATTCATGATATTTACCCCGCTTAAGGAACTCACGTCTCCGCCACTAAACGTCCATTTGAAATCTAGCGGCCTGTCGCCTTTGGTAACGTGGCACATCACCTGAACGCCCTCTCCAAAAAATACTGATTCGTCAAATTCAAACGGAGCTATGATCGGCGCCACTGAAATTATGCAGTTTTAGAATAAGGTTAGCTAGCTTACTTTGCGCCTATAGTTTATATCTTTGTGGAGACGGTTATTTCTGATGTCCATTATGACCCGCCAAAGTTACAGGTGGAGGGAGGGTCGGGAAAACTACTCACTAGTGCTACATACAGGTTTCAAGGCTGGGATAATGAAAATATGCAGGTACCGTTTACGAATAGTTGCGCAGTGTGGTTGACCGATCCGGCGTCATTTCGCACGACGCAAGAATAGGACCCTTGATTCTGGTGACTGACAGATTCGATGCTTAACTGACTCGTGCGTTTAGTATTTGTAAGTGTTATGCCTCTGTCTCCTGTCTTTAGAAGAGTTTCATTGAAATACCATTCTATATTCAAAGGCTGGTCTCCCTTAAGAGCCGTGCACGTAACTAATACCATGTCTTGAGCATTAACTGGTTCTTCGCCAAACTCAAAGGGCATGATCTGCGGAGGGACTGACAGAGGAGAGGAATCAGCAGAAAGCATGTGCATACGAAGATTATAGGGAGCAAACAATCTACACGAGTTGCGATTATGTACCGTTTACATAGAGCTCGGCGGAGTGATTAGTAGTGCCCGCTTGGTTACTGACGGCACACGTGTAGTTCCCTTGGTTGGTGTGAGTAACCGTCTCTATGGTGAGCTGGCTGGTGCGCTTCGTGTTTGTAAGCACCACGCCGTTACTTCCGGATTTTACAGGTTTTCCGTTGAAGTACCAATTTATGGAAAGTGGCATATCGCCTTTGGTGACGGTACATATAACAACGACGAGTTCCTGATCGTTGGCTGGTTCGGTGCCGAAATCAAATGGCATAATTTGCGGAGCAACTAAGGGAAATTAACGGAAAAATAAAGAATAACATTCAATCAAGACAATGTGAATATTTGGATTATTGTACCATTGACGTGAAGGAGAGCGGAATGCGCTGCAGATCCCGCATCGTTCTTTGCCACACACGTGTAATTCCCCCGGTGGGAGCCCTGAATGGAGTCAATGCTTAGCATAGATATTTTCCTTCCGCTACGCGTGATGACGACGCCGTCCCCGCTCCGCATGGATTTATCGTTGAACAACCATGAGATTTCTATCGGCATGTCGCCCTTAGTGACGGTGCACGTCAGAGACACGGTGTCCCCCGCGTTATACGTGTCCTCCCCGAAGTCGAAAGGCGCTACTTGAGGGAGCACTGCCAAGGATGGAAGTCGTACGTAACATAAAGGGTTAAACAAATACAAGTGACTAAAATAGGTCGTGCGAACAAAAGCGAAGCGGTTTGTATGACATGTATACCATTTACATTGAGGACTGCGCTGTGGCTACTCTGACCGGCTTCGTTTTCCGCTATGCAGGTGTAATTGCCAATGTGTTCGTGTTGAACATTTTCTATGCTCAGAACTGATATTCTTTTACCATTTCTATTTATCTGAACCCCGTTTCCGGAATTCAGAACATGGTCGTTGAGTTGCCAGTGTATCGTAAGCGGCAAATCGCCTTTCCCAACGGTACAGACCAAAGACACTGTTTCGCCGGCGTTCATGATGTCTTCGCCGAAATCGAATGGAGTCACTTGCGGTACAACTAAGGGTCAATTTGGTAAAATAGTTTGGGTAAAGATTTAAGATAACCAAACTCAGCATTTTATTTATTAACATTTATCATATCCAAAGTGATTATTCTTTCTTGCAAAGTTACAAAGTAACGTGTATGTAGGTATATTACGTCCCTGTGGATTACGCTTAAGAACTTGATGTAAAAGGCGGCTTTCATATCGAACTAAGGGTCAAAGTTTCTTTGAAACTGAAATTGATCTACGTTCATAACCATCACAGGCATTGCTGCGGTGCAAGCCACGTTAGGACACAAAATAACGGAAAATCTTGGATGACAGGATATACTAAACTGAAATTGGTGAAATAATTGGACATAAAGCAATATTTATAGACGATATAATCGTTAAGTATGTTACTCTGGCTTAATTTTTTTAATTACCGTTAACAGCCAAGTCGCTGGAATAATTTGCATGGCCTGCTTGGTTTGCAGCGAGGCAGGTGTAAACGCCTCTGTGAATCGATGCGACCGAGTCAATAGAGAGACTACTCGATTTATGCCCAATCTTGGTAACTGTAATCCCCTGAATACCATTCAGAGGTTTTCCGTTGAGTAGCCAAGTGATATTTATAGGTACTTCGCCTTTAGTTACCATACATTGGATGCCAACCGTATCGCCCGCGTTGGCTGGCTCATCCCCGAACGCAAAAGGATGTATTTGAGGCAAAACTGTTCAGGAAAAAAATTGTATTTAAATGTTACACTTCCCAAAGATATTCTTCATACAAATGTTTTAGAGTATTATAACTATGCAATCCCTGGACTTTTTTGAATTTTCGTGTTGTTCCTACTTTATGCATCATTGACAGGTCGTTTCAGAACTGACTGTCAAATAACCACTGTAAAGAAAATTCCGAACTTTCGCTATATTTCTTCTCTTTTATATTACGTGTCAAATAATCCAGATCGAGTCGAAGAATGTTTATAACAACAAAAAAAATCGGTGTGGCTGAATAAGATCAACGAACACAAACTGGAGGTAGAAATAAAAATGATAGCAGAAATAAATGATGGAACAGAATAAGCGGGCGTTTCAGACGTGTGGATAGAAGCAGGCTGGTTCTATCGACACATCTGACGTAGATGAGCTGTCGACTTGACAATTGTAAACCATTATAATGATGAATTGAAACTGACCCTGAACATTTAGGATTGTGGTATGGTTAGTAGAGCCGGCGCTGTTGGAGGCTACGCAGGTATAGTTGCCACTATGGCTGGCGGTAACAGCAGCGATAGATAAAAATGAAGTGCGTGAAGTCATTTTGGTCGTCATGATGCCGAGTTGTGAGGTAGCATTGTCGTAACCATGGAAATGCCACTTGATGTCAAGCGGCAAGTCGCCCTTAGAGACGGTACAGGTGAGTTGAACCGATTCACCAGCGAAGACAGACTCGTCCGCCTCGAAGGGTACGATATGAGGCAGCACTGATAATCGAGAAGGCCGAGATTAGGTATAATTGAGGCAAGCGTGCAGCGTGCGTTTAGGCTTAGGCAGCGGGCGGAACGCGGAATACCATGGACATTGACTGAGGCAGAGTGGACGGCTAAGCCGGCGTGGTTGGCGGCGTGGCACGAGTATTCGCCGCTGTGGCTCGCGGTCGCGCTAGATATACTCAGCAGCGACGTGCGCTCGCCGATCTTCGTCGTAGATATTCCTTGGTGGGAGGAGAGGTCTTCCCCGTGAAAACTCCAAGTGATCGTGAGGGGCGTATCGCCTTTGGATATGTGACACGTCAATTGCACAGATTCACCGGCAAAGACTTGCTCTTCGGCTTCAAATGGAACAATGTGCGGGGGAACTGGTGAGGGAAAGAAAATAAAATAAACTAAAAGTCAACAATGAATCTACAAAAGAGTGTGTACCCTGAACATTTAGTGTGGCAGTGTGGTTAGTGCTGGCTACGGTGTTAGAAGCTGCGCAAGTGTAATTTCCAGAGTGTTTTTCTGTCACTGCTGGAATGGATAACAAGGTGCTCCTGTCGCCTAGCTTGGTTATGATGACTTTATCCTGCCTTTGAAGTGGAAGATCGCGAAAATACCAAGTAATAATCAACGGCATGTCTCCTTTAGGGACGTGACACATGACTTGAATGCTTTCTCCGTAAAAAACTGCCGCATCAAATTCAAATGTTGAAATGATTGGCGCCACTGTAACAAACTTTCCTTTAATTTTACGATTCTAAGAGCACATTGTTTTAAGCGGGTTGGTGTAGTTATCACTATTTATTTTGCTACAGGGACTCGGGAGGTGAGACGAAACATAACATGGCACAATAGTCTATCACGAGAAGTGCGATGATACCCTTCACATTGAGCGTGGCGTGATGACTAGCGCTGGCAATAATGTTGGAGGCAGTGCACGTGAATATCCCAGAATGCTGGGCCGTCACGGTGGGTATTATAAGAACCGAGCCTCGGTCCCCAACATTCATGATGTTTACCCCGCTTAAGGAACTCACGTCTCCGCCACTAAACATCCACTTGAAATCGAGCGGCCTGTCGCCTTTGGTAACATGGCACATCACTTGAACGCCTTCTCCGAAAAATACCGATTCGTCAAATTCGAAAGGCGCTATGATCGGTGCCACTGAAATGATGTAACGTTAGCGTGTGACTGTTCTGCGTCTGGACTTCTTTCTTCCTAGGTGATGGTGATTATCTATGATAAAAATTATGACCCGCCAAAGTTACAAGTGGAAGAAGGATGGGCAAAAGAAGGCTATCTAGAACTAATAAAGGATGCAATAATCAGGACAGATATAAGGTATACCGTTTACGTATAGCTGCGCAGTGTGATTTACGGAGCCAGCGTCATTTCGCACGATGCATGAATAGGACCCTTGATTTTGGTGACTGACAGACTCGATGCTCAGTTGACTAGTACGTCTCGAATTCATAAGGCTCACACCGCTGTCACCCGATTTTACTTGGGTATCATTAAAGTACCATTCAATCTTCAATGGTAGGTCTCCTTTAGTAACCGTGCAAGTAATGACGACCATTTCTTGTGCGTTAACCGGTTCCTCACCGAACTCAAAGGGCATGATCTGCGGAGGGACTGACAGAGGACAGGAATCAACAGAAAGCATGTTGCATATTGGGCGCAAACAATCAGCACGAGTTACAATTATGTAAATATGTACCGTTTACATAGAGCTCGGCGGAGTGATTAGTAGTTCCCGCTCGGTTACTGACGGCACACGTGTAGTTCCCTTGGTTCGTGTGAGTGACAGTCTCTATGGTGAGCTGGCTAGTGCGCTTCGTGTTCGTAACCACTACGCCATTACTTCCCGATCTGACAGGTTTGCCGTTGAAGTACCAATTTATCGAAAGTGGCATATCGCCCTTAAGGAGACGGTGCACATAACCACGACAAGTTCCTGATCATTGACGGGATCCGTGCCGAAATCAAATGGCATAATTTGTGGAGCAACTAAGAGTAAATAACAGAAAAAAAATGACTATATTCGATCAAGACAAAGTTAACATTTTGAGTACCATTGACGTGAAGGAGAGCGGAGTGAGCTGCGGACCCCGCATCGTTCTTTGCCACACACGTGTAATTCCCCCGGTGGGAGCCCTGGATGGAGTCAATGCTCAGTATTGATATTTTCCTTCCACTACGCGCGATGACGACCCCGTCCCCGCTTCGTACGGGCTCATCGTCAAACAACCACGAGATCTCTATCGGCATATCACCCTTAGTGATGGTGCACGTCAGAGACACCGTGTCCCCCGCGTTATACGTGTCCTCCCCGAAGTCAAACGGCGCCACTTGAGGGAGCACTGTTTAGGATGTGAGTAATCGTACGTAAAATAAAGGCTAAAACAAATACATGTGATTGTAAAATAAGTCGTGCGAACAAAAGCGAAGCGGTTTGTAGGTGTTGTATACCGTTAACGTTGAGAACTGCGCTGTGGCTACTCTGACCGGCTTCATTCTCAGCTATGCAGGTGTAATTGCCAATATGCTCGTGCTGTACATTTTCTATACTCAACATAGAAATTCTTTTGCCACTTCTTATAATAGCTACACCATTGCCAGAATTCAGAACTTCATTGTTAAGCTGCCAATGTATGCTCAAAGGCAAATCTCCCTTGCCCACAGTACAGGTTAAAGAGACGGTTTCCCCTGCGTTCAGGATGTCTTCGCCGAAATCGAACGGAGTCACTTGCGGTACAACTATATGGGATACATAGAGGTAAAATAGATTGGGCAAAAATTAAGAAGCTGGCTGTCATCCTTAAAATTTGGATAGGTTTGCAGGGGTCGGAACTAAATACTTAATAGTAAACAAGATACAAAGCTCAAGAAATTTGTAAAAATCGGCAACGTGTACCATTAACAGCAAGTTCAGCAGAGTGATTGGTGTGCCCAGCTGCATTTTGAGCAAGACACGTGTACGTCCCTCTGTGAATGGCTAGCACTGATTCGATGGTGAGGCCACTCGCCTTTGCGCTCATTTTCATAATCGAAATACCAGGTGTCTCCGAAATGGGCCTATCATTTAATCGCCAAGTGATGTTGACGGGAACGTCTCCTTTCACCACCATACATTGCAATCCGACTGTGTCGCCCGCGTTGGCCGGCTCGTCTCCGAACGTAAAAGGGTTGATTTGGGGGAGTACTAGAATGGTTTGAATTGAACAAATCATTAAAATGGACTTAGGTTAGCCTAGAAGCAAAAAAGGCAGTTAGTTTGGATGCGTTCTTTGATAAAATTACCATTGACAGCTAGTTCAGTAGAGTAATTGGCATGACCCGCCAGGTTCGAGGCAAAACAAGTGTAGACGCCTCTATGTATGGAAGTTACGGAGTCGATGGACAGACTACTGGCCTTGTGGCCGATCTTGGTAACTGTTATTCCTTGAATTCCTCTTAAAGGCTGTCCATTTAGTTGCCAGGTTATGTTTATAGGAGCGTCGCCCTTTGGTACCATACACTGAACACCAACCATTTCTCCCGCGTTAGCTGGCTCGTCTCCAAAGGTGAAAGGATGGATTTGGGGCAAAACTGTTACGGGATGAATAATTAATCGTCAAATTTTACTATTAAGAACTGAACTAAGAAACTACACTAGTATAAAGAAGTAGAAGAACAACCATTGACTTCCAAGGTCGCGCTGTGGTTGGTAGACCCGGCGGCATTTTCAACGCGACAGACGTAAGTGCCCCTGTGTGTTCCATTCACGGAATCGATATTGAGGATCGACATCTTGCGGCTCATGCTGCCTATGGCAATGCCGAGACTTTTGCCGTGGAAAACCTGTTTCCCGTTGAGGCTCCATGAGAAATTGGCTGGCAAGTCGCCCTTGTTCATAACGCACTGGACAGAGGCGGTATCTCCGGCGTTGGCGGGCTCCTCGCCGAACTCGAAAGGTAAGATTTGAGGGGGGACTGTGATAAAAAGCGAAAAGTTAATGAAATCTAATAAAAGAAAAGCGAACCGTTGACACTGAGGAGAGTGGTGTGGTTAGTTTCCCCGGCCTGGTTTCTGATCTCGCAAGTGTATGACCCACGGTGGACAGCGCTAACAGGTTCAATATTCAGGATAGATGTTTTCTTGCTGATCGTGGTGAGGACAATGCCAAGGGTATTGCGAGGTTTAATCTCCTCTCCATTGAATCGCCACGTGAATATGACCGGGAGGTCTCCCTTGCTCATCACGCAGGAAACAGACGCCGTCTCGCCTTCATTTAGGATCTCCTCGCCAAATTCAAACGGTGTGATCTGCGGTGGGACTGGGGAGCATGTGAAAATGGGTTTCTAAGGAGAAACTACTACTCGAAAGGAATAATACAAGCGATTGTGGAGAGGCCAGTAGCTGTACCGTTGACATTCAGTACCGCGCTGTGGTTAGTGGAGCCGGCCCAGTTCGCCGCCACACAGTGGTAGGAGCCCCTGTTTACTCCGCGGACCGAGTCTATGTTTAGGATCGACGTTTTCTTGTTTATGTTCACGACGACAATTCCAACATCATTGCCCCTTCGGACCCGCTGTCCGTTGAAGTACCAGGAAATGTTTAGGGGTTGGTCGCCCTTGCTGACGGCGCAGGTTATGGACGCCATGTCTCCGGCGTTAGCGGGTTCCTCGCCAAACTCGAAGGGCGATATTTGTGGGGGAACTGCAATAATCGCGCTACAGGGAGCTACTAATTCTACCGTCGGAGGAACGGGGCGTGTGTGGCAAACGATGTAGCTTTGGCGGGCATAAACATCTCCGATATATATCGGACATTTTTTACACACTTTTTCAACATTTAACGTTTTGATGTAAAATCTGAAAGAAAGTTTATTAATACAACATTGCTTAACAAATAAAGCCGCTGTATTGTAAAATGTGGGTTGAAATTATTTCACCTGAAATCTTTTATTCAAGAAGTTCCATAAAATAAGTGAAAGTTATTTATGTTAGCATTAAATCACATTTCAACGGCCTTATTTTAAGACAAGAAGAGACACAGAGTCGTATGTTAAAGTGAAAATAATTATGAATAAATACATAATCAAATATATTGCAATATGTATGCTATGGTACTATGACAACTCTGTGATTTATTCTTCCACTCATTATTTGATTGATATATTTTAAGTTTAGATAATATAACAAAAATATGACCAACCTGTGGATGGTGGTCGTTATAGAGGACAGTTCATCTTCTTTCCTGTTTTGAAACTTTTTCAATTAGAATATTTATTATTTTCTTCTTACGAGTTGTTTTTTCATCTACTTAGATAACTTCTTTATTCAAATTTTTATTTCTTAAATTTTGTTATAAATACCGAGTGGTTGACTCTTCTTTTTCAGAATGTGTTTTCTTACTTGTATTGTGATAAGCTAATAAAATTTTAAACGTGTAAAAATTATTCGTATCTTACTTATTCGTTATGATATTATTTATTGTTGTTTTCTTTAGTTCATTGATGATAATTTTACTAGCTCACACATAGAATGGCTGCTGAAAGTTGACCCTATGCACAAGTACAAGCCGCGATATTTATTTATATCGGGTCTCATCATTTTCAGGGTCAACTTTCAAACTTTAAACGCCAATTTTACATTCCCTGTGCCCAGTTCGATAAACGTTCATATAATACTTTTCCAAATTAAATTGCTACGCTGATAAAACAAGGTGACGGCACCCTTATTATAGTCAAGGACTTAATTGGGCCAATGAAGTCAAACTTGTGAATGCCATATGGCTAAACAATGAAAGTCAGCGACAGTAATATCAGATGAGCTGCAGAATTGAACACCCAATTCGTTCATAATGTGGATATCCACTTTTGCAGCTTGTCGTACATATCAAATGAACGTTCTCGAAAGGCCTGTCGCGTCGGTCAGTTGGACTTACCCATGACTTGCAGCTCGAGTGAGCCCCTGGCGCTGTAGCCCTGGCTGTTCTTGGCGACGCAGGTGTAAGTGGCTTGGTCGCTGTTGCGCTCCACGTTCTCGATCACCAGGGTGCCGTTGGGGAATACTTTCTGTTTGCGGTTGATGGGCAGGACGCTGGGGATAGATATGGGACTAATCAGCTCGCTGGTTAGAATACGCTTCACATCAAAGTAATCAAAAGATTGAGACATTTTAATGACATTTAATAATCTCATTTTAGATCAAAAGAACATCTAATATATCATTTATCATTTAGCAGCGAAAGAATAATAGTTTTTTTTTTTTATTATTATCTTTATTAAAAAAAAACAAAGGGTTTTTTCACGAATGAAAATGTCACCCTCATTGTTACAAAACAAAACTACTCAGCTCTTATATTCTACGCTTAATACCTAGGGAAACAATTTCAATAAGGGCTTTAGCCATTTCAGATTGTGGGCTTGCCAGAATTAAATTAACTTGCCCCAAATCATACAAATCACAGTTGTATTTTAGCCTAAAGTTTCTCCTCTCAGCCTCGTTCCGGCCACATTCCAAAGAATAATAGTTATTCATTATACAAGGGGGCAAAGTTGTTGTTTAACTTTTCCAGTCAGGCAGGCAATCAGGCAGGCAGTCACTATCGCGCGGAAAATAAAGACTACATACGATTACAAATCTTAACCACATGTAAGTTATCGTGAAGAAGCCATTCAAAACTCAATTTCAACATTTGTCATAGAGTACGCTCCTGGCACTTAGATATTGCCAACAGCTTACTAAGTCGGGATAAGACTTGACCAATTTAAGGTGTGGTTTACTATGGCCATATAGGACTCACTTATACTGGACGGGTGGTAAGTGATAAGAATTAAAGCAAGGTCAAATTACTTTCCTCACTTGTAGATAAAATGCGTTTTTCTACGCTGGTTTTAAAGGATAAAACAGCGCTTTCCGAGCTAGTGACGGGAAAATAATGTTTTTTCTTAAAATACGAATGACATATCAATATGATTGATCGTTAAATGAATTAGTCAATTAACTCCTTTTGACCCCCGAATTAATCATAATGCGGGCACCTAGTGGACAAGTTAACACAAGTTATAATGTTGTGGTCTTATTGTTTTAGTGTCCATACATCGCTGGACGCGTCAAAGAAGGGCTTACCGTCCATCACGTTCCCACACAATAGAGTCGATAGGGTAGCCGGCAACGGGGCAGTGAGCGACCAGGGTGTCGCTGGCGACGACGGGGCGTTTCTTCATGGGGCGCACGTAGGGCAGGCCATATACGTTCACGCGGGCCGAGTGCGACGCGCTGCCGACCTGGAGTCACAGACAAACACGTTACTAACGTTACATTATACGATATTTTTCTGTAAAGGGACAGGTTGAGGGTCGTTACATCTCAGGGACATTTCTTTTGTCAAAACACCTACTCAATAGGAATGTTATAAAAACTGCTGTGTGAATGAATGTGTGTTATGTATTGTCAGACGAATTTACTCGTTGGCTCATTTCCAATATTGGCCAATTTAAATGCAAACTTCAACTTGTTACTACTCTATAGTCTCAACTACGAGACAAAAAAGGATAAAATAAATCTCGACTGACTTTTAGATATCAGTATTGTGTTGTTTCAGTTTCAGCGGTGGAAAATTTTCGAATCGGCCACTCCTACTAAAGGCTTTTATACTAACAGCGGATAAGGCCCATTTGCAGAAAAAATACGAGAAAATTCTCGAGAAACATGCTAATTTGCTAAACAAATACTTCACAATGCGAGAACGTATGAAGACCGTTGACGATTTGTCCGATCTTCACATGTTATCTAGTGGAAAGTATCTCGCTGTCTACAAACGAGACGATGTTGATGGTGGCTTGCCAGGAGCATCGTGATGGAGGTGTGAAAGCAGGTTGAGCGATTTGTTTCTGAAAGATGTTTAATTACCTTGCTCGAAGCGATGCAAGAATACAATCCACCGTCATTAGTGTGCACAGAAGAGATGTTGAGGTGGGACTCAACATTGCCGTCAGCAGTCACGAACTGTCCGATTTGCAGGCGCTCTCCGCTGGATAGCTTCTCTCCGTCCAATAGCCAGGCGATGTCAGGAGTGGGGTTGCCGGAAGCGACACATTGGAGACGTAGAGACGGGCCGGAGCGGAGGGTTTGTTCTTGGAAGTTCTTGCGGATTTGAGGTGGTTCAACTGGAATCGGAAAAAATGGGTATTAACGTCAAGAAATCAAGACTTTAATATGACACCGTTGTTGCATCTAACTAGACATACTTTCGTATATTACACAAGTGAATTGAGGGCAAGTCACAAAAAGGTATGCCCAAAAGATAATACTTTAGCAAATAATGTACCAAGTTAAATCGTAAAATTGTTGTAAGTGTGGTATTGTACCCATATAATAAACATTAAATGGCTTACATCGTCCTCCAAGCTTAAGTTCAGCGCTAGCTCCTGCACTTTCCTGGTCGTTTCTGATGAAGCACTGGTACATTCCCTTGTCTTCCTTCTTCACAGATTCAATCCTGTAATCGGAATTAACGTTATAAGTAAGTCGTCAATAAAATCATCAACATAAGTACTTACCTGATTACAAGAGGCCTAACAATTTTTGATTTAATTTAACGTATGGGTCACGACATTGAATTCTATTTAGTATTAAATGATATAAACACCGGCCAACAGCATGACGGGCCAAGCTTAGTGTAGGGTTCCGTAGTTTACCGTCTGTCACAATAAAGGAACTTAAAACTTTTCATGTGAGATTGATGTATATAGGGCCCGGCCACATGTCCACGTTGCGGCGTCGCCAACGTAAAACGGCACGACGCACGACGGCCAACGTGCCGTCGCACGTTGTTTTTTACGTTGCCGCCGACGTGAAAATTAACGTCGACGTTGCCGTGAGAATGAACGGTGACGGTGCCGCGGCACGGCGCCAGTGCCACCACATCGGCGGAAGGCGCACGGCTCGGTAGTTTTATTTAGCTATTAGCCTGGTCAACGAATGATTCTAGATGGAATGGTCAAACTTTAATATCGAATATATCTATCATATATCGTCCCTATCGACCTGCTCTAGCGACGGTCCATCGCCATGAATGTTAGGCTTTGGTTTTGGCTGATTCTTTTAGCGCGTCCCCCATCCCTCTTGCATCAAAAGTTGACGGGAATCCAAATTGTTATTCTTTTTTTTCGTAAATATAAAATCACCACATTTATTTCGTGGGTGCTCAATTGGGCAATCATGAAGAGGAAACTTACATAACATGTTTTGGCAGCATGTTACCCCTTTTTTTTCTTTGAGTCGTATCAAGCAGTGGCTGAGATAATCTTAAATTAAGCTCGATAGGTTGTCCAGAATATATTTACAAGACGTCAATAAAAACATCAAAAAATCCTAAAATAAAAATAATAACATAAAGCTTTGTATCAGATACGGCTTAAAATACTCTCAGATTCTCAGGAATCTCAAAGACAAAAGAATCTCAGACGAAATAATACACATGTCAACAATTAGGCCAGGTTCATTTTGTATTTATACTTAACGATACAATCTTTAGTTTTATAATTTATCAATAAATTGGCTATGTTTTCATAATTTTTATTTAGTTCAAATCATTATCTACAGGATGTCCCGAACGATACTTCTACAGCTGATAAGGTCAATGTCCCTGAGTAAGAATCAGACCATTTATTATTTGTTATGAATGTGTTGATTTGGTTTAGTTTTAGTGTTCCGTACCACAAAAATGAAAACCCTTATAGGATCACTTTGTTGTCCGTACGTGAGTCCCCCCCAGATCCCCCTCGGGGGTTTCTGAGATGACGTCCTGATGATGTCCGTACGTGTGTCCGTCCGTCCGTCCGTCCATCTGTTTGACAAGACCCTTTATCTCGAAAATGCGTAGATGTATCAAGTTGAAATTAATACCACATACACAAGTCTGTAGTCCCTTGAAACTGAGAAAAAACTAAACCTCTACGTCAACGCCAACGCCATCAAGATACCGCCGATTATATCGCATTTCTCATACATTTACAATGGGAATCAAAATGTATCAGGGTAATTCCCGTTAATCTAGAATCACGAAATTTGCCAAAAAGCAAGAGCTTGTAGTAGGTACAAGTACAGGCAAAAATCTGAAAACCGTATAGTTGCCGCATACTGAGAGTTCCGTGCCACCGGAATTTTAAGTAGGTACCTAAGGTCACAACTCACAAATGGGGGAGGGGTTGAGCATCCTTTGTGTGAAACCCTCGGTGGGTGAGTCCGACTCGCACTTGGCCGGTTTGTTAAGTAGACACATTACTATTTATTATAAATTGAAAGAGATGTTTCTAAATATGTAATTTTTTTTTTAAGTTGTACCTATAATTTTGCAACGGTAAATGATACATATATTTATGCATATGTAGGTAAAGGTATAGTTTAAAAATAAATTAACTATCTGAAAGTTTTCTCCAAGAAGCTATTGTCTCAGATAAAGAGTTCCCAACATATGTAGCACAGAATGAAAAGAAAAGTGTGGAGAGATAAAGATTTGATCAAAATCGAGCATTTTTCGGAACTCATATCTGGACACCATATAAAAATTATAGTATGTCAAAGTTGTAGAGAATTTAATAATCTTTCAATATGTAGTTAACCGAAATTTTTTATAACGCATCGTTTCTGAGATGTTCAAAAAAACAAAAACGGGGCCTTTTTAGTTCCTACTCCCTTCGGGGTCAGTACCCCGGACCGAGGGGCACCGAGAGGCTAGGACTTTTAGTAGGTATGTTTATTGTTTGTCTCCTAACTATTCTTAATATTCCACAACACACCATAGTTAAATATTCTGCTTTCCACCATTCCACCTAGAACACCCCTTTTGAGCACTCATTGACCAAGCGATGTTGCTTAGTTCGCACTACTTCGCACGCGGTAATTAATGGATAAAAATGACTGAGAATTTAGATGTCGACTTTTTGATTTCACTAGTGGAAGCTATTCACCGAATGTATTAGTTTCAGTTTTTAGGGTTCCGCATTTTAATCATTCTTAAGATATACGGAACCCTCGGTGGGCGAGTCTGACTGGCACTTGGCCGGTTTTTTTTTCTTATTTCGTTGTCTTAGCAGCCGGAGCAGGAGAATTACGTCTTTACTGTATACTTGAATATATTTGAACCGATGTTTGCCAAACCATCTAAATTGTCCGCCATTCATAAAACTTGTCATTACTTGTTTTCAACGCCTCGTACTTCTTTATAAAATGACTTCCATCGTAATTCATATTATAAATATATGGATTTATCCAATATTTTCTTTTCTTTTGCTTTTTCTTCATGCTTCTTCTTAACAACAACATGAGCAGAACACGTGTGATTATATCCATTTCGGTTTGAAGACTGATCACAAAATTTAGTAGTGATGCATAAGTGCGACGTCGTACAACGGAGTCCGTATAAAAGGCAGCCAAATAATCGGCAGCCCAATAATTCGTGTCCATTTTTTTGGTTGCGGATTATTGGGTTGCTGATTATTGTACTGCTAAAACTGTGGCTTCGGATTATTGGCCCGCTACCGAGCTTGTCCGACCCGATAAAAGGCAGCCCAATAATCGTCGACCCAATAATTGGCGACCACGATGTACATGGATTATTGGGCTGCCGATTATTGGCCTGCTTCGAGATTGCTCGACCCAAGAAAAGGCAACCCAATAATCGGCGACCCAATAATCCATGTACATCGTGGTCGCCAATTATTGGGGCGCCGATTATTGGGCTGCCTTTTCGCGGGATGCGAAAAAAGTCGGTTCTGGCTGTTAGGTCGCAGTTCTACCTAACACTCCTCCTCGCTTCGCTCGTCGTCGTACCTAAACCGACCTGCCTTAACATTCGATCTAAGGAGTCTGTATAAAAAGCAGCCAAATAATCGGCAGCCCAATAATTCGTGTCCATTTTTTTGGTTGCGGATTATTGGGTTGCTGATTATTGTACTGCTAAAACTGTGGCTTCGGATTATTGGCCCGCTACCGAGCTTGTCCGACCCGATAAAAGGCAGCCCAATAATCGGCGACCCAATAATTGGCGACCACGATGTACATGGATTATTGGGCTGCCGATTATTGGCCCGCTTCGAGATTGCTCGACCCAAGAAAAGGCAGCCCAATAATCCATGTACATCGTGGTCGCCAATTATTGGGTCGCCGATTATTGGGCTGCCTTTTCGCGGGATGCGGATTAGTGGCACCCGTACAACGCGACAACGCAACGTGAATTCACTCAATCCGGCATAACGTGTGTTTGCACGGCGCGCGGCGAGGCAACGTGCAACGTGCATCTGTACGTTGCGCGGCAACGTATATTTTCACGTCGTGCAACGTGCTGCGCTCCGGCAACGCGCCGTTTTACGTTAACGGCGCCGCAACGTGGACATGTGGCCAGGCCCATATTCGTACCAAATTGTAGCTGTCTCATACTAACGGTCACTTAGGTTATCCGGAGACAGACAAACAGACATGGCAAAACTATAAGGGTTCCTAGTTGAAAAATAAAATGAAACACACACGATTTCAACGTCTATAGTACAAGTCCATGCTTGTAATACTTTCATAATGGGTCAATCCTTCAATCTCTTGATTGATGGAACTGTTTTTATACTTGCAGATAAACACTATGATTCTATCGAAGCCGATTGGCCAGCACCACGGCATTTCGAGGATTAAATATCGTCCGGGAAGCTGCGCTGCTACAGTCGGTTAGTATTTTATAATTACCTGAGCAGAGGGTCGTGATGCTTCATGTCCTTGCCATCCTTAAGCCACGTGATCGTCTTGACGGGGTTGCCCTCATACTTGCAGGTAAACACTGCGGGTCTGCCAAAGTCGACGGTTTGTGTTGCTGGTTCAACGGTCGTTTTGAGAGGGGCTGTTACTGTTAGGACTGTTTCCACTGATTCTCCTGGAAATTAAGCAAGAAATATTAATGAATAAATCTCAGGAACCAATAGAACTTAATTTTTTTGGGAACCTCAAATAAAAACACATCATTTATGAATGAGAACATACCTCCAACAGAGTTGTTGACTACGCACAGGTACTTTCCAGAGTCTTCAACTTTAGCTTCCTTGATAATGAGAGTTCCAGAAACTTGTTTCACTCGGTCGTTCAGCGTAACTGGTTGCTTCCTCGTTGTGCCCTCGATAAACTTGTACCACCTGGAACAAAACAGAATACGTTCAGAGGGAGAACCAAGCAAATTGTCTAATCTTGGACATTTAATGTTTAAATCTCTACGAAGTAAGTTATAAAGATCAAACACATTACTGACTATCCTCTGTCACCCACCTGAAAACAGCCACCGGAAACCCTTGACTCAAACACAGAATCGTCCCCTTTTGTCCGACACCCAACTCAGATTCTTAATTGTAATCGACCACTAGACAGTTCGGGAGGAATACTATACGTAGGCTTTTAAAGAGAAATACATTTAAAGTTGACATGACAAGCACCAACCCTACCACCGAGACGGACTTGGCTACTAAATTAAAATACAATAACGAAAGCTCGTGGAAGCACATGGATGTTATGTGTGGACTACGCGAAGCACAAAGTAAAGATCGAAGCGTTTATAAAAGCAAGAACACCCTGACACTTACCGGCAGGTGTGTACGCTGTTCTAAACTTTGGCTGGGGACCTTAAGGTCGCGGCCGGCCGCGAGTCACGCCTTCATGTCACGCGGGCGGAGCGGCCGCCGCAACAGACTGCAATAACAACGCACATCAGTACATTGGAATGGGATGGTGAGGCTACGTGAAGGATGAATGCGTGAGAAGTTGGCGGCCGGCCGTGACAGGGTACATATCTCAACAAACGTACGCATTTCTTGTGTTTCGCAAAGGGACATTTTATCTTGACGACGGTTGGCGTAGTTGTTAGTGACCCTGCCTGCTATGCTATGCTGTCCTGGGTCCGAATCCCGGTAAGGGCATTTACGAGTATTTGTGTGATGAAAACAGATATTTGTTCCATGGATGTTTTCTATGTATTTGTATATTATTATATCATTGTCTGAGTACCCGTAACACAAGCCTTCTTGAGCTTACTGCGGGACTTAGTCAATTTGTGTAAGAAAGTCCTGTAATATTGTTTTTTTTTTCTTTTCCTGGTCAATCAATAGTCCACCCTGAATGTTTAATTGCGTCCTATCACTCACCTATATAAGGGTACAGGGTATGCAGCGACTTGACATGTTAAGTATGCATTGGTCCCCTGGGAAACGACGAATACCTCCCAACCCTCGAAGTGTTTGGCTGAATCTTTTCTAGGTGGTATCTTATTAGTTGGTTCTGCAATGGACGGATATTTTGAAAACCTACAGATGTTATAAAACAAACCCTATGGGGAAAAGTATCGGACAAATAAGGTTGCCGCTATTAACAGTAAAATGAATTTAAAGATTTTTCTGGCATTCACTTTATTATGAACTTACCTGAATATGGGAGCGGGGTAGCCGGATACTTCACAGGTGAGATAGACGGAATCTGTTTCAGAAACTAAAAATATTTGACCACCTTCGAATTTGCGGCTTTTCTCACTCCGTGGGGCGATCTTGTTTGTGGGTTCTGCAAGAGAGTAAGTGGATGAATTCCACGCACCTTGACAACGGCACTGGGAAAGCTTGTGCTGGACAGAGGAGCGCCATTGCAGAGTTTTGCGAGTAGTAAACCGAAGCCTTCTGCGTCGAAGTGATACTCGGTGCAACACTCCCGATTGGCTCTAAGAAATGTTATATTTTAAGAATCGTGACTTGCCTGAATAAAGGAGTTGGGAACGCCTGAGCCTGACACAGCAATGCAAAATTTTGGTTTATCTCTTTCACGAACGTAAAGCTTTTAGAGTCTCCGGAAAAAGTTGGTGCTTTTGCGCCCACTGGCTCTGAGGAATGGAACATAACGCTTAAGAAAAATGTCCTACCTTACTTGAGATGGAAGAGAATAACTTGCCTGAATAATGGTACTGGGAATGCCTGAGCTTGACATAAGAGGGCGAAGCTTTGTCCTTGGGTTCTTAATAAGGTGGTACTAAGCGCGTCTGTCGAAAATGTTGGGGCTTTGGATCCGACGGGTTCTGTTATTCAAAATAAACAGTTGATAACAGAGATAAACTTAGTATGTAGTAGTACTTGCCTAAACATTGGGGCAGGGTAACTTTGAGCCTGACAAAGAAGAGCGAAGCCTTGTCCGATGCGTTTCCTAAATATACTTCCCATTGATTCCGTAGAAAAAGTTGGCGATTTAGCTCCCACTGGTTCTATAGGAGTTAAATTAAAACATGTAAAATAAGCCAATAGTTGAAAAATATAAACTTGCCTGAAGATTGGTACAGGAAATGCCTGGGCTTGACAGAGAAGGGCAAAGCTTTCGCCTCCGTGTCTCTTAAGAGATGAGATATCAGATTCAGTAGAAAATGAGGGGGCCTTGGACCCGACGGGCTCTGCATAAGAAGAAGAGGCAGTTAGTACCAAACAAGTTGGTACAACGTGCAAATACACCAGACCAAAGTATTCAGTTTGAAAAAAAATGTTAATCGTAATCAACACTTGCCTGAAGATTGGTATGGGAAAAGCCTGAGCTTGGCACATCATTGCAAAATCTTGACCTTTATGTCTCGTCACCGCCGATAGAGTGAAATCATTGGAAAATGTCGGCGGCTTGGAACCCACCGGCTCTGTGTAAGAAAATACGCAGCGTTAGCTTACCTAAACAGTGGGGTAGGAAAAGCTTGGGCTTGGCATAGTAATGCAAAGCTGTTTCCAATTTCTCTTACAAATATACTGCCTTTTGAGTCTGTTGAAAAAGACGGGGTTTTTGCACCAACGGGCTCTAAAAAAGGTAAATGAAAATTAATGTTTAAGACCCACCTGAATGCGGATTTAGGGTACACCTTCGCTAGCAGAGCCCTTCATTATTAATTATAATAATTGATAGACGCAAGTTTCGAAAGCAACATATCTTCCGATGATTGCCTTTGGATGTTAAAATCCATTCTAGAAAAGTTTGTCTCACCTGAACAGCGGAGTGGGGTGCGCCTGGGCCTGACACAAGAGGACAATAGCTTGTTCCGCCGCTTTTGTAAGCGTAGTGCTTTTAAATTCAGACGAAAATGTCGGCGCCTTCGACCCAACAGGTTCTGCCAATTAAACTTTATGTTAACTACGGTATCTGTTCGTCTTACCTGAATATTGGGACGGGAAACGCTTGCGCTTGGCACAATAGAGCGAAATCTTGACCGGTTCTACGAGTGATTCCAGAGAACTGTACGTCGTTCGAAAATGTAGGTGACTTTGAGCCAACAGGTTCTATAAGTGAAAAATTTAAAATGCATGTAATCACCTGAAAATCGGTACCGGAAAGGCTTGAGCCGGACACAGAAGAGTCAGGCTTTCACCTATCTTCCTCATATATAATGATAATTTGTTATCAGTGGAAAAGGTTGGTGACTTCGATCCGACGGGTTCTAAAATAAGATTATATTTTGAAAAGACGGCCCGAACTTGCAGGAATTAAAGTCTACTTAATTGTCGTAATTCCTCACCTAAACAAAGGGACAGGGAACCCTTGAGCAGGACACTTAAGTGCAAAGTTTTGACCGGAATGTATCTCAAACCACGCTAGTCGTAATTTGGATTCACTTGAGAAAGCAGGACTTTTGGAGCCGATTGGTTCTACAACAATAAAGAGCTTTAAATACCTGAATAAAGGAGCGGGGGATCCCTGCGATGGGCATAGCAAAGCAAAACCTTGTTCTACATCCTTAACATACCACGCCATTTTGAAATCTGTAGAGAACGTGGGCGCTTTCAGGCCGATTGGCTCTAAAACAAATGCGATATTTTTAAAGACTTACCTAAACACTGGGACTGGGTACGCCTGCGCCATACACAACAAGGTAATACTTGAATCCATATGGAATTCCACGAACTCTATCGTTTTAGTGGGCACCTTGGGTGGAGCGCTATTTATTGGCTCTACAAGAAAAAAAATACATGCTAATAGTATTTACCTGGAGAGAGGAACAGGGAAAGCCTGTGCTGGGCACAGCAGTGTTACACTCGAATTGATAGATGTACTAAAGCCTCTAACACTGTCTAAGGTTGGGAACTTCGGAGGAACTCTTCCCACGGGTTCTAAACACAAACACGTATTCTATTTTATTTACGACATCTACACTGGCGGCTGCGAGTTACCTGAATATTGGGACAGGAAAAGACTGAGCAGGGCAGAGCAATGTGACAGTACTATTACATTGCACCTCTGTGATGTCTATCATTTTCATAGCCACTTTGGGAGCAGCGCTGCCCAGCGGTTCTACGAAACAGTTAACAGTGTATTAATTACCTGGATAGAGGAACTGGGAACGCCTGAGCGGGACACAGCAATGTTACGCTTGCATTGACCGACGTCTTAAAACCTCTACTATCGTCCAAAGTTGGAAATTTCGGAGGAACTCGGCCCACGGGTTCTAAACATGGACATTTTCTCTACTCAATTCTATGACATGACAATAGCACCAACAAATTACCTGAATATTGGAACAGGGAAAGCCTAAGCTGGACAGAGCAACGTGACAGTATTATTCGATAATTCTTCTGTAAGGTTTAGTTGCCACTTTGGGAGCCGCGCTTCCCAACGGTTCTACAAAATGGTTTGTGGTTTAGAAACAAATTTATATACCTGAACATTGGAGCCGGAAATGCTTGTGCAGGGCATAAGAGCGTAATGCTATCGTCACCATTCGCGTCGAAGGCGCGAAGTTTATCACCAGTCGTGAATTTTGGTTGAACACGACCGACAGGCTCTAAGAATACATAAGCTCGCATTGATATATCTTCTTTTATAAAAAGATTACCTGAACATTGGGGCAGGAAATGCTTGAGCCGGGCACAAAAGTGTGATGCTATCACCTCCGTTAGCATCAAAGGCGCGGCTTTTGTCACCAGTCGTAAACTTTGGCTGGACACGACCAACAGGTTCTAAGAATAGGTACATAAACGCTTACTGATATGCGGCTAATCAAATTACCTGAATAATGGGACGGGGAAAGCTTGCGCTGGGCATTGTATAGTCAGACTTGAGTTAAGACTGGCGCTGAAGCTCCTCGAGCTATCCATTGAAGGGAATTTTGGAGATACTCTTCCGACAGGCTCTAGAGAGACAAACAGACATCTAAGTACCTGAACAGTGGAGTGGGGAACGCTTGAGCCGGACAGAGCAATGTCACACATGTATTCGAAGAATAGGTAAAGCTGCGACCGGTTTCCATGGAAGGGAACTTCGGAGAAACCTTGCCCATCGGTTCTGTCCAAGAGAAACGTTAGAGGCAGTTTAGAATTACCTAAATGCCGGCGCAGGGAACCCTTGAGCTGGACAAAGTAGTGGGAGACCGTTACCCGTGTTTGCAATAAACGATCGGCTAACGTCTCCGGTTGCGAATTTTGGAGAAACTTTTCCCATGGGTTCTACGAATTGGAAATGAAATAATATTTTTTTAATGTTACACATAGATGTAACTTACCTGAACATTGGGGCTGGGAACGCTTGCGCGGGACAAAGGACCGACAGAGTTTGATTACTTTCGAAATTGAAGAGCCGACTCTTTTCTAGACTCGGAAATTTCGGCGATACTTTTCCCATGGGCTCTGTAGCAAAATATAATAATATTTTACCTATAAAGCGGAATCGGGAACGCCTGAGCAGGGCACAATAGAGTGATGCTGCTGCTTTGCTGATACTCCACAAGACGCCCCTTATCGATATTCGGGAATTTCGGTTATACTTTCCCCAGGGGTTCTACACACAAAATATGCATAGCTCAATTATAGTCAAACCGATAATTACCTGAAGAGTGGAACAGGGTATGCTTGAGCCGGGCATTGTAAAGCAAGCGAATAATTTTCTTTAGCACCCATCCAGGTGCCCATCAATAAAGTGGCAAATTTCGGTGACACGCGTCCGACCGGTTCTAGGAGGAGAGTGTCAAATTGTTAAAGATCCAGTACCTGAACAATGGAGTAGGGAACGCCTGCGCGGGGCACTGCAATGCGTAAGATTCGTTTTTCTTAACCTCGAACATTGTCCCGGTCAGTACGGTAGCAAACTTGGGAGGTACGCGGCCAACCGGTTCTAGAAATATTTATAAATAGTAGACAGTTGATAAGCTAAGTTTACCTGAATAGAGGTACAGGGAAAGCTTGAGCGGGACATTGCAATGTAAACGAAGCTGCCAGCGTGGTAACGTACATGGCGCCGACTTGTGAGCTGGATAGCTTAGGAGGTACGCGCCCTACCGGCTCTGGGGACGTAAAGGGTTAGATTTGAAGAGTTCTTACCGGTACATTGGCGCGGGAAAGGCCTGGGCAGGGCACATGACTGCCATGTTAGAGCCTTCGCTAAACAGGAACCCGCTGGTGGTCGACGCGCTAGGGAACTTGGGAGGTACCCGACCCACGGGTTCTGCACATGTTGGGAGAAGGCGGGTTTTCAAGGATCGGACCAGAACGTATTACCCAGAGTGGACTTTGATCGGCTAAGTTACCCCTACTGTTTATATACGCCTAATTTTGAAAACGCGAGTCAAGGCTCTGCAGGGTACCCTATCCCAACATTCAGGCAAGTCATTGTTATACAAGAAAGTTTACAGACACAAAAAATTGTGTGTGTAAACTTCGCTATTAGGTAATAGTATAAATGATAATCTCAAGGTTATATTATAATTATGCATTACCTTGAAAATGCGGCATATATCTCTTACCGAGAAAGAGTTCATAGTTTGATGAGATTATCAATTTACTAAATATAATACCATGTAGGTATATAGAAAAATTACAGCAGAATATTTCCAGTAAGTACCTAATATTTAGAAATAAAGCTCAAATATCATATGCATGCATGAAAAAACGGAATCGTTACTTATGTTTTTTAATAATGTTGATTGATCAAAATGATGAACATGGAAATATTCCGCACTGAATTCTATAGATTTCAAAAGAAAGTAAGTAATTAAGGGAAACAAGACTTATTTAATATCAACAATGTCTTTCAACAGCTGCAAAAAACTGTTTGTACTTACACATAATTATTTAATGAGTATAAAACCCTTGTACATTGCGCACGTATTTTAATTAAAACGACATTGTTGTTATTAACGTGGCGTTTTGAATTCATTACAAACTGCACATTATGCTGAAATAAAAGTCTTAATAATAATTGCTCATAAATTTGAATATATTCATAGTGAATGAATTGATAGCGCCACCTGATATAGAAATTCGAAAACTCACCAGTAATGACGAGTCGTCCCTTAGTAGCGGAAAGTCGAGTTTCTCCAGTAAGCCTGTGCTTCGTGCGGCATTGGTATGATTTATATCCATCCTCAGGTCCGACATCTCTAATATGTAACTCTCCAGATGGTAATACTAAGTATTTCCCCTCTGAAAATGCACAAAACGCTGTAGAAAATTACCTTATAGACCAATTATGAAAATTACATTCAACTTAGTAACTCATATGTCCAGCTTAGGGCTGCTTTACTTACAAATTTCATAGCATGCAGGAAGGCGGATCAGAGGATAAGGTAGGCCGTGAGGCCCATGGAGCCACGGGAAACCAATAGGAACACTTCCTATCCACAAGTGGAGAGACTTGGTCTTTGGAAACGGAGGCCAAGGACGGCAAAAAATCGTACCTAAGTCATGATCGGAGTCGAGATTGATGTCGATCTCTTTTGCGTCTTCGCTGATAATCCAAGACACTACGGTAACGTACTCCGATACAAAGCTCGGGATGTGACATTTTAGAATAGCCGCATTGCCTCTCAGAACATATTCCTCCATTAGATTTACCGCATACGCTTGGGAAACCACTGGAACAAACCGCGTCGTCAAGGATTTCTTGAAATTATTTATTATACCTAATGTTTATCTCTTCCCTATAAACAAAACCTGAATAAACTATCCTAGTCTACGTCAAAACCCTTAAAACAATGCCAAGAAGAATCATCTGCTAACGAGACTAACGGACGAAAGGGTTAAGGAATGTATGGGAAACATTGGGAACAGAATGGAATACGACCACCCAAATACCTAAATTTGATGAATTGTCGATATTGATTTCATTCTCTTGTTCGTCCTCGGAAACTATCCAAGATGCGACCGACACATATTCGGAAACAAAACTCGGAATCTGGCATTTGAGAATTGCAGCATTTCCGCGTAAGACATACTCTTCCCAGAATTTCACGTCGTAAGCTTGGGACACGACTGCAAAAGGAAAGGACTTACGATAAATTTCGTTGATTAAGAGTAATTTTATATAATCAGTAAACTTTGTAATATTTCGCAGCGCGGTAATGACTGCAAGCCACAGGTGATTCATTGCGCTAGAGAACATAGATCCACTGTGACTCATTATTTTTTTACATCTCACAATTCTACATACAACTTGTATACGCGAACCGAACTTGAATTATTAAAACTCCAGAAAATAGGAGATGTATGTAATGACATACTAATTAACTCCACCGAAAGCCACTCCACCGAAGTAGACAGGACTCAATCTAAAACGGAATGGGAAATGGATAACGAAGGTAGGACCTTGCAGGAGTATGCAGATACGCCGCTATCCTTATTTACCCAAATTAACGTCAGATTCTAAATTTATCTCCAACTCATCTTTATCCCCTTCGGAAATAATCCAGGAAGTGACCGTGACATATTCGGTGACAAAGCTCGGAATGTGACACTTCAGTATGGCGGCATTTCCGCGCAGAACGTTCTCCTCCCAAAGATTGACGGTATACGACTGAGACACAACTGGAATATATTAACAACTTATTAAATACAAAACACGCAGAATATTCGCCTCGCTGAGGTGCCGCTTCAAGTAGGATCCGGACAGGAAATTGGGATTGTTTTGTTCGTTTATGATACCTAAGCTGGCTGAATCTTCTAAGCTAAACTCTTTCTCATCAGTTTCGCCCTCGGAAATAATCCAAGAAGATACAGTCACATACTCAGTGACGAAGCTCGGTAAATGGCACTTCAGGATGGCGGCGTTGCCACGCAATACGTTTTCGTCCATTAAGTTAATCGTGTACGCTTGAGACACGACTGAAACAAAGTTATTTGTCTTGTCACATTAATAATCAATGAACCGACAACTTAATTTGCCGAACAAACGACGAGTAGGGGAAATGGGAGAAAGGCACGCGACTAGCTTTTAGATAAAAATACCCAAGTTGGTTTCTTCAGCGTCGGCTTTAATCTCCAATTTGTCACTTTCGCCTTCGGATATAATCCAAGAAGAGACGCTTACGTATTCCGTGACGAAAGTGGAAATGTGGCATTTTAGTATAACGGCGTTCCCGCGCAACACGCTCTCTTCCATCAGATTGACCGTGTAAGCTTGGCTTACCACTGCAAATAACATTCAAAATCTGCTCTACAATGAGGCTCCGATAAGGAAAGGATCTTATGAGCTAAGCTGACGATATAACGTTAAATACCCTCTTTGTTAGTAATGTCCTCTAGTTTAATTTCAGATTCTTGGTCGCCTTCCGAAATTATCCAAGAAGCCACTGATACATACTCGGTCACAAAACTAGGGATGAGGCATTTCATAACGACGGAGTTTCCACGCAACACGTTCTCATCCACTAGTTGGACGGTGTAAGCTTGACTGACGACTGCAAAAAACATTTAAATTTTCGACTAAATCTCTTCTACACAGGAAAGGATCTTAGGAGCTAATGACAATATTGACATTAACTAAAAGTACCAAATACCCTCATTGTTAGCAATATCTTCTAATTTAATTTCAGTTTCTTTTTCCCCTTCCGAGATTATCCATGAAGATACTGAGACATATTCGGTTACAAAACTGGGGATGAGGCATTTCATGACCACAGCGTTCCCGCGTAAAACATTCTCTTCAACTAAATGAACTGAATACGCTTGCGATACCACTGTAAGGTTGAAACGACAACGTTAAACCTGGCAATACTACATATGGACATGCAGAGAGGACAGGAGAATACGGACATTTTCATTCGCATTTATATACCGTAAGTTTCATTTTGAGTATATTCCCCGCCGTCCGTATCATGCCAAGAAACTATTTGTACATGATCGGAGACAAACGATGGGATGTGACATTTGAACACTGCAGCGTTCCCTCGTATCACATACATGTCGTACACCTGCGACTCGTAGAACTGGTTGACGGCTGAAATTTTTCAATTATAGTCACACGGCCATGGCTAACGCTGTAGGATTTAGTGGAGAGCGGATAGGGACAATTGGGGTCGAGCGGGCGCTCTCGATTACCGTAATTGCCGTCAGAGCCGTTTAACGAAAACGCAGAGAGGGACTTCTCGTCTGTTATCCATTCCACGACATTGACGTAATCCGCCACAAACGACGGGATTGAACACTTAACAATGGCAGAGTTTCCACGGAGGACATCCTCGTCGATCACGCGAGGTTCATAGGACTGATGCACAACTGTGGAATAGAATTTAAATCTTCCCTTCAAAGCGATATGATTTAGTGGGAGGGATAGGGCCTTAGCATCTATTAACCAAAGGTTTTAATTCTAACTACCAGTTTTAACGTTCGAGTGTTCTTCGGCAGTAACCGTATCATTGTCCATAGTCCACGACACGACATGAACGAAATCCGCAACAAAGGAAGGCACGATGCACTTGAGAATGGCCGTGTTTCCGCGCAAGACGAACTCGTCGTTGACTCTAGCCTCATACACTTGGAGAACAGCTAAACAAAACATCGAAAATATGGATTTAGGAAAGGAACATTTGTGTTGGAGGAGTTACCCTCGCTATGTCCAGGGAAGTATGATCCTCCATCGCTGTCAGTCCACATTTCGACAGATACGAAATCGGACACGAAACTGGGGACCTCGCATTTCATTATAGCAGCGTTTCCACGGATAACATATTCATTGTCCGCCTCCGCCTCGTAGGGTTGCGATATCACTGACAACATTAAGTTATTTTAGTGTAAATTCTTTACGATTCTAAAGGAATTTGGGATAGGAACGTGAGAAATAACAAAAGAGAGACGTGAAAGGAGTACCCTCGGGGTGCGTATTGTTAATGGTGAGCGTCTGCCCATCATCCATTATCCATGATTCCACATAGACGAAGTCGCTCACGAAAGAGGGTATCTTGCACTTGACTATTGCGGCGTTGCCTCGTATCACGTACTCATTTTCGGCTTCGGTCACGTAATACTGTGACACGACTGAAGAATAACAATTAGTCACCTAGTTGGAAATGAGCGGGTAAAGGTGTGGGACAGGCGTTTAGTGCGTCGGGAAGCGGTTACTTCATTGTTTAGCGAGGTATTGTTACCGAGGTCGTCGGAATGCGTAATCTCTGTTCCTTCTTCGTCGATCCATGCTTCTACCTTCACGAAATCGGCAACGAACGAGGGAATGGAACATTTAAGGACGGCCGCGTTGCCTCTTATAACGTACTCTGTGAGGATCTCGGCTTCGTAGAATTGATTAACAACTGAAATAAGACGCGTTAGGTCTTAAAATAAGAGGTTCAAACAAGTGATTAGGGAATCTAAAATATAAAAACGATATTCAACGACAGGAAGACCATATAAGGTTCTAGAGTTGTACCTATATGGACACTGACATTCTATTCATGGTTACATTGGGAATGGAAGGCTGGCAACAGGATGTGGAAGCATGTATGCACATGTATTCGCGATACCATTGTCTTTAGGGTCCGCGGCGGCGGCGAACGAATTTCCATCTTCATCGTGCCAAGAAACAACGTTGACAAAATCCGCTACAAACGAGGGGATGGAGCATTTGAGAATGGCAGAGTTTCCGCGGATGACGTATTCGTTGTTCACTTCGGATTCGTACTGCTGTTGTACCACTGGGAAGTAGAAATTTAGAAATCCTTGAGGATTAGGAAGCAGGGGGGTAGAAGGCAAAATAGTAACCGTAGTTGTTGCCAGGGAGGAAGTCTTGGTTATCGTCGGTGTGCCAGGAGAGAACCTCTACGAAGTCGGCGACGAATGACGGAACCTGGCATTTCAGCACAATGCTATTGCCCATAATGACGTATTCCTTGTTGACGTCGGTGTCGTAATGCTGAGCGACAACTATTATAACATACTAATTATTATTTGTTTGTACCAGAAAGAAATAGTTAAGATACATTTAGCCACAAAATCTAATACGATGGATCGCTCATAACCTGTCAAGAAAAATAACACACATTGTTATAATTAAAGTTCCTAAATACATATAAATGGTAAAATCAGATAATTACGTACTGAGACTGTACCGTTCACGAGTCGCAGATATTACATAAATTAAACCTATAATAAATACTGAAGTACAAACTATTTAGAAATAAAAGTAAATATTTAGCAAACACGGCGCAACGTCATAACTCATAACGACAAAATCGGCGTCGCAGTCTCACGGTACAGTCAACCAATTGGAACCCTAGGCCACTGTAGGACTATGTCATAGTGACGCTATAAATCCTATTGTAAGAAATCTCTTACTTCTTGTCATTTTGACGTGGTTATAGAGTGGCCTAGGGTTCCAATTGGTTGACTGTACCTACGAGTATTTGTTTTTGTAGCGTATGCACCTAGAGTCCGTCTATGCTAAGTTTCCTAGATTTTGATAGCACAGAATGTGAAAGTGTTAAGTAAACGTCATAATTTGATTTGATTTGTTGTGTGATGCACACACAACATACTTTTTTATATTGTTTTGTTTTATGTCTGTTTATTGTGACCGTCGCAAATAAATTTATTTCTTTTCTTTTTTTTCTTTAATTTTATAGAAGTTTGACGTTTAATATAACACTTTAAAATTTGACGGTTCATTTCCTCGGTAGAGATAACGTGGTTTGGCTCTACTAAGCGACGGAAAAAGGTAGAAATTAAAAAGTAGCAACATCGTAGTGTTATCCCTTTCAAATCAATAGGTACGAGTATATGTAAGAAAACGGAACGACACTACGTACGATGCTTCAACTTTTTAATTTCTAACTTTTTCTGTCGCAATGTATGCTTTGATGTAGATCTTACAATTTTAATAATCGTTAATATAATTTTAAAAAATCCTTCCTTTGGATTCAAAGCTTCGTTATAGTATAATATGTATAGAAAACTATTACACCTGTGAGCACCGCAGAATGTCCTTATCAGCAGCCTTGAGCTTCGCTGCCGATGAGTTACATTTGCAATACAACAGGTGGCTCGGGTGTTACATCAGCAAACAGCATTGTTTACGCGCGGTTACTCAACACGGGTGGAAGTATTTGCATTTATTTGCATGCCTGTCTACTGAAGCTTTTACAGCGGAAAACGAAATAGTGTTCAGTTAGCAAAGTGTTTTCGTTGATTCGGCTGTTGAAAACAGACAATCGTAATTTTGTGAGTTGTGAGCAGCATAATTCAAGTTGTGGAAATCGAGAAATCACACACTAGTCGCACCTATGTAGAATAATTTTTACAGTAAATTGACGTCACAATCCTCTGAACTTTTATGCCCTTTATCTTCGTCAAATTTATTTTGAACTTGAAAAAGGAAAAAAAAATGCGTCTAATAATTTTGGATAATCTGACGGACTAAATAGAATGATAGTTTTTCAATCCAACCCTGAAGGCAGCAGAAATTGAGCAACTGAAATTCCACGACCCACAACTCAAACAATGACGCTCGTTTGGCTTCACCTTAAATGGGCATCACGTTTCTTTAGAATTGGTATAAAATTATTTGTCCTGGAGTCCTGATCTTCAAAATACGTGAAATTTTCTGAAATAAAAGAAGTCTAAACTAACTTATTTTTAACTTCACCGCCTTGTGTGTTGTGTCATAATGACTCATAATCCATATACATAAGTAACATTGCTCTATCCCGTCACATGAACTGCTCCTACAAACGCAGCATCCACGCCTGGATGGGCGGTCCTTCACCGAGCTGATTATTTAATTGACCGTCGCCCCCCGAAGGGCAGCGGCCTGTGACCAGGGACCGGAAAACCCCTCTTTAGGCTTAAGCCTATCGAGTTGGTTACCTAATCATATCTGTTACACAATGATACTGTAACAGCAACATTCAGTAACCGAATACAAACGGTAAGCGAAATGTTGCTGTAACAGTAACCATAACCCGGTTAACTGCAAAACCCTATCCCGATAGGGTTTTTGTTTGGGGTTTTCTTTAGGTTACTGTTAACCTTATTATAACAAACGAGTATACTCTTTACGTGTAAGTAAATTAGATTCAATATCTAATAACAGTAGAGGCTGGCATCGGCAAAGACAATTCCGTGTCAACAGTGAACGATAGAAATGTCGTAAAGGACATATAAAAACCTCGTACTTAGGACATTTGTATCTTGCACTGTTTTTTGGGTCCAACAGGTAGAATAACCCAGGTTTGTTTCATAGTTGTCACTTCAATCAATTTTGAACTATAAGCCGTTACACTAGAGTTGTATTAATAATAACAAGCGGTTTCTACGTCTTACACTTTCAAATTAAAGCGAAGACGGCAACGCGACGGCACATTTCTTATTTTTCTTCAAATACACAACAACCCGTTAGATTGAACTAGCTTATTTCATCTTTCATCAAATAAAATGTCATCATACCTTACAACTTCAATTCACGTTATAATAAATAAAAATACTTCTATTAATTACGTGAATTTCTTAAGCTTTCGAAAATTAAAAGTGTAGTACTAAACAAAATTGCAATTAATGAAACTGCAACATCATTACGTTTGCTTGCATGTTGTGATTTAAAGTTATTCGTAGTGTTTATTTTGACGGATTTAACTTGTTCAACGAATTTAGTGAATATCTCTTACGAGTCTTACGACTAACGTCGGTAGGTGATATTTTGTTAAGTTATTTAATCAAAACATTCAAAACCATTGTAGTAGGAACGAATAGGAATAAATCGTCTAATACCGCACGTGCAATGATAATTAAACAACTTAGGTAGCCAAGTTTACAAGTCGGGCTCGCGTGTAATTTAGATCCGAGTATCCGTGGTACTCGTAGAAACAGATCTTAAATACACGCGGACCTAACCCATCCTTATCCGTTACCATAACGTTTTAGGGCATTTTCAAAAATAGGGTACCATTTTCATTTCTTTTTGAATATAGGAAGTTTTGGGTTTTTTGTAACCAGAATCACGAGTACTATTGGAAACAAGAAAAATAGTGTCCCGTTTTTTTTGTCAGCTTTGTAACGCATTTTTTTCATACATTTCGTATCGGCCGTTACAAACCTGACAAAAAAATTTTTTTATGGATAATTGAGGACCCATTTTCATTAAAAGGATGCACTTTTTTCTGAAAATGCCCTTTAACGCAATTCAGTTAAGGTTCAGGTTCAGGTAAGGGACCTGTGCTCAGTTGTATGGCAGCGACTCAGTTTAGGCCCTAAACTGAATCACGTTAAGACGTCATGGTAAGGCCCCTTGGCGTGTAAAGTAACAGTGCATGATAATTAAAATAAAAAGTAGGGATACAAACAAAAAATTAGATATACTCGTAGTACATATTATGATCAATGTGAACAACAATCAAAATACAAAATATTCAGCAAAAACAATTCTACAACGATAGTAAAAAATAATATCACACTTTTGTCTTAAATCTTCATAATAGGTAGGTCTTCCCATCACGGAACAATTGTGTTCCGGACCTTTGGGAGGCGTACGCGGAGCCGAAGCCAACACGCTGAGACCCTTTCGACAATTTAATGAAATGTAAGGGGTACACCGAGCGAATGATGCACCTGCCCGAGTTATGGGATGCAGAGGCAGCACCGCCAGGGTGTATAGACTATTGAGATTTAATGGAAACTAAAATATACTGGTCTATTAGGTGAAGGTGGTTGACTAAATACTGTATTATAGAGAATAAAATCAGACGTCTGCCTAACAAAATGGTAATAAATTTAATTTACGGCAAACGGTGACTCGCCCACATAAGATGGGCCCCCACAAAAAGCGACATCTAAGAGAGCTCGAGAGCAACACCAGTATGAGGGCTGGGGGTAGAGAGGTGTCACTAAACTTTGAACATATAGCCAACTCGCCACTTAAGTTTCCACATCTAGTAGGTAGGTAATTATTAGGATTAGCTTTTGGAGCAACAAGCATTTGTGGCTCAAAAAAGCGCCATTAGAACTATTGCCAGAATACCACAGGAACACTCCTGTAAAAACTATTTCCTGGAATATAAAATTCTGACTGTCCCAAGTCTCTATATTATGGTGGTGCTCACAAACCTTCTTAAGTGTATCTCTTATATTGAAACACCAGAAGATAGAGAGTTGCGTCTTGCTACAAGGAGGAAAGACTTGCCTCAAACGATCCAGGCTAAACTACAGGTTGCTAGGCACTCGGCAGCCTATCAGTCAATTGTTCTCTTCAATAAGTTACCAATTGAATTTAAAGTGCTCGCCAACTTCAACATTTTTAAAAATAAACTTAGGGCATTCTTGCTGAACAAGTGTTTCTACTCAGTAGAAGAATTTTCAGAGCAGGATATTTCTGGACCTTAATTTTTATCATTAATCATGTTATAGTGTAGATAAGTATTTTTGTAGGACATGGATAGTACTATTTATATTAATTGTAACTAGTTTTATTATTCTATGTTAAATTGTTGTTTTGTTTTTTTTTCCATTTTGACGTGTTAGTTGTATATATTATGTATATTTAAGGATTAATTTTAATAATAGACATAATTATGAGTTTCAAATGCGATGTATATTGCTTATGAAATAAATGAACTAAATGAACTAGGTAATTATTAGGATTAGCTTTTGGAGCCGACGTGCTCATATTAACAAAGGCTCGTTTATAAAACAAAAAAATGGCCTTGCACGTGCAGACTACGGATAGGTATGAGTTGTTGGTAAGGGTATCGTTATAAAAATTATGGCAATTTAAAATGATAATATTGAAAGCAGCTCTAGAAATTCCTGCTTCAAAAACTTTACTTGCATTGTTTTTACTAATTACTCTCATGAGACAATGACATTTAAGTGCACAAAGATGAATACCGACCGAGTGCAGGCTTATTGTTATTGCCCTTATCGGTTCCACATAAAAAATGAATCTCGGCAATGTCTAAGCCGCGATGCGTTATATTATCTTGGTCTGGTATTTTACATTAATATTCTTACAATTTACGTAATCCAGTCAAATTATTATTACACATATTTTGAGTTGATACTTTGTATCCCGATACCTATACCTACTAATTGGTGTCACGGTAAACACTTCCGCTTTTCTATGTTTTCTGTGTGTATGTACACGAATGCATAGAATGAGCAGAAATCTAGATCCTGGATGGCTTTATGGATCTAGGGTGCCATGAAACATTGCTATTAAAGTAATATAAATAGTTAAATACGGTATAAGAGGGCAAGCGTACTGTTGGCTAAAAAGCTATCTCAATGGGCAGCGACAATGTGTAGAAGTTACAAAAATAGTTAAAAACCTTAACAAAACGTATAATTCGCCGTTCATCATTAACACATGCGGCGTGCCATCGGGTAGTATACTAGGGCCGTATTTGTTTTTACTTTACATCACCGATTTACCTGGCGCCACACAAAATGACACTATACTATTTGCAGATGACACAACCATAGTAATTAAAGAAAATACAGATGGTTCTCTAAGAAATATTATTACATGTACCTACATTAACAAATGTAACAAATTGGTTAGAAAATAATAATCTCAAAGTTAACTTAACCAAAACACAACTGGTTTAATTTCAAACTTATAATAGCAAAACCAATTAGATTATCTGCCGATTTTAATGGCGTAAGTACAACTTAATGAAACGGAAAGTGCAGTTTTTCTAGGAATTAAGAATGATAAGTTTTGTAATTGGAAAGCCCATATTAATACCCTTTGTAATAAGCTACATCGATTTAATTATATTTTGTATCGTCTGCGAGCAACCGTCTCTGAGGCGGCAGCAACGGCAGCCTATAACGGTTATGTATCGTCGCAAATCTGTTACGGAATAATAATATGGGGCAACTCATCAGATGCTGATAAGGTTTTCTTAGCCCAAAGAAAGTGTTTACGAGTAAGATCTTTGTGTGGAGCATATTACCTAGATAGTTGCAAGCCATTATTTAAAAAAGTATACTACCCTTGCCATCCTTATATGTATTTGTTATGTGTATATTCGTAAAACATAATATAGAATTGTTTAAAATGAAAGGAAGGGAAAAACGATATAAATACGATCTAAATACCGACACATCAGACATTAAAACTATTTCAAAAAATACGTGTGGCACTCGGGGACTGCCGCGGTAAAGCTATTGCATATCATTTTGTATCAACTTATGCAATTATAATTATTTATTTATTTTATTCATGCAGTATTTCTTTTTCTTTGATATTAATTCAAGTTACACTTTTTGAGCGTGGTGACCGATAAGAAAACAAATTTTTCTATTATTTAATAAATAAAAAGTTAATATTGTTTAAAATGTTTTTATTATTTTACAATACATGTGGGTTTTATTATCTTACAGTAGCTGTTGGTTATTCAGGAATATTTATCATTAAAACTATAGGTTTATGATAACTGAAATAAGAAACATAAGTTTGCGACTTAATATCCTCTAAATACCTAGAAAATACCGCGTCAATGGTGGTCCCATATTTTGTTGTAGACTCTTGTGGATCATTATTCATTTTCAAATTCAATGTTTTTGATAGAAAAGTTGTCAACATTATTTTACAATACATGTGGGTTTTATTATCTTACAGTAGCTGTTGGTTATTCAGGAATATTTATCATTGAAACTATAGGTTTATGATAACTGAAATAAGAAACATAAGTTTGCGACTAACATATTTGATTTTGGCGGGACTAAAATAATAGTGTTTATTTTGACGTTTGACATCGCCGTATCTCTGGTAATAAAAGCTACTGTCCTCAATATTTTGTATAGAATATGACACTTAGCGACATTCGTTCGGAGATATATCCTTTCCCCGATAAAGAACTTTGTAACAAAGTGAATAAAGTCGGTTTCGGTCCGTCGGAGGTCGGAGTGGGGAGCGTCAGGTTTTTTTTCGTTACGGAATTTCTGGATTCAGTCCCCGCGCTCAAGGCCCGCGATAGAAGCTATGCAATAGCTTAAAAAAAAATTCTAACTCTATGGCCATCAAATTATATTATAATTATTCTTCCTGTTACATATGAGAGTTCTTAAAGGAAATAAAATCAGTAGAAAACTCTTTTTCATTGTTAGATTTTGTATATAATTAGATATTGTTATTATAATTTTAGTATTATAAATTTACGAAAACGGGGCTTAATCGTGTATAAACTTTGAAAACAAACCTCCGACGTTTCAAGGGCGACATTGCCCCCGTGGTCCCGGAGAAAGACTGTAATTTTAGTAGTATTTCCGTGAATATACCTACTTAAAAAAGTTATACCCAGAGTATCTCGAGATGCGATATTGTAATGTAATAAAATAAATTATAGATGTTTAATTACTCATTTATTGTCGGTACATTTTCAAATTAATTTAAACACATTACAGAAGCGTCTTGTAAATGTCGTTGTCACACACGATACCGGTTTTCTGCCCTGTTTGGAACATGTCATTAGGCCACGTGTAATTAAGACACGACTCGTGTACACGGAGCCACGTGTCAGCGTGTACTCTTGTAATCGGGAGCCCTAATCTCAAACTCGTACGATTATACAAATTTTGCTCATTACTACGATAATACGAGATACGAAAAAATAATATAATAATAAGTATCCAATATCAAAGTATGTCATAATCATTTGGAGCACCGCTTGCTGCACTTGCTTACAATTAACTCAAATACATACTTTTGTTTTGCCAATGGTAGCAAATAGCGGTCTCAAGTGAAAACACGTCAGACGTCAGCGTGCGTAGCCAAGATGCCAATCGCTCACGCTTAATAATGTATCGTAGCTACCTCTCTCTATCTCTCTTTCTTATTAGCGTGACAATGACAGTTGCATTTCATTAGCGAGTGAGCGTGAGCGGTTGGCATCTTGGCTAAGTACCCAGGTAAGAAAAGAAAGTAATTGCCGGCAAAATCGTATTAAGATTGGTAATAAACCAGACTTTTATTGTCGCATTATCACTCTTGACGCATATGTGAGAAATTAAGGAAAGATAAAAACTATTCACCGTTTTATAATGTAAACATTTTAAAATCACGATTTCCACTTGAAACTTATCTGCTATGAATAGTATTGTAGTGTCTTTTGTTAAACCCAATCGCTAATTACCTGCAGAAAATGAAATGCAGTAATACAAAAACCTGAAATATAAATTACAAATTTACTGTCTTAAGAATAAGGGTCAAATTGGAATAGGACGCATTTCACATAAAACCTTTTAGAAATGAAATATGATCTGACCACCTGGATACAATTGTATAATTTATTTTGTAACTTAAAATATTAGCGGAACTCTCTTTCTAATAAAAGGGATTGAAAAGAGACTTCCGCTAATATTACAAGCTACAACTGATTATGCAATAGGCCTCCGGTAGCGTGTTTTGCAAGTCTTAGTTAGAGGGTGGTATTTATTATATTATTTTTGCTGTAGTTGAGTAGTGTATGAACTAAGCATGGATTAAAAATTCAAGAATCCAAATGCATTAAAAATCCAAAAAGTAGGCCAGTTGTCGATTGTAAGAAATATCGGGAATAGAATACAGTGTAGCTAACGTTGCCGGTACTTGGTAGCGTAGCGACTGAAGCTTGCACAATATCCTCAAATCGATAAGAAATCTGTTCCCACTTTTTTTAATATCTACCTACGTAAGTTGCAAAATTTAACACAAGCTACAATAATCAAATCAACTTTTAATTATGAAAAATAAACAGACACCTGGTTGACCACGCCTCGGTTCTTAATTTCAAAAGGTTATACGTTGAGTGCATGCTATAACAATTTGAACTTTATTGCCAAAGGAATACTGTTGTTATTTAATAAAATATCTCTTGTTCTTTATGGTACTATTTCGTGCAGGTAATTAGCTGTTGGTTTTACAAAGGATAACAATGTCGAGATTTTAAAAAGTTTTAACTTTACCGACAGCCGTCACAAGATGTACTCACAAAATAGCACTATTTGCTGAATTTTATCGCTTCGTAATCTGAGACTAATAGTTATGTTTTGTTTTTAAATAATATCAGAATAATTGCGCTAAGTTACCCATGTATGATGATTATTTATGACTCTACCTATATTTGACTGATTAACTACAAGAAAAATAAATAAACTTGAGCATAGTAGAAACAAACGCTCACGCCGCTTTCATTTGTATGTATGATAATAAAAATGTTAGGCCTAAAATGTTAGGTTATAGTAAGGAAATAAAGAAACGATGCCACACTAAGAGCAAAACAAACCTGGTTCCACAGCGAGCGACAACGTCCTAACTCCTAGCCATGGTCATTCAATATTAAGTCTAATTCCTGGGCGTATAAAGATTACTTTCGTTTGAACTGTTCAAAACAGAATAAAACACTAACAGAATTCATTGGGGTTAGTTACTGGTTAGAGGTTAATTGGGGTTAACTGGACCGATAAGGTTTCCGAATGATTAAGGTTTCCGTATCATGAGTTAACCGAATTGGAGGTGTTTTGAAAACAACCTTTAAAATAACCTTATGAAAAACCCGGGTTATGGTAACCGGTTCCGGTCCCTGCCTGTGACACGACGCGACAGGCCAATAAAGTGGATCGGCAATTGTTACTTTACTACTCAAGGGCCGTGAAAAGGGCATATTGTTGCTCTATTGTTCCAAGACTCAAGAGCTGTAACGATGTTCGTATGTTTAATTTAAGCTGTAATTAAATGGAAGTTGTAAACATGTCTTTTTGTTTTACGTGGAAACAAAAGATAACTTAGTAAACTGTAAGTAATTGTAAATTACCTTATATGATAGGTGGGTTCTTGCATGTTTCAATAGGATAATATAAAAGTGTTTCTGTTTGTGACCACTATCTAAAAGCTCGTTGATATTGTAGCATTTACATCGTATCGTATATCTACGAATGACACGAAGTTTCCCGTGTTAACAATTTCCCTACTGTTACAAAACAGACTATATATATTATATATTAAATCCATCCGATGTGACATCGCATTATAATTCCTAAACTTTCTCCCAGTTGGTTTATCTCGGCATATGAAACATAATTCGTTTAAGTATAATATTCATGTCGCAGCAGCCGTATTAAGTTACAAACGAGCACAGGTCATAAGTCAACGGTCCGAGCATGTTTGAAGTGAGATATCTTGTTTGATAAATGGTCTTCCGTGTATAGTTCAAGCGTGTTCGGTTACTGTAACTTTAGCTGGTCTGTGTTACCTACCAAGACTTTAAGAGAGCGAGGTAAGAATCATTTTCATGAGGCTAGCTCGTTTAGACAAGACAGCGTACTGCTGAAGCTAAAACTACAGTAAACTAAACTGGTCGTCTAAACAGAGTTACAGGAATGATGTTACAGTGTTTTATGCGTTGTGTGAATTGCTTGTTTAATGGAAACATTACGAAATAATGGCGTGAATTTACAAGAGTAGGAAGGTAGTATAAACAGACACTTTGATAAGGGAACCACTATTTAGTTTTCAACGCTTTTACTTCCACCTGCGTTTCAATTTGTTTTTCAGAGTGTTTTGCTCTTTAACGATAGCTATGTACTCGTTCATTAGGTAAAACACCTAAAACTGAAAGAATTTAAACGGGAAAAGACGTATAGAGTTGAAATAAAAATCATTATATTAAGAGAAAAAAAACTGTTCAGTAATAAGTTTCACATAATATTTTCATGACTCGCCTACACGTCCTTTACAGTCTATATTTAAAACCCGAAATACACGTTGGGTCAACCTCAGCGAGTTACAGGATTTTCTATCGTTTTAGTGGAACGAAATCTCAAAAACGCTTGATCTTCTGACTCATAACCATATCCTGTACATTGGCGAAGGTTAACACAACTTGACCTTTAAACGCCACTTGCACCACCCAGGATTAGACAACAAACCCGGAGTTAAGTGTATTTAACTGGGTGTTGCAAGTGGGGTAATATTTATTAAAAAATATGGATGCATTACCAGCTCGCACGTTGACGTCACGCGAGTGGATGGAGCCGACGGGGTTGCGCGCGAGGCAGGCGTAGACCTGCGCGTGCACTTCTTGCCGGTAGTCCTCGGCGCGGAATGGCGGGAATACCAAGTTGCCGTTCGGTAGGACCTGAGGAGGAGGTGAATCAGTTAAGTTTTAAGAGACTTGGGTCCACTCGCGCCATCCAGGTTTAGCCAAGTAACCCTAGGTTAGCTCTCCAATTTCATACTAAAAAACGCTTAACTCCGGGCAATTGGTGCAAGTGGCCCTTAAAGTCAATATAGAACTAGTTACGTATATTGCCCTGCCGCATGTCCTGCTTCATTAACAGAGTTGCATCAACATTTAAGACACCTTCGATCATCATCATCAGATCAGCACGAAGTTATCTGATCATCCTAATCTTGCATAGGCTACCATATTAAGTATACTATGATTTGAGCCAAAACAGATATTGGTTCTAATTTGGCTTTTAATATTTGACCCAAACTACCTTACACAAATCCGACACATCATACTATAGCTAACACGGAATTTAGTAGCGTCGAGAGAAGTAATTAACTCTACTGGAAGCTGTCGATCCTCAAACTTTCCTTACACTCAAATTCTAATTGGATTAACCTTTAAACTCTATTCTTGGTTAGACAAATCCAAACTTACTTAATATGATCGATAAGTCTCACTGGTTTTTGTCTATTTATAGCTAGGTACCGCGATAGCGAAAGTAGAACTAAACTGAACTCGAAATAGGTACCTACGTAGGTAGGTAGATAGGTTTTCTATCAGATAATCCGTTTAGGTATTCAATTATAGCTGAAAAGCTGGTTAGACTTTGTTCTAAAGTGTGGATTACAAAAACGTAACAATTATGATTTTTCTGAAAATGCTACGAATCAGTTTGAATTGTCATTTTTTACGTCAACCCTTGCAAGCTCAGATTAAAACTCTATTATACGACTAAGTATACGGGTTTGATGTAACTAAGTTGAGACACTAAAGGTTAAGAAAAGCTACAGCCATCAGAAAATGCAAGTCCAAATGGAGTTCTCACGTTCCCGACTCATATTGGGTCAGCTATTATTAGCGAATGCTTGCTGTTTCGCTTCCTCGGAACGTTCGGTTGGCTTATTGACTGAACATGTGTTCAACTTGGAGATTCATTTCCGTGGCGAGTTCGCGAAGCTAGGGAATCATTGGATTAGTTTACATCCTGTTCCACATGAACATAAGAAAAATCAAAGAAAGAGCCAAATGACTATTTTTTGAAGAAAGAGGATCGATGTATTTATTTCATATTTGTTTACTATGAACAACCACACACATGAGCTACGCATTCTGCAGAGGAGCAGGCAAACCCTAACAGGGAACGACCAATCAGGTGTTGTGATTTCCACTGATGGCCACTAGGCTTGCAGGATCTTATAGGCCTAATAAGGTCTACTTCTAAAAGGTGCCGCAATTTGTCGCTAGTTACGCACGGTCCACTGCGGCGCTGGTTGTCGCCATGAAGCCGAAAGCTTCATGGGCCTAGTAGGATTAGTAGTCGGATTACTAGATCTCACCTGTCGTAAACCAGGTACATCGCCCACAGCGGTACCATCAGATCGGACCCAGATGACGTCAGGAGTAGGAGAGCCTCGGGCCGCACATTCCACTACGGCGCCGGTCGTGTTGCTGAAGTCCACTCGGTTCGGGGGTTCCTTCATGAAGATGGGACCTATCGTCTCGTCCTCCGCTAGCACTGATCCTGTGAACAGAAATAAAGTCGGTTTAATGCAAATGCTCAGCTTCTGCGCCTGATGTAAAGTGGACGTTCTAATATAGGACGCTATAAGTATGCGCGAGCCTGTAAAGCTTAATTGTAGTTATGAAACAGTTTTGTGGTAGGATTGTTCTACAGAGAACATTCCGCAGCCTATTCAGTTATTTTGTTCAAAGGAAACTGGTGCTAGTAGGACGCTAAGTTGAACTCAGGAATCCCTGTCTATGTATAGAAACAGAGACTAACTGCCTTCCTCGTAAAAATCCTACCGAGCATAAGTGCACACAAAGCTTATTTCAGCGCGTAGTCAAAAGACCCATTGAGTAGCCAGACAAGAGCTTTAGCCCGGTTATTTAGCTAGAAGAAAAACGCAGTAAAAGTGTATGGAAAATATACATTGTTACGGCGTTCCCATCTGAATTGTTGGCGCCGCCCAGCACCCTTTGCACTAGTTACAGCATCTCGACCTACTTTGTAATGAAGCCAGGGAATTTTACAATGTGGCAGATTGTTTGGTTAGGTCCTTGGATATTTGAAAATGAAATCTAACTTAGACAGCCTCATCTTCTCTTGGTCTTCATCAAAATCTTTGGCCAGCGACATACAATTACCGTGGAAATTGAATCGGAAGATATTCACAAGTATCAGTTATTTAGGATAGTTTATTTTCATAGCCAATTTAAGCACTGAGCTAGAAACACAGTAGAGTACTATTTAGTCTAGTTTCGGACCTAACTCGGACATCTCTGTGCAGCCTACCATTGCTACAACAAATAACGATGGTATAAAGTATATAGTACTACGTATGCACTATAAACTAGGTTCTGTTAAAGATACGATGAGCGATTCGATAAGACACATTGTGTTACTTTGAAATAAAGTCCTTTTCAGAACCACGCGTCTATTCGAATCCAATATGGAGAGCATGAGAGACGTGTGACATACTAGGACAATTACTCACAGCAATTAAGTCGTCTTCGTTAACGTTTTATTCATGTTTCCGGTTCTAATTGGCCGTGTGGTAAAATCGAAACAAAACAACCATGGTCATGAGACAGTTTTAGCATTTATATCTTCGTAGCGTTGAAGAGTTGGATAAGCAAGATACTTAAGTTATTTTTAGCCTTAATTAAGAGCGTCTAAGTCGTTAGGATATCTAAGTTTAGATTGCTCCAACGGATTTCGTGTATACGACTAGATTTTTTTTAGGTATGTAGCTTGTCAGCAACAAACATTAAATTAGTAACACAATTGTTTTACATTTTATCTGGGGTTTGAACTATCACCCAACTAAGAATATTTGCAAATAATTCATATGCTATAGATTTTGTCGCCATATGTGGAGACGTGACGCTTCTATATCCATGTGTCAGGGCGTAAATCTAAATGGGGCATTTGGTAGAGCCGTTAGAACAATATAACGGCTTCGAAGCTTGTTCTATATTAGGCCGATTGCCTCGCCACCATTAATCCGGTAAACCAATTAGGGAACAGTTTTATTGTGTAGTCTACGCGGCATCACGTTGTAAAGTTAACTGTCTATCTGATCTGCCGGCAGAAATGAACAAAGTAGTAATAGAAATACAAAATATTTATTCATGACGTGGCATTCATACAGTTTTAATACCTACTACCGAACAGCGAGTTAACTGAACACCCCTTAACAAGCTGTTTTATATTCAAATGTTTAAGTTTTTAATTAATCAGTATTGTTAGCAGAACTAATTCCCTTAAAATATCCCTTCCTCCACTCAAGGGCAAAAAATAGCAACAAAGGGAACAAAAAGCGCGGGTGTGCGCCTGGGCATCCCGCGTCCCGACAGATGCGCGCGCAGCACGCTCCTGATTGGCCGGCGCGGCGACAGATGTTCGCCTCAAGTGCTATGGACCGATCAGAAATGATTTACAACACACTTGCTTAGCGAGATTGAATCAAGCCTACTTGCGTGATGGTATGTTGTGCTAGAATAGCTTTAGCACCGATTTTACATGACTATCGTATCGTTAACGTACAGGTCTGTAAAGTCCCTGTACACCTGTGACATACACTTAATAAGTGTTTGGTACAATAAGACCGCATTTCAATAGTGGCATAATTTATTATACACTCATGAAGATTAATACTCGTTCCTCAGCAATGGGTTTAAAACCCCGGATTTGATATCTACGGAGTACTGAGGCTCCAAGTGCCTTAGAATCAAACAAAACTCCTTGCTTTTTACATGGCTTGTGTTTTTTTGATGTATATATTTATAAGTGCAAACAACGAGATGGTTATTTAACGATTTTAACATGTAAAGCCGTCTGTAAAGCTTTGTCGGTATCGGTAGACATGAACTAATTTCAAACAAATAGCAGGATGAAAAGAACAGTAAAGAAAGGTGCACGTAAATTAAAACCTGAAGTTTCTTTACACCGTTTGATTACAGAATTTGATTTGTTTTGTAGTCTTGACTGTACAGTAGGTACACTCGTAATGAATGAATTATCAGGTCTGAAGATAAGCGAGTGGCTCAAATATCTTATCGAACACCCTGAAATCTAGCTTATCACCGTAATAGTATTGCGATAGCATCCGGTGCATAACGAATTTGCTATCAAATGCATGCCGTTCACAGCGATAGCCTACATATTGATTGACCTAGGCCAATCTCAAACACATTTGTCAGTTCTAGTTTAATCTTAGCATTTATCTAGGTATTATGGAATTGTGTTGTGTTGTAAGGAAAGCGGATTAACAGAATTAAATTAAGTACTTATAATTATTTGTTGTGTTATGAGAGGAGTACATGGTTAAAAATATACAATAAGTAGAGTTGACCAAATGAAACGAAAACGACTTAATGTAGCATCTACGAGTATATCCCGCGACCTAGGGTATTGATTATTATTATCGACTCTACATAGTGTACCTATATTCATAAAAGTGCCTGTAGTTAAAATTAACGGAGGGTTTTCGATTTTTCATTGATGCCTTCTATTGGATCTTTACCAAGTTTATAAATATAAATATGATATAAATATTATGGGACAATCTTACACAAATCGACCTAGTCCCACGGTAAGCTCAATAAGGCTTGTGTTGTGGGTACTAGGCGACGATATATATAATAGATAGATACATATAAATACTTAAATACATACATAGAAAACATCCATAAGTCAGGAGGATAAAGATTAAAAAAAAAAGTCAGGAACTAATATTCGTGATAAACACACAAATAAATGCCCTGACCAGGATTCGAACCCGGGACCTGCTTCGTAGGCAGGGTCACTACCAACTAGGCTAGGAGGCCGTTAAAAAGTTTTGGATACAAGATGTCTAATAGGTAGGTTATTCCTTCTTTACAAACAGGGTTTAATAAATAATTATAAAACATATAACGGGTCTATCGTGAATATTCTATGTTTTATAATAATGTGTACAAAACGCGAAAGTTTATATTATAGTGTGGACATAAAGGGTAAACAATTTAACGCATTTTGTATATTTAGTGTTCTGCAATAATGGTGCCAAGATACATAAAGTTTAATAAAGAACGCTACGTCCTGCTAGGATTAAAATGAGCAGTCTTTGAAAACAACTTGCTCAGCATTTAGCAGGTAGACAGGCTTTGTTCACACATCGGCCGTATCACTGCTTTCAAATCTTTCAATCCCTAAGCTTGTGCCTGAACGGATATGAATGGAGAGTTATGGTAAGTTAAAGACAGGGATGCCATAGAGATAGGAATATCCTTATGATCTGAGGGGGATACCAACAAATAGCCGTGAAGAATGATTATTATGCACTCGAGAATGGGAAAAACAAGTACGTATATAGTCTGACAAGCGAGCGAGCGCAGTAACAGTAGGACAAAAACACTATATCCATCCCTTTTTTCAGGGTGGTAATACTAGCGTAAGAAAAAGACAGTATGATGCTCTCTATCCTACTGTTACTGCGCTCGCTGGGTTGTCAGACTATAAGTAATACGCAACGCAATACAATTTAAAGTTAACCAATGTTCTGTGCACAGAAGTATTGAATACAGCTTTCGCCACTTCTTCTTCTTATGGTTTTCCCGGCATATGCCACAGCTTAGGGAGCCTGGGGTCCGCTTTGGCAACTAATCTCAAGATTTGGCGTAGGCGCTAGTTTTACGAGAGCGACTGCCATCTGACCTTCCAACCAAGAGAGTAAACTAGGCCTTATTGGGGTTAGTCCGGGTTCTTACCGATGCTTTCCTATGAGCCATTGGTTGATTTCAAACGATATTTCATACATAAGTGCCGAAAACCTCATTTCACCCGACAGGATTTGAACCCGCGACAAAGATTTGAACGCCTTACCGCTAGGCCACCAACGCTTCTTCCCCAATCAAAGCTTTCTGCTCCAATTAATAGGCACTAATTAATCTAGGTACTATTTAGGTAGCTTTAAATAGTTTGAATTAAAAAGTCGCTTTTTATATTAGGGCGATAGATTATGAGTTCCACTATAGGTATCTAAGTAGATACCTATGTCTACTCTACATTGGTAGATTATGCTTATTTACAGTAATGATGGCTAAAAACTAAGTAGCTAATTATAGTAGCGTTATCACACTCTGCGACTGGGTTGTAAAAAAACTTTAAACAAAAAAAATACCGACTTCAAAAAATGAAAAATAAATTATACTTATTCATTTTATTTACTGTAAGTTTCAAAGAGAATTAATATTCAAACAAATGGAGATGACGCCACATAGCGCTATCAACTGATACGTTTGAAGTCGGGGTCTTTGATTTGCAAGAAAACATACAAACAGACTAACATATAACCGCCTGTCGAATTCTCGAAGTCGGTTAAAAATGACATCTATCAGTTTCATAACCGACTATCCAGCTAACACGACCATCAAGCTGTGGGTTATATTAGATTATGTTAACTAAGGTATATAAAAGGTAAAGCTGTGCTAACCGATAGTAGCGACAGGTCTGATAATTGTAATTAGCATTAAAACAATGGGCTATAACGATGCGCTAAACAATAGTCGGTAGGCGTAATCATTGGCAAGTCTAGTTATAACACGATTAATATTCGACTACTGGATATTTAATGCATAAACTTGAAAATTTGCAACCACGTAAAAGATTACATATTTACAGAATTTAAACACTAGTTTGTACTCTGAACAAAAAGCCTATTTTGAGCAACATATTAATGTTAATGTAAACAATCCTAAAGCGCTATGGAAAAAATTAAAATATCATGCAATTCCGAAATTCAAGAATAATCCAGAATTGCCACACATTTTTAACGACCCTTCAGAAATGAATAGAAGCTTTTTGAATGTTCCAGGTGATCAGTTTGTGGACAATGCCAACCTTGTTTTCTTTGATAACCACCGTTACAACTCTTCCACTTTCAGTTTGAGCACCGTGGACGAAACCATAATAGCGAATTTCTTACTGACTACAAAATCCAATGCTATGGGTTACGACGGAATAACATTCGATATGATTTTAATGACGCTCCCACAAACTTTAAGTATAATTACTGATCTAATTAATACATCCATTTTAACGTCTGAAGTGCCTTCCGCATGGAAAACTGCTATCGTTCGGCCGATCCCGAAGATAAACGACCCGAAGGATCTAAAAGACATACGTCCAATCAGTATCCTACCTTATTTATCTAAGATACTGGAAAAAGTAATTCACCATCAGGTCTCGAAATATCTGGAGTCCAACAACATACTACCCGAAATGCAGTCAGGCTTTAGAAAAAAACGAGGTACAACTACAGCTCTTATCGATGTTATCGATGAGGTCCTTGCTGCGCAGGACAATGGGCACGGCACAGTAATGGTTTTGCTGGATTTCTCGAGGGCATTCGATTGTATAAATGTCCAGCTTTTGCTTTCTAAATTGCGGTATTATGGTTTTGACGAAAAAGCCATACGATGGTTCCACAGTTATTTTAACGAGCGTAAGCAAATCGTCAAATTGGTAAATATGGATGGTTCTTGCTCAATGTCGGATCCAATCCTGGTACAAAGAGGAGTGCCACAAGGATCTATACTGGGGCCTCTCTTATTCATTCTGTACAGCAGCGATATAATCAACTGCATCAAATTCTGTAAATACCACCTTTACGCTGATGATTTACAGATCTTTCTTTCGTTTCATCCTCGTGACTTTGGCACCGCGATCATAAAGTTAAATGAGGACCTGAAACGACTCTCTGAGTGGTCCTCTGCAAATTGTCTTGTGCTTAATCCTATTAAGACTAAATACATGGTTCTTGGATCTTTAAAACAAACTAATGCAATTATTGCAAAAAATCCAAACATTCGAATTGATGATGTGAAAGTGGATCGTGTGGATGAGGCCAGAAATCTTGGGTTAAAACTGGATACAAATTTGCGTTTTGAAAACCATGTGATCGATATTGCGCGGAATTGTTTTTACCGGTTAAAAGTCCTATATAACATCCAAAATTTTCTTACTGTTAATCTGCGGGTGAAACTCTGTGAAGCCCTTGTTTTGTCTAAACTTAATTATTGTCTCGCGGCTTATGGTCCCTGCCTTCTTGAACGATCGTGGCGTCTTATTCAAAGAGTCCAAAATGCATGTGCCAGATATTGTTTCAAAATCCCTCCCCGCACCCACGTCACACCATTCTTAAATAATGCGGGTTTGTTAAAAATGTCTGCTCGTCATGAGCTCATGTTCGCTTGTCTGCTCTTTGATACTATCCAAACAAAGCAGCCATCGTACTTGTATAAGAAACTTATATGGTTTACGAAAAGCAGCAGTCACCACAAAATGAGAGCTTTACGAGCGATAGTGTTGCAGGTCCCCCACCACCGGTCTGCCGCTTTCAAGTAGATATGAGCGCCGCGCCGGCGCGCCGCCGCCGCCGGTAAAAATTCTCGCGCCGCCGCCGCCGACGCCGCCACCGGCGTGGAATCGGCGTGACCTTGATGAGGCATACCGAAATTACATTTATTTTGGAACATCAAAAACTTTATGTTTTTGTAGCTAAAATCGTTTGAAATGCCACCTTTCGATATGTTTTGACGGATATTATGTTATATACTTTTTAATTAGTAGGTAAGTACATAATAAGGCCAACTGACCCGACGATATTTTTTATACACGATGATTTTTAATCAGTGATCAGGTACAATTTTTTCTAACTCAGTAATTGATGGGAATCACGTTGAAGTCGAAATTACACGGATTTTATTAAATCATAATTTTAATTTTGAGATAAATTTTATCCTTAAATGGTCTCTTTCCATATTTATACATATGGTATAGTAGACGCACTGATACGACAAAGTGCTTGGACTACGCAGTGGAACGACAACCAGCCCTTTTACCGTATGTAAAGGGAGTGTCAAATAAGGTTGCTAATATTTTAAATGAAGTTCTCGGTGAAAACTATCTTCATCCCATACAGAAAACTGTCACAACATTTACAGTAGCCGGCAAACAACTTGACCCAGAGTCGGCATGGTGGGGGAAAGTTTGCGCATCGTACAATTACGTGCAAAAAAATGGTTAACTTTATATTTATTGCAAATTATATAATTTACACAAATTTTCTCTGTTATCTTGTTTGACATACCCGGGTCAATATGGTAGGTATGGTAGGAATAGGTCGACAATTGTAAACCAAAAATGTACCTTACCAAACTATAACTTAACTATTAAATTTAAATTGACCAGGAAAAGTTGCTTATTTAGAATATAAATTAATAAAGCAATCGTCTGTTGTTTTCGGTTCTTTTCCACCTGAACCCCAAGTCTTTAATAATCCTGCGTAAACTCCGTTCAGAGCCATTAAAACCTATGTCATCTGATAGTTTCTTACGGAGTTTTTCCGCGGTAGGGAATTCTTCATTTGTCCGATGATAATTATGGATGCATCTTCTTATTACATTCTGGTCGAAATTATCGATTCCGGTCACTTTCTTCTGTCCTGTTCTTTTTTTGCCAGGCGTTCGAAACACGGTGAGTAAATCGGAACCTTGGGCTTTTTTAACAATTCGCTTCACAGTGCTTACAGATGTCTTTGTAGCTTCGGCGGTATTTTTAAATGTTTCCAAATCGGTCTTTCCATGACTTTTCATAAAACAATACACATCGTACACCATTTTTCTAGCTTGTCTCTTTAACACAGTATTGCTTCGCTTCGGCATGGTTCGACTTGTATATTGTATTACGAATTACTTAACAACAATAAAATATAACATAAAAACGATAACAAATTATAACAAAAAACTTAACTACGAGTATTAACGAGTCACTTTTTAATGCACACAAGTGTATTCTGGAGACAGCGGGGCGTGAAAGCGGCGCGGGGCACAAACTTCAACTGACTGACCAATTGCGTGAGCGCCGCGGTCGCCCCTCCGTCGCGCCCCGCCCCGCACCACCAAATGCCCCTAAAATTCGGTTCTGCGCATGCAAGGTCATTGGTTCAAGTTGATTGCCGGCTACTGTACGGACGCCGAAGGACAGTTTCGCACTTGAATGTCCAGGAGTTCACAAAATTGTAGCTATGGTAGTCCTACATAAGACAAACTAAGCGTATAATCGCGTACGGAATAAAGCCGAAAAAGTAAAAAGCGTTTAAAAACAACGAACCCAGAAAATCAGCAGTCGCTGAACATCTTCTGGAGGCAGGAACAAATCACTGGATTAAGTTACATAACTCTTGGGTAATCTCGACAGAAAAGCATTACATACCTAGGATGGTTAAGGAAGCTACCTCTAGAAATCCTAAATAATATACTAAAACTTAAACCGAGAAGATGGGTTTCAAGTGTTTAAACTGTCGAAGTTTTGGCATCCAGTGATACGGTAATTCAAAAACACAATTTAAAAGTGACTGTGGTACTGTAAGGAATGCACCAGTCGATACTGTAAGTGTTGTGTGTCGTGAACGCGATCGAGATCCAAGTGAGAAAGTGGACGGTAGTAGCGGCAGTGACACCGCGCAAAATAAACGAACCCGTAAGAGGGAGATCACTACGGCGTGTGGGTAGACCACAAATAAAAACTGGCAGTAAATCAGTTACACCGTGGACATGGCGCTGGTGGGAACTCACAAAAACAAACCTACCATACCTATATACATGGTAAATATCTCGTTTGAAATAGTGATTATAATATTATTTTACGTCTTTCTCATCACGGAACAATGGTGTTCCGGACCTTTGGGAGGCGTACGCGGAGCCAAAACCGACACACAGAGTCTCTTTAGACAATTTAATGAAATGTCAGGAGAACACCGAGTGGATAATGCACCTGTCCGAGTCATGGAACGCACGCAGAGGCAGCACCCGCCAAGGTGTATGGACTATTCAGAATTATTGGAATCTAAAATATACTGGACTATAAGGTGGATGGGGTGAACTAAATACTGGGTAATGGAGAATAAAACCGGACGCCTGCCTAATAAATGGTAAGTAATTTTATTTCCGGTAGACGGTGACTCGCATATAACATAAGATGGACCCCCACAAAAAGCGACATCTAAGATGGCTCAAGGGCAGTATCAGTATGAGGGCAGGGGGTAGAGAGGTGTGACTGGTCTTTAAACATATAGCCAAGTCACCACTTAGGTTTCCAGATCTACCCTGGAGAACACAGCCCTCGCGACTCCACTCAGGACGGCTATCTAAGACAAGCCAGAGGCAGAGGACTTGGTCGGATGACAGAGCCCCCCCAGGAGCGCTCAGGTACTTGGGGTCGCTACTCCCCAACCGACAAGCTGCCCTGCGTTGACTGATTCGAAACCAGTGGGCGATGGGGTCGAATCCCTAATCCCTTATACCATATTGTTTTTTACTGTAAATATTTTTACCAATAGATACTTTTATCGAATAGTAATCATTCTGCATATCATCTTATCATTTATCATTTAACGCATAATTGAAGAAATTAGTGATATTATAACGTAACATACTTTTTTACAAAAATTTGTGGTTTTATTACTTCTAATCGTATAAACAAGTGTTTTCAAGGCCACGCCGCCGATTCGCCGCCGCCGCCGATTGATTTTGACCGGCGCGCCGCCGCCGACTATTTGGCCATCGGCGCTCATATCTACTTTCAAGGGGAGTTTTCGTTACCGAGCGACGAAATGTTGGAACAACATACCGCCACCTATACGTCAATTAAATAGCAGAGCATGTTTCAAACAAAAGTATCGACTTCATCTTTATAACCTACAAAAACAACAAACCTGATTTTTAGTTTTTTGGTTTTTTTAGTTAGTTCTTTTATTTTTTATTTTTAGTTTTAAACATTGATTTGTGGTACTCCCTCGCCTAGGGTCTTTGCCAATAGTGACATATCTGATTTAAACTGAGTTTCCCCATTGTCGTCCACATATTATTATATGTTATACTCGTAAAATACATGCACACTCAATGCACATTTAATTTACATTTTTTATTTACATTTATATACACATACACGTACATAAGATACATACAACTTAAAGAGCACGGAGCGATAGGAATATGACACTAACTCGTTACGTAATCATAAGGTACTGGCAGAATACCAGCGATGTGGCTTGCCGCATCACCATGCTGAGCCGGCACCTTTTCTCTGCCACGACACATGGCTTAATTAAATACAAATGTGCAAATTATTGTAATGGTTTTTAGTTTTTAAGTTATATGCTTTTTGTAAAGTTCTTCTAGTTTTGTTTTCTGTTGATGCCATGTATGTTGTGGGAATGAATAAAGTAATTATCTATCTATCTATCTATCTATCTAAATCGACCATAGTATGTACATCAACGGATTTATCAGTGCTCCAATTAAGTCAGTATATATAGTTTTATGATACTACTATGTAAGTATATTAACTATTCATTACTTTCCCAAATCATTCATTCCGAAGTTAGTTCGTCATAGATTGTTCCAATTTAACACCCCCGGCGTCTAAGAGGCAAGACGCTTAAGTTCGCTGCCAAGTTCGCAAACTTCTCTATTGAGACTGAGCGTACTACGCCAACCAACCGTATGCAAAACTATCTTCCATGTAACGTTACTACCTACCTACTAGAATTCACTTTTGCATTATTCATGACTGGCATAGAATTTACGCTTTTGTTTAAGATTTGGTTAAGTAACCGTTAAAGTTAAAGGAACTATTTATCATTAGAAACTAAACTAAAGAGCTTAGTCTCTTCAGCGGATTCTTTCGTTAATGAGTTGCATTATTTAAAGGCATGTGGGTATGCACTTTACTGTGAAAAAGTAGAGTTCAAAATAGCCAGTTAATTGAAAATAATCTGTCCATTTATCAGCAATTTCAATAGATGTTTTCCAGCACTTTATATCAAACCTTTCTTCAATGGAGGAATTTAAGATCAGACCTAGACGGAAAGATAAATTGCAATCGATTACTGATGTTCTTTTGGTTAAACTTGAAAATCGATAAGCAACAACGCATTTAGTAACTCTAATTTCGACTGTTATTAATTGTTTTTAAAACTTCTTTCTTCTTTCTCATCCGATACCTAAATGCTATCGGACTTACAAGTCATTAACTTTTGTCATAATAACATTAACCTCGCGTTATCATCACAAACAACGTATCAGCATGGACACTTAGGTTTTATTTTAGCCACAGCTGAGTGCTATACGTACTGCATATACCATGATGTATGAATAAGTAATTTGATATTTGTGACGTTTTCAATTAAAAGGATATTAAAATTGTCGGTTGCGCTTCAGCCAAAAAGATTCACCAAGAAACGAACTCTATCAACAACCGAGTAGTACTTACTTTAAGTTTTTAGTTCAGTTTCGATCAGGCGAGGCAGCATCGTATGCTCGTTTGCCACCGACGTGGTATAAAAAATAAAAAGTTCCACGTTAGCAGTTAGTAACGTCAGCAGCAGGTACAGGTAACTGATATGTTTGGATTCCAACGGACAAAGCACGCGTCGCGGGGCGTGTGGTGACGACGTGCTCGGGATTCCAAGCACAGCTGCTTAATGAAGGAAGCGTAATGGGACATTTGGACAGTTTGAACATTATTTTAACAGACAAAACAAACTCGCTTTTTTAAATATTATACGTATGATGAGCCGATTTCCCTGAATTCTTTAAAGGTGAATGAAGAACAAAGTAGCGTTAGGTAATATATGAAATATTACGAACTGAAACAACATCGTGTTGGAGAATGTGTGTGTGTTAAGTAAGACATCCAGCCTAAAAAATGTAATAGCTTATTAAAAGATCAGGTGGATCAGCTTTATTAACACTGTACACCGATTATACCTTCGTAATTAAAACCTCGAATGAGTAAACAGTAATGACATGAGTCCGCTAACAAACGCAGTCCTAATTAGATCTGCCTGCTAATAGATTTAGTGGTAATGAGAGCCATTGCAAGCACGTGCGCACGCATCGTAAACGTCGGTCGTTAACCCGCTACTGAATCTTATCGTGGCATCTTGCATCACCGGGATGCTTTCTGATAAGGGAACTGTGTCTAAGGGCCTATGTCTATGGTATATTTTACTAAACTCAAACACTATTTCCTCCTAAATAGTAAGCAGTTATAGAGCATAATTATCCTCCTGCAAAAAGTTATTTAAACTATCGCGGTTTTTAGACATTTTAACTACTGAACACGTTTACCTACAGACTTCAGTTTTCTCGTGAACATAGCGGTTGCAACATCGCCGATATATCGGGAGGTCAATTTAAATAAAAAACCGAGGTAAGAACGGGATACCCTCATTTTGCATTTCCATTTAATATCAGATGCAATGCAATGTACACACGCGTTCAAAGGCGCATGTGCAATTTATGAATGAATTCATTCATAAACTTTTTGCAAGTAGCAGGTACCTACTTCACATCGAAATCTGGACATAACGAACTCCTCCAGCAGGAAATGCCTTCAGACAGGAAATGTAAATTAAATTATAGCAACGATTTAAATGAAAATGTGATGTCTAACTTTCAACTTAACTATAATAGACACGTACATAACGTACCATTATCATAATTTCTTGAAACTGACCTTACTCATTCACAGACACATCAGTCTGGTACGATTTGAAAGGTGAAAGGAATTTCCTTTTCATATAAGTATAGTTCGTAGGTAGATAGATATACCTATCGCTCCACCCCTTCATCACACATCACTTTATTTTGATGTTCTTTTTGTATCTGTACGACTTGTTGTCTACTCATTTGAGCGATTTTTCGCGTAATCAGGGGCCTTACCATGACGTCTTAACGTGATTTAGTTTAGGTTCTTAACTGTGCTCAGGGAGGGCCCTGGACATAGCGCCTGAATCCCGTTACTACTAGACTAACTAGAACTAGAGTCTTAAGGGCCCTGTTGTATGGCAGCGACACAGTTTAGGTCCTAAACTGAATTAGGTATGGCCCGTGGTCTTTGATTGATCGCTAATTGACAATTCTGATTTGATATAATGATTTAATCAAGACATCGCCTCGCCTGCATATGATACATTAATATCAAGTGAGACACGTCCTCGATCTCGAACATTCAATTGTTGATCAAATAAGGGCCAAGGGCCTTTTGTTGCCTCGAATACACCATTACTACACAATCCATAATATATTATGTCACCTTGTACTAATCTATCGCCCACATCCAGACACTATACGCTCTCCGGTTTCCATGTTGTCACGGCAACGCACCCACCTATGCGTTACAATTGCATAACATCTGAGCATCGTGCGTGGACATTGTGGGTGAGCACTACCTTACGTCTAAAACGACGTATGACAAAACGATTTGCAATTGCACATAAGACATGTTATTATTAGCAAAGAAGTTTATCCGCACCGCCCGTGTATATTGGAAAATTGCTACTAAATTAGTTTATTAGTCGCTTTATATGAGAATGCAGCTGGCTGTGATTTAGCCACTTGAGTGTATGATATGTTAGATATGTGTATATCAAAGTTTTAGCGATACAGAGTAGTCCTCTACAAGGTTTCATTTTATCCCTAAGTTGCGTATAGTCTAAGATACTGTACATTCATAAGATACTTATGTTGACTATACATTACATGTTTCAGTTTCCAAACCTAAAGCGTGATGTTCTCTAATATTGAGTTCATTAAGGGAGGTAAGTACCTACAGACTACACAAATTCGTGGCCATATTGCCCCGTGCATCAGAATTCTAAATTTTTGGTTGACACCCGCACCGAGTAAGTCTGATAGTGCAGCCTTACGCCACCAAGCTATATAAGTAAAGTAGGCACGTGTACTCGTGTAGAGTAGAGGGCAGTGCTCCGCCGGTCTCAGTCTAGCTTGGGTTTTCGTTTTTCAGCGTCGATCCTTGAGACACGAGGTCACTCTTGAACTTGAACAAAAATGAAAGACCGAGTATAACTTTGAACGCTAAAGATGTTTATGTTTATTCTGTAAGATTTTAGTAGATATCCCAGTTACGGCCTTAAATAAGGGAAGGATTTTTTTATTTTTACATAAATATACACAGGGGTGTATATTTATGTAAAAATAAAAAATTCCTATATCCTATTCCTATTCCTATTCCTTGTGTAGCCAGACACACACACACTTACTCCCTGTACCTATTTATTTTCTTTATTTAATTATATTGTATATTAAGCAAATATTAGGTAAACTTTTAGCTTAGATTAGTAAAGCACAAAAATTTACATTGTAGGTCCTATTAGCTCCATTATCTATGAGTATAACCGCTCTAGATCTAGATTCATATGCATGATGTATGTTTTTTAAACGCGGCATATAACGTGTCCGTAAATACTTGTATTCATTTAACTTCAAGCCATTTGTAGCACTCAAAGCTATAATATAACCCATGCACGATGTAAATATTCCGTGTCCGACATCGACCCGAAGACAAACGACAATAACCCACCGAGTTAAGTATGGACATAATCCCTTCTTCTTTTAACATCACGCGGACTGGACAGCCATTCATGAACCAGTTCTCGTCCTTGCATTTAATCGAGCAAATTAAACACCAGTTATAATATAATCCTATCTTATTCTGCCCTCCTAACGTAAAGTGCTATAACTCGAGTTTTTGGTCAAATTGAGTTATATACATATTCGTAATCAGCAAAACAAGTTCTATATTTTGTTCTTAGACAGTTTTTCCGTATTCTATGGTTTAATACCGTTTTTAATAATCAAAACTGCAACATCTAAGGCAATCACTTGTGATTTACTAATAATAAACGACATAACCCTAGTTATTACTGAATTAGTAAACACTATTTAACAAAATTACTAACCATATCGGTAATAACTGAAGTTGTTACATTTATAATTGGTAAGATCCATAACCTGTTTCTGCTCATTACTAGTTAAAACTGTAATATGTATAGTTGTCGCTTTTATGATTGGTAGAATACATTATTACGTTTAAGCTCAAAGACAAGTTTAAAATGCAATTAGTCAAGTTATTATACTTATGCTTAGGAATTTTCTTATTGTCATGGAAACTTTTACCGAAATAAAAAGAAATAACTAAAGTTATTGCATTTAATCTTAGGAAGAAAGGGTAAAGATAATGGAGTTATACCAAATAACATTGCTATATTTGTCTAAGTTATCGCGGTTATGCGTAGTAAAGGGCTTCTGCGAGGCGAGGGGTACCGAGGTTAGTGAAGTTTCTGTCGCGCCGACATTAATTACGATATACAGACTGAATCTCGACAAGAGTACCAAAAAAATAAAAACCAAGTTTCTACCGATGTACAGTAGGTACATCTACTTTTCCGTTGACTTGCAAAAAAGTTAATGCTTCCAAGAATGGACCAATTTAAGTCTTTTTTTTATACTACGACGAAAAATAAATTTAACATTCCCCTTACAGTCACCACCCCTATGCACCCTATGTTCAATTTTATTTTTAATACTATGACGGTGACAAACAAGCATATGTCCCGTCTGATGGTATTCGGTCATCGTAGCCTGTGTACGCCTGCAACTCCAGGGGTGTTACACGCGCGTTGCCGACCCTTTAAAAACTTTAACACTCCTTTTTTGAAGAACCCCATACTGTAGTCCTTTGGGAAAACAGCGGCAGGGAGCTCATTCCACAGCCGGAGCGTCCGCGGGAGGAAGTTCCTCTTAAACCGCACGGTACGAGACCATTTAGGCTCCAGGGTATGCGGGTGAACACCCTGCCGACGGCGAGCGGTGCGGTGGTAGAATGCAGCTGTTGGCATCATATCAAACAATTCTTCAGAGCACAATCCATTGTACAAGCGATAGAACACACATAAGGAAGCGAAGTCTCTCCTAAGGCTTAATGGTTCGATATCGCTTGTGAGTTTGGGATCGTCGACAATTCGGACAGCACGTCTTTGGATCGAGTCAAAGGGCCCTAGCTGGTATCCAGGTGCTCCCGCCCAAAGATCTTAGTCTTTGCCTGGGAGAGAAGTATTGCTTAGCTCTATTGAGCACACCGAGCTTTTTGGATGCCAGCGTGGCCTTCCCTTCCAGGTAGCTACGGAATTGGACGTCACTGGAAATGTCAACACCGAGAAACCCAATACTCTCAGACATGGTAAGGATTGTGTCTTGGTATTGTGGGACCACAGTAAATGAAGTTTTTTTAGCGGTGAACGCGCAAACTTGTGTCTTGGTGGGGTTAAATTGCACAAGATTTTCCTGGCCCCACAGAGAGATTTCAGAGAGAGCATTCTCAATGTCTGACACAAGCTTTTCACGACTCTCTAACACAACAGAACGAGGGATGTTGGCACGGCCCGTGTAATAGGCCATATTTTGCCCACGAATAGTTGTTTTTTACGAAAGCTTCGTCCCACTCGGTAGCAGCAGCAGTGGTCGAAATGTACCATATGCAGTGCTATGGAATGAAACAGTCTCTGGACGATGCCAAGAAGACATAATGTCCACGTACAGATCCTTTTTCATACATAACCGTGATCCGAAACACACATTGTTCTATGGGCTGATAATTGTTCGACCCAAAACAAAAATTGGGCTTTAATGTGTTTACCTACTTGTAAACATCGTGAATAGTAATCTTATAGCTGCAGATTCTATTACAATAAAATATTTTGAACCCGGACATACGTTTATGTCGGCAGATCACTTCCACCATCAAGTGGAAATGGCGTTGAAAAGGAAAGGTAAGGTGTATACTTTGATGACTTCATGGATGCCGTGAAAATATCCAATTTTTTTTCTGGCACTGTGTTATTTAATATCTTTTATGCCACACCTGGCCATAAAGTGCCTTTTTCCGCACGCTACGCATACGAAAAAAGCCGATTTCCCAATGTAGGCATACAATGATGTACCTAACACGTGAGGTAATAAATAAAGAATAAATTTTCTTTGTTTTACCGCACTATTTAGGCAATGTACCTACTATTTTCAACTATTTTTAAGAAGCTTGGTAAAAAACAATTTATACAGTTTCACTAATTAAAACTGCAATAAGTAAAGTAGTTACTGCACTTAAGATTTGAACTTACAGTATAGCTTTTGTATTTATTTCCTTGTCAAAAACGTAATATCTTATGTTACTTGCGATAAACGCAATAACTAGAACACTTATTGCGCTTATCACTTGTAAATATACCATTTTCGTACTGCACCATCCTAAGCATAAGTGCATTCCCTCATTTTTTACAGTATAAATAAATTAATAATAAATAAATAAATATGTAGAAATAAGCTAAGCAAAATTATCTATACTTCAGTCAGTGTTTCAACTCGATAGGATGCGTAATAATTGAGATACAAGCAAAACAAGGAAAAAAACTTTTACCACGTTTATCTCGGAAGTACCTTGAACCGAGTTATAGCACTTTACGTTAGGAGGGCAGTTATGACATTGAATACAAGAGACTAGTTTGAATTAGAATGACTTTATTAAAGCTCCGTTAGCTTTTGGGAGAGATTCCTGTGTGCGTTTATTTAGTTTTATTTTTATAACAGTTCATTCGTCTCACTCATTTTGCTATGGTAACAAACTTGATTTTGAGCATTGATATAAGTCAAAGGGGAAGATGAGTGACGCTCATCTAGTTGTCAACAAGGAAAGCTAGGCCAAGACCCCCACTCTTGCAATATAGGAATTAAGCGTAGCGCTGTTAAATTTCCAACTTTGTATTATTCAAAAAACATTCAATCACAGATTTGAATAAGTATGTATGTATGTACTTGCATTGTGCAAGTACGCCAATTATTTGTGACGATAAATGTAAAACCCCATATGGGCCATATGTTAAGGCATACATACATACCAGCATACCACCCAGTTTGGTGAAGCATTCCGATGTGTTTTTATTCTATTCGACATTAGTTTAAAGCCGCTAAGAAAAGCAAACGCCTGGTTGGAATAACAATAAACACAGGCGTTATTTTGGTTGCTTTCATTTGCTTTTGCTGCCCGTTCGCTTCTGACGCAATGTAAACAATTGAATAAAAACCGGCCAAGTGCGTGTCGGACCACGCATAGTAGAGGGTTTCGTACCGTCATAGGATAAAAGAAATGTGCAAGCGTAAAGACGTGACTGCCTTCACATTATATCGAAGCACTTACGTCCTTTTGTAATACATAGTTTTTTGGCAAAAACTCCAAAACGGCTAGATCACATATGTTCAAAATAATTTTCGTGGTAAGTTTGTCTAATAATCCATCTTCCTGATTTTTGTCACATTTTTCGGACCTCTCATTCAAAAGTTAGAGGGACACACGTTTTTAGACTTTCAGAGCGATTATTTCTGAAAATATTCGATTAATCAAATGATGATGATGATGATGAATTACATGTATCTGCATACAATATGTAATGCCCCCCCCCCCCTCTATAAACTCTTTTTTTCGCGATTAATTTGGAAAACTAAGTAGCAGCACACAAAATGCAGCTCTGGTTGTAATATCATTATATGCTTTTTAGTTACTGAGCAAAACCGCTATGACATACGGACGGACAGACAGACAGACAGACGCACTAAACGAAACTGTTCCGTTTTTGCCGTTCTGGCTACGGAACCCTAAAAACGGACTACTTTTCTCGATCGCTTATCCGTTTATTGATATCGATTGCAAGTAAAATTAACTCCATTTTATCAACTGATAAACTAACATTGCATCTGTTTTTATTTTCAAACCTACATAGTCGCAATGTCAAGTGTGAGAAAATAACAACACCCATAAATTGATTCTGCCTACGAAGCTGGAGGTCCCGGGTTCGAATCCTAAAGGGCATTTATTTGTGTGTTTAGCACGAATATTTGTTTCTTTCCCTTCTCTTCCCCCCTTTCTGTCCCTTTTTCTCCAACTGAAGAAAAAGGGACAGATATAGACCTATGATAGTGTAAAATGGGCCTACGTAAGTTTGTATGTAATGTATCACACGGCTACTTTTGCGATAAGTAGCGATGTCATGACATGACCGAAACCACCGACGCCGAAGTTTAATCTCCATAGTGTAATTGCTGAATATAACGACAAGTTATTGATCCAAGTAATTAAACTAAGCGACGATATATGTCAAAGCTATACCCAGGCCGGCAGGGTTTAACTTTTTCTAGAACCTATTTTTACATTTCTGCGCTGATGCGAAAAGTGAACAACCGACCATGTTTTAGTTCAATAAGGATTATATCGGCTTCATTAGAGTGTCTGGTAATGGTATCAGTATCAGTTCGGTTATATTGTTTATTCTGGCTAGTATGTGGTGAATCTGCAAGTCCCTGACCTCTTAAAGGCCAACGTTCCGCGTGTTTACGCTACAACCAAGCTAGCCGCCTGCCTACGCGCATTCGCTAATAAACTGGAAGTAAGGTGAACCATGAACTTTGATTAAAGATGAACTGTTGATTGAGGCAGAGATACCTAAATCGTGTCTTATTCGTGATCCTTTTTTTGTTCTTATTTTTCTCAATAGGTAGAAAGACTTTCTTAATGTTACCAAAAGTTGCTGTAGTACTTACCAGTCTACAGCAACTCTTGTTGTGTACGCCTAATTATAGCATCAAACAAAAACAACATAAGTTGGTAACGAATTCATTAGTAAATTAAGCGCAACTAAAATGTTTTCACTAAATCATACCCGGAGTACTCTCTAGACTCTACTCCCTTCTTTCACGAGTTTTATTCTAATAATTCTGAATAAAATTGTTTAGCCCCAGAAATCTCTTTTCGTAAATCACAAAAGAAAAACTGTGTTGTATGTTCAATGCGTGTGTCATAAGTATCAATGCCTGTATCGTATCGTGAGTTCGACCATCGAAGCTCGTAGTTCTTAAATGGATAAAGTGGAACCGATTCGAATTCGGAAATCTGTAATTCTCGAACTCCAGAAATATGTTTCAGCCTAGATGGCGCTGTTAATTAAGTCAGCTTTTTTTCTTAAACGAGCTTTATGGCGTGACGTGCGATCCAGTTCAGTGGCCGGGCCGTATCGACCGCTGACGTCACAGGGTGGCTTCCCCGTCACCGTGCGCCCGTATTTTGCGCGGTCGTGTGGCTTATGTGGCTATGACTAACGTGATCCAGATTTTCAGGCCACTTAATCTCTTCAGGTTCATCGGATTTTGGTATCAAGTAATTATGAAATAGAAAGTGAAGCTGTTTTTCATTTTGTTCTAGGTGGTATGGTACATAGCAATTGAATTCACGCCTCTACAGTAAACGTAACTAAAGTTAAGGGCTGTAATTCATATTTTCTGATGAACTGACACGTTTTGGTTCAAAATAGGATATGTTTAGTGAAAATAACGTTGGGACTGGTCACGATCGGATATACGAGTAAATCATACAGCAGTTCCGGCGCCGACAGACGCCATAAATTAAGCTGAATGAATGACCATCCTGGTTTTAATAGTGTTTGCTCAACCATAGCACCATCAACAGTCACAGCCCATCTGTTGGGGACATCAACACATACCTAATGATCATAACAACTATGATTAACTCAACTTTGTATCTTTTATCCTATTTCCACACAACTTCCACTCTGAGCTTGTGCAGATTTGGCACTTTTTCTTCCTAGTTACTTTTTAATACAAATACAGTACCATTTCCAGTTTTATCCACACAACTCTTCTATATTACTCTTAAAGAACGATTAAAAACTTACCCATAAGGATCAGCGCCGTGAGGGCGGCCACATGAGCCATCGGCAACGCCATAACACCGTCACTTAGACACTTCACAACACTACACTTCAACTCTAAGGAAAATGTCAGTAACGAAACAGAAACTAAACTGGAGGAGCCGCGGTGCGGCCGGGCGCTGCCCGAATCTGCAACAAATAATTATCATTATTAGAATCGTACTTCATTCGAGCAAAAGGTATCACTGTTAGACGAAAATATGTATTTAGTTATCGTCATTATATTCATTATTGACATCGCAAGTCGCTACTTTTGCGTGAGAACAGTTAAGAGACTTAACAAAGAAAAGTTTAATTGTAGGTAGTCGATTACTCAATGGGTACCTACGCTAAGGAACAGACTTGCGGATGTCGTGGCGATGATTGACCTGACCTCCACCATGCCTGGGCATACCGACACTTGATCATACAACTATACTTGTAATGTTATCAAATATAATATGGTTATAAAAAAAATAAGCACATTAAAAAACAATGCAAAATATTTATAGAAAACCTAACCTATAGTGCCGCCGGCAACGTGGCAGGGCGCAAGCTGCCGGTGGTTAGGGCCGCAGAGAAAGGAACCGCCGGACTATACGCGCCGTGTCCATGATTACCAGAGATTAACTTTTGAACCGCAAGTCCAACCTACCCAACCAATTCTTAGGGTACCGCCCATACTTTAGTATCAACCCTAAAGTGTGACATATTTGAAAACGAATAGGGGTTTGCTAATAACATTTTTTGATAAAGTAAAGTAGGTAGTATTTTCGAACGAGCCCCCTCCCCGTAAAAAAATATGCATGAGGGATTTGTCGCAAAAAGCTTTAAACACACACCGCAGTCGTAGCCATGATGAATACAAATCGTGCTTCAGAGTGTACTGAGCGAATTACAGTGTTTTTGGCAGCCTTAATTTCATGGGTGCGTAAGCCGAGACGGCGGTTCCGCAGATTTGGCACTTAAAACACCGTCGCCCGCCTTTAAGTTGCTGGTAGGTAGGTTACATGTCTATATTGTACGACGTCGGGTAAAACAAAGAAAAGCTTCATGTGACTAAGACCTCACACTCAATTAACGGTAAGTACGTATGTAGGTATATACATTAGTCAATTCACGTCAGGAACTAGGCCATTTTTAGGGTTCCGTAGCCAAAATGGCAAAAACGGAACCCTTATAGTTTCGTCATGTCCGTCTGTCCGTCTGTCCGTCTGTCCGTCTGTCCGTCTGTCACAGCCGATTTACTCGGAAACTATAAGTACTACAGTGATGAAATTTGATGGGAATATGTGTTGTATGAACCGCTACAAAATTATGACACTAAATAGTAAAAAAAAGAATTGGGGGTGGGGCCCCCCATACATGTAACTGAGGGATGAAAATTTTTTTTTCGATGTACATACCCGTGTGGGGTATCAATGGAAAGGTCTTTTAAAATGATATAAAGTTTTCTAAAAAACATTTTTCTTAAAGTGAACGGTTTTTGAGATATCAGCTCTCAAAGTCGTAAAAAGTATGTCCCCCCCCCTCTATTTTTATAACTACGGGGTATAAAATTCTAAAAAAAATAGAGGTGATGCATGCTAATTAACTCTTTCAACGATTTTTGGTTTGATCAAAGTATCTCTTATAGTTTTTGAGATAGGTTGATTTAACTGTAATTTTGGTTAAGTTAAAATTAATATTCATACATAAAAGTACAAGGCAAAATATCGGGAGAGTTTAGGCTCCATTCACCAGGTGTATAAATTGACATAATAAGTTTATTATATTTGCTGCTACGGAACCCTTTGTGCGCGAGCCCGACTCGCACTTGGCCGGTTTTTTTCCAAAGGTGTCGCCTCCACTTTTTTTAACACGGGTATTTTTTATGTGATTTATACTCAGAATCGCGAGCTATCGATTCTCAATTTCTCATAGGAGAAAAAAAAAGACCCAACATTTCTATATATTTTCCAAACTTTCCATTCAGTTCTATGAAAAAATGGTAACAGAATGAAAAAAAACCTTGGGACACTTTTTTCTCTTATTAGGATTGAAAGAGCTCGCGATTTTGAGTAGAAATTACATAAAAATTCACAAACAAAAAAAAGTGGGCGGAAAAAAAAATTAAAAAAAAGAAATGGCCCAAGTACCAGTTTCAAATATAAAAACCTGATGCCAACATTTGTTCAACCCTAAAGCGGCACTAGCACCATCCGGGATTAGCCAACTGACCCGGAGTTAATTATATAATTTGACAGCTACCTCCGGTTTAGTTGGCTAACCGTGGTTGGAGCAAGTAGCCCTATAAGAAGTTGAAATTAACCATACCTCCCTATAGGTTAATGAATAATATAGGTGACTTATACAAGCGATTAAATAATCAAATATTTTAAACACTAGTGGTCATAGAGATTACAGATTTGCAGCCTATGGGGCTCTACCAGTCCCTACATTTTATAGTTAGTTTCCGGGACAAAGTCAGTTAGTTTTACACCTGTATTACCTTGTATATAAGGTTTTAAATGGACAAACTTCTCTAAAATTCATGCCTACTGAATTTCGACGTTTGCAGGTCCTCAGGCACTAAATAATTCGCTCATCGGTTTCGACACAAAAGGTTTGCATTCGAGTTTTCAAAGCGAAAATGGAAACATTTCTGGTTCTCGCAGATAAATGAGTTACGCTTCGTTCATTATTAAGCCTGCTAGCTGGTTTAGCTGAAAACCGAGCTGAGCTAGTCTATTATTTATAGTTTAATCAGCATTTATTGCGGTAGTAGGGGATGAATTAGGTGCATTTGGAAAAGGAAAACCCAGATCGCTCATTTTATACATATCGCAGGATATTTCAAGGAATTTAAGCATGGCACTCTACTACATGTTTACATACTTATAAATAACAACATAAAAATGCTCGGCAGGGCGTTTCTATCAATGATTTTCGCTTAACATTCTTGATATTTATTTTGAAATACGTATACAATCTGTATGTCGTATATCACAATTATCACATTACACTAACGCCATTAATTTCAAGTCATTGTATTGGTCTCGTTACTATTTAATTTAATACTTGAGGTCTTCTCGTCAGCCATCAGAAGCACGAGAAGACCTTAACTATTCAATTCAATAATTAAATCAATGTTTTCAGCTGTATAAGTACTTAACTTAACAACCACACCTCTCGACCGGGCTTATCACGGCTGCATTCATTAAAAACTAGGTCGTCCAAAGGAATATTTCACCACAGGTATACGACTCCATTTCATTACACTTTGCTCAGGCTCCGATCATTATTTACCACTAGAGGGAGCGTTTAAACAACTCGCGCTCATCAAGTCCTCAGTCATAATAAAAGGTTTGATTGCACTATAGTACCTATTACTTTCAATGCCAATTAATTGCAAATGTTGATTCTTTGGAGATGCTTTCACCGCCATATCGATACCGATAAAATTGTCTATTAATATTTCGAGACAAAACAACTTTTAAATACATCACATACGTGTATATAATAATATATAATTTTCCTGATGACATCTAGGTTACACGACATGGTGAAGACAAGTGCCTGAGAGGCTAGCGCGAACATCAAGCTAACTTCATATCTGCGTCTCTGAGATCGCGGTATGAAATTTTCGGTGTTCGCGGCAGACCCGGGGATATTCCCTATATAAGGAAGATATGCGAGTTCCTGTGGCAGGTTATCTTTAACCAACCGTGAACCCCGGTTCGGTCACGCTACACTGTTTATTTTGAGTACCACACGGCCTCCCCTCATTTTTGTGCTTCGTTAATGGACATCTATAGTTGTGTGCTTTTTATGGCAGGATATTGCTTTTGGAAGTATATTGCGTAGTTCCTTTTACAAACTTGCATAATTTGAATTAGTGTGTGAAAGAAATTACTCTGTTATAAAATGCTAATATACTTAGAAAAAGGGCAAACCAAGTTTATTCATCGAACGGATGGTCAAAAGTCTATTTGGCACCTATGGCTATATTTTTTATTTGCGGAAATGACTTCACAGACCGTAAACCCAAAGATTAAAAAAGTTAAGTCGACCTTCAGATGGTAAACTTTTAAAATTTTATAGATCAAGTAGTGATAGATATTTAACTGTCACTTTTCTTTACTCTTGGTTTCATAAATCCTCAAATCACAAATAAATCTTCCATGTTTTCATGTTCATAAACCTAATGTATGACTGTTTGTTTCTAAATAAATAAAATAAAAAAAATAAATAAAAAAAAGAGTGATAGGCACGGATTGTAAAAAGCAAAATGCGATAAATAATCAAATGCCTTCTATACACACTTGTTTCATACACAGAAAAGTGTTAATAAAACATAAAATGGACATGTATGTCATCATAATAATTATTGTCCATTCGCGATGACATCACTCCAGTAATTTGTCAGCAGCGTCTAGGCTGCGGTTAGTATAATGCATTGAGTATTTGGAAACTATTTTTTCAATACAGTTGCTCAAAAAGAGCCCTTTTCTTGGCTGTTTTGCGTGCGCAAAGTTTGTTTTTGCGAACTAGTGCTTTTTACTTTTCCAATCTTTTTAAATTTAGTTGTGTTCCAATTCATGACTGCTTACCGAAGAGTATTATTTTTCGTTAACTTTACCGAGCCGTAATAAAACTAAATAACTACTATTAACGCAATAATATTAAAGATATTGATATTTTATATTTCAATAATTACTTCTTCATCATACTTATGATCATTCATTAATAATATTAACATTGAAAACAGTTCTTATAAATCTGTGTGTATGAAACGGAACAGAGACTACGAAACGTCAGTCAAAGCAGAGGCGTTTTTCAATCAGGTAAACATGTTCGGAGGGCCTCTAAGACATGCCGATACGATTTGTCACATGCGATTTATTATTTTGTTTATGAGAAATAATTATTATGAGATTGAAAATGAGAAAGTAAAGAAGATAAGATATACATTTTGAAGATGTTCTTAATATAAATCAACTGTATTACAATCGTGTCACGGAAATAATAAAAATACTTTAAATTCGTTCTTATGTATTTTAATTTTTTTCGCATCTGTATTGAAAAACGTCGTTCGATTCACGTGCGGATATGTCATTATTCACTTGTCCCGAGTATTGCCACTCGCCTACGGCTCGTGGCAAGATACCTCGGGACTCGTGAAGTAATGACATACTTTCCGCACTAGCATCGAAATGTACTATTATACAGAAGAGGTGAGGTGACAGGTAACTAACTTTAGTGTATCGAAAATAGCTTGACAATCATAAAGTATTAGTAACAAATCATAAGACGCTTTTATAAGAGGAATACGACTTTTAGCTTCACAAATGTATAAGTAATAGGAATACAGGCTAATGACATTTGGATAAAAAAATGCCTAGACTTAAAATACCAACAAAGTCATTAAGCGGCAGGCAACTAGATCTAGTTTTAGAAATCCTCGTAATATCAATTTCTAATTGTGACTAAGCGTTAGATTCCTATTGGGTTTCAATGAAGAAATAAGTTAACATTTTTGTAAGTTAACGCGGCAGAACACCGCCTGTGTAAAATGTCGGTTAACTAATAAAACTCTGCGCAAGAGTGCCGACTGCGGACTGACGGAAGGTTATTTTTGGGCCTCCATTATCCAGGAATGGAGACGCGTTCCTGTTTATATTTCACAACTTATACGCGGTATTTGAAGGCATACCAAATTCCGTTAAATTGTAGAAATTTGTGCAAAAATTATTTTCTTGTTAGATTTCTGTTTCTCTACAAGTTAGATTCAGGAAAAACAGCTCCTGGTAATACCGCGCGATGACTGACCTATGCATTAAAACATCAGAAAAGGAACTAGAAGGTACTAAGTATATTCAAAGCAAGTAAGTATTACAGCAGTGACGACTGACGAGCCTAACAAACTCGTTCAGTCAGCCATAAAGCTAGAGACATTTCCAAGCGTTTTCCATCGCTCAAAGTAGGCATTTACCTCCTTATGTCGAAGATAAACCGCATTTTCAAGAGATAAGCTAGTCGCCACATCACTAGTTTGTGATTTGCGATCCGTTACACTACTTAGCTACGTTCCTAGCGAATCGCATGAAATTAAACGACGCGCGAGCCGTGCGGCACTTCCTCATTTTCTCGCTACACATTCACTAATAGACTTAAACTGTGCTAACAATGTTAAGTGTACAACTTCTTGAAACATACGAAAACTCGTTCGCTTTCCATAACATATCTACAAGAATAACACAATGCAACCATAACAAAAACGTAAGAGTTTTATGTTGTATAGTAAAGTTGAAAGACTTCTAGGCCTTTTTGACTGTTGTATAACTTTCTTAGGACACTTACGACAATTCGCCAACTAATATAGTGTTAACTTAAACGCCAAGTTTAGTAATTGACAGCTAACTCCGGTTTAGTTGGCTAACCCCGGCTGGTGCAAGTGGCCGTCAGTAATTTAGTAGAGGCGTTGCATTTTGTGCCATACACTCATTGGTCTCTCCTGACTCCAGACTTCTATCGCTGATAATTAATTAAAGAACTAGGGCGCTTTGATTGTGGTACATTTGTTTCCTGTTTGGCAGGAATTTTCTACGTCCTTGCGCTGCCTAAAATGCATTTCTAACAGAGATACTCATACTCCATCTCACCCAAAATGACAACATAAGTAGTGAAAGGGATAAAAACACCAGACACCACTTAAATACATGTTTTAATCACGTACGCCAAGTATTACAATCAACTTTGAATAAATAACACGGGAAGTAATTGTACGCGCGACCACGCGCCATCTTGATGATTATGACAGCCCCGAGGACGCGGTAGGGATGTCCTGATGCGCCTTAGGGAGGTGACACGCGTAGTATATTGTCGGTCTTTCATCTCGGCCATTCTGACCTTGAGCTTCGTCCCGAAGGTCATACTCTCCAATGCTCCGCTGCAGTCTGCAGCAGGTTACGCAGTCCCCGCAGGCTGAACCAATCCCAGGTGGCGGTAGCCCCACCTGTTAGGTATTCTGTGAATCAGAAAAGCCTATTGTAGATGTGCATGATTCACATACAACCCTTGATTCTTTTGGGTACACTTTGTTGAATACCGCTGACGTTATTTTACGCCATTATAGACCAAGATCCATATTTAGTCCAATTAAATGTAGAATTGCAATCACCAATATAAGAGTTGGATCACCCTTGATATGACAAATGTAACAAGTAATGATTTACTAAGATAGTCACTTTAAATTTTATCACCGTAGTTATAATTAGTAGTATAATAATGATGTGTGATTTGTGTGACATCTAGTGGCGGATAGATAAGACTTTATTTTTGTACAACGCCATCTCGACGAAAGTAGCAAATATTTACATATTAGCGCCATTAAAATATACTGAAAATGGATTGTACAGTATTTGATAGATACCATTGTTTTCTTGAGACCCAGTTAATACTAATAAAATTGTTGAGTCCTCATATAATCAAATCTCATCTTCAACAATCATTGGTATGCTATTATACATCAGCCAAACATAGACATTATGAATCACGTATTTTGGTTAATGGTAAAGACTTGGAAAACATTTACAGTTGACTTATAGACAGTACAACAACGCAGTAAAGCGTACAATTCACTCTCGAGTGCAATACACGAGAAAGCGAATAACGGTAACATTACTAACTCACGGTTAGATCATTGACATAGCACATAAGGACGGCTAAACAAATCTATATTTTTAATTACATACCGATTCATGCAGGGCTTAATGCAGCGTTCATTCATATAAACTGCAATACTGTCATTTAGCATCATTCTCAAGAGTTTCAAGGATATTTGGCATTGTCGTGATTCACCGACAGTTGATAGAAAACAAACATTACCGTTTAGACTACGGTTATACAACCGCCTCAGTCTTATGGTGGAGATCAGCATACACCTATATGCCTGTAGACACCGACGCATTCATGTCAATATCTGCATGAAACTTGTTGCATGCACGCATTCGTCTAGCTCGTCGTCCAGAACAGGCGCACGTTCCACATGCCGGGGGACCGGAGCCTCACTAGAACGCAGCGAACGGGAGTATGGCCAGGAGGCAGCTCATCCCAATGAGCGCAGTCAAATTACTGGGAACATAACAGCAGATGGCTCGATGAGCCCATTGCTATAAAAGGCATTAATAAACGGCAGACGGCTCCTGGGGCACGCTGCAATAACCGGATTTAAACGTGCAGAGACATCTTATGAATATCAAATGGGTCAACGAGCACTTTGCGATAACCGGCAAACAACCGGCTGATGTCTCCAGGAGCACACACCGATTAGCAGTATCACACAGAGGCGCATTTTACATTCATGATGTTACAATACAGGCTTTTTTCTAAAGGTTTCTTATCGGTATTACAAAGTCTCAAATTAAAGAACACAATTGCGATTTCGAAACTATAAACGAAACAGGCCCCTTTTAAAGGGCACTTTTGATTTTTTTCGATTTCACAAAGGCTCAAATTAATGAACACAATTGCGATTTCGAAACTATAAACGAAACAGGCCCCTTTTAAAGGGCACTTTTGTTTTTTTTTTCGATTTCACAAAGGCTCAAATTAATGAACACAATTGCGATTTCGAAACTATAAACGAAACAGGCCCTTTTTAAAGGGCACTTTTGATTTTTTTCGATTTCACAAAGGCTCAAATTAATGAACACAATTGCGATTTCGAAACTATAAACGAAACAGGCCCCTTTTAAAGGGCACTTTTGATTTTTTTCGATTTCACAAAGGCTCAAATTAATGAACACAATTGCGATTCCGAAACTATAAACGAAACAGGCCCCTTTTAAAGGGCACTTTTGATTTTTTTCGATTTCACAAAGGCTCAAATTAATGAACACAATTGCGATTTCGAAACTACAGAACGAAACAGGCCCCTTTTAAAGGGCACTTTTGATTTTTTTTCGATTTCACAAAGGCTCAAATTAATGAACACAATTGCGATTTCGAAACTATAAACGAAACAGGCCCCTTTTAAAGGGCACTTTTGATTTTTCGATTTCACAAAGGCTCATTTTAATGAACACAATTGCGATTCCTAAATTATAAACGAAACAGGCCCCTTTTAAAGGGCACTTTTAATTTTTCGGTTTCGTAAAGGCTCATTTTAATGAACACAATTGCGATTCCGAAATTATAAACGAAACAGGCCCCTTTTAAAGGGCACTTTTAATTTTTCGGTTTCGTAAAGGCTCATTTTAATGAACACAATTGCGATTCCGAAATTATAAACGAAACAGTGCTGTAATTTCATTAAGGTTAAATTTGAACACACAATCAACACTATAATCATGTGCAAGTTGGATGTACTCTTCAGTGTCCCTAAGTCAAAAGGAAACACGTTGCACCGTACACCCATTAAAATTCAGTAAATATTGAATAGAACTGCGCCTATTTCCCCATAACAGGGAAACATCAACTATATTTTAATAAAACACGTGAGTTGAAACTATTCTAGAACACTATCACATTTTAGAACAGTGCTGTAATCTCATTTAAGTTAATTTGAACACACAATCAACACTATAATCATATGCAACTTGGATGTACTCTTCAGTGTCCCTAAGTAAAAAGGAAACACGTTGTGCAATACACCCATTAAAATACAGTAAATATTGAATAGAACTGCGGCAATCTCCCCATAACAGGGAAACATCAACTATATTTAAATAAAACATGTGAGTTGAGACTATTCTAGACCACTATCACATTTTATAACAGTGCTGTAATCTCGCTTAAGCCAGATCTCTTAACACACAGTCAAAAGTATAATCATGTGCAACTTGGCTGTACTCTTCCGTGCCCCCAAGTAGAAGGGTATACACAAGGAAATACAAAGTACCATACAACAATTGAAATGCAGTGGAGGCTGAGCAAGTGCTACTTACCGACGATTCACTTATCAAAGTTCGTCTTATCGAGGTCCCACTGTATTTTTCTTAATATGTGTGTGATTATCATAAAACAGCATTACCATCGATATGCAGCAGTGATGTAATATTACACTCGCTTAAGCAAAGATGTGCACTCACCAATTTGTGGTTTGCAAATATTGTGAACATATACATTTCTGACAGGACGTTTCAAAGTCTATCCACAAACCTGGAAAAACTATAACACCAACACCCAGCAGTATCACACCTCGTTCGTGAGTGCATTTTATGTGTAACAACATGTTCAAACCTGCATAACTAAAATCATTTATGAAATACCATGCTAGAGTCGGACTATGCTAAGTTCCCTTGATCTTAGCAGCACAGACAAAGTGTCAAGCGATCGTCACAACTTCATAGGAGTTTGACGCTCAAAATAACACTCCATAGCTTGACAGTTCACTTTCCTGAACGTGATATCATGGTTTGACTTTAGCACATATGGAAGATAAAATGATTTCATATTAGCACATTATGTTGTGAGTATTTATCTCAACACACAGCAATTTGATCAAGGTTATTCTTGACTTCTTTAGAACTAATAAATACTATACGGTGTCATTTGTTTTGTTACACCCAGTGCTTACTAAATTACTGATAAATTCTTAATGAATAGAGTAAAAGTCTCAAACACAGTAAAACATTGGCTCATTACATGACATGTAAGGTTATGTTTCGTTTTTTTTTTAATAATTAACAGCAGTGAAGGGGTCAAAATAATTTAAGTAGCTTTAATAAGCTATTTTCCTTTGTGAATAAGGCATCCATCCAACTTACCAATATATTAGTGTCTTAATGTCATTTGAATGTCAAAGACATATAATGCATGACATGCAGAGTGTCAAGTGCATATTGAGGTTGGCTGAGACATACCTGCTTATCATGATTACCATACCAACAGCTGGCCTTACTTGTATATTTATGGATTCACTGTAGTATTTTTATTTCTCTTTGTGTATTTCAAAACAGTAAGCCTTAAATATTTCTTTATCCATATGCATGTGGTTTTTATACAACGGCTTACAGGTTCACCAATAATTCTATATCAACATTCAATATGTATCTGGAAAATAATGAAGATTAAACAAATCCTTATAATTTTCAACTCATCCTCATCATAGTTATGGATGGGTCATCAATAACAAACAATTCTTTTTTTTTATTTCATTAGTTCAGCAAGTTCTCTCCAACTATATGTCCGTGGTCAATTGACAACAGTCATAAGGTACACTGATAACAAGATGCTGCCAAAATCATTGCAATAAAAGGTTTATTCTCTTATAGAACTCTAAAGCCTACATTTATGTAAACAGAACATTGGCCACATGTCACAATAAGTCATATATTAATCATATATTAGTTTATTTCATGACAAGTTTCATATGAAGGTTACAATGAATAAAATGTTGATGCTGCATTTCCTTAGTAAATGTAATGATTTTATGTCATAATTATAGTAGCATTGAGTCTAAATAGTTTTTCCTAGGACACTTCAAATCCATTTATTACAATATCATGTTTGTAACTTACCGCTGAACTAGTTAGCTTTAATTTTTGTCAGAAGACAACGACCATTGAACTCATTAGCACATTGCTGTGTTTATTTACTTAGAAAGTGTATTGTTATGTTACACATTGGCAGCTAGTGTACAGTGTGTCAAGTTGGCAGAAAACATGTAACACATAAACTTAAGTTTTGAACAAATACATCACCTTGAATATGGCTGTTGAATATAATCTTCTTTCTTTCTGTATAATGCATTCTTAGTGTTATGAATGGCTTAAACATACCTGGTGGGTACTGAATAATAAACAAAACATATATCCAAACACAGTACCTATTCAGTTAACTTTCAGTACTACTGAGTCCAGCCTAGATATCTGACTTATGAATCTTATGTTATATTCCTTACTCTGAAATGTCTGAAAATTACACAAACAAAACACACCAACCAAATCATCTTGTTGTATGTTGTACACACAGTAGTACAAGCAATTCATTCCCTTGTCAAATACGGCTAAACACTCCGCTGTATATAGAACAAACCTTAAGGTTGACTTGTCATTATATGATTGAAGCTTAAAATTAAGGTATTTAATAACACACACAATGTAAAACCATTAGTTATAAAGTACCATTCAAAGGCTAAACACTGGTATTTGTTACTATTTCATCAAACTTGAAATTACTGCAACATTGTAGCAAGAACTTACCGTTCAATATCCATTCCTTTTTACCTGTATGTAATTAATATACTGAATACATACTTGTCTGAAACATTGAATTATCCATGCTAATGTCAGAGGATAGTGATGGTTGTTTTAGTTCAGAGTAGATTTTATCTCTGATCTCCATTGACACACAAACTTAGTGAAATTGCATTGTCATCCTTTTTCATACATTTGGTAAATATCACTGTAGGTATTGTAATATCAGTATTTAGAATCCTGTAATCACAGAACACACACAAAGCAAGCAAATCAGAGAATATGTTAGTGGTGGGTGACACCTTCTCTGCATTTTCCTCTTTGGTAAGAGTATATTATTACTTATCAAGTAACACAACTTCTTTTACTTCTTACCTGCCTGTTTTGACAATAAACCTGTACTGTACTGTGTGCTTTGCTTACCAACAGTGTCACACAGTATAATAAGTAACAAGAAGTCTTCCTTTATGTCTTGCCTCTGTTGCAAGTTGCAACTTTAGGACTTAGTTCACGGTTCACTTGCGTAGGCGACGTACGCGTACCTACTTACTTACTTACTAGGCTTCTTTAAGGCAAATTACTGAATGTATTACTGGTGTTTCGTGTATTTACCCCAAGATACAATAATATATTCGTAGAATAAGTTTAACCGGTATAATTAACAGTTTTTATATAAAAATTGAACATCGGGAGCACGATGACGATTTTAGATTGACGAATATGATCACGGGCACTATTGATTCAGATCTCACTTCTGAGCTGAAAGGGATAAAAACACCAGACACCACTTAAATACATGTTTTAATCACGTACGCCAAGTATTACAATCAACTTTGAATAAATAACACGGGAAGTAATTGTACGCGCGACCACGCGCCATCTTGATGATTATGACAGCCCCGAGGACGCGGTAGGGATGTCCTGATGCGCCTTAGGGAGGTGACACGCGTAGTATATTGTCGGTCTTTCAGTAGATACAACAGTGCTTATTGGCCGACAGACCCCTTTCGAACACAAAATCATAGTCCGGTCTGTTATTACTGTTATTATGCTCTATTCCTGTTGTATCTACGAGTATACATACATGTACTTATGGATAATACATAACACTACATTGTTTAAATTCTAAGGACAGGCCGAACATCCTCAGATTCTTATCGCAAACGAACGTTTGTCCGAGTTAACCAGGATATGGGATGTTTTCTTCAATAAGGACTAGCTATTGTAAATCTCGAGGCTACAACGCTGGTTGATAAAAAACAAACACCCGGTCGGAGATTGGGATAGACCCAGTATATAACCTTTGAAGAGAGGACACGGCTAAATATCGAACGACGACGGGCTGTCTGGGAGAGGAAGTGGAGGCGAATTCCGTTTTGCCCCCACCCCCTGCCCTCGCAGTCTACGCAGAAAGATGTGAATCGAGTATCAACCTAACTATAGAAGTATAGACTTTTTATAAGATGAGAAGACGATCATGGAGCACCGCTTAGCGTCCGTCGAGGATGGCAATTTATGAAGTAAGGAAGGTTCATACATATTTTGTAGGTACATATTGCTATGTGTGCCCCCAACGTACCTAGTTACCTACGTATGTGTACGTCTACAACGTTTGGTTTATATGCCAGGATCCTTGGAGAGGTATTTAATAGCGGGCAAAGGATAAACATCCGCATAGCTGTCATAGCACCCGTTGAATTGATGTTTCATATTCGCTATAAAGACGGCTACTTACTCCAAGCCGTTTACGAAGGCATGTAAGGTAATATAATATGAACGGTAGTCACTTTACAGCAACCATCTTTATTAACAAGCCTGTTAAAAGGCCCGTTAAAATAACAAAATCATAGGTGGTAGGTAATTACGTTTCATTCTTGCTCTATCCCGATGCGTTTAGTAAAGTAATTATATTTTGTTATCTTTCCTACATACTATACTACCACATACATACATACACATACATACACATATACTACTACTATACATAGTTTTGGAAAGAGATGATCTTATTTTAAACCAAACAAACAAATAGATCTACGGACAACAACTATTAACAAAACAACTTAAAACAAGAACTATTGACAACACTGCTGATTTTAAAGATTCAAACCGTTCAAATACCTATTTAAAAGAATGATTCCAAAAGACTTTTAAGTATTAATTTCTTCGCCAAGCGCTCGAGTAGGTAGGTTAGGTACATACATATTCGATATTCGTAGGAGTACAAACACGCCACAGTCATAAAACTCTGAGCAAACAGCAGCTGATTCAAATCACTGTTAATATCGGAGGCGGGCGTCTACCTGCCGCACAAAAACCGCTTTCGGGACATTTTGCACCTGCTGAGAAAGACTGCATAAAAAACGACGCCATATGTTCAGGGGTGTAATTTTAATGGCTTACTGAGGCCAAAAGTTAAATGGAATTGCACTGGGATCTCATGATTCGTAGCAAATACCTATATGGCGATCAAAGAGCTCTTATAGAAGGATAGGATTTTAAGGAAGATAGGATAGATAGGTATTAGTTGTCACTAAAAAAACCTCTACATCGCAAAAGTTTATTCGTAAACGGAAGGCCTAGTATAAAAGTTGTACGACATTAACTCCTCGACCGCGTTAGTGTATCGAGGGGTCAAAATATGAAAGTTGCCGGATGATTTAAATAAACGGCAAACATAATTTGAACTCCCGATACGCTAACGCGGTCGAGGAGTTAATGTCGTACAATTTTTATACTAGGCCTTCAGGCTGCTTAAAGTCTACGTGAGGTTGAATGGATTTATGGTTGGAATGTGAGAGTGAGAGTGTTCCTCCACTTCTACGCGGTATTTAGGAGAAATTAGGCAAACGTGTAGTTTATCTGGAGTAATATAAATTGTTTTTGTCCTGGAATTTATCCTTTGTGTTAGTGTTTTAAGCGTTGAGATTTCGAATGGGTGTTAAATAGGGAATACGATTGTTTTAGTTGTATTGAGTTTGACTTGTTTTCGACCAGTAGGTAGTTGTACCTACGTCCTTAATAGTCATGGATATCGCTTAAATTGCTTTTTTATCTTCCATGCGTGTTCCATGATTATCATTTGCGGTTTTGTAATTTGTAGGCATCTGACATAGAATTAGGATTAGATAGAAACAGCACGACGTACAAATTCTACCCGTAAAAGTGTCCAACGGCTACGTTACGAATGTGTGCGTCTAGTTGAAAAGTTAAAACTTGAACACATAGTCAAGCCTACTTCTTGTTTCTTAAATAACAACTTTAAATCGTCGAGCTTAATGTTTTATTTCAAATGCGTGCAATTGGCGGTTATGATGTTACGAAATTCGAACATCGCGCAAGTCGTAAAAAATTTATTTCCCGTCGATTCTTTGTTACGTTCCGCACCGTATACGAATCACTATAACGTTCAATTCGGTTTGTACTGCAAGAATCATAGTAAAGTTTTTCGCATCGGCACAGAGACACCGTGGAGTCGTGAATAATTTTTTTTTACAAACTTTTATTTATCTTACAAATAAATTATGTAACCATGTAGTATGTTTGTCTGTATGTTTGTTTGTCTGTATGTTTGTTTGTATGTATGTATGTATGTATATATGTATTTGTGCATGTTTGTATGTAAGTGTGCATGTAGCTAGGTATGTAACTATGTATGTGTGTGAGTGTTCATGTAGGTATATATGAATGCACTATGCATGCATGTATATATGTTTGTTCGGGTGGAATAACCCAGACAACTTGGCTATTGCAACTCCATTTAGAAGCAAATACCTTTAATAGCTGAGCTGAAATTTTATATGCAAATGTAGGTATATCACGTCAGAATACAATATCATAATATTCATTATGATATGAAGCTGATCTGCTGATGGAGCTTGAAGATGGCCAAGAAATATGTAATAAAAACCTAAACCCTATCGAGTTTAGGCTTGTTTGATTGTCTTGGCGAGTAGGTACTTACTAGGTGACTATCCATAGTTCCATATCATATTCATATTCATTTATTTCGTAAATGCACCCATACAATACACGTCAAAAGAAAATAAAATAAGATTAATTAACAATTTTCAAAAATAATTAACATATTGGTACAATTTATAAAAATTCCAAATTTCATTTAAATTAATCAATAAAATACAATACAATTGTTTATTAATAAAATAAAATAAAATTAAAATTAAAATGAACATTTTTTCATGTCAAATACTTATACCTAAAATTTGCTTTGTCAAAATTAAGATTCCTCATTATTAAATTCTGTTATGTCATAAAAATCATCCATATCCATACTAATATTATAAATGCAAAAGTAACTCTCTGTTACCTCTTCGCGTTAATACCGCTGGACTGATTTTGCTGAAATGATATGGAGATAGTTTGACACCTGAGAAAGGATATAGGATAGTTTTTATCCCGAAAATCGCCTTTTAAAGGGGAATTAAGGAACTCGTCAAATTTTAACGGAACATGTGTTTTGTTTTGACAATTTCTATAAGTAACTTGGGCATTTTCTTACGTAAACCATCATTTTGGTGGAGTGGACCTAATGATAAAGATCAGGGATGGTTAAGAGGAACTGCAAATAAAAATCTTTTTTATTATTTATAATAAGGATGTAACGATACTAACGATAGCTATTGCCAGGTTGTTTGTTTTTATCTATAAACTTGGATAATTTAACTGTCGCAATCGGTGTATTTAGTAATTAGTCTGACATTATTAAAATCTAAACGCCTCTAATAATATAATGTTGTTTAAAAAATTAATAAACCGGCGACTCTATTCATTAAATTTCAACTATGTTCTGCCTTTTACATCTTTTGTCGCTGTCCGTCTCGCGTAGCGCGTAGCGTGAGGGAAAGGGCCAACTGCGTAAGACCAAATCAAGAAATTTATTTTACTTATGTTAGAAAAAAAAAGATTTTAGTAAGTTACAAAGCAATTTTGACTAAAAACCTAATGCATTATTAAACTGTAAGATATTACTTATTGGAAATACGATATGCCATCCTTTTTAAGCGTATTTAATGTGTTATTTTTGCACTTTTTAACGGAGCACTTCGGCATGTTGACGGCAGGACGGTTGACGCGCTACTGATAGCTCAATTGTGCTTAGAACAAATTTAAGCACGATTTGTTCCGGACACATTTTAAGCGGTCATGGTGAGTCTATGAAATTCAATGTCGTTGGCATCTGATAATAATGTAAGTTGTTTTGCGTGGAACGTGGTGCCGGTCTGCCAGGGTGATCTTAAAGCGTCCCATTATGCATATACCTACTTATATGTATGTAATTTTACTATTAATTAACCAAAGAAGATACCTAACACAAAATGATGTAGGTAGGTTGCGGTGGCGGAGCGAAAAAATGTTCTTGCAATGTGGCCAATTAGGTGGGCACACGAAAAGGAAACCGGCAGGAATCACATCCTATGCACGCCCCGCCACTGGTAGATTGTAGGAACCTATAGTACCTAATACCTATAGGGTTTGTATATGTAGATTGGTTAGGTCCAGTCTCCAGTAGGTTGGGGCCATTCCATATGAACGAATTGTTATACATTTGGTTACCCTTACCCCTGAGACGTGCTGGGCTCAGTCGGTAAGTGGGGGAAGGTCGGTGGGCCAGAAGGGCGAGGGTGGGTCCCTTCCGAATTTTAACGACCTTCGATCTCGCGTAGGTATGCGTTTTATTAATGAAAATATTGTGCAGAGGGGCAAACGAAAATTGAGTTTTTTTTTTTTATTTGAACATAGCATAGGTAACGTAACGTAATCATACCTAACTAATTTGGAACTTATTATGAATCTAGATAAAACGAGCTCTAACTACATACTCAAGAATCAAGATTTATGCATAGGTACTACTTAGATAGGTTTTCTAAACTTAGATGCAGAAACTTGAATAGGTAGGTACCTACGCCTATTCAAGTTCCTGCCGTCTTACAAGTTGTTATCAGAAAGCTTTACACTAGGTACTATTTTGATCTTTGAAAACGTGGGACCTGTTTTATATGAAATTTATTTACGGGTTTGAAGTAAGCCCGTCTGTATTTCTTGAGTGTATAAAGTGGGATATAGCTTCTAGAAAGTAGGTAATCAAATCGATACTTTGATAGAGCTTCCGATTCTGCATCCTGTGATAAGTAAATTAATATTTCCAGATAGGCAGGGGCCTCACTATGAAGACTAGGCTAGAGACTCGTGCCTATGAAGCGAAAGTATAGCATTTAGCAAGACCCGCCGGCCGGTTCACTCGTTTATTTACATTATTTATGTATAGTGCAGGATGGTTATCCTAGGTGGTTACCTAGCTAAATTACCTACGCAAACAGAAATGCGTGGCAGATTAAAACATTTGAATACGTTTGTACTAGTATTTCCTAGGCAAGTAAGTAGGGGCCCCAATTTTTTCCCAATCCAGCCATAATCGAATGTAGCGGGAACGTTGTGATTTGTGAACCACGGAGGTTTCTATAATTAAAAAGCTCAAAGTTAAAATATTGAAATTAAGCTTTGTGGCGCTTCTTAACAACATGTGCCGTCAAGGATTTCTTGAATGCATGAATCACCTTGATACAGTCATTCTGGCGGTTATAAAAAAATACGTTGTGAATAAAGTAATGAGATACATATTCTGATTTCTAAATTTGCTCACTTTAGGTGCTAACGTTTTAAGAATCGATAAAATTGCAAGATTTGACCGACATGCCCAAATGTTCCACCCACGGTCTGACTTGATTACAGCTGTGTACAATTCGATTAATCAAAGATTATTTTAGCAGTCAATTAAGACAATTCGTGCTCATTTTGTAATCTTATTTTCGCAATAAAATTTGCAAGTTCCTTAATTTCTAATTCCAGATTTTCAGGGCACAAGCACATGATATCGAATCGGCAAGGAGGCAGCTCACTAGGATGTACACTCATGTATAGACTGTTTTAGGTACACAAAACATCATAGTGTGTTTCAGTAAAGGAATTAATATATCTATAAAATTGATACGGCGATTCTGGCAGCACGAACAAGACAACATCGTTATCGATCGTGCTTGCGCATTCGCCCGGCCGGCTTTATTCGCGGAAACAATTTTATAACACAAAAACACTGCAAAAGATCCTTCAGGAGCCATCCGTGGTCGTACCTGTGTGATAGGAGCGGTGTATCACCGAAGCGCACACAACACTTATAAGCACAACACTCGTGAAAGGACGGCGGTAGCAACCGACCCGCCCGAGATACCGACGCGGAGTGACTTAAGTAGGTATTCAAGGAACATTCATCGGCCAATGACACGAGTAGAGAGGGATGGGAGAGCGTGCCGCTCGTTTGCACACTAAAATACGAAGGGGTGATCATTGCCGAAAAGTGCCGAATCGCTGCGGTTTCACCCGACGGCAGGACTAGGGTTGCCAACCGTCCCGCTATACGCGGGACGTCCCGTTTCTGGGGTCTTGACGACGCGTCCCGCAAAGGGGCCGCGCGGGACGCCGATTGTCCCGTTTTCAGACTAGACTGGATAATAAGCATAAAAAGGAACGTTTTATTAACATGACGCAGAGCCAGTGCTTGCTCGTGAATCTGTGGTTTTATTATATGCTAGAGGATTTAATCTAAAAAGACACAATTTAGCTCACTATAGTCACTATGCTTACAACTCTTACTCTAATAATGCTTTTATAATAAGGCAAAACACAAACTAGGTATAGGTTATTTTGCTATATGGGCATATTCGTAAATGCAACCGTTCATATCAAAATACTGTATAATGTGTTTGTCTTAAAACGTATATAGGTACTACGAGTAATATGCACTAAATGTTAAGAGTCTGGTCATGATCCCCAATATCTTGATATCCACTACTTACTTACAATTTATAGGTTTTGGATAGAGTATGAACTAAACTTTACATATTATTATGCCTATTCATTTTGTGTAAAAAAGTAACTTATTAGCCAGTAAACTTGGCTAATGTTCGTGTATTTCTATCAAAATGTACCAAACATAACATTTCTTTAACTTCATAATTTTGTGTTAAAATGTTAAAAAGTGTTCATTCATTCCGTGGAAGACTACTTAAAATTTTTGTTAGTTTTATTAAGATTTAATAGCAATAAGGTTGAAAACCAGATAGTAGATGTATTGTTTGAAGCTCGCTGCGCAAAAAAAATTAAAACTGACAACTGAGTGGTGTATTTTTCAAAAACTGACTACATCATTGAAAAAATATTTCATATCAAAATTGAAAAACTATTTCATTCAAATTTAAATGATCTTTCTATTTTTATATTAAAAAATGTAAAAATTTAAAAACTCATGGCAAAAACTCGAGGTATATCAGCTGAATTTCTATATTTAGAAGCAATTGCTTCTATTTAAGAAACCTGGTAATTTTGTGTGTCTTTCAAAACGTTGACAGTCGATACACCATACATATTTAGGCCGGTTGACGGCGTCCCGCATTTTATAGCCAAATCCCGCATGTTGATCCCGAATTTACCGCAAATTTGTACACTAAGGTTGGCAACCCTAGGCAGGACCCATTTTGCGCGCGCAGGATTCAAGCAAGACTACAGCCGTTCGGCCTTGCGTACAATGCGTACTACCATTGAGCACAGAATGCACAGATGAACAAAACGTTACGCACATCCGTGTCATTATTTTTGTGGGCTCAATAATAGATATCGTTGGTGAGGTAAAGGGCGAGCACAAAGCACTCCATGATAAAGATGATTATACATATACATATGTTCATAAGTATATACAGCGACTTTTTTCAGCGACTGATTTCACAACCACTTGGGGCTATGTCGTTGTGAAATTGTGAAACAGTAACATATAGGTAATCCAGAAACATATAACATAGTATACTTAATCATTTATTTTAAGACTTTTAGAATATTAATATAAAAGTATTTTATCATATATTAGATCCGTTTATTAGCAACAAAATAAGAATAAATTCCATATACACACTTAAATACACAGGAAACATCCATACTTCAGAAACATTATCATGTATTCATGATAAACACACGAATAAATGTCCTGACCAGGTTCCGAACCCAGAACCTCCTGCTTCATGTACAAAAGTTGTGCGACGCATAAGTTGAAAACGATTAGGTATAAATCGTTCGTCATTTATAAGGGGTTCCGTACCGAAATGGTAAAAAAGGAACCATTATGGTACGACTCAGTCTGTCTGTCTGTTTGTCACATCGTTAAATATCTCGAGAACTACTTCAGCTACCGTTTTCTTTCCGGAACAAAAGTTGAAATTCATCCAACTTCGATTGTTTTTTTCTTTAAATATATGTGATATCATGCTAAAAGTACTGTCCTATAACTAAAGTAAAAAAAATTGGTTTAAGTACATTATAAAAAAATATCAAGGAAAAACAAACTCGCATACCAACTCCATGCCGTACAATCGACTTACCCAATCTGTCGATATCGATACATGTGGCTGACGTCAAATTTCTACTTCTAGGTGTAGTTGCAACATAAAGTTTTTACGGAACCCTCGGTTCGCGACTCCGACTCGCAATTGGCCGGTTTTTTTATTAATTCGTCACATCAGTCATAAGACGTCCACTGCTGAACATAGGCCTCTCCTTTGGATCTCCATATGGTTGGAAGCGACCTGCATCCAGCGTCTCCCGGCGACCTTCATAAGGTCATCTGTCCATCTTGTGGGTGGATGTCCTACGCTGCGTTTGCCAAGCCGTGGTCTCCACCCGGGCACTTTTCGACCCCATCGGCCATCTGCTCTGCGTGCAATGTGGCCTGCCCATTGCCACATTAATTAGTCAGTATTAATGTTTTTTGTAGCTTTTAACCATTTGTGTTTGTGTATGAAATTTTCAATATTTATAGTTATACTTGGGGCAGAAACGTCAAAAACCACGTTACGGTTTACTTTCACATTAATCGATAATGAATATAATAATCTCACTTACTTTCTGACAGTAGGTAATACCGACACCGACCAAAGAATATGTTACCCCAAAACAGGCCTAGAGCACCTCGTACCCCGCACAATGTATGTAGGCTTCCGTAGTTAACCGTCCGTTACAACAGGGTTAGTAAATACGCCATAACAGAAAGTAAAAACGAGTAGTGTCGTAGCTATTGCGGACAATCAAAAATGTCTTGACTTGCTAGTTCAAAATAGGTTATTATTTGCACTTGCGGTGTCACAATCCCAAGAAAACCCTTCTTGTTTTTCTTTTTCAAATATCTATCTCACGATACCTCACACCCTTGGGCCTTGTGTTGAAACGAAAACACTATTTATTCTACCACTATCGGCGAGATTGCTTTCTATAAATTATAGCTTTCTATTACTAACGGTCACTGAGCTTACCCGTGGGCAGACAGACGAAAATATTATATAATCTTAAGGAAATCTAGTGAAAGGGCTAAGAAATGAAAGGACTACAATAATGTTAATAGTTTATTAAAAATAAAATTGCAGAGACTAACATAACAGCACACTAACAATACATATGGCAGTTAAAAGTTTGAATATTCTCTATTTTTGTAAAACTATATAAATAGCCCAAAAATTACTATAACCTTATATTTTCTAATAATTGTTCACATTGACTTGGTTAACAAAAAAAAATTTTAAAAATTGTAAATGGAAGAATAAAGTCTTGTGTTTATTGTTTTTATATAAAAAATAATTTTGGAATGCATTATATGCATTCTAGTTCTTTTTCCCATACTCCATCAAATAAAGAATACAAACAACATCTACCAGGACATCATGTAGGTATAACATCATTAATATATTTTTATCTTTTACTTATGGCACAAATATAAATTCGCAAAAACATTCACGTGGACATAATAATAAAAATAACATTCAAACATAAATTAAGTGAATATAAATATTTTACCTATCTATTATGCACTTTGCTTAGTGTAAAACTGGTGTTTATTAAAGTTTAACTTCTACTACGTTATAAATAACGGCTCGTACTATAATCTCAATAGGTTTTCTTACTTCTTACTCAATACGAGACCAATCAAAGCTACCAAAATCGCAGAATAAAAGAGTGCAAGCATATAGTTACTGAATAAAGCCACCATTAGATGTAAACGGTTACTTATTGCTATCTAATTGGCAAAGGATTTTGAAAAGTCAGCAAAAATATCTGGCATGAGGCAAATTAGTTTAAAAATTCATATTACCTCAGACGAAAAACAGGGAGTATTGCTACGTGTTGCATCGCAATATTTTAATAGTTGATCCTGATAATTTATTAAAGACATGTTTAACTTGTCATTTTATTAATGCTGTAAGAGGTTTAAATATTTTTTTTTGTTTTATATTAGTTTAATACTCGCTTTTTCTACAACGTCGTTCAAATAGTATAGGAAATCCTTTATAACTTTATATTATTTTACAAGGTTACAATTCATGATGCCTATGACCGTAGCTTGTTCACCTTTTTAAATTACTCTACCCCTTTCTATTTAGCATGTGTGTATGAGAGCATAGATAGGCAAATGAATAATATGACGCACAAGAGTAGTACAGCAAGAAAATAATACAGCACCATGTAGCGCCATCTACAGTTCAGCTGCTAAAACCAGTTCGGACGTCACTCAACTCAACCTTATGGATCTTCATATTCATTTGTCTATTAGGTGCGTCCAATTCTGGCTTACGCACTGCAAATGCGTCCGATAGTGTGCGAGCGATCCGCGAACGGTATTCGCTAGACTATTGTGGGTCCAAAATCAACGTGCCGATAGAGTCGTAATGAGTTTAGCTATACGTCTCACTCACGCTCGCTGTCTTTCGTTATATGCGTCACAGCGATGGCGTTACCGCTACGTTGTTTTTGGCATCGCAATAGACTGGTGCGAGGAATGAGTTTAGGCGGTCTCATGCGGGGCGGGCAACTTCTCCCAGCTGGGCTCGACGCCCCAGATCTGGCGCGCGTACTCTGCGATGGTGCGGTCGGACGAGAACTTGCCCGACGAAGCGATGTTTTCGATCACCATCTCCGCCCATTTAGCCTGATTCTGTAACGAACGTACAACTCAATAAAAATGTTTCCACATTTGTTATAGTTTTGAACTTAGAACTTTGAAATAGGCTCGGTTCGCCAGGCCCGAAGACCCAGTTGCATACCATACTAAAGCGACATGTGTACCTGGTACGCGTCAGAGACGCATTCCTGCACCTCAATAAATAAATAAATAAATAAATATTATAGGACATTCTTACACAAATTGACTAAGTCCCGCAGTAAGCTCAAGAAGGCTTGTGTTACGGGTACTTAGACAACGATATATATAAGTAATATACAAATACATAAATACATAGAAAACATCCATGACTCAGGAACAAATATCTGTGTTCATCACACAAATAAATGCCCTTACCGGGATTCGAACCCAGAACCATCGGCTTAGCAGGCAGGGTCACTACCAACTACGCCAACCGGTCAGGTAAGAACCGTGGTGGTGTAGCACGCCAGCGAGGTGTGCGAGGCCACTACATACCATACTAAAGCGATATGTGTAATTATTTACCTGGTACGCCTCAGAGACGCGCTCCTGCGCCTCGATGTAGGCATCGAAGTCGGCCAGGTGGAGGAACCGGTCGTGGTGCAGCAGCACGTCGGCGATGTGCGCGAAGCGGCCCGGCTCTCCCGGCGAGAAGAACCCGCTGCGGATCTGCTCCACGCACTGCCGGAGCTCGGGGTTGCGCTCGTAGTACTCGTACGCGTTGTATCTACAAAAAAAAACATTTTTCAATGATGGAAATGTGACTATAGATAGTCTGAATCAAAGCTGGAAGGAAGGCTTTAGTTGAACACCTGAACCAACTCTCCAACAATATAATAGTTGGGTTTAATTATATGTAGGTTTAAAAAGGTTGTTTATAGGACACATTTCTCCTCACTTAGACACCAATCAGGTCGATTTTGGCTAAACACTAGCATCCAGATCTAGACCATAACTTAAAACAAAAGTAATTCGGTTTGGAGCAAACAACGTAAAAACGCCTTTGAATAGTAATCTTGTTTGAAGCAAACTACATAAAAACGCTTCTGGATATTGTTTTTTTATTTATTTACTTACAGTATTCGTGAAAAGCACTTGCCTCGGCGGAGAGCGCTATAGATGGACTTTAACTAACTCGTCCATCTACAGCTCACTTTCTTAGTTTCTCCAACAATGAACTATTTAGGGAAGTTATTAAACTAGTGGCTCTGTGAGCTGTAGACCTCGCCAGATGGTACTGGTATTGACTTAAAAGTCGTAAGCGCCTTTGGATTCTATGGCGCTTAGGACCTTTCTACCAATTCCCGCCATTTTGAGAAATTGCAAAAACTGAATCGATAAAATGTAATCAACAAAATTTCACAAGAATTGGTTGATAAATGCGACCTGTAGAGAACAAATGGACAGACACACGAAAGCATTTCTGGCCAAGCTGGGTCAATAATTGGTCATCCGCTGAAGCGGGGTCGATTACGAGTTACATCCGCCATTACGGAGGTCGGTAATGGGTAAAAATTCTTTAGATTCAACCACGATTGCATGCGGGAGCAACAGCGGCGAGCGCGTTGGTGATGACGGCTCTGTCTCTCTCTTTCTCTCACCTATGGCCGCCATCACACGAAGTCGACCCATAAAACACGAGTGGCATAAGTCTGCTTACCCCTTCTTCTGCAGCGCCTCAACATCGTCGACCCTCATTCCAAAGATGAAGAAGTTGTGCTCTCCAGCCTCCTCGGCCATCTCAACGTTGGCGCCGTCCATGGTGCCGATGGTGAGGGCTCCGTTCAGCATGAACTTCATGTTGCCCGTGCCTGAGGCCTCGGTGCCTATGCAGTGTAAGTAAAGATTAATATGGGTATAGTGGGTCACCAAAGATGAGCGTTGGTGACCCGGCGGTAAGACGTGCGACTTTCAATCGAAGGTCGCGGGTTCAAACCCCGGCTCGTACCATTTTTTTTTAAATCTTTTTTAAATAAAATTTGAAAGGGGTTTTGTCACACAATGACAATGTCACCCCCGTAATTGAGATCAATGTACAATATTACTCTATACATTGTACCAATAATAACCAAACGCTTTTCGGTGAAGTAAAACATCGTGAGGAAACTGTATAAAAGTCACGAGTAGGAGTCACGATTGTGCATCTGTCCTATAATTGGCTTCATAATTGTATCCTAGTAATAAGACTATTTACTGGTTGATAAAGCTGTTGGTCTTCTAATATAACAAAATAAAATACAGATTAGGTAAAAACCGGAGTATTCCCAATAAGGCCTAGTTGACCCTCAGGGTTGGAAGGTCAGATGGCTTACGTAAAACTAGGGCCTACGCCAAATCTTGGCATTAGTAGCCAAAGCGGACCCCAAGCACCCTGAGCTGAGGCATATGCGGGGAAAATGGAATGGTCCTAGGAACAAGAATATCGGGTCACTAAAGATCTTGTGTGTAGGTTACAAAAGAGTAAAGTAACATTGATCAGTCCGTTCCGAATATAGTTGGTGCAACAATGCAACCATTTTCTAAAGTGTTCGCTCAGAGTAAGACTTGTATTACAAACCTGGATCGGTATTTACTCTAGTTTATTAAAATCACACGGTACCGGCAGTGGAGATCTGTTCGCTAAGGTCGGCCGCGGGCATGATCCTCTCGGCGAGGGTCACGCGGTAGTTCTCCAAGTAGATCAGCTTCAGTTTGTCACCGACGTCCGGGTCGTTGTTCACCTGAGGATAATACATTCAATATTGTTAATACAAGAGCGTAGACCAGACACTAAAAATGCCTTATCATCAAATCATAAAGTACTATATAGTACACATCTATCAATCGTGTTAAACGTCGAGCGACGTCATACATCAAACGCAATGGAACGTGGGTCCTGCAGGAACATTTCAAACGTCACTTTTACAAAAGGGATGACGACTAGGTTGAAAAACTATTGATCTAATCAGTCCGTCAGTTAGATTATCTAAAATTATTAGACACATATTTTTTCCTTTTTCAATTTAACTAAAATTGACGAAGATAAAGAGCATCAAAGTTCCGGGGTGGGGGCTTGTGACGTCACTCCTAGGTAAGAATTGTACCTAGGAGTGACATTACGTGAAACTTGAACGCACTGTATTTTTGTCATTTTTGATTTGCCGAACAAAAGAAAAAATACGTGTGCAATATTTTTTTATAATCTAAAAGACGGACTAAATAGATTTTTTCAGTCGTCTAGCCTATTCTGTCATACTGAAACAAGACCCACGCACGAGTGGCGCCGCCGCATGGTGAGCGACAATACGGTAGCTCCCATTTGATATTAAGACGCGTCAGTCACAGCAAGACGAGCTGGACGTACTAAACTAAATTGTATCTAAATCGAATCTTAAAAGCATGAACTCACCGTGTTGCCGACGGCACACGCCAGCGCGATGATCTGCTTGGCGATATAGTACCCGGGCGCGGCCTTGCCGCCGATCATCACCGTGCGCGGCGTCACCGGCGCCGACGGGTCGCGCTTGATCCTGTTGTACAGCGTGATCACGTGCAGGATGTTCAGCAGCTGCCGCTTGTACTCGTGGATTCGCTTCACTTGCACGTCGAACATGGACGCCGGGTTGATCTTCACGCCCGTGTCACGCTCGATTAAGGACGCCAGCCTCAACTTGTTCTCCTGCTTCACTTTCATTACGGCGCGCTGGAAGCCGGGGTCCTTAGCCCACCGCTTCAGACCCTGCAGCTGATCAAGGTGCACCGTCCATTCGTCACCGATCTTGTCGCAGATGAGGTCGGATAGACCGGGGTTGCACAGCAACAGCCAGCGGCGAGGAGTGATTCCGTTGGTCTTATTCTGGAATTTATCAGGCCACATTTCGTAGAAATCTTTGAAGATCGTCGCTTTAAGGATTTCGGAGTGGATAGCGGCGACACCGTTGACGGCGTGAGAGCCGACTATGCAGAGGTGGGCCATGTTCACTCGCTTCTCTCCCTCTTCTTCAATTAGGGACATGCTGCGTAGGCGGTTGGCATCGCCCGGCCAGCGCTTCTCGACCTCCTGTAGATGGAGGAAGTTGATGTGATAGATCAACTGCATGTGTCTTGGGAGGACATTCTCGAGCATGGAGCAGGGCCATCTTTCCAACGCCTCGGGCAGGACGGTGTGGTTAGTGTAGGCGCAGCACTTATTGACTAGCTTCCAGGCTTCGTCGAACGAGAGATTCTCCTGGTCGATGAGGATTCTTAGAAGTTCCGGGATGGCTAGAGCCGGGTGGGTATCGTTGAGTTGGATGGCGACTTTATCTGGGAGGCTATCGAAGGTGGTCCTGACGGCCTCTCGGGAGCCGAACTTGGAGGACTTGTAGCGGCGGATGATGTCCTGCAGGGTGGCGGCGCACATGAAGTACTCCTGGCGCAGACGGAGCTCCTTGCCCTCGAAGAAGTTGTCGTTGGGGTAGAGCACGCGGGAGATGTTCTCGGCCACGTTGCGGTCGAGCACGGCTTGGATGTAGTCGCCGGAGTTGACTGTACACAAAATATATTGATATGATAAGACTATGTTCGCCACGTCAAGAATCAGAAACAGATTTTTTTTATTTGCTAGAATGAACTTGAGCATGAGTATTTGCTAAACAAGTATAGTTGTGTTTTCAGAATGTCTCTTTTAATTCAAATGTAAATTTATTGAAATGAAACACTTTAAAACGGATTGAACGGGTTAATTCTCACAGAGGTTTAACATTTTAAATATAAATTGTAGAATGCCCTTCAGGTAATATGTATCACTAGCTTTATAAGCCCCTCTGGGCATTGTAGAGCAACCTTTCTTTTTGATTTTATTTTTTATATTTTTATATATAGTTCAAAACAAGTAACTTTGTCGATTGACAGGGAGAATTCTCATTCAATAAGCACGATTGTTTTTTTTGGTTCGATGTCGATAGTCATCGACACGATTATTTTATTACACTCAGTTATTGTTTTTGTTTACTCATCGTGTTGTTCCTCTCTATAAATATTATGTCTATAAATAATCCGGCATTTCTTCACGAGACGCAAGTGACATTCATATTCATATGTGTATGGAATGGTGCTAATTATAACGGCGCATATAGCGGCCGTAAATAATGTCACGTGTAAGCACACACTATATAATAGTGCTTACAAATTGTCATGTCCCTTTCTAACGCAAAACACGTTCACTTTCAGACTACGCAAGTACTAGTACTAGACTACGCAAGTAAAGTAATTTCAGAGTAAGTAAGTCGAAGCAGGTGTTGCAAACCAATTGACTGACATACTAGCAAAGAGGGATGGAGTGGCGGGGCGTTCATATAACTCGATTCCGCCGGCTTCCCTTGTGTGAACCAATCTAGCACATTTTTCCTTAACGACTCAAAGAAAAAGTTGGCCAAATCACCTCTGGCTTGCCGAAAGAACATTTTAACGCCCCGCCACTGGTGCATTTTCAAGTAAAATTTTGTAAAATCGCCGTCAATAGAACTTACAAACGATGTAAACTAAAGGTATCACATGTTTTGTCACTGTTTCTCCTTATATTTTCACACGATCTCATCAAACATCACTGAAGACTTAACTACTGATATTGATATGGTCGTATTATTGTAACATACAAAACGTACCTAAGATAAATAACTTAGTCTTGGAAATTTCATTAAAAAACATAAAAGTTAGGTTATTAAGATCAATATGGCGGTTTGTTTATATTGTTAGGAAGCTGAATTGACGGCGACTTTAGCTAACAACTTTAGTTCCTTTGAATTGATCAGACGGCCCTAATAGTTATAATAGCCACTGTTTGCAAATGCTTTCCAGATCTGCCTGATTTGGGTAATCCGAACCATAATATGCAATATATGTTAAGCATTTGGATTTGGCTTTGGCACAGATTTTAAATAGATTAGTGCAACATGGTATAACTTACAGAATTTGAGGTTGAAGTCGATAGGGCTCTTGGCGGACCAGAGACGCAGCGTGTTGACGACGTTGTTGTTGTAGCCGGGGATCGGGTTGTCGTACGGCATCGCGAACACCAGCTGCGGCACACAACGAAAGAGATTGGTTGGCGACAATACTGTACATGAGATGGGGATGAGCATTGGGATGTTTATTGAGCTGTTTTTTTTGTGGCGTTCTGCCATTGCTGATTTTAGCATAATTACGCTAACGGCGAATTTATTAAAATTAATTAAGGCATGATAAAGTTGATAAACCTAAATTTTATTAATATTCAGCCATCGCTATATGCATCCATTATATTAAATTATACGAATCGGCAGTAAAATCACCACCGTGTTTAGAAAATCCACCAAAAATATCATTGAACATTTGTTTGTGATACAAACGCGTGAAAACGGCTCCCGAGTGGATGCTCGTCTCGCCAGCCCATTTGGCAAACAAATGAAGTTGCATTAGACTAGATTTGATTCTCAAATGCAGTTATGGCTGAAATTATAGTTGCCTCAGTAATCCATAAAATTAAATCCATGAAGCGGTTGGTGCCCCAGTGGTAAGGCGTGTGGCTTTCAATCGGAAGGCCAACAAACCAGGAATTTATAAGGTGCACTGGTCTTTAAAACCAAGTGCACTTGCACTAAATACTTATATCAGTAAATAAACTTATTCTATCTCAAACTATCTTAATGACAAGAGTTAATTACTCTGAAATGAATCTAGATGACCTAGTGCACTACCACGTATTTGCCTTATTTGTCATTAGCCATATATTCGCGTAGGTACTTATGCAAATCAAGCGGTAAGTGCGTGCCATTTTCAATACGAAGGTCGCGGGTTCAAAACAGGCCAACCAATGTGTCTTCCAAACTTTTACACCTACGAAATATCATTTGATATTCACCAATCGCTTTTCGGTGAAGGAAAACATCGTGAGGAAACTGGACTAATCCCAATAACGCCTAGTTTACCCTCTGGGTTGGAAGGTCAGATAGCAGTCGCTTTCGTAAAACTACGTCTACGCGAAATCTTGAGATTAAGTAGTTTCCAAAGCAGACCCCAGGCTCCTTGAGTGGTGGCATTAACAGGGAAAACGCTAGGAAGAGGAAGACTTATGCAAATCCTCGTGTAGAAAGCAAGAATAATTATACTCTTGATTCAATGAGTCTGCACTGTACGTAGAGGTCAATTTTTATTGTCATAGCGGGTTACTCACGTCAATAAAGTCGAGAATAGCTCGACATGTTTCGGAACAGTCCGTGTCCCTTATTCATGATTAGCTATTTTCGACTTTATTGACGTGAATAACCCGCTATGAGAATTGTAATAATTTATGTCTGATACTCACGGGAGTTTTCTAATTAAATTTTTTATTGTATTGAGAAAATTGGCGTTGACTATTAGAACAAATTCGAATGAAATGAAAAACACCCTTTCCAGTGTTTTTGTCCGAGTGAAACACCTTCTCATTTTTAGAATACTAGGATAGTAGTAGTATCCACCAGTATCCAAGTTTTATATTATAAAATATAAGTAAAACATAAACTTGTTGAACACCTTGAAGCAAGTTTTATTGAACTACTTATTAAGGTTAAAATGATCGTCAATCGTCATTATCAGCTTGAGATGAAAATCTTTTGTAAGTACATATAAGCATTTTCAATAGAATGACGATTACGCGAAAACCTCTTAGGTACAATCTTATTATAGTAGGTATGTACTTGAAAGATTTCTATTCGTGTAATGATGTTTTCCGGCGGATACAGACGTAATTTTGCTATACGGATTCGTTACGCCCATAGATTGCTGAAAATTTGTAATCTCATTTTTTTATTTATACCTACTTAGTTTCATTATAGGCTTAATTCTGATAGGATAACTAGGATAAGCCCTAGGCAACATTAGTATCTCCAATCTCTGCCAAGATAACCTTGAAGATTGTCGATCAAGGTCAAAAGTTAATCATTATGTGGTATAAGAAGTAGAGCTTCGACTCTACGTTGGTTATATTAACAAAAGTAGCAACAGCTCTCACTCACTGTTTCATACATCTCGCTACTGTTGCATATAGGATCGATTCACGAAAGCTGGCGCGTATTATTTTCATAGACATTCCGCGCCAGCTTTCATGAATCGATGTGTATCTTGATTACTATAATCACATTAACCCCGGTACCTATGATAGATGTGATAGTGACCTTATTTTATCATAACTACCCATTCATTCATCATTAAACATCAATAATATATAAGAAACAAGCTCAGTACGAGTACTTAGCTTTACTACTATTATTTCCTCTACTATTTCCTCTACTACTATTTCCTCTACTACTGACGTTATAAGGCATAACTGATAGGTTATCTCATTTCACTGACCATTGCATTCTCGCCTCAAGACAGCACCACGTTATCATAACCCATAAGCATGCTGTGAGGTCGTTGGCTTCGCGTAAGAATAGACGATTTGTGTTGTGTTAGGTTTGTGCGAAATTTCTTTTAAATGAAGGTCGGGGCGTCCTCTAGACTTACAGTTATAGTTTTAGATGCAGCCACTTGCGCCGCTCTGGATTGAGAATACGAAAAAAGAACCATACATCCCAGGTTAGCGAATTAACCTGGAGTTAACCGGTAAATCCCATACTTTATAAACTCTCTTCTTCCTAGAAAAAATCTATATCTGGATTGAGTACGCAAAATGCGGACAATATAAACAACACAATCACATTCATGACCTACGTATGCCAGTGTTTCCCCTTCATCTATTTTGAGAAGCTACCTGCATGTCCACCCATTTCTTGCCCTGCGGGGTGTCGACGACCCAACTGTCCACAGAAGTTGATGGGCAGCATGAGCTCGGACTCGCCTTCTTACGGGTTGCTCTAGGGCCAGTCGTCAACCAACCTGCGTGTCCACCCACTTCTTGCCCTGCGGAGTGTCGACTACGCGTCCGTAGAAGTTGACGGGCAGCATGAACTCTGGGCGGGCCTTCTCCCACGGGTTGCCGTAGCGGAGCCAGTCGTCAGGCTCCTCCTGCTGCTCGCCATTCTCGATCTTCTGCGCGAAGATGCCGTACTCGTACCTTATACCTGTGGGATGATTCTACTATTAATACTTTCTATGTACAGTCGAGTTTAAGAATATGAGTGTATGCTACTTACTAAGAAATATGTCCCACAGCATCTTATTCTGGTATAATAACAGAGACAATTTTGTCGATAAGTATTTTTGCACTTGACTGTACAACCGATATAAAGCTTTAGTCCATCTTAGCTAAGTGGGACGAATTTAACAGGAACGAAGTGCAGCAGGGCCGCTGTAAATATTCGTAGGAATTTTGATGTTAATGACACTTGACGGTCCCACCGACGGACTCGGTCGATGGAAATTTTACGTTAACCAACTGATGACTCTAGGTTGACTTCGTTCTTGTTGCCATTTGGCGCCGTAAGACCCTATCATAGATGGCTGGAAGCATACAATTTAAAGCTGCTTTACTTAGCTATGTTGGCGTCAGATGGCCGATCTCAAATGCATTCATTGAAACCAATTCCCATACTTGCCTTACTCAACTACCTTGACCTTGATTTGACCTTGTTTTTTTTTTAATTCGAAGCCACAATTGCCTAGACTTTTTGCAGAAACTCTATATCTAATCTATTAGAATGCCAACACAACCTTTTCAACCGACTTCAATATTTCTAAAGGAGGAGGTTCTCAATTCGTCTGAATTTTTATTATTCACATGTCGCACCAACACGCAGCTCAGGTGCGTAGTTTTTTTGGTAGTTTATAGGTCAAAGGTTACGTCACACGATAGTAACATCATGTACTTAGACTTAGCATGAATGACTCACAAACTCTTAACTACAGGAGATAAAGGTATCATGTGCTATCGAGCTTGATAAGAAAAAGCAATAAAATATATAAAAATAACATATTTTCATCATCATAAAAATCGTAGGCTGAATTTTACTAAGCTAGTGGAAACTAGCCGAAAAGGTACAGTAAGGACACCATAGGTACATTCAAAAACAAACTTTCTAGTGCTACGAAGATTCTTACATTGCGTAGTTACAACTAAGGGTACCTAGTGACAAATCTATAGAGTGGAGGTGCGGGCAGAATACGAGGGGTTCCTGGTCTAAGAGACTAGGAAAGAATAAAGACATTAATTCTATAAATAGGTTGGTAGGTAGGTACTAAGCTTCGTATAAACATTTACCATTGGAAAACACCAAATTATGTTATGCATACAATTCATACAAGCTGCAAATTAGTTGACATGATTGATTTGGTGCTCGGTCTAGAGAGACGGGTTTATCATAATATTCCCTTAACCCTTGCTATGGTTAAGTATAGTTGCTATTTGAAAGTGTGTAATGAGCGTTAGTTTGACGACTGAAGTCATCAAATGCCTACAGATGTTCCGCCTCAGTTTGGTGAAACGTACAATTAAATTGGCGTCGCGCCAGCGCCGTTGTCAACCGCCTCAATTAGTTTATGTGAATGGCGAATATTCGTGTTGTACACCAACCATTTTAGTAGGTATATCATACTTACAACATGAATCTGAAGTTTTATTTTTAACTTACTGCAGCAGCGCATAAGATGTTGATTTCTAAGATAACTTTAAATAACAAAATGTTTTTTTAGCTTCAGCTAGATTGAACATTTTTTATTCTAGTTTTTTTACAATAATTATATTATGATGTATACATAAAAAACTATCTCCAAGATTTTTATTTTTTATTTTTGGCCAAGTTGATAATTAATTGAATCTTATTATTCAAGGCAGATATACTTAATGAAACACAAAAACATAATAGGGATGACAACTCGGTTAAAAGACTATCATTCTATTTAGTAGTGCCAGTTAGATTATCTAAAAAATATTAGACACATATTTTTTCCTTTTTCAAGTTAACTAAAACTGTCTAAGATAAGGAGCATTAAAGTTCCAGAGTGGGGGCTTGTGATGTTACTACCAGGTAGTAGTGTTCTAATAACGTGACATGATAACAGTAAGACAGGCTGTCTTTACATTGGATGCACCACTGCACAAACGGGACATCATTTTCTTGTGAAGAACCCTGTGTGCTCACACATTTACTCGTAAGAGTGTTGCTGTTAATACATGATTACTAAAAGACTTACCATAACCATAGGCAGCCAAGCCAAGTGTGGCCATGGAGTCCAAGAAGCAGGCAGCCAACCTGCCCAAGCCTCCGTTGCCGAGCCCAGCATCTTCCTCCAGCTCTTCCAGTTCCTCAATGTCTAGGCCAAGCTGGTACAAGGCCTCGTCCACTGTGCCTTGGATGCCCAAGTTGATCATGGTGTTTTGAAGGGAACGGCCCATGTAGTACTCCAGAGAGAGGTAGTATACACGCTGTTAAGAATGAGTGAAGTAAGGATTAGAGACAGTAAGAACAGACAGTAGAACAGTCTGAAATAATGAAATGAACACTTATATTTATTTAAAACCATCAAATTATTTTATTAACATTTTTGATTTTCTTGTTGATTGTGTTTTGTTGACAGCAGTAACATCATAAGTTACGGAAGAGCTGGTATCCTTTTTTTTAAATGATCTAGAATATGAATTATTTTCAACTTGATAATTAACAAAGTAAGCATTTACTTAGGGCACCACACCCTGGGGAGAAGAGTGTACAGTAGTCTAGAAATGAAAGGGCATCAAAATGTCTTAATGCACTGGAACTAGTGGAAATAGCACAGGATGTTACAAAAGTAACTCAGGAGTTTAATATTGTAAAATACAGTAGCATTATTGTAATTAATTGCAATAAAAACAGTTTAAGTATCAAATCAGTATCCTTTATATCTAATCACCATACTAACCTAACAATATCTCCCAAGAGACAAGTTCTGAATGAAAAATATTTAGTCCACTAAATATTTTTCATTCAGAACTTCTCTTACCAATGCTGCAATACTGAATTATCAAATAAAAAGGAGGTGAAATTATTTGCAACATCATATGGAGTCCTTTTTCCATTTACTTTAATCTAAAGGCCACTTTAACAAGATTGTCAATTAGATCACGAAAAATGTGGGTAGAAACATCAATCTACAGTGACTTTGTATATCCTGAGTAGTAAACAAAGCTCCATGTTTTAGCAACTATCAATTACCTTGGGGTCCTTCTCATAGTAATACTGCTGCGTGCGGATCCAGCGAGAGACGAGGTGGTCGCGCACAGTGTGCGCCAGGGCGAAGTAGTAGTCCCTCGGCGTCGCCACATTACGATCCTTGACCAGGGTGTAGTGAACATGGCGATTGAAAGCCTTCTTCACCTCCGTCACATTCTCCACGGCCACGATCCCACGCACGGAGATCTGCTTACGCTTTTCATGATCCGACTGTACGCTCATCTTGACTATTTAGATAAATATTGCGCGCCCGAAGCGGTTCCTTCACTGAGCGCGACTGAACTGGCGCGCCGTATCGGTCACCTTGACAAGGTCAAAGCAAGTATTGAAGTGAAGATGTATCGTATCGTATCGCGGCTATTCGGCTACCCGGCTTTTGACGTATGTCGCTGTCATTAAGCAATTAGAATTTAGTAAGGAGACTGGGGCCAGTTTTCATTAAATCCAGTTATCAGCCGATTTAATTGGTATTAATAATAGGTATATGCACTTTTTAAAATGTTTTTAAATTTAAAAACAGGCAACTGGCAAGTAGGCCAAGCCTAGCCAATTGTATACTATCTATCTCTTTCCACGTCTTATTTTTTTGTTCCACGGAGCAATGTGTATTCGGATACTTAAATACTACAATGAAAACGAAAATTTATTCTAAATGTATTTAAACAAATTGTTTGCATATTTGTCATCACTTTTTTTGTGTATATGTTTGCAGTAAATACATTACGAGTACTAGTTAAACAAGTTATAATACTGCTGAATAAACTATGGTAACTATGAACAGCGTGTATTGAGACGTGATTTGAAATCTTGACAGTGTGACGTGGATGACATTGACAATCAGCTGTATGTCAATATTGTCAGTGTCACAGAATAACAAATAGTACTGTCAGTGTCAATAAGCGAAGTACGTTCGAAAACAAAGAAAACGTAATTTCAGTCAAGATATTAGATATAGTCTGACAACCCAGCGAGCGCAGTAACAGTAGGAAAGAGACCATCATACTGTCTTTTTCTTACTGTTACTGCGCTCGCTCGCCTGTCAGACTATAACAGGGTTGTTTTCACAGGGTCAAGATGATGACCATCAGTCATCAGTCATAATCATAACATAGAACCTAGTCGAAACGTAGGGTCATGCTGTTAAGCGCGATTAATCCGTTAATTCTATACTTATTCGTCTGTTTGTATTTTTAGGGTTACGTTCCAAAATGGTAAAAAAAGGAACCCTTCTTCTTTTAAATAATGGCTTTGGTCTGAGAGTTAATGTTAAGTATAAAAATAACAGAATAATATATCGTATTTAAAGTTTATTGCCGCTTGGGCAACGTTGTTCGGTGGCTCACCTCGCTTAGTTGTAAAATTTACAGCTAAAAATATTACACTAGGTGCCGGGGCCAAGATCTCGGAACTACCGAGTAATGACTGAAGATGGTTTGACGCGTTTCAGGATTAATTATTCATTAGCTGCACGCTTCGTCGTTAGTTCACTGCACAATACCCTATAATTATTACACATTAAACAACAGGCGGCCAAGTTGAAGTGGGACTGGGCTGGTCATGTCTGCCGCATGCCGGATGAGTTGTGGGCCAAGATCGCCACTGAGTGGCAACCTGACAGCTCAAATCGAGGACCCGGTAGACCCCACCGGCGATGACGAGACGAGCTTTTTTTTTAATACTACGACGGTGACAACCAAGCATACGACCCGCCTGATGGTAAGCGGTCACGGTAGCCTATGGACGCCTGCGCCTGCTGAGCTTGACTCCTTTTTGTAACGATGGCCAGAGACTGCTCTCGATCGGGAGGAGTGGTGAAGGTGGGGGGAGGCCTTTGCCCAGCAGTGGGACAGTATAAGCTTGCAATATCAATAATAAACAACATTTGGCACACAAGAAACAAAAAACTATTCAAGAGACTGAAGAGACGCGTCCGTCATCTTGAGTAAACGACAGTCTCAAATAGGAACCCTTATGATGCGACCCAGTCTGTCTGTCTGTCAAATCGTTAAATATCTCGAGAACTACTTAAGCTACCGATTTGAAATTTTGAATAGTTATAAACAAAGATTGATCACATATTTTAATTTAATTTCAATGAAAAATGCCCGATAAAAGAGGGACAAAAATTAAAAGTCTAGCTACTGGGTCATGTGGGGTAACATTTGAAAGGGCTCGATTTGCACATTCTAAAGCAATTTTTTTAAATTCAGATACATAAGCCGATAATTCCCAGCTCCGTCGTTCAATTTGAGCAATTTCTTAAGTAAGAAATAGACACATGTCGAGCGAAAATCGACTAAATTACGTGAGTGACCCGTTTTAAATATTATTTAAGAAATAGACCTGACGATGAAGACCAGGGGTGACTCTCATTGTAGAACTTTACATACTTAAGCCGATAATTCCGAATTCCGCCGTCTGATTTGACTTATCCTTTTTTTATTAATTAGTAGTACTGCGTTACTTCATACTAGTACTTACCAACTAAAAATATAAAAATATAAACTTTTTAACAAAAATAAAACCAACTTCAAAAAGTGGAAAATAAAATGTAAGTAGGTACCTATTCTTATAAGACCGTTCGCTGAAACGACTATCGGGAGATGATAGTCGAGACAACATCCCAAATGGCGGTTATCTCGTGAGCCAAGTCTAGGTACTTACTGGACTTGTCCTTCTCGGCCTTCACGAGATTCTCGTAATGGGGGATGGTGACGTCGACGAGCACGGCCCGACGCTGCGTTCACGTTTTAAGTGTTCTAACACTTCTAACCATCTAACTACTGTGAGCTTCGGTTCTAATTTGAATGTCTGGGTAAGTGTATAGCGTTGGTAGGTGCACTGTAAACAAGAATCATTATGAAAAATACACGCATTTGGTTATGTCTTTTTTATTATTCGTGATTTAATGAAAGTGGCATAGTTGATCGAATACATTGTCATAATTAATTAAATATTCTTAAATGCTTTTAATTATAAATATATATAACTTAAGACTAGTTGTACAAGTGTTCTTAACAGCTTAGGTTTAGCAGTATTTTATGTACAATGCAAAAGAACAAGATCTAGAAAACGACAATATAGTCGCTTGTAAGCCATGTGTTAATGTAAGAAAAACAACTTATTCTACTAATTTTTAGGCACACTAATCATTTCGTCATCTTGCTTTGCTGTTGGATTGTTACTGACATACCGTTTTTGTACTAAGACATTGTTAAGAACATAATTACAGCAATCTACCTATTGATATTGTCAACTCCACCCAAGATCTAACAATCAAAAACAGAAATGTAGTTACAGGCACTTTATCCTCTAACTCGTGGTCATTATCATAACACGATTATCTGATAATACCAGATTCTATTTTGCCACCATTTCACCATTAGGCAACTGTCAGGTTAAATACTCATATTTAACCATAATTATTAAACGGGTCTAACGCGAATTAACTTGTTTACCTTATAATTATTTAAACATAATGTGTTCAAATCGCGAAAGTTTTAAATGTTAGGTTAAATACTCGTCAATTTTTTTCTTCAGATCTATTTCTGCTTTCATCTCGAGCTATAATGTCTAAATGGACTAGCAGTCTCAATCACTCTAGTATCAACCCCCAGGCTTGGACGTTTTATTTTAGCTGACTACGGTTTAATACTCCACAAGCAATAAAGCGAGTGAGTGTGGAGTCTTACCGCGATCGCATTTTGTTTTTATTATGCGGGCAACGCTTCCGCGACCACACTTGGTTTTGGTAACGAGGTCTCAAGGCCACTTCAACAGTCAGCCTCACCCCTCCAGTCCTCGGTGGTGGGCGAGTGCGAGGAGGGACAGAGATAGATGGTGTGCGGGAAGAGGTCGCCGCGCACGCGCACGGCGCGCACCAGCGCGGGCGCCGCGCGGTGCTCCAGCTCGCCGATGAGCACGTCGTTGGCGAACACCGACCACTCCGCCGGCCCGTGGAGGATGCGAAACGTGTTCTGAGGATTTGAAGAGATACATAGATATAGAAAAAAATAACTAGATACCCAACCAGCCGAAAAAAATGACGCCATAAAAGTGCTGCAGTTGCAGCACTTTTTCATATAGTCTTGTTTGGAACGTCAGGTAAGTCAGGTTATTGACTCTTAACGAAACGTTCGTTAAGAGTCAATAGCCTATACATTTTTAATAGTGGTGGTAGTTCTGTGTATGAATTTGACACTTAATCCGTACATCAGTAAGCTTTTTTTCGTACGAAACATTTATCGCTTGTATCGTCATCGATGCAAAATTGTTCACTCATGTCATTCTGAACCACATTTTTTGACATTTATGTTCTGCTTTGTGTATCTATTTCTTTTAATAAGTCAATGAAGAGATACATGAATTGGTGACGCGCCTATTACATATATACGGACCCGATGAGTGAAACAAAAGTCGCAAATTGCGTTACTTACGCAGCAGTTCCATATATTTAATTCGGCGTTTAATCCTCTGGTGAAAATACATAACTCAAATTTACTATTTTATAATTGAAAGAAAAATGGAAAAATTCTCCGCGTCGAGCGGGATTTGAACCCACGACACGACCGCTCTGAACACCGGTTAGATCGCTCTGCCAATTGAGCTATCGACGCCCGATCGACCCCGGCGAATGTTTCCACTACATACTTCTTTCATTTGGTTATAAAATAGTACATTTCGTTTGCAGACGTCTCTGCTTAATACAAAATTAATTTATAACTCAAATTCTCTTCAAGAAGCAGTCAAAACTGAAACCGGGAAATCTAAATGCCAAAAAATGGATGGAACAGCGAACTTGTGGAGGATGGGATGGAGCCTGAGAATTTACATATAATTCACCTGTGTCCCAGGTACAAGGGTGGCAGTCCTCTGTCTCCGTTCGTCCCCCCAGCCGCCTAGGTGCGAGTTGAGCACGACCAGCTGTCGCTCGCGGTGCGACTCGTCGTGCGCGCGCACGTTGATGTGCAGCGGCACGTTGGGGGTCGGCCAGTCTCGCGCTGCGTCCTGCAGGTTCAGCGTGAACGAGTGCAGGATGGGCCGGAGCCTGAAGAAGTTACAAATTAATAACAAGCAAGACTTTATCATGTTAATGGGTACGATCTCCATTTAGTTGCATACCTATACCTACATTACCTACTGGCCTTCAAGTAACACATGGAGGATAATCGGCATATGTAACGTTTCCCCTATGCCGAAATACAAGCTCAAATGGGCATACGCAGGTCTCGGTTGTGACTAAGTCCGTACACAAAAATAGATCAAAGTTACTAGTATAGGAATATTTTTTAGTGTAGTTGTGTCATTTCTATGTACTTAGTGTCTTCATTACAGATTGGTTTTTGCATGTAAGTATGTGTGAGAAGTGTGTCTGTGTGCACGTTTCCCCCCGCAAAAAGTGACGGAATACTTTGTACGATGAGATGCAATTTGACTTCCCCCTCTAACGTGTTGAAAGTCCGTCTTGCTCAAAACTCCTGGCCGAAAGTTCTCTGCATTTAGGGGCGGGGAAGTATGTCAGACACAATCATATTTTTAAACTACTTAGAAGTTACAAGATGAATATTAATTAATTTTTAATTAACTACTTACTTTCCGTGTATGACTAGTTGGTATCCCGGGGGGATTCCTTTTGGTAATAGTGCTGTTATGTTAGGTCTCCAAAGAGGCTCATCTTCCGAAGCTGGCGCGTCTAAACTAAGTCTATTTGGTACCTGTAACATAAAAACATAAATGTGAAAATGGAAGCCGAGTTCCATATGACAATATCGTTATTGTCGACTCCGTCCACAAACTATCTGATATCCTAAATGGGTGCCAAATTCTATGGAAGTAAGAAAATATGAAGTTAAAGACCTGACTTGGCTAGTTTTTTTTGTGTAACTATGCGTCATCATCATCATCAATATTTAAGAACTTTGCTCTTGTCGGTGGAGTAATCGCCACTCTTCTTTTTTCTGGGCCAGCCTTTTGACTTCCTCGTACGACACGGCAGATACTTTATCTCTAATTTGGCTGAAATATGTGACTATCTGGTAACTATACGTACTTATTATATTTTTAAACTTTACCTCAACAGCATGCGGTGCAACCATTGGATACAATACAACTCAGCCTTCTGCATATTGAGCGTGGCATCCTACACACCCAGCGCTTGCAGCCACGGCGTGCCGACGGGCGACGGCGTCCTATGCGCGAAGTTACAGAAGTGCTCCCCGTCCACCAACCATAATGCTAAGTACTATTATTTTTAAACTCACCTCAACAGCAGGCGGAGCAAGCATCGGGTATAACTCAGCCTTCTGTACATTGAGCGTGGCGTCCCGCACGCCCGTCACCTGCAGCCACTGCGCGCCGACAGGCGACGGCGTCCGATGCGCGAAGTCACTGTAGTGCTCCCCGTCCACCAACCATAATGCTAAGTACTATTCTTTTTAAACTCGCCTCAACAGCAGGCGGTGCAAGCATCGGGTATAACTCAGCCTTCTGTATATTGAGCGTGGCGTCCCGCACACCCGTCACCTGCAGCCACTGCGCGCCGACAGGCGACGGCGTTCGGTGCGCGTAGTTACAGTAGTGCTCCCCGTCCACCCCAAAGAATGTCTCCGTCTCGTCCACGACTACTTCTATCGTGAACGGACGGCCCATTTTGAACGGAAATGATCTGAAATATAACGGTCGGAAATTTTAAGAGCTATTTTAAATAGGGACAGAGACACTAGCATATTATATTGGCGAAAATTTCAACATTTTTTGCCATCAAAGTTCGTGAAATTTTATCAATGATGAAGGTCGTTTGTTCTATGATAAAAACAACTTCTAATTCTTCAAGTGTGGAGCGGTCTTAACAGTTTTGGTGCCACCGTACGTTGCGCGGTAGGTACGTCAGTAGCTAGTCCCAGCGTTATCTTATCCTAGACCTGCTTTGTAGAGCAAAGCTGGTAAGAACAGGGAACCCATCAAACTCGTTGCCGGCATTCAATGTATTAATGTAGACGTGATTAAAAACTATGACTCCATAGCTAATTAACATACTTTTATTGACACAAACTCTCAAATTACCCTCGACCTCATTAAGGTACTTGGCATTTAGCATTAATTAAACCATGAAGGTACTATAATCATCCGAATAATGATACTAGATAGCAATCTGCCTTTTTGAACCAGCATAGAATCATAAAGTCAGTTAATGCATCCACACTATTAAACGATTACTATCTGATTACTCTTTAGGTATCGAGATCCAGAATCCAGATGTGAACTGAACCGTTTTTTACTTTCGCCTTTCGTATCTTTCCTTGCTGTAGTCTCCTCTTGTCCCCACTTGTGCCACCGCGTGTTCCGCACCACGTAGCACTGCGGGACCCGCAACTTGAAGTGGAGGGTGATGCCCTCTGCGCCGTTATCGGGTCTCCGTATCAATGCTTACTTAAATGCTGTAGTGTCCTCTAGTCCCCACTTGTTGTGGCACCGCTTGTTCCGCACCACGTAGCACTGCGGGACCCGCAAGTTGAAGTAGAGGGTGAAGCCTCCTGCGCCGTCATTGGGTCTCCGTATCAATGCTTACTTAAATGCTGTAGTCTCCTCTTGTCCCCACTTGTTGTGCCGCCGCGTGTTCCGTACCACGTAGCACTGCGGGACACGTACGTTGAAGTGGACGGCGATGTCCCCCGTGCCGTTATTTGGGTCTCCGTATCCTATGTTTATTGAGAACCTGAAATTAAAAGAGAGAATGAAGAATTCAATAGAACTCTGCTATTTTTTAAATCAATAGTTTTAAATAAGAGATTTCGAGCTTCATAATAAATTATAATGAGGTAAGTAGGTATCTTAATAACTGTAGTTTAAGCTGGTATATTACATTTATTCGATTTTGAATACTGCCCTATGAGGTATCTGCCACACCATGCGGACCTACCTAGGTAGACGTGTACCGTCGAGTAGGTACTTAGGTTTCATGATTCGTAACAAGGTGGTACGTGTGGTTGTGTCACTTTTGAAGTTTTGACCAAGGCAAATCGCAGGCGTTCGCTGAACAAGTGAACAAGCTCTTCCATGCTTATGTTTAACTAGATAATGATTTACCGTGGCAAGTCATCTGTGGGTGTGCCGGTGCAGAGAATGTGCGTCCCGATCGCCAACGGCTCCTGGAGGGTCTGGTTGAACTTGACATCTCGCGCCTCGGCCAACTCGCACTGGAACATTATGGAATAGATATTATGTATATTTCTATCCGTAGAAATAGTTTCCTCTATAGGTGCCGAAGATTCGACGGACACTTATAAAAACACTTAACACTAAGATATATCTTATCGTTTTCATTTTTACTTACTACTCTACAGTTGCTGTATAGATTAGATATGGTTGAAAACTGGGCGACTGACCTTTAGGAAGGACGAAAAGGCTGTGCCTAAAAGTGGGGTGGCAAGCGGTAGGTAGATAAATGTTCTGCTAAGTAAGTATTAGTTATTTAGTGTAGGTACCTACATCACCTACATGGACTGTTTGTATAGAGTATGTATCCTTAATAAATAATTAATCAATAACTTAAATTTATATTTAACCACTACCTAGGTACTACTAGTGACATTTTATTTTATTGGTTTTATATTTTGAATTGTGTTTAATGATTTTATTTAATGATAATATAAATTTAGGTGGATTATTGAGTTTATATGGGTCAATTGGCATCGGATATAAATGATTAATAAATAAATATACCTATCTGACTATAGGTAAATTGGCCGGTTTAACGGCAGAAATAATCAACCGTCTTCACTGTTATAATTACCAAAAACAATTGATAACATAACTTCCGTAGGTATTTGTACATATGTCATATCTTTACTAAGTGCCCGATTATATTTGTTCTTGTTCTTGGGTGTATCAAATATACTTGTTACAACGATTGTAACGTTATCGCACTATTAACTTGTATGTTTTCCTACCCGCCATGTATTTGCGCCTACATCCAAATTGCCATAATGAATGACCGGGTGTGGCCCGTTACTTTACCGTCGCCTACGTAGCTAAATAACTAACTCCGTCACGTTTTACTATCCGCCACAAATATTGACGTGACATGACTCATATTCAAATTCAGTGTCAAATTCAGGGTCAAACACATTTCAGATATTCTTCTTTTTTTCTTCTGCTCTCTTCTCTATTGAAGTTTAACCCTTCGGGACCTTCAGGCACATATCACGTATTGTTCACGAAGTAATCTCAATAATAGTTGTCAAGTAAAAATTTAATTAGCTTTTAAATTTCTTAGCTGACGGTCGGAGTTAGCGTTTATTACCATAGTTGGAGTTATTATAATTTTAGAATTTCAACATAATTTTCGAGTAAATCTACAATATGCCGCATTCACGGTTCTGTGCAAATGCTACCCATTCAATGCACCGCGCACAAGTGTTTCCTGTAAGTAAGTACCTGTGGGTACCTACTGTTTGAGATTAAGTATTTTGCAGTTGAGTAAATTGAGTTGCCTTGCCTTATCGTTTTTGCATAAGTAATATTGGAGCTTGCACTCGTCATTTTTATTCAGGCAGTAAACGAGTTTTTAAGGTAAGTAGGTATCTATCTTGAAAGTGAATTTATCTGATATTTACTTACAATTGTAGAGATTGTTGTCTTTGAGCTCTTAACAGTTACTTAGTCAGAAAATGGTACCTATCTTTCACCTCCGTTAAATATAATAATGCTGTTAAATAAAACAGCTAGTATGTGCAATTGTTAAGCACGAATCATGTCATGAGCGATGCCGTGATCGGGTAGCCCAGTGGTTAGGGCGTCTGCCGCGAAAGCAGGAGGTCGCTGGTTCGATCCCAGCCCTGCTCACCGGGGACCTTGGTCACTTTTTTTTTAGTATATGACATCTCTTTCAATTTATAAGCTAGTATGTGCCTAAATATTTAGTCCTGTCTAAAGAAAGTTAATTTAAAAAATAAGCCACTGATACAAAATACCTACCATGTTTCTTATTAGCCTGCTCAATTAGGCTAGGCACAGTAGGTAATTGTCTCGTCAAAAAACCTCAGGCCTCGCCTCATTTGAATTGACTCATTTCACAGAAATTATTACGCACGAATTCGACGAACTCATATTAGAAACATATAGGTATACCTACTAATACCCACTTGCACCACTCAGGGTTAGCGGCTAACCCAGAGTTATTAGGCTGTCAAATTTCGTATAAAAACACGCGTAACTCCGGGTTATGTGGCTAACCTCGGGCGGTGGAATTGGTTGTTAGTCGATAATTTAATATTAATAGTGGTAGTTGGGCGACTTGTAATTTTATCTTAGACCACGTCGCTTGGCACTAGTGTCCCTCGGATTATAGGTACTCAGCTAATCGACCCTCCTTTCCCCGAGATTTCCTAAGTGAGATTTGGCTAACTTCCAAAAACTGCGAAGGAGAGGTCGTGAGCCTCCCCTGAGCCCTGACCTCTGCCTCTGCGATGCCTATACTTACCGTTATCTACAGTATTGCCAGTTATAACTGCACCTAAGCGTATGTAACAACTTTCTGACAAATGAAACAGACAAAAGGCTTAGTGAAAAGAAACAATAGAATCTACAATGAAACCACTGCCTACCTACTTACAGTACTGCAGTGGTTGCGTGTCCATAGAAATCGATCACTAGCAGTTTTTTTTTTTCATTAGTTTTAAGCACATGTACTTATTAAGATAAGATAAGATACGTTTATTGCACTCATACATATTTTAAACAATATGAACCCAGTAAGGTTTCGGTAGCCATAGGTCTACCAATTAAGTCCTTAACAATATAAAGTACCTACGCAGTCTACGCACGAGGTACTCGTAATCATGCAACATTGAACTCTATTAATTAAACAATAAGTACTTAAGTGAATGTTCTCAATCGTCATCAGTGAGATCATCACAACTTCACAAGGCACAGTACCTGTTGAGGAACAAACGGCGACGAATATGTCTACTAATGCAGACGGAATACTGAATAAATGATAAGTGACTGATTTAAGTATCAGAGGAAATTCAGCTAAATATAGCTCGCATGCCTTTACGGTTGTGTTCGTATTTGGAACGAATGAATTACTCATATTATGTCGAATTATATATCGGCTTCAATCTAAGCACGATATTAAATGGTTGATTCCGTACATCAAAAGGGAAAAACCGGCCAAGAGCATGTCGGGCCATGCTTAGTGTAGGATTCCGTAGTTTACCGTCCGTCATATTAGGCGAACTTAAAGAGGTTTTTAATAGATTAAATACCATGCTTTATATGCTCAAGCACACTAAATAAGTAAATACCTAAAATACCTATGTGTAACCTATAGATTCGCATGCAGGCGCTTGAGTTTATATTAGTCTGTACTTTTAGGTATTTAAAAAATGTAAACACACAAAACCACGTGACTTGGTAATACAAATAAATAAATAAACATTGTGGGACAATCTTAAGGTATAGGTACCTACCTACTGTCGAGCGAGCGATGGGTTGACGTTTTATAGTTGCCGATTTCTAAGTCTGAACTTTTGACACATCGAAATACCCGTAGAACGTAAACGCGCAAGACACTTTGGAATTATAAACAAAATCCCATAAAGATATTACAGCTAGTCATGTACATAAACACAATATTTCACTTTTCATAAACATAATGTGATGAATGTTACATTTTTTCATACATTAGTTATTGAATATTTTACGATAACAATTTAGCACGCCAACAGTTACGGTCTACGTCGTTTTTTTTTTTTAATTTAGTGTTGTGACCATGTCTGCTGTTCCAATTCATACAACTGTCTGTCAATCGATAAAAATCGATCTTGTTATCAATAGGCAATACAGTAAAAAATCAAAACAAAACGATTAAAACGAAAATAAAACTAAGTACGATGTGGAAAAAAATGTTATTTAAAATAAGACAAATTAATATTGTCTTCTGTTACCGCGATTGTTATTCATTGAAATTAAAGACTTTAGAACGGATTAATAAAATAAAATAAAAATAAAATAAAATAAAAAATCGTTTATTTCAGAATATAAAAGTTACAGACATACCAGGGGTCTCCGCACTAGGCTACGCCTGTATCGCGGGGAACCAGATAAAATTAGTGTATCAGAATTAGTTACAAAAATAAAAACTAAAAAGAAGTTTTGGTATAACATCTCTTACTTAGCTTAAGCTTAAAAAAAGAAAAAAATTCTAGTGGTACATAACAATACAATAGAAATATTTTGTGTCTAAAGATCCAAGTATAAAACTAAAGTATCTTAACTAATAAGTCCTCTGTCTCGACATAATTAAGTGAGTGCAAAAATTTGTAAACTATTTGTTTCGCTTCGTTCAGAGTCCTATCCCTCAGATTACATATTTTATTTAAAGCATTGTAAGAAGATGTTCTGATGCGCTCTCCAAAACGCTTACCAAAAGCTGATTGTACTCTCAATACGGGTAAATTATAGACGCGTTTATGTGTTAAAATATCGTAGTCCTTTAAAAACTTAGAGGATTTATGTGTTCTTAGGCAAATTTCATATATAAAAAGTTGACGAACAGACAGAACGTTTGCTTGAGCAAAAAGATCAGCAGTTGGAAAACGGAAAGGTTTCCTAAACATCACTTTTAAAACTGAACGCTGCGCTCTTTCAATTTCCAGCATGGACGTCTTGGCCGCACTGCCCCATACTGTGATACAGTAACAGATAACAGACTGGCACAGCGAGACGTAGACCCGTTTAAGTAGAGATTCGTCTGCAGAATTTCGGAGTTTCTTAAAGATAAAAATGTATTTTCTAATCCTACCAGAGAGTTTATGAATGTGATGCTTGAAGTTTAGGTTTTCATCTACAAAAAGGCCAAGGTATTTTATAACGTCCACACGCTGGATTTTATCACAATTACATGGATTGCCAGGAAGGTCATTACACAAGTGAATTCTTATGGTGGGCTCGAAAGAGGGTTTTGTCGAGACAGTTTTATGAAAACATACGAATTTGGTTTTATCACTGTCAAGTGTCAGGAGATTGGCACGAAACCAGTCCGTTGCCATTCTCATACCCCTCTCAGTGACAGCAACCAAACTCTCCCAGCTAGTATCATTAAATAGTATGACGGTATCGTCAGCATAACAGATTATCTCCGAATTTGGGATTTTGAGATTAAGGATATCGTTAACGTAAATCGTAAAAAGTGTGGGGCCGAGAACACTACCTTGGGGAACCCCAAAGTCGATGTGCTCTAAGTCACTGTGGAAGGAACCCACCCTAACAAACTGCCTTCTCCCAGATAGATAACTTGTGAACCAAGCCAGCGGAACACCCCGAATGCCTAGATTTTGAAGTTTGCGCAGCAGAATCGAAGAAGACACTGTGTCGAAAGCCTTAGCAAGATCCAAAAATACGCCAATGCATTTTGTGTTTTTATCTAAATACGACGATATAAGGTTTGTGAGAATTGAAACGGCATCTTCCGTGGAGAAAAATAAAAATCAAACAATTCATTCAATAAAATCAATAATCGCTGAATTTGACAAACGATTTGTCTTAGCCTCATCACTAAGTACGTCAATACTCAAGTGTCAAAAGTTCAGACTTAGAAATCGGCAACTATAGTTGTCGGTGGCCCAACAGTAAGGCGTGCGACTTTCAATCCCAAGGTTCAGACCCCAGCACGTACCAATGACGTACCAGATGCCGATGCAGATGTACTTGAGCCGTTACATTAGCGGAAAATGCAAGGAAGAAGAAGAACTTTCATTTACTGTCGACAAATATATATAATCCTCTATGTCTTATCGCGTTCAAAATTGCATGGGCCTATGAATGAATTCACATCTCATTCGGAACCTGCTCTAAAATAGAAAATGACCTAAGGAATAGTTTACTGTTACTAAATGCCACGACCACATGAGTTTGACGAAACCGTAAACCGTAACCGTCGCTAGCGACTGCGATACATCACTCGTAGTATATCTCAACTTTTACTGTTAAGCTCGTGCAAGCGAGATGCACTGACAGCGAGTTTCCGCGTTTGCTACCCTAATAACCGTATTGGTTACGTCAAACTCATGGTAAGGGTACCTTGTAGGGACTATCGCGTTCAAAATTGCATGAATTAATTCATTCATAAATTGACCATGCACTTTTGAATGCGTGTTCCATGGTTTTTTAAAGCATTCAATCTCATACATTGCCGACCCTGTTTTATCACGGCCATAAACCATGGAATGGAACGGTTTATCGCCATTTATCGCCACGATAAATCAGGGAACCCTAAATATCCTAACACAACAAGCGGTTTGTTACAGGGCCAAGTGCCATAACAATTAATGGGTTGGCATTGAGGGATCTGTACAATATATTATAAGTAGGTATCAGTAGTCAGAATGAGGTTCACTATTTTTGCAAATAAATGAACATTTCTAATACTCACGGGAGTTTTCTATTTAAAATGAACATTTCATTAGACTTAGAGCCCGCTCTATTTTAAATCAGGAAGCCGGCTTACAATTTTTTTTAATTAATTTTAAAATAAGTAGCAATTTCAAATAGGTACCTACTTACACGTTTTTTCAAAGCATATACAATACCTACGCACATTGAATCATCTTCAAATGGCTGTAATAGGGTAATACTAATTAAAGGACTAGGTACCTACTTGACACGAAAATTCGCGTGTTGCGTGACTTGCGTGCTACAAGATCGATCAGTTGTATGTACTTTTACAGTACCTACTATATATATCACCCTGTGTAAGGGGAAGAAAACAATCGAAAAAGTTAGAGACTTATGGGTCATCAGCGTTGCCATGGCATTCAAGCGAAGTCAGTGTTAATAAACTCAAAGGTTGCCATAGGTAAATGTAGATACTAATGTCTTTTCAGTTTAACACTTAACTTGTCAGTTGTTTTTCAGGACTCCTAGCACAAGAGAAAGACGACTGTCATTGTCTAATCCGAACAGGTGAAAAATGACAAGTGTTTTTCTCGAACGCGTGAGTGTCCTGTGTCGTAACACTCAGCACGGGTAGCACCAAGACAGCGCGCGGGATATCTCGCGGTCGAGAAAGTCACCTGTCATTGTCTAATCCGAACAGTTAGGAAGTGACAGGTGTTTTTCTCGACCTCGAGATGTCCCGCGCGCAGTCTTGTCTTGTGCTAACCATGCTGGTATCTTGCTACAGGCGACAGCGTCAAAAAATTGATCCCAACATGGTACTTATAAAGCAGTAGGCATTTGCTACATTCGTGAAAGCCTAACAAGCTTTGACTAAGTAATGGTTTTGTTCCGGGGTCATCTATCACTTTGGTAAATAAATGTACCTATATCCCCAACCCCGGAATCCAAACAAACTATATCCGGAAAATGAATGAATACTTAGCCAATATTAGCTCCGCGATAAATACGATGACATCACATTTTCTTTCAAGTTCGCCGGGATAAAACAGAGTCAGAAATAATGCGGTAGATATAGTTAGCTAACGAGCTTCTGTGATGATCTATTTTCGCAGGCCATTTGGTTTCCCGCGTTCTTGAAACTTACGATTCACTTCTGTTTATGAGATTTATATTAATTCAGAGATTTCAGTGTATTTAGAATTCACCGAGCATAGGAAAACATTATTTAGTAGGTATTTGCTTGCTCGCTGCCTATTCAATGTACGATTAAGTTTATGATTTGTTTATTTTGCAATCAGTTGTTCCGTTCGGCATGATTTTTGACCATTGCGTTATGGAGTTGATTCGAAATGTCGTTAATTATTACCTATTGTGAAGTAGACCGTTTTGTTCTACTGTTGTCCTACTAATCTGTGTATTAGGTATCTATCTACATACCTACTTACCTATTTGCTAGCCAACACATATCTATTAAATTTATGGTATACACGGAATAATCGTCGTTGGCAGTTAATCTAGCCTCTAGATAATAAGCACACTTAATCCATACTTAATAAGCTGGTACGTAGGTACCTAATACTCATCTCCGACCGCAACTTCGCCTGCGTAAGAGTCAAACTCATTCCTTTTTTCAACCCTAAAGGGATAAATAAATAAATAAAAACATTCTTAGTGGAGCTTTACGACACGTGACGAATTAGGTTTTTTTAGGTTTAAGATCGTTTATTCTCATTAAGAATTTACAATTCACTTATTATGAGAACTTAAAAATTATACTTAAATAAAATAATGAGCGTTTTAAAAATAACATGAGGGTAGATTTACATTGACATAATCGGACAACAGAAGTTACCGATAAACATTTACTTAGTACGATCCATGCGATGCGCTTACTTACAAAAGATAACGATGTCACGGAGATACTCGGTCTGGAAGTGGCTTAGCGTAGTTGGTTTCGAGCGTAGTTGATGAAGTAATAAGAGTGTATTAAATAATTTTATGTTACTTAGCATGTGATGTTAATTTGTTTTTGCTAGTATTTTATATATTCTATTATTATATAAAACTTAGGGTCATGGTGTCAATAAACGCGATTTATCCGTTTTAAAGTGTTTAATTTCAATGAACAGCAATCGCGGAAACAAGAGACAATATTATAGAAAATGTGTTTTTTTTTATACTATATTTTTGTTTAAAATATATATACATACATACATACATATATGTGTGTCTCTAAGAATTAATAAATTTATAGGTACATTACTGACCGTTGAAATGTAACCTTAGTAAGTAAGGGACAATTCAATTGTGTTATTTTTGTTTTTGTTTTAATGTATTACTATATATTTTATTTTGATGCTATTAACTTAGCTGTCTATATTTCTGACATGTTGTAAAAGCATTTTTTTAAAGCGGTATATTGACTTACAATCTTTTATAATTTTTGGTAGTCTGTTATAAAGCTGAGCCCCTTCATACAATAGGCTTCTTTTTCCGTAATTGGTACGCGATGACCGCAAAATTAGATCGTTTGCATTTCTGAGTTGAATTTTTTGCTTCGTTCTTTTTGTAATGAAGTTTATTTGGGTATGTATATTTTAATTCAATACTTTACGAACTAAAATACAAGTGTTATATATATACGATTGTTGTATATTAAGCAACTTGGATTCTTTGTATATTTTACTCGAAGGTGTTAGGTAATTGTATCGAAATAGTGTTTTAATTAATTTATTTTGAGTTATCTGTAATGGTTTAAGGTTACTTTTAGCAGCTGTTCCCCAGACTTCAACTAGGTAATCTAAGTGAGGTTTGACCAACGCGTTATAAATGGTGTACCGCACCTGATGGGGAAGAAATTTGGAAATACCACGTAGCGCTCCTGTTAATGATGATATTTTAGTCTTAATTTTATCTATGTGTGGCTTCCAGTTAAGGTGCTTATCCAAAATTAGACCAAGGTATTTTTCTTTATCAACTTTTTTAATAATCTGATTGTCTAATTTTAAAGGATCAAATTCTGTAATTTTCTTGTTTTTTGCCATAAATATTAAGTAATTAGTTTTGTCAATGTTTATTGTAAGTAGGTTACCACGAAACCAGTCATTTAGAAGATTAAGGTCTTTTTGTGCTTCTTGTATGACATCAGTAATTGTATTACCAAAGTAGAATAAACTTGTGTCATCGGCGTACAGTGTGATATCTCCTTTTAGACCCAACTGGTATATATTGTTTATGTAAATTAGAAATAATAATGGTCCCAGGATGGATCCTTGAGGCACGCCACATGTTATTTTTTTTTGAACTACTTACGTGATTACCAATTTTTACAACTTGGTATCGGTTTGATAAATATGACTCGAATATTTTGTACGCTGTATTTTTAATACCAATAGAGCTAAGTTTGCTAAGAAGTATTTCGTGACTGATTGTATCGAAAGCCTTTTTTAAATCTATAAAAACTCCGAGTGCAATTTGCTTTTGATCAATATTAACCTTAATTTTTGTAACAAGATCTATAGTGGCTGAAAGCGTATTTGATTTATTTCTAAAACCATATTGTTTTGCATACAAAAAGTTAAATGATTTCAAATATGAATCAAGACGATTAAAGATGATCTTTTCAAAAATTTTCGACATAACTGGAAGAATCGATATTGGCCTGTAATTTCCTGGGTCAGATTTAGATCCTTTTTTGAAAACAGGCGTGACTTTTGCAGTTTTTAAATTATTGGGGAAAGTTCCCATTTCCAAACATTGATTTATGCAATCAGTGAGCTCATCAACAATCAAATCTTTAACACATTTGATACATTTTGCGCTTATGCCATCCAGTCCGGTACTCACATTCAGTTTTAGGTTATCAATAATGTTTCGAACTTCGTCCGACGAGGTTGGTGTTAAGTATTCCAGTTCGGTATTTGTTAGTTCGGATATATTCGATGCTGTTGTTGACGCGATTTGATGTTTGCTTGTGATTTCATGGGCTAATTGTGGTCCGATGGACGAGAAAAAATCATTGAAAATTTCGCATATCTCTCTTTCTTCAGTAATATTCCTATTATTGATTAGTATGTTGGCAGGAAAAGAAACTTCTTTTATTCTGTTAGCACTAAGACAATTAATTAAAGTCCACATTTTTGCTGGTTTTCCGTCACATTCACTGAACTTTCTTCTGTAGTACAAGTCCTTTGCTTTTTGGATATTATTTGTTACCATATTTCTTGCTTTTTTAAACTCCTCTTCAACTTTTTTGTCATTTTCGTTATTTTTCAATGTTTGCCATAGTATGTTTCTGCAATTTATTTGGTGTAAAATATCTTTATTTATCCAGTCCTTTTTAGGCTGATTTAGTATTTTAGTCTTAGTGATTTTACTTCTTTCGATATTTAAGGAGAGTTTCTTTTCTAGTATAGTATACTCGTTGTGTTTATTCTTGTTGTCATCTGCTTCTACTGTTTTGTATAATTTATCGTAGTTTATTGCTGAATATTTTAGTTTCGTTACTGGCTCGGGCTCATATTTCTTTGCTTCAAAATATATCTGTTTATGATCAGACATGGCTGAATCCATAATTGCCATATGATAATTATTTTCTGTAAGGTTGGAACAGACATGATCTAAAATTGTTTTTGTGTCCGTAGTTTCTCTTGTACAGTGTTCTAAGTCTATTTTGTTCAAAATTTGATATCCATTTTCTAATATGACCTTTTTATAATCTTTGACTTTTTTGTCTTTACTGAGCAGATTGAGGTTAAAGTCACCGAACACAATAGATCTTTTACACTTTTGTAGTTGCTGTGAAAAAATGTCTAGAAAATCGTTAACGTTTCCATTAGGAGTTCTATAGATAGCACCAACATTCACACTAAATTTACTCAAGTGTATCCATAGGAAATGATTTTCATTTACCGAAAATTCTTCTACAAGGTTGTGCTTTAGATTGTTGTGCGCATATATTGACACTCCGCCGCCTCTAGTCTCGTTTCTATGATTAAAATAGTGAGTGTAGCCGTCTAAACGCATCCTTTGTGCTTCTTCTTCAGTCTTAATCCACGTCTCGGTTAGTATAATAAGATGTATTGTATAATTAAATGATTGTATCGCACACTTCAGTTCATCCAGTTTTCCCGGCTTCACTATACTACGTGCATTGACATAAAAACATTTTAATGCACCTTTAGTGGTCGTAATATTATGATATGTATCAGTCACTTCGTATGTTCTGCTTCTAGGTGAATCTTTTTTCTCGTGGTTAGGCGACACAGGCGTATTTAGTGATTTAAGTTTTTTGAAATTATTTTAGGCACTCCTTTGACATATTTAATTACCAAGTCCTTTTCCCCATTTGCAGTACGAAGTGCAAGGTCTTCCTTTACGTGTTGGTAGAATTCATTTTGTTTTGGTGTTTGATCTCCAAATATTTTAATTGATTGGTTGTCAAGGTGTTTCTTTCTTTTCAAAATATTTATAGCAGTCTCCTGTGTGGCAAAGCTTACTTTAATAAGCCGAGTTTTATTTTGATCTCGCTTTCCCAAACGGAAAACTTTTGTAGGTTCTGGACATGAAGGATATATAGTATTTATTGCTTTTATAACCTCAGCTTGGTCTGTATCACTCTCTTCAGTTTCCTGAACCTCACTCCGCTCGGGCAACCCTGCAACAATTATGTTTTTGGCTCTTTGGCTGCGGTCATTTATTTCAATCATAATGTCTTCACCAGGGCTCGGAACCGGTTTAAAAAATAGCGGTTTATACCGGTTTATTTCGGTTTTACTCCGAACTTTCTCCAAGAACGCAAACGTTTTAAGAACATAATAAAAACCTGGATTTAACCGGTTTATCCGAAAAGCAACTTGACGGTCTAAACGCGACGTTGCCAGATTTCGTGTTCAAGTCGCAAGACGTACGAACGGATGGTTCCTTTAACAATTTTAGTTTTATGATTTTGCATACATGTATCTAGAGACGGGTCAAAAAATATAGGCAAACCAGTGAGCTGGTATTTATAGGTGACAGCCAACAGTGTCAATAATTTATTTAAAAGAAATCAAAATATAAGTTCATACAGGGTGTATTTTCTTTTCGGGCCAATGGGGTCAACTAACAGATCCCGAAATGTTACACGAAAATGATCTTCAGACCTTTCCTCGATTTTAAATTAATGTTAGTGGCCTTTACAGAAGAAAAACATATATACAGGTTACGAGAAAAAGGTAATTTGTTACAAACATTTATTTGTGCTAATTTATTCAATTCCTATCCAGAATAAAAAGTTTATATGAGACATGGAACCAAAAAAAAAACTTTTTTTCTAAATGCATTTTCATATTTTCCTATTAGTCCTAACAACAGGCAGGATGCCGTTCAAATGTAATACAAACATAATTATCAGTCCCATACGGATGAAATTCATAATAAGAAAATTATCTTTTTTTACATTTTGGTTTAAGTATAGATGAAATAAAACACATTCTTTTTAGTCCAAATTTGGCACTTTCACACCCTACATTACGTGATGACGCACCAACTAAAATTAAAATTTTAGCACCATCTTGTATAAATTTTTCATTGATAATAATATTATAAGAATATAATAATAATAGATGGTAGATGTGGAAAGCTAAGTGGCGAGTTGGCTATGAGTCAGTGACACCTCTTTACCTTCATCCCTGATACTCGTACCGGTGTTGCCCCCTTGAGCCATCCTAGATGTCACCTTTTGTGGGAGCCCCTCTTATGTGGGCGAGTCACCGTCTGCCGTAAATCAAATTGCTTACCTTTTTCTTAGACAGACGCCCGATTTTATTTTCCATAACCCAGTATTTAGTGCACCACTTTCACCTAATAGTCCAGTATATTTTGGACTCCATTAAATCTCAATAGTACATACACCCTGGCGGGTGCTGCCTCTGCGTGCGTCCCATGGTTCGGGCAAGTGCAACATCCGCTCGGTGTACCCCTTACATTTCATTACATTGTCCCCTTTCGACATGATCTTGCGTGTTGGTTTTAGCTCCGCGTAAGCCTCCCAAATGTCCCAAATGTGTGTAAGGTTGTCTGGAAGAGATCGCTCTTTAGCGATAAGACCGCCTGTTGTTACCCCTTACTGTTACTGTTCTGTATTATTATTTTCTCTTGTAACTGTATTTCATCTGTGTGAGGTGTGCAATAAAGAGTATTGTATTGTATTGTATGTCCGGAACACCATTGTTCCGTGATGGGAAAGACATGCCTAACATAAGTCTTTATTTTCCAAATAATACATTTTACAAAATTACTTATTTCTGTTTTTTTTGCTACCCGTTATTGAGCAAAGGCCTACTCCATCGTGCTCCATAAACACCTATCAGCCGCCATTCTTGTCCAGGTAGAGCCTGCATACAGCACAATGTCTTAATTCCACTTTCGTTGAGGACGGCCCTGCGGCCGTTTCTCTACGCGTCGCCACTAGTGGAGTACGCTTTCGCTCCATCTGCTCGAGTAACATCATCAAATCATCATTGATAGTATGTAAATTAAAATATGCGATAGATTCTCTCTAATTGTGTCTAGAGTAACCTCGTTTGTAACTATTCCAAATATAACATCGGTAGCTTAAGTAGTTCTCGAGACGTTTTTTAATGATGTGACAGACATACTGAGTCACTCCATAATAGTTTTAACAATATAGCAATAAAAATTTATAATAAGTTAAGCCAGGACATCAAAGATTGTAATGACTTCAGAACATTTGACAAAAAAGTAAAAGACTTCTTTATTAATAGGCCATATTACACTATAAATGAATTTTTCGCCAATGCACTTATTTAATTATTGTATGTAACCATTTCATCTTAGTTTTAAAAAAATTGACATGTACCTGATATTTCTAGTTTAGATTTTAGTTTAAAATGTATATTTGCATGTACTTGTACGTTAAAGCAAATAAATGATATGAGTATGAGTATGAGTATGAGTACATACTGAGTCACTCCATAATAAAAAGGAACCCCCTTTTTATCATTTAGGTACGGAACCCTAAAAATGAAAGTATACTAATTAAGAGGTATAAATGTATGTAATTATTTGTTTTTATCAATTTTAAAATCACTTACAGGTACAAATATAAATAAAGCAATTACGTGGCATCCTAGGAACTATGCCTCAAGCGGAGGATTTATGGCATCTTATCTATACATATTTTAAATTGTTTTTTTTGTTATTATCATATTTTTGTGGAATAAAACTTGTTTGTTGTTGTTGTATTAGTTGCTTAAAAGAAACTATGCAATTAGTTGAATGCCAAAAATACGCGGAAATACTCGCGCGTGGCAGATTTTGATGTACAGATCGCGCAACATTTCCTAAAAAATAAATAATAATCTATTGCGCTCCAGTAAGTCAAGATAACGTTTGGTTTGTCGGAACTTTGTAACCCTGCTACTCCTTAAAGTTTCACTGATATTGCCAGATTTTACATGAACACCTTTTAACAAGTAAGTAGGTAACTTATTCCACTATTATTTAATATGACAGATTAAAATATTTTTCTTATACCATTTTTTATCATGATGCCCTGGTCGCGCGAATCTATATTCGGGGGAGGTACTTAACAAGGTATTCCCCATATGTTAGACTGTCGCGTCGGTGATTGAATATATAAATAAAACTTCAGTCTTTCTCCATAGAAAATGTAAGGAAAAAGTTGTTTTAAATATGGGCCTAGTACCACTAGGCTTGTGCTAATTAAAACGATTAGTATGAAAAAAAAATCAATGAAAATAAAAAAAATATTCCTATAGAAACTATTGTGTGGGCTTCGATTTATAGCCGGATTTTTTTTCCATACTTATTTTCTTTTGATCTCAGGCAGGAGTGGAATACATCGCCATTAAAAAAATACTGTCTAGAAATTACCTTACATTCTCTTACCATGTAGGTTTTTATTCTAGAATCTGTAAACGCCTATCTCCATTCGGTGTAAATCGAAAAGGAAGGGAAGGTCTAAAAATATAGTTTATATGTAGCAGCACAGGATCTGGTAGGTGCCCTCACTGACCCATAAAAAATTCACTCTGTATAAATTACTTACATTTTTTTAAACCGCAATAGTGTATAATTTGCAAACCTGGAGTAAACTGTTAATACATAATTTGTGATTATTTTGGAATATTATAGTCGTACCTACTAAAAAGTAAAAATAGTGTGGGAAATACTGAATTTATATTATTTATAATATTATTTCTTCAATATTTGATATTATTATTTCTTTGAATATATTTAGTTCGCGGCAGAAGAAAACACGCTTAAAAATGATTAAATATGCGAAACGACGTGCTTTTTAAACTTTGCTAACTGGACTGTAACTTGTTTATCCTGCGTCGCTAAAACCGGTTTTTATTGTTCTAAACCGGTTAAACGAACAAGAACTTTATTAAAATATTACTCTAAAAACCGGTTTAAAAATAACGGTTTCACGAACGTAACCGAAATATAAAGGTTTTGCGCCAAGTACATGATACCGGTTTGAAAAATTAACCGGTATCCGAGCCTTGGTCTTCACACAGAAGAGATGCTTCTGATACGTTAGTCCCGGATCGTATTTGGAGTTGTTGTACGCTTGATTCCAAGGCCTCCATCTTCTTTTCAGTTTGTTTCGTGGAGTCGATTATGGATGTCAATTCTAACTTAAACTTATTATGTTCGGTATGTAACATATCAACTGAAGTTCTCATGTCGCTTACGTCGTTTTTAATTGATGTGATATCTTCGTGTAGTTGAGTAAATTGTTGTGCTTGTGTCTGGTTTACTGATTTCAAGTATGCCATCATTTCTGACACCTGTTTCCGAATTTCAGCAAGTTCGCATTTAATTTCATCATTTTCATCCTGCTGCTTCCGTTTGTTACGAAAAGTAATTTTTGTACCACCTGTGGCCTCAGTATAAAGGTTTGGACTGGTTAGCTCTGGAAAGGATCCACTGCGCTCGGCACTCGAGCCACTTCCAGTGGGAGAACGCAGGCCAAGCATATTGATCCGTGTTCACTCTCGATCACAAAAGAACTTGTTGTTGCTACTTTGCGAGCGAGACGCAAAATATATAACTCTTTCCTTTTCGCCGACGATCGTCGCTCGCGCGAAGTACAGTGTCTTATGCGGATCACAAAAACACGATAGATTATCGGCCTTAAACTTCGGGCACAAAGTTTTAGATTACAAAGAATTAGGTATGTTTTAATTTTCAAGTTTCACTTTCAATGGTTTAGGCTGTGCGTTAATTGTCAGTCAACTTAGTCTCTACGTTTAAACATATACAACAAACTGTTTTATGCACTTAGGTAAAAGAAATACAAAGATTTTCCTTATAGCTATTTTCTGTTCATCACCTATACATAGGTTTCGAACAAGGTAGTCCGCCAACCTAGTCCAAGCGGGAACCCAGCTGGAGGCAAGCTGTGCAGAACCATGGGGGAAGCCTATGTCTAGCAGTGGAAAATTGAGACACATTTGTTTTTTTTTGCATCGCACTACAAATGTATAATGTGTAGATACATGTATACACCTACCTACTACTAGTTAATATTATCTAGTTTCACACCCATATTTAAAATTACTCATCAGTCTCATCACACTCTTCCTCGGGTCAGAGATCAAGGCTGATTCTAATCTAAGGCACAGAATAAATAATAGTATAAAGAAGGTATAAGGATGATTCTATACCTACTTACTTACCTTATGAAATACGATTACACTCAGGCTTAATTTCGATTATAGGGTCCAAACCTTTATATGTTGACCTACCATATTCCAGCTGACGACATATACACTACACTATAATCCGTGTTTATGGTTTACACTAACGATGTGAAATTAATGTGCTAGTACTCTTACTAACATTGGTAAAACATAGTTTGTATATAAGTTTTTTTTGATCGACTAAACGAGAACCTCCCGTTCTATAGAAGCCAAGGCAAGTAACATAACCTATCTGCTTAGTAGGACAAGCCTGTTGTTTACCTATTTGTTTATCAATAAACATTGATTAGATTTCAAGGTCTATACTCTATAACTTAAGTGCTTTACATGCCAGTTTTAAGTAGCTATTATTTTAATTCAAATACTTAAAAAAATATAATTTAGATACAATAGTTGGAAAATTGTAAAAAAAAAAATCAAGGTAAGTATTTGTTCTCATGCTTTTTGTATGAATGACTGCAATTAGCCTATTTACCAAAGTAACCGGCACTTCTTCATCGAGATGCTCCGTGCTCTCTTGTTCCGGCGGCCGAGTGCGGCAGAACAGTCGCCGGCAAAACGCACCGCAACCGCACCGGTCACCGCTCACCATCACACTGTGCCACTGGCACTATCCACTATTATTCGAGTCGATTTATCGTTCGTTCGCACGAATTGCAATCGCACGATGCGACGACGCGGTCGTATCCTAGAGCGTCGCTAACACACTAAAATACCCGCTCAGTGGAACAGCTGACCGCGCAAAAACGCGATGACTAACCAACCATTACGTGTTTGTTGTGATTCTGAATATTAATGTTACTTACTCAATATGATTACGAATTTAGTATGCAGGTATTGCAGGTGTTTACGAAATGTTTTGTTCGCAAACCGAGTGCACCATCTATCGGTTAAAGCGAAAATTAAAATGCGTGTCATGTGGGCGCCATCTCTCTAAGTTCAAGGACATTACTTTAACAATGATTTGATGTTTTTTTAACAAAAAGTTAATTGATGAATTGATGATGTTTAATGTTGAAAAAATATTGAACGTTAAGGTTTTGTTTGTTCGAAGTATTTCATCTTGAAATGATTGTAAGAAATTACGTTATCAGTCTTTATTTACGTTTTTTTATATTGTGTAAAGATAAGAGTTATCGGTATAACCAACAAATAGCACGTATTCTTTAGTCGATTATTGACTGATACCTACTTATCATTCAAGCTTTTTAAAATAGATTAACATCTATTTATCATAACAATGAAAAACTAACCTCAAAATCATAAGCATCCTCAGCAAAGTCGTATTCAGCGTATTCACTAGGAAGGTAGCCTTCTTGAATATAAGAATCCATCATTGGGCACTCCACACATTTCAAGCAGTCCACTGGCATGGGTTAGTGACCGAACACTGGCTTACCGAGCACTTGTCAGGTTTTTAATGCGCTCACTTATAGGTATAAGTATGTTGTTTATTCTCACATACCTACACATACATTTATATGCGCAATGCGGGTCGAATAGTTTTCATGAGCGCAGCATCTTTTGTCTCTCTCAGTAACGAACTGGTAACAAGGACAAACAGTAATCGATTAGAGAGTGTCATGCGACATGAAATCGGCAAGCGTATCTTCGTATCTATCTCGTCTTGACTTGACAATGGAGGCAGATTAAATGCGACATTGTTTTTTATTTTAATCATTTATATTGTGACAGACTGTTCTGGCTCTGTTTTTAGTGTAAACGTTCAAAACGTTGCGCAACTTTGTTTAATTACTGTGTCGTTTAAAATATCAATATTGCTCTACCATTCATTATAACATTAACGACCTAGCCCAAAAATAGGTAGTTGTTTAGGTATCATTTTAGTTTAGGTATAATTTAGTTAGGGTCAGTTTTGTAAATAAATAGGTTATGTACCAACTTTTTTTTCCAAAAAGTTATAATCTACCTACCTATACCTTGTCGACTTAAAAACAAGTTTTCTTGTAAGTAAGTATAGGTAGGTACCTACTATACTGTAGCCGTTGGTGGCCCAGCGGTATAAGGCATGCGACTTTCAGTCTGAAGGTCGCGGGTTCAAATCTTGCCGGCTCGTACCAATGAGTTTTTCAAAATTTATGATATTTATGAACGAAGTATCATTTGATATAATTTACCAATCGCTTTTCAGTTAACGAAAACATCGCGAGGAAACCGGACTAATCCCAATAAGGCCTAGTTTACCCTCTGGGTTAGTAGATCAGATGTCTGAGCCGTCCGGTCTGAGCCATGGCATAAGTCGGGAAAAAGCTAGGAAGAAGACTATACTGCAGCCTAACATTAAAACCTATTATTTTGTACGGTTGTTAAATAAATAAATAACCGGTCAAGTGCGAGTCGGACTCGCGCACCGAGGGTGCTGTAGAAACTTTGAATTGCAACTGCACCTAAAAGTAAAAATTTAAGGTCAGTCCCACATATACCGACAGATTGGGCCACTCCTTTGCACGGCATGCGTAGAGTTCGTATGCGAGTTTTTTGTTCCTTGATTTGTTTTTATTATATGGAAATATATTGGATATATGAAAAAAAATGCAGGAAAGTGTATGATATCAAGTATGGACATGCTCAGGATCCTCCTTCGTCTACCTAGTTGGCAATTTTGCCACAAGGGCACAAAGGGAGTACATTTCTCGCAGCACGCAGTACGTTCGAAAAATCACACTCATATTTTAAAAACAGCAGAGACAGAAAGCTTTGAACTTTTAGTGTTTCATTGATGAACAACTTACCCTATATGATAAATCCTCTCTCAATGTTTCAGGGTTCATCTCTTTTATAACTATGTATTTCAAATCGGGAGCTTTAGTAGTTTCTGGAGATATTTAACGACGTGACAGACATACAGACAGACTGAGTATATCGCACCATAAGTTTTTGAACTTGAGGAAGAAATAAATGTGTTACAGCCAACACAGCGCATCCTTGCAACCTTGACAGCCCTGAAAGCTTCTTGAAACCCCTGAAGTAGGTATGTTGTTATTCTCGAAGTCTAAAATTAAAAAAAGAAGAAGTCCAAAGTCTAATTTATATTTTTATTAACGTGTATTTTCTTAGAACTATAAATATACAGATCGTTTTTTCAACCCTTAGGGCCTTATCACACTTGAGCGATTTGAAAGCGATTCCTATACAAAATTTGTACGCGGCGAACTCGTGACTTGTTCGCCCCATACAAAACTCGCTCGCAAATCGCAAGTGTGATAACGTTTAGTCAATTATAGCAAGATCAGAACAATCATCATACGTCATCACGACTCCGAAGTCGCGAAATAAAATAAACTTAAATATATTTATTTTGCCCGATCAGTAACAGCAATAGAATATCATATTTTATGCGATTTTCGGAGTTGTTCCTATGGTAAAGTGCCATCGTTTGATTAGGTATTAACCATGCTGAATATGCCTCTTAATGGTGTCTTCATCGCAGGCTTCTAGGCATGACTCATTTTGCTTTCTTCTTCACAGGAGGAGCCTGAAACAAGAGTGGAGTTAATTTTAAATCATTTGGATTCACTCACCTCGTCACATCGCTTTACCCTTGGGCCGCTCTGTTCATAACTTTCGCCCTAATAACACTTTAGGTCAGGGGTCGACAACCTCTTAGCAGCCAAGGGCCACATAATAGTTGACGAATTTGACGCGTGCCGCACTTTGTTAATAGTGACTTTAACATACACCGTTATACAAAATAGTTAAGGAGGCTCACGGGCCGCCAGTTGCCGACCGCTGCTCTAGGTTATGTACATGCCAACAACCTTAAGCATCCGCCATCGCTTGGAGCCGGAAAGGTTCGACTATAATTTTTCATTAAAAAAAGTGCTACCGTATTGTCGCTCACCAGGCGGTGCCACATGCGTGGGACAAGACCTAATGAACCTAGTTAATGAGGACTACCGCGAGTTGATTTTCCGCTAGGGGCGCTAGTGGAATGTGAGTCCTACGGGAACATTTCAAACGTCACTTTGACAACTCTCTCATACTAACTGAGGACCCACGCATGAGTGGCGCCGCCTGGTGAGCGACAATACGGTAGCTCCCATTGAGTTGACACGCGGTAATCCCCATTGGACGGGGTTATATTTTATACCACTTTGGTGGCAAATTGTTGTGTGTCTCTTTCTCACTCGTGAAATAATCATATAATGATGGCTTCTCTTTTGCTCACTTTGTTACTCTTTAAGCGTTAGCGCGAAATTATACCTCTATGGTGGATGTTTCCGCCTTTTATACCACGTCGGTGGCAAACAAGCATATAGCTCGCCTAATGGAGAACGATCAGCGTAGTGTATGGACGCCTGCAAATCCAGAGGAGGTGTCATATGCGCGTTGCCGGCCCGTTATATCTGTCTATTTTACGGGGATCATGCAACTCACTTAGTTGATAGGTAGAATTGTGACCACCTGTCGTGATGCAGAGTGGTTCCTAAGTTCTCAAAAATAAAGAGAGTGAGTGGGGCATGAGCATGACATGCCGTTATTTTTACATTACGTTTAAGAACTCTGCCACTGACGAGGCTCATCAACAGTTTATAAAGAAATGCCTGCGAACGATACCAAAATTCTCAGAAAGAAAGAGGAAAGATGGAAACATTCGTAACCTCGGCCGATTAAGTACTTTCTTACGATAGATGGTGTTAACGTGGGATATGGTGAAGAAATTCGGGGCCACGGGCGATGATCGCGGTAACTCAGTTGGAAGAGCGAAGGCCTGGTATCCCAGTCACAGGTTGGATTCCCGCCCGTGGACATGATTATTCCAATTTCCTATCTTTCTGAGAAGTTTATAAAGGGCTGGGATTATATAGTCTGACAAGCGAGCGAGCGCAGTAACAGTAGGACAAAATAACTATATCCATCCCTTTTTTTTCAGGGTGGTAATACTAGCGTAAGAAAAAAACAGTATGATGCTCTCTATCCTACTGTTACTGCGCTCGCTGGGTTGTTAGACTATACTAGTAGAGTACAGTCAGTGCCCTCACATAAATAAATAAATAATAATAAATATTATGGGACAATCTTACACAAATCGACCTAGTCTCAGGCCACGGTAAGCTCAATAAGGCTTGTGTTGTGGGTACTAGGCGATGATATATATATAATAGACAGATACATATAAATACTTAAATACATAGAAAACATCCATAACCCAGGAACAAATATTCGTGATAAACACACAAATAAATGCCCTGACCAGGATTCGAACCCGGGACCTCCTGCTTCGTAGGCAGGGTCACTACCAACTAGGCTAGGAGGCCGTCACATAAGTATCCATCCCGCATATGCGACCGCGTAGCGCGCATGGATACTTGTGAGGTCAACGACCGTACCAGCGCGGGGTGGTGGTGGCGCACGTGCTGCAGCAGCTTGGCGCGCGTGGCGTACTGGCGCGGGCACGCGGCGCACGCCGCCGGCGCGCACGCCACGCGCCCGCCCTCGATGGACGTGCCGATCCCGGACACCGACGACCCTGGACACACGGGACATTGTTGCAGATTGCGGGACACTATTGGCCTAAGGCTACAAATCATAAAAGAACTGGATACCCAATCAGCCGCAAAAAATTATGCTATAAAAGTGCTGCATATAGTCTGTTTGGAACGTATATTTTAACAATGTTGGTAGTTCTGTGTGTGAATTCGACACTTAATGCTTACATCAGTAAGCTCTTTTCGTACGAAACATTTATCGTTTGTATCATTATCAATACAAAATTGATCGCTTGTCATTCTGACCCACATATTTTGACATTTTTGTTCTGCTTTGTGTGTCCATTTCTTAATAAGTCAATGTTAATAACAGAAAACGGTTCAAAACGCATTGTATTCGCTTTTTGTACGAGAGATGAGTATCCTCACCCCCGCACAACGCTAGGGTTGCCTACAATTAAAAATATTATATAATACTGGTGACGACGTGCGCCGGCGAGCGCGGAATTTATGCGCAGCCCGCGGGTCGGTACCAACCCAAAATAAAAGACAATCAATAGGAATTCGCTCGAAGAGTACCATAGGACTGGTTAGGCGAAGACGGGCTAGATATAAATAAATAAACTAACACAACAACTAACACAAATTGACTAAGCCCCGCAGTAAGCTCAAAAAGGCTTGTGTTACGGGTACTCATCAGACAACGTTATATATAATATACAAAAACATAAATACATAGTAGTATAATGATATACATCTTCTCTTAAACTAAGTCCTGCAACGGAGGTAGGGCGCAGCGAAATACCATCTCACTTGAAACTAGTTTGGAATAGGCCACATACTCCCACATTATAGCAAACTACAGATAACTCTGCGTTTTACTCGTACCTTGTGGTTTGTAATGTTGGGTTGCGTTCCTGGTGAAAAATCTTTCCAGAACTACGCCCAAGGAGTCGATGTGTGGATTGTAAGTAGCGATGAAAATTACATGAAAGATACATGTATCTTACAAAGGCCCCTGTATTTTTCAATAAAATACAGTATCTTTCGTTGCGGATCTTCAATTGAATCTTTCACAAGTTTCAGTTTTTTACGTGTAAAATACATTGTATTTTTCGCATTATTATGAATAGTTACTCGGAATGTATTGGCTCTCATACAAACAGGTGACTTTTCATTTCGCTCAGACCATATCTCGATATCAGTTAACTAAAGAGGTTGAAATTCATTCAATCATGACGAAATACTTACAAATTGGAATCGGTAATCTATGCTCTATGTGACGTCACCTAGCGAGAGTCTCTTAATATTATTATTATGTATGTATTATTGTGTATGTGGGTATGTTTTACCTTTTCACGGGACCATGGGGTTATTTTATTATTAAATCAATTAATTATGAAATAAACATGTAAAATACACAGTATAAAACAGGTATTATACGTATTATACGTGTATTATTTTATTTGTCAGATAAACGTCAGTTTTGTTTTTTTCGAAAGTTACATGTAATTTATAGGAAAGATACAAAGATTCGAAAGAAACAACATGAATCTTTCGCTATTTTCATCGCTAATTGTAAGGTTTTCCTCGTTATGTTCCCACGCCCATTACTCACCTGGATGATGTATCTTCACGTGGCTATCCCTTTTGGCAGCCGTACGGTACACTTTGGGGCACGTCACGCACGGGTAATGCCGCACTTTCTTCTCCAGAGGCACCGCCGTGGATACGGTCTTGTGGACTCGCCAGAGATGGTTCACTAGCATGCCGCGTCGCTAGCAAAAAAGAAAACAAAATGAGCAATCATTTAAAATACGACAAATATTCTAAAAATCTAGAGCAACGTTTGTTTTCGACGCATATATTAATTACTATGAAATATACTAGTATTCCGTCGAAACTTCAATTTTACTAAATTTAATTTAGGTAAAGATTGAGGTGTCGAATCTTGCTTTCAATTCGACACCCTTTTAAAACTTACCTTAAATTTATGATTGCACGTTTCACATTTATACTGCAAATCCTCTTCTTTTGTGGTCTGTAAAACAAGGAAACAAATAAAATAACACAATACACCATACGTGAGTGGACAAGCGCAAATTAAATTATGCCTGTTTCTTATTTTGTATATTGGAAAGAGACAAAATGTTACACTTTTCAGGCTTGACAGTATAAATATCCTCTATTTTTTTTATTAAAAAGGGATATCTGTATATAATTTACAGCGCGCCCGTCTCACCTTTCTCCGCTGATCCGGCGGCAAGTTAAGGTGGTCCATATGTATATGCAGAGCTAGTTTGTCCTTATACTGAAACGCGCGTCCACACTCACAGTGAAATTTTCTTCCCGCACATGCTCTGTAACATAAAACGTGCGCCATGATTAGAGTGAAGTGAATACCTAGTCAAATCAACTTCTTCTTTTGCTGTTATAAAAACGTGCCAAATTGTTGCCAAAGGTAAATTCAAGGACTTGTGGCAAATATCATATAGAGGTTTTGTGTATGTTTCGTATCCAAATCGTTGCCTTGCCTTTGCGATTTTCTTAGCGGTCATTTGAAGTAATAGGGATAGTTAATAAAATTACCGGTTTGAAAATGTGTAGATACACACTTACTTGACGTGCTGACGTTGCCGCCCTCTGACGACGGTCTGATTGCAATATCTACAGACCAGGAACACTGTCTCCGTGTTCTCTTTTTTCACCTAAAAAAATGCACTATAGTTAAATTTATTTTCATTTTACATTGTACTACAATAAAACAAAATATCTTCTCGATTTTATCACAGTTAAAGCGTATAAATAGGAATAATAAAAACTCTGGCAAAATATTGTGGCTGTATAGTCTGTAAAAGCATCTTCCGCTATGAATGCCGCAAAAATATAGTCTGACAAGCCAGCGAGCGCAGTAACAGTAGGATCATACTGTCTTTTTCTTACGCTAGTATTCCCACCCAAAAAAAGGGATGGATATAGCTTTTCTGTCCTACTGTTTTTTATAGGCTTTTGGGCGGTAGGAGGCTATATCTTTTAGTAACCACATCAATCATTTGCACTTACTAGAAGTATGTTACTAATCAAACATTCAAGGTCTATTTGTAACACCACGACACTAACCTCCTTTTTACTGCACGCATCATCAATCCCGAAATCCATATTGGCCGTCAGAGCAATATCGTCCTTAAGCCCCATAGAATACGGGTTGAAGTCCTCCGACCGCGAGCTGCCGGAGATGTCCAGGTTGATGCGGTCCGTGTCGAACAGGTTCGTGGAGAAGTCCAGGTTGTTGGTGAGGGTCTGGAGGCTCTCATCCGAGGGCAGTCGGCTGTCTTCCATGGCCATGGATACGTTGGGGAGATCATCTTGTTTTGAAGATTCTCTGGAATGTTTACCATAACAGGTTAGATTTAGAACGGAATCAGGAAAAACTTGCCACTTGGCGTCATTGGATTTTATATGTAACAATCTAGGTAGATTATAGAGTATTTGTAGATTCATGAAAGTTCCTCTTAATATGCATTAAGAGGAACTTTCATGAATCTACAAATAATGGAGAACAAAAGCAATGTAGATGAAAAAGATTATGGAAAATGACTAAGGTGCGGTTGGCTGGTTTTCGCAACTTTTGGTCGTCCCTATAATTGTACTTACAGAATACCAATTGTAGTTTGGGAATCATTATTTTTTTCTTCCTTCGCCTTTTTAGTGCAATGACGCGCCGTGTGTCGTCTTAAACTGAAAAAATAGAATATGAGGAGGAGGAGATATATTATATTGCTATAACTACACTACAATCTAAAACGGGATGTTTACCATGTATGCTTGTTTTAACGCGCACCCAATATTTTGACACTGTTGCAAGCGTGTCGTTCTGCGAGGTAAATATCCCGTTTTAGATTGTAGTTTGCAAATTATCATTTAAGCTTAAAATCGTATAAATTGATATGGGTAAATAAATAACTAGTTAGGTAACTTTAAACTTAATTTCGTTGATAAGGTTTCAATTTTGTAAGAAAATTTGTTGAAGGATTAGATAAAGTAAAGTATACTTACGTAAACAATCTGCAGAAGGATCTGGTACAGTGCAGACAGCGGTACCTAGCACGCGCTCTTGGCTTCTCTTCCTACAAAAGAAAACTTGCAATAATTGCGTTTGCAGACATCTCTGCCTAACACAAAATTAAAATCTTTCGATGTCTGATGATGATAAGGCCGGTTTATAAATAGATATTTAATCTATTACCTAATAAACTTAACGGCCACCTAGCCTAGTCGGTAGTGACCCTGCCTACGAAGCAGGGGGTCCCGGGTTCGAATCCTGGTCAGGTCATTTATTTGTGTGTATATCACGAATATTTGTTCCTGGGTTATGGATGTTTTCTATGTGTTTAAGTATTTATATGTATCTATCTATTATTTATACTGTCATCTAGTACCCACAACACAAGCCTTATTGAGCTTACCGTGGAACTATGTCGATTTGTGTAAGATTGTCCCACAATTTATTTAATTAAACTTATCATGATGAAAATATAAAAAGTTACGTATAGAAACTTTTTTGTAACATTGTCACCTGTTAACCGCTTGACACAACTCAAAATGTGTCTCACGTAATTATTTGTCAAACTACATGAGCATATTTTTATACTTCTTCCTGAAGCCAGGAATTTTCATAAGTGGTCCAAAGAAGAAGTCATTGAAGCAGTTACTCACCGAGTGATGGAGGTTCATGTACCGCAGTGGGACCGCCGCTGGTGTTCATGACAATGGTACCACTGACGACGTTAATCTGTTCTGAACCCATGCTCAACGAATGATAAACCGATCAATGTGCCGCCAGTGGGGCCGCTTTAATGGTACCGCTGACGATGTTGGTCAGCACTACTTAACCCTTACTCACCGAATGATAAATAGATAGCTGAAATCGTACCCCAACTGACGATGTTAGTCAGTCCAACGAAACTTACTTACCATATGATAAAACATTTTCATCGCAGCAATAATACCACTTCTGTTGTTAGCTAATTCTACTAAACCTTTACTTACCAACTGAAAAAGATCTGCCGCAAAGATGATACCATGATACTACTGATGATGTGAGTCCTACAAAACCTACTCACCGTATGATAAACGTCCATGTGCCGTTGGAGGAGCGCCGCCGTGGACATGGATCGCTGGCACTCGTGGCACCACCACTGACGATGTTTCGCCGTCAATTCTACAAAGACCGCAGTTGCTTTTGAAAATAAAGGAAGTAGCCCGCACCATGCCATAGATACTCGTATGTCGATTTAACCTTTGATTATTCTATAGTGAAGCGTGTGTGCAGTGGAATTTTCATGCTATAAATGTTTAAAAAAGACAATCGCGGTGCAAAGTAAACTTTGGGGTGTACCTAGAACATGCGAGAGCATATTGAGAGAGATCTTATATTCATGGGTGCTAGTGTTGGCTAGGAATCTACATCTCCATTTTGAATACAGTTGAATTACTCCCACCGCCTGTTTTTGCTTACGGTCAACATGTGCGAAGTGCTTCACGTAAACGGATAATATTAGCTGAACTAAATTTTGGTGTAAAATTTAATAATAAAATTGACAGACGCCTTGTAAAAATTAGGAAGTGAACAATATATCCGAATATACTACAAAAACAATCAAACATTTCAAACCTGCATCTAAGTCCAAAACCGGCTGTTCCACAGGCAACTTGTGTGCATCCACATATTCCTTGCTGTACCCCAGTACTAGCGGTACACGGGCGGGTATAGCTTTGATCGTAGCCGCATATAGCTCATGGTCCTCTTGGTACAGCCACACATTCGCTGTGCTTTGGTCTCCGAGAGGTAGCAAGCTTAGCCAATTCGATTTATCTGGTAAAGAAAAATGGTAACCGCTGGATATTTTTTTATTTAAAATATTGAAATATTTCTGCCTTAAATTTGTATAATGCCAGTCAAATTTAAGTGAATATATTTTTACCCTCGTCAGAAACATCTATATGCGTGTGCGTGCTGTCCTCTGCTTGCAACAAGAACAGTGGCGAGCCAGAGTTGCTGTACACTAGTTTTAAGCTCTCTGCTTCTTCATTTGATACAATATGTTTGATTCCTGAAACAATTGCATGAGATAAGTCTACGTAGTAACTAGAGCTGGAGGAAATATGGATGGATTTGGCTAAAAGTCTAAGTAATCGGCGTACAAATGGCCAAATAGTCGGTAATACTGACAATTTATTTAGGCTAATAAGCTTATGTAATGTGGAATTATTTTCGACTTTTCTCCGACGTAATTTTATATTATCAAGTTAGAACCCTCTTATGATCCCCACATTGAAAGGTTGTAGGGTTTTCTACAAAAGAATGAAATGCAGTAAACTTTGTTAGGGACCTTTCTACAATGCAATTTCTAATACCTATTAGATTAGGGTCAGTCCAAGGCAAGAGTAACGTGAGTCACATTGATAATTTATCTCTAAATATGTGTTACTTTCCGTAGATATATCTCGAACGATACATTTGCGTCTGTAATTCAAATAAACACGCAATGAAGTCGTGACTCGCGTTACTTTTACGGGGATTACCGTGTTCTATTTACAGGTAAGTTGCCCCACTCACCACAAATTATTATTCCCTACAACTTATTCCGTCTACCGCTCCCTACAACAGGCAATTACAAGCTAGGTATGGTTAAAGACATCTTTAAGGAGTGGGGTCTTGGTCTCGGTAACATTACTTATAAAGGGTCCGAAGCGCACTGCAAAGCATTATGACGGCTCGGCCCGCGATAGGTATATTCTGTTACTCTATAACGTTACCTTCGACGGGGCCGAAGCGCACTCTGGGCGGCAGTTGGCCCCGCGGCGACACGACGCCGCGCCGCAGCTGCAGTGCCGCGGGCAGCACCGCCACCGCGCGCGGCGGCGCCAAGCGGTCTGCGATGTGCACTGACACAACCAAACAAATACAAGATCAGACCAATGGCCTCTATTCATCATCTCTAGTTAAGAGGTCTACCTTTACAAACAAAAAGAGAATAATCAAAGTTGATTCATACCTCAACCTGTAATTGTGTAACAATTAGACTTGGTATATGAAATAGGATTGGCAATGACACTTAAACTGTTGCATAGTCTAGCTGAACAGACTTTGGTCTGCGGAATGCATAACCAATTAGGATTGTAGGAAAACTGGTTATTAACCAGGATTTCAGACCACACTTTGGACTCCTTTATGATGTCATGACAAGAATTGATGTAAAGCTTAGCTGTAAACTATTTCAAAATTTATGTTTTCAATAAACAATAGCGATTTGGTGTGCTAAAATGGAGGCTGCACAAGCATTACATTAATTATACTGTGTAGCATACCTATCTATGCTTACCAAATTTTTGCACAGTCCTTTTTTTCTGTTCAACATTCTGTAAGGCACTAGCATTATTAATTTTGTTTTGATTACAAGAGGAGGGTTCTGCCGCTGGTTTAATTTGCAATACATGTCCTTGGCTGGGTACAAGATTATCCTCACTGTTCAGGATTTGCAACTCAGTGTCAATTGTCGGTGGCTCTGTGGCGATGCTATAATACTCGCTGTTTGACAAGTTTGTGCTGGCTTGTTCTCTGGAATCTGAATAATTGTTTTTCTTTTCTATCCTTTTTTTATATTTCAAATAAAATTTACTAACTACACTACATTTACATTTGACTAAATGGTCAAGTTCATCAAAATACTATTAAATCAACTTACCAATATACAATTGTAGTTGCCTGCCTTGTACCATGGGAATAAAATATTGATGTTCAGAATCTTGCTCCTGAAAGGTATAACTATGTATTGTCTTCAAGTGAATAACATAGGATAAGATAAAAATCTAACATAAAAAACTTATGCTAAATGGAGTTTTACAGTAGTCATTATGCAGTCTATAATTAAATATTACTATACAAATCTAAAAGACCCTTTAATGTTAGTTGGACAGGTCCAAGCATCAGTAATGCTGCCATAGTTGCTGTAAGACACTATAGACAGCACATATTTCTGGTTAAAGAAGCCAACTGCAACTAATTTTTGTAACTCCTGGGCAAAATATTATACACTTTTATTCATTACAACATAACCATGCCACTATGTGTGTAAAACATTCATCCTCCAGTTTTAAAATTCTTGAAGCTCTACCCTTTCATTATATCGTTTTGTGTACTTCAATGACTTCATCAATATACTTATATCATTATTGTAAGCTTAAACTATTATTTAAAAAATAACTTGTTCTACCGTATACGTACGTTTATAAGCATGTGGAGTGGAATAGCGTCCGCTTCTATGGATCCTTCGCCACTGCTCGGTTTAACTTGTAAGATGTACATATTGCTAGTTCGAGATTCTATAGCATTCGATATAGGCTCGCTATAAAGGCCTTAAAACCAAAATAATACAAATTACAAACAACAAGTAGAAAATAAGAATATATTTTTAAGTTCTAAATAAATCTTTTCTAGAAGAAATGTATACTTACTTGGAGTTCCAGTATCCATTATCAAGTAGCTACTTTATTTATTGTCCGGTATCGTAAATATTTAATAACCCTGAAAAACCAGTAAATATATAGTTTTTTAAGTATAATTTCCTTTAGTCTTTAGTTTCGTTTGACAATATTGTGACATATTATGACATTTAATTTATAACTGACATTGGCTGTCATTGTCATTCACCAATATCAAATTAAACTGTTCGAGTTATCAGTTTATCCTCAAATATGATAGATAGATAATGGAAGCGGTACTTCGGAAATAAATAAAAAACTTGACAACTAAACTGTTGTCGCTTGTCGACTATGTGTTCTCTATCGCCGGCATAATAGTCACGTAGTCTGGGCCACGCCTGGGCCTATACCACGAAAATTTAATGATTGATGATTGCCGATTTGTATCTCCATCTCTGTCACAATTGCATATTGAAGTGACTATATGTATAAGAAATTTGAAGAGACAATGCCAGTTTTCGATGTTCGTGGTAGGCTGGCTGTTTGGGTTGAAATGTTGCTCTATATTAAATGAAATACTTTACATATTAAACGGATTATCTATTAGTATATTTCATATCGATCCTTAGTCTAAAAACATAAAAAATTGTATTTTCGTGTGTAGCAAACTTATTATAAGCCAAGCAAGAATACGTTTAATATAACATTTATTCGTCAAATATTAACATTTATTCACAATTTCTTTCTAATTAAAACTTGGCAACTCTCAATGATCAGTTGAGCCAGTTTGATATTTTGCAAATCGATCGTCTCTTCTTTGGTTTTTTTGTCCAATTGCAACAGGATCGTCTGCAGCACAATTATTGTAGTTTCCAAGCACGGATGCGCTGGTATTGAAGTATCTAGGACCTGGAAATAAAAGAGGTTCAGTATTAGCATGTCATCCCAAACTGAAGGAAAATACTTAGATGATGCAAGGCGAAGCTTCGATGTCACACACACACGGGCCATAACACCTGTATAATCCCCGGACTCTTTCTCAGTTCGAAAATGCACGGAGCACTTTGTTCCTTCTTCGTAAATCGTACCATGTTTTGCAGGCTTTCTGTTCGGTTGAGCCGCTGCGTGCTGATAGCGAGCGGCTATAGCCTGGTAGTATACGTACCGTGTTCTGTAGGCGCTTATACATATGCGGCGGCACGCACACGATCCACTCGGGCTGGTCGCGCGAGTGCTCGAGGCTGCGCTTGAGCCGCTGCGTGCTGATGGCGAGCAGCGGCGGCAGCGCCGGCGCTGGCTCCCGGAGCCGCATCACCGCCTCCGCCGCCAGGGTGTCGTAACCCAAGTGGTACAGCCCGACTACCTGCCATAAAAAAGAGGGAGGTATCAGTATAAAATTATAAGTGACTCTCATAGATGAATTTTAAGAATTCTGTGCCATTCCCGACCTGTTGACGCCTCAAGAAGTCCCCGTCAATGTTCCACTCATCGGCCAGCACGGCGATCTGCTCCATCCACAGCTCGCACTCAGCGCTGTTGTACCCGCCGCGGTCGCCAGCGGTCACGGTCTCCACAGCCGCGCGGACCAGCTTCGTCACGAACTTCATCCGCGGGTTCCGCAGCTTCTCCGAACCCCTCATGCTGATGTCTCTGCTCTCCACGCTCCCTGTGAGCGCCTCAAAAATGTACTGGTAATCTATATCGTACAATGTATCTAATGGTTTCGTCGACTTTATATTAAAATGACATTGATAATAAATCGTGCACGATATCTGATAGTTCAGACTCAAAATATCACTGTTAACTCGTTTCGTATCTTGAGCTACTTCCATCAAAGACGGCGTGCTTTCGTCCCATATCTTTTCAAACTGCATCTCTCGCTTCTCCCAATCCACCGGCGTTGTCGAACACTTTCGGAACTCATCCAAATATCTGGTAGTGGTTTCGAGAAATTTTACCATCACCGTCTTTCCGAAACCGACGTCTTGTAAGCATAACGGTTCCTTCGGCACTTTCCCAACCTTGTTGACTAACCTACACGACGCTTCGAAGACGTGTCTGATGTACGTTGTCCATATGATTGCGAAGAGCCCTATTCGTAAGTGTGTATCCGATATGTTCCTCAAGCAGTCTATGACGACGTTAAGTTTTTCGGTGTGTTCCATGTCCTTCTGCCAAGCCATGGCGTATTCCCAGCACATGTTCGATAGAATATAATCAGCCGAAGTACTGAGCGGGAATTGCTGGCGAAGGAGAGACAGCCATTTGAAGATTTTCGGGTTATTGTCGACGTGCACCCGGTTGTTCTCGATGAAGGGATAGGAGGCGCTGTCATCGTCAAACTCTTCTTCGTACGAGCTGGCGCGGTTCTCCATCAGCTCGTTGGCGACCACCGCCTCAGGGACGACTCCCATGCTGCACAACCATTTGGCAATCAACTCCGTCACAGACCCCTTGCCTCTTCTATAAATATATTTCAGGTTTATACTTATATCATCAAACTGTAGCTTCGGCAGACCATTCCCGTCGAATTTGTCTTTGAACATGAGAATGATACTCAGTAGTGATATGTCTTCGAGTTTTCCAATTAAGATCCCCCATTTTGTGTTCTCCGTTGTGAGCGACTCCCATGCTTCTTCCTCGCCCTGAGAGCACTTGATTTCGTATATTTTGACGACGGCCTTGCAGGCCATGGCCACGATCATGCTACGCAGTGGACAGGACATTTCTACGAGTTGATCGCGAATACCTTGCCACCAAGGAGATATTTCGTTGTACGAAATTTTCGTCGCCTCCTCTGTTGCTTTGCTCGCGTAATACAAAACAGTTATGAGTTTCTGGATCAAATCTAAACTTATTTCTTCCAGTGACATGTTCATTAAATGCATTATTATAAGTTTAACTATATCTTTTGGGTCGATAATGCTTCTATTGAGGTGGTCGCTGAGCTTTACGGTATCTTTCATCTCAAATATAGATTTGAACATATCCGCAGCTAATTTGTTAATCTTTTCTTGTGGCAGTTCGGGTTTTAAGGTGAGTTGCGGCGAGTTTTCCTCCACGAGGAAGCAAGAAACGAGTTCTTTGAATTTGTGAGTTTTATTTTCCGCAAACTTCACTCTCGGTTGATGTTCTTTGTACCCACTTTCTTGCGAGAGTATTAACAACCTTTCCAATATGCAACTATCATCTTCTAAAAGGTGGAATTCAAGGGTTGTATCCCCTTGTTTCTCTTCTAAACTGAGATCCATCTCCACACAGGTATCAATGTTTAAATAAGAATAAATTTTGATCATTAACTCCGCCATGTCACTGGTGTCTTCATTATTTATATTCATGTAGAACAGCGTGAGTAGGCCGAGGTTAGCAAAAAATCGCTTTATCTTTACTTCCTGCTCCGTCAAATTGTCTAATTTTTCGATATTTTCCCAAAACAACGTTAAGCAAGAGATAACAATTTTCGGCGGTATCTCATAGTTGCGAACGAGCATTTCCAAGCAGTGCTTCTGCAGTTCTACTGTCTTTAGTTTGCCTGCTTTCTCGGTTATATCATTTTCGTAGTTGTCCACCGAGGTTAAGTTTTTCTTAACGAAATCGCGTAAGTCGCGGAGTATATGGAGATCCTTGGAGCGGTCGGAATGTTCGCCTTCTAGAGCATAAAAGAAGGGTATTGAGAACTTCTTGAGTTTGCCGTCGGGGTCTATAAGAACACATTGGAACTCTGGAAGGTTGAGTTTTTTGTGCGTGTAACTTTTCTCGGCTCCCACGAGTCCGCAAGTATTGTACAGTAGTTTCCCGTTTTTGGTAGCGGTGAACACGGCCACCCTGTTGCCTCTCTGCATCAGTCGGATGTCGATCAAGCCCTTCTTGGGATTGTAAATGATCAGGAATGTTGCTCTTCGGACTTCTTTGATGACTGAGAGCTGGGGTTTTTTACTGTCTTGTTCGAGCACCTGCAACAAATCATAGAAAATGCCATATGTGCGACGGAAGCGAATTTCATACACTACAAATAAAAACCGAGTAGAATAATATATGTATTTATAATTTAAGAGTATAGACGCTCCTTACAGCTGGGCCTCGCGATAAGTTTAATAGGCGAATCAAGGTCTGATATTCCATTCTTAAAGCAACAACCTGCAGGAAGGCGCATTGCGCGTCCCGGTAGCCCTTGAAGAGCCGCACTAAGTGTCCGCGCGCCACGTCCAGCACGCTGACGCGGCCCAGCCCGTCCGACACCGCGGCCAGCCGCCGGTCCGGCGACACCTACGATAAAAGACGGAACATCATAACATGTCACATGCCACGTTTTTATGGGCGATCGGTCGCATTACTCCGTGTAATAAGCCGTCGAGGGAGGGAGAGGGACGGGCGATATTCGGCCCCTAAAAAACGTGTCATGTAATTCTTGTTTTATTGGCTATGGAGTACACCATGGGTTATAGAATTCATGTCTTCCTCGCGTCGGTTACCTCAATACTGAGGGTCGTGACCACCTCGCGGAAATAGTTTGTCGTTGACTACTCGGCGCCAAAAAGAAACCGTCCATAAGATATCATCTACTTACACCAAATTTACAAAACTCTTGTGATTTATAATAAATATCGGAATAGTGATATCAAGAATCTCATATTTGACGCAGTGAAAGGATAAATCAACACAATTTTTTAACGACAATCTAAACCAGTGCTTTCTAGAGGGAACGTGAATTTGTGTGGTGACGATTTAGTGGACATGGTTAGTTCGGTGTGCTTGTCGTTGATCCCGTCAGACGATCCGACAATTCAGACTCCCGCAACCTCGGCGCCGGATTGCTCGCATCAGCCTGCTTCAACGCGCGCGACCCGTTACCTACGCCGGTCTCGGGCAGTGCTGCCCGAGCCGCGAAGGTGACACCACCACTCTGTCTGTCCGATGCAGTCGAAACATGTCACGCCTATTGTGATAAAAATACGTGAGTGTTAACCGTTGCAATTTAATGTCAGTATGACTCACGAAAATTTAAATTATATAATTTAATTCATGCGTTATAATTGAACTAGTAATTACTCAATTATTTAACTAAACGTTCGACGTTCCGACAAAATAATTTTAAAAAGGAACTTCCTATGTTTGAAAAATAAAAGTATAAGTAGAGGCTTTTGTTAATAATCATGTTTTCACGTTTACCAGTTGAAAGGAAATATGTTGAAGTTTTATGTATATGAATATTGAGATCTAGACATTTGAATGATAACAATTTGACCACTGTGGTCTCTTAATACTCGTACGTATGACTGACCACCACAGAGGTCGCGGCGCGCGAAGGGTCGCTCAGGCCGGCGCGGAGAGCCAGCGCCTCCGCGCGCACCACCACGGCGCGCTCCGCCGGCGCCGACTCCGCGCCGCCGCCCAGCCAGCCTCTGCAATGCACCAGTGGTATTCAACCCACAGAAACAGTGTAAAGCTTATTTACTGGACTGCCAAAAGGAAGTAACTTTCACGTTTTGTTGACAGAGGTAAAAAATGTATAAGCTACCCATCACAATTATTATTTTTCTTTTTTGGTTTGCAATTTTGTTTCTAGGTTAATGAGAACGTAACCCTGTTGTATATTATTTTAAGTGCGCCAATGTAAATTCTGCTACTGCATGTAGTTAGATTAAGTTAAGGGGGTGGCAGAATAACAGCGTCTGTGGCCTGAACCTTTAAGGCCTAAGGGTCTGAAGGGCTTACGGCACAGACACAAGCTGAGCCATCTCCATTTCAGTTAGTTTGTGTTGTATATGTCAAGTGTATCCATGTATCTTTTGTAATGCAAACTTATTGAATAAACGTCTTATTATTATTTATTATTAGATAGAGTACCTAACTTCCTTTACAGATACAGTAAGTTCTTCACTGCTGGGAATCAGTTGAAATGTACGGATTTATTATCTATGATTTTGGATTTACCGATGAGATCAGTGGAGATCATTGGTTGGAACCGTACGTGGGTCATAGACCAGGTGCCTCGCTCCATTGGCTACATTAGAGACACACGGTAGCACCAACTTGATCTTGTGCGCGACCGCCCTCGCAACATCTTATAACGGTCGCGCGCACGTAGGATTACTGTGTTCATCGACAGGACCGATGGATCACAGAGCAGGGCCTATACTACGAAAATCGAACAAAGTGACAAAGAGGTTTTCCCGTCAATGCCAATTTTCGATGTTCTTGGTAGGCATGCAGATATATTCTGACAAGCCAAGGTTGCAGTAGATTTTGTTTTTAATTTATGTGCGTCTCTTTTTTTCGGTCCATTGATTACCGTTAAACACTCACGGTAGCGCCGACTTGATCTTGACCGTGACCGCCCTAGCCCTTGCAACATCTTGTAACGGTCGCGCGCACCTAGGATTACTGTGTTCATCGACAGGACCGATACCTGGATCACAGAGCAGATACTTCGCTCCATTGACTACATTAGACACTCACGGTAGCGCCGATTTGATCTTGTTTGCCACCGCACGCGCAACATCTTGTAACGGCGGCGCCGTGCCGCCTTCCAGCGCGTAGTGGAATCCCACGAACGGCCGCGCGCCGGCACCCAGGATCAGCGTGTTCATCGGCGGAATAGAGCGGTACCTAAATCATAGATAGTAGGTAAATAGTAGTAAACGCAATCAAAAAGTTTTGACAAACTAAAGAATCATCATCATCATCATTTCAGCCGAAAGACGTCCACTGCTGGACATAGGCCTCCCCCAAAGATTTCCACAATGACCGGTCCTGCGCCACCCGCATCCAGCGGACTCCTGCGACCTTCACCAGGTCATCAGTCCACCTTGCGGGGGGCCTACCCACGCTGCGCCTTCCGGTACGCGGTCGCCACTCGAGAACCTTTCCGCCCCAACGGCCATCGGTTCTACGTGCAATGTGCCCCGCCCACTGCCACTTAAGTTTAGCGATTCGGAGAGCTATATCGGTTACTTTGGTTCTGCTGCGGATGGTCTCATTTCTGATACGATCTCGCAGAGAGACTCCTAGCATAGCTCTCTCCATTGCCCTTTGAGTGACTTTGAGCCTTCTTATGAGGCCCATTGTAAGCGACCACGTTTCAGTACCGTATGTCATCACTGGCAACACACACTGATCGAAGACTTTCGTCTTTAGACACTGCGGAATATTGGACGAAAAGATGTGTCGCAGCTTCCCGAACGCTGCCCAACCGAGTCGGATTCGACGATTAACCTCTTTCTCGAAATTGGACCTACCTAACTGGACAGTTTGTCCTAGGTATATATAATCGTCTACAACTTCGAGTGTAAAGTCTCCGATTGTCACTGGAGTTGGTGCTACATGGATATTCGACATGATTTTCGTCTTATCCATGTTCATCTTAAGACCAACTCGCCCGGAGGCTCTACTGAGGCTAACAAGCATCGTACTTAAATCCTCCATGGTCTCAGCCAAGACTACTATATCGTCAGCAAATCGAAGGTGAGTGAGGTACTCGCCGTTTACATTGATGCCTAGCCTTCTCCAGTCCAGAGTCTTGAATACGTCCTCCAGTGCAGCGGTAAACAGCTTAGGAGAGATGACATCTCCCTGCCTGACTCCCCGCTGCAGCGGAATAGGCTTCGAGTTCTGATCTTGGAGTCGGACTGACATAGTGGCGCTCTCGTACAAACACTTCAACACTTCGATATAGCGGTAGTCTACTTGGCACCGTTGGAGAGATTGTAGTACCGCCCAGGTTTCGATCGAATCAAAGGCTTTCTCGTAGTCCACAAATGCTAAACAGAGGGGCAGATTATACTCCTCGGTCTTCTGTATAACCTGACGAAGCGTATGAATGTGGTCTACGGTACTAAAGCCTCTTCGGAAACCGGCTTGTTCGGGAGGCTGGAAGTCATCAAGCCTGCGTGCGAGACGATTCGTAATGACTCTTGAAAACAGCTTATAGACATGGCTCAGAAGTGAGATGGGTCGGTAGTTCTTCAGTAAGGCGTTGTCGCCTTTTTTGAAGAACAGTACCACCACACCTCCGCTCCATGCCTTTGGCGTTTTCCCTTCTAGTAAGACGGAATTGAACAACTTCTGAAGGGCCGTAAGGACCGGTTTACCACCCGCCTTCAGAAGTTCGGCTGTAATTCCGTCTTCACCAGGCGCCTTGTTGTTTTTGAGCTGTTTAAGAGCCATACTAATCTCGTACAGGCTGATGTCCGGGATGTCTTCGGTATAGTGTCGGGCCAGTCTAGCTCTAGGGTTTTCCGCCAGACCAACTTCTAAAGAATACTACAAATTTAATTTCGATGATATTGTCTTCTGTTTCCGCGTTTATGTACGATGTGAGACGAATCGAATTCGATGATATTGTCATCATTTAACCCTGTGATAACGAGTGCTGCAAAGGGCTCTTAAACCTATGGTGATCGTATTAATGAACGCGAGTAATCCATTTAAGTGTTTCCTTTTAATTATTTTTTATAACTTGCATTTATTTCAAGTAATAATAAATAAAATTGTAACTTGGGTGTAAGAACCGGCTTTATGAGCAAGTACGCTTAAAAGTTTAAAAAACACGTGTCAGTATTATCAAGTAATATAAATTACCATGTATCATAACCCCCATAGGTTGAAGCCGCCAGGAGATGGTCATACGAGTTCTTCAGCTCCAAACCGACCACGGCAGCATCATTCATCTGCTCCTGGTCGCTGAAGGTCCATTTCCTGATGCCCAGGCCTCTGTTGTCAACTGAATAAGTTTCCTGAATGCCAGCTTGAACTACAAGGGTTGGAAAACTGTGTTAGTGAATGGACAGTTAGCTTTTTCTGTGAGTTTCGAGTAGGCAGTTAGGGATTGGTATAGTTATGTACAATGAGCTGCAGAGGTAATGGATACATAAAACTGCAGCTTGAATCCATTCATTGAATAATAAATGGAGTCCCCCAGGAGAGCTCAGGTACGTGTGGTCGCTACTCCTCAACAGCTCGCCACAAGCTGCCCTGCGTTGACTGATTGCACCGGTCGAAACCAGTGGGCGTTGGGGTCGTCACATCCCTACGCCTTTATTATTATTATACTGATTAAGCAGGCAAGTAACTTTTGGTAAAGCTATCACAATTCACAATGGAGTAGAATTTGAGATGTGCTTTGAGCCATTACAACTTTATCTGGGAGTTTGCTCCAGGCTTTGACAACTTTATTGCTCAAGAAGTGCCTATGAAGATTATTTTGGGACCTACAAGTGACCAGCTTCAGTGGTTTGCTTCTTAGACGGCTGTTCTTGTTGCATTCAAATATCTTGTGAAAGTCTTTGTTATAGCATCCATTTAATATTTTGAAAGCCTCAATTAGGTTCCCACATTCCCTGCACTCTTTCAAGGTAAAGGTAAGTTATTAAGGCCATAATTGATATTATATGTAAATTGTATATCACTCTCTCTAGTCTCGTAGATAGCTAGCGTAGATAGCTCTGGTAGGGCCATAAGTGCAGTTAAAATATACAAGGGATGAAACATTCATGCAAATTATTACCTTTAGCAAGCTGTGCCTTTGCATTTCTCAGCAGCTGAAACAAGCTTGCCCCAGTCATGATACAGACACAACTGGAGAACAAGACATGTATATCATCTGGTAGTGTCCCATAAGAGCCGGTATGGCAAGATATCTTCAACACAGGTGTCTCATCTAGCTTCTCCAGGCACAGCTGGTGGCCTGTGTTGGTATAGAAACCAACACTACCATTGTTGAAACCGACGATGATGCAAAACCAGTCTGGTCCATTCTGGAACACAAATTTTAAAAGTATTTGTAATGAATAATTCGAATTTTTAGAGCTGTGGTTAATTTAGTATGTTCTTTGCATGTACATCAAACTAGCTGAATCATCATAGTTTTTTTTTGGTAATCTGCATAATAAAGTGTAAATTTACAGCAGAAGTAAGTAAAGCAGAAATAATTGTTTAAACTACAGTAATCATTCTATTTTAAGTTGCGGAAGGCACCAGATCATGACCAAATTTTAAAGGAGTAGAAACGCACATGTGAAGCTTTATGTGAAAAGCCATGGATGTTAGCTGGTCTGCATCATGGTAAAATAACAAAATAAAGAATAAAAATTTACTTGGGACGAGTGGTGCGATGGGCAAATAGACAGAGCCAGCATAGCTGTTATATTTCCGGGCATTGTGCCACTCCATGATATCAGATAGGTATTCCGATCCGTGGAGCGAATCCACTGCGAAGTCAGCAGGCACAGGCGGTTGCGGTAGCCAATGCCAAGCAGGTTCCCGCACGGAGACAGCGAAACGATGCATTGAGACAACCAACTGGTATCTTAAAATAAGACATATAGAACATATTTTAACACTCTTTTTATATCTACTCAATATTTATTACATACATATTCTTAGTACCTTCTTTTTCTGGTATGAAGAGAGCACGTCCTAAACAAGAGATATCACCACAGTCTGCAAATAACTCCACTTGGCACGACATGTTTTATTAATCATTAAACAAAGAACTTAAAAATATTTAACAATAAGGTTTAAGTGGGTTTAAGCTTAAACATATGTAGAATGACATAATTTATTTGGAACAAAAGAGACACCAATGTTGGTCTGTATTAAAGTGACACATTGTACTGTAGAATGTTTCTAAATTATTAAAAGGTGTTTATATTTTCGAGACAAAATCCATGAAAATTATTTAGGAAACAGCTGACAGCTGTCAAAAACAAATTGACAGACTGAGTGAGGATATACCCAAGACTGACCTTATGGTATTTGCACATGGAACATGTAACGTGTAATATATGAATAGTAGAGGAATAATGTGTTATAATAACGATAAAGTGATAATAACTTAATAATTTTACTACGGTGCGAGCAAGAGACGAGAGAATTTCCCGTTGAATTACAGAAATCACTTCAACAAATTTCTGAACTGTATAGAAGTGTCAATGTCATGTTATGTGAAATTGTCAATTCGATGGGGATGGGGCTTGAGCAAAAAAATAATCTTATTTACTTTTATTGGTTCTCAATTCTATTTCGGCGCAATTGCATTGGTATTTTATCAGGATGAGATTACTTGTTGTTGTACGATTAAGAGTGGCGATTTTTATATTTTAATGTCTGATAATTTCGTCAAGAAGCACAATGGGGTGCTTACATAGCAAGAAGGAAGTTTCGGAATTGCATCCAAACGTATTTCGGGTAGTGAATATCGATGAGCACGGACTGGATCTGTGTTCAGGGCAACTGGAGATAACGGACACGGATATTATTTTGTACAGGGAAGGGAGAGATTCAACTGTCTGGCCTCTGCATTCTCTTCGACGATATGGATTTGAAGGAGAAATATTCAGTTTTGAATCAGGTAGGAATCTACTCAATACCAATTTAAAAAACTTATTAGAATTTTTTTTTACTAAGTTGTACCTTTGTGTATACTTTCATATTTGGTCATTGCAAATTAAACAGTAATTAACTGAAGTAGTGACACTGTTTGTATGTATTTTATACTAGGGTGGATCAACTTTTTCTAGTTGTAGGATTTTACTGTAGACATGTATAAAATGTTTCAGTATTAATCTTCCAATTACTATTCAAAGAAACTTACTATACAATTTACCTAATAATAATGTTAGAAAGAAAATAAATAAAGAGTATAATGTTAACCATGTTCACAATATGGATATTGTACATATGTTATAAGGAACTTTTGTTGGAAAGTTATTATTCAAGTGAATACGCAGGCTTTTTTTTAATACATTTTATGTCTGTTTTTTTTAATTTACTTTCTGCCATTTGAAACTTAGCTAACTTTTCATGGCTTGAAAGAATGCACTAATTAATGGTACCCATATTTTCCAAAAAATCCATTTATATTATGAGAATTGTGAATCAGTTTCATGACGCTAATAAATTTTTAAGGATTTCCACAAAAAAATATATAAATATGGTTTTTAATTTAGGGATATTGAAAATTTTGATTATTAGGTGGTTGCTAGGAATTATATGGAATTTATTTATTGATATCAAAATCAGAATACATAAAAAAAAATTGCAGTATTTTTAATTTATAGCCGATTCTGTGTGCCTTCTGGCAATGGCCTCCCCCATTATTCTCCATCTTCCTTACTGTGTACTAGTCTGGTCCATGTTTTAGTTTTTCCAGCCATGTCTTTGATTTCATCGGCGCACCTTTAGAATTGCCTACATTTGTTTTTTTTATAGCCTAGAACCACAGTGTTAAGGTTATGCTCCATTTATCTCCTCCACTAATAGTATGCCCAGCCCAATTCCATTTTGTATGCAACATCACTTAACCCTGTTTTGTCTCTTAAATTCTTATTACATATTTGATTGATTATTATTTTCTTTAAAATGCTTCTTTCCATGGCTCTCTGAGTTATGCTTAATTTTTTTTTTTTTATATTTATACATGGAGAACCAACAGCTGTAACAATGATAATAGTAGCAACAGAGAGCCAATTATAGGATCTCACATATAGTAACGCAACAATATTTAACATAAAGTTAAATAACGAGCACTAAGCTACGTTAGCACATGCAATGAACTTCTATAATTTATAGATTCACAATGAATTTTAAACAAAGAAACAAATAAAAAAGTAAGAACATAATAAATATATATATATTAGAAAGGCTATCGCGCTCGGGGCTTAGCGCTTATATATTTAATACACTGAGTATTTTCAATCAAAACAACGTGTCGCCAATTCACGCCTCACAGAAGGAATAGAACAATTGAAAATATCTACTTCTAGCTCTCTTGTCACATTATTTATGCAACGACTGGCTCGAATAAGAAAACTATTTTGCCTATATCTTGATGAAACACATTTAACAGAAAGAGGGGGGAAATGTCTTTTGGACCGCGCGGGCACATTAAATGAAAGTTTTTGAAGCAGTTCGGGACAATCGATTTTACCACTTGTGATATTTAAAATAAAGTAAATGCATATGTTGAAGATTTTTCTCTTGATGTGCATACTTGTTTGGCTTTTTTCCCTGACTTTTGTTAGCAACCAATATCTTTTCACGCATTTTTAATGTGTCTGTCTAATTTTTATGTAGTTGAGTCATATTGGATATCAGTTGACTACAATATATACATATATATATATATATATATATATATATATATTATATTCTTCCACATACTCAATGATGTTACCATCAATTTTTATTTCTTTTTCATCTGTACCTTTAATCATAGCTTTGGTTTTTTGAAGATTCATTGAGAGTCCAACTTCTTTGCTAGCTGTATTGAGTTCCATGAGCATTTATTGTAACTCTTCTGCTGTATTTGCGAAGACCACTATATCTCAAATGTATTAGGGTCTCACTGTCACACTGTCTTAAAGTATCCCTCTTAGTATATGTCACATACTTCCTTTTCCATTTTTATTTTTGCTGTGGGACCTGAGTAGATGTTCTTAATTATCCTTCTGTACTTGTGCTCAACACTCTGATTTAGCAGCGCTTTCCATATTTTTGAGTGGTCAAGTGATTTGATCGCTTTGCCTATGTGAGTAGTCTATGAAACAGCAGTGATATTGAATGTTAAATTTTTTGTATTTTTCTACTCCCTGTCCGGTTATGTGTATGTGATCCACTGTAGCGTAGTTGTTTCTAAAGCAAGCCTGCTCCTTTGGTTGATTTTCATCTGAAGTTTCTGAAATTTTGGTGCTATGTATATATTGTATATTGGACATTAAACTTGCCCATAAGTTTATCTATAATTGCCAATGCCATGGAGTACCTAACAGTGTTTTATGATATGCCCAGGAATATCATAATCTGGCGGATTGTGCGAGCGGCCTACGATATAAACGGCACGACATACCGTACAAGATGATCCACAGAAAGCTTTCCAATAAAATGTGATTGTTTTGTAGTAAAAGGTATAACTTTGTCGCTATCCTATAAGGTGCTAATACTGCAAAGATTCATTTAGAAGCGAACCTTATCAACAGCCGACAACTTGGTACCTTTTACAGAACATTTGTGCTCCTTTTACTAAAAAGAAGCACAAATTTTTCACTTGAACACTGTTACAGACTTTCACGATTTTCACAAATTATTAAAATACTAAATGAGGCTTAATCGCGTAGGTATAAACTTTGAAAATCACCTCCGACTTTTTGAGGATTAGATTAGCGTGCTATAACATAAAAATTCTTTCAAAAGTTCGTCGTTTATAGGAAGCTACGGGTAGCCATTGAAATTACGAAATACCTCAATTTCTACACATGGATTCCGGTTACTAATAAAGTAGAGGTAAACGAATATAGCTCATTCAAAAACCGGATACCGTACCTAAATGTTGTGTGTCAATCTTGTCACTAGCTACCCAAGTCCGCTAAATGTTTAAGTTCATAATTAAGATAAAGCGCGGGTAGTTCGGAAAACCAGTCGTGTCGGAGAAAAATTTCAAAGTTTATATATATACACGATTAAGCCTCGTTTTGATAATTAATACATAAAATGTTTAATTATACATTTATACCGACACTACACTTTTGTTTGTAGGAAGAAGATGTGAGACTGGTGAGGGCATATATGGATTTAAATGTCGAAGAGCTTCATTGCTTTTCCGTACATTGCAGCAGCACATACAACTGAGAAACGTCATCCACGACTCGGTGCCGTATCCGGTGACCCGCATGACCGGGTCGCCGTCCCCGCAGGCCCGCCAGACATTGCAGGCCAGCGTCGTCCACCGCTCTTCTATAGATAACAGCATAGACAGCGGACCGTCTCCTGTCGCAACAAATAATTCAAACGCTACAGCTATCCCAGTACCGCGAAACGTCACACAATCGCCTAGATCTCCCTCTAGCGTAGACATCTTAGAAGTGATGCCATTATACCCGAGGCCACAATCAACCACGAACCACGTCACCAATGTCTACCAAGTGAGAGACTTTAAGAGAGAACACAACAACAACCAAGCTGAAGCGACAACGGAAGTGCGACACGTTTACAGCAACGACTTAAACAGAGATCTCGCAATGCTGAGGAACACCTTACGCCAAGAAACCGTCATAAATACTATCAGAGATATTGAAGATGAGACACGGTTTCTCGAGAGTCGATATCTAAATGATAATAATCCGGAACCGGAGCAAGTGACGCCGCTCTCACCGACTTTCAGCACGAGCAGCGAACACTACGCGCAGCTCAGTATTGAACAACAAGAAACCACCAGATTATACATGAATTTAGTTCCTTGCGAAGTGCCGGACTCGAATAAGAACGAGGGCCCGCCCTCGACGCCGCTGACGCCCAAACAGCCGGAATACTGTACTTTTTTACCCGTTAACAAGCCGGAGGTGAACACTTACGCTAACTTATCTATAGGGTCTGATAAAAACGCAAAGCTGCTGCGTTTCAACGCTCCGACCACGGAGCACAGTCAAAAGTTTTCCGAATCTGACACGTTTCCATCGCTGTCTCCGGTTGAAGAATTAGAAGTGAACTATGCAGTACTAGACATAGATGTGAATAAGGAAATCAGAACAGGGCGAGAGTTCGCCTCGCCGGAGAGTCAGTCATACAACAGTTCGAAGAACGAGAGTAGCGCGTCATGCGCGTCGCAGGGCCGAGGGCGGCTGGTGTCGCAGGGCAGCGTGGACCGCGGCGCGCTGCCGGCGGCGCCCAGCGTGGGCTACACCACCATCGACTTCGACAAGACTGTGGCGCTCACGTCCGTGGCGGCCGGCGACGTCGACGGCGACGGCTCGCGCAAGCGGCACGACTCCTCCAGCCCCAGCGGAACAGATAAGCCTAAACTAAGTTTTGGATGATATTGAATCCGTAAACTGGTTCACAGTTTTAAATCCCATTATAAAAATACGACCACGCTCAAACTACTGTAGTCGGGGCACATCTTATAGAGTACCACTAATTTGAACATTCATTACAGTTGTTACATTCCGTAATTAAACGGCAGTTCGATGGCGCGTTGCAGTACAGCCATTCAAATATGAATCATAAGTACTGTGCAATAAGTTTCAAATTTCTTGGACTTCCGTATAACGCGCCCCGTCTTCAGTTGTTTGATATGAGTCTTCGTCGTTTATACCTTTTTAATGATTTTCCAATGCGATGGAAAAGTCCGTAAGTACGGGTAGTCCAGAAAGAGGCTCAGAAATTTGAGCCATAAATAAGTGTTGATACAGTTTCGATCATTGCATTTGTTGGACCAAAAGAGTTTGCCAAAAATACATACATAATATTAATATATTACCTCGGTATTGCCAAATATATGTTAGTCTTGTTGAGTACAATAATTTGCCATTTATCTAATTGCATATATGTTTATATAAATAAACGTATTGATGGAAATGAATGAATCAAGTAAGTAATTGAGTAAATCATAGATACAGTAAATCAAGATAGAAAAGTCACTTATTTAGTTCGCTCTAAAACCATTCAAACTTTATTTATTTTATTTTAATTCGTTGTAGGATAAACTGCCTTATAGCGGACACAAGATTTAGCGGGCCTAGCGTTTCAAAATTATCTGCATCCACTGATAAGGAGGTTAATAGACGAATGTGATGAAATGAATAGTTAGAATTTTGTACAATATGCAAGTATACTTTATGTGTATACTTTAAGGTTTACATTTGATTGACAATACACAAATGCAGATGCCTGGCCCGCTCAGCTACTTCTGCTGACTGTATACGAAAAGGACTTTTTCGCTCAAAGGCGACAGGGGGTTGGTGGCTCATATTTCAAAACGTTATAAGTATGAAGTTTGTTGTTGTGGTTAGAATAGAGGCGTTACTCTATGGATATAGTCTAAATTGTATGTACGTAAGTGTTAGTTGCCAAAAGAAAGCACATAATCTACGAGTATTTGTTAAGAACTGGTTAATGTAAGTAGGTAGTTTTCCCACAGAAATGCTATTTCGGAAAAATATATCACTGTTATACCATATTTTGAGGCGTTTTGCAATATTTTGAGTGTTTTACATTGTTCTTTTATTTTGTATTAGTTAAAGAAGTTGAAAGAAAAAGAATATTGCCGCACATTATTACTTCCAAAAGTACCTACAGCTTATTTTGACTCATTGATTATATTAAAACAGCTCCTTTCATTACATTGCTGATTACTCTACTTCTGCGAATTTAATCACTCGATTAAATGGGACAATGTGTCGCAAATTACATGCGATTATGGGCGACGTTTAGAAACCCCTTATTTAAAACATAAGCGTAAAGCCCTCAAACATTGGGTCGCGCGCTTACCGCTTGATTATATCCTATGTTGTGAATTTACACGCAGCTATGAACTGTATCTTAAAGGTTTAAGGTTTATTTGTGATTTGTTAAGTTTTCTTGACCGCTCTTGCATACAGAGATTATTTTTAACGGGCTAAATACGAAATGTTCAAATGAGCATTTCATTAAAAATGCAATTTTTTTATTCTGCAACTTTATTTTAAGAAATTCATTGTCTTTTCACAACCCCAGACTAAGTTTATTATTTACCGTAAGTATATCTTGTTAGTACATAAGTTATTGTAATGATATAATGTAATTTGTATAGACTAGTGTATTATTAAACGTTGTACCTATATTTATAATTGCACATACCAAAGCATTGTATATTCGCAATTTTGATAATTGTGTTCATTAAGTTCGTTTTTTTTTGTAAAGAAGTACCGGAAATTAGCACATCTACCTAAAACAAACTGGTGCCAATGATTTAGAAAAGTGCCATAATTCCAAAAACAATTATTGTCTTCCGACGTGTGTGAGGAGCATTTTATTTATAGTAGTAAAGGTAAACGATTTTTAAATTGCGCGCTACACCACGGCACCTACGATGACATGTTATGAGGTAACGCACTCAAACAAAAATTCAAAGTAGTTTTGCTGTGTAATATACACAGGATGCAAGCACATATGTATGTGCTTTGCGACAATAACATAGGCGTTGGATGCTGCTACTAGAAAATAGCGCGCGCCGCGCAGTAAAAAAATGTTTACTCTGTTCGTTTATTTATTTGTTAACGGCCTCCTAGCCCAATTGGTAGTGACCCTGCCTACCAAGCAGGAGGTCCCGGGATCAAATCCTGGGCAGGGCATTTATTTGTGTGTTTATCATAAATATTTGTTCCTGAGTTGCATGTGTTCTATGTATTTAAGTACTTATCTGTATATATCTATTATTTATATCGATGTCTAGTACCCACAACACAAGCCTTATTAAGCTTACTGTGGGACTAAGTCAATTTGTGTAAGATTGTTCCATAATATTATTTTATTTATTTATCTCTAAGTTAAATCAGTAGCCATGTACACAAAACGGTATTTCACTAATTCCCGATATATTTAAAAACATGTATAAGATTGTACGCTGTTAGAAATATAAGATTTAAAGTACGAACAAGTAGCCATTAATTAATTGTAAAAAAGAATGTGACGTTCCGTATAAAAAGGGGTTTACGTCGCATTCTATTGACATTGTAAATAAAGCGCCAAAGGACTCTTTATATACGGGACGACACAAATATAAATGTGTTGTTGTGTAGATAGATTCAATGTTACATGTTCCGTATCGTCACGCCGTAACGCGAGCAGTAGGCGAAGCATAGGGTTACCATATTCAAGACTAAAATATAATAAAGAAAAAATTAGACTGATGGTAGCTCTAGCTCATAGCCGAAAGACCTAGACCTTGGACCTACTGACTGATCCAGTCTAGTTAGAGCAGGAGACACCTACCTGATAGAGTGAGGAGGTAATCCTTTCCGCTCTACCAAATAGCTGCTGCCCACTCTTGAATACTTGGTTTGACGTATAAGGATGGAGCCCACTGTAGCGTATGCTTTTTTATGGGTCTGTACCCTTACCGTGATATTGCAATGGCTGTAGTAGGTAGCGTCTTCGTAAACTCACTTACAGTGCATCTAGCGCTAGGGATTAAGGCTACTGCAAAACTTGTGAAAAGGGTGCTTAGTTTTCCACGAGCTCGTGAGGCTGAATTATATGTCATGGCAGGGTCGTAGCCAAAATTGAATTTAAGATATTTTATTACATTATTATTTTGTAAGGTAGGGCATTAATGTCCCCCTAGCTACGGCCCTGTGTCCTGGTGTATGACCATCTTATTTGGCTTAACAAATGTTTGTTATTGAAACAACCAATACTAAGGTCTATTCGGGTAATTCCGAATGTCGGAAAACGTCGGTTAATTCCGAAAATGAACTCTAATACGATGGAAATATAGGTCAGAATTATCTGACATTCGGGATTATCCGACATTCGGAATTACTCGAATACACCTTAATAGATTTTTTAATCGAGACGGTTTAAAAAAAAAAAAAAAAAAAAAAAACGAGCAGTTTAGCCATACGCAGCAGTGGGTTTTGATGATAAGTAATGTTCTAGGGTCTTAGTCTAGACCGAAAGTTAAGGGCAATACGTAGTATACATGAGCCCTAAGTCTGAGACTGATAGATTGTTACCGCATGTAAGCTTCTAAAACACTTGTCAATCGGTAGATTAGGTAGCCAGATACGAGTATCTCTTCACTAAATGTCGATTCGGTGGACTTGCCTAGTGACGCTTTTTAACAATTGTTTTGATAATTTGTGATTAGGTATATCTTAATACCTAGAACATTCAGTGCTGCTTGTTGCAGAGAGGGAGGCAGCCATTTAATATGCAGAATGAGATGGTGTAATTATTTATCTTATTCTAGCAAATCTAGCAGATGGCTGTTTAACGCTCATTGTAAGCAGGATCTTGAGTTCAAGTCCAAGTCCATGTCTGTGTAATTTTCCTGGTCTGAGTATAATCGCCGTTAGTATCGAGCTTTAAAAAATGGCCAACGAACAAACTATCACTTTAAAAAAATCAAATCGGATCAGTAATGACGGAGTTCTGAGGTAACATACATTAAAAAAAACAGACGAATTGAGAACCTCCTCCTTTAGAAATATTGAAGTCGGTTGAAAAGAGAGCTACATAAATATCTTTCCGTCGTCCAGCGGGGAACTATGTGGGTCCTCAGGGGGAATTAATCAAACACGCTGCAATAACATAGTTTCGGGAAGGAATGTTTTTTTAAATTATTCAACTCTATATAGTTCTCGTTGACCCTTTGGCTTGGTGTGGGCGCACTAAAATGTGAAACTTTAAATTCTTGCCACGTCACTATCTTGTTTTCATACAACGAAGCTTGCTTGAGCCCGTCCAAAAATATATGAGCATTTTTGCATTGTTGCAAAAGTGAAATATTTTTATATATTTAAGGTGATGGTTAACAAGGCACACGGTCACCAGTTGATGGTTCCTACTCGTAGTGCTCATATATGTTTTGCCTGCATTTTGTAAACTTGGCACAATTACATTTGTCTCCTTGTACATTTGTATCTCAACAAAAGCGACATGGTTCAAAAAAATTGAAGGCAGTTTTTGCACCATTAGATTGCAACATCATTTCTTGGAATTGGGTAGCCAAAAGAAATAACTCACTAAGGCAGTTATGATACCGATGCTCCTTGTGGTTGCGGTTTTCTTAGGATTCCACAGAAAATCGCCAAAATAAAAATCAATGTCAAAATCGTCAGTTTACAGTAAAATATGAATTGTAATTGTGCCATTATATTTGATTTAAGCATAGTGTGATGTAAATGAATACCAAACGTATATAGCTTTAATTATTGTAGTTTATTTGTGATAAGTAAGACATAGCGTGTATCTTAGTTGAAGTAATATTGCATGTTTTATTCCGTTGTTCCTTTAATGTTAAGATACATGGACATAAAATACGTCGATGTCGTTAATTCAAAGTTTTGTATGTTACTGCTGTAGCGACGCCTAAGAGGATGAACACTATTTGAACGAATGACAATATATGTTGGAACTTATAACACACATTGTGATTTCATTTAAAAGCCCACGACGGTACACGTCTATAGTACGCATGATTTTACATAAATAAAATAAAGAGACGAATAACTTGAATGTGGCGTTTGTGGCCGTGCACCTCTGTGGGCTGCAGGACAAATAAGAAAGCCCGTGCGTTGAGTTGTGTGTGTCGCTTTATTTCATAGAAACATGTTGACGCTGCGACGTCGTTTCTATGACAAAACGCGACGCAACGCAACGCACCAGTGGGACTTGGCCCTAAGTAGTTGTGCTTCTCTTAGAATGGCCGCCGGCATTATGTATTACGTTGCCAGTGCAATCCACATGGGCTACCTATTATTGTGGGAGTCTTCATTTACTCGATAGATTTCAATAAAAAAATATTGAATAAGTATGTATGAAATGTTATTTATTTACTTAAGTACCTAAAATGATAAAATTTGCAAACTTGGAACATGGCGCACTTATGAGTACCTAACTAGCACGATTTCTGGAATACAATATTGTCTCCAAATATTTATTTATAACGTTACCTACATCCTCCCCATCGATTCCTCACAGAGGCATCACATTACCATCAGCGTAATTGGCATGTCATGAGTGGTCATTAGAACAAGTAGGTATGCCGCACGTACGGTGAGCAACACGTATCTTAAGAACTATCACTTTCACGCTTACATTCCGATAGATATACTAGAGAGATTGGCTCAGTTTCAATCGAACTGAATGTGAATGAAATTGTTGCTTTGTTGTTATTTGTTGAATTGAAAAGTGAATCTTTATTAAATATGGCCAGTGAAATGGGACGGAGTTTTGCAAATGGATTGATGTTTGTAGCGAGTAAGTAGTCTGTTTTGAAAACAATATTTATATAATCATTATCGATCATCCTTTATATTTGATTTGACTACCGCAAAACAAAAGGAACCGTTATGATGTTAGCAGTAGATAAACGTATGTAGATATTGTGTACCTCTGGGGGCTGTGGCGTGGGTGGGTATACCGAGTATATTTATTGTATCGTCTGTTCTAGTAAATTCGGATTAAAAAAAATCATTTGTTTAAAAAAAACGTTATCGTTCGAGAAGAAAACGCGGGGAAATTTATACCTATAAGTTATATAAGTTTCCCGTATGTATTTGTAATGAAGCCAGAAATAAAAATTCTTATTTTTTTACAGATATGCTAAATACAGTGACCATAGACAAACTAGTGGTCCCAGATCTGGTGCAAGCTGGCAACGCCGCCGTCCTGGATTGCCAGTACTCGGCCCTGGATGACAAGTTTACTCTCCAATGGCTGTTCAATGGAAGCCAAGTCTACGAGTGGAGGCCTGGGACGAGGCCTAAAGTTAGCGGCGTGTTGGAGGAACGATTGGATCTGGATTATAAAGTGGCTGGTAAGTTTTGTTTTTGATTAGGTACTTAAAGGAAATTCTATAGATTCTTTTCTCCTCTTCATCCAAACTGCATAAGAATTTGAAGTTTCAGCTTATTCGAATAACGGGAAGTTAGTCAAATCCAGCTTGCAAGATTTGAGATTCCGTTAACTCTGAACTAGACTATTGAGACACAAACCATATTCTGAATAATCTGATATGATTCAGAGTCCCCGAATGTCCCATCTACCGATGGCAATTATTTTTTTAGAGTTTCCTTAAGATAAATATTTACATACTTACAAACAGTACTATCGCCATCAGATATATCGGAGCGGCCAAGGTGCTCACAAATATCTAAACACGCCTCTATTGTCACAGCGTTAGATTGCTTAATCAGATATTATTGAACACCTCTGCCGCTGTTTCAGAGGTCGTTTTAGGTTAAAGGTATGTCGTAAAAACGCCATATTTCCACAGATGTAAGCACCCACGAGCATCGCCTACGCATCATGCAAACGGCCCCGGAGTTAAGTGGCGAGTACACGTGCTGCGTTCGGACCGACGCCGGCGCCAATGATAGCCAAACCGCATCCATGTTAATCTTCAGTAAGTTACCGCCAAGTTACAAGTGCTGCCAAGTACACGATGATGTGTACTACATTTATCATGAAATTCTACTATATAGCTTCTTGTTGTAGACAACGGAGCACTAAAACAAGTAGTGAAAAAAACATTAGGTAGTGTTGAGTTGTGCGCTTGACTTGATGTGCGGAGCCGTACAGCGCCATCTACTTCAGCTGTTCAATATTGCGGTTACCATATATTGCACAACTGTAATAATTTTAGTAACGCCCTTAACGATACTCATTGGTCCTTCGAGCCGGATAACCTTGTTTATTGATAGGACTAACTTAATAAACGCGATTAAACCGTTTTGAAGTGTTTTATTTGAATGAGTATTAATCGCGGCAGCCAAAAAAATATTATGATTAGCTTGTTGTCCATACGAAAGCAGTGTACCTCTATCTACTGATTATTTTGAGATATAAACTTTTTTGCATTTTTTTCTGTCATTTTTAACAATATTTTCAGGCCCCGAAAGCGAATTTGTATTAGACGTGCAGTACGAGGGCGACAATCACAGCATATTGAATATAAGATGCAACGTTCGCGGACTCTACCCGCAGCCGGATTTGACTCTCGAATATAACCAGTAAGTCAAAATCTTTCTATCCTAAGTATTTCAGTCTACGTTATTATATATATAATTTGCCTGTGTCCAGCAGCCAAGATGGTACTAATACTATCGGCAATGAATAGCTTGCTCAACCATGAACGGATCGAACAACTTCAATCGTTTTATGTGAATTGTAAGTACAGTTAAGTTCTAAACTACAGGACTTTGGGTCAAATACATGTAAACGCCAAGTTTTATGTCAAAGTACCAACAGTTTATCTTTATGAACACTAATTATACATATGCTATTTCAGTTCGCCAGTGGCCCAACAGCAGCGCGTGTGGCGCACGGACGCACTGTTCTCAGCAGAGACACAGACACGGGTGCAAGCTTCACATCCTGGCTGCACCGTGTGTCGCCTGCTGCTGCCGTCCGCTGGCTACGCAGCCATGCGCTCCTATTGCGTAACAGGTGAGCTTTGACCTGGTCTTCAAAGTCGGCAGAACTTATGTTTTCTTAACCAGATTTTTTTATTTTAGATATAGGCGCCCAACGTGGGGCAAAGTAAAATAACTCTAGTCTCTACACCTCGTTTTTATAAGATTAGGTAAATCGTCGTGCGATTATTAGGATAACGATTTTAAAACTGGCATATCCGTGTCTTATTTTCGTCATATAATCATTAGTAATTGGAATATGGGAATAGCCGATAGCGCTAGGCGCAAAATTTTCCAAACGGTGTTTGTCTATTTAATTTCTTGTTGTGTTGGAACTCGATGTATAAAGGAATGACCACATTCATATGGTGTCTACCGTATTTGTTGTTTCAGCTAACGACTCCAAAAATGCGCAGGGCAACGCACCGACCTATGTCAAGACATCTAATTTGTATACTTCGATAATTCTAAGTATTGCTATAATTACGTTGATTACCAATGGAAGTGTCCACAGATAACCAAATCAGCTTGTTTAAGATATTAACTATGCTTAACTTAATAGACGTATGCTCAGCATTTATAGAAAATACTTTTAAGAAAACTTAATATTGGCTAAAAAGTCCGTGAAGGTAATATTTTCTATTTTTCTATGTTCAACCTTATCGTGAAATAACTTTGTAGAAACTGGTGGACTTTAAATAAAACGCAATAAACATTTTAGTAAATTTAATAAAAAAATAGATTGTTTAACAGTGACGAATCTTAAGTAATTATAATTAGTGTATAAATTAGACTAATGTTAGTATCACATGTTAGAGTCGCAGTTGTAGCAGGGTCGCCAGTGCTGCCAGTGCCCACGCGACGTGCGCGCGCTCGGCGCTGTCCGCTGCAAGCAAACAAGTCACCGGTTATTCAAATATCACATATATACCAAATTAAAAGTTGTGTCTTTTGCTTCCTGAAAGTTAAGGATAAGGCAACATTTCTAGGTAAACTTAGAGTCAGACCAAGCTAAGTGTTTATTGATATTAGAGACTGCGTAAGTGTTTTTTAAATGTCAAACTTCTATGATATTATGACGTTCACTTCATTATTTACGTTCAGTTCATTAATATCGATGAAACGTAGCTCAGTCGGACTATCGGCTAATACCAGCGTAGCCATCATTGGGAGTTGCAGAACTTTGGGCATTTGTTTTTTCTACATTCTAAACTTTTTAGAACAAAAGGGGAGGTTTTCAATTCGTCGGAATCTTTTTGGGTATATAAATCGATGTGTGTTCTTTTATTTGGAGCCCACAGAGAAGATTTGTGCAAGTAAGCATGCTCAATTGATCAAACTGCAGAAGCGCTATTTTTTGACAATATAATTGTAGATCATCTGTTTGTATCAATGTATGATCACTGATCAGTAAGGAACTATACCCGGTGAGTTTACTAAGACCAGGATCTAGTTTTGTTATAAAAGTGTTTTCAAACATCTAATGTTTCTTAAAAATGGTGGCGTTGTGGGGATTGCATAACAATAAATAGTAGAATTTTGTCCTAGAAGTATATACGTAGCTTTATCAGTTTATAGTTATTTAATTTGTAATTTATTACTTTGGCGCCCAACATGGGGCCACAGACAACTCGAACTAAACCATAGTAAACCGTCTGCACCATCAAAATGTACAGGTAGTTTAGGAGACTCAGATGTTTTGATTAAATATTTTTGAAATTTGATATTTAAATGACTGGAATTGGAAAATATAATAAAGAACTCAATAAGTTAATAATTATTGTATTATCATATCATACATAATTACAACAACTGTGAGTGCGTTTCTAATGCGCGTGTATTTTCTAATCACTAAGCATTAAAACATGCAAGCAAATTTAAGAATACTAACACTGAGTTCAGAGTTAGTTCAAAGCTCTAGAAGGATTAAATATGGATTTAAATTAAGAAACCTTATAAGTAATATTTCACTTTATATCTAAAAGGAGCTGTGACAGATGTAATCCCAATATCATTTAAAACGTATAATTGTTTTGGAATAATCATGATTATTCCAAAACAATTTTACGTTACAATTCTGAGAGAAATTTAATTTCAGAATTGAAATTAAATAGGTATAATTAGGGACGTATTTTTCTAGGTGTGTATTTTAAGTGTAGGTTTGAACTTTATATTAAGTAAATAATAAAGTTCAAATATTCGTTGTTATATATTTATTACTATAGACCAATGGCTTTTTAGTTGTATGTCTCAACTAAAAAGCCACTTGTTTATACGAGTATATAATACAAGTGAATAAAGTATAACTTATAGGTATAGTATATATACATATGTAGTATCAAAAAGCCTCGCCATCGCCTTATATTATTATAATCAATGAGTTTATGAAATAAAGAAATTTTGAATTTGAATAAGAAATACAGTAATGTAGGTAACCAACACAGTTTATTCTTAGACCAAATGTTCAGAAAATACCTAACGCTTGCAGCCACCCATATACCTACCATCGGTGGGCCGTAAGCGTATTATAGGGTTTTTGACGGATTCACATAATAAGAAAGTAAAGAACTTTGAAGAAAATAAATATCGTGGAAAATAATACGTCAAATGGAGCACTAAATTTCAAGTACAGATTCTCTACAGTTAATCTATAGAACGGTATTTAACTAGGCAAATCCATGTGCTATTTATGAATGTACGTTTTATCATGGACCAATAATTTATATGCAAAATCGCGTAACCCTAACCCAGCCTATTTCTCTGGATGATGGCGGTTTTCTCTAAAATCTAAGAAACAATTTATCTGCCCTTTTTGAAGGAATTCGGCGTTGTCTGGCGCTAGAGCGAGACGATACGAGTTTCCGCGGTTTTATTTCACATATTTTTGCAAGGTCTTCATCAAAAAACAAAGGAGCTACAAATACATTATTCGATTTCTAGTATACTTCGTGGTATAGTGTGTCGTAACTTACTGGTAGTCTGGTTGGTCCCGAGCGCTGCGGAGACCTCGGTCGAGTCGTCCTCCGGCGCGCCGGTGGTGGTGGCGAGCCACCCATCTGGCCACGACAATACGTTAGTGCGACACACGGATTAGACTCATGCCACGGTGTACGGTCAGCGGTAGCTAGCTATTTTAGACTTACAAGCACTTCATTATGCGAATTTTAAAAAGAGTTGGTTGATGTCGGTTCTTACATTTACACACTTCGTGTTCCTAGAGTTTTGAATCTTTATAAAATGACGTAAATCTGTTGTTGCCGGCTCTCTCTAGTAGGTGTTTAATGTTACTCTGCAAAGTCCATTACTGAAACTGAGTACTAAAATAACTAGCTATAAAATGTGGCATTACCAGATTACCGCGTTGCTAACAGGTACCTACGTAACGCATAATAGTTCATGCAATTATATGGTACACTTCAAGCAAACCAACAAATACGAGTATTTCAAAAAATCCAACAAAAACTATGACAAACTAAATTTATTCTGCTGGTGTACCATATAAATTATACTACTCTTGTCGGCTTACGAATACGATTATTAAGTAATTTACATTACGAACAAACCAACCAACTTAAGTATTGTTCTACGTGTCATTTTAAATTTAAATGATACTTAACTTACCCCTTAAATCTAACAAACTCAGTGAAAAAGAATTTCCTAGGCACATTAAAAACCATACCTGTATTAAAAGTATTAAATACATTCCTACTCAGCCATTTCAAACAAGTCATCGCAAAATGTTATTACTGCATGCTATAGCATCACCCATAATCAACTGTGGTGGAGCGTCATACCCATTTGGCAAGCGATAGCTATTTGAACCAGCTTTATTTTCGTTAACTGAAACTCGTTCAGGCGCTATCACATACACCGAAGCAACCAAGGTACTCACAAATATCTGAACACCCCTCTATTCACAACGAGGCAGAGCCCGACTATGATAGTCTGCATCGAATTTGATAGCACAGACTGAAAGTGTTAGGTAAACTCATATCAAAATCAATGTAAACTTACCTTCGTCTTGTGCTTGTTCAGATATAGCAGCTCCAAAATAATTCGATTACGACTTAACTCTCTCAAATTAGATAAACCGGCTGGTATCAAATTATACGGACGCTCCGCCACTGTTGAACACCCTGATTAAGAGGCAATATGACCCGTTCCAGGGAATCATATGAAAATATCTGGGGCATTTCACGAGAATGTACCTCACGAAATGCGATTCTTCGAATAGTTCTGAACACGCTAAACGAACGAAACGAACAGACACGAAAAAAAAGCGTTTTTGTCTTATATTCAGTATAGTTGAAATAAAGGAATTTCTACAAAAAAATCTAGGAAGACGATCGATTAATGTATAATATAGAATAGAATAGAATAGAATAGAATACTCTTTATTGCACACCTCAATATATTGCTGTTATTAACTCTAATTAGCTAACCGAATTAGAAATGCAACAATGATGCATCGAAATTGCTACAAAATGTACGATCACTGCTGATATTGTTTCATGACTTGGCTAACAATTTGTAAGTATATTCTCGGGCTTTACGGATTTGACTGAACACATTGGTAGTATATTCTAAACCTTTACGGATTTGACTGAACACATTGGTAGTATATTCTAAAGCTTTACGGATTTGACTGAATTAGCTGCCATACGAAGCAAGAGCGTTTCGTAAGCGACATTCTCGTGGAATGCATTTCTAGGCATTCTGTAATATTTAGACGGTTATCTACTTGTAACGTTTAAACCACATAAACCTTATTGCTGCAGTTATAATTTATCTAAACCGCGTTGCTTTCGTTTTGAACGACACGCATCGCTATAGTCTGACAAGCAAACGATGGCAGTAACAGTGGAACAAAAAAAACTACATCCATCCCTTTTTTCGTGGTGGTAATACTAGCATAAGAAAAAGACAGTATGATACTCTCTAACCTACTGTTATTGCGTTTGATTGCTTGGCAGACTATAGATGGTATTCTTAGGTTGCGCTCGTTATATTACATAGCATGCTCTAAAGTGCTTCTTCACTGTATATGGATCTACATTGGTATCTATAGTTTCAATTTCCTTAGTAAAGTCAGCTGCTGAGTTAAGTGACCTTAACTGCACCTGACCGTACGTGCGGAGAGATGAGTCTCACTTCGCTACCCACCAAACGAGACATATCCAATGACGCTGTGTAATAATCCGCCAACAAACTGTACTGCAGTTTGGCAAAATGTTTTAAGGTACTTTGTATGTAATTATAAGATTGTTAAAATAAAAAAAACTGTAGTCCAAATAAATATTTTATATTTCTATTTCAATATTCAACGTGTCAGTTGGGAGAATGAGCATGCTCTGCGAGCAGCTCAATAGCCAATTGCTATAGCAGCACCAGCTATATTTTATTAATTTATGTCTTTCCCATCACGGAACAATGGTGTTCCGGACCTTTGGGCGGCGTACGTGGAGCCGAAGCCAACACGCAGAGGCCCTTTCGACAATTTAATGAAATGTAAGGGGTACACAGAGCGGGTGTTGCACCTGCTCGAGTCATGGGGCGCACGCAGAGGCAGCACCCGCCAGGGTGTATGGACTATTGAGATTTAATGGAATCAAAAAATACTGGACTATTAGGTGAAAGTGGTGGACTAAATACTGGGTTATAGAGAATAAAATCAGACATCTGCCTAACAAAATGGCAATCAATTTTATTTCCGGCAAACGGTGACTCGCCCACCTCCCCACAAAAAGCGACATCTAAGATGGCTCGAGGGCAATACCGGGATGAGGGCTGGGGGTACAGAGGTGTCACTGGACTATAAACATATAGCCAACTTGCCACTTAGGTTTCCACATCTCCCTCGAGAACACAGCTCTCGCGACCCCACTCTGGACGGCCGGTTAAGGCAAGCCAGAGGCGAAAGACTAGGAAGGCGGGAGCTGTAACATGAACATGGCGCAGTGCCGAAATATGGGGGCTTGCAAAATGAAATTTTCATGGTAAATACCTCGTTTTAAATACTTGATTATAATGTAAATGACTATCGTAACCATCAAAACCATAAGTAGGGTATGAAAATCGTCTTTTAATTTGGGTTTATTTCACTCTCTTCCTGCGCAGATAGAGAAAACGATAATATGCTAAACTTATAACAAATTACGGATAACCCTCATTTATTTTAGCCATTACGCGTGACATGTTTCCGACATCTTAAGATGCCATTATCAAGCGTCGAGTACCGTGCGTGAAGAGGCATGCAGGCGTATTGAGTTACATTTGGCCGCGCGAAACGCCCTCGATGACAAAATATCCTGCGTCGTCACGGTACTCGCCGCATGATAATGGCATCCTAAGATGTCCAAAACATGTCGCACGTAGTGACTAAAAATACGTAAATGTTATCCGTCATTTATTATAATATTAATATGCCTCACGATAGTTTAAATTCGATAATACGGTAAACTGTCATAATTCATATCCAGCATTCATTCAATTTAGTGTCCTACATACATGCAGCAATAAGGTTTAATTTCAAAACAAACAATATCCAGCCCTGATATTTGTGCTAACTTTCAAAAATACCTGAGTGATAAGTTTCAGCCAGCTCAGAATTGACGAAGTCGGTGTCTACGAAGGAGAGTTTGCAGGAGAACTCCTTGCCTTCTATATCTTGCCGGTTTAGCGTGGCGTTGGTGGACACGTTGTATAGCCCGTCGATAGGGCCTACTACTACTGTAGTGTTGAATGTGGTGCTGGAAGTTTGAGAAACTGATTAGATATAACCAAATTTGGGAGCGTTGGTGACCCAGCGGTTTCGATCCGTAGGTTCAAACCCTGGCTCGTGGCACTGAGCTTTTCGGAACTTTTATACGAAATATCATTTGAATACCAATCGCTGTTCGGTGAAGGAAAATATCGCGAGGAAACCGGACTAAACCCAATAAGGCTTAGGCGCTTTCGCAAATCTAGCGCCTACGCCAAATCTTGGGATAACTTGCCAAAGCGGAACCTAGGCTCCATAAGCCGCGAAAACGCTAGGAAGAAGGGAATTAATATTTCAATAAATTACTATTAATAGTGGGACGTAAATAGGCTGAAATAATGTTTTTTTATGCTTTTTATTTATCAGCTTATCAGTTATCACAAAACAATAATTTCATTATTGAAATTAATCACTTTAGAACGGATTAATCGCGTTTATTAACACCATGATCCGACGTTTCGAGCCCTTTATAATGATCATCATTTTAACACTGTGAAAACGAGTGCTGTAAAGGGCTCGAAACGTAGGATCATGGTGTTAATAAACGCGATTAATCCTTTCTAAAGTGTTTAATTTTAATGAATAACAATCGCGGTAACAGAAGACAATAATAATTTCATTCTTTGTCACGGTCCCGAGTTCCCGACCCAGAGAACCTTCGATCCGCTAGGCGACTTTGTAACATATCTTACGAAAGCTAAAATTGTGTCAATCCCAAATCTCAAGCAGGGTCCAAGCACCACTTCATTTGTTCATTCCAACATCTTGTAATATAATTTCTCAAACATTATCGGAATTTTTTGCATTATTGTCACGAAATGAAGACATGAAGTTTCTTGTTTATGGCTCCCCACACTTACTTCTTGGCCTTAGGCCGTGAAGTAATGTATGGCGTAAGTATGAAATAAACATTATTGTCCGCTGCTCTAACTTTTTTGCGTACTAACACTAAACTGACAAAGGAAAAATTACATACATCCAACGACCACTAGATACTTGCGACATTAACAAAAACAAATTCTATGGTTCTAATTCTATGTATATTTATGTGCGGTTAAACATGGTGCTTGAATAGCTCATTCAAATGGCATCTTTAAAAAATAAAAAAGGTGGCAAATTAAAAAAAAAATTCCTTATTAACCTATTTACCTAGTAGTTGTTTTAAATTTAATTTTTGCTTACAATGTTTGAGAAAAGCACTATACAAGCCTCGGCCGTAAGAGAGATTGCAGGACTTGTTTAGTCTACCACAAACTCGTACTGCAATCCCTTACTTCACGGCCTCTGCAGTAATGTACTATTTTGGAGTTAAATAAATGAGTACCTATCGTAGCTGATGGTGATGTCGGGTTCTGGCGCCACGCCGACGGCCTCGCAGATCACCTCCACCTGTTCGTCACCCTCAAATGTCAGCTTCGGGCCGTCCCCTATGGCTGCAACACAAGTGAGGTTTACACATTTGATTGCCACATACAATTATGATACTAAATGAAAATACAGTTATGAAGCTAGACAAACTTATGGTAAAAGGCAAAGGAGTATAATTCTGTACAGTATAGAAGTACTCCGCGTTAGTGAAAGAGGGGTTTAATACTTCAGGGTTGTTGTTGTTGTTGTCCTATGGCACTCGATGAATTGATTCGATGTATTGGGCTGTTTTCGGCAGGCTGAAATTGATTTCAGCCGTTTCAGAGGTGGCTCTTTCACATACTAGAAGATTCAAAATTTACCCAAGTTGCCGTTGTTTTCAGGTGCCCGAAACATGTTTTCAGTTCGTTTCAGGCCACCCTCTACCGGATAGCACAATAACCTGAAAACCCGTTTTCAGGCGTTTTCAGGACCCCTTCTGGGCCCCTGAAGTACAATTCAGTATATGGTGAAATTTCTCTAAAAAGTGAAAGAGACAGCACTCTTAGAAAAAGCTAGATAGCTATACGGAACTTTCGAGAAGTGTGTGAAAGAAAGAGATAGAAATAGACGGCAAGAGTCGAGAATGTTCTGGAATAACCGCAGACACACCTGCCTAGTACCCAGCCGCGTCTGGAAGCATCGCGAGAAGTACTTAGGTACCTACTAGCGAACTTACTAGAATCGAAGTCAACCTTTCGAGGCACGATTTGGCTAGAACATTCTGGAACCATCAGGAATACCGCCGACGGGTATACAATAAGCGGCAGCCGTTCGGTCGCCAGAGTAGTTCAATTCAGAACATGACAACAACAACTGTGACAAGTGCGTTGAATTTGTGTGTAATTTATTGAATCAGGCGTTACTTTGCGGAATTCCATATTAACAACGAAAATAATATTACTTTGCTATTCCGCCAAACGTGCTAGTCTATTAGTGCCAACCCGTTATACCTACTTGCGTATTTTTTGCATGCAATTAATGTTCCCACCCTCCCGCCGCAAAAAATAAATACGCAAATAGATACAACACACCACCACCAATAACACAAAACTCGACACGTGTTTCGCCTCTCTACGAGGCATCTTCAGGAGACACAGGAGATCTTGTCGTACTGGCGTCCGACAAGTGAATGACATGCCCAGACTGATCGGCCATATTTATAACCTGGCCACCCCCCCTACCCCGCAAATGACTTGCAAATATTCGTAATAACGGTGATGACGCTACATTCAACTGTTCGTTAACAATCACACCCCTATTGTTGTACCTAATTATCTCTAACTGTTCTAGCACACTCAAACGCAACCCTTTCTCACAAACATGTAAAATATTAAAAGAATGATCGTCAGACAGGTTATGGCCATTATCCAACAAATGCTTCGCAAAATTTGACTTTTCTGGATGGTTATGCCTGTATGCCGCAAGCATACAGCATTAAGCATTTTTAAGGCGAGCATTACGTACGTTGGTAAATTGTCAGAATCGATTTACAAGATTTTGAAATCTAACGACATTAATGTGGCTTTTAAGACAAATAATACCTTGCGCTCGAAACTTTGTAATGGGAAAGATAAAATCGAGAATGGGAAGAAGTCTGGTGTTTATAAGCTAACTTGTGAGGATTGTAGTAAGGTGTATGTTGGGCAAACGGGTCGTAATTTCACCACAAGGTATAAGGAGCATCTTGCGGCATACAGGCATAACCATCCAGAAAGGTCAAATTTTGCGAAGCATTTGTTGGATAATGGCCATAACCTGTCTGACGATCATTCTTTTAATATTTTACATGTTTGTGAGAAAGGGTTGCGTTTGAGTGTGCTAGAACAGTTAGAGATAATTAGGTACAACAATAGGGGTGTGATTGTTAACGAACAGTTGAATGTAGCGTCATCACCGTTATTACGAATATTTGCAAGTCATTTGCGGGGTAGGGGGGGTGGCCAGGTTATAAATATGGCCGATCAGTCTGGGCATGTCATTCACTTGTCGGACGCCAGTACGACAAGATCTCCTGTGTCTCCTGAAGATGCCTCGTAGAGAGGCGAAACACGTGTCGAGTTTTGTGTTATTGGTGGTGGTGTGTTGTATCTATTTGCGTATTTATTTTTTGCGGCGGGAGGGTGGGAACATTAATTGCATGCAAAAAATACGCAAGTAGGTATAACGGGTTGGCACTAATAGACTAGCACGTTTGGCGGAATAGCAAAGTAATATTATTTTCGTTGTGAATTTGTGTGTGTTAAGTGTGTTCAAGTACTGTGTTTAGTGTCTTGTAATTAGCAATAAAGCCTCAGTTTTTAATTTTTGGTTAATTAGTGCATTTTTTATAAAATATTCACCCCTCAAACGTAAAAATATATATGATGATCGGATTCATGGATACCGAATGAAAGTTGTTAAACATACTCACTGTAAACCACCAGGTCCGAGGATTTCCTCCGTTCTTGGAAGTCTCCTTTTTCCTCTTGGACTTGGCACTCGAAGGTACCGGAGTGTTCGGGCTGCACGTTCCATAACACCAAGTTGTGTTTATCTTCTTCCATTAATGCTGTTGAATAAACATAAGTATTGTTAGGTTTAAAAATAACGGCACTCGTTATGTAGGAAATGTATAGGTACCTACATCAACACAAATGTATATACTAAAATTTCTTTTATAGTATTTTTTTAAATTGCGTTTTATTTTATCTGAACTGGCTGTTGTTTATCAAACAATGAGACATTTTTAACGTAATTAACACTTAATTAAAATAACAATGGTTATCTAAAAAGTAGGTAGGTTAAAATAAAAATGCTTTATTCTGCATTTTTGTCTTACCATCATTTAAATTCATTTATCAAAAGTAGGTAGGTTTGTCAGTGATACTGATATCTTGATGCAGCTGATGAAACTATTAGGCTTCCGGTATACTTATAATTTTTTTATGTGTTAAAGAGGCGCTTTGTACCTTTTTGTACTTTACTACCTACACCGGGCACCAGAGAGCTTAGTGCGAATCACAAATGAAGTTTTTTTTCTCTGTGGCACTTGTCGTTTTGTACACGACTACGAAAGAGAGACTATATTTAATTCGTGGTTTGCGGTAGGCCCTCAGAACCAATCTTAATCCAACTATCAACTTACTGATATTAAGAAGCGGTTCAGCCTTCGGTATTGTAATTGTTTTCACACCCAGAACACGCTGGTATATCTGCTTTCTGCTGTCGGCACCGTCAGGACTCCAAAACCACTTGACCATGGACAATTCATCTGTGCCATCGTGTTCGCATAGCAGCTCTGCGTCGCTGTCCTTCTCCACGGCTTCTGGTACGGAGAACTTTGAGATTTCTAACTGCTGGCTCGCTGAAAGGATTAAAGAAAGAAGATTTGACACTTTTAGATAAAAGTTTATATGAGGAATAAGAATGTATATATACCTATAGTGATTCTCTAATCCTGACCCTTAGAGTTCATTAACCATAAAATAAATACTATCCCTATTTTTTATTTACTCTGGAGCGCTTATCTTTGTTCGTTTCTTGTGCGACAAAATCGGTGATAGCTCATCGCTTATTCGCGTTTGGTGGGACCAGTGCCTTAGACCGAAAAACTGTCTTTATATTGTGTAGAGGACTACTGTTTTTATTTTTCAAAAGTCGTTCAATAGATAATATTGTTTTATAACTGACCCTGTCGAACGTTGGCCGTAAGAAGGTCGCATTTTTGTCATGGTCTAACGACTATTTACTTAAGTCCGAGAGTGATAAATGACCTCCTAGATACTGAATTGAATAAAATGGTAACCATCCTGCTTATATCAATTTAATAATAATTTGATTTGGTATCAGCTTAGTCTGATACTATGTTCTCCTCCTTCCCTCAGAGATAAGACTTTTGTTTTCCATTTTTGTGACATATTTAGACGCTTTGATGTACATTTTTAGATCTACGCGGACATCCGATGACCGATAGTGATTGATGACTTGATGAGCTTCGGCGTGTTTTGGTGCCGTTACCTAATACTACCGGCCGAATCAGAAGCACGGAAATTGTTCCCTGGGCAGATTGGCAGATCCTAGGTAGTAGGAGTACGAAAAGTAGGTACCTCTGGGTTAGCACTTAGCTAATGCATATATTAGTAGGTAAATGAATTAAAAACAGCCTTTGACCTGAAAATCTTTCGTATCAATTTAGACGATGCAAATGGACGTGTGTGTGTAATTTTGTATGTCGCGTTGGGGCATGTAAATGTTTTTTTTTATTATACATATAAACCTTCCTCTTGAATCACTCTATCGCAGCGAACGGAGACGTGAACGAAACGTTGCGTAGTTTTAAAGATTTAAGCCATCCCTTTTTTGACAATAGACCTATAATTAACGAAATTTCTGAACAACTAAAATAATATTACTTTGCTATTCCGCCAAACGTGCTAGTCTATTAGTGCCAACCCGTTATACCTACTTGCGTATTTTTTGCATGCAATTAATGTTCCCACCCTCCCGCCGCAAAAAATAAATACGCAAATAGATACAACACACCACCACCAATAACACAAAACTCGACACGTGTTTCGCCTCTCTACGAGGCATCCTCAGGAGATACAGGAGATCTTGTCGTACTGGCGTCACTGAGTGAGTGAGTTTTGTGTTATTGGTGGTGGTGTGTTGTATCTATTTGCGTATTTATTTTTTGCGGCGGGAGGGTGGGAAAATTAATTGCATGCAAAAAATACGGAAGTAGGTAAAACGGGTTGGCACTAATAGACTAGCACGTTTGGCGGAATAGCAAAGTAATATTATTTTCGTTGTTAATATGGAATTCCGCAAAGTAACGCCTGATTCAATAAATTACTGAAATTTCTGAATGTGAGCTAGTCTTAGATATACTGGGAAATCTATTCTGCGTCAGTTTATGTTTGTACACATAAATCGTATGTAAGGTGCGATTCGCGTAAAACAGAACGTATACCGTACCTCTATAATCACTAAGTAATAAATATTTTTTTGGCAAACACTCAAAAACGGCTTGACCAAATTTGTTCAGTATAATTTTCGTAGTAAGGTTAAGGTTTAAGTATATTCATATTTATAATTTTTGGGATTTTCCGTTCCTGTTTGCCTGTTTTGGTTATTTTATTTAGTTTCACGATTATTATTTTTTTTCGTTAGGTATCAACTTGATTCCAAAATACGAAAGTGTGATATGCCATAATAAGGCCCAGTTAGGGTTTGTTTAGGACACTGGGCTCCGAATACGGCTCAGAGGTTACTTGAAAAAAACCGGCCAAGTGCATGTCGGGCCATGCTCAGTGTAGGGTTCCGTAGTTTACCGTCTGTCACAATAGGCAAACCAAAAATGGTTTTAATAGATACCATGCTCATAACAACAAAAAAGGAGTATCTTCGCAGCTCTTACGACTTATACGCCCTATTAACCGAGAAATTAAGTACGTGGTTTTGAAAAAAAAAAATGGCTCAACTGACCAAGTACACAATAATTTTTCTTGAAAGTCTTCATAAAGCTTTCATGATTTTTTAAATATATTTGGACTTACGGTTAAAATATAAGGGGGGGGGGGGGGGGCACATTTTTTTAAACTTCTGGGTCGATTATTTTCGAAAATATTTACTTTCTCAAAAAATGTTTTAGCAAACCCCTATTGTTAGCCAGGGTTAAACGGGGTTAAAAAAAAAAACACCCCCCACTTTACGTGTATGGGAGGTACCTTCAAAATAAAACTTCTTCCACTTTTTATTTTACCACTTTGTCTGCATGTATATTCATATCGAATTACAGCTTTTTAGTACTAGCGGTGACTGAGCTAAGCCGCAGATGATACCCCACTATCATTACCATATGCTTTATCGTTACTGAGTTAAACCGCTTTGACTTACGGAGTATACGGACGGAGGGACGGACAGACAGACGGACTGGAGGAAACTATAAGGGTTCCGTTTTTACCATTTTGGCTACGGACCCCTTAAAACGCTTAACCGCGGGTTAGTTGGCAAACCGCGGGGGGAGCAAGTGGCTCTAAGAGATCAAAAGGTTTTGTTAATGTTAACCTTTCGACGGCCATAAGACAACCTATAGGTACAAAAGTAAGAAATGTAGTTTGAAAAAATAACGTAACACAAATATATAGGATACGTCCCATATCTATTATTTATTGGCATGGGTTTACCTATGACAATCAAGCAAGCGCTTTTCACTCATGATTATGGGGCGGAGACCGTCCCAAAACATGTCGAGCTATTTTCGACTTTATAGACGTGACTAACTCGGTCTAAGTATATTAATATGACAAATACGATCAAAATTTGAGTGGTATTTGTATTTCTAAAAACTTTTGTCAAACCTTCCGATATATTTTATTCAGCATTCAGCGAGCCTATTAACTTGTACATGACTGAAAACTTCACTAAATTATTTATTAATTTCAATCTCATGAAAAATCATCATATCATAACACTAAATGGCCTCATACAGGGAGGAACGGAGCGGTGATCCACTTGAGGGCGAAATCACTATTGTATTTTGATTAGGAAAATAATATCTCGGAAAACACGCACCCTGAATCAGATTATCACTGTTTTTTAAACTCTGTATATATAGTATGTACTTAAATTACCAAATCACATTTAAATTTGGTTAGTTGACATTGGATGTCGCGAACACGCACTAACTATGTTGGTAAACACCGGTAGCATACATAAACGCTGGTAAACGGCCACCGGTAACGTCTATTCGTATACGCAGTCCTTTTCACGGCACCGCCAATGAACTTGACTCAAATTGAATGACATTCAATTATTATACCAGGTCTCCAGTAATTTTATTATTGTCGCTAATTTGATAATGATAACGCTACGACCTTTATCGGTAGTAAAACTTCAAAAGCTCGCCAATACCAATCATTAAATTAGGTCATATACGATGAATAAGATTATCTTGGCCAACCTTGAGGCGGACCGGGAATGTTAAAAATACCTCCGCGGTAGCGAGCCGTGTGGGTTCGGATGTTATTCATACAATTCTATAAAACGCGTGAATCCTTCAGCGATTTCTTTTCTAATTACATGTTTTGAAGCGTGCTAGCTACAGCTACAGAAGCGTACAACTATCTAATATATTCCTGAGTCGCGAAGCACCAGTTAAGAAAAAAAAATGCAGGTTCAAGGTTTGCTTATTTTCTTTTACGTCGCGTCGCGAAGAAAGTTGGATAAACTGTCGTAGGTAATTCATGTTTTTAATATTTTCTTGTTAGAGAAACTGATGATAATGATGAATTTCTAGCCGATTTTATCTACAACAATCACGTGTATTAAACTTGGTCTTAGATATTAATATTTAGCAACAATTTTTCAAATTCAAAGTGAATTACTTATCATTATAACCTTACTTCGAACAAGTTGCTAACTATGAGTTCACAATGTCACGCGACAACGTGACATTCAAATAAAATAAATTCACAAGTTATATCACGAGTTTCCAGGGCGTGAAATAATCCAAAACATACGATTTACAAAATAATACCGTAAAAGTTGACCTTGGAATTAACAGGTGAAACTGACCTACGCCACCGACTATATTAAGCAAATTGATGATTTAATTTCATGTTATCTTCTGAAAGATTAGAATAGACATGACATCTCACATTCAGACCGCACTCGGCGACGCGCGTTTTTCCGAAACGCGGTCACCACTGAATTTAACTCACAAACATATATAACTCAAAACTCTAACAAATATAACTCGAAAGGCAAATGATATAACATCTGACGTAGATAGGTACGTATAATATGGAATTTATCTATTAATGTAACTGTAGGTAACATACCTATTTGCTTTTCTTTTAAAAACAGTTGCAAAATGAACACAATTTAAAAGTGAAGCCAAATAAATTATGCAGTTACATACCCGAGAACGAAATTGTTTACATGCAAAAAACCTACGCGAAATTCCGCAGTAGTCATGTTTTTCGTCAACTCTTTCGCCCGTTTTTCGAAACTTTACAGCACTTTTGCCACTACATAAATATGCCATAAATTGAATTACAAATCTCACCTGCCACAACGCAAAGGATAAGCGATAGTGTCCGAAACATCGCGATTATCAAACTTAAAAAAACATGAAACGTAAGGCGCGCTTCACGCGATAAGGTCGCTTGCTGACTGGCCGCCCGCCCTTCGCGCGTAAATCGCCGGCCTTCGCGCCGAACGCGAATCCGAACATTTACGACGTACGGACTTACGCTGGACGGACGCTGTTTCCGGATATTTATTAGTTATGACGGTTTTACAATCGATGTTTGTGAGAGGTCGGCTGTAAAGATTACGACCTTGTTCTTAAAGCGGCACCTGCCTAGTTTATGTAAGTTATAAGTGTTATAATCTATCTTAAAAACCGTCGAATAGGTTACCTTGTCGGAATTTATGGAAAAATACTAACTATCCTAAACAACATAGATAGCAATATAAGTTAACGTATGCAAAAGGTAATTAATTTAACTACGTGGCTCCGTTGCGTCGTCTGATCAGGCGTAGGATTCGGCAGGTTACCCCGGAACCGCCGAAACACGACACCCTTCGGACAGAAGCCTGGGCTCGCGATGGTGTCCATCAGCGGCCGCGGCACGCGCACCACAAATGAGCTGAAGTGTAGGTACGTAGTGACGCGACCGCAGCTGGTGCACCCTCATATTGAATCTGGTGTTCTAGCGGACGTACTCTACCACCTCATCGGCTACAGCAGAGGAATGCAGGCGCGACACGTAGAGCGCCGTACTCGGTGTCGCAATCGGTAGGCCAGTCTTAACTGAATCCGCAGTGCCACACTGAGTTTTACGAGGCGCCGTGCGTGCTGATAATGATATCAGTTCCTCGATTGTGGTTGGTGAAAAAAGCGTTAGGGTCGTTTGCAATACTGGATCATGGGAGACATATTTTGTCTACCTCGTTTTAGGGGTCGAGGCGTGTTGTTACATATCTATACTTAGTTTTAAGCTTATTTTGGAAAAATACTTTTAATAAATCTACTTAGGTACCTACATAAAACTGCATATGCGAACTAATTTATAATATGGCTATGTATATTTCCAGCCTACCGCAAAACCATCTAATAATACGAATCATATTGCATAAATATAAGAAATTAAAAGAATTTAGGCCGGCAAACTCAGTCTACAGTTACCCCCGTCGTGATTCTTAACCGGGTAATAAATTATGCGTAATTCGCGCAAATGGATTAACAATAACAACACATGTTTGGTTGTGTATTCCCATTGCTTGATACCGCACAGCTCTCGCCGATCTAAACCAGTGTAAGAATCATCTCTTAGCCGCTCACAACAGTCACAAACATTAAGCCTATTTAAGTAGGTACACAATTTTCTCGTATGATTCCTATGTACTATGATGTAGTCGCTAAGTGATACTCGCATAAATTGTTCACATTGACGCAAGAAATAAAAATACGGTTGTCTTAAGATTAGTACCTAAGGATAATTTTCACCAAGATTCACACATAAATGAAGTGCCAGATGATAAACTGTAAAAACTGTAAAAGATTACAGTGAAAACAGATGAATTATGTATAAGTTTTTAAATTTTAAAGGACATTTGTATTTTTAATAATCTGTTCCTATTACAAGATTTATTTGATATTGTTACCTATACCTATTTACTATTTGTTTGTGGTTTTTTTTTTACTTTTTATTATTAATTTAATCGTATATTTTGAAATTTTGACATTATATTATCTAGGATACCCTAGCAATATATACTTTAAATCATTGACATTAGCATTGTTTTCCAATATTTTTTTTATTAATTTTCATTTGTTTATTTTGACGATCTTTTTGTGAATTCATGTTATTTAGATACATCGTAGGTTGTGACATTATTAAATACCGTTTAATTTTCATTAGGAAATAAATGCATCTATCTTAATTGTAATATAGAATCTATGTATACACAATTGGCGATCGCCGATTGTTTATTCACACTAAACCCAACATTATAATGAGTAAGATATATTTGTGGATATAAAGTTTTCCTGCATAATTATAAATTAGGCGCGGTAAAGTACTTGCATATATTTTACTAATATTTTTTTGTGTTATAACAATCGACTTAAATGGGATAGCGATAGGTAACAGGATTTGCTAAAAATATTTTTTCTTAAGAGTAAAAGCGTATTTACAATATTAAAAAAAAACACTTCTCTTCGTTCGGAAATAAAATCATCATATCAGCCATTAGACTTCCACTGCTGAACATAGGCATCCCCTTTGGACCTCCATATTTAAGGAAGCGACTTTTTGGAAGCGACCCGCATCCAGCGTCTCCCGGCGACCTTCATAAGGTCATCTGTCATCTTGTGGGTGGACGTCCTACGCTGCGTTTGCCAAGCCATGGTCTCCACCCGAGCACTTTTCGACCCCATCGGCCATCTGCTCTGCGTGAATTGAATGAAACCAGCTCATTGCCAGCTGGCTAATCCGGACGGCTATATCGGTGACTTTAGTTCGTCTACGGATCTCCTCATTTCTGATTTGATCACGTAGAGATACTCCACTCCATAGCTCGTTGAGCGACTTTGAGTTTTGAGATTAGGCCGATAGTGAAGGACCACGTTTCGGCGCCGTAAGTCATCACTGGTAACACACATTGATTGAAAACTTTCGTTTTGAGGCACTGAGGTATGTCGGACGAAAAGACATTGCGTAGTTTCCCGAACGCTGCCTAACCGAGTTGTATTCGGCGCTTGACCTCTTTCTCGTAGTTGGACCTACCTAATTGGATTACTTGTCCTAGGCTGTACGAGTCAACAACTTCAAGTACCGAGCTTTCAACAGAGACTGGGATGGGCATAACATAAATTTCGTCTTGTCCATGTTCATTTTCAAGCCTACCCGTTGAGAAAGTCGGTTGAGGTCACCGAGCATCGCGCTGGAACTCAGCACGATGCTCGCTGACCTCATCGACTTTGCCATGACTACGATGTAAGGTGAGTGATGTATTCGCCGTTTATGTTGATGCCAAGTCCTTGCCATTCCAGGAGCTTGAGGCGTCTTCCATTGCTGCAGTAAACAGTTTCGGAGATAACGTCTCCCTGCCTTGCGCCTCTTCGCAACGGAATCGCCTTCGTGCTCTGCTCCTGTACTCGGACCGACATTGTGGCGTTACTATAAAAACACTTCAACACTTCGAAACGGGAACGAAATATAAAAATATTTTATTTTATATGTGATTTTCCTTGTACCACTTGGACTTAAGAAAAAAGTTTTTTTTTTAATTTATATAAAAAAAAAACTACTGCAGCCTTGGCTAGTCAGACTATAGTTAATATTATCGATTCCCGTCATTGCATTGGCACAAACTTTGAGCAAAATTTTTTTTTTCTATCTGTATAGACTAATTCTATGTATATGTACATATAATAACATATTTTTTTAGTAGGTAAATTAGTTAATAATAAAGAAAACTGAAATATTATAAGTATTGCTTGTACTCACCAGGGCCACAGAGCAGTAAGCTTCTTCGGTTGTTTCTGTTTATACATTTCCGAACAGCTCGACGATCTGTTTGAAAAAAAAAAGTTTTATTGTTAAAAAATAGCGAGTAGTATTTGTACAGTGAACAACTTTAAATTTATCCAAATTAATAAATTTATTTTTTATTTATTTAAATACCATGGTTGCAATAAAGAATTATGAAGAATTATGAATTATCTTTGGGACCAACCCCAAATAAAATCGAAACATTCTAAACATTTGCTGGTGAAAAGTTATTCTGAACGACTACGGTCTGCTAAATCTTTTGTGACATATTTTTAATGTGTCGGTTATTATTAGAAAACCATATTATTAGTCACAAACTACAATGCATTTTTTTTCTGACTAAGATTCAATTGTGATACAAGCTATAATGCTCACTTTACTTTGGTCCCATGCCATTCTATTATCATGCAACCTACATAAGCATGTGAAGTTTCAGCTTATTCGAATAACGGGAAGTTAGTCAACTTCAGCTTGCAAGATTGACCCTAGCAAACCAACATACCTAAATACAAAGTTTGTAAAAATCCTCGTGCAAACTCACCAATCGACTGACGATTAGAGTACTAACCGCGAACGAAGAGACTTTTGGAGGCCTTTACACCTCCAAATCCTATTAGTATTATTTTTTGACGATGGGGACCGTTTACATCTCCAGTCTTTATTTTGACACTTGGGGAGCCTTTACATCTCCAAATTTTATTCGTATTTTATTTTGAGGTGGGGGGCCTTTTACATCTCCCACACTTAATTTATTTTTAACAATAGAGACTATACATCTCTTGCACATATTACACATTTATTTTAATATTCTTTACCCAGGTTTTGGCTGTTGTATTATCAACATTTAGATTATAATTTTACTTCTATATATTGTAAATGTTTGTACATGCAAATGCTTTACTGTAATGCTTATTGACTTGTAAAAGTGCCCTTGAGGCCTACTTGCAGAATAAATTTTTGAATTTTGAAGATTTGTATGTGCGTAAGAACTTACAAGTGGGACAGAGGCATAACTGCTAGTGTGACTTCCGAGCGGCGGCCGTAGGTAAGACCGAAAAGTCTGAACGCGATATCTCGCTCTTACCTATTTCGCTCCCATATTAAACATATGCAAGATAAGGCATCTGACGTTTCAAGGCGTGATTTTCTCAATTCGCGAGACCGGTCGACGCGCTTTTGCACGCTCACCACTGAGGCCGTAAGTGGTAGAATATAGCTAATAAAGTTTAGATACTCACACATATTATTTTCTGGCTTGGGATATGAAACAAATTATTAATACTTAGGAAAAATCTCGAATATAAACTATAAACACATACTCGTATTATGATTTATTTTATAAAAGTTTTAAATATAAAGCAAAGCAACTAAGTTAATTAAAGTTATAATTATGTATTTCCCATCACGGAACAATGGTGTTCCGGACCTTTGGGAGGCGTACGCGAAACCGAAGCCAACACTTAGAGAAATGAAATGTAAGGGGTACACCAAGCGGATGTTGCACCTGCCCGAGTCATGGGACGCACGCAGAGGCAGCACCCGCCAGGGTGTATAGACTATTGAGATTTAATGGAATCTAAAATATACTGGACTATTAGGTGAAAGTGCTGGACTCAATACTGGGTTATGGAGAATACAATCGGACGTCTGCCTAACAAAATGGTAAGCAGTTTTATTTCCGGCAGACGGTGACTCGCCCACATAAGATGGGATTGGGCCCCCACAAAAAGCGACATCTAAGATGGCTCAAAGGCAACACTGGTAGGAGGGCTGGGGGTTGAGGTGTCACTGGACTTTAAACATACATGTATAGCCAACTCGCCCCTTAGATTTCCACATCTACCCTCGAGAACACAGCTCTCGCGACCCCACTCTACTGATTATTATTATTTGTATGTATCTTACGTAATTTCGGGACCATGGGGACCCTTTGGAAGACGTGCGTGGGCCGAAGCCAATAGCGCAGAGGCCTTTTAAGACACTTTAATCCAAAGGCAAGGAATACACGTGGCGGATACCATCTCCGGCAGGTGCAAACACTATTAAAGTGCAGCACATAGGCTGCGATGGATACTAAGGTCATTGGGTTATGGACGCCTGCCGTGACAATCAGTCTCGATTTGTAATAGGCAGGCGGTGACTTGCCAACTCATTTAGTGGGCCCCACAATGGCCGCACGTGCGACTATGGAGCAACACTTCGGAGCGGCTGTGAGGTTGTCGAGAGGTGAGTCTGCGGTAGCCAGATTCCGGTGATCCGTTCAGCAGGCCGCCAGCGTTATGACATTTTACACTTCCAATCTGGAGCATATATTATTATTAAACCTTAATACATAGACCAGTGACGGGCAGCAGCGTTACTGGTGCGCGGAGCTACGCCCTGCGCTCACCAACCCGCCTGCCCAGCGTGATGGGTAAGGGCATTAAATATGTACACAGTTTTAAATAATTGTTTGATATCATTTATCTCAATCAATAGGTACGCCTTATAACATAAAACGGAATTAACAATAAATAATATAAAATTAATATATTCTTGTATGAGTGCTACATCTGTGATGATCAGCTAGAACACTGGTTACGACAATGTCATCTAACATAAAGTGAATGTCATTGGACTTTCAGGACTGTGTAAACAAACCGCCATATTGAAATTGTCTTTGAATGATGAATTTACTAGTGATGGGGAAGTGCTATTTTAAGTCAAAATAAATCGATTACTAAAATACCAAAAGTAAAACACATCTCTTCTTCATATTTTTAATTGGTTTAATCTTCTGAAAAATCGGTGCTTGAAGTTTTACTAGACTCACCAGTATTAATTATAAAAGGTGGCGTTACATCATCGGTATACCCTATCGATGATGCCGTCTAAATTATTCATTTTATGCTCTTCTCCCATTACATGATCCACGTATTCTTCCACTGCATGCATCCGCATCTGAATTTAGGTATTTATTTAATTTTAAGTATATTATACCTTACGCTAAGATCCTTTACTCATTTACTTACCGTGTAGTGTACACTATGCCTATATCAGGTAGATACCGTGAGTACCGGCATTACGATGTCACTAACTTAGTCACATCCCTAAACGTCATAGCCAAACGTAGAATATAAAAGAAACAAAAACGTCATTGCATTTTGTCGAAATAACGTAACTTTTAAATCGTATTGAATTTTCAATGAAATTTCCAAGATTAAGTAATTTTTCCTATATTATTTGTTTTTTACGACTACGAGAAAGGCTATTTTAATAGTGTATGTTTTCAATGACTTTTGATGAGGTGGTGTGAAACTTTAAGGAGTAACAGTGATAAATCACGCCGCCGCCGTTTGTTTACATAGTCCTGAAAGTCCAATGACATTCACTTTAGGACAAAAAGTGTACCACTAGCGTAAACAAATTGAGTGTCTAAAATATCTCTAATAAGCCATAATTCCAAGTAAATAAGAATCGACCGTCTTTTGTTTTGTGTCGGATCCGACTCGCGGCGTGCCCATCACATCTAGTCTAGCGCCCGCCGGTATCATATAATATTTCGAGCGTCAATTGTTTTAGCGTAGTGTTCAAAACGGTCTATTTGTGCCTTTTCTATGAGAGATACACATGTGTCCTTAACAAGTATTATATAATCTGTCGTCTGTGACACTGGAGGTTTATAACGCGAACCGTTCCAGCAGCCTGTCAGTGAACGTGATGTCGCTGAAGAAGTCGTGCGCGGCGGGCTTGCGCGCGGCGGCGGCGGCGGCGGCGGCGGCGGCGGCGGGGGGGCGCGCGCGCGTGGCGAGCACGTGCGCCGCGGTCTCGCGCACGTGCGCGCGCGCCACGTCGCCGCGCAGCCACAGCAGCCGCACCAGCTGCTCCTCCGACATGCGCGGGCACTTCTCCAGCACGCCGTGCAGGTCCAGCGACAGCATCTCGATGTCTTGGCAGCGGAGGACCTGGGGAGCGGTGACGGATGTTCCATGATGTTATACTTTTTTTTTATACTACGACGAATACGAGATGGCGGTGGCGGGACGACCTAGACACATTTAACGGGGACTGGTAAGAGTGTGCACACGACAGAGTCGAATTTCGAGAAAGAGGGGAGGCCTTTGCCCAGCAGTGGGACACTGAAGTGAGCTATTAAAAAAAAACAACAACTACGACGGTGGCAAACAAGCATACGGCCCGCCTGATGGTAAGCGGTCACCGTAGCCTATGGACGCCTGCAACACCAGAAGTGTTACATGCGCGTTTTCGCTGCGTTGACAGCTAAGCGGGCCAAGGGCTTTGCTCCGTGGGTCCTCAGCTGTCAACACAGCGAATCCTCTTGGAGCTCTGGCGACCTTACTCACCAACAGAAACACAACACTATAGAAAGAAAGAAAGAATGAAAGAAATAAATTATTTATTTGGTTTAAAAACATTGCAAGGTTCAGGATAAACAAGTTGCACATAAATATACCAAAAGGGATGCCACTCAGCATGAGCCGTGACACACCTAAGTGTACCACGACGTCCACGACACTGGTTTTCAGGGCACCCACAAAATCATACAGTAAGTAAACTTAAGTTAAACTAAAAACATAACGTAAAAGAAGGTGGTTGGTTTCAAAACAATATAAAACAAGTAAGGGAATTTAAGTTAAATATAAATAGAGTTCTTAGGTTTGTTATAATAATTTTTATAGCTAGGTATTTAATGTGACCGGTATGTTAGGTTAAGAGAGAATAGATGTATGCTGCATATATATATATATATAATTATGTGTGTTTGTATATGTATGTATGTATGTCCGCTTAGTTATTGGTAGTTTGTTGATGAGTTAAATACTTTTTGAGGTTTGCCTTGAAGGAGGGTATGGATTTACAGTTTCTGATCGGTGGCGGTAAGTTGTTCCAGCATTTTGTCGCAGCATACTGGAAGCTGCCACGGAAAGCGGACGTATTGTGCTGTGTGCCTATTAGTCTAGGCGCACCTCGTACTAGACACTTTGAGAATTTAAGTTTATGAAACAGGTAAGATGGTTGTTGTCTATTAATTACTCCAAATAAGAGGGTGGCAAAGTGCATGGTACGTCTAGCGGCCATATTTAACAACTTGTGTTGATTTAAAAACGGAGTGATGTGAGATCGACGAGGAACAGCGAAGCAAAAACGCGTACAGGCATTTTGAATGCGCTGTATTAATAAGGAGGTACGCGCTAACAAGCACCCACCAAAAACGGCATCGGCGTAACTTAGTTTGGACAGAATAAGCGTGTCACAGAGGTTTATGCGTAGGTCAATGTTGATGAAATCACGGATTTTATAAAGTACCTTGAGTCTGTAGAAACAGTTACGAACTAATTCCGAAACATGTTCTTCAAAACGTAACCTATTGTCCATAATAAACCTATTGTCCATATTGTTCTGGAAACTATAGGTCTCGAAATAAGAAAATAATTTGTGAAAATATTTTTGTAAGACTGTTTGTTTCATAATTAAAAAAAAAAAAAAAAAAAAGGCCAAGATTGCGTGCCACTGAAACATACTCAAGAGGTTCGTCTAATATTGAAACTTGCGGAGGCATCAGATCACCTAATAGTTTATCTGGACCAAACATCATTAACTTAGATTTACTAGAGTTGAGAACAAGGTTGTTAGCCTTACACCACTGAGCAACGCGTTCCAGGTCAGAGTTTAATTTGTGCACTGTTGAGTCTATTTCATTTCGTTTGCATGATATGTAGATTTGCAAATCGTCAGCATATTGGTGATAGTTAGAGAAAATATTTTAAATTATATCTGCACAATATACAATGAAAAGTAACGGGCCTAATATCGAGCCTTGGGGTACTCCCCGCACAACAGGTAAAGGATTCGAAATTAACGTCTTACCACTTTCATCTTTTAACTCGCAACAGAGAGCTGCTCGCAAAGAGCTGGCAACCCTAGCCAAGTAAACATTGTATGGAAGAGCTCTGTTAATTTTTTATCTAAAATACTCAGAAGAATTAAAGAAAGAAGTAAAGTTTGTGTTGAACAAGTGTTTTACCAGTACCTTCCACGGAAAAACAGTGTTAAATAATCCAACTAGCACGCACTGGAAACTAAACAGAAGGGTGAGATGATTTTTTAGCCGTTAATTCACTGTTTTTAAACCGAAAACCTTGTAATAAACTATTAAAACCAGAAACATAACGGGATCGCTAACAGCTGATTGGCGCGGACACTGACACTGACAGCCGGCAGTTTACTGACATAAGAGACGAGTGTTGCCACATCAAAATAATAGTAAGCTGCGTTCAGATTATTTGGCGCGTTTATGAAGATAGCTGTTCGATTGAAGTTGAACGAGCCAACCATTAAAACTTAATACGACATTAACGAGGAAAAAGAAACCCGCAATATGATTTGTTTCGAATGTAAAAAAAAAATCGAAAGAGGAGACCTACTAAATTGCTCGCACTGCCAAACGACCTTCCACTACTCATGCTTTAATTTTACCTCAGCATTTGTTAGAGAGCAAAGCACTGCACTTAGGAACTGGAAGTGCCCCCCATGCGCAGCAACCACGCGTCAGATCCGCGATGATAACACACCCGCTTCTCCAGCATGGCTGAAGCAGACACAGAAAATCGACACGAATATGTCGTTGGACGAGAGTAATACGAGTATGCCTTACTTAGGTGAAACCAACTTTCTGCCGGAGAATTCATTGACACACCCATCTAGCAGTATTGCGAATACATATAATCAAATCCAAATAGGAAACATTATAGCATCCGACTCAAGTAACCAACAAGATGACGTCGGGACCGGAATGCAAATCCTTGCAGAACTTAGAACCATGCGCTCCGAGATTAACTCAAGGTTTGAACAGCAAGACAAAAAAAATATTAGCTATTTTGAAAAAATTAAAACTGATATCGCTGAATTACATCAAAAATACGATGACCTGAAAACAGACATTATTACCATTAGAGAAGAGGCCCACGTTACAAAAACTCAAACCGAGAGCATTCTGCAGACAACAACAACCCATACACAGAGTATCAATATCACTTGTGGGCAGATTGCAAGTTTAGAATGTGATATGAACGCGCTAAGAGAGCAGGTCAATCAGCTTGAAACCAAAGTAGACCATAACACCTCCTATTCTAGCAGCGTACAACCGCGAGGCAATCTACCTAATAGCCACACTAACACTCTTCCAATAACCCCTAGATTCACTTTAGTATCTGCAGCGCAAGAGCCCCACATTCATGGAGGCCTAAATAGTAATAGTAATAGTAATGATAATAATTATCATGAATCACATGGAAGGAAATACCATGGAGCAGTAAAAAGTAACAACAGTTCTCACCGCCACTCAGTCATCCGGGCTACCGGTGTTGTGGACTCCGACTTGAAAGTTTTGGAACCTCAGAAGCATATACATGCATGGAACTTCCACCCCGATATAACCGAGCAAAACGTCCTACAATATCTCAACAAAAAACGACATTCCAACTCCTACAATGTAAAAAAACCTGACCCATCACACTCTCGCCACAACTGCTTCATTGTGTCGATGGCACAGGCGGACTTTGACTTCTTTATGACTCCAGACAACTGGCCTAAAGATACTATAATTCAGGAATGGTATGCATATAATTCAAGAAACACTAATCGTAACGGACGGAGAACGTTTTTTCGCTCCGAAGTCCCCAAAACCTCGTAAGATCAACCTGTTTTATCAGAACGTGAGGGGCCTAAAAGGGAAGTTGTCTGTTGTTAAGAATGCTCTCATCACATTCCATAGTGATATAATTGCTATGACCGAATCGCGACTGGATGATACGGTTCACGACTCCGAATTGTTCCCGCCCGGATACGCAGTGTTGCGAACCGATCGCCTTGGACGCGGCGGTGGCGGCGTGCTTCTGGCCGCCCGCTCCCCATTTAAACTCAAGCAACTGGATTGTGGTGCCAAGCCGGAAGATGAATTCGTTTGTGCTCAAGTTACTAAAAATCACGTACGTTTTATCCTGTGTGTCGTATATCTTGCACCAAACATTCCAAAAGATCGATACTACTCTGTTTTCAATTTAATAGAGCGTGTTACATATGATCATTCTTGTCCCATTGTAATTTTAGGTGACTTTAATTTGTATTCCACGACATCCATCGTATGTAAAGATTTTGAGTTACTGTTATCCCATTGTAATCTAACCCAACAAAATACTGTGGTCAATAGACTTAACCGATTACTAGACCTCGTGCTGGTGAATCAAGCCGCGTCTGAGGTAACAGTTAGTGAAGCTGTCGCTGGCCTTGTATCCTCTGAGAAACACCACTTACCACTCGATGTAACAATATCGTGTAGTACGCTTTTCACCAGTGTATCGGCCAGCCTAAGTACTGATAATATGGATACATCAAGCACCCAACGGAACTATAGAAAAGCAAACTTTCCTCTGCTTTACGAAAGATTATCATACACTGATTGGTCTCCACTACTCACCTGCAATAATGTTGATGATTGCGTCAAGAGTTTCTATACCATACTAGACAAAATAATCTCAGAATGCGTCCCGCCAAAACAAGCTAGAAAAAACCGGAGAACCTACCCCGATTGGTTTACCAGTGAACTAATACAGCTTAATAAGTTAAAAAACCAACATCATAAAATGTATAAACAAACAGGTAATCAGTTACATTACGCGTTCTTTTCGTACTATAGGAGATTGGTCGTCGCGAAGTCCGAAGAGTGCCACAAATCCCTACTTGAGGCGCTTCAACTAAATATAGTCAGAGATCCCTCATCGTTTTGGGCATTTGTAAAGCGAAATAGGAGGTCTCGCGATCCAGTGACCTTTGGCAACCGTTCACCACAGGCAGTTGCCGAGTCTTTTGCAAAATTTTTCAAAAATACCTATTTGTCAATACCTCCTACTCTAGATGTCTCGGCAGCATGCGCGTCAGCTGCAACACTCGGTACTAAAGAAACCTTTCGTCATATCACTGTTGACCGTATTAGTGAAGATGACATACGCAACGCAATGAAACGTTTACCATCAAAACACACTCAGGGCCCTGACGATATTCCTCAATATATTGTCAGGGACTGTCGGGAAGTATTTGTCTGGCCACTATATATAATTCTTAATTTATCGTTAACTTCAAAGACATTTCCATCGAATTGGAAATTGTCAAAGGTACTGCCGATACACAAGTCTGGATTGAAAACGGATATCCAAAACTACAGGCCGATCGCAGTGCTATCGATATTCGGTAAAATATTTGAAAGTATCCTCTATTCTCACCTAATTCAGCAGCTCAAAGGCTGGTTTTGTGAAGAGCAACATGGTTTCCTGGCCAAACGATCGACCTCTTCCAATCTTTTAAATTCAGCAACCATAATTGCCAACAGTCTTGATGACGGAAAACAAGTCGATGTTGCCTATTTTGATTATCGCAAGGCCTTTGACAGAGTGAATAGCGACATATTATTAGAAAAAATGGCCCATGCGGGTTTTTCTCCACCATTGCTAACATTTATTGCAAGCTATATGTCAGGGCGACACCAGTACGTCCAATACGGACAGCACCGCTCGAACCCATACCCAGTCTTATCGGGAGTTGGACAGGGTAGTAACCTGGGCCCACTCCTCTTTTTGATACTAGTCAATGACCTGCCAGCGAGTATTAAGCACTGTACGTGCTTGATGTACGCTGACGACTTAAAATTAGTTAAACCAATCAGCGTTTATGATGATTGTGCAAGGTTACAAGAGGACATTGATAGTGTGAGTGACTGGAGTGCCCAGAATCAGTTGTCGCTAAACGGGGAAAAATGCTCGGTCATGTCATATACCCGTGCACGCGTTCCATTAAAATTCAGTTATATGCTCGAAAACAACCTTCTTCAAAATGTGTCCACTGCTCGAGACCTCGGCACAATCTTTGACCAATCTCTGACATTCAATGATCACATTATGAGTACTTGTAAAGCTGCAAGAAAGTGTCTAGGCTTCGTAATCCGACAATCAAGGTCATTTAATTCACACCACGCTATTAAATTACTTTATAACGCGTACGTTCGAAGCCGATTAGAGACGAATGCGATCGTCTGGAGCCCCCATGAAAAACTGTACACTCTAATGTTGGAAAAAATACAGAAATCCTTCACCCGCTTCCTATACCAAAAACTCTATGGTTACTACCCTCTCCTCTATCCAAGTTTGTACATATTGGGAATGGTAAACTACACGAGTCTCGAGGCGCGAAGGAACGTGGCACTAATAAAGTATTTCTTTCTTCTAGTACGCGGCCAAATAAACAACCCCCAATTACTATCGCTGATTCTGTTTCGAATACCTCCTGTCACTAGCATTCAACTGCGTCCCCGTCACCGCGGGTTGTTTACAATTCCAGCAACACGAACCCGTGCATTGTCCCAATCCCCACTACACCGTGCACTGTGTCTCTTAAATGATATACTGGACAGTGACAGCCAACTAGATATATTTTATAGCTCAGAAACTAGATTCATGAAATCCAGCAGCCAGTATATAGAGTCTATTACTACATCAAGCTCCATCCATATGTAATGTCTAATGTGTAATAATATCGAAATTACTTGTATTTGTATTTATGTCTTACCTGTTTTTTCTATTTTCTATTGTATATTTTTTCTATTGTATATTTTGTATTTTTTGTCTCCTATATGGTTAACATGTATAGCTGGACTGTTAATGTTTAACTAAGGAATAAATAAATGAATAAATAAATGAAAACTCGACAGATTGAGTGCGTCTGGTGAGGTAGCTTGCAAACCAATTCAAAAGTATACTTAACATAATTATGAACACTTGTTTTATTTAATAGATCTACTAGAAAGCCGAAATGGAATACTCCACTCGCGGCAGCATTTTCTTTCTACCTGCTATATTTTGTTCGCCTCCTTTACAATCATCGACTCTTGCTGCGCCTCGGAGGTCTTAGATTGTGACCTTCATAATTAAATGAATAAAGGAATTATTATAATACTTAGTCGATTGATTTACCTCGGCTAGACTGCTGATGACTTCAAAAGGCCAGTCCACGTTGACACCTTCGGCGCCTATCCTCCTGAAGAAGGATCGAATTTGATTCGCCTCTTTTACAATCTTCGTCGCCGCCTGCTGCGCTTCTTCGACCGTCTTGAAACTCACCTGAAATATACTGTAATTAGTAACAGAAATCAGGTTATTAGGGTTTGGTTAGAGTACAAGAAGCTCGTTTGATCATCTGTTTACTCCAAAATATGTTAAATAATATGTTTTATATGTACGAGTACATGTTAAAAACATGACAATCATCAAATTGATTCAAACGAACTCAATAATTGCATAAGGTGACAATTGATACGGTACAATTTAAACTTTCGTGAGTCATACTGAAATTAAACTTGACGAACGGTTAAAAACTCACATATTTTTATCACAATAGGCGTGACATGTTTCGACTGCATCGGGCAACCAACCCAACCCATACCTAACAATCGAGTTATCAAGCGGGCGCTGCGGCTGTGTGACCCACAGTAAATACAGGACGAATTACGTCACGTGAGACAGGTGCTGGAAAGGAATGGGTATGGTTGCAGGCAGTCAGCGCGCAGCAAGTACCAGCAGTATACAGCGTTCACATATGGTAAAGAGGGCGCCTGCATACCTGCCATTTATCAAGGGAGTATCGAACAAAATTGGCCGCCTATTACGCGGAAGTTACAGCATTTACATTTTTCGTCATCATACGGTAGTTAGGCAGCTGGTGCGATCTCCTAAGGACCAGTACCCTCTAGGCAACCCGGGGGTGTATGAAATACCTGCGACTGCGGTTGGTCGTATGTAGGAGAAACGGGGCGGCACGTGTCTACGAGATTGTCGGAGAGAAGCGTGAAAAATCAGGGCATAATAAGTAATTCCGCGGTGGCGGAACATACTTGCGGTACGGACGCGACGCATTTCATTCGAGTCCACAAGGTAAAGTTGTTGGTACGGGAAAAATGTTACGTGTCACGCAGAATGCGCAAAGCCATTGAAATTGGACGTCGCCTTAACTTCAAACTGTCGGGACTCTGCCACCGGCTTGGAATCAGTGCTTCCTAAAGTGAACGTGAATGTACGATTTAGTGGACACGGTTAGCACGGTGTGCTTGTCGTTGGTTAGATGATCCGACAATGCACACTCCCGCAACGACGACGCCGGATTGTCCGATCCCGTCTGTATCGGCGCGCGCGACCCCTATGCCGATCTCAGGAAGTGCTGTCTCAGCTGCGGAGGTAATACCACTCTGTCTGTCCAACGATGACTCCTAGATACAGTCGAAACATGTCACGCCTTGATATTGCGATAAAAATACGTGAGTTTTATCCGTTTCTCAAGTTGAAGGTGATAAGGTATTATGAAACTTGCGATAGTATATTGGGCAGAGGCCAGGGCGCCAAAATCGCTTATATGTGAGGTGTATGAAATACGATTGATGTCCAGACTAAACGTAAAAATCAGGAGGCGACTTACCATAGGCGTATCGACTCTAACTTACCTTTTTAGATAGCATAGCGGTTATATACTTCTTGTAAACAAGATTTTGTGCTTCATTTATTACATATTCAAAGTTTTTCTCCCTCAAATGGTTATAGTCCTGGAAGTAGTCTTCTAGAGTGACACAAATAGTGTCAACTGGTATAGACGATGGCAGCCACTTCGATGTGAATAAATCGTCGAAGTGCACTTCTAGGTCCAGGAACGCTTCTTCGAGGAGGAACCGGGCGGCTTCATCTCTTAGTTTCTGCAAAAAAGTGCAAAAGTGTTATAATATATATTGAATACTTTGTGACATCACAGTCCAGGCGTCCGTGTTCGCCAGGAGTTTGTGGCGGCCATGTAATTGGCTAGTGCAAGTCCACATTGCGTGATTCACTGTGTACCTGGAAGGTGTCTAATAAGATATCGAACTTGCGTTCGACGGGCGCCCAGACGCTGGTAAACTGTATAAATAAGTGTATTCGTTGTAGCTGGCTTGTTGCTCGTGTCTGGCTTGTCTTATTAATTGTGTAGGTACGTGGAGCTCACTGTATACTTGGAAGGTATCGAAGGCGGCCAGTGACGAACGTATTGTCTGTTGCGCGAGGCGGCTCATTTGTTCGCTGTGGTTGACTATTGTGATCATGTGGTGGGTGAAATAGGCGCAGCGGGAGCGGTCGGAGAAGCTGTTCTGTAACAACAGCCAATGGCAGCGCGTCGTGTCCACCCTACTGCCAATGACGGGTCTATTTTCTTGGTTCACCGTGTACGTGTGGCTCACTGTGTACCTGGAAGGTGTTGAGCAGGGTATCGAACTTGCGCTCAGCGGGCGCGTCGTGTCGGCCCGGCGGCCAGTGGCGCGCCTGTGTTTGTTGCGCGAGGCGGACCATTTGTTCGCTGTTGTTGACTATTGTGATCATGTGGTGGGTGAAGTAGGCGCAGCGGGAGCGGTCGGAGAAGTGACTGTTCTGTAAAAAAAATTGATAAATCAGCAGAATAGCAAGGTTGTCGACGTTCTCTAGCTCAGAGTAGTCAGTATTAAGTAGGAAGTAGTACCTACGCCCTGTGGTCACAAAGGGCAGGGGGTTTATCTCGGATGGCGACCATGTACCGGAAGAAGCATTAGAATTCCTAACCAAATAGTCGTAAGAGTTGGAGATTTCAATACATTTGCGAGTAAATTTTTCCACCATATCCCTCGTATGCGCCTTAGGGATAGGGGTAAAGCGAACGGCATGTATCCCAGAGTCGTGAGTTCGAGTCTCGCCCGAAGCCATGAATATTACCACTTTTCCGTTCTTTCTAAGAAATTAACCTTGAGGTAACGAAAATGTAGCCTTCTAAACCACACATACCTTGAACTGTAGTACACCCTCTCTGTACATGTTTCCATAGCGCGTCACTTGTTCGATACTCAACATCAAAGCTTTGAACGCTATCTCCTTGCTGATCGTTTGTGTGACCTGCAGACAAAAATGGCATTTAAAAGTTGTTTAGGGCTAGTCCAATGGCTACAGTTGAGAGGAAGATGACGGTCATCATCTGCACGTGTGTGTGGTACGCGTTGGAATGTGGCTCCATTTCGGGCGCGGTCTCCGTTCCATTTGTAGTGGTAGTTTGTACCACAGCTACTAAAGTCGAGTAGAGTTACCTGCAGATTCTGGTCGATCATTTAGAAGATGATGACCGGCGCGTGTGTGTGATACGCGTTAGAATGTGGCTCCACTTCAGGCGCAGTCTTCTTTCCATTCGCAGTAGTAGTTTGTACCAAGACTACAGTCGAGTAGTTACCTGCAGATTCTGGTCGAGCATTTAGAAGATGATGACCGGCGCGTGTGTGTGATACGCGTTGGAATGTGGCTCCACTTCTGGCGAGCGGTCTCTGTTCCATTCGTAGTGTTAGTTTATACGAAGGCTGCTAAATTCGAGTAGAGTATCATGCAGGTTCTGGTTGATCACCTGGAAGATGATGCCCGGCGCGTGTGTGTGGTACGCGTTGGAATGTGGCTGGAACGCCACTTCTGGCGAGCGGTCTCCGTTCCATTCGTAGTGTTAGTATGTACCAAGGCTGCTAAATTCGAGTAGAATTACCTGCAGATTCTGGTCGATCATCTGGAAGATGATGACCGGCGCGTGTGTGTGGTACGCGTTGGAATGTGGCTCCACTTCGGGCGCGCGATCTCCGTTCCATTCGGCCCTCTCTGACTCGAGAGTCTTCTCCATCCATTCCATGTAATTGCTCTCCATTTTCTATGGACAAGAGATGTAATAGTGGAATGCATAGGACCCTGTACTATTTCGAGACAAGGACAGCAGTTATATATAAACGTTTGTGTTTGTGTATGTTTGTGTATATAAATAGCACAAATTATTATTATTACGGGCTGTCACACAACCCGCGCGCGCTGTTACAAAATCTGTGTTAACACAGTGACAGTAAAGTAGGTACGTAACCAACCATTTCGGGTTTCATTATTGTCGCGAAACCGTTTCATGGCGACCCTGCCAGCAGTGCAATCGACGTGAAATTTTAATTGAAGCACAACGTGCTGTTTCAAAAGTCTCTACCTACATCTACACTCCCAAAATATTTTCACCTAACCTACACTAAGTCTTAAGACAAAATATACACTGAGTCACCAACAAACCTGCAAATATTCATCGCAGAGATCCTGCAAGCTTTCCTCGCTGAGTAGCGGCGGCAGCGCCGACACATCGATATTGAGCTCCGGGCTGCCCATCAACTCGGTTCCCGGATACGTGTTCAACACCCAAGATAATAGGGTCACGTATTCGTTGCCTTCGAGCCCGCTGTCGACCACGCCTTGGAGCTGCAAAAATTGTATAAAATAAGAAGAAATAATAGCTTAGAAAGGTATACTTGGTAGAAAGGGAAGTGCGTTGGTAGCCAAGCTAAGAACGTGCGACTTTCAACTGTCGAACTTTCAACTTTCAATAAGTTTTCGCCAAATTATGTACGAATTAAATAACATTTGATATTTACCAATCCCTTTTCGGTGAAGGAACATCGGAAGAAAACCGGACTAATCCTAATAAGCCACCAAGGCACCAATGTAACGTACCTATATTTACCTTCACCTAGATTTAAGTTTTATATTGTATGCTTCTCTGAGGCAGGACATGATGGTATGTAAAATTATTATGTGTAACATCTTTGTAACCCATGGCCAAACAATAAATAATTTTGATTTGAAGGCCTAGTTTACCCTCTGGGTTGGAAAGTCAGATAGCAGTCACTTTCATAAACCTACCGCCTACGCCAAATCTTGGGGTTAGTTGCCAAAGTGGACCCCAGGCTCCCTGAGCTGTGGCATAAGCTGGGAAAACGCTAGAAAGAAGACTTAAATAAATATAAATATATAAATAAATATTTGTGGGACAATCTTACACAAATCGACCTAGTCCCACGGTAAGCTCAATAAGGCTTGTGTTATGGATACTAGACGACGATATATATAATAGATAGATACATATAAATACTTAAATACATAGAAAACATCCATAACTCAGGAACAAATATTCGTGATAAACACACAAATAAATGCCTTGACCAGGATTCGAACCCGGGACCTCCTGCTTCGTAGGCAGGGTCACTACCAACTAGGCTAGGAGGCCGTTAAACTTGGCCGTTGGACTTGTTTAGAAAGGTGATATAGACATAAAATGTTTGTATCATAGTGGTTGATAAGCGTATTCTCATAATAGAAAATAAACACCGCAGCTATAAAAAAATTGCAGATGTGGGTGACCGCAAAAGCACCATACAATATTATGCGGGGAACACACTTTCCCTGACTGTACTTACGCTGGCCGAGAGGCAGGTGTGGTACATGTTGACGTATTTATTGACAATATCATAGTGAGGGGGGAAGCACGGCACACAGAGCGTCTTCACCACCCTCAGATCCTCCAGAATCAGCTGCCTGGTCAACTCCAGGTAGCGGACGAGCCAGAGTTTGTTGTCTTCGCGCTCGTCGACGCGGGTGCCCTCGGTGCGTTGGGCGACGGCGCGCTCCAACTCCTCGAAGGCGATGGTGCGCCAGTTCTTGGGGCGCCCGGGCGGCATGAACCCGGTTTGATTTTGTTGCTGAAACAAAGTATTGGTCAAACTACTCAAACTCATAAAACTCATAACCGCACGTGGCGTATGGAAATATCATACGATTTAATTCACACTGTTAAGTGTACCTAAGTAGTACCTGATATTACGTTTGGTGAAAAAATACATTGTGAGAAAACCAGACTAATCCCAGTACAGACATAAAGCCCTGCATCTGTGCATTTGGGAATAACTTACAAAACCCAGCCCCAGACTTCTTTAGGAAACCAGAAATTTTAAAGTATACCTACCTCTAGTGCCATTTGATCCCTCTTCTCCTCCCTCTCAATGATCCTGAGTGCAGTGACGATGACCGTGGGTTCCTTCCGCACGGTATTCAAGGTCCTGGCCAGGATCAACTTAATCTGCTTCTCCAGAGAGTTGGATACCATCTCCACGTCCTCGAAGTACGCCTTGAGCATGATTTTGTCGTGCGAAGACTGATTGGGCAGCCGGTGCAGTTCGTAGAGCAGGTCGTCGCGGGAGTTCTCCAGGTCGTTGAGGCACTGTAGCAGTGATATAGTTCAGTATAGGATTTTCTACTCTAATGCTAATAAGATAAGGTTCAACGTTTAAACCTTTAACTTTCGTAAAAGTTTTAATTTAAAAATTTTGCACTGATATTTGTATTTAGTTTTAAATTATTTTATGAGTAGGCAATTTAGCCTGTAAAGTCTCCTTTTACTATCTTATCTTATTTGTAGAACCAGTTTGTCACATAACATATGATTAAAAAAAACAAGTATTGTGCGTAGGGTTCTGGTGGTGCATAGGTGCGTACGGTGCAAACCCGTTTTTGCCTCAAAGCCGCTGTTGTAACTTAACAAATGCTGCATTTGTATTTATTTAAAATACGTTATGTATGACTTTTTCTTTTCTATTCTTTTTCTATATTGCAGCATGTCTTACGGTTGCAAGGTTCCACTCTTGTCCATACCTGATGAGCATGCAACAGTTTCCCTTCTCCAATCCACTGCATAGTTTTAGCGACACTATCCGGCACCGTGAATATGTGTTTCAGACTATCCATCGCCGTCACGTACTGTGAGTGCCGGGAGTCTTCCTCCCGCACTGCTTGTAGTGAGGCGACAAGGGGAGGCACGCCTTTTAAAAGCTCCTCTAGTTCGTCCATCCTGATAATTAATGAGTTACGTGTTAGTTAGGTCAAGTGCAAACCGGCGGTTGGCAGGGCAGAGCATTGAGAGGGATTTCTTCCGAAGCAGTGCACATTGACGAGGGATAGTGACTCGCGTTAGAGCGGCCGTCCGCCAGCGCTGGACTGGCGGCGGCGGCAGTAAACACGCTCTGTACACGACACACGCATTATCGTGTAACAACCCTTAACAGCCTTAACTGTGCCACTGTCAGCGAACATGTTAAGTAAAACAAACTCTATACTGCAGTGCAAATGAGCAATTAAATAATGTAAACAAAGCATATATGAGCTGGTCATTTGGCCAATAATATAGTGACATGTCTTGAAATCTTCTTATTGAAATCTCTACTTTAAGGCGTAATTTAACATATACGAGTATATGTATATTTTATTCTCATTTCACGTGATTGACCCTAATCAAGCTCAAAATTGTATTGTAACAAAAAAATTGTTTATATTTTCCTCACTTCAGACTGATCTCCTGCACATCATCAAGGCACTCCTGGAGCTGTTTGAGCCCCACACTGACCCCATCCAGCTTGCCTTGCACTGCAGACTTCAGTTGGGCCTCAATAGAGGCTTTCTTGTGGGTAATCCTTTTTTTGTATTGCTCAACCTATGGAATAAACATTTCAGTAACAACAGATTATTCTGACACACCAATCATACAAGGTGTAACAAAAATGCTGGTGATCCATGTAAGGGTGTAATCATTATTGTGGACAAACTACGAAAAATTAAAAATATAAATGCAATATGCAAAAAAAAAACAATTTCTGTATGGGGCAGTTCAAACCTATTAGGCAAACCCTCCATACAAAAAAATAGTGTTTTTTGCATCAAAAATATTCTTTCCCAATTTTTTTCTAATCAGTCCACACAGTTCTTATACAGATCACCAACATGTTTTTAAACCTTTATATTTTATTATTTTCCTTGATGTAGTAACTACCCAGAAATATGGGTAGTTCCTATGTTTCCTAAATGTTTCAGAAACAGTTCATCTTTGGGTAACTATTTCAGTAACGGAAAGGTGATCTGTATCAAATAAACAATACAATACAAATTTCTGGGGGCGGTCACAGGTAACATGGCACATGGCAGTTCTAAATAAATTGAGAACAATCTACATTTTAAAGAGAATTCAAATTAAATATTAGGTAATGGTAATAAAATTATATGCTATAGTGATCACTGAATGTAAATATAAGAACCTTTTCAAGTTGTCCTGGTCTCTGCATCATATTAATAACCATTTTTTCTGCTGCTGCTTTTGCCTCTTCTTCTATTTCCTCCATGGTATTGGGACTCATTTTATCTGAAACCGATCAATATTGTGTCCATACTATGAAAACCAGCGTAAAAACTAAGATAAATGAATCACTTAAGAACCGATGACTCCATTACCTTGTTAAAATGTATTGGGCGTGCTTCAACTTATTTTATTGTTTTATCTTAAAGAGTACGGGCACTTCCCAGAAAACAAATAAGAACCGTTTTCGTCGTTTCTATTAAGACAATGATTTACTACAAAAAATAAATACGAAAAGTTGTGTATGGACAACTTTTCTAGTTTTGACAAGTGACAGATTGACACTGCTGCTAATACTGCGTTTTGCCTCTCGCATGCACCAGTTAAATTTAAATACGGTGCGAGTGAGAGGCAAAGTGAGAGTATGCACCACACATCGGGGGTTAACACGAATAAAAAGTCGACTCCCATGAAATGACCACGTTTTTTCGCAATATGAAATATCATTAAAAAAATGTCTGAATTCGTCTGGATTAATTTGACTTTTAATGATATTTCTAAAGAAGCTGAAAAAAAATTAAGAGTTGTGTTTATATCAATATAAAATCTTTCTTGTCACACTTGTTATTTATTGCACTAGTATAATTGTTAGTTTTCGAACAGCTCCTAGTGACAAATGTCATAATATACCAATGACATTGACACACGTACTGTCATATCATATCATTGCAAGCGGTGTATTAGTTTTAGCTATCGCTATTATTTTTTGTGCAAGGATGTGTAAGAATTTATATAGAATATATATATGAAATATTCATATCTTAAAGTATTCATTCTAATATAAAACAGTCAATATGTGGTCTATCATAATTTTAATAATATTATCCATACTCGCTTTTCTAATTACCGATGAATTGATACCGAATTTGAAGGAATTGTTCATAAAAGCAGGACTAGGTGGCATCGATTTATGTAAAACTAGCAAGGAAAAAATGTATGTTATGACGATATAATGTCCATTATATTTATTATGCGTATATAGCTTAAATTTAACTTTAAAATTGCTAAAGTGATTGCTTTATAATTTTGAAATCTTGAACTTTGCTTATAATCAGTATATCGCTATACTTTATCGTAATTAACTGTATAAATAACCTCATTAACTTTTTTCAGTCCTGAAGCATTGGGAGTGGTCTCAGGATGTGTCTTTCTGGTGACATGTTTCTTATTTATTCCTGTTGTTTTTGGCAACAGCCTTATGGACACGGCAAACTTTCCTCATAATGAGGTAGGTGTTCTACTGAGTACCATGTACAGTTGGCTACAGTGTTAAGGCGGGTCACTTAACTCTGCAGCTCACCATTCATCTCATTTTTGTCTTTATACCAAAAATACAAAAACCAAGTTTCCTAACAAGTCAAATAGGCTGCCCTGTTAAAAATGTTAGTAACTATTTTGCTATGAAGTTAGTATACATGCAAGGTTGAAATTGAACCAGAGAGTGAATGTAAAGGACATGGAAATGTTGTGTGTTTTTAGTTTATCAAATCATTAAAAATGTAAATATGTTTTTGACAGGGTTATTTTATTGTATTTTTGTACTTAAGTTTAATTTTATGACTGCCATGAAATAATTTCTACAGTTGGCAGTATAGGGATACACACACATATACACCTTTGCACAACTTTGCTTGTCTGCTGTCATAACGAGGAAACTTTTTTTTTTTTTTTTTTAAATCTTTATTGTTTTCAAAACAACAAAAAAAAAGGGTTCCGTCACGCAGTGACGATGTCACCCTCGTTGATGAGATCCATGTATATATTACATTTCTTACATCTAGTGTCTCTTCGACCCTATTACTAAAATAATTTTAAATACAACTTGCACAACATACCAGCTTCGTTGGATAACGGCGAAGCCAGTATGCTGTTGCAAGATCCTATGTCCATTGGAGTTGGAAACATCTCCAAACTTGCAATTGACCAAGAAACAGCACAATGGCATTTCTATGTTGCCCCTCTAAAAGATTTGTTCTAGGGATAAATTTATTTAGAGATTTTTTTTATTTATTTGCCTAGTTTGCTGAGTTGTTAGCAGCTCTACTGTCCATCTGCTGCATGCTGCTGCTGGGCTTTGCAGATGATGTGCTGGACCTCCGGTGGCGCTATAAACTGCTACTGCCCACTATTGCCTCCTTGCCTTTATTGGTGGTCTACTATGTCAATTTCAACTCTACCACGTTTATTGTGCCAATGCCCTTGAGGCAGTGGCTGGGAGTATCAATTAATATTGGTTAGTATGTTCAGAGACTATGTAATAATTAAGATTGTTCATCTCCATAGAATTCCTTGACAACAGAAACTTGTTTACAATTTTTAAATCAACTCGCATGTTTAATTTTAGGATTTTTATACTATATCTACATGGGAATGCTGGCAGTATTCTGCACAAACGCCATCAACATCTTAGCAGGGATCAATGGCCTGGAGGTGGGCCAGTCAGTGGTCATTGCTGTCTCCATAATCATCTTTGACATCATTGAGCTGAGAGGAGACCAATACAAGGCCCACACATTCTCGCTGCATATCATGATACCTTATTTAACCACCGCACTAGCATTGCTGAAGCACAATTGGTGAGCAACAATTTTATTTAAAAATAAATGTTTGTTTAGGAATATGATGTACAATTTAGATTTAATATTGTCTTCTATTACCGCGATTAGTATTCATTGAAATGAAACATTTTAAAACGGATTATTCGCGTATATTAACACCATGACCTTACGAAACATGTATTTGTTGACGAAAATTAATTAATTAGGATATATTTCAGTTGAGATTTAATTTTACGAATGTATGAATTTTTGTGTAAAAGCACTTTTAAATTTGTGGCATCTAATTGCCATGCAATCCAGTTTGTGATCTCCACGTATTTTGACGTCATTATTTATTTGGGATGGGCTAGGGTAGTTTACTAACCAGTCAAATCAGCTACTCTTTATGAATCGTCAATGAAGTATGAGAAACCATTGACTTTATTATTAAATAATAGGGCCAACGGCCTCTGCGTGTTGGCTCCGGCTCCGCGTACGCCTCCCAAAGGTTCGGAACACCATTGTTCCGTGATGGGAAAGACACACTCAATGTGAGAAACGCATTCTGTTATCTACCTCTTTTAGATGACTTTTTGGAAATTAAAAATATTTCTATAGCGCCGTAATTTTAATACGTAATAAATATAAGAGCCTGGGCAGAGAGTACCTTTTTGTACCATTTGGGGTTTAAACTCTTGCTCCATGGGGTCCCAGCGCACGCAAGTTTTTCGTAGAAATCGCGAAACGCGAAACTTCCTCGCACAAAGTATCAGCATTGCGATACAACGAGGAAATGCCGCCAGCATCCTAGGTACAATGCCTCAAGGATCTATTTTAGGTTTAAGGTAGGCAGAGGTAGGTAGCTAGGTAACTTACACTTACTGTATATATTTTGAAAATAAACGATAATAATTATCTTTACCCTCTTTGTGTAACTATATTTAAGACATATCATATCCCTTTCCAGGTACCCTTCTAAAGTGTTCGTCGGTGACACGTTTTGCTACGTCTCCGGAATGACGTTCGCCGTCGTCGCCATCCTGAGCCACTTTAGCAAGACAGTGATCCTCTTCTTCATCCCACAAGTCATCAACTTCCTCTACTCTGTTCCACAGCTGTTCCATTTCATCCCCTGCCCCCGCCATCGCCTTCCCAAGTACAGTGCCGAACTAGACTTGCTTCAGCCAAGCAGAACTGTTATTATTAAGAAAGATATGAAACTATTAGACTCCTTAATGCTAAAATTTTTAACTATTCTACGTTTAGTAGACAGAAAAGAAGATAATGAAAGCATAACAATCAACAATTTGACTTTAATCAATTTATTTTTAATAAAACTTGGGCCTATGTCGGAAGTAAGATTGACGACAAATTTAATGCTCTTCCAAGTTTTCTGTACGTGTATTGCATTTTTAATAAGATACCCATTGGCGTCATATTTCTATGACACGTAGTAATTAAGAGTAACTTAATTTTAAGGTATAATTGCTTATATTTACAGTTGTTTTTGTTGTGTTAATTATATTTTATGATTGTGTGGCGATAAATAACTCAGTTTTTGCATTTAAAATCTGTAGCTTTTTGGTCTACTTTCTACGTAATGTACAGACAAATTCACTTGGACCGGGAGATACGATGCCGGGACGCGCTTTACTTGATAAATACCAACATAGTTTTACACTTTGTACCTTACATGCAATATTTTGTATTTAAAATTACGTGCAGCTTCAGGCACCGTCGGCTAGTCGTTGACGCGAAGCTGTCGTCGTGACGTACCGCCGCGCCGGCTTCGTTCACCTATCGCCGGATCTTGCACGAACTTCAATTCGGAATTGCCAGGCCCGGTCGATTTGAATCGTACAAGACAGTTACAAAGCCAATTAAACTAACCAGAATAAAATGCATCTAGAATCTAGAAAGAGATGAATGTATGAAGGATAAGAACTCATGTATATATGTGTGTGTTGGGCAGTCATCGGTCATCGTCGGACAGACAGAGTAGTGTTATTTCCTCCGCGGTTCCACTATCACATCACATGCGCCGATGCAGTCGAAACATGTCACGCCTATTGTGATAAAAGTACGTGAGTTTTTAACCGCTTTATAAGTTTAATGTCAGTATGACTCACGAAAGTTGAAATTGTATGAAGGGTACTTATTTTAACTATGTCATAGTTGATTAATGATTAACTATCAGTGAACCTTATTGCAACGCGATAAGGTCTAAGTAGTTATTCAATTGTGAGGATGAAGAGATAACTGTTTTTACTCTGAAAGTAAATATTTTAAGAAAAAAAATACGTTGAATGTTGATAAAGACATTAAAATCAAACTTTGATTGTCAATCCATGTGTTTTCTTTTACAAATTTTGTAATCAGTGCTTTTATTTTATGTACAGTTGTACACACGCGTTGAAAAGTGCATGAACAATTTATGAATGAATTCATTCATAAACTGCCCATGCAATTTTGAACGCGATAGTACATACAAGCTAAGACGGCACGCGAGCACGCGTTGGTGGCCCAGCAGTATTTTTTTTTATTTTTATTGGAAAGATAACAAACGAGCAGACGAGCCGCCTGATGGGAAACGGTCATCGCCGCCCATGGACATAAGCAACATCGGAAGAGCCACTCATGCGTTGTTGACCTTTGAGCCTTTTAAAGCCCTGAACACTCGTTTCTTGAAGAACCCCATATCATATCGCAAAGGGAACACCTCAGGAGGTAGGTCGTTCCACATTTTACATGTTCTGGGTAAAAACGAGCGAGAAGCCCGTTTATTCTTGGTGTGCCATGTATCTAGGAAATGTGGGTGAACCTTATTCCTTTGGCGGGAGGTGCGATGGTAAAAACGAGACGGAGGCACCATGTCAAAGAGTTCTTCGTCAGAGCATTCCCCATTGTACAGACGATAGAACAGGCACAGAGAGCCAACATCTCTCCGGAGGCTAAGCTGCTCTAAATTGTTAGTGAGTTCGGGGTCGTCCACAACACGAACCGCCCGACGCTGGATGGAGTCAAGTGGGAGAAGCTGGTACTGAGGAGCACCAGACCAGAGATGGGAACAGTACTCCATATGCGCTCAAACCTGCGCTTTGTATAATAAAAGACGGTGACTCGGTGTGAAGTACTGTTTCGCTCTGTTGAGCACTCCAAGCTTCTTAGAGGCCAGTTTGGCTTTGTGCTCCAAATGACTCCGAAATTGGACTTCGGTCGTGATTTCGACACCAAGTATCCCGATACTCTTGGAGATGGAGAGAGGGATGCTCTGAAATTTAGGCGATATGGGAAATGGGGTTTTCTTAGCAGAGAACACGCACACTTGTGTCTTACAGGGGTTGAATTGGACGAGGTTGTGTGCGCCCCATTCGGAAACCTGTTCGAGAGTGGTCTCAATTTCAGACACAAGCTGCTTTCTGCACTCCAATACCAGCTCAGGACGGGCATTTGCACGCCATCAGCCGTGCTGTCATCCGCATAGCAATGAATATTGTTACTTGACAACATATCATTGATATGCAGGAGGAAGAGCGTGGGCGACAGTACGGATCCTTGCGGTACACCAGCATTTATGGGCTTGTAGTCGGAGTATGACGTGAGACTTTCAATCCGAAAGTCTCGGGTTCAAATCCTGCCGGCTCGTACCGTACCAATGAGTTTTTCGGAACTTGTGTCCTACGAAATATCATTCGATAGTTACCAAATGGCTTTTCGGTGAAGGAACACATCCTCAGTAAACTGGACTAATCCCAATTAGATATGAGCGCCGCGCCGGCGCGCCGCCGCCGCCGGTAAAAAAACTCGCGCCGCCGCCGCCGACGCCTCCACCGGCGTGGAATCGGCGTGACCTTGATGAGGCATACCGAAATTACACTTATTTTGGAACTTTAAAAATTAAATGTCTAACTCAGTAATTGATGGGAATCACGTTGCAGTCGAAATTACACGGATTTTGTTAAATCAGAATTTTAATTTTGAGATAAAACTTATCCTTTAATGATCCTTCTCCATATTTATACATATGATATGGTTATGGTATGGTTGACGCACTGATACGACAAAGCGTCTGGACTACACAGTGGAACGTCAACCAGCCCTTTTACCGTATGTAAAAGGAGTGTCAGATAAGGTTGCTAATAAAATAAGAGAGAAAACTGTTGGGGATGGGGATGAAGATAGACTACGGACGTCGAGGGACAGTTTCTCACTTGAACGTCCAGTGTTGAGTTTACAAAATAGTAGCTATGGTAGAACCTACATAAGACAAACTAAGCGTACAATCGCATGCCGTATAAAGAAACACATACAAGCGTTTAAAAACAACGAACTCAGAAAATCAGCAGTCGCCGAAACCGAATATCTTTTGGAGGCAGGAAAAAATCGCTGGGTTGAGTTACATAACCCTCAGGTAATCTCAACAGGTAATGGCGTACTATGGTGTGATGGCGTAGCAGTGATGCTTCTGTGCTCAACAGGATAAAAACCGGTAGTGATCACCGAATGGTTCACTGACCATTCGGTGACCAAAGGTCCAACCTGATGAAGTCTACGCTCCGACCCACTCAAGCCCACATTCAAGACCCCGAAAGCTTTCTAACTCGAGCTCTCTAAGCGCTTTTCTTGCCTAAAGAACTTCGTTTCAGTTGACGAGATTAACGACGCCAACGACGGGCTAGTGGAAACTGTGCACGTCGTAGGGTCTAAGTTCTAAGACCTCAGAAATTGACCGAGCAAACCTTAAAACTCATGGCTACAAGACGCTCACTACAGCTGCAGTCTCCAGATGACGCTAAGTCATATAGGCAGCTCAACAGACGTATATCTAAGTCCGTGCGATATGATCTGCGTCGACTATTGAGCGAAACCAAAAGACAAAGGACAAATCTGTTGGGCAAAGCCAGCTGACAAAGTTGAAATGAAAAGACGGCAGCATAGCGTCAGCAAAAGCAGAGGCTTTAGGTGAGATCGAGAGGTTCTATGGACAATTATACACCGGTCGCAAAGCCCGTTGACAGCTTGGTAGGAGACCCAAGAGCCAGGCTGTCCAGACACTACACCGAAGACATCCCAGACATCAGTTTGTACGAGATTAGGATATCCCTAAAGCAGCTTAAGAACAACAAGGTGTCGGGCAATGGCGGAATCACCACAGAGCTTCTGAGAGCGGGTGGAACACCGGTACTTAAAGTCTTCCAGAAGCTCTTTAATTCCGTCTTGTCAGAGGGCAAAACGGAACAGAGGAACATGGAAGAGAGGCGAGGTGGTGCTGTTCTTCAAAAAAAGGTGACAACAGCCTTTTGAAGAACTACAGACTTACAGAGAACTACAGAGAACATCAAACTGTATTCAAGGGCCATCACGAATCGTCTCGAACACAAACTTAATAACTTCCGGCCTCCCGAACAAGCCGGATTCCGACGAGGTTATAGTACCATAGACCACATCTATACGCTATGGCAAATTATACAGAAGACCGAAGAGTATAACTTGCCACTATGCTTAGCGTTTGTGGGCTATAAGAAAGCCTTCGATTCGGTGGAAATATGGGCAGTGCTTGAGTCTCTTCAGCGATGCCATATTGACTATCGGTACATCGAAGTGTTGAAGTGTTTGTATAGTAACGCCACAATGTCAGTTCAAGTACAGGAGCAAAGCACGAAGGTGATTTCGTTGCGAAGAGGCGTAAGACAAGGAGACGTTATCTCTTCGAAACTGTTTACTGCAGCAATGGAAGACGCCTTCAAGCTCCTGGAATGGCAAGGACTTGGCATCAACACAAACGGCGAATACATCACTCATCTTCGATTTGCCGACGATATCGTAGTCATGGCAGGTCGACAGAAGAACTCAGCATGATGCATGATGACCTCAACCGAGTTTCTCAACGGGTAGATCGCTACGGCATGTAGACCACAAATAAAAATTCGCAGTAAATCAGTTACACCGTGAACAAGGCGCTGGTGGGAACTCACAAAAACAAATACCTATACATGGTAAATATCTTGTTTTAAATATCTCGTCTTAAATATTATTATAATATAACTCTTTCTCATCACGGAACAATGGTGATTCGGATCTTTGGGAGGTGTACGCGGAGCCAAAACCGACACGCAGAGTCCCTTTAGATCATTTAATGAAATATAAGGAGAACACCGAGCAGCTTATGCACCTTGTCCGAGTCATGGAACGCACGCAGAGGCAGCACCCGCCAAGGTGTATGGACTATCCAGAATTATTGGAATCCAAAATATACTGGACTATAAGGTGGATGGGGTGAACTAAATACTGAGTAACGGAGAATAAAACCGGACGCCTGCCTAATACAATGTTAAGTAATTTTATTTTCGGCAGACGGTGAGTCGCATATAACATAAGATGGACCCCCACAAAAAGCGACATCTAAGATGGCTCAAGGGCAGTATCAGTATGAGGGCAGGGGTAGAGAGGTGTCCCTGGATTTTAAACATATAGCCAAGTCACCACTTTGGTTTATAGATCTACCCTGGAGAACACAGCCCTCGCGACCCCACCCTGGACGGCTATTTAAGGCAAGCCAGAGGCAGAGGACTTGGGCGGATGACAGAGCCTCCTCAGGAGCGCTCAGGTACGTGGGGTCACTACTCCCCAACGACTCGCGGCGAGCTGTCGTGCGTAGACTGATTCGAACCCAATGGGCGATGGGATCTTCAAATCCCTAATCAGTGATGGGCAAAATTTATTCGAATGACGGATGACGGATGACGAATAACCAAATCATTCGCGGATGACGGATGAATTTTCGGATGATTATTCGTATTCGAATAAATTATTCGTCGAATAATTTATCCGCGAATAATTCATTCGCCGGATGAATTGCCACGAATAATTTTTTAAATACCTTATTAACTTCTGTTTAAAATAGCTATCTAATTATGAATTCATAACTCAAGTTTCATTTCAACCGCCTAGTTTCATTGACACAATTTCTTTTAAACATTATGGCCTTACTAGTTTATATGGAATTAATTTTATATTCGGTTATTTGAGTGAGAACTACGAGGCCCTTTTTAGACCGAGATAGTATATGTCATTGAAATGTACAGAAACTTGACAAAATCTATGCCATAGAAATTAGGCGGTTTCTTTGCTCAGATTTTCTTCCAACCCACATAGGGATTATAAAAGGACTGTAAATAAAAGTGCACTTTAGAAATCAACATGGATTTATTAATAATTCGTAATAAAAATCATACGTCATGATATTCTTTGTTTGAAAACCAGAGTAAATAACATTAACTACATATAGATCATATCGAATAGATCACTAAAGTCTTAGACGATCGTGAACTTTAGTAAAAATTTGTCATTTTTTATATATGTTTCTTTTTTTAAATTTAATAGAATAGCCAAAAAACCTTTAATATTGTTAGTAAATTTATAGGAGTAATATAATAAGTAAATCATTCGTCAAGTTAAAAACCGGTCGAAATATTTATTCGCCGATAAGTTACTCGCGAATAAATCATCCGCGCACAAATCATCCGCGAATAAATCATCCGCGAATAAATCATTCGCGAATAAAAAATTGGTGGATTATTCGTCATTCGAATGATCATTTAGATAAATTTTTATTCGAATAATGCCCATCTCTGTCCCTAATCCCTTCTTATACCATATCAATATTGTTTTTCACTGTAAATATTTTTCCAATAGATACTTTTATCGAAGCGTAATAATTCTGCATTTTAATCGAGCAAATACTATGACTTCTATATTTTTATACGTTGAGATTTGTTTGAAATATTGTTACATTATTTGACATTCGAATTTGTAGAATAATCAATTATTTTACTACAAGCTGATTATGTAACGCATAATTAAAGAAATTAGTGATATTTCTTGACTTTTAATCCTATAGACAAGTGTTTTCAAGGCCACGCCGCCGATTCGCCGCCGCCGCCGATTGATTTTGACCGGCGCGCCGCCGCCGACCATTTGGTCATCGGCGCTCATATCTAATCCCAATAAAGCCTAGTTTAAGTTTACCCTCTGGGTATGGAAAGTCAGATGGCAGTCTCTTTCCTTAAACTTGCGCCTATGTCAAATCTTGGGATTAGTTGCTACAACGAACCCCATGCTCTCGAGCCATGGCATATCCCGAAAAACGCTAGGAAGACGAACACCTAAAACGGCATGCGCGGTCTAATACTGGTTTAAGGCAACCATATGACTACATTTAAAATAATTTGTACAGGAAACGCTGTATTATCGGTTGGATTGGCCTATGTAAATATTACCATTGGGTCCGTTGGTGCATGATAACGTACGTACATGCTACAATTTCGAACCTTATATCTTAGTCATAAGGTTGAAATCCAATCATTCTAACTCCAAACCATCCAATAATTCTAACTTCTTGTTAGTTGTCTCGCGTTCACGTTTCTTGAAAAGTTAACTTAAAGTTATATTGAATAAGGTTGGTTTTACAAGTTAAGGTTAAATTATGTTTATGTAATTTTGGTGTGATTGTCCCCTGCCTGGATGGCTGCCAAATGTCCACATGCCATGGATTGGGTGAGCTTTATGATGATAACTGTTTCCGTAAAACCAAGTTTTAAGACACAATATCATTAGGTAGGTATATTTTCTCACAAGCCATTTAGGAAACAGCTTGTTCTTCCCTGCTGCAAATCCCAGGGATTTTTTCCCGCCCAGGGAAATCAGGGTTTTTTGCTTTTTACATTTTTGGCCCTTGACTTCACCACTTAGCGCGGCCGGTCCAACCCGGACCACCTGCTCTACCAAGTCAACCTGTTTGGTCTGTAGGTACCTACCTCTAAGGTGTTGTGAGTATGCGTATGGCTAGTCATACTTGCCTGCACTAGAAACATAGGTATTACAGTTTGATATTGATACTAAACCGTTGCAATTTAATATCAGTAGGTAGACTCACGAAAGTTTAAATTATATAATATTGATATTGTTCGCTTTCTGCATGGCCTTTTTCCTTTAACGGCCTCTATAGCTGTTTGGGACTAGTTTGATATGTGTAAGATTGTCCCCAAATATTTATTTATCTATTGTTTACGAAAATGTAATGGATGAAGCTAGTGTGGAGAAAAGGATACAAAGGATCACATTGGAAACACTTCAGAAGATCAGAACTATGTGTATATTAAATAACTTAATAAAAATCAGGATTCCCGTTACCCTTTTCGATACCAGGAAAATCGGAATATGAACAACACAATTATATCTATACGTATACATACAATATTTATGTTATATACAAGATCGAAAGTAAATTATAAAAATAAACCATAAATGCTGACGTGCCGTTAGCCTGTGTAAGTATTACGTGATTTTAAGCACCATTGTATTTATAAATACTTAAATATCTTATTGAATTTACTTATTCGAAGTTTTAGTTGGTTAATATAATAGTGAGCTAGTTGAAGCTGTGTAAACAGTCGTCTAGGTATCAAATTTTTCACCTTAACGCATTGTAATAAGGTTTAAAACTGGATACATATATTTGTAGGTGACTGTTTATGAAGCTTTATAGCAATAAAGTATACGATTTTACGATCGGGAGTTCGAAAAAACAAATATGCATGGTAAATATCTCGTTTTAAATAGTAATTACAAAGCAATAAAGTAATATTAGATTTTGCTTGTTAACAATGAATTAACATTATATATTTTCTGTAATCAACTTCAAAATCTTCTCGAAAAGTACAATTGATGCCAACAAATCGATGGTATACCTATTTGAGAATAATTACCGTTATTCATTCAGGTTTGACAATACACTTGGAGCTTTTGGATTTGGATACAGGAATTATTCTTGGTTTTGGCTGGCTTGCTATTAAATTTATTTATACTTACATACATTTTAAATAACAAAGCTTCTAATACATTTTTTCATTTCTCTCAATAAATTAAATTTTATTAATACAATTCATATTCAGTTTAGCCAAATGTCGTACAAAATATTGTCTTCAACGTCATTTTCGTTGATGACGCGCAGGGTTTTGAGGGTCTGCAGATAGAAGGTCAGCTCGGAGGTCACCACGCCGTGCTGTGGACTGCCATTCGCTACAATATTCATCTTTGCCAACTGTTCTCTCAATTTATCCTTAAAATTATCATGTACCCTTTTGTAAATGTTTCTTATTTGTTCAATTGGCAATATATCTATTAATGCTTCATGCAATTTAACTAAGTGTTTAGAAATATTTCGGAATGTCTGTGAAGGAACTGGCGGTTTAGCATCCCAGCCGAACAGCTGCGAGCAGAGCATGTTACTAACTATGAGGCATATCTTATTTTCTATTTCTTGCTTATGGCTAACAATATCACTTTGAATACTATCAAAGCCGCCCATGGATACCTCTTTTGATTGTAATTGGTTAAGCTGTTCCTTGAGTATGGGCAGGAGCCACAGTAAGACCTGCAGGGACCTGGATACTAAAGCTAAGTTTGATGTTGAGATTGTTTTCAGCCCGGCACTCTGTATCGCACCTGCCCCCAGCACCAACTGACAACAGCGAGAGTTGAACAGCCGAGTCAACTCCAACATGCAGTGAACTAAATACTGTACAATGACTGGAGATTGTTTCGTCGCATCACAGTACTCCACAAGTATTTTAATCAGAAGCTGCACTGTACCAACAACTGCATAATTTTCTTTATTTATAACTAAGAACTTTCCATCAGATTTCATAGTTTCATACAGTTTTGTATAAATATCGTTAGGAGATATCTTGTCAATCAACTGTTGAAGTTCAACAGGGACATCAGCACTTTTCCACCTCTCAGCATTGAGTGTAATTGTCAGTTGACTTCTTCTGTCTGAATGCAAATTTTGAACATACTTCATGGCAAAGCTCCTTAGGGCCAATTTCATTGAATTACTGTTGTGGTTAGTCATTTTTTCCAATTCATCTGAATAATTCTCAATTACCGTTGACAGTTTGGATAACTGAGTTAAATCTGAGAAGACAATGTCCTTGTCAGACTTGGTTACTATGAGATTAGCACATCTCTCATTGCTGTAGTCTGATAATGAAACAATCATTTTGTCCAACTTTTCTTCTACAGATAAAAGCTCATCATGTGTCCACATTTCTTCACTCTCATTTCCTGTTACATCATCCATTTGGCTGATTTCTAGTACTAAGTCTCTCAAACACAAAATCCTTTTAAATAGCGTAATTAGATTAGGAGTAACTTTTTGGAGAAATACAATGCTTTCATTGCACATTAACCATGTGTTGTCTGCATTAGAACCTCTTAGAACTACCTCTGTGTTGCCATCTCTTTCTGATACTATCTCTATTACACATTGCTTGATTGTAGCCTGAATTGTAGTCATAGCCTCCATTTTAAAAGTCTCTATAAAATCAAATTCTTTTAATCTTAGTATCCCAGAGACAATTGACACTATTTTATCTCTTTCTGGTATATCTGTAAGGTCCTTGGGTGGCCTATTTAAATCAGTCACTATAAATCTTTGGAATTCATTGCTTAGCATTTTATGAATTAATCTTTTCATTTCAATCAACTGGGATGGCAGATGTCGGAATGCCTGGATTCTTGCAAGTTGAGTGGACAGCACTTTTTGTGTGGAACTGATCAAGTCTAAGGCGGCTACATAATCTGAGGTGCTCAAGAGGAGTTGAATCATTGGCTGAGTTTGTTGCACTGTGCCAATAAGTTTAAGTAGTTCATGCACATTATTCAGGTTTTGATTGATTCTTGTGAGACTCACCAGTTTTAAAGGGTTTTCAGTTAAATTGGTTTTGACTGCATGAATATTGTTTCGGGTTGATCGCACAGTTTTAACTGCTCGGGCCATCTGCTCCATAATAGTGTCATGTGACAGCATAGCATGGAAGAATGCATCAGATTTCTGTGCAACTTGCTTTGAAATCTTCATTTCTATAAAATCTAGGTATGTGCTAAGCGTCTCCTGCAGGGACCGAACAGCAGCACTGGGGTCTTGAGAGTCCACCAGGTTTGGAAACACTTTGCTAAACACATTTGGATCATGCAACTCAAATGTCTGTTCATAAAATATCTCAGGAACTTCACAACTAGCTTCGACTATGGGGGTTTTTAGTTTAACAGCTAAATTTTCTTTAAGTTTGCAATGTCTTCTGTGCCGCCTCACAATTCTCTTACAATATGCCTCAAAATGTAATAATGTGATTTCTGGCAGATAAGGACTAGGCTGTATGTCTATTTTATCTACGAACCCGTCTCCCCAAATTTTGGTAAAAAAGTTACTCTGTTTCCCTCTATTGGGATCATTTAATACTGCGGGGAGGTTTTGAGATGATGAGTAGAATGTCCAGTCATCTTCCGTGTCATCCTTCGCAAACAGGTGGTACTCCCTTACGTGATACTTGAATCCTGCCTTCCGTAAATCTCCAAATTGCAGCGAGGCACAAATCCCATTAGCTCCATATTGACACAAGATAATGGAACCTTCCTTAATACTGTGCTTGTCTTGAATGTGTCTGGAAAGAGACGAACAAAATAAGATCCATGTTTAAAAAGATCATTACATATCCACAAGATATAATTTATAAACCTCTCAAACTCCGTAGTGGTGCTGAACAGAAGATTGGGGCAATGTACACAGTTCTGCCAGGTTGGCGTTTTCTTACAGAGCGTAATATTGTCCTCCATAACATGTTTGTCTCCACGCCCAAAGTATAATATTCGAGGCAACCTAGTTTAATAGTGTGTATTATCATCTAGTATTTTACATTTCCGTAATCCAAATCACGATTCACGATACCATAGTAAGTCAGAAAATGACAATGACATCAACGCGAGCAATGACATGAGCGAGTGAGGATTGTGAGATTTGTGAGGAACGAAACGAAACGTAGAAATTAAATGTCAACATGACAGCTCTGGGTTGCCACATGTACGGGAAATATAGTTCGGATTATTTCTACGGGCACCGCGAACATCGAAAATTTGTATTTCAAAAAGAAATTACACAGATACGAAATTCCTATTTTTCAAACTGGGTATAATTTTAATACCTGAGTGATGTTACGATGATCATAGATATATAACAAAATAGTTGCGTGGAACTGTCCCTTTGATAGAAAGAGACAGAGGTCTCCTCGCATTATTATGGCTGCCCATGTTAGTACTATACCTAAACATAATAAGTATGCTACTAAATTAACATTACATAATAAATAATTAATTTATTTGCTAATTTCATACTTAACTAAGTACAGTCGAGGAAAATGAATGTTTAGCAGTTTAATCGTCCTCATAATCTGTTCGTATTATAATGACAAACTACGTCACGAACTTATGAAGTTCTTTAGCTAAGGATTTATTTAATGCTGGTAGAATGCTGGTTAAAACGGTAGTTCGATTTTCAAACTATTATATTTGTTTGCTAATTGGATTGTGACAATGACAAAGATACGTCAAACGCAATATAAAATATTGTGTGGGTTCTTTCGATTTAATATTAATATCTATAAAGAAAATGCCACCAGCTATTACCAATGATGATCGCCATAGAATAATAAATCTTCATCAAGAAGGACGAAGTATCAGTGCGATATCGAGAGAGTTATTTACATCGGTAAGTTGAAATAATATATATCATTAACGTCATGCATTTAATTTAAGTTTAAGTAAGCGTTCTTGAACAATCATAGGATTGTGATGTAAAGTTAATAAACGTTTTGTTTTCAGCGAAATACAGTCAGTTTTTGGGTCAGAAGATACGCGGATGAAGGCGAGGTTGTAGACCGTCGTGGAGGAAACCATCGCGTGGCGGCTTTATCCAATGAACAACGCATGGAAATGTTACGGGCATATGAGATAAATGGGTTTATACCAACAAGAATTTTTGCGGAGATACGATGTCACTGCTAGGACGATAAGAAATACTCTTCACTCTATGAATATTCACCACCGGCAGCCTGCCTATAAAGTAGACCTAACTGACAATCAAAAAACTGCACGTGAGGTCTTTGCTCGCGAATATCTGGATTTCGACTGGTCGTCTACAATTTTCACAGATGAGAAAACGTTTAAATCTTGCACCCATGGCCGATTAAATTTATGGCGGTATGATCATACACGTTATGAAGAAAAAAACGTCGTACGAAATAGAGAATCTGGTCGAATTGGCGTCAACTTATGGGGCTGGATGAGCGCTGATGGCGTAGGCGAACTCGTCCAGCTGCCTCCGAGAGCAAATGCAGTGGATTATGTTACGATGTTAGAGGAGTGCATGCTTCCCAGTGTGCGGAACGTGTATCCACAACAGGAGATGCCTAATTTTTCTTTCGTGCAAGATAATTGTAAGATACACACGGCTAGAATAACTGATGCCTGGTTCGATCGTCACCCTCAAATAACGAAAATAATATGGCCGGCTAAATCACCTGATCTAAACCCAATCGAAAACGTATGGGGTTTGATGGTGCAGAGGTGGGATCATCGCAATGAAAGGAGAGTCGAAGCCCTCACTCAACATTGTAATGAAACATGGGAAGATATGCGAGGAACCGACCTCTGCACAAAGCTAGTAGATTCCATGCACGACCGTCTCTTAGCAGTCATAAATAACCACGGGGCCTACACACGTTTTTAAATATAATTTAATTACTAATAAATATAAATAAATAAGCAAATAGCTTTTTACTTCATCTCCTCGTGTAACTTGTTAGATTAAATTAGATGCCAGATGAGAACAAACATGCTTTTTTAAGGCTGCGTTTTACCAAATTTTTATTCCGAGAATAACGCTTACTCTCAGATAGTTACGTCAAATTACTATGGGATTTTGACATTAGTATCCAAGAGTAAGCGTTACTCTTGGTTAAAAAGTTTGGTCAAATCTAGCCTAAGTCATGTTAGTGTGATCGAGTAACAAACGTCAAATATTCACACTAACAAACTATCATATTTATAACATTAACGGAGTTATCCTATTGCTGTCAACTTCAATAAGATTCAAGATAATCTATTGACATGTCACTGAAGCCAATGCCAAAGGCTAGACAAAGATAGAAATATGCTGTTTTCTTCTTTTTTACGATTATAGACACGTTGTGATTCGTCATCAGCCGCTTGCCATCGGGAAAAAGTAACACGACTAATTTCAGAATTATATTAACCTGCTAAACATTCAATTTCCTCGACTGTACCATAGTTTTTTTTTTAAATGAAAACTTTTAGAAAGGAACGGTGGTCTCCGCGTCAATCTCTTTCGGTACGGTTACCTCCCTCAATCCTGTCAAATGAAAGTAAACCTTCGCGTTGTAATAATAGAGTGCATTTCACTTATTAATGTTTTGACAGTTTTTCTCCTTTTATAAAAATTTTCTTGGTTACGATATGTATCAAATATCTACGCTATATTATTTTGATATTTTAAGTCAATTTTGTATAGGATTTTGTGTACCCTCGAGGGTTTTAGAATCTAAGGAAAATAAAGGAGGAATTATCAAGTATAAGCTAGTATTACATGACACGTGTTTTAGGGGTCCATCGTTTGCTCCGTGTAATCGCGAAAGGGAACTTAAGGAGTCGAGGGAGGGTTAGGGATGGGCAGGGGCCGGCGATAGGCCTCTAAAAAACGTGTCATGTAAGCGTGTAAACGTGTCGTGCTAGTAAGCTATAGTCTGACCACCGAACGAACGCAGTAACAGTAGGACATAAAAACTATATCCATCCCTTTTTTCTGGGTGTTAATACTAAGGTCCGACCGAGACTTCTTTTTTTGTCTCGGCCGAGACCGAGACCGAGATTAAATTGAATTCTCGACCGAGACCGAGACTGAGACCGAGATTTTATAATAAATACGAAAATCGCGCATTTTCCACAAAAAACTGTTGTTTAATATAGCCATCACTAAAACACAACATTTACAGTCAAAGCTTGAGAAAAAAAATATAACTTGCATTACGTACGATAATTAACACGGTAAACTGTAATTGCTTAAAATACCCACCAAAATCGCAAAAAGTGTCCGATGGAAAGTTCGGCCAAGGCCGAGAATCTCGGCCCTTTTTGGCTGAGAGCCGAGACCGAGATCTCGGCTCGAATTTTGGCCGAGACTGCCGAGACCGAGACCGAGATCTCGGTCGGACCTTAGTTAATACTAGCGTAAGAAAATGACAGTATGAATGATGATCTATAACCTAACTGTTAGGGTGACGGCACCAGTAATGGACACGGCACCAATTATGGACATTTTTTTCGTTGATCAAATTTATTAAGGAACCTTCCCAACATTTTTCAACTGGTAACACTAAAGCATAACCAATAGACGTTTGAGCTGTCATTTTGACACAAGTCACCAAAATCGGCCATTTTGTTCTAAGATGGCTGCGAAGTGAAATCTCGTTGCGCGCGGTGGTCATAAAAATCCGTTTTTATTCTTGAAATCGTTAAGGAGGTGAGTACATATTTGTGCATGGTGTTATCTTGTGTTGTGTTGTAATGGGATTTGATGTTATTTTTACTGAATAATACTTAATTGCAAGTAAATTGAGCTAAGTTGAATATGTCCAATCACAGTCATAAGTTTTTTATGGGGTTTGTTCATTACTGGATTCGATATTTTATGAAATTCAGTAATGGACAAGTGTCCATGCTTAAGTTTTTTATAACTTTTTTAGTTTATTGTATTAAATTATTACATTTGTTGCACTAAACATTTGGGTTGAGCTGATTTTGTGATTGCTCTTTATTTTCCAATAATGGACGATGTCCATAACTGGATATTTTTAGCTGTCCATAATTGGGTTCCTTGTTTTGTCTTAGATGGCACCAAAGAAAAATTACACCCCCGAACAAATGGGGAGAGCATTGGATGCCGTAAGGATTGGAGAAAAGATAAGCACAGCTGCCCTCCGGTTTGGGGTTCCTCGAATAACCTTGCACAACAAGGTGACAGGGAAAAGTCCTGCAGTTTGTGCTATGGGGCCTCAAACTATCCTTACGGCAGAGGAAGAGGACATTCTGGTAAAATGGTTGGTCGCAATGAGTGAAAAGCACTTTCCTATAAATAGACAATTATTAACAGAGAGCGTGCAAAAAATTATATTGGATCAAGGGAAGGGTTCGTCTGAAGACACAGATGCAGATATTGTATACGCTGAAAGTGATGATAGTGTTTTAAGTAATTCTGATAAAAGTAGAGAAAAACCTCAGGATCCACAACCATCAAAAAGGCGCAAAATCCCCTTTACGAAGCAAGGTACAAAATCTTCTAAACGTCCTCGAAAAAATCTGAAATGCAATAAAAGTGATACAGATTCTGATGATGAACCTTTAAGCAGCTTAACAGCAAATACAAACTCTGGCCTGGTCATTGCTAAAGGACAATTTGTCATAGTCAAGTATGAGGGAGAATATTTTCCTGGAAAAACTGAGGATGTCGACCATAACCAGTATGAAGTAAGTACCATGATATTATCAACTGGAAACTCTTTCAGATGGCCTAACAAGCCTGATAAAATCTGGTACAATGCTGGAGATGTCGTGGAACTTATAAATACCCCGTCGGCTCTTAATAAATATACCTAACCTAATTAATATAGCTTCATATGGATCTCAGTAAAATAAGTCATAATGCGGGGAGTATTTGTAGAATTCTCAGTATTTAATTGTTTAAACCGATAAGTGAGGCTGTTAGATTCCTAGGTAGTAAAACTGTTTTGATCATTTTTATTCAGAGATTTATTATTATTTTTGTAATGCTCTATTTTTTGCTAAGATTCTAATTAGTTAACTGATAGATCTATAGGATGATAATATTGATTATAGATATATTTTTGAAAATGTGATATTTAATCCTGCTGTTGCTTATATTGTCAAACGTCCGTAGGTACAATAGCATACCTAACAAGATATTATGCTAATAACTGACTTGTATAAACAACGTAATTCCTTTATTTTGGTACTTAGATAATCTTTCTTCATTGAAGAATAAATGCTATTTTAGTTAAAGTTATACTAGGAAAAAAAGTAAACTTATTTGTTCGTTTTATAAATATTTTATATTGTTCTTTATGATTATTGTATTGTTAAGATTCTAATTTCTTACCTGATAGATCTCAGTTGATTATTATGTTACCAATTCTGAGCTGCAGCTGCTGGCAAAGAGGCGAAGCCTCAATTAATGTTTAATAAATGACTGAAAACCAGATGGTTGATGGAAAGTCTGATAGTATAACTTGGAAATCTAACACTGATCATGTTGAAAGTTCAAATAGCGTTAAAAGTTGATTTGTGACATCATTTGTTTCATTTATGTGTTCAATATAAAAGTGTCCATAAATGGATGTTCATAATTGGATCCATGTCCATGACTGGGTGTCCATTACTGAATTTTTGATGTCCATCAATGGTGATATCGTAAATTTCAATTTATATATTTTTTATTAATTATATATTAAACATACAGGATTTTTGGTTTTGTTTAAATGTTCCTCATGTATTTGAGTGCTGAAAAAAAAATCACCATTTTTATATCATCAAAAAACAACCCATTTTTAAACGAAATTCTAATTTAGTGCGCTTAACATGTCGATGATTGGTGCCGTCACCCTACTGCGTTCGTTCGGTGGTCAGACTATAACAGGGCAGGGGGATTTCAACAACATACAACTTCACATGCTTATGTAGGTTGGACGACAATACAACGTTGGTAACCGGATGGAGACCGGAGGTTGCCATAGGAACTCTGTGATGAAACCACAAAACCCCATTGTTTTTGGGTTTCTTAGATTTGCCTCGATGAGTATAAGTTAACTGTGGAAAGGAACGTACAGTCAGCGATAAAAGCTTCTATCAAAAACTAATTTTTAGGGTTCCGTTCCGTACCTCAAAAGGGAAAAACGGAACCCTTATAGGATTCAACTTCCCATGTTAAAGGGTCTTGACAGACAGACAGACGGACGGAAAGCAAAGTGATCCTATAAGGGTTCCGTTTCTTCCTTTTGAGGTACGGAACCCTAAAATCAAAATAACAAGAATCAAAACATTTGTTACTAATAAAAAATAATTTGATTCGTGGTTTACAATTGCATCATATCCTCTTAGTAAAAGGGTTATACCTACCCCATTTAAAACTAAGATGATAGGTATGACTTTTTACGTGGGTAGTTGTGCATTGTGACTGACTCGGCTAAGCTACGCAACCCACAGACTACTAAGAAGATACTACGGAACCGTACATTGAACATGGCCTGACATGATCTTGCCGGATATTTAATTAATTTATTAGGTACACTACAAATAAAACGAATTTATGACTCTCGATATGTTTAATGTAATGTTATTTAATCACATAAGTATTTCAAATTTTACAGAATAAAATTTACCACTAGTCTTAACAAGTCTTAATTTTTACATCGCAAGTTATAATAAATCAATTATTAATTAAGATAAACACGTTTTCATTAAGATTTCACTAAGACGAGTCTAACTTCACCTCACATAACAATAACAGCCATCTTGGAAATTGATTACTTACCTACTGACCTCATAATACCTATGTACTATTAACGCACGAGTTCTAAATGTTTTCGGCTGATGAGGTAGAATTTTACAAGCTTTTATTTGTATACAAACGAAGCTCCCTGACAATTAATGCCTCGGACCTCGTGCGCATACAAATAACGTGTCACGTACTCTTATAAATGTACTCTTACACAGCATCTTACACGTATACATACATGGAGACTTATTAGATATAAGGAGGTAACACCGCCCACATTTTATAAACGAATGAGTAATTTTAGTTCATTACACCCATCGCATACTAATACGAGATTGCGAGCAACAGATTTTAAAATACAAAGTGGTACAAAAGACGTCTACCTACATACATGTCTGTGAATAGGATATATCTGTGGCAAGTATGCTTTGTATACATGTCTACTGTGGCATATAGGTAACATACATGACTATTGATCATATGTCTTGTGTTCTACGTCTGTGATGCTGCGGGTAATATAAAAGGTGTTTATTCCTTCTGACAGTGGTAGCAGGCGCAAGAGACCGCAGACTTAAACGTCAAGTTCCGCTCTCCATCAACACACTGCACCTTCACATGGGTCTGAAAAAAGGTTAGTATGAAGTCCATGAATAAGGCAAATATATAAAATATAAATCGAATTTAAACTATCGTGACATCGTGAGGCATATCATTAGGTACGTATATAATAAATTGTGGATTAGGTACTAGTTCGTATCTTTAGTTATTACGCACGACGACGTTGTGAGGTGATTCTGTGTCTGTGTACCTGGTTGCAGTTTCAGTACTCACTTCCTCGGACTCCATGATGGTGTAGCACTGACATAGCGAGCTGACCGTGCCGCATGAGGCCCAGCATGATGCTGAGAAGCTACCACGACTCGCATTATTCGGATGTGGAGTGTATTCATGTACTCGGACTCCATGATGTTGCACGGCTGGCCCGGCGAGGTGACCGGGTGCCGCTTGGAGCCCAGCATGATGCTGGGCAGCGACCACGACTCACAGTAGCCGCATGTGGAGTGTACTCACGTCCTCGAACTCCATGATGTTTCAGCGTGGCCCGGCGAGGTGAGCGGTTACCGCTTGAAGCCCAGCATGACGCTGGGCAGCGACCACAACTTGAAGTAAAAATATGTGGACTGTGGAGTGTACTCACGTCCTCCGACTCCATGATGTTGCAACACTGGCCCAGTGAGGTCACCGGGTGTCGTTTGAATCCCAGCATGATGCTGGGCAGGGACCACGATTCACAATAACCGCGGCACGCGTTCGTCGTGATCTTGAAGCCGACGCAGTCCGGTATGTTGATTTCCCGCGTGTGACCTAAAGGAAAAGTCATCATTCAACCCAACGAGTTCTGTAAAGGACTCGAAATATAGGGAATGTAGGTAGCTACCTCACGCGATCAGTCCATTTTTAAAGAGTTTCATCCGCAACCCGCAACAAAACAATAGGTATTTATTTGAGCTAAGACGGGGACAAGTACCTACATAACCATGACAACGCACACAAGCAGATTGTATCACAAGGGATCAAAATTATATATTTCCAGCGAGTTCGAATGAAGCGATGGATTCTAGAATAGAATCCTGAGCTTAATGAGGGATTCAAGCGTAAACGCTCAAGGCAAAAATAATTTTGATACTGTGTGAGCGTGTGACACATACCTACTATTACCTACTGCTTTTCACACCAACTAAGAGGAAAATAAACTTGTAATAACCGAAAACGGCATCATACCAACACCACGATGCCACTAATTAATGCCCGAAAACGTAAAAATGTGTAGTCCTACTTTGATCCCAGCAGGGAAGAAAAGGGCTTCTTTGATCCCTCCTAGCAGGGAAGTAAAAAGCCGTTCTCGAATAGGTGGTGTGAAAATGTAATTTTAAGAGTACAAGTGTTGCAAACAAGATAAAAACAAAGAATCAAACCCATTTTGTGACAGCCAGGCTTTCTCCATGCTTCCCCGGCTAATATCTGCGTGAAGGTCACAAGCAGAACTATAATCCTCAGAAGCATGGCGGAGTGTTGCTCAAAACCAACTCAATGGAGATGTTAGGAAAAATGCCTCCTTTATACTGACGTAGGTCAGCGTAGTAGCAGCGATCGACAACATTTTCGTTTTTTTTGTAAGTAGGTACCTTGTTTAATAGTATGTTTTAAATTCAATCCGATTATACGTGCTTATCCATATTTATTAACACAAGTTCTCCTCCATTTTGAACAAATACTTGTGTAATATATGTTTGAACCAATATTTTTATAATGAAGACATTAAGTAATGACATTTTCAGGCAACTAAAGACATTTCCGATAAAACTGATTTCTCACTGGATCTTCAATAAAACTTTGCTTTAACAAAAAACTTGCCATTTACACTTACAAACGCCACATATGTTTTAAGCAAAGTACCTAGTAGAAAAGGTTCCCTACTACTGTATGACTCAAGTTTTCATCTAAAAACAAAAAGATAAAATTATTTCAAGTCATAAAACAGCTGACGTCCAGCCAGGGGACATTTGCAAAACGTTATGGCGTGGAGAAATGGGGTGGACCGTGCTGTATACCAGTACCTATATACTTACATGCAAAGAGGTAAATAATAGAGACGCATGTACCATACTTCAACCGCGCGGAAATGTATCAAACCTGAAATGAGCTGCTTACTTAGCTTAGCTCAAACTAGAACCAATCGTCTTTACGGTGTTCAAAGGCGGCCTTACCGTCGACATGGCAATGGAGAACAAACAAACATTTAAACACTTGCTGCACTTTTTCCTTTTGAAGGCATCTCTATCTACTTCTAGCTCGGTGCTTACATGTATGTATGGTATTATGGTAGTACTTAAACATTAGCGTCTGAATTTTAAAGATTTGAGACGTTAACTGATAATAAAATTACCGTCATTTAATAGAAAATGTAGGCAGCAAGGTACGTAAGTTGGGTTCCGTAGTCAACTAGTATAGTATAGTATAGTTTCGCCAAGTCTGTCTGTCTTTCCATCCATCCGTTCGTCTGCGGCTTAGCTCAGTGACAGTTACGAGTAAGTAGGTACTCGAAATCTTGCCCACAAAGTGGTAAAATAAAATGTCGAAAACCTCTTATTTTTAGGGCACCTCCCATACACGTAAAGTGGTGGTGATTTTATTATTCAAAACGTTTTTTGATTAAGTGTGGTAAATAATTTTTTTTTAATCCCTCCGGATGTAAAAAAATATGTGTCCTCGTCTAACATTTGAACTGCGAGTCTAAAAAAAGACATGAAAATAGAGCTTTATGAAGATTTTCTAGCAAAATTATTTTGAACTTGGTCAGTTAAGCCATTTTTAATTTTTTGCAAAAAAAATATAAGTCGTAAGAAGATAGGTACCCCTTTTTAGGGATTTTATTGTTATGAGCATGGTATCTATTAAATCCCTTTTTAAGTTCGCCTATTCTGACGGAAGCTAAACTATCGGAACACACAGTTGGCCGGTTTTTAACTTTTTGGTACGGAACCCTAATTACACAGTATAAGGAAGATGTTTCTTTACGCAGTAGTCCGACTTCGAACATTTCTTGATTCTCGTTCTAAATTCAAAATTCTCTGCAGAAGGAGTGTGCCGCGGCATTTCTGTCATTATAAAATTCCTTGATTATGTTGATTTCAGAACAAATACTTATAAAATAGTACTCAAGTAATTACAGGTATTAGGCAGTAGGCACCTCCATGTAATGGTCATTGTACAATGTGTTACAAAAATTCTGACAATTACCCAAATATAAGGGTTTAATTGGTTTTATTTTGTCTTTACCATTTTTTCACAATTGATTTCTTTTACTTTTTTTTTTTCATGGCTGGTTTAACAATCTAGTAGATATCGACACATCGACGCGACGAACAATCAATCAAGTATCCCGCGGCCGTAGCAATCGGCCAATAGCCCAGCAGGAAATGGGTTACATCCAAGATTGTACAAATATGTACTGAAATTAATATTAGGTAATCAAGGAAATTTATATGAAAGAAATGTACAGCCCTGCGGCCTAGAATTTGAATTTTGAACGAGAACAAAAAAAAATTGAAGTCGGACTGCTGGGTAAAGAAACATCTTACTTATACTGCTTTATTCCTCCTTTCTGGTAGTGGTTTAAAAAATTAGAGCTAAGTATGTCTAGTGTGCCAGCACGCTCGTAGTTTTGAAGAGTTAACAATATAATAATTTAAGGCGCAGCTGATTCATCGTGTTCAAATCGGGTTGCTAAGCAACCAACCCACGGTAGTAAAAACAAAGCGAATACTTCTCTAAACTTTAACAATGGATATAGACTACAGAATCATAAACTTATACAAAACAAAACAATACAACGAATGTCTAACACTATGCGCCACAGCGTTAAACGGGAAAGACGATCGTATGCTAGAGTTCATACAAATGCGGGCTATGACGATACAAGCGAAGATAGCTGGGAATGGATACGAGGAGGTGGAGTATTTTCCGCAGCAGGATGGACAGGATGAGCTGACGACTACGGCTGTTGCGAAGACTCCGCGGCCGGGGACGTCGTTCCAGAGAAGTGCAGGGACTGCTCAGAATATTGTGAGTCCCTGTGTAGCATTCGCCTTTGGTATTTTAACGGCCTCTATAGCCTAGTCGGTACCCTTTTTATCTATTACAAACGACGATACCTAAGTTTTTTCTACCTTCTACCTACGTACCATCTAGTTAAATACTTACGCTATTCCTTTTTAGAAAACAGCCACTCTAAAGACTCGCGCCGGAACCAGCACAGCGCGGGCGCGCACGGCCCGCAGCGCGCTCAACACAGCCTCCCGAGCCTCTAGGGCCGCAACAGCCCTCGCCGGAGCACCCTTCACCTTCACCCCAGCCGTACCGCTGTCGTTGAGATTCGTCGATAAAGAAAACAAGATGTTTACACCCTCCGCCAAGACATTGTTTGAATACGTGTACTATTGTGAGGGCGACGTGAGGAAGGTTAGTATAAATGTTGTAGAAGAAAAGCCAGCAGCAGCTTGGTGTCTATAGTCTTACCGCTTAATTCATACAAACTTAACGGACCCATATTGGTTAAAATATGTTTTGTTCCTTTTTAACAAACTAAAATGTCAAACTGACAGGACAAACGACCAATTAGTTAACGGAGGTTTGATGAGAATGAGAGTTTATGAATAACGGTACATATTACTATATTCCTAGCAGCTGGCCTAATTTATAGTTGAGCACTTTTCCTATAACCTCTGACTTGCCTACGCACATTAATAGGTGATTAGCGCTCCTATACTTCGTTTTTTTTAAGATTAGAATTATCTGTCATACGGGTAAACAAAGAAGCAGTGGTCGCAAACCTTCCTTCTTCGATTTCGGCCGATATCAGTGAATTTCTAGGAAATTATGTACATACATATCATTTGATATTTACCGATAGCTGAATGCATAGTTTTCACATTTATTACTAATTTGTTAGGTATAAAAAATGTTTTAAGTGTTTATAAGCAAGATGGCGGCAATTTAAAAAATATTTGAATAGATCAACAACTAACAACGAAATCCAACAAAAATGATAACAACAATCTTTAAGTAAGCTAACAGCAATAGAAAACACAACCGACTCAACCGACAACAATATGAACTCGAATGAAAGAAAATCCCACATGAGTTACAGTTGACAGATAGTTACAGTGACGTTTAAAAACAGACCATTGTGTGAGAACTCTGCCTCTTTAGGTTTTTTAATGTACAACCTTTCCATGAAACATTGAAAACGCAATTTATTAAAACTCTTATCTTTTATCTTAGAATATAAATTAACTAATATTATTATTCACTTTATTTATTTTTTATCTTAGGTTAGGCTATATAATATGATTATAAAAGTAAAATACAAAAACACATACAAAAACAATACAAAATACATATAAACATATTATAAAAACCTAACCTAGAGTGCCGCCGGCAACGGGGCAGGGCCCAGGCTGCCGGTGGTTAGGGCCGCAGAGAAAGGAACCGCCGGACTATACGCGCTGTGTCCAGGATTACTGCCTTCTGCATCTGACCCTTGATCCATCCACCTAGCGAGAGTCTCTCAAGATGTTGGTCGAGACTCTTCGCTATGAGACCGTTCGCTGAAACGACTATAGGAACAATGATCGTCGAGTCAACATCCCACATGGCGGTTATTTCGTGAGCCAAGTCTAGGTACTTACTGGACTTGTCCTTCTCGGCTTTCACGAGATTCTCGTCATGGGGGATGGTGACGTCGACGAGCACGGCCCGGCGCTGCGATCGATCTACCAGCACGATGTCAGGCTTATTGGCTACAATAGTCCTGTCCGTGATGATAGATCGATCCCAAACTCACGAGCGATATCGAACCCTTAAGTCTAAGGAGAGACTTCGCCTCCTTATGTGTATTCTATCGCTTGTACAATGGATTGTGCTCTGAGGAATTGTTTGATATGATGCCAACGGCTGCATTCTACCACCGCACCGCTCGCCGTCGGCAGGGTGTTCACCCGCATACCCTGGAGCCTAAATGGTCTCGTACCGTGCGGTTTATGAGGAACTTCCTCCCGCGGACGCTCCGGCTGTGGAATGAGCTCCCTGCCACTGTTTTCCCAAAGGACTACAATATGGGGTTCTTCAAAAAAGGAGTGTTAAAGTTTTTAAAGGGTCGGCAACGCGCATGTAACACCCCTGGAGTTGCAGGCGTCCATAGGCTACGGTGACCGCTTACCATCAGGCGGGCCGTATGCTTGTTTGTCACCGTCGTAGTATTAAAAAAAAAAAAATAGAGCGTGGCACGACCATTTTCGAGAACTGGTGCAGGTGCGTACTTGTAGTACGGCACTTCGTGGTCCACAAGATCGTATTTAAGAGCAAGTTGCTGGTGAATAATCCTGGCTACGAGATTATGTCTGTGCAAGTACTCGCCGTTAGCAAGATGAGAACAACCAGAAATAATATGCCTGAGTGACTCTCCGGGACGGCGGCATGCCCGACAAATGTCGACCGTACCGTCCTTCAGGATATATTTCCGATAGTTATTCGTCATGATAACTTCGTCCGCAATTGCACAGGCAAAACCTTCGGTTTCTCCGAAGAGGTCCCCGAATCGTAACCAGTTCATCGACGCGGGCAGATCTACGTCGGGGCCCATGAGGGCCTTGTAGAACCGCCCGTGTAGCTCTTTGCTCTTCCATACCGTCTTGCGGTCCTCGGTGCTTAGTACCACAGGTTTGCGCCAATTCTCTTTTGCCAAGGATAGCGGCGTGAGATTTCTGTCTACTGCCATCACATCACGATGCATCCCACACTCGTTGTTAAGGAAATAATTCCTAAGATTGTACACCTCACGGTTGTGAAGGTTTTTGGCGTTTATTATTATTATTATTTTTTATGGGAAAGGTAACAAACGAGCAGACGAGCCGCCTGATGGGAAACGGTCATCACCGCCCATGGACATAAGCAACATCGGAAGAGCCACTCATGCGTTGTTGACCTTTGAGCCTTTTAAAGCCCTGAACACTCGTTTCTTGAAGAACCCCATATCATATCGCAAAGGGAACACCTCAGGAGGTAGGTCGTTCCACATTTTACATGTTCTGGATAAAAACGAGCGAGAAGCCCGTTTATTCTTGGTGTGCCATGTATCCAGGGAATGTGGGTGAACCTTATTCCTTTGGCGGGAGGTGCGATGGTAAAAACGAGACGGAGGCACCATGTCAAAGAGTTCTGCAGAGCATTCCCCATTGTACAGACGATAGAACAGGCACAGAGAGCCAACATCTCTCCGGAGGCTAAGCTGCTCTAAATTGTTAGTGAGTTCGGGGTCGTCCACAACACGAACCGCCCGACGCTGGATGGAGTCAAGTGGGAGAAGCTGGTACTGAGGAGCACCAGACCAGAGATGGGAACAGTACTCCATATGCGGTCGAACCTGCGCTTTGTATAACAAAAGACGGTGACTCGGTGTGAAGTACTGTTTCGCTCTGTTGAGCACTCCAAGCTTCTTAGAGGCCAGTTTGGCTTTGTGCTCCAAATGACTCCGAAATTGGACTTCGGTCGTGATTTCGACACCAAGTATCCCGATACTCTTGGAGATGGAGAGAGGGATGCTCTGAAATTTAGGCGATATGGGAAATGGGGTTTTCTTAGCAGAGAACACGCACACTTGTGTCTTACAGGGGTTGAATTGGACGAGGTTGTGTGCGCCCCATTCGGAAACCTGTTCGAGAGTGGTCTCAATTTCAGACACAAGCTGCTTTCTGCACTCCAATACCAGCTCAGGACGGGCATTTGCACGACCCGTATAATAGCTATCAGCCGTGCTGTCATCCGCATAGCAATGAATATTGTTTTTTTTTTTTTTTTTTTTTTTATGCTATAGGGGGCAAACGAGCAAACGAATCACCTGATGGTAAGCGATTAACGTCGTCCATGGACACCCGCAACACCAGAGGTGTCGCAAGTGCGTTGCCGGCCTTTAAGGTGGGAGTACGCTCTTTTCTTGAAGGTTTGAAGGTCGTATCGGTCCGGAAACACCGCTGGCGACAGTTCGTTCCACAGTTTAGCTGTGCGAGGCAGGAAGTTTCGGGAAAAGCGCACAGTTGAGGACTGCCAACCATCTAAATGGTGAGAGTGGAAATATTGTCGCGTAGGGCGATGGCGGAAAGAAGCGGCAGGGATTAATCCGAACAATTCCTCGGAACACTCCCCATAATACATGCGATAGAAAATACAGAGTGAGGCCACATCTCTACGCAGCGCCAAGGGATCAAGCCGATCAGAAATACGTTGGCAGTTGACAATTCGAGCTGCTCTCCGTTGGATGCGGTCTAGAGGAAGAAGCTGGTACTTAGGTGCCCCTGCCCAAAGATGAGAGCAGTATTCCATATGCGGGCGAACCTGCGCCTTATAAAGCTGTAGGCGATGGGCCGGCGTGAAATACTGCCTCGATCTATTGAGCACACCGAGCTTCTTCGAGGCCAATTTGGCCTTACCCTCTAGGTGGCCGCGGAACTGGACTTCACTCGAGATGTCAACGCCAAGGATTCCAATACTGGCTGTGGCAGATAGGGGAGTGCTCTCAAAACGAGGTGACGCGACGAACGGAAGTTTTTTTGCGGTGAACGCGCAAACCTGTGTCTTTGTAGGGTTAAAATGGACCAAATTAAGTCGACCCCAATCTGAGACTTCTTTTAGGGAGGTCTCAATTTCGGACACAAGTTTGTTCCGGCTCTCAATGACGTTTTCCCGGGAAATATTGGCGCGGCCGGTGTAGGAGGCATCACCCGTACTATCATCAGCATAACAATGAATGCCGCTAGTTTGCAACATGTCATTGATATGCAGGAGGAATAGCGTGGGTGATAGCACACAGCCTTGAGGGACACCAGCATTCACAGACATTGAGTCTGAGCATTCACCGTCAACTAGGACCTTAATGCTTCTGTCTGCTAGAAAACTGCTGACCCATTCGCATAATTTCCCGGGGAGCCCATAGCATGGAAGTTTCGAAAGAAGTGCTTTGTGCCAAACGCGATCGAAGGCCTTCGCTACATCCAAACTAACTGCCAGTGCCTCACCTTTACTCTCTATCGCCTGTGCCCAGCAATGTGTCAGGTAAACTAAAAGATCACCAGCCGAACGACCCCTACGGAAACCGTATTGTTGGTCACTCAGCAGCTGGTGATCCTCTAGGTACCAGAGGAGCTGACGATTGATGATGGACTCCATAATCTTAGAGAAAATGGAGGTTATAGCTATCGGCCTGTAGTCGGATGGATTTGAGCGGTCGCCTTTTTTAGGGATCGGGTGCACCAAAGCTGACTTCCACGAAGTCGGGACTACGCCAGAAGAGTAGGAGAGCCGAAAAAGACGCGTTAAGACCGGCGCCAACTCAGGAGCACACATCTTGAGAACAACTTGTTACTTGACAATTACTTGACAACATATCATTGATATGCAGGAGGAAGAGCGTGGGCGACAGTACGGATCCTTGCGGTACACCAGCATTTATGGGCTTGTAGTCGGAGTATGACGTGAGACTTTCAATCCGAAAGTCTCGGGTTCAAATCCTGCCGGCTCGTACCGTACCAATGAGTTTTTCGGAACTTGTGTCCTACGAAATATCATTCGATAGTTACCAAATGGCTTTTCGGTGAAGGAACACATCCTCAGTAAACTGGACTAATCCCAATAAAGCCTAGTTTAAGTTTACCCTCTGGGTATGGATTGTTACTTGACAACATATCATTGATATGCAGGAGGAACAGCGTGGGCGACAGTACGGATCCTTGCGGTACACCAGCATTTATGGGCTTGTAGTCGGAGCATATTCCATCCGTAACGACTGAAATGCTACGCCCAGACAGAAAGCTAGCAACCCATGTGCACAATCCCTCGTGAAGCCCGAACGAGGGAAGTTTCGAGAGGAGCGCCTTGTGCCATACCCTATCGAAGGCCTTTGCGATATCTAGGCTAACTGCCAAAGCCTCACCCTTGCTCTCGATGGCTATGGCCCATCGGTGCGTGAGGTAAACGAGAAGATCACCAGCTCCTCGACCATTATGTTTCTTCTCTGTTCACAACACTGAGCAATGTATGTATTAATGAAACATGATAATAAGTACGTAATATTTATTAACTCGTTTCCACTGCTCGATCCGCAGAATGTGCCCGATAAAAATCCTTATATATCGTGCTGCAAAGGTCTTTCTAATGCTAAAAAAAACGAAGTATAAGTAGGTACCGAACATTCACATTACTATATTTACTCGTAGTCTTATTTTGTCTTATGGGTACCTTATCCTAAAACCAGGATGGACAGTGGACAATACTATCTCTCGTGCACGGTCTGTGCCCAGCAGTGGGGCAGAGGTGGCAGCGTGGCAGCGAAGGCCGCACTCATTGTACCTACTTTATTTTTTTAACTTGAGTGTCACGAAATTAATTAAACCGGTCAAGAAATACTTTAGTGAATACCCTGCCCTGCCACTGATAGATGTAACTAGAGCTAGACCATACAGCACCATCCCCATCCGCTGCAATCGTAAAATGTTTTCACTATTTACATTACGCATTGTTCTCTACTATTTAATGTATAAATTTGTCTAACCTATTTTAATTTCCAGGCAATAGAAATAGCATTCCAAGCTCACAAGGCTGACGACACCTCGGACTGGTGGTGGCATTTCTCCCTCGCGCGGTGTTACGCTACTCTAGGCATGTTCCGGAATGCCGAAGACTGTTTGAGGCAGGCCCTGAAACTAAACAAACACGTCTCGATCTATCTGCGGTTGATCGCCATGTATGTGGGGCTGAACCAGCCATTGTCGGCATTAGAGGTTTGCAAACAAGTGAGTTTTCAACCATCGAAAAGTCTGTGAGTCGATAGAATCATCGAAAATTTGTATCGACCTTTCTATTCGAGCAAAAATGCTTGTTCGAGAAAAGAGAGATGCTAAATGATAAATGATAAATATCTTTATTTTTCAATTTAGGCACATTACAATGCACTTATGAACGTCAAAAAAAAAAAGCTACTACCGGTTCTATCCCTACACCACAGCCCGAGAAGATTATTACCGGCAAGAAACTCGGCGGGACTTATTTTTTCAAAAGAAATTACAAAAGTAGTAAAACTATTTACAATATGTGGTTCTACAAGAAACCATATCAAAAGAAAATAGTGAAACAGAAAGACAAAAAAAAAAAGAATAAACAAAATAAAACAAAATTAAACGGTTTTACACGATATACACAACATTTGATATGATTTCTTTCGTGAACTGTGTCCTTCACTCTATAAGCAGTACATTCAATTTAATTTTTTGCTGATTTCCTTAGTTTCTGGTATGGGCCATGCATGTTTGTCTGTTAAATAGTCCTCTACTGTGTAATAAGCCTTCGACATCAAAGATTTTTTCAAATAATTCTTAAGAGCGGGAAGGGGCAATTGCAATGCTTCATCCGGTAACTGCTAATAGGACAGTCCGAGTTTTCAATGCTTTAGTAATGGCTAAAGCATTGAAAACTCGAGGACTCGATTGAGGGTTCTGTCAGCACCCCTTTGCGTGCTCCTATTTATAGATGGATACCCTACATAAGTTTAAACATAATTACACAGGGCCTGTCCGTATTCCACGAATACACCCCACTACTTCTGGAGCAGGCCAGGATTCACGAGCAGATGGGCAACTCCACGCTGGCCGTGCAGGAGTACCGCAAGGTGGCGATCCAGGACCCCACCAGCATGGAGGCAGTGGCCAACATAGCCATGTTCAACTTTTACAACGACCAGCCGGAGATAGCTTTACGATATTACAGGTTACTGGTGTATTCTTCACGTTCACTTTTTCACCACCTAGTCCTTTGTAATACGATCTAAAAGTGCAAACACATCATAGACGTCAACTGTACATTCATAGAAAACAGATGAGAAAACAGTTGTATAATATATTTGCCAGCAGAACTAAATGACGCCGCCACATCTTTCATTTGTATCTAAAATTTCACACTTTCTGTATCTAAAATTCAAACCAATTTCAGGAGATTGTTGGCGACGAACCAACCAGGTGCTGAAATATACAACAACTTGGCGCTTTGTTGCCTTTACTGCAACCAATGGGACCTCACGCTGCCCTGCTTCAGGCAGGCACTGTATTTCTCCACCAACCCCGAGACTCGTTCCAATATATGGTTCAACTTGGCTCATGTAGCGTTGGTAAGGTTGCCTTATTAGTACCCTACTCCTGGTGATGAAATATACAATAACCTCGTGCTGTGTTGCCTGTAGTTCAAACTAACTCAAAATTTTACTTTTACTGGGAAGGCGAATTGAAGTCGGTTTTATTTCCTAAAAAATTATACAGTCCACAGGAGACATGGTGCTAGCCAGGAGGTGCCTGCAGGTGAGCTTGGCCACCAACTCGGACAACCAGCCCGCGCGGCATGCATTGAAGATTTTGGATGCACGGCTTCGTGCACGGAAAGACAAGTGAAACTCGTAAAGAAACCACCGTTCGAGCTAAGAAAGCGGGGAGGGGAGATATGTTTCGCATTGTGTACTGAGCGTGGGGTAAACAAAACATGTCGTAATCCTGCAGAGTGCTTAGATTGAGCTCTTGGTGATGGTAGTGACAATAACTTCATCTCGTCGTAATCACTAAGTAGGTATATCAATTAATCAATCAGCCTAATGCATTCCACTACTGGACGCGTAGGCCTCCAAGGGTACGCCACATAGTACGGTAATTCGTGACCCTCATCCAATCGCTACACCTGGTCAGGCGTCCCACACTACGTTTGCCAAGGCGTGCCCATTCGAGAACCCTTTTACTTCAACGATTATCGTTACATGTTACTCGTCCTAATTGAATTAATTGACGTACCTACTTACAATTAATTTGGAGAACGGAACAAGAGAATAAAGTTTATTTTTCTACAAACGAAATATTCTATAATAGAATCACAAGCGTTAAAAGTGTTTCTTATACAGAATCTTAGACTGCACTCGTTCGAGCTGCTGAGGTTAAAACGTTTTTAACGATTTAACGCTGGGAACAACGATAAAAAGGAACCTGGGGTATGCGTATGCACATTGCACATCGCGCAAAGAATCAATATGTAGATAAATTATTAAAATAATAAAAAGTGACCCTAAGTTTTTAATTGAATTCCCTATTCTCAATTTCCCAATTACATATTTTGTACGGTAGTCTATTTATTCCATAAAATACCTAAATACACAGTAATATAAGTATATTAAGTAAACAGATATCATACCCCAAAAATCAATGTGTGCAACAGTACACTTGAAATAAACAGCACTATTAATCCAAGGCTTGCAAATATTCGCCGATGGAGAAATCAAAGGACTCCATATTGCGCAGTTCGTCATACTTGGCGGAGGCCAGGGCGTCCAACACTGGTTCGGGGTGCGTGAGCTTCGGCCTCGCAGTAGTAACGTCCTCTATGAGTGCGGCCTCCGGTGATATCCTGGAGAGGTAACGGGCTTTGATCTGTAAAGGTACCACTTTGATAATTAATTTAATTTGGTATTTAATAATAATAAAAAAACTCATATAAGAAAAAAATTTAGGTATCGTATAGTTTTCGTCAGTGTATTTCATACTTTTTCTGAATTTGATCCCCTTAGCTTGAAACTAGCACCTCCCTTGGTATGAAATAAGAATATCACGCCCCCTACACGCTGCTAATTGTGACCTGTATTGGTTTTTACTTAAGGCATTGCAAGGCGTCGCAACCCTCGTAGTTCGTACAGAGGCTTTGCGACCCCCTAGAGGGCCTAGAGGGTTGCGACCCATACTTTTTAAAACTCTGGTTTACGTCATTACATTGCAAATAAATAGGTATTCCAGTCACATTGGGAATTAATTTAACTTTTAATAATTACAGGACTGCTTGGCGCAGTCGGTAGGATCCGAATTTATGTTCCCAAATAAAATCAGATTTTCAAATACAGTACGTATGACATATGATACCGTACACTGCGACATCCGATGTCATATTTGGGATTGCAATACATATGAGTATTGTATTATTGTACAATAATTCCCAAAATGTCCGGTAATACATATGGTCCTTCGAACAGGTATACATATACAGAGGGAAATAAAAAATATCGTTCAAATTCTACATAGTGCATGTCAACAATAAACCCGTTTTAAAGCAAAAATGTAGTAAAAAGAAACTATTTATTATAATTTTCTTTACCATATCCATAGTAGACTGTGGCACACCTATGCTCTCCCAAGAATCAGTCCCTTTTGGTATAACCAAGGGTTTACTGAGGTTCGTATTTTTCTCCTTGACATGAAAGCCATTTCCGAAGCCTATGCTGTACAGCATCTCTTTCCCTCTCTTTACTAGCTGCGGCTCTTTTGTTGAGTAGAATAATAAATGGGCGTTGCTTGCGAGGGAAACACTCCTCATAGTTGTGCTTACGATCTTCTTAATTTCATTATCTGGAAATAGAGACGTACTTACCTTAAAGTTAAAAGGTTACGAATGCCATTATTGTTACCATTGCGTCGAATGCAGAACGCAGATGATAACTATGAAAATAAATATGAGAGAGATAACAGAGTCTCTTTCAGCAAACTTAATTTTGAACACGTAGGTAGCTTACACTTTTCTGGCCACGTGATGTTAACGGTCACCGGCCCGGAGCGCGGCTAGTAAAGTGTAAGTTCCCTGCGTCTTAAAAAATAAGTTTGCTGAAAGAAACCTTGACATCTCGTCCGGGGTGTACGAGTACATGCGTGTATAGCCGAGCAAATCCATTTCGTCACTAGAAAAAGGTGCGAAATTAAAATTTCAGGTAGTATAGTTTATCAACCTTCGAGCAACACGGGGTTCCAACACGTTGGAAGGGAGACGTCAAAACGATATCTTACCGTACAAATTATTCGGAAACTTTTTGCGGGGGAAACGTCAACGTGAACGCAGACGCATTTCTTACACATTACCTACATACAAAAAAATATCAACACTAACATATAGAAAATTATACAACTACGTACACTAACAAATTTTGCACACTTCAATATATTTATGTGTACAGACTAGTCACAACACAGACCTCTGCGTATGCTCATTTGGGCTTGTAATTCGGCAGAAGGGAAACGGTCCGTATGCCCTTCTTCTACCGACTGAAGCTGCCTGATGGTGTAGAAATAGTTAGCATGCATACTTACCGTAGTTTTTGAAGATATCGTATTTCCCGCCAATGATTATCAGCTCAGGCTCAATCCCTGGCCCATCGTAAGTTTCTTTTATCGATCCGATACAAGTTCCCAAAATATTCCAAATGTTCTTTATTTTACTTAGGTCGACCATCACACAGCAATAGTACTTTCCTTTAACAGGTACTGACGTAAGCGTGTTCTTCATAACATCTAGCTTTCCGCCATATTCCCATACGTGGCATATCGACTTGTCTATGCTTTGTTTGTTTACTGATTTCCGACCAAAGGAGTACTCTAGAACCAAAGTTTCTTTAGGAGCTTCGGTTTTCTCAAGAAATGAATAGAGCATGGTAGATTTTCCCTGGAAAGTCAAAGAAAATAAATGTACCTACGTAGGCAATTATGTTTTTTCACCACTATCACATCACAACGTCAATCTACTGCTTGAATGAATAACCAAATCTAGCTACTTGTGCCCATATTAGTTACGCAGTGTTATAAGAAGTTAATTTGTCTTAGAGAAGTAAATTACTCAGCGCCTGAGAAAATAAAATAGCAAAAATTTTTACGAGCGTTTTCTATATATTCGTTTTTTTACACAGGCGCCAAGAAAATATAAGAAAAATACCTATTTATTAAGCAAACTGAAATTAAATTGTAAAAAAAATACGCCATTGTTTTAAACTTTCAGGTAGAAAATAAAGACCCCCCGTCTAAATTTTCTTTGAATAAATTTATAGCGCAACGTAAGAGCAACAGCAAAATCATCCGTGGTCACTTTGGTCGACATTAGGTATATAATTTACAACTAATAATGGGCGCATATAATAGGTAACTAATTGTTTATATTGCCTTTCTAAAGAATATTTTATGTTACCAAAGACCACAAAGCCTATAGCACGAAATAGCTCTATGTATGTTACATACCATGTCTCACAGGCTCAGGTAGTTAACTCACCACAGATTTACTGCCGGCAACAAAAACCGTCCGTGAACTATCATCGCTACTTTCCGACAACGCTTTGTTCACGATTTGAGAGGCTATTTCAGGTATTGATAGCATATTTTCAGGTTCACTATCACGGGATACTCACGGGACTTTTCTATTTAAAATTCACTATCACCATCAAATCTATCAACACTGGTCAACACTACTTTGTTTATAAATATCAGGTTGCCTAGCAACCATACGCTGGGTCATGTCGTGTGTACACTGATCACATGATAGATCTATCTACTGTTCTTGATTTATTTCGTGTCAACTTTTTGCCACTGTTTTCCTGATTAGATGGGACATTCTCATTAGTGAAAGCAAAATGGTCCTCTTGAATTGATCACTCCCAATATCCTCTATTGTTAAATAGTATTTAGTCAAAGCAATTAATTAAAACTAGCCAAGGTAGGGTAAGATATATGATATATGTCCCTTTTATAGAAACAGAAACCACAGTTGTCCCTACTAAGTAAAAAATAAAAGTACATATTCAAATATTTCAAACTATCACAAACAAAAGGAATAAATTATAGCATAGTAGAGAAAACCAATTAAAATGTTTGTTATTTAATTTATTACTTATTACATACTTCTATTATTATTCCATCAACAGCTACCTTTTGATTAAGTATATTAAATGCAAGAAAAATAAATACTTTTACAATACCAAGTTTTTACTTTAGACATTTCAATTATTTTACTTATTTTTGGCACTGCAAATTTTGGTATTCCAATTCCTTGTACATAATATCTTGGTTGAGTGTCTGTAGGATGTCTTGGAAACGCTGCCGAAGGGTCTGGTTCTCCAGCCCCGCAATCTCATGCTGCGTGCGCTGGCGGCGCTGCTTCAACTCTTCAAGCTCAGCACTGATCTGCTGCAGTTTGTAATTCACCCCATTCTTGTCTTCTGACTGCAAGAAGTCATCAATCATGAATTGGTCACTGCTTCCCATCATTGTGGTGTCCATTTGATGGCTTGAAGAGGGTTGTGGCTCATTCACACCTTGCGCAGAACTAAACATCTCAGGTTTAAACTGGGTAGCTAGATTACCTCCCTTAAACTCGCTTGTACCATACATGGAGTTAGTGTCAGACAGACGATCATCGTAAGATGACAATCTATCATCAACATCCACATTCACATTGTCATCTTCCGGGTCACTGTCACTGACAGCTCCTCCAAATATATCCTCAACCTTTGAGGAGTTCTCCTGTGCGTCTCGTTTGACGTTTTGTTCCTTCTTAGCCTTGGCTTTGTCAGCCTTAGTTGATGTTGATGTGCTGGGCTCATGTTTAGGTTGATCTTCCTCTTGGATCACCTCCCATATGACACTCACAGCTTCATTATCAGCTCGCAGCAGTCTCTTTACTTCTTTTTCAATTTCAGGGGCTTCCATGCATTTCTTTCGCAGAGTCTTTCGAAAACGCCTCCTTCTTATATTTTTGGTTGGCGGTGTGATTCCATGAGGATGAAGGTATTTCTTGTCAACTTTAAGAGGGTCTTTTTTCTTTTTAGGCGATTCGTCCTCCGTAGACACAGGATCTAATTCTTCTTTGCAGATCATTAACTGACAAATATCCGCAGTTTTGTAAACGCTCTTTCTATCGATGGTTTTTAGTGATTCGATAATAGTAGGCAAATCAACAATCTTTGCATGAAGCAGCCAGTGATCAAAGCGTACTTGGCCATATCTCATATCGTTTTCTAGTTGAATAGTAAGCCTGTTTTTAAAATTATCTCCGGATTGTAGCAATTCACGAAGGGCCTTTGCTGGTTCCGCTGGTAACCTCATTATAAGTTGTGACTCTAATTCTACAGGGTAATCTGGCTCACGTCTGTTCATCGTTATTTGTAACGACAATGCACTACCCCTCGATTATCGAAATTGATTTTTCACTTGCGTTTTTTATTAGAGTAGCGTATATAATTCGGATTTCGCCGCAACAGGTAAAAAATATGTAAGCATAAGCATAAAAAGCAAACATATACGTCAAACTCAACTAATGGTGCTTCTACATGCTCGGGCTCTCGGCCGAATGATTCGGCCCACCCTAGTATGGCCCATTCACACGAGACAATCTTAAGGACCTACCGCGAGTACCGCGGACATCGATAATTCATAATTTTCGGACTGTGTCTCTTTCATAATCTTAAGAGTGCTATCACAAAATCCGCCCGCTCGCATTTCAATATTATTACCGCCAGTTGCGCGCCGAACGCGCATCTGTGTGCGGACACACACTACAATCAGGTATACAAACTTATTATCGCCATGCTCTTCGAACGGCATAGCTGGTGCAGTTAGTGCGAACGGGAGCGAGCATTCATTGACTGTAAGCACCGTCACGAGGCTAATGGCCTCGCGACGCTTGAAGCGCGGACCAAACATTATTGATACTTGCGTCAGAACATCAACTATTACTTGGCGTACGTGGTGTTAGAAAATATAATTTGTATATTTGTTTTGTGTTTATCATAAGATTAAAAATAGTTTTATTCAAACGTCAAATGTCTCTAAATAGTATCCGAAGTTATTTTGGAATAGGATTTTGTTTTCTGCCTCCGGATCCAATTCATAGTTTTCATATTCATACATATATTGATACATTTCTAAGCATACCTAACTACTAAAAAGTTTTTTTTTTTTTTCAAAATTTAAACTCAAACTGAATTCTACTTTGGGGTGGTGATATTATATTGAAGGTTACAAGTTATTAGCCGATAAGATGAAAAAAGGGACGTGTAATTAAATAATTTTATTTAAACGTTTTGTACTTTTAACTGTAATCCGGAGGCATATTTTGGGCGTTTTTATTATTTGTTGTAGAAAAATCATTTTTTGAAAATTTGAAAAGTTTTAATTGTTTTCTATTCAGAATCGCGAGCTCTTTCAATCGCAGTAGGAGAAAAAAGTGTCCCAAGATTTGTTTTCCATTTCGCCACCATCATTTCATAGATTCAGTATGGCGGTAGCACATTAGGAAGTTTGAAAAATGTATGGAAAATTTAGGACACTTTTTTTCTCCTACTAGGATTGAAAGAGCTGCGATTCTGAGTAGAATAAATATAAAAATTTCTAATTTAGCAAAAAGTGATTTTTGTTCTTTCTCTTCTTTTTTTCATTCTCATTCTCATTCATTATCGGCTTTGTAACCTTCAATATAATATCACCACCCCAAAGTAGAATTCAGTTTGAGTTTAAATTTTGAAAAAAAAAAAAAAACTTTTTAGTAGTTGAGTTCCATTTTTTTGTCAAATATCTACTTGTGGCACATCATCTGATAGGTCCTTAGAAATAAGTTAAAGGTCTCTTGAACAAAAAAATGGTTGATCCAGTATCGGGAGGTCCAAAAAACCGGCCAAGATCGAGTCGGACTTGCCCACCGAGGGCTCCGCACAAAAGTGGCATGGAACTCTCAGTGTACGGCGGTTTCAGATTTGGATTGCGTTGATGTAGAAGTTTGGTTTTTTTGCAGCTTCGAGGGACCGCAAACCTGTGTATATGGTATTAATTTTAACTTGCAACCTTTACTCGTTCCCGAGATAAAGGGTCTGGACAGACAGACGGGCGGACGGACGGACGGACGGATAACAAAGTGATCCTATAAGGGTTCCGTTTTTTCCTTTTGAAGTACGGAACCCTAAAAATGTGAAAGCTTTAGGAAGTTAGGATATAAGACAACCTTACCACGAAACTTATTTTGAACGAATTTGTTCAAAATAAGTTTCGTGGTAAGGTTGTCTAGCCGTTTTTGCCAAAAATATTAATTGCTAACATACAGTTAAGTCCCTTGATATTTTGAAGACACTTATGCCTTTTTGCTTGCGCAATATTTATGTCGTATAACGCTACAAAACCCTCAATTATGCTTGGTCCGACACGCTTTTGGCCGGTTTTATTCCGGATTTTGCTCATATAGCAATATGATTATCCCTGACTAGGGCGGTGGCACCAGTAATGGACAAGGAACCAGTAACGTACAGTCACTTTTATTATGAGGAAATAAGTTTCATGCATTTATTTTGTGTCAACCAATTGACAATCATATGACATTTGAATTAAGAATATAGTGTCCATAACTCCTGTCTGTCAGCTTAAAGTGTTCATAATGGGTACCGTCATCCTAATACACCTAACATTTCTCCATACTGTCCGTCTTAAATAAACACTCTGTATTACTAAAAGTATCTAGAAGGGTTGGTTGCGGTACAATCACATTCGATAAAATCATTTCAAATTTTTATTTCAAACAGGTCTATAATATAGTCAAAAATGTAAAATGCTTATCTCAGTGGTTGGTCGCGGTCTATTCACGTTTCCAAACGCTTCCAGCACTTACCCGTGCAACAAAACAAGCAAATTGTATAGTCCACAGAGAACAACACAGGTCCTACCTCTACGAGCGCGCGCGCGGTACTGAGGACTAGGCTAGCGCGGATTGGATTTTATACACCATTTGAATATTTAAAAAAAAATACGGAATTTAAACAAAAAGTGTTTTTTTCGATTTCAGCATGTTCTTAAAAGAATAAACTTTAATGTTGTATACAAATCATCCCAATATTTTGTCAAAATTACTGCGAAAATCCCTGCGTTTGCAGTGTATTTTTATCGAAAAATGTGCATATTCAAAGTCGAACTAGATAGGTATCTGTGTAAATTATTGGAAATATGAGGCCTACAAGTTAAATAAAACCATGTTGCAATATTATATCAACCTAGAAAAACATGTGTTTTCATGTATCATGTTAACAATAAACGAAGTCAAACTTCTGTCTCCGTGCGCTTTTCAGAAAACAACTGCCAATAATTGTATAGTAAAAGTTAAAACATTGAGTTTTACTCAAATTAGAAGCTTACAAGTTAAACACTAGGAAATAAGCTATCAAACATAGTTAACAACTTTAACAAACAGCTCACAGTTTCTTTGTATTACAACGTCAAAAAACAGCTTTTGTTGCTTTTCCGTATAAACCGTATTGATGGCCTCTTAATTCATATTATAAATTCATAACGCATACAATTTAGCTATTGATATACACGTTCTAATTTAATCTATCAGATTCTTCGAGCAACGCAACGTGTTTTGCTCGAAGCTGCATGTTTACCACGAACATCGAAAATTGGAATTGACGGGAAAATCTCTTTATCACTCTTATATGCAAGAGATGGAGATACAAATACAAATCCGCAGTCGTTCGATTTTCGTGGTACGAGGCTACTAGCCCTGTGTAGTGATTCTTTGCACTTGACACAATTAAATTGCCAATTTATCAGGTGCATCAGATTGCCCCATCTAGACCCTCCATTAGTCCTGCTTTCCAGCAACATGCGCCGAGTGCTAGCACCAAAAATAAATACCTCTGTGCTATCGATTTCTATCCTATCTGTGGTGTTGTCGATGAGAGGAAAAAGAAAAAAATATTTGTAGATTTTGTAGTGAAGTGAAGAGTGAACATATGAAAAATCACACAAGGTTTGCTGCTAATAAAACGAAATTGCGTTACAATTAGTTACGAAATAACTTTGCATAGTATAGTGTTTTTTGCGAAGAAGTGCTAAGTCGTGGAGTGCATTTAAATGACAATTTCTACAATCATATTATGGTTAGTACAACAAATTTGTAGTGTTAAGTAAAGACGGAGTTGTCACCTTCACTCTTGTCCCCAGCAATTTGTATTTGTTATGTTCAAGAATTGTTTTTATTTGGATGGCTCGCTATAAATAAACAATTTCTATTTTATAGCGATTACCGTTGTCCTCTGTTTTAATATCACTTAAGATGAAAGAGAAAGGCTCTTCCTTATGCGCTGTATGTAACCTACTTAATATGAGTGCATTTCGTACGGTGCCTATATTTCCGCAATTTAAATGAGCACCTCAGCTTTATGGTCGTGTATATGTAATTATCTTTGCATACTGTTCGTAAAAGTAACAATGAAATATTAATTTTGCGAATTGGTTTAGAATTTGTCGTACTCACGCTACATTACGCCGTAAATAATGACCACGTGAAATCGTAGGTACAGCTACTGTGACCTAATTAGTATGGGATAATACTTATACATTTGAATGGGGTAGTACCCAGTTTTAATTGATCTAAAGAGCTATGAGTTGTGTGTACAATAAACACGATAGTTTAGTAGAGATGTCTACTGGGCAAACTCCTAAAAAACAACAAAAACAACAAAAAAATTGTCTAATTTCTTTAATAATAACAATAACCAACATAGCTCAACTACAGAAATCACCCTCGCAAGTCCATTATTTATGCAGTTACCTGTTTTTATTTGAATTAAAGTAGTACAGCAATGGCCAGATTGATTAAACTCCTTCAACCCATGTTGTAATTTTTTAAAATACATTTCTATTTTGTTTGAGAAACTAGGGGACTTGGCAATGGAGAAGTTGATGACATGGCAAGTCTAGTTCAGTTTAGGCATGACCTTAATGACAGAATATGTATTTTATGTAGATGTCGGAAGTGGATCCGGAGACGTTGCTGGAGTGGCTGCTGACGGGGCAGGGTGATGAGCGCGACATGCAGCTCATTGCCCTGGAGCAGCTCTGTATGCTGCTCCTCATGTCTGACAATGTCGACAGGTGCTTTGAAAGGTAAGGCACTGGTTGAGCTATTGGTTTGTTTCTTTTTTTTGTAATGGCTTTCTTACGTATTTATTGTAAAAGCAGTTGGGGTAGAGCTGTGTTTAGCTGGAATTGTCTGGCATTTTTGGTCCTGTCTATTACAGTCCAGTTTGAGTCTGGATTTTACAAGTGATGCTAAATCAAATGTGCTTCGCACAGGTTATTATTATAAATATAAACCTTCCTCTTGAATCACTCTATCTATTAAAAAAAACCGCTTAAACTCCATTTCCTAGTTTTTAAGATTTAAGCATACATACATACACACAGACAGTGGGAAGCGACTTTGTTTTATACTATGTAGTGAAATACCACTTTTTGATACTTAAGTCCCAGATTTAGAAATGAAAATAAATCTTTATGGCATTAAAGCCTTATCAGCAACTGACAAAGTGGTTCCTTTTACTAAAAACAATCACACATAAATAACTTAGAAAAGCTGGATACTTTTCAACTGCCTGCCTGCTTAGAGTTTTTTCACAAAATGCCTAGTGTATTATGGATATGAAACACTTTGACACAGATTATTTTTTATTAAATACATTCCCTACATTTAGAGTCCATTGCAGCACTTATTATTATGGGGTTGAATGGTAACATCGTCAGTTTCGTATTTGTAGGTAATGACAAATATTTGCCTGCAGGAAAAAGTTATGACTAGCATAATATAATTTCTAGCTAGGCTTATCTATTAGTCGTTATCAATGCAGTCATAAATTTAATGTTTTTTTTGATCCTAAGGCTCCTCATTATTAAATGATGTTAAAATAAGAATGCAATTAAATAATAAATTAGCAAAATGAACACAAAATATTGAGGACTAACAATGTCCATGCATAAGTCTCCTTAATCCAAGATAGGTTGTTAGTTCTATATGTGCTATCAACTTAGGGAAAATCGAGTTATTTCAGAACAACGTATATAACTTAACATGTCCTCAACAGATGGTGTTGAGTAATGGAAGAAATGGAAAGTTCGCTTATGGAACTCACGCTCCAGAGTTACGTAAGCAAACTGTCCATATCCAGGGAAAGCGACTTTGTCAGACATTGTCATTTTTTAATTTTTCTAATATACCTTTTGTTTTTATTCATAACAGTAAGTATTAAAAATGTTGCATCATATTACCTATTCAAAACTGCATTGAGTCCGAGTAAGCTATGTTTGTATCGATTTTGATAGCAGAAAAAGGAGTGTTAAAGTTTTTAAAGGGTCGGCAACGCAGATGTAACACCCCTGGAGTTGCAGGCGCCCATAGACTATGGTGACCGCTTACCGTCAGGTGGGCCGTATGCTTGTTTATCACCGTCGTAGTATAAAAAAAGCAGAGTGTGTGAAAATGTGAAATAAATTTAATAATTTTATAGAAGTTTGATGTTTAAAAAAACACTCACGCAGTCTCTAATATTAAAATAAATGCAAACTTAGCTTGGTGTGACTCTAAAATAAGAAATTGTCTAAGTTTTTTTTTGTTGTAGCTGCCCTCCAAGAACCTTTTTGCCAGCATTGTGCAAAATATTTTTGGATGAGAGTGCACCTGACAATGTTCTGGAAGTCACAGCCAGAGCTATTACCTACTATTTGGATGTGTCCGGTAAGTCATAACATATTGGCATTAAGTCCGCCTTTTGTACATTAAGCTTATTTATTGTGCAAAAAGTTTAAATAAATAACACTAGATGTAGATGTAAACATAACGGTAATTCAATTTACTTCTGGGTTTTATTTTGTGTAAGGTAACACACAACATAGTTCAACATTTAATTTTATAGCTAAACACAGGTGACTCATTACGTCCGCGTTACCATAAGAGTAATAATTTATGCAGACTAGGCCGAGTCTAAACTTATTTACATATTAATAAGAATAACAGTAGTTAGGTACATACGGGAACAATTCATTTCAAAACACTTAAATTTATAATGACCGATATTTTCATGTATAAATGTAATAAAGAAAGAAATATGGATACATTGCTGTACACACGATAAATATTGCTGATCTCACCTGGCTATCGCACCAAATGCTGGTCAAGAAATACTTATACAATATTACAATGATTCATTTAAATAATTGTAATTGCCAGAGACTCAAGAAAAAATAATCGAAGATTTACTTCAAGAGAACTTCATACCCTTAGCCTTAGGGCCTTTGAATGATGTAATTTAATAAAACGACGACATTAAGTATGTTTCCACGTAAAAAAAAGTAATAACAACTGATCGTGATTTATTATGTAGGGGAGTGTACCCGTCGGATTGTGGCCATCGAGGGCGCGGTGAAGGCCATCTGCAGTCGCCTGCTCACGGTGGACGCCAACAATCGCACCAGCAAAGATCTCGCCGAACAATGCATCAAGGTAACGTAACTGGTTACGTAGCGGTGTGTACCCGTCGGATCGTGGCCATCGAGGGCGCGGTGAAGGCCATCTGCAGCCGCCTGGTCGCGGTGGACCCCAACAACCGCACCAGTAAACATCTCGCCGAACAATGCATCAAGGTAACGTAACTGGTTACGTAGCGGTGTGTACCCGTCGGATCGTGGCCATCGAGGGCGCGGTGAAGGCCATCTGCAGCCGCCTGGTCGCGGTGGACGCCAACAACCGCACCAGCAAAGATCTCGCCGAACAATGCATTAAGGTAACGTATCTGATTAGGTAGCGGTGTGTACCCGCCGGATCGTGGCATCGAGGGCGCGGTGGAGGCCATCTGCAGTCGCCTGGTCGCGGTGGACCCCAACAACCGCTCCAGTAAACATCTCGCCGAACAATGCATCAAGGCAACGTAACTGGTTACGTAGCTGAGTGTACCCGTCGGATCGTGGCATCGAGGGCGCGGTGATGACCATCTGCAGCCGCCTGCTCACGGTAAACTAAATTGCTCCATCAGATGTAAGAAATGTTATGACGCAATTCCTTCAATATTGGCTAACCAAGATTTTATTCTGTAGGTGCTCGAGCTAGTATGCACCCGCGAGGCGGGCGCGGTGTGGGAGGGCGGTGGCCTGCCGGCCGTGCTGCACTTCATCACGCACTACGGTACCGCCGTGCACAAGGACACGCTGCATTCCGCCATGGCCGTGGTCTCCAGGTGACATATTGTTATATATTTTGCATTGTAACGACACTCCGTGCTATCATTGGCTAGTTTCTGAGTGCGGTGTTAGGTTGAGCGTCTTCCGTTCGGCTCTCTAGGATTGTCAAGGCACGTCATAAGCGTCGACCGGTCTATGCGTTAAAAAGGAACAGAAGACCGCAGTAGCAGAAGATTTTTGTACCTATTTGAAAGGGTAAAATGGAAGAATCGGAAAAAAGACGTAATTAAATTGAAACTTCCTTCCAACCACTGATCGTATAAGGATGTAATGTTATTTGTACAGGGTGTGCGGCAAAATGGAGCCGGGCTCGGAGCGCGTGGGCGACGCGGTGATGTCGCTGTCCGCGCTGCTGCGTCACGCGGACGCGCGCGTGGCGGACGCGGCGCTGCGCTGCTTCGCTTCGCTCGCGGACCGCTTCGCTCGTGCACACGCCGATCCCGCCCCTCTAGCGGAGCACGGTACAGTACAACTGCTAGTGTTTGGAATGTAGACGAACTAGGATGGCGTGGGCGACGCGTTGATGTCACTGTCGGTGCTGCTGCTTCGGGCGTCGCTAACCTGGCGCTTCGCGTCGCTCGCGGACCGCTTCGCTCGTGCACACGCTGATCCAGCGCGTTTAGCGGAATTCGGTTCAGTATAACTGCTAATTGTCACGGAAAACTTTACCACGGTCGATCCCACAATGCTGGAGTCATATAGATACTTATGACATCGTGTTCTTTTGTAGGAGACCAGGTTTCTTGATAGGCTTCTGTCCGTCGGTAAGCGCGTGGCATCGAACTTTTTTAGGGTTCCGTTGTTAACTAGAAAACCTTATAGTTTCTGTCTGTCCGTCCGTCCGTCTGCGGCTTAGGTCAGTTAGTAGCAGAAAGTTGTAATTTGGTATGATGAATTATACATATCAATCATGTTGACAAAGTGATAAAATAAAAAGTTGAAAAACTATGTTTAGGGTACCTCCCCATACACGTAAAGTGGGGAGTGATATTTTTTTTCATTTCAAAACTAAAGTGTGAGGTGTCGTCAGATAGGTATTTGAAAAAAATTGGGGGTTGCTAAAACATTTTCTAATAAAAATTTCCAAAATTCTCTCCCTAAGTAAAAAATAATGTGCCCACCGCTTTTGAACCGCAAGTCCAAAAATATGAATAAATTAATGAAAATAGAGCTTTATTAAGACTTTCAAGGAAAATTATCTTGGACTTGGTCAGTTAAGCCATTCTTGTTTTTTTTTTTTTTTTTAATCTCGTTTATTTTATAAGCCATACATCTTATGATTAAGTCGGCTTAAAAATAATTACAATGATGCTTAAACTTTAGGTGTGACTTTAACAATTGGGTTACTAATTAAGAAGTATTTTTATAATATTCAAATCTGAGATCCAATGACTGTATGATGAAACTTAAAAATCTGTCACTATGTTCGATAGTGAACCCTGAACTTAAAATTTAATGGAAAAAGAAGAGGAGATCCCCCGCGGAGCACTGAGTTTCTTTTAAGAGATCCAATCTCGATTTTTCGTTTATTTTACACTCGAGAACTAAGTGGAGGAGGTCCTCTTCTCTCTCACATCGTGTGCAATTTGGGTCGTCTCTTTTTTTCATTATAAAGTTAAATTTGTTGAGTGGGATGTGGTAAGTTCGGGTTCGGAAGCAAATAACTAATTCTTTTCTTTTGAGGTTTTGCGAGGTAAACCAAGGTATGCGTGGTGGTTCGTCTACAATGGTCCTGTACCAGATTCCCTTGTATTTGGAACACTCATTAAAATACGATTTAAATTTCATGTAATTGTCGGTTTTCACTTTTGGGAGATGATCTGTATAATGTGGTACCGTGTCAAGAGGAATGCCGTTCTGTAGAGCCTCCGATGCAAGTGAGTCTGCCACCTCGTTACCCCTGACGCCCACGTGTGAAGGGATCCATTGTAAACGAACTTCAACCCCGTTACGTATCAATCTATGGATACATTTAATAATGAGGTAAGCTTCGTATCTCCCGACACTGCCGCCCCTAGCACTTCCCAATAAATGTTGTAGACTGCTCATTGAGTCTGTAAATATTACAATTTTGCGGTATGTTGTCGACACTATGTAATGTACTGCTTCGTTAATTGCCGTGAGTTCGACTCCCATGATGGGTATACATGGATCTTCAATGAGAAATTTGGCCCCAAAATCTGCAGCTTCGTCGTAAAACGCGCAACTACAGCCGTGTCTTGTTTTAGACCCGTCAGTGTAAATTTGAATGTAATCCGAGAACTGCACGTCTATCACGTCTTCGGTACGTTGCTTAAGATCGTGAATGGGTAGCTGAGCTTTAGGTTCATTAATGGTGCTCACTTTGTGCATTATGATTTTATCCCAAGGAAGTGTTTTAATATCATGGGAAAGCAAAAATTGGGGCAAAATTTCAAATTTTGACATAGGTAGGTTGGAGTACTTTCTGAAACTCTCTAGCAACAGTGGAAGTTGATTTTTGCGCCAATACCTTGTGCCCGAATTTAAAGTGTTGTCTAATGTTTCTAATTGTTTTCTCAAATAGTCGGACGTTCTAGAAGAAAGTTTCAGAAAGTATTTGTCACTTAGATAGGTTCTTCTAAAATGTAAGGGTGGGATACAGAGTTCGCTTTCCATTGCAAAAATAGGTGTGTCCCGAATAAAGCTTCCACAAAGACGGAGACATTGGTTTTGGATAACATTCAGCTTTTGGAGGAGTCTAGAGTTGGCGTTACCATAAATTATACATCCGTAATCAAGTCGAGATCGCACCAGTGCTAAATAAAGTCTTCTTAGGTGAGTTGGATGGACACCCCACTTTGAACTACTTATGGAACTAAGGATGTTAACATATGCAAAACATTTTTGAGCGGTTTCCAAAACGTGTCGAGTCCAATTCAGGCGACTGTCCACCCAAACACCCAAGAACTTGGTACAATTAACAAACTCAAGTTCAATGTTATTTATTTGTATACTAAGAGCAGGCACTTTATATTTTCTAGTAAAAATACAGAGTTTAGTTTTTGAGAGAGATATTTCCAATCCAATTTCCTCTAACATTGATATAAAGATATTAAGACTTGATTGAATGGTACTAGCACAAAAATAAATGTTTGGATTAATACAATACAGAGCGAAATCGTCAGCATATTGTGAAACCTTAACTGTTTGAACGAGTTTGTTGCATAACTTAATTGTGACTATATTAAATAAAATAGGTGACATAGGGTCACCTTGCGCTAGACCCTGCCTGGTTATTCGTGTTATTTCCCTACCATCCCGTAGCCTATATATCAAAAATCTTTCTTTTAAGAATTCTCTAATATACCTACACAGAAGCGGATCCACGTCATATTCAACTAGAGAGGTTATAAGAGGTTCAATTGCCACATTGTTATAAGCGTTACTTATGTCACCGTAGGCGCATAAAACGTAGTTTTTGTTTATAAACGCAGTTTCTGTGTCTACAATAAACCTACTAAGATTATCTTGACATGAAAGTCCACGACGGAACCCCAAAGTACTATCATTAAATAATTTGTTGTTTTCGAAATGGTATTCAAGGCGACGAGTTATCATTAAATTAAAAGTCTTACAAAGGCAATTGATAAGTGAAATAGGGCGATATTTAGGAGTATCAGAATTTCTCTTTGGTATGGCTATAAGTTTGATCCTACGCCACTGCTCTGGTATCTCACCTTTAATATAAATTGTGTTAAATATGTGAAGAAGGTATTCTTTTGCATTATCCGGTAAATAACTAATCATTGAATAAGTAATATTATCTAAACCAGCTGAAGTATCGACTCGTTTAATAATTGAATTTAATTCTGAAAATGTAAAATAAAGTGGATCGGAACCATTCAAAAAAAAATCTAGGGGCTGAAAGGAAACACTATCAGGTGTGAGGTCTGTTACAAAGGAGACTGCTGTGTTTTCTGGTAAGTAGTCTTTCGGACTCCGGTGTCCCTTAAGCCATCTGAGTTTCCTCCAAACCTCACGGCTGGGCGTATTGCAGTCTATGCTATCACAAAACTCTTGCCACGAATTTCTTTTTGCGAGTTTAATTAGTTTTCGGGCAATAATGACCTTTTCTCTGTAAATTAAGTAATTTTCAACCGTACGTGATTTCCTAAAGTGTTTGAGAGCTAATCTTCTCTGTGCTACTGCCTTTGATAAATCGGGATTCCACCAAGGTTTTGGTTTGAATCTGTTAGTATTAATACCGGTTTTAATATAAGGGATGTTTTTGTTTGCACTTTCTTCAATAATATCAATAAATTTATCGTAACTACTTTGTACATTGTTTCCGAAAACTAATCCCTCACATGCAGATTTAATGTGTTGCGTATACTCTACCCAGTTGGCCTTTTTTATGTTTCTTTTAAATTCGGGGGTAATTTGAGTACTGTCTAGCGTTTTAATAGAGATAATAAGGTGATCACTACCAAAAGATTCGTTAGTGACGTTCCATTCAAAATCGAGTGCAAGGTCCGCACTGCAAAAAGAAATATCAGGTGATGTGCATACTGTACTATCATTAAGCTTAGCGCAACGGGTAAAGTCTCCATTGTTAAGAAGTACATAGTTATGTTCCAAGCTAATGTCTGATAAATGCCTACCCCGTGTGTTAGTTGTGTATGACCAAGCCGCGTGGTGAGCATTGAAGTCTCCGACTATTAGGGATTTCTCAGAAAAGTAACTGAAGAGCTCCCGGTAGTCCCTAACGTTTACTGCGACATTGGACGGAGAATAGATACCTATGATATGTTGAAGCTTATTGCTATTAAGAACTTCCAGGCACAAAACGTCAATATTATCATAAATTCTTGGAAGAGTCTTGAGAATACAGTTAATAGATTGATGGACCAGGATAGCTAACCCTCCATATCCATCTGCTCGATCATTTCTAAAGATAGAATAACCAGTTAAATTAATTTGGTTTTCACATTTCAGCCAAGTTTCAGAAAGAATGCATATATGCACTTTTTCATTATGTAAATATGAATCCAATTCACTTAATTTTGGCATTCGGCTTTGACAGTTCCATTGAATAATATTAAGCCTGAAACTTGTAATCAAAACCATAAAAAAAAAACACAAAAAAAACTTTAAAAAAAAAAAATACTACCTAGAAGTAACTTACTTGTTTGTTTTGGAGTTTCCCCTGCGGGATAAGAGCTTTAGTTTACTTACGATACGTGTGAGCCTGTTTTTAACACTACGACATGAGATGTTAGGTATCAAGTCAGTGAACATTTCGATCAAGGCGTCAATTTCTTCTGTGTAACTAAAAGTGATTTCTGAAATGTCCTTAACTCCATATGTGTGTTTGAGATATTTTTTGACTTGATTACCGGATAGCGGGTACGATTTACAGGAGTTGGTTATGATATTTTCCAGGTGATCCCAGTTAATTGATTCCAGATCACTATGAGGTGTTTTCTTCGGTTTCTTTCCACTCTTGGATTTGTAGACTTCGTCTGAACTGGATAGGGAGGACTTGTCAAAGTCCTCATCACTGCTTTCGTTGCTACGTAATCCGTCTTCTTTTGTTGCTTCGGAATCCATGAAATCAGTATTATTCGAAGATTCTGTGGGTGGATGTGGACGCTTGATAATTTGGGTCTCCATAATATCCTGGTTAATGGCTAATGATTTTTGGTTAATAGAATTCGAGTCGTTGGTGTTATTTGGGCATTTAGAAGCTACGTGACCGTCTTTTTTGCATATAAAGCAAGTCATTGTATCTGATGAAAAATAAATCCAGTAGTTTGTTTCATCAAAATCAATAGATATTTTTTCTGGAAGTCGGGTGAAATCCTCAGGGGTCACGTAAACTTGTCTCCGGAAGCTTAGAATGTGATTGAAGCCCGTTTCATTGAGACCAGCACGTAGGAAAGAAATAGGTGACTGTGGCGTAATATTCATTTCTAGCAGTTTCTTTTGTATTTCAGTGTGTGGTATAACGGGGCACACGTTAGATATAATGATACGTTTGTTTCTGCTGATAAGCGGTCGGATGGGTAGTTTTTGATTTTGTATTGTGACACACTTTTTATTGTCGATGATCTCATCAGCGATTAACTTTGAGGAAAGGTAGATACAAATTCTATTGTTTGCTATTCTTGACAAAAAACGGATATGAGATGGGTCGATTATTCTTCCTAAAGCTTGAGCATAGTCTTTTATTTGAACGTTTTCTAAGGCATCGATGACAACTGCTTGGTCTTTTTTAGGGAACGTGGTAATTTGCGTAACAGTAGCATAACTGGGGTTGTTGGCTAACGTTTGGGAGTTCATTTTGTTTCTGTAGTCAGAAACGATTAGAAGGTTGCGATATTGTCACTTATTTAAGAAACAAAAAAGTCCGATTCCATCTTCTCGCACTTTTCACAATGAGGGTAGAAATTTCACTCGTGAAAAAATAATTCACTAGCGCGCGCAGGTAACGACCGGTCTCGGTGACAGATCAACGACCACTGGCCATTCTTGTTTTTTTTTTGTAAAAAAACATATTTCTCCGTGAAAAGGGCGTATAAATTGTAAGTGCTTTTTTATTATTATGAGCATGGTATCTATTAAAACCCTTTTTAAATTTGCCTATTGTGACGGACTTTAAACAAGGAAACGCTACACTGAGCATAGCCCGACATGCTCTTGGCCGGTTTTTAATTATATGGGCTCAGTAATTTATTACATCATTTAATGGTAGTAAGGTATCGCTGACGGTTAGAGATCGGTAAGGTAAAGTTGCCGGACCACACAAGTAGAGCAGAATCTAAATTTATATAATAATAGCACAAGTTAATAATACCGGTTTTTGCAGGACTCACGGAGGAACTAGTGCGCCGCCTCGGCAGTACAGAGAGCAGTGACGACAAGTGCTTAGCACCTTCCGTTTCTACCACTGTTAGTCTGCTTTCCACGCTCTGCCGCGGATCCGCGCAGATAACACACGTAAGTATTTATCAAGAAGGGGATAGTCCTTGTGACATTGATATATGGTTTAATTTCGTTTGATGGTTCTAAAGATTAGGTTGTTAAATATTGGGAAAATTGGCAACAATGGCGATTATTGGCGAAAGCAATCCGCGTAGAGACGGATTGCTTTTTAAATGTTCATGATCATAGATCCATTTGGACCTTAACTAGCCATTGCCACTTATGTTTAATTTGGACATGTTTTGATTTAGTGTGTTGTCTACGTGGAATATCTTGGCTCTTACTGTTAATAGTTCAATCTTAGATTACGCATGTCTATTTTTTAGGTAACCGAGTTAATAATATCTAATACCTTCATACATAAACATGGGCGGAAATATGTAATAATAAATGCAAATAATGTATCGTATGGGTAATAATAAATGCAAATATTGTTAAGCAACATCCAAGTTTCTAGTAAATCAATAATAATTATAAGTAATAAGCATCTTCGCGATCCCGATGTAAACCAAGTTGTGAAAAAGAGGCGTGACTCATCCACGCCTGGATTGGTCAAGTAATTACTCCGCTGGTTTCCTGTTGAAAAACCGATCGCGCAGCCAGCTGTGACACAAACATTTCGTAATTAAGACTGCTAATTACTTGTTACTTATACCACCGTATATGTAGAAGTCTTTTACGACTAGTAATTCATCGAAAGTTTTTCCCGTTGAAAATTAAAATTCCAGTAAATTACCTATTTAATTTTGTTACGAAAGGCTGCTCGTCTCTTTATAATATAATAAATCATGACATGAGAACATAAAATGAGATCTTCATTGTATTTTAGTTTTAAACTACATGGCTTTGTTGAAAACTTGGGTACTGTCAAAATATCATGTAGCTAAGATACTAAATATCTCCAAAAAAGGTGATATTTTTACGTTACCTATTTTCGCTGTTACGTATTATCCACTCACTTGTGTCACAGATGCTTCCTCTCTTTTTTTGGTTAGTATCGGTTGTGGTACATCACTATTTTCCTTGTGAGGTCAGTGGGTTATAGTAATTTGTGTGTTGTAGGATCTAGTCCGCCTGGAGTTGTGCTCGGCGATCGAGGCGGCCGTGCAGGCCGACGAGCGCTGGTGCCTCGAGTGCATGCGGCTGGTGGACTTGCTGCTGGTGCTGGTGTGCGAGGGCCGCCATGCTATACAGACGTGAGTGTAGCAACCGTATTTGGTACACGTTCTCTAAGGCATTGTTATTGTTTCGTGCAGAGGGACGCGAACGCGGCGTGATCTGAGCGTGAAAGCGGGACGCGACGGCTGCTCTGTGCACACTTTGAGCACCAGCCCCTTGCGTACTAGTACTTGGCGCGGGGGGTTCGGACGGCGCATGCGCTAGCAAAGATAGAGGCGAGATAATTTCTACCATTCATTTCTACCATTTGTTTAGTTGAAAAGCGGGGTTGATTTTAAAGGTTGTATCAAAAGTATAGCTTATCTAACACACACTGTTCTATAATGTGTTAAGAAACCTTAGGAAATTACGAGCATTATTATAACCAATATTACTATGCAGCTGTACCCCGGCTGGCCCCGGAGCGTTGACGCGGCACCCACCTCTAGTATGAACCACCAACCACCAACAACTGTACATAATTAGGCATTAAAACATGAGCGTGGTTTTTTCAAACGAGCGTCAGCGAGTAATTATTTTGTACACACGCGTTCAGAATTGCATGGGCAGTTTATGACTGAATTCATTCATAAATTGCCCATGCAATTCTCAACGCTATAGTACCAGCGAACTTAAAAAACATGGAAGACTAATAAGCTCTAAATAATGACCCCACAAAACGCACGCCACGCGAGGCGGGGCTTACACAGGCACGCCAGCGTGCTCTTTAGTATACAAATGGCCGTCAGCGATGTGGTCAGTTTGACAGATAGCGTAAAATTTTATAATATATAATAAAAATACCCTGTTGCGCTGTGAAATGGTGTCGAAGTCGCACGGATAAACACCACAAAAAAGATGGCATTACTTTTCATCTGTAAGTAGTTATTTTACATATTATTTTAAATTTCTTTGATCCGGGACAATTTTATATGGGGATGGTGTTATGCCAACTTTTGGACAACCATTGAAATTATAATACAGGAATATATATTTTATTATAATTAAATTAGTTACACTCCCGACGTATCAAACAAGTGAAATAAATAGTGTATCAGTGTAATCAGAATTTATATTTTTATGATTAAATATCAACATAGGTATTTTTCCAGATTTCCGACCAACCCTTATATAAGGAAAATGTGGACCAATGCCGTTAGATTAGAAAGGCATGATCGAACATGGCAACCGACCAAATCCACAAATATTTGTTGTATGCATTTCGACGAGGACGACATATACTTAACAAATAAAGGATTAACAAATTTAAAAAAGGGGTCCAATCCCAATTTGTACGGTATGTTTAAAAAAAAACATATTATACAACAATACGGAATACCTCAAGGGCTCAGCTAGGGCTTTAAGTAACCTGACTCCAAGTTTAAGTTTTAGGTATAGATAGTGTAGTGAAAGTCTTAGATAATTTTATAACATCCATTTTATAAATATGTGAAAATGTTAATGGGAAGTATTTTTTCATACCTTTTCCAGAATGAAATATTTGCGTAATCATAGTTATTATTTTCTTTGGTTGACGCGTTTATTTTCATTCATATATTGCTTATGTCAATTGAATTATGCTGTTCAAGGCTTAACATATTTAACGACAGCAAGGGGCATTAAAATACGTGTCTAAGGGTTCTTATAATTGCCTGTAACTTCATGGACAAAAAAAATCTCTTTTTTTATCTGATATATTTATGTGACTTAACACACCCACCTATGAATTTAAGAGTACGTTTGACCATATACCAGGTTATGAAAATGAGATCGCGAATAATTAGCACGGTTGCGGTATTATAGACGTTACAATATTATTCATATTAATTACATATATTAATAATCCTACAGTAAACCAACGAGATCAATAAAGTAAGTTATCTTTGTTTACTGAAAATTTGATTAAAATTTATCACAACAAAAATATATCATGTTAAACTTGCTCTTTATTGCATTACACCGTCTACTAACAATACGTTTCCAATGTCACAGTTGTTGTGTCATCTATAAGTGTCAGCGCTCAGACCAATCCCACCGCACCATATTGACGTTGACCAATGATATTTTGGGATATTTGAGTTATTAAAACCGACTGAAAATTTTGACGAGTTTGATTGGCAGCGTAGCGTGCATGCGCATATCGAGTGTTTACCCCGTTTTATGTTGACAATTTGTTTGAAGCTCCTCTTCCATGTTTTTTAAGTTCGCTGTATAGTACATATGTTCATTTGTTCTGCAGTGGTTCTAACAAAAATGGCGACGCGGCGGGCGGGTCGAAGAGCGGCGCGGGAGGGGAGGGCTCCGGCGCCGGCGCGCGCGGCGACAAGTCGCACCGCCAGCTCATCGACTGCATTCGCGGCAAGGTACTGCTGCTGTCTTGTACTATTATTTTATTATAATAGGCTAGACGACTGGAAAAAACTATTTAGTCCGTCTTTTACATTATAAAAAAATATTGTACACGATTTTTTTTCTTTTGTTCGTCAAATCAAAAATGACAAAAATACAGTGCGTTCAAGTTTCGCGTAATGTAACTCCTAGGTACAATTGTTACCTAGGAGTGACGTCACAAGCCCCCACCCCGGAACTTTGATGCTCTTATCTTCGTCAATTTTAGTTAAATTGAAAAAGGAAAAAATACGTGTCTCATAATTTTAGATAATCTAACTGACGGACTAATTAGAATAATAGTTTTTCAACCTAGTCGTCATCCCTATTCAAACTTTTTCACTTCTATCGTTCTAAAAGTTCGACTTTTAGTCGTGGCTAGGCGACATGAAATAGCTTTTCATGCTCTAGGGCATAAAGTAACATCTCAGGCAGACGGAGCTCGCCGCGGCCGTGCGGCCTGCGAGCGGCGCGGTGGGGATAACCCAAGCGCGCGAACATGGGTGTTTCATTTTCAACGATTTAAAGTGAAACAAAACCTAATATTTTCCTTAAAACCGAAGTGCCAGACATAAATATCTATTTTATCCTCGACTACTATATTGGTCTTCGTTGCACTCGGACCAATAAATAGCCTTATCCAAAATGGGTTACTTTATGCCCTTGATATACAATCTACTATTTTCTACATAAAAAATACGAAAATATACTAGAATATATTTGGTTATTTTATGATTTAATTTATCATAAATTAGTTTATAATCAATAAATTTTGCTTTCGTATTTATTTAAAGGATACCGACGCGCTGTTGGCTGCCGTATCGACTGGTGCCGTCGATGTTAACTTCACCGATGATGTCGGGCAGACTCTGCTCAACTGGGCCGCGGCATTCGGCACCAAAGAAATGGTCGAGTTCTTGTGTGAAAAAGGTAAAAGTTTTTTTTTGTCTCGCTCTAACTCCCGCCCTCCCCGGTTAAACTACCTGAAATATACAAGAAGCTGCTCGAATAAAGGTAAACAGTTATTGTTTTTGAAATGGAACACCGTTAAACGGATTACTCGGGTTTATTAACACCATGACCGTACGCTTGGAGCCCTTTACAGCACTCGTTATCACAGAGATCAGACTGAGAGAATGAGAATTCTCCCTATCAATAAAAAAAACAAGCTGAAAAATTTACTGTGAGCTCCCGGGTCCCCGATTTTTCAGTTTAAATTTGTAACCTTGTCTCTGGTCTGTAAAATTCCGGAGGCTATTAGCATGTTGCAATAAATTACTTATTGACAGGCGCTGACGTCAACCGTGGTCAGCGCAGCTCGTCCCTGCACTACGCGGCGTGCTTCGGCCGCCCCGCCATCGCCAAGGTGCTCTTGCGCTACGGTGCTAACGCCGACCTGCGCGACGAGGACGGCAAGACGCCGCTAGACAAGGCCAGAGAACGACATGATCAAGGTCAGTTTCATTCAGGGGTTAAGAGACTGATCATCGGTTACGTGTGACGCGTTAGTGTGGAAACCTGCGGGGCGGCGCTTGTAAACAAATGCTGCAGTACGCGGGAGGCCCCAGTCAACGCTAACTCAGATTGTTTGGACGCTGTCGCAGGAAGCGTTCATGTTTTCGTGTTTCGTTAGCTAAAGAGTAGAAAATCGATAATGTAGTTTCAAACGTTTCTGTCCTTGCGTATGAAACCGCATAACATTTACGCTCGTTCATGTAGTATCAGATCTTATACACCATAAAACTGTGCTTTCTATCCTCCTCCTATAGTGTACGGCGTTCAGGGGTTATAATGATAACACAAGAGTCGAGTGAATACTGAATACTGAATATATTGGTAGAAAGCGCTTGTCTTATATACTAAAGTTTTAACAAGCTTAATCGAGTGGAAGTTATGGCAATGGTCATAAAACCATTGTATAGTAAATTACAATAAGTCAAGGTTTATGGCATCGTTAACTTAATGTTCTATAAAGTAGTAAAATACATATATGGGAGATCAGCTGCATCAAGTATCAGCTGATCAGCTGTGTATGAACTGTGACCACACTACAGCTTTCCCGTTTTTTTTTGAGACAAAAAATATACATTTATTATTATTTTTTGGCTTAAGTGAACTTATATCTATGGTATACATATTTGTTCTTAAAATTCTATTTGGAATATAATAAAAATCTTAATGCTATCTGGATATACAATTCGCTTACATTCTAACATTACATGTCCCTTATATGGTTATGAAATACATTGTTGCATTAACATCTGTTTACTTTTATTGAAACTGTTAATATGATATTTGTTTGTTAGGCATTATTGATTAATTTTCTGTGTCATGGAGATAGTGGTTCCTTATATGGATGGTGGTATGCGATGGGATGGGTTTGTTTAGGTTTCTTGTTACTTTATGATGTTTGATGTTTTGTTAATGCATAGTAGGGTTTTGTTCTATTTTTATGCACAATGTATTCTTTACCTAAAACTAATATTTTTACGTTTGTACCCTGATCTTCAATAACCGTATATGGTCCCTTATACACTGGGTCCATTTTATCTCGGTCTTCCTTTTTGACTAATACTAAATCTCCTATCCTATATGTTATTGGATTCGTATTTAAATCATAACTTTGTTTTCTAAATATTTTTGTCTTAATTAAATTGTTTCTAGCATCTTCTTGAGATTTCTGTAATCTATACTTAAATTCTATTGGATATGAATCAAAATTATACATTGGATCTACTTGATTTACAATGTTACTTGGTATACGACATAATTTACCGAATACTAATTCATACGGTGTATATTTAGTTGCTGAATGCACTGTCGTATTATAGGAAAAACACCAATATTGTAACCAATCTGACCACTGGTGAGCCTGGTTGTCTGTTTGTATTCTTAAAAATGCTCCTAAAGCTTTATGTGAATTTTCCAAGGAACCAAGGCTTTCGTGGTGGTACGCGGTTGATTGCAATTGTTTTATACCTAAAATGTTACAAATGTCGCGCATAGTTGATGAAATGAATTCACTTCCCCTATCTGTTCCTATTTCTTTGGGGATACCGTATCGTAATATAAAATTATCAACCAAAGCTCTCGCGACTGTGTCTGTCTCCTTATTTGGAAGTGGATATGCCTCTACATACTTTGTGAGCTCGCACTGTAACGTAAGTATATAGCAATATCCATTTGTATCTTTAGTTAGGGGTCCGCATAAGTCTAGGTATACTTTATCGAATGACGATGTTGCCGTGCTAGTAATACATAGTGGTTGTTTAACATGTTTTTGGAATTTTTGTTTTTGACATTTATCACATTTTTTTACGAATTTCTTAATGTCGTTATCCATTCCGGGCCAGTAGTAGTACCGCTTTACGTTATTGGTCATTCTTCGAATTCCTGCGTGACCGCTAGTGGGTAATAAATGAAAGTCGTTTAATATGACACGTTGGTCATCTTTGTTTGTTATCTTTGTGACACCTTTAATAATACATAATCGGGGTCCGGACCCGGTATTGTGTGTATGCATGTATTGAGCTAGCTCCTGTATGATAAATGCGGTGTCTTCATTATATAGTATGCATACCTCTTTTATTTGTTGTGCCTTGCAAAATGCACCTAATTCTCTCGCGAAGAAAGCTCGTTTCGTACGCGATGGAGTAATAGGCTTGACACACAGTGTCGCCAAGGATGGCGAGTATATGATTTCATTATTTTTACTCATGGCGCGATCTGATTGTTTTAATATTTTGTAGTAGTCGCGTTTATCGAAACTTAATTCCGGTAAATCCTGTGGTTTTTTGAGGAGTTCTACTATGTCTGGTTGCGCAGGCCAGTCACCGTTGGAATCCTTGTCTTGTAAATTATTATTGTTTTCTTGCACTTCCATGCGTTTCCTCTGTGCTCTAGTCATTACTGATATCACTTGCTTTGTCATGTTCTTTAATTCTTCACTGGATATTTCAATCCTAGATAACGCGTCTGCAGCTACGTTATCTTTTCCTTTCAAATATTCTACAGTAAAATCGTATTCTTCTAGGCACAATCGGAACTTGATGAGTCGACTCGAGGGATTGTTCATTTTGAACAAATAAATGAGTGGGCGGTGATCGGTGATAATTTTGAATTTTCGTCCATATAGGTATGGTCTAAAATGTTTCACTGCATATACTATTGCTAGTAGTTCTTTTTCTGTCGTGGGATAGTTTTTCTCTGCTTTGTTTAGAGGTCTGCTTGCATATGCTACTGGCAATCCATTTTTATTTGATAAGACACATCCTAAAGCTATGCCCGATGCGTCTGTGTGTATCGTGAACGTGTTGTCATTTGAGAAATCTGGATATTGTAGTAATGGTGGGGTACTGATGGCTTTTTTTAATTTTTTAAATGCGTCGTCGCATTGTTCTGTCCAATTAAATTCTACATTTTTCTTTAATAAATTGTTTAGTGGTTGTGTTATTTCGGAGAATTTCCTAATAAATCTCCTATAGTAATTTACAAAAGCTACAAAACGTCTGACCTCGTCTGAGTTTTTTGGTACTGGATAGTTTTGAACTATTGAAATCTTTTTTGGATCGGGTTTTATCCCTTCAGAGGTTACTACATGTCCTAGATACAAAATTTCTTTTTGCAAAAAATTACATTTTAGGGGGTTTAGTTTAAAATTTACTTGTCTTAATCTCTCAAAAATATCTGTTAAGTTTTTATTATGTTGTTGCAAGTTTCGACCCATGACAATGATGTCATCTAAATAAACTATACATTGCACGTTGTTTAGGCCTGACATGGCTATGGTCATTGCTCTGCTAAAAGCATTTGGTGAATTTTTTAATCCCATAGGGAGGCGTTTCATCTGATAGTGTTTATCTGCTATAAACGCAGTATATTTCCTGCTCTCGGGGTCAAGTTTTATTTGATAATAACCCTGGTTTAAATCTAAAGTGCTAAAATACATAGCACCGGTTAAAGAATCTAAGATTTCCGTGATGTTGGGTAAAGGAAATTTATCGTTTTCTATTACCTCATTTACTTTCCTGTAATCTATTACCAATCTCCATTTTTTATCTCCATTTGAGTCTGGTTTCTTGGGAACGAGTAGTAACGGACTTGCCCATTCGGACTGCGACTCTTCTATGATGTCATTTTCCAACATTTGTTCTATTTGTCTATTTATTTCTGATTTTTGTGACTGAGGTAATCGGTAGGGTTTAGTATATACGGGTGATACGTTGGGTTTTAAATGTATTTTTTGTTCATATAGGTTTGTAGTATTTAACACGTCACCCGGCAGTTGAAAAATGTCGGCGTACTTTGCGCAAATGCTGGCAATGGAGTTGCTTTCTTCATTGTTTAGGTTGTTGACTTTTAAAAGAGAATAAAGTAATTTTACTCGGTCTGCGTTATTTTTACTTTTCTCATATGTGAAACAATTATAATCACGCAATGGTTTTATTTCTGGTGTAATATTATTTAAAGTTACATCTTCTTCACGTGTGTTTAATATTTTAACAGTTATTTTTCCGTTCTTGCTATGCGTTAAGGTATTGGCTAAAAAAATTCCTTCCCCAATTTCGCTTGATAATACGACGTAATCCCCTGTATAATTTGTGGGTAATCTTATAATAGATTCACTTCTTGCGGGTAATTGTATTTGATTTGAACTAATGGTTCTGTTATTGTCATTTTGTAATGTCAATGGTATTGTAATTAATTCGTTGTTATTGTTTAAAGTGATTTCTCCTTTTTCGTAATTTATTACACATTTGTATTTTATCAGAAAATCTTGTCCAATTATTCCGTCGATCTGTAATGGTAATTTTTGAAATACATGGAATTCATGCTCAAATGATTGGTGTTCACTCTGCAAGTGTAGAGTAATTGTATTGTATGACGTTATTTTCCCTCCGACTCCGTTGATATGAGTCATCTTTGGTATCATGTGTCCGCGAGATATTAGTGCCGCTTCATTCGTTATTGCGCTTAGACTCGCGCCTGTGTCAATAAGCCATTTGTGCGTTGTACCTTTTATCGCAAATTGAACTGAATTCATATGGCTATAAGTTAGGATATAGTTGTTATTCACGAAAAAATTTTAACAGCTGAGGCGAGTTCTTTTCATCTGGTGTATTTTGTATCGCCGTATTAACTTGATGTCGTCCGCTAGGTATATTTTGACGTGGACGTTGGTAATTTGTATATGTACGCGTATTATAGTTTTTCGCGGTTCGTATAGGTCGAGTGTTTCTCATCGGGGTGTGCACCCTTGGTGGTTTATTTGACGTGTTACCGCTAGTAGGGCGTGTTCGCTGTGGGTATTTACCTACTGGTTTATTATTGTAATTAGACCGGTATTGTCTGTGGTTATTATATCCTTTGTTCCGGAAGTACAAAACTTGCTCCGGAGCGGGCGTAGATGATATGGACACCTCTTGGTCCTTTGCACCTTGTATGGCATCTTTTAGCGAGGTGTATCCTCGTGAAGCTATAATTGTACTTAGTTTGTCATTTCGCAGGCCTTCCGCGAATTTATTTATTGCCATTTTCTCATTCAACGATTGTAAGACCGTATATGCCTCTGGTTTCCCATTGGCTTGTGTCACTGTGAGGTTTACAAATAAATCCTCTAACTCTTGTCCGTATCGCTCTATTGACCTATTCCCCTGTTTTGCCGTAAATAGCTTGGTTTGTATTGCAGTTGCTGATTTTATCGGTAAAAGACGGAGTTTCATTTCACCAACTAACTCGCTTACACTGGTATGTTTGTCTGATATTCTAAGTTTAGCACTTTGTGTTAATCGAGTCTTAATAATGAAATTCACTAATAATTGTGAATCTGAGTCTTTTATCATCGTAGAGTACAACTCTATGGCGTCTATAAGTTGTCTAGTGACGGCCTCTGTACCGTCCATAGCTGGTAGCAATGCTACTGCTGTTTTCAGGTTGAAGCTGTCATTCGACGTCATTGTTACCTGATCTTTGTTGTCTTGCTCGTATTGAGTTATAATTTTACTGTAAATTTCTTCTATTTTTAGGAAATATGACTGGATTAACTCACTGTCCTGTATAGAAATTTCTGATTTTTCTATTTTAGAACTATGTAGCTGTATATATTCTTTGTACTGATTATACAATAGTTTTACTTGGTGGAGTTTACCTTGACCATTAGCCTCGTTTCGGCGTTTTGGTCCTAATTTTCTAATATCTTCTTGTAGTGATTTTAATTGGTCATATATCTGTTGAATATTGGTCATAATATTTTTATGAATTTAGATGGTACGGAAATATTTACATTGCTTACAAAAATAATTGAAATCAGTTCAACACAGTTATGCTTAAATTGTACCTCTTAACATCATATGGTGGTTGTTGGACACTGGGGGTGGTAGTAGCGACGGCTCTGGTGCTGGTGACACGCTGTAGGTGCTGGGTAGTGGCGGTGGGTTCCTGAGGCTCTTCCTAGACGCTCTGCTCTGCCTTGTTGGTATTGCGCATTATCGTGGCTACTGCTTGTCGCTCAATTTTCCTTGTTAGACACTTATGTATCTTCTTCCATATGGTGTATGCAAAAATGATGCATACAATTACTAACACAGCTGTTGTTATATATGTTGCAACTGTGCTGCTGTCTGCCTGTTTAGCGCTGGCGTTATTGGCTGCACCGTTTTGTGCAATAATCACCTCTTCTTTCTTGTCGTTTTTGGTGCACTGGCTTCCCATTTGACGGGTTTGCGTTCGCTGGTGCTGCGGGGCTGGCTGGCTGGCTGGCTGGCTGGCTGGCTGGCTGGCTGGGCGGCGTCTAAGCTGGGGCTGTCTCGAGCAGCCCGACTGGCAGGGTCGCCATATAGTGTACGGCGTTCAGGGGTTATAATGATAACACAAGAGTCGAGTGAATACTGAATACTGAATATATTGGTAGAAAGCGCTTGTCTTATATACTAAAGTTTTAACAAGCTTAATCGAGTGGAAGTTATGGCAATGGTCATAAAACCATTGTATAGTAAATTACAATAAGTCAAGGTTTATGGCATCGTTAACTTAATGTTCTATAAAGTAGTAAAATACATATATGGGAGATCAGCTGCATCAAGTATCAGCTGATCAGCTGTGTATGAACTGTGACCACACTACACTCCTCCCCATCGTACACAGAAAAAGACATTGAAATTTAAACCCAATTATTTAAGAAATACAGTTGATTTTCCTTTGTTTCACGTATTAAGGAAAAACAGAGAAGATCTAACGTAACCTCAACCTATACAGGACTTTTATTCGTAACTTGCTAAAAGTTAAATATGTCCTTTAGGAATCGCATTGGGCAGGACGAGGCTATACCTAGTGTCATTAACTTATTAAAAGGAATAGACTAACAAAGCAGTACAAAAACGTCAAAATTTATTATTTATTAGTGAACAATTTTGCATTGACGATGATACAAACGATAAATGTTTCGTACGAAAAAGAGCTTACTGACGTACGCATTAAGTGTCAAATTCATACACAGAACTATCAACACTGTTAAACCTTTATAGGCTGTTGGCACGTAACGAAACGTCACGTTACGTACTTTTATGGCGTCATTTTTTTCGGCTGATTGGGTATCCAGTTCTTTTATTGTATATCTACACCCAGTGTACAACTTGTATTTGTTTGTATACTTAGGCCACAGAGAAGTAGCCGCTATCCTGCAGTGCCCTGGAGAGTGGCTGGTGGTGGGCAACCAGGACTCGCCCACTTTTTCCAACGATGAAGACTTTCCGGAGACTGGAGACAAAGAAATGGCTGCTATTTATTTAGAGTGAGTATTACTGAGTACCTGTTCCTTCACGTTTGTAACCTTTTCAAAATGGCTCCCAACGTGGGGCTAGTTATTAAATTGCAACGGTTAACACTCACGTATTTTTATCACAATAGGCGTGACATGTGGCACGTGGCAATACGTGAGTGTTAACCGTTGCAATTTAATATCAGTATGTCTCATGAAAGTTTAAATTATATGTGGGGCTAGTTAGTTAGTTTTTCTGGGCCTTTTCCGCAACTCGACATCCATTGTGCCTTTTTAGCGTGCTAAACGAGGTTGCCCTATTCCAACCATCACAGCTCCTCAACGAAACCAAGCATCTCTTTTAGGTTGCTAAATGCCTCCCTTCCGTTAGTGTGTTTGGAACCTTCAAATACTTACTCCTGTATTCTTCTACTTGTTTGCGGTCTAGGAGAATATGTTTTGTTGTTTCCTCATTTCCAATGCAGGTTTTGCACATGGGACTATCTGTTATACCTGGGATGGGACACCATGGGACTATTCCTGTGAACGTGGGGCTAATCCAGTGATCACGAATAGTGCCCCCGTATCGTTTGCGTTCTGATTGTAAACTTATTAGGTAGCGGTCAGCCATTACAGCTCTTTCCATCCGGGCCGTCGTGTCATATTGTAGAATTACACACACAGTACGCATGCCGAACTGAGTTCATGATAAATTACTGATTCTGGCCTGCTACTATTTTTTTTTTAATAACAAATGGGCTTACTCTTGGCCACAGACTAGCCGAAGGCAAAGACGTGGCCTACGATGGAGCTCGCTCGCCCAGAAGGTGCCTGTTCACCCTTAATTTGTAGTCAATTATGTCGTATAGTGCGTGAAATGGCGAAGCACGTATTTAACCCAATGTCGGTGCCCCAGGCGCCTGATCCCCGTGTTCTGCGCGCGCTACCTGGGCGCGGGCGGCGCCGGCGTGCGGCGCGCGTGCCTGTCGCTGGTGCGCAAGATGGTGCACTACACGCCCGCGCGCCTGCTGCGCACGCTGCCCGCGCCCACGCACGCCGCGCTCACCATGCTCATGGCCGCCGTGCTCGACAACGTGGTGAGTCATCTCAACCTGACGACAGTACATGTCGGTGCCCCAGGCGCCTGATCCCCGTGTTCTGCGCGCGCTACCTGGGCGCGGGCGGCGCCGGCGTGCGGCGCGCGTGCCTGTCGCTGGTGCGCAAGATGGTGCACTACACGCCCGCGCGCCTGCTGCGCACGCTGCCCGCGCCCACGCACGCCGCGCTCACCATGCTCATGGCCGCCGTGCTCGACAACGTGGTGAGTCATCTCAACCTGACGACAGTACATGTCGGTGCCCCAGGCGCCTGATCCCCGTGTTCTGCGCGCGCTACCTGGGCGCGGGCGGCGCCGGCGTGCGGCGCGCGTGCCTGTCGCTGGTGCGCAAGATGGTGCACTACACGCCCGCGCGCCTGCTGCGCACGCTGCCCGCGCCCACGCACGCCGCGCTCACCATGCTCATGGCCGCCGTGCTCGACAACGTGGTGAGTCATCTCAACCTGACGACAGTACATGTCGGTGCCCCAGGCGCCTGATCCCCGTGTTCTGCGCGCGCTACCTGGGCGCGGGCGGCGCCGGCGTGCGGCGCGCGTGCCTGTCGCTGGTGCGCAAGATGGTGCACTACACGCCCGCGCGCCTGCTGCGCACGCTGCCCGCGCCCACGCACGCCGCGCTCACCATGCTCATGGCCGCCGTGCTCGACAACGTGGTGAGTCATCTCAACCTGACGACAGTACATGTCGGTGCCCCAGGCGCCTGATCCCCGTGTTCTGCGCGCGCTACCTGGGCGCGGGCGGCGCCGGCGTGCGGCGCGCGTGCCTGTCGCTGGTGCGCAAGATGGTGCACTACACGCCCGCGCGCCTGCTGCGCACGCTGCCCGCGCCCACGCACGCCGCGCTCACCATGCTCATGGCCGCCGTGCTCGACAACGTGGTGAGTCATCTCAACCTGACGACAGTACATGTCGGTGCCCCAGGCGCCTGATCCCCGTGTTCTGCGCGCGCTACCTGGGCGCGGGCGGCGCCGGCGTGCGGCGCGCGTGCCTGTCGCTGGTGCGCAAGATGGTGCACTACACGCCCGCGCGCCTGCTGCGCACGCTGCCCGCGCCCACGCACGCCGCGCTCACCATGCTCATGGCCGCCGTGCTCGACAACGTGGTGAGTCATCTCAACCTGACGACAGTACATGTCGGTGCCCCAGGCGCCTGATCCCCGTGTTCTGCGCGCGCTACCTGGGCGCGGGCGGCGCCGGCGTGCGGCGCGCGTGCCTGTCGCTGGTGCGCAAGATGGTGCACTACACGCCCGCGCGCCTGCTGCGCACGCTGCCCGCGCCCACGCACGCCGCGCTCACCATGCTCATGGCCGCCGTGCTCGACAACGTGGTGAGTCATCTCAACCTGACGACAGTACATGTCGGTGCCCCAGGCGCCTGATCCCCGTGTTCTGCGCGCGCTACCTGGGCGCGGGCGGCGCCGGCGTGCGGCGCGCGTGCCTGTCGCTGGTGCGCAAGATGGTGCACTACACGCCCGCGCGCCTGCTGCGCACGCTGCCCGCGCCCACGCACGCCGCGCTCACCATGCTCATGGCCGCCGTGCTCGACAACGTGGTGAGTCATCTCAACCTGACGACAGTACATGTCGGTGCCCCAGGCGCCTGATCCCCGTGTTCTGCGCGCGCTACCTGGGCGCGGGCGGCGCCGGCGTGCGGCGCGCGTGCCTGTCGCTGGTGCGCAAGATGGTGCACTACACGCCCGCGCGCCTGCTGCGCACGCTGCCCGCGCCCACGCACGCCGCGCTCACCATGCTCATGGCCGCCGTGCTCGACAACGTGGTGAGTCATCTCAACCTGACGACAGTACATGTCGGTGCCCCAGGCGCCTGATCCCCGTGTTCTGCGCGCGCTACCTGGGCGCGGGCGGCGCCGGCGTGCGGCGCGCGTGCCTGTCGCTGGTGCGCAAGATGGTGCACTACACGCCCGCGCGCCTGCTGCGCACGCTGCCCGCGCCCACGCACGCCGCGCTCACCATGCTCATGGCCGCCGTGCTCGACAACGTGGTGAGTCATCTCAACCTGACGACAGTACATGTCGGTGCCCCAGGCGCCTGATCCCCGTGTTCTGCGCGCGCTACCTGGGCGCGGGCGGCGCCGGCGTGCGGCGCGCGTGCCTGTCGCTGGTGCGCAAGATGGTGCACTACACGCCTGTAGTGAGTGTACTACGCCTCACCCACACACTAGTATAGCTGCATTATATAAGCGCATGTTAGTGTTATTTTAGATAGAATAAACCTATACTCCAGCCAACGTGTTTCCATTTACGTCCCACATCACATGGCGATCCTGCCAGTGCGGCCTTGTGCTGCACTGGCGGCGCGCCGCGCCTGTCAGTGCTAGTGACCTTCGTGGTCACCCACAAAAATCAAAAATGAAGGACTTCTGAAGAACTATGTGCTATTTAACTAATTAAGAACATCTCGTGGAATAGTAGAACTTTGTCTACAAAATAAGTGTGGTGAAAATAAATGAAAATGGACACTTAAATAAATATTGTTTTATCAGTAAAAATAAAATAAACAATTTTAGGCACAGTGACTATTCATGACAAAGTAAAGAAGTGACCATGGAAATATCAGTGGAAAAGTATGGCGGACAATTTTAATTAATCTGTATAAATATTTGCCTACGCACAGAACGGAACAGTGATACATACGAGTGCCTAATTAAATATTAAAAATAGACGATAGATACGTTACTGTGTACGATGGTTGCTGCCGGGAGACGTTCGTGTCAAGGATGTCTCCAGGTTTTGTGTGGCAGTCACACGAAACCAGTACCAGTCAACAGTACGTCCGGACGTGTTTATGATTGGTGTGTATGGTATATTGTTTAAATAGATTGTTATGTGGATTTCTTTTTTAACTGGTAAGCCGTTTGATGACGAAACCTGTGTGTTAAGTTTAATAATATGGTTAAAAGTACGGTCGTCATTAGTAGATGCATTTAAGGTATAACTTACGAATTCGTTTTTGACTTGTAGTATTAGCATTTTTTATAAGTACACATAAATTGCTTCAGTTCATATTGTTTTCAAAATTAAATTATTAAAAAAAGGAAGAGACGTCAGACGTAGGTATTATGTGACATTATTAGACATTACAATTTACAAATAAGGCGCATCGTCGCGGTGGCAGCGGCGCATGCCCTCCATATAAGGATTGGCATGCGACGTCTGTCATTTCATCTCAAATTTCGTAGCCTTTGTGCACTAACTTATATGATTTAAATTTTACTATAATACAATTTTATTTAAAGAAGATTAAGTAACATTTAGATTAGTTTTAATAAAATTTCGAAAATAACAGTTTGCTACGATTGGTTCCGACTTTTAACCATATGCTACATTTATAGTTAGAATTTTATATGGTTTTTGTTTCTTTTTGTGTGTTAATGTAAGTACCGGATTTGGAAATTTTATACATGGAAATGACAATTTAACGAATAAATAGAAGGTAAATATCGTGGAAATATGTAAAAGTAAAGACGAATTGATTGTGTTGGCATAGGGATATGCATGGTTTGTTTAACATTTGATTTTATGGTTAGCAGTTTTGTAATAATTTATTTACTTAGTTTGAAATTGAAGTTTGTTGTTGGTTAGAAATGGTGTTAAGGTAAAATAATAATTAAGATGGGTTTTCGAGTGGTATTTAAATGTAAAATGGATTTGTTTGATGACAGGATAACAGTGATGGCGAAACTGAAACAGATACGTTTTTTAGGAACGATTAGCTTGATCACCTAAGAGTTGTTGAAATTCGTATATGTTGAAGTTTTCATGGCATGATGCAATATTTGATTGAATTTTGAATGGTTTTCGGTAATGATGGGGAAATATACAGAAATAATGTGATTGTAAAAAAATATGCCTATCGCATCTTCGGTGGCCCGCGAGGCGGCCTTGAGCGATACGGTGTAGCAAGGGTATATCAGGACACAAGACAGGCAGGAGAATCCTTGGAGATCGGATCATGGTTCGGTCGAGAACCAACCGTGACGACCCTTGGACACATGGAAGGTTATGATGTATGGAAGTGTTAAAAGAACTGCCTGTGTTAATAAATAAAATGTATGTATGAGCGCTCGAAATAAATAATTATCTTGTGTCCTGAGCAAATAAATAAAATGTATATTAAGGTCGGCCGGCCATGAATGTATGCGTTATATACCCTTGCCATAGAGTTGCACGCTTAGATGCACAATGTATATGTTAAAAATTATATGAATTCATAAATAATAATAATGAGAAGAATGACGTCATACAAAAAGAAAGAAATGTGAATTAATATAAATGGATAAAGACTTGCAAGTAACGATACCGAAATGTTGAGAGTTATTTAAAGGTACCTACCAAAAAGAAAGGAAATGAAAAAAAAAATGTTTTTATTTTTTTATATACGGACTCCGGAAATGTAACAACGGATAGAATTGTATATGAATGTTAGAATAATAATATAACTTAATAAGATAATAAGTTTACCTATGACTTTTTTTATTGAAGCAAGTAGTTAAGTACTCAGTTTTAATTCATTTAATAATGTAATTTAATTAATTAAGTTTTAAAATATTGTTTGTAACGTTCGTCATCAAAACGGCATAAATTAGCAATAAGATTGTTTTATATAGTGATGCTATTAAATGGTTCTTAAAAAAAAAAACATTGTTTGCGTAAAAATACAAAAAAAAGCTTTATAACTGTTAGTATGTAGGTCTGTGTTTTATGGTATGTGTCTTAATTTTTTTATACAGTGTTTTCTTTTATTTTTAAATATAACTGTGCTAAGATTTATTGAAAAAAGATTAATTTTATTATCATTTATATTATTTTATATTAATCTTTTTTTTCTTCAAGGGGGGAGGTGTAGTGAGTGTACTACGCCTCACCCACACACTAGTATAGCTGCATTATATAAGCGCATGTTAGTGTTATTTTAGATAGAATAAACCTATACTCCAGCCAACGTGTTTCCATTTACGTCCCACATCACACGCCCGCGCGCCTGCTGCGCACGCTGCCCGCGCCCACGCACGCCGCGCTCACCATGCTCATGGCCGCCGTGCTCGACAACGTGGTGAGTCATCTCAACCTGACGACAGTACATGTCGGTGCCCCAGGCGCCTGATCCCCGTGTTCTGCGCGCGCTACCTGGGCGCGGGCGGCGCCGGCGTGCGGCGCGCGTGCCTGTCGCTGGTGCGCAAGATGGTGCACTACACGCCCGCGCGCCTGCTGCGCACGCTGCCCGCGCCCACGCACGCCGCGCTCACCATGCTCATGGCCGCCGTGCTCGACAACGTGGTGAGTCATCTCAACCTGACGACAGTACATGTCGGTGCCCCAGGCGCCTGATCCCCGTGTTCTGCGCGCGCTACCTGGGCGCGGGCGGCGCCGGCGTGCGGCGCGCGTGCCTGTCGCTGGTGCGCAAGATGGTGCACTACACGCCCGCGCGCCTGCTGCGCACGCTGCCCGCGCCCACGCACGCCGCGCTCACCATGCTCATGGCCGCCGTGCTCGACAACGTGGTGAGTCATCTCAACCTGACGACAGTACATGTCGGTGCCCCAGGCGCCTGATCCCCGTGTTCTGCGCGCGCTACCTGGGCGCGGGCGGCGCCGGCGTGCGGCGCGCGTGCCTGTCGCTGGTGCGCAAGATGGTGCACTACACGCCCGCGCGCCTGCTGCGCACGCTGCCCGCGCCCACGCACGCCGCGCTCACCATGCTCATGGCCGCCGTGCTCGACAACGTGGTGAGTCATCTCAACCTGACGACAGTACATGTCGGTGCCCCAGGCGCCTGATCCCCGTGTTCTGCGCGCGCTACCTGGGCGCGGGCGGCGCCGGCGTGCGGCGCGCGTGCCTGTCGCTGGTGCGCAAGATGGTGCACTACACGCCCGCGCGCCTGCTGCGCACGCTGCCCGCGCCCACGCACGCCGCGCTCACCATGCTCATGGCCGCCGTGCTCGACAACGTGGTGAGTCATCTCAACCTGACGACAGTACATGTCGGTGCCCCAGGCGCCTGATCCCCGTGTTCTGCGCGCGCTACCTGGGCGCGGGCGGCGCCGGCGTGCGGCGCGCGTGCCTGTCGCTGGTGCGCAAGATGGTGCACTACACGCCCGCGCGCCTGCTGCGCACGCTGCCCGCGCCCACGCACGCCGCGCTCACCATGCTCATGGCCGCCGTGCTCGACAACGTGGTGAGTCATCTCAACCTGACGACAGTACATGTCGGTGCCCCAGGCGCCTGATCCCCGTGTTCTGCGCGCGCTACCTGGGCGCGGGCGGCGCCGGCGTGCGGCGCGCGTGCCTGTCGCTGGTGCGCAAGATGGTGCACTACACGCCCGCGCGCCTGCTGCGCACGCTGCCCGCGCCCACGCACGCCGCGCTCACCATGCTCATGGCCGCCGTGCTCGACAACGTGGTGAGTCATCTCAACCAATAAACTCCCATCTACAAAGGCCAATCTGACGACAAAAGCACAGCGTAGGTATTCCATACAGTGAGGTAACTTCATAAACGGCCAGCGGCACGGCTCGGTGGTCGTGCTGAGGCTCAGGGTTGTCAAAAACTATGCGAAAGATATTACAGTCTGATTGGCAAACTAATTTCCATTTTACACCCCTTAAAATAGACCGCCGAATTTGTATGAAAATTAAGCGGCATCTCCTCCCCGCCTCCTTCCCCGCGCGCCCCCCATCGATGATCCAGAAATCGGCGGAGTTAACCCACTGTATGGAGTACATCCTTACGCTGTGGTAAAAGGAATGGCCTGTGCGGTCCTTGCTCACTTTCCATGCTACCTCGTCGAAGTGGGCCGAGAAATTGGAAGGGCGAGTTTTACGGTATTTTGCCGCCGTGCTTGACTTGCTGACAATTGTGCCGAGTTTCTTTGCGACATGGTACGGCGGCTTGGTATTTCTGGCGCTTTCAGTGACAGTGCAATACAGGTACTATAACTTCTATGATTTAAATAAGGCAGTTGCTGATTAGATAAGAGTGGCACTGCCAATCCTGCTATTTAAATTTTATTAGAGAAGAACTAAAAGAAGAAATAAACCTTCACAATTTATTGTTCATGTTTTATACATTTTGATAATGTGATGTAGTTAGCGTGATATCGCATTTGTACAACAATATAGTGTTGCTCGCGTCCAGCCCATTTCATATGAATATAAAGAGAGATAACCTTGAATTGATAGTGGAAGTACAGCGGTTGTGTGTGTAGGGCGAGGTGGGCCGGGGCCGACCGCCGCCGCGGCCGCTGCGCAGCCGCTATATCCGCGCGCCGGCGGTAATGTTCCGATGGTGTGATGATTCCGAGAGTGCAAGCCCTACTGCTCTAACTGGCCGAGCCGTACAAGTATCATAGTCACTCGGCGGCTCGTCGCGCCAAAGGCCGCGTGCCTACCAGAGGTGTGCGACGATTTGTGACTAGGAATGTATTTTTCAGTCCTCCGGCCGGTAAGCGCCACTTTACGCAAAACTAAATTGCCGCCTGCCGGCTCCGTCGGGCTGAAAAATAGTATACAAACCTCGGCCGGTAAATGGGAAAGCCTCGGATCACATGTTAGTCGACCTCGGCTTCGCCTCGGCCGACAATTACATGGAATCCGAAACATTTCCCACTTAAACGGCCTTGGTATGTAATGTACTATGTTAACAACCAGTTGGAGACCAAGGGCCTATTGCATAACAAAGTACAAGCTAATATTATTAGCGGTTTTGGTTGTAACTTGTACTTTTCTGTTGCATAATAAAGTACAAGATACAATATATAAGTATCTAAATTACAAGCTAATAATTTTGTAACTCGACTTGTAATTTATATTTTTTTGTTGCATAATAAAGTTGCAGTAATAAACCACAAGTTGCTAAATATTAGTACTAATAACTCATATAATTAGTGAATTTTACTAGTTTCTGTTGCAAAATGAAAGCAAAAACACAAATTATTAGAACAAACTTGTAATGCAACACAAATAAGTACGACTTGTAAATCATTGACTTGTATTATTAGTAAACTTATGCAATAGGCCCCAAGTCTAAGCGAGGATAGGTAAATTAAATGATTCTATTGGTTCCTAATAAAGGCATCCCTCGTTCCGCCTCCTCGCCCATCTCTGGTACAAACGTAGCCACAGCTGTGAAAAAACATCGAACTAATCCACTCTGGTCTTATATCAATATCTGTTAGAGTATTTTTTCTGCCAGATTTTGATTTTGATAAAGGTGATTATGATACTTCTAATTTACATAACAATTATTACGGAACTTTTATTCAAAAGAAACCAATTGATTGGCTTAAAAATGTTTATGAAGGCCATTTAGAGACGTAGCCAACGGCAGCCTCGTACCGATAAAATAATTTTTGGACTTACATTGTAATTGTTTTTTTTGCGTGATTTAAATAATGTAAACAAGAGAATGACAAACGATCGGCAACGAAGAAAACGATCAAGTCACATGGTTTTCTTAGTTTACACTTTTAAATACTCGTACGAAAACACTATAATTCGCAATGTGCTTATGGTATTTTGATTAAAATTTCCAAATCGTACGATGTTGACGCCATAATTGCTCGGCTTTGTATTGCTATATATAAAATAACGATTTATGTACCTGTTCACATACATCACAGTTCTGTATACTAATAAACGCACCGATAATGGATATTATGGTTTATGTACATCTCATGTTTCCTCGCATCACTGTTTATATTACAAAGACCATCACACCATCGAAATTTACTTGCATCGATTGTTTTTTTGGTGTTTTTTATGTGTTTTAATATTGTTCCTTCGTAGATATTTAGTGCTGAGTTTGGGGTTGAGTATGTAGGCGGTATGAGTATTGATGCTGGGTTAGTTGCCAGGGTTATTGCCAGTAACTACTATCCTCGAGAACCATTATGCCATTGAGATAGAGTTCACCAGTTACTGTATGATTGTACTGCTTTAGTAAGTACTGGCAATGAAGAAGGGGTGTTTACCCGGCTGTGAGATGCCACGGCGATTATTGATACACATCTTTATGCACAAGGCATTTTTTACGAGAATTATATGATGGCCATTTCACGAGAAAAATGTAAATGTGTGTATCAATGATACAAGTGTCGTATTACCGCGTCGCTGTGGCTCAAAACTTCAAGCTGTTTAAAAAAAATACCCATAAAACCTTTAGTCTCAGGTTGACGCTTAAAGCGTCCAACATCAGCTTCTATACAGTGCCCGGTCGGAAAAACTCGACAATCTTTAACCTTAACTTCCGATTAAAAGCTTACTTACTGAGATGTGCGCTGCGCTACAATTGCAAAATTTGTTACATTAAATCATTAATTAGTTAGTCCAAATTGGGCCAATGTTAATATATGTTACGAGTGTCACGTGCTCTGGCAAAAGTTTGTCTGGTTATTCGCTCATCCCGTAGAAAAGTTGCTGGGACCATACAATGTCACATTAGACTAAACAATATGCATACGCATACATCCCTTTTGGAAGGTAGTCCGGGCGATAGTGAACGTGGGCGCATCCTGGCGGTGTCAGCCCCCGAGTCACGCGAGTCAGGCCACTGGCTGCGTGCACTACCTTCGCGAACATTAGGCATCGTTCTGGACTATCGTTCTAGCAAATTGCTATTCTCAAGGTACTTGGTACCTTGAGAATAGCAATTTGCTTTAGGGGTTGGGTCCAGAATCCTCATGTGTGCGTCTGCGGCAAAAGTGTGGACGAGCTGGGCCGACATGGCCTTTCGTGTTTTAGGAGCGCCGGCCGCATATACCGCAACGGCACTTTAAACGATTTGGTCTTTGGTCTCTGTACCATCAATTTTGGAACCCGCTGGTATGGCAAGAGACGATGGCAAGCGTCCTGACGGTGCCACATTGGTGCCGTAGAAACTAGGTACCCCTAGGCCCTGTGTGGGACGCAACATGTGTGCGCACCTTCGCACAGTCAATTTATAAAGATATTGCACAGACGAAGTCGCGGGCACTAGCTAGTAAAAAAAATAGATACGTAACATAGCTATCTGCTTTTTTCTGCATATGACGCGGGAGACGAAGCGACCCGAACGTTTCCGATTGCATCCGAACTTAGCTACAAAAACCTACGATCAGCATTGCCAAATAGTCGGCCGATTAATCGGCAATTCAAGAACCGACTAGTCGGCAAAAGCCGTAGTCGGCCCATAACCTAAATAACTTTCTTGTAGGACGACGACGACGGCCACATCATCGTGCTTGGCATCGCCGAGGAGGTGATGGTGAAGGCCACCGACATTTATTTGGAGCAGTTCGCGAGGCTGGGCGTCTTCAGCAAGGTGGAGGCTCTGGCGGCCGAGCCGGCGGCGAGTGCTGCGAACTCATCTACGAATGTCGCTGGTATGTTATTGGCATGATCATTTAACTTCTATCCATAAAATACCGCGTCAGTGTCGAGCGAATTATTTTTCTTTGTTTCCATCATTTTGCCTTGGTGTGTTTATTGTATTTTCTAAATCGTTAGGTACGTGCGCTGAATTTAGGTTCCGATTTGAAAGTTTACATCATTCATTTAAGTTAGTGTAAATCTTAATCATCTCAATTTTTTTTCTCTCCCTTGTTTAGAGGATACTGAAATAAATTATACAGCCACAGAAGGTAACATCTAATAAACGATGCTTTACACTTTCATGCCGTGTAGGTCAAGTAAATCATTGATAGCTCACAAAAATATGTACTCGAAATACTTGCTCATCATATAGAAATGCTACAAATCGACCATTTGTACAAAACATTTTGTTCAGATAGAGTAAATAATCACCAGTAAGAAGTAGTATCAACATATTCTAGGTATGCTGTTTAACCGAACCACTTGCACTTAGTCTTGATTTTTCACTTTTGCCCTTTGGTTGCCATTTTGCGTTTACAACACTCTACATCCGATTTGAAAGTGCACGCTCCTTCATGCTTACATTTGCTAATCACTGTGTTCCACTTTATACAATTTCTTGCCATATTAATATACTTATATCGGGTTACTCACGTCTACAAAGTCGAAAATAGCTCGTCATGTTTCGGAACGGTTCGCGTCCCATAATCATGAGTGAGAAGCGCTTGCGGCGATTGATACGTCTAATAGTCACGGGAGTTTTCTATTTAAATTTTCTTGCCAGTCTGGCTGAGCATCTGGTGCCCGATCAAACGAAATTTCAAGTTCAGAAGGTCAGAATTTGAAATGAAATCAAGTCCTCGAACATCACGGGCTTCCAACGTTGGATCCCTCTTCCAAGAGCGACATCTTACCATACAAATGATTCTGTCGCTTTTGGCGGGGAAATGTGCACACAGCACTCCTCACACATTACATACTAACACCTAGAAAATGGTATAACTACAAGAGCAAATCTTGCACACTTCGATCTGTTCGTGTACGGACTAGTCGCAACACAGACCCGCGTATGCCGCGTATTTGGGCTTGTATTTCAGCAGACTACAGTCGGGTGCCGGTTCTCTTACCTGTGTTGCTTGAAGAAGCAAGTGTACCATAACTGATCATTTGTGATTCCTATTGCAACGGCATAAGGTCCATAAATATATGGTCAGTTAAACTACAACAGGCATCGTCATACGGGCTTCGTCCTTGTCCCTTATGCTAGTAAAGTTAACCATTACAAAAACATTTAAAACGAACCGACCCGAAGCGCATCCGGCGCAAAGGTCCCCGTCAGACTAGCAGCGTGTCCACGTTATATAGCTAATTAAATCCTCTGCATGAGATACGATCCGGTACTGAGCGTGGATCGCAGCTCCTAACTCTAAGCAGGCGACCAAGTCCCTTTATTAAAGCTTTATCTTCCACTCCCCAGGGTCCCACTGCAAGCGGCACAAAATCATGAATTGGTTCCAGGGCACTATATTTAGCATGTTTACCCGCATGTTCAGCGGACCATGCAGACCTCAGTCGTTTTAAAGTTTAAATAAATGTTGGTTGTTACTCAGGAGGTACAGAGGACGCGACAAGTTTGTGCAGCAACGTGGCTTACTCGTGGGGCGAGTGGTCGCTGTGCCGCGGGCGCGACGCGCTGTACGTGTGGAGCGACGCGGCCGCGCTCGAGCTCAGCACCGGCTCCAACGGCTGGTTCCGCTTCCTGCTGGACGGCAAGCTGGCCACCATGTACTCCAGCGGCAGCCCGGAGCACCAGACCGACAACACGGGTAACTTCATCATTGGAAGATTTTGTTTGATTGGCGGCGTCGTGCGTCGACAGGGCGCTCATCCACACCTTGCAATCTAAATGCTAAAAAAACCGCTCCGGCTGTGGAATGAGCTCTCTGCCGAGGTTTTCCCAAAGTATTACAGTATGGGGTTCTTCAAAAAAGGAATGTACAAGTTTTTAATAGGTCGGCAACGCGTCCATAGGCTGCGGTGATCGCATTCCATCAGGCGGGCCGTATGCTTGTACCAGCGATGTATTATAAAATAAGTGTGCGGTTGCCACTGAAGGTTCATTCTGCAACATAATTGTAGTTAGAACATGATAAATACTTATTTATCTGTCCCCATCGTGACCATTGAGTTTACGAATAAAGCTTTAAATTTTTCTATCACCTCATATTTAATTCCTTTGCTTTGAATCTAGTTCCTGTAGCTAATCTTAAAACGTTGTTGACAGAGAACCGTGGCGAGTTCATAGACAAACTCCAGAGAGCCCGCGCGTCAGTGAAAAATTCTGTGCCGCAGCCGATTTTGTCTAAACCATCGCACACTAAACTAATACTCGGGAACTGGTCCCTGTCCTGCAAAAAGTAAGTCATTATTCATATCCAACTAGAGAGCACGTCAACTACAAAAAAAAAAACCGCTTGGTCAGTACGAGTACATATGCGCTTTACTACTAATTTAATATGGTAGCGGGTCTGCTTATTCCAGTTGCGTATCCGTTTACGACCTGTGAATTTAAATTTTAAAAAGAGAGCTGTTAGGGGTAAAAGAGGGATGCAAGATGCTATTCAGTTGTGCGGGTCATATCATATCATCGCGCTCTTTGCAAAGTTTCAAAATGAAGGCTGGAGAACAAAATCTTGAGGATTTTCGTAGTATTCAATCATTTTACTATACTTGTGAATTAGTTCAATTTACATGTTATTTCTAATTCTAGGGAAAAGGAACTCCAAATACACAACACAGATGGTCAACAGCAGACAACCTTGCTTCGAGAGGATCTACCAGGATTCATATTTGAATCCAATAGAGGCACCAAACATTCCTTCACTGCTGAAACATTTTTAGGTTAGTTATTCAATTAAGTCATACCGACAACCGTATGGTAACATATTTATACTTTTCCAGTTTTCGTATGTTTGTCAAGATTGCTTTTTTGTTTTACAATTTTTATTAATTTAATTATACCTTTGTTCAGGACCTGAATTGGCAAGTGGATGGACTGATCGCAGACCTACAGTTTCGAATAATGCTAACAATGCTAACCAGAGGCGTTCGCGGATCTCTGCCAAGACGGAGGCGCTCAAGACACAGGTAAGTCTACCGGTGAGTGACCAGAGAATGAGAGTGGATCGTCGCGATTAGATCTCGCACCCATTTCGATAAGTCGCACGCAACTACCGCGTGAAGTAGCGCCTTGACTGTATGTGGTGTTTAACCTCAGGATAATGCCACGAAATGATTATATTAAATTAGAGTTTGCATAACAAACTATCTCTCATTGCTTGCTGCATAGGACGTAGAACACATAGATTCATAATTATAATGACATATTTAAGGTGAACGGCCCAGTGAATGACACTTTAAGGAGGGAATTCACACATTTTTACAAATAACTTCTGAACTATCAAACATACCGACTGCATTCTTGTGTAAATATGTAACCTACTTCTTTCTGCATGCTATGCGGGCCATAAAATGTATTATATTCTTACCATTGTCAAGGTATTTTAGTTTTCTGCTACCTCTGAAATTGTACCAGTGAATGACAGGCGAATTCCCTCTATCCACCATTCGGCCTCCGAAATAGTAATTTTATCAAAATAATTAGATACAAACACGCTATATCAATCGTTTAATAAATGATCTAACAGTTTAAATAATTACTAAAAACACGCGTAATTGTGGTTATGATCTTGACTTTCACGATGAAACGCTAAAACCACCTAGTTACGGAAACTTTCTCTCAAATAGTAAATTATTTATTGAATCGATGGAAGTTTTTGAACAAAATTGGCAAATGTCACGAGCTGTCTATTTTTGGTTATATTAATAGCGATATCTTTATTTTTTCATATAAACTGCAAAATAGTTATTTATTATACAAGGGGGCAAAGTTGTTGTTTAACTCTCGGGCTTATATTGAGACCCAAGCAAGCGAAAGATTCCAAAATTGAGCCACGAGCGTAGCGAGTGGTTCAATAACTGGAATCTTGAGCTTTACGAGGGTCTCAAGGCACGAGAGTTGAACTAACTTTGCCGCCGAGTGTAATACAACATTTTTCCCCTCACTATCACGAGGAAAATTAAGACTACGTACGATTACAAATCTTATCCACATGTAAGTTATCTTGAAAAAATCATTCGAAATTCAATTTCATAATTTGTCATAGAGTACGCTCCTGGTACTTAGATATTGCCAACAGCTTACCAAGTGCGCGATAAGACCCGATCAATTTAAGGTGTGACCTCCGATTGCGCATATTTACTATGGTCATATAGGACTCACTTATACTGGACGGGTGGTAAGTGGTAGGAATTAGAGCAAGGTCAAATACTTTCCCCACATGTGGATAAAATGCGTTTTTCCACGCTAGTTTTAAAGGACAAATCAGCGCTTTCCAAGCTAGTGAGGGGAAAAAGTCATTTACTGGGTCAGTGTCATAATCTTACCTTAAATAACACGTGGATGTGGCCTCAGGTGGGGTCTCGCGCGCGCTCGCTGTACGCGCGGCACCTGGCGGGCGCCGCCACGCGCCAGCCGCGCGCGCCCGTGGCGCGCCTGCGCTCCGTGCTCGCGCAGCTGCAGCGCCTGGCTACGCAACCTACCAGTAAGCTACCATTTTGCCCACTGGACATTAACATACACTGTGTAAACTATAAGCGCTCTCGGATATTTGCGCTAAAATACAAATTGACCCTTTTAGTGGCTGACAATCCATACACACGAGCGTAGAGCATGGAATATCGGAGCCTTTTTGCAATACCGGTATTTATTCGATATTGAAATTTCTAGTACCGGTTTTTCGATAATTTCGATATTTTCGATATTTTTTCGATATTGGAGGAGAAAAAGTAAATAACTTTAAAAAAACCAGCATATTCATACAAAATTTACATTTATTATGATGGGTTACTTATATAACTTATATTATAATACACCATTATTAATTATTTCAACTTAATTTTCAAATTAACTAATAAATCATAATTAAATGCTAAAATAGTTAAGTATTTAAAACAAAAAGTCAACGCAGTATTAACATGTAATACTGCTATATTTATTTGAGAATTAATAAAAACATTACCAACAGCAACCTTCAGTTCAAGCTGGTTTCCGCCCTGCATTTTCCACTACCGACACATCTTCACATACTCGACCAGATCATTGAAAAAATTACCGTGTACATTCAATATAAGCTAATAATATAAGCTTTAAAGTTGGACTAAGGTGATGACCAACAGCACGAAACGTAGGGTCGATGTGGACGAGTAGACTATACACCTCCTCCTCGAGTCGGTGTCCTCATTACTGAGGGTCGTGATTCCCCTGTTGCTGGGTTATCATGCGTCTGACAGTATTTCGCCACTTTATTCTCTTCTTGGCTGCATGGAGAGCGTTGTGAAGGTTGGTGTCCAGAGTTGAGCGGATTTGGTCAGACCATCTCAGTGGTGATCGGCCCCTGGGGCGCTTCCCGTCGACCTTTCCAGTAACCATGAGCTGTTCCAGGTCATGCCCATCTTTTATGGCAATATGACCGAAAAATTCCAATGTTCTTCGCAGGCATATGGTGGAGAGACGGGTCTTTATTTGCAGTTCGCGAAGAATCGACTCGTTGGTGCGGAATGCTGTCCACGGAATCTGCAACATTTCTCTCCAGCACCACATCTCGAAGGCATCAATTCGATTCCTATCTGCTTTCATCAGCGTCCATGTTTCCGCTCCGTAACCGAATATGGAGAAGACGAGGGTGTTCACCAGGTTGACCTTAGACCTGTGTCTGATATTACGGTCCTTCCATATTTTATGGAGCTGCGACATCGCCGCTTTAGCCATCCCTATCCGTCTCCTTATTTCTTTTTCACTCGAGCCAGAATCGCTAATGTTTGGGAGCTAACAAATGAAATCTTTCACTGTTTCGAGACCGAGAACACCGAGGAATTGAAGCTTGCTAGCACGGTCTACCACCATCAGCTTGGTTTTAGCGTGGTTTATTTTGAGTCCCAACTCCAAACTAATCGTCTCCATCCTACCCAGGAGTGTATGCATTTCGGCTTCGGTGGTAGCTAGGAGCGTTGTGTTTGTGTCGTCTGCATAACGAAGGTTGGTCAACTTGGTGCCGCCTATCGAGACTATACACAGTATACACTATATTAACGAGCATATCTTATTGCGCCAGCTAGTCTCTTTTAGCAACAGGCAAGACTAAGAAGTCGAACGATGGGTCGATAACGCCTGAAAAAGCTACTGGTCCATGAAAGAGCTAATGAAGGGTAACCTTCCATTGTCACTAAACCGAAAACTCGTCGACAAGTGTATTCTGCATGTCCTAACCTACGGTGCAAAAACAGTCGCTCACAGAGATTCAGAAGTCCAAATTGAAGTCTTGCTAGCGGGCTATGGAGCGCAGCATTTTAGGTATCAAGAGAACCGATCGCATTCTCCACTCAAAAACCCGCATTGCTGACGTTGGCGAAAAAGTTGCTAGGCTCAAATGGGAGTGGGCAGGCCACGTCTACCGCATGAATCCGGACAGGTGGGCTACTTGGGCAAGTATTGCCACCAAGTGGATCCCGCAAAATAAACGTGGACGGGCAGGCCTAGACGGAGATGGCGGGACGACATGGATACATTTTTTAAGAACTGGCCAGGGGAAGCACAAAATCGGGAGCGGTGGAGATCAAGGGACAGGTATTTCGGTCTTTGCCGAGCAGTAGGACACATAAAGTGACGCTAAGAAAAAAACCAAATCAGTAACACTTAAGAGTCCACATGATTGAGCAAAAGAGAGCGGGATAGATCTAATTGCAGGATCAAGTGAAAAATTTAAAGGCGATAGTATGCGGGCGCGGCAAAATAAACCGCGTAATCAGATAATTGCTGTTTACAACTAAACAACATTTTTGTAGATATTTTTTTTTACCAGATTTAGGATTTACTATTTAACTAAGAACCATGTTTATAAATTCAAGGGTTACGACGTTCTTATCGAGGCTTTGGTTAAAAGTCATGTTTTCATGTTTACCAGTTTGAAGGAAATATGTTGAAAATGTATGTACCTATGTGAATATCAGATACCTAGTTGTATATAATGAGATGTAGATGTCTGAATAATAACAATTTTACCACTGTGGCCTTTTAAAAACGTAATTTTTTAAGCATAATGTTAATATCGAAAATATCGAAAATACCGGTATTTAAGAAATTCAATACCGGTAAAAAAATATCGGAAAATAGTCCGATATTATCGAAATTTCGATATTATCGAAAACCGGTATCCATGCTCTACACGAGCGTGTGCTTGATGCTTGCGCATTAACCTCATGGCGACCGTGCCCGATAGCAAGCTCTTGCGAGGTGAAGACTCCCGTGAGTATTAGACATATTAATATACTTAGACCGGGGTATTCCAGGGACCGGAAAACCCCTCTTTAGGCTTAAGCCTATCGAGTTGGTTACCTAATCATATCTGTTACACAATGATACTGTAACAGCAACATTCAGTAACCGAATACAAACGGTAAGCGAAATGTTGCTGTAACAGTAACCATAACCCGGTTAACTGCAAAACCCAATCCCGATAGGGTTTTTGTTTGGGGTTTTCTTTAGGTTACTGTTAACCTTATTATAACAAACGAGTATACTCTTTACGTGTAAGTAAATTAGATTCAATATCTAATAACAGTAGAGGCTGGCATCGGCAAAGACAATTCCGTGTCAACAGTGAACGATAGAAATGTCGTAAAGGACATATAAAAACCTCGTACTTAGGACATTTGTATCTTGCACTGTTTTTTGGGTCCAACAGGTAGAATAACCCAGGTTTGTTTCATAGTTGTCACTTCAATCAATTTTGAACTATAAGCCGTTACACTAGAGTTGTATTAATAATAACAAGCGGTTTCTACGTCTTACATTTTCAAATTAAAGCGAAGACGGCAACGCGACGGCACGTGTTAATAATTTCTTATTTTTCTTCAAATACACAACAACCCGTTAGATTGAACTAGCTTATTTCATCAAATAAAATGTCATCATACCTTACAACTTCAATTCACGTTATAATAAATAAAAATACTTCTATTAATTACGTGAATTTCTTAAGCTTTCGAAAATTAAAAGTGTAGTACTAAACAAAATTGCAATTAATGAAACTGCAACATCATTACGTTTGCTTGCATGTTGTGATTTAAAGTTATTCGTAGTGTTTATTTTGACGGATTTAACTTGTTCAACGAATTTAGTGAATATCTCTTACGAGTCTTACGACTAACGTCGGTAGGTGATATTTTGTTAAGTTATTTAATCAAAACATTCAAAACCATTGTAGTAGGAACGAATAGGAATAAATCGTCTAATACCGCACGTGCAATGATAATTAAACAACTTAGGTAGCCAAGTTTACAAGTCGGGCTCGCGTGTAATTTAGATCCGAGTATCCGTGGTACTCGTAGAAACAGATCTTAAATACACGCGGACCTAACCCATCATTATCCGTTACCATAACGTTTTAGGGCATTTTCAAAAATAGGGTACCATTTTCATTTCTTTTTGAATATAGGAAGTTTTGGGTTTTTTGTAACCAGAATCACGAGTACTATTGGAAACAAGAAAAATAGTGTCCCGTTTTTTTTGTCAGCTTTGTAACGCATTTTTTTCATACATTTCGTATCGGCCGTTACAAACCTGACAAAAAAATTTTTTTATGGATAATTGAGGACCCATTTTCATTAAAAGGATGCACTTTTTTCTGAAAATGCCCTTTAACGCAATTCAGTTAAGGTTCAGGTTCAGGTAAGGAACCTGTATTGAGTTGTATGGCAGCGACTCAGTTTAGGCCCTAAACTGAATCACGTTAAGACGTCATGGTAAGGCCCCTTGGCGTGTAAAGTAACAGTGCATGATAATTAAAATAAAAAGTAGGGATACAAACAAAAAATTAGACATACTCGTAGTACATATTATGATCAATGTGAACAACAATCAAAATACAAAATATTCAGCAAAAACAATTCTACAACGATAGTAAAAAATAATATCACACTTTTGTCTTAAATCTTCATAATAGGTAGGTCTTCCCATCACGGAACAATTGTGTTCCGGACCTTTGGGAGGCGTACGCGGAGCCGAAGCCAACACGCTGAGACCCTTTCGACAATTTAATGAAATGTAAGGGGTACACCGAGCGAATGATGCACCTGCCCGAGTTATGGGATGCAGAGGCAGCACCGCCAGGGTGTATAGACTATTGAGATTTAATGGAAACTAAAATATACTGGTCTATTAGGTGAAGGTGGTTGACTAAATACTGTATTATAGAGAATAAAATCAGACGTCTGCCTAACAAAATGGTAATAAATTTAATTTACGGCAAACGGTGACTCGCCCACATAAGATGGGCCCCCACAAAAAGCGACATCTAAGAGAGCTCGAGAGCAACACCAGTATGAGGGCTGGGGGTAGAGAGGTGTCACTAAACTTTGAACATATAGCCAACTCGCCACTTAAGTTTCCACATCTAGTAGGTAGGTAATTATTAGGATTAGCTTTTGGAGCCGACGTGCTCATATTAACAAAGGCTCGTTTATAAAACAAAAAAATGGCCTTGCACGTGCAGACTACGGATAGGTATGAGTTGTTGGTAAGGGTATCGTTATAAAAATTATGGCAATTTAAAATGATAATATTGAAAGCAGCTCTAGAAATTCCTGCTTCAAAAACTTTACTTGCATTGTTTTTACTAATTACTCTCATGAGACAATGACATTTAAGTGCACAAAGATGAATACCGACCGAGTGCAGGCTTATTGTTATTGCCCTTATCGGTTCCACATAAACAATGAATCTCGGCAATGTCTAAGCCGCGATGCGTTATATTATCTTGGTCTGGTATTTTACATTAATATTCTTACAATTTACGTAATCCAGTCAAATTATTATTACACATATTTTGAGTTGATACTTTGTATCCCGATACCTATACCTACTAATTGGTGTCACGGTAAACACTTCCGCTTTTCTATGTTTTCTGTGTGTATGTACACGAATGCATAGAATGAGCAGAAATCTAGATCCTGGATGGCTTTATGGATCTAGGGTGCCATGAAACATTGCTATTAAAGTAATATAAATAGTTAAATACAGTATAAGAGGGCAAGCGTACTGTTGGCTAAAAAGCTATCTCAATGGGCAGCGACAATGTGTAGAAGTTACAAAAATAGTTAAAAACCTTAACAAAACGTATAATTCGCCGTTCATCATTAACACATGCGGCGTGCCATCGGGTAGTATACTAGGGCCGTATTTGTTTTTACTTTACATCACCGATTTACCTGGCGCCACACAAAATGACACTATACTATTTGCAGATGACACAACCATAGTAATTAAAGAAAATACAGATGGTTCTCTAAGAAATATTATTACATGTACCTACATTAACAAATGTAACAAATTGGTTAGAAAATAATAATCTCAAAGTTAACTTAACCAAAACACAACTGGTTTAATTTCAAACTTATAATAGCAAAACCAATTAGATTATCTGCCGATTTTAATGGCGTAAGTACAACTTAATGAAACGGAAAGTGCAGTTTTTCTAGGAATTAAGAATGATAAGTTTTGTAATTGGAAAGCCCATATTAATACCCTTTGTAATAAGCTACATCGATTTAATTATATTTTGTATCGTCTGCGAGCAACCGTCTCTGAGGCGGCAGCAACGGCAGCCTATAACGGTTATGTATCGTCGCAAATCTGTTACGGAATAATAATATGGGGCAACTCATCAGATGCTGATAAGGTTTTCTTAGCCCAAAGAAAGTGTTTACGAGTAAGATCTTTGTGTGGAGCATATTACCTAGATAGTTGCAAGCCATTATTTAAAAAAGTATACTACCCTTGCCATCCTTATATGTATTTGTTATGTGTATATTCGTAAAACATAATATAGAATTGTTTAAAATGAAAGGAAGGGAAAAACGATATAAATACGATCTAAATACCGACACATCAGACATTAAAACTATTTCAAAAAATACGTGTGGCACTCGGGGACTGCCGCGGTAAAGCTATTGCATATCATTTTGTATCAACTTATGCAATTATAATTATTTATTTATTTTATTCATGCAGTATTTCTTTTTCTTTGATATTAATTCAAGTTACACTTTTTGAGCGTGGTGACCGATAAGAAAACAAATTTTTCTATTATTTAATAAATAAAAAGTTAATATTGTTTAAAATGTTTTTATTATTTTACAATACATGTGGGTTTTATTATCTTACAGTAGCTGTTGGTTATTCAGGAATATTTATCATTAAAACTATAGGTTTATGATAACTGAAATAAGAAACATAAGTTTGCGACTTAATATCCTCTAAATACCTAGAAAATACCGCGTCAATGGTGGTCCCATATTTTGTTGTAGACTCTTGTGGATCATTATTCATTTTCAAATTCAATGTTTTTGATAGAAAAGTTGTCAACATTATTTTACAATACATGTGGGTTTTATTATCTTACAGTAGCTGTTGGTTATTCAGGAATATTTATCATTGAAACTATAGGTTTATGATAACTGAAATAAGAAACATAAGTTTGCGACTAACATATTTGATTTTGGCGGGACTAAAATAATAGTGTTTATTTTGACGTTTGACATCGCCGTATCTCTGGTAATAAAAGCTACTGTCCTCAATATTTTGTATAGAATATGACACTTAGCGACATTCGTTTGGAGATATATCCTTTCCCCGATAAAGAACTTTGTAACAAAGTGAATAAAGTCGGTTTCGGTCCGTCGGAGGTCGGAGTGGGGAGCGTCAGGTTTTTTTTCGTTACGGAATTTCTGGATTCAGTCCCCGCGCTCAAGGCCCGCGATAGAAGCTATGCAATAGCTTAAAAAAAAATTCTAACTCTATGGCCATCAAATTATATTATAATTATTCTTCCTGTTACATATGAGAGTTCTTAAAGGAAATAAAATCAGTAGAAAACTCTTTTTCATTGTTAGATTTTGTATATAATTAGATATTGTTATTATAATTTTAGTATTATAAATTTACGAAAACGGGGCTTAATCGTGTATAAACTTTGAAAACAAACCTCCGACGTTTCAAGGGCGACATTGCCCCCGTGGTCCCGGAGAAAGACTGTAATTTTAGTAGTATTTCCGTGAATATACCTACTTAAAAAAGTTATACCCAGAGTATCTCGAGATGCGATATTGTAATGTAATAAAATAAATTATAGATGTTTAATTACTCATTTATTGTCGCAGGGTGTCCACTTTCTGGAAAGTCAGGGAAAGTCAGGGAAAAGTCAGGGAAGCTCACAGTGGTCATGGAAAGTCATGGAAAGTCAGGGAAATAATTAGGAGGTCAGGGAAAAATACTGACCTGAGATAAAAATACCAAGAAATTTTTAAAAATATTTAAAAAATCTGGTCAAGTGCATGTCGAGTAGCAATCGTGCTCTGTGTGAAATCTATAACTCATCAGTTACAACAAAGATATTTTACTAAGAACAAATCCTTTTTCTAAGGACGATTATTTCTCAAAAACTCGAAAACGTTTTAATATCTATATATCTATCATCATCATCATCATCATGCATCATCTGTGAACTCTTTCAAAAATAGACTTGATGAATTTATGAAAAACAAAGATGAAAACACAAGACTTTATTGATTGTGCACGCATCAGCTATAACCTGCCTGTGCATAAATAAATAAATAAATAAAAAATATATCAAAGTAATTATCATTGAACGTACACACGCGTTCAAACGTACATGGGCCATTTATGAATGAATTCAATCATAAACTGCCCATGTAATATTGAACGCGATAGTACAGTCAACAACACACCTGTGTATACAGCCCAAGTGCCAAAAATATGTATAGAGAACTTTATTGCCAGAGAATTAAGGTCGTGTATACATATTTTTGGCACTTTGGCTGTATACACAGGTGTGTTGTTGACTGTACATGTTAAAGCCTTAGTTTAGTTTCCCAATATTTCGAATATTCCAATATTACCGATAAAATTAAATGAATTAAAAACTGCAGAGACCCATTTTCAACTGCCTACTCACACTCACCTCACCCTTACGTGTTAAAGCAAAATAATAAGTTATTTTTCTAAATCGGCATAATGAATATAAAAACTGACAAGTGCGTGTTCCGTGTCGGACTGTAAAGGCCTCGAAACGAAGGGTCATGGTGTTAATATACGCGGTAAATCCGATCTAAAGTATTTAATTTTCGTTTTACATAAATGAAAATTATACTGTATATTCTTGATTTTTTACATAGTTTTTAAACTTCCAGAGCCAATATTTCTAGAAATATTTACCTAATTGAAATGAGGCTTAATTTAAGGTTTTATCAAATGACATATATATATATTTAGATAGATATATAGATAGAAAAACTCTTTATTGCATACCTCTAAATACAAGGAACTCATTATTTATAAAATTTTATGAACGACAAGATGCTTCCTACAATAATGAGGCAGGTGATATTTTTATGAACACTAATGAAGACAAGCAAAATAAATCCGTGAAATTGATAACCTCTAAATCTAAATCTTTGCTATCCGCCTATCACGACTCGTTTTCTCAGGAAGAGGCATCAAGTTGAAAATGTTGAATTTTTTTAAAAGTCAACTGTACAACTTGTACGAATATGTATATTGGTCACGCCAACAAAGTGATAAAATAAAAAGGGGTTATAATTTTTTTAGGGTACCCCCCGTACACGTAAAGTGGGGGATGATTCTTTTTTCGTTTCAACCCTAGAGTGTGACATATCATTGAATAGGTATTTGAAAAATAATAAGGGGTTTTATAAAAACACTTTGATACAGTTAATATTTTCGGAAATAATCGCTCCAGAAGCTTATGTGCGGGGGGCACATTTTTTTAAGCACAGGGGCCTCTAACTTTTTAACTATGAGTTAAAAAAATGTGAAAAAAGTTACAAAAGTAGAACTTAACAAGAACTTTATTGGAAAATTATTTTCAACTTGATTGGTTCAACGGTTTTTGAAAAATTGTACAAAATAATTTCTGAATTACGTTTGTAATTTAACCGTATATGGAAACATTTTTTTTTATCTTGAGTACATATTTATCATCCCGCACGTATCTTCCTTCTACAAAAAAGGATTAATTCAAATCTAGTCACGCGATCAATGTACCCCCGAAAATCGAACATACATAACCCGCCTAGTTTGTATAAATTAGTAACCCAATTTTCCGTCAGATGGCGCTGTACCGTGGTCTACTTCGCGCTTTTAAGATTTTTCCTGAGTTGATGGTGTCCGGATGGGTGTGATCTATAGTATCATCCGTTTGTTAGGTTGGTCTCTCGTTTCGTAGTCTAACTGTCGTTCATTGATATTATTAAATTGAGACGTGTTCTGTGGAATTGAAATTGTGGGAAATAGTGTAAAAAGTTAGTTCATTTGTGACTATACTTAGTCACAAATGAACTAACTTTTTTAATTTTAACTTCTATGGGAAAAAATGTATTGATTGTTGAAGTTCTGTGAAGGGTTTAGATTTATGAGAAATTGGGTTTAATTAAATTGCATGGCGGGTTTTGCATTTATTGTGACGGATGGGAAACTACGAAACCCTACACTGAGCGTGGCCCGACACGCTCTTGGTCGGTTATTTTAAGTAACATACTATATTCATGTGAAAATTTGAATTTCTAGACCCAATACTTGTAAAATTGTTATTGTAGAGAGAAAATTTGGTCAGGGAAATTTTAAGAAATGGTCATGGAAAGTCAGGGAAAGGTCAGGGAATTTTTTGGTGGTTATCAGTGGACACCCTGTGTCGGTACATTTTCAAATTAATTTAAACACATTACAGAAGCGTCTTGTCACACACGATACCGGTTTTCTGCTCTGTTTGGAACATGCCATTAGGCCACGTGTAATTAAGACACGACTCGTGTACACGGAGCCACGTGTCAGCGTGTACTCTTGTAATCGGGAGCCCTAATCTCAAACTCGTACGATTATACAAATTTTGCTCATTACTACGATAATACGAGATACGAAAAAATAATATAATAATAAGTATCCAATATCAAAGTATGTCATAATCATTTGGAGCACCGCTTGCTGCACTTGCTTACAATTAACTCAAATACATACTTTTGTTTTGCCAATGGTAGCAAATAGCGGTCTCAAGTGAAAACACGTCAGACGTCAGCGTGCGTAGCCAAGATGCCAATCGCTCACGCTTAATAATGTATCGTAGCTACCTCTCTCTATCTCTCTTTCTTATTAGCGTGACAATGACAGTTGCATTTCATTAGCGAGTGAGCGTGAGCGGTTGGCATCTTGGCTACGCACCCAGGTAAGAAAAGAAAGTAATTGCCGGCAAAATCGTATTAAGATTGGTAATAAACAAGACTTTTATTGTCGCATTATCACTCTTGACGCATATATGAGAAATTAAGGAAAGACAAAAACTATTCACCGTTTTATAATGTAAACAGTTTGAAATCACGATTTCCACTTGAAACTTATCTGCTATGAATAGCATTGTAGTGTCTTTTGTTAAACCCAATCGCTAATTACCTGCAGAAAATGAAATGCAGTAATACAAAAACCTGTAATATAAATTACAAATTTATTGTCTTAAGAATAAGGGTCAAATTGGAATAGGACGCATTTCACATAAAACCTTTTAGAAATGAAATATGATCTGACCACCTGGGGACAATTGTATAATTTATTTTGTAACTTAAAATATTAGCGGAACTCTCTTTCTAATAAAAGGGATTGAAAAGAGACTTCCGCTAATATTACAAGCTACAACTGATTATGCAATAGGCCTCCGGTAGCGTGTTTTGCAAGTCTTAGTTAGAGGGTGGTATTTATTATATTATTTTTGCTGTAGTTGAGTAGTGTATGAACTAAGCATGGATTAAAAATTCAAGAATCCAAATGCATTAAAAATCCAAAAAGTAGGCCAGTTGTCGATTGTAAGAAATATCGGGAATAGAATACAGTGTAGCTAACGTTGCCGGTACTTGGTAGCGTAGCGACTGAAGCTTGCACAATATCCTCAAATCGATAAGAAATCTGTTCCCACTTTTTTTAATATCTACCTACGTAAGTTGCAAAATTTAACACAAGCTACAATAATCAAATCAACTTTTAATTATGAAAAATAAACAGACACCTGGTTGACCACGCCTCGGTTCTTAATTTCAAAAGGTTATACGTTGAGTGCATGCTATAACAATTTGAACTTTATTGCCAAAGGAATACTGTTGTTATTAATAAAATATCTCTTGTTCTTTATGGTACTATTTCGTGCAGGTAATTAGCTGTTGGTTTTACAAAGGATAACAATGTCGAGATTTTAAAAAGTTTTAACTTTACCGACAGCCGTCACAAGATGTACTCACAAAATAGCACTATTTGCTGAATTTTATCGCTTCGTAATCTGAGACTAATAGTTATGTTTTGTTTTTAAATAATATCAGAATAATTGCGCTAAGTTACCCATGTATGATGATTATTTATGACTCTACCTATATTTGACTGATTAACTACAAGAAAAATAAATAAACTTGAGCATAGTAGAAACAAACGCTCACGCCGCTTTCATTTCTATGTATGATAATAAAAATGTTAGGCCTAAAATGTTAGGTTATAGTAAGGAAATAAAGAAACGATGCCACACTAAGAGCAAAACAAACCTGGTTCCACAGCGAGCGACAACGTCCTAACTCCTAGCCATGGTCATTCAATATTAAGTCTAATTCCTGGGCGTATAAAGATTACTTTCGTTTGAACTGTTCAAAACAGAATAAAACACTAACAGAATTCATTGGGGTTAGTTACTGGTTAGAGGTTAATTGGGGTTAACTGGACCGATAAGGTTTCCGAATGATTAAGGTTTCCGTATCATGAGTTAACCGAATTGGAGGTGTTTTGAAAACAACCTTTAAAATAACCTTATGAAAAACCCGGGTTATGGTAACCGGTTCCGGTCCCTGGGGTATTCACGTCTATAAAGTCGAAAATAGCTCGACATGTTTCGGGACGGTCCGCGCCCCATAATCATCAGTGAGAAGCGCTTTCGGCGATTGCTTTGTGCACACTCATATATAGACGTGAGTAACCCGGTCTAAGTATATTAATATGTCTCTTGCGAGGTGTCTACGCAGGCCGCAAACTTGGCGTTATCCGAGTAAATGCTTATGGACAATTGGACATACTGTTGTTGTATCTCAAAATAATGATGGACAATATAGCAGTGGACGTTTTTATTGAACTTTTGCAGAAGATTGGCAGCAGGAGATGAACGAAGCCTTGGAACAATTGACGGAGTTATTATGCGGAGAGGAGCTGTTATCCGCTTACGAGCTGCAATCGTCAGGACTTGCGCCCGCACTGCTGCAAGTGCTGTCACCTCAGCCTAATGGTAAATATGAGAGAATAAACTCTCGAATTAGGGTGACTGTGTTTTAACCCTTTGACCGCCGTTGTCACCTATACTAGACAACGATAGTACGATACACTAACGCCGTCGTCTTGTATACAAGACAAAGTTTCAACCGCTTACTAAATGGTAAAATAATAGAATTTAAAAATTATTTTGTACTTGTGTCAACTTGTTGACCCTTTGTTTTTTCATACATTTACTTTTTAAGCAGGTATATGAATCCATTGTTTCATAATAAAGGATTTAAAAAATATGCTTATAATTTCTACATTTTTCCGTGTCACTGTCGCCGTAGGCATGTATAAAAGACAGCTAGGGATGGGAAAGTTCAATTGATGTGCAAGTTTTTAAAATGAATATGTTTTCACGAATCTGGTTTTATTTAAGCGTTCAAACATTTAATTGCCAATTATTGTCATTGTTGGTAACTACTCGTAGTAAGTAGGTATATGTAGAAAAAAAGGCATAATAATGGATAAAGTTTAGGCAGCTTCTTCAGTAAATTGTCCATTGCGGTTTATTTGCCGAATAAATTATTGACCGCAGTGACAGCGGAGGTCTACATTTTAACTCGATATATATATATAACCGATATATACAGTATGTATCACAACGAAGAGCAAACCTTAAACCTGGTTGACGGGGAACTCGAGTACAATGTAATGACGTGCATTTCACGTGCCTAAAACCAAGCCGTGCCTAAGACCATATTTTTGCAGTCGGTTAATGGTTTTTGTAACATCCTATAGGGTTTGTTTACGTTTTTGATTTTTGACAGTGCATGCGTATTGCGTACTTTTGATATGTAGCTAGGGGCAACTAATCAACATTAACGTTGTTATGTCAATGCACATGCGCTTTGAGTTCTGTTTATAAGTAACCTAGGTAATTATTTTAATAATGGCTGTAGTCATAGGCAACGCGCAAGCGCTTTGTTAACTATTTGTTTGTAACTAGGTAAAAATCCAAACTTCAACAAGGTTTGACGCCTGTCTGTCAGTTGGTAATTTAAGAAATGTTATTTATAAGATTGTAAACAAATAATACATGGGAGGTGCAAAACAATAATAATAAATGTATATTTTTATACCTCACGTAAAACCTGTCGTATTTTTGATGAATTAGGTAAGTACCATGCTCATATTTATGATCTAAACATTAACGGGTTTCTTGTTTTGCCTTTCGTTCTGATACATACTGTATATATATATATTATTAAATCCACCTGTTAGTTTTCTCCGAAAACCCTCCGGTAAGTAAGTATGTAAATTTATCGAGACACTTTATACTTTATAAAGTTTACATACCGACAAGCGCTTATGCCGTTGACTCAGACGCTATTATTACTTAACTCGCGCGTAAACAGTATTTGTCAGTCGGAACTAAAGACGAGCCATGCGCGCCGTTGACATGTATAGAAGACTACTCGTACAGACTAGTGCGGTGATATTACTTCATGATTCGATAATGTTTAGTTGTTGTTTTTCATGATAAAGTCCTTTATTTTCAACATTTTCTTGTATAGTAAATCTGTTTAGTTTAGAAATTTTGAGAGAAATCTAAGTTTGGAAATAAAAAAAGGCAAATTGAGAAGAATTCCACCTTTAATTATGAATATCGATATCACTATTTGCAATCCCTAAACTTTTTATTAGTTGTTTACTTAAAATTTGCTCTGGCGTGTGAGTGAGCGTTTTGGCGAACAGGGTCCGGCGGCCAAAAGGTTAACCTGATTTGTAAAATAAACCCACCATAAACAGTTAATGTCGTAGCGAACTCAATATAATATGTAATCTGACGTCCACTTGTCGTACGCAGAACCGTCGTCCCAGTTCCTTGCGCGCGAAGAGCTGGTCCGGGGCTGGGCGCAACACAGCCGGGCGGGCGCAGCGCTGGCGGCGCGCCTGGTGGGCGTGCTGGAGTCCGTGGAGCGCCTGCCCGTGCACGCGCCGGCCGGGGACGCGCCGCCGCCGCCCTCCACCGCGCTGCATCATCTCACCAAGCGCATCAGGTATAGAGTACTACCCGTCTATCGACACCAACTGTTCTTGTTACCCTGAAAATCAGCATCGAAAGTCTACTATAAGTGGTTGTTTCACTAATAGTAGATTACGTACCGAGGCCTGTAAAGTAAGAAATGTCTCAGATCTCGTGTAATTGTCGGCTGAAGCGAAGCTGAGGTCGACAAACATGTGATCTGAGGCTTTCTTATTTACTAGCCAAGGTCAGTACACTATTTTTCTGCTCAACGCAGTCGGCAAGCGGCGCATTTGTTTAGCGTAGCGGCCTGCAAGTGGCTACTTGCCGGCCGGAAGGCAGAAAAGTGTATTATTTTGTCTGAAATCGACGGTGGTCGTTTCACTATCATTTCACACATTCATTTCACTTACCAGACTACGAGTGGTTCGCGCCAGCGAGGACAGCGCTGAAGAAACGACTAACAGCAACAATGCCGGCCGCAACCTGAAGGTGGAAGCGTTGACGACGGTCCGCCAGCTCGAGCGCTTCCTCGCCAAGTCCGTGGCGCGCCAGTGGTACGACATGGAGCGATCTGCGTTCAACTTCGTGCAGCGGATCAAGGCGGAAGCGCCGATGGATTTCGTGTATGATGTAAGTGCAAATACGCATCCCTAACGCCTTACGTTCTTATAAACTTTGAACCATTGAACGGTCTCTAATATGACATGTAGTTTTTTTCCTATTTAAATGTATAATTTATTTCGCAGCACGATTTTGATGAGAACGGCGTCCTGTACTTCATTGGCAGCAACGGCGGCACCGCCGAGTGGGTTAACCCGGGCGCGCATGCGCTGGTCTCCGTGTGGTCTTCCGACGGGCGGCAACTGCCTTATGGCCGCGCCGAGGACGCGCTGTCCCGGTCGCCTGAACCGTTGAACGTGCATACTAATGATGACAGACGCGCGTTTATAGCACTTGATCTCGGCTTGGAAATAGTGCCTACTGCATACACGCTTCGACACGCAAGAGGATACGGTCGGTCGGCGCTCAGGAATTGGCTCTTCCAGGTTTGTTTTACTATAAACAAGCTTTATGATTTGGTGAACTTTGCAACAGGTGGTGATTGCCCAGTCTCGACGAAGACGGACTGCAACATTTGAACCCCCGTCTGTTGTACTGTTGGGTAATGCCACCTCCTTCCTATTTCCATTCCTCTGATCGTGAGTAGTGCGTAGCTATGCTTTACAACATATGGTTAATTTTTCAGATGTCTGCGGACGGCATGTCGTGGTCGACTTTACTAGCCCACAGCGACGAGCAAGCCCTACAAGAGCCGGGCAGCACGGCCACGTGGCGGCTGCGCGCCGACGCGCCCTACCGCTACCTGCGCGTGCAGCAGAACGGCAAGAACGCATCCGGACAGTCGCACTATCTGTCGCTCTCCGGCCTCGAGATATACGGCAAGGTATGTACATACACGGAAGCGAGGAAGCGCTGCAGGAACTGAGCAGCACGGCCATTGAAACGTGAAAATGATTTTAAATAATTTTTAAGAAAAAAAAACCGACTTCATTTGGTTCCCGGTAAAAGTGAAATTAAGAATTTGTTTGAGTTAGCCAGTTTACTTCACAAATATCCAATACACCGCACGTGTACGATTGAAAATTGAGGAGCTTTCTTAATGTCCTAGGGCTTCCATCATTACATTTGAAGTATAATCAAACGGAACTCCCTTGTAGACCGTTAAACAAACAAAATAACAATGTGTTAAATTGGATGACAGACTGTAAATTAACGAGCATATTCATTATGCCATCCCTGATTATCAACATCAGGTCCACTCCAGCAAAATGATGGCCACAGTAAGAAAATGCCTAAGCTAATTATGAACACCCTCTAATCACAATTAACCTGCCGTTCAAATTTGAGGAGTTCTCTGAATTCTTCTAGAACATCATCAGAATATAAATCAAATCAAACAGATGAATGTCACAACTAGGATAATAAGTAGAGCTAGGTTTATTAACCAGTTCCACTTTGCGATCCCTGGTCTTCATCATCAGATCCAGTTCATCAAAATGTTGGCTCCGCCAAAACACTGTTTTAGTTACTTAAGGAAACCCTCAAATCAGAATGCATGTGCCGTTAAAATTTGAGGAGTTCTCTCAATCCCTCATGAAGCCCATCATCAAAATAGAACTATAATCAAATAGGACTATCTTGAAGGTATTTCTTTACAAAGAAAAGATGAATGTCTCAAATCGGATGATAGAGCTGGGAATTAACAAGCAGTTCCACTTTGCCATCCCTGGTCTTCATCATCAGGTCCACTCCACCAAATTGATGATGTTCGTAAAGAAATGCTCGAGTGTCTTAAGAAACTACCCAAATCATCATGCATGTGCCTTTCAAATTTGAGGAGTTCCCTCAGTTCCTCATGGATCCCATCATCAGAAATTGATTTTGAAAAAAACGGGACAATCTTGAAACCATCTATGTACAGACAAAAAAATATTTTTTAAAATCGGATCATAGTCCTGAGAATTACGAAGCAGTTCCACTTTGCCATCCCTGGTCTTCATTATCAGATCCACTCCACCAAATTAATGATTTTCGTAAAGAAATGCTCAAGTTTCTTAAGAAATCACCCAAATCAGCATGCATGTGCCTTTCAAATTTGAGGAGTTCCCTCAGTTCCTCATGGATCCCATCATCAGAAATGGATTTTGAAAAAAATGGGACCAACCAGGAACCGTCTACTTTCAGAAAACAAAAAAAAATTCAAATCGGTTCAGTAATGACGGAGTTATGAGTGAACATCCATTAAAAAAATAAAATAAAAAAAATTCAGACGAATTGAGAACCTCCTCCTTTAGAAATATTGAAGTCGGTTGAAAATGCCGTGTAGTGTCTAGTGTACAATTTCGTATAACAACTTAACACTAACAATAAACATATTTTATCTAAATGATAATTCAGTCTAGACAGTGGAAAAAGCTAATCGGCTTTTTAAAGTAGTATTATGCTTTTATCATAAAAAGGTTTAAACGAAATTAAACTCAAACTTCATAATAATAGAATGGTCAGTGCCCTAGTGAAATGATTTATTATTGGGTTGACTTTTTTGTGTCACGGTCGTCGCGCCTCGCTTGTTCAATGTCGGTCAGCTGTACGTGCGTGAAATTGGTTTGTATTGTAACTTTTTACAATCGTTAATTTAGTTTGCAATCGTCGTATGTAACTGTAAATAGGCAGGCATGCATGTGGTTTTAAAATTTTGCAAATAATTGTTGGACTACTCGTCTTTGAGGCGTAAAAAAACAAATTGAAGGTTTGCTAAAGAGCCATGGAACGCAACATACTAGGGAGTAAGGCTGATCGATTGGATCAGAAATTCTATGTTGTGTTCACAAACTGGCGTCGCAAATGCCAGATTAAAAAAGTGGACATGAGCCGCTTACTTTTATCGGATGCACCCGCAGCGGTGGGCTATAGTACATTACCTAACTAGTGCGGTAAAACAAAAAAAGGCCGAGATCGCAGATGTTTGCGACCCGAGCTGCAAGCGAGGGACATAAATATGCGATCAAGAGCTTTATTTATTACCTCACGTGTTAGGTACATCATTTTATGCCTACACTTGGGCAGAAATCGGCTTTTTCCGTACGCGTAGCGTGCGGAAAAAGGCACTTTATGGCCAGGTGTGGCATAAAATTAATTTAGGAGTGGGCGGCGATGCCGCGGTACGGCGTAACCTAGATGTGTATCTTAACAGCTGAAAGGGAGTCGCTTTAAGTTGGTACGAGTAAAACACACAAGGGGAGGTCTTTGCCCAGCTGTGGAACACTTTAACGACATGATAATAAATAGTGATAGACTGAAGTGGTGATATCGAGTTTACCTTATGGTGGAGATTGGTTATGGCGTACGGAACTGATAAAACAATGCTAATATTACCGAAAAAAAACTAGTATTAGGGTAAGCGGTAGTAATCTTGGCCCCCCTCCAATAATTGGCCTCCTAAAGTTAAAATCGATTTATTAAGATATACGTTTGAGTAGAATGTAAAAGAAAATATTTATATTTTTCTTTGTTGACATCAGTGTATAGTGTAATTGATAGTTTTCCAGCATAATAGCTGGAACACACGTAAAAAAACATTTTGCAACGATCGAAGCTAAAAGTGTGTTTTATTAAGCAAATTATAAGAATTTAGTACTTTTAAACTATTATACCCTTTTTATTGGTATTCAAAATGTAATATTTGTGTTGTTTTATATTAGTTATAGTTTCTATTCACTTTCGTCAATAAAAATAAACAAATCTAGTGATTGGCCCTACCACGGTACAATCATTGGCAGGGCCAATCAACACAAAGTACAATGATTGGCATGATTATACTTTTGTCCCATTTTTTGGTTTTTGCATTATATTTCACAATTAGTTGTAAATATATTTATGGTTGTGATTTGTTCAAATTCTCAACATTTCTAGGGATAACTTGTCATCAAAAGTTTTACTATTTAGCATCTTATTTGGGAAGGAAAAATGTTGAAACTCGAGGTTCACCTTAAAGGGCCAATGATTGTACTGCTTACCCTATATGGCTTAATATTTATCTACCTGTGTTTGTATGTGGCAGGTGGTGAGTGTGTGCGACACGCCTCCGCGGCAGTGCTTGGGCAGCACGGTCGGGGCGGGGGCGGGGGCGGGCGCGGTGGTGGGTGCAGGCGCGTGCGCGGGCTTGGGCGCGGGCGCGCGCTCGCGGCGCTGGTCGCGCGGCGCCCGCGGCCTGTGCGCCGGCGCCCGCGTGGCGCGCGGCCCCGACTGGAAGTGGCGCGAGCAGGACGGCAGCCCGCCCGGGCTCGGCACCGTCACCTCCGACCTGCACAACGGGTGGGTCGACGTCAGGTATGTCGTACTGATCTTATGCAACAGGGCATTGCAAACTCTTGTAACAGACATCCAAGTAATCCTTATAAGAGTTCATTTTTCCTTCTCTGCTTCTCACGGAACTCCATAAAAATAACAACTGGTTGATATAAATCAAAAATCATGGGTATTGTCACGACAGGTGGGAGCACGGTGGACGCAACTCGTACCGCATGGGCGCCGAGGGCAAGTTCGACCTGAAGGTGGTGAGCGGCGGCGCGGCCGAGGGCGCGCGCGGCGGACGCAAGTCCCACTCCACCCCGAGCCTGCCCGACGCCACCGCCCAAGATCAGGTCAGTCGGGTCATAGACCCCAAGATTTACCGAAACCCACCACCACCACTTAATAGCTTTGCTTGGCCCCGTACATTTATTCTAGGTTATTTAACAGCCTAGGCTCACTTGCACCGCCCAGGGTTAGCCGCTGAGTTTAGCTGTTAAATGCTATACAATAAAACGCTTAACCCCTTGTTAGTCAGGACGTTTATTCAAGGTTCAACTTTAAGCACATTACCCCATGTAATCCCTGCATGATACGGCTGTTTTCATTTGACTTTGCGTCCAGGCAATAGTTTCCTTTGTAGGGGTTTTTACGCAAGTTTACATCTCTTTTTTTTATCAGGTGTCTGTCGCGTCAACCGAGCAGGCGTCGTCGGCCGACAACATATCTGGAGAGGAAATGGCTAGTAACATGACGCGGCCGCGTATGCACACCGCCGACCTGTCGGCCATCAACAACTCGACGCATCACATCAACACAGGTAACAGAAGGATATTAATCCTGTGCCCCCAAGACCTGTCTTTTTCGCCACTCGGCATCGTGTGCCACTATTCCGTAAACCTAATGGTCCACGTATTGCTACCCTAAAGTACAATTTGATGTAAGTTTAGTCTGTATCTCCTAATACGTACCTAATAGTTTCATCGGACAAATAACGGGAAGTGACGTGCGCATAAGATAATTTACCTACCCCAATTGGTTCCGTGACTACTTTGTGAAATCCTGATGGTGTTAATTTTATTTTTATAAGCATAAATGTCGGCAAACTACATCAGAAATCTTAGAACGAAAGTAAAATGATCCTAAAGTTCCCCAGACTCGCGATTTCAAGTCTTGCCCGGCGCCGTGATTTTTTCCACTTTTGCTTTCTTTCCAAGATCTTGATGATGTGGTTTGAAGATTGTCTCACGTATTATTTCTTCATTTCTACTAGCCATGTATTAGGGTGAACACAGATCGAGTCGAATGACGAACTAACGCGGTATGTGTAGCCGTGCCTCGCCCGAATCATTGCAGCCGCGTGTGCCTTTGCTTCCGACGAGGCGGCTTGTTCTGCGTTCCCCGTGTATTTATGCCTTTCGATTTGGGTGTGTTTAAAACTAGTTGACGATCGCGAAGACCTTTCGTTGGTAGATCTGGCAACTATCGTGGAGTCGCTGACGCTGGGCGCGGAGGGCAACAACTGCATCGCGGAGCTAAGCGGAAACTCCTTCGCCAACATGGAGATGGGGCCGACCAGCATCACGGACATCACCAAGCCTTATCCGGCTAAGGAGCCGCTGCCGGAGACGAATTCACAGGAGGTTGGTCAAATTAATTTTGTATTAAGTAGAAATGTCTCCTAATTTATTTTTTTAAGCGTAGATAAACTAACTTGGTTTTAAACCATAAAACTAAAAATATCGGTTATATTTTTAGATTTATGGATTTTTATAAGCGTTATTCCGTTTTTGTCTTTCACCAATAACGTTTAATATATAATATTTTAGTTTAGACGAAATTTGTAAAAGGTTTAGCGTCGCAATAAAAACGTGTAAAAGAAATAGTAGAATACGGTGGCAAAATCGTACAAATACCACAAATTCGTCCAGAAGCTCTTTTCCATCGCTCCTTTCACATGGAATTCTGTCGGTAGTGTCGATTGTACAGACAGTAGTGGTCATGACGTTTTATAGTCTGGCCACCCAACGAACGCTGTATCACTAAAACAAAACAACTGTTTAGTAGAAATTTGATTATCCGTCCGTACCTACCTATACATGCATTCTGTACCTATGAGTATCTAGCGGCCCGCCGCCGCTGTTTTTAGTTGCAATAAATCGTCATTACCGTATGGACCTGTTTTTAATTCATAAAACACCTTCACTCCAAAATGAACCTTAGCATCTTGAACAACTTTTAGGGGTGGTAATACTAGCGTAAGAAAAAGACAGTATGATTATCTCTGATTATGCCCGAATGAGAGCAGGAGCCCGTTTCTCGAAAGCTTGTAGCTTGTAATACAAGTGGAAGTCTCTTTCTAACAAAAGCTGTCAAAAAGTGACATCCGCTTGTATTACAAGTTACAAGCTTTTGAGAAACGGGCCCCAGATCGTGGCCAAACTATAGTTTTGATAAAAGCTAGTAACATGATTAGGAACGTTGGTCCCGTCGCTCTGAGAACAATGCTGCGTTGTCGCCGGGCGCGCTGCTGGCGCTGCCCGCGGCGCTCCTTCGCCAGCTGCATGCGCTTCGCCCGCCCGGCCTGTACATACAGGTCCTAATATTTCCCGGATTTAGGCACTTTATGTAGTATCGAAATGACGATTTAAGCGGCGTCTAGTTTTTGAAGTACCGTAGTAACAAATAACAAGTAATTGTACGAACTAAATAAGTAAATGATATTAAAATGTGGCAGTAGTTACGTCGATAAATTAGAGAGCGTCAATTAGTGCGTTTAACAATAGACATGCATATCTTGATGTACTACAGAGATATATTGCGTAATTATTTAGGTATGTAATCGTAATTTTCTTTTGTTATGGCTCGCAGACTTGGTTTAGTTTTAAAAGTTACCAACATTCGATTTTTATGATTGTATCGGTTTACAGTGCGAAGACAATGAAAGCGGCGAGGGGCAATACAACGAGCATAACAAGAACGACGGACAGGGCAGTGGTTCGGGCGCTATGAGCGCTAGCGAACCGGATCTCACACAACAGGTAACATCACCTTATATCTATAATTATTGCCTAAACCGTATGTCATTCGACTTTAAGGACTGTGTAAACAAACCGCCATATTGAAATTGTCTTTGAATGATGAATTTACTAGAGATGGGGAAGTGCTATTTTAAGTCAAAATAAATCGATTACTAAAATACCGAAAGAAAAACACATCTCATCTTCATATTTTTAATTGGTTTAATCTTCTGAAAAATCGGTGCTTGAAGTTTTACTAGAGTCACCAGTATTAATTATAAAAGGTTGCGTTACATCATCGGTATACCCTATCGATGATGCCGTCTAAATTTTTCATTTTATGCTCTTCTCCTATTACATGATCCACGCATTTCTTCCACTGCATGCATCCGCATCTGAATTTAGGTATTTATTTAATTTTAAGTATATTATATCTTACGCTACGATCCTTTACTCATTTACTTACCGTGTAGTGTACACTATGCCTATATCAGGTAGATACCGTGAGTACCGGCATTACAATGTCACTAACTTTAGTCACATCTCTAAACGTCATAGACAAACGTAGAATATAAAAGAAACAAAAACGTCATTGCATTTTGTCGAAATAACGTAACTTTTAAATCGTATTGAATTTTCAATGAAATTTCCAAGATTAAGTAATTTTTTCTATATTATTTGTTTTTTACGAGAAAGGTTATTTTAATAGTGTATGTTTTCAATGACTTTTGATGAGGTGGTGTGAAACTTTAAGGAGTAACAGTAATAAATCAAAGTGACGCCGTTTGTTTACATAGTCCTGAAAGTCCAATGACATACGGTTTAATTTATTTATGTATATTTTTAAAATGTTAGGACGAATGACATGAAGGTACTTGTACAATCTGAAGAAGGAACTTAATGGGAAAGTTCTTAATAATCATGTTTAGGCGCTCTTATTATTTTAAACAACTGGATACTCATGATGAAAAATGGTAAAAGGAACGTATATATCACTTTCGAATATATTTTGGTATTCCACTCGACTTAGTGTATCAAGACATCGAGAGCGCCTTTGCGTTAATGTTAGATAGACTGTACCAGTTCTGGTGTTGTGTTCGGCGCACAGACAACACACCGCATTACGAATCGTTTACAGAGATAATCAGGTCACCACGCATATACACAATTTTACTTGTAGATCTCTATGATTGTTTGAGCATAACCAACACCATTTTATACTAGAATATCCATGTTCACCTCTAAAACTCATTGTAAATAATTATTATTTCCACGACAACAGATCGTAAACGGTGGGTGGGTGCAACTGACATAAGCGGTCGCGTTTCCTTCCAAATTAGTACGGGACTGCAAATGTGTGGTGACTGCGAGTGGTCTTGTATGCTCTGTCTTGTAGTTGAGGTGGTCTGTGGTTCGGAGTTATAAGTATCGTGTGTGCATGTGCACTGTGCAGGGCGCGGCGCGGCTGCTGGAGTCGCTGGGCGTGGGCGTGGGAGTGGGCGTGGGCGTGGGCGCGCGCAGTGGCGGCGCGGGCCGCGGCAACAACACTCAGCGCGCCTCGCGCACTAACCACTCAACTAGTCTTTTCCCCAGGTATGTTACAACCCTCAAAGTTCCAGCCAATTTTTTATTTAAGTAATCAAAATTATACAAAAAGGAATCTCCCAAACTTAGATAATTATTTTCTTCACTATTTAAAGCAGAGGCAAACTAGAGTTGGCCCCAATTTCCAGATCGTTCGGTATAGAATAACGTGCGACTTGCATGTGGCATTGTTTACAATTGACACTTTATTTCGAACTAAACGTCGGCTTGATATTAGAATAGATAACAAATCAAATTTCCTTGATTATCAGAGATGTTCAACATTTTTAAAAATATGTTACCGAAATCGATGTTATTTAGCTTTAATAACATTTTAACAAACGACAAATATGTTGTAACAAAAATGTTTATTATTATAGGGGTCTAAACATGTGGTTTTAGAACGCATCATATGCGGGTATATAACGTATGTAATGTTATAGCTTGGTGCGCCTCGCGCTATCCAGCAACTTCCCCGGTGGACTGCTGTCCGCGGCGCAGAGCTACCCGTCGCTCGCGCCAAACGCTCAGAACGCTCTCACCCTCTCCCTCACATCTACATCCAGCGAGAGCGAACAGGTAAGATATGATATAACGCATTGACTCTACTAAATATTTATGTTTGAAAAAAGTGTAATAAAAATAAGGCTAATTCAGCACATGCGTTGGCAGGTCTCCCTTGAAGATTTCTTGGAGTCGTGCCGCGCGCCCGCGCTGCTCGGCGAGTTGGAAGATGACGATGACGGCGATGACGTGCTCGACAGCGACAGGGAGAATGAACCCGCCTACCAAGAGGTTACTAATCATTCTAAGTGATATTTTTTAGAGCTCTAGCTCTCTTCATTCTTCCTTACTTCCGACTTTTGGGTCGGGGTATGATCTCTCGTTTTCACTCGCGACGGTTCCAGCGGATGATCGCGCGAACTCGCGAAGACACTAAAACAGCTTGCTGTTCTAGGTGTCTCGAAATTTGCTGTCACTGATGGAGGAGGAAGCGTTGGAGGCGGTGCGCGGCGGGCTGGGGCAGCGCGCGCGGCGCCCGTGGGACGACGAGTTCGTGCTCAAGCGGCAGTTCTCCGCGCTCATCCCCGCCTTCGACCCGCGCCCTGGCCGCACCAATCTCAACCAGACCGTGGGTGAGTAATATCACATACATGTGTCCCCAACCTGCTGTCGTTGATGGTGCATATCAATCACTTTGATGAAGGAGATCGGGTTTCAGCAATAAGTAAAACAAATGAGGATTGAAAACTTCGCAAAAGTAACTCGGACAATACGAACAGTCGGACATAGTAGTGAATTTTATAATATTGAGTGATTTATCCGTTTTTAGATCTCGATATACCCTTAAACGAATCGTCGGATACCGAGGAGTCAGAACTTCCGGCGAGCCCAGCCTGCTCGGTGGCGGCCGGCGGCACCGACGCCGGTGTGGGCGCTGGCGCGGGTGCGGGCGCGGGCGCGGGCGCTGGCGCGGGCGCGGGCGCGGGCGTAGTTGTGGGTGTGGGTGCGGGCGCAGGTGTGGGCGCGGGTGTGGGCGCTGGCGCGGGCGTGGGTGCGAGTGCGGCGGCTGCCACGCGGCTGCCCGCGCTGCGCCTGGTGCTGAGCTCGGGCGCTGCGTCGCTGCCGCTCGAGCGACCCTCCTGGACCGTGTACCGGGCCGTCGTGGCGCTCAACTCGCGCCTGGCGCAGCAAGACTCCCACAGGGATACCACTTACACGTAAGTTGTGTATATGGAATATTAGTAACTGAATCAGTGTCCTACGTGCATAATGGAGAATGCATTTTTCGTGAGATACATTTTACGTTTTCTTTTAGATTAACATACAAAGAGGTGGAGGGAATGGAGACATTCGCGGCGTCCAGCGACAGCGAAGACGATGAACCGGGTGATCCAGGTGAGGACATATTGAACACTATATATAACCACTCGTGTAATCTTTCCATAGACAGTGTATGGTGGGCAATTCTGTGTGCACTGCAACAAGTGGATGTTTCAGAACGCGGCGTGTCGGGCGCGGAGGGGGCGGAGGGCGCGGCGGCGGCGGTGTGCGTGCGCGTGCTGCGCCGCCTGCGCGCCGCCGCGCCCGCGCTGCCGCCCGACGCCTTCCTCTCCACCAAGCTCACCAACAAGCTGCACCAGCAGCTGCAGGACCCGCTCGCGCTCGCCGCACACGCGCAGCCCCACTGGTGTGTACAGAGACTATTTATTTTCTTACTTGGATCCCGGTAGATCATGGCAATAGGCTAGATGACAAAAAGAACTATAGTCTGACAGGTACAGCGCAGCGAGCGAGCGCAGTAACAGTAGGATAGAGAGCATCATACTGTCTTTTTCTTATGCTAGTATTACCACCCTGAAAAAAGGGATGGATATAGTTATTTTGTCCTACTGTTACTGCGCTCGCTCGCTTGTCAGACTATAATTAGTCCATCTGTTAGATTATAAAAAAATATTCGACACGTATTTTTTCTTTTTTTCGTCAAATGAAAAACGACGGGAATTCAGCGCTTTAAAGTTTCGCGTGACGTCACAATGGGAGCTACCGTATTGTCGATCACCAGACGGCGCCACTCATGCGTGGGTCTTGTGTCAATATGAGAGAATTGTCAAAGTGACGTTTGAAATGTTCCCGCAGGACCCACGTTCCACTAGCGCCTCTAGCGGAAAATCGACTCGCGGTAGTCCTGATTGAGGCGTTACTTGTTTTGAGCGCTCGTGCCTATTACCTTTTTAAATGAATCACTGTTATCACAGGTGCCAACAGCTGAACGACTGGTGCCCATTCCTGTTCCCGCTGGAGACGCGGCAGATGTTCTTCGCGTGCACGGCGTTCGGCACCTCGCGCACCATCGTGTGGCTGCAGGCGCAGCGAGATCGCGCGCTCGACCGCCAAAGGTACAATATTACTTTACTGACTAACCTGAATAGTTCGATCTGAGAGTCTGAGACCCACATTCAAAGTGTGACCTCATTAGAATTCTATCTAGAGGCGCATTTTGTTTCCATTAAGGAAATAATTAGGTCATTAGACAATAATGCTATTTTCACTCTCATTGTGTATTTTTTCACTTCAGTTCATTTCCAGCTGTCATTCAGAATTAATTTTTAGTGTCTAGATTCTACTTTATTTTTTTTATTGACAGAGCTGGCAACACGGTGTCGCCGCGACGTGCAGAGCTGGAAGCAACAGAGTTCCGTATGGGACGCTTGCGGCACGAACGCGTGCGCATTCCTCGCCAGCCTAACTTGTTGCGTTCCGCCATGCAGGTAATTTATAATACCATGTGTTAATAGTAGTTTATGCCTAGTCCTATAATAAGAGTTCTTAAAACTTGAGGGTCGCCGTTACAAAACGAGACGAAGTCGAATTTTGTAATTATAGATCACAGGCTTGCCATTCTTGCTATGCTTGAGCGCGGTCGTTTTCACGCGCCCTTTGCAGGCGGCTTTGCAGTATACTAAGTTATTTTATGTCGCCTTGCCTCGACTCTGACGAAGTCGAACTTTTCGAGCAAGAGAAGTGAAAAGGTATATTAATAAGAGCGTGTTTGTTGTACAGGTGATGAAGGTGCACGCGGGCCGCAAGTCGGTGTTGGAAGTAGAATTCGCGGGTGAAGAGGGCACCGGGCTCGGGCCCACGCTGGAGTTCTACGCGCTGGTGGCGGCCGAGCTGCAGCGCGCCGACCTCGCCATGTGGCTGCACGACGCGCCCCACGCGGCCGGCGCCCAGCCCGAGGGCCAGCACCAGCCTTACCACCTGGACGGTACGTGTACTGTAGGGCACCGGGCTCGGGCCCACGCTGGAGTTCTACGCGCTGGTGGCGGCCGAGCTGCAGCGCGCCGACCTCGCCATGTGGCTGCACGACGCGCCCCACGCGGCCGGCGCCCAGCCCGAGGGCCAGCACCAGCCTTACCACCTGGACGGTACGTGTACTGTAGGGCACCGGGCTCGGGCCCACGCTGGAGTTCTACGCGCTGGTGGCGGCCGAGCTGCAGCGCGCCGACCTCGCCATGTGGCTGCACGACGCGCCCCACGCGGCCGGCGCCCAGCCCGAGGGCCAGCACCAGCCTTACCACCTGGACGGTACGTGTACTGTAGGGCACCGGGCTCGGGCCCACGCTGGAGTTCTACGCGCTGGTGGCGGCCGAGCTGCAGCGCGCCGACCTCGCCATGTGGCTGCACGACGCGCCCCACGCGGCCGGCGCCCAGCCCGAGGGCCAGCACCAGCCTTACCACCTGGACGGTACGTGTACTGTAGGGCACCGGGCTCGGGCCCACGCTGGAGTTCTACGCGCTGGTGGCGGCCGAGCTGCAGCGCGCCGACCTCGCCATGTGGCTGCACGACGCGCCCCACGCGGCCGGCGCCCAGCCCGAGGGCCAGCACCAGCCTTACCACCTGGACGGTACGTGTACTGTAGGGCACCGGGCTCGGGCCCACGCTGGAGTTCTACGCGCTGGTGGCGGCCGAGCTGCAGCGCGCCGACCTCGCCATGTGGCTGCACGACGCGCCCCACGCGGCCGGCGCCCAGCCCGAGGGCCAGCACCAGCCTTACCACCTGGACGGTACGTGTACTGTAGGGCACCGGGCTCGGGCCCACGCTGGAGTTCTACGCGCTGGTGGCGGCCGAGCTGCAGCGCGCCGACCTCGCCATGTGGCTGCACGACGCGCCCCACGCGGCCGGCGCCCAGCCCGAGGGCCAGCACCAGCCTTACCACCTGGACGGTACGTGTACTGTAGGGCACCGGGCTCGGGCCCACGCTGGAGTTCTACGCGCTGGTGGCGGCCGAGCTGCAGCGCGCCGACCTCGCCATGTGGCTGCACGACGCGCCCCACGCGGCCGGCGCCCAGCCCGAGGGCCAGCACCAGCCTTACCACCTGGACGGTACGTGTACTGTAGGGCACCGGGCTCGGGCCCACGCTGGAGTTCTACGCGCTGGTGGCGGCCGAGCTGCAGCGCGCCGACCTCGCCATGTGGCTGCACGACGCGCCCCACGCGGCCGGCGCCCAGCCCGAGGGCCAGCACCAGCCTTACCACCTGGACGGTACGTGTACTGTAGGGCACCGGGCTCGGGCCCACGCTGGAGTTCTACGCGCTGGTGGCGGCCGAGCTGCAGCGCGCCGACCTCGCCATGTGGCTGCACGACGCGCCCCACGCGGCCGGCGCCCAGCCCGAGGGCCAGCACCAGCCTTACCACCTGGACGGTACGTGTACTGTAGGGCACCGGGCTCGGGCCCACGCTGGAGTTCTACGCGCTGGTGGCGGCCGAGCTGCAGCGCGCCGACCTCGCCATGTGGCTGCACGACGCGCCCCACGCGGCCGGCGCCCAGCCCGAGGGCCAGCACCAGCCTTACCACCTGGACGGTACGTGTACTGTAGGGCACCGGGCTCGGGCCCACGCTGGAGTTCTACGCGCTGGTGGCAGCCGAGCTGCAGCGCGCCGACCTCGCCATGTGGCTGCACGACGCGCCCCACGCGGCCGGCGCCCAGCCCGAGGGCCAGCACCAGCCTTACCACCTGGACGGTACGTGTACTGTAGGGCACCGGGCTCGGGCCCACGCTGGAGTTCTACGCGCTGGTGGCGGCCGAGCTGCAGCGCGCCGACCTCGCCATGTGGCTGCACGACGCGCCCCACGCGGCCGGCGCCCAGCCCGAGGGCCAGCACCAGCCTTACCACCTGGACGGTACGTGTACTGTAGGGCACCGGGCTCGGGCCCACGCTGGAGTTCTACGCGCTGGTGGCGGCCGAGCTGCAGCGCGCCGACCTCGCCATGTGGCTGCACGACGCGCCCCACGCGGCCGGCGCCCAGCCCGAGGGCCAGCACCAGCCTTACCACCTGGACGGTACGTGTACTGTAGGGCACCGGGCTCGGGCCCACGCTGGAGTTCTACGCGCTGGTGGCGGCCGAGCTGCAGCGCGCCGACCTCGCCATGTGGCTGCACGACGCGCCCCACGCGGCCGGCGCCCAGCCCGAGGGCCAGCACCAGCCTTACCACCTGGACGGTACGTGTACTGTAGGGCACCGGGCTCGGGCCCACGCTGGAGTTCTACGCGCTGGTGGCGGCCGAGCTGCAGCGCGCCGACCTCGCCATGTGGCTGCACGACGCGCCCCACGCGGCCGGCGCCCAGCCCGAGGGCCAGCACCAGCCTTACCACCTGGACGGTACGTGTACTGTAGGGCACCGGGCTCGGGCCCACGCTGGAGTTCTACGCGCTGGTGGCGGCCGAGCTGCAGCGCGCCGACCTCGCCATGTGGCTGCACGACGCGCCCCACGCGGCCGGCGCCCAGCCCGAGGGCCAGCACCAGCCTTACCACCTGGACGGTACGTGTACTGTAGGGCACCGGGCTCGGGCCCACGCTGGAGTTCTACGCGCTGGTGGCGGCCGAGCTGCAGCGCGCCGACCTCGCCATGTGGCTGCACGACGCGCCCCACGCGGCCGGCGCCCAGCCCGAGGGCCAGCACCAGCCTTACCACCTGGACGGTACGTGTACTGTAGGGCACCGGGCTCGGGCCCACGCTGGAGTTCTACGCACTCGGGACCTACGTGTGGAATGTGTTTAAATACGCAAAGTGATGACAAATGAGGCCTTGCATTATTTTACTAATTCTTTTCAACTGGTCTCTGAGCTATCAACACTAGAAATCTTCTGTGCCTGTGAGTGTTTCATTTCATACAAAATATTACTAAATTATACTAAAGCCAACCAACAATTTCGTTACTGAAGTACTATAATTTAACCCTTTAAATGTTGTCTCCAGAAAAGCCCCCGGGCTACTACGTGACGCCAGCCAACGGCCTGTTCCCAGCGCCGCTCCCTCAAGACTCTCCTATCTGTGATAAAGTTTGCAAATATTTCTGGTTCCTTGGAGTATTTTTAGCTAAGGTAACCCACCAATAATTTGAGAGATTCATATGTATACTGACATTGCGATCTTGCGCGATTTATTTTATGAACAATAGTGTCCATTATCTGCCGACTTCGGCTGCTTTTTTAGTTTTGCTATGTTATGGGTAGAGGTGGAACCAGCTACTACATTATGTAATTATTCAAGATCCTTAGTAATAAGGACCGAGAAAAAAAGAAGTACCGCTGTGTTAATTCTATAGCTTGCTTTCCGCAACAGATCGTAATGTCAAATGGCTTTATTTAGCAAATCACGTCGAAGTTTCTGGAAATTAACCGTGGTTTGTGTCAGGTTTTACAAGACGGGCGGCTGGTTGACCTGCCGCTCTCCGAGCCGTTCCTGCGCATCATGTGCGGCGAAGAGTTGAAGAACGAGCATCTAGAGGAAATTGATCCTATTAGACACAGGTATGCAACTAGTAATCATATTTTTTTGGCTTACATTGTATTATCAAACCGTGATGGGAAAGGGATTCGAGAGTACCGTTAGCACAACAGTACTTATAAATTAATAAATATAATTATAAGTCAATCTTTGATATCTTCATAAGTGCAGTCTTCATAAGTAGGTAATAGATTTACAAAGTATGTTTTATCTTATGGTTGCTACGACTAAAGTGATGTAACAATTGCAATTTATGCTACAAGTGCGGAAATCATCTTTACGCATGTGTTTCATACAATGTTTTACTATGCATTGTGACAAAACAATTTAATTGTTACATGACAGTAATTTAATTATTAAAATTAAAAATTATATTATTTTATAGTTTTCTTACATAGAAAATATTTTATGTATCGGGCTGATAGCGGAGAACAAAATTAAAAGTAAACGCACTGCGGTATTTCGGGGTAAAGGTGACGAGACAAACAAGTCCTTTATTCGGTTTAGTAGTTCGATAGGCAGTATGTTTGATGAGAGTGTTGTAAGGAATGGGTGGATTGTAAAGACGAGAATGTACAGGTTCCTACAAAACGTCCTGGCGGCTGCGGACGAGTACGACGCGCTGCCGGCGGAGGCGCGAGCGGCGCGCGCGGCCGCGCTCACGGTGGAGGGCGCCACGTTCGAGCAGCTGGCGCTCAGCATGCCGCACGACGGGGCCCGCGACGCCGCGCAGCCGCTCTGCGACGCCGGCGAGAACACCGAGGTAACCTATTCTAATTGTGTTTGAACTGTTACATATCCCAAGATTAATCTTTTCTCAAACATGATCGTAAATGTATGCATTTATGTCACGAAATGAAGACATGAAGTTCCTTGTTTACGGCTCCCCCCATTTACTTCTTGGCCGGCGGCCGTGAAGTAATGTATGGCATAAGTATGAACGAAACATTATTGTTCGCTGCTCTAACTTTTTAAATTTGCGTATTAACACTAAACTGACAAAGGAAAAATTACATACAGCCGACGACCACTAGATACCTACTTGCGACATTAAAAAAACAAATTCTATGTTTCTCTGTATATTTATGTGCGGTTAAACATGATGCTCGAATAGCTAATTCAAATTGCATATAAAAAAATAAAAAAGGTGGCAAATTAAACTTTTTTTTCCTTATTAACCTATTTACCTAGTAGTTGTTTTAAATTTAATATTTCCTTACAATGTTTGAGAAAAGCACTATACAAGCCTCGGCCGGAAGAGAGATTGCAAGACTTGTTAAATCCAACCTCGTCTACGCCTCGGCCGTCTACCACAAACTCGTCCTGCAATCTCTTACTTCACGGCCTCTGCAGTAATGTACTATTGTCAAATTGTTATGATTACGGCTAAATTCTTCCTTTTGTAACGTCTATTAATGATATTCATCTTACTTGTACTTGCATACAACATATGAAATACCGAATAATATATCCGTTGAGTGTGTGTATTTTATTTATTGACTGTAATGCAGGTGGGCGCACACAACGCGCGCCTGTACGCGGAGTCGAGCGCGCGCTGGATGGTGAGCGACGGCATCCGCCGGCAGGCGGGCGCGTTCCGGCGCGGGTTCGCGGGCGTGTTCCCGCCGCGCCGCCTGCGCGCCTTCAGCCCCGCCGAGCTGCGCCTGCTGCTGTGCGGCGAGCGCGGGCCCGCCTGGACCAGGGAGCTGCTCTTACAGGTCTGCATTCACTCCATCATTCTACGTTTATTACCCATCGGGAATTATCTTTTCTCAAACATGCAATGAAATGTTGTTATAACGTTCGTTATAATAGGCTTCAAAGTACCACGTTTCAGGCGGGGCAACTGGAGAGACACGTAATGAAATTTCATACAAAATTGAAGGCCTAGGCCGGGAAGTAAATTTTTTTTAATTTTATTCCACATAAATGTGTGACACAGCAACATGGTTTTTAGCCATTATAACAGTTTCATTACGACAGTTTCATGATGACATTCTGCCAGTTATGCCAGTACGCCTATTAAAAAAAACCAATAAATTATACATTCGAATATATTAAGTCAATACTTAATCAATATTGACATGAACATAACAAATAACACATTATAAATTTAAACATTAGCGGTAAAAGTGTCTACTCAAACCATGCCGTTTTGTTTCATGATAACATTCTGCCACAGTGCCTATTAAAAATAAAAATAAGTAATGATATTTTGAAGTTTTATTTATATAAAATGGACATCGACATGAACATAAGTAACAACACGTTATTGCAAATTTACTCACACAAATATAGGTACATTCCAAATATTAAAATAAATTTAAACGTAAAAGCGTCTACTTAAACCGCGTGTGAAAAAACGCCTATGTAGTTTTTTAATAATTTTGGAGGTTATGTTAAATAACTTTGATTCTTTTATTCCATTTCAATGGTTTTATTGTTCATTGTTATTTATTATAATAATGTTGTCGTCGAGTTTTGAAGCAGAAATGACTATTCATTGAGCCCCAACAGAATTAAGTGCGAAATGCGAAAGTAAAATTGAATGGGCTCTAAATTAATTGATGGCGCAAATGACAAACGAGATGTCGGAAGGCATATGGCTACCCAAAATGCATGCGTGTTTAGTTAATATTACTGTTTAGACTAAATGGGTTTCTTGTTTAAGTGAGAACTGTGTCTGTCTATCTAAGGATAAGTAGGAATTACAAAAAATTGTAAAGAGGTTATAATTTTCATTGTCACAGAATAACAAGTGCTGTTCGTGTTTGGTATATTTTACATTGCGACATATTTATAAATCATGAAATATTTATGGATCATCTGTTTTATCGTTATAGACTAAATTCATGTTGGAATCACCACGAACTAAATAGCAATATTTGTGTTAGATTAATTCGTCAAGTCAACTTTTAGTTTTTCTAGAAATAAAACTATCATATTTTTGGAGATTTTTTTTATTTATTTCATTGCATGTTTGAGAAAAGCACTATACATGCCTTGCCGTGAAAAGGGCTTTAACGGCTTCGTATGGTTACCCGGCCTCGCTAACGCTCGGCTCGTGTATATACATACTCACCCGTTAAGCCCTTCTTTCCCGGCGTCTGCAGTAATGTACTATTTCAGTCCTCCGGCCGGTAAGCGCCACTTTACGCAAAACTAAATTGCCGCCTGCCGGCTCCGTCGGACTGAAAAATAGTATACAAACCTCGGCCGGTAAATGGGAAAGCCTCGGATCACATGTTAGTCGACCTCGGCTTCGCCTCGGCCGACAATTACATGCAATCCGAGGCATTTCCCACTTAAACGGCCTTGGTATGTAATGTACTATTTCAATACAGTTGCTCAAAAAGTGCTCTTTTTTTGGCTGTTTTGCGTGCGCAAAGTTAGTTTTTGCGAACTAGTGCTTTTTACTTTCCCATTTTTTTTAAATTTTGTTTTGTTCCATTCATGACTGCTTACCGAAGAGTATTGTTAGTTAACTTTGCCGAGACGTAATACAACTAAATATCAACTATTAACGCAAAAATATTAAAGATATTCATATTTAATAATTTACTATTACCTCTTCACCATAATAATGATCATTAATTAAAAAATTAACATTGAAAACAGTTCTTATAAATCTGTGTGTATGAAACGGAACAGCCTACGAAACGTCTGTTAAAGTAGAGGCGTTTTTCAATCAGGTAAACATGTTCGAAGGGTCTATTAGACATGACGATACGATTTGTCACATGCGATTTATTATTTGGTTAAATGAGAAATAATGATTATGATATTGAAAATGAGAAAGTAAAGAGGATAATATAAACATTTTAAAGATGTTCTTGATAGTTTAGTTACAATAGTGTTACGGAAATAATAAAAAAACTTTCAAATTAGTTTTTTTTTTCGCATCTGTATTGAAAAACGTCGTTCGATACACGTGCGGACATGTCATTTTTCACTCATCCCGAGTATACTGCCACTCGCCTACGGCTCGTGTCAAGATACCTCGGGACTCATGAAGTAATGACATACTTTCCGCACTAGCATCGATGTACTATAATAGTTTAGCTAGTAATTTTATAAATTTCACTACTAATTTGTGTTTGGAATAAGTAATTTAGGGCTGTAGAATGAAATTCACCGAAACGTAAATCGTACACTTTTGTCTGGTGCCAGGGCTTACATTATTGGCTCTGTATATGTGTATTAAGAACCTTATTATAACGTTTAATCGTACAGTACACGGAACCGAAGCTGGGCTACACGCGCGAGTCGCCCGGCTTCCTGCGGCTGGTGGACGTGCTGGTGGAGATGTCGTGGCGCGAGCGCAAGGCCTTCCTGCAGTTCGCCACCGGCTGCAGCAGCCTGCCGCCCGGCGGGCTCGCCAACCTGCACCCGAGGCTCACTGTCGTCAGGAAGGTACGTATCTACAGCCGGACACACGCGGTGATTAGTTACGGACCCGAACCTATCATACCACTTCCTTTATCGTACATACAAAACCAATTAATACAACATCACAAACAACTTCACAATAAATACTGGAATGATTTGGAAACATGTAGACAAACCAAAGAAGTCCTACCGGAGCTAAACTACAAGCTCACAAGAACCTTACTGAAGACACTCAGACACCAACTGCGCAAAATAGTAGGACTATTCACAGGACACAACACACTAAACAAACACTTATATAACATGGGCATAACAGACAGTCCTATGTGCAGAGCATGCATGGAAAAAGAGGAAACGACAAAACATATTCTCCTAGAATGCGGACAGGTAGAAGTATACAGGAGTAAGTACTTAGGAACTCCAACAACACTAAAGGAAGCAATTAGCAACCTAAAAAAGATGCTAGGTTTCGTGGAGGAGCTAGGATGGTTAGAATAGGGCTACCTCGTTATCACGCAAAAAAGGCACAATAGATGTCGAGTTGCGGAAAACGCCCAGCAAAACTAACTAACTAACTAGTTACGAATTAAAACTTCCCTTAACCCTTTATAAGGCAAAAGTCACACCCGAATTTCTCAGTCAGAGAAAAGTATCAAAATAAAATGGTAAATATTTGTTAAGGGTTAAATTGTTTATGTATTTGCTGTTGTCTTTCACTCTCGGTCAAAAAGATTGGTTATATTTGTTGGTTTTCAAATTATTAACGCATATTGCGCAGGTGGACGCGGGTGACGGATCGTATCCCTCAGTGAACACTTGCGTGCACTACCTGAAGCTGCCCGAGTACTCCTGCAAGGAGGTACTACGCGAGCGCCTGCTGGCCGCCACCAACGAGCGCGGCTTCCATCTCAACTAGGCCGCCAGTGCACCACACTTACCTGGCGAGTTCCTGCTATAGTTTACGTCAGCTGCTCATTTTATTAGTACAAATAGCTGTGTAATACAACGTGTATTATAAAATGAACTTTGGAATTTAGAGAGAGGCGAACAAAATTTCACTGTTCTATTCGAATTTTTTAAAAATAACTTGTAGGTTCACTTCCCATTTTTCTTCTCCTGAAATAATCATGCCTTTGCACAGCTACTTGCTACTGATATAAATGGTTAACTTGACTATACTAATGTGTACTCTTTGCAAAATAGACATTCAATTTACAATTAGTATGTGAATATTTTCGCTTTACTATCTATTTTTACATAATGTATGAACACGTATATTAACACTTTTAAACACGGAATTGAAGTCTAACGCGAGATATTGAAATAAAATACGCAGACAACCGATAGCGGATGAAGATGTTTGAAGAAGTGAGTATTGGCTAAAATATGCCACGCTGGTTTAAGTACACTGTGATAACACAAGAAGGTTCAATCGGCGTCTAAAATATGTATACATTTATCGCCTTATTACAATGAAATAAGATGTAAATCTGTTAACATGTTATTAACGCCGACAACTGATACCGAACACTTTACCTTTGATCTCAGTCAATCTAAAAGAGAAGAGAATTTGGCCTAGTTTTCTATAGTAGCATTGAATTATTTTGACAGTGTATTTATTCTCTGTCTCATTTGAATCTAATCTACGTTGTACTTGCACCAACGTGTTGTAAAACGTGGACGATATGAATGCGAACATTTATGTCTATTAATGACATAGTTAACCATTTTCTATATTTTTTTTGTTATATGTAGGTACTTGTAAAAGCAAATTGGAATTCTCTCACAAAAAATGCTTAGTTAGGTATATACACGCTTAGAAGCGTTATCAGTAACAATTTTTATCGAATAGTTTTTGTCTTTTTGTAAAACGTGTTACACTGTTTATTTATATTGGGTCTGCGATATCAAGGAACGATGATTCTTATATGTTACCCGGTAAAGCTGATTGTATAACATCTTAGTCGTACAAACTGTATTCATTTTGAAATAGTGTTCAGATCAATATAGAGTAAAAATTACAGCAACATAGAGTAAAAAAGTGATATATTTATATTTGTACCACACGAATACACGCTCGAAATGTATCCTATGCGATCTGAATATTACTCTAGTTTATAACGTGGGTAGGTGAATTTTGATTACGGCTTGTTACCCCTGGGAATTATAAATGTAAAGTACAACACTATGGCTGGGTCGGGAATTGTCTCAATGTATTTACACATAGTGTCTTGATTTGCGTTCTAAGTTTTTGCTGCTATTATTATTTTAAGATTTGATTAAACATATTAATTAAGAGAGGCTTCTGTTTTGTTAGTGAACGAGTACTTTTGACTAGATCTCTGTGATGTTTATATTCATATTTATAGAGTTGAAAATGACCAGATTTATATGATTGCGTGCCCTTATTATGGATTCACTCGTAATTATAGTTGATTCAGGAGGACGATACTTCAAATAATAGTATAAATAAGTGTCATGTTTTCAGCACAATGTATGTGCAATTTGCAATCACTCTAATAATGTTTTGTTTGATTCACTTGACAAAAGGAACCGCAGCCCTGTGGATGCAAGGAACATTAAGGTCTTGAATAAACATGTACACATTTGAATTTAGCCCGTCTGTCGAACTGCAGCTGCATTTTCGCCGTTTGTCAAGTGATAGTTCTTATTGTTCTACGCTTTAGCGAATGTATCTAAATTTAAGAAATATGCATCGGGTTTGGTGCTTCCATAATTGTCGTGTGTATATCAAATTTTGTATTAAATAATCTTGTATTGAACTTATCGAACATAACCATGTGTAATGCTTATGTTCATCGTATACTAATAACGAATATTTGGCTAAATCACGAGAATGCACTTTGCATAATGTTAAATGTTAAACCAAGAAAAATATATAAATTCAGGGTGTAAAACACTTTATATTGTACTAATACTATTTTAGCTATGTTCCTTTTATTAAGTAGTCAACTAAAAGTTGATGTTGTGATGTATGAAATATTTACGAATTAAAAGATATTTAGTTTATCGTAATTAGGCTACTAGATTAAAATTTATTAATATTACAGCAACATGTAGCGCTCGGATAATATTTGTTGTTGAGGATTGTGTCAATAAAAATAAGCAAGTATGTGAAGCCTTTTTGTTCAGGCTAGGCCGCACCGCGTGTGTGCTAAGTCACCGCATGCAGCTCCGACCAAATCGAGACACGTGCATACACTAGTTTTTTGATTTTTTCCGTGTCGCGCTTCATACACAAGCGGTGTGACCCATAGCCATTATGCCCCCTGAAAATACCTTGTTGCTTTTGTTACTTACCCCGATTCACATACAGTAGGTATGTGAATCGGGGTACAACTATTTAATGTAGAGGCGGATTGATTTTCTATTAAATCAATCAATATGTGTATAAGAAAAATCCACACACCACCATCCAGAATATAGCTTTCCGCAGTTCCAAGTTCGAGAACCTAACCTTATTTTCTGGTATCATTTCATTTCATTTTCAACCGACTTCAATATTTCAAAAGGAGGAGGTTCTCAATTCGTCTGATTTTTTTTTTTTAATGGATGTTCACTCATAACTCCGTCATTACTGAACCGATTTGAATTTTTTTTTGTTTTCTGAAAGTAGACGGTTCCTGGTTGGTCCCGTTTTTTTCAAAATCCATTTCTGATGATGGGATCCATGAGGAACTGAGGGAACTCCTCAAATTTGAAAGGCACATGCATGCTGATTTGGGTGATTTCTTAAGAAACTCGAGCATTTCTTTACGAAAATCATCAATTTGGTGGAGTGGACCTGATGATGAAGACCAGGGATGGCAAAGTGGAACTGCTTCGTAATTCTCAGGACTATGATCCGATTTTAAAAAATATTTTTTTGTCTGTATATAGATGGTTTCAGGATTGTCCCGTTTTTTTCAAAATCAATTTCTGATGATGGGATCCATGAGGAACTGAGGGAACTCCTCAAATTTGAAAGGCACATGCATGATGATTTGGGTAGTTTCTTAAGACACTCGAGCATTTCTTTACGAACATCATCAATTTGGTGGAGTGGACCTGATGATGAAGACCAGGGATGTCAAAGTGGAACTGCTTGGTAATTCCCAGGACTATCGTCCGATTTTAAAAAATATTTTTTTTTCTGAAAATAGATGGTTCCAGATTTGTTCCGTTTTTTTCAAAATCAATTTCTGATGATGGGATCCATGAGGAACTGAGGGAACTCCTCAAATTTGAAAGGCACATGCATGATGATTTGGGTAGTTTCTTAAGACACTCGAGCATTTCTTTACGAACATCATCAATTTGGTGGAGTGGACCTGATGATGAAGACCAGGGATGGCAAAGTGGAACTGCTTGTTAATTCCCAGCTCTATCATCCGATTTGAGACATTCATCTTTTCTTTGTAAATAAATACCTTCAAGATAGTCCTATTTGATTATAGTTCTATTTTGATGATGGGCTTCATGAGGGATTGAGAGAACTCCTCAAATTTTAACGGCACATGCATTCTGATTTGAGGGTTTCCTTAAGTAACTAAAACAGTGTTTTGGCGGAGCCAAAATTTTGATGAACTGGATCTGATGATGAAGACCAGGGATCGCAAAGTGGAACTGGTTAATAAACCTAGCTCTACTTGTTATCCTAGTTGTGACATTCATCTTTTTGATTTGATTTATATTCTGATGATGGAGTTCTAGAAGAATTCAGAGAACTCCTCAAATTTGAACGGCAGGTTAATTGTGATTAGAGGGTGTTCATAATTAGCTTAGGCATTTTCTTACTATGGCCATCATTTTGCTGGAGTGGACCTGATGTTGATAATCAGGGATGGCATAATGAATATGCTCGTTAATTTACAGTCTGTCATCCAATTTAACACATTGTTATTTTGTTTGTTTAAAGGTCTACAAGGGAGTTCCGTTTGATTATACTTCAAATGTAATGATGGAAGCCCTAGGACATTAAGAAAGCTCCTCAATTTTCAATCGTACACGTGCGGTGTATTGGATATTTGTGAAGTAAACTGGCTAACTCAAACAAATTCTTAATTTCACTTTTACCGGGAACCAAATGAAGTCGGTTTTTTTTTCTTAAAAATTATATAATACACGTATTACACGATTACGACACGATTTTATATACAATAAAAGTCTGCCGATTTTTGCGGGGGAGGGGCATGTATACAGCTATTCGTACGGTCAGCTGTAGAGTTAAATGACCCCATAGAAAGTTTGTATGCAGGAGGGGGGGGGGGGGGGTCACTTAACTCTGCAGTTGACTGTACGTAATCTACAGATAGCTATGCCATTGTACAGTGAGCATGATTCACATAATTGAAACTATTTTGAGTCATACTGACATTCAATTGCAACGGTTAAAACATCGGGGGGTGATGCCCGAGCCGCGAAGGTGACAACACCACTGTCTGTCCGACGATGACTGCCCGATGCAGTTGAAACATGTCACGCCTATTGTGATAAAAATACGCGAGTTTGAACCGTTGCAATTTAATGAGTATGATTGTTTGTTATATGCATTCGGGAGAGGGCCTGTCAATTGCTACTCCATCTGGTTTAATCCAGGAACCTGTATATGGTTTTATCAATTAATCACAGAGCTAATATGACAAAGAATGCTTGTCAAATAATACAAACGTGACCAAAAACGCAAGATGTAAATATAATTATAATTACTTACGTGAATTATTTTCCTTTGTAACATACGTATCCAAGACCTATTCACACACCAGATGTCTTAAACATAACTTTCATATTTTCAATACCGATATCATTATATTCTCGTGTAGCAGGGTTGACGCGTTGAAGCGAAAAATTGCGACTTTTTCAGTTGTGTGCTTGTAAAATATTCATATAAGATAGCTTCTCTTTTGCTCACTTTGTTAATCATAACTGTAGGGTTTAATACTCAAATGTACATGTCGGCGGCCGATCGTGAAATCCGCCATTCACGAAATTCCTAGCAATATTGTGAAACGCTGCCATGATATGCCTAAAAGTTGGCCAGGTATAATGTATCACTGGTGGCCGTTTATACACATATGACTTTATGCCCTAATGCATAAAAAGCAATTTTATGACGCCTAGCCACGACTTAAAGGCGAACATTCCGAGCAAGAGAAGTTAATTTTTGTTCGCAGTCTATGGTTTTCTCTAAAACCCTTTTATTAGACAATATACTAAGCTATTGGTTGAATTTGTGGCGAACACATAAAGTCGCTCTGGGATTGGCTGACATCATCGTTAACGTTATGTCGTCCGCCAATCGGAGGGCTGGACTTTCCCGCCAGAACTTTGAGTTTCTGGTTCGGGCGCGGATGATGCGGCAGGGATTGGTTTGATGGGACTGAAGAGCGATGTCTCGATTTGCATAAGCTTGATTGTTTTAATAATTGATAAGTATTTTAAAATAAGTTCATTAAGTTCTTAAAACAGTTACGTGAGTAACGTGATATATTATTTGGAGTTACCTTCAAGATATATTATACTGCCCCGTATGGTAATTCCAGTGGATGGATATTATAATAGCTTGAAGTATGTTATGTTTCTGTACCAATAAAATTTAATATCCAAATTAGGTCCACACACTACCACCATATTAATAGAATGGTTTCCGTTTCGATCTGTTCGAGCACTTGCTAACTCTCACATTTACTTGATAGATTCTTGATGTTAGTTTGGAACACGAAAGACGATTTATTGAGATAAAATTGATTTATTTAACTTGATATGTGTGCACACTTATAGAATAGTGAACGTGAATAAAAAGCTGAAAATAATAAGTAATTAATAAGTAATTAACTAATTGCGAAACTTTATACAAACATAACGCTGATAGTGCAAATGAATGTTTTGACGAATGTGCAATTTACTTGTACACGATTTAATTCATAATCCAGTTTCATTTCGGTCTGGAGCGTCAATTGGTATTAATGAACTATCGATGCTTGGAATGTTTATAAGAGAGTCTAATAAAATTAGAACTTGAAATAGGAAATTGGATAACTAATAAGGAAACTTATTTAAGTTCTATTTTATCCTTCGTAACCCAAGCCCGCGAATTACGGAGCTATTATATCAGTAGTTTGATCCCCAATAACTACCTCCTTCGCTAACCCCCCCTACATTAGAGCCAGCGAATTACGGGGCTTGGGATGGGAGTGAAGTTTTCAATTTTGCAACTGACTTGGGGTAGCAAGAGTTTGATGGATGCTTATATAAAAAAAAGATAAAAAAGCGGAAGATAAAACAGGGGTTTATCAATCATTGCAAAGCATACAGTGCCTGAAAGGCATTCCTAAATTAAGAAATTAATTTTCCCTATGAGAAATTAATTCGCATTCTCTCAGTCATCATCTTAACCCTGTGAAAACGAGTGCTGTAAAGGGCTCGAAACGTAGGGTCATGGTTTGAATAAACGCGATTACCTATTCCGTTCTAAAGGGATTCATTTCAATGAAACATGCACAAATTGTGCATGTTTGTGTTACATTTTAATTTTAGATATCGCTATTATGCTTAGCAGGGCAGCATATTAGTAGCAGTCCCCGCTTTTGTATGAATATCTTTGAGTTTTAAACCAGACGGAGTAGCAATTGACAGGCCTCCCCCTCTGCCGAATGGGTATGACATAGTGTCATACTCATTATAGGGACTGGCGTTTATTTGACATAGTTATTTGTACGTCACGTACGAACAAAGAGATTAGAAGTCGTAGGGCGACGCGCCTGTCACACTAAAGAGGTCCGTGCTCTGTGGACGTGCCCCTCCTCGCAAAAAATGGCAGACTTTTTTGTATAGGAAATGACAGGCGTTGCTACTCCGTCTGGTTTAAAACTCAAAGATGAATATAATGTTGCGTCCTATAGTCATATATATTACTCATTTGTTAAAATGTCTATTTTTATTTTATATTCCTACAGAATCTGGCCTGTATTATGATAGATCTTGTTTCATATTGATCACACTAAAACTTATAAAAGAGAGGGCAATAGTTGCAAGAACAGAAGAAAAATGGTCGCGCACTGTGCGATTCCAGAGGAATTTCCTCCCGCGGACGCTCCGGCTGTGGATTTGTGGAATGAGCGATGTCGAAGTTTTCCGAGGTTCTTCAAAAAAGGAGTGTACAAGATTTTAATGGATCGGCAACGGGCATGTGACCCCCTGATGTTGCAGGCATCCATAGGTTACGGTGACCGCTTTCCATCGGGCCGGCCGTATGCTAGTATGCCACCGTCGAGATAAAAAAAAAGTTTAATTGACCCACATATTCCACCATAGATTTATTCACTGTAAGTGTTTGATTAAGTGTGAAATCAGTCACATGATAAGTTAAATGTTCTTTGTATGTTCTGTGCCGCCTGACAACTAAACATTCTTCGCTAATACTAAGTGCTATTACTCTAACGTGGTTAAAGCAAATCGGTTATTTTAGTCGGTATCGGGAGGTGTCCATAGAACTCGTCTTCCACCGACATGCCTATTTTCAAATCGTAGAGGAACACAGAGTTCAAATAAAATAGGCAAGTCAGTGGGAGAAGATATTGACACCCCCCGGTACCGACATGTTTTATTTAATCAACAATCTAGAATACATCTAAAAAAAATTTTGCAGCATAGAACTGCGGAACGAGATTTGTGTCTACATGTAATGTTTTTGATAGGATTACAATTATATTGGGCCTATGTATGCTTGGGTATAGTGTTAAAAATTCAGATAAGTATCCTTTTTTAGGGTTCCGTAGTCAATAAGACACCCTTATAGTTTCGCCATGTCTGTGCGTCTGTCCATCCGTCAGTCTGCGGCTTAGCTGAGTGACCATTAGTACTAGAAAGCTGTAATTTGGTATGAATATTATACATAACAATCATGCCGACAAAGTGGTAAAATAAAAAGTCGAATAACTTACACGTGAAGGGGGGGGGGGGGGTCTTTTTCATTTCAACCCTTAAGTGTAAGGTAACGTTGGATAGGTATTTGAAAACGAATAGGGGTTTTTGGAATATTTTCTGAAATCATCGCTCCGGAAGTTAAAGAAATGTGTGTGTGTGTGTCCCTCTAACTTTGGAACCGCAAGTCCAAAATATATTTTAAAAAACATGAAAAAAGAGCTATATGAAGACCTTTAAACAAAATAGTACATTTCGATGCTAGTGCGGAATAGGCGAGTGCGAGACACGTGTATCAAACGACGTTTTACAATACAGACGCGACAAAAATTAAAATAAATTAAGGCAGTTGAACAATTAAAAATATTTTCAAAATGTTTATCTTATCTTCTTTACTTCCTCATTTTCAATCTCTTAATCATTATTTCTCATTAATAAAATAATAAACCGTATGTGACAAATAGTATTGTCATGTCTTTGGAGCCTTCGAAAATGTTTACCTGGTTGGAAAATTCCTCTACGCTACTTTGACACACGTTTCGTAGGCTCTCTGTGTAGGCTCTGTTCCGTTTCATGCACACAGATTTATAAGAACCGTATCCAATGTTCAATATTTTTAATAAATGATCAGTATTATGATGAGGAGGTAAATAGTAATAGTACATTACATACCAAGGCCGTTTAAGTGGGAAATGCCTCGGGTTCCATGTAATTGTCGGCCGAGGCGAAGCCGAGGTCGACTAACATGTGATCCGAGGCTTTCCCATTTACCGGCCGAGGTTTGTATACTATTTTTCAGCCCGACGGAGCCGGGAGGCGGCTATTTAGTTTTGCGTAAAGTGGCGCTTACCGGCCGGAGGACTGAAAAATATATAAAAAATATACAGTGACCTCCACACTAGGTAAAGCCTGTCCTGTGGAGGATTCAATATGAATAATAGTGGGTATTTAGTTAAAAAAGTTGGTAAAATAAAAAGCACTAGTTCGCAAAACGAACATTGCGCACGCGAAAGAGCCAAAAAAAGGGTACTTTTTGAGCAACAGCATTTAAAAATTTTATTTTGTAACAGTGCCGAAATATCGGGAGCTCATGAAAACAAATGTACATGGTAAATATCTCGTTTTAAATAGTAATTATAGAGCATTTAAAAATATTTTGAATTTGGTCAGTTAAGTAATTTTTTATTTTTTGCAAAAATACGCATCTTCTCGGTTAAAAGGGCGTATAAGTTGTAAGAGCTGCGAAGATACTCCTTTTTATTGTTTTTTGTCATGAGCATGGTATCTTTTAGAGCCCTTTTTAAGTTCACCTATTGTGACGGACGGTAAACTACGGAACCGTACACTGAGCATGGCCCGACATGCTCTTGGCCGGTTTTTGTAAAATTATAATTTTGTAAATTTATTGAATATCGACTCGCTGTTAACTACATTGTATATCCTACGTGAAAATGCATTATGAATATTATGATAGAGCAGTTATAAAATTCTACAACTGTTAATTTGTTTTGTTAATTAGTAATTTGTTAGCCAGGCAAAAAAAAATGGATACAGAAATCGATCCACCGCAGAACGTTTTTAAACGAATTTAGTCTGTGTTGATACTTAAAACATTATTGAAATAACTAATAGTTTTTGCGTTGAGACACCGAGTCCCAGCGCTGCGCAACGCTCCCGCCGCCTGAGGCTGCAATAATCAATGCAACCTTGGTGTTTTACACAATTTTCATACAATGCTAAATAATTGAAACTAATAGTATAAAACCTTCCAGCATCGGAAGCAGTGTATCAGTCAACAGTGTTCCTGTGATCAGTGCAGTATGAGGGCCTTAATAGTGTGTTGTGTGTTGGCGGCGGCGCTGGCGCTCGTCAGCGGCCGCGACCTCAGCCGAGACAAGCGCAGCGCCGACCTGGAGACGGCTGCCACCCACAAGGGTGGCAAGTGGGACAAGGGCGGCGGGCATGAGCACCACGCGCACCACCACCACGACCACGGCGAAAAGGGGCACAAGGGCTACAAGGGCCACCACCACCACGAACACGGAAAGAAGGGCCACCATCACCACGAGGGACACAAGGGCCACCATGATGAGCATGGCGGACACAAGAAACATCACCATCACGACGATGGCCACCATCACGAGCATCACCACGGCGAGAAGGGGCACAAGGGCCACGGTCACCACGAGGAAGGACATTACCACAAGGGTCACTCCACCAAGGGCCACCACGGTGTTCACAAATATGACGAGTTCAAGAAAGAGAAGCACTTCCACGATAAACATCATGAAGGCGGCCACCATGAGCACCACGGAGGCCACCACCATGAGCATGGCCACAAGAAGGGAGGTGAATTCCACAAAGGACACAAGCATGGCGGCCACCACGAGCACCACCACGGCAAGAAGGGCCACCACGAGAAAGGAGGGCACCACCACGATCATAAGGGACACCATGACGAGGGTGGCCACCACGAGCATCATCATCATCATCATGATCATGGCAAGAAGGGCGGTCACGAGGACCACAAGCACTGGGGACACAAGAAGGGACATTAATCAATTAAAAGACTGCTTATATTTCTATGGATGCCAATTAGTTAAGCCTTACTTGTTTAGGTTTACTTTGTTGAATTTTTGTTTGTACAGTTTAGGTGATTTTATTAAAAATTTATATTAAAACAAAACAACTTCATTAGAATGACCTTCGCCTATTGACCCGCTCGAAACACGCGGCGGGGAGATTGTTAGTGAAAAGTATCAATTTCACGTTTCATTTCAACAACAAACGTTACATAAAATAGTTGGCGGTGGAGGTTGGCAACGGCCGCTGGCGAGATAAACTCTCATTGAGAAACTAGAGCGGTGCCCGAGATTGGCCCACATTTTCGTGGCCAACGAATTAGTTGTGGTTGCAATGAACCGTTTCCTATAGAAAACACTTGCAGCCCGAATGCAATTGATAACGGATTTTCTTCTCAGCCATCGGACTGAGAAACGTGCAGATAAATCTTGCTCGTGTCGCAGACACTGCCGTCTGTTCGCTGCAGCGATCATGTAGATAAAGTTTTATTTGAAGATAAATTGTTAAAAAGTCTGACTCTTCAGACATATCGAATCTGTTCGAATAAAAAAGGTGAAATGTGAGAGAAGTTGGAGAAAATATCCGTATTTTAAGCATTTATTTTGATCCGGAATGTCATGGGAGTGCCGGGAGAGTCGTCGGCGGCTAATGAAGGCTAAGCCGGCGCGATATTACTGCCAAGTCGGTTTGAGAGGCGGTGGGCGCGGGTGAGCGGTTTGGAGGCATTCCCCTACAAATATACATATGTTTCGTGCTATAAATAGGTATTGCTTGTTGCTTATATTTTATAAATTCGTACTGCATCCGGGGCAGACGGTGGGAAATGTGTAACCGGCCATGCGACTATGTAGACCAGGCATCGCAGGGAAATTCTGCTACTGGGAAAACTTTTAAACTACGAGAAGACAAGAAGACAGATCAGATCAAGACCGCAACTAAGTGCACGGTTTACCAGTGTACCCGTAAGGCTGCAGTCCGCGGCGAATGGCGCCGCTTTACAAAGATCATCACTCATCGTGATTCACAACGATGACCACGACCACTCTGGTAAGAGTGTACGACTAAGAAGAAGTAATGAAGCGGTTGACCCCTACAATGACAGTAACAAATTATTTGTAAACAAAGAATAATTTAAGAAAATAACGAAGCTAAGCCGCCAGGATCACGCAAATTACGAAATTACATTGTATCTTTATTCTTCGACGAAACAAATTTAAAATGTTATTTTTGGTTAAAGTGAAATAACGCCCGTACCATCCGGGCGTCCAGGTTTAATAATGCCCGGTGAATTATGTTCCTCGAAATAATAGGTATGTAAATTATGTAAACGTAAGGTGTCATCAGTGGAACAAATGGTTTGACCTCTCTTGCCTCAATTAAAATTTGAGCGCCCGGTGACCTACGAGGGACTAGAGGTCCCGGCTACATCAATTATTTCTTTTCTATTCAATTAGTTAACGCACCCAGGTAATTATACCAAGTACGTGTACCATTGTTTCCTTTGTATTCACTTATCTCCATTATTCGCGAGGCTTTTTAGGTGTTGGTCCCTACGTATTAAATTTATATGTAGGTAAGTAGGTAGGTACGTTGTTTGAGAGTACCAATTAGGTAACTTTGACAGAAGAATGAATCAGGATTACAGGCGCTACTGGAACGTGGGTCCTGCGGGAACATTTCAAACATCACTTTAACAATTCTCTCATACCGACACAGGACCCACGCATGAGTTGCTCCGCCTGGTGAGCGACACTACGGTAGCTCCCATGGGATGGATACATTAAGTACCTAAACAACAACATGCAGCCCACATAGATGATAATTCTGTCTTGTAGTATGCCTAAATTATGTCTAAGAAAGGTTGGCTTCGATTAGATAGATAAGCCCCATTTGCACCACCCAGTGTTAGCCGCTAACACGAAGTTATGCTGTCAAATTCTATACAAAAATTGGTGCAAGTGGCCCTAAGAAAATATTATCTTTTAACCCGTCTCATACTAATGAAAATAGAGTCAAGGTATTGTTACAGACGGACGAACAAACGGGCGTGAAGGATGGTCATGATGTCCTGATTCTTACTATAGAACCATACAAAATACTGGAAATGTGAAGATTGTAATTCCCGAATCATATTAAATACAGACTCATTTCGTCACGTCTGTCCATTTTATTGACATAATTGGGAAAAGTTTTGAATCATTTACGTCACGGACCATTTTGTCTTTACCGATTTACCGCTTTCATTTGATTTCAGGCTTATTAAAGCTATTAAGTAACTAGCTATAGCTTCTGCCCGTGAATTAGTCCTCGTAGATTTCGTTCCGTCTAAAGAGTCCTTTCTGAGCCCCTAGTGCAAGTTATTCGCTAACGTAATGCGTCGATCGCGTTTGCGTTAAATGTCTCAAGTTAAATGAGATCTTGCATGTAAATTGATATAATTAGGGTGTGTGCAAACTAGCGTTTGTGCTTTGGTTTACGGACTTTCTGTAGTACCTACTGTACAATATGTACATTAAACGCCAACGCGCAAACGCTAACGTGCACACGCCTTTTGTACTTACCATGTACAGTCAGCGTCAGAGATATGTGACCCCCCTAGGTGTAAAACTGCAACTCTCGTTCGACACGAGAATCGGCATATACCACACTGTCATTTAATTCTTTCAAAAATGAAACATCTCATGTTTGTCTCTCCTAGCTGGAATCGATCCTGGGGCCTCTCTGCTCACACTCATTCGCTTCACTCATACTTTAGTCCGGCATTTTTCCGCTGGGCTATCGTAACGCATGGACTACACAACAAAAATATGAACCAGTTCTTAGCAGGCCGACCGGCAATAGAGAACTATGACAAAATCTATAAAAACGGACTATATTGTCAATGGCGCTTACGCCGCCTCGGGTTGCGCAGCGTTGCATTTTTATTGGAGCATCGCTGATAATGGCGTAAGCGCCATCGACAATAAGGTCCCTTTTCATAGATATTCTGTTGCAACTATTACATCTATACTCGTCCTTGTTTTGCAAGCTTGTCTTGGATCATAGTAATCTCTTTGGTTTATCAATATTTTCCTACCCTCATTTTATTTCCACAGACGACTAACAACGACTTTTACTAATTACATTTTAAGGTTTAATTTACTGGACTAAATTTGTCTAGTTATTTCATGGAGAAAATTTGTTTGAGGGTAAGTCATAATTTGCGTGTGCGAATCATACCTGTGTTTGGTGTGCCTACGCAATTACGATCTCTCGACTTCTTAAATCCTTTTGCATTTTAAGCAATTGAATAACTGTCCCCGTCCGTTTTTTTGTGTTTCAACGACAATATGGTTCGATTAACTACTTTTATTAAAGCTAAAATTGTGGTTCTTTGGGAAGAGAACAAAAGTATTAAACAAATAGCACGAGAACTGAATATAACGGTAAGTTTGTAACCTGTGACTCCAGCGAGACATTTATTTTTTAGTAAAAAAAGGAAAATTTTATCAATAAGTTAAGCCATCAGATTTTGTTGTGAGGATGTTTACTGTCAAGTGTTTACCTATATATGGGATAAGATAGAAAAATATATTTAACGGAAAAGTCTTTTAATCGGCAGTTTTTTATGTGAAGTAATAGGTATAGTCTTAGAGCCATGTTTATTTTTAAAGCTATTTGAGTTTTTTAAGTTTTATCATAAACGTCTCCTTTATTGAAATAAGTAATGTATTGAACATTTAAAACTTTCGCGATTTGAACACATATTTAAACATAATTATTTATTTATTTATTCGCGTTAGACCCGTTAAATAATTATGTTTAAATATTAATGTATTGAAGTTTTCATGGAGGTCAGATGGGGTAAAAGTGGAACCCCGAGGAATGAGGGAGATTCGTATGAAGTGCCCATACTGTTCTTCTTATCCCGGGCAAAACAAAGTATGTTCTCCCACCCCGTTTGACCTTATAAGTATTTTTTTTACAATGTTCGCCATCTGCTTGTTTTGTTTGTATCAATCGTATTAGATAATTATACCTAAATGTTTCGCAATTCACCTGTTTATCCCAGCTTACAGAGCCTTAGGTATATGTATGAATGATCTGTAACTAACACACACCCTAGATACATTTCACAACCTTTTCTTACCACACACAAAGCGTGTGGCAAGGAAAACTTAAATAAATAAAATAGCACACAGAACTATGGGATAAATGTGGGTGCCTCATTATCTTTTATTTTATTCATAATTTAATGAGGATCTGAGGATCTGTGGGTGACTTTGACAATTAAGGGCCATCATAATACATCAATCAAACTGCACCTTTGTGTTCTGTATTTATGCAAACAAAGTAATGGTAATACCTTCTCACAGCAATTATCGAATTTTCTTAGCAGCCTGAGTGAAACTGTTCTATGTGGGTGTGATGACAGATTTTTAGTAATTGGTGACTTTAATATGAGCAGTATTACTTGGACACATCAGTATTCTATTATGGTTCCTTCCAACTATAAAACTAACGATGAGTGCAGTTTCATTGATGAGTTAAGTACGCTAAACCTAAGTCAATATAGCGGTGTTCTGAATCAATACGGTAAGTTATTGGACCTGGTCCTGTCTAATGACGAAGTACATGTTAGTGAGTGTCTGGACCCATTAGTACCGATTGATCCATACCATAAAGCTATATTAGTTTCTATTAGGTTCGCACAAATAAGTAGTTTGAAACCGGCTTCTCGTATTAAATATTTTTACAATAAAGGTGACTATATGTCTATTAACCATGAGTTGACCTTGATTAACTGGGAGGATGAATTTTCGCGACGCTCATTAGAGGAGTCTGTTAGCTTTTTTTATTCGATATATGAAAAATTGCGACTTAAATATATTCCTAGTAAAATATGCCACACTGATAGCTTCCCTAAGTGGTATTCGCCTGCGCTAAAAAAAGCTATCAAGGAGAAATATAAATATTTTAAAAAGTTTCGTATTTATGGTAACTTATCGGATTTAATATCTTTTAATATTCAAAGGGATAGGGTCAAAAAACTTGAGCAGTCATGCTATACAACATATGTTCGAAGCCTTGAAAACAACATTGTTAAAGACCCGAAGCAGTTTTGGTCCTACATTAAGTCACGCTCTGGCTCACATGGTGTACCGAGTTGTTTAAGGTATGACGATAGATTGGTCAATACACCTGCTGATATATGTGAGGCTTTCTCTAGCTATTTTTTTACAACATTTGTTGCGCCTAGTACTGACCAGGAGGTGCCGGTGAATTCTATGGCTGGTTCAATCTCGCATATATTTAATATAGAAGTCAGCTCCGCTGCTCTTATAAAGCTACTACAAAAACTAGATGTGTCCAAATCAGCTGGACCTGATGATTTGCCGGCACAATTCTTGATTAATTGCGCGAATACCATAGTTGTACCAGTGTTTCTACTGTTTAAGCGCTCATTTGCTGAATGTTACGTCCCTTCAATTTGGAAATCAGCCTACATTACACCTGTTCATAAGAAAGGTCCGAAAACGGAAGTAACTAATTATAGGCCAATTTCTAAACTTTGCATACTCGCTAAAGTACTTGAAAAACTAGTGCATACTCAAGTATACGGGGCAATTAAAAATTATTTTAGTCCTTTGCAACATGGATTCTTGCGAGGTAGATCCACTGTATCTAATTTGTTACTCCTTAACGACTATGTAACAGAAGCTATGTCTAAAGGTAGTCAAGTGGATGTAGTATACACTGATTACAGTAAAGCGTTCGATAGAATTGATCATAAATTGCTAATTCTTAAATTAAATAACATGGGTATTCACGGTGATCTACTGCGATGGTTTACGTCTTATGTTGATAATAGGTCGCAAGCTGTTGTCATTAACAACTACATATCTGGTTGGGTAACCGTTCCCAGTGGCGTCCCGCAAGGATCGCTGCTGGGGCCTTTGCTTTTCAATGTATTTGTTAATGATATCAGTGATTGTTTCCACTATTCCAAATTGTTATGTTTTGCAGACGATATGAAGATTTTTACCAAAGTTAATTCATTAGAGGATTCTGCCCGTTTACAGGATGATCTTTCGCGTCTTGTTGCATATTGTCAAATCAATAAATTAGACCTCAATGTTTCCAAATGTTTTACTTTAACCTTCTCAAGACAACGTAGTATAATCTCGACTACCTATAAACTTAATGATCATGTGCTCGAAACTGTGTCGTCAATGAAAGATCTGGGCGTCATCCATGATTCAAAGCTGTTATTCGATACTCATGTTGATAATATAGTAGCTAGTGCTTCTAAGATGTTAGGATTTATTATACGTAGTTCCGGGCATTTTACCCAAATTAAAACTATAAAAGTTCTTTATTGTGCTTATGTCAGAAGCCAACTCGAGTATGCGTCTCAAATATGGAACCCTTCTTATAATATTTATACTAACAGAATTGAACGCATACAGAAAAAGTTTGTTAAATACCTCTGCTTTAAGTTGAAAACCCCTTATAATTCATCAAATTATAACAATATTTGTAAAAAACATCACCTTATTTCGTTGATGAAACGTCGTCAAATTGCCGATATTACTTATATACTGAATATCTCAAATGGTTACATTGACTGTCCTGAATTGCTCGCTAAGCTCTCTTTCAATACTCCATCTAGGTCTAAAAGATACTTCCCTCCCCTCTCAATTCCATTTACATCGCGTAATTACAGAAAAAATAGCTTTCTATTACGAGCTGGTAAAAGTTTAAATGAAGCAGCGAAACAACGAGACATTGATATTTTTAATAGCAGCATCGCAACCTTAAGACGGATTTTAACAGACGAGTTATTTAAGTGAGTAGTAGGCTAGTAGCATGCGGAGTAGCATATCACTGTACGGATACATCTACTTGTATATTAGGAATAGGTTATGTTTTCTTGCGTTGATTTTGATTGTATGTTATTGGGTAGCATGTTGTGAAATAATTGTAGTGATGTTAACCACCATTTGTTTGTTAATCTGTTACTACTGGTGGGAACCTATAATTGGCTCTCTGTTACTTAAGTTATATAATTAGTTTATATAATTATCTTGAATTGTTAGCTGTTGGTTCTCCGAATAATAAATAATAATAAATAAAAAATAATAAAATAATAATACGTATTTTTACTTGCAGAGAAATACGATTCGCAGATGGGTGAGATGTTACCAACGAAGGGGGGACGTGGAGTGTGATAAACCAGGCCCTCGTCCCCGTGCTTACACTGACGAATCTGAGAGACACCGGGAAATTGTTAAAAGACACAGTAGGTAAATTATATTATACAATTTTCATTACCTGCAGATTAAAAAAAAACAGTTGTTTTCAGTTTTACGTTTTTCAAGTTATGGTATGCTCATGAGATTTTTTTTTAGCGTATTGGAGTTGGATGTCATCTATGGGGCCCGGGGAGCTTGTTGAAGTTGGAGGCCGAATGAACAGCGAGCGATACCTCGAAGTGTTACGTGACGTCATGTTGCCTTCCGTTCGCGTCGCCTACCCCGAAGGACAAATTTATTTAGTGCAAGACAATAGTGCAGTGCATCGTTCCCGTATAGTGAAAGAGTGGTTAGCCTTACAAACAGACAACACTGTATTAGATTGGCCTTCTAAAAGCCCTGACCTCAATCCTATTGAGAATTTATGGGGTCAAATGGTGCTTAACTGGGACCCTACACAAGTCAAATCAAGATAAAACTTAGACGAGGAAGTTTATAGAACGTGGGAGTTGATGAGGAACACCAATGCATGTTCAAACATGGTGTCAAGCATGAAAAGCCGACTACGTTATTAGTTAAAATTGTAAAAAAAATGTTTGTGTTGTTGGTATTTCTCCATTATTGGGCAAATTTTTATTCCACGCAAGTTTTAAAATAATGAGTTTAAAAATAACAAAATAGTGCTTAGTCAATTAAGTAGGCTTTTCCAAGTGGTAACTCGTTAATTTCTACCTTAAAAACCATATATATTGTTAGCCATTTAATGTAGTTTTTAACATGGATTCTTCTTCATTAGTATTATTTCAAGTCAATTTGATATGACATGACTGAATAAAGTGCCCTGCGGGTTCGAACAAGCAGCTCCCTATACCTATTTTATAAGTAGGTAATAATTATTATCAGCACACTCAGAATCGTAAAAAGCTTAAACCAAACCAAAATTATAAACTTATTTCTGGTAAAAGGAAATTTCAATGTAACTTTAAAGGGAGCTGTTTAAATTCGACCCATTTAGTGGAGAAATACCCCATGCTTAAGATTGTGGTAAGGTTGCATTGCATTGGTAACGTGCTAACATTACAGGAGATGAATTATTGTTATCTTTGATAACATGTTGTTTCTCTTTGCAATGTTAAATAGCTGGTTTAGATTACGTATTACATATTGATAATGGCATACAGACTGGTAGGGCGAGGGACGGTCTAACATATACTTATTTTTTCAAATTGTTTTTTGAATAGCCCATTTTATACTAAAAAGCCTCTTCCCGCGATTTCCACAACTCCCACCGCTATGTCCCGCCATCTCTGTCTAAAGTAAAACTGAAAAATTGTGTTAAATGCAATAAGAATATTAATTTATAATTGAGGAAAACGGAAACTATACACTTCACTTTTATCCGAGTAGTTTGGTATTACTTATAAAAAAAGTTATGTCCCAACATTTTTTTTACGGTTCTACTCAATGAAGTAAAATGTAGGTATAACATAAAGTAAACAACCAAAGTGTAATGCCTTATAAAGTTTAACAGCATGCAGACCACCAATACCACAATTTTAAACAGTAAGAGCTAAGCTAAAGGTATTTTACTTGTTAACTTGAAGTTTCACTGATGTATAATTGAAGAAATTAAATTAGCTACACATTGTCATTATAATTTAACTAGTAAATATTTAGCAATAAAATATATTGTAATCAGTTTACAGAACACGCATAATATATCTATTGTCATATTTATATATTACCCCCATTATTCAGATTTTAAACAATATTTAATAATAGTATTTAAATACCTACTTATTTAATAAAAAGTTACCAGTGACTATGGAATTTTCATTATTAGTCCTTAAAAAAAAGATTTTAACTTCTATTTTAATAAAACTTTATTAAAATAGAAGTTAAAATTATATTAAATAGGAAGTTAATAAATAATTAATAAAAAAGAACAAGCATAAAAATACAAAAAATATCCTCTACGTAGATTCGAACCGCTAACCTAGTGTTTCATAGTCTGTTGCACTATCCATCGCGCTGCACGGACGCTTATGAAGTCGACGAAATTATTGTTCTAGTTAAAAAAAAATCAAAGGGTTTAATTTTAATGTTACCGAGTTAATAACTGAGTAATAAGGAATAACAAAACGTATAAATATTTGTGGTAATGTAAAAAATTTTAAAACCCGGATATCAAAAAAAGTTAAAAAAAAGCAAAAAGTGTAGATTCTTATGCTGGGGTTCGAACTAGCGACCACATTTGTCTATTGCTGGAGGGGGGTTACATATCTCTGAAGCTTACTGTACGTAACCGAAGACGTTAGCGACTGCGCGTTTCTAAAGTATGTTCATCTCGCGATACGTTAGCGAAGACTTACACTAAGAAATTTGAAGCTTTGGAACTTTGGGTTTCTACTAACGGATACGCCTTTTCTTTCTTTGCTAGCTATTATAACATACTAGGTACTTTATGTATTTAGAAATAAGTCAAATTATAAATTAACTTTCTACGAAATAGTCGTAAATTAAAATAGCCGTAGGTTTTGAGTCAGAATGAGAAATGAAGCTTCACGTCTTGTCTGTGAGGACGGCGACGACTTGCACACCTTCAAGCAGACTATTTATAATTAAGCTAATTATCTTAGCAAACTTAATTAATTAATTACGCAAGATACTCAGCCTTAAAAGGGGGTGAAGTTTTGCAAACTGGGGTGAAGAACGGTGCTTGCAAAATGCTTAGGTGGTTACGCAATATGCACAGTGCTTGCCTCTTGCGATTGGTCGTTAATACCTCTAACAGCCGAAAATAAATCATTATTATTTGTATAAAATTCATCCCAGCTATTACGTTTAAAGTAGATACGATGAAAAAATTGTACAAGCAAAAAGGCGTGTCTACATAATATCAAGGGACATCCTTTTATAATCAATTGTTTTTTTGCAAAAACTCAAAAACGGCTTAAACAAATTTGTTCGAAATAATTTTCGTGGTAATTTCGTCTTTTATCTTATCTTCCTGAATTTTTCACATTTTTTGGACCTCTCGTTCAAAAGTTAGGCAGGGTGCTCCCCTGCATTTTTCAGACTTTATTTAAAATTTTTAATAATAGGAAATATTTGAGTAATCAAATTTTTGTTCAAGGAACCTTTAAGGCGTTTCTAAATACCTATTAGATGATGTGCCACAAGTAGATATTTGCCATAAAAATATGTTTGACACTTAGTTACAAGTATGACACGCCCTCTAAACATATTTTTTCGCAATTTATATGCAAAACTTAAAAGCGGCACACAAGATACACCTCTAGCTATAATATCATTACCGTATCCTTTATAGTTACTGAAAACCGGTGTGATATACGGACGGACGGACGCACAGACGGACTGGACGAAACTATAAGAGTTCCGTTTTTGCTCCGTCATTTTGGCTACGAAACCCTTAAATGGCGATCCCCTCCCCTACACGACACGCAAAGAGTCGGTCAATACTTTTTTTGTCTTTACATAGAGTAGGTACCCTGTCTATACTTACCTGAAAGAGGTCGTTAGATAGATTTCTCATAAATATATCGTTTATAAAGACTGCTTTTTTAATTACTCGGTTACCTAGTTTTTTCCGCTTTAAAACAGAACTAAAGAAAAGAATACGTGTGCTTCATTTCTGTTATATTTGAACTGTGGGTACAAAAAATAATGAAAGCAAAGTAGGTACCTAGGTACCTATGTAGATTAATTACAATACGAATACTACTTTGGCAAACTGCTAGGAACCGAACTGTAGAAAATCCATTTTAAAACAATGACTTTATTACCTACACAAAAGCACATAGGTATTAAGAATATATTCACCAGCGTATTTACTTGTTTACATATAGAAGAGTATTTGTTTGCGTCGTCGGGCGAGAACAGCGCCGACCCAAATTGAAGTTCGCCGTGATGCGCTCGCAAAGCTCCCTTAGATATACTATTTGCTCCTCCGCTGAGCCAACAGTTTTGCAATAATGTTCAATTAATCTAAAATAGCAGAGTGGACGTTCAATCAAACCGTACCGATTAGATATGATTAAAATTACTCTGCTAATAAAATTGAATTGGGTTTCAACATACCTACCAAAGTTGATACTACGCTACTTGAATACTACCTCAACTACGAGTATGTTTCGACGAGCCCCGCGCTCTTAATTCAAAATTTAAAAGCTTTAAACTTTTCAAATCGGTTTGATAATTAATTCAATAACTTGTCTTTATGCCACTTATAACACAGTGTTTAACTAAGGGTACTTTGATTGAGTTGGCTAAGATGGGGATTATTCGGTAAACAGTGCTCAATATTTGAGGATTGCGTTAGATGCAATGATTATAGTTAGCGCGCGAAGCCAGTCGCGACGCGTCGGTTACCGCAGCTTACACAACTCCTGATATAAAACTGCTGCACCATCATCGAGACGACAATTTACCAAGGAGATTGAACCTAACACCCGCATCTGCTCCACGCCGCAACATGAGGCCGCTCCTCTTCTATACACTCGCTTGGATTTTGATCCTTGCAGCTGTCGACGCCGGCCGGCTGCCCTCTTCCAGATCCCGGTTTGACTCGGATAAAGCACCCGCGCCTGCGGAATCTACTGATCAGGAACCCGCGGCGTCCGGACATAAAAAAGAACATCATCACAACCACGACCATAAAAAGGGCGGCGGCAAAGAACATCATGCCGAGCACCACCACGACCACGGCGAGAAAGGTTACAAGGGATACAAGGGCCACCACCATCACGAGGAAGGTAAAAAAGGGCACCACGACAAGGAAGTCCACAAGGGAGAGTACGATGATCACGGAGGCCACAAGAAAAAACACCACCACGAGGACGGACAGTACGACGAATACCACAAGGGTGACAAGGGCGAGAAGGGACACAAGTACGCTGAAAAGGGACATTACAACAAGGGCCACTCGACCAAGGGCCATCACGAAGTACATAAGCTCGACGAGTTCAAAAAGGACAAACACTTCTTTGACGAGGAGGGTGATTCCGGTCACGAGGAAAAACATGGTGGTTTCCACGAGGAGCACGGTCATAAGAAGGGAGGACACTTTAAGAAGGGACACCATCACGGAGGGCATCACGAGCACGAACACGGCGAGAAGGGCCACCACGAGAAGGGAGGCCATCACAAGGAACACAAGGGGCACAAGGAAGCTGCCGGCCACGACGAACACTATCGCCATCATCAGGATCACGCGCACAAAGGAGGACATGAACACCACAAGAAATATGGCTACAAGAAAGGACATTGATGACATTTGGAACAACAATTTACTGATAGTTTTCAATGTTCCAAGTGCGATCGCATTTGTTTTCGTTATGATACTCGTAAATTATTTGCCAAAAAAAATATTTATTACATAGTTAAGTGCTTTATAGTAAAATAGTGATTAGTTATTAAGGGTCAACACAAAATACGTAACACCAATAATTTGGGACGGGAATTATAAAAGAGGGTCGTTATAAGGCAATCATGTTGTCACTCAAAGATATTTGTGGATTGCAATGGTAAGTACTATTGTGTGGATCGCTATGGTAAGCCGGACGAGGCTGATATGACAAATTTTCTATTCGAATTTCTGACGAGGAAATTTAATGTTAACCATAATATAAGTGCGGAACATAAACTGATGTTCCTATTGTCCCTATAATTATGATTAAAACTAACCTGTATACTTTCCTTAATGTTGTTAATACACTCCACCGTATTTGCTCAAATTCCTCTTTGTATCTCGTTCGTCTATTTATACTAACATAAAAGGTACAACATGAATATTTGGACAAAAACGGTAAAGAAAAAACTAGCTACGATAACGGGCCATGTAGTGATTGTACGTGTCTCCGCGGTCATGTTTGTGCCTTAGTAATAGGTAAAATATTACGACCGGCTTCCATTGTCTCTAGAAATCCGATAATTAAATTGCTAAGGTATTTTATTCGAAACAGTAGTCATTAATAAAGATAATATCGAGCTCTATTGTATGTTGTTTTAATTAGAGACATATATCTAAAAGTAAAGGCTATAATATAAGTAATCGGGTTAATCACAACGAAAATAGCTTTGTGTCTTTGTTGAAAACGGCTTGAATAATTCATAGAGTGCCTACGGTAATACTGGGAGGGTAAAGAGATATTTTAATCACGGGAATCGAGAGATCCCTCCGACCGGGCTGGAACAAATTAATTGTGCATAATTATCTAGCCACTGTCTAGTATCTCGGTCCGGTCAGATAGCGTGCTAGGCTAAGATCATATCTGGGTCGTTATTCTACGTACTTATAGAGCTTCATTATTATGTTTTTAGGGTTCCGTACCTCAAAAGGGAAAAACGGAACCTTTATAGGATTACTTTGATGTCCGTCCGTCCGTCTGTCTGTCGAGACTCTTTACCTCAGGAACGCGTAGAGGTAGCAAATTGAAATTAATACCACATACCAGTCTGCGGTTCCTTGAAGGTGTGAAAAAACTAAACCTCTACGTTAACGCAATCAAAAGATACGGTCGTTTTTCTCGCATTTCCCATACATTTGCAATGGGAATCAAAATGTATAGGGTACTTCCCGTTGACCTACAATCACGAAATTTCGCAAAAAGCAAGAGCTTATAGCACAAGTACAGGTGAAAATCCGAAAACTGAGAGTTCCGTGCCACCAGTATTTTTAAGTACCTTAGGTCATAAATGTGGGCGAGCATCCTTTGTGCGGAACCCTCGGTGGGCGAGTACGAATCGCACTTGGCCATTTTTTATAGAAGCTAAGCCCATAGTTTTAGTACAATATAGTCGGAAAGATTATTTTACATGACCTGACGTGGTTGACATGGTTACCTGACGGATTGCGTCGTCGGCTGTCTCCGCTGAAAAGGGCCACTCAGTCGTGGTATTTTATAGGAAATAACTGAAACGAAAAATACGTTACCGACATGAAAATAACTATTAAATAGTCTACTTCAAATACACATTTAATGTTTTTTTATATATATTTTCTATCGTAATCGCTTTATACATGATTGAAATCTGATAAATTGAGAAAAGGGTGCTTCAGAAATAGAATGACCCAGCTACATAGACAGTTCACTATAAAATATATTCTGAGAAGTAAGCTCTAATTAATTTTGTTTAAATTATAAGCTGGGTAGAGTCGTATGTGCTGCGAGGGGAATTGCAGATAAAATCAACTGCGGTAATGGGAAGCTAGCTCTATTTCTAAGCAGTGATGCTTAGAAGTTCCACGGAAGTGTAATTCACTACTTTACAGTTGTTATGTGAAGCAAAAAATATCTGTACAAGGCGAGCCAGCTTTGATAAAGACCACACTTTTTTTCACAGAATTTGTTATTTAGGGTATTTTACTTAAACTGCGCATTTGATAAGGATAAATATTTGTTTGTGAGCGACGAATTCTATAACAAAACACAAACGTAGCGAGAACAGAAAAACGAAAAAAGGAATCTTGAGCGTTTCAAGAGTTATGGCATGACGGGGAAACAGGCTATACCCAAATATGTTTTCAATTATGTTATGTTTATACCTATACCTACAGGCAGCTTTGCAATTGGAATAAACCGGCCATAAGAATGTAGTTGTTGAGCTATGTGCATTAATGTTGCGTTTGGTTTTGGTAAGCAAACTATGGACATAACAATATATGTATGTAACGAAAATGAAGCATATGTAAAACAGTCGACGCCAAAGATATTTTTACACTTTAATTTTGCGATGTTATATTTACAAACATATTCTAAACATTTTACTTTACACTTTTGCACTTTATTACAAACAAGTGTAAATGTACAATTCAAAATCATTTTAAATACGTACATGTTTTAGTAAAAGGTACCACTGTGTTGTTTGTTGATTAGTTTAATTTTTAAACGAATCTTTATAGCATTAGCTAAACTAGCACTAAAAACAATCACATATTTTTGGCGTCGACTGTAATTTTACTTTTTTGGTTCAATAGATTGGTTCGTTTCTTAAGTCTGTATTATGCCCTTTTTTAATGACGTTTTTCTTATTTTTCAATCTAACTCCCATTTCCAATTTAAAGCTTGGCACAGAGACACACATTGCTTCGCCACATTATTTTTAAGAATATTTAATTTCTTAAAACGTTTCCTTCCTCTTGAATGAAACTACTTACCCAACATTATGCAGGTATATCTACTTGTAACCGTACGATTGTGTGTACTCTACTTGACTACGGAATCCTAAGAATTGTTTTATCGTTAATCAAAGGACCAGTACTGGTACCATGAGTTGCTGTAGAATGGCAATCACTAACGACTGCTCGATTCGAAAGTATTTGCATCTCGCTTGTCTGATAATGATAAGCTAGTGCAAACGAGATGCACTGATAGTGAGTTACGCAGCCGCTAGCGAAAACGGCTACTTCGAACTCACGGTAATAGGTCGGACGCACGAAGCTATATATAGTAAAAGGTTTCTACGGAAGACCAGCGTCAAGTTACGCAAAAGGTACCTTGACATCAAGCTGAGTAGAAACCTTTTCAGTGACGCTATTGTTCTAACCGTATTGTCTAAAAGTGCTATATTTTTGTACGAGTACACTGACGCGTCCCGAATTTATAAACGTTTTTCTTTCTTTCTTTCTAAACGTAGTAAACGCACAGATATGGGACGGCGTATGGGTATTGACTATAATATTGAGCCGCTATATGACAAAATCCACATTAAGTCGTTTATACTTTTTGGAACCATTTTAACATTGACAGATTTGACACCGGTCATTCAGCTGTTAAAGATTGAGGTTGGGCCGATATTAGCGGATTAAGCTTAAAATTACCGTCACAATTTTTTTATTCCTTTGTAAAACCAGCATATGTTTCGTTCGTTGAGTTAACCATGGAATTAACCATGGAATTAACCATGGAATTTAGCAATTGAGTCAACCTGCAGGAATGTTTATATTTAGTGATATTGGGCTAGTTTTCTCCGGGAAATCCCATTATCGGCCAATAAAAAATGAGTTTTCATTTGGCCACTATTTTATTTTATTTTCTTTATTGGAGAAACAACAGAAGTATGTGACACAGCAGTATTTTACATTATAAGACATATTTTTACAAGAGTACACTTACTTCCTCGGACGCTCTCACTAAAACATACTTAAAATAAACGGACTTAGATGTGAACATACATTCCTAGCAAGTATCTAAACATGCACTAACAAACAGTAACCAGAATGATACAGGGTAAGAGTGATAGTGACGACGCACCACTAACAATCACTAGGTTGGCTACTGTGAATATTCAGTATTTGATTCCGGTAATTAGGCTTTTCTTGATTGAATATATCGATGTAAGTAAATTCCTTGTTATAATTGTTACAAATACGACGTAATAGGGCTCGCAAACCAGCGTTGGTGGAGGCGGTGGGAACCGAGAATAGGTCATTGGAGCGCGAACTGCTACGAGCGGGGACTCTGTACCGGATTTCTGAATTTCTGGGTTTTGAAACTGATAAAGATGTCTTACATTAAACCTTTATAAATATAAATCCTGAATATGATAGCAAACCGACTGGACTTTCTGTACCTCAATAACTGCTGTATAATTCATGCGCGCAGTAACAAATAATCATGTATTAAATATATAGGCACCTACTTACTTAGTTATAAGCATTAACACGTAGAATAGGCTAGTATTGGTTGGCAGGGTATCATGTACTGACTAAGAGTAAAATGTAAGACCTTTATGACCTAATGAACATGATAACAATGGATTAAATGAATATGAATATGAATATTTAAGATGTATACTAACAACCTGATCCTTTGATGGTCCTAAATAAAGAAAATTAAATTAAATTAAATTAAATAAAAGTAGGACTTTCAACTTTTAACCCATTTAACAGAACTACTTTTACAGGTATCAGAGATATATAAAAAAAAACTTCGAATTCGCTCATGTCCCATGATCGGTACAGTTACCATAAGTACTTAAATCTGGAGTGCGCTCGTCGATCAAAAAGTGTTTCCACATGAGCTATTAAACTAGGGTCCTAAGTCTCGTTAACTTTCGACTAAGGGAAAATTGACGTAATTAGACAATAATGTAACTTAAGTGATGTTGGCATTATTGACAATACCGTAACTAGTGCGAGTGAGACACAGGGCACTAACTTTATAGGCTCAAGTGGGCAGCTGTCTATAGTTAGTACGAACACCATTCTTGCTCAGTGATAACGATCAGTTAGTATGACAAAAAAAGTAAAGTACACTCCCCTTGGTATATATCCACGGTCGGACGTTGTTGATGTCGTGGCTCAGGGCAGTTACAGACGGGCGTGTCGGGTCGAAGTCTAACGTCTTGTAATTTCAAGAATTTCCCCAGTTATTTAGTCGGAACTTATAATTTTACGAGCTTTCATTTAATTCGCGGTTAGCGCGGTATTATTGTTTCTCGTAATTAATTTGACTATTTCCTTCAGTTACAAAAAAGGTATGTGATAAGTTTGTTATCGAAAACAAATTCATTCGTAAGTTTTGAAATGGTATTAATATACGCGATTATTCCGTTTCAAAGTGTTTCATTTTAATGAATACTAATCGCGGCAATAAAAGACAATATTATGGAATTATTATTTATTTTAATTACCCCTATCGATTTCCATATAGATAGCTCGATAGATAATGCCATGTTTATATTTAAATTTAGTTTAATATGTAATTATAGAATGTTGATGGCTCTACCCTTCAGTCAAACTTTGAGCAAGAAGACGGCCCCGAAGGACGTCGTTCTTGCATTAAATATAGATTATCGGTGCGGTGATTAATATTCACTTATTGGGGGTAGGTACCTGTAAAATTGTGTACAATTTGCAACGCAGATATGACTCATGAAAGTTTAAATTATATAAACTTTGCAACGCCCTTAATTGGGCCATTTTTAGGGTTCCGTACCTCAAAAGGGAAAATGGATCACTTTGTTGTTTGTCCGTTCGTCTGTCTGTCAAGACCCTTTATCTCGCGAATGCGTAAAGATAGCAAGTTGAAATTAATATCACATACACAAGTCTACGGTCCCTTGAAGCTATGAAAAAACCAAATCTCTACGTCAACGCAATCTAAAGATACAGGCGTTTATACCTATGTCGCATTTCCCATACATCTGCAATGGGAATCAAAATGTATACTTAGGGTACTTCCCGTTGACCTAGACTCACGAAAATTGGCATAAAGTACTTGCAGCACAAGTACAAAAAAAAACCGTAATCCGTATAATGCCATACACTGATAGTTTCGTGCCACCAGTGTTTTTTTATTAACAAATTTTTATTTAATTTCTATTTCTACTCAGAATCGCGAGCTCTTTCGATCCTAATGAAAGTACCTAGGAGAAATAAGAAAAAAAAACCGACTTCATTTGGTTCCCGGTAAAAGTGAAATTTTGAATTTGTTTGAGTTAGCCAGTTTACTTCAAAAATATCCAATTAACCGCACGTGTACGTTTGAAAATTGAGGAGCTTTCTTAATGTCTCAGGGCTTCCATCATTACATCTGAAGTAAAATCAAAGGGAACTCCCTTGTAGACCTTTAAGGTCGCAAACAAAATAACAATGTGTTAAATTGGATGACAGACTGGAAATTATCGAGCAGTTTCATGCCATCCCTGATCATAAACTCAGGTCCACTCCAGCAAAATGATGGCCATAGTAAGAAAATACCCAAGCTACTTATGAACACCCTCTAATCACAATGCACGTGCCGTTCAAATTTGAGGAGTTCTCTGAATTCTTCAAGAACTCCATCATCAGAATAAAAATCAAATCAAAAAGATGAATAATAAACTAGGATAATAAGTAGAGCTAGGTTTATCGACCAGTTCCACTTGTCATCCCTGGTCTTCATCATCAGGTCCACTTCATCAAAATGTTGGCTCCCCCAAAAAAATGTTCAAGTTACTTAAGGAAACCCTCAAATCAGAATGCATGTGCCGTTAAAATTTGAGGAGTTCTCTCAATTCCTCATGAATTCCATCATCAGAATAGAACTATAATCAAATAGGACTACCTTGAAGGTATTTTCTTACAAAGAAAAGATAAATGTCTCAAATCGGATGATAGAGCTGGGAATTACCAAGCAGTTCCACTTTGCCATCCCTGGTCTTCATCATCAGGTCCACTCCACCAAATTGATGATGTTCGTAAAGAAATGCTCGAGTGTCTTAAGAAACTACCCAAGTCATCATGCATGTACCTTTCAAGTTTGAGGAGTTCTCTCAATTCCTCATAGATTCCATCATCAGAAATGGATCTTGAAAAAATGGGACCAATCTGGAACCATCTATTTTCAGATTAAAAAAAAAAATCGGATGATAGTCCTGGGAATTAACAAGCAGTTCCATTTTGCCATCCCTGGTCTTCATTATCAGATCCACTCCACCAAAATGATGATTTTCGTAAAGAAATGCTCGAGTTTCTTAAGAAATCACCCAAATCAGCATGCCTTTCAAATTTGAGGAGATCCCTCAGTTCCTCATGCATCCAATCATCAAAAAACGGGACCAACCTGGAACCATCTACTTTCAGAAAACAAAAAAAACATTCAAATCGATTCAGGAATGACGCAGTTCTGAGGTAACATCCATTAAAAAAAAACAGACGAATTGAGTACCTCCTCCTTTAGAAATATTGAAGTCGGTTGAAAAGTATCCCAAGATTTTTTTTCACTACGTTACCGTTACGTTCATATACTTTGTATGGCGGTAACGGAATGGAAAGTTCGAAAAATTTATGGAAATTTTGGAACAATTTTTTTCCTATTAGGATAAAAGAGCTCGCGATTTTGAGTAGAACTCACATAAAAAATACCCATGTTTAAAAAAAAAGGTGGGGACAACTTTGAAAACAAAAATGGCCCATGACCGTCAGTAGACCTTGCGCCGTTACTTAACTTTAGCTTAAATTAATTAATTTCTCAAAATCACATAATTATCAATTGATTCGGCGAGACATTTTTAACTTTACAGGCCTTGGTACGTAATCTACTATTTTAATTTACCTGCCGAACAAAAAAAGTTATAATTCCGTTTAACATGTGTATTGAACTGAAAAGATGTTAATGAATGAATCTTGAGGATGCTGTTGCGATTGCCGAAGCACTGTAGTGCGTCGAGCACGTTTGCGGAAGCGCGAAGTGACGACTTTTTCGCAATCAGACGCAAGTGTGTTGGATCACTACTTAGGCGAGTGCGTTGCAGTGGCAATGGCCTTCTCAAGGTATTGTCGGATTGCCTTGACTGCCCTATAATAAAATACTGGGTCGAAGTTGCCATTGGAAGGGCCAAATAGGTACTCGTGGACGTTTTTGTTTTTCTTTACTTTTATGTCTTGGTGTGATCAAACTAACATAGTTATTAAGTCTAGAGTATAAGCACTAACATATTATGGATCACTGATCTGAAATAAATATTTTTATCTTTTATTTTTTTATTTTTTAACACTATCTGTCATGTCAATTGACAATCAAGTATTTGATTTATCAACGCGAAGGGGCTAGTTAGATGTTAGTTAAAAGAAGTGTTAGTTGTCTCAAGGTCAAGAAATCTCGAGCAGAAACCCTAGTGTCAACACAGGTGGCGTCCCACACCAGCACCCGTCCCATCCTCCACGGAACCAACGACATTCCATCAGGTCTCTTGCCATCATCCCTGAAAATGCCCGGAGGCTCAAGAAGAGCTGGCACGTTGATGCTGGCAAGAGACCTGCGGAGGATGTCGTTAAGTGCAGCGTGCCTGGAGAAACGGCCAGCGCTCCTCTGACAGTAGAGCCCGTGGTGTCCGAGGACATCAACGGTAACACCGCAGAAGCACCTGTGCGGCGCACAAATCCGGATGCCAAGTCGCAGACAAGTCGCAACGCGCAGAGTGTGGGGCTCCAGGAATGTTCCTGTGTGTATAATTGGGAAGGTACTGCACAGTCAACAACCGGCTTCCTTGGTCCCGGCTGCCAAGAGCCTGGTGCGTTGAGAGCCTGTACTGTGGCTTAAAAGAGAATGGTAGATAATTTTGCACGTGATTTCGTCCAAGGTCCTTTGGAAATTTGGATTTTCGGAAAAATCCTGATCCAGGCAGGCAATGGACCAGGTGTTTTGGACCTCTGATAAGCCAGCAAACTCATAGTTAGAAGGGCAGGCCATTAGGATTTTTCCTACAAGAATTGCAGAGCTATGAGCAGAAGATCTATATGTTCAATTCGTTCTCATTTAATAATCGCATTAATAAGATGTTTTTTTACTTAAATAGCAGATTTGTGAAATATAATGTTTCATACTTAAATATACTCCAGGAACCGAGTAATATCATCTCTTAGAATATCCGTAAGTAATTTGCTTATATAATCAAATTACTAGGCTGGGCAATTACTATCCGAGATGCATTGTCGAGCGATCGATACAACTAAGTAGACATATGGATACCAAGTGCTCGGAAGGGATCCAAATAAGTTGTGTGTGTATAGAGGTGAGGGTATTGTCGATGAAATAAATAATTATCGATAGAGTTGCATGGATATAGATTATTTTTTCTACTGATACCCACACTGGATGGTCAATCAGACTTTATGTACCTATTGTATCTAACATTGTATGAGACACGGCTTGAAATAAACGCAAATTTAATCCTAATTTACTTGAAACTTATGATTTCCTACTTACAGTTTTCCGAAAGATCCTAAATTAATTAAAATAAAAAAAGATGAATCGCCTCATGCAACAGGCAAATCAATTGGGTGTCTACGCGTACAAGTTACATATGTTCGAGACATAGTTTTAAATAATCTAATTTATCTACGTTATTTTTATATGAAGAAGTTTGTAACTTTTTAATATGTATTCTGCATTTCACTCAATAATTATTGATTAGACGTACAGATCATACTATTTGCCTAAAGGGCCATTCGTCATAATGGGCCAGCAATCAATGAAACTGAGAGCTAGGTCAAAAAAAGGGTGTCCGCTGGGCATAACTACGCCAGACAAATTTACCACAAGTGACAAGTCTCGCTTAAATATATCGATATCAATATTTTCAAGCAGCATGTCCATCTCTATCTCAATTCGATTACGGGCATTTTCAAAAATAGAGTACCATTTTCTTTTTTTTTGAAAACCTAGGAAGTTTTGGGTTTTTTATAACCAGAATCACGAGTACTATTGATTTGAAAAAAGAAAAAGTGTCCCTTTTTTTGTCAGCTTTGTAACGCATTTTTTCATACATTTCGTATGGGCCGTTACAAACCTGACAAAAAAAAATTGTATGGATAATTGAGGACCCATTTTCATAAAAAGGGTGCATGTTTTTCTCAAAATTACAACTACACTAATTGTACGCATTCGAGAGCACATATTTTTTATGTAAATGATTTGCATTAGTGTGGCATTTTAAATTAGTGTTGTTGTTTTGTTTCAGTCTGGGTGTGTACCAATGGCGGGGCGTTCATAGAACGCGATTCCTGCCGGCTTGCCTTGCGTGAGACACTCTAGCACCATTTTCCTTAACGACTCAAAGAAAAGGCAGGTTAAATCAGCTCCGGCTTTCCCAAAGAACAGTTTGACGCTCCGCCACTGGTGTGTACGAATGAGAGGGATTTTGCATTGGTGTTTACAGATCGTGTATGTGTGTAAGTTTCAGCAGACTATTATTATGCGCTGCCATTTAAAATATTTTCAAAAACAGAATCGACAAAAATTCAAACACCTAATTATAGAACCTGCTCAAAAAAAAAAACACAAGAGAATCGGTGTAAAAATGCGTCCACTGAGGAGAAAAGCCTAGTAAATCATGATTGCCACAGACCAACTCCTAGCTCAACCTGAATCGGAGGTGCTTCACGCTCAGTCGGTCAATGAACTGGTAAACTTTTTTTGGTATGGACTAGATTTGCGAAGTGTTCTTTGTCACTAATGTTTGTCAATAAAGAACTATTAACTAGACTTCTTAGTGGCGACATCACAGCAAAAAGGTGTTAAGCACTAGGTTCTAAGTCATCCTAAAGATATGGTTTAGAAAAATAAATGTGTCTGAAACGAGGCTGATCTCGAAAGTGTATATTCTGATAAGTGTACCTATATTTTGATAGGTGTATATCCTCATTCGTGCATAATCACTTCAGAGATAACCGTATTGACTTTTTATTACGCTCGTATTGGTACTCCGAAAAAAATAGAAGGCATATAGAGTTTTTTCTTCATCTATTACTGTTAGAATTGGTTTGTCAGACTATGGTAGGATAGCCCTGGAAACATTTGCCTCCAAAGCTTAGAGTTTGAAACTAGACCTTTTCGGTTTTTCTTCTGTACTTGTGCTACATTACAACCTCTTGCTTTTTGCGACATTTCGTGATTCTAGGTCAACGGGAAGTACCCTTACATTTACCCCATACATTTTAATTCCCATTGGAAATGTGTGGAAAATGCGACATAACCGACCGTATCTTTTGATTGCGTTGACGTAGAGGTTTGGTTTATTCGCAGTTTCAAGGGACTGCAGATCCTGTGTATGTGGTATTAATTTCAACTTGCTACCTCTACGAGTTCTCAAGAAAAAGGTTCTTGACAGACAGACGGACGGACGGACGGACGGACACAAAAGTGAGCCTATAAGGGTTACGTTTATTCCTTTTGCGGCACGGAACCCTGAAAAAGGAAATCTACAATAATTGGAAATTCGTTTGCAGGTAGGTTTTTTTTTAAAATGGGCTTTTTTTTAATAATTATCTGTTCTATATTTGCAAATTCACTCGCGCACTCTGATCTCTGATCTACAATTTCTTAAATATACTCGTACAGAATACCTGCTTCTGCCCGTCCCTTCTGAATAAATAGAACAGTAACAACAGTTTTATTACAATTCTCAAGCGGCGCCGCATCCGGCAAAACAAGAAGACTTTCACTTCGCTCTTGTCGATAATGGCGAACAATATGCCGGGTACGACCATCTTGGTGCTAAGATCTTTACCGACGGCAGCAAGATTGGCGGTAAGGTAGGAGCAGCGCTCACATTGTGGAGCGACGGAACCGAAACCAAAACAGCCAAATTTGCCCTGCCGTCGTACAGCACCGTATATCAGGCGGAACTCCTAGTTTTGGCTCGTGCTGCAAAGGAAGCCCTAAAAAGTAGGCACAACGCTGTTGGCATCTTCAGTGACTCCATGGCTGCTCTCCAGTCGGTCACTCGATACTCACCCCATCCTCTCGCAGTGGAAACCAGACAGACCTTACGTCACTGCAGACTCCAGAACAAGTGTATTTCCCTGTTCTGGATAAAGGCCCACGCAGGACTGGAGGGGAATGAGCGAGCAGACCACTTAGCAAAAGAGGCAGCCCTGAGGTCAAAGAAGAAACCAGATTACGACAAATGTCCAGTGTCGTACCTGAAGCGAACGATTCGGCAGCGGACTCTGATGGAGTGGGGTGCGAGGTATAACGAAGGGGACACGGCGAGCGTAATAAAGATGTTTTTCCCGGATGCGATCGCGGCTCACGGTCTCGTTAGACAAATTGAAATGGACCAAATAAAAACCCAAATCTTTACAGAGCATGGTGGCTTCTCCTCATACCTGAAACGCTTCAGATGTAAGGAGGACCCGTCATGTGCTTGCGAACCTGGAGTAGAGGAGACCGTGGCTCACGTCTTGTTTGAATGCCCCATCTTTGGCAAGGAGAGATATGACATAGAGCAGGAAATAGGAGAAGAGTTAAATGCAGAAAAAATGTCACAACTAATGATATACAAAACTAACAAGGTTATAAATTACTGTGTTAAAATAGTAAAATTAGTAATAAATAGAAACAAGAGTTAAGGAAAAAATGTTTAAAAATATATAATGAGTATATATTGTAATAACATTTAAAACATAAGATATGTAACACGATTAGAATAAAGAACACAGGAAATTGTACATAGATATAAGAAATAGATTAAGCAATTAATGTAAGAATATATAAAGAAAAGACAATTAATGTACAAATAAGAAATATCCGCTGGAGTGTACCACCTTTATTTAACCCTCCTGAGTTAAGAAAGATAAATACAAATAAAGAAAATAGAGTAATCAGCTTAGGTGGTAGTCCCAACCACAGATGAGTGTGAGAGATGATGAATGATAGAAATAACAGTATGTAGAATGAAAGTGCGAGAGGCAAAAATGCGAGAACTGGTATGAATGAGAACCGTAGTAAAGGCTCCGACCCTGTTGGAGGTCACAGAATTAAAAAAAAAAACTCAAGCGGGTCAGTGTACCTGACTGAGTTGCCATTCCCACCCAGTTCTAGAACTTACATATATATGGTCAGCTTTTCTGTCCGAATACGTATGTAAAATTTGACCTTTATAATTTTGTGGGATATAAAAAGTGTATTCCAACTATCTAAATACCAAATTTCATACAAATAAATCGGATTAACAGTTCTAGCGTTAAAATGTAACAGAGCGAGGTGCTTTTGCATTTATAAATATTCAATATACTATTTGCATTAACATACTGAGTGTCTGCCATGTTTATGTTTAAATACCAACATAACCCCTTTTTCAGGTAGGTTCTAAATTGAAACAACAAAGGTACGTATTGTAATATATATATATTTTTGGTAGGCAATTTTTATTACAAATTAATATCTAAGTATTTGAAGTGTATATTGTAAGTGTAACTGGGGCGAACTGAAGTGTATATTGTAAGTGGATACCTGCCGTCAAGATAATAGAAAATCTTAACAGGTTCACGACCGGGAACCCGTTTGCGGTCGCTTCCCTCTATAAAGCGGGAAAATGCTGGGATCGGGTACTAACTAGCGTAGCACGAAGCAAGCGGTGCTACAGAAAGTGTTTGTCCAGGATCTCTACTTCGTGCAGTCAGACATAATTATTCTATCTTTATCTTTCTCTCTGTATTTTGTTTTTCATTTTAGACGTATTTTCAGGGTAAAAATATTAGTGTCCGACCGAAACACGATTTTTAGCCGGAACCGAAACCGAATATTCGGTTTTTTTCTGATTTCGGCCGGAACCGAAATTTTTGAAGACGTTTCAAAACATTCTAAGTTACTGTACAAATCGTAAGGAAAAGGTTATTGCAAGGATTTCTTATATGAGAACAGTTACTTTTTTAGTTAAACAAAAAAAAACGTCGATTTTTAAGGTAAATTATGAAATTTTAAACCAAATAATATCAAATCTTTGAACTTTTAAACAAAGTTACCTAATTAATAGAATACAAAGCAAAGCCAATTGCAAGATAAATCACAGCTTAAACATAAATCAACTTTTACATAAATTATAGTATTATCAATGTAATCAGAGATCTTTAAACAAAGTTTTATAATAATATCTCGTGTGACAAAGTCAAACATTGCAAGAGAAATCACAGCATTCATGCTACTTTAACATAAATCAACTTTGTCAAAAAATATGAAATAAATTTTTTTTTTCTCCTTCAAACTTTTAAAATCATTTATTCTCGAAATATATACAGTAAGTGTAAATTACCTAACTACCTAAGTACCTACCTCTACCTACCTTAAATCTAAAGTAGGTCCTTGAGGCATTGTACCTAGGATGCTGGCGGCATTTCCTCGTTGTATCGCAATGCTGATACGTTGTGCGAGGAAGCCACCAGCTCTTCGGTCACCAGTAACATCAACCAGACGTAATAATTAAATTTTAATCTACTCTCTTTCTCTACATAATTATGAAATTATCACTTCAATCTGCGATCTTGAAACAAATTTACCAAGATCGTTACAGTAGTCATGCTACTTAAACACTAATCAACTTTTACATATATTATTAATTATTATAGTACCACTTTAATCAGAGATCTTTAAACTAAACCTAATACCTCGTTTAACAAAGTGTAATATTGCAACATATATCACTGCAGTAATGTCGGCCCGATTCTGGCCGAAACCGAAACTTCGGTCGGACACAAAAAATATTTTCATGAACAGTCCTCAGAAAACTATGTTTAACCGTTTAAAAACCATATAATTACTTATTATATCGTAAATACTTAATAAATTTCAAGTAACTACACATAGGTACTTATGTGTTTGTATGGCACGTCCTCGTCCAGCGCTGCCGTCGCGGTAACTGACGAATTGCGAGCTCTTTGTTTTACTCACACACACACACACACACACACACACTAGCTCGATCAGGCAAGTTAGCCAATTGAATAAGCTTTGTTCATGTTAAATATATTTTTAAAGAATTTGATGGTCTTGCCTTATAAAATGCGTAAGTATTTCGAAATGCTACGGTGATAAGCGCCTTTGGTACCCTCGGTATTGGGCGCCATTAACTTAACTATTAAAAAAAAACTTCTGTTTTCGCGATTGAGATTAAACACTTTGGTACGGATTTATCGGATGCTTTAAATTGCTCAAGGGTCGTCAACGTAGGGTCATAGTGTTAATAAACACGATTAATCCGTTCTAAAATGTTTATTTTTTATTGGTTAATAATGTTCTTGTAACATTCTGCTCACAGCTACAGCGAGAAACGTGCGATTGCATTTGTCAATATCCTTAATAAAGTGAGAGTTGCAACGACAGGAAATCCTCTTGAATATGCAATTACACGTGAAATAATTAAAAACTTACAACGGGTTTATAGCAAATTCATTTAGGTACCTTAATATACCGGTGACACAATTTCTTGTGTCATCGCATCACATCATGGTCACGGCTTGACTGATAAATCAGCGACGGGTTAAGAGTTAGTAGAGAGAAATGTTCGCCTACCCGTCTCAATGTCACTTTAAACATATGGGTAGTTAGAAAAGTGAGGGCTACCCTTTCACTAATTGTTAATGGCACGACACACAACACTCACAACTCACAACCTCCGCGTATCGATCCAAATACAGATCTCGCGGTTTCGACTTCTGAACCACTGGTCCCCCAATCCCCAAGTTGGTGATGGCTTATAATTATTGTGTTCTAAACCATTGACTTACTAGACACGTCATTCCAAACAACATCTGTCAGCAGTGAGTTGGATTGCATGCAAGCTCGATCATATGCCCTGCGACGATCGACGAAGTACCACGACACGGATGACATACAAAAAGCATCTAAAGCTAAAAGATTGCCTTTGTGCGTGCCTAAAAGTTGTTTACATAGTACTAGAAATAAAAATAAAAGCCTCCTTACCCCCTTATTCATAAAAAAATTAGCAGACATATTATTTAAATTATGTTTTCTCCCTTTCTAACAAACGCAAATGTCAAACTGACAGATAAGGACAAACAATCATTTAGCTAAACTGTTGTTGAAGTGCGTTTATGAATAACGCCATTAGTGTTTATGTAAAAATACTTATAAATACTTTATTTATGTAAAAATAATTAACATTGAACATTGTCATAACCTGTAATTAGTTCAGGTATATTCTTTGACGTCTCACCCCCTCTGTCAGAGGCCCATTTCTCGAACGATATTATTAGACTAAAACCGTTCGAGGAATGGTCTCAGCGAATGAACTGTCAAACTTGAAAGTGTTATTTTAAACTTCAAACTTCTAGGAAATTATGACGTATACAGTCTGGCCTATCAAAATCTAGGAAACTTGTCATTGACGGACTCTACATGTTTTGTTCTAACTGTCTTCTCTAGTTTACTTATTACCTCAATGTACAAAATGCGAAATTTCAAAGTGTTATATTACGCGTGAATTGTTACCTTAATTAATTTATTCTGCTACTCAAATGCTAATGCATACTTTGCATTCTACCTGTGTAATTAGCGCTGCATAAGGGTGTTTAAACCAAATTGATTGATTTAATAACCGGAATTTTTAAGCTATTTACTTGCAGGGTGAAAAAAGCAAAGAATTATATATTTCCGAGAAAGAAAGGTAAGTGAAAAGTCTAAAAAATTGGGTATGGCTCGCAGACGTTCCTGCTTAGAAAACGAATGAATTATGTCATCATACTTATGTTGCAGTTGAACAAAATAAAGGTTTTCGGATAAGAGTAGGTGAGGAAACAGTTTTAGAAATAATTCGTGTTTATTGAAAACTTACAACAAACCTTCCGCCCACCATACAATAGCTATTTATGCAAAAAGTGCGGAAAGTCAGTGATTTCCGACGAGTGCCATATTATTCACGAGCGAGCGAAGCGAAGCGAGTGTATAAGCCGACACGAGTAGGAAATCATCTTTACGCATGTGTTTCATACAATGTTTTACTATGCATTGTGCGAGTAAATAAAAAATCATATCATGACAAAACAATTTAATTGTTACATGACAGTAATTTAATTTTTTAAATTAAAAATTATATTATTTTATAGTTTTCTTACATAGAAAATACTTTTTGTATGGGGCTGATAGCGGAGTCCGAAATTTAAAAAAAAATTAAAAGTAAACTCACTGCGGCCAAATCGTGCAGAAAAGTGTACTTTTCCGCACGATTTTGGCTTCATCGGCCAAATCGTGCGGAAAAGTACAATTTTCTGCACGATTTGGCGTCATCGGCCAAATCGTGCGGAAAAGTACACTTTTCTGCACGATTTGGCGTCATCGGCCAAATCGTGCGGAAAAGTACAACTAGGCTTCATAGAAAGCGCACTTTTCGAGCACATGCATTGTAAAAAAGTTGTTAGTTGGATTCTCAATATATTGTATAGGAATAGAATTCAATTTCATTTGTTTTAAAATGGGAGAAACAAAATAAATACAATTCTATTACACTGAGTTTAAATTTCATTGAAGTGGAAGAGACATTTTTATGGGTCTCTGGGCGGGTAGAGGGTAGAGGTACCTACATATAATTATACTTGGACTTGATGCAAAGTTTATTCATCTTTTGTGCTTTGAGACCTCGCAACTCTCGACCGTCCCTTCGTCTTTGCTCAAGATCGCTCTTGGTTCAAATTTTGGAATTATAAGCCCGGTGCTTATATTGACACCCAAAACAAATAAGCTCCCTTGTAAAGTAATTAAATAAATAATTCTGTCTCTCTCTCACTCTCTCTCTCCCGCGTTCGCTAATTATATTATAAACTAAGCACCTTATAGCTTATATCCAGTTTAGTCTGAAGCGACGCAAATAAGGCGAAACGTTTGTATTCACTTATTTATTCTAAACAATCAAGATAAGTAATGCTTAATTGGGTGACCTGGCTGGCTGGCGGGAATAAACATCCGAGCATTACCATGAGCTGCTATCGAAAACTCTCAACGACCCAAGATAGTATACAGGGTGACCAGTGCCATTGGACCAACCATGAAATCCCACATGGGGCTAAATCTTAGTCATGCTTTATTGTAAATATATTTTGGTTAAAACTAAAAAAATACAAAAAAAAGTCATTTTCGATTATCGACAAAAAAGAAACCTACTGTATTTATCAGTTTTTATATTTATTTAACGGTCTTCTAGGCTAGTTTTGGTAGTAACCCTGCCTACAAAGCAGGAGGGTTTGAATCCTGGTCAGGGCATTTATTTGTGTGTTTATCACAAATATTTGTTCCTGAGGTATGGATGCTTTCTAATGTACATATTTAAGTATTTTTATGTGTATCTATCTATTATACAGGGTGACTTCAAAATGGTAATACAAAACACTTGGTTGTGGCTCAGTTAATGCCAAACTATATAATACATGCACCCCGTTGTTAAAATTAGCTGTATTTAATTATCGCTAATTTTCTAACAAAACAAATATTTAAAGTCCCGAAGTGTTGTTACACTACATTCAATACCTAACTGTCATACCTGTCACTCGATGTTATCATCAAAGCAAGTTATTATCGATATCACTATGAGTGACAGTCGTATAACTAACTTGTTTGTTCATTGAAATTAAACACTTTAGAACGGATTAATCGTGTTTATTAACACCATGATTCTACGTTTAGAGCCCTTTACAGCACTCGTTTTCACAAGGTTAAGGCACATGTCGTGTTAAGCTGCTCAGTCATCATCTTAACCCTGTGAAAACGAGTGCTGTAAAGGGCTCGAAACGTAGGATCATGGTGTTAATAAACGCGATTATTCCGTTCTAAAGTGTTAAATTTCAATGAATAACAATCGCGGTAACAGAAGACAATATTAACTTGTTTGTTGTTTAGTTTTAAGTACCCTGATAAATTTGTGAAAATAATAAACGGAGCTAGTTTAAATAAAATCATTTATTAATGTACCTAAACTACCGTAAATTACAAGCTTAAAATATCTACGTTTAAGTAGATAAGTGTGAACCTACTTTTCCTAAACGTATTTTAAGATGTGTTCAAAATGACCACCGCCTTCCCGGACACATAAGTCCGCCCGCCGTCTATGGTTGATCTTAAGTCTGCCTAGAATAAATTCATGTGTGTACACTCTCCTTTTGATTTCGCCCCACAAAAAGAAGTCGAGTGGCGTCAGATCGGGACTTCGAGGCGGCCATGCGACTGGACCATTGCGTCCAATCCATCTCTCAGGGAATTGTCTCTCCAAATAATTTCGCACACTTAGAGCAAAATGTGCTGGTGCACCATCTTGCTGGAAATAAAGATTATCCAAATTTTGCTCCGGCACCTCTTGTAGCAAAATCGGTAACACGTTTCTCAGGAAATCTTCATATTTCGGTCCATTTAAGTTCCCGTCAATAAAATATGGGCCAATTACACAATTGTTCAGAATGCCTGCCCAAACGTTTACAGAGAAACGAGTCTGGTAAGAGTCTCGGCGAGTTACATGAGGATTTGCATCACGATCAGCCCACCAGTGTTCATTGTGGACGTTAAACATGCCGACTCTTGTAAAAGTTGCCTCGTCGGTCCATAAGATATTTAGGTGTAAGTTTTGCTGCAGCCAACGACCAAAAATAACTCTTCTAGGGTAATCTGCTAATACGATATCCTGAACTCTTTGAAATTTAAACGGATGTTTTGCTTCAGCTTTCATTAGCCGCCAAATAAACAATTGGCTCGTGCCGAATCTCGCAGCAGCGTCCCTTGTGCTAGCCTCTGGGTTGCGGTTAAAATACTCGAGCACTCGTCTCCGAAAAGCTTGTGAATACCGCGGCCGTCGGCCTCGAGCTTGAGCATGCACCGGAACTGCAAACTGACCATATTCTCGTAAATTCTGGATGGTACTATTTATTAACACACGTGTAGGTGTTGGACAATCAGGGTAACGTTCGTTAAATAATACCTTAGCTCGCACAGTACTTCGCGATGTTAAATAAAAATCAAGCATAATTATCCATCTTTTGAATATTAGTATAAGGATAAGGTCGAGGCATTTTATTTAATAGTGAAATCAAAATATTACGGTAAATCTTATTTTCTTTGACAAGTGTCAATTACTAATCAAAACACGTTTCTTCATAAATACCATGTTAGGTGATTGACAACCAAAGAGGAAAGTGATTTTTTAAACTTTTTTGTTAATTATTACGGTAGGTTAACCATGTTAAGTCAAACAAAATAGGATAAATTAAAAATTTAAAAAAATACTCTTACGATTATTTTAAAAGCATGATACTTAATTGAGAGGCTTAGTTTAGGGGAAATGTGTGTAAAACATTGATTTTGTATTACCATTTTGAAGTCACCCTGTATAATATCGTCGTCTAGTCCCACACCCACAACACAAGCCTTATTGAGCTAATCGTGGTACTAGATCGATTTGTGTAAGATTGTCCCAGAATATTTTTATTTTTCATTTTTTGTGTGTTTTTGGTAGTAGCATTAAGTGACACTGTCAATTTATGACATTTGTCAACATCGATGTGGCGTTGTTACTGGATTTTGGCAACGCTCGGAGTGGAATGTACTACTACTACTACTATTTACTACTTTGGCTCTGAGACCCGAAGAGGTTGGCCTCCGATACAAAGCCACTGTGCCCAGTCCTGCGCCACATCACGCCAGTTGTGTACTTCGAGGGCGGTCAGGTCTCATCTCTCCAGCAGGGATTGTGGTTCGGGAAGGCCTGCGACTTTCAATTCCGTGCGATTCAAACCTCTTGGCTCGTAACAATATTTTTTTTCGTAATGTAGGTAAACAAGAAATATCATTTGATATCATGTGGTTTGATGAAGATAAATATTCCAGACACTACGGACCCCAATAAGGCCTAATGGTAAGAATGGCAAACGGAAGTTGCTTTCGTAAAATTTGCGTCTACGGCAAATCTTGGGATTTGTTGGTAAAGTGGTCCTCGGGCTTCCTAAGCCGTGACACAAGGCGGGAAAACGCTAGGAAGAAGAAGATAAATATTTAAGTCTCCCTAGCGAGTGGGTACATTTACTCGTGGTAAGGGTACAGGTAATTAAATGAACTACTAGCGTGTCCACTTGTACGCTTGCGCCTTAGAGAACAACTCTGAACGCCAAACAACCTAGTACCTAGTAATTTATTGAATCAGGCGTTACTTTTCGGAATTCCATATTAATAACGAAAATAATGTTACTTTGCTTCCGCCAAACGAGAATTCGTTTAGCGGAATAGCAAAGTAACATTATTTTCGTTATAGTGCCTAGCTGGCTGGGATATTTCCGTCATTCCAATATAACATTTAAGCGTTCTTTTTAGATTAGTAACCAAAATTAGGGTAAATATATGATACCAAACTTATGTCATTGAGCTGACTCTAAAGACATTTGTAAACTATAGGTACATTAATAGGTTGGTTTTAGACCCAATTTGCCCAAAAGATGAGGATAAGCTGTAAAAAATAATAATTGTTAACAAACACTATTAGCTATTTTACTGTTACGTCAAAGGATTTTGGAAACGTCTTTGACCAAAGAGAAGGAAGAGTATAGATCTACCTTGATGGCAAAAAGCCCTGTATTGTATGTAATTGTAGTTGCCAGGAGTGAACCCAGCCAGTTTTTTCTTAATTAGGTAGTGTGAAATAGTTTGCTAATATGTGTTTGCGGACGAACAGTTTTTCAACCCATTGAATAACGCTGCTTTGGCTCGACATTCCCCCTCAAGAAAGACAAAAAAGAATATAGCCCTTACTCGATGGGACACAGTCCCGTATTGTAGATATATAGTGGTAGTTGTCAGGTTGGAGTGAATCCAGTCGCTGTTTTATTCTTAATTAGAATGTTAATTAGTGTAAAACAGTTGCAGCGGTTTGTCTAATTAATCTCTAATTAAACTGTGCTGTCGATTTATTGTGCATTAAATTATGGGTTAACCGGATCACGCTCGATGCCACAATGGAAATTGTACACTAATGGGTCACGGGAAGTGAATGAAGCCTATTTAACCTTCATTTATTCCGCTCCTGACTTCGATCGTGTAGAAGTAGTTGAGATTTTCAACCCCGTTCTCCCCCTCAGAGCGTCACGACTATTGAACAATAGGTTGTTTAAGTTGCAAATTTCAAAGTTCTACTTTCAGCTGTTTAGTATGTGTGTTGTTTGCCCGTCTTCATTTAACGCGACTGTTTTTAAATATCTAGATTTGCTGAAATGTAGAAATGAACAAGAGGCGGATTTAGTAAATTCACTAGCAGTAAACTACATCAGTGAGCTTTATCCAAAATAAATCCTGAAAACCTGATTCTTCCAGATCTGGACTTGCTTGGGGTCATTTGCATCAGAATCACGAGCTGATTCGATCCAGATAATTAAAAAATGTCCCAGTTCAGATCTGGAAGGATCAGGTTTTCGGTTTTTTTTTAACGTTCAGGGTTTTATTTTTGGCTTTATTTTCTAAAGAGTTGAAAATCTTTTTACCTTGTCATAATAGACACCTGATAGGCTAAATAGGGCGTCGTAAGTAGATCAGTACATCTGGGTTTTTTCATAATTAATTGTAGTATTTTATTTATTATTTATGAGTATTTTCTATATGTATTTCGTTTATTGAAAACCTGTCAAACGTCCGTAAGTTCCTCTTCAGAAATTTCCCATTTATCGACAACGAACTCTTCCGTTTCCCTGATAACAGGTTTCAGGATACAATCGGGTTCCAGACACTGCACAAACAGCGGTAATATTGCTAAAGTATGAGCAACCGGCAATATTCGGAGGCATGCACGCCGCGCGCCAGACGGATGCCGTTCTGATCGCGGCTATGTTGATACAAGTCCATCTATGCTAAGTTTCCTAGATTTTGATAGCACAGACTGTGAAAGTGTTAAGTAAATATTATAATTTCAGAGAAGTTTGACGTTTAAAATAACACTTTAAAGTTTGACTCTAGCTCGGCTTTGATGAATGAGCAGGAAGGTTTTTTCAAAATGTTCCATATTACAGAAAAAATAATTTTCGAAAGCTTCGCTTTCGCTTTTATTTTATTTTTAGGCCATATTCCTAAAAGTATTGAGAATATTATGCCATTAAATATCAGGTGATAATATTACATCATATCTCAATGGTGCTTAACGAGCTCTGTGAGCTGTAGACCTCGCGAGTATAATAATATGATCTTAAACGCAATAGAGCCCTAAATGGTGCTTAAGTCATGTGTGACGATTTCACCATTTTCAACATTTGCAAAAAATTAACGACAAAGAACTCTACGGAACTGTACTTGCTCACAACATTTTACGAGGATCGGTTGAGAAATGCGACTTGTCTAGGAGAACAGTCGGAAACGGAGACCTTCGCTTACGCTCAGCAACAAAATGTAGACAGGTAGTTCTGACAGATCTCGCCACATTGGTTTCCATGAAAACTGGACTCTACTCTGGACTCTGGAACCCAGGGCCAGGACACGCCATTTATGAAGTACGTGGCCCATATGGTGATGCCTCTAGTCTTGACAATCACTTGCTTGGCTCAAATTATTCCTTTTTACGAGTGTTAGTGTTATTAAAATTTCATTTCTTCTTTATGGTTTGCTCTATTTTTAACTGTGGTGGTACCAACATGCTTTCAACCGACAACAAAAAAGGCAGGAAGTTCCCAATTAGACAGTTTTATTCATATTTGATGTATGCGATTACTTCGTCCAAAAAAAATGGTTTGCTACCACACGTAAATTGCAGCCTACACTTAAAATTATTAATAGACAAAAAAAGTGTAACTTGTAAGATTTAAATATTTAGAAGTGTTGGTATTGGTATATAACCCACCGTAAAAACCCACCGTAAAAATAGACCTCAAAAACTAACCGAACTCACCCGTGACCTCATGGCTGATCGACGGTTTAACCTCCGAAGACGCTGAGTCTTATAGGCAGCTCAATAGACAGATAATGAAGTCCTTGCGACACGACATACGCTCCTTCAAATCACAGCGTATTAAGGAGACCATTGAGCGGAACCAAGGCTCCAAAGTGTTCGCAAGAGATGCGTCTATTGGGCAAAGCCAGCTGACAAAGCTGAAGAGAAGAGGCGGAAGCGTAACGTCGAATAAGTCAGAAATGCTACGGGAAATAGAGAGGTTCTATGGACAGCTATATACCTTGGTCTCCTCTGAGCCTGTTTGCTCAGCGACGGACACCAGAGCCAAGCTAGCCCGACACTATACCGAGGATATCCCGGATATCAGCCTGTACGAGATTAGGATGGCTCTCAAACAGCTTAAGAACAACAAGACACCGGGCGAAGATGGAATTACTACAGAGCTTCTGACAGCGGGCGCGGAAAGTCATTCAGAAGCTATTTAATTCCTCCTTGCTCGAAGGCAAAACACCTGAGGTGTGGAACAGAGGTGTTGTGGTTCTGTTCTTCAAAAAAGGTGACAAAACCTTACTGAAGAACTACACGCCCATAACACTGCTAAGCCACGTCTATAAGCTGTTCTCGAGAGTCATCACGAACAGTCTCGAATGCAGGCTCGATGACTACCAGCCGAAAACGAAAAGTATAGCCTTTTCATTTTCGGCTGGTAGTCATCGAGCCTAGAGTACCATAGATCACATACACACGCTGCGGCAGATTATACAGAAAACCGGAGAGTATAATCGGCCATTATGCTTGGCGTTTGTGGACTATGAGAAAGCCTTCGATTCCGTCGAAAAATATGGGCTGTTCTTAGATATCTCCAGCGATGCCGTATATAAGTACGTCGAAGTGCTGAAGTGCTTGTATAACAACGCTACCATTTCAGTCCGACTACAGGAGCAGTCCACGAAGGAAATCCCCCAAAAGAGAGGAGTAAGGCAGGGAGATGTAATATCCCCGAAACTGTTTACCGCTGCTCTAGAGGATTCCTTCAAGCTCCTGGAATGGCAAGGACTTGGCATCAACATCAACGGCGAATACATCACACGCCTCCATTTTGCCGCCGATATACTCGTAGTAGTCATGGCTGAGTCGCTGGAAGATCTAGAAGAAATGCTCGGTGACCTCAATAGAGTTTCTCAACAAGTGGGTCTTAAAATGAACATGGACAAAACGAAGGTCATGTTTAACGTCCATGTTGCACCCACCGCACTTACTGTTGGAAACTCTTCTCTTGAAGTTGTTGACGAATATATATACCTGGGACAGGTAGTCCGATTAGGTAAGTCCAATTTTGAGAGAGAGGTCAGTAGACGGATCCAACTCGGCTGGGCAGCGTTCGGTAAATTACAAAACTTCTTCTCGTTTAAAATCCCCCAGTGCCTGAAAACTAAGGTGTACAACCAATGTGTGTTACCAGAGATGACTTACGGCACTGAGACGTGGTGCTTCACAAAAGGTCTTTTTCAGAGGCTAGCTATGGAAACGGCTATGCTTGGTATTTCTCTACGAGATCGAGTCAGAAATGAGGAGATCCGTAGAAGAACCAAAGTCGCTGACATAGCCCGTAGGATTAGCAAGCTGAAGTGGCAATGGGCAGGCCACATAGCGGGAAGATCGGATGGCCGATGGGGCAAAAAAGTCCTTGAATGGAGACCACGTACTAGCAAGCGCAGTGTGGGACGACCACTAACGAGATGGACGGACGACCTGATGGGGAAAGCTGGGTCTCGTTAGATGCAGGTGTCTGTAGACAGGTCGCGCTGGAGTTCGATTGGAGAGGCCTATGTTCAGCAGTGGACGTTTACAGGCTGAAATGATGATGACGGCATTTTCAGAGGCCCATCTAGTTGGCGGCAAGTCACCGCTTGCCTCGATAACGTGCTAAATACAATGACATGTATCCGGAACTCTTAGCACTAGCCCAATCTCTTAGTCCACCTAAAAACCTTCAATTCAACACCCAGTTGCCTTTTTCATTTTATTTACAATAGTCCCAACGCTAGCGGGGACCGGTTTTCGGGTACTTATTGATATTGATGCACCCGTGAATGGGTTCTCCGTGTACTACACAACATTCTACAAAAGCCCCCTACGTGCTGGATCTGTATCCCCTACGCATGTCTACCAAAATGCCAGTATGTATAGGCCCGTAATTTTTAAAAAGGAGAAAATAATAATAATAAAGTGCTGAGAATTTCCAATAACATATTTAAGCGAGAAACTACGGAACCGTATATTTTTGTACCTAGAGTCAGCATCAAATAGTTTTAGCCAGTGGCCAAATTTAACGCAACGCACCCTAATTCCTATAGCAACAATAGAGACTACTCGTTTATAATGCTAACCTTACATGCACTAAACAGTAAACAAGGCACGGCATGTTACCCCGTCTTTTTTTAATTTTAAAACATGATATTATGTGTGATAATGGTTTTCACAGACTATGTTAAAATCTTAAATAATTCTAACGTTGAATGCCAAACAAGTTTTTCGCAATACCATTGTGTAAGTACACAGTCAAAGCCTGAGAGCCAATATCTTAGGGAGCGTAGAAATGAGAAAAATATGGCAAAAACATTTGATTCGCGCGCACGTTTGTTTGCTTTTTGCGTTTTCTCTCCGACCTCGATTGAATTGATGCAAATAAATATTAAGAGAAACGTGCTGGGCGTATTTACTAGTGTTGGTACAGATACAGACTCGAGTCTTTACAGTCATCACAGCTCACCTCAAGACTCGACTCGACTTGGTCTAAATTAATTTTACGTCAAATCTTGATTGAGGTTAGATGTTAGAACTTTTCTGTCTACAGACAATAGACACTTTGCAGGGAAAACTTCAGCATTTTTCTTCTCTGCCTCGCTGTATGTGTCATGTGTGTGTGTTATGTATCTTGAGAAGGTCAGGCGTCTTTGAGGTTTTGAGTTAGGTTTTAAAATAACTGAATGATGAGGTACGACTAACAATGCTCGTATTTACGAGTGCATGATAAATTTATCATGATCAATTTAAGCAACACAAAAAATATTTTTGTAATGGTAATTTAGGACATTTCAATGGTAGATTAGATTGACCTGAATATTTTAAGAGCATACGCGGAGTTTTTTTTAATTTAGATTCATAATGGATGTATACCACTTCCATTGAATACATACGTACCATGCCAGTTAATGATTTTGTATCACCAATTTCCTTCCATCTACAGAGCGAAATTGTGTCCACAGTGCAAAATCGCCGCTTTTGCCTATTGTCCGTCAACAAGACTCGACTCTCGACGAACCAACACTAATTTCCAGTGAAGGAAGGTAAGGTACTTACGTTATCTTTTACGGTTCGCATCGCACTTGCGTATGGCTCGAGCGATTGGATCGGAAGCATCATAATCGTGCAAAATGGGAAAATGAGATGCTCCATTGGTCTGGAAATGTAGATCTAAAAGATGATGAAAGCGTCGACACATGAAAGCGGGGATCAAGTTGTCGGAGCCTTAGTTCTGTGAGCAGTGCGTTCGGCTTCCATCAATGCGGAAGTGAATAATTGCAAAGCGAGTGTCCTAGATTCAGCTTACAGATCGTAGCTATAATAAAATTAAGAAATATATGCTTACGCATTTATTCTGTTTTTATCACCACGCAAACAACTACTGGTACATGGCCTTTGTTCAGTGTATAGGTGTATGTTTACGAGTAGTGTATAGTCACAGTTTAGTGTACATCAGGTATTCTTTTAAATGATGGCTTCTGTCCGAGATTTGGATAGTTTTGCCAATGTCAAGTACCTATATAAAAATATCAGTATAATATAACGTATTTTAAAGTGTATTGCCACTTGGGCGATGTTGTTCGGTGGCTCGCAGTCGCCTCGCTAAGTTGTAAAATTTACAGCTAAAAATGTTACACTAGCGTCCGGGGGCCCAGATCCCGGGACTACCGAGTAATGACTGAAAATGGTTTGACGCGTTTCAGGATTAATTCTTCATTAGCAGCATGCTTCTTCGTTAGTTCACTGTACAATAAGCTATAACACATTAAACAACGTTAAGTAGACAAAAAACAATTCCAGTGACGCCCTCGCCATCTTGAAATCCAGATACGCACGCCTCTATATATTGTCAAAGTGTTAGAGTGCTTTTTTTTTAGAGTACAAAACAATAAATAAGTCGAAATTCGCCTTACCTAGGTACTTGTTGGTTTAAATCTATTTAATCTATTAACCTTCGAAAGAAAGAGAGGGATGTTTGCCATGTGTACCTTTGTTAAATTCTTAGAGATAAAATGTGAAACCGCTTCATGCTGAAAAATAATATATTTTGTACATTGTATAATGGTAAACCTCCACCCTAATTAACATATTAAAATGTTAACGCTGCGGAAATATCGAACAAAATTAGCGCGCCACAGCGTAAAGTGCACAATATAAATCTATAAGCTCATCGATCGGCTTTGAACTAATTAGGAGCGAGTGTGAGGCTTAGTAACATCACGCTCGAAGCAGATTTATGGGTGCCGCTGCCATCACTCGTGATCCGCCGAGGGCCGGGAACCGGCGGTAGGGTCATCAGCCACATTCCCACGTTAAACTTTGAAGTGATGCATAATTGAAAGCTCGAGTGAGACGTCATGATACGACGCGCTGAAAACCTAAAACCCCGTGTTGTTTAGCGTTTTGGCAAATTTTCAGAACGGCGGCAGATGAAATGTGAGGAATTGATAATGTTTTTTTTTTTAACTTTTATATTTCAAAAACTAGACATTACTGTTTTAAGGAAAAGTTAACAAGCAGCCAAAGACTTCTAGGAAACGACCAGCGTCGTCGATGTACATAAGCATCGTTAAAGGTTATAGCGTGGCGTGGTCAATGAATGATCTAGATGGAATGGTCGAAAACAGAAAGTTTAACTACGGGATGTTGGGATATAGATGCAAGTGCTAAAGTCCTATAATTTTTGAAAGTTAAGTGACACATATGCATATGTATATGTCGGAGACAGAAGTCATTAGTACGAGACTTCGATGGACTACGAAGCGCTAGCGCTGTGGTGGCCGTTTGTCGAACTACTTTGACAGCGTTTATTAATTCGTTAACGGAAACGGAAACGTCATGTAGTTAACTTGGGTGTGGTCGGTGTGAGGTTGGCAGCACTGTTGTTAAGTTGGTAGACCTGTCAGTTGAGCTGACTTCCGATTGTGAATTCCTATGGTGGGAGCTAACTCCCATAAAAAGAAGCGCGCAAGCGGAGCGCGGATCAGTGCTCATTATTCTTTACTTAGTAACGATTATTCTTTAGTCGACCGTCTTAGATAACGGACTAACCTCGCACAGACAACACCACCTTTCCTTAGTTGTAGTTATAAAATCAATCCGTCTGGATCATTGCAATCCTTAGTGCTGTTAGATTACTAGTAGTTGCGAATGACTGAATACAAAGCCGTTTGTTGTAATCTGTAATGATTTCATTATAATCTAAGGTAATATGTGTGCTATGTCGTAATTTAATCTGCCCATGTAATTCTAATGATGTTCCAGTTAAACAATATCAGCCCCGCTGAGTTTCTTGCTGGTTCTTCTCAGTAAGTGGTCTTTTCCGAACCGGTGGTAGTTCTACAAACACTGAGTTAGAATAAAGTCATTGTCCCCTAGTTGTTGTTTCATAGCTTGTGGTGTGTGCGTGCGATACATCGTACCTAGTGTGTATTTCTCAGGTTAAGTATTGACATCCTGGAGTATAAGTATTGTCATCCTGAACTGTAAGTATAGTGTGTGTAAGTATCTTGGCACCATCCTGACCAGGCTGATACTGTTACCGCTCTGGCCCCTGCCATTCTATCCAGTGTCATATCCGAAGAGGATGCATATTTTAATAAGAGATTAATTATCTACAAGTTTTTTCTCAGATAAAGAGTTTTCAAGATATAGAGCAATGTGCGAAAAGAAAAGTGCCGAAAAGACTTTTAAATAAATGAATATAAATATATTGTGGGACAATCTTACACAAATTGACCTAGTTAGACGGTAAGCTCAATAAGGCCTGTGTTCTGGGTACTAGACGACGATATACATATATAATAGATAGATACATATAAATACTTAAATACAAAGAAAACATCCATATTACAGGAACAAATAATCGTAATAATCACACATTTTTTTTTGACCAGCACTTGAACTTTGAATCACTGAATATTCAGGATTTTTTGTTTTAGTTAAATATTGTTATTATGTTGTAGAAGTTGAGGGCACTTCTGATAGGACGATTTAAAGCCACCTTGCAATCAACGCAAAACTCCACAATATATCAGGATATATCTATCTTATAACCCTATCCGGTGGAAATGTGTGATGGCGACAAATTTACGAACTGCCGGGACAAAATTCACCAGAGGCTTTGAGGCGGGCAATAATCAAGTGCCCTGCACGCAAGAGCGCTCTGAAATGCACACTATCGAATTTGCGTAGTTACTATATAGTACGGTACGGTTATTTAGAACTCATGTGTGCATACGATAGCGACTGCGGCGTTCGAAGGTATCTCCGTCTCGCCCTTACCACCTCTCTGGCAGGAGCAAGACGTACATACTTTCGAATGCCGCGTTTAGGTTTTTTTGATTGAATATATTGATGGAAGTAAATTCTGTGTCATAATTGTTACAATGGGGTTCGCAAACCAGCGTTGGTGGAGGCGGTGGGAACCGAGAATAGGTTATTGGAGCGCGAACTGCTGCGAGCGGGGACTCTGTACCGTATTCGCTCCACAAGTTCCATATTATTATAATACCCTCTGCAGATATTGTATACGGTAATTGCATCTGTCGAATCCCATACTAAAAAGACGCTTAACTCTGGGTTAGTTGGCTAACCCCGGATGGTGAAAGTGGCCCTTAGGGGTATAATTTCAAAGATACTCTTCTTAGTGAAGTTACTTTCTACATGAAGGAAATATGCGCCGAATATCAATGTTCTGCTTTGAACTGTTTAGGCTGTGTGTCTGTTAGTTATAGTTCTCAATATAACGCCGTAACGTAAGTTTTATAGGTACCTATATTGATGTAAGAAGATAGATACAAAGTAAATCGTTGAAGTGCAGCGTTGCTGCCAACTTCATTGCTGCAGAAAATTACAAAACCGTTTAGTTTGCAATCGCGAGTAACGCCGCACCGCAAATAAATAAATAATAAATAAATATTATAGGACAATCTTACAAAAATCGCCCTAGTCCCACAGTTAATTCAATAAGGCTTGTGTTACCTATGGGTACTAGGCGACGATATATATAATAGAAATATACATATAAATACTTAAATACATAGTAGCACAATACACCTCCTGCTTCGTAGGCAGGGGCACTACCGACTAGGCTAGGAGGCTTTTAAAGATGTTGCAATTGAAATGTAACCTTACCCATGATCATTAGTATTTATGTTGTTATACCATAATTGTCACAACACAAACGTCAATAATCTTTCGAATATTATTCCAACACGTGGAGCAGAAAATTGGGCCGCTAACGAAGGGGTTTACGGCGTCTGTGGAAATTGTAAAGGAAATGCTAATGCCAAAGGTGTTGCCGAACGTGTACAAACGGCACTTTGCTATTTGCCGAATCTTTTGAGGGTCGCGGCTGTGTTGGCGTGTGTGATGTAGGTTACGAACTCATTTGGCATTTGTTTGCGATTACAGAAATATATATAGGTCGGGAATAGTAGATTGTATTACTAGGGAGCAAAATGCTATATTGTATCGAGGGTGAGTGATTGAATCCTGAGCGATGCGAAAGATTCCAGAATAGAATCCCGAGCGTAGCGAGGGATTCTAACATGGAATCTTGAGCAAAGCGAGGGATTCAACTACGTCACTCGAGGTGTCAATAATTTTGCTACCGCGTAATACACTCTACTTTTCACTTCTCCTATAAAATTAATATAAATAAAAAACGAAAGATATTAACACAAAATTTTAATTAGATTAGTAAAAAAACACATGTATTAAAAATACAGTAAATAAAAATCTAAAAGTTTAAGGTGAAATTTGTGCAATTTTGGAGAGTAATGTTTATATTTTTATTAGGCAATGAAATGTTTGTTTTGTTTATTTGTGTATTCTGTGTCGATTCCGGTAACACTTGATTCGTGGACTGATCTTCTTCGGTGTGGCATGATGGGAGGGGCGCGCTTTGAGGTTTGACATCACTCATTGCCGCCATTTCTGCTGCCTCTTCAGCTCGTGCTTGGGCTGAAGTACCAGGCTGCGGCGACAAGCAGCGGTTGTTTCTTATGTTGTCCGTTATGCGCCGGCTAATTTGGGCTTTATTTTCAAGGGAGTCCTCAATATAGCCTTCTGCTACAGCAGAAGACTTCCATCCGCCTAGACGCTTTATGGAAGTCAGATCTGCCCCAGAATTAGCCAGGATAGTCGCAGACGTCCTGCGGAAACAATGGCCAGTGTACTGTTCTGAGTTTGGCAGGTTCAAATATTGCGCAATAATTTTCGGCATTTGACTAATTTTATTTTTTCCAATGACCTGCCTCGTGCACTTGCCATTTTGGTAATTTATAAAAAACCTTTTATTATCAAAGTTGTTGGGCCGCATGGACTGATATTTATGTACAATTTTCGCATAGTCATCCCGAATGACAAATGAGCGGTCTATTTTGGTTTTAGTGTCTCTTAAATTGACCAAAATTAATGTATCCGAGTGATTTTCTAAGTCGTCTACAGTAATATTTAACAATTCCAATCCTCGGCATGCACCAGTGACCCCGAAAATCAACGCCACCTGCAAAAGACGTTACAAATTAAAGGCATGTTTCGATGTAATATAAAATGAACATGATATATTGATTTATGTTGGAATTTAGGTATTAGGTACTTACTTTTACAGCCAGAAAGCTGTAATCGGGGGCCTCATTTAAAAATGTGTTAACATTGTCCGCAGATAAAATTTTGGATTTTTTAGCTTTGTGTCCCTCGGATTGTCTCTTTAGGTAGGCTATCAATTTTGTATAAGTTTTGATTTCTATGGCTTTGTTCATGCTGACGGTCGATCTCAGCATAGAGTAAATACTCCAAAGAGTGGAGGGTTTTTTAGTTTTAGACAGTTCCTGAAAATATGCTAAAAAAACCGCCTCAGAAAATGATTTCGCTCCTTTAGATGTTTTCCATGCACAGAAGTTTTGATAGGCTTGTAAGTATTTTAATCTTGACTTTTCCGGCAGCAGGTTACTGATTACTTGTTGTGCTTCGTTTCTTATGAACTCTGGAGTTAATATTTCATCACTGCTACTGGATGAATCCATTTTTAGTTAGCAAATAAGTGAAATTAATACGAAGAAAAGTTCAAACTATTCTTGTATGTTTCAGTGCAATAATTTTTTTTTAATTAAAAAAATACATTATTCCCGCCGTTTTCACTGTGTCTATGGTACCTACTTTTTTTTAATGAGCGGTATTAGACTGCACGTTACGTCGGGCACGGTCCCATGTTTCGGTCTCAGTAATATAAGAAAGGGAATTTAGGGAATCGAAGGATACGAGGGATCGGGCCGGACAAAATCGCACCGTCCAATATCTGCTAACGCGCTACATAAATACTATGTTTTTTTTTCAGCCGTTGATAATGTTTATTCCGTGCGTTGCTACCAACTTAGAAACTTGATACCAGGGAACAAAATTCAATTTTGTTCCCTGTCAGCCGGGCAGAAATGAACATTTAAAAAAAATATCTTGAAAGGGAACGAAATGCAGCTTTGATCCCTGCAAACGGGCTACAAATCACTCGTTTTCCGATAGGAGAAGTGAAAAGAGTATTTTCGTATTTTCTATGATAATTCTAAACGTCTTTGTGCCACTTTTACTAACCTTTTTGTTTTCTGCCAGTCAACGCTTTGATTGGCAGAAAACAAATGAAAAATGACAGGAAACTATTTTTTTCTTATTTATTTCTCATTGATATTATTAGTATCCAGAAAAGTATTACATACTACTTCTAATACAAAATAAGCAAAGTCTATAAATATAAATGATTACTTGTCGTTTTACTTACTTTTACTTTGTCGTTCGTTTTTATTTTACGTGACAATGATATCCGACCGACAAGGTACGAAATGAGACACCTACAGAAACTCTTGATTGTAGATTAAATGTCAAGTTAGACCACGCTAAGTCTCCCTGCCAAGTTTTACGTGAAGTATATTGCATTTAAATACAATGTCACTGCCAAGTGTGCCAAACCAGTGTCAAAGTTAGCGTGGTCGCACTTTAAACTTATAGGTCCACCTCAGCTAGGGACAAATCTTGGGCTTCATTGTGAGTATCGTAAGATAGGGTTGGGACAAATTGGAAGTTCAAACCTCCATTGAAATAATACATGTTGATTTATATAAATGAAATGTGTTCCGGTTGTATGAATTTTAGTTTTTCAGTGATCAGTCAATAGGATATCTCAGCTCACCCCGTCGTTGGGGTTAATAAAGGGTAGAAAGGGTAAGTAAGGGTAAAATTGAGTGAGATGGAACGATTGCTAGAATTGAAACAATAGTACCATAGCTTGGCTTGCCATGATAAATAAGTATTTTCGTAACAATACGATAAATATCTGATCTCAAAATAGCAGCTCACCCCTCTACCATCCCTATACTCTCCATTCGTGACCCAACTACCCTCGCAATGCCTACTCACCCCACTTCACGGTAGCTATTAAAAACCCTACAGTAGAAAATTGCCTATTTACATCATTTAAGTAACTATCCAATTGATTTTATTTTACCCGGCCATCTCGTAGCGCGCCATAGTGTAACTCTACACTACACTACGACATTGAAAGACCCCAAGCGGCTCCCCTAAAGTGATTTATGTGGACAGCAATTAACAACATTGCGCACATTAAATGTGTAGGCGTTATTTGGATAATTGCACTAGTTAACAGTTAATTGCATTGCCCATATTTCGGAGAACAAGAACACTGTAGAATAAAAGTCTGTTTAATCGCACAGCTCCTAGGGTTGCCGACTTGTTTAGGGGAAAGGTTTTTTTTTCAGAATTCCAATAGTATACCTAAGTCATTGTGTTTGCAGTAGATATGGTGCTACATTACTGCACTAGTGCCATAATGATCACTTTATGTGCCTGCGTCAAAAATTGAAAGGGTCATAATTAGGTACTGTAAAACTTTGTACGATACAGGTGCGAATAGGTAATTCGTAACTCGTGTCGATTTAAAACACTCCCTTTGACCATGCCTTAATTTATTGCCATTTATAGCGAATTTCCTAGTTTTCGCACTAGTGTCGTAAAGAACATAGTACACTAAGCTAAAATGGTCAATAATCAATGATTGATAACTGCAGGTTGTTGGTTTTCAAATAATTTGAATGCCAATCGTCAGATCTTAATTTTATTAGGATCTTAAAATTTTGATGGTGAGAAATATTTGATTGCCTTTCGTCATTATATTCGCGTAGCAGAACCGGGATTTTGGAAGCGATCGACCTTCATTTCTGTGATTTCAAGCGCTCAAAATTCACCAATCTCTCCGTGTGGTAGCTTCTCAGACTGTGCTAATTGCTATATTACTAGTTCAGTTAGCAACAATAGCAACCCTAGCTGCTCCGTATATTCAGGAGCTAACTGTTGTTAAATTGTTTGGCGTAGAAGCCGGCGCCAGACTGCAGTATAGTGTATGCAAAATTTGCTTTCACTAAGTGGTAAACGTGTCACCAACGAAACGAAATAAAAGTTGAGCAAACAGTTTCGGCGTGAAATGGTGTTAGTGTTTATGTAGGTAGAAGGCGGCGCGTCAAAAATGTAGAGAAGCTGAAATTAATTTTGTTGTCGTAATCGTGGCGCGGTCTGGTAAAAGTACACAACTGGCAGGTGAAATTAAACAAGCAGGTAAAATCCAGTTATATGAACGCTTCGATACTGGTAGTTTTGGGAGCTAAGTAGTTATCAATTTTACCCTCGTACGGTCATTTTAGACGTCTTACTAAGCTAAGCTTTCTTTTGTAATGGAGCTCCAGTTAAACATTATTTATACTTATACTTATTTAAGTCCTGAACGGCTACAGAGCTGATCGAAAATGCACCTACTCGTATATCCATACAAAGTGATATTTTTCGAATATCGAATATTTACCACGGGCTTCGCAATCAGGTTCATTGACCTAATCAGCTGTTGAAGACGTTGAAGTATCGTTCGGGACATTTGTAACAGCCTGTAGGTAGGACACTGGAAACTTCAATTACAGTATCGGTTTCTTTAGTTACAGCTTTATTTTTATTCAGAAACTTTCCCAGTCATGGTTGGTGGACCTGACTGCATGCTTCAACAGTCCTGGCAGACACACTTATTAATATGTTGTCTATTCACTAAGCTAATTCACCACTGTCATTGTTTGCAGCCTCAAAAAGTTTAATTTGCCCGTTCAATGCAATTGTAATCCGCGAATCAAATAATTTATTATTTAATGTTTTTGATGTTTTTAAGCAGTTGCACTATTATACATAAATTATAAATTGAAAAAGATGTCATATACGATAACTGTGCCCAGGGGCGTAACTAGAGGAATTGGCGCCCGGGGCTAGCATCCAGTTTGCGCCCCCAGAATATGTTACCATTGTTACCTGGTCAACTGTGGCCCGGCCCCAATTTTACCACGCGGAAGAGTGTGACAATTGTCAACTAAATATTACTGTAACTTTTTTTTATACCACGAAGTTAGCAAACAAGCATACGGCCCGCCTGATGGAAAGCGGTCTCCGTAGCCTATGGACGCCTTCAACTCCTGCAACTGGTGCTGCGGGCGTCCATAGGCTACCGACACCGCTATCGAGTTGGGCGGGCGCTAGATTCTTGTTTGCCACCAACATAATTATTAAAAAATCATTTAGTTTATCACTATAAACTACTCTTGACTCTTCTTGTCGTATGGTCACGACATTATATACTTACGAGTAGGTATACAACAAATTATGAACAAGGAATCGGAATATAAATATTTCGGCACATTCGTATTACACAGATCAATCTAATCCCAAAATAAGTAAAGCATGTACTATGGGTACCAGGCGACTATAAACACACTTAACACGTTAGACGCCACACCACCCACCGGTGGGCCATCACGATGTATGCATTTTTGGCCTGGCGTTCAATGTGTTAAATACAGAATTATATACATAGAAAACACTCATAACTTAGGAGCAAATATTCGGATAAACACACAAATAAATGCTCATACCAGGATTCGAATCTGGGACCTCCAGCTTCGTTACTACCATATATTATTATAGTTGGACCACGCTATGTCTTCCAGCCAAGTTTTACGTGAAGTATGGCATTTTAATACAATATCACTGCCAAGTGCCAAGTGTGCTACTTTTGGGGTGCTCGATCTTAGTATAAAATATTTATTGGCTCCCCTTCTTATAATAATCTAAGAATCAAAAGGTCTATGAAAGGTATATGAAGATGTGGAGAGCCAGGAACCTTCCCTGTTGGACCTTCTGCTGACTTCTCACCCGGTTGGCTATGATGTATCCGTTGCAGCCCCTCTCGGTTCCTCGGATCATTGCCTCATCCGGAGTACAGTGCCTCTCACGTGCCCGCCGCGTCGGCGAGTTGCTTGTAGCCGCCGTGTGTGGCACTATAAGTCAGCAGACTGGGACGGGATGCGGGTGTTCTTTGCGTCTTACCCGTGGGGGCAGGTTTGCTTCACGCCGGATGATCCTGATATCGCTGCTGACTCTGTTGCTGACGTGGTGCTTCAGGGAATGGAACTTTTCGTTCCATCCTCTGCGGTACCTGTTGGTGGCAAAACCCAGCCTTGGTTTGATCGCTCCTGCAAAAAGGCGTCTCGCCGAAAGCTGGAGTGCTACCAAGCCTGGGTAAATGCAGCGGCGGTACAGGATGTAAAGACCAGCGCTTTAAAAAAGGAGTTTAACTTTGCCTCCAGGTCCTTCAAAAGAGCCATTGCCAGAGCAAAGTCGTTGCACATTGGTAGGATTGGCGAGAAACTAGAGCGTCTCCCCTCGGGAACTCGTGCGTTCTGGTCTCTTGCCAAAGCTATCCAGGGGAATTTCTGCACGCCGTCTTTTCCACCTCTGCACACGGGAAATGATTCGTTGGCCCACGACGCAAAAGACAAAGCCGATCTACTGGGTAAGCTTTTTGCGTCCAACTCGACTTTGGATGACGGGGGACAAGCGCCGCCGACTATACCGCGGTGCGAGAGCTGTATGCCAGATGTACAGTTCCGCCAAAGCTTTGTGCGTAAGGCTCTTCGCTCCCTCGACACCCATAAGTCCAGTGGGCCTGATGGAATCCCTGCAATTGTTCTCAAGATGTGTGCTCCTGAGTTGGCGCCGGTCTTAACGCGTCTTTTTCGGCTCTCCTACTCTTCTGGCGTAGTCCCGACTTCGTGGAAGTCAGCTTTGGTGCACCCGATCCCTAAAAAAGGCGACCGCTCAAATCCATCCGACTACAGGCCGATAGCTATAACCTCCCTTTTCTCTAAGATTATGGAGTCCATCATCAATCGTCAGCTCCTCTGGTACCTAGAGGATCACCAGCTGCTGAGTGACCAACAATACGGTTTCCGTAGGGGTCGTTCGGCTGGTGATCTTTTAGTTTACCTGACACATTGCTGGGCACAGGCGATAGAGAGTAAAGGTGAGGCACTGGCAGTTAGTTTGGATGTAGCGAAGGCCTTCGATCGCGTTTGGCACAAAGCACTTCTTTCGAAACTTCCATGCTATGGGCTCCCCGGGAAATTATGCGAATGGGTCAGCAGTTTTCTAGCAGACAGAAGCATTAAGGTCCTAGTTGACGGTGAATGCTCAGACTCAATGTCTGTGAATGCTGGTGTCCCTCAAGGCTGTGTGCTATCACCCACGCTATTCCTCCTGCATATCAATGACATGTTGCAAACTAGCGGCATTCATTGTTATGCTGATGATAGTACGGGTGATGCCTCCTACACCGGCCGCGCCAATATTTCCCGGGAAAACGTCATTGAGAGCCGGAACAAACTTGTGTCCGAAATTGAGACCTCCCTAAAAGAAGTCTCAGATTGGGGTCGACTTAATTTGGTCCATTTTAACCCTACAAAGACACAGGTTTGCGCGTTCACCGCAAAAAAACTTCCGTTCGTCGCGTCACCTCGTTTTGAGAGCACTCCCCTATCTGCCACAGCCAGTATTGGAATCCTTGGCGTTGACATCTCGAGTGAAGTCCAGTTCCGCGGCCACCTAGAGGGTAAGGCCAAATTGGCCTCGAAGAAGCTCGGTGTGCTCAATAGATCGAGGCAGTATTTCACGCCGGCCCATCGCCTACAGCTTTATAAGGCGCAGGTTCGCCCGCATATGGAATACTGCTCTCATCTTTGGGCAGGGGCACCTAAGTACCAGCTTCTTCCTCTAGACCGCATCCAACGGAGAGCAGCTCGAATTGTCAACTGCCAACGTATTTCTGATCGGCTTGATCCCTTGGCGCTGCGTAGAGATGTGGCCTCACTCTGTATTTTCTATCGCATGTATTATGGGGAGTGTTCCGAGGAATTGTTCGGATTAATCCCTGCCGCTTCTTTCCGCCATCGCCCTACGCGACAATATTTCCACTCTCACCATTTAGATGGTTGGCAGTCCTCAACTGTGCGCTTTTCCCGAAACTTCCTGCCTCGCACAGCTAAACTGTGGAACGAACTGTCGCCAGCGGTGTTTCCGGACCGATACGACCTTCAAACCTTCAAGAAAAGAGCGTACTCCCACCTTAAAGGCCGGCAACGCACTTGCGACACCTCTGGTGTTGCGGGTGTCCATGGACGACGTTAATCGCTTACCATCAGGTGATTCGTTTGCTCGTTTGCCCCCTATAGCATAAAAAAAAAAAAAAAAAAAATGAAACTGCGAAAGGGATTACCTTGTTCATCGTTTGCCGTAAAAAGCAGATTTTTATCGTGGCCACTACATAGAACTAGAGTCAAACCACGTAATCTTTTCTCAACACATGAACTGTCAAACTTGAAAGTGTTATTTTAAACGTCAAACTTCTATGAAATTATGACGTTTACTTAACACGTTCACAGTCTGTGCTATCAAAATCTAGGAAACTTAGCGTAGACTGACTCTAGTCTCAGGGCCTGTAGAGAGGGGACAATGAAATTCAGTCAGTCAAGTCTGCCGTCTTTTGTTTAACAATTATCATTTACTCTTCTCTAAAATTCGAATTATAATATTTATAATAATTGACGATCCATACAAAGTTTTCATTAAAATATAACGTTGATGGCAAACAGTAATAACAAAGCCCACTCGATAATTATGTAATGTTAGAAATTTACTAAAAGGGAGTTAATAGTGTCAAATTTTGAAACTAAACTCCGGTTTTCAAGGGCGAAATTTCCTCTGTAGTCCTGGAGAAAGACACCACGTCGACACGATTAAGTCCCGTTTTAGTAAATAATGTGTGAACATTGTGAAAGTTTAAATAAATGTTAGAAATTGTCACACTTGTCAGCTTTGTGAGATATGGGTCAGGTGAATTTGGCGCCCCCTTAAAAGTTGCGCCCGGGGCACGTGCCCCCTTTGCCCCCACCTTGTTACGCCACTGACTGTGCCGATCATAGAACTTTTAAGAGCGAATTCGGAGAATTGTACTGTTAAATGCGTTTAAAGTTGAAAGTCCTACTTTTACTTTATATTCACAAAGTGTTCCATGTAAGATATCGTTATCGGTTTCAAAAACGTAGGCAAATGAAAACGCATCTTTTTTGGACCGATAATGCGAGAATGCGACGTCAGAGTAAAAAGATGAAAACTAGTCCAATATCACTAAACATAAATATTTCTGCTATAACAGCTGATTGCATGTTGACCTTGATTAATGGTTAACCCAATGACCGAAACACACGCCGGTTTAAAACAAACGAATATAAAATTGTAACGCAAATTTTAAGCTTAACTCGCTGATATCGGCCCAACTTTCTTCGTCCCACCGCCACCGACACCAACAAGACAGAAATAACCAAAAACCTCAATCATGTCAATGTTAAAATGGTTCCAAAACGTATCAACGACTTAATATGGATTTTTTCCCATTATTTATTCATTTATTTTATTTATTACAATCGTAGGTTACAGATTTTGTGTTATTTACATATATGCTCCACAAAACTAAACATTTAGTTTGACTGTGGAGTGGAGTCAGGGTTCAGTATTACATTATGAACATTATTATGCATATACTCGTACTAGTAATTATACTATTAGGCTTAATGGGAGCTACCGTATTGTCACTCACCAGGCGGCGCCACTCATGCGTGGGTCCTCTGTCTATATGGAACAATTGTCAAAGTGACGTTTGAAATGTTCCCGCAGGACCCACGTTCCACTAGCGCCCCTAGCGGGAAATCGACTCGCGGTAGTCCTCATTAAGTATTACACAAGTACCTATATCGAGACTCTTGGAATGCTTTGCGGGCAATTTGCCCGCCTACCTATAAGGCATCCAAGAGAAACTGTTTTAAATAACATGTTTTTAAATCTATTTCTTTTAGCGTCCCATTATCCATACATTGTCTATTATCGGTGCGTTTACTATACCTACTACAGAAAAAGTGACCTAGGCCTCCAGTGCCCAGAGCTGGGATCGAACCAGCGGCTGCAAATGCAGAAGGATGGTGGTTCGATCTCAGCCGAGGGCACTGGGCGGGCTGGGCTGGGCCGGGATCCAATCCATCTCTATATCTCTCTATAACGTCTCTTTCAATTACAATAGCCAATTCATTATTTTCATGATCTTTATTACGAGTACATGTATCATATTCGTTAACAGGTGGATTTTCGGCCGGCTCAAAATTAACAGGCTAATCCAATCCAGCCGCCTGTAGCATTCTCGGGGACTGAACTCGGTCACTATAGTCGTTTCATAAAAGCCGAATAACAATTTCGAGTTTCGCGGTAGACCCCCGAGCGGAGTCTGAATCATAATCCTGGGATATTGCTGTGCTGCGGTTTTTGTAGCTTGTTTACTTAGGTAACCAGGGCTCTGTACAAAGGTTTACTTTACCGATATTTAAAATGGTAATTTTGTTTTAATTTATCTTTTGTAAAATCTGCGTCTTGTCAGTTTTTGTTATTCAATTTAAGCTGCGGTCTTAATTTTTATTAATGTCATGGAAGCGTTACAGTTCATGTAGGATAAATCATGTTATTTTTAAATAATACCTATTATTTAATTGAAATTGAAATTGAAACTTTTATTTCGGACATGATCCATAATTGGTTAGTATAAATACATGTTGCCTTAAGAAACTAGCAATACATGTTGCCTTAATAGCTTAGTGCCTATTAAAATGTGGCCTTTTATTATAAAGATGTACCTACACCTGAAAACGAAAAGTTTTAGTGAGACAAGTGTAGGTATAATTGTACCTAATTCTTATACGCAGTAAATACCTACTTTCAACTTTGAACTACAGAATCAGTAATAGTACTAAAGTACAGAAACTTCTCTTTCCTACATTTGACGTTTAGCTTGTAAAGCATACAAATGTCAAGATGACTTTAGCATTAGGGTTGTCACCATGCTATCAGGTGCGTATGGTGGTACAACAATTTGTATAAACATATAGATTGGAACAAATGATGTACCAGATCATTAGGTAATGAAATTCGTAAGGAATGCAGTGAGCTCCTTTATTTTCATATCTGCCAATCAATGTATGTAGATTCGTCGGATTCCCCGTGCGTATATGGCCGGTTATACGTGTAGCATCTACCTTTGAAAATTAAACTTACTTTGTGCGCTTGCTTGCGGTGCTTATGGTAATTTGGATGGGTATTTTTGAAGTAAACTAGAGCTTAACTCAAACTTTTATCGAGAAGGCTAATTGAAGTCGGCTTTTTTTTCTTTATAATAATCAATCGTACGCTAACAAAGTGATTACTATTTTGCACGCGTGCACTTTCACGTGGATCATACGACCGACGACTATTTATTGACTTATAGTAATGTTATTAGTTTGATTACTGCATGTTCATGTCAAGCAAAAATACAAGTTTAAATTTTTTAAGAAACGTAACCATGAGTTACTTTTGCTTCCCATTATAATCGTAACGTTTGACCACCGTAATTTAATACAAAGTTCTCTGTATAAAGAACTTTTCTGAAGAAATGTTTTTTTTCGGTTTACTAATTGCGAAAAGCAACCTAAATTTAAAATTAAAATATTCGTAATATGTTATTGTCCGGCGCTGAACCAAACTTGAAGAAGTACAGTCACCTGTAAATCCTGCAATAGTATCTTCCGCTATGGAGGCCTCATAAATATCTGACATAATCTTATTTGCACAGCCATAAGAGCATGTTACGTATTTTTGCAGAAGCTACTATTGCAGATGACTGTACCTATTTACAAGGTGTAGGTAAAGACTTCTAAGTTGATGCGATTTACTTTGAAAGGTAACAAATGGAAGTATAGCGTAAAGGTTTACCTCGGGCAGCGTTTTCATGAAAGGCGTACGTGTGAACGGCCACGTGCGGGTTTCGTCCGCTCCACGTAGCACGGGTTGTCGAGCCAAGAGCTAAGCGATATTGGGACTGCTATTGCCACCATTCACAGAATGCAACGTCTTAGAACTAATAGGGCTTGTTGGAGAACTAGTAAGAACTAAAGAAATTGTGTGGTTTATTTACTGTTAATAAGTAGTTTTACTTACTTATAAAACTTCGTCCGCCCTGAATCTTTTCCACGTCTTTTCTTTCTTTTAAGAGTTTAATTTCAAAATCCTTCTCACTGTATTTTAAGATTGTATGCTCGAAGTTTTTAATATTTCATCATCGGCGAATGCGAAAGGTTTCGATTGTCTTTTAGGATCTAAAAGCATGTGACGTAACGTTTAATACTTAATTTTTTAGAAAGAAAAGAAAAGCGGGAAAACTCATGACCTCGGTTGAGACTCGAACCTGCGAATCTGGGATACATGCTCATGGCTCTATCAACTGAGCTACCGAGACGCACCCCGAGGCCAACGGTGCTTAAGTAGTTTCAGAGATATTTAACGATTTGACAGACAGAGCGGCGCCATAAGACTTCCTTTTTTCCCAGTTTGGTACGGAACCCTAAAAGATGTTCATTATTTGCATCGAACCATTTTAGTATTTCTTACTATTTTACAAACAAAAATAATAAAACCTGCGTGCGTATCCAAGATGCCAATCGATAACGCTCAGTGGCGAACGAAACGCAACTGTCATTGTCGCACTAATAAGGAAGAGTGATAGAGAGAGATAACTACAATACGTTACGTAGCGTGAGTAATTAGCATCTTAGTTACGCACCATGTTAAACCATGTTTTGCTTTAATCATAATTCTACCGCCTAGAAATATCACGCAGAGCGTTACGATGAAGCGACATTTTCCCCAAAGCGTAAAAAGGACTTTACGGATTTAATTTAACAAATTACCCATCCTGCAGTGAGGCTAGTCGCCTTAAAAAGGTTAGTTAAAAGTTTGTTAGATAAAAATCTATGGTTGGCGGATTCGAGATTATTTTGGGTTCCTTTTACAAATCAGAGTGACTGCTTTTTTAAACGAAGTGAGAAGAATATTTTCGTTACAGCAATTAGTTGAAATGGTACCGCATTGAAATTAAATTCAACTTATAACCAAGGATCGTTAATGGTATAACTAAAAATCTAAATATCCGCCAGACGGGCTAGTATGGTTGACAGCCATAGTGGTAACCCGACAATATTAAACTTGAACAATTCGCAAGCAAGCTTCGATATTCTAGCCAGTACTTAAGGCCGTCCCCTATCCCAATGACCTCGGCGATTTGAGCTTTCTTCCCCTACCGCTTCCTTTCCTCACCGGTTATACAATACCGGTTATAAGCATAAGTCGTCACCTAGGAAGAGCTGCTTGTACTAGGACGCAACCCTATAAACTACTAGTGCCATCTTATACGACTGGCCCCCGTCGCCCGCGCACGCATCTCGAGCCGGCGTTTTCGAAAAAATGCGTGTAATAGCTTTTTTCTCGAAAAGTACAAAACCTATCCAAAAATCAGTAGATGCGTTTAAAGTAAACATAAATATAAAATGCTTGTCTTAGTTTCTTGTACTTACGACGCATAATAAGGGAGTAGATACAGATTTAAGGTACAAAAAAGGGTTTACGGTTTTTTTTTCTCTTGATGTATTATGTTTTTCGACAATTTAGTGGAACCAAATGTAGACCAAACTTCTCAAATGGGAAGATCTGGAGGATGCTGCACAAAATCGTCCCAGATGGAAGAGCATTGTTCGGGCCCTATGTCCCTCCTGAGGGATAACAGGAAATAAGTAAGTAAGTAAGTAAATGTAGACCAAATACCTAGCTACATTATATATTTTTTTCAAGCGTTGTGCTTGGAGCTGAACAAAGCCTATTCACTTTAAAAACTGTGAAATATGCCGGGTAGCCCCTTAAGACCCATAATTCATGAGATGAGTTGAATAAAATGTTAACATTTTCATTAACAACCGTGATACTGGAATTTAATACTAGTTACTTTATATGAAAATAATACCGGTATGCGATTATTTTGTTTTGTTTTAAGGATGACTCACACCAATCTGATCCGATCCGGGACGATCTGTCAGTTTCTATAGAAAGAATCACGTGATAGCTCGGAGCCCTCGGATGTCACTTGACGTTATCTATAAAAAGAGATCGTCACGGATCGGATCGTATAGAGTAGGACCGTGTAGAGTAGGAGACATCCTTCAGGGTGACTCACACTAATCCAATCCGGTGAGTCAATGGGTGAGTCCAAAACATGGATACTCAGTACTGATTATGCTCCATCGACCATCTATGCTATGCGTTGTCTGTCTGTCTAACGTAACGCACCTATGTTCCATATTTATGTATGAAATATAAATAAATAAACAAAGTTACAGAACCCTCAACTTTGCTTGGTCTAATGCGCACTTTTGTCTGTTTTTTTGCCAGTAAAATTTCCCGGAAAAGCTGATTTACGTCATATTTAATTTCCACTAAAAGCTTCACAGTGGCCGGCACTTACCGCAAGTTGCGTAAGATATTGTGTGTGGGACTTTTATGTGGTTTTATCTTAAAATATGTGATACCATGCATGCGTACAAGTCTTGCAGATGAATCCCGGGAGAGTTTTGGATTTTATTTAGTCATATTAACTATGGGGCTCTAAGAAGAGCTAATGTTTGACCGAGGGTAATCGAAGTATGTCCTTCTCACATTTCTCAACTGATTCTCGTGAAATTTTGTAAACATGTTTGTAGTTTTTTATCATTTCATTGTTTGGAAATTATTTAGAGTTGTAGTAATTTACACAGTAGTACATTACGATACAAGGGCGAAAAAGAAGAAATTCGCAACGAGTGGCGATAAATTAAAACACGACCGTAGGGAGTCTTTTATATCGACACGAGTTGCGAATTACCTCTTCGCACGTGTATCGTACGACGTTTTACAGTACATTCTCTCTCTTCTTAGTCGTGCACTCTTGGCAGAGTGGTCGTGGTCATGTATAGGTTGGGTCTTTTGCCACCGCTTCTCTGGTGATGCGACGCCATGTAGCTCTATGTTTGGAGGAATGAGAATTCTCGTTTATGCTGCAGTGTGTGACGGACTTGATGAGGTCTGTCCATCGTGTTGGAGAGCGCCCACGAGGTCTTTTGCCCTCGACCTTCCCTTGCACCACCAGTCGCTCCATAGAGTCCTCATTCCGGCTGATGTGCCCGAAGAACTTGAGGATTCGTGTTTGCACAGTCGACGACAATCTCTCTTTAATATTGAGTTCCTTCAGGATCGAAAAGTTGGTTCGGTATGCAGTCCATGGGATTCTGAGCATGCGTCTCCAGCACCACATTTCCAGTGCGTCAATTTTGCGACGGTCTCGCATCTTCAGGGTCCACGTCTCAGCTCCGTAGAGAAAGATTGGAAAGACCAGGCACCGCAATAATCGAACCTTTGTATTTCTGGTTACTCGGCAGTCTTTCCAAATCTTGGTTAATTTTTCCACGGAGGATCTGGTCACAGCCGCCAGCGTTAGTGATTCCGGAGCCCAGATATACGTGGCTATTGACCACCTCGCACCCCGCTAGAACCCGGACATCCGGTTGGTTGTTGTTAACACGGTCTACAATCATCATCTTGGTTTTTTCACGATTTACCTACTGCAAGTCCAAAATCCAACGCTGTATTCTCCAAGCGACCAAGGAGAGTCTCGATTTCGTCTTGACTCGACGCGAAAAGGGTAGTATCATCCGCATATCGCAGGTTACACATTTTCCGACCGCCCACAGATATTCCCTTGTCCCAGTCTTCAAGAACTATCCGCATTATGCACTCTGTGTATATATTAAACATCAGAGGGGACAATATACAACCCTGTCTAACGCCGGCTTGCGTTTTGAACGACTCGGAGTCAATACCGTCAACTCGGACTGCGGCTGTTCCATCTTCGTAGAGACGTCTGATGAGGTGTACAAGGTGTTTTGGTACACCCATTTCCGTCAGGACCTGCCAAAGTTTCAACCACTTAACGGTATCGAAAGCCGACGGTTTACAGTACATTATGGCCCTTTCAATATTCGACGCAGGCACGTAACGTAAAGTGTGAGCTATGGAAAGGGCTATGATTGGTATTTCTCTACGAGATCGAGTCAGAAATGAGGAGATCTGTAGAAGAACCAAAGTCGCTGACATAGCCCGTAGGATTAGCTTAGCAAGCTGAAGTGGCAATGGGCCGGCCACATAGCGCGAAGATCGGATGGCCGATGGGGCAAAAAAGTCCTTGAATAGAGAGTTGGAGACCACGTACTAGCAAGCGCAGTGTGGGACGACCACCTACGAGATGGACCGACGACCTGGTGAGGATCGCTGGGTCTCGTTGGATGCAGGTGGCTGTAGACCGGTCGCGCTGGAGTTCGATTGGAGAGGCCTATGTTCAGCAGTGGATGCTTACAGGCTGAAATGATGATGATGATGATGACGTAAATTGCTCATTATCGCCCTAGGGTGGTAAAATAGCACCATGTGTACTGTAAAAGAACTTAAGCACCCCGCAGCTCTATATGGCGCTCATAGAGCCACTAAGTGTATATATTTGCATACTTTGTTTGTATTAAGTAATATACCTACATTTAAGGTGGGATTACAGGTTATTGTTTCTACATAATAGGAGATCATCTCTGAAGAACCTGCGTGAAAGTTATGTTTTACTACACACAGAGCTAACCTACTAGACAGCGCATATACACACACGTATACATACGTATTATTAGGTAGGGAGGTGCTAGTTGCTTATGAGAATACGCCCGCTCACCCCGGTTACTTTTCTTATAAAAACTAAATAGATTCGATTGCAGGTGTATGGATAAATATAGGACATGTTGGTTGTTACATAAAATTGCAGAGCATGAATGTGGCTCATGGTAGACGAGGGCCTGCGTCTTTGTACACAGTCTTTCGCAGTACACGCAAACCGTTTCTATCCTGCGTACTGGAGAACTTGGTTTCTTAACTTCTTCACTTGGTGATGAAGATGAAGATGTCTATGGTGTAGGTTCACAAGTACTCTCCCGCGTCACAGTCGCAGCTTAGTGAGGTAAGTAGTGTTGTGAAAGAGTTTCCGTTGTGGCGAACAGCAAAGCCCTTATTTCTAGTCTAGATAAACCGCTTTTTGAAGCGGTATCTGTGGGAAGATGTCTATGGTGCAGGTTCATGAGTACACTCCCACGTGACAGCCGCAGCTAAGTGGGGTGAGTACTCTAGCGAAACCGTTTCCGTTGCGGTGAACAGCATTAAAACCTTTATGGTTGTCTAGGTCTAGACCGATATATGTGATGCAGCTTCAATTCTATATTGTATGTTTATCATCTATGTACATATATGTACGTGTTTATTTTATAGGCTTTCGGTAGATTACTCATTCGTTTAAACTTCTGGAGCGATTATTTCCTAAAATATTCACTTTATCAAAAAATGATTTTAACAACCCCCTATAATTTCAGAAATCAAAATTTCCACTGACCATTATCTTCGCGCTTGATAAGTATGCTCTTAAAACACTGTCATTGGCGTAATTCCCGTAGCTTAAGTTTGCAAGGATACATCTAATTTAATAAAATAAACGAGATTGACGATCCATGTGAAATGAAGGCCTGTAAAAAGATGTCACAAAAGTTTCCCGTTATAAATATTATTCATTGTACTCATCTTTGATCAAACATACTCACATTTCCTAATCAGATAAATTAATGTAAATCATATGATTTTTCGAAAAATTAAAATTCTAATTGAATGACGTTTAGTTCGAAACGTAGTGTCAATTGCAAACAAGTCGCATGCAAGTCGCACGTTATTTGATATCGAACGATATGAAAATTGGGGACAGCTCTAGTTTGTCTCTGAATTTTAAAAATATAAATGTCCTAAATGTCAGAAAAGTTTTCATTCATAAAAGTCATAATGGCGGTCGACATATACTTATGCGGTTTGAACACATCGTGGAGAGCTCATGATATGTGTGTATATAAAGCAGTGTATGTAATTGTAAATAGGCATTAAAACACTCGTCTGATGTTATTGTGAAACTAGGCTGCCGCCTCGTTTCATATACCCACACTCGAGTTTGAATACCTTTAATTAGAGGTAAATACACTAAATATAGCAGCGTGGTAATATAACATCTGACAATAAAAACAGTCATATAATTTCAACAGCATTAATTTACTGACGTATTACAATAATGTATAATTATTGTAGTATAAAAATAACAAATTATCTACGCCTAAATTAAATGACTTTGGTTTAGTGTCCCTTCTTGAAGCCCCAGTGCTTGTGGTCCTCATGTCCACCCTTCTTGCCGTGATCCTCGTGGTGGTGGTGGTGCTCGTGGTGGCCGCCCTCGTCATGGTGTCCCTTGTGTTCGTGGTGGTGTCCTCCCTTCTCGTGGTGGCCCTTCTTGCCGTGGTGGTGCTTGTGGTGTCCGCCGTGCTTGTGTCCCTTGTGGAAGTGGCCTCCCTTCTTGTGTCCGTGCTCCTCGTGGTGACCCCCGTGACCTTCATGGAAGCCAGATTCGCCGTGTTTGTCGTGGAAGTGTTTGTCCTTTTTGAATTCGTCTACTTTGTGGACTCCGTGGTGTCCCTTGGTGGAGTGTCCCTTGTGGTAGTGGCCCTTTTCTTCGAATCCGTGGCCCTTTTCTCCTTTTTCACCGTGGTGATGTTCGTGGTGGTGGCCATCGTCGTGGTGGTGGTGTTTCTTGTGTCCACCGTGCTCTGCATGGTGGCCTTTGTGTCCCTCGTGGTGATGGTGGCCCTTTTTGCCGTGCTCGTGGTGGTGGTGGCCCTTGTAGCCCTTGTGTCCCTTGCCGCCGTGGTCGTGGTGGTGGTGCGCGTGGTGCTCGTGTCCGCCACCCTTCTCGTGGTGGTGCGAGGCGGCGGGCTCGAGGTCGGCGTCGCGTTTCTCGCGCAGGTCGCGGCCGGTTGTGAGCACCACCAGCGCCACCAGACACACTAGTGCGGGGATCGCCTGCATGGTTGCGCCGCGGTTGCGTTCTGGTGTGACGGCGTTGTCGCGTCCACGTTTTATAGACATTGGGGCTTGTTTTCTCGGTGCCGCTGTTGGGCAACAAGTTGCAGGCTGGTTCCGGTGATTGCACTCACATTATTGTCAAGGTCAAACAAATGTTCTAACAGTAACAGCTCTAAGATTGGTTGATTTTCAATTTTCAAAAACAGGTTCTCATTTATATGTACTTACTTTTGTATGTATTTTCTGCAGTAAACTTTAACATACGTTTCTGCATATCTTGGGTCTATCTTGAAGAGAATAGGAACTACTCAAATCTGACGCGAAAAAAAAACGACAACAAAATAAAAATCCGCCCTTATACATAAGAGTTATTATTTACTTCGGCAAAAATTGCCTGTGCAAAACCAAAAATAGAGAAGCAAAGGTGATCTTAGACGCCCATAATGCCCTACTTACAGGGTTATCATACTTGGACATTTGACAGGTGTAGTGCAAACCTTTATCATAAGCGTATCGAATCTATTTAGAACAGGATGAACAATATCCTTCTAGGAAGGCACACGATCTATAGGCAATTAAGTTAGTTATTAGTGTTATAATTAAATAACCGATAGAGCTGTTATAAACATTAGCATGAAGTTGCGCTTCAATAAAAGCCTGTGAATTCTAAAGGTATTACAAGTGCATCGCCTCCTCAGCTAACCAGTTACTGATTTTTTAAATACTTACTTTTACATGGACGTCTCGTTGTAACGGTCACAATAAAGCAGAATAGCATTATATATATGTAGTTGTGTGCAGACGATTCCAAAATAAAAAGGGGTAAATAAATGGATTTGACCTCTACGCTGTGACGTAACGTCGATTATACCTAAAATAAACTTAATAATGTGTCCCTCCTCTAACTTCTAGACCGCAAGTCTATAAAAGATATGAAAATTCATGAAATAGAGCTTTATAAAGACTTTCAAGGAAAATTATTTAAAAATTGGTCAGCTAACCCATGCAAGAAAACGTATCTTCTTGGTTAAAAGGGCGTATAAGTCGTAACAGCTTCGTAGATACTCCTTTTTTATTGTTATAGGATGGTATATATTAAAACCCTTTTTAAGTTCACCTATTGACCTGTTCACCTGTTCTGTGTTCACCTGTTTACTTGTTTAAATTTTTATTTTTTATTTTTTTGCTTGTGTTCATTTTATTGATTTTGTTATAGCTATTGTGTGTTTTTACTGTGTATTTGTACTATTGTGTGTTTTTGCAGCATACAAATAAACATTTTATCTATCTATCTATCTATCTATCTATTGTGATGGACGGTAAACTACGGAAAACTACACTGAACATGGCCCGACATGTTTTGGCCGGTTCGAGGTAATATAATTGTCCATTGAGATGGTTCTTAGATGAATTTCAAATCCGACGAAGCTTTCACAATGTCTTTTAATGTATATTTTTGTAGGGAATTGACAATACCATTAATATTCAAAGTGACAGGTTTCCTCCTCATTTCCATCACTTCCCGCTTCTGTGTTTAGAACAGGACGATAAAAATAAGCGATAACAAGATATTTCAAACAGATAAAGCGTAAGAAATATTTTGGTTGAATAAATGTTTAGAAAGAATACATCCTGCAGTGTGAAACGCTGTGAATAGAGTTGATTTTTATCGTGCCTTTATATAAATAAATGGGACTCAAATAAGAGGGAAGACGAGTAAATTTAGAAACGCAAAATAACTCACTTGTGCTAAAATAATTACTGAAAAGACTTGCCCAGTAATAAATACTTTACTCTAGAACTTTCCAATGAAATATCTAGCCCCTTATACACTTGGCATCTATAATACCACAAAAAACAGACATACATATGTGCTGGTCGTGTTTAGTAAAAGGTATCAGTTTGTAGCTTTTTCATAGTTAATTTCTAAATTAAACTTTATAGCATTAATACCTAATCTGCAACAAACAAAGTAGTTACTTTTCATAAAAACATTCATATATGTATATGTAAATAGTGTAGACTGATAATCGCATTATCCTCCTCTGAGTTAGGCAGTCCTGTGAAAAAGTGGGATGTTCATTACAGTGATGTACTTGGTCTCGTGGCAATGACAGTAGCACGCCTGTTAGGGAGCTCTGTGTGCAGCTAATTTAGTTTGAGTTGGAACTGCGCCCGTGCCCTTTCACGGCTAAGTACCTGGTGTTTAATTCATGACAACATTGTACTTCGACTGTGTGTAGGCCTAGAATAAGTTGGCCTCCATTTCCGTAATATTTATGAGCACTTGGAGATCAGGTTTTTGTAACGTTGAGAACAGGTACCAAGCCAGATTCGAACAGTCTACCTATTCTAACAACTAGGTTTTATAAATAGATATTTTTAAAATCGATGACGGCTATTCTAACTAATTAACACGATTCATTCATTCATTATTTAGAATATCAAAAAAACGCAATTGTTTAAAAAGCGATGCCCGCTTTATTGAAAAACTATAATTCTATTTATTAGCCTGTTAGCTAGATTATCCAAAAAATTTCGACAAGTATTTTTTCCTTGTCAAATTACATAAAATTTACGAACATAAAGAGCATCATAGTTCCGGGATTTTCACAAGCCCCGTCACTTCTAGGCAAGAATCGTACCTAGGTCAAGGTTCAAAGCACTGTATTTTCGTCATTTTGTTCCTCATACAAATGCCTACAAATAGGACTTTGCAAATTTGATGATTATTTAAAAAGTAATTAACCATTTTCTTAAATAACAATTTTATCAATAAGGTACGAACGTATTGCAAAGTTCCGTAAAATAGCTTATTTAATAAATATATATGATCCACTAAACACTCCAACTTAATTAGGAACTAATTCATACATTTGTCTAATTAAGTTGAAATGTTTATTGCACGGATTGTCAAAGTAGACTACTCATTCAACTATTGTAGAGGTAGTGTCACTGTGGCTGTTATAATTATAAATTAGTTTAAGTGATTAAAACTTACGACGATCAAGCATGTTGATTATTTCGTTAGGTATCTAACTTAACTTACCGATTTCATTCGTTTTTAATTGTGATTGGTGTTTGCTTTTAATCAAAATATAAAAATATAATAACAAACAACGATCAGCCTGACTGAACATTGAAACATAATACATATTCAAATTTTGTAGGCGGTAGAGCTCCACTGTTAAATGATTTATTTAAATATATCCGTAAAGGTTCTACCCCTTACAGGCTGAATCTTTTTTACAAATCCTACGCAGAGGAAGTCATAGGGCAACTACGCGATTCGATAGTGTTTACATCTCGGTCCCACCAGTTAAGAACGAGCAAGATGCAAATACGGTAAGCACACTATTTGTCACAATGCTCAAGTCACAGAAATCACTGTCGTTCTCAGTTAACCCATTCACTGCTAATGACGACCAGTTGTCGTCACCCCGCTTCGCGCTACGGCGTAGCGCTACGAAAAATCCTTAGCAGTGAATGAATTTAAGAAACAGGATTATAGAGTGTTCATTATATTCTGTGACAACGAGTGCTGAGTCTCGTAACGTGGGGGATAAATCACTTTCGAACGTTAGCAAATACGCGATTTATTTATAGTGTTTCTTTTCAAGGGTTATAGAGATACAAATCAATAGCAATGCAATGAATCTGGTCAGCACATCGTATCGATTTTTTTGGAACTAATACGGAGACAGTCTGCAAAACCTTAAGAGGGACGTCACACTGGATGCGTCATTTACATTATAATCACTACTTAAAACGAGAATTATTAACCATGTATATTTGTTTTTGTGAGCTTCCAATATTTCGGCAGTTACAAGCGCCATGTTCACGCTGTAACTGATTTACTGCGAAGTTTTATTAGACCCTCGACAGTTGAAACCCGTCTTCTCGGTTGAAGTTCTCGTATTTTAGGATTTCTATAGCTTTCTTAAACATCCTAGGAACTTATGTAATGTTTTTTGTCGAGAGTATCTGAGGAAATATCGAGAATCCAAAAAAAAACCTAATGATAAATATCTCGTATGCGCTATGCATAGCGCTATCCCCCTTGCGGCGCGAATCACACCAGTGTGGCTTCGCCTAAAGCTTCGGCCGTACAGGGTTAAAACTATAATTTAGTTTACCTCGACATGAGCCCACGGGGCCCACACGTCAAATCAGGATTAGCGAGTGGGCTTTGGCAGGATTAGGCTAGATGTGCGTGGTCTTACCCCGAATACATGCGGCAGCTTGCATATATAAATATATGTAGGGTAAAATATACTAAATTTAAATAAATATACTAGTCGTTTGCTCCGAATTTGGCTCATATTCGAACTTAAAAATTATATTTATCTCATCTAACCACCTGCCAAAGTTCACGGCGATCCGATCCACGATACTCCAGTTATTTTCGAACATACATACATACATACATCCTAACGGCGGATTGTCCAAATAGACTGGGGAGAACTCCGCTCGCTTCACTCGCTCATTCAAAAAATCTTTTTATCTCATCTAACCACCTGCCAAGACAATTCTGGTGTTTTTAAGAAAGTAGTAGTAAAATCCAAGTCAAGTTTAAACAAAAGGAAAATACAGATGTAACTTTTCTACACAATGCATTTTTAGTATGCCAATGTGTCGGAGGGGAGCGCTAGATTTGTAGTATCTGTACCCTCGGGAGGTGAAGGGTTGGTTCTTGTATCAGCGCTATTTACATGCATTTGGTGCTTGCCTCGTGGCATGAACACTGCTATGATATGTATTGTAAAATACCGCCGCGGGGCGTTCAGAAGTACGGCGACATTATCCTTGTGTTCGCTTGAGGGACGCAACTTTTTTTCAAAGTTGTTCCACAATTGTTTTAAGTGTGTCCTTGAATAAACTAAGTTCTTTACAATTTTCGGTAGTTTTGCGATAAGGGAAACTTGAGTTGGGGCAATTATTTGCAGGCAACAGTTACTTATATAACTGTTAATGGTTTAGTCAACGAGTCGTGATATTGACCTCGAATATTTTAATGGGAAAATGTTTGACTGCTTACTGGCACGATATTGATACTTCGTATTATGTTTGCCAAAGTTTGAAGTTCCTACCATGGAGTAAACCGCACTATAGGTAATTAGGTACATTTGTAAATACTTTATAGACTTGTAGGTATAATTCACCGTACCTAAATATTTTATATTACCAATACATTCCAATTATTGTCTAACTTAATAACGAATGATTGATTCGCTAGGTGAAAATGTAATCGTTCTACTACTGTGAATCATAAATGACTGACATAAAATCGTTATGAATTATTATGATACAAGTAACAAAGGTTAAATCTACCTTTTTAGCTGTAAAGCGGTTGTAATTACACTATTGGACTTCCAGAACTACAATGTAGCCAAAATTCGGAAGAACGCTATAAAGATAATGTTGTTAGGTAGTTAGATAACAATACCTACTATATTTCTTTATTGATCTGCAGCGATTTCCAGTGCCATTTTCCAAAAATAATTACAAAATACAAAGTTTTTAGTTACAAAACGAATGAATGGTACCAAGAGTTGTGACGACCGGTTGGCGTAGTTGGTAGTGACCCTGCCTGCTAAGCCGATGGTCCTGGGTTCGAATCCCGGTAAGGGCATTTATTTGTGTGATGAACACAGATATTTGTTCCTGAGTCATGGATGTTTTCTATGTATTTATGTATTTGCATATCATATAGAGGTATATCATTGTCTGAGTACTCGTAACACAAGCCTTATTGAGCTTACTGCGGGACTTAGTCAACTTGTGTAAGAATGTCCTGTAAAAAAAAAATACTAGTCAAACAATCCGCCCCGTGTCATACCCGGCAAAGGGGCACCTTCATGATGCTTGCAAGTCTTGCAACATTGATCGACAACCTAACCTAACCTATTTCAATGTTTTTTTCGAATAAACCACTGACTGGTGCAGTAACAAGATTAATATGGAATACCGCTGCTTCTCAAATTAATGATGTGCGTAACGTCACGTATGTACTCGTAATTATTGACAATCGTCAAGTGTACATATTTGCCGACATGCGAGCATAACTGCGATTCATTTGGCATGTTGCTGTGTTTGCATATGTGTGAGAGAACTCGAGTGTCACAGATATTTGCTGGTGCTTTATTTAATGATGTGTCTATGTAAATAATAGTACATTAAAATTTTATGAATGATAAGTATTCAGAACTGCAATTTTAAGGCGAGATAAGGACTGCAATGCTACGTTATGTACCTATTTATATGTTTTAGAACTACATATTAGTTTAATTTGAGACTTCTGCCCCCTTAGCAACCTTTTTGCCGCCACGTCAAAAGCTTAATACAGTACCACCAAAGCGTAGGGATGTATTTCGCATACTTAGTTTTCGACCACCGCACTATGGTCCAAAAGCATGATCTAGCTGGACAAATTTCTATTATAATCTTAATGAGTTCCAAGGGACTTGTTTATTTATGATTTGTCTAAATTAAGCAAATTTATTATTATATGGCCGTTTTTCCCCCATTATTAATGCGAAAATTTAAGAACCAGTGTATCTTGACCTTTGTGTAATAAGAACTACTACGGCAGAAGAGGTCAGTTATAATTGGTTTTTAATTTTAAAAGAAAAGAAGCATTATTTCTTCCAATTGTCATTGTTACCTAAAAAAATAAGGATTAGCACAGATAAAAATACATTATTTTATAAAATAAATACATAAAACAACCCAATTTATCTTCTCTTCTTCGTCAGAGTCATCGAAACTGGGTAAACTGACATTTCCCAAACTATCTTTACCGCGTATTTTTCTCACCAGCACGCCTACCACGAACATCGAAAATTGGCATTGAGGGGAAAACCTCTTTGTCACTCCAACTTACAAGTGTACCTAACAGAGATGGAGATACGAATCCGCAATCGTTCGATTTTCGTGGTAGGCATGCAGGTCAAGTATTTTAGAATAAGTCATCGTTCGTTTTTGCACTGGAACACGGTCCAGCTCAAAAACTAACAATTTTGCGAACTCTACGTTTCTTGGATTTTCGGGTTGATTTTCGGGGCAAAAATTGTCATCTTTTAAAAGACTGGACTGACCGCGCACATCGGAATAATTCTTTCTATTCCTTTTATATATTGTACAGTCAAGAATATCTTCCTGTCGCACTTGCACTTCCTTATTTAAATTCACCGATGATGATAAGCATTTAGGTTTTGTTTTTTCACATATTGATATCTTCCGTTTATTTCACATACTGTCGCAACTAATTGATTTATTTCCTCTTATTAATCTAAGATCTTATTAGTCTCAACAACTGTAAGTTCCGTGTTTTCTTTTGAGAAAATAAACTTTAACTGATGACAATACATGGTGGACAGGATCTAGGATAGGACGGCACTGAATCAAGTCGTCCACTCGTCTACGTTTAGTTTTGAGCGACGCTTGGTCAAACTCGATCTTAGGGCGCCCAGGACCCGGAGCAGGCTTATTTTATAATTGTGAAGTAGATGGCTGTAGGTAATATGTAACGGCAAATCTTAAATCATGACCATTCAGCCAGTCAATACCCGCCGACATTGTCTCAAAAAGGTCTGTCGTTTTTCCGCAAGCCAGCCACTTTTTATCCAGATTTTGAAAAAATGTTAATTTTTATCTTCCGTAGCTTCATTGGAGTGACATTTCATCCAAATTAATTCAAACAAACGAACTTTCTTTCGTTTTTTGGGTATTTAACCCAATTATGATAAAAAAACTCTCCTCGGTATAGTAATTACGTTTTCTGAAATAAAATCTTAGCTTTAGCTTAACTATAAATATGACGCGGTTCCGCAGCCGTCCGCAGTCTCAAATTTACAAAATCCAATACTATATGAATGAGACTATCACATAAAAAAAATACAGCCATGGGACATGGAATTACAGGTAGTTTCTGGTCTAATAAAGTTGAAATATGACCTAAAAATGACATATAAATTGTGTTCGTCAGCATTTTTCTCAGCAAAAGCGAATTTGCTTACAATTATAATATTTACAAAACATAGTACTGACCATCAACTTCACGATCCATAATTGAAAAATTAGGAACTTATCTTAAAACTAGTTAGAAATACATACAAATGAATACGGAAAGTGACTTACTTTAATAAGCATGACACCGCTCGTAATGACACTTCAAATATTCAAATTGAATTATTGGAGAGTACTTAGATAAAATTATCAACGGAATCGTGACCTAGGGAGTATATGCTATCGTTTTTACTAGTACTTTTGTAGAAATGCGGTGATCGTTTTTGTCCAGCTAGATTGGACTTTTGGGCCATAGTGCACCGAGCCGAAGTTATAGTATGAAATTACCTCACTGTATAGAATACGTCCCTACGCTGCGGTACCACCATCGCTAAGCAACAAATAAACATAGGTGAACTCATAACTTAACACGAACTTAACTTGATATGAAGTCGTGGCGTGTCGACTATTATGAGTTAATTGGAATCTAGTTTGTGGCTTAAAAATAGCTATAAATGAGACGTCCTCTATGAATCAGGCACATTTTCCCCCAATCATAACGTCTGGCAATGTTATATCCAAATTAAATAAATAGGCACATACTTAGCTATTATATTATATTTCACCCCGTAAATTGATTTTGAAACCACTTTGTTGCCCATCCCCTGTCACACCCACCGCTGAACAGCTGCCAGGCGCCCGGATGAATTTATAACGATAATATGGCGCACTAACTAGAGGGGTTTCGTGGCTCTACAAATTGCATATCTGTTTCCGTAGAGCTCTCCGTCTAACAAAAAAGCTAGCCATATACGTTCGGGCATATCTGCCGAATCTGTCAATACATGTATGAGAAATCTGTCTGGCGGATGTCTGGGGGACATATCCACTATGGAGATCTGACGGATTGCCCGAACGTATATGGCCGGATAAGCTCGATAAGGCTTGTATTTTGGGTACTACACGACGATATACATAAAAACGTATACTTATAGAAATCTCCCATAACTAATATTCGTGATAAGTACAAAAATAAGTGGCCCCAATCAGGATTATCTTCAGCACCTCCAGATTCGTGAGCAAGGTCAGTATCAACTAAGCTAGGAAGCCGCAAAGTTTAATCGACAGAATCACTAACTTATTCTGCGATGAAAGAGCAAACACTTCAGCCGCCGTAAGCCTCGGAGTCGCCGGCGGCTATCTCTCGCCGCCCAGAACTGAACTACCTCTTGACTGGCAATCGATATCCTCACTAGATAGACTGGCCACTTTAATCGTTTTAATGCAATGTGGGCAACATCTTGATATTATCAAGATCTGTTTGTTTTGATGGAGACAAAGTATCGTTTTTATTTACACAAATAAGTGTACCTAAATCACCGGGCCTCTTAACAAAAGTACCTATCGTTTTTAATGGTAATAATGATGTTTTTATATAAATAACATATTGGCGGCAAACAAGCATACAGCCCGCACAATAGTAAGCGGCGCCTGTAGCCCATAAACACCTGTGATATCAGTAATAATAATATTGACGATTGGTACACCTGTCGCCGTGGTAAAACTGGGACCACGTGCCACGTCGTATCAAATGTCCAATAATTTTTCCGCGTCTCACTTCAATGGTATTTAGAATCGTTCTCCTCTTTTATCTACTACGCAGCGCCTCCTCACTCGATACCCTTAGTGCTATGTATCATTACATTCGGCTCTTTTTTCGTTATTTTGGTGCCCTAGCTAATTGTAAGACTATGAATTAAGAGCTGGTTACGGGAATAGGTTTGCAATTAGTAGAACGACGACCTTCCTCTAGTTAGTGTGCAATACTATCATTATTAATTAATCCGGGCGCCTAGCAGCTGTTCAGCGGTGGGTGTGATAATTGCTCTTTGTCGTCGCCTGGCGGAGTGATTAACGCCGGTATTTTTACACACACGATTTTGAGGGTAGACTCTAATGTAAAAGTATAGGCCCAGACCTCTATAAATGAGACGGCCCCTATAAATGAGGCACTTTTTACCTGGCAATGTTATATTCGAATTAAATATGTACATAATTAATTATTATGTCACACCAAATTGAGAGCTCTATAAATTGCACCCCTTAAATTGATTGTATTCACTTTCATTGTATTTGTGAAATAAAGCTTAAATAAAATAAAAAAGATGGTCTACAGCCGGCACGGCATCGGCAGCTCTCGAATCCCCGGCAGCTATCTCTCGACGGCCACGAGCCCGCAACTTAACGGGCAATCGATATCCCACTGCTCTAGCCACTTTAATCGGTTCAATAGAATGTTGCCACGTGATCTTGATTTTGTACACGGGCCTTTTTGCATATGACGAATTTACTAAATATTGTATTGTATGTTATAATAGTTTCACGTAGTCAATCACGGTAAGTTATTTGCGGGAAGTTGATATGAATAGAATTATTGTGATTGATGCCTTATTTTTGTTATTTTTTAAATACAAATCGAAAAATTCGTATGTATTACAAATGATTTAGCACGATTGGTTATGTTTGAGCGAATGTTCTAATAGCGAAGTCTCGGTCAACATCTTGAGAGACTCTCGCTAGGTGGATGGATCAAGGGTCAGACGCAGAAGGCGGTAATTCTGGATACGGCGCGTATAGCCTGGCGGTTTATTTCTTTGAGGCCCTAACCACCGGCAGCCTGGGCCCTGCCCCGCTGCCGGGGGCACTCAAGGTTAAATTTTTTATAATATAATATTGTCTACTGTTTCGGCGATTGTTGTTCATTGAAATGTGATGAAATGATAAATTAGTTTAAAGAAATAAAAGTACAGGTGTAAAGAATTGAGTTGTTTTTTTTTTGGTTAGCTTAAATACAGTCTAGGGCTGGTTCAAAATCACATAATCGATTTTGGATTGTTCAAGAAGACATTACATTACTCAACAACTAAAATTAAACACTTTAGAACGGATTCGTCGCGTTTATTAACACCATGACCCTACGCTTCGAGCCCTTTACATCGCTCGTTTTCACAGGGTTAAGATGATGACTGAGAAAATGCGAATTTAATATCATTAATAATAACATTTACACAGATAAGAAATTCTTTGTAACAATATCGGGGTCTTTACATGCGGTTTTTGAACGCATAATAGAGGGCTAATGATATGTATGTATATAAAATAGATAATTTCAATATTTATAAATAGACCAGTCAAATGATATTACAGTAAGTACCTATACTATACAATTTATTTTATTTAGATGTAAAGCATGAATTTTGTGAGAATAAAAGGTTTCATTATTAATATAAACGGCCTATTTTTCTATAAATAAATTTTCTATTTATTATGTTCCGTTGTAAAATCAATATGAAGGCCACCAACGTTTTCAATGCGAAGGTCGCGGTTTCTTACCTCGGCGCGTACCAATGACTTTCTCGGATCTTGTTTACGAAAAATCACTTGATATTTAGCACTTCAGTGAAGCCGCACCGTGCTAATGGAAACCAGACTAATCCCAATAAGGGCTCATTCAAAAATCATGTGATCGTTTTTGGGCTTATTTTGACCCCCCCCTCCCCCTTGGTGATTTTAACGCTACCCCCCCCCCCAATCAAGATCACGTGGAGTTTTCGAGTGATTTTTGAGTCGACATTTTCATGTGCGCCGATGCGAGATTTTTATGTTGGTTAAATAGATTGTTATGAAATTTGTTGTTCTGTGTTATTATGCTGTGAGAAAAAAAGTACGCGTGATGTGGTTTGGACTCCCCCGTCCCCCATCGTGATCAATCGTGATATTTCATTGACCCCCTCCCCCCCAAAAACGATCACATGATTTTTGAATGAGCCCTAAGGCTCAGTTTGATGGAAGTCACTTTCGTAAAAATTATTGCCTACGCCAAGTCTTGAGATTAGGTTGCCAAAGCGGTAGGTCCTTTAGGCTCCTTCAGCCGTGGCATAAGCCGAGAATGACCCTAGTACGAAGAGATATTTATGTTGGGTTAACACACGAATTGTTAACATGACCCTTCACAAGCCACTGCAATTTTATTGGTGTTACGGAATTGTCCTGTTTTTAGGTTATTTTTTTTAAGTCAATTGCAAGGTCAATTTGTGACGCGGATGAGTATGAGTATTTTCAGTCCTCCGGCCGGTAAGCGCCACTTTACGCAAAACTAAATTGCCGCCTGCCGGCTCCGTCGGGCAGAAAAATAGTATACAAACCTCGGCCGTTAAATGGGAAAGCCTCGGATTACATGTTAGTCGACCTCGGCTTCGCCTCGGCCGACAATTACATGGAATCCGAGGCATCTCCCACTTAAACGGCCTTGGTATGTAATCTACTATTATGGGTATTTAATTAGATTTTCCATCAATTGAACACACATACAAATTTTGCTAGTCGAAGTTCCTAAATAGTTCCAAATTCATTTCAGCTGATAACCCTCTACCAGGCGAAGGGATATATTCCTCCCACATCTTATATCGGTTACCGTAGTTAGGTTTTAACTTCAAGCCTCCTACAAAATATTTTGTGAATCCCTGAAAATAGTATTTTATGATCTTCATTCACAACACGCTTCTAAATCGCGTAATATATATTTGGCAGCGGTTTAAATCCACTTGAAGTCTAATTTCAGTAAGCTACGGAGAAATTCGAACACTTTCCTTAATTTCTATGAAACAGAAGTACATAGGTCGAACAATATTCATGCATTATTGTGTATGAGCAGAATTAGGATGTGGGTTGACATTATCTCATGGCCATATTAGTTTAACTATGCGGGAGCTATTCTTCCCATGGCCCGATAAATTGTCTTGTCATATCATAAAAACTCAAGTAAGTAATAAAACTGTTTTTTGTGTTCAACCTAGGGCGAAATCATGTACCTATCTATAAAATCTCCGTATTTTTCTTAAAGGACAATGGGCAAACATAGTGTTTCTGTAACCTTCTTCCTTTAACATTCAATGAAATAAGCAAAAAATATATAAAAACAAAACACGGATTTCCAAGAAAACCCCATACACAGGGCGATCCTCGTCATAGTAAAAAACCATCAGGTTGCTAAGATCTATTAAATGAGACATGTTTCGTTTCTGTTGGTGGGTGGGGACATTTCTGCCCATGGTGGTCATGGTCCTTTCGTAAAGTGTTCGGATTTGTAAACAAACCACTAACTTCGCTGGTCAAGTGGATTTAAACGGCCAAACATAAATTATTGGATTTTGAAGTGTGCCGTGAATGCAGATCATAAAATAATGTTTTCAGTGATTGATATAATGTTTCGTAGTAGATCTGTAGTTAAACCTTAACTATTTTAACCGATATAAGATATGGGAGGAACATATCCGTTAATTACTTAGACAGGCGATGGGATAACCGTAACCCAACCACATTTTTATTTCTGGTTTAAAGGAACATCTCCGACTTTCGTAAATACATTTTTTACAAGGCGTTCAATACGGTTGTAACAGTATATACAATACGTATGAAGACACGCTAGTTCTATGGGGCCTGGTAAAAGGTTAATGATGCGTAGAATTTATGAAAACGCTAGGAATTCAATAATATTCGTGAAACATAATTCATAAACAAGTAAGCTAAGTAATAGGCAGTTTAGTTTCGCCGTAGCATGTTTTTAATTTAATTTAGTGCCCCACGCCACGCGAGCTTGAGGCCACTTCCGTCGGCACTTACGCACTAAAAGCCGATTTTAACTGTTAATGTTTTTTTGTACCACCCTGTTTATTATAATTTATACGTCGAGTGGAATTTAGTGGCCTTTAAGCTTTGTTTAATTTTAGATTATGAGTGATTGCATAAAATTGTTGGTTCTAAGACTAAAGGGATTTTGTGGTCGTTATCGAGGTTATAAATATAATTGATTCTGAGCGTTGTATATATCTGAATCCTCGATTTTTGCATGTATCTGTTTGTTTGTTCCTTATCCAGAGGGGAGGTCTTCAGATGCGCTAGCTTTTTTTTCGCCTATTCAGTACCTATAGTACGATTTAAATTGCATGATTTTGACAACTTGTATTTGTAGCAATAATACGTCAATGTTTTAAAAACTTTTATATTTCATCTTTGTATAAACATAAAAAATATTTACAGTCGTTAGTAAAGAATCAACAAATAACAACAATTGTTTGTGTAAAGGAAGCCACAGTTTAGTGTCCTTTCTTGAAATCCCAGTGCTTGTGGTGCTCGTGACCGCCCTTCTTGCCGTGATCATGATGATCATGGTGGTGCTCGTGGTGGCCGCCTCCTCCGTGGTGACCCTTGTGGTGGTGGTGGTGTCCGCCGTGCTCATGATGGCCCTTCTTGCCGTGGTGGTGCTCGTGGTGTCCGCCGTGCTTGTGTCCCTTGTGGAAGTGGCCTCCCTTCTTGTATCCGCCCTCGTGGTGGTGCCCGCCGTGGTGCTCGTGATGGCCCTTCTTGCCGTGGTGATCGTGGAAGTGCTTGTCCTTCTTGAACTCGTCGTGTTTCTCTACGCCGTGATGGCCCTTAGTGTCGTGGCCCTTGTGCCAGTGGCCGTGTTCCTCGTGGCCGTGACCGTGGTCGCCCTTCTCGCCGTGATGGTGGTGGTGATGGTAGCCGTCGTCGTGGTGGTGATGTTTCTTGTGACCGCCGTGTTCGCCGTGGTGGCCCTTGTGGCCCTCGTGGTGGTGGTGGCCGTGCTTGCCGTGGTGGTGCTCGTGGTGGCCCTTGTGGCCCTTGTGTCCCTTGTGGCCGTGGTCGTGGTGGTGATGCTCGTGGTGCTCGTGGCCGCCGCCCTTCTCGTGGTGGTGGTGGGAGGCGGCGGGCTCCAGGTCGGCGTCTCGCTTCTCCCGGATGTCCCGGGCGGCGACGGCCGCGAGGGCCGCCAGCCCTATCAGCACTATCACACTAACTCTCATGGTTAGTCAACTGAAGTGCACTTGTTGAGTGATAGCTGCATCAGTTGCAATGTCCTTTTATACCGATATCAAAGCGGTTAGGTAAGTTCGCGACGCTTAGTAGAGTCAAGGTTACTGTAGTGAACTCTTTGTAGAAATTTGTATTTCCGATAGAGAACATCTACATGAAAATGTAGCGAACTTAAAAAAAATACTAGATAATTAGGAAATATGGATTTAAGTATATTAAACTGGTTTTTTACGGGAGCTGTTTACGAGTAGGTACAGTTGTTTTAGTAAACACTGATAGGTACTGATTCTACATGATTATCAAAGAAAAATAATAAATATAGATATCACAATGCAGGTGAATTACAATGAAGTTAACAATGACGGTTAAAATATACCCAGTAAAATAAAAAAAAATTAAGTGTAATGATAAATGTCTTGAAGGACACAGTTTCCACGTTCCAAGTTTACTTACTAATTTTATGGCCTTTGCCAAAAGAATATCATAAATAATATAAAACTGTCAAGTCTACGTAGCAGTACGAATAGCCATAACCCCCCCCCCCCTTTCCGCAAAAATCTGCAGAATACATGTATATTAATAAGACATGTCAGGGAAGCGTACTCCTGTCATTATAGCTTGATGACATGTTGCGGACCGGCTATTATATTAAATATTATATTAAATATAATATTTATATTAAATAGCGACTGCGGCGTCTGCGGCGCTCAAGTTTGTCCGTCTCGCTCCTGCCATTACTCTGGCAGGAGCGAGACGGACATATCCCCGAACGCCGCAGTCGCTATCGAATACGGCCACGTACAACTCATGGTAAGCACACTTCGCGCTTGAAGATGGCGACGTTGGAGATTAACTAATACGCCTGCTAACTTTTTATGAATAAGGGGTTTACTTTTGTGTTGAAACAAACCAAATTATTTAATTCAATATTTTGATTTGTTATTAAAGTTGTAACACTACTATATAATAAATTATAAAATGAAAATAGATGTCACCAACTAAAAAAATAAAAAGGTCAATCGGAGGCCAAGCCGAGGTCCGAACCCAGGTCTTCAGCTTACGTAGCTAACGCCATAACCACTAGGCCACTCGGTCTCAATGGATTTCGGAGAATTTCTTGAGTATATGCAATCTTTGTAACAGGCAGGATGCCTGTGGCCGGTCCCTAAGTACAAGCACCATTGCTTCGTAACCGTTTATGTCATTGTTTCGTAGCTGAAGACCCGGATTTGATCCCCGGCTTGGCCTACGATGGACTTGGTCTTTTTCTTTAGTAAGTACCTATACCTACGACATCTGTTCTCAATTTGTTTCCCTTTTACTACCTGCATTGACAAGTTTTCCAGTTGTTTAACTTATGCTTCACTCCTGCATGCGCCAGCACACGTATCGCCAGCTTTTCGAGTGTTGTCGTAAAGCGCCCGTTATTGTTAAGTCGGGAGACGTGGAGCAAGCTGCCGCTCTCAGATTGAATGCAGCCGGATTTGCATCCCGAATATAAGGGCAGCTCCACACACACATCGGACAACTAGATTTGATAGCGAACCACCTTAAAATACTTTAAATAATTCGCTACACTGTTTCGATCTTTGACGGCAATTACTAGAAGTCGACCATGCTAACTTTCCACTGATGTGGCTCATTTCATATTAAGATTGTATGAAAATACTATACTTCACGTAAAACTTGACAGAAACTTAGCATGATCCTACTATGTGTTTTTATTTTAAGATTACTACTTTGCTTTGTTTATAATACTTTTATTATAATCAAACCAAAATGGAGTAAAATCAATCGTGTTTGCAAAGACAACTGCTATTTGTTTCCGCTTAGTTCCATTTTACTTGATTTCTACACATTATTGTTGCACTACAAATAACCAAACGCACGGAACACCATGTTACATTGTGTTTCGAGGAAATAACCTGAGTTAGTGTCCTTTGTATACCCGACCTAAAGCACACGGCTACTATTAGCCGGGCTATTTACTCAGGAATTGCATGCTGGCTTCCTTGAGAACTCGGGAGTTACCTATTCCACATTTGCATATATGATTTAATATGACAACAATCTTTATCTTGCCTCTTAAGTTGGGTAGTTTATGATGTCAGGATGCTTTTTACATCTTACTTCGTAAGTAAGCGTGTGTAAGCGTTTGCGCAAACAGCGAGTCGGTCTTCACATTAGAAGCATATCCACACGCTGCTTCATGTCCGGTGTGGATAGCGTTATCCCGCTCACACACAGTAGCGGCGTACGGATAACCATAAGTGTGAAAATCGCGTATGCTTGGATTAGAGCTGCAGAGAGAATGAACCGCCGTGTAAACTACGAAGTCCTTGCTCCGAGCGCAGCGCACTGGCTGAAAAGCGCCCGAGCGCGGAAAGGGCGAGTCGCGCGTCTTTTTTTTCTTGTGCATATTTTGGCTGTCAAACATGTGTCTGTTGATATCGTGCGTACTGTGCATTATAATACGATATTTTTAACAATTCGTGTACATCTCTGTCTGTAAGTTAGAAGATATAAGTAGATAGAGGCGCCTTCAAAGGGAAAAGTGTAGCAAGATTTTCAAATGTTCCGTAGCCATGGCGACCGTAAGTACGCCTGTAGACACCGTAGGGACTATTGGTTTTAGATTGAGATGACGAGATCATTTCAGGATAGATACATTTTCGCGCGGTCGAAGTCTGGTTTGGGGGTCTCTAGTATTGACCTCTTTGTCTGTAACGTTATGTGCAAATTCGTGTATTAGACTGTAAGTAGACTTTTTTTTACACTATCGCGGTTATATGACATCCTAACTAATATCGGGAGCTCGATTTTTATTTAAAAACCGTAGTAAGAACCCGTGTCCAATAGTTAGAACTGTAATATGTCGGAAATCCAGATTATTTCCATGATCTCATTCTACAAAAATATTTTCTGAAGTAAAGGCAATCTAAGTAATGTTATTTAGCACTTTTTTTCGGATTCCAGATACTTCTATAGGACGAGCATCGAGCTAGTATTTCATTCCCTTTTGCCTCTTGAACATAAGTCTGAAATAATAATTGGTAAAATAATGCTAAAAATTGAAAACGTTCATATTACACACGGCTGCTACGTTGTTGAGGAAATAGAAGGATTCCCTTATCTTATTATCTGATTACTATCCAGTATCAGATGAGTAAATACTTGTAATTTTCGAAAGTATGAAACCGATCCTGCAAGGTATTTTTCGCTCTTTCTTTCTCTATGGTAATTTCTTTCTTCTTTATTCTTGCGTAAATGCTCTTTTATTCTTTAAAACTAGCAGGGAAAAACGCATTTTATCCACTAGTGGGAAAGTAATTTTCCCTTGAGTTTTGAATGGCTTCTTCAAGTTAGCTGATAGAATTGATCTTTAAACGATAGTTTTGAGTAGTAAATACAGGATATCTTACATTTGGATGAGATTTGTAATCATGTGTAGTTTTTATTTTCCTCGCGATAATGAGGTGGAGCGGTAGGCACCGCCACACTCCAAAAAATACTCTTGAATAAAAACCTAAGTTATTTGTTAGCAAAAGCTACAAATAAACTAGTTACGTTCCTCGCATTCGCAACTTAGCAGTATCCAGATGACTGCAAGAATTGCAAACTAGGCAATGTAAAAAGTTCGCGTTGTGTCCTAGGCTGCTTTATTGCTTGCTTGTTTGCTTACATGGTCACATGTGAGTGCTGTAATTAAAACCATTTTTTTTAAGGTCAATAGTATTTTCTTACTTTTTTGTCTACTTAGGCACTAGTAGCGGTGCTGGGGTGAAAATTGTTTTTCACTTCTCTTGCTCGAAAAGTTCGCCTTTGTGTCGTGGCTAGGCGACACAAAATCGCTTTTCATGCACTAGGGTATAAAGTAACATCGCAGGTGGAGCGCGCTCTCGCCGCGGCCTCGCCCCCCGCGCGCCCGGCCGCCTGCAGGCGACGCGCGGCGGGGAGAACCGAAGCGCGCGAGTATGAATGTTACATTTTCAACGATTTAAAGTGATATAAAACCTAATATTTTCCTTACAATCGAAGTGAAAAGCAGAGTGTATACCTCGGGCATAAATACCCATTTTATCCTCGGCTACTATATTGGTCCTCGTTACACTCGGACCAATAAATGGCCTCGTCTAAAATGGGTCACTTTATGCCCTTGATGTACAATCTACTATTTCACTTTTCTTGCTCGATAAGTTCCACTTTAAGTCAAGCCTAGGCGACATAAAATCGCTTTTTATGCTCTAATGCATAAAGTAACATCACAGGCGGTTGGAGTTCGCCGCGGCCCTGCGCCCCGCGAACCCGGCCACCTGCGAGCATCGAGCGGTGGGGAGAACCCAAATACCTACGCGAGCATGGATGTTACACTTTAAATAATTGAAAATGTCAACCATTTAAAGCGAAATAAAACCTAAAATTTTCCTTACAATCTAAGTGAAAAGCAGAGTGTATACCTCAGGCAATAATACCTATTTTATCCTCGACTACTAGGTATATCGGTCCTAGTTGCACTCGGACCAATAAATAGCTTCTTCTAAAATGGGTTACTTTATGCCCTTGATATATAATGTACTACTCGTATTGTTGCCCTAACTTGATGAGAATAATTTCCACTACCTAGACTAGTAGTTATATCAGGTGACGTAAGAAATAGTCAAAGTCACTCTTGAATAAAAAACTACGTTGTTATCACGAACTAAAAATAAACTAGTTAGGTTCCTCGCATTCGCAAGTTAGCGGCAGCCAGATGACTGCAAGAATTGCAGACTAGGCTAATGTAAAAAGTTCGCGTTGTATCCGGGGCTGCTTTATTGCTTGTTTGCTTACCCGGTCACACATGTGAGCGCCGTACTTACGGAATGTGCGCAATGCAGGAGTCTTTCTAAAACAGAATTACTTGGCGGGAAATGGTTTGTAAAGGGAATATGTGTGGTGTTTTTGATGTTGTTGTTCTTTGAGAACTTTAAAAATGTAAACCATTTAGTTATTCTCGTATTACTTTGGTACACCATAGAGAAATGAGCAAGCATGGCATCCACACATGACTAAAATATTTAGAATAAGCGATAACGAACTTTGTTAAACTAAATATTAATATGATCATATGTCAAGTTTTGACCCAGTTTTAAATGTAAATTATACATGGTACCATCCCTTCCGCACACCTTATTATTAATAAGTAAGGGTGCTTGACGGAGCATTATATGATTACTTATTTCTCCATGGTATGATGGATGACTTGTGGTGCATGCCACAGAAGGAATAAGAAACATCGCATCGTTGACATTGCTATTAATGTAGTCTATAAAATGTTTAAATAATTTATTTCAATCCGTATCACAAAATTCACAAAACTTTAACAAAAACAAATGCACGAGCAATTAAACAATACAATTATTTGTGTCCCTTCTCCCAGCCCCAGCCTTTGTGGTCCTCGTGTCCGCCCTTGCTGCCGTGTCCCTCGTGGTGGTGGTGGTGCTCGTGGTGGCCGCCCTCGTCATGGTGTCCCTTGTGGTCGTGGTGGTGTCCGCCTTCCTCGTGGTGTCCCTTCTTGCCATGATGGTGCTCGTGGTGACCGCCCTCCTTGTGGCCCTTGTGGAAGTGGCCTCCCTTCTCGTGGCCGCCTTCGTGATGGTGACCGCCGTATTCCTCTTCAAAGCCAGACTCGCCATGCTTGTCGTGGAAGTGTTTGTCCTTCTTGAACTCGTCTATTTTGTGGATGCCATGGTGGCCTTTCGTGGAGTGTCCCTTGTGAAAGTGTCCCTTTTCTTCGAAGCCATGCCCTTTTTCTCCCTTCTCTCCGTGGTGATGCTCATCATAGTAGCCGTCGTCGTGGTGGTGGCCCTTCTTGTGTCCGCCGTGTTCGTCGTAGTGGCCCTTGTGGCCCTCGTGGTGGGAGTGTCCCTTTTTGCCGTGCTCGTGCTCGTGGTGTCCTTTGTAGCCCTTTTCGCCGCCACCGCCGTGCTCATGGTGGTGGTCGCCGTGGTGCTCGCCTCCACCGCCCTTCTCCCAGTGATGGGAGGCTGCGGTGTCCAGGTCGGCGTGCCTCTTGTAGCGAGGATCCCGCGCCGCCACCACCGCCACAATCGCTACCAGGCATACAACCGTGATTGCTCTCATGGTTCCTGTGCTCCTGTTTCTGTTGGGCAATGATTGCCAAATGATGCCTGTTACGGATTTCTCTAGCCTTATATACTATTGCGCTACTCTTGATTGATCATTTTAATGTCAAGGTAATGTTCGCGCGAGTTCGTAAGTCAATTAAATTTAGGTTCAATGTATCTTAGAGGTACGTAATAGGTGTCACTATAATATAGTATCTACTTGAAAATGTATTTAAATTCTTACTCCCTTTCATAATCAACTGGATGCTGCCCATACGAAATCATCCCAAATTGCATGAACATACCTGCTTAATTGTAAACCAACGCAAAAATGTATAAAACTTTAGTTTACTGTTGAATAATGAAAATAAGTAGCCGATTTAAAAAAAAGGGATTTATCTTAGAAGATAACCACATCGAGTTTTCAGCACCCGTTGTAATCAATTTCATTATCTTTCGAATCTAACAGAATTACGAAAATAATCTTTTTTCTTTTTGCCGATCAAACACTTAAAAAAACAACTGAATAAGCTAATCCGATTTACAAGAAAATCTCTACCTATTATCAGGGAGCTTCATCTTCTTCTGAAAATGATTTAGCTTACTAATAGGCTTAGGCTTATGTCCATAAGAATTCCATTCTAGGGTTCTGTATCAGTGCCCACGTGTCAGTGCTCTCTCAAAAGAACCGTATTAGGGTAGATTTCTTTCAGGGTGTACAGTTACCTGCAATAGTGCTCTACAATGAAGGCCGTAAAAATAAACACACTCTTAGGCAGTAAAAATGAAATAGTGTCAGATATTTTTGCGGCTTGCATAGCGGAATATCCTATTGCAAATGACTGTATCTACAATTTTTTCTCGGTATTACAATAAATAAATATAAATGATATAAGTCCCTTCGTACATAAAACGTAATATTTTGGTTTTTGTTACTGTTTAGCAAACAGCAAGCTTAATCATAAGATATATAACAGATAGGTAAGAAAAGACAAGATAGGTAGAGATAGGTGAGAGGTTTTTCGTTGAAATTATATTTGATATATTTTTAGATTGCCGGTATAACAACAATTTGACAGGCAATTTGTAAACGTAGTCCAAGTAATTATAAGTACTTACTGCTGTAGCTTGTGTACGAGTAGCTTACTAAAAAAGTCAGTTTCCTGGTTACCTAAATGTTTATTATTTTATGAGTTTTCTGAGTAGATTATAACTTACTCGTAGTTGTATCAAGTAAATTGCAAATAGGTAGGTTCCCTATAATTGTGAGTTACTTACCTACTCGTATTGATATGTATTTGGAGGTCTGACTCTTGCCAATAGTGCAACTTGCAAAAAACTCGAAAAGGTTATTATTGGAATCTGTAAGTATATTGATAGGTGTAATCTAAATTAATTTTGAGCTTAATTTATTGTGTTCCAGCAGGATGTCCGGTACTCTACGATGCAGTCCTATTGGGATTATGATACACACTATCTTTACACATGTGCGACATTAAGTCTTATCATCGCTTAATAACGATTTCCACTACGCTTGGTACTACCAACACGATACCTATTTGAAAGACTTGTGAGAATCGGTATTTTTGTAATTGCATTAGCTATCATGCATGTGTATTTCGAGTTTAGAGACCTTCCTCTGTTTCTTATGGATCCCATCATAACATCACAACAGAAAAGTATTGAGACTATTTCGAAAATATCACCTACGTATTTACCAAACAAAAGACGATCTTAATCGATTCATAATTGAAGTAGTAACAGCTAGGCGAACATAAAAAATGCCTAATTGAGGACCGTATTTGAGAAGAACAGTCTTAAGGAGACGGTGCCTTCTTCTCATTTGTAATTCTGTAGAAAAAACGCGAAACATCACAACGGCCGATATGTGCTCGGTCGTTTTCACGGGAGTCAAGGGCAGCTCGTGTCAAGGTCCGGTTGCGTGACGCCCTGATTTCCTTTTGTCCGGCTAATTTATTGTGGCCGCCATCTTGCGTCACGTTTCCGCGCCGGTGCGCCGGCGCAGGTGCACTCGCGGCGCGGCGCCGACGGCGGTCGCGCACGCTTGACACCGGAATTAGATAATCAAATTAATCAATATTTTTGTCGTCATATTACCACAACTACTAATATGTAACGTCAAATCAACGTTTTGCATCATTTTGTTTCAAAATGTACTTGATTTCAGTCACTTATTTATAAAACATTATAAAATTTTACCTATCCAATTATGAAAACGATTACTTTTCTATTGTAAAAATGTAAACACTTCAATCTTTTTAAGCCAGAAGTTATAGCTACATAACTATTTCATCCCGACTTCATCATTTGAATTTGCCAGTCTTTTAACGGTACAACCTTTGTATGAAACTGTTCACACTTGATCGTCGCAGATTTCCCTACAATTGGAACATCCGATTAAAATCCGGGCCGACACCCGACAGGTGGGAACCGGCTATTTGCCCAGGTTCGCATTATTTATATAGTCTGTTACTTTTTATTTACTACATAAATAACTAAATATTTTTCAGGGGAAATACTGCAGGGGATATACGAAGTTGAAACGTATATTTCAGATTTCGAAAAAACATGTCCTTGAATAAAACGCATCAAGGGTTCCACACAAAGGATGGTCCCCCCACACCCATACAAACCCGGAACTCTCAGTGCGCGGCAATTACAAAGTTATCGGATTTTTTTGTGTACTTGTGCTACAAGCTGTTTCTTTATGCAAAATTTCGTGATTGTAGGTCAATGGCAATAACCTAAACATTTTGATTCCCTTTGCAAATGTATAGGAGAACACCTATTCAGGCACAGAACTCTAAGCACGCGGTAATTATATGGTTTTCGGCTTTTTTTCTGTTTTTGTGCTAAATTTCGTGATTCTAGGTCAAAACAAAGTATTTATACATTTTGATTCCCTTTTCAAATGTACCTATATCGCCGTATCTATAATTGATTGCGATAACGTGGAGGTTTGGATTTTTTACAGCTTTAAAGGGACACAATTCTGTATGCGGTATTATTTTCAACTTAGGTTCTCTACAAGTTCTCGAGATAAGGGGCCTTGACAAATAAACGGACGGACAACAAAGTGATTCTATAAGGTTTTCGTTTTTTCCTTTGAGGTACGGAACCCTTGAAATGAAAAAGCACTAGTAATATCCACCATATCTACAAAATGCCCTCTTTCAATTCAACTTTTCTGACGAGTGGGCACTAACCGGTGATTGACTTCAGTCTAACCAACATACCTACTCGTAAAGCTCACAAAGCTCTCAAAGCTCACAGCTGCTGAATTGAAGACTAATCGGGTATTACAGATATCTGCTAGTATAATATGGTCGGGTTATTATAATCTGCGGCTGATATGTTCGAACAATTACTTTAAATATCTAAGGGTCACTTGCACCACCCGGAGTTAGCCACATAACCCGGAGTTACGCGTTTTTTTGTATGGGATTTGACAGCTTAACTCCGGGTTTTCGGCTAACCCTGGGTGGTGCAAGTGGGCCTAAGTGACGCATGGTGTGTTAGATTAAATTACCAGCGTGCGTAGCCAAGATGCCAATTGCTAACGCGCAGTCGCAAACGAAACGTAACTATTAAGGAAGAGTGATAGAGAGAGACAACTACGATAAGCTACGTAGCGTGAGCGATTTTCATTTTGGCTACGTTCGCAGGAGTCAATTCCATTCCTTAGAATTTCGACGAAGTAAATCGTGAATGCAAAACGTCCAGCATTCGCTTACCACGCTGAAGCGGTTCGGTGATACGAGATACGAGTAGGACGGCGAGGTTGAAATTAAGTCGTGCAACGGTCTCCTAACAACGTGTGCCCGAAGTAGCCGAAATCAGAATCCTACCAGCAGAGCAAACTAATTTTCACCGCTACGTCAGGGTTGCAGTTCCAATAGCATATGGAGTCGTACGCTTATGACGTGCTATATCACTCATTGTTAGACATGACTCACTGGAGTCAGGCTCATAGCTTGCGACTGCTACGAGCAGTCATTGACACACGGTCTTTAGCCAGAAAGGAAACGTTTCAGGTGTTAGGGAGGGATAACATGATTCCTGACCTTTTGATGTTAAATACGAGTATACATTTTGTAACACAATGCTCTCTATCCGTAATATCATGTTATTGTATTCAAAACTCAGGCCAATCAGTATACCTACCCAAAACAATTAAGTCGTTAGATTTTATTTTATAATTATAATATATGAGGTAAATAACGTAAATAGCTCCTTAAATTGTAATCGTGGCCTCAGAGTGCTGATTGTACCTGTATGTCCTGTTAAAGCACCGTAAATTCAGTATTAATCGTTTCTGTTATCCTTGGAACTGTTCGATTATAGTGGGTCAATTAGATGACAATAGATACGCATTTCCAGATGACTGCTTTTCAGATATACATTCATAGAATCTGTCTAACTCCCGTTTGACCAAGACAAACGTTAATTTAGCTTTGTCCTACACTACCAACATGTACTATCGCGTGCAAAATTGCCCATGCAGTTTTGAACGCAACGCGTGTGTTGTGTACCTCTGCTCCCAAGTTCAAATGTTCGACTTTTCGACTCGCCGAACTAGGTAAGCAATGACAACATAAGGCTAGAATACATGGTCCGCATGTATTTGCATGATCAGATTACGCGCCTGGCGTATTAGTCCTGGTCGTAGCTTATGTAGCTGGCTCCGAGCTCTGTCATGCCAGCAATAACTGATGATTCTATGGGCTGACGCGTAGCATACATCTGTCGCCGTACTTTTCAACAAGACAGTGCTTCTCGTCGATTGGCGGGCGACGGGTTGTATAAATAGAAAACAGACAAATAAAAAAACCTAATCTTCTTTCAATCTTTTCTTCCTTTAAGCTCTCCTTTATTTGTTCGGCGGCTAAAAATGCGATTTATTGTAGACTTCTATACGCTATTTATATTTCATAAAAACGTTTTTTCTAAACTAGGGATTAATTAACGGTTTCAAAGGAAAGCGTCTTATCTAAATAATACCGAATTATACGGGATTTTTCTCTAAAAATAGCTCGCAGTTAGTATTCCTTAATTTAAAAAATATAAAAATGAATATTCCGTGAATGATTCGCCCCAGACTACCTCAAGTCCAAATTTAATTTTGTTGCCCCCCGCCCGGGCTGTGATCTCCGTTCCTCCCGGTCTCTTAAGCTGTCAGTACTCCCTCACCATAGTGGCTATCTCTCATCTTCTTTTTCTGTACAGGCTATCAGTCTCTGGAATGCACTTCCCCTGACAATAAGACAAGCCCCAAGCAAAGCTGTTTTCAAACGCATGCTCCACAAGCATTTGCTGGATCAAGGCCAGCATAAGTAGGATAGTTAGTTTTCGTCTGCGCATATGCATTATTATTATATATATATATATATATATATATATATATATATATGTATATTTGTATGTATGTATTGCTATTATATATGTTTAACTGGTATTATTTATTATAATTTAGTATTAAATATGTTAGAAATGTAATGTTGTAAATAAGGTAATTTACTAGCTCTGCTCTCTCTGTCTAAATTTCTAACTGCACCCACTTTTGAAAATCTCTGTTTGGCCCTATGGTCGACTGGTAGAGAATGCCTTAAGGCATTAAGTCCGCCTTTTGTACTTCTGTTAATGTGCAATAAAGTTTAAAATAAATAATAATAAATGATTCCGTTTGACTGAAATTTTTCTAATCGAAAATTCTATCAGAGTGGTTAATAGCCGTGTTTTGTCGAGATCATATTTTCATTCTACCTAGCAGATTAAACATAACTTTAAGGAACCCACCTTTCTCGCTCGTAGTGAGTACTCGTAGTGCAGAATATGTTCAGCCGCAGTAACGTTCTAAATAAAATGTTGTATGTATTAAAAAAGGCATTTGCACAGCCTAAACCCTTAAAATTTCGAAAATTTTCGCTTCAAACCACATGAAACATCACCAAAAAGGATTTTATAAAAGCTTTGAGCAACTTCTATAAACGAACAAAGCCGGAGGCGGACGCTAGTATCAATAAAGGACACCATTAACCGAATGGAAATTGCCAGTCGGCCCGTCCTCACTCCCAATTGATTTTCATAGACAAGAATTGTCATTCGGCCAGAGACAAGATCTCAAGGGACGGCAATAGTCGTGATATGAAAAGCAGGTGGATGGCTCCGTGCCTCGAATACTAAATGCCTTGTTATCATCTCATTGTCTCCGTCGGAGGTTAAAATATCTCCCAATTTTCCCTTGGCGTTATTTTTAATTCTATACCATTTCGTGTTCCTTTTCCACGGGACTTTCTTAACTTTTTGAGTCGACGTTACAATTACGGAACTTGTAATTAATTTCAGCCATTCTGGTATATTTAATTATTTGTAATTGCTTTGGGATTATAAATTTGAAATTGTATTTTAATCCATCGAAATACCAATTTATGAATACTTCAAATGATAAATTCTTTTCACTATGGATTGAAAAATCAGATGGCTCTCGTTTTCGTAAAAAAACTAGTATATAGTAGAAGCTTTGTTTAGTTTGCGACTTTTGCGACAGGTAGGTATTGTGCCATGTTGCAACTTGTTTACTTTGATTATTGGTATCAATCCGGCGCTACGTCAGATCGTAGTGGCAAAACAAATAACATGTAGCGATTGGCACGTAACCTCCACAGTCATCGTGACCTATAAGCCGGCTACAAGAAATTAAAGTAAAATAAAAGCAAAGAAATCAATCATACAGAGTGCAGAGGTACTATAGCGTTCAGAATTGCATGGGCAATTTATGAATGAATTCATTCATGCCCATGCAATTCTGAACGCGTGTGTACGTTTGTGCAATGTAGGTATGTATCTACATAGAAAATACAAAGTTTTAAGTTCAATTAAAATTTATTTTATTTTAAATACACTACTCAACAGTGAAGAGATGCAAAGGATAGTGGTTTAGCCGGATACGTTAGCCGGTGGCGTTTTTGGCAGAGATTGCAACTTGTTTCTAGTTAAAGGCATACACGTGTTTTTATAGAAAACTTGTTTAATTAATGCCAGTGATTTTATATTGTTTTTATAATTTTGTACTTTCTGTGAGTGTTTGTACCATTTATCTTATAAACTGACCATGACCTTAAATATCACGATGTTTTGCATGCCGTGTGTTGGCTAAACATGAGGGGGACTAAATTCATTTGAAACACGACATCCATGATAGTATGTAATTAATTACTATTAATTTCATATTTCAATACTATTGATTACTTTGTAATTTGCAGTGATCGTAAATTATGTAGCAATTGGGGTGCAGCATTGGTGCAGCAGTAGGGCATGCAATCACGGGATTTTTTGTATGGACAATACCGGGATTAATTTTTAATCCCGGGATTGTCATACAATTAAATACCGTGATTATATGCCCTATGCAACACGCATAAGTGGCACCGCCTGATGAGCGGCAAAACGGTAGCCTCCATTGAGTTACGATACAAATGACATTAACGGTTTCTAAGAGTTTATTCCAAATAAACTTTTCAACCCGATCATAAAATCTCAAAAATGTTTCTTTATTAACGCTTCCAACCGCTGACTGCGAACATAAAATTCAATTTATATATCGAAAAATTACAGTGTTTTGAAACCTAACGCAAACACGGTGTTGAACTGAACTATAAATTGTAGACTACAAGTGGCAATGGCAGTAAATGCAGTGTTTACGAGGATGCAGTTCCAAACTATACTTAGGCATCATTTTCGATATTAACGTGACATTTGGGGCTTTGCTGTTTTATTATACTACAACAAAGGCAAACGAAGAGACCAATTGGAACCCTAGGGGCCTAGGCCACTCTAGCACCATGTCACAATGACAAGCAGTAAGAGATTTCTTACTATCTGATTTAAAGCGTCAATAATGACATAGTAGTAGGGGTAGTAGGTAGTAGGGTACTAGGGTAGAGTTGGTTGCCAGTAGGTTCCTCAAAAGTCGTAAAGCTCCTCTTTATTCAACTTTTAAGGGACTGACAAGGCCTAATTCATGTTTTGAAGTATTAAAAAAAAAAACACTAGAGCTAGATATACGAGTACACTATTTATAATTTTTGGATAGATTATTACCCAAATTTTATAACTGCATATTCATTTATGTAAAAAAAAATACTGTTTAGCCAGAAAACTTGGCTAATGTTCGTGTATTTCTTTCAAAACTTACCAAATTAAAAAAAAATGTATACTCAATAATTTTGTGTGAAAGACTGATCAAGAAAAAAAATGTTTTTTTTTTATTTAATAGCAATAGGGTCGAAAAACAGATAGATGGTTGAATCTCGCTCATCAAAAAATGGTACGAGTAAAACAGCTGTTCAAAAATGGTGTATTTTCCAAAAACTAACAACAATTTTGAAAAAAAAAAATCATTTATTCCATTTCAATTGACATGATTTCTCAATTTGTGTACTAAAACATGAAAAAATAATTTTTTTACTATGAGAACTCATGGCAAAAAGTTCAGCTGAATCGGCTAAATTTATATACCGGGCTCTTAAGTAAATCGGCTCGATAGAAAATTATTTTAAATATTGGTCTTAAATTCATCATTCTATGTCTTTATTTTTATGACTTACGCGTCTGCTATTAAAATCACAATTTCATTATACTCGTATCTATACGGAAGTCAAATTTCATAAATAGATAACGGTTTTTTTTTCTAATATTTTTTTGTTTTCCTTCTTAAACCAAGCCGGCTAGGGAAAGTGCGTTCTCGTTTACTCCGATACAAATAGTGTGCGCTGACTTGGCTGTTGTCAGCCCCTTAACGAACTTCATTTGATTGAAAAGCTTTCGTGGCTTCTACGCGGAAGTTGCGGGCGGTGGATAATTGGAAATAAGGTTTCAGGTAGATAATTAGGTGATATTTATTTATATTTCAATGATAAAATTTATTTGCGTCAACCGGGGTTAATCGTTTTTTTGTATGAATTTGAAAGCTAACTACGGGTTAGCGGATAACCCTGGGCGGTGCAAGTGGGGCTTAGGGCCACATTTTGCACCAACCGGGGTGAGCCAACTAACTCGGAGTTAAGCTAACGTTTATAACATATGAAATTTACAGACAGTTAACACTGGGTTTGCGCCGTTTAGCGCTGGCGTTTAGTCATTAAAGCCTATTTTTTCATTCTGGAGACTAAAATTACATCCCCAAATGTCAAACATAAAAATAATGATACCAGCTGAAAACAACTAGAGCTGATCTTTGATTACGGTTTTTGTTGTATTTGTAAATAATCGACAAAATGTAAAATAGTCTGGCAAACTAAGGCTGACAGTAGAATTTTTTATTTATTTATAATATTAAATATATATTATATTTAATTTTTTTTTTGTTTTTTTTACTCCGAACAAAAGACTAATAAAAATAACTCGTTAATTTTATTACATATACATATTATATATATTTTTTAATATAGTTGATCAAAAAGTGAGGGTTTTTACTGTTTTGCATGTACAAATTTAAATTGCTTTTTATTTTTTATTTAGTTTTGTCCCAATTCATGACTACTTATCGAAGAGTTTTTATGTTACTTTGCCAAGTCGTAATAAAACTAAAAACCTACTTGTAACGCAAAAATATTAAATGTTGTTATTATATCATAATAATTATAATTTATAAAAAAATTTGAACATTTAAAAACACATCTTATTAACTTGTGTAATTAGCCACGAATCGTTTTGGTTAAAATCGGTTGTGGTACAATCGCCATAAGATATATCGGAGCGTCCGAGGCTTGCAAAATATCTGAACAAGCACTCTAACGTCTTGACAATAGATGCGTGTTCATATATTTGTGAACACCTCGGATGCTCCGATATATCTGATGGCAACTGAACATGACTATTTATAAGATGTACATAAACAGAAAACCCTCGTAACGTCATTTTAGTCTCCGGAACTAAAAAATAGGCTTTACCTTCTAACTAGATATAAGCAAAAATGTACAATAGAGTACTAATAAACATCACTCGGTAAAATGGACAGTAAATAAATACCAAGATTTTTTGTCCAATACAAAAGTCCATTCATCAAAATAATAGAGAAGCTGAACAACAAATGAAAGTCCATAAAGAACGGATCAATACAGTAGGGATTGAATAAATCTGACACTCATGGATGTCTGAATTACGCGACGGGTTATTAAACCCGCTGGAGATTTCATTTGTACGTCGCTATTTGTTTTCATCGTGCTAGAGTTTACTGAAACGGCAATAAACTCGGAAAACTGAACGAAAAATTTATGTTTACGGACTTTCTGTGATTCTGTTGTTTTTTTGGACTTGGAAAATTAAAATTAGGTTGTTGCTTGGTTTTTATTAGTTGTTCGATTTTTGGTATAATGTGAATAAGTTGTAGTAAAAGTATTATTATTATATTATTATTATTATAGTACTAAAGTATATTTCAATATGTAACTCGTACGGATTAAATTACGTAAAAAAAATATATTTATGGCATTCGTTGTATTTTACTGTAATATCTATTGTAGGTATGTCATACGCAGCTAAGTGTTGACATGACGAAGAGCATATTAATTATTATTCCGACGCTTCGGCCGATGAGATAGATAATTGGCATACGGGAATTAAGGAGTGAGATGGAAAATGAGCACGCACGTGGTAATTATTTAGTAGGTATTTTGTTCTAATGAATAAATAAATCATTTTAAATATATTTTGAATACTCTTCATAACGTTACAAAAATATGTATGGAAAAGAAAAACGTTCAGCATTTCTAAGCTTAAAACCTAAAGCAGTTAAAAAATGAAGACAAAAGCAGTTTCTAGGCCAAAGATAGTCAACATCTAGAAGGAGTTAATTTTATTTGATCGTGCGCTTCCTACGAGTAGCCATAAAGACGATTATGAATAACGTAATAACAACTAAATTTTGTACACACTTACTTTTATTAAATAAAGTACTTGAAATGAAATATAACTAATCAAAATATCGTATTACTGGCTAATCATAATTATATATTCATATTTATTTTTATACCTACAATGTGTATTCCCACTGTTCTATGTCACTTCTATCAATACAATCAATATACTACACACGATCTAAAAAGGCGCCCGGGGGTTTTGAAATGCTGGCAGTATTTACGTGCTAAAATTACAAAACCAATACGTTGAGCAATCAGGAAGCTGTCAGTTCCTCGGTCTCTTCTCTTGTGGCCTGCCCAGCCCAAGGCCCAAAGGGGCGAAACAGATGAAAATTGTATCCAACGCCAAAACCACTGCACGCTGACCAAGGGCCGCAGGATACAGCAGATATCGAATAAAATGTGATCAATCGGGCCTCTAATCAAAGCCGGCGTAGCTGGCTCTTCCTGAAGTCCCTGTGTGCCGGCCTGCGCTGCGGCCGGAGGGCCTTGTTACGTGCCTAACGAATGTCGGCTTACTGTAAACCCTTATCTTTTGTTTCGGCCTTGCTTACACAGAAATAGCGCTTTGATTCAAAACACACATTATGGTTGAATATTTGGACGGCCCAATCTTTAATGTGATAATAGGTTGTACGTATACTACTATAATATATTGATTTTTTAGGTAGGTAACATAGAACAACAGTGGGAACTGCACATTTTATTTTTATTCATTATTAGTCTGTTCTTCAAAAATACGTTTTAAGGTTCTGTGTAATAATAGTACATTGTGCATCTAGGGCGGTAAGAAGGGCATTACTTACGAGGGTCTATTGAAGCCCGACGCCGTAGGCGGAGGGCTTTAAATGACCCGAGTTAGTAATGCCCTTACTGCCAGTGGTACACACAATGTTTTTCATCACATTTGCGAGGAAATAAATAAACTCTATACAGGTAAAGAAACAATAATGATAAGCGGTAGTGTAGTTGCACAGTCCACAGTACTCCGGAGTGACTACGTGCTGCGAGCGCGTGCGGGGCAGGTGCTCCGCGAGCTCCGGGCGGGCGGTAAAGTAGTATGAGAATCCTTTAAAACCATGGGAATAATACAGCTCTTTAAGTGTAAGTATGCTTGCATATAATATCACCATTTACGAGCAGGTGTGATGAAAATAAATAAATAATAAGTATAAATAAATATTTTTTATGGGACAATCTTACACAAATCAACCACGGTAAGCTCAATAAGGCTTGTATTTTGGGTAATAGGCGACGATATATATAATAGACATATACATATAACTACTTAAATACATAGAAAACATCCATAACTCAGGAACAAATATTCGTGATAAACACACAAATAAATGCCCTGACCAGGATTCGAACCCGGGACCTCCTGCTTCGTACGCAGGGTCACTACCAACTAGGCTAGGAGGCCGTTAAAATTAAATTATATTAAATTATTTGCGTTGTAGCTAATAATACTAAAAGATTTCTACACATCACGTTCTATTGGGAAATCGAATGATATGATTATAAAATCTGATGACTTGATGACTCTTAAAAACAATGTGTCTGTACATTGTTTTTGATGTTTTCAACCGACTTCAATATTTCTAAAGGAGGTTTAGGTTCTCAATTCGTCTGATTTTTTTTTTTATTTTTTTTTTTATGGATGTTCACTCATAACTCCTTCATTACTGAACCGATTTGATTTTTTTTTGTTTTCTGAAAGTAGATGGTTCCAGGTTGGTCCCGTTTTTTTCAAAATCCATTTTTGATGATGGGATCTATGAGGAACTGAGGGAACTCCTCAAATTTGAAAGGCACATGCATGCTGATTTGAGTGATTTTTAAGAAACTCGAGCATTTCTTTACGAAAATCATCAATTTGGTGGAGTGGATCTGATAATGAAGACCAGGGATGGCAAAGAGGAACTGCTTCGTAATTCTCAGGACTATGATCCGATTTTAAAAAATATTTTTTTGTCTATATGTAGATTGTTTCAGGTTTGTTCCGTTTTTTTCAAAATCCATTTTTGATGATGGGATCTATGAGGAACTGAGGGAACTCCTCAAATTTGAAAGGCACATGCATGCTGATTTGGTTGATTTCTTAAGAAACTCGAGCATTTCTTTACGAAAATCATCAATTTGGTGGAGTGGATCTGATAATGAAGACCAGGGATGTCAAAGTGGAACTGCTTGGTAATTCCCAGGACTATCATCAGATTTAAAAAAAATATTTTTTTGTCTGAAAATAGATGGTTCCAGGTTGGTCCCGTTTTTTTCAAAATCAATTTCTGATGATGGGATCCATGAGGAACTGAGGGAACTCCTCAAATTTGAAAGGCACATGCATGATGATTTGGGTAGTTTCTTAAGACACTCGAGCATTTCTTTACGAAAATCATCAATTTGGTTGAGTGGACCTAATGATGAAGACCAGGGATGGCAAAGTGGAACTGCTTGTTAATTCCCAGCTCTATCATCCGATTTGAGACATTCATCTTTTCAGCATGCATGTGGCTGATTTGTTGATTTCTTAAGAAACTCGAGCATTTCTTTACGAAAATCATCAATTTGGTGGAGTGGATCTGATAATGAAGACCAGGGATGTCAAAGTGGAACTGCTTGGTAATTCCCAGGACTATCATCAGATTTAAAAAAATATTTTTTTGTCTGAAAGTAGATGGTTCCAGGTTGGTCCCGTTTTATTCAAAATCAATTTCTGATGATGGGATCCATTTGAAAGGCACATGCATGATAATTTGGGTAGTTTCTTAAAACACTCGAGCATTTCTTTACGAACATCATCAATTTGGTGGAGTGGACCTGATGATGAAGACCAGGGATGGCAAAGTGGAACTGCTTGTTAATTCCCAGCTCTATCATCCGATTTGAGACATTCATCTTTTCTTTGTAAAGAAATACCTTCAAGATAGTCCTATTTGATTATAGTTCTATTTTGATAATGGGCTTCATGAGGGATTGAGAGAACTCCTCAAATTTTAACGGCACATGCATTCTGATTTGAGGGTTTCCTTAAGTAACTAAAACATTGTTTTGGGGGAGCCAACATTTTGATGAAGTGGATCTGATGATGAAGACCAGGGATCGCAAAGTGGAACTGGTTAATAAACCTAGCTCTACTTATTATCCTAGTTGTGACATTCATCTTTTTGATTTGATTTATATTCTGATGATGGAGTTCTAGAAGAATTCAGAGAACTCCTCAAATTTGAACGGCAGGTTAATTGTAATTAGAGGGTGTTCATAATTAGCTTAGGCATTTTCTTACTGTGGCCATCATTTTGCTGGAGTGGACCTGATGTTGATAATCAGGGATGGCATAATGAATATGCTCGTTAATTTACAGTCTGTCATCCAATTTAACACATTGTTATTTTGTTTGTTTAAAGGTCTACAAGGAAGTTCCGTTTGATTATACTTCACATGTAATGATGGAAGCCCTAGGACATTAAGAAAGCTCCTCAATTTTCAATCGTACACGTGCGGTGTATTGGATATTTGTGAAGTAAACTGGCTAACCAAATTAAGTCGGTTTTTTTTTCTTAAAAATTATTTAACAAATATTGTCACGTTTTGCAATGTTTTTTTATTTATTTACCAATCGAAGCTGGTATATATTTATACGCACATAGTTAATAAAAACTAATACCATCAGAAATATTAACTCTTATATGGGTCCCCTACAATATTACCTACGACGCGCGGCGTAACAAACGTAGCGAGTAAGTGTAAAAGGGAAAAAAGAAATAATAATTTCCCTGAGTTCCTCATCTACATTTACCAAATTGCTGAAATTAATTCAATTAATCGAATACAATGTAACTTTTTCATTGCCATACGACCTTGGTGCGAGCGAGCGAGCAAACTGGTGAGAAGTGGCGTTGCTATTGCAAGAATTTTTTTTTTGTTGATATTAGGGCGTTATTTCCAAGTTACTTTAACACTTAAATGTAACCTCTTTAAAGCGTAGGATTAGTAACTTAATCAACTTATTGCAAGATCGTACGTGTAGTCTTAAGGCGGTTTCATATTGGATCCGGATTCTACGACCGGTTGGCGTAGTTGGTAGTGACCCTGCCTGCTAAGCCGATGGTTCTGGGTTCGAATCCCGGTAAGGGCATTTATTTGTGTGATGAACACAGATATTTGTTCCTGAGTCATGGATGTTTTCTATGTATTTATGTATTTGTATATTATATATATCGTTGTCTGAGTACCCGTAACACAAGCCTTCTTGAGCTTACTGCGGGACTTAGTCAATTTATGTAAGAATGTCCTATAATATATAATATATTCGAACATCGCTCATTGTACGAGCATACCTAGTAGCCCTATTCCTCATCATTGACATATTAAAAGAAATAGACACACAAGGCAGAACAAAAACGTCAAAGAATGTGGGTCAGAATGATATTAGCGAACTTGCATTGATGATGATACAAAACCGTAAATATTTCGTACGAAAAAGAGTCAAATTCATACACAAAACTACCAAAACTGTTAAAAGTATATAAGCTGAATACGGAACGTCAGGCCCCAAGCAAGGTTATATGAAAAAGAGTCGAAACTGCTGCACTTTTATGGCGTCATTTTTTTCGGCCGATTGGGCATCCATTTATTTTTTCCTATATCTATGTACCTCACATTCGATAACCGCATTACTATCATATTTTTGACAATTAGAGTTGTCATTGCCGCTTTAGTCTCACGTTAAAACCCATCATCTAATATTTATCATAAGGGTGGATGATGATATCACACGTTTCTAGCATCATACAGCATTCTGCACATTAATGTTTCCACAACCAGAATGTAACCTTCAATTGTTTCATTGGATAATGGTTAGTGAGTACTTAATCTTTCCTGCTCACTCCACCGGCTTCCCTGAGCGTACAAATAAATCGGTTTCTTTTCAATAAAGCCACAAACTAATTTATTTTTCCCCTTACTTGGACAACCTACTAATCCGTGGCCAACTAAATAACTTATACTTCCAACATCAATTCTTCTTACCATGGGGTTGTGAGGTTCTTACCATTGGCTTATTTCGTATTATAGGGTTGTGGAGAAAGCTCTTTCTTGGATTACTTAGGTGTATATATGCCCGGGCCGATAAGTTCTTGTTTCATATATTTATATCGATTTGATGTAGAAGAAGATTATTGCTGTCAATTAATTAAAGAAACTTAAACGAGGATGCATATTTCTTCCTATTTTACCAGACTGGTAGGTCGTCAGAATAGAAATTGAAAATCTGTAACCTTGAACAGCGTTGCCTACCTTAAGTAGGTACTTATATACTTAACATTCTCTGGCTTGCATAACCAATGTCTATATCAGAGTTGACCTATTTACGTATATTTGATTCATGATTGATTTTGAAAGGCAACAACTATTATGTAACAAAAAACACTGTTTCTTGAATCCCGATAATACTGCATAGTACAAAATAGGCAATGTTGAGCAAAGCACTCAATAGAAAATAAACACTAACCTAAAGCGTAACTTATTTTAACGGAACAATAATTATTTATTATACAAGGGGGCAAAGTTCATCTTTAAGTCTCGAGCTTATATTGGACTTGAGCAAGCGAAATATTCCAAAAACGAGCCACGAATGCAGCGAGTGGTTGCAAATGGTAATTTTGAGGTTTAGGAGGATCTCAAGGCACGAGAGTTGAACAAACTTTGCCTCCGAGTAGTGCAATGCAACATTTTGAAAATAAAAACTACATACGATTACAAATCTTATCCAAAAATATGTATCGTTACAACTCAATGCTACCAGTTTACTTGATGAAACCATTCAAAACTCAAGATCAAATTATTTTCCCCACTATTGGATAAAATCATTTTCCCCTGCTAGTTTTATAGGATAAAATAGCGCTTTCCGAGCTGCCGAGGTGAACCATTCTTTTGCCGTAGTTTACAAAAGGTCTTACAAAGTTAAAATATTAAATGTTATATTGCCGCTTTAGTACAAAGAACCCGTACGGCGCAAAGTTGAACGAGCACCGGTATTTATATAAGTCATGTCAAACGGCGCTTCAGGGCTCAAAGTTTACTCATATTTTTTGTGTTTGACAAATGGTCGCCGTAACGGGAGTTGGGTAAAGTTTCACCCCTATTAATACCCGGTTGGTTACCCCCTGGTAGTGATGCGATGGCACAGGGAATAGTCCAGTTCGGTCAGTTTGGATTTAAGAAAACAGGTGTACCAAAACAGTACCGCCCATCTATTGAGTGAAACTATTTTCCTTATAGTTTGTAGACATTAATTCAAAAATAATAGTTCGTTACCGAAAACACTCTTCTCCTCCTGTCTCTTTGGACATAAATCCAAAATATATACTTTGTCCAACACAACGATATTTAAAAAGAAACTGCCACCGCACTACAATCATTTTTGGGGAGTATATGCCTGCCTATGGCTATGAATGGTAGTCTTGTATACAAAAATTAACAATTTTAACTATGAAACTCTCGTGAGACTCGAACATATTAAATAATATTTAAAACGGGTCACTCACGTAATTTAGTCGATTTTCGCTCGACATGTTTCGTTCTTTACGAAGAACGTCATCAGGAGCGCCCACTCGCGACAGAGGCAAGTCGTACACTACGGGCTAATGCCCTATCTGCTCTGGTACTTGCAGCTGGCGGTGGGAGCGGCGCGGGGGGCGACACGGCGGACGATCTACCCTCGTTCTCATTATCATCGCTTTTGCCAACCGGGTTGCAAACAACATTCACTACGTCACTCGCTAAGGGCACGTTCACACAGTCCACTGACGCGGTACCCAAAACCGTTTTCCAACTGGGAGGCACTGACCAACCACAATCACGGTTGAAGTTCGGATGACGACTTATTTCAATAGCCTCCCGTATTTTCCGCTGAACTACGAATTTTTCTCTAGCCAACACGTTGACGTTCTTCGTAAAGAACGAAACATGTCGAGCGAAAATCGACTAAATTACGTGAGTGACCCGTTTAAATATTATTTAATACAAAAATTAACACTTCAGCATGTAGGGTAGCCGAGATAAACCCTCTGTACGGAGCTTTCCGATGTACGAATCCTGCCCACCTTCCCCTCCCCTACTATTATCCAAGTAAGGCCGTCGCTAGAGGACCGCTAGTACTAATCTTCCTGTTCCAGGCAAAATAAACTATTGTTTGGCTTACAAACAAATATTCTGAACTGGAAGCAACCAAAAGCTCATTCGGCATTTTGTTTTTTTGTCAATTGTTCCCTTCTTTGTGGGATATTCCGGGAATATTCCCTCGCACATCACTATTTATCCCCCGATGCCTTTTTTCCGTAGCACTGTTGAATGGTCTTTTACGTTTAACGCATTAATTCTTACAAAGTGCTCGTTGAGTTTCATACATCACTTGTGATTGTAGGGCAGTTGTTCGTTCCCTATTAAGCGTTTTAATTTTTTTTTCGCAAATAAGATGTGTTACAAATTACTGGTTTAAGGACAAGTTTTATAAATAAAACAACGTGCTCATACGTCACAAGATAGAACAGAGAGGAATGATTTTCGATGTCTAAGAATTCACAAAATAAAAATAAAGGTCGAACACAGATGTCGCTATTATCACATGCAATTAAATATTCGTTTTCGCCTACATTTCAAAAAAATCATTTTATCGTTTCGGATAGTTTAATTGACAGAGTCAAGCGCTTGAATGTTAAAAATTGCCTTCCAGGCTCATACGTACGAGTAGTATTTTACACTCGATTTTATATAAAGCGAGCTTTCTGTACGTACAATTTAAAATTGTACAGTCGACGCCAAAATTACGTTTACACTTTAACACTACTTCTTTGTAATAAGGTGGAAAAGTGTAAACATATTTTTGGCGTCGACTGTACCTGCCAAGTAATTGAACTAATGATGTTACTAGACGAAAAGCCTAACTTGATTACTCAGTGTTCCTAAAATAGCAAAATAACGTTTTTACCGTAGTACACAGAACAATCTCCTTTCATATAAAGGACAAAATAAATCAACCGCATAACCACATATATGTAACCGGCTATGTATAGTAAACGAGGGATACTTTGAGGGTATCGTGTCGAAAAGGAGAACATTGGCCACTTTCCAGGATATTTCAGTGGCCAGCGCAGACGTGAGAACTAGTCGAACGCATAGATTACGATTGCTTAGGCTACTCTAGATATGCTACTATAAAAACAAAATAAATTATTCATTGCTACTTGGTAATTATTGGGAGATAGAGCGCAGAACGCAGATCACATGGAACAAGTATTGTAGCTTAAGATAAGTATTCAAAAGTTATATGCCAATCGCTATAAAAACCAAAGTCTTTAACTCTTGCATTACCATGCCTAACGTACGCCTGCCAAACGTGGAAATTTTATACCAAAGCTATAAACAAATTAATAACTTGTCAACGAGGAATAGAGCAAAGTATGTGAAGTATTTAAAAAAAACTGAAAATTAAACATACAAAAATAAGAAGCATGACAAAAGCAAAGGATGCGCTAACACAAGCATTAACATTAAAATGGAAATGGGCAGGTCACGTAGCACGTCCTCAAGACCTAAGATGGACCAAACTCGTGACGTCATGGAAGGGCCAAATAGGCAAAAGAAAGCATGGCAGACCTTACGCAAGATGGGAAGACGAAATAAGGAAATCAGCAGGACAAAACTGGTTTGAAATCGCTAGATCCAGGGAGGGCTGGCTTTCTTTGGAGGAGGCCTTCACCTGCAAAGGGGTTCTTACATAAAACTATATATACACACACACACATATATATATATATATATATATATATATATAAATATATGTTTATTTCTAGTAAGAAATTTACTTATTTTTTGTGAATATTAACTTATTTACTTGTAAATGTAAGAAATAAAAGGCTTTTACTATTTATTTATTTATTAGGTAGTTAATTAAATTTTTAAGCATGTTTTATGACAGGGGATTTTAAGTGTTTAATGAGTAAGTTAATATTTCTAAGGATGGTGACTAGGGAATGCAATCGGTTACTTTTTGTATTGAAAAAATTCGGTTTTAACCGAAACCGCGATTTTTTATACACAAACGGTTAAACGCTGCAATACTTAATGGTGACCGTCATAAACACAATAGTATATTTTGATGCTAGTACAGAAAATGGGATCACCTAAATATTCCGAAATATTATTTACCGACTTTCATAATCCCGATTATTGTAATCCCGAATTTTTATAAATCCTACGAGTATATATCAAAATCTCGACGTATCAAAACTCCGATCGTCAAAATTCTGACTCATCAAAACACGAAAATTTAAAACTCCGACTAACATAATCTCGAATCTAATACTGATTCGGTATTGTTAATGCTAATGCTAATGTTTAAAAATTTAAAAATGATATAAACTGACAGACAACAAAAAAGCATAAGATCTATATAATTAAAATATATTACACAAAAGTTGTAGTGTTCTAGGAGAAGAGTTTTTTACAACAATATTTTAATCAAAAATAGAAAGGGTAAACAACTGACCGACAATTCTCGGTCGATATAATTGTTTTGAACACACGATAAGTAAGCGATACCTACCTAGATACCTATTTATTTAATGCTATAAACTAACAGACAACAAAAAGCTCTATGAAATTAAAATATATTACTCAAATGTTGTAGTGTTCTAGTAGAAAAGATTTAAAAAAAAAGTTGAAATATTTTCTGTGATATTTAGGTTGGTATGTAATCTGTGAAGTGTTCCGTATCCTGGACTGGTCGGGTTGGCCGGCAGGCGGCGAAGGGCGGCGAGTGGCTAGTTCGCAGTTTGTAATGAGTTGCGAACAACCTATTCGGGGGCAGGGTGCTCGATGGTTCAGGAGTGGCTGCAACTTGGAGATGTTGTGCTAACTTTGAGATTTGGGTAACGAGCCGTAGTTAGTGGGAAATGTGGGACAAGTAAAAAATATGATAACTCACATTTGAAAAATGAATGCATAGTTCTACGTGCAACTATTCGTGGTGGTTGTTGGAAATATGGAAATTATTTGCCAGCGCATAAAGCTGGTTAAAACATTTTTTTAAGATTTTAAACACAATAGTGTCCGGAGTGGCGTTAGTTTTTGCTGTAGGTAGTACCTATTATGTAGGTAATCTGTGTTTTGAAGTACTGTTTTAGAGCGTTTTCCCATTATTGTACAGGATGTTCTTGAGCATTTGCTTTAACGTCGTCATGTGGCTTGGTGTAATTAAGGAAACAGAATGGCATAGTTAGTTTTATTGAATTCGTTAATTTTTATTTTTTTCAATTCTTATACAAAATAATTACATGTTGCGTTGATGCAACGCTAATGTTAAACGAGCATTAGAATTGACTTTACTAAGTAAGTGACCACTATGCCATATCAATGTCATGTCGAACACTCATACTCCATTTACATAAGGAGAAAAAGAGGGAAGAAGAGAAATATCTCTTTCTCTTCTTCTAAATTAAATTAGTATTTATTTTCTAAACGGAGCTAATTAGAATATCGGTGTCTAATGTCTGTGAGAAATTAACTTAATTTAAGCTAAAGAATGCACCCTTGAATTTAAAGCAATTGCTCAAGAACACGTTGTATAATACTTGGCGAATCGTTCCATATCTTCGACCCGCCGGAGCGACCGACAGGCGGCGAAGGGCGGCCAGTGGCTAGTTCGCAGTTTGTAATGAGTTGGGAACAAGCTATTCGGGTGTAGGGTACTAGATGGTCAAGGAGTTGAGTGGCAACTTGGAGATGTTGTGCTAACTTTTAGATTAGAGTAACAAACTGCAGTCGATGGCGGGGATGAACCATTAAATATGATAATTTGACTCGCAACACGGTGAAACTATCATTATGATAAATAGATAAGTAGGCGAGTTTTGGATTGTTCCAACGTCAATGTGCTATGTTGCGCTAGCGTATTTATATTGGAAGAACTTAATACATTTTGTAACAAAAGTAGAGGTGATCTGGTACCTGCACTTACACCACACTGATACAACACCAAGCACAAAGCACCAAGATGAAATAGTTTTCTTTAATGATGACGGGCTCTTACAGTCTGCGTTAGTAAATTAAGGTATGAATCGGTGAAAGATTGACGTTAGACAGTTAATGTAGCAAAAAAAAAGTGTTTGAATGTGAACATTAGGAAAGTAATAACACGAAAAAAGGGTCTATGGCAATCTTTTCGTTTACATAAGCGACTGGTATCCGACCATTCAACCCAGGATCTTAGGTTAAGATTAGTCTGGTTTTCCGACTATATTATCCTTCACCGAAAAGCGACAGACTTAAAAAAATTCAATCTTAAGAGCCTGGTTTCGTTCATGTCACCGAAGACGGATATGTAACATTTCCCTTATTGTTTGCCGACACACCATTTAGTTTGCCAAGGAACAACCGTACCTACTCGTATCTGTAACGAATCCCCCGGGTAATACAAACAATCGGGTATCAATATCTGACATTTACTCGTACTAATTGGCATCGGCAGTCAGTCACCGGGTTCGATAATAGATTCCGTCGCAAACTATAAACTTTAGTTAGCATAATACCGTGTGTTGAATGAAATATGATATGTTTATACATTAATGTAATGTTGATACTGTTACCTAGGGGCATCAAGTTATTACTCGTGCAGCAACGTTGTGGCTGAAGCGAGAAATATGCGATGTCATTTTCCTGGATTGTATTAAGGTACCTAATATTCCAGCTATGTTGTGGCGATACTACAGCGCCTAATTCCAAACCCCGAGTAACCCGACCATATACAGTTCATATCGTCGGGTTTTGGAAATCGGCACGGCTTTGCCGTCCGCGTGGACACTGACCAGAAATGTCATCGCACGTTTACCCCTGCAGTAGCGACATTGCAACGTGTCATCGTCATCGGCATAGTCACGGAACTTAAGAAGATTAAAATGTGGCTTGCTTCCTGCTGCACACTGAAAAAAAAAGAGTTATTAAATGAAACCATTCTTTGGTTTACCTGTAACTTAAGTGGCTACTTAGCCAGGGCAATATCTTACCAACATCAGATTTTCTTATAACCAAATTGTTAAATCAAACTAATTTTAAAATAGCCTTATCAAATTATGGTTGTTGATGAATTAAGCGAAGTATAAATTGAAAGAGATGTCATATACTAAAGAAAAAGTGACCAAGGTCCCCGGTGAGCAGGGCTGGGATCGAACCAGCGAGCTCCTGCTTTCGCGGCAGACGCCCTAACCACTGGGCTACCCGATCACGGCGACCAGAGTCCGAAATTTCCTAAGTATATGCAATCCTTTCTTATTTTGAACGTTTTAAGGTACGTTCCGCCAATCCTACAGCTCAGACTTACGTCTAGTGCTGCCTTCTAGATAACCTTTAATTATTATTTTCAACTAGAAGCGAGGGTGACGCCACCATTATATACAATTATAAAGCACGAATCAAATCATTTATTAAATGTAATAAATGTTTTGATTCATGTTTTTGTGTTTTTAAGTAGTCACACCACTGTGACTACTTAAAAACACAAAAACATGAATCAAAACATTTATTACATTTAATAAATGATTTGATTGTGTGACTAATTCTTCTTCTTCTTCATCGTTCCCTCATGACTGAGGATCGTGACCAACAACTATGTCCCTCCATTTATCGCGATCAAGGGCTATGTGGGCTACCTTCTGCATGGAACCACATGCCTGTCTAATAGGATCCGACCATCTTGCAGGGGCTCTTCCTCTAGCGCGCTTGCCCTCAACTTGCCCCAGTATGATGTCACGCTCGAGACTATGATGTGGCGATCGCATTATGTGCCCAAAGAAACTGAGAACCCTCTCCTGGCAGATTGTAGAGAGTCGTTTGGTAATTTTTAGCTCTTTCAGAATGGACTCATTTGTTCTCATAGCGGTCCATGGGATTCTCAGCATTCTTCTCCAACACCACATCTCGAAAGCATCGATTTTGCTCTTGTCTAAGCTTTTGACGCACCAGGTTTCTGCGCAGGTGTGTGGCGCACGAAATGCACTGCCTTGATCAGCAATGCACTGTCAAGTCAATGGCGGCGAAAAAGTTAGACCTACGGCAGAACCTAAAAAAGTTTGAGACCTACGGCAGAACCTTACCTTAATTATCAGTAAGCTAAGCTGACCGTGCTTGTTTTATGATGACCATCACTCAACCATGTAACGAAGAGTGCTGTAAAGGACGAAACGTAAGGAATGGGTTTAATAAACGCAATTAATCCTGTTTTTAAAGGGTTAATTTTTGAGCACCTTGGCTGTTCCGATATATTTAAAGGCGACTGTACAATGCCAGTAGCATTTAAAAATTATGTAAGTTCCTCAGATACGACTTCAATCGGAATATTGCAAATTTGATGAGGATTTTAGGGTCACTCACTCATTTATTAAAGGATCTGTCAGCAATTCCACTTCGTTACGTAGCGTAGCCCGGTTCCCATAGATACGGAAGGTTCTACAAATCCAGAACTGACGGATAGGATGAAATATTAATAGTGAAACTCTCAATTAACAGGGTAGAGGGTGGCGTATGAACTCATATATTACAGGATTTTAATATTCATCGTGATATAAGTATATATAGTATCTATACTTCAAATTAAGATTGAATGAAAGAGTGTTAAACTAAACATTCATACAGGTTGGGATCTCTAATTTATAACCACACGCTGAACAGACCTAAATTCAAACGTGCTGCGGTGGCGACTTTAGTTATAACACGACTGCCCAAAACAAATAGAGTGTTATGTATTCAGGGTCCATGTATATAGGGTAAGTTGTTCATCAATGAAACACAAAAAATTCAAATCTTGCTATCTCTGGCGTTTTTAAAGTGTGATTTTTCGAACGAAGATAAACAATTTAGTTGGGCAATTGTATAGCATTCTTGTTTCCAACTTATGTTTAACAGTTAGTGTTCTGTTTTATATACATAAAAAAAAAAATTGTTCCATTCTGTCTTTGTGCATGTTTTCAATGAAACACCTGAATTTGTACTGTAAAACAGATGAAATAATTACAATCTACCATGAAACAGGGTTAGTCAACATCGAACCAATGTTATACACAGTGTTTCACATAAAACTAAAAACCTGAATGCCGTTTGTTCAGAATCGAGAGTAAAATCTATTGAGCTATATCTTGATGGGGGTTATTTTTTTGTATTATTACCTAGTTATTTTTTGCGTGCCCAGTCTACTAATTCGTAATACAACTTTATGCATATCGCATTGCAAGAGGTTGTAAATCTTTTTCAGGATTTAGGGGTATTCTGGTAATAATGGCTGGTTACTTGGACGATTATTTTTTCCGCTACGAGTTTGACGTTGTTTGTCAGTTTAAATTTAATGTTCTATGTTTAGTTATACGAATGTGCAATATTTTGATATGTTAAGAACGCTAGCACGCTGCAATGAAAATGTCAACTTAGCGGTAAGGCGTTATCATCAGGAGTTTAGTGTGTCGAATGCCACCATGGCCGTAGTTACTCAACGCAGGTTTTTGGAATATCTGACGGAGTATATAATAGTGGTTTAAATATGTAGTTTGTGATTTGCTCATTTGTTGTTGGTATATGATGGTATGTGGTCTAATTCCCCACGGGGACCAGCCGGGTTGGGGAATGTTAGTTTTGTTTTGTTTTGCTCGTTTGTTTTACTAATTTTAGTTCGTGTTATCCAGAACCAGCAAGAAACTCAGCGGGCTGATATTGTTTAACTGGAACATCATTAGAATTACATGGTCAGATTAAATAACGACATAGCACACGTATTACGGATTGATTGTATAACCAAAGTAAGGAAACGTGGTGTTATCTGTGCGAGGTTAGTCTGTTCCTTAATACAGTCGACTAAAGAAAATCAGTATTAAGTACTGAGTAAAGAATAATGAGCATTGAGTGGCGCTTCGCTTGTGCGCTCCATTTTATGGGGGTGACTTCCCACCACAGGAATTCACAATCGGAAGTCAGTTCAACTGACAGGTCTACCAACTTAAAAGTGCTGCCAACCTCACACCGACCACACTCAAGTTAACTACCATAAACCGGGGTTACTTTGATTTGCGGGTCGACTTTGATAACAACTTCCATCCGTTACGCTCGTTTAAACGAGTTGAAAAACGCCAAAGCAGTTTTTTTTTCTTTATTGGCATCACTGATAGTTGCTCCAGCGCATAGTAACCGGACACGTGTGTAGTGCTACTATTTCGTCTGGAAAAAATTTATTAATGGTAAGTACGCTTATCTTACTGATTTTTAAGGTTAATTACTATACTTGTGCCAATAATAACTACATGTGTTTTTTAAGGTGTCTTATGTTAATCAGTGTTTATTCGTGAACTTGAAAAAAAATAACGTCAATCCGATAACCTATACACGCGCACGTTGCCGGGGAATCCATGGCTCGGGGGATCTCATGTCTTTGATCACTTATACATGGTGAAATTGATCAAAAAAGGCTGATTATATCTGTGATTAAAAGGTATTCTAAAGTGTGTTTAAGTGCTTTTATACCTGTTCAAGCGAAGTACATACGTTTTTTTTTGCAATACATAATCTAACAGAGCGCTTGTTTGTTTCATTTGGTATGTTATCAAAGTAACCCCACATATTAAAGTCACCCCATACATTATGAATATAAATAACGCAAAAAGTACTGAACCGATTTTTATTTTTTTATTTTTTACGAGCTTTTAAACGGAGTTAGTTTGTACTTTCATTGTAAAAAAGTGGTAGTTTTAAAGTAACCCCATTCTCAATATAACTTTGATCGTGTCGTTTTTATTTTATTTTGACAAAACTATAAGTCCATATTTTTTTTTATTTTGTGTATTGAAAGAAGAGAAAAAAACCGATAATTATATTTTAATTTTATATTTTTATGTATAATGGGATCGTCAGAAATTAGTTTCAAACTTCAAAATTGATCAAAGTGTGGTTTACGGTACTTCACGTTTCCGTTTCCATCAACGAATTTAATAACGCTGTCAAAGTAGTTCACCGCACGGCCAACACAGCGCTAGCGTTTCGTAGTCAATCGAAGTCTCGTACTAATGCCTGCTGTCCCCGACATATTTATTATTTATTTATGTATCAATTTGTTGTAACGAATAAAAGCAATATTTCCTTTTGCCTTTTCTTGTATTCTTAGTTCCTTTAGTATTTTTCTGTCCTCCAATACTTCTTTAGGAAAATTTATAACGTCCCAAATTTGTAGGTAAGGTTCATAAAATGTATCTTAATCTCGCAATGCACACGCCTGATGTCGTTTCCTTAGGAGCAATAAATAAACGTTTACTTGGGTACTTACTGCATTGTACTGATTGTTAAAATAGATGGGTGCTATGGGAAAACTTTTATAACTATTATTGTGAACCATGGAATCTAATTCACCATGGAAATTTGTTTTTGTGACCATGGTAATAGCGATGTAACGGGGACGAGCTAGGGAAGAGTTGTATGTTACTCGTAGTTGCAGAGCGTAGTCAAAGACAAGTATACCTTACGAGTATTAACAAATTTATACCCACAATAAATACCTGAATTATACCTTAATAATTAATTCGGAAGGTTAGTTTTGATCTGAAACTTAAGAGTTAACGTAATGTATTTATGGATACGCTCAAAGCTACCAAAGTGGGGAAACTATATCGAACGTATAATTGGATTGGTTATCATATCAATTAGCCCTTGTTAATAGAGAATGCAACCCCGATCTCGTGATATCTTGAGAAAATGTTCGAGGTTTAATCATCTCCTCAAGAAAGCTCAATGTTTAGGCTATAATTTATAATAATTGCACATCATCTAAAATGTAATAAAATGTCAACCGAGAACTAGTACCAATGAGGACTACCGCAAGTCGATTTTCCGCTAGGGGCGCTAGTGGAACGTGGGTCCTGCGGGAACATTTCAAACGTCACTTTGACAATTCTCTCATACTGACACAGGACCTAAAACTATAGACTATTTTGGCAACCATACTAGCCACGCATGAGTGGCGACATTACGGTAGCACCCATTCAAATATAAAACTTAAGTTCAAAAGTTGGGGCGAGACCGCCAGTAAGACCACACTCAACTCGTAGCAGATTTCCTTACAGATATAAAATATTACAAACGTCAATTAATGTTTTGAAGTTTCTCTAATTGTTTATACTAAAATCAAAGCTTCCTAAATAAAGTGCTTTAATTGTTATTTTGTTGAAATGTAAAAGTTTTCATCTCCTATAACTAAAAGCGATTCCCGGAAGCCTTCAAACTACGTATCTATCTTTGTGTGGCAGCCAAACGAATTACCGGAGGATTACTAACTTATTTCATTAAGAACTTCGCCCCGCTAAATGTTATTTTGGATAAATCTCTTTAGCATTATCTGGATAATTGCAGTTGGGAATTACTTAGTAGGTACGACAATTTGATTGCAGTGTTTGTTAAATTAGTTAGCGTTTGCTTACACAATTTGGATTATGCGATATCAAGTGAACAGCTTGTATTGGATATAAGATATAAGATTTCATTGGTTAGTTCCTAGAATTGTATTCTAACTGAATTAGTAAAGTGATCATAGCCCTGGCAGGGCGGCATGGTTTAAGTCAAATTGAGGCTATTATTTTGTTGCATACTCGTACCATACTGATCGTTTTAGTGGAAAGTAAGTACATTAAAAGCACAACGAATAAGTATCATAAAACAAAAATTCTTCGTAAATAACTGAGCTGTGTTTGAAATGATTAAGAAGTAGGTAGTTAGTTTTAAAAGTAGTGTAGCTAGAATTCAGAATATCTTATAATTCATATATAGTCTGTTTACTTAAGCTTGTTTCGGTATAGCTACAGTTGTGAACCGGGATTGTTGAGTCACTTAACTATATTTTAAAGTTTGCCGTGTAATGCAAATCCGTAAGGCGAATGTCGACTCTCATCTAACCCGGCTAAATTACGAAATATGGCAAGTGGCTCAACAATCCCTGGTCGCGGCTCTACGGTCGGCTTCATAAATATATAATTATGCACCTGTATTCAATTTTGAACCTTCTTCCCCTGCAATAAGTTCCGTAGTGTATAGATAATTATACGTGGCTGTATATGTTTTAATGCTTTATGTGGGTGACCAGTGACCAAAGTGATTCTCGGTTAGCTTTACAAGCGCGTCTGAGCGCGTGTGACAGAAAACAGTAGATATTTACGGAGGGCAACGCTGAGCTTTACAGCAGGCAACATTGTATATTGTGCATTTCATTCTGTCGCATACGTGCGAGCAGTATAAAAATAACGACATATTTGACAAGAGAATTGGTGTTGCTACTATCATTTGTGTTTAGTGTCACTTTATTTCATATCAACTTTTTTTTTGTCGCACTGTACCTACGCTGGTTCGAGTTACATGTGCTAAACGCACGAACAGCTTACACATACATTTAAAACTACCTACATTTTTATATTTTTACTTGAGAAATATTGGAACAACCTCTACTTTGATTGGTCCAATTGCCATTTTAGGAAATAAAATCTACTTTTTAGATAAAAAGGCCTCATGAGACGACTGAAAACCGTATTTCAGTAAATCTGAGATTTTTATCCGAATGATTTCTGTCTACGCGACACCAGCATATGAACTCTTTCTGTCAGAGATAGAGCGTAGATTGGATTGAGGAGAGGGCCCGACCGACCTGTCGTGTATTAAGAGGCCGCATCAAATAAATACGTCCTTCTCAAACATTTGTCGATGTAATAATTCTTCCGTATATCTCGGGCCGCGATGGCCCTTCCTCCCTTGTCTTTGATGGAAAGCCTTCGATTGATGGCCTCTATTTGCGCGGAGTTCGAACACCCTCCAATGACTTTCAAGTCTGCCCTCGGTGTCGCGATGAATTTAGAGGAACAGCATCGGAGAATACTTATAGGCAGTTAGTTTATGGGAAATTGAGTTTGTTTAAATTTATTATTCGCGAAACAACAGTTAAATGTTGGTTCAAGTTTCGTTGTTTACTTTTATAAATGCGCGCAAATTTCAGTCCCTATCTAAAAGCAGACTTGACTGATTAAAAAAGTGGAAGTTCATTGGATGTACTAACATATTCTACTGATCTACTGAAAATTAGATAAGAAATATTAGTAAAATTTGAGATCTGATGACAATAATTTCAGATTCATGCTCACAATATTTTCTGAAACCAGAAGAATATATTTCAGTCATTAAATACAATCGGCTACATAAATATGTATACATCTCTATTACAACTCCTTCCTTCTTGCCCAGTTTTAAGCTCCGAAGTGTATACATATTTATAGACATCACTGTAAATAACTCGTTAAAAACAATATACTTTCAAGATAAAGCTCGCAAAAAAATATGTCTATAACTTGAGCCAATATAAAATTTAGTTATTAACTCACATTTGTTTTGCCGAGAAAACGAGAATAATATATCTGAAAAATAAAGGTAGTCATTTGACTTTACATTGCCCTGCCAATAAAAGGGAAAAACCGATACTAAGCACTTTAGAAGTTCAAGGTTCATATTATTATAATATAGAGGTGGCTAAAGGACCGCCTTTGTCCATTTACTGTAATGAGACTCGATCAGCCTTCGCAGGGTTCAACGTAACCGCCATTGAATTTACCTTTAGAGGTTTAGAGAATTTAGAGCAACGGTAAAATAAGATTTGAATTAGAGTCGCATTAAAAGTTTCCGTGAGCAGATTTCGGATCACAATGGGCCTGTTGGAAAAATTCTAATTACTTTGCAAAGTTGGTCTGGAATTTAAAAAGTTAGTCCCGGTGGTGGGAAGGAAATTGGCCTTAACACACAAACGATATTTTTCATTGCGTAACAGCTGAAAAAATGTTTACCTAACTACTGAAGTATGTATTCTCAGTAGTTACAGAGACAGACTTTCAGCTGAATTTGGAAGGTATTTCTAAGAACGCATTCGAAAGATTATTTTGTTATAATTTAATTATTGGTGTAGCAGGTGATTACTAGCTGTCAATTAATCATATTACAAGAATGTAGGCGTGAAATATAACGACTGAAAAAAATACCTATAAAATTAATACAAAAGGCTTACAAAATGCTCTATTTCAATAAAAATGACTATCTACGTATAAACTAATAAATTGTAGTCTTATGATTTCGGTTTTCCAAGCACACTTATATTTAACACATCTTTAATTGTTTCGTAACTCTTTTTAAACACATAGTGCAAGAAAAAACAAATGCTGAGTATGCACAACTAATTCAACAGGCGGAGTGTAAGAGTATAAACGTTAAACTTATTTGAGACCATTTCATACGTAACTCCTGTTCTTACATTAAAACAAAAGAAATTTTAGGAGGTGCAGCGCATTTACGGCATATTTAATCCGGTTAATAATTGTGGGGACAGTATAAAATGCTCCGTGACCCGAAACCGTGGTGTAGAAATAATGAAGTGAGTAACAGGGTAAGCGCCTTACGGAAAGTGTAGGCAATTCGGTGCAGCCGGCGCTTGTTGCTAGTGATGTGACACATCGAGTCTTATGAGTTGAGTCTACACTTTGATCTGATTTGAAGCCTTGATTCACTCAGGAGGACTATCTACGAGTAAAAAAACACAGACGGTAAAATGAGGAGTTACTTGATGTGTTCATTGTTTTGGTGATGATACTTCAGGTAGGTAGCAGAAACATTTATAATTTAAAGAATTTCGTTTATATTATTAATAACCAACAAATGTTGAGGATCTATTTATTGATTATTGCTCTCGTGAGTTTTCTCTCCAAAGGAAGTAAACAAGCAAGCTCCAAGTGTGTAATAAGCTTATAAACTCGAGTTCACATGATGAGAGGAGTATACAGAGTGATTACGGGGTCGTGATCCCAACCAATTTTTTCTGACTCAGTAAACGATTGCGATGCTACCTGTATATATTTTAATTGAAACAAAGATGATTCGTTATTTACGTACCTACTTATTTTTATTTAAAAATGTTTAGTGACTTAAAATGCGTGGTAACCCTACTTTTGATATTACAACCTCTTAGAAAATAAACTGTCTGATAGAATACTTAATAATTTATGAGTAATAATGTCACAGCACGTCAAAGTCAATAAACGTGTCAACAAAGATTTATAATTAATAAAATAAATAAATTATGCCTCCGCCGTACTAATATCGAGCGATCAGATATGGTTATGTTATTATCAAACACGCAACACTACCAGAGCAAGTAAGATGTTTCATCAGCGATATCCCAATATGCCAATACCAACTAGACGTTTGATTAATACAATGGTGCATAATCTTCGAGAGCACGGGCAGTTCAGCGTTCCAACCCACGCCCAAGCACGAGGAGGCGACAGGCCAGCAAGGCGAGGCAATCCCGTGAATCTGGATCAACGCATACTCAGATATTTTCTTCGAGATCCGCAACGCAGTACCCGACAAGCCGCTAGAAGGTACAATGTCAGCCAAAGTTTTATCTGGAAACTGCTCAACGCTTCTGGATTGCATCCATACCATTTTCTACCTGTCCAGGATATCTCCGCCCCTGATCTTCCCTTACGAATGAATCTGTGTCGATGGATTTTAGAAAATGAAGAAACGAATATCTTGTGGACTGATGAGAGTACATTTATGCGTATTGGTTTGTTCAATGTGCACAACGAACATTGTTGGAGTGCAGAAAATCCGCATCTTACTCGCAGAAACGCATATCAGACACGATTTTCTTTAAATGTTTGGGTGGGAATTATTAACGATGTTGTTATCGGGCCTCATTTTATTGAAGGCAGATTGAATAGTATGAATTACATTGACTTGTTACGTGAAATTGTCCCGGAATTACCTCTCTGGGGAGAGGTGAAACGATTGGTGTATGAGCAAGAATCTAACACCGTAGAAGAGCTACGCCAGCGGATTGTTTTAGCCTTTGAAACGGTTAGGCAAAACCGCTTTGCTCTAAACAGATTAAAGGCCACTCTTAGGCGACGGGCGGAATTGTGCGAAAAGGAACAGGGTTCACATTTTGAACAACTTTTGAAGTACGTACGTTTAGCGTTGTTTTTGTAAATAAAGTTTAAATTTTTATTCAGTCTTTTCCTTCTAAATACTACAAAGTAATCGACATAATCGTAGTAGGCATCGAATACATTTTTCTTATTTGTCTATCAGTATTGTCATAACAACCTTTTTCATAATTACTTACTGCAACGATTGTTAAGTACATGCACTTGACATAAGTTTTCTTGGGAAATATTAGGGTGACCATGATCTAAAATTATCGCAATTTTTTTTTGCTGACTAAAATAAGTCGCTTGTATACTGTTAGTCCTAGCCTATCGTGATCCTTGAAAGAAAGTAAGTTAAATGCTTCTTTCTTGCTCCACGACCCCGTAATCACCCTGTATTAAAATTGAGTTGAGTTATTGAATCTATTCAATAAAATGATTCGAGTATTTCCCAACACTAGTTGTTGCCGTCGTTTTTCTTGCCGCTTTGTTCAATAAATGTTACTACCAGCTCTGCAGCCCGAACGGCGAACACCCATAATATGATTTTTATTTCGTTATTATTACAGAACTACCTTTATTTTCCGCTTTTCACATGAAGAATAATCTTTCGCGACAAATACTATTTCAGACTACGATTGTTAATAGCTACTGCATTAATAATGATCAATGACTCCTGCAAAAAACCATAACCTCCTAAAGCCCAATCTATTTTTAGGACAAGTGCTATATTGACCCAGTGTTCTAAAAATAGTCCATCATATCATATAAATTTACATTGTGAATATAAATAAATAAATAAATATAAATAAAATAAATATTTTGAAACTTAAGATTTTCAAAATTGAGGTTTAATTTTAATCGAAAAAGCATAACCTGGTGGGTTATACGTAAATTGTGTTTTCGTGAGGTTGGCGTGAGGTACAAGATTGTTTTTTATTTATTTTTGATACTCAGAACTCTTTCTGAGTACTCCAGAGTATAAAATAAACAAAGATGTCGAAAAATCTAACGCTTACACGCGAACGAAACGCTACTGTGATTGCCGCACTTAGCGCGATTCAGTTGACGACCTAAACTGAGTCGCTGTCGCTTCAATACAACTGAACTTAAACTGAATCGCGTTAAGGTGTCATGGTAAGCCCCTGAACTTGCAACTCCGGGTTATGAACTTACCACCCGACGCTCTGCCAACGCAACATTGCACCCAACGAGTAAGTTTCCAATTCCATACTTCAGATACGTGTATACGTGCTAGAGATGTAACGAATATTCATATTCACAATATTTAGATTAATTAATTCATACATTTTTGGTAGAACTAGTGGTTTAGTTTTGAAGTCAAACTACAAAAGTGTTAGGTATAGCAAAAATGTCACTGTTATTGTAGTATACTTGTTTAACTAGAGATATCAACGCTAAAGCTCGAGGTACGAGTATTAGCGTTCCATTGCGTCTGTGTAATATTTTTGCATTTTAAAAGATATCTTGTGAGTAATAAAATGGGAAAATTTGGGGAAAACCAATATTCGCATTCACGAATATTATTTGCAAATATGCGTATTCGCATTCGCGACTATTTTAAAACCGATATTTGTTACATGGCTCTAAGCTCTAAGTAGGTACAACGCTGCCGGTCAACTCTTCTACCATAAGTGCAGAAGAGTTTTTAAGAGCAATTTCTTTTTCTAGCGTTTTTCCGGCTTGTGCCACGACGCGGGTTCCGCTTTGGCAAATTTTACCCAATATTTGGCGTAGGTACTAGTTTTACGAAAGTGACTGCCTATCTGACCTTCCAACCCAGAGGGTAAACTAGGCCCGAATGGGTTAGTCCGGTTTCCTTCTTAGCCCATAATAGGAAAATACCATAAATTGCTGGGGGGTCATCGAAATCCATGTGGAGGACTATAATATATTAGGGTTCGGCGAACAAGTTTTGTCGTATTTTGTATAAAAATTCAAAACGTCCCGTCCATAGAAAAAAGCTGCATCTTTGACATCAAAATTCCCTGACAAAAAAACCCCAAGCGAACTTTTTGCCACTTTAAGTAACATCACCACTCGCTGCTTAATTCGCAATTTTCCTTCGTTTTTTTTTTCAAATTTTTAATTGTAGGTATTTTAAATTTCTCCGTCAAAAGCTGGCACATACGTTCGAGCATATCTGCCGGATCCGACTATAGATGTATGGGAAACTTGTCTGGCGGATGCCCGGCGGGCATACCCAGTATGGAGATCTGACGGATTGCCCTAAAATATGGCCGGCTATATTCACTCGTTTTGACGGGCAGAAAACAAATTAATAATGACAGGAAAGTATTGGTTTCTTATTTGTTACTCACTAATGTTATGAATTATGATCATTATGATATTATTAAAACCAACCAGATAGACAGTAAAAATAAAACAAATAATTATAGGTAACTTTTTGTCACCAAATGACTTTCTCTTGGACTTAATATACTTATTTTAATATATTATTCTTTGAATTAATGATATATGATTGTCACGGCATTTGAGCGTTATTTAAGTATATTATGAATTTAACATTACTCGCTTATATCGTTCGTGCTCGGTAATGCATGTTGAGATATTTTTGAATACCTTGACCGCTCTGATATATCTGGTAACTGTACCAAGTGCAACAATCGCTCGGATCCTAGCCTTTTATAATAAATCATGGTAATTTATTTATATACCCGATGTTCTTCGCTCGAGATTTGATAGCTTTTACAGAACATATTTCTTATCGGAATTATGCTTCGCGTATTTTATCGCTACGCCGCTTTGATCATGCAGCTTTTTAGGGTTCCGTAAATTCCAATAATACCCGAAGTGGAATGTAAGCGGCTTTCCTAATTATCAGTGGATCCGTAAGATCATTAAATTCTGTGTTAATGACAAATATTGGTTTCTGAAATTCTGAGTTAGGTTTAGGCACTGATGTTTTTGGGCATATACCTCACACATTGAGTAACGGCCTAACGGTGAGTGCTATTTTGAGTTGCCGATTCTGTGGTTTTCTCGCTATATAGCGAATAGTGATTATGAAAAGTGATTCTGGTGCTCAATGTGTTATGTACATAATTACACATATAAAGACACACCTAGGAAAATAGGTACCGTAAATTGCTTGGATCGCGGTCATCGAAATCCATATGGAGGACTATTATAATAGGTAGGGGAAAAAGTCTTTTTGTATTTTGTATGAAAATTCTAAACGTCCCGTCCATAGAAAAAGCTGCATCTTAGACATCAAGATTCCCTGACTAAAAACCCCAAGCGAACTTTGTGCCAGTCAAATGTAAATGGATGTTTTGGGATTATATTAACAACCGTTTTTGTATATTTTTTAATAAATTGTGAAAATGTCATCCACTGGGTCAGTGTCATCCATTGCGCCGTCTACCTTACTTGTGAACTATTTAAATCGAAAGCAAACGCATCACATTCTATTTTATTATTTTAGCATTGAGTAATCGGTTAAGAAAAAAAACAGGCTAAGTGCGTGTCTGACCACGCATAATTGAGGGTTCCGTACCGTCACACGATGTATGCGAGCAAAAAAGGCTTTCTTAATAAATAGTTTTTTAGCAAAAACGCAAAAATGGCTTGACCAAATTTGTTCAAAATAATTTTCGTGGTAGATCGTCTTATATCCTGTCTTCCTTTTTTCACAAGTTTTAGACCTCCCATTCAAAAGTTAGATGGGGAGAACACTTTTTTAGACTTTTAGAGCGATTATTTCCGAAAATATTCGATTAATCAAAGTTTTGTTAAATAAACCTTGAAGTTATTTCTTAAGGCATATCCAATGATGTGCCACAAGTAGATATTTGGTAAAAAATTTTTTTTCCACATTTAGTTAGGTACATGTATGGAGCACGCTAAACATATTTTTTTTGGTAATTTACAGGCAAAAATAAGTAATGGCACACGAAATACACATCTAGCTGTAATATCATTACCATATGCTATATAGTTACTGAGTAAAGCCATACGGACGGACGGACAGACGGACTGGACGAAACTATAAGGGTTCCATTTTAGCCATTTTGGCTACGGAACCCTAAAAATGTGTGACTGTACAGAATCCTCAGTGCACAAGTCAAACTTGCACTTTACGTACTCATTCAAGTTTGTTTATTGTAAAACCCTACTTAGTCAATATTTTGCTATACGCGGGAAGCAATAAATATCAAGCAACTGGATAAGCTCGAGCTCAGGCGAGGCCAGATTATTTTTTGGGAGATAGGATTTGATGTAAGTGAGAAAACATGCTAAGATTTGTGGGGCAAGGTCAAATAAACCACGTTGATCTATCCATACTAATGTAATAAATGCGAAAGTAAGTCTGTTACTTCTTCACGCTGAAACCGCTGAACGTATTCTGATTAAATTTGGTATGTGGATAGGTAGTTTGACTCCTACGAAAGGATAAAGGTTAGTTTTTTTCTTAACCTACACAGACGAAGTCGCGGGCAAAAGCTAGTATGAAATAAAATATACGAGCCTGATTTGACTTTGTGTGATACGATAACGTTCTACGCTTTAAAAAATTAAGAGTTAACCAATGAAACCATAGGAGGTTGGTCCTTTTCTCACTGATTGATTACGAGTAAAATCCCGGATGTTGGCAGCGGGGCATTTAAATTGTCAGTAGGTAGGTTAACCAACTATTTAAATATTGGCTTCCGTTTTTGCCAAGAACTCTATCTAGGTGCGCTGTTAGAGTCAAACTATAGTTGCCGATTTCTAAGTCTGAACTTTTGACACTTGAGTATTGACGTACTTAGTGATGAAGCTAAGACAAATCGTTTGTCAAATTCAGCGATTATTGATTTTAGCGATGAATTGTTTGATTCGATTTTACTACTACGGATTTGTATTTGATAAGACCGAGAAACTTCGACAAACTGCGCATTTGTCATCTTAGTTTCGTTTAGAAATCAATACTGTTGAATTCTTAAAATGTAAGATAAAAATCTTCATAGTTAATTTGTCTTATTTTAAATAACATTTTTTCCACATCGTACTTAGTTTTATTTTCGTTTTAATCGTTTTGTTTTGATTTTTTACTGTATTGCCTATTGATAACAATATCGATTTTTATCGATTAACAGACAGTTGTATGAATTGGAACAGCAGACATGGTCACAACACTAAATTTAAAAAAAAAACGACGTAGACCGTAACTGTTGGCATGCTAAATTGTTATCGTAAAATATTCAATAACTAATGTATGAAAAAATGTAACATTCATCACATTATGTTTATGAAAAGTGAAATATTGTGTTTATGTACATGACTAGCTGTAATATCTTTATGGGATTTTGTTTATAATTCCAAAGTGTCTTGCGCGTTTACGTTCTATGGGTATTTCGATGTGTCAAAAGTTCAGACTTAGAAATCGGCAACTATACGTTATCTTTTCTCAGTAAATGAACCGTCAGACGTGAAAGTGTTATTTTAAACGTCAAACTTCGATGGAATTATGACGATAACTTAACACTTTCACAGTCTTTGCTATCAAACTCTAGGAAACTTAGCATAGACTGACTCTATCTTAAATTAGACAAGCCAATGGGAATATAGTTTTATAACTACATCACGCCCGGTGCTATCAGAAGCAGCAAGAATTGCGCATTTAGGATACATTAAATATGTATTTAATTAATCTCCCGCGGGCGCGAGACTCGGGCGTTCCAGATAAAATATATTTTCAGTCCTCCGGCCGGTAAGCGCCACTTTACGCAAAACTAAATAGCCGCCTCCCGGCTCCGTCGGGCTGAAAAATAGTATACAAAGTACAAACCTCGGCCGGTAAATGGGAAAGCCTCGGATCACATGTTAGTCGACCTCGGCTTCGCCTCGGCCGACAATTACATGGAATCCGAGGCATTTCCCACTTAAACGGCCTTGGTATGTAATGTACTATTAAAACATGTCAGTCACGTGAGTGACCCTTTTAAAATATTAAACATAATAATAATATATCTCAAGGGGCGCTGAACACGTAGCTGAGACATAATTTTACGAGACTCGTCCAAGTCCCTTGAAGTAATTTTTCGCATCACATATTAACGCTAGAAGCCTTGTACCGGCCACTGCTTTTACTTCGAGTTTCTGAATAATATTTGAGTGGGCAATTCAATATGATATGCCACGTATGAAAGGTACATTCAAGGTCATAACGATACATACTGATACTCGGGACAAAATATACATACATGCTCTAAAACGGATCACTTGTATTTTGGTATTAATGTACTACAGTGTGCTGATCATAAGTGTACGTAACCGTATTCTATAGTGACTGTGGCATTCGAATCCTACTCTATTCAAATACGGTACAACTCATGATCTCCTATCTGCAGCCTGTTTCACTCACGACGCTCACATTACGTGTTGTGACAATGGTCACAATGTGCAACGTTACTATGAATGAAATTTAGTTTGCAGCCCTTTTACTCATTTGGTTAGGTATATGGTATATGTACACACGCGTTCAGAATTTCATGGGCAGTTCAAGAATGAATTCATTCATAAATTGCCCATGCAATTCTGAACGCTATAGTACCTAATAATATGAATTTTGTAATTTCACGGTACTAGGAACTAAATGGTATCTAATTATAAGGAAGGATATCGATATCTTATTAATCATTAGGCTAAGGTAGGTATTATTTCGCTATCGACTGCAGCAGCGTTGCTTTTGCGACTTTCTGACTGCAGACGGGATTGTGCGATAATAGTTGTGAATTTCACTGTTGAGTGGCAGAACTACATTATCTTCGGGTTTCGCAACCGTCACGACATTGCGATCGGCGTCGCTGCAATGTCGTGGCAGTTGCACGTGGCTTAGATCCCGTGCGTTAATTTGCTTGGCGTAGCAGCCTGCCATTGGCTACTTGCCGGCCGGAGGGCAGAACATTACCTATATTAACATTCATACTGAAAACCTATTAACCATTAGTACTTGAATTTTACCTGTTGTGATGAATTCATTAATATTTCTTCTAAGCTTGATTTCATGTCTGCTAATATGTAGCTAAGTCATTCAAATCAGTAAGCAAATAATAACAGTTAAAACTAAGTTATATACCAATTACCACTTAGTTATGTACTCAGTCATTGTACCACCGCCGCTAGAGCACAAATCCTATAAACTATATGGTCGCGGCGACACGTACGGCATAGTATTTATATCGGTCGTTCATTAGCCATAAAGTGCACCAGCATTATGTGAAGATAGCACAGCAATGGTCAAGGCCCTTTACACTGTTCGATACGATTCCACATATTAGACACCGGAGCCGACAGAGAGACGATGATTTGCATCTCTGGGGATTTATCATGATATCTCAATGCGATTTAGTTTAGGTTCAGTTTAGGCTCATCTGGAAGCGACTCAGTTTAGGTCGTCAACTAAATCGCGTTAAGACGTCATAGTAAGGCCCCAGTTGTATGGAAGCGACTCATTTTAGATCGTCAACTGAATCGCGTAAAACGTCATGGTAAGGCCCCATTTGTATGGAAGTGACTCAGTTTACGTCGTCAACTGAATCGCGTTAAGACGTCATGGTAAGGCCCCAGTTGTATGGAAGCTACTCGGTTTACGTCGTCAACTGAATCGCGTTAAGACGTCATGGTAAGGCCCCAGTTGTATGGAAGAGACTCATTTTAGGTCGTCAACTGAATCGCGTAAGACGTCATGGTAAGGCCCCAGTTGTATGGAAGCGAGTCAGTTTCCGTCGTCAACTGAATCGCGTTAAGACGTCATGATAAGGCCCCAGTTGTATGGAAGCGACTCAGTTTGGGTCGTCAACTGAATCGCGTTAAGACGTCATGGTAAGGCCCCAGTTGTATGGAAGCGACTCAGTTTCCGTCGTCAATTGAATCGAGTTAAGACGTCATGGTAAGGCCCCAGTTGTATGGCAGCGACTCAGTTTAGGTCTTCAACTGAATCGCGGAAGACGTCATGGTAAGGCCCCAGTTGTATGGAAGCGACTCAGTTTAGGTCCTCAACTAAATCGCGTTAAGAAGTCATGGTAAAGCCCCAGTTAAATTGCAGCGACTCAGTTTAGGTCGTCAACTGAATCGCATTAAGACGTCATGGTTAGGCCCCTGGTGCAGGATTATATATGCTAATTCCGCATTTTATGACTATTCGGTTCTCGGAGAGCTATTCTACGTCGCATGATATAAAGCAGCGCCCGAAATTGCGGTGTAAAATCCGAGCGATTCGTACGACGCGCCCCAACCCGCCACACGCCGCTGTTAATTGTGAAACGAATTAAAACTCGCCAACAATGTGGGCAGGTGTTTTACGTATGTTGTGTTTTATACATTATCCAGCAACATCCGCGAACACGGCTCGGACCGTTTCATCTTGCCCGGCGCGGGTCAGCGTAATTTATTACCTATTGTGCGGATATTTCATTTATCACGGTGAATTCAATTTACAGAACAATTAATCATTCTACAATACTTACTCGCCGACAGCGGCTGGGCCCGAGACGCTGCGATAAAAAACTTCTACCCGAACTTAATAAAAATATGCTGCAATCTCACAAATATAATTCGCGAGGAAAATTGTTTTCTATTTAAAATAGCCAGAAATAACTCTTAAGGTTTTAAGAAAACTCCGTAAGGGGCTTGAAGGCCTTTAGTGTTTTTTGTATTAAAAAAGTTGCAAAGTGTAATTCTAACACGGACATAACAGTCTACCCGCTTTCTTTCTTAAGAAAATAATTTGAAAATTTTACCACTACCTACTGAGAACACGGGGTTTTATATCAACAAATTACTGACCATTTAATAGCAGCTGTCAATTTCTCCCTATTGTTTCCTTTGTGGAGATTTGCTCAATGAATAATATCCATTTGAGCAGATATCCGGACATACCGGATATACTTTGAGATTTTTCTACACATTGTGATTGGTTATCCTATGTATGCGAGTACCTATTCACATCCAATGTTAGAACGCACTAACATAGCCTAAGTTTCACGCACATACGGCGTTCTTCATCGGCAGGACACTGGACAATATTGTCCAATGATTTATTACTGGGAAAATTGAAACGCTGCGTCGTATAATGAAAAATCAGCACCACATGCAACAAAAACCTTTTCACGGTTCAAACGATATATTTTAAACGCGTTTTTGCAATACAATGGGTTTAGCCCAAAAAATCAGCGCCAGCAAGGACCCATTCATGCTTGAAATTTCATTTAGGGAAACAATAGGTTAAAAATAAAATGGTAAAACAAATCAAGTTTGGTTTATCACTGCCACCCTCTGGACCATGGGGCTATCCCGGAAAATTTAATCAAATTTGGACTAAGGCCCTCTCGTTAGTTTATTAATATCTATTGTACCAGAGCTTCTGGTAAGCATTCATTAATGGAGGTAAGAGTGGCAGTACTCATTTCGAACTTTTCACAAATTCATGTTACTTTGGGCACGGTTGAACAGAATATACTCAAAAGCAACCCATAAACAATTGAATTGGGGCGACAAACACATTTTTAGTATTTAATATACTATGCTGCAATTATGTGACGCCATTTGTTAGGAATAAGGTTATATAGTAGGTACTCTTGATATACAAATTTGAATAAAAAATCAACAAATATAATTTATTCAGTATAGAATTGAGACGGCACTCAAACTTAAAAATCTCGCCCTGATTTCAGATAGATCAAAAGGACTCATGTTTTTTTAAAACAAGAGTGCGTTAGCATATTAAAGTGGATTTGTTTACTGATATTTCTCTAAGAATATACTTTTTGAAGGCATAGTTCAATGTTTAAGAAAAATATAGAGTAAATTGTGAAATTTTCAATTATTTTGTGGCCGTTTACTGTACGAAGCTATGCTATTAGTTTATTTGAGCTTCTTGTAATAAACACACACACAGGGTCATAAACGACGATATGTCCCCTTACCATGAGTTGTCATCGTAAATTACTGTCGCAACGTCTTGGTGCAGCTCGCTCGCACAATATTTAGCAGTTCAAACGAAATATATTACGAGTGAGTGACTGAGCATTCAGTGCCAATGACTCGATATCCGTATCTCTGTTCATTCATAGGCGGTTTTCGCTACGCATATTCAATAATATCGGTTTATTCGTAGCGCGTAAAACGCGCTGGCACTAATTGTGTTAAGCAACTGCTTGCAACTAGGGCCAGTGCAAACTCATGGTAAGGGTACTTTAATATTTTTTACTACTTTAGCTTTATCCCCGCTCCGTAATCGCGCTGCTTATTCTGCGAGATTGTTTAAGTTTTCTTGAGAAGTAAAAATTTTAATCAACATCTCTCCGCTCAAGGAGAGAAAAGTTGGTTATAACCATATGGAAGTGAGGATATTATTCCAATTTCAAGTTTTTACGGAACTCACGAAAGACCATAGTCGGGTTTCCATAGAAGTCGGCCTTTAAATCAATTTGACACAGTTTTTTTTGTGAGTGCCTCTTTTGGTGAAGAATATTTATGCTGAGTATCAACATCCTACTAGTGACATGACTTATGATTTTTTTGTAATTTTTTCTTTAATGTAATGTTTTTCGCGATGTCTTCAGGCGATTTGCTTCAAATTTTCAAATGATGTCTTTATTCCAGTGCGCCTTTTTTAGGGTTTCATAATGAAAAGGTGAATAGAAACCCTTTTGTGGGTTGATATGAATCGATATTTAAACATAATAATTAAACGGGTCTAACGCGAATTAATTTGTTTACCTTATTTACCGACGTTTCGACACAGGTTTCACTGGTCATGGTCGCGGCTGACAAAACAATAAGGTAAACAAATTAATTCGCGTTAGACCCGTTTAATTATTATGTTTAAATATGTGTTTAAATCGCGAAAGTTTTAAATGTGATATGAATCGATACTTAGAAAAGGAGTACCTACCAGTTGTCATATTAAAAAAGATAAAAAATAATAAATCTTTATATTAAAATAATAAATCTTTTTTATGTGGCTGTGAAGTAGTGACACCTCTATTTTTTTTCTATTTATAGACTAGAGGTACGTTGGCCTACTATACCAAAGTTGTCATATTGTTACTAAAATAATTGTGCCAATTCTAGCAACTGTCCCATCTCACTCAGTTCCTATCCGTCCTAGCCACAACTATAGGATGAGTTGGGTTTTCGACGTTTTCGTACTATTGTTTCTCGTAAAAGCTAAGATATGAAATACTTTTTAAATACCCATATAAATTAACGTCCTCATATAAATAACAACTTTAATCGAGGTTTACACTTCGAATTCATCCCAACTCACCCCATTTTACGGTAACGCCAACTGTTTTGACGACCTCCCAGCCTAGTTGGTAGTGACCCAGCCTCCGAAGCTGCAGGTATGTATGTATGTATTTATCTTTGTAAGTATGTAGGTATATCGCCGCCTGGTACTCATAACATAAGCTTTGCTTAGTTTGGGACTAGGTACTAGGTCGATCTGTGTGAGATTGTCAAAAATAAATATATAAATAATTTGTAGAAGTATTAAATACTAGTTATAATGGTTTTTTATAATGTGTGTTTGTTTTTAGGGTTCCCTACCTCAATAGGAAAAACGGAACCCTTATAGGATCACTTTGTTGTCCGTCCGTCCGTACGTGTGTCTATCTGTCAAGACCCTTTATCTCGCGAACGCGTAAAGATAGGAAGTTGAAATGAATATCACATACACAAGTCTGCATTTCTTTGAAGCTGTGAAAAAATCAAATCTTTGTGTCAACGCTATAAAAAAATACGGCCGTTTATGTCGCATTTCCCATACATTTGCTATGGGAATCAAAATGTATAGCGTACTTCCCGTTGACCTAGAATCATGAAATTTGGCAAAATGCAAGAACTTGTAGCACAAGAACAGGAAAAAATTCGAAAACCGTATAACTGCCGCACACTGAGAGTTCCGCGCCACCAGTATTTTTAAGTACGTAAGGTCGTCATAAATGGGGATGGGGGAGCATCCTTCGTGCGGAACTCTCGGTGGGCGAGTCCGACTGGCGACTCGCACTTGCCCGGTTTTTTGTATGTTGTTTTGTACTTTATTATTATATACCTACGTATTGTAAGTAACCTAACCTAAGAAAGCAAATAAATAAACGAGAAACAATAAGTAGCATTTCAACGTAAGCACACACTAATTGATACTTTAAGTAATAAAAACAGCGTAACATTTGTCTTGCTGCGTCACAACCATCTTCAGTGCTATGGATCCGCTCCGTATACAAAGTGATTCACATAGTCACATAACATCCACTGCCGATCACTTTCGACTACGCACTTTACATTATTGCGTTCAAAGTTCATTTTGCAATGTTAAAGAGTTTGTGTTACGATGACTTTGAAGTTAACGATTATATACCGTTCCCCGGATACGTATTCAGAGATGTACCTGAATCATGTAAAAATAATTATTTGTTCTTAATATCCCCATACTAGTGACTATTTAAAAATAACTTTATAGGTACGTAGGTATGTTGTAGTAGTTGTATTGTAGCCATGCAGTGTCAATGGAAATTTAGGTAAATAGAAAATAACGTAAGAAATACTAATTTTGTTTCTTTTTTTAATACAGTATCGGCCAAGCAATGGGATGGGAGCCTAATTAATACTAAGGATTGAAAAAAATATTCAACAATTTCTATAAAAATATGACATGCGTAGTACCGGTGTCTCACTTAGTTGCTGCCAAGACATCACACGTTTGACAGGCAACTGTTGCAGTCCCCCGCGCCAAGTTTCCATGCCAAATGCCAGGTCCAGTACGGTGCTCCCATATTGTCAAGACACCAAGTCGATGCAAACTTTCCGTAGACAGCTTCTGTCGTATTGGCACCCAACTGCGGGTGACTGAATAAGGCTTGTGCACACATGTGCGGAACTCTCCGAGCGCGTAACGAAAATTTTACGGTTCCAATGCTTTGCTTGCTCTAAAGGGCTTATTTGTTTTGCGTGAGTGGCTCTTTAATTTAAATCTACGACGTCGTTGAAGAAATAAGTCTCTATACAGCGTTTTTCAGATGATGTTTGGACAGAGAATATAGGTAATTGTGTCATTGAATGCAAAAAGTGTTTAGGTCTGGTGGAAACGAATTTAATGATCGAGGAAATAGTAGGGCGCAAAACACGAATATCGATCGTTGTATGAACTTCACGTCCACTTTGCTGTTCATTAATAGTAGATTACTTACCAAGGCCGTGTGAGGAGGAAATACCTCGGATTTCATGTATTTGTCGGCCGAGGCGAAGCCGAGGTCAACTAACATGTGATCCGAGGCTTTCCCATTTACAGGCCGAGGTTTGTATACTATTTTTCAGCCCGACGGAGCCGGCAGGCGGCAATTTAGTTTTGCGTAAAGTGCCGCTTACCGACCGGAGGGCTGAAAAGTAATTTAATTACTGATCTCAAAGATCACCGAATGACAAGCTTTCATAGAATACACGGAATGGAGGGTCTGTTTATTCCTTCGCTAATAAGACAAAATTTTTTTGTTCAATGTTGGACGTTGTAATGAGTACACATATTATATGCCAGTGCAAAGGCGGGTGCTATGGGACAAAATACAATGCTTTATAAAAGAGTAAACTACGTTGTGATAACAGTTGGTCTAGATATGTGTCGAGTCAGGCCCATCTTTTCCACTAGATACCTACTCTGGGCACGTGTTCCGAGTCCTGCCAGATCAAGATTACCAAACGATAACCTTATCCTAATGCTTGCAATAGGATAACGACGGCGATGGACCCAGTTAAAACAACGAATTGGCAAACACTACCTTCTTAGGCATTCCGCTATTTAATCACTCTCAATCTAAATACTTGGGCAAACCGTCGTTTGTATGTATGTTGGTATGTTTGGTCGACGAAGAATTGAGTATCGTTGATCAAATCATCGTGAAAGGCAAGTCATTAGATGAGGTAAATAGAACTTTTAAGTTTGAATATGAGCCAAATCAGTCAAGCGGCTGCAGAGACGTGAGTTCACGTTTGGTACAAACCACGAGGTACTATTTCCTTCTTCCATTAGTACTGAAGAAGTGACTGAGTGAAGTGACTGTGTACTGGAAGTGATACTGTTCTTGTGACAATGAGTACTGCGAATTAAACGTTTAGGATGAATATACGCGGCTTAATAGGGCCTACGCTAACTGACGCGGATTACCCGGAGCGGACGCCCGTCTGATAAGAAATTGTATGAACAGCGCTAAGTGAAGCGAGCGCGCGGAGCGGGTGCGCCATACTAAATCCACCCGCCGCGATCCGCGAGCGTGCGCACGCGGCGGGCGTCCGCGTCAGCTAGCGTAGGCCCAACTTGTGGCTCGCCTCAAACGTGACGTGACGATCAATAATAGGTACTCATGTCATCGTCGAACAAACTTACAAATATACATATAGACCCGGGATTGTCCCAGTAGGCTCGGACAACTTCACTCACTCAATTTAGTCAAAGTCTAAATACACTTTAGACTTTGACTACAATGAATCCTATAAATGAGGAAGTTAAAAAAGCAAAAGCTAGAAATTGAAGTTACATTAATCATATCAGAACGTCCAGGTCGTTATTGAACACTATAAATTGCAGTCTTTTGCAGAGCATTTTTGTAACTGAATAACCGAGAAGATAAAAACGAGGCGTGACTTTATCAGTTGTGATTTTAGTAGGGTTCCGTCCCTCAAAAGGAAAAAAGGAACCCTTATAAGTTCACTTACCTATTTGGCCGATCGTCCTTTGTCTTTGCGGTCTGTTTAATCCTTGACGTAGATTCGATTGCTGTCACTAGTCAATGTTTAGTAGGGTAAATTGCTAGTACCTGACCACTATACAATATATTATCTGGTCACCTTTTTTTAAAAATGCATTCTGTTAACCTATAAATATAATTAATTTTAGTATTAAAATTCCATTTCTGGACACCCTTCAATAATTGGCCACGTCATACTAAAATGAATCTGAGCACCCATAAACAAAGTTTATTTTTGGTACAAATATGCAACGTGGCTAGTTATTGGAGGTTGGTCAGTTACTAGCGATTTACCCTATATACTCCGTAATTAGCGTAATTAAATAACTTAATACCTTAAATAAAACTGTATTATGCATAAAAAATAATGATATGTAATATACACAAATCTAGGTTAATGAAATCTGTAAATTCTTAATATATTAGGAAGTACAGTCAACCAATTGGAACCCTAGGCCACTCTAGAACCATGTCAAAATGACAAGCAGTAAGAGATTTCTTACTACCTGATTTATAGCGTCACTATGACTTAGTCCTACAGTGGCCTAGGGTTCTAATTGGTTGACTGTACCTATTATTTCACAAATAGATAAACCGGAAGAGACAAAAAATATAATATTTATTTTAGATCCTAGAGTTAAAAAAATCCTCTACAATTTCAAATACATTTAATAAACAAATGTATAGAATAACTTATGACGTAATGTTCGCCTTTTGTACGATAGGTTTTTTCTGTAGTGCAATAAATATCAAATAAATAAATCCATAATGTATTATGAAAAACACAAAGTCCACTTTGTTCCTTACCTAGTTAAGTCTAAATTTTTTGGTGCGTTCGTAGTTTGAAAACTCAGTAGTAATTTTAATTGTATGAACTACGGAACCCTTGAGTTTAACTCGCTCGGGTCTTTTTTCTTATTGGTTCGGCTTTCTTGCAGTGGTCTGCCTTTGACTAACTTTACTCCCTGAAGCAAAAGTCACCGCATCACAGCATAGGCAAAACTGCCCGTATTTAACAAGCCTATAGGCTAAGGGTTGAAAAATCTGGTTGTAAAAAGGTGCGATATACCTATATTTAAAATTGAAGTTATAAATTAATTGCTCTGTGGAAGGTAACATTTAACAATTTAAATTTTTGTATTTAGGTCTCTATTAAATAATTGAAACTATTTATTGTATTCAAAAAGTATAAACATTTTGAATGGGCACTGCTATGTTGACTTTTAAGATAAGATATAGAAACTTGAAACTGTATAAACGCATATAAATTTTAGAGTGTAAACTATCGACATATACATACATTTTGACGACTGGTTGGCGTAGTTGGCAGTGACCCTGCCTGCTAAGCCGATGGTTCTGAGTTCGAGTCCCGATAAGGGCATTTATTTGTGTGATGAACACAGATATTTGTTCCTGAGTCGTGGATATTTTCTATGTATTTATGTATTTGTATATTATATATATCGTTATCTCAGTACCCGTAACACAAGCCTTCTTGAGCTTACTGCAGGACTTAGACAATTTGTGTAAGAATTTCCCATAATATTTATTTATTTATAGAGAAATACAGAAGCATATCGCGGGTATTTTCGTGGGTGAGACCTGAAACTTATGGATAGATTATGGACAGACGCGTTTAATATACGGTTGAAGTTAAATGGACTGCGTTCTGCAGCCGAAGGCGCTCCTGTGAACCCCCTCCTTCCCCCGCGGATCATATTTTCGGTAAAATTTGCAGCAATGAATCTTTCTAAACTTTTGATTATACACATTTGTTACCACCCCCTATCCGTCACGTCAAAGGGGTTTCATTCCATCTAACTTTGTAATTCAAAGAGTGAAGTTCGTAAGTGCCTTACGTCGGTACTTTAAGAAATGAATTGATTCGGACATCCTGCAGTGCGAAAGTTATAAATTAAATGGAAGTTATTGAAGATTGTTGTTTAAATATTTACTGACCGAGTGAGCAAAGTGTCTCTGTTATAGCTTGGGAAAAAATGCTTTCGTGTGTCTGTACATTTGTTCTCCTTTACAAGTCACATTTATCAACAAATTTTTGTGAAATTATGAAAGCAAGTTCGTTAATTATATTTAAAAAAAATGTCGATTCTGTTTTTGGAAATTTGTATAAATATTCTAAGCGCCTTTAGGCTCTATGGCGCTTAGGACTATTGAGAGTTCGTTGTGATAATGACACAATGAAGGAAGTATTTCTTATTTTTACATATTTGACGGAGCAAGCGAAGCGTCTCCATTTCAGCTTGGGCAAAAATGCTTTCGTGTGTCCGGCTGTGTGTCCATTTGTTCTCCTCTGCTGGTCGCATTAATCAACGAATTCTTGTGAAATTTTGTAAGCAAGTTCGTTATTTACATGCGGCACAGTTTTTAGTCTTAAATTTTTCGTCTGTGGTGGTATGTATTTCAGATCATTTAACGATAACAGCTGGAAAATTACAATGATAATTGCACTGATTGTGAAACATATAACTAGCGATACAGCAATAAAGTGTAAGTCCAGCGGAGTATTTCGAGAGGGAAGCAATTGAATTATCGGAATTACGCAATGCAATTAGCCTCATAACAACACTGTGATAATTACAAGCACAAGGAACGTATTCAGATAAACAAACTATGATAATTATCATATACTGATCAATATCAGTATGTTCCTCTCATATCCGTTTGTGAGGGCGATCGAAATGTATTGAGTATACAGTAGCGGCAAATAATCTATTATATTTTTTCAGGTTAGTTTTCATACATTTTATAATCATTTCTTAAAACCGGCTTTAGCTATTTCATTTTGAAAATAATTATTTTTGCCTAATTATCGCATTAGCTCGATGGTTATTATATTTTGAAAAAATGATACAATTAAATGTTTAAACACAGGCGTTAGAGGGTAAAAAATCAACCCATCTAGTTTTTATTGTTCTAGATTCGATTTCGAGTGTTTTCAATAATGAATTCAGTATGTATAGTTAGTTATTTTGGGCCTTTTCCCGCAAATCGACATCCAATGTCCCTTTTTTGCGTGATTACGAGGTAGCCTTGCTCTAACCACCCTAGCTCCACGAAACCTATCATCGTTTTCAGGTTGGTGTTTTATTCCTTTAGTGTGTTTGGAGTCTCTAAGTATTTACTCCGGTATGCTTATCTGTTTACATTCTAGGAGAATATGTTTTGTTGTTTCATCTTCTTTCATGCATGCTCTGCACATTGGGCTACTCGTATTTGTTATACCTATTTTGTGTAAATGTTTGTTTAGTGTGTTGTGTCCTGTGAGGAGTCCTGCTATTTTCCGCAGTTGATGTCTGGGCATCCTGATTAGAGTTCTCGTGAGCTTCTTGTTTAGCTCTCATAGGACTTCTTTGGTTTGCCTACATGTATCTAGGTCCTCCCAGTATTTGTTTTGCAATTGTCTGTAATGATTTTGTGTGTAGTAGATTTTGGATGTATGATAACGGTAGGGGTATGATGGGTTCTGGTCCATATAGTGTTTCTGACCCTCTCCTTGCCAGTTCATCCGCTGCATCGTTTCCTCTTGAGCCACTGTGTCCTTTAATCAATTGTTTAGTTTCCTTCCTCGCCCATTTCTGTGAGGCCATTATGACATTCAAGTATAAGTTGTGATTTAAGTGAGTCGCTGTGTAGCGCTTGCAGTACCGATTTACTGTCAGTATTAGTATATTTTAATTTGTTCTTTGTCGTCTTTTTACTGCATTACAGGCTTCCATTATACCCACACATTCCGCCTGAAATACTGTGCTGTGTTCACCTAGAGGTATTGGGATGTGTATGTTGAGGTCCTCTGAGAAGACATCACATCCTGTTCCTTCGTTTGTCTTTGAGCCATCTGTAAATATTCTTAAGTTTGTTTGATTAAGTCCTATCTTCGGGTCTTCTGTTAGTGATATGGCATAGTCCTTCCAGAAAATCATGGTTTTTGGTATTTTCTCGATCGTTACTTCCAATATTGGCATATCTGAGATCACAATTTCATGTATTTTCTTGTGTGTCGAACTGAGGGTCGACCATAGGTTTACATTTTTCAGCCGCAAAGCTGTGGCGGCTGCTTTCTTTTGTATGTACGAGTATATGTGTAGTAGTCTGGGGGATATTGTTTCGTCCAAGGCGTGCCCTCTTGGCTTTCCCATTTGGTTTCTTTGCCTGGGTTTGTTCCACAGAGGCTGTCGCTCCTTCTGTTCATTTGTTCTCCTCTACAGGTCGCATTTATCAACCACTTCTTGTGAAATTTTGTAAATAAGTTTGTTGATTACATACCATGTTTTTGTCGATTCAGTTTGTGAAAAAAATGGCGGGTATTGGTACAAAGGCCCTAAGCTCCATACACCCCTTTATCGAGACACATATTACATTGATTTGCTGCATATCGATGAACTTGATAGCCAGCCAACGTATTGCCGGCCATATACGTTCGGGCAATCCCTCAGGACTCCATAGTGAGTTGGTCCGCCGGGCATCCGCCAGACAAATTTCATACATTTATTGGCAGATCTGGCGGATATGCCCAAACGTTTTCCGGAACCGAAACGTTTCGGAATTTTTTAACGTTTTTTTTTTAAATTCCCTTAAATTTAGAGCAAGCAAGTAGGTTCGTATGGAACACGGTGTCTATCTTTGGTACTCTTCGGCTATAGATATTTTCCTCATTGACCCATTTTATCCGCCATTGAACGCAATAACCCAAATGCTCACCGATAAATTATTATGTTTTCCATAATAAATAGTTATTAAGAACTGGTATATCGCGAATTTAGTTAGTTTACCATAATATCGACGTTTCGATACAGTTTCATATGTCATGGTCTCGTTCATCAATCAGCCGATGAATCAGCGCATATATCTTGCTAGAAATCTTGCGAGTGTTGTGTTTCGTGCCGATAACATTTAATTAAAGGGTAGAAGGGTAAGGGTAGTCAAACGAGACAATGATACTTGAAACTGTGTCGAAACTTCGGTACGTCAAGATAAATTAACTAAATTCGCAGTAGACCCGTTCTATCTGTATAATAATAAAATACTTGGCCCACGAGGTAACCGCCATGTGGGAGGTTGATTCGGCGATCATTGTGCCGATAGTTGTTTCGGCGATAGTTCTTATAGCGAAGAGTCTCGACCAACATCTCGAGAGGCTCTCGCTACGAAGTTGTGGTTGGATCAAGGGTCAGATGCAGAAAGCGGTAATACTGGACACTGCGCGCATAGTCCTAAGGTTCCTCTCTTTGCAGCCCTCACTACCAGCAGCCTGGGCCCTGCGCCGTTGCCGGCGGCAATGTAGGTTAGGTTTTTTATAATGTGTATTTGTTTTGTATTGTTTTGTTGGTATTTGGTTTCGTATTTTACTTTTATAAGTATACGTATTGTAAAAATCCTAACCTAAGGAACAAAAGACATAAACGGAAAAATACTTATATTATCAAACACTTCGAAATTAAACATGTAAGTAATATGTTCCTTCATCGAGTCATACGAGAAAATATATTGACGAGACGTGCGTGCAGTCGGTTTTCCAGCTCTGCCTACACAGCCTTTATTACAAACCAGCCTCACAAATAATTCAGATGTCAACGTCACAAAACACGTGATGGGGAAGTCATTAGTGCTAGTCGAATGCACTAATCCCTCGTAGCGGCATTCCCAATATACATTCCATCACATTTCGACATATACCTCACAGTGCCTCTTGCTCGTATTTTACTGGTGAGAGCGAGAGGCGGTGCGAGTGATATTAAATTTGGATCAAATGTAAAGTGTTGAACGCCGCTCTCGGAGCACGCCATGTGCCGTTGACATTTTAATTTCACCTGTGCCGGCTGCCAAACGTTTTCATCAAGAAATGTTTGTTCTCGAGTTATGATGGGCATGTATTGTCGTTGGTTGAGAGAGTCATTTTTCAGATAAACCTATTTTTACTTGATCTCGAGAAGAATGTTGAATATGGAATAAACAATTAACTCTGCTTAAAAAATCAGGCTGGCAAGCGACGTGACTGGTGGTTATGAGATCCTACCTGTGCTGTGTATGATTTGGCAAAAAAATTTCGATCATTTCTGTTGATAATAATGCCAGCCAAGACTGCCAATAGTCTATCATTGGAAGCATAATCATATCATACCATTGGATTTGTATCTCAGACGCGAGCGTCTAGTGAGCGCCAGGCGTAAGGTTGCGCTGCCAAGAGATATGACCACCATGCACCCAACCCATTTGCATTTGTTTTTATAGACGCGGTGCCACATAAGCCCTCGCCTTCCAGTTTGCATCCTAAGCGTTTGGAATGCACCCCTTGTACGAGTACGTACGCGCTGATACCAATGTGCGATTTACATTTTTATTACGTCTTCAACACCGCTATGATCTAGTGTACAGTAATAAAACCTGAGACAAAAAATACTCAAGTGATTTTAATCCTAAAATATTAGAATTTTAATTTTTCATTAACAGGGACTTCCGCTTGTATTACAAGTTACTAGCTTTCGAAAGCTTTTTCTAGTTGTTAACATATTCAGTTAAAAGAACTTAATTTTTTCTCAAAGGAATTATACATTTTACTTTAGATAAATTTTACTAAATGAGGCGTACATAGGTATAATCAGTATTGGATTCTCTGTCTGTGCCTAGGCTCCTTTTGCTACGAGTACCTACGCATGTTGCCACTTTATCACCTAAGCTACGCTTGAAGCGTATAGCAGGCGCTGGCATTGAATGTGTTAAAAAGGTAAAACACGTACTTCCAGAAAAAAATAAACCATTGAATTACTTACTTCAAAATTACAAGTTTTTTGTTGTTAATATTTTATTTTTTTATATTTGAAATAAATATACGTAAAATGATGCTTGATCCAATTGAATGCATTTAATTGTTTTGATATGTGGCGTATTTTTATTCAAGACGGCCGGCGTTAATTATAATAAACCTCTCTACAACATGTATTGATTGCTGTAAATAGTATCTAGACATTTTATGAAAATAACTATGCCATTTACTTTTTTTACAAATTACGTTTAGTCCTCAATCTTTGGGTTTTTCTTCTTAGTATTAGAGTGCTATAAAAATATATTACTTACGACAAAAATTTAACGTTTATGTGACATTCCTTGTGTACGCTTAGTTAACTTGTTATTCCTGGTATAAATAAATGTTTTTTTTTTCAATTTACGGAAATATTGTGCTTACAATATTTCCGTAAATTGAAAAAAAAAAGCTTAAGCTTTTATTTAATATACCTACCCATTTATAGGTATCTAAATGATTATCTCTCATAAACGAACCAATAAAACACAGATCTATTTGTTACAAATAAATACAAAGTAATATAACTGCATTTTTATTACATTACAGTCGAAATAAAATAAAAACTCCTCTGGCATATAAATTGGCATCGTCGTATAAAAGTGGCAAATGGGTGATGCAGAACGGTTTTACGATATGTCATCGAATTCTGAGATCGTAAAGTCCTAAGTGCCGCGTTTTATTGTATCCACTGCTTATTATACCTCTTTATGGCTTGGCGTAAGTTACTTCCTGATATTTTATTCGATACAACCTTTTTGTAAATTTATACATAACTAGCTTCTGCATCATCATCGTCAATTTCAGAGCGGAGGGCCTTTTCTGTCCCGCTTGTAATTTCGTACGCGAGGGTGATGGAGAAACAAAACTTCGAGCGTTGACATAATTTCTATGTTTGGCTGCGTAGTAGTTTTCAACGCAGTTTTCACTTTATCGCTGAATGGATTATTAAAAAACCTTGTGATTTGCGTATTCTACCATACTAACCGAACTAAACAACTGAACTTATTTGATGAATTAATGAGATTTAGCTCAAGACATAAATGCCTGTTTCACCTGTTTTTTCATCTCATTATCTTGTCAGTTGGTAAAACAGAAAATATCGCCATTTATAAAATAAAACAGAATCGGGATTAGCTAAAAGTTTTTTGTTCCTATAGGTATTTTTAATGGAGTAATTTTGCCGGCATAAAATTTATAGGGAGTAAAATAATATACATATAAAGGTGAAATTGCTTCTAGATGTAAGAATGATTTTACTATACAAGCGACGGAATAGTTGTTTATTATTTATTAATTTATTTATGGGAAAGGTAACAAACGAGCAGACGAGCCACCTGATGGGAAACGGTCATCGCCGCCCATGGACATAAGCAACATCGGAAGAGCCACTCATGCGTTGTTGACCTTTGAGCCTTTTAAAGCCCTGAACACTCGTTTCTTGAAGAACCCCATATCATATCGCAAAGGGAACACCTCAGGAGGTAGGTCGTTCCACATTTTACATGTTCTGGGTAAAAACGAGCGAGAAGCCCGTTTATTCTTGGTGTGCCATGTATCTAGGAAATGTGGGTGAACCTTATTCCTTTGGCGGGAGGTGCGATGGTAAAAACGAGACGGAGGCACCATGTCAGAGAGTAGAGTAGAGTATAGTTGTTCTAGTAACTACCTAGCTACTTGTCAACATGGTGTTTTATATCAAATTTTCAAATAGTTTGGTGATTTCAATAAGTGGAGCCAATGTCGGAGCAAAGTTGTACCGTTTTATGGTACTTGTATTAAGGTTTTTAAAACTTGTTAAACATTACACATTCAAACGCTAAACCTACGTTCTTGCCTAACTTCGAAAAAGCTAATCTCTCCAACTCATTAGTGGGAGTTCTAGTTATCAAGGTAACAATGAATATGCATCGTTACTCCAAAGTTGGAAGTGAAGCGAAGTAAGTTTTAATAAGGGTCTCTCTGGGTCATTACAGGACTGCTAATGCAGGGGCTTGCAGAGTCGAGGGTGTCAAAAAGTGGTACCTATAGGTTTAACGCTTTAAATTATTGCGTTGTGTATACATTATGATAAATTTAGACCAGGTCTATCGGGAATTTTGTTAATTTACCTTACCGACGTTTCGACACGTATTTCTGTCAATATTGCCGTTGACACTTCGCTGATTGACCAGTCAAGCCGCGATCATGGTGCATGAAAATGTGTCGAAACGTCAGTGTATTAAGGTAAATTAACTAAATTCGCCATAGAAAATTTCACCTTTTCTATCAATTTTATCCTTTATTCCATACAGGTGCGGTCATTTCATCAGGTATCTCGGTCGAACCGGAATGTAGAAGAGCTAATGACGCGAGTGTTAGTAAGCGTGTGTTCCGCATTCGTTAGGTAAGAGGTTTAGGTAAAATGTTCAAGGTTTCGTGTTTAAAGCACGTTTCTTAATAATAAGAGTTTTTTTATTTATTAAATAATATTTAGGATATCACTCTCGACAGGAGTGCACCTAGTCATACTTCGTAAAGATCGAAGCATGTCGAGCGAAAATCTACTTACTTACCTACGTGAGCGACCCGTAAATATTATTTTTCTACTCGCCGACATTAATCTGCCAATTACGAGTACATAGACAAAACTATAAGCTCATACTTTTCAATATTAGACAGTCCAACTCAACTATAATATCTCATTTCGATACGCTGTAGGCAACTATAATAGAACTTCATACAAATTCTATACTTATTTGCGATGCCGCCTGGGACTTTGCCGACCGCGCGCCCCATGCCTGCGCCGACCGCGCCGGCCTGCCGGCCATCTTTTTGTGTTACATCCTTGTTAAGTCAATGAAATTGAATGATGAAATTGTTCCTCCATAGATGATGATGATGATGACTCGTAGAAAAAGTATTGTATACAATCGTAATATAATTCAGTTTTTCAATCTCGTACCTTACTTAGGCCACTCAGCAGTACTCGACTCAAAAACTCTTCATTATATCACGATTGTATAAAATACTATTAATATGCTCGAGTCTCACGGGAGTTTTATACTTAAAAGAGTTTTCTTACGTTTAAAAAAATTCCATTTAAAACTGAAACAGCAAGATTTTGTTTTGTTGTTTCGTTGTTATTTGTTAGTTTTTCTTTAGAAACTGTGCTTTGATTTTAAGCAGATTTTAATTGAATATACACTATTTTTTACACATTTTTATGACTTTTTGCGCGTGACGTCCGAGAAAATTTTGGAGGACGCTTGGCGGTGAAAGGCTTGACTAGCATTTGTTCTACGCACGTTGGGTGTAGGGAATGTAATCGGTTATTTTGTGCATGGGAATTACTTTAACCGAAACCACGGTTTTTCTATATAAAATCGGTTAACCGATGCATACACTAGTAAGGTGAGAGGGGCAAAAAATACTTCAGCACAATTACTTGGACTCCATGCCATACGAAACCATACGAAACCATACGAAATCTCAATGTACCTACGTGGAGTTGCGCTGCAAAGATAGGCTAGGCTACATTAGCCATCTTTGAATACTGAATAGGAGTCGAAATGATCGCCATGGCCGAAATCGGCATCAATCAATCAATCAATATCATTTATTCCACACATATAATCTTACAGTACATAACGAAATCGCTTACACGGTAACACTAAACGAATAAACATCTCAATATATTTAAAAATAATAATAATAAAACAAATAGGTAATACAAATTCAAACAAAAATACAGAATATTAACTATTTACTATCTAAACTGGTAAAGACAGTAAATTATTAATGAGACGTTTAGATCGGGCGGTGGGTGCATTTGCAGCATATACTTACAGTGCGTATCTCAGGTTGCGCCAGAAACCGTTGAACTCAAACCTTCCGAGCCGAAGTTCGGCGATGGAACTGCCAGACCCACATGACCCAGGACTGAGGGATTGTCGATCCGGCCTTGAACCAGGGAATGATAATGTACCATCAAATGTAGTTTGCGTCTGAACTCTAAGGTATCAAGGCCCACCATTCCTAAGCCAAAGCGAAAAGGGAAGATATACGGATAGTACCCATATGTTCGTTTATATATGTACCGTAAACAGAGGTTACTTTGATCAATTTTCAAGTTTGACACTTATTTCTGACGATCCCATTATACATAAAAATATGAGATTAAAACATAATCATTGGTTTTTTCTCTTCTTTCAATGCACAAAAAAAAATTATGGACTTATAGTTTTGTCAAAATAAAATAAAAACGACACGATCAAAGTTATATTGAGAACAGTGAACGGAAATAAACATGGAAGAATTCCTTCAAACAAATCGTCAACATAAACCTGGCTATAAATCTGATATACGCATGTCCGCTACACTGCCAATCAAATTCATCAAAATATCAATCGGTTTCCTATTATAAAATATCATAAAACATAATTGGTCAACGTCAATATTCTTTGTTGTGATTGGCACTAGCGCTGACACTTGAATCGCGGTCAAACTGAAATCGCGCGCGGTCGGTACCGTTCATAAGGAAGGACCGCCTATCGCGGTACCAATGTCCATGGGGCCATAATATAGCTGACATAATGCTTCCATGCTTTATCTGCGTTCACTGATTGAGAATGCTACTTTAAAACTACCACTTTTTTAATGAAAGTACAAACTAAACCCGTTTAAAACCTCGTAAAAAACGTACTTTTTTAGGTTATTTATATTCATAATGTATGATGACTTTGATATGTAGGGTTACTTTGATAACATACCAAATGAAACAAACAAGCGCTCTGTTAGATTATTTATTGCAAAACAAAACGTAGGAACTTCACTTGAACATATATAAAAGCACTTAAACACACTTTAGAATACCTTTTATCACATAGGCTATAGGCTTTTATCAGCCTTTTTTGATCAATTTCACCACGTATAAGTGATCAAAGACACCCCGAGCCATGGATTCCCCGGCAACGTGCGCGTGTATAGGTAATCGGATGGAGGTTATTTTTACACAAGTATAGTCAAAGTTTTTTAACCTTAAAAATCAGCAAGATAAGCGTACTTACCATTATCATTTTTTTTCTAGACGAAATAGTAGCACTACACACGTGGCCGGGTACTATGCGCTGGAGTAACTATCAGTGTTGCCAATAAAGAAAAAAAAAATGCTTTGGCGTTTTTCAACTCGTTTAAACATTTAAGTAGCGGATGGAATTTGTTATCAAAGTCGACCCGAAAATCAAAGTACAAAGTACAAAGTTTACGGTATCTCGAAAATTTCCGTTGAGCACGCTCTAGCATGAGCGTGTTCATGAGCTTTATCTCGTGTGGGTCCCATACGATGCATGCATCACGGACACCATGCTTGACCTATACTGATCTCACTGGTTCTCCTGAGCTGATTAGTCTCCTAAGCGACACGAACACGCGGCTGCTGCAGTAATCGCCGGCGACGGCGCGAGCACTTAACGACACTTCGGGCTCCTCACTAGTGGGGCCCTTTATAACATAACTCCTCTCGTTTATTTAATAAATCATCTTTCATATTGACGTTTTCAGCAATGTTTAAAGTTTCGTTTTAAGAGTTTTCTTTTGTTAGAGAACTTCAACTTGAAACAGCAAGATTTTGTTTGCGTTCGTTAGTTCTTAGAAACTATGTAGTCGTTAAAGTATAAGTGCTGAGTAAAGCATGATTCACCTTAAAAGTCCCTCTGAGGTAGTAATTGAAGTCGTTTATAAGTTACTATGGCGGCAATGCGATGTTTGAAGTAGTTTAACCGTAGTTTCACGCTTGCGGTGAGGGGCGACCTTAACTACAGTACTATAATTATACCTACGCAGTATGTTGACTTAAACTACAGTAGGTACTATAACTATACGCAGTATATTGATTTAACGGCCTCCTAGCCTAGTCGGTAGTGACCTACGAAGCAGGAGCGTTCGAATCCTGGTCAGAAGGCCTAGTATAAAAATTGTACGACATTAACTCCTCGACCGCGTTAGCGTATCGGGAGTTCAAATTATGTTTGCCGTTTATTTAAATCATCCGGCAACTCTCATATTTTGACCCCTCGATACGCTAACGCGGTCGAGGAGTTAATGTCGTACAACTTTTATACTAGGCCTTCTGGGCATTAATTTGATTTTGTGTGTTTTTGTATTTCTATCTATTATATACTCGTACATCGTCGCCTAGTACCTACATCAAAAGCCTTATTGAGCTTACTGTGGGACTAGGTCGATTTGTGTAAAATTGTCCCACAATATTTATTTATACTCGTATTATTATTTTATATTATCTTTAGTGTACCATAATGCTTTTCGGCATATAGTTGTAATCATTGATCACTCTATTATTGCGTGTTAAGGTTGGCGTTATTTAAACGTTACAATGCTGAAAAAAGTGATAAATAACTAAATTGTGAGCATAGATCTAGATAATTATTGCACTTTCACGCATATTGCTAATGAGTGTAACGTAGATCATTCTATTATTCACACGTTTTGTTACATTAAACGTTAAAATACTGATAAATGACTTAACTGTGAGCAGAGTGGGATAATTATTGCACTTCCACGCATATTACTAATGAGTGTAAACGTAAATCATTCTATTATCCGCATGTTTTGTTACATTATACGTTAAAATACTGATAAATTACTAAACCGTGAGCAGAGCGGGATAATTATTGCACCGCCATGCATATTACTAATGAGTGTTAACCTAGATCATTCTATTATCCGCACGTTTTGTTACAATAAACGTTAAAATACTGATAAATGACTAAACTGTGAGCAGAGCGGGATAATTATTGCGCTTCCACGCATATTGCTAATGAGTGTAAACGTAGACCATTATATTATCCGCACGTCTTATTACATTAAGCGTGAAAATACTGATAAATGACTAACTGTGAGCAGAGCGGGATAATTGTTGCGCTTCCGCGCATATTGCTAATGCGTGTAAACGTAGATCATTATATTATCCGCACGTTTTGTTACATTAAGCGTTAAAATACTGATAAATGACTAAACTGTGAGCAGAGCGGAATAATTATTGCACTTCCACGCATACAGCTAATGAGTGTTTACAGTTGTAAACAGAGCACTCTATTGTGCGTGTAAACAAGGGGCTCGTCACATTAAACGGACGGCGGAGTCGGATTAGTATCATTCGTGCTCTCGCCGACCCCGTATTGTGTAGCGACGTGCGGGCTACACAATGAGTTAGCACGCACTAGAGGGATACACAGGTCTGAGAGCTACACAACACATATTTCAGATCATTTTTTTCACTCTTGTGGACAAGACTGTGATAGTCGGCAGATTGTGTGTATGAGTAATGATTGTATCTTACAGGTATAAAAGGACAGTGACTGGGCGGACGAGCGAAGGGAAAACACGTGTTTTTCCAGCGATGAGACCAAGCTGGGTTTTTCATTCCCAAAAACCAACCAATGTTCGTCGAAATCGTTAAAGCCGTTTCTGAAATCGCCGAAATGTATAAACAATTAAACAGTGGTGGCCAGATAATTAAGAACAAGATTTTGTCCCCATAATGAAATGTCCTCGAATGTATGGAAAATTTCCGTTAAATACGTAATTTAAAAAATATGTTTGATCCAATAAACACTTCAACTTAATTAAGAACAAATTCATTCCCAGTTAAGTTGAAGCTTTTAGTAGATCGTCATCCATATTTTTAAAATTGGGTATTTTGAGAAACTTTCGAGTAAGTGCTTCCCATGCACAAAATTACCGATTTCATTCCCTACACCCAACGTGTGCAAAACAAACGCTCGTCAACCCTTTGACCGCCAAGCGTCCTCCAGAAAAAAATAGGACGTTATGCACAAGAACTTCATCAAAATGTGGTTCTTAATCTGTAATGTTGTGTAAATTAAAATCTGCTTAAAATCAAAGCACAGTTTCTAAAGAAAAACTAAGAAATGCACACAAAATCTTGCTGTTCTAGTTTTAAATAGTTTTTTTTTTCAAAAGAAAGTCTTTTTTAACTATAAAACTCTCGTGAGACTCGAGCATATGAAATAATATTTACGGGTCACTCACGTAATTAAGTAGATTTTTATCTCGACATGTTCTTCGACTTTTATTGCACAAAAGAAATACAAACGTACAACAGGCGGACTTAATCCTATAAGGCATTCTAAGGCACGTTGAATGATTTAGGATGAAATTTCCGCTTAATGACGATAGGTACATCCGGAAAACCAGGTTTGGAGACACCAGATTCAAAGGGTTGCAGAACTAATATTTTCCTGACAAATTTATTTATTTATCTCAATTAGCCTTCACCGTAAGCTAATGGAGAAAGCGAGATAGAAACCACCAGTTCCGACAAAATACGAATTCTTGTTAGAAGACATGAAATATGAGGTTATTACGAGGCGTGGTCCCGTTAAAAAGCGCTTAATGAAAGAGCGTTTGAACAAATGGGTAATGGCTAGGATTATCACGTGTCCGGGAACAATTAACAAGGTCGGAAACAACTGCAAGCTTGGCTGCACGTTTCGGGCTATCTGTCTTATACTCAGCGACGCATTCAGATTTTAAAAATATGTACATAATTGATTTGATACTTATTTTTGTGAAGTCATCTAGTACCAATGTAAAACTGCAAAGAAGCCCTATAGCAAATATCAAATAAATGTTATATATTAAGCCCTAAGCTAGAGGGATTAGAATCTTTGTCGCCTAACAATGATGGTGACTAATTACTACTTAGATAGTCTAAGAGACTGCTTCTAATAGTCGTATGTGCAGATCTTTCAAGGAAAAAGAGGAAACGACGACATATTTTCCTAGACTGTAGATAGACGTAGGTATAAAGTAGTGGGTAAGTATTTAAGGATTCCAAACACACGTGTCGCGAATAGCTTAGTTATGTTTGTACATATACGAAAAAGATTACATTTTAAGTGGTTTACGTTTTGATTTTGTATCAATCCCATAAGCGAGATTGATCTATATTGCATGTTTGTTTAAGCCTTTATCTCATCTCATATAAATCCTCTATTACGGGATTTGACTTTTATTTCATGTTATATGTGGGTGCATTTTATTCTGAGCCTATTTCTTGTGTTGAGAACTAACATTGACATTAAGATACTAACAATGTTCCCAAAAATAAAGTTATCCCCACTCCCGCTATTTTGTAAAATAGGCTAAGCTCATTGGCTAATAAATAAAGAATGCGCCAACTAGTGTCGTTTCGCACCACACCATGGCATCGGTGCTTCAAACTCGCTTCAACTTCACTCCTACGCTACCCTTCACAGGACGCGTACGCTCTCTAGTGCGCGCAATATTTTTATAAACCTTATGGGTTTTGTTTCGCTCTACCTTTGCCTGGTAATGCGATAACAAGGTAATCGTCGAGGCGCAGCCAACGGGTTACCGGCCTGAGCATCCGGTTTCTACCTTCTTCAGACAAATATAAGTATGGTGATGCGGTCGACGAAAAACGATGCTAAGTTTCGTGGAGAAGCTAGGGTGGTTAGAGAGTGCTACCTCGCTATCACGCAAAAAAGGCACATGAATATCGAGTTACGGGAAAAGCCCAGCAAAACTAACTAAACCCCCTAACAAAATCGCATTGCTACGAGCTACAGCGTAGCACGCGTAGCACTCGTTCGTTTTGCTTCACGTATTTTGAAATATGAAATATAATAATAACAAACCTAATTTATAAATATTTTTTCTCAACGTAAGGTATATATCAGAGGAAACTAGTACATAATTATAATGTTTTCGCGTCCCTTTTTCGTATGATTTGCATTATAATGTTATAAATCTAGTAATTACTTACCCTGGGATTGTCTAAAATAGATTCATTTAAAGGCATTATAATATTTATAATACCATACGCTATATTTTTTTTAATACTCCGTCGGCGGGAAACAAACGTAGTTTCACCTGATGGAAAACATGTGTGTCTTATTATCGTTTCCAATAAATTGAATTTGTATTCATGTATCAATAGAATCACTTTTGGTTTATTAGCGGGGTTGATTGTGTGATAAATAGTGCTGAAATATGTACGTAGAAATTGTCGCGTAATTATTCACCTATATATTGCAATCTATCAAAACAAATCACAATACATGCGACATCTATCTAAATGAAGATCTGTGGAGTATTCTCGCGAGAACCAGGTTAATTAAATTGAATCCGTTTGTTCAATTAGACTTCGTTTGAACCGCTAGCGATAGCGTGGTTATCGATCAATGGCAATGCAACCTTAGATCTGCAACCCAACCGCACCTTGTTATTGCAAGGCGCTATACACCGTTTTTTCCCCGTTAACTTTAAGGAGAAACTTTTCAGGTAAATTCGAGTTAATTTCTCTATGAAACTAGTGTCTTAACACTTAAGATTTTTGAGATATTATAAAAATATATATAAGCTGAACCAGTGTAAAAAAAGGGTCTTTATTTTCTTTGAATCCTATTTATTCTTTAAAATTCGTCAGTAAAGAGTTTTCCATTGACAACTACTCGCTGTAAGAAGGTTACAGAGGTGAGTAAGTTTGAGTTTACGTACTCTTCCTTCATTATGATAACATTTTACGGCTTGTATTTTGGACTAGTTCAAATTTAGATGAACTCAAACAACAAGCAGGGCAAAGTAAATGAATAGCTTGTAAAATTCAAATAAGTAGTAAAAATACAATGGTTTGTCTGAAATTCATAATTTTATATTGTTACTATTTTTAGTTCATTAAACTTATTATACCTCTACTTTCTTATTATAAGAGCCATTCAGTATTTTTTTTAAAGTCAACGTACAACGTTAAGGGTTGTGGTTGTGGTCTGGATGCTAGCCTTTAGCCAAAATCGAGCTGATTGGTTTCCAAGCGAGGAGAAATTTGCCCTACAAACAACCTTTCTAAACCGAACTCTTCAATAATAATTGTTTGAGTGTTAACACTCCAGAGTGCATCAGGTCTTCAACTAAAGCCTACTTCCCAGTTTTGATTCAGACCATCACTCATCAGTCTATTGCCACATTTTCGAGCAGTCGCGTGAAAATTATATATAATTTTATAGTGTTGTACTGTAAAGAATCTCTTCTTATATGCTCGACGATGGCACTTCATGATGTTGAAATGACACCCATTGCAGCCATGTCGTCACAAAATAGGAAATCTCATTATGGAACAAGAAATTATCGTATTTACCTGTTTTTTGATGATTAATGTAAAATATTTACAATTAAAGACTTAAACAAAATGATAAATGTATGCTAAGCACCCAAGAAAAGCGATGATAATTATCATAATGCTCTAGCACTTAATTCTTTTCCCCCCTCGTTGCTAATAAAGCTAACAAATAGAATATCACCCAGCATTTGCGAGCAAATGAATACCTTTGTAATTAGCGAAATAAAGCGTTGCCATTAAATAAACCCTTAGGTAGATGATTCTTAATGTCTTACAACTTCGCTAAAGTTAACTGGCTTTACCGGCATGATTTATATTTCTTTAAAGTGGTACCTATTAAAACTTTTTTTCAGATTGCAACTCCTTTAACACTTTCAGCTCTAACTGCTATAAATCAGAGCTAACCGCGGCATCTTTCACGTTATGACTTCCTCGTAAAATTTACATTTAAAAGTTAATTTTCTCGTTCCCGTCTGAGGGAAATTATTAATCTTGAATTTCTTCCGAGCAAAAGTTACAGTTTAACTATTATAAGGTAGCTTTACGTAGTATTGAAATACTGGTAACTCAAGACCTAAGTACCACACACCTCACAAAATATCACAAAGGGCTGTACTACGGACACGTACACAATTGTCCTCACGAATCACATTGTTCCTCGCTGTCTATACATGACGCGTTCTCGTTCTTACTTATACAAATACTAATCGGTGAAGCCGATTGGGTGGCATCGACATAACACCAGGACGAATATATATTATATAGGTAGGACTGCGACCACGTTTACGGCAATGTGGGTCATTAATGTAATTATCATTATGCCACTTTTTTATAGTTATGGATCATTCCATAGGTACTAGGGCATGTTGTTGTTGTTTTTCGTCCTTTGGCACTCCAGAGGTACAGAGGGCCTTTACAAGCTCGCGCCATCCCTTCCTGTCTTCCGCGACCCTTCTAGCCTCGTTCCAACTGCACGTAGCCCACTCTCGAAGGACCGTCGCCAAGAGTTTACAGGCTGTCTGGAACCTTGCCTCCCGTCTGAGGGTTTCCAACCGAAAGCGATGCTTGCATTATTCTCATCTTCTCGACGAATGGTGTGACCTATCTATCTCCATTTCCTTGTCCCGATCTCTATGTATATGGGTGTTCTCCACAGGTATTCGGTCCGTCTCAGACTAGGGAATGTAATCGGCTATTTTTTGTATGGCTAACATCTGTTGTTAACTGGAACCGCGGTTTTTCATATACAATCGGATAATTGTTGCTTTCCCGAAGGGCCACTTGAGGCAACTAGGGTTAGCCAGAGAACCCGGAGTTAGCTGTCAGTTTCGATAATTAAAAAGGTTTAGTTGGCTAAACTTGGATGGTGTAAGTGGCGCTTATAGATATAGTTTTTTACCTGTGCACTGTGATAACATGCACCACCGTGCACATTACCGTGACAGATGAAACTAAATGCCATTTTTACGTACCTACTTTAAGGGTTATTGAGGTTTTAAGGGTACAACATACACCCCATTCATATCCTCTATTAGCTATATTATCTTGTAAACGACAGACGTGGTAAACAAACTTTTATACATTATTAAAATTTGGCTACACAAATCTCTGTTCGGCCCAACTTGACAATTTGCCAAGTAGCGCATATTTAGCAAATGTTCCGGGACAGGAAAAATTGTGTGTGAGCGGACTGCATAAACATGCAGCGTCTAGGTCGTTAACCGAGAAATCTGGTTACAAAAGAGTCGGTTGGAGACCTGGACTACTTCTCGTAGACTCTGGATTGTCAAGCAAATAAAGAAATTTCACCTTATCACATAATCTGCTCATAGGTGAACTATTTAGTTAGTCACTACTTGCTTTAAAAACTAATATTTTCACACATGACATTTTATGTTGTACGAGTATAATCATGAGTGCGAATCATTTCTGATATCTTATGGCGTTTGTAGTAAAAGCCCAAATTTATAAGAGGTTTGACATTATACGTATTTTACGTGCTGTATTTGGTTTGAGATGTCAAGTTTTCGAGTTATTCTTCTCTATTTTATACTTCTACGACTACTGAGTAGTTTATTCACAGTACCAGATCAAGTTAATTTGTTGCCCTGAACATCTCTAGATCACGATGCTAATCTATCCCGTGGTTTATACAAGAAAGTACCGGTTTAATCACGGTCAAGATTTTATTTCTTTCTTTCTTAAAGGTAGGGAAGTAATCTACGATCGGAGTATTTGGAGGACTGCAAACGAATTGTAAATGCGGCTCTTGCGTGGCGCGAGTTTGCTCAGTCGGCGGCAAACTAACGCTGTGCCGCGGCGCGCCCTGCATGCTGATGGCGCCTGGGCGCCTGCTGTCCAACCCGCAACGACCTGCATATACGTACTAGATTTTTTAAAATTTGCGTGGTACTGCGCACCTGAACGGCTGCACAGGACATGTAACTGACCCTGAGCTGCGGGACGTACTATAAACTGGTGGCGCCTGGGCACCTGCTGCTCAATGTTCAACTACCCACGTATAATTTATACATGATATCTAAAAAACTAATGATGCACCGCGGTATGTCCTGCGTCATGTCGAACGCTGTTACCCGCTATTAAAAGTACATACCAGATACCGCCGCAGACTAACGGGAAGTCCCATGTACGCCTTGCATCCGTCAGAGAAAGCCCACTTGCCGTGGTTCGAGACCCGGGTGCCCGCTGCAAAGGTTGACGAATTTCATGAACTTATATTGAACAAAGTCATAGACGCGGTGCTACAGCGGGTAACTTTCTTTCTTCTCTGAGGTTGTATATCTCGGCAGTACTGGCGCGAGTACACATGTCAATTTATTGTCTATATTCAATAAATTTCCATGTTCCTGAAGCAAAAAACGCCTGTAATTGAGCAATATTTTATAACAGGTATTTTACTCTTTTAACTGTAAAACTCCCGTACACTGACATACACATTTACCTAAGACGTCATTTCGGTCACATTTAGTTTGTCGAGCGAATTTCAACGAAAATTACCCACGAGAGTATTTCTGCCCTGCGTGCGTAGCCAAGATGCCAATCGCTCACGCTTACTAACGTATCGTAGCTACCTCTCTCTATCACTCTTCCTTATTAGTGTGACAATGACAGTTGCGTTTCGTTAGCGACTGAGCGTGAGCGATTGGCATCTTGGCAACGCACCCGCTAAGCATAATAGCGATATCTCAAACAAAGGATTTTGAAAATGGAAGCGACGTAAGCTATGGAATTTAAAGCGCGGCAGATTTAGTGTTCTGTTAAAAACTTCGCCTAACTAACAATTTCCCAATTTTCACAAGACGGTGTCCATATTATGTTGTCGATGGATTTGGCCAGCGCAGGCACTCGCCGTGCTCTCCGCAGCGTGGCTTTGAACGCAAACATTTATAAACTCTCTAAAGTTAAAACTACAATCCACTTTCATATCACTCATAATTTACACTTCCTTAAAATTAAAATAGCATGTTAAGAGCACATAGTAGGATATGGTTACTTCTCCATACTCTACTATTTCCTCCTTGGTTTATGAACAGAATTATATTGGTATTATCTGTGTCGGACTTTTTTGAAAAAAGCAAAACAGCCCGACACTGATAATATAATAATGGTTTGAAAAATTCATGGCTCTATCTTGAAAAACTTAGGAGGAAACAGTCGAGTACGTTTGTATGGAGAAACGACCAGTCCTGTTGGCTCTCCAGTCCTGTTGACTCTCCAGTCCTGTTGGCTCTCCAGTCCTGTTGGCTCTCCAGTCCTGTTGACTCTCCAGTCCTGTTGGCTCTCCAGTCCTGTTGGCTCTCCAGTCCTGTTGACTCTCCAGTCCTGTTGGCTCTCCAGTCCTGTTGACTCTCCAGTCCTGTTGGCTCTCCAGTCCTGTTGGCTCTCAAGTCCTGTTGGCTCTCCAGTCCTGTTGACTCTCCAGTCCTGTTGGCTCTCCAGTCCTGTTGTGTCGCTTACGAATTACGTGACGCGGTTCTTCTAATACTTCTGAAAACGCTAAGAAAGTGATTTTGTGTGTGATATTTTATGACTTTGCTAACAAATTGGCAGTATATTATCGTGATTTACAGATTTGATTAGCTGCCATACGAGGCAAAAGCGTCACGTAAACGACATTCTCGAATGCACCAAAAACATTAAGTTAAGCTGGGTCAACACTTGTCTCATTTTTGCTTTTGTAGGTAAGTTTTCTTTTTTTGTACACTTTTAGCTTTAATTTTAGTTGATGTTGTCTGTTACGTTACTAAATACGTTATGCAAAATAATATAAAAAATATTAGTAGTCACATTCGAATCAAACTTTGAAGGCTTGCACTTTACTAACCTTGACTCAATATGAAACACACAAAACGACGCAAACATGGTTCCTACACTGGATCTTAAGATTCAGTTTAATACTCTTAATTAAATAGTTCGTCGGTCACACAATGTAACCGTGTCTAGAGAGAAAATTACACTTTCACCTAAGAAGCTAGAAAAGGTGTAGGTACTTTATCGAGCACAAACGCTAGTTTGCTGCGATGGTCAGCTAAATTAACCCTGGTATTTGTTCGCGTCTATGTTTACAAAAATACTAATATTTTTTTCTTGGCTAATAAAGGTAGTCGGACCAAGAGAGGTATAGGGATGACGACTAGGTTGAAAAACTTTCATTCTAATTAGTCCGTCAGTTAGATTATCTAAAATGATTAGACACGTATTTTATTCTTTTTCAATTTAACTAAAATTGACGAAGATAAAGAGCATCAAATTTCCGGGGTGGGGGCTTGTGATGTCACTACTAGGTAAGAATTGTACCTACCTTATAGTCACGTTACGCGAAACTTGAACGCACTCTACATTCGTCTTTTTTGATTTGACGAACAAAAGAAAAAATACGTGTACAATATTTTTTTATAATCTAAAAGACGGACTAAATAGATTTTTTTGTCGTCTAGCCTATTGTCCCTACCCACTGTATCATTTGTAGAAACCACGTTGAAACAAAAAATAATTACTAACAATTTAATTTGAAGTAAAACAATAGTCTAATAATTATGTTCATTATTTTTTCTTACTACCGCTTTCAGTAGTATTTTAGGTATTTTAGTTCATTAAATTATTTATGAACATGGCGAGCGGCGAGCGTTCTTGTGGCAGTCCTCATGAAGGTGACATTTGAAAACTAATGGCATTGTCAACTTCGTTCAATAATTAATCTGCCACAGCGTAGCTATCACCAAATCCGATGATAATTCATATCAAGAAAAAGGAAGGAAAACTATCGCTTAACGCGTCTCGGAGTTATTATTATTACTGAGGACTTCTTCTAATTAGATAATTATTTAAATTCCCCTAAACTCAGGTGGATTACACACTTTGCTTCCGTAGTATACAATTATGACGTTTGCGCCGCAGTTACTATAGGTAACACTAAACATTCAACTCGCTTACGACCATGGTATCACTTAACTTTTTAATGCAACATTATATAATATAACTTACGTGCAATAGAAACTGCACATATTAGGTATTTTGCTATTTAGTAGTGCAAAAATGTTTTTGGGTAAAGATAGAAGAATAATTAACGATACACCTAGAATTGTAATTTTTAAATCAATTGAGTGACGGAATCACCTTTACCAATTTTATTACCTACCGTTGACTTCGGAAATCGACACTCAATTTGGCTCACAGTGCCAAAAGGAGTGGGTCTTGGAAAATATTAATTGATCAATAATATCACTTGCATTCGGAATTCGTTATTAATCGTAAATGCATTAAAAAAGTCTTATTGAGATTTAGGACTAGGTGGGAGGAAAGTCTATCACAGTATCACAAAATTTTATCGGAGAGGGAGAGGAGATCAAAAATCAGCAAAAGCTAAAACTTCATGATCCAATCAAATTAAAAGTCGATTTGACTGTTAAAAGCCGGCCGTATACGTTCGGACATATCCGCCGAATCTGCCTACCAGTGTATGGTAAATTTGTCAGGCAGATGCCCGGCGGACATAGTCCCTATGGAGCTCCGACGAATTGCCCGCACATATATGGCCGGCTAATGGTCGAAATATTGGATGAATAAATTAACAAAACTAGGAGCAAAACTCAGATAGTGTAAAAAACAAAAACCTACTACACATACGAGTATTCCTTCGAGGGCAAGCAGAAAAAAAGTTGAAAACTGGAATACAAACAACGGAGGCAGTCACACAACGAGCCAACCTCGTCGGGAGAGTAATTACCGCGAGTTCATTTAACTTGCTCACTGTCCAAATATCAGTAAACCCAGGACTGCGCTTACTTCACTTAGCCTGAGCTTCTATTCGGGTAGGTGAGGAATCGTTTATTGAGATTAAGTTGTTGTTGTTGTTTGATTATGTTTTTACTTACAAGATGAAAGATTAAACCCAATAAAGTATGGAAGGTCAGATGGCAGTCGCATGAGTCGATGGCAGTTTGAAGAAAATATGTTGAAGTTTTATGTACTCGTATATGAAAATCAGGAACCTAGTTGTTATCAATATTGAGATCTAGACGTCTGAGTGATGATAATATGACCACTGTCGCCTCTTAACACAGAACGACAATGGACAAACGGACATAAATAGAAGTATGCGACCGATTCTTGCGCCCAATTCTAAATTGAAACGACTGAGTTTGAAGTAACGTATTGGTAAACCTATTTGCGTCTCTCTCTTCATCGTACTTGCACTATTCGAATGAAGGAGACGTGTATAAGGATTTTTTGATTTTGGAATTAGTGTGCTCAATTTCCACTTCGTTTGCGCGGTAAGCAAGAAGGCAGCAACCAACAATTCGATTTAGATTATATTGTTCTACCGCTGAATGCAGTCCCAGAACAACGATGTTCTCAGTAACGAGCTAGCGTGTTTAAATATAAATGAGCGAATTAAAGTGCATGGTCTAACTATTCGGGACCGGGTGCATACAGTTTTATATCGTAAGTAGCCCCTACTTTTGGCCAGAATATAATTTAATATGAACGTTTTAATAAAGACCGCAGTTACTTTAGACTTGTATTACGAATACGTACTGCGTGACTGTATACGCCAGCTCTATGCGGGACGACACACTTTTGCATTCAATTATTGTTAATATCTTTATAAATTAGTATAAAATTCAGCATAATTGAGTTGAAATTGACGAAGCTTTATCTCGAAAACGGTTCATAATATTGACGTGGTTTGTTGGGTAAATATAAAGCTTTTGGGGTGAACAATTCATCGTTTTCGTTAAAGTTCATCGCTCTGTTCCAGGCTGTATAAAGTATTTTTAACCCGTTTTCGTGGTCTGTAAATTGTATATTTCCCGTAACAATGCTCTCATCTCCGGGCCGAATCGTTTACTTATATCGGGCACGGTTGCGGAAAAGGCCGCAAAAAGCGACTAGGCGACATCCTATTGCCGATTAGAATTTACCTCAAAGTGAAATACTCATGATTAAATATCTGTGATTTAAAATGCCATACAGATCGCCCCAAATCCATAAGACATGAAGGAAACTACCTTAAATATCGTAGATAGGATATTTTGCTGAAAAAAGACTTTATGCCATTTTTAAAAGTTTGTAATACTGCATTCAAAGATATTCAAAAAATTACGCCCTGTATATTTATAACTTTCTATAAAATATAATGGGACAATCTTACACAAATCGACCTAGTCCCACGGTAAGCTCGATAAGGCTCAAAATGCTTAAATACATAGAAAACATCCACAACTCAGTAATTACTCGTGACAAACACACAAATAAATGCCCTGACCAGGATTCGAACCCGGGACATTCGTAGGCAGGGTCTCTAGCTCTCTCTACCGACTAGGCTAGGAGGCCGTTCGTAATATTACACGTCTATTGAACGTTATCTATTAAGTATTGCAATCTAGTATTTTTGAACCCAAAAACACAGTTGAATAGGATCTTTCTAATAATACTTAGCACCGATATTAAGGTAAATTTTTCGCCTTTTCAGTTTTTACCCGGAATACATCAATTCTTTGCGACTGCATAATCTAACGCCTTTTTAAAATTAGGTTGTACATATTTAAGTTCTTATTACATAAATCTTATCGCCTTATCGTTTATTATAAATATCGAAATCATACTAAACTTCGCAGAACACTCACATATTTTTAGCTACTACGCGCGACATGTTTCGGGTATCCTAGGATGCCAATATCAACCGTATCTTACGAGTAGGATGCCAGTATATACGTTCGGGCACCAAATCTATTAAAGGGAACTAGATTTTTCTTCTCCGCAATCTCTTCGTGTGTAATCTGCCAGGTGAAAGATTAATAGTTTCTTATCTGAAACTTATTACAAAGAAAGAAATATTGTTACATTATTAGGTACTATTGTACACTGTAATTATATTTTATACAATTTAGTTTCTTAGTATAATTATATTAAGTAAATAGTTGGTAGTATGGTAATACCATATAATTTCTTTAAATTCAAGTAAGTTTGTTGGCGTAAACTGTTGACCTACATGCGTATTAATAAAATAATAAACCTGCATCCTGTATCCCTCCACGACATTATTAATTGCAAAACATTTCGAAAATAAGTTGCATTTCTCACTCAACTGTTTGTCAATGAATGAATAATGTTAATGAATGATTTTTAAGGAACAAAAACTGACTTAATTTGGCCTTCCCGGTAAAAGTGAAATTTTGAATTTGTTTGAGTTAGCCAGTTTACTTCAAAAATATCCAATTCACCACACGTGTACGTTTGAAAATTGAGAAGCTTTCTTAATGTCTCAGGGCTTCCATTATAACATCTGAAGTAAAATCAAACGGAACTACCTTGTAGACCTCCAAGATCGCAAGCTAAATAACAATGTGTTAAATTGGATGACAGACTGGAAATTATCGAGCAGTTCATCAACATCAGGTCCACTCCAGCAAAATGATGGCTTCAGTAAGAAAATGCCCAAGCTAATTTTGAACACCCTCTAATCACAATGCACGTGCCGTTCATAATTGAGGAGTTCTCTGAATTCTTCAAGAACTCAAATCAAATTAAAAAGATGAATGTCAAAACTAGGATAATACGTAGAGGTAGGTTTATCGACCAGTTCCACTTTGCCATCCCTGGTCTTCATCATCAGATCCACTTTACCAAAATGCTGGCTCCCCCAAAACAATATTGAAGTTACTTAAGGATACCCTCAAATCAGAATGCATGTGCCGTAAAAATTTGAGGAGTTCTCTCAATTCAAATTAAAATATAACTATAATCATATAGGACTACCTTGAAGGTATTTCCTCACAAACAAAAGGTGAATATCTCAAATCGGATGATAGTACCTACTGGAAATTACCAAGCAGTTCCACTTAGCCATCTCTGGTCTTCATCAGACCCACTCCACTAAATTGATGATTTTTGTAAAGAAATACTAGTTTCTTAAGAAACCACCCAAATCACCATGCTTGTACCTTTTAAATTTGAGTTCTCTCAATTCCTCATAGATCCCATCATCAAAAATGGATTTTGAAAAAAAATGGGACCAATCTGGAACCGTCTACTTTCAGATAAAACAAGAATTTTTAAAATCGGCCCATTAATGACGGAGTTCTGGGGTAACAAACATTAAAAATAATAATAAAAAAACATTCACACGAATTGAGAAACTCCTCCTTTTGTTGAAATTATGTAGTCGGTTGATAAAATATAATGCATTCATTCCTAGTAAACATAAATGTTCCAGTCGTTCCGCTTATTTATATTTACAGGTACAAATTATTTATCCATCCCACGGGCGAATACTGTCTGATGACCCGTTTTATTTGAGGGCCCTAAATGTCGCAGGTGACGTGTAATTATGGCCCCGCGTCGGGCCTCAGGGCCTATTAGTTTCGACGTATTCGACAGGGGATGACTTTTGGTCACAGACTACGCCCCGAAAATTTATTATTATAAAGACCTGAGACTTGGGCAACTAGGCTTAGAGAATACACACGAAAATTCGCAACAGTTGCAGCTATATACCCAGATACCTGATCAAAATTTTATCAAAACGTTAGAGCCATTTCCGACTTTCCGAGCACCCCAAAATATAAAACTTTAATCTTATATCATTCGTCCTATAGGTCCTACATTAGAAAATTGTTTAGTTGAATCAACCCGATGTTTAGTTGAATTAACCCATTTCTGAGTCAATTTTATCAAATATTTACCCAAAATTTTATATAACCCGCTAGGGACCAAGTAGGGCATGCAATCACGAGATTTTTTGCATGGACATTACCGGGATTCATTATAAATCCCGGGATTGTCGCACAATCTAATACCATTGCATTGCATGCCCTACGACCAACCATTTTTTTTCAGTATATTTAGTCAGGATAACTATATAGGGGTTTACTGTAATATTTGTCGTTTTAATAACTATCTAGAGGATGTTATTAAAGTATGAGTAAATTACTAATGGAACGCCGTCGTTCGGAGAATCCCATATTATATATTAAAGGCCCATCTACCTAAGTGATCTGTGTGCCTGTCCCAGTTATCATCGGCAAGCATGCTTTCGATTCAGCCGAACCTACGTATACTTTTCACTTATTTCAACCAATTATTGGGTGCCATCTCTTTCGCATAAAATCGATTGCCATATTTTCACTTGGTATAATACGAATGGCATAACGTTATATGGCATACATGTCATTATAATAATACTACTTTTCGCTTATTAACCATTTTCATAAAATGTTATATGCATAACATTACTTGGCAGTATATGAAATCGAATAAAATTCTATATTCTAAACTTCAAAGTGCATATTACCCAATGCTGAACATCAATTCCAACAAATGTAAAAAATCCTAATATCGAAGTTACAACCTGTGCTACTAATATAATCTTATCCGTATGATTTTATTACGGCATATTTTTATTAGACTTTGTTTGCTGTCACCCCTGAAAGGTTGGGTGCATTAGGTTAAGTGAAATTAGCATCGCTCGAAATTACCGGCAGATACTATGCTGAAAACTGTGTTTATTTCACTTATCATTCAGTGTCATTCGGACCTTTTTCTCTAAGTCTTTTAAGCACAGTTTTGTAAAACGAATTTCACTTCTAGCAAATACACAACATTGAGTTCCAGTCGCGCCGCTCCTACGAAATGATAATGAAACGATCATTCGACATTGAATGACCAATTTGCGGCCCCGGCCCGAGCGCCGCTCATTCGTTTAACCCGCCAACCGCCATCCATCTACCTGCTGGAGGTACTTACTACTCCTAGTTATGCCAGATACTTAGGGGGATATCAAAGGCAGCGTCCTTTGAAATGATGCCCTGTTTAGAAAATTCGCTCTTTGTCAGTTTCCTGAAAAGAAAAGTATTTCAAGCTGCTTTACTTAAAAACGTCAAACGTCATTATAGATTTAAACGTTGGATAAAGCCCTTTTTGTCTTTATACTCTCACAATTGGGTAACTACGGGGTAATCTCACAGATGATTTTAATTGATTTGATTTTCCACTTAAATTCGTTAAGAGATCTCTCAAAATAACATTTGTCGATCGCAAACAGTAATCTGTGTTTGTCAATGATTCTTCTGCGGGCAGTGTCTGGAATCCTACTATTCTTACCTGTATAGTAATGTTTAATGCTAGTGATTGTCTTTATCCACTTTTTAACCATTTTATAGTATGGTATTTTTTAATGTCAAATATCAACGTTATTAACTTGAATGCAGGGACTGGAAAACACGCCCATTTGACTTACCCGTTCATATGGGTAACCCCGTCATAATTATAGTAAGCTAATCGTTTGGGTAACCCGTTCACCGGGTTCTGTATATTTACCGGTGTGTATATACTAACGGCTATATTACCTTTTTTACCTTTCAGTTTAGGGTAAGCCTTACCCCTCTCCTGCGCCTTTCCGCCACCGCCTCGGTTTGGTTTACGTTGCCAACTTGCCACTGCCACTCGGGATGTTAGTCGTTACTCATGTTTGGCATGCTTACTTGCGTTAGTAACGTCTCAGTTCAGTAGGCCTACTAGGCCTAGCATACATTTTAACCTGTCATATTTGACGTTTACTTCTCGACCGCGTTAGTGAGTCGAGAGGTCAAAATATGAAAGTAACCGCATGATTTATATAAACGGCAAACATAATTTGAACTCCCGATACGCTAACGCGGAAGAGAAGTAAATGCCAAATACAACAGGTAAAAATGTATACTAGGCCTTCTGATACCACTAAGCCAAAAGTTAGGAAAATTAATATTTTAATCTGCCCGTGGCCCCACAGGCCACTGTACTCGTACTAGACGAGCACGCGCGCGCAGGAAGCCGCCATGTTTGGCTTCGGGTGCTACAATAATGTAGGTACCTTATGCAGTTTATGTAAAAGATAAAACAGCTTGCTCGCAATAAATCAGCACTTGAAGCGGTAACCCTTTCCAGGGTTTTGAATAGTTCTGATATCGGTAAGCGCTAACCTGAATTAATTAAAATATAAGGGTTACTTTGTTAACCGGTTAGCCAATCAAATCTTTACCGAAATGAAGCTGTTTTTAAACTCAGCGTTTTAAAAACCCGGGGTTTTGAACGGGTTAGGGTAAGGGGGTCCGGCCCCTGCTTGAATGTGATAGTTAAGGCAAACATATACCTATCCGGTTACAGGAGCTCGTATGTTACATCAATATGGCTGTGGGCTAATTAGGCGTATGATGGGTGAGCTCAATGTGATGTGAAATGATATAAGCGATACGATGATCTTATATTTTTTTCAAGAGGAAAATGTTATAAAGTTTACTAAGACAGGTTAACAGTTAATGAATTGATTTAACGACGAGCTATAAATTATATTTTTTTATTGAAATAACAGTTTTCATCCTTGTAAGCCTTATGTACTGACACTGCCGAACCACACTACAACCTGCATTATTGAGGGAAAATTTAAACCTATTAATAACATTGTACACATTATTCCGATGCACAATTCTCGTCGCAGCACTCTATTCATGCTCAAAGTATATTCGTATTATTTCGTATACGAATACTCTCCCCACATAGAAGCACTATTACCTTCATGGTGATGCACAACCAACTAAGCTTAACCTAGTCCTAAAAATTAAAAAAATATTCCACCGAGCATATTGGTGGACTGTTTATATACTTACCTGTACATGTAGGTATGATGTAATTAAACTCTACAGATGGAAAAGGGCGGGAAACCTCGAACTACGTGCGCGTCTCTCTGGGATTAGTTGCAAATTTTATTATTTTTAGTGGTCAACGCTGTGTATGTAACTTGTAAATATTTATAGTAGTTAGTTTATTATTGTTTGTACATATTTTCACATCATTTAGGTAAGTTTTTTTGGTGTATATACCTTTTCATCGTCGCCCAATATGGGCGACGATCCTCCCGACCCGGGTGGCGGTGAGTCAGGAGGGCCACTGGTTTCCCACTATGTAACTGTAGATCATAATGTAGAACCTTTAGATCACAGCATGGATACAGATAGCTCAGTATGCTCTCAGACTAGGAAACGCCGGAATGCAACAAGAAGGGTTTGTCGACATTGCAATAAGAGAATTCGACGTAATAAGGACAATAAAAATAACGATAATAGAGATAGAGATTCGATTCATAATGATTGTGATTGTCAGGACTCCAAAAATAAAACAGCTAATGCTCAATTTCAAACTCCAGCTCCGACTTCATCCTCAACCTCGGCCCCTGCTCCTCCTTTGGTTCAGTCTAAGGTCTCGGCCCCGGCTCCGGTTGTAGTAAATAACGCTTCTCAGCCCACATATATATTTAGAAAGCAATATAATGAAACTGATTGTTCACCTTACATTGTGCATGTGCAAAAACAGCAAGAATCGCCCAACGATGGTACATCCATTCACTCCATTGCCTTTGGCAATTTTCTTAAAAAACAGAATTTTAGGAACATTATCAATGGTAGTGTAAAACGTATAGGACGTAATAGGGTCTGTTTATCTTTCTCTAAATATCAAGATGCCAACCAGTTCCTGAATGATAGCAGACTGCCAGATAATAAATACAAGGCATTTATCCCATCTTTCAACGTAATTCGAATGGGTGTAATTAAGGGTATCCCAACTGAATGGTCGCTAGATGAAACTAAAGAGAATATTAATACACCTATTGGTTGTGGGGAGATACTTAAAGTACGAAGAATTAACTATAAAGTTATGGTTGATGGGTGTCCAGTCTGGAAACCATCACAAACTGTGGTTGTAACATTTGATGGGCAGGTTCTTCCTAAACGTATATTTATGTGTTACAATGCCATCCCTGTAGACCTATATGTATACCCAACAATCCAGTGTTACAGCTGTTGTCGCTTCGGTCACACCCAGGCACAATGCAGGTCCAAGCCGCGTTGCTACAAGTGTGGTCAGAGTCACACTGGCTCCTCATGTAGCATCGAGGAGGACTGTGCATCATGTTGTCTCTGTACTGGTATTCATTTTGCAATTAATAAATCTCGCTGTCCTGAATATGAGCGCCAGAAGAATATTAAACTTACTATGGCACAAAATGCTATTTCCTACTCAGAGGCAATGAAATTGCACGCACCGGTCACTAGGCCTTATGCTGATGTGGTTATGACCACCTCACCATCTCCGCAGACACAAACATTCAATAGTTCTTCTATTCCCCGTTCAACTACACACTCTTTTAAAAAAACTATTACTTTAAAGCCACGAACTTTGCCAAAATTACAAAAAGGATTTGACTCTGTCTCACATAATAATTTGATTAACGATTACAATATGCCATCTCCCTCAGGAAATGGTTGTGCTATAAAAGAGCAATCTAATAAGCAGTCTGTGAAAGAACTCATACTAGAACTAATCAAATTACTTTCTAGTGACAATAATAATTCAGAACCGACCAACGTTGCTCATATTACCAGTCTCTTTTCTAAAGTTTTTATAAATAATGGACAACAACTCCAGGATTCTACAGTGGAATTGTCGGAGCATCAACAATAAGAAAAGTGATCTCATACATTTAATTAAAAAATTTAATCCATTTGTTATAACTCTCTCTGAAACATGGCTCAGGCCTGAGTTATGTTTTAGAGTCCCCGGCTATGCCTGCCTCCGTGAAGACCGATCAGATGGGCATGGAGGTGTAGCCATCCTTGTGAAAAAATCATTTCATTTTTCTCATATTCCAGTATCACATAGTCATGATTATTCCATAATTTCAGCCATTGTAAATAACATCTGCATAGTCTCATTGTACATTCCCCATCCCACATTAAACATACTCAAGGAAATAAGAACAATAATATCTTCTCTCCCTACTCCGCTTGTTATTTTAGGAGATCTTAATTGCCATCATCCTGCTTGGGGGGGTAACAAATCAAGCACTTTAGGAGATGAAATAATAGACATAGTAGATTTTTACAATTTATGTATATTAAATTCTGGTGTTCCTACACGTCGGTCAGCTCCAAATGAAAATCCTAGTGCTATAGATTTATCTATTTGTAGCTCTTCAATTGCTTGTTCCTTATCATGGCAGGTTCTTCCACTTTCTTATGGCAGTGATCACTTTCCGATTTTAATTTCTACTCCCTTTAAAAATAAACAACTATTGAAAAAATCTCCTCTGTTAGCTTACAAACTTAAAAATGCTGATTGGGACAGTTTTCAAAAACATCTGGATGACAGGTTAGATGAATTGCCCAAGGTGTCTAAAGATCTATTGGTACAGTCATCCGATGCTTTTGCTGAATTTCTAATAACAGTTGCCAATGAAGTATTTCCAACTAAAACATACTCAAAATTCAATGTTCCTAGTCCTCCTTGGTGGGACTCTGAATGTACAGAAGCAGTTAAAAAAAGGAAACAAGCGGAATTAACTTACAATAATAATATGAGTGAGGATAATTTTAATTCTCTGTTGACTACTAATAAACAGACCAAACAATTTTTGAAAAAAAAGAAGGTTGATAGTTGGAGGTTATTTTGTGCTTCAATAAACCCTAATACTCACCCATCTGAAGTGTGGAAAAAAATTCGGTTGTTCAGAGGAGCATTTAGCGAAAGTAATGCTTTTAAAATTGATCCTAGGGTTGCAGATAACTTTTTAGACAAGTTAGCTCCCCCTTTCGTCTCACTCCCTAGAACTCCGATAAGTCCTGAAACAGCTGTTACAGATGATTGCCATGGTTTTAATAAACCGTTTTCATATATGGAGCTGAAAAATGTTTTATCTTATGTTGTAGATTCTGCACCGGGATGCGACGGTATACCGTATTCGTTCTTGACGCATGCCAGTGACAAAGTATTAGGTTATTTTCTTGAGATTGTTAATGGTGTGTTTCTGACAGGTGACATTCCACCAAAATGGAAGAAGCAGCTAGTGTTGCCTTTTCTCAAACCTAATAAACCCCCCAATGATCCAAATTCTTACCGTTCCATAGTATTGTCTACAGTTTTAATTAAAGTTCTGGAACATTTGGTCAAAAATCGGCTAGAGTGGTTTATAGAAAGTAATAAATTACTACCAGATATTCAATACGGTTTTCGTAAAAGTAAAGGTACTTTAGACTGTATTAGCTTGTTAGTCTCTGATATATTTCTGGCATTTTCAAAAAGAGACTATGTAGTAGCCTGTTTCATAGATATCCATTCTGCATACGATAATGTAAATATTTCTATTCTTGTAAGCAAACTGATCCAATTAGGTGTTCCAGAACGCCTGTGTAATATAGTTTCAGCCATGTTCTATGAACGAACCATTAGATTAGATTCAGAATCTGAAGAATTACACAGAACTGTCTCAAAAGGACTTCCACAGGGTTCGGTTCTAAGTCCTTTACTTTTCAACGTCTACACCTACGATCTTATTTCCAATTTAAATCAACCTGTATCTATTATTCAATATGCTGATGATATAGTGTTCTACTGTAGGAATAGTTCAATCAATGACGCTTGCGAGTTAATCAACTCCAATTTGAGAGATTTAAACATATATTTAAATAATAATGGTTTGGACCTTTCAGTACCGAAGTCTTCAGCAATTTTATTCACTCCAAGGAAAAAAACTGTTGATGCTAGTTTATATTATGCAGGGTCTAAAATTTCCTTTTGTAAAGAAGTTAAGTACTTAGGCACCGTTTTGGATTATAACTTATCGTCTAAAAGCCATTGTAATTATGTAAAGGGTAGATGTGAACGCTCATTGAACATGTTAAGGTGTTTGGCTGGTGTATGGTGGGGTAGCCACCCATTCTATTTGAAACTTGTTTATAATTCCGTTATAAGAAGCGTTTTAGACTATGGATCTTTCCTCTTAACGCCAGGCACAGAGGAGGCCTTTAAAGTTTTTAATGGCATTCAAAACAAGTCGCTTAGAATAATTCTTGGTGCTATATGTACTAGTCCTGCCAACGCGATGCAGGTGGAGTCTTTGGACCCACCAGCACATTTAAGACGCCAATATTTATCCGATAGATTCATTTTCAAAATAATGCAATTTTTAAAACATCCTCTTATTAGTAATTTATCTACACTTTACAAACATATGCAAGTATCCCCATACTGGCGTAATAGAGCTCCACCTTGTATAATCATTAGTTATCTTAGGTTTCTTTCTATATCTTCTCCTACTGTTAGATATATTGCCCCTCCTGTATACGAGACAGATTTTAATTCTTTAATTATCTCGCCTCAAGTTATTCTAGATTCTAATATCTCAAAAGATGGTATAACTGCGAACCCAATTTTTAATTACTTACTCGGCGAGGAATGGTCAGATTGGCACCATATATATACTGATGCTTCTAAACGTTCAACACATAGCTGTGTTGGCGTTGGTGTTTTCCATAAGCAGTATAACGTAATCCAGGAAATCAAACTTCCTCCAGAGTCATCGGTATTTACTGGGGAACTGTTTGGCATTTTTAAAGCTGTTGAGTATATCTGCATGTTTAATTTAAATAAGTGTGTAATTTTTACTGACTCAAAAAGCTGCCTACAAATTTTGTTAAAATCTCCATTTAGAATGATAAACAACTACCCTCTGCTGTATGATATCCGAACCATATTGAACAAATGTAAAAATAAAGGCCTCACTATAAACTTTGTTTGGGTGCCAAGCCATTGTGGGATTCCTGGCAATGAGAAAGCTGACCGTCTGGCAGCTGATGCTGTTATTTCTGGTGATAATTTTCCATATAAAAACTACTGTCATGATCTTCTGTTGCTCCCCAAAAGATATCTTAAGACATCTTGGGAGTTCCTTTGGTTTTGGAGCAGCCTGGAAACAGGAAGCTATTATTTTAAAATTCAGAGTGATATCCCCTCCAAGCCGTGGTTTTGCACTAAAAACTTCAATAGACGCGAAATATCATGCTTAACACGTATGAGATTGGGCCATACCAGTGCTCCTTCTCATCTGGCTAAATTTAAACTTATAAATGACCCTAAATGTGACTGTGGTTCTGAGGAAGCTGATATCAATCACATTTTCTTTTCTTGTCCATTATACGATCGCACCGTTTTCATGGAAACTTTAAAATCAAAACACGATATTCCCTTTCCAACTGACATCCCTTCCTTGCTTGTTAATCCTGACGTATACAACATTTTAGCCTGGTTTATTTTGTACAATGATATCAAAGTATAGTTTTATTTATATTTTTACAGTTTATTTTAAATTTATTTATCACATTTCTTTCCCTATTATGTATAAATACCTGCATTGACCGCTTTTTTCCAAATTCCTAATATCCTTTGTTCCTTACCGCGTTAAATTTCCCACTCTTTTAAACTCGACACTGGCTACGGGCAACATTGCCCACAAGTCCATAAGAGAAAAAAAAAAAACTCTACAGATCGAGGCACTTCTTGGTCACGTTTGCTAGCTGTCTCAAGGAAATCTTCAATTTAACATTATATTATACCGACCGCCGTCAAACGTGTTCACGTCGAAAGTGTGATGAGCATTCCTTTTGCGCTGGGTCCAATACCTAGAGGTTTAAGTATTTCACATGTCTTAGCTTATGCCTTAAGTTTATGTTGGCTATAATTAGTATCCATTACATTTTATTTTGATGAGTTTCACTATACATACAATGCGGACAATTTAAGCGGCAAATTTTGCCTTTTTATATAGTCTAATATCATATCAGATGACATCTTCCTCTTAAATCGGTCCCTCATTACTGAGGATCGTGATCATGATGTGATTTTGACTTGATGATCTGTCTCCATCGGTCCCGCTCCATCGCAGCCCTCACCGCCTGGTGGAATTTGCTTGAAGAGGTTGCTTCTTTGACTTGGTCAGGCCATCTGGTTGGTGAACGGCCTCGGGCTCTCTTGCCTTCAATGCCCCCAACCAAGACCAGTTTTTGTTTTTGCCAGGTGCCACGGATACTCGAGTTTGCATAGCGGGCATCGACAAGGTGAGAACACCTTTATCTATTTAGGAGCTCAAATAAACAATAACGGAAGCAGCGCTCCAGAGACTAAGCGCCGTATTTCCATGGCCAAAGACGCAATGACTCTCCTTCAATCTTCATCTGGAAGAACCGCAGCATGGACTATTCTAGCCCGAGAACGACAAAAAATAGTTGCATTCGAGATGTGGTGTTGGAGGCAAATGCTCAGGATACCCTGGACGGCCAAACGTACCAATGTGTCTGTCTATTCTTTCCCAGCTGAACATTAAAACACGACTGTTTGTCATCTGTTTACGTCGTATTTTTTCATACTATGGCCACATCATGCGAAGAGGAGACGAGAGCCTTGAAAAACTGGTCATCAGATGACATAGAATAATATTCTTAAATTCAATTTAAAATATTAGTCTATATTACAAATCATTAAAAACAGTTATTATTTCAATTAGACGACCTATTTTACCTTAAATTAAGCGGTCAAACCCGCTAATTCGAGATAATTTTTCATTGAAATAACAACGTTACGTAAATTGCACATAGTTCGAATTTCAAAAATCGGTCTGCTCGACTTATCGGAATTGACCGCTTACCCCTCGTGAACTAGACGTTGTTGTTTGCTTTCGAGATGTTATTTTTATGATATGATTATAATAAATTAAATAACTTTATTACACTCTGTACAAGGCCAGATTAAACTACTTTTAATGACTTTGCTTGTAGTGTATTCCATTTATCATCAAAGTCAATCCGGGTTTAAAATACTAGTTTCGGAAATAAATATCGCACGTTTAAGTGTGACTAGACGATATAATTTGCATTGGGGCTCGTATGGTTGGGTTAAGCGGAGGTTAAACGCTGCAAGCAGACTGCGCCTCACGTCGCACGCCGCACAGATGGGATGGCGCAATTTATGGAGCTATTCATCTCAGTACTTAGGCGCTCGCATACTCGACTGCGGTTGCCGGATGGAGATGTTGCCGCGTATAAATATGCGGTTTATAGTGCGTGAATAAAATAGACCAGGTTGATATTTGGACAAAAATAATCTGTTTTTACGGAAATTAAAAAGGAAGTCAATTCGTATATATTTTTCCGTTGCATATGACTTTGAAAAGCTTGCGTACAGTCTGAATCAGAAGTCAAATGTATACACACCTGAATGCTCAGACAAAAAGTCCAGTAAACATATTTTTGGCACTTTTTCTGTATTCGTAGCTGTGTGACTGACTATACATAAAATAAAACAGATGCGCTATTCTAAGAAAAATTCCAGTTTACGCCAAAACCAAAATTTGGTTAGTTTAATTTTTGCGTTATTCCGTTGTGTTCGACGGCGAGAAAACTGATTTATTTTTATACGCCATGTAAAATTTTACGTTTTACTTTAAAATAAGTGGGGGTTAACGCTGCGAGCAGACTGCGGCTCACCTCACCCGTCGCACAGGATGGGATGGCGCGATTTATGGAGCAATTCATCTCGGCGCTTAGGAGCTCGCATACTGTACAACGGCTCCCGGATGGAGATGTTACCGTGTGTTTATATATGTGGTTTACTGTGCGCACGGAAACTAGTCTAGGATGAAGTATTTGGAGAAAATTAAACTGATTTAATTTGAATTCAAGGAGGAATATGTCAATTTGCATGTGTTTTCTTTGTAAAACAATGAATAACTAATTCCGTGACGCTACTCATTACTTCTTCTAGAAACCTGCATATTAAATTAAAATGATGGGCTATTCTGAGGACAATAACAATTTTTGCTCATACGCTAAAATTTATATTAAGTAGATATTTACTTATACGTTCTATTGTATCGGCTAATATAAAATTTCATAACAAAGTGTGATCATTTTGAGTAAAAGTTACCACTTTGTCGCTAGCCTATAAGGCGTTAATGCCATGAAGGTTCGTTTAGAAATTAACTTTATCAGCAAGCGACAAAATGGTCACTTTTACTAGTTTATGGATTAATTTACTCATGTGGGTAATTGGTTATGCACTTTTGCAGCCTATCGTTCACCTGGATTAATTTTGATTGTAAGATATCTAAAAGTAAGTATACTCCAAATAAAATTTTACTATACTTTAAAATACAGTATTATTAAGCAGAGGCTAAACGTTACGAGCAGACTGCGTCTCAAGTCGCACGTCGCACAGATGGGATGGCGAGATTTATGGAGCAATTCATCTCGGCGCTCAAAGGCTCGTATAATCCACTACGGCTGCTGGATGGAGATGTTACCGCAAGTTTATATATGCGGTTTACTGTGCGCATGGAAACTAGTTTAGGATAAAGTATTTAGAGAACAAAACTGATGAATAACACATTCCGTGGGTCTACTCATAATTGCTTTTAGAAACCAGCATATTGAATTAAAATGGATGGGCTATTCTGGGAAAAATATCAATTTTGATCAAACGCTAAAATTTAAATGAAGTATTGACTTTTACGTTGTACCTACTATCGGCTACGGAATTTCATAAATAATTTTATTTATAAATAAATTCAGTCATAAGGTGGGTAATTGGGTATGCACTTTTGCAGCCTATCGTTTCCATTAATTAATATTGATTTTAAGATATGTAAAAGTATCATATGCCACATAAATATATACGCTGTACTTTAAAAGATAGTATTATTAAGCGAAGGTTAAACGCTACGAGCAGACTGCGTCTCACGTCGCACGTCGCACAGATGGGATGCCGCGATTTATGGAGCAATTCATCTTGGCGCTCAGGAGCTCGTATACTGCACTACGGTTGCTGGATGGAGATGTTACCGCGTGTTTATATTATGCTGTTTACTGTGTGCGGCGAAACAAAACTAGATTGAATTATTTGTAGAATATAAACTGGTCTTATAGAAATTAAAAAAAAGAGGTTGTCCATTTGTGTAAGTATTAACTATCACAAATGTAAGATTACAAGAGTTTTTGTTTGAACCGTTCTTCTAAATAAATAAATGGTTCGCGTTCTAATTTGCCAAGCGCTTAGTGCTTTAAAATGCAACTAAGGTAGAAGTATAAGTGCTCGACGTTGCACTGGTATTCGACATGGGCACTAAATGTCAAAGTGACAAGGTTTAAATTCGAAATATTCGAATATCAAAAAAAATTCGTTGTTCAAAATTAACCTAAGTATATGACTTTGACATATCGTGCCCATGTCGAATACTAGTGCAACGTCGAGCACTGGTACTTTTACCTTATAATACCTAAATAAAACACGCCCGATGGATAAATGATTCCAAAACAACACATGAACGCTTGAACGTACCTATTGACTATAAACAAAACCAGCGCCATATTTGTTTATTACTTAGGCCGGCGAATACTAAACCACATTCGCCATTATTACAGTTCGGAGTACTTAAAACCCTATTCGTTAACAATCAATTCGACAACAGAAAGCCGTGAGCTCACAAACACGTGTAAATAAACAGAACACGGAAGCATGTTTAGATTTCTAAAATATTATTCCTGCTTGATAAATAATAATTACCTGTATATAAACTTATATATATATATATTTTGTTATGCTATAGGTGGCAAACGAGCAAACGAATCGCCTGATGGTAAGCGATTAACGTCGTCCATGGACACCCGCAACACCAGAGGTGTCGCAAGTGCGTTGCCGGCCTTTAAGGTGGGAGTACGCTCTTTTCTTGAAGGTTTGAAGGTCGTATCGGTCCGGAAACACCGCTGGCGACAGTTCGTTCCACAGTTTAGCTGTGCGAGGCAGGAAGTTTCGGGAAAAGCGCACAGTTGAGGACTGCCAACCATCTAAATGGTGAGAGTGGAAATATTGTCGCGTAGGGCGATGGCGGAAAGAAGCGGCAGGGATTAATCCGAACAATTCCTCGGAACACTCCCCATAATACATGCGATAGAAAATGCAGAGTGAGACCACATCTCTACGCAGCGCCAAGGGATCAAGCCGATCAGAAATACGTTGGCAGTTGACAATTCGAGCAGCTCTCCGTTGGATGCGGTCTAGAGGAAGAAGCAGGTACTTTGGTGCCCCTGCCCAAAGATGAGAGCAGTATTCCATATGCGGGCGAACCTGCGCCTTATAAAGCTGTAGGCGATGGGCCGGCGTGAAATACTGCCTCGATCTATTGAGCACACCGAGCTTCTTCGAGGCCAATTTGGCCTTACCCTCTAGGTGGCCGCGGAACTGGACTTCACTCGAGATGTCAACGCCAAGGATTCCAATACTGGCTGTGGCAGATAGGGGAGTGCTCTCAAAACGAGGTGACGCGACGAACGGAAGTTTTTTTGCGGTGAACGCGCAAACCTGTGTCTTTGTAGGGTTAAAACGGACCAAATTAAATCGACCCCAATCTGAGACTTCTTTTAGGGAGGTCTCAATTTCGGACACAAGTTTGTTCCGGCTCTCAATGACGTTTTCCCGGGAAATATTGGCGCGGCCGGTGTAGGAGGCATCACCCGTACTATCATTAGCATAACAATGAATGCCGCTAGTTTGCAACATGTCATTGATATGCAGGAGGAATAGCGTGGGTGATAGCACACAGCCTTGAGGGACACCCACCCACAGACATTGAGTCTGAGCATTCACCGTCAACTAGGACCTTAATGCTTCTGTCTGCTAGAAAACTGCTGACCTATTCGCATAATTTCCCGGGGAGCCCATAGGATGGAAGTTTCGAAAGAAGTGCTTTGTGCCATACGCGATCGAAGGCCTTCGCTACATCCAAACTAACTGCCAGTGCCTCACCTTTACTCTCTATCGCCTGTGCCCAGCAATGTGTCAGGTAAACTAAAAGATCACCATCCGAACGACCCCTACGGAAACCGTATTGTTGGTCACTCAGCAGCTGGTGATCCTCTAGGTACCAGAGGAGCTGACGATTGATGATGGACTCCATAATCTTAGAGAAAAGGGAGGTTATAGCTATCGGCCTGTAGTCGGATGGATTAGGCCGGTCGCCTTTTTAGGGATCGGGTGCACCAAAGCTGACTTCCACGAAGTCGGGACTACGCCAGAAGAGTAGGAGAGCCGAAAAAGACGCGTTAAGACCGGCGCCAACTCAGGAGCACACATCTTGAGAACAATCGCAGGGATTCCATCAGGCCCACTGGACTTATGGGTGTCGAGGGAGCGAAGAGCCTTACGCACAAAGCTTTGGCGGAACTGTACATCTGGCATACAGCTCTCGCACCGCGGTATAGTCGGCGGCGCTTGTCCCCCGTCATCCAAAGTCGAGTTGGACGCAAAAAGCTTACCCAGAAGATCGGCTTTGTCTTTTGCGTCGTGGGCCAACGAATCATTTCCCGTGTGCATAGGTGGAAAAGACGGCGTGCAGAAATTCCCCTGGATAGCTTTGGCAAGACACCAGAACGCACGAGTTCCCGAGGGGAGACGCTCTAGTTTCTCGCCAATCCTACCAATGTGCAACGACTTTGCTCTGGCAATGGCTCTTTTGAAGGACCTGGAGGCAAAGTTAAACTCCCTTTTTAAAGCGCTCCCTTTTTATATTATGAATTCTCATGGGCTGGACATGTATGCAGTCAGCATACTGCGTACAGTGGATCCATTTGGCTACCGATATGATCATAAGGTCCAATTGGTAGCCAATTTTGGCGGGTTGATCTGAAAGTATTTTGTAGCAACCGGCAAGAGCATACAATTAGGCATAAAAAGTGGCGTAGCAGCGGGAAGGTCTTTATCCAGCAGACCCAAGCAACCATTTTGGTCGCATAATCTTCAATGTGTCAAAACATGTAGTAACAGTTCGCACACAATGCGAACAAAAAAATTAGTAACCTAGTGTAAACACAAAATGCACACAATTCACACATAATGCGACACACATTTTGATAGTGATATCCACTTTGCGACCGAATTGTGACTGGAATAAATTTGTGTAGACTTTTTATGTGTCAACTTGTTACTGGTACGTAACGGCGACCAAACGTCGACCAATAATGGTTGCTTGGGAGTGAGATACAACAGAGGCCCTTAAAAACGTCATAGTGTTGCCAGGAGGTCTTTGTCGCACCATTATTAGAATGAGCGACACGCACCGAAATTGATGACATATTGTTACCGAATCATGAGAATCTAAACATGCTCTCGATGTTGTCGTGTTTTGTTACAATACTATCGTGTATAATGCTTTATTGGACCACGTTCGTAAATTACAGAGTGTACGCAATTTGTATTCTGGCAGGTTTTAACTAGGTACAAAAACCATAGGTACCTACATATAGGCGGTTTTGATATTAAGGCCGATATTACACTATCATAGTATGATCGTGTATATCGTATATATATGTACCTACCTACCAACCGACCAACCTATTACGGTGTAATACCTTACATATGAGTAATTAAGAACCTAGGTTATATGATAATGTAATATCGGCCTTAATATGTACCTACTTTTAGTTGATAGGGTGAATTTCGTGATACAGTTTTGAAAAATTGAACGTTTAACTCGAACAGCTCCGCAGGCACTGACTTGAGTTCCCAATCCGCTGCCCATGCCTCTATCCGGCTTGCTTGTGGTTCAATGTCGTGGAACTTTATTGCGAGTGGTTTTCGAGACTTCAGTCTTAAGCGCGTCGAGGTCTCGGTGAATGGGCAAACCTGTGTTTGCTCGAATCTTGGCGATTTCACGATGGAGACACTTTTCTCGCCGGATGTTTGGTGGTGGGATATGAGTAAGCACCGGTAACCAATGCATGGGAGTTAGTTTTGGGCAACCGCTGATAAGTCGTATAGTGTGGTTCAGCTGGACGTCAACCACAGAAGCGTGGGAGCTATTCAGCTACACTGCTGAGCAGTATTCGGCAGAGGAGTAAACCAGGGAAAGCTCTGTAGTGCGAAGTGTGGCTGTGTTGGCACCCCAAGTAGTACCAGTAAGTTTCTGAATTGTACTGTTTCGGGTCTTGACAAATACAGGTGACTCGACAGGTGTTTCTTGACATTCAGACTCTTATCCAGGGTGACTCCAGGAAAGAAGTTATGGCGAAGAAGATAACCCCGAAATTTGACCCTCAGATGTTCGCCAATTTGTTGCACAGGTGAAACTAAGACACCTTGGTTTTTGAAGTACTGGGTCATAGGCGCCATTGGGAAAATTAATGGGGGAGCATCCTTTGTGCGGAACCCTCGGTGGACGAGTCCGGCTCGCACTCAGCCGGTTTTTTATGTATCCCATGGAATCTAACAATTTGCCACGGTCAACGTTTGTAACATTTTCATTATCGGTTCAAATTATCTGTCACGCAATCCACACACAAATCCAATGCCTAGCAAAAGGCTTGTTTTTTACTGGATAGTGGAGCAGATATTTGTGTAGTCTTAGTCAGAATGACTCACGAAACTCACCAGCTTTGACATTGAAATAAAAATTGGATTAAAAGCGAATGTCTGAAACGGTTAAAAATACCTAGCCAGCCAGCTATTTAATTTGTATCGGAGTTAACGAAATCACCGGCGTTGTTATAAAAAAGAACAAACACGAAACTATTAAAATAAACAAAACCGTTGACAATTTTGTAAAAGACTCGTTGGCGGTTTCGACGAGTATAATAAAATTGTGATTTTAATTGCAGACGCTTAAGTCGAAAAAATAAAGACAGAACCGCTTAATTAAGTACCAATCTTTGCAAGTATTTTCAATCGGTCTGATATATGATGAATATAAACCATTTTTTATTGCACTATTATAAAAAAAACCTCAAAATCTGCTTAACAAACGAACTAAGTGTTGTCAGCCCTTTATGTATTAGGTAGTTAAATATATAATCCTAGAGATAACATTCTTTAATGGACGACACTATCCTAGCCATATCAGAGTGGATAACGATAAAAACGCTGCTGCAGTCACCAGTGGAACGTTATTTGCCGGCCATTTCGGGCAACCCGTCAATCTCCATAGTCCCCGCAAGACATCCGCCAGACAAATTTCCCATACTCATCGATCAGCAGGTCCGGCGGTTACCTATACTCGAACGTATGCATATAGCCAGCAATTGTTTCTGACGTCGTCGGACCGAAACAAGTACCTACGGGCACTTATCTCCGCTGAGAAAAAAAACTTGTACAGATTTATTGTATTATAATGTATCTGACAATTTTTTTTTTAATTTAATAATATAACAATATTCTAGTACTAACAGCAATTAATAACAGGCTATTGTAGAAAGTAACAAATTTCTATTATGAGTTTAAAAAATCTAGTTGTCAAATAAAATTAAATCTGTTAAAGGGAACTAATTTTTATTTATTATACAAGAGGGCAAAGTTGCTGTTTAACTCTCGGGCTTATATTGAGACCCGAACAAGCGAAAGATTCAAAAATTGAGCCAAGAGCGTAGCGAGTGGTTCAATAACTCGAATCTTGAGCTTTACGAGGGTCTTAAGGCACGAGAGTTGAACAAATTTTGCCACCGAGTGTAATACAACATTTTTTCCCACACTATCGCGAGGAAAATAAAGACACATATAAGTTATCTTGAAGAAACCATTCAAAATTCAATTTCAAAATTTGTCATAGAGTACGCTCCTGGTACTTAGATATTAAGTACCAACAGCTTACCAAGTGCGGCATAAGAAAATCACCAATTTAAGGCCCATATATATTGCCCATATTTACTATGGCCATATAGGACTCACTTATACTGGACAGGTCAAATTACAAGGCAAATTACTTAGTAATTTGACATTAGCAAGGTCAAATTACTTTCCCTATTTGTGGATAAAATGCGTTTTTCCACGCTAGTTTTAAAGGATAAAACAGCACTTTCCGAGCTAGTGAGGGAAACTTTTTTTCTCCATGTCCTTGGTCACTATTTCTTCAGTACCCGACACTTTGATCACTTTACAACAGGCTAGGTGATTATTTTATCATATTTTTATTCCTGGTATCAATTTCGATCCAATTTGTTGTGACACTAACGACACTTCTAACAAAAGTGATGTCACTTGATAAATTACCTAACAATAACATTGGTGTTTTAACTCTGAAATATTCCGATACAAGTTCTACACTAAGGGCCACTTGCACCACCCGGGGTTAGCCACATAACCCGGAGTCAAGCGTTTTTTTGTATGGAATTTGACAGCTTAAAGGATGCTCCCACTGTAACCGGAGGACGGGACGGGGCGTGACGGGAAAATCTGTCAATTTCTATGGAAAGCGTCACGTGACATCCGAGGGCTCCGAGCTATCACGTGATTCTTTCTATAGAAATTTATAGATTTTCCCGTCCCGCCCGTCCCGTCCCGTCCCATCCCATCCCGTCCCGTGCTAGTGTGAGTCATCCTTAACTCTTGGTTAGTATTTTTAAGCAGAAACTGGGGGCCACGGGTGTGGCCTCGATAGCTAGCTTGGCAGAGCGATGAGCTGGTTTCCCAGAGTCGTGGGTTCGAGTCCCGTCCGAGGTCATGAAATTTTTCCCTTTTTCTTTCTTTTTGAGAGGTTTAACACTTTCATTGCGGTATCAGGTCTATAAGATCCGATGATGAACTATCCCGCGGGGCGGTAACTTAAAGTACGGTTCCTACCGCTGGTACGGGACAGGTATCTTCTATTTCCAAAGGAGTAGGAACGAGACAAATATATATTTAGAATTGTCTCTCTGGATATTTTACATCGGTATAATAAAAGCCTATCGGGTCAATTGTATCTCATACCGCCAGCGAAGGATTTTTTTTTACCTAGTGCGGGTATAAGATCTTTTCGACCTGATACCCGATGACCTGATAGCCGCACTAGACGTATGATTAGTTTATCTAGTGCAGCCCTGAAGTGCTGTCTGAGTAAACAACATTCGATAGACTATTTACTGTATGTGCGCGCGAGTGAATAAAGTACAAAATTTGTTTTGTGGTTTGACTGTGATTGTGTTACATCATGAAGCGGTCCAGACGAATTCTTTTAATGTCCACTGGGGATGTTGAAAATAACGTCAAACGTCGAAGAAATAATGAAGATACTGATACTAGACCACCAAGTAACGAAAGTATTCCTTTTTTATATCGACTTCGTAACATTGATTTGTTTTTTAAATAACTCTTTATGTCTTAAATATCTCTTAATAATATATCTTATGTCTTAAGTTCATCGATATTTTGTTTTCACAACCCTAACCATTTATCGATAAGTTAATCATTGAGAACGAACATGGGGTCGAAAGGATCTGACAGATTATTTATCACATTTAATAGTCTTCCGATATCTTGATTAAGAAACGGCTCAAGTATTATGTTAAGACTTTCGTCGAAAGTATGATACGATAAAAAAACATACACATATGATTACTACTAGCCAGTTGATTGCACTAAAAGACATGCATCTTGAACAGGTCTTTACGACCCTATGACGCTACAATGAATAGTTAAGAAACAGGTCTAATATATCTGATACAGCATCAACGTAAAGTGAACGAAATGGACTGCCGCAATGAACGTGTTAATATGTGATCGATTTCAGTAGAAGGTACTTACCACTTTGTCGCTAGCCGATAAAGCGCTAATGCCATAAAGGTTCGTATAGAAATGAACCTTAGCAACAAGCGAGGAAGTGGTACCTTTTTACTGAAGAAAGCACATATTCGGATAGTTTATTTTAGATTTCACTTTTTTATGATGTAAGTACTTCCCTAGATTTAAAAAAACAACATGTCGTCTAGCTATTCCACTTTCGTTTAAAATTATGTTACCGCTTGAAAGTAGAAACATAAAATAGGATAGGAGCAGTTTGTTCCTATTTGCGACAGTATGCGGCCCGACGCTGACACTCTTTTTTGTATTTTTAAACTGGCGAGCTAGTTTTGTTGAATGTTCATTTAGATTCCTCTGCGCCATCGGGGGTATGAATAAAACATCGTGACCATAGAAGAAGACTTTAAATGGAATAAAAGCTTATTTCGTTTTATTTAATGAATAATTCGGTTAGGCACAGGTACCTATGTATCTAAATAGTTATCTCAGTATAGGTACTTAGATTTTGATTACTACTAGGATCATCAAGCGTAGCTGCAGAAACTGCTTATTATGCCATTGGTTACTTATTGATTTGTCGTTGTGACAAGTGTGCAGGCCTTATATAGGGTGTTACCTTACCACGCTGCACGCTATGGTAGTTAGATTTTAATTACAAAAGTCTATTTAGATACATAAGACCGTGTAATAAAAGAACAATGAAATCATTTAGGCACCACTTTTGAACTTGAATCGGGCGACTGATTTTTGACTTGCTATACTGCGGTTAACATTTTCATCGTATCCTTCATCTAACGGGTCGATTTTTGGTATATAAATTAAAATATATTTAGACGTAGATCTCGATCTGGTAGTTGAGGCCGGATCCGCGGTCGCTCTTGAGCCTGAGGTTGGCGTAAGAGAATCCGACGCCGCCCGCAGTAATGGAGGGTATCGCCTCTGTGTGGTCAAGGTCACGAGCGATGATACCCTGGAATTATAAAAGGAGTACTTAAGATTTATTATATTATCGGGTAGGTATTCGCAACTAACGGCTTCCCTAGCCTAGTTGGTAGTGACCCTGGCTACGAAGCTGGAGGGCCCGGGTTCGAATCTTGGTAAGGGCATTTATTTTGTGTGTTTATCATGAATATTTTTTCCTGAGTTATGGACATTTCCTATGCATACATATATGTATGTACATATCTGTTTAAGTATGTACTTATATCGTCGCTTAGTACCCATAGTACAATCTTGATACAAGATACCAACAAAAAAAAACAGATAAACACAAACAGCGCTTCTATCTAAACACATATGGCGTTATTCACAAACACACATCAAACATAGTTTAGCTAAATGTTCGTTTGGCTTTATCTGTCAGTTAGACATTACCATCTCCGTTGAATACCTAAAAATTACAATGTTTGAAAAACGTTAATCCGAGTAGGTACGGGATTTTTCGTAAAAGCTGCTTTTAAAGTTGGTTGGACAATGTCACCCGCGTAATTTAAACGAATCGATTGATAATAAATAAGCAAATCATTGCCTCGGTAGTTTTAGCGCTTCGATAGACACAAGCCATTAGGCCAGATACAGACATAGACGTGTGGAAACATAGCACTTTCTATACGAAGTCAGGTAAATATGGAAATACATACCGCCTTGAGCAAAATTTGAACATGATTATGAATGCAAATCTCTCATCAATCTAGGGCATTTACTAGACGAAAAATAAAAACCGTGGGGCGTGTGAAGTTTCTATTTACATAATAATACTACTATTAAGACTAATACTACTACACTATTTACATATTTACTCAGGTTACGATACGCCCTCGTTATCATCTTCTGACTTCCATTATTAATCTACGAAACGTAACAAACGTAGGTACCTATCGGATGAAGCTAGCAAAGTCATACAGTGTTTTTATTTGTACGGGGGACTCCGCCCCGAGCCCTCCTCACCTTCTTTAAGGGTGCATGCTTAATCTAAAAAAGGTTAGTAACGAACCTAGGAATCAAACTTTAGTTGGTTTTTTGTGCGGGAGGATCTGCTTACCGTCTTCTGGCTTCCATTCTTAATCTACGCATCTACCGAGCCTATCCGAGTAAAGATAGCAGTGATAGCAGCGTGATTGTATTTTTGTGCGGGGGACTCCGCACCCCGAGCCACCTTTGCTATATTCTAATTTGATAATCATGGGGCCAATATTCTACTATTCAATTCCTTTCATTTGATATCCATATTTTTTAGTTTCTGTTATGAAAAAATATGAAATCGTTGTCGGGCATCTTCTTCTTTAAAATATTCGGCTTCTGTGCGAGTGTTGGACAATTTTGCCAGTGTCACGTATTATAAATATTTGAGTATATTATATAAATAGAATAGTATAATGCCACTTGGGCGACGGTCTTCGGTACTTCGCCTCGCTATATGTTAAATTTATAGCTATAAGACTTAAAATATAGTATCTCAGGGGGCCAAGATCCCGGGATTGCCGCTTGATGAGTAAAGGAGTGACTGAACTCGTTTCATATTGAATATATAGAACTGTCTTGTCATCAGAATGTGAGGTGTGTACCGAATATCAGATCAATATGTCTACAGGAAGAGGGTGAACTTTGAGTTAGGTACTAGGTTTGACCCAAACAAATAAATGTATAAGCAGGTAAACGAAATATTTATACCTTAAAGGCAAAAAATCTGTTTAAAACCGTTTAAAAATCAGACCGTCTCGTCTGCATAATAAAACGGCATGCATTTTAAATCGTCGAAGATAATATCATTATTGACAACGAACCAAGAGCAGATGCCGCATTCGATTGGCGACTGTTAATCGATTTCATATCATTCGCAGCGAGTTACAGGCACTTTCTGTTTCGATGACAATTCATGATCAGATCAATTCGATATCGATTCAAGATCAGATAATTGCAGCCCCAATGCCGCTTCAACTCGTCCACTCACATTATTTATGAAGGCGTTTACAACATCATTACGAGGCGTTAAGTTCACTGTACGATATCGATAAATGGAACACGCAATCATTATTAATATTTAACAGCGCTGACAAAAACCGGGAAATATAACCAGTAATTATAATTATTATTTGAATTATATCAAGGGCATTTTCATGGAAATGTTTGTTATTTTAATGAGAACCTAAACAGACTGATATTACTTAATGACTGTGTAATTTGATCGCCGCGAGCGACGATGTTTTGTCGGTATATGACTATATAGAATATTTAGTATACAAGTTATAAATTGAAAAAAGATGTCATATACTTAAAAAAAAGACCAAGCCCATCAGAGGCCGAGCCGGGGATCGAACCCGCTTACGCGAACGCCAAAAATCTTGTATAATATAGTTATTTAATGTACAAAGGAGCTAAGTTGCTCATTTTCGTGTTCATATTCAGACTTGAGCAAGGGAAGAGAAAGTTTCCAAAATTGAACCACAAGTATAGCGAGTGACTCAAAAACTGAAAACGTGAAGGATATACCCGGGGCTCATTGATCAGATAAAGACGGAAATACGCCGAAACAGGAAGTCAATCAAAACATTGTAACGGACGTTCCTTCAATGGCGAAAAATAAAGGGAAAACAGTCGTAAACAAAAAGGTAAACACCTTAGTGCAGGGGTTCCCAATCTTTGTCAGTACGCGGTGTATTTGCAACTAATTTTTTTGTCATTGCAGCAGCTACTTTACCTATTACAAATTAAATAGGGATCGCGGCGCCCCTTTGTGTGTTGCCTTAGTGATTGACCGCGTAAATTTAATAAATGCCAGCCAGTTTACCAGGAGTTAAGATCAAAAATTGGGGGCAGTGTAAATCTCTGAAATATTTAAGTTAGCCGTCCTGGGAACTTACCATACGTGTTCAATTAGGTAATTTGTTTTTCTACTCCAGCACTTATATCTGTCAATTAGATGACTGCTAGCGATATTAAAAAAGTATACATTATAACGTTGTCTACACTGCTCCTATGGATTTTCATACAATATATGAACACTGTTGATTTTTTTTTTAATTTCTTTAGTGGGCATGCGATATCTTCCACATTCTGCGACCTTTCGAGATTTTGCTTTTTTCACTATTTTAGCTGTCGTAGAAAAACTAGCGTATGCAACATCTCATAATTGGCTCTTACAACTCTCGGGTCTATGGCGGTCCACCCATCAGTAGGAGGGAAATGCAATTGTAACATTACTTCCTGAAAACAGTAGGTTATGAGGTTAAATTGGGAACAGCTGTCAAATTAAAGTGGGTGTCTACTTATTCTAGTATCTATAAATATTAAAACAGTTATCGATACGAAACACCAATTCAGTATGTTTCTTTATAACTCGTACAACGTTTGATATCGAGTAATACAAGAATAGGGAGTTCATTCGTTATGATTTTAAAAAATACTGAGATTCGTAATTCCGCCATTCCGAGCTATAATAAATACCTAATTTGTTTTTATAGCTCTGTTTTTATAGTCTATGTTTTTGTATACTCATTTTTTGCATTATTTTAATATCTATAATTTTAAAAGTAGCACTAGTAACAATGTTGGTCATTTCCCTACGGTTCCTGAACCCATCTTAGAGCAATTATGATATGTATATGTGTAGATAAAGTAGTGTATGCAACTATACATAATTAGGCATCAAAACACTCTTGTGATGTTATTTCGGCGAGTTTCATGAAACCCACATTGGTTGTCCTTCATTATGTACAGTAGTATAAACTACTATTTTGTTTTAAATATCACCTGTATTTCTTAACACTAAAGTTTTATTGAACAAACTAGCTGGTGCCCGCGACTTCGTCTGCGCAAGATCTTTATAAATTGTAGCCGATGTGTTATTCTGATATATAAGCTATATTATTGTAAAGTTTCATTAAAATCCATTCCTTAGTTTTTACGTGAAAGAGTAACAAACATCCATCCATACTTACAAACTGGGAACTTACTTAGTGGGATAAACCAAGTCGCTTCCATTTAACTGAGCCTAAACTGCATCGCGTTAAGACGTCATGGTAAGGCACCGATGGCAAGTTTTTATAAAAAAATGGAGATAAAGCTGCCAAAAACGGTAATAAGGGAAATGCACTATATTAAGAACACGCTAAGGTTCCCTTTCATTTGACAGGATTGAGGGAGGAAAATGTGCCGAAAGAGAATGATACAGAGACCACCGTGTCCCTTTCTAAAAGTTGTCATTGTGAAAAAAAAAGTTAAGTACTTACGTATTTTATATGAAATTCGCAAATAAATTTATTGCTTTATATATTATGGTTTTTTTAATATTCTCAAAACATTAGTTATGAACAGTTTAAGTAAAATAATAATCAAGGACGTCGGAATATTTAAGTAATGTAAATTTCGTTGCACAATAATAGGTAATATGATGTTTAAATAGGTACTTATGGCAACCAACATGGCAGCCATAGCAATGCGAGGAGACCTCTGTCCCTTTCTTTCAAAGGGACAGTTGTCAACTCACAATCACAATAGGCTAGATGACAAAAAAATCTAATTAGTCCGTCTATTAGATTATTAAAAAATATACGATACGTATTTTTTCTTTTGTTCGTCAAATGAAAAATGACGGAAATACAGGGCTTTAAAGTTTCGCGTGACGTCACACCTGAGTACAATTCTTACTCAAAGGTGACGTCACCAGCCCTTCCATAGAACTTTGACGCTCTTCATATTCGTCAATTTTAGTTATCTTGAAAAAGGAAAAAATACGTGTCTAATAATTGTTGATAATCTTTCTGACGGACTAATTAGAATAATAGTTTTTCAACCTAGTCATCATCCCTACTTACTCTGTCGTCACGTTTTCCTGAAACGAGTAAGCTATCTTGTTATATATAACTATGTCTATGCCTGATGGTCTCTGTGACATTTAATGCTTGTTTTCGACAAAGAATAAAAGACACAATAGAAATTTGATCATGCAATTTGATCATTAATAAACATCGTGAAAAATATTTATTGTACGTCAATCAAGAACCTATATCAGATATCAAAGTCGTTTATTTATACACTCAGACAAAACACAGAAGATTGAATAGAAAATTAGAAATAAATAATTTTGCTTTTGAAATCAGAGGGGAGTAATCGGTTTGCTTTTGAACTTATACTCTGTTTATTTTTCTTATTTCATGAGAGATTCCTATATAAAGGTTTTCTAATAAATAAATGAATAAAATATTATATGATATGATTACATAGTTAAGCTAATCTAACCTAAGCTCAAATAGTCTCGCGTTGTATGCACTAGACAACGATATACATACGGTATAGGGTACATGATAGATAGGTGCGTATACATAGAAAAATACTTCAATACAAAAAAAAACATTAACATAAATGATTTACTAGGATTCGATTGCACGACCTCTAGCTTCGTTGGCAGGGTCACTACCATCTAGACTAGGAGACCGTTCAAATTAGTTACACCCAGAAGGCCTAGTATAAAAGTTGTACGACATTAACTCCTCGAGCGCATGACAATACAATGTTATGGTAAAATCGCTGTCAATAGAACTTACAAATAATGTCAACAAAAGTTATCACATGTTTTGTCACTGTTTCTCCTTATATTTTCAAACTACCTCATCAAACACCACTAAAGCCATTCGCTACTGATGTGGTCGAATTATTGTAACATACAACACGTAAGATAAATAACTTAATCTTGGAGATTTCATTAAAAACATAAAAATTAGGTTAATAAGATCAATATGGCGGTTTGTTTACATTCTAAGAAAGTTGGATTGAAGGTGATTTTACCAAATAATCCAGTCATTGAACTGACAGCTTGTATGGAAATTTTGACAGTTTGGGAAATAATTAATAATAGGTAATTTTTTTAGCGTAACGGATATATCGTGAGTCTAGTATTAAGTAGGCAACAAAATCCAACAAAATATCGTTACACGCTAATCGTCACAAATATGTACACACATGTTACAAACATTTTTGTTGTAAGATTTATATGTATATATGTTTTTTAAGCCGTTTAAAATGGGTCAGGTCCAGTTTCTACCTATTAACATTTGTTTCTAGCGAAATAACACATCTATCACCCGTGCCGTACATTTTGTAGATTTATTGGTTTTGAATAAGTTTTCTTCGGTTTCTCTTTTAACAGATACTTAGAAGACAAATATGTCGTCATGTTCACATACAAGAAAACTATTTGCTATCGTTCATTTAAGAAAATCGATTTAGTTTAGTTTTTTTTTTACTATTTACCTACTTCCGGAAGAAAAGTTTGTAGGATTTTTGCATATATCATATGTAAATATCCCATTTTAACGTAATTTGAAAAAATCAGGCTATTATAATTTAATGTCTGTCAAAATCGTATCTTTCCTGGGTTAAAAGTACCAAAAATCTGTGTATCAAAAATATTATTTTGACAAAAACTTATTTTTACCCGACTGCGCAACGCAAAGAAGGGTAATGTGTTTAACAGTCTATATTGTATGTATGTTTGTTCCTTTGTGGCAAACTAGAGATCAAACGCGTGGACCGATCTTGATGATTCACACGTCAATCGATTCGTCATCTTTGCGCGAATGTCACTAAAGACATGGCAATTATCAAAATTTAAAATCACGATCATGAGACGCCATTTTGTAAAAAAATGAAAATTAAAAACTATGGATAGATATCAAGTGGGGGACCATTAAATAGGGATTTGAAAATCATTGTTAGGTTTCTTTAATCATTTTAAAGTTTAAAAGGCCATTTAGGAACTGTAACGATTTAACGTAGCTTAACGAGTACTTAGGGTATCTTAAGACCGGACCGATCTTGATCATTCACACTTCAATGGATTTGTCATCTTTGTGCAAATGTCAATGTGCAAAATAAAGATATGGCAATGATAAAAATTTAAAATCACGATCATAAGACGCCATTTTGTAAAAAAAAAAACTATGGATGGATATCGAAGTGGGGTATCATTGAATAAGGATTTGAAAATCATTGTTAGCTTTCTTTAATCATTTTAAAGTTAAAAAGGCCATTTAGGAACTGTAATGATTTAACGTTGCTTAACGAATACTTAAGATACTTTTACACATGCTCATTACTATCATGCTTATTAGCAAGCGGGGAAGTAGGAGGCCGTCCGCTCCCATCCCCTTTTGCTATTAAGCATGCTTATTAGCATGCTACTAAGCACGAAGCATGCTAGTAATGAGCATGTATAACAGTACCTTTACACAGACCAGAATTATGCGTCAGCAGCTTGCTCTATAGTCCAACAAGCAAAAACAACCACGACATGTCTGCTAGTTTCACCAGGGTAGGTTCGGTACTCACTTTTTGAATATTAAGAATAAAAGTCAGGAAATGGCATGGGGGGAGCCCCCCGAGCACCAACATCCACTGTGTGACGATTCATTATTTAAGTTTGGTAGATTAATAATGGAAGACACATAACGGTAAATGGGGATAGGGGGGGTGGAGCCCCTCGCACAAAAAAAATACAACAGTCTGATTACTAGTTTCACCCGGGAAGGTTCGTTACTAATATTTTGTAGACTAAGAATGTAAAGTAAAAGAGGGCAAGGTTTGTAACTTTGCGTAGATTAAGAAAGGAAGTGAGAAGACAGTTTCCGGTAACCTACATGTGGGAGGCAGGCTCGGTGATAAAATAAAAAATCCGATAGTTGTTTCGGTGAACAGTCACATAAGAAAAGACTCTCGACCTAGAACTTGAGAGGATCTCGCTAGCTGGCTGGATCAAGGGTCAGGTGAGAATAACTATTAACGTCACATAACGAGCTATTTAGGATTAGGAATTAAAAATCATTCAATATACCCGACGACGGTAATACATAACATAACGTACAAAACGCACAATGGTGCGTCGAAAACGTTAACGGTCGTGAGCCAAATTTTAGTTCTCGAATTTTTGCGAAGGGTCAAGCATATGTGGCACTAAGCCGAGTTCGGTCTTTAGACGGATTAATGATCAGTAGTCTAGACGACGCAGGGTGATTCGAGCAATCCGGCGCCGTCGTTGCGGGAGTCTGAATTGTCGGATCGTCTAACGGGATCAACGACAAGCACACCGAACTAACCGTGTCCACTAAATCCGACTCTACCGATTACCGAGTACGATTTACCGAGTCTTTTGTAAAATCATATAAATAATGCTAAATGTTGTCATATAAACTTACAGAGTAATAATATACTAATAATAGTATACTGCGTGGGTATTTGATACGGGCGAATATTTTAATGACGATTACCGTTGGACCTAGGGAACCTTTGTATTTACATTATTTTCTTTAGGAAATTAAGATGTTTTTTTTTTTCATACATAAAAATTCAGCACGCAATGTATTGCATCCACATAAATTAACGTAGCTATCTTAACGTTATGCAAGTATCATGTCGGTGTCATTTATCATGTCAAACAAAGTTGGACGACATACATTGCAGCTCTGTCGCACGTTAGAAAAATCATTACACCTAATTAATAACACAATTTAACGAAATTATTATCCCATACGATTCATATGAACAAGTACTATAGCTGGAATAATTATTCACCCGTATCAAATACCCACGCTGTATAAATAATGCTAAATTAAACTAAAAAATATGTTACGAGAAAGCAACTGTTGTGTTGTGCTGTTATTGTTATTAATAATGAACCCTCCTTCTTGTCTCATAGTTGTAAACGCACATATCCGGGTAAAAGTACCGGTAGTGCTGCTGTTGTTATTAATGAATAATTGAATTTTTAGACTAAAACTAACTAAAAAGTTTAAAATAAAATAATATAATTTAAAAAATCAAAAAACCCGACTGCGTAAAACCTAACTGAAAAGAAAGAAACAAGTCAAGTGTTGATTGATAATCACATGAAAAAATATTATGTAAACATCGTGATTTCAAACAGTCGGGACCCAGCCGGCACCAATCTTCAATCATGGGTCCCGACTGTTTGAAATCACGATGTTTACTTAATATTTTTTCATGTGATTATCAATCAACACTTGACTTGTTTCTTTCTTTTCAGTTAGGTTTTACGCAGTCGGGTTTTTTGATTTTTTAAATTATATTATTTTATTACAGTTTACTGTACCTATGAATTAATTAGTAGTTTTATAAATGGAACTATAAATCAAATAATATAGTAGTAGGTACGGCTGGTTTTCATTATTACCTATTTATGTAATTGTGTTGCAACTAATTGCTCAGCCATTTGAGGAAAATTCAACTAAAAACTCGGTTTGTCCTTTATATCAATGTTAATTAAATTAAAATTATTTTAACCACATACATACCTACATATAATTACATTGACTGTATGTAGATAAGATATCTTTATTTAATTATAAAATGCATTATAAAGCCAGAAATCAGAATTATGCGTATTGGTAACATACATGATGTTTGAAGTTCCCGATATTTCGATACTGTTGCAAGTCAATGTTACTAAAATCGTAAACAAGAGTGTCAGAAAAATGCTGGTGACCTGACGAAGGGCGCAATCAGTATTGTGGTCTGATTAGGTAAAAATAGGAATAGATAGAATCGAACCACGATACTGATTGCGCCCTTACGGATCACCAGCATTAAATTAGATTATACCACAAAAAAAAAACATTAAAATTAGCTTATAAATGAAAAGCTGGCTCCAGCTCGGTGCCTTGTGCCATAGTGCTAAGGAGGCTGGCGGCAGCATTACCGCGCTGGACGGTAATACCAGTACAGGTATATCCCAGGTACGCTCCAGTCCTATCCCTCTTTATGATCGTCAGTGATTAGAAATATCGATATGAAACGGTAGCTTAGGTAGGTAGGTAACTCCGTTTTTGCAGCAATCCTTGTGTTATTGTGTTTCATCTATTCATATGGATGACGGTGAGAAAATACACATACTTACCGTCTCAAATAGCTAAGCATTCACAATTAAATGCAAGTTGTATTCAATCTGACCTACCTACCTAGGTGATGTTGGTATACGGAGGATGTGGAGCGTGGGGGACTTACCTATTTACTAAACAGTATGCGTCTCAAGTGTCTCAACTTGTGACTCACAAGTGTAGTACATACTACATATAATAGCTGTGTATGTAATCTAGTTTTACATGAATCGTAGGTAATTACTTTAAAGGATGACTCTCACTGGGACGGGACGGGACGGGGCGGGACGAGACGATCTGTCAATTTCGATAGAAAGAATCACGTGATATATACGATTTTAAGCTAACATGGTCATTTACACTATAATTACTATTTAAAACGAGATATTTACCATGTACATTTACATCTACAGGGTGTGGGTAGACCACAAATAAAATAAAAACTCGCAGCAAATCAGTTACACCGTGAACATGGCACTTGTAACAGTGCCGAAATATCGGGAGCTCATAAAAACAAGTGTACATGGTAAATATCTCGTATTAAATAGTAATCACGTGATAGCTCGGAGCCCTTGGGTGTCACGTGACGTTTTCTATAGAAACTGACAGATCGTCCCGTCCCGTCCCTTCCTAGTGTGGGTCATCCTTAATCAACAATTAAACCAAAATCAACTCTCAAAATAATAATAAGACTAGTGTAAGGTAAACGATACGCGTGAACTAAAAACAAGTAATTTCGCTCGCAGTGAGGGTTTGACTTTTTATTTCTACCTACACTAAGGATAACATTGATTTCAATGGGCCTAGAGTCAGTCTATGCTAAGTTTCCTAGATTTTGATAGCGCAGACTGTGAAAGTGTTAAGTCAACGACATAATTTCATAGAAGTTTGACGTTTAAAATAACACTTTCAAGTCTGACAGTTCATTTGTTGAGAAAAGATAACGTGTTTGACTTTAATACAGTAAATGCCATGAAGTTAGGTAGGATAAATATCTATACACTTTTTGTCTTTTCAGCCATATGATTCCATATAAAGTAATGAAAAAGTTGTACATATATTTATGCCCTTGACTGTACTTTAGAAAACACAAAAATCACTATGCATGTTCCATTTAAATTGAGGAGTTTCTCGTAAATTCTATCACGGGTTAGAATCAAATTCCATCTGTACCTAAAAAAATTGGTTGAAAACTTAAATTAGGTACCTTAATTATCTGCTGTCCGGGATCAGAAAAAAACACCTCCTTAACCCTCTTCTTTAGCGGGATGGCATTGTATTCCGCTTTCTCTTGCCACAGCAGTCTGTTATTGAAACTGGTGCCCACTATGAGGTCCTTGCTCTCCACGCAAATCGCCGAAAGCGCTACGACGAGTAATATCACCGCGGTCTTCATTGTTAGTTTTTTAGAGGTTATAATTTAACTGGTTACTTCGTCAGTGGTCAGCGTTGGACTGCCTTGGTATCGCGAGTTGTTCGCCCAGTCCTGTTTACCTTCGCATATACTTACAGCAACATTCGTTACTGATCATAAGTAGAGTTTATGCTGTTGTAATACGGACTACATATGGATAGTTAACAGTGTTGGCGATGTTGGTATTGACGATATTTTCTACTGACCGTTTGTAAACCTTGTCCCAACGAGATAGGGGCTATTTATGTCCAGTTTGATTGTGTTGTTGTAGGTAAGGAGTACGGAGTGTGTAACCGGAAAAACTTATTGGCTGTGAATTGGATGAATTGTGTGAGTAGCAGAACAATAGCCTTCATTTGATAGGGCTAAGTGTATGAGGTCATTTCTCGTTAAGGCACTTACCTACTATGTAGATGTCCAAATTGGGAATTGGCTTGGTCCTTAAAAACTATTATTCGAAATTAATTTTATATAGGTAGGTTGTACTACAAGTATTTACTACAGTTAAAAGAACAAAACCTACAGAAAAATAATTCTTGATAATTCAAAATACCTGTAACCTAATATTGTTTAAATTACCTAATTTTATATTTAACACATGAGCCTCGTGTCTCATTTTGTTCAAGACAAACAAACATTTAGAAGTAGACAAAATTCTGAAATGCAGGATTTCAAAGTTATACTTTACATGTTTTAATCGACTTCCAAAAAAAGAAGAGGTTCTCAAGTCGTCGTTCTTAAATGTTTTTTATCAATGTTCACTGATTACTCCGAGCTCTGTTGGAGTTGGAGTTCTCATAGGTATTTGGTCCTGATCTGATGATGGAAAAGTAAGTCCCGGCAGGTAAGCCCCGTGCCCTATGAGGAAAACATATATATTTTTTATTTCGCGCTGAACGTTGTTATGCACCGGAAAAACTGATGCATCAGAATAATAACAGCGTTTATAAAAATATGCTTTATAGTGTAAACATATTCGTAATAGGCAAATATTGCGCAAGGATATATCTTGGTCATTGTGCGGCCTCACTAGGTCAACTCTGCGTTAATATACCTGCTATGTGGTTTGATTTAATTGTATACTTTATAATCACGCAATAAGGTAGATATTTGAATACGTTGTAGTTATTATAGGTATGTTTAAAATCCTGAGCGCGGCAGAAATGGTGCTGTGATCTCAGACTACCATCACCATCATAATAATGCTAACGACACAGATTACATAAAACCGGCTGATAAAATAACCTGGCATTTTATGCATTTAGTTTTGTTTAGTTTGTTTTTGTTTTAGTTATGTGTGTTCATATCCTATACGAAAAATCTGATTTTGGTTTTAAAAAAAGTAACGTGATACAACAGTAATAGTTTAAACTAGCTTGATGGTGCTGTTATAGTTCTGTGGTAAGTTTTTTCTTTAAATTTTTTCCATAGCTGTCTTTCAAAAGCTGGTGATCTCGCGGGAGTGGATGGGCATCGTCGTTAGCGGTAGGTTAATAAATCGCTTTGCCGACGATATAGTTCTCTTCTCCTACACATCTCATTCTAATCTACAGCGCTCAAACTTGGTCATTAACAGAGGCTCTTAAGTCAAAACTCAAGGTCTGCCAACGAGCGATGGAACGCAGTACCTATACTAGGTCAACTAGGTGTTTAAAAAAGTGATCTAATCAGGAACCCGAAACTGCGCTCCACAACACAAATTGTAGATGTGGGTGTACGAGAAAAGGCCGCGAAACTAAAGTAGGACTGGGCTGGGCACACCTGTCGTATGTACCCGGAGAGGTGTCCTAAGTTGGCTACGGAATGGGACCCAAGGGACTAGGTACGCTACATGTAGAAGGGTCTTAACATTAATGACAAATACAATCCGATTTATGTAACTGTTTTTTTTTACCTATACAAATTGTAGTTTTCATCATATCTGATACACTATGTGTAATCTATTATTGCGGTCCGACCATGTACGAGCCCATGCAGACTTACCCACCTTCACATAAGGTCCATTCTTGTTTGTAGTAAGTGGGTGCCGTCTATGTGCGACATATAAGTATGTGGCATCCTTGACTCCTTTGACATACCTTTATAATGATATTTTTTCCTATCCTCACAAGGATACGTGCATAATTCGAGGTAGAAATATAAACCAACAGGCCTTTATCACATTTTTTTACGTTTTCTATCAAACCTGTTCTTCTGAAGGTAAATATCATATATATATAAATATATATATATGATGATGATGATGACGGGGAGAATTCGCAGTCACTCGGTCATCATCTTAGCCCTGTGAAAACGTGTGATGTAAAGGGCTCGAAACGTAGGGTATACATTTTTCAAACTTACCATTGCGCTACCGCCATACTAAATCTGTGAAAAATGGTGGCAATTTGTTTTCTAAATAAAAAATTTCAATTTACCAAAACATTATTTTCTCCAACATAAAATAAAAACGCCTTTATACACGCACGGGTTTTAGAGAAATTTCTTTCCGCAAACGTTGTGGTTATGAAAGATTTCCCTCAAAAAACTATTTGTACTGTCAGGTACTATAAAAAGGACACTGAGTTGTGAATGGCTTGGCAATCAGGCGAGGCGTACCGTAGTCACCAAATTAGAATAAAGAAAACTTTGATTGTTTTCGATATGCGTTCAAACAAGTAAGGCAATGCGAGGATATCCTATAAAGTGTTCGAACGATTTCAATAATGTTTTTCGTCCTGTTGTTTTCCTCGTGAGAAAAACTTTCGGCGATTGTCGTGGCCTCTAGTTGAGGCTGCGCCTAGACACAGAAATTAAGGTAAACTTGAATGGCTCCCGTGCGCAAATTAAAGATAAGTATACATTTCTATAAACCGCAAAAAATATGTGAATTAGGAGTGTTTTTATTAAAAATATCACATTTTTACTTGATTATATTGTTCTACATTAAGAAAAGGAACCAATTCTGGGTTTAATTTTCATCAAGAGAGTCACGATTTACCAATTTATCTTATACGACTCACATGATTGTGGTAACTGTAGTTACCAGCTGTCACCCTTACTTAATAATAATAATATAGGTCATTAAATATCGGTAAATTAATTCATGTTTCGTGCTAAACGCAATCGATCTTATCAATCAATGTGACCGCTTGATACAAGATGGCGATGGCGCCATCGGCGGAAAGGCCTTTAAGAGGCGCGGGGGGCGGCGCACGGCGGCTAACTTCAAAGGACGGGAGCGGTTCGCACTTGCGCTGACGTAGGTACTTACGTGATCGAGCCGCCATAAAATAGGGGTAAGCAATTTTTTTTTCAAAGATTTCATTATTTCATTATCTTTACATTATGTTTTTTTATGGCCTTAAAAATAAAAAATGAACTGTTTGTTGCCCTTAAACTTTCGGTTACAACCTGTAGAAAAGCAAAAGGTACCTTGCTTGCTTGCTTGGACTATTTTGCATTTGTGTATATAACTATAATTTTATATGTACTTAGATCTGTCATTAACGATATTTAATGTAAAACATACTGAATAAGACCTGCCCAAGTACGGCGTAAACTTGGTATCAGTTATATACTTATATTGTTTATTGTTAAGATAAACCCGGAGATAACCGTAACCAAACAAATATCGAGTTTCTTGGAGGAGAGGTCATGGAGGGTTATCGGATAATGAGCACACCCGCCAATAAACTGAAATAGGTTTCAACTTTATTGTACTTACTATGGGAAATATGAAGTTGATAAAAGATTAGTACATTACTGCAGAGGCCGTGAAATAAGAGATTGCAGGACGAGTTTGTGGTAGACGGCCGAGGCGTAGACGAGGCCGGATTAAACAAGTCCCCTCATAGATCCCAAGATCCCTCATAGGGATAAGTTCGCCTTTGTTGTATCAAATTGTCTATGTTACAGTGTTTCTTGTATTTCTTGTGTTATTGTACAATAAAGCTTATACATACATACATACATACAAGTCCTGCAATCACTCTTCCGGCCGAGGCTTGTATAGTGCTTTTCTCAAACATTGTAAGGAAATATTAAACTTAAAACAACTACTAGGTAAATAAGTTAATAAGAAAAAAAAAATATGCCACCTTATTATTTATTAAATACCTATGCAATTTGAATGAGGTATTCGAGCACCATGTTTAACCGCACATAAATATACATAGAAACATAGAATTTGTTTTTTTAATGTCGCAAGTATCTAGTGGTCGTTGCCTGTATGTAATTTTTCCTTTGTCAGTTTAGTGTTAGTACGCAAATTAAAAAAAGTTAGAGCAGCGGACAATAATGTTTCGTTCATACTTACGCCATACATTACTTCACGGCCGCCGGCCAAGAAGTAAATGGGGGGAGCCGTAAACAAGGAACTTCATGTCTTCATTTCGTGACATAAATGCATACATTTACGATCATGTTTGAGAAAATATAATTTCTGTACTTAACTTAAATTCAGATCTATCACCACCATTGAATCACCAAATAAGTAAAATGGTTACTCAAAGTAATTAAAATCTTCGGCAAATAACAATATGAGTCACTCAATTATGGTAGTTTGTACGAAACAAATCAAATCAAATCAAATCAAATTATTTATTTTTCAAGTAGGCATGTTACAGTGCACTTTTGAACGTCGAATTAAAAATAAATAAAGCAACACACCGGCTCTAACATGCATTAATTTGAAAAAAAAATACAGTTCAGTTCAATTTTAAATAGAATCTTTAACAAATTATAAATGATTACTTAGAGCAATTTATTGATGCTGCACACACAGATATCAAAATTAAAAATAATAATTTCACAATAGGATCGTCATCTTAAAAGTAAAAGTTGTATAAAAAAAAATACTTGTCTAGAAGTTTCTAGAATGAAATCTAAATGTCATAAAAAATATATAATTAGTTAAGACTAAAATTAAAATTACAGTTAATAACTAACTTTTTTAAACAGAAATAATAATAATCCTTAATCCCATGGTGCTGTATCATTCATGTAGTCTTGTGTACTGTAATAAGCTTTAGATATTAGTTTACGCTTTACAAAAGTCTTAAATTTATTAATAGAGAGTGCAATTATTTCTACTGGGAGTTTATTATAATACCTTACACAATTTACACCAAAAATTCTGACACAAAAAACTAATCCCAAAAAAAACACGAAAAATATCACCAATAGGGATGACGACTAAGTTGAAAAACTATTATTCCAATTAGTCCGTCAGTTAGAATAGGTATCTAAAATTATTAGACAAGTATTTTTTCCTTTTTCAATTTAACTAAAATTGACGAAGATAAAGAGCATCAAAGTTCCGGGGTGGAGGCTTGTGACGTCACTCCTAGGTAAGAATTGTACCTAGGAGTGACATTACGCGAAACTTGAACGCACTGTAATTTTGTCATTTTTGATTTGACGAACAAAAGAAAAAATACGTGTACAATATATTTTTTTAAATCTAAAAGACGGACTAAATAGATTTTTTTCTACTCGCCGACTTTAATCTGCCAATTACGAGTACATAGACAAAACTATAAGCTCATACTTTTCGATATTAGACAGTCCAACTCAACTATAATATCTCATTTCGATACGCTGTAGGCAACTATAATAGAACTTCATACAAATTCTATACTTATTTGCGATGCCGCCTGGGACTTTGCCGAGCGCGCGCCCCACGCCTGCGCCGACCGCGCCGGCCTGCCTGCCATCTTTTTGTGTTAAGTCAATGAAATTGAATGATGAAGCCCTTCATTATATCACGATTGTATAATAGTATTTTATACAGTCGTGATATAATGAAGGGTTGCATCATTCGAGTACCGTGTTTAGGCCACGAAGCTTGCTGAGTGGCCTAAGTAAGGTACGAGATTGAAAAACTTAATTATATTACGATTGTATACAATACTTTTTCTACAAGTCATCGTCATCATCATCTATTATGGAGGAACAATTTCATCATTCAATTTCATTGACTTAACAAGGATGTAACACAAACAGATGGCCGGCAGGCCGGCGCGGTCGGCGCAGCGGTCGGCAAAGTCCCAGGCGGCATCGCAAATAAGTATAGAATTTGTATGAAGTTCTATTATAGTTTCCTACAGCGTATCGAAATGAGATATTATAGTTGAGTTGGACTGTCTAATATCGAAAAGTATGAGCTTATAGTTTTGTCTATGTACTCGTAATTGGCAGATTAAAGTCGGCGAGTAGAAAAATAGTATTTTATACAATCGTGATATAATGAAGGGTTTTTCAATCGTGTACCGTGTTTAGGCCACGAAGCTTGCTGAGTGGCCTAAGTAAGGTACGAGATTGAAAAACTTTTTATAGGCAGATTAAAGTCGGCGAGTAGAAAAATACTATTTCAGTCGTCTAGCCTATTCTTAATGCGTTGGTCTAGCATTAAGAATTTGGACATCCATACTTCCATACTAATATTTTATGCCGGCCATATACGTTAAGGCAATCCGTTAGATCTTCATAGTGGGAATGTCCGCCGGGCATCTGCCAGACAAATTTCCCATGTTACCAATGATGATCATTGACGATAACTCCGATCAAGAATAGTAAACAGCGAAGCTGCTGTTTACTATTCTTGATCGGCGTTATCGTTGTGGCATTGCGGCTGCAGCGGAAAACGTGTCAATAACCGTGAAGATTTTGTTGTGTCGTTACTGCACTCGTATCAAAAGCCGGACACGTCAGTCAAAAAATTCGGACATTTCGATTTAAAAACCGGACTGACCATGATTTATAACAAAAAAAGTTTTTTCACTTCTTTTGGTTAGAATACGCAGCTTCTCCTGTCGCTATTTTGTTAAAACTGGATTATTTTTTATGGAGTATTTTTTTACTTGCATCGTACTCGGGGGCATTGACCTTGCTGACATTGACAGCTGTTGAAGTATCGTTCGGTACTTTTGTTACACCCTGTTTAAAAACATTGTCACTTTACAAGAGTTTAACGTGGCAGTAACCGACACCGACTGCCTAAGCTCACTCGTAGTGAATCTCGTTCGAACTGGGGTTTTACCACGAAAATCGAACGGTTGCGGATTTGTATCTCGATTTCTGTCACACTTGCATATTGGAGAGACAAAGAGGTTTTCCCGTCGACGCCAATTTTCCATGTTCGTGGTAGGCATGCTGATATGTTGCTACTAGCGACATACACGGATAACTGGCAGTATGTGAGTTAACGGGCTCTAGCGAATACGGCTGCGTCAATTTCATGGTATCTGTACAGGAACACAACATTATTCCAGAGTAAGTACTACTGAATGTGACTTGGCACTCACACTACGCGTGTAAACACTATACATGCAAGATTTATAGTCGTAGATAAAAGCAAACATATTACAATACAAAACTATTACACTGACGCCGGCGTATTGTGCCGGGAAACGTATAAGTGAAATGATTCCGCCTGTGTGGCGGATTAAATACCGCCATTTGCAGATACGCGACTTATTCTGACGTTTGATATTAGAATTTGGCTTTAAATATAGTCTGAACATCATTAGTCACACATTAATCGACAGCTTAGATCTTATCGAAATACTTTGTTTGTCATAAAATAAATCCAATTAGGTACTCCCGCTCTCACTCTTAATAGGTATTTAATAGTAAAAACTAAATGAATATTAATACAGTTATTTTTGTATTAACTCAATTCGCAGATTTCCTTTTAGAAAAGTAAAAAGTTAATGGTAAACCAAATTCCCTACGAATACATATTTGTCACAGGTTGCCTCGCAGAGTATTATACCTCCGATCGCCGCCCGTCAATGGAACGTCAATGTACCTAAACAAAAGGTGGCATATTCCTTGTATTTTCACACTACCTTATCAAACACCACTGAAACGATTCACTACTGAAACGGTCGTAGTATCGTCACATACAAAAACATAAGATACTCGTAAATAAGTTATTCTTGGAAATTTAAATAAAAACTTAAAAGTTAGGTTATTACGATAAATATCGTAATAAATATGTTTGTTTACATTGATAGGAAGTTCCATTGACATCGATTTTACACTAAATATAATACACAGCGAAGCAACCTTTCTTTCAAAAGCAGTACATTTCTGCTTCAGCATGCCGTAATCTGTGGTTGTGTGCATAAAACGTAATGGCGGATTGCGGCCGCGGCTTCACGTACCTACATCTATATTCGCCGACTCCCTTGCAAATGTATTTTGAGCCTTTTTATTCGACTGTTTTTCATTTTTAGCACTTACACTGTTTTGATTTTTTTTCCTCTGTTTAGCGGTCGAGCTTTGTAGTGGGGGAGGCCAAGAGGGGATTTCGGTAATAATAATAACTCCGGCGTGGCAAACTAATGTATGGGGGGATACCTTGTACCCTGTTAAGTACCCCCGCAGGATATAAGTCCTTAATATAGTTTCGGACATAATGTCAAAAAAATTATAGTCAAACACACACAGATAAAAAATAGAGGATTAATTACTTGTTAAAAAGTGTCAATTTCAAAAAGAGTGGCACGTTACATTGAGTTACACTACTTACAGGAAACGTTGCATGACCTGTACATCAATATATGGCACGCTCTCTTACACGTAATAATTTTCTTTTTACATAACAAAAGTCTTAAGTCGCTTCCCCAACCATTAAAAAAAACATCATATAAGTAATATAACTTTTTCTTCTTCCTATCGTCTAATCTTTCGATTCCAATAGGTCGCCACGACCAAAATGTACAAAAAATGCCATTACCAAAATACCACGAGGGGCCTACCCCCTTATCTCCGAAGATTACGAAGGAAAACATCTGAATTTTTACACGACATTAACATTATAATAAATATTAAATTAAAAAAAACATGCCGAATTTATTTTTGAATTTAATCCCCTTAGATCGTTTTTATTCTTTAAATTTATATGATATCATGCTGTAGGTAAGTACAGACTTTAAAATTAAGTAAGAAAATTATCAAGGAACAACAAATTCTCATACTAGCTCTATGCCGTGCAAACGAGTGACCCAATCTGTCCATACATGGGACTGACGTCACATATTCAACTTCTAGATCCTATTGCAACTTAAAGTTTGAACGGATAATGAAATGAAATGGTAGTTCGTGAACTGCCAGTTACATGACCAGTGACCGCGTAGTGACTACGTGTATTGCATCTGTATTTCAGTAAATATGAATAGGAATAGGCTACTCTAGGGATATTATCGGGACCAGATTGGAAGCTCATTCAGGTTTTAAAGATTTATCACCACCGCCAAATCGAAAAAATAATGCTTGAAGGGGCTGGCGCGGCAACCGAAGTCGATGGGGAAGTAGCTGCTGCAGCTCTTTGCCGCGCGCGGCAACCCCCTGCCCATTGCGCACGCCTGCCGCCAATGTTGGACAGTTTGCCGCGCATAATGTGGATGCGCCTTTACGCCTATCTAAAGTCCCTCCAACCGAAAATAAAGATTTAAGTAAGTGTAAAATTGGAGAGGCATTCAATCACGAATAATTGCACTCTGAAAACTTATTTTAAAAAAGCCGATCATGCTCGGTCGCGTTGTTATGAGGCCCGTTTGTCAGTTGACGCGGACCGTCCGCGAGACACTTTACCTTTATGGCCTAGTGACGGATCACTTCCACTAGATTAAGAGTTGTCTATCGAAAATCCTCTTTAGGAGCTGAAAGGCGTATAATGTTTTTGATATGTTATCGTTTCCGTAGTACTGCCATACATTTAGTAAGATTTGAGTTAAGACGCCTGTACAAATTAAATTGCAAAATGTTAGATATAACACTTTTGGGGCTTGATGAAAAAAAAATTGTGGAAACATCTTCACTAGGTTAACAGTTCGCCTTTAAGAAAGCTAGCTAGTTAGTAGGTATTGTAGGAAAGGAACAACATAACAGTATTGGTTAGTTACATAATTCAATTTAGTAAGTTGTACTACTATTTTCTTTCGGTGACCACATTTCAGTTTATTAACTATCGCAGGTCATAAGCTGAATGCTTATTCCATTTTGCTTTAAAATCTGGTAAAAAAAACCGAGCACGCTTGGTCGCGTTGTTATTGGTGGTCGTTTGTCAGTTGACGCGGCCCATCCGCGAAATACTTTAGCTTTATTTCCGAGTCACATATCATTTCCACTAGACCAGATATTGACATTTTTGGATGACCGGGGGGTGCACCCCCGTAGAATCAACGACATGGGTAGGGGAGCATTAGACTAGAGGAATTTGTTATCCATGTAATAATAATCATATTTATAGTTACATTCTATCGATTTAAAATAACTGTCATCTTTGGAATAATTCCAGAATTGAATGAAAATTGAGGTTAAAGTTAACACAACTGCGCTGGAAGCAGCGCCGCATGAGGATAGGTGTTAGTTCAACAATTTTGAAGTAGGTTATTAGCGCTTCATTATGAAGAATCTAGTTAGTTTTCCTGGGCTTTTTCCGCAAATCGACATCCATTGTGCCTTTTTGTGAATGAAGAATCTATGTATGGTTATCAATTGTTCCTATACAAATGGCGTTTTATTAACAACATTTGCTTTACGGGCGTCTCAGACCACCATTTGTTCTAAATTGCCGTCTAGATGAGCAATTTGGACTCAATATCGTATACCTACGAGATAGATTTTATACAGTTAAATATCTATGAAGATATTTTTATTCTAAAAGAAGAAGGTGGGAAAGAGGGGGGCTGGAAAAGGGTACGTATATTGTAAAGGTGGGTAGGTATCTATTTAGATTTATTAGTTTCCAAGGGTTTAATCTCTTTTGACTTTATATAGTTACGGTCATAAATATTTTTATTTTACATGAACAAGATAGGGAAGAGGGGATTAGAAGGGGATATAATGTATTGGTGAATATTTAGATTTATTGGTTTTACGGCCTCGCCCCAGCCTAGTCGGTAGTGACCCTGCCTACAAAGCAGGAGGTCCCGCGTTCGAATCCTGGTCTGGGCATTTATTAGTGTGTTTATCACAGTTATTTCTTCATGACTTATGGATGTTTTCTATGTATTTAAGTATTTATATATACTTATATGGTACCGTCTAGTACCCATAATACAAGCCTTGTTGAGCTTACTGTGGGACTAGGTCGATTTATGTAAGATTGTCCTATAATATTTATGATTTAGTATTGGTTTCCACTCGTGTTCGGTGTTTAAGGTAGGTAGGGCGTTTAGGTGTGTGTAGGTCTAGTTTACCCTCGGCGTGGGAAGGTCGGATGACAGTCGCTATCGTCAAATTAGTGTCAACGCCAAGATTTGGATTAGTTGCCAAAGCGGACACCAGGTTCCCTTAGCCGTGGCATACGCCGGGGACACGCCAGGAAAACGGTAGAAAGAAGAGTTTCCATGGGTTATCCCCTAGCGCTTAAGTGCTTAATATAATTCTGAGCCCAATATACTGATCTTAAGGCAAGGCTCAGACCAGGTACTTACTAGTTTGTCATGAAAGCGACTGGTATGACATCGCCCCTCACCGCGGAGTTCTGTAAACTGTGCTACTACTACACTACCGCCAATAATTATTGTTTATTTATCTGCATACTAAGTTTATTTATTTCCTCGCAAATAATATGAAAAACATTGTATGTATCACGTACATACGTTTCAAGCTTATTGGTTGATTATGAGCCGAGCTTTGAATTCGTGAACTCTAGTTTAGGTGCCTTTCAATAAGTAGGGAGTACCTACTCATGCTATCGAAAAAATGCGTGGTGGGGGAACTAGAAGCGATGACAACACCATTATCGTAATTAAAATTGTCAGATCAACTAAACTGTCAAACAACTAATAAGACTCACAATCACCAGGGCGCCGATGTCGCGCACATAGCCAATATCACATGTAAACGAATCAAATATGTCTCAATCTAAAACTCGCCCCAAGTCCATCCGCAAAAAGTTGAATTAATTTAAATGAAATCATCACAGTTTATTCAGACCGAGACGGCAAAATAGAGCTGGCTACACTCGAGTCTAACGAGTCTTCCACATAAATGTAGTCCCATAAAGCCAGCCTGTTTAAAAGCAGGTAAACTGAAAATTATCCATTTAAAGTAGCTTCACTGATGTTTCAGGACGTAATTACCTTCTTAGCGGTATTGTTTATATTTGAAGAATTTAGCCACAGATTAGGTATTGGTAATAAAAACGCACTCCTTCGCGCATGATTATGTTCTCTTTATCACTTACTTAATTAATGGCTGTCTCTTTGCCTGTCAGTGTTCTGTATTTGAAAATCTGTAAGAAGTGGTATTTTTGCCATAAACTACAAAATAATTTGATTTGCGAAAAAATGTACGACGGTGCGAAACCCTTGGGGTGTGAGTCGTATAATAAATGAAATGGCCGCCAATAGAAGACTTCATGTGTTTATTCAAAAAAATTTAGGCCATTCATGCGCCATGTATTTTAAAAGTTATGACATTTTAACGTATATTAAAAGTGGTATGGGCACAGCGGATGCATATTGCATATCGTTCAGTGAGGTAGTGCACAGCACAAAAAACACTTACAGAAAACCGCATTTTAATAACGCTAGACCCTACTCATAGTGTTGTGTTTCTGTTGGTGAGTAAGGTCGCTAGAGCTCCAAGAGGATTCGCTGTGTTGACAGCTAAAGGGGCAAGCTTTGCTCCGTTGGTCCCCAGCTCCTTTTTTTAAAGGTTCGGTAACGAGTTGCAGGCGTCCATAGGCTACGTTGACCGCTTACCTTGTAGGATGGGAATTAATCACTAGGCTTATAATTTTAATCGAGTCTCAGCGACATGGATTTCGGAAACTCGAGTCAGTCGAGTTTGCAACATCACTAGGCGGAACGGGCGTTCAACCGACAAGAAAACGCCTCAAGACTCATTTACAATTCCAATTAAGGACAATTCTCATTTACTTTTGTCCTGCAAAAATAACAAATCAGACTCTTTGTTCATACCGACCCCGAAATATTATGGCCTCGAATTTTCAACCGCAGATATGACAATATACATACTTACACAGAGTTCTTCATATGATCTTCTCTATTGATATACATATAATAAAGCAGAGTACGAGTAGGGTCAAAATCTGTACATTAAAGATATTTGAAAAATTAGTTGGTAGCTCTTAGAATTGATACCAGAACACATTTCAATGATTTTTGGATTTTTTGTCTGTTTGTTGTTTGTCTGTCTGCCTGTTTATTCGTCCGAGCATCACGTTTAAATGGCTGAATGGATTTAAATGCAACCTTCACTGGCACGTTAAGGGGATCTCCAGTCAGGTTATAGGCTAAAAATTATATATCCGCATACGAAAACATTTCATTGATCCTAAGTAGGTACTTGTAAACACACTTTACTTACTAATATACTTACACATAGTTACGCACATCTATGTAATATAAAGTCAAAAATAAGTAGCTCAACATATTTTGGATCCATTCGCGATCCTTATTCATGGGTTGCGCTCGCGATGGTTCTTCGTGAGAATTATCGTGATTTTTGTCATTTCCTATTCGAAAAAGTCTGCCATTTTTTGCGGGGGAGGGGCACGTCAAAATTTAATGTACAGCTATTCGTACGTAACGTACTAAATAGCTATGTCAGATAAACGTTAGTTCATACAATGAGTATGAAACTATGTCATACCCATTCGGCAGAGGGGTAGGCCTGTCAATTGCTACTCCATCTGGTTTAAACTCTAAAAATCCGTGTAGTTGGAAATTATTGGAAACATAGACAATTAAGTATGTCTACCGAAAAACTTAATCCTCCTTCGGTTGTCGGGAAAAAGCACATGTCAGTAAAATACCATAATTATAATCCTCACTTTTAGAAAGGCATTGACATGAGATCTTCACTTCAAAGCGCGATCTATGAGGTGGTAATTAATTAAACTGTAGTTCACAATCGCTATATTTATGTGAATACCATGGGCACAGTTAATTACGGAGTGAAGTCAAGTGTACAAGACCAAAGTCAGACACAGTCGGTGTGTGGCATTCGGAAACTATTTCGAGTGTGTGAGACATACGCAAAGAGTCACGGGCTTAAGTATAACGTGTCAAAAAGCCAATATATGGTCTTTGAGGTCGGACGGAACCGAACGGTAGAGGTGCCTCGCATCGACCTTGATGGTATACCTCTAGAAAGGGTCGATGCTTTCAAATACCTGGGCCATTTGGTTACGTGGGACCTCAAAGACGATACCGACATAGAACGGAACGGAGGGCTCTTTCGGTCAGAGCCTATATGTTAGCCCGTAAGTTCTGGCGTTGTTCGAGGGAGGGGAAGATAACTCTGTTTAGAGCGTACTGCACCTCTCTCTATACATGCAGTTTATGGTTGCGCTATACGCCAAGGGCCTACGGGGCTCTCCGGGTCCAATTCAATAATTCGTTCCGGGTGATGGTGGGACTGCCTCGCTTCTGTAGCGCATCAGGGATGTTTGCCGAAGCAAGAGTCGACTATTTTTACGCCACTATACGTAAAAGGGCCGCATCTCTGGTGCGCCGGGTGCGTGGCAGTCCCAACAACATCTTGCGAATGATAGGGGATAGAATTGACTCGCCCTATCTAATCAAACTGTGATCGGTTGCACGCTCCAGTTGTAATTTAAATAGAATAACATTAGAATTTGAATATTATTAACAATATAACCTATGTCATACTAACAATATATGAATATAACTTTTACTCCAAGTAAATTGAAAAAAATAATTGAATTGAATAAAAATGTATCATGGAACAACAAACTCGGATACTAATTGCATGCCTTGCAAACGACTGACCCAATCTGTCGATACACGGGACTGACGTCAAATTTCTACATCTAGGTACAGTTGCAACTCAAAGTTTGTACGGAACCCTCAGTGCGCGAGTCTGACTCGCACTTGGCCGTTTTTTGTATTGGTCTTAAAGATGTATATAGGGTAACTGTACCGATCATATGACATTTAAGAGTGAATTCGGAGTACCTATTTTTGATATTTCTCTGAACCCTGTAGAAGTAATACTGTTAAATGCGTTAAAAGTTAGAAGTACTATTCTTATTTTATATTTATAAAGTGTTTCATGTACAATATCGTTATCGGGTTCAAAATAGTAGGTAAAAGAAAAGGCATCTTTGTGGGGCCAATAATGGGACATCTCAGTGAAAACTAGTCCAATATCACTAAACATAAACATTTCTGCAATAACAAATGATTGCAGGTATGAACGAAACACATGCTTGTTTAACAAAGGAATAAATAAAATTAACGCAAATATTAAGTTTGACCCGATGCTATCGACCGAACTTTCTTTGTCCCATCGCTATTTCGAACCTACAAGACACAAATTACTAAAAAGCTAAATGACTGGTGTCAACGTTAAAATAGTTTCAAAAAGTATACTCGTAAATGACGTAAAGTAAACTTTTTGAATTTAGTGTCCCATTACCTATACACCTCCATTATCGGTGCGTTTACTAATAGTAGGTACATATTTTATCTGTAGTTATCAAAGTATAGTACTTACACAGAAATAGTGAATAATATCATAAATCCGCGTTTTATCGTTTTTGGCACACCCAGTCATCAAGGTAGGTACTAAAGTTGAAGTTTTGTTTTGTCATGATTTCTGCAGGATTTCCGTCTTTTCAGTAAGTAGCGTTAAGACGGAGGAAGTCGGGTCGATGTCATCGAGTTAGCTAACTTTAAAATTTCCTCGTCAGTTTATTAATTGTTCATTTAACCGGAAAGGTATGTTGTAGATTGAGAACTTTAAATTGAAGTGACGAAAAATTGTGCTGTTAGGTACTCTAGAGATGATTATATTTGTTGATGCTAAATTCAACCATTATAATCATCTCATTTGTCATTAATGTTCATTAGTGGTGAAAATACCCGGAGTTTTCGCTTGTCAGTTAGTGGTAGACTTTGTACAGGGGCCTTGCCATGACGTCTAACGTGATTCAGTTTAGGATCTAAACTGAGTCGCTGCTACACAACTGAGCACAGTTAAGAACCTATTTAAACTGAATCGCGTTCAGACGTTATGGTAACGCCCCAGGTATCAGACCTATAAAAATGCTTTAAAGTTAAACTATCCATGTTTGTAGTCGTTACGAACTTATAATGGATCAAACAAACAATAAAAATTAAATATCAAACAAAGATATTCAGAAAGGAGTCAAGCAAGGAGATCCGCTGTCGCCGAAACTGTTTACAAGCACTTTACAACATGTCTTTCGAATACTTGCGCTGAATTGGAGGGACAGGGGCTTAGTCGTCGGTGATAAGAGATTAACTAATCTTCGATTTGCCGACGACGTCGTCCTTTTCTCTTCAACAGCTTCTGAATTGCAAAATATGCTCCAAGACCTGAGCGACGCAAGCCTCGAGGTTGGATTAACGATGAACATGTCAAAGACTAAGCTCATGACAAATAACACGACACGTACTGTAGAGATAAACGGAGAATCGATTGCATATGTCCATGAGTATCCGTACTTAGGCCAACTAGTTTCCTTTCAGGCGCGTCAGGAGAGGGAAGTCGAGAGACGGACTGAAAACGCCTGGAGGAGCTACTGGTCTTAAAAACATCTAATGAAAAGTGATCTCACTTTGTCACTAAAGCGGAGGCTCATGGACATGTGCATACTTCCAGTTCTCACCTACGGTGCACATACTTGGTCTTTGACGTTATCTTAGAAGTCCAAACTTGGGGTTTGCCAACGAGCTATGGAGCGTAGCATATTGGATGTTAAATTAATTGACCGAATCCAAAATACAACGCTGCGCTCCAAAACTCAAGTTGTAGACGTAACTCGGAAGGCGGCCAAGTTGAAGTGGAACTGGGCTGGTCATGTCTGCCGCATGCCGGATGAGTTATGGGCCAAGATCGCCACTGAGTGGCAACCTGACAGCTCAAATCGAGGACCCGGCAGACCCCGCCGGCGATGGCGAGACGAGCTTGACTCCTTTTTACAACGATGGCCAGAGACTGCTCTCGATCGGGAGGAGTGGAGAAGGTGGGGGGAGGCCTTTGCCCAGCAGTGGGACAGCATAGGCTTGCAATAAATAAATAAATAAATAAAACAAAATGCCGGGACATATCCCAGTGTTTCCGAAGTTGAAAATTCGTTTGCTTCGCTTTCTCGGTAATTAATGTGTGAAAATCATAAAGTTTGCCTTAATATTTCCTATTTACGTCTGTTCTAGTTGCAGATGTTCCATGCATATGATTACACTCTTATACACTGACACATACAGTTAATACATATACACTGACCTTTATAAAAATGTAAAATGGTACCTACATATGCAATTTCCTCAAAACACGTCTCTTCTCTCCATAAACTTGGAATATTTATCTGTATACCAGATCCCACATAAATCAGGATTATTCTCATAAATAGCGTAGATTAAATAAAACTACAGCAGATACGCCACATTAACCCAAACTATTGCTTACAAATAAAACTTCTGCGTGGTCTGTCACGTTACTTAACTATCCGCATAATCAATCAATCGAGCAAGTCTTATTTTTAACCAACGGTTTCTTCCAGATAATCTTTTGGCAGTGGAGTTGGTAAAAACTTTAATTAAATAAATGAGTAATAAAATCAGACCTGCGGTTTGGATAATGATCCTAGAGTCAACACATGTTATCTCTTCCAAGAAAATGAACTGTGAAACTTTAAAATGTCATTTTAAACGTCAAACTTCTATGACATTATGATGTTTACTTAACATTTATAACAATTAGACTACTACTATTACTACTAAACTATAAATATACTATCACCTACTTATTCATAAGCAACTAGGGCCTTACCGTGACGGCTTAACGCGATTCAGTTGACGACCTAAATTGAGTCGCTTCCATACAACTGGGCCCTTACCATGACGTCTTAACGCGATTCAGTTTAGGTTCTTAACTGTGCTCAGTTGTATGGCAGCGACTCAGTTTAGGTCCTAAACTGAATCGCGTAAAGACGTCGTGGTAAGGGGGCTGAGCCTAAACTGAATAGCATTAAGTCGTCATGGTAAGGCCCCTGCAATTTTTTGTCTTTAGGTTTTTAAGAGAGGTATGGGCACAGCGGATGCATATCGTTTAGTGTGGTAGGGCACAGCACAACGAATGTCGTCTCGCTCAAATCTGGAGCAGAGCCTATCTGGGGAAGTACCTCCACTTTACAGAAAACCGCAGTTTAATAACACTAGACCCTACTCATAGTGTTGTGTTTCTGTTGGTGAGTAAGGTCGCCAGAGCTCCAAGAGGATTCACTGTGCTTACAGCTGGGGACCCACGGAGCAAAGCTTGCCCCTTTAGCTGTCAACACAGCGACTCCTAATTTTTTTAAAGGGTCGGTAACGCGCATGTATCACCCCTGGAGTTGCAGGCGTCAATAGGCTACGGTGACCGCTTACCATCAGGCGGGCCGTATACTTATTTTTCACCGTCATAGTATTAAGAAAAATCTATTAGTGGTGACCTGAATAAAAGTTGTACGAGTAGACGATAATGATTAAGGTGAGGTGAGATGAAAACTATGTATAAAAAAGAGAATAGACAATCTTAAGTAATCTGTGTAAATAGCATAGTGTCGAAAAGTGGTTGCGGCTGAGAATTGCAGAAGTTTATTTAGAAAATGACCGGCGGGTGTAGGGTTACCACAAGGCAGGAATTCCTGACATCCCTGCTATGTTAGCCATTTGTTAGGATTGAGGTTGGAATACGAGGATGTCACAAATTTGTTATTATGTGAGGTGTTTTAGTGAAATACCGAAGATTTAAGGGCACATTTTTCAAGTTACTTTCACTATATTGTCTTCTGTTACCGCGATTGTTGGTCATTGAAAACACTTTAGAACGGATCACTGCGTTTATTCACACTATGACCCTACCTTTCGAGCCCTTAACAGCACTCGTTTACACAGGGTTAAGATGATGACTGAGAGAATGCGAATTCTCCCTGTCAATCAAAAAAGTTACTTGTGCAAACTACCTACATACAAAGATATAAAATAATAAAATGGTGTCAATAAACGCGATTAACCCGTTCTAAAGTGTTTAATTTAAATGAACTGGCACTACTAATTTATTAGGTCAGCTGAATGGAAGATCAGACATTGTAAAAAAAACGAGCGTTGGTGAACTTTCAAAAACTAGCTGGGATTAGTTGCCAAAGCGGAGCTCAGATTGCCACAGCCGTGGCATAAGCCGGGAAAACGCTAGTAACTAAGAAGAAGAAACATAAAAAAAAAAAACTTTATTGCAACTCAAAGTATTACATAAATCCTTGCAATCTACAGGGTACTCTGTGTCTGAAGAGCCAGCTAAGGCGTTGTCAGGAAAACAAATTATATAGTAAAACAGGCGCAAATTTTAAAAGATGAATCTTTCGCTCTTACGTTTTTTATAGGTACTTGACATCTTTTTATTTGCCTTACCCTACTTTTGACTACTTGATAAATTACAATGTATGAGTTGTTAGCGAGCGAGAGTGTAATAAAAAGCTTTACCTTAGTCGGCATTTAATATTTTCCTAAGTTCGATTTATTCTCTTGACAAATTGCTTTGCCAGATATTGCCGGGACTTTTTAAATTTATATCTGGTAACCCTACTCTGGGAGTAAGATCACAGTGGCCGATTGAAGCAGTGGGATTTTCTTAAAGACGCAAGTCGCTTCCAATAGATATTTGCTGGTATTTGCTGAATCCACTGAGCTCGGACGTCTAATATAACTTACGGTTCGAGATTTGTTGGTTTCATAGATCCACTCACTTGCCCACTAGACGAATCATATAAGACTTTTTCATCATACTTGCTCATAATCATAAATGGTGTTATTGTATGCAAGCTTTAATAAACTGTATTCCACTCATGGCCGTAATGGATTTTCATTTCGCAATGGATTTCATTATACGGAGGACCTCGCGCGCGGCGCGCTCCATGCTGCACGTTGCCGCCGCCTACAGCGGAGTACTGTCGGCTGTATTACTACACTACCGCTAATAATAATTATTTATTTATCTGCCTAGTAAGTTTGTTTATTGCCTTGCAAATGTAAATTTAAAACGGGCGGTACAATCATTACGAGCTCGTGTTAATTAAATTCACACTCCGTCGTACGAGTAAGTTCTTGTTCCCGCCCTTAATACACAATGTATTATTACTCTAACCTTACTTAGGTAATCTATAAATTGAAAGAGATGTCATATACTACAGAAAAAGTAGTTTTTCTGTAGTATATGACATCTCTTTCAGGTTATAATTTATATATAGTAGTGTAAAAAAACATGAATCAAAACATTTATTACAATTAATAAATGATTTGATTCGTGCTTTACAATTGTAGTAGGTAATCTAATTATTCCCCCCGATCTGGCCCCTTGGGCCAGATCGGCGTCACTCCTTGGGCAGCTAGAGGCCTTCTCTAAGTCCCGAACTAACAAAAAAAAAAGTAAGTAAGTAAGGTAAATTTGTATTTATTTGTATATTTGTAATTAATTATTGTACTTATCTTGTCTGTGTAACTGATTTTTGAAATAAAGGACACAGTTGTCTATTAAAATAATCTACGAACTCCGGACTAACAGTAGCAGTTGCGAGCCACTCTAATTATATTATACAGTTTATACTGGTATTGGATATGGTATCGTAATTGGAAATGTAATTTTACGCGCCCATACCCGGAATCCGTGAGATCAATATGTGGATACGTAACAATTTGCTGAATGGCGAGAAAAAAAGTCGACCAAGTGCGTGTGGGATTACGCACGAAGGGTTTCATAGCTTTATTTATAATAAGTAGCTAGTAGTATAGTAAAGGGGATCTAATGAACATTCAATATTGCACAAACAAACATGTTTATGTACTAAAATGGCCAGTTGTATTTGATATATGTTTGTAAAAAGGAGTCAAAAGACTGTGTTCTAGGTAAAATGGCGAACACCTAAGCAGCCACACTACCGCGAGTATTGAACGATCGAAATTTTGTATCTTCCTCTCTATCGCACGTATATTATTCGAGCGAAAGAGATACGGACACGAAGTTTAGTATTTTTATGATCGCGGTAAGTTCTCTGAATACACTTCGCTCAACAAAAGTTTCCGAACATAATACGTAGTAGCAAGTTTTACGCGTGAGGGTATAATTACTTAGAAGATTGGGAACACAGCGATAAATCATCGTGCCAACTTTGATTTCATTCTTCATCATAGAAACAATAAATTAGTTTCTTCTTGAAGTAGATCTTCTTTAATAACAACGATTTTCTACTTTAAAACCACGACAACAACAACAGCAACATTCTTTGCGATACAACGAGGAAATGCCGCCAGCATCCAAGGTATAATGCCTCAAGGATCTATTTTAGATTTAAGGTAGTTAGAGGTAGTTAGGTAGGTAAGTTCCACTTAGTATACCTATATATTTTATTAGTTATAATTACTTGTAAATAAATTACTCAATTTATAAAATACTAGCTTTTACCCGCGGCTTCGCCCGCGTACTAAACGTAATTTTCAACCGTCTACAAATAAGGAGGTTCTTAGTTGGGCCCGTATATTTGTATGTAGGTACCTAAATATGTATGTTTGTCCGCTATTATCTTGCGGTTGGCTGAACGGATTTAAATGGAATGGATGGTTGTAGCAAAAGTGATCAAACTGAAAAATTCAAGTTGGCGGCTGTTTCTCAATTTTGACCTCTGATTTGTTATAAAGAACCTCTCGAACCCTTTAAATTCAAGATGGTGGCCATTGATGGTGGCGTTGGTGGTTCGTTAGAAAGAACCTTTCGGATCCTCGGATATCGATTTTCATCACGATCAGATCATAACTGAAGAAATTCTAGACGATGGCCGTTTTTCTCAGGTTTAACTTCAGATTATTCATAAAGAGAACCTCTCGGAAATCGATTTTAACACGATCGGATCAAAATCGAAATAATTCAAGATGGCGGCCGGATCTCGTAGTTTTTACTACAGATCATTACTGAGGAATCTCTCGGATCCCGAAATACCGATTATTATCAAGGTTGATAAATTCAAGATGGAGCCCCTTTTCGCAATTCTGATCAAGGACCTATTTTAGATTTAAGGTAGGCAGAGGTAGGTCGTTAGGTAAGTTACACTTACTGTATATATTTCCCATGTTGACTTTTTCACCCCATTTCGTACTCCTATTTACTCATTTCTCGTTAGGAATACTCCTGTGAATAAAATAGTCTAATAAATCTTGTTTCCCGATATACAATCAAATCCCACTTCACCCCTTTAGGAGGAGAGTTATAAAAAATCCTAGCTATTTCCCGCAGCTTCGCCCGCGTACAAAATAAATGTTCAACCGTAACGTAATTTCAAAATCAAGTTGGCGGCTTTGATTCGTTATAAAGAACCCCTTGAACCCTTTGATATGTACCAACCGAGTACATATTACGATCAATGTTGACTTCTGATTCCTTAGAAAGAACCTTTCAGATTCTCAGATATTGATTTCCATCACGATCAGATCATAACTGACGAAATTTCAGATGGCGGCCTTTTCTCGCAGTTTTGGCTCCAGATTCATTGTAAAGAACCTCTCGGATCTTCTTTCTTATCTCAATTAGAAGGTGAATTCTGAAAAATCCTTTCTTAATGCACCCCTACACCTTAATAAGAAACCTACGTGCCATGCCAAATTTGAAATTTTAGAAACAGAAATAAACAACAAAACGACACTCACGTTGATATTTTGAGATTTCAACCCCATCGCACCCGTTGTTGTTTTTTATTTCAGCGACCCGATAAACCATAATAACGATAATCATGATGTTTTTTGACTTTGTTACCCCTTTTTGCCCTCTTAGGGGTTTAATTCTCAAAAAATCAAATACACGTCTTTACTCATTTATCTTTAGAAATACTCTTGTGTAGTTTTGAATAAAATTTAATAGTTTAACTAATCATGTTTCCCCATACATAGTTTGTACCGTAATTTCTCCCCCTTTGGAGGTGAATTTTGAAAACTCCTTTGTTTGTGCACCCCTACGGAACCTAACTGTTAAGTTTGGAATCTATAGAACCCGAAATAAACAACAAAACGACACCCATATTTATATTTTTAAAATTCGATGCCCTCGCGCCCCAACAGGGAAAATGGTATTTCACAATCGCCACGTTACATTTTAAAATCGTCGTTGTTTTTGTAATCAGCGACCCGATAAACCAGAAAACGATACCCATGTTGTTTTTTCTACTTTTTCAACCCTTTTCCCCCTTATATGGGTTGAATTCTCAAAAAACCTGAAACAGGTGCTACCTCATTTATCTTTATAAATACTCCTGTAAAGTTTCAAATGGAATAGGCCAACTAATCTTGTTTCCCCATAAAAACTTTGGACTTCCAAATCACCCCCTTAGGGGGTTGAATTTTGAAAAATCCTTTCTTAGTGCACCTCTAGACTTTATAAGGAACCTACGTTTCAAATTTGATATCTCTAGGACCAGCGGTTTGGGCTGGGCGTTGATATGTCAGTCAGTCAGTTAGTCATTCAGTCAGTCAGTTTCTTTGGGTATCGTTTTCTGGTTTATCGGGTCGCTGATTACAAAAACAACGACGATTTTAAAATGTAACGTGGCGATTGTGAAATACCATTTTCCCTGTTGGGGCGCGAGGGCATCGAATTTTAAAAATATAAATATGGGTGTCGTTTTGTTGTTTATTTCGGGTTCTATAGATTCCAAACTTAACAGTTAGGTTCCGTAGGGGTGCACAAACAAAGGAGTTTTCAAAATTCACCTCCAAAGGGGGAGAAATTACGGTACAAACTATGTATGGGGAAACATGATTAGTTAAACTATTAAATTTTATTCAAAACTACACAAGAGTATTTCTAAAGATAAATGAGTAAAGACGTGTATTTGATTTTTTGAGAATTAAACCCCTAAGAGGGCAAAAAGGGGTAACAAAGTCAAAAAACATCATGATTATCGTTATTATGGTTTATCGGGTCGCTGAAATAAAAAACAACAACGGGTGCGATGGGGTTGAAATCTCAAAATATCAACGTGAGTGTCGTTTTGTTGTTTATTTCTGTTTCTAAAATTTCAAATTTGGCATGGCACGTAGGTTTCTTATTAAGGTGTAGGGGTGCATTAAGAAAGGATTTTTCAGAATTCACCTTCTAATTGAGATAAGAAAGAAGATCCGAGAGGTTCTTTACAATGAATCTGGAGCCAAAACTGCGAGAAAAGGCCGCCATCTGAAATTTCGTCAGTTATGATCTGATCGTGATGGAAATCAATATCTGAGAATCTGAAAGGTTCTTTCTAAGGAATCAGAAGTCAACATTGATCGTAATATGTACTCGGTTGGTACATATCAAAGGGTTCAAGGGGTTCTTTATAACGAATCAAAGCCGCCAACTTGATTTTGAAATTACGTTACGGTTGAACATTTATTTTGTACGCGGGCGAAGCTGCGGGAAATAGCTAGGATTTTTTATAATTCTCCTCCTAAAGGGGTGAAGTGGGATTTGATTGTATATCGGGAAACAAGATTTATTAGACTATTTTATTCACAGGAGTATTCCTAACGAGAAATGAGTAAATAGGAGTACGAAATGGGGTGAAAAAGTCAACATGGGAAATATATACAGTAAGTGTAACTTACCTAACGACCTACCTCTGCCTACCTTAAATCTAAAATAGGTCCTTGATCAGAATTGCGAAAAGGGGCTCCATCTTGAATTTATCAACCTTGATAATAATCGGTATTTCGGGATCCGAGAGATTCCTCAGTAATGATCTGTAGTAAAAACTACGAGATCCGGCCGCCATCTTGAATTATTTCGATTTTGATCCGATCGTGTTAAAATCGATTTCCGAGAGGTTCTCTTTATGAATAATCTGAAGTTAAACCTGAGAAAAACGGCCATCGTCTAGAATTTCTTCAGTTATGATCTGATCGTGATGAAAATCGATATCCGAGGATCCGAAAGGTTCTTTCTAACGAACCAATAACGCCACCATCAATGGCCACCATCTTGAATTTAAAGGGTTCGAGAGGTTCTTTATAACAAATCAGAGGTCAAAATTGAGAAACAGCCGCCAACTTGAATTTTTCAGTTTGATCACTTTTGCTACAACCATCCATTCCATTTAAATCCGTTCAGCCAACCGCAAGATAATAGCGGACAAACATACATATTTAGGTACCTACATACAAATATACGGGCCCAACTAAGAACCACTTTATTTGTAGACGGTTGAAAATTACGTTTAGTACGCGGGCGAAGCCGCGGGTAAAAGCTAGTATATTATAAAGATAAAAACACCTTTTTTGTATTTTGATGAGAAACCTTTACACATAAAATAAAGTCTCTAGCTAAACAGAAAACCTTCCGCCATACAAACTTTCAACACCCTTTTCACCCTTATAAGGGTCGAATTTTCGAAATCGCTGAAATTACTTTTTGTAAACTCTAATGAGGATTCTTTTCACAAAGTTTGTAGTCTACAACTAAAAGGGAAACGCTTCCGCCATACAAACTTTTAACACACTTTTCACCCCTTTTGGGGTTGATTTTTCCAAAACGCTAAAATTACTTTTTTTGTATTTTAATAACAAACCTTTACACCAACTTTTGAGTCTCTATCTAAAAAAAAAACTTTCTTCCATACAAACTTTCAACCCCGATTTAACCCCCTTAGAAGATGATTTCTTCAAAACCCTTTCTTATTCGTTACCTTCGTTAAACACCTAACGTATTGTGAAAATTTCAGGATCATACGTTTAGTAGTTTCGGCTGTGCGTTGATCAGTGAGTCAGTCAGTCAGGACTTTTCCTTTTATATGTATAGATTTAAGTAAATGTTCTTTTCATTATAATCTATACGTAAGTAATACTTATTGCTGGGCACAAGCATCCTATCATGCACGCATAATGTCGTATTACTTACTCATTGAGTTATTAAAAAAATAGACATAAAAAGCAGAACAAAAATGTCAAAAAATGTGGGTTAGAATGAGATTAGTGAACAATTTTGCATTGATTGATAGTGATACAAACGATAAATGTTTCGTACGAAAAAGAGCTTATTGACGTAAGCATTAAGTGTCAAATTCATACACAGAACTACCAACACTGTTTACACTTTATAGGCTGTTGGCACTTAACGAAACGTCACGTTCCAAACAAGACTATACGAAAAAGTGCTGCAACAGCACTTTTATGGCGTCATTTTTTTCGGCTGATTGCGTATCCTGTTCTTTTATTCTATCATTTATTTTATCATTTATCTAATGGTTATTTTTATCATTTATCTATGGTTATTTTATTTTATTTTTTATTTTTATCATATATTCAATTCAATCAATTTACTACAACGGGGCTTAACCGCGTATATATTGCAAACTAACCTCCGGGACCACGGAGGCAATGTCGCCTTTGAAACGTCGGAGGCTAGTTTTCAATGATTTATACAATTAAGCCCCTTTGTAGTAAATTTTATAATATATCTATTGTATTACTAAAATATCAGAGCTAACCTAAAGCAGGTTGGGTTGGGGATGTGACATAAGTACATCATTTAATTTCTTCGTAAATGTATATATGCGGGGTTCCTCATTTTTAATGTTCCTCACATAAATTACCTGGAAATTGACTGGTGAGTAGTAAATGTCAAATAATGTTTCGTAAAAAGTAAATTTGCTCCAAGTTTAGATTAAGCTCCCGCGCAGTTTACTCCTTACCCGATTGCGTTTGGCAGTTCGTTTACAAGTTATCTACAAAGCTCAGTCTCAGTTTCCAATACTCTCGTGTATTAAATGCTGACTTCAAAAGACTCGTGTAGCATCGGAGCGTGCATGTTCCGGATAGGGGTTCGACTGGAGGCACTACAAAAAGATGGAGGCACTTGTGACAAGTGTCGTACTTGCAGGGCAGGGGGTTATTCTCAATGCTTTTGACGTGCTTGAATGGGTTTGAAAACGTGTTGACGACGTTGGAAAATTGAGATAACGGAGCTCCTAATCGTAACTACAAAATATTGCTTCATTTTTATATGTGAATCTTAGGCCACTAGTGAAGGTAACTTTAACCCGGTAACTGTGACAAAATTCCTCACAGCATATTTGCCTGTTCATTTCCGTAGCCTTCGGGTCAGGTTTGTAACGCCGAGCGTAAAAAATCGCTGAAAATTGCAGCGCTATTTTGTGGCCGAGGTTTTGCCAGATGCTGCAAGCGTCAGCGTATCCGCCTTCTAAGGCTCGAGTAGCGTGCAAGCGTGTATTTTCCGAATATAGGCACAAATACATTTTTGTGATTTCAGACTGTACGTGGGTGTAAAAAGTAAGTATCCTAGCTTTCTCCTAAACTGTAAAAAATATTCTGTAAAAGGTATCCTAAGTATTCTACTTATATAAAACTGTTCTAAATGAGTTCCCAGGGAATATTCAAATCCCTGCGTAGACGGTGAAGTAAACTTTTCAATTTCGTCTTAAAGTCACTTTAACAATACTAACGATTGCTTTGATAAAGTACTATACTAAGCGTCACAGAAATCGCACATCTATCAGAGCAAAATCCGTAGGTGGGTGTACGATTCCCGTGACATTTAGTATATCGGTTATTGACATTTAATTTCCGAATACGGCCTCATACTTTGTGGTGCTCGCGGCTGCACGCCAGTTAACGCCAAAGCATTTTTTTCACATTTGTCGCCCGATGTGAAGGACGATTCCATTTGTCTTCCCCTTTCTCCAAGAAGTATATTCCCGATGGAGTTTTCAAAGCTAGTTTACTGCGTTTGCGATAAGATAGAATAAAACCCTTTGCGCTCGTATGTCATGGACACTTACCTATTTGTACGAATGAGTTTGTACACGGAATTTTAGTAGTCTTTTTACTTATAGGTATAGATACGGGATTTCTGGTGCTCTCAAAAGGTTTCAAAAAACTGTTATCTAATTTCAGCTGTATAAGGGGCTGTGATATATAAAATGTAGTATTTTGAGTCCTGTTAAAGCCATCTTTACAACTGAATTAATATTTCAATATACCGTAGTTTTTACTTAGAGGTCTCAAAATGGAGTTTAAAACAGGGCGCCTGCCTAATAAAATGGTATGCAATTTTATTTCCGGCTGACGGTGACTCGCCCACATTAGATGGGAAAGAGACAAAAAGCGACATATAAGATGGTTGAAGGACAACATCGGTATGAGGGCTGGGGGTAGAGAGGTGTCACTGGACTTTAAACATACAGCCAACTCGCCACTTAGGTTTCCACATCTACCCTGGAGAACACAGCTCTCGCGACTCCACTCTGGACAGCCGGTTAAGGCAAGCCAGAGGCGGAGGACTCGGCCGGATGATGGAGTCCCCAAGGAGTGCTCAGGTACGTGGGGTCGCTACTCCCCAACATCTCGCCACAGTCGAAAACCTCGTCGAAACTAGTGGGCGATGGGGTCGTCACATCCCTACGCCAATTATTATTATTAATTAAGCACGTATAATTTAAAATAGTTTTAATGCAAGTGTTTCCATAAAATATATCTATCGAAAATGAAATTATTTTGAACGGCGAAACGAAACGCCCTCACGAAATGGCCTAACGAAATGTAAGTAATTCACAAAAAAAAAAATACCTAGGTCTATATAATAAATAAGTAAATAAATATTATGGGACAATTTTACACAAATCGACCTAGACCCACGGCAAGCTCAATGAGGCTTGTGTTGTGGGTACTAGACGATGATATTATATAATAGATAAATACATATACATACTTAAATACATAAAAAACATCCATAACTCAGGAACAAATATTCGTGAAAAACACACAAATAAATGCCCTGACCAGGATTTGAACCCGGGACCTCCTGCTTCGTAGGCAGGGTCACTACCAACTAGGCTAGGAGCCCGTTAAAAATAATGATAATTTTATCATTCGTTAATCGCGTGAAGTAATAATCTGTTTATATATTCCATAGCGCGCAGGTGATTAATTTCGAGTATCCGTCTATAATATGATTGCTTCATAATTGGGGTAATTGAAAACATGCACGTACGACCAACACCGGACAGCATAGAGCTGTTATAAGTACTTATAACCCAGGAGTACGCTTCACTAACATATTCGGCCGATTTATACCGATTAATAGTATGATATTTCGACCCTAATGCCAGACAGGTAGAATTAATTACGATAAATATTTTTCTGCTAAAAATAGTTGTGTTATCATATTTTTATAATTTGACAAAAAATGTGTTATTTGGCAAAGTTGGTGGCGCATTTTACGGTACATAACAAAAATATTTTATTAGTAAAATCATCGCAACAGTAAAGCACGTAAAGTTTCTTGCTTACGTAGACGAAGTAAAAATTATGTTACTCTTCAATTTGGCTTCTGTCAATCAAACCTATGATAAGATTTAAAGACTAAGAAAAAAATCTCATTCAAAGAAAAGATTTTTTTGCTTTTTATTGAAACAAATCAAATTACCTATTATGAGACTATATATAACAAACTTTTATGAGATTTTGATGTTTACTTAACACTTTCACAGTTACTTGTTATGTTGTTCGGTGAACTATTTCATGATCCGGTTAAGAGGCCGGTATATAAATTTGGCCGCTCAGCTGAACTTTTTGCCATGAGTTTTCATAGTTACAAAACCGGCCAAGTACGAGTCGGACTCGCGCACCCAGGATTCCGTAGAAACTTTATGTTGCAACTACACCTAGAAGTAGAAATTTGACGTCAGCCACATGTATCTACAGATTGGGTCAATCGTTTGTACGGCATGGAGTTAAGACAGTACGTACTTTCAGCATAATAATATATCACATAAATTTGAAGAAAAAAAAAACAATCTAAGTTGGTTAAATTTCAAGTTTTGTTCCGAAAAGTTTTCTTTATTAAAAAAAAGTTTCAACTGTCTGACTATAACGGTTCATGAGATGCATGAGATGCCCGGTGACAGATAGAGGGACGTCTGGGCAGCCTAAAAAAACAGAAAATATAATTTTCCTGTTCATCATCATTACATCAGCCATAAGACGTCCACTGCTGAACATAGGCCTCCCCTTGGACCTCCATATGTACCGGTTGGAAGCTACTTGCATCCAGCGTCTCCCGGCGACCTTCAAAAGTTCATCTTTACATCTTGTGGGTGGACGTCCTACGCTGCGTTTACCAAACCGTAGTCTCCACCCGAGCACTTTTCGACCCCATCGGCCATCTGCTCTGCGTGCAATGTGGCCTGCCCATTGCCACTTCAGCTTGCTAATCCGGAGGGCTATGTCGGTGACTTTAGTTCGTCTACGGATCTCCTCATTTCTGATTCGATCACGTAGAGAAACCCCGAGCATAGCAATATAAGATTTTAACGCTACGGGGTGTGGGTAGACCACAAATAAAATAAAAACTCGCAGCAAATCAGTTACACCGTGAACATGGCACTTGTAACAGTGCCGAAATATCGGGAGCTCATGAAAACAAATGTACATGGTAAATATCTCGTTTTAAATAGTAATTATAGCCCGAGCATAGCCTTCTCCATAGTTCGTTGAGCGACTTTGAGTTTTGAGATGAAGCCGATAGTGATAGACCACGTTTTGGCGCCGTCGAAAACTTTCGTCTTGAGGCACTCAGGTATGTCGGACGAAAAGACATTACGTACTTTCCCGAACGCTGCCCAACCGAGTTGGATTCGGCGGTTGACCTCCTTCCTGTTATGGACTAATAACCTTCAGATGTAGTTTTTTTAACTGTCAGTGTCAGTGAAAAATTAAATCTGTCTCTAATGACAATTTTAAATGAAATTCACACTACTGTAGTAAAACCCACGGCGTGGAAGTGAAAATGTTGGATACACTGGTAGAAGCGAGACGGAAATATTTTCCAGCGCCGCAGACGCTATCGAATACTGTTGCGTGCAACTCATGGTAAGCACACTGCTCTATACGCGCCACCACTATGTGTGATATGACCATGTAAATAAAATAGGCTTGGTCTCGCGAACTACGCCCTTAATGAAGAAAAAAACCCAATTCACATGAAAACATCAAATATTGCAACTATGTTCATTTAATAACAACTTGCAATTTGCAGATATCGTCTGTAAAAACAAAGTGAGGATTTTTTTTCTATTATTTCTAACTAAGCTTTCATATAATTTATTCTGTAAAGATAAAACAGACAAAACCGACCCAAAGTAAAATAAAAGAACTACATCTATTTGCATAGAGAACTCATTCCTTAAACCCCCAAATTGCACCAAGTAAAATCCCATGCACAAATTGTGTGCATTACGCGGAGCTATTACGAGAAAGATGGACTGAAATCTGCATTTTCCCGGGGGAAACTGTTGTTATAAACTCCTATATCAAGATAACAAACTCCGGTCTCGTCCTCGAGTCTATAAAGTCTTAATCCTTGCGCACTTACTTGCTTTAGACTTAAAAACATGTAATCTCGTGGTCCACGTGATAAAAGAGAGGGTAATAACTGAGCGTGGGTTCCTAGGTGATTATCATCGCTCATTACATCGGGCGAATTCTGGATGGGCGGATTTTTATTTAAATGTATTTTTTTTTCGCGTCAGATTTGAATGAAATTTGGTACCCACCAAGGATGATACAAAATCCCAATGTGCGACAAAAAAAATACTTTTCCCACTAAGTTGTCTATACGATTTTGTAACTCAGTAAAAAAAAATGGGTCATACTGGGAAATTGGGTTTATCTTAAAGAGAATAAGGAACTCTTCCTACCCACCAAATTTCATTCAAATCTGATGTAAAAAAGACCAGCCGATTGCAATTAGGACTCGCACACCGAGGGTTCCGTACAAAATGTATGTTGCAACTTCACCTAGAAGTAGAAATTTGACGTCAGCCACATGTATCGACAGACTGGATCAGTCGTTTGTACGGCATGGAGTTAGATTGCGAGTTTGTTTTTCCTTGATATTTTTTATCACGTTAACCATTTTTTTTATAAGACAGTACTTTCAACATGATATCACATTCTTAAATTAAAAAAAAAAATCTTATTTGGGTTAAATTTCAAATTTAGTTCCGCAAAGTAATTTTTTTATTTAAAAAAAAATGAAATTAAGAAAATAAATGCAAAATAAATTAAAATATATGATAAATCTGCTCCTAATGTATCTGGGTTAACTTTGTTTATAACTATTCCAAATTTAAAATCGGTAACTTAAGTAGATCTCGAGATATTTAACGATGTGACAGACAGACTGTCCTTTTTTACCATTTTGGTACGGAACCCTAAAAACGACAACAAAATAAAAATCCGCCCGTAGAGAACGCATTATTAGCTTTTTTCCAGTATTAATGAGTATCTGCGAAAGAAACAAAAGGAGTTTGAGAATTCTCTAATGTGTTTTAGGATAGCGCGGGGATAACAATGCAAGCCGTTTTAGAACGAATGAGGGCTTATAGCCTGGCAGTGAGAAGTACTGTATAGTGGAAAAAAAACCTGGAATTATATGTGATGTTACATAATGGACTCTGTATTACTGTTGTTTTTAATAATATATGTGGCAATCTTACTAGGAAATTTATTTAATACTCGTTCAATAGCGCTGTTTACAAATTTCCTTTTAAGATATATTAAGGATATTCTCATCTAAATTATAGGTTAATATCCTATCACGAGCATCGTTGATTTAAAATGTAACTTCAAAGGGGCCATACATGAAATAATCTAAAGATACGTTACATATTACTGGGAGCAATGAACATAGATTAAACGAACGAATTACCCAGGCTTAGCGGGCACAAAAAATGCTTTAATCGACTAAACCAAACGTAAATATTACTCGCAAGTTCAATAAATAAAACACAGAAAAAGGATAAAAAGTATCATGTAAATGGAGTTTGGTAGGCAGCGTCTATCCTAAGCGATTTTTCATGAGCTATGCCGCGTTAATGTGTAGAAACGCTCTTGGCTCGGGCACATGAGCAGGGATATACAGAGTCCAAGCTTCTATAGAGCGCGCAACATATATCCCTAAACCTTAGGATTGAAACAGGTTGGGTTCGTAAAAAAATATTCCCATACAATCGTGCACCTACCCTAAGTGCACACACTGGCTGTGGTCACAAACCCAGCTAGTTAAGACCGGTTGCGCTGTGTAAGTGACATGAAGTTGAGTTGACCACGCACACACACACGCGCACTCGCGTTCGTAGGAATATAAAAGTCGCAACGCAGTTGTAAGAAGCTTGATCTCTGTATATCCCTACTCATGTGGCACAGGCGGCGATGGCGGCATAGGTACTTTGCTTCACACGAAATAAATTATAGCCGGTGCTGATGCCGTACGGAGAAAATTCACCACGATAAGCACTCGGTTATTTCACGTTTAGTTTTACTCTTTGCCACACTGTTGCGTCTTTCAGCACAATAGAACGTCAGTCAGTAAAGCCAGCTCTTTTACCTCTGGCTATGAAACATAACTTATCTCTCTAGGTGCCGTTTATTTTTCAGGCAAGGACATAATGTGGCTCATGTAACCTTTGTTTGCTCAGCTGGCAACAAAGAGATGTTCGTTTTTGTTTATCTACTGATGTTGGCAAATTGAGTCTCTCATGTCTCACCTCTAAATTCTCTAGTACACTTTGAAGACTCGACTCATTTTATAAACTGTAATGTTTAAGTTGTAGATTGAAGTCTTATAGACTTGTTTGTTCTGAAGAGACACGAGTATTGAAAAAAAACTCACATTACTACCTAGTTACCTACAGTAACTGGAAGACCTCGTAGGGATCAGTTCGCCTATGTAATATTCTGCTATTTATTCCTTTTTGTAAACGCATATCCTGTTTTGTTCAATAAAGTGTTTTATTACTTACTTACTTATCATGAGCACTTACAATTATTTTCAAAACGCTAGTTACATTAAAAAATGGGTTATGTCAATAATAATCCACAGTGTCATACTTGTTTAGATTCAAGACTCAATTAGTCAAGTCTTGATTTAATCATACCCATTTGCCTCACTGAAACGAGTTTTAAATGCCGATACGACTTTAGGTACAGTCAGCGTCAGAGATATGTGACCCCCCTAGGTGTAAAACTGCAACTCTCGTTCGACACGAGAATCGGCATATACCACACTGTCATTTAATTCTTTCAAAAATGAAATATCTCATGTTTGTCTGCTAGCTGGAATCGATCCTGGGGCCTCTCTGCTCACACTCATACTTTAGTCCGGCTTTTTTCCGCTGGGCTATCGTAACGCATGGACTACACAACAAAAATATGAACCAGTTCTTAGCAGGCCGAACGGCAATAGATAACTATGACAAAATCTATAAAAACGGACTATATTGTCAATGGCGCTTACGCCGCCTCGGGTTGCGCAGCGTTGCATTTTTATTGGAGCATCGCTGATAATGGCGTAAGCGCCATCGACAATAAGGTCCCTTTTCATAGATATTCTGTTGCAACTATTACATCTATACTCGTCCTTGTTTTGCAAGCTTGTCTTGGATCATAGTAATCTCTTTGGTTTATCAATATTTTCCTACCCTCATTTTATTTCCACAGACGACTAACAACGACTTTTACTAATTACATTTTAAGGTTTAATTTACTGGACTAAATTTGTCTAGTTATTTCATGGAGAAAATTTGTTTGAGGGTAAGTCATAATTTGCGTGTGCGAATCATACCTGTGTTTGGTGTGCCTACGCAATTACGATCTCTCGACTTCTTAAATCCTTTTGCATTTTAAGCAATTGAATAACTGTCCCCGTCCGTTTTTTTGTGTTTCAACGACAATTGTGGTTCTTTGGGAAGAGAACAAAAGTATTAAACAAATAGCACGAGAACTGAATATAACGGTAAGTTTGTAACCTGTGACTCCAGTGAGACAATTATTTTTTAGTAAAAAAAGGAAAATGTTATCAATAAGTTAAGCCATCAGATTTTGTTGTGAGGATGTTTACTGTCAAGTGTTTACCTATATATGGGATAAGATAGAAAAATATATTTAACGGAAAAGTCTTTTAATCGGCAGTTTTTTTTATGTGAAGAGTAATAGGTATAGTCTTAGAGCCATGTTTATTTTTAAAGCTATTTGAGTTTTTTAAGTTTTATCATAAACGTCTCCTTTATTGAAATAAGTAATGTATTGAAGTTTTCATGGAGTTCAGATGGGGTAAAAGTGGAACCCCGAGGAATGAGGGAGATTCGTATGAAGTGCCCATACTGTTCTTCTTATCCCGGGCGAAACAAAGTATGTTCTCCCACTCCCACCCCATTTGACCTTATAAGTATTTTTTTTTACAATGTTCGCCATCTGCTTGTTTTGTTTGTATCAATCGTATTAGATAATTATACCTAAATGTTTCGCAATTCACCTGTTTATCCCAGCTTACAGAGCCTTAGGTATATGTATGAATGATCTGTAACTAACACACACCCTAGATACATTTCACAACCTTTTCTTACCACACACAAAGCGTGTGGCAAGGAAAACTTAAATAAATAAAATAGCACACAGAACTATGGGATAAATGTGGGTGCCTCATTATCTTTTATTTTATTCATAATTTAATACGTATTTTTACTTGCAGAGAAATACGATTCGCAGATGGGTGAGATGTTACCAACGAAGGGGGGACGTGGAGTGTGATAAACCAGGCCCTCGTCCCCGTGCTTACACTGACGAATCTGAGAGACACCGGGAAATTGTTAAAAGACACAGTAGGTAAATTATATTATACAATTTTCATTACCTGCAGATTAAAAAAAAACAGTTGTTTTTAGTTTTACGTTTTTCAAGTTATGGTATGCTCATGAGATTTTTTTTTAGCGTATTGGGGTTGGATGTCATCTATGGGGCCCGGGGAGCTTGTTGAAGTTGGAGGCCGAATGAACAGCGAGCGATACCTCGAAGTGTTACGTGACGTCATGTTGCCTTCCGTTCGCGTCGCCTACCCCGAAGGACAAATTTATTTAGTGCAAAACAATAGTGCAGTGCATCGTTCCCGTATAGTGAAAGAGTGGTTAGCCTTACAAACAGACAACACTGTATTAGATTGGCCTTCTAAAAGCCCTGACCTCAATCCTATTGAGAATTTATGGGGTCAAATGGTGCTTAACTGGGACCCTACACAAGTCAAATCAAGATAAAACTTAGACGAGGAAGTTTATAGAACGTGGGAGTTGATGAGGAACACCAATGCATGTTCAAACATGGTGTCAAGCATGAAAAGCCGACTAAAACAGGTAGAAGATAGAGAAGGTTTCCCTCTACGTTAGTAGTTAAAATTGTAAAAAAAATGTTTGTGTTGTTGGTATTTCTCCATTATTGGGCAAATTTTTATTCCATGCAAGTTTTAAAATAATGAGTTTAATGACGCTATTGTATAAGTAGTGTCTAACAAATTATATTGTTTTTTTGCAAATAACAAAATAGTGCTTAGACAATTAAGTAGGCTTTTCCAAGTGGTAACTCGTTAATTTCTACCTTAAAAACCATATATATTGTTAGCCATTTAATGTAGTTTTTAACATGGATTCTTCTTCATTAGTATTATTTCAAGTCAATTTGATATGACATGACTGAATAAAGTGCCCTGCGGGTTCGAACAAGCAGTTCCCTATACCTATTTTATAAGTAGGTAATAATTATTATCAGCACACTCAGAATCGTAAAAAGCTTAAACCAAACCAAAATTATAAACTTATTTCTGTTAAAAGGAAATTTCAATGTAACTTTAAAGGGAGCTGTTTAAATTCGACCCATTTAGTGGAGAAATACCCCATGCTTAAGATTGTGGTAAGGTTGCATTGCATTGGTAACGTGCTAATATTGCAGGAGATGAATTATTGTTATCTTTGATAACATGTTGTTTCTCTTTGCAATGTTAAATAGCTGGTTTAGATTACGTATTACATATTGATAATGGCATACAGACTGGTAGGGCGAGGGACGGTCTAACATATACTCATTTTTTCAAATTGTTTTTTGAATAGCCCATTTTATACTTAAAAGCCTCTTCCCGCTCACGCAACTCCCACCGCTATGTCCCGCCATCTCTGTCTAAAGTAAAACTGAAAAATTGTGTTAAATGCAATAAGAATATTAATTTATAATTAAGGAAAACGGAAACTATACACTTCACTTTTATCCGAGTAGTTTGGTATTACTTATAAAAAAAGTTATGTCCCAACATTTTTTTTACGGTTCTACTCAATGAAGTAAAATGTAGGTATAACATAAAGTAAACAACCAAAGTGTAATGCCTTATAAAGTTTAACAGCATGCAGACCACCAATACCACAATTTTAAACAGTAAGAGCTAAGCTAAAGGTATTTTACTTGTTAACTTGAAGTTTCACTGATGTATAATTGAAGAAATTAAATTAGCTACACATTGTCATTATAATTTAACTAGTAAATATTTAGCAATAAAATATATAGTAATTAGTTTACAGAACACGCATAATATATCTACTGTCATATTTATATATTACCCCCATTATTCAGATTTTAAACAATATTTAATAATAGTATTTAAATACCTACTTATTTAATAAAAAGTTACCAGTGACTATGGAATTTTCATTATTAGTCCTTAAAAAAAAGATTTTAACTTCTATTTTAATAAAACTTTATTAAAATAGAAGTTAAAATTATATTAAATAGGAAGTTAATAAATAATTAATAAAAAAGAACAAGCATAAAAATACAAAAAAATATCCTCTACGTAGATTCGAACCGCTAACCTAGTGTTTCATAGTCTGTTGCACTATCCATCACGCTGCACGGACGCTTATGAAGTCGACGAAATTATTGCTCTAGTTAAAAAAAATCAAAGGGGTTAATTTTAATGTTACCGAGTTAATAACTGAGTAATAAGGAATAACAAAACGTATAAATATTTGTGTTAATGTAAAAAAATATTAAAACCCGGATATCAAAAAAAGTTTAAAAAAAGCAAAAAGTGTAGATTCTTATGCTGGGGTTCGAACTAGCGACCACATTTGTCTATTGCTGGAGGGGGGTTACATATCTCCGAAGCTTACTGTACCTACATAAGACTTTACTTCGATACTATAAAAAACTTCCTCATTATGAAATCGGCTATTCATATATTGCGATTGCGTCTCTTAAGTACCTACCTACCTACATTTTTCTCTGTAACTCAAATGAGAATTTAATCTAAAATTTGAGATCAAGGGCTTGAGATCAAAAGCGTATTTTAACAGTAAGCGTCTAACCTCTCAGTTTCAGATGTCTATTTTTTGGGTCTCCCTCGACATTACACACTAATATCGTTTGTCCTAAAATTACTTGCCCTAAATGTTTAGTCTTAATGATCATAATCCCGAACGATCAATTGTCCTAACGATTACTTGCGATAATCGAATTATTTATTCCCCAAAACTGAATTCACACAGAACCGAATCGCTGTTAGAAAAGTCGGTTAGGTTAGTTTTGGACCGTGACTTTACACATAGTCGAATCGCTTCTAGAAAAGTAGGTTATAACGATGTTAGGGAAAACAATATTAGGACATATGAGTTTAGGACAAATGATCACTATGACAAACAGTATTAGGGAGTGAAAAAATAGGATAAAAAACTTTAGGGATTCCGATATAGATCCCTATTTTCCCAATTGGCGTTTTCGATAATAACATTTCTATGACTCTTTAAGTTGTTATCCTGTAAAATAAAGAACTGTGGATTTCCTGCATAGTTTTACGAAATCAAAACACTTTGGGTAGTGAGTAAAAAATAGTAAATTATAAATTTAAAGAGATGTCATATACTACAAAAAAGTGACCGAGGTTCCCGGTGAGCAGGGCTGGGACGTTTATTACATTTAATAAATTATTTGATTCGTGCTTTACAATTTAATAGTAGATTGTCAATCAAGGGTTTATCAAGTTCGGGTGTGACACACACGTTTAGGTTGAAAGAGACACGTCAGCGTGTCTGAGGGGTTCCTAACGACTCCACAATAGCCAGTTCGTAGAATTAAATGGCCCGTAAAGCGGTCTCGATTAAAACTGTCGTCTATATGGATAAGGCCAGTTTTAGTTGAACTTTTAATGAGTTTACGAGTGGCGCACCGGGCAGGTCCCCGGCGTCACATATAACCTCATTAATTCCATTGTAGCCTTGCATGTTAAATGGCTTGCTATTAGGGTCCGGGAAATTATTTGTAGCGATGTGGAACTGGTGCTACAGGTAGCCAAAGTTTGGAGCTTTATAATTTGGCCAGCGGCGTGTCACTGCAATGTCAAGTAAACCACAAACACCTTTTAAGTTTTAGTAACTACTAGTAAGTGTTACAAGTACTAGTCACAAAAGTTGTTTTCCCGGAGTACTGCAAACCGACCAGCGAGAGCTCCATCTCCTTCCAGAACAAGCTTTTAAACCATTCAAGGACACGATTAATACTTTAGCTTTAAAACGTAAAATTTTAACACCAGTGGCTGTGAAATCGCTTTGACAACAGAGAGGGCTTTTAAATGTTTCGCAAATAAATAATTTTGATTTTGAAATTTAAAAGGCTATAGGCCGCCCTTTTGTCGCCTGTGACCGTGTCACGTTCTAACAGCTGTTCAAGAGTGAAAGTGAAGCATCATCGAGCACACGGCTAATATAACGAGAAGGCTTGTCATACATTGATAACATGACTAAAAACGCATAGGTGTCAGCTGTCATTGATAAAATTGGAAAATCGAGATATCCAAATTTATGTGATCCTGCTCCTTGTAATACTGCATCAGGCCTGTGGATTATATATTTATTCACTACTATCGAAGGAACAAGACCAGACGGGGCGCCCCCAACGAAGCCAGACTTTCGCCGACATCAGGTGAGTCCCACATTTTGGTCTTTGCTATTCTCTAAATACGCCACAACACAAATAAATGCCATAACCAGTATTTGAACCCGGGATCTCTAGCGTCATAGGCAGGTTCACTACTAACTAGGCTATGGTTGCCCTATATAATATAGGTAAGTATTATGATTAATTCCTTTCGTAACATTATAATCCAAGACGTAACCACATACCGCATCTCTTAATCATAACTTTTTATAATTTCAACCTTATATTATCGTATATATCGTATTTCAATCTTATATTATCGTATACTTGGGAGCTCTTAAATGGTAACTTTTTCGATTGTCTTGTGTCTCTTTCACACTCGTGAAATATTCATATAAAGAAAGCAAAAGAGAAGCCTTTTTGCTCACTTTGTTACTCTTAAAGCGTTAACGCGTAATCATACCTCTATGGTCACGACAGAAAATAAAAGCACGATAGCTTACCGTGTATAGTCCAGTAATCATTCCATCTTCCGTAGCTCGAATAATTTGCAATACATTAAGCCCCTCGGTCGCGAATCTGTTTCCCACATTTTGATTTGTAGTTTGCGCTGGCAATTGTAGCAACCGTATATTTCTCGTAGCGGCAGCCTAATCGAATGTCATAAGCGGTCGCTCCGACAGAACTATTCACACGCTGCCAACCCGCGCCAGATTTATACCCGGCCAACTTTCTGCACCTTCTGCAACACTTGTACTTGACGTCTTAAAATTATCGGAGTTGCCATAACGCGGCCACTGTACGTGTTGAATACGTTTGTTTCTCACTTCCATTACTTGTCGTCTGCCGTCTAAGCTTCTACTTTATGCGATTTTGAGCTAAGATGATTACTAACCTAGATTATAACTATCATTCAAATTAGGGTAAAAAATATGATAAGTAGCTACAGATCGGACACTACAGGTTGACCGGGCGCCAAAAACAAAATGGCGGAACGACCAGGACGCCTTTTGTGCATGTCTCCGCCAGTCGCTGGCCATGGACTTAACCGTGACAAGTGGCAGAAAAGAATCTTTTAATGAATAATTTAAATCTGTGTTCCGTTCGGCGTCGAGACCCTCGGCCAATGGGGTTTGAGCGCCCACACCCTCTTTTTTGGGATATTTCAAAGAGGCTTGTAGGCGCTACCGGTGACCGTAGAGCTGGAAGCTTCCTCGCCCAATGCATTAGTATTGCAATACAGCGAGGAAACGCTGCCAGCGTCTACGGTACCATGCCGAGGGGGGAATATTTACTTTAACATTTATTTTATTTTAGTTTTATGAGTTTTTGTTGTTATTGAAATAAAGAGTCGTACAATGTGTAAAGTAAGTGTTCTGTTTGGACAACGATACTTATTCCATGGACCATGTGTTATCCTAACATGCGTTATTTTCACACTTGAATACCTGTTAGACCGTGTAGTATGGTAGTATTTATTACCTTAAGCACCTTTAGAATGATAGTGACATAATGCCAATATGTTACATATTTGCATTCATCATTATCATCATCATTTCAGCCTATAAGCGTCCACTGCTGAACATAGGCCTCTCCAATCGAACTCCAGCGCGACCGGTCTACAGCCACCTGCATCCAACGAGACCCAGCGATCCTCACCAGGTCGTCGGTCCATCTTGTAGGTGGCCGTCCCACACTGCGCTTGCTAGTACGTATATATTTGCATTAGGTCACTATAATTCTAGTAGTAGTTTTGTTTGAAACCTGTGAACACTTTTAGGGAATCACCTGAGGAAAGACTCAAGAGAGACAGCGACGACAGATTTAGAAAAATAATGACTTGGCTTAAAAATATCTTACTCCGGATATCTTAAGCGCGTTATTACAAGTTGATACATTAACCACTAAGCTTAATTAAGGTTAAGGTTGGATACTTTGTGGGGCCTGGACATAATCAAATTGAGGATTTCTATATAAATGTAGAACCGATAAAAAATAACATACTTTCGTAATTTCGGTTGTGTAATAATTGATTGAGCTCTAGATTGATTTTACATTACCTAACTGTGTAATATTCTAAAGTCCTTCGAGGAAATAAATTCCTGGTCCCATTTGAAACATTCCCCTTTGGACGCCTATTTAAATCGATCGATATCGGGTTAAATAGTTGCCATGCGTTATCCGAGTGATAAATACTTAAATATCTTAAAAGTTTTTCCCCGTTGGTATATTTACTTGGTCTCAAAATAAACCTTCTTCCAAGCGTTTTCCCGGAGTATGCCACGGCTCATCTAGGGAGCCTGGGGTCCGCTTTGGCAACTAATCCCAAGATTTGGCGTAGGCACTAGTTTTCTAACTCACGATGATTTCCTTCACCGAAAAGCGATAAGTAAATATCAAATGGTATTTCGTATGTAACGAAAAACTCATTGGTACGAGCAGCCAGGATTTGAACCCGCGACCTTAGGATTGAAAATCGCCCGCTCACACCGCTGGGCCACCGACGCTCTCTACCTCAAAATAAATATTGGTGAGTATAAAATAAATATATTATATTGACTCGACAGGTCTTGTAAATTATAATAAGAGCCTGATGTCTTACAAATCCGACTTGATTAATACCATCAAAAAACGTTGCTCGATTTCATAACCATTCCACGAGATATTAAATACGTACATAGTGGATACGGGAAAATATATATAACGTTTATTATTACTTGAGCGGCAATATTGTAGTGTACCAACCAAATATTGTGAGATAATATTTGCCGCCGACCCACGCTGCGGCTTTGTTGTTACTTTCCATGGGTACCTACTTTTACTCTGTATTTCGTATTGATCGGTGATGTAATTGGTTTTGCTCTTGGAAATGAATTATTACATGCACCTACCTATTCATATGCCTAGACAAAGTCCTTGAGCGGTGTTCGAACTTTAGAATCTTGTTTGTTACGGTTTTTTTGTAAATTTTGTATATTTTTCACCGAAATTGTGCGAAAACAAAGCTGTTCAATCATGGCGCAATCTCATTTTAATCATTATTTAACCATATTTTGATAAATAGGTAACCAATTGACATTTTAAAACGAGTAGAATAAAACAAACGTCATTTGTTACAGTCTTCGTAACCTCTTACTATAATATTAATAAAAATATATTCTCTTTAAACCTGAACCATAATTATACGCGCCTCTTATCGACTATAGAATTAGGGGATCAGTTTCAAATATAACGATTTTTTTAAATTCCCGTTATTTAATACAAAACTAACAGTTGTAAAAAGTATGTAATTGAATTCCATTGAATATTAATTATTGGAAATTACCTAGCCTCGAATTCGGAAACTAAGTAGATATTAACATATGGAAATTGTTACGTCATTTCCCATATGAGTGTAGGTAAATATTTTAGTAGGCAGTCTTATTTGTTTTATTACATGGTATCAATCGATCCTGGTCTTCATGAAATTCTTTCGATACTAAATAACCCATTTTATTTGTTGATATATACAAGATATAATTTAAACTTTCTTTTTTTTCTTTCCTTCTTATTTTTATCACAATAGGCGTGACATGTTTCGCCTGCATCAGGCAGTCATCGTCGGCCAGACAAAGTGGTGTTGCCACTATCGTGGCTCGGGCATCACTGCCCGAGACTGGCGTAGGTAACGGGTCGCGCGCGTCGAAGCAGGCTGATTCAAGCAATCCGGCGCCGTCGTTGCGGGAGTCTGAATTGTCGGATCGTCTGACGGGATCAACGACAAGCACACCGAACTAACCGTGTCAACTAAATCGTACTCGCGTCACAGAATACACTAACTGCTGGCAGCGGCACCTACTCGGCTCGCGTGTCAGTTTACATGGTAAATATCCCGTACCTTTAATATATATTTTTAAAACCAAGCGTATTACTTGTAAGATCTTTATCTTACTTTACTTAATCTACAGTAATAAACTTACCCTTAAATGTCATGCAAATACCCTGCAGGACAGTGGCCACATTCAATTCAAGCCACATGTACTGAACCGAAACGAGCAGAGGTCATATAATGACCACAAACTTTAAGAGTAAAAATTTTACAAAAAAGAAACAATAACCGTGACCATTTTCAATATACTATACATACAGTCATCATTTTATAGTAACTACCAAAAAATACATAGAATTTACCGTATTTTTTTTCAAATTCCATACAGAAAACGCTTAACTCTGGGTTATGTATTTAACTCCGGGTGGTGCAATGCAAGCGGTGCTTAGTGGTCCGTTTATGCTTTCGGCTTGTCAAAAAAAATCATTTATTTTGTCTATGAGGTCGCTGTGTTTTAGCAAAATCCTAAACTCCTGTTATCAGTTAACTGTTCTGTGTAAATTATATAAAAACGTAAAATTGAAGAATTTAAATTTAATTTTCATGTTATAAATTGTAGTACAAAGATATTTAAAACCAAAGGTATTTAAAATATAGTCAAATCTGAAAGAAAATGGGATCTTCTTATTTTTCGATATGTTAGCAGTAATGGAGTTTACGGGACGGAATCATTTGGCAATGGTGGGCGAGTTTTTATTGTGACACACTATGATGCTTTATCCTCTATAGTATATAAATGTAAAATGTAAATTAAATGTTTACTCCTATTTATCTAGTAATACACAAGAGCTGAGATTTATACGGCTCTTGTATTTAGATGTATGTCCTTAAGACAGTGTTGCGGGTCCCACGCGCGGCCCCGAGACTAGCGTTTCTTAATGCTCGCCTGCCGGTGACTTTGATACACAGCTACTCGCTCTTAAAGCCTCTGACAGGAGTAATTGCTTCATAAATTGCCCGACGTATGGTGCTCAGTATTTTTAAAAGGCTTATATAAGCTTAACGTACATTAAGCAAGTAAATAAGTTTAAAATGGGAGTGAGGTCGGTACGATACGTATAACTTGGCGTTGTGTGAACTTCAGCACCTGAATGATGATTTGTACGTTTCGATTTCGTTGTCTGTAGGTATAAATTATTATTTAATGCTGTTGCTCAAAAAGTACGTTTTTTTGGCCGTTTTCCACGCGCAAAATTCGTTTTTGTCAACTAGTGCTTTGTACTTTTCCAATCCATTCCAATTCCATGCGATTTGCAATACCAATTGTGTCATTATTTCATTAATTATGTACCTAGTGTTAATAAGAAGTATTTTGAAGTTGCTCTTTATTGTTCAACTGTATTACAAAGGTGTTTCTGAATTGATAAAAAAAACTTTTAAATTAATTCTTAGCTGTAAGTATTTGTATTTTTGTTCGTAACAGCATTCGATCCACGTGCGGATGTCATTCTTCACTCGTCCCGAGTATTAATAAATTAATTAAGATACCTCGGCTCTCCCGAAGTAATGACATGTTTTTCGCACTACCATCGAAATGTACTACCAAATATAACTAAGGATTGCAAGGATTAAAAGGACGGTTTTCTACCAAAGGACTAAAATGCAGAGCGCAAAAGTCAACAAATCACCTGATAATAGGTAGCTCACAATTCTCAAGTTTACCTGTAAAGTGAAGGCCCCAGAAACATAAATCCACTGAATCGTTCATAGTCGGATTTTATCGTTATCCGTTCGGAGCAACGATCATTATTTCTTGCACTCGATGGAGTTGGTTCCAAATCGACGTTTAGACGGAATTTATAACAAAATGCGAGGGAAAACAGGCGACATAACGAAGGGAAAGAATTATTTGGAAGTAAATGGCTCAGAAATGTGTATAAAGGTGCGCCGCAAGACAGGCTGCGCTACTGAGCCCATCACCCTGGCGCCGCCTATTTCATGTACGGGGATTTCGCTCGTTCATTCACCTTAAATCGACGCCATTCTCGAGCAAAAGGCAAAATAGAGCACTGCTGAAAAAGACTTTCCGATAGAACGGTCCCATCAAAATCTTCAATATCCATTTACGACGGAATCAGAGCGGATTATGCGCTACGCAAAACCCTTTAATCCGGGCTAAAGGCTATTTTAACATTGCACAGAATTTGGGTGAATTAGATCACCGCTTATATATTTTCCTATATGTTTCCAATTATAGGGGTCGGGAGTCGGGCAAAAGGTCAGTACGAATGTTGACGTAATGCCACATTAAGACTAATTTATTGAGATCCTAAGTATGATAAAACATCGGGCTGGTTTCTGAAAATATCTTGATATATATTTAGTAGGTTGTTGCGGCTACTGGGTAAAATCAACGAATATTTATAGACCTGGGGCCTTACACGTCTTTAAACGATTCAGTTTAGGACCTAAACTGAGTCGCTGCCATACAATTGAGCACAAGAGTCTTACCATGACATCTTATCGACCGCGATTCGGTTTAGGTTCTTAACTGTGCTTAGTTAAGACATCGCGTTAAGACGTCATGTTAAGACCCTAAACTGACGTCACCGTAAGACGTCATGGAAAGGGCCCAGATAAATGGAGATAATCTGTATTATTTGCTTTTAGATTATAGATATCGAATGTCTTGCAAAAAGAAAATCTTTTGTTCCTATGTAACCGAAGAGGTAAATAATAAATCTCAAATGGGCCATTTTTAGGATTCTGTACCTACCACAAAAAAAAGGTACCGATTGTATTTAATTGTCCATCTATCATGAGATCATGACCTTTTTCTCAAGTTTGCGAGAAGGTTCAGAACTTCAGATTGAAAAATATCAAATTTAACTCCCTTAAAGCTGTAAAACAGAAACTTTTAATTGAGTTTTCATCCAAAAATAAAAATGCCGATTGGGTACTACCCAGTGACCTAGAAACATGGTGTTTTTTATTATTTTCCGTTAATTTTAAGAAGAGATTCGAGTTAATTTCCTTCAAGTGTTACGAAACGGTATTATGGTCATACTTAACACTTACTTTTGTGTAACTCTTAAAGACCTTTCATAATGTAAATATACATTTATTTTGTTTAAAAAACACATTTTTTTTACAAAAAGCGATATACCCGTACCACGTAACGTGTCCAAGTTGGACACGTTTAGACTCCAAACGTGTACAAAGTAACGTGTCCAAAGTAACGTGTCCAAATTGACGAAAAAAAAAACACCTAAAGGATTTAAAAAAAATGTATATGTATATTTTTATTTGATGTAATCTGAACTTGGTAGCCTATATCAATTAATGGGGACAAAGGAAAAATTGTTTATTTATATCCCATTTCATTCATTTCAGTTCAGTTTAACTTCAGGTAGTGTGTACCTAAACACCTATGCGCTCAATGCGCGAGTCTAACTCGCATTTTGCCGGCTTTTAACAAAAGCTCTAGTTCTGCAGTAGCACGGGAGTATTAAGAATACAGGATGCCATTTAAGTCGTGAACCGTAATATTTTTTTTAAAGATCCATAAACAATTAGCAATTGAAAAAAACAGGCAAGAATTTTCATCTCCAAGAGTAGAGGGATCCTTGATGCAACACGAAGCCCAGTTTCGGAGTCATTTGGAGCACAAAACTAAACTGGGCTCTAAGACACTTGGAGTGTTCAACAGAACAAAACAGTACTTCACACCGAGTCACCGTATTTTGTTATATAAAGCGCAGGTTCGACCGCATATAGAGTACTGTTCCCATCTCTGGTCTGATGCTCCTTAGTACCAGCTTCTCCTACTTGACTCCATCCAACGTCGGGCGGTTCGTGTTGTAGACGACCCCGAACATACTGACGATTTAGAACCACTTAGCCTCCGGAGAGATGTTGGCTCTCTATGCCTGTTCTATCGTCTGTACAATGCGGAATGCTCTAAAGAACTTTTTGACTTGGTGCCTCCGTCTCGGTTTTACCATCGCATCGCCCGCCAAAGGAAGAAGATTCACCCACATTTCCTGGATACATGGCACACCAAAAATAAACGGGCATCTTGCTCGTTTTTACCCAGAACGTGCAAAATGTGGAACGACCTACCTCCTGAGGTGTTCCCTTTGCGATATGATATGGGGTTCTTCAAGAAGCGAGTGTTCAGGGCTTTCAGGCTCAAACAATGCATGAGTGGCTCTTCTGATGTTGCTTATGTCCATGGGCGGCGATTACCGCTTCCCATCGGGCGGCTCGTCTGCTCGTTTGTTACCTTTTTCATTAAAAAAACTGTTTTTTAAATTCAGTTTTAAATTTATTTTATTTTTAAAGGTGATATTGTGATAATAAAAAGACTTTCTAAGATAAACAAGCCGTCAAATTAATTAGGTTTCATTTCTAATTGGGATAAATGTAAAGAAATAAGTTTGCGACAGTTTCGATTTAAAAGGCAATTCAATTTACTAATCTAAACATCTTAAGAAATCTTTTTAATATCCTAAAACCACAGTGAAAATAAAAATGAGAGACAAAAATGGTAAAAAAAACTTGCCTGTTTTTATTGAGACCCGGGGTTTCAATTGCTAATTGATAATGAAGCTAAAAAAATATATTACGGTACGGCTTAAATGGCACCCTGTATATTTGGTAGTTTTGCCAGCGATATTTTCCTTGCTTGCTAACCGGGTAACCTAATAAACAGCAATACAGTAAGACGACGTTATCCCCCCGAGGGCGCGGAGGCCACGCTCTACTGAGTAGAAAGCTACGATTGGAACTGTGAGCTTACCATGAGTTGCACGCAACTGTATTCGATAGCGACTGCGGTGCTCGAAAGTATGTCCGTCTCGCTCTTACCATTCTTACCATTGCTCTGGCAGGAGCAAGACGGATGCACCCACGTATATCCGCTATCGAATACAGCCACGTAGAAATCACGGTAAACACACTGTTGACTTTTTCCCGATCTCGAGAGTAAACTCCTTTAATTATCGCAGTTCCTGCATCACAGTGGACTCGATTAAATAATATTATTTTTGTTTATACACGGGTGGCTTATGTATGATTATATACATAGTTATTGTTATTAACTACGTCTTGTAGGCATATCTTTGTCCCTTTAAAACATAATTTATAAAGTATATTTATGACTGGGGTAAACACAAAGATTTAAAATGTGAGATTTCTCTAGGAGAGTTATAAATCATAAGTCATAACAGTCAATCATAGCAGTCTACATACCTACATATTTATATATTATGTACTTGTGTTGTTTGTGTCTCGTTTTCTAAATTCTGCTGGCGTCTAAATTCCAGTATTTTTTGCTAAGCGATTAATTTGCTTTTATCACGCGGTTGTCACAGGCTACAATTTTTATTTTATTTTATGAAAAAGGTGGCAAACGAGCAGAAATCACCACATTTTAAGCGATTAACGCCGTCCATGGACATTCACAACACCAGAGGTGTCGCAATTGCGTTGCCGGCCTTTAAGGTGGGAGTACAATCTTTACTTGAAGGTTTGAAGGTCGTATTGGCCCGGAAATACCGCTGGCGACAATTCCTTCCACAGTTTAGCTGTGCGAGGCAGGAAATTTCGGGAGAAACGCACAGTTGAGGACTGCCAGCCATCTAAATGGTGAGAGTGGAAATATTGAAGTTGTTGTTGACATTAAAAGGTTTTTATGCGAAAACTGTGCTTCTTAACGTTTTTAAACAGTATTGTCGGCGCGACAAGATGACAGATCAATTTAGACTTGAACCACCACCTTTGATAGATTATTTTGAATGGGACCTTTCTATATAATGAGGTTACTTATGTTATGATTACAAATTCTTTCGGGAGTTTCCCTAAAGATCGAGAGTGACGTAAGTAATTATCGTATTTGTACATTAAACGCAAAATTTGTGAATTTATTATAGACAGACACAATAGATGATTTTATCGTTCAATTAAAACCTATCTAGTACAGACAATCTTCAGGTCACGGACAATACAAGAGGGCCCAAAAATTATTTAAAGCCGAACAAAGATTCACAGATAGAACAATAACGTTATTAATGAAGGCCAAGTTTATTGTTAACGCTAAATTAATGCCGTTTTTAAGCGTCGCGTTGAAAAAATATTGTTAGCTCAAACGCCACCCCAGAGCGCAGTTTCCATTTGTTTCACAAAAGCGGTTAATGTAAACGGTGCTCCTTAACATTAGCTCGATTATCCCGCGCGGCGGCGAATAAAAAAACAAAGGGCAGTTTATTGGTAACGCTGCCGTGTCAAGTTGGCGCTTTAACAAATTCTACGGAAACTGTTTTGAGGAAATGTTGGCAGCACTGTTAAGTTAATGCTTTACAGTTGTAATTAAGGAATATGTTGAGCTTGAAGTTTGTAAGTTATATTTTTTAAAGCACGAATTAAATCGTTTCTTTATTTAAGAAATGTTTTGAGTCATGTTTTTAAGTAGTCACACTAGTATACTTAAATTATAAATTGAAGAGATGAGAGAGACCTACTACATAAAAAGTGGCCAAGGCACGAACCAGCAACCTCCTGCTTTCGCAGCAGACAAAACTTGCTTTCCAGCCCTGAGAACCGTGGGCCTTGGTCACTTTTTCTGTAGTATATAATATATGACATCATTTTAATTTATAATTTTGTAAGTTTACTACATACTACTTACATAGTTTTAAATAGAAAACTCCCGTGAGTATTAGACATATTAATATACTTAGACCGGGTTACTCACGTCTATAACATTACTTACTTACTTACATGGGTTACTTACATAGTTAAAGGCCAATCATGAGATCTTTTTACAGAGTTATGTATGATATATATACTTTTTACTACGAGCTGATTGACGTTATGTTTTATGCGTTTTGCTACGGGCGTAGCGCTACGCTTGATGTAGGTGCATTTTTATCAAGGCAAGGAAATGGGTAATTAAACTACTGGCAAAGTATCAAAGCGTCATACGGACCTCATGCGGCAACTGCACGTTTTTCCGTACTCTGAATCGTTTACTCGTGAATTACATCATAATGACAAAAATAAACAGTTACTAGGTAAGTAACTGTTTATTTTTGTCATTCATAAAGTGTCCTTCATAAGTTATTCATAAAAAGGTTTGTTATTAACAGACATTTTTGTTAAATTATGTGTTTTTCCGTCTAATTCTTCTCCTTATATACGTTCTAACGAATGCAAATATTTAAATGGCATATAATGTCAACAATTCATTTAGCGTATTATCTACGTTTACTTATGTTTAAACATAAATTATTAAGTATGGCTGCACTTCTGATGTTATATGAAATGAAGTCTTTAACTTACGAGTATACAAAGTTCCTACTTATTATTTATAGAATTTCGGATTGTACTGTAAAGGGGTCGGCGTAGCGGGAGGAGCAAAACACTTATTTTAACAATTAGAATTATTATTTTATTCCACAAAATCATAAACAACCAATTTTATGTATAGGATCATGCTTCAGGAAATACCCTCAAAGAACATGCTGTTGGTTTGACAGCACTGGCTAGTGTTCCAAATTTAAATACTTACTTATAATGCCAGACTCTCCATCAAACCAACGTGGCTGTAAAGGTAGCGAACCTTTACAGTACTACTACCGCCTGCTCAGCTGTCAGTAATATTACATAGCCTTATATGATGCTAGCCAGTATAATGTAAAAGAAAGATTTGAGATACAAAAAATTCAACACTGAACAAGTACTATTAGTCTTTAAGTTCTTTGTAATACTGCATAAGTTCAAACGACCCATAAATTGCAAAGTGAGTGCTCCGCCTCGGCGAAATCCATTGAGTGTGAAAATCTGAAGTTTACTACAAAGCATTCAAGTGCTCAATATTTTCGTCCTCTAGTGTTTGGTACAATATAGGAAACACTCTTATGACATTCTCGTGATATTGGCTTCGTGCCGGATCCCCTGATTTGTCCAGTTACATACGATTTCGCAAACTGAGATGTCAACGCCGTCGGCGACAAATCGGACGCCCGCGATCCAATTTACTGTCAAAGGGCACGAAAAAAAAGAATACATTTAAATCAAATTGTTTTCACGAGGCTATCAAATCGACGATGTTTAAGGAGGAATTTAGGTCACGTCTCTCGGATTACGGCTTATTTCCCGCGTCTCTTTTTCTTCGTTTGACGGTAATCCCGGCGGGGTGCGCAGATTCGACCCCCGTTTCGGCACAAGTACCTCAATTTAACTCCTGCACGGATAGGATGGTTGTCATTTTATCGTCTATTGTGTCATGCGTCACTTTCGCACTTATATACTTGTTCGAACGTGACAGTCATGTTAATTTTTGATAAAAATGTGATGATCGTCAGACTTCATTTAGATTTTAACGGAGATTTTAGGATGCCATTATAAAGCGTTGAGTACTGTGCGCGATGAAGCAGGTGGGCGTACTGCGGCGCGCCTTGCCGCGCGCACCACTCTCGATGACAAAACCAGTTGAGGATGATCCGGTCTCGATATCCCGGGATCGTTTTACTACAGATTTAATTATTTATTGTATTTATTATTTCTTAAGCAGGCAGGCAGTTATATAACTGTTATCACCTGTATCCAATTGCTCTGCTCTCAAGTGTTCCTTGTTTGACTGATATATTTGTCGAGTCTGTTTTTGAACTGGTTGACATTCAGTACCCTGGGGCCTTACCCTGACGTTTTAACGCGATTCAGTTGACGACCTGAGTCGTTTCCATACAACTGAGCCTAAACTGAATCGCGTTAAGATGTCACAGTAAGGCTCCTGAACTGATCTTTTGGACTTTTGAGTTTTATCCGTAATTTATTATACTCACAGGTAACAAAACTGTGATTATTCTAGGCCAGCAGACTGATTCAACTACAATGGACTGTTTAGTGAAAAATATAATGTTGGAATATGAAATGTTGGGAGAGTATTTGGAGCGGCGGCAGCTGCAAGCTGATACAGCAAATTGCTAGTTTATTCAAATATGCGAAGAGGGAGCGAGGCGAGTGTTGAATAGCACAGATCACTATTGCGTCAAAACCGTTTGATTGTTCAGGTATTAAACCCTTCGAGCAACACAGGCTTCCAACATGTTTTTTTTTTAATGCTGGCCTGATGGTAAGCGGTCACCGTATCCTATGGACGCCTGCAACTCCAGGGGTATTACATGCGCGTTGCCGACCCTTTAAAAAAAGGAGGTTGTGTTGACAGCTAAAGGGGCAAGCTTTGCTCCGTGGGTCCCCAGCTGTCAACACAGTAGCTTTGGAGCTCAGGGCATATACCACGAAAATCGAACGATTGCAGATTTGTATCTCCATCTCTGTCACACTTACATATAAGAGTGACAAAGAGATTTTTCCGTCAATGCCAATTTTCGATATTCGTGGTAGGCATGCTGGCGACCTTACTCACCAACAGAAACACAACACTATGAGTAGGGTCATGTTATTAAACTGGTTTTCTGTAAGGTGGAGGTACTTCCCCAGATGGGTTCTGCTCCAGATTTGAGCGAGACGACTCAGACGACATTCGTTGTGCTGTGCCCTACCACACTAAAGGATACGCATCAGCTGTGCCCATACCTCTCTTAAAAAAACGTTGGAAGGGAGACGTCAAAGTGACCTCTTACTGTACTAATTATTCTGTCACCTTTTGCGGGGGGAACGCGCACACCGATGCACTTCTCACACACTACATGCAAAACCAATCTGTAATGATAACACTAACATAGAAAATGATACAACTACACTAACAAATCTTGCACACTTCGATATGTTTGTAGTGTACGGACTAGTGACAATACAGAGCTGCGTATGCCCATTTGGGCTTGTACTTCGGCAGAGGGGAAACGGTACCCATGCCGACTCCCCTCCCTGAGTTGCTGTAAGATTAAACCAGATGGAGTAGCAATTGCCAGGCCTACCCCTCTGTCGAATGCATATGACAAACAATCAAACTCATTATATGGACTGACGTTAATATGACATAGCTATTTCCCCCTCACTAGCTCGGAAAGCGCTGTTTTGTCCTTTAAAACTAGCGTGGAAAAACGCATTTTATCCACATGAGGGAAAAGTAATTTGACCTTGCTGTAATTCCTATCACTAACCACCCGTCCAGTAAGTGAGTCCTATATGGCTATAGTAAATATGCGCAATTGGAGGTCACACCTTAAATTGGTCTAGTCTTATCCCGCACTTGGTAAGCTGTTGGCAATATCTAAGTACCAGGAGCGTACTCTGACAAATTTTGAATGGTTTCTTCAAGATAACTTACATGTAGATAAGATTTGTAATCGTATGTAGTCTTTATTTTCCTCGCAATAGTGAGGGGAATAAGGTTGTATTACACTCGGCGGCAAAGTTTGTTCAACTCTCGTGCCTTGAGACTCTCGTAAAGCTCAAGATTCCAGTTATTGAACCACTCGCTACGCTCATGGCTCAATTTTGACATCTTTGCCTTACTCGGGTCACAATATAAGCCCGAGAGTTAAACAACAATTTTGCCCCCTTGTGTAATAAATAACTATTACCTATACGTTACGAATGAATTGCTATATAATTTGACGTGCCCTCCCTGCAAAAACCGACAGATTTGTGTAGAAAATGTCAGACTTTTCGTTTCCCCTTCTCATTAATAATTAAAAATTAAAAACACAATCGGAGGTCCTTTCAGTACGGGAAATTCAAATACTTATATCAAGGCCCCCGACTGCAACCGTAACAAAAAATATTAAAAGGACGAGAGCCTATGTGTAGATACACTCACAGTAATAAACCTAAAAAAACATTTTTGTTTATGTCATTGGAGTATAGAAAAGTTTTGTATATATTTGACCGTAATTTTAAACGTATAATTTAATCAGAATTCATTACATTAAGGAACTACCTGAAAATTATTTTCGACTTTTCAGTTTGTTTTTAACCGGCAGTCGTGTTTTTAATTTTTAATTATTTTATTTATTTCAGACCTTTTAGTGAAATCTTAGTACCGTAATGCAAACCTGATGCTATAGTAAATTAATTATCTACCGATACTGCCGCGTGTGTAAGCGAACAAATGTTCGTGTCTAAATAAAGCGAGTAATGCTACTAGTTTGATAGAAGTTGATAGAACATGACGGAGGTTAATAGTGAACATATAGGTAATGACGATAGCGATGGTGATACACTTCGATTATATGATCAGTATGCAAAATGCTCGATATTGATACCGCGCCCATAGGGTTTGGATTATTTATTATTCTTTGCGTTTTTATTGTATTTTAAATAATCTCGCTAAACTAAAATAAGTTACAAACATATAAATTGTATATATATTCGTGATCCATTTTCAAAGCTCTTCATTTTGATACCCTACTCGATAAGTTTGTACAAAATTATTTTTTATGCGGCACTTAATATGGAGTACATAGTCCGCCATATTGTTTTAGTTACGTCGTCATATAGCCTATGTTACTCGCGGTAACATAAGGATTCTAACGATACGTAATTTGTCGAAATCGGTTTAGGCATTCCAGAGTTATGGTGGCACACAGAAACTCACAAACAAATTTGGATACATGAACCCCTAATACATAACACTCTTTTTTGTTTTGGGCAGTCGTGTAAAAAGTAGAAATGTACAGACACGTTCAAATTTGCATATGCAGTTTATGAATTAATTTATTCATAAATTGCCCATGCACTTTTGAACGCGTGTTAAGGATAAAATAAATATGCGTGTTATATGTAAGTATGCATACATAAGTATCGACATTGTATATTGGTATCGGTGTTATATATAGACATTGTATATTGTAGGTATATCCTTTTTATTAGATTTGGTTAAATTCAATATATGACCCGGTTTAATAAAGCTACGTGCAAATGACGTATGTTTTTGTCAGTAAAAACAGAATACGAGTAGGTATACTGGTGGTCACTAAACTAAATACAATTTAAAAAACTGGGGCATTTTAATTACTAGATTGGTATGTAGTGGAACAGTACAAAGTGTTGTACTTTACGAGTAAAAGCCAGAGTCAGAGCAAGTCGTCAGCGGTTTTTAAAGCGGAGTCTATAATAGTAGTCTGCGCGGTCGAGTGTCGAACAGTGAATCAAAGGCAGCACGTTAATATCTCGGCGGGCCCCGACCCGCAGTCAATCTGATTATCCACTGACGTCACGCCACTCGAATATTAATCGTGCTCTCTCACTCGTACCCTAATAATCAACCCCACTATCAAAGGCCCGCTTTTAATTTGCCCGTGGCCTAAAACGTCCCGTTTTAGTTGCCAAATTAGACAAATTAATCACCACCCATTAATTCAGGTCTCGATGTGGCCTCATATCATCGCCCGGCAAAAAGGGCTCATTTACATTCGGCAATGAACGCTGTCTTGCCCTAACCGTAATTACATTAATAATCTATTATCTTTTGTACTTATTAACCGTTATCTTAAATGTTACAGGGGCAAGTCTTCCGTTTAGTAAAACCTACTTCTGTTTAAGGGGAAGTAAGATTTTCTGGGTGCGTAACATATTTTGATATTTTATTTATTGGTCGATATAACAATTAAGGGATATAATGCACTTTTGGTAAACAATATTTGGTATATTGTGATAAAATATAACTATCAATAGGTATAATGAACTTGTATTATAACAACTATTAACCTAACAGTAATATCGTATAACGTATGTAACTATGTTCCATATAACGCTCAATTGGTATAATGTAGTAGGTACTATTATAATTTATAACAGCCTACCTATTCAACCGTAACACAGGTCTCCATTATGTACGACGACAAGCGAAGCGAGGAGAAGTGTTAGGTAAAACTGCGATCCTAATACAGCGACCAACATTTTTTTATAATAAGGAAAGAAAAACAAGTGCAGAAATTATATAAATATTTCACTTTCTAATAATACAGTGTGTAAGTCTAATACGGGCGATAAATTTAACCAAACATAGAATTCACTAGTGTTATCAATAATTAAAACATATTTTTAAGTTACACTTAATTATGACCCCATAATTAATTTTTGAATAAAATTTTCAGCAGCAATGTACTATAAAACATTTGACGCTGACAGTTGTCAACGAATGTTTAACGCGAGTGTTTTTGCATTACATTGCGGGCCGAATAATTTTGTATGGATAAAATTTTAATTGCAATTCCATTTAAAAGTTACCTAATTAAAATTCTTATGTCCTATACTAACCACCGTGAAGAGGTTCGCCCATATTAGATTTACACACTGTATATGTATATTACATCTACTAAATACCCGTTATAACAACCATATTTAAACTAATTGACCTACTCCATGAAATTATAATTTTTGTTATTATAATTACAAGAAGTCTTTTGCATAAAAGTCCTTTAGTTATTATATTCCATGACATTATATAAAATGTTATTATATCCGGTAAAAATATCTCAAGTTTTTATACCGATCATTACACACCCGGATTTTTTGGTTTAGACATTTAAATGATGATGAATGTAAACTTATAGCTCTATACTAGCAGTAAGTATCACTAAATTATTTGTTATTCATTACAATTTATATGGATAAGTAAATAGATAATTTAAATTTACATAGAATATAAGTAGGTAATGTAATATAAGAATATAACATTGACTTACCGCATTAATATTTTCATCACACTCCGTCGTAAATGGTGATATTGTATGCAAGCATTCTTAATGAGCTGTCTTACACCCATGGCTGTAATGGCTTTTCATACAGTTTACCGCCCGCCCGGAGCTCCCGAGGGCCTCGCGTGGCGCACCCCACGCCCCACGTAGCCGCTGCTCACCGCGGAGTACTGTGGGCTGTGCACTACACTACCGTTAATAGTTATTATTTATCTGCCTAGAAAGTTCCTCGCAAATGTGGTGAAAAATACACATAATTACAAATCTTAATATACAATGTACTATTTCGGTTTCTTTTTGCGGGTGCAGAGAAAAAAAAATTAATAAACATAGCTTCAATTTCGCTGTTGGCACGTACTATTGCGTTCAAAATTATGGTGGTGGTACCATTTAACCGACTCGTCGGCTAAATCGTACCGATGGCAGTCCCTTGGGATTTCTTTTTTTTCAGATCGTTAATGTAATCCCAGAATACTCAATTTAATATATAACCTAGCCAAGAAACTGAGCTTTTATATGAATAAACAACCACATTTATAACTACCTTCTGAAAAAAGATATCCACGTTTGAGTAAAAAGTGGTAGGATATAACAGACCCTTTCAGCTGAACTTTTTAAGTAGAGACAAAAACATTTTTACATGTTTTAATACAAAAATTTAAAGATAATTTCAATTTGAATGGAATAAATGAAAAAAAAAATTCAAAATTATTGTCAGTTTTTGAAAAATCCACCATTTTCTAACAGCTGTTTTACAATTTTTTGATGAGCGAGCTCCAAACATCTATCTAGTTTTCGACCTTTTTGCTATTAAATCATAATATTACATTTTTTTTCTTGTTCAGTATCAAAACATTCACGAATAAACCCGAATACCTAATAATAATATGTACCTTTTATAAATTATTTGATATGTTCCACGGTATTTGTAATTTCCCATATCCTGAAGGACCCTCTCCTTAAGTGATGGGTTTTATTCTAGTCTATTCTAAGATACGTAATTTATTTCGGAGCCCCTGTAATGGAATTACTTTTATTGAAGCAGGTTTGTATCGAATATTAGTTTCATATATTGAGGGCTGAGGCAATTATTTATCCTTGCGAATTGATTCAAGAGCCCGCCGGGTAATCGATGGGAATCAAAGCACAAAAGAGTAATTACAGAATGTGTGTAATTGCCTTTTCCCTCACTAGCTCGGAAAGCGCTGTTTTATCTTTTAAAACTAGCAGGGAAAAACGCATTTTATCCACTAGTGGGGAAAGTAAATTGACCTTGCGCTAATTCCCATGACTCACCAACCGACCAGTATAAGTGAGACCTGTATGACCGTAGCAAATATGCGCAATTGGAGGTCACGTCTTTAAAGTGGTCCTGTTTATCCCGCACTTAAGATAAAATAAGATAAGATCATTTATTGATAAGATATTTATATATTATTTGCAGGTACTGAACATTTAACTATTAATGATAAGAACGGATTAATCCCGTTTACTAACACCATGATCCTACGTTTCGCGCATAAACGCGATTAATCTGTTCTAAAGTGTTTAATTTCAATGAATAACAATCGCGGTAACAGAAGACAATATTATATTAACGATAATATATTAAATATAGGTAATACTGATAAACATAGTCATTATAACGTAGGTGATTAGTACATACAGAGTGTAACAACAGTACCGAACGATAATTCAACAGCTGATAAGGTTAATGACCCCGAGTACAATGCAAGTAGTTTTTTATTTACTTTGGATGGAAATAGGTGCATTTACGATCATTCCATACAAAGTGAAATTTTTTTTTCGAATTTCGAATTTTTTTCACTTGCAACGTATACAGAATACAGAATCATTTTATTCGTCAAACATAGGTTTAATACAACAATTCATTGTATAAGATGGTCAGATAGAAATGTATCACTATGTTGTGCCCACAGGACATACGAAATAAATTTTAGAATCATGCATCATGCACTATATTACATTTTATTTCAAAATTAGCATTACAGAAGAATTAATTAAAATTTAAACAAATAATAACAATAATAAAGGGAGAAAATGAAAGTTATAAACATTGTAATCGGTCGTGGGTCGATGCGCTGCGTGCACTTTTAATTTTGCGAGTACCGTGCGAGGCAAAATGGCCTCTAAAGTGGTGAAATGTTCAATATGCAACATAGTGATAAACGAAGTTCTCGCGTTTGTGAGCAACAAGATGGATGTGGTCACGGAGGATACTATCAGCCGTGTTTGTGTCAGTGCTTTCTCGGAGTCTGATATCCTGGAGGCAAAAAACTTGTTATTTGATGCCATACCAACAGTGAAGCGAAATATTTCGAGGAAAGGGAGTGGAAAGACACTCCGTGAGATAGATGATATCATTTGGGTTTTTAAGAACACGATTGCTGAGGATAGACCTATATTTGTGGCCAGAGACCTTCAAAAACTACCGCCTCTTTTATTTGATCATCTTGATGTGACAAAGTTGTTAAAAGATATTTTGATATTACAACGGGAAGTAACATCGTTAAAAGAGCAATCTGCCACGGTTAAACAACTAGATTTGCTCAGATCGGAGGTAGATTTGATTAACAATCACTTTCAGGTGGACTTGTCGAATACATCGGTGCTACGAAATGTGAATAAAAAACGAGGAGGTTTCGTTAGTAACTTTGAGTTAAATAGCGGACCCATAGGCTTGCCTCCAATGTCCAAGGATGGCCAGATTGCCAGTAAATTAGACGTATCCTTATCTGATAGCAACAGTAAAAATACCTACCGTGACATTTTGCAACCGACATGCTTGATGGAAAGTGTAAATACTCCAGACACGCAATCCCCAATTTCGCCCCGTCTATTACCAAATCAATCAGCTGAGAGTAGTCGTATTTTTTCAACTTGTGAGGGTGAACGCGAAAAGGCTGGCATGAATCATACAGTAATCGGCTGCTCGCTTGCGCCGGCCGTTGTGACGTCGCCGACGGGCTGTGCGCATGCGCCGGGCGCCTTAGCCCCTCCGCCGCCCCCTGCGCAGGCGCCGAATGACACTTCGCCGGTGGTCGTCGCACATGTGCGCCGGGAGGTATCAGATGATCTAACCGCCGCCGCTGAGTTAAATAACAACACAGGACGTAAACAAACAACGAAGAAAACGTCAATGGCAGATATTGCGCGCGGGGGTGTTTTTAAGCAGGAAACTCACTCAGATGAATGGAAACTGGTTCAGAAAAAGAGATTGAGAAACCGTTTTGTAGGAAATCGAGGAAATGCTATTTTGAGTAGTGAGGTGAATCTTAAAGCCGCTGATATTAGAATACCTATATATATATATGAAGTGGCAAAAGATGTCTCTACAAATGACGTATCGGTGTATGTTAAGAACAAATCTGGGTTAAATGTTACAGTGGCTCAAATGAAAATGAAAGTACAGAAGGAATACAATGCTTTTAAAATCTTTGTTCCTAAGCACAAATTGAGCTTATTTTTAAGTGATGATTTTTGGCCTGAAAATATTGCTTATCGTCGTTTTATTGAATTTGGCCCCAAAAAGCCAAATACTGTGAGTAACTCCGTGCTGAGGCCGCCCAACATTTCGAATGAATAATTACACAAAGTTAATTACTTTTAATTGTAAAAATGTTGTGAGGTCAATCGAATGTGTGAGAAGATTGTGTAACATAGCGGATGTGATAGCGCTGCAGGAGACCTGGTTGCTTCCTCATGATCTAGCGTTCCTGGAAAACATAGATGACCGCTTCGCGGCAACAGGTACGTCAGCGGTTGACACGTCGGCTGGTGTGCTGCGGGGGCGTCCCTATGGCGGAGTCGGGCTACTATGGAGAAAAGACCGGTTGCCTAATGTGCTCGTCGTACCGTGCAGGAGTGTGCGTCTGGCCGCTATCAAGGTACTGTCGAACAATCGTTCTGTCTTAATATTTTCAGTGTACATGCCCACCGCTTGTAACGATAATTTAATTGAATTTATAGAATGCCTAAGTGAAATAAGTGCCATAATTGAAAGTCAAAGTGTAGAATCAGTGTTTATATTAGGAGATTTTAACTCGCACCCCGGAGAACTTTTTGCTACAGAACTTATGAATTTTTGTGAAGAACAGTCTTGGTCGTGTATAGATATTGAAAGCCTGGTACCTAGTACATACACGTTCGTGAGTGATGTGCACGGGTGTCAGCGGTGGCTGGACCATTGTCTTGCCACCAGCGCTGCGTGTCAAACAGTGCACGGCGTGTCAGTGTTATACGACACATACTGGTCAGACCATTACCCTCTCCTTGTGGAATGTAATCTTGCCATAATAAAACCTAAGATTGTCAGCCATATTCCTATTAATAATAAGGTTGCATGGGGGGAGCGTGATGAGGCTCAAATTAGACAGTTCAGTAAAATATGTGATTGTAAGCTGCGGGAAATCGATTTTCCTCCAGAGTTAAGTGGATGTGCACATAAAATGTGTATGAACAACAGTCATAAAACGATTTTGGAAAATATGTACACAGTTATTATAGGCACATTAAGTGAGGCATCTGTGAATAGTTACAATACTAAGGTCGTAAGACGGGGTAGGTATATTACGGGCTGGAACAAGCATGTCCGGGGGGCTCATGGGAAGGCTAGGCTTTGCTTTCAGACCTGGGTATTGCATGGCAAGCCTACTGCCGGCCGTATTTATGAGGAAATGTGTGAATCCAGACGACATTTCAAATCAAAATTAAAGTGGTGTCAAAATAATGAACAAAAGATAAAAATGGATATCATTGCCCAACACCATTTTGATAAAAACTTTGGAAAGTTTTGGAAATCCACTAACAAACTCAACCATAGGTCCGGGCTTCCCGTGAGCGTCGCGGGTGTGACTGACCCTTCCGAAATAGCAAACCTATTTAAGAGTAATTTCCAGGTCAATTCGCCACTGGGTCAAGCGTCACAGGTGTTTAACGCTGAGGACTATCCCCCCGAGCTGAGTGTATCATTCACCGCTAAACAAGTGTCATCAGTGATTAATAATATGGTCCGAGGTAAATCGCCGGGGCATGATGGACTCAGCATTGAGCACCTGAAGCACGCTGGAAAACATCTGCCCAGAGTACTTGCCATGTTTTTTACGCTCTGTCTGAACCATTGTTATCTGCCCGATGAATTAATGCGGACTGTTGTAGTCCCAATCGTGAAGAATAAAACAGGAGATGCCTCAGACTTGTCTAACTATAGGCCGATATCCTTGGCCACCACCATTGCCAAGGTGCTGGACGGTCTACTTGATGCCCAGTTAGATCAGCATATCCAGTTAAATGACGCCCAATTCGGCTTTCGGCGTGGGCTGTCCACAGAGAGTGCTATCTTGGCCCTCAAGAATACCGTCCAGTACTACACCAGCAGGAATACACCGGTATATGGTGTCTTCCTGGATTTATCAAAGGCATTCGATCTTGTATCATATGACATCTTATGGGCCAAGTTACGAAATGAGACAAGTGTACCTAGGGAAGTGATCGCTCTGTTTAAATATTGGTATTTACATCAAAATAATGTTGTAAGATGGGGTAACAAAATCTCGAGTGACTACAATTTGATGTGTGGGGTGAGACAGGGTGGGCTGTCTTCCCCCAAACTATTTAACTTGTATGTCAACCAACTCATCGAGGAGCTGAGCAGTACCTATGCCGGATGTCGCATTGACGGAGTCGCCGCCAACAATTATAGTTACGCTGATGACATGGTGCTGCTCGGCCCTTCAATCGATGCCATGAGAAGGCTGACAAAAATATGCGAGTCCTATGCTGTGGCCCATGGACTCAGGTATAATGTCAAAAAGAGCGAGGTGATGATTTTTAAAGCTGGTAGAAAAAGTTATCCAACTGTACCGCTAGTGGCACTCTACGACGTCCCCTTAAATTTTGTCACTAAGTTCAAATACCTGGGTCACTGGGTAACAGACGACCTGAGTGATGATTTAGATATTGAGCGAGAGCGTAGGTCGTTGGCTGTCCGATGTAACATGTTGGCCCGCAGGTTCGCGAAATGTACTGTACAAGTAAAGACTACACTTTTCAAAGCGTACTGTCAGTCATTCTACACATGCAGCCTGTGGACCAACTATACGCAGAGGGCATACAACGGCCTACGTGTCCAATATAATAACGCGTTCCGGGTGTTGATGGGGCTGCCGCGATTTTGTAGTGCCTCTGGTATGTTTGCGGAGGCACAAGTTGACGGCTTTGCAGCTATAATGCGCAAGAGGTGCGCTTCTCTAATGCGTCGCCTGCGCGGCAGCCCCAACAGCATTCTGAGCGTGTTTATGGAGCGAGAAAATGGCCCCACGCTCAACCATTGGCAGAGACTGCATGCAGTCGCCGTTTAGTTTTAAGTTTTAGTTAGGATTTTTAAATAGTATGTCGTACTAACACTAGTAATAAGATTTTATAACCATGTATGGGCTTTTAGTCTGAATTAAATGATTTTTATTATTTTTATTATTATATTAAAACACTATCATTATCATCATACATAAAATTAAGAGAAAAAAGAAAATAGAAATATAATATTGGTCATGGAAACAAGCAATTAAATGTCATTATTAAAATGATTAAAGAATTAAATTTTTCAAATTAATAAGATGTTTTCTCACAAGTATTCGTCGCAGGAGTAATATGCCTTTTTTGTCAAGAGATCTTTTACAGCTTTTTGAATACGTTAACATCGCAGATTTTCCTCATGGCTTCAGGCAGCTTGTTATATACTCTAGGAGCCATACCTAGAATAGAACACTGTCTGATAAGTCGTCCGATAACGTACTCAGGGTCATTGACGTTGAGGGTTGAAGTACCGTTCGGTACTTTTGTTACACCCTGTGTAATGTCGAGCAACAATCTTTTAATGCGGCTATTAGGGCCTTATCACACTTGGGCGATTTTAAAGCAATTTCTATGCAAAACTCGCTCGCAAATCGCAAGTGTGATAACGCCCTAAGAAAGGCCTATTCAATAGCCATAGCTCAATCAGTTAATATATTTTTCCGATTTAGCTATGATTCCGATAAATGTTTTCAACTTACTAGTTAAGCCACGGTATGTATCACTGCAGGATTATGTAGGTACTGATAATATTGGTTTGCCAGACAATGAACAAACGATTTATCGGTCAAGTGAATCTCGTTCGTGTTTATACCTAGCCAATTGGCCGAACTCAATTTTTGCGAGCCGTACTCCAAACCGTCATGACGCGTGTCATGAGTGGTGACGCGATTCACACCGTCTCTCCGACGAGTCGAGCCCACTACACGTCGCTCCGTCTGCTGGCGTGTTACCATCGCTTGACGAGTGGATATGCTCTGTAGAAGCGCCCACGTATATTCTAGTGTTCTGAGTCTGAACCTGATCCGACCCGACTGTAGATACACCAGTCGGGTCGGTCACATGATGTCGCCCTATTGAATCCTAACATCCGATCCTGGTCTTTTTGACGTGAGAGACTGTAAGGATCAAGGTTTGAAGATTCTACTCACCTCAAACTGTAGATACGGCAGTGAGTGATTGTCTACTCGTGACTCATGTGACGTTGTCGCTTAAGTGGATTGCCTTCCTTACTTCTTAACCTGATACTTTTGGCGTGTGAAGTCTACATGGCTACACGAGCCGACACTGAAATATTGCTAAGACCTAGACATGAGAAATCGACTCGTCCTCGGCAAGCTGTAGATTCAGCATTCGATGATTGCCGACTCGTTAATGACTCGGCGGTCGTGACACATATGATGTCGCTCGAGTGGAGACGCGTCCGTTCAATTAAATTTCGAGTACCGACCGACGCTCTTGTAGGTATAGCTTGGTATAGGGGCAAAATATTAAAAAGGATCCTACGTTATATTCTGTGATTCTTTTCAACGCTACTTATTTAAATATTTATTTTTAGTCCCTATTCGTTTAAAAAAAAATTCACTTGGTCCCATATTTATTTCGATTTCTAATTTCTAAATGAATGAAATGAATGAATGAATAACGTAAATAGAGGCTAGATTGCCGAAACGAAATACGCTGGTCACGCATGTCTCATATTCTTTTTCATTGAGTGTCCGGTGTATGATCATTGATCAAATACGCGCGAGATACGACCTTTGCACAATAACGCGCGAAAATACAACATTTACACGTTATCTTCATAAACAGGCATTTTAAAGGAATACTACACAAGGGGCTACTCACCCACCCAATTTCTCGATATCTCCTACTTACATAATATATACTCTCAGTCTCTCATTTTTGTAAATATTGTCAGAGCGCGGAGCGACATGACCTCTCTCTGCGAGCCCCCGAAGGCATATGATGCCAATGTCATAACGTCGCATATTTTATAGCGCTATTCAGAGCGATTTGAAGAGCTGTTTAAGAAAAAAACACTAGAGATAGATATACACTATTTATAATTTTTGGATAGAGTATTGCCTAAACTTTATAACTGCATGTACATTTATGTAAAAAAAGTTACTGTTTAGACAAAAATCTTGGCTAATGTGCATGTATTTCTACCTAAACATACCAAATAAAAAAAAATACTCCATAATTTTGTATGAAAATGTTCAAAACTGTTTCATTTATTCCGTAGAAGACTATAATTATACTGAACAAGTAAAATATTTTTTTATTTAGATTCAATAGCAATAGGGTCTAAAACCAGATAGATGTTTGAAGTTCGCTCATAAAAAAAAGGTAAACAAAAAAATGGTGTACTTATTTTTCAAAAACTGACAACAATTTTGAAAAAGTTTTTTATTTATGATCTTTAAATTTTTGTACTAAACCATGTAAAAATGTTTTTGTAACTATGAAAACTCATGGCAAAAAGTTCGGCTGAATCGGCCAAATTTATATACCGGGCTCTTAATTTACTCTACATATGCTCGGAAAGTGCTCTTTAAAAAATAATGTTATGCATAAAAAGGAAAAAGACGAAAGTGCTTTGATATTTTGAAGGCACTTACGCCTTTGCTTGTATAGTTTTCATCGTATGACGGTACGGAACCCTTAATTATGCGTGGGCCGACACGCACTTGGCTGGTTGTTTAATTCATTAGATGGGATTAATAATAATCATTTTCCAAATTTTGCATAGACTTCGTAATGGCATTACCTACATAAAATATAAAGTTTTGGAGCAAAGATACAACTAGTTATGGTAGACTTGGTTAGTCTGTATCTAACCTTTAGTGGTTTTCCTGTCGCGTGTCTTATCTGTCTTATTAGCGGAAGCTAAAGCTGGCAGCCCGCGAGAGTTCAGGCAGCGTCTTGGCGTCGCATTCAACAATCTGGTGCCTTATTATGCCGTCTTAACGCGATTCAGTTTAAGTTCTTAACTGTGCTCAGTTGTATGGCAGCGACTCAGTTTAGGTCCCAAACTGAATCGTGTTAAGATGTCATGGTAAAGCCCCTGAACGCTGCATTAAAAAGTACAAAATAATGGTTTCAGGTAAAAACCTTGTACTTTTAAATACTTAACGATACCGGCTTACTTACCGGCTGTATCATACGTTAATTAAGTATGGCCACTAATATTACCCCTTAAAATTTAGGGGGGGAAAATGCTTTACGCATACCACTCGGGTGCGAGGGGTGACCCGAGCGGTTATGTGGGACTCCCGTATTGGCTAATGAGGCCCACGGTATACCCACTAAAAACCCCCCCATATGCCGCCTCGCCGCCCTGTTGGCGGGGTCACGGGAACGCTTGCGCACATATCCGCAACCCCGCCGGCGGCAGCCGCCTCCAAGCGGTTCCTCCGCGGACGCCCGAGGGCCCTCCACGATAGGCTCGCCAGGTGTTAGGGCGCGCCTTCCTCCTCGGCCTCCGAGGGGGTCCGTCACAGTACCGGTGTACTGTGACGGACCCCCTCGAGTCCGCCACAAGGAGGCCACGGGCGCCAGAATGGTTCCGGCGCCCAGCGGTGGATATAGTCTTTGGCTCCACCGCTTACCACGCCTCGGCCGCAAAGGATAGGGAGAACGGCGCACCGTAATACCGGCACTCCTCTTCCCTTGCGGCCCCACCAATGCCGGTACAGCGGAGCGGGCCCGCCAAGGTCGCAGGGGATAGGGAGAGTGGCGCACCGAAATACCAACACGCCTCTCCCCCTGCGATCCCACCTCGGCTACGGAGGGAGGGCACAGAGCGGCATCCCATACTGCCGGATCCTCCCTCCCACCGCAGTCCTCCAAGTCGCATCACAAATGGGCTTCATAAAGCCCACTTGGAGCGCCCACCACGGGCCAGCCGGCAGCCCAGAAACAGGCCGGCCCTGGGTGCCTCTTCGCTTCACCGTGGGTGACCAATCCACGGTTACTAAGCCCCCCCACCACAACAAGGTGAGCACCCTCGGGGGGGACTAATATTACCCCTGACATTTATCGGATCTTAATTTTAAAATGTCAGTTCTATTACTAGCGAAGTATTTTTTTAAAGGTAATTTATTAATGCTTGTAACTTGATAGCTACTCGTAGATATCATTTATTAATACAATATTTTACGTCCCATAATTTTATGGTATTTGGCCTGCCACCCCACGGTCACCCCACGAACGACCGGCTTTAGAATTGTCCCCCGCCATATCCTCCCGTGGTTCCAGTAAGAGCCTGCTAAGGGAATATACCGGAAGATGGGCAGCAGCATCTTCCGGAGAGCTACAAAAAACTGCGCTGCCAAGCGTGGCGTGTATGGCTAACGAATAATTTGTACATACGACATAATATCTTCATAATTTAGTGATCGTCAGGATGGCGGGTGTACATCAAGAAATAGAGCTGCGGTATACGTCAGGAGTTAGTGCTAGCAATGTGCCGAATGTGCGCCAAAATTCGAGCAATGTGATGTTGCTATTTCAAATTAGCAGGCGGTTTATTAAATTGAATAAATATATATATATATATATATATATATATATATATATATATATATATATATATATATATATATATATTTATTCAATTCCATATTACTCTTTAACGGCTTTCTGAATTTGTTTGTGCTTCATGCATGTGGAAACACATTGCGTGCACTAACCTTAAGCAGTACTTTCATCCTTGAATAGGCAGCCATTAGCTAGAACTGGAAATGCACCCGCCAACCTGACGTCAGAATGGCGGGCGTCATTCATTTCTTAAATATCTCTGGAGTTTAAAGAAAGAGCACATTGCTCGAATTTTGGCGCACATTTAGCACATTGCTAGCACTAACTCCTGACGTATACCACAGCTCTATTTCTTGATGTACACCCGCCATCCTGACGATCACATAATTTACCTTCAGGAGGAAAGTCTCGAGTAGAGCTGCTTCTTAAACGTCGAAATAAAATAAGTTGCAGAAAAGAGATATTTTTTAAATAGTTGATGAATAGTGATTGGTCTCTCGTGATAATATGTATACGGATAACATATTGCATGCCTAAGTTCCTCAGAAACGGAAGTATTTTATAAGTACAGACGGCTTTTTATAGGTGTCCATTTTACGTTGTTTTTTTAATTACAGCGTGTACCTATAATGTATGTATATGATTTGGAATGGTTTTCGAAATGAGTATAGTATCTTTTAATTAATTTCGTTATTTATTAAATCATATTTATTTATTATTATATTCTACTACTAAAATACTCGCACCTAAGATTCTTTTTATACCAGGCATTAAAAAAGGATAAAAGAAGTTAATGGCATTGTTTTTTCGAAATAAACCTGTGATTGTTCTCTCGTTATAATATGTATACGGATAACATGTAGCAGCCAGTTATGGATACGTTGTTGTCGGTTTGAATGTCACCAAGTGTCAAAGAAGCGACGACATGCGGCTTATATGTAGGTATACTCCATAGGCACATATCTAATTGGGAGTACGGGATACCTAGAGGCAGCGAGCTTTTTGCAGCAAAAACAAGCTCGGCCCAAAATCGATCTCCGTTCGTGCATTTGGATATTACAAGCTCGAATTCACCCGAACGATGGCAATTGGAACTAAATTGGTTTTCACAGTCTATAAAGTTTCTGTTTGTGCCAGAAAAGTTTGATAAATTCAATTTTCAAGTGGGCAACTTTCGTGTCTCAGTGGGCGGTTCGCGCTTGATACTTTTTGAATAAATTGGCTTTGCGCTGAATCGATACGTAGGTACAATAGAAAACTTCCAGTATTATGGAAAAGGCTCTAGAAGGCTTTATTACCGTTATATTGTCATTTAAGAGCCATTATTTACAATCATTTGCTTTCTCAAGAACTTCAAGTTCGAAGAACAATTTTTTTAGTTGATAAATTTAAGCAGTCAGTACTTTAGGCTTGCTTTTTAATTCGATTAATTTCAGTATTGCGTTTATATTTATTTTATTGGAAAGGATTTTATGGTTAGCGCGGGATAAACACTCAGTAGGTAAATTCCACTAGGATTTGGTCACGGAGACAGATCGTCGGCAGACACATTCATGTCTGATTTTGGCATAGGGCATAGAGGTATATTGGCGAATTGTCCACTGGATATACTCGTATTCTCCAGTCACATCCTACATCTAACAAACAAATCTGAGTGTACGAGTATACTTATATGTATACGTATCACTAGCTATTTAATCCGTGCAGGTCAGACAGGTTTATTTTGAAAAAACAATGCTACCAACTTCTTGTGTATTCTAATGCCTGATATAAAAGGATATATATTTTATAAATGAAATATATTTTAAATAAAATTGATAAAAAATAATAATAATCACCTCGGAAACGATTCAACATTATATGTACATACATACATTATACATGCTGTACTTAATTAGAAATCAACGTAAAATGGACACCTATAAAAACCGTCTGTACTTATAAAATAATTCCTTCACTCATAAAATAATTCCTTTTCTGACAAACTCAGGCAATAAAACCAGTTAGATCTACGCTCTAAAGCAGCTGCATTATGAATAATATCCAATGCAAAGCAGTTAAAAACGGACGGAGAGTATAACAAGGCACCTCAGGGAATTGTACCCACCCCTTTCCGGAAAAGACTCGTTTTAAATCAATGGAGCCGCGTTGATTATTTTAAAATCATAAAGAGGGTTCCCTTGTCAACCTCGGCAATGATTTAAATTGGAGAGTCCTCAATGAAGGATTAGTTTATGCGGAGGGCTAGGTCCCAGATTGTATGCAGTAGTAAACCAGGTACGCCACTTTTGTGATAAATTAATTTACGTTTGATATAATTATAGGGTTTGAGTTAAATAAGTGATTTCCACGCTCATATGTAGATACGTACGAGCTTGAAAATTACTTGTTTAACCATCGCAAATATATTATTATTATATTGATTAAGCAGGCAGGCAGCTATCGTAACTAGTAATGCCTGTATCCGGTGTTGAAATGTGCTTGTCTAGCTTATTATAAAATTAATTGACACTTTGAGCTATCACAATTTTATCTGGGATTTTGTTCCAAGCTTTGACAGCTCTATTGCTTAAGAAGTGCCTATGAGGATTATTGTGAGACCTACGAGTGACCAGCTTCAGTGGGTGGCCTCTTAGACGGCTGTTCTTGTTGCGTTTAAGTATCTTTCGAATGAATATTTTGAATGACTCTGTTCCCTGCGCTCTTTCAAGGTTGTGAGCTTTAGCACTTGCAGTCTTTTATCATATGCCTTATTTTTTAGCTTTCTCGGTAGCTTAGTAAATCTGCGTTGGATTTTTTCTAGCATATCAATATCCTCGACAAAGTAAGGGCTCCATACTTGGAAGGCATACTCGAGTCGATATACTGACGCAGTATACATAAGGCTTCTTTTATTTGATACGTAGGTAGATAAATGAATACCGACTCTCTCAGGGATACGCCTACGTATCAAATAATCGTACAAATAAGTGGGTGTATTCTTTTCCGCGTATTACCCTTTAAAGTTTTTACTTTTTGTCTTAATCGGTTTGATTTAAAACTGTTGTGATCGTCAGTGATTTTCAAGTTCCACTTCATCAGCCCTTATTTCAACTTTCCTCTATTCGCAATACGGATTGGGTGATTTCTCGAACCTTTCAAAGACTATAATGATGGATGTTCATCTGTTTATTAGTAGATAGATATATCGATATAATACTCTTTACGCCATGTTTATTAAAGTAAAAACAATTTCAATATATAGGTACATAAAATCACCTAACTTACGTAAACAAAAAATAAAAAAGAGATATATATCTTTGTACAGTCAACTACAAAGATATGAATATTGCCAAAGTGCCAAAAATATGTATACGCGACCTTAATGTTCAAGCAATAAAGTCTTGTATAAATATTGTTGGCACTTTGGCTGTAAGTATTCATATCTTGGTAGGTTGACTGTACAACTATTTCTAAATAAAAAATTGGAGCTAGCTCAGCGACAGACGGTAGGGTGCTCCGAAGGCTGGTGACATTGTCCCGCTGAATGCTGATTCGCTGGGCAAGATATGAGCCAGCCCTATGGTCACCCGAGGCGTTCACGAGGCGCTTAGCCAACTCCTCAAAAATTCCATGAGCTCCAGGTTTCGAGGGTCCGAAGGTGTCTACCCCGAACGGCTCAAACATGCAGCCAGAATCGATGGCTGCATATTTGCGCTGCTTGAGATATTCAGCCGCTCCAGCCCTCGCCGACGTCCCTGAAATGTGGAACAGCGCAACAGTATCCACACAAGTGGCATCTCATATTAAAGGCCGTCCCACCCGCCAGAGAACGAGCGTCATCACATCAGGCCGCTTGCCGTTATGCCTAGCCAGGCCTGTTGGTTCTAAGACCGCAGGTGCCCCGGCACTGATTAACGCCCGACGGAGGATATCATTTAGAAAAGCGTGCCGATGAATGCGGCCAGCCCTCTTTGAAAACGATAAACCGTGTAGGCCTTTGCCAGTGACAACGGCACCACAATGGCAATGATGTGGGGCGACGCAAACAGCTTCAAGTCGTAAAGCGGTAGGAAGTCGTGTAATTGCTGAGGAGAATACCAAGATTTTTGGAGGGTTAAGCCTGTAACCAGGCCCCTGGCTCCCATCTGGTAACAGCAAGGAAACGAGCTCGCTCTACAGGGCTGGTAAACGTTTCATAAACCGTACCAGCACGCAGAGCAGCTTGTCCCATTGTCGTTGCGAACGTGGACCCGAAGGCAGGTTGGAGTTAGGGCAATTAGCCTTCCAAAAATCTATGGCTTCTGTTGAAAAAGAAATTTGTAAGGCAGGCATGTTTAGAATTTTGGAAACTAAATTTTGAGTAATGTGAATTGATGAGATGAAAGCGGGTAGCGATATGATTGATATTTTGCGGATCCCAATTCCTCCATGCCTAATAGGAAAGGAGGCTTGGGACCACTGATTGACGTCAAGGTTAATGTTAATGCCCGATGATACGTAAGAGTCGGAATACATTCAAAGGTGACTGTATCTAAGTGCATACGTGAGTTTAGGAATGAACAGGAAGTATTTTATTATTATATATAATGTATCTTTATTGCACACGTCAAAACACAAGGAAAACATCATTTACAACATTTTAAACAGATTTAAGTAAGTAGTGTATTTTACAAAAGTGTAAAAAAAATGATTGTAGTGAGGTCTAGATTGTCTGTCTGTATCTGTATGTCTAGGTTTGTGCTGTGCTCATTAATATTAATAAAATAAGCGCTATCTGTCGCGGACGAGTGCGCCATACTTTTAGTCCGCGTCTTACAGCAAGCCAGTACGCCAGCTTCGAGCACCGTGCGCTAAGAGACATACATTTTATACACGGTGGAATATCTTCCCATAGTGTCCAAGGTAATCTGTGCCCACACACCCTTTAAATCTGGTGCTGAGTGGAGAGCAGGACTAATCAGCGCGGATTGTAGCCCTTCCGCCACTCCACGCCCTGAATCAAGTAAATGAGAAAACTTTGTAATTGGAATTTCAAATAGGCCTCCCGTTTATCCAGGAGTGCTGTTGGCGGTTGCCTGCATTACATTACGACGTACAAGGTTGACTGGTAGAGAATGCTGTTAAGCATTAAGGATGCCATTATGTCGACATTTTCGTTTGGAGGATAAACCCTTTTGATTTTTCAGAGAAAACGGAGAAACCGAGTTTTGGTTTGATGAATTTGTAGTTGTTAGCATACCTTTTCTCAATACATTACAAAGTGATTGGACATAAGGAACGAACTAAAAGTGCATTTAGAGAGCTGTTGCTCCTGTAACTATCAATCAATAGAGGATTAAAGGATGACTCACACCAATCCGATCCGATTCACAACGATCTGTCAGTTTCTATGGAAAACGTCACGTGACTTTCTAGGGCTCCGAGCTATCACGTGATTCTTTCTATAGAAACTGACAGATCGTCCCGGATGTGATCGGATTGAATTGGATCGGATTGGTGTGAGTCATTCTTAAAACGTTTTCATGCAAGCAAGTTTAACGATGATCGTGACTACGTGACGAGGTTGGTTGCAATTGTCTCGACGACTCAAACTGAGTCTTGTGGGTACGCACATTACATCAATATAATATATAGGTAGAAAACATCAATGACTCAATTCGAACCGAAAGAAATAAGAAAATAGTGTAAAATTAAATGACTTACAATGAAGTCTTGGAAATGTTTCGAGAAAGTATACGATAAATTTATTAAACTTAAACTTTAGTTAATAACGTAGAAGAAACCAAGAGCCATGTTTATTCGACATTAACAAGGTTAAACTTAAACTGGGTTTATGAACTTTGTTTTGCAGAATCTAGAATAACGTTAGCTACCTATAAATTGAATTGCCGCATATTTTTAACACATCGTCTTTTTTTTTTACTGAAATAAACTGAAGTACATGTCTATGCTATGGGGGGTCATTTAACTCTACAGCTGACGTGACAGCTACGATTGGTAGATAATAAAGTCTTAGACCACTTAGGTCGCTTCAAATGCCAAAGAAAAAACGTCTATCCCGCGTACATATTAATACCGGTAATAAACTCGGCGATGTAATATCTTCAAATCAGACATTAAGGAAAACACATTTAGACACGCGAATAAATATTTAGGTGTATGTACATTACACAGAACACTCTGCGAAATTAAAATGGGGTGATTCAAGTGAACCAAGGTCCTGTTATCTGCAAAATAAAGATATGAGGGATTTTACGGTGCACATATTTGCGAAATTGAGGATATAGAGTTATAGTCTGGAATTTAAGTGGGCACAGTGGTCTGAATTGTTATCATTCAGACGTTAATTTCAACATAAAGGTGATTTTTAACAAAAAATACTTTTATTTTTCAAGCATAGGTCCTTCTTTACATATTTTTGGTAAGAACGTCGAAACCCTTGAATTTATAATAAACATGTTTCTAAGTTAAAAAATTGAGTAATAACTAATTCTTAAATCTGATGAAGCTTTTATCTGCAAAAATTGTAGTTCGCCCGCCTATCGACTTTTCATTTTTCGCGTACTCTTGCAGTTAGAAGTTAGATCCATCCCGCTTTCTTTTATAGAGCATGAGGATCTTAAACTACACCAAGACAACCAAAGAGTCATCGAGTCCATTGCAACAGCCATAACTCAAAAACAATTGAAAAAGAATAAGATAAATCCAATCCAAGCGCGAATTCAAGAGTTGTTGGCATGTATTAAAGTAAGTCCCGTCAGCCGCGGTACATCAGAGACGTTGTAAAACTTGCCCGGCCGATGGTCGAGTAAGCTCGGAACGAAATTGGCAATCCTCTTTCACAATGGACCGTAAAATGGTTTTCCGTTTTTGCCCGACCGAGCGGAGCGGTGCTCGTTGATTCACCGGACACGTCGCGCGGCGTCTATCGCTATATCGCTAGTCGGGGAATTTGTGGGAGCCTCACACGAATAAGGGGACTCATAATTATTCGTTGAAACGAGTCAAATGTTTAATTCAATATTTTTTCTCAAATATGATCGGAAATGTATGCGTTTATGTCACGAAATGAAGACATGAAGTTTCTTGTTTACGGCTCCCCCCATTTACTTCTTGGCCGGCGGCCGTATGGCGTAAGTATGAAAGAAACATTATTGTCCGCTGCTGTAACTTTTTTAATTTGCGTACTAACACTAAACTGACAAAGGAAAAATTACATACAGCCAACGACCACTAGATATATTAAAATTCCCATAGCGGGTTACTCACGTCAATAAAGTCGAAAATAGCTCGACATGTTTCGGAACAGTCCGTGTCCCTTATTCATGAGTCATGCGTCGAGAGCTGACCGCGCTGGGGCTCGCAGTGTGCGTAGAGCAGTCGCCGCGGCTACACGCATGACTCATGAATAAGGGACACGGACTGTTCCGAAACATGTCGAGCTATTTTCGACTTTATTGACGTGAGTAACCCGCTATGAGAATTTTAATATGTCTGATACTCACGGGAGTTTTCTAATTAAGACCACTAGATACTTGCGATATTAAAAAAAACAAATTCTATGTTTCTATGTATATTTATGTGCGGTTAAACATGGTGCTCGAATAGCTCATTCAAATGGCATCATTAAAAAATAAAAAGGTGGCAAATTAAACAATTTTTTCCTTATTAACTATTTACCTAGTAGTTATTTTAATTTTAATATTTCCTCACAATGTCTGAGAAAAGCACTATACAAGCCTCGGCTGGAAGAGAGATTGCAGGACTTGTTTAATCCGGCCTCGTATACGCCTCGGCCGTCTACCACAAACTCGTCCTGCAATCTCTTACTTCACGGCCTCTGCAGTAATGTACTATTGATGTATTATTTGCCGTTATATAAACGTTCAGGGGCGATTTAATTTTTTGTAGTAGAAAAAACTTTTTTGCTAAATTGGATTTTATTATGTTTTCAATTTAGAATAGCGTCCTCTGTTTTGCCACCATTTTTTCATAGACTTTGTGTGGCGGTAGCGCAATGGAATGTTCGAAAAATGTATGGAAATTTTAAGACACTTTTTTTACTGCAATTAGAGTTCGCGATTCTGATTAGAATAGAGATAAAACTTTCCAATTTGGCAAAAAATCATTATTCTACAATAAAAAAAATAAAAACGCCCTCGGGCATTTCCGTCGGATCAGTTAATCAATGTATGTTAAATTTACCTGGCGGATGCCTGGCGGACATACACACTATGAAGATCCGACGGATTGGCCGAACGTATATGGCCGGCTATTGAGTAGTCACACTACTATATAATATATAAACGGTGCCCGTGAGCATTGCGAGAGATTTTAACAGCGTATTCCTGAGGCTAAAAGAAACAAAAAATGTCATATGATCTTTGATCATTTCGACCAAAAAAAAACAGAAAAAATCCTTTTTTTTCTTTTTTTATATGTTTGGATACATGGTAAGTAAATTTCAGTTAGAAAAGGCCCACTTCAAATACAAAAAAAACCTAATCCAATGCACTTAATATGACATTTTTGTTTCATTTGGCCTCAGGAATATGCTGTTAAAATCTCTCGCCATGCTCACGAGCACCGTGTATAGCTTGAGACTGTCATATATATGTGTGGATAGATGAATAAAGTCAGTCTTGCAACCAGCCTGCGCGTATCATTTAACCCCAATAGTTATTTTACATGGCGCAGTCGGTAGGATCCGAACCTACGCTCCCAAAGGGAATCTGATACCAGGTAGCCTAGCGGTTGTGGCGTTAGCCACGTAAGCTGAGGACCCAGGTTTGATTCCCGGCTTGGCCTCCGACGCAGTTGGTCTTTTTCTATAGGACGAGTATAATATGACATCTATTTCGGATTGACAATGTTTATGCACTAGTATGAATTACATAATGTAAAATCGACAGGTTTTTAAAGTTACATTTACTTTCTAGTCTCCTCTTTCCAAAGGTTGTCTGGAAGAGGTCGCTCCTTAGCGATAAGACGTCTATTGTTTACCTATTGTGAAAGTGTAACTTTAATGGGTTGTTTTATTGTTTTGGTACTTTAAGGTGCATGTGTCGTATAGTATTGTATTGTTATTACAGTGAATATAAAATGCTACTAATAAACGTATACCCAACCAAAATTACAGCTTAAATATTGGCTAAGGTCTACAAAACATCGCTAAGAACCACTTTCAGGAACTACGATCACAGTTAGATACACAGATACATACACTTACATACACATATACAACTTGAACTTGACACTCTTAGTTTTACTTCGGGGTTAAAATTGCTTTCTCGTAAAAATTCACGCTATTGTTCACGGAGCGAGCAGGTTAGTTTCGTCTATTTTTAGCGCTTAGACCTTTTGTTTTTTAACCAACCGGCCTGGCAATTGACAGGTGTTCCCCTCTGCCGAATGCATATGAGCAATGAATCGTGTTCATTCTATGGACTGACTTTTATCTGACATCTATTTATTTTTAGGTACGTTATGTACGAAAAAGCCATACATTTGAGGTGCACCTCTCCCACCAAAAATCGACAGACTTATTTTGCTTAGAAAATGACAGACAATGTGAGTCCTGTTTGTTAAATGATCTAAGTATATCTACGTCTGTGTGATCTAGTGACGCAATTTGGCACTAGCCTGAAAAACTTTTTTAATTTGGAGGAACACGACTTTTTTTACACATTGTATGTCCTCTCGTTTTATTGGTCTCTTTTTTTCTCATTTTTAACAACCTCTTCAGGCTAGTTGGTAATGACCCTTCCTACCAAGCTGGAGGTCCTGCGTTCGAATCCTGGTAAGGGCATTTATTGAATTGTGTGCGTTGGAACGAATATTTGTTCCTGAGTTATGGACGTCGCGTTGTCTATGTAACAGTTGTGTTGTGTTGTTGAAACGGTCTCTCTTGCCTAGTTTGTAGTGACCGTGCCTACGAAACTGGAGGTCCCGGGTTCAAATCCTGGTAAGGGCATTTATTTGTGTGTTTATCATGAATATTTTTTTCCCCGATGGTTTTATCTGTATACATGTATGTATTTATCTATATGTATAAGTATGTATATCGTCGTCTAGTATTTATAGTACAAGCTTTGTTTAGTTTGTGACTAGGTCGTTCTGTGTGAGATTGTTCCCAATTTATTTTTAATTTTTTAGGTAGGTACCTATACATGTATATAGGTATATGTATAGTGGCCTAGTTCCCATAGTCGCTTTGTTTAGTTTGGGGCTAGGGTGATCTGTGTAAGATTTATTTATTTAAAATAACTTTTTGCGTCCTGACACTTATACCCGTCATCGACAATCTCGTTATTTGCAATATCAAAGGTACCATCGCAGTCAGAATTGTATGGGCTGTTTATGAATGAATTTTTCATTCGAATGAAATTTCAATAAATTCAGTCAACGTGTGTGTGTATAAGAATTACGATTTTATTTTTAGCTACACCATTATTGGTTACGCGGGTACTAATAGACATGGCATTAAGTAGCGCGAACACGAATGTTTGCTATTATTAGCCCTGTTATGGGTGCGTGTATAAATATCACAAATTATTACGAGTATGTACCCTATAAGAGTCTTGGATGGTGAAGGAGTCCGAAATATCTATGTATTTTTTATCCTGTATGGTGAGTCTATCTAAAAAGGTTCGTATTATATTTCCTTTGGCTTTAACTAACTTGCATTTTATTATGCTTCGTTCTTAATCCAGAAAAGTATGTAAGTAGATACGGTAGCTTATTAATAGTAGATTAGTTAGTACCAAGGCCTGTAAAGTAAGAACGGTCTCAGATCTCGTGTAATCGTGTAATCGTGTTCTCGTGTTCGTCTGAAGTGAAGCTGAGGTCGACAAAGATGTGAATTGAGGCTTTCTTATTTACTGCCGAAGGTCTGTAGACTATTTTCCTGCTCGACGCAGTTGGCAAGCGGCGAATTTGTTAGCGCAGCGGCCTGCAACTGGCTGCTTGGGGCTGGGTTGAAAAGCTTATTAAGCTCTTAAATTAATGATAGATTTAATTCATCTGCATAATAACTTGTTGGCGGTAGTTGCTTAGCAACTAGTCTATAGTTTGTCGGTTTGTTTTTCTATTAAGCGTCATTCGCACCACCCGGAGTTAGCCACATAACCCGGAGTTAACCGTTTGTTTATATGAAATTTGACAGCTTAACTCCTACATAAAATAGCCCAAACCTGACTTTCAGAATAGGCGTACACGGGGAAAACAGTCTTGCTCCTTTTACACAGGAGATTAACAGGTAGATTTTTTAACTCGTGTATTAGAAAATTGTGCTCTGTACAATGTTCTAGTATCAACAGGAATTAATTATATTAAGGGGTCAAGTCATTGCTGTTCATACTAGAATATTGTAAAGAACACAACTTTCTATTAATAAGTAAAATAACCAAGTTATCTATATATATAATAGAGGTTGTCCTCATCTACGATCATCGCACAGCCGAAACGGCTACGACCAGAAACTTGAAATTTTTACCAAAGCTTCCTTTTAGTACATAGGCAAGAGATAAGAACGGATTTTTGGAAATTCCACCCCTAAGGGGGTGAAAAGGGGGTTGAAAGATTGTATGGAAATGGATTTTTTTTTTGAGCTAGAGACTTGAAACTTTGTGCAAAGACTCTATATTATAATTAAAGAAAAGTATTTTCATGGTTTTTGGAAATTCAACCTAAAAGGGGGTAAAAGGGGGGTGAAAGTTTGTATAGGAATGGAGTTTTGTTTTGAGCTAGAGACTTGAAACTTTGTGTAAAAACTCTGTATTACAATTGAAGAAAAGTGTTTTCATGGATTTCGGAAATTCCACCTCTAAAGGGGTAAAAAAGGGGTAGAAATTTTTTATGAGAATGGAATTTATTTTTGAGCTAGAGACTTGAAACTTTGTGTAAAGACTCTTCATTAAAATACAATAAAAGTGTTTTCATGGTTTTTGGAAATTCTACCCCTAAGGGGGTAAAAAAGGGGTACAAAGATTGTATGAGAATGGAATTTATTTTTGAGCTAGAGATTTGAAACTTTGTGTAAGAACTCTGTATTACAATTGAAGAAAAAAAAATTCATGGTTTTTGGAAATTCCACCTCTAACGGGGTAAAAAGGGGGTTGAAAGTTTGTATAGGAATGGAATTTTGTTTTGAGCTAGAGACTTGAAACTTTGTGTAAAAACTCCTTATTACAATCAAAGAAAAGCGCTTTCATAGTTTTGGAAAATTCAACCCGTAAGGGGGTAAAACGTGGATTGAAAGTTTATATTGGAATGGTTTTTTTTAGCTAGAGACTTTAAACTTTGTTTTATAACTCTGTATTACAATTGAAGAAAAGTGTTCTCATGGTTTTTGGAAATTCCACCTTTAAAGGGGTAAAAAAGGGGTTGAAAGTTTGTATAGGAATGGAATTTTGTTTTGAGCTAGAAACTTGAAACTTTGTGTAAAGACTCCTTAGTATAATTAAAGAAAAGTGTTTTCATAGTTTTGGAAAATTCAACCCCTATGGGGAAAAAAGGTGTAGAAAGATTGTATGAGAATGGAATTTATTTTTGATCTAGAGACTTGAAACTTTGTGTAAGAACTCTGTATTGCAATTGAAGAAAAAGTTTTCATGATTTTGGAAATTTCACCTCTAAAGGGGTAAAAAGGGGGTTGAAAGTTTGTGTAGCAATGGAATTTTGTTTTGAAACTTTGTGTTAAGACTCCGTATTATAATTAAAGAAAAGTATTTTCATAGTTATGGAAAATTCAACCCCTATGGGGGTAAAAAGAGGAGGAAAGTTTGTATGAGAATGGAATTTATTTGTGAGCTAGAGACTTGAAACTTTGTGTAAAAGACTTTTAATTACAATTAAAGAAAATCATTTTCATGGTTTTTGGAAATTTACCTCTAAAGGGGTAAAGAAGAGGCAGAAAGTTTGTATGAGAATGGAATTTATTTTTGAGCTAGACTTGAAACTTTGTGTTAAAATTCTTTATTACAATTGAAGAAAAAGTTTTCATGGTTTTTGGAAATTCCACCCCTAAAGGGGTAAAAAGGGGGTCGAAAGTTTGTATAGAAATAAAATTTTGTTTTGAGCTAGACACTTGAAACTTTGTGTAAAGACTTCTTATTACAATTAAAGAAAAGTGTTTTCATAGTTTTGGAAAATTCAACCCCTATTGGGGTAAAAAAGGAGTAGAAATTTGTATGAAAATGGAATTTATTTTGAGCTAGAAACTTGAAACTTTGTGTAAAGACTCTTTAATACAATTAAAGAAAAATGTTTTTATGTTTTTTGGAAATTCTACTCCTAAAGAGGTAAAAACTAAAAAGGCGGTTGAAGTTTGTTTGAGACTGGTTTTTTTTTAGCTAAAGGCTTGAAACTTTGTGTAAAGACTCTTTATTACAATTTAAGAAAAGTGTATTCATGGTTTTGGAAATTAAGGGGGTGAAAAGGGGATTAAATCTTTGTATGGAAATGGAGATTATTTTTGAGCTAGAGGCTTGAATGTTTTTGTAAAAACTTTTTATTTAAATCAAAGAAAAGTGTTTTCATAGTTTTGGAAAATTCAACTTCTAAAGGGGTAGAATGGGGGTTAAATGTTTGTTTGAGAATGGTATTTTTTTGAGCTAGAGACTTGAAACTTTGTGCAAAGACTGTTCATTATTATTAAAATATAATAAAGTTGTTTGTTAAGGGGGTTAAAAGTTTGTGAAAAGACTCTTTATTAGAACAAAAGAAAAGTGTTTTCATAGTTTTGGAAAATTCTACTCCTAAGGGGATAAAAACGGGGTTGAAAATTGATAAAGCGGGGAAATAAAGATTTTTTAGAGCTAGAGACTTGAAACTTTATGCATCGATTCCTTATTAAAATAAAAGAAAAGTGGTTTCATGGTTTTTTGGAAATTTCTCCCATAAAGAGGTGAAAAGAGTATTGAAAGTTTCTATGGCGGAAAGTTTTCTTTTGTATCCATAGACCTCAACTCAACTTTGTTATTCAAGTATGTACGTAATCATATATGCTATTTAACCGGATGGTTGTCTGTAAGAGACATGTTGCTTTTTAGCTATAATACCGCCTGTTGCCAACATCTACCTAATAAAAAACTTAAACGTTATCAGTAGTATTAATTACTTATTGCGGAGTGCAATAAAAAATATTTGTATTATATATGTGTAGGTTATATCAAGTCACATTTTAAAAAGATAAAACAAGGTATGAAACTCTGTAGGAAGAACCCTATTATACGCGGACGAAGTCGCGGGCGGAAAGCTAGTCACATATAATACAGTAACTATGTTAAAAGGAACTAGACATTTTTTGTCCGTGTATATCCAACACTGGCACGTAATTAAATTATGAGAAGTTTTAGGAAGATTGAATAAAACAACGCCAAGTTTTGTATGAAACAAACCTACCTAGCAGTTGTAAAATAGTTTTCCAATTACAAACTGAAGAAGTTCCCGTAGAACTGGAAACTAAATTCCAAACCGAAATGAGCTTACAATTGAATTAAGTGTGAATGTATTTCGGTGCTAAATAGGCTGTTGGCGCTGGGTAGGTACTTTAAGGCGTATACAATCGTGGGACGTTCGTTTTAGAGGGACTAAAGCCATGACCATACGTCGCACTTCATCGGGCATTTTGCGGGCAAGTCATTTGGTAAGGTTTACAAATCAATATTCGAGTTTTCATTATATAGTATTTATGCTCAGTATTTTGGTACCTAGTATTTGTAATGTGCATTCAATGTAGTATACTTGATTTAACAACTTACTAAAGCATACGTATATTATGCGAATATATCATTAATATTTTTGTAAAATTTTTGGCAGTCATTGTTCTTCGTCGGCTTAAAAATATCCATTTTAAACGGGAGAACGTTCTCTCAATGTCAGCTATTTATTTATTTTAAGTTGCCGCTTAAATGGGCAATAACCAAATGACTTGCCCGCAAAATGCACGCTGGAGTGCGACGTATGGCCATGACGCTCGTAGTTTAAATCGGACAGCAATCATGATCCATAATATTCCTCATTCATATCATATGATATATATTATACCTATCTATTTCGTTAATTAATCCGTATATATTGCGATAAATTATTTAATAAAAAACTACATCTGGCTCTAGGTACAGTCAACCAATTGGACCCTTAGGCCACTAAAGGACTATGTAATAGTGATGCTATAAATCAGATTGTAAGAAATCTCTTACTGCTTGTCATATTGACATGATTCTAGAGTGGTTCAAATTGGTTGACTGAACGCCTTATATTATTACGGTTCTAAGAAGAAAACATCAAAATATCATTACTATTATATCTCGTTGTCGATACGTACTCATAATATGTAAATAATTTGTCGAGAACGACGCTAACAATTTCTAAGAAGTACCTACCTGTATAATTTAAGGACGTATGAATAAATATTTGATCCAGATAATTTGAATTCGGCTTTAGGGAAAAAACATCAGTCACTTAGAATCTTAAGGAGCTCCACGTGAAAATCGACGTTTTTTTTACAAGTTTTGACTCGATATTCCGATCTATTCATCAATCTTTTATCTTGAATTTCAAGAACCGGATTTAGAAAAAAATATATAGTTAATTTTTAATTATTTTTTTCAAACACGGTCCAAAGAAGCACATTTTTCGATATTCTAAAGAAGTTTATGCTGTTATATTTATGAAATCTACATAAAACTGTTCCTATTTGAAGTCTCTAATAACCTAAGAGAGATTTAAAATTTAAACTAATTGGTAAGAAAGTTATTTACAAAAACCGGTCAAGTGCGAGTCGGACTCGCACACCGAAGGTTCCGTACTAACTTTATGTTGCAACTACACCTAAGTAGTTCTCGAGATATTTAACGATGTGACAGACAGACAGACAGACTGAGTCGCACCTAAGGGTTCCTTTTTTACCATTTTGGTACGGAACCCTAAAAAACTGTTATTTCGGACTAAAATTGCCAAAATTTGATGCCGTATATCTGGAAGACAGTAAATATTTAAGTAAATATGATAAGCTAAGTTTCTTAAGGCCGCTGGAGTTAGTGTAATAAGCCATAAAAAATACTCGAAAATTGAGAGATACAGATCGAAGGTCATTGGGACCAGGAACGGCCTTAAGACGTCTGAAAAGCAGCTTTTACTATAAACTTTTCTGTCAGGCCTGGGGCCCATTTCTCGACACCTTGTAACTTGTATTACAGGCAGAAGTCACTGTTTAACTTATTTTTCAGTCCTCCGGCCGGTAAGCGCCACTTTACGCAAAACTAAATTGCCGCCTACCGGCTCCGTCGGGCTGAAAAATAGTATACAAACCTCGGCCGGTAAATGGGAAAGCCTCGGATCACATGTTAGTCGACCTCGGCTTCGCCTCGGCCGACAATTACATGGAATCTGAGGCATTTCCCACTTAAACGGCCTTGGTATGTAATGTACTATAATTAGACGGGGACTTGTATTAAAAATTACAAGCTTTCGAGAAATGAGCCCCTGGGCTGATTATTAGTCTACACTATTTTATACATTTCAAAGAAGTATCAGTTAATTGGGCTTATGAATGATAATTCGTCTAAGTTCGCTTCAGTCTTAGAAATAAAGTTTTTTATCGTCGAGGTAAAGGTCAAGGTAACCTATCAACTATTATATCTCTATGAAAAGTGTTCAAATATTATTTTAAGCCCAGTTTACTGGTTTACTATCCAGTCAAGGTCATTGTAGTTTGAGTACCTATATGGACTGGGGCGAGACGTAACATGGCTTGACAACTACGTACAAGATCTTAGCAGCCACAGTAATAACTGCGATGCGGGACCACAACGAAGCTACGGAAAGTACGAATACTCATATTGTTTTGTTGCTTCTCTGTTTACTGAATAGTTTAATTTAAATTGTTTAAAACCAGCCAATCGAAAATCACGTTTGTCATGGAAGCATTAGTTTTTAATGTATGTTATTTTTCTTATTTATGGGCTTAGTAAAAAGAATTAAATATACACACCCTATAAACATTTTCATTGTGAATTTATCATGAAATACAACCCGATGACAGATGTGAGAGACCAATTCAAAATCAGTATTCATGATAGTCATAGACCACATCAAATACTAGACAGAGCAGCATAAAAGACACCTAGCGGTCATCGCACGGATGCAGTCCAGGGGCCTTACCATGACGTCTTAACGCAATTCAGTTAAAGACCTAAACTGTGTCGCTTCCATACAACTGAGCCTAAACTGAACCTAAACTGTATCGTGTTAAGACGTCATGGTAAGGCCACAGTTTCAATTTTGTATGAAAGCGCGACCGCTCTCACGTTTACGATCAGAGGCCTATTGCATAATGACTTGTAACTTGTAATATTAGCGGAGCTCTTTTTTCTAATAAATATTACAAGCTACAAATCAATACGCAATAGGCGTCTGTTCTCATAAAATTTAAAAATCTTTACAATTCTTGTGTTTTAGGGGAAACCCTGGAATATTAAAGTATAAAATAATAGGTGTAGTTTGTTATGTTTATAGTACGTAGAAATTTACAATTAAGACTGTGCATATGTGTGGTGACCGCATTCATAAACTTCACAGTGCCGCGTATGTGTAGTATTACTTTTACAGTACACATAGTGCTACTTTACCGCCCTGGGGCAATAATGAGCTCTGTACGTGCCGGCGTCGAATATTCAAAGGGCCCATATGTACTGTAAAGTACGAAGAGGTAATTCGCCCTTGTATCTTAATGTAGTATTACAGTACATATAGTGCTACTTTACAGCCCTAGGGTGGTAAGGAGCACTTTACGTGCCTGCGTCGAATATTCAAAGGGCCATATGTACTGTAAAACGTCGTACAATAAACTTGCGAAGAGGTAATTCCCTCCCTACGGTCGTGTTTTAATTTATCGCCACTCGTTGCGAGTTTCCTTTTTTTTCGCCCTTATATCGTAATAATAAACGCAGTTGCTTAGCTACTGACCAACGTCTAGTAGACATTGGTCTAGTCAAGGTCTTTTAGGTTCGACTTCGCCTTAAGCTTGGGCTGCGGCGCGAAGAAACATGGCGCGACAGCTACATGCAATATCTTCGCCGCCACACCAATAACTGCGCTGCGGTGACCACGGAAAGTACCTACGAACGCTCGTATAACGGCTTCTCTATTTATTTAGTTGTTTAATTTGAATTGTTTACCAGCCAAGCCTTAATTAACACAGTACCCAGTTTTTATATAAAGAAAATCGTTTATTGTATGGATTCTTTTTTTCATTTTTCATTCTTGTATTTTTCATAGCTTTATTGTGTGAGCTTTTTTCTTCAGTTTCCGCGATTGTGGTTCATTGAATTAAACACGTTGACAACCCAATGACAGATACTAAAACCGGCACCGTTTTACTATCTATCTGTCAGTGGGTGTCTTTTTGTTCGCCTAGCGCATTCATAGAGCGTGTTTTTCTAATAATTCTATACCCATAAATTATAACAAAAATTATGAACCTTTTAGGTACTAAACCCGTAAAAAATGTAAAAATGGGCTCTTTCTTCGTTAAGCGCAGTAGGTATATAGAATTTAGCATGTATCTATTTGTATCATGAGCAGCATTAAAGTTGTAAACTTGAGATACAAAAACGTTCCAAGTTACGACTGTCGGTATTAATTTACGCTTTGTCTTCTTTGTTCCAGAAGTACCTTTCTGAGACATACAGGCTGAAAATAGAAAACCCCCGTAAATACATATACTATAAAAATATTTCGCTTTCCCGAAATGTTGTGGTGCAATATAAAGTGAAGTGTCATGGCTTCCTCAGTCTATTTTCCCTATTATTGTGAGTTGTAAGTATGAGACGTGCGACGACTGAGTTCAGAAAAACAAATGAAATATTGATATACCAATTCAATTTTGATCAATGTGTTGCATTCCCACGTAAGTGTTCCATACTTTGAAGCATGCGAGCGCATGAAACAAATTCATTTTAATTGTAATGTTGACCAATAAGAGAATCATTTGAGAATAAACCCTCAGTGTTTACGTTTCAGAACAAGGTGGTGCCGACTCGTAGAGCCTCCTGAGAATTCGTTTCAAGTGTGGAGTTTTACCAATCTTTCTTTGTATCTCCTTGAAAGAAATATGATCCTAAGTTGTGAAAAGAACAAGCGCAGTCCCTGAAGACTTGGGGGAAACTATTTGTTTTTTTATCGCGATAATTCTTACAAAGTATGAATAGTATTATGTCTGTAAGAAGTGTTCGATTACAGATTCTGAGAATCAAATATAGAAGTTGTTTGAATATAACCTTATAAATTCACAGACTTTCTGAAACATGCATTTGAATCTTATTGAAATTTAAAAATTCTACGTCTTAATACATGCGAACTTTTCACGCCAAGGCCAGGGGACTTACCATGACGTGTTAACGCGATTCTGTCGTCAACTGAATTGCGTTAAGAAGATGGCTGCGGAGACAATGTGAACTTACCGTAGGCAGAAAGGAAATTGACACTTCAAAAGTGATATTCGAAAGCTAACGTAGTCCTGGCCGTATTGTTGTCTATTACATTATCCCGAGTGTCAATTTTCTTGAGTAGATAAAATCAGGAGTCTTATGAGAATGTTACGTATATTTTAGTTTCGTGATAAGATGTTCATAGTAATAATAAGTTTGGCAACATAATTACCGCTCAAAATGTGTACATATAATTTAGTAAGATAGGTACTCACTAAATTTAGATTAGGTTTAAATAAATCAAGTGTTTATATTTGACTGGTTAACTTAAAATTAGAAATTATGGTTTTAAGGGCGAAAACAGTGGAACACATTTTTAAACGACCTTTGTTCGGCAATATCAGACTATTTATTTCGATATCGATGGAACAACAGTTATTAAGAACAAGTGTTCCAAATTTAAGGTTCTATCTTTAAAGGTTTAAGCTGTGCGTTGTCTCTGTCAGTATCTCTATTATACAAGTCTAGTATAATTATCTATATTTAATGGATGTCTCTATTGACCTTAATATTTGTGGGTATCCATATGTCTTCATTACATTTACGTCTGTTGTTATCAATAATACATAAGTTGGTCGGTGTATGTCGGTAGATGTATATGGTTCCTTGTAAAGCCTCGATGGATTTCGTAAGGTTTGACCCATTTACGATAACGAACGGTGTGTTTGTAGTGGGCTCGCTATGACGACTAATACAGTTTTGTTTGCTTGCCTTCACTGTTATAAATATGTATATATAACCGTGGTTGTACCTACAATAACGCTGAAGGTTCCATTGAAATTCACTACTTACTTAACAATTTTAAAGCACGAATCAAATCATTTTCATTAAATGTAATAAATGTTTTGATTCATGTCTTTTTTTGTTTTTAAGTAGTCACACTACTATATTTAAATTAAAAATTGAAAGAGATGTCATATAGTACAGTACAGAAAAAGTGACCAAGGCCCCCGTTGAGCGGCTGGGATCGAACCAACGACTTCCTGCTTTCGCGGCAAGCGCCCTAATTACCGTTCACGGCCGTGATAACTTTTCAAACGTTTTAGACCGTTTCATTTTCCCTTTTAAAGTTTGTTTTCTTATTTTGTTAAAAGGATATAATACAGCATCATTTTCTAATGATCTGTAGAAGTTACCAACATATAAAAATGTAGTAGATTAGTTTAAGCAAGGTAAAAAAATTCGACCTACTTACATAATTATATAGGTACTTACTTTTATCTCCTCGCTGGCTCATTAAGACTGTCCCAATATATTTTCACAAGTTTTGCATTTTATTCATTCTTACACTATAGTAACTGTACCAATCATGGCACATTCAAATCGAATTCGGAGAATTTTTGATATTTCTCTGATACATTTAAAAGTTGTATACGTATGTAAGTACTATTAAATGTGTTAAAAGACTATACAATGTTTCATGTAAGATATTGTTATCGGTTTCAAAATATTAGGCAAATGAAAACGCTTTTTTTGGACCGATAATGGGACGTCTCAGTGAAAACTAGACCAATGTCACTAAACATAAACCTTTCTGCAATAACAACTGATTGCAGAATGAACGAAACACATGCTGGTTTAGCAAAAGAATAAAAAATTGTAACGCAAATTTTAAGCTTAACCCGCTGATATCGGCCCAACCTCCTTCGTCCCACCGTCATTTTAAACCTCGAGAATCTAAATCATCGGTGTCAATGTCAAAAGTGTTTCAAAAGGTATAAACGACGTAATGTGCATGTTTTTATTTCGCGTACAATTACTCATACACCCGTGAGTATTAGACATATTAATATACTTAGGTCTAAGTATATTAATATACCCATACACCGTCCATTACTAACGTGAATATAGAAAACAAAGAAAATCCCACGTATAATTTATTTCATGAAGTTTACACGAACGAATGGGGAGTTGATATTTGTTCATGTTTCTGAATTATGTATTGTGCACTTTTAGATTAAGTTTATGCTGAATGCTTATGGTGAAATGCTGTAACTTGGAAACTATTTAGGCACTTAATAAGTTGAATATTTTATTTTGTGGAAGGAAACCTTGGTGAATTTATCAAACTCCGGAGAAAAACCGATTTTAAAAGCATAGTTTGTTAAAGTTATGATATTATTTCCATTTTAAGTAAACAAAACAACAAATAACGTCCTAAACGAAAAATAAGACGCTGTAAGCATATAGTTAATACACTTGCTCGCATTTATTAACACTCCCGAGGTGCACTGCAAATTGTGTCTGGTTGTATCATAATGATAACAGAATCAGTTTCAAATTTAAAGTTACAATCTGCTTTTCGGTCATGACGGAGAGAGAGCCACGAAAAAAGCGCCGTACAAGTAATTCTATGACGCTTATGATGGTAACTATATTTCTTCGTTTTTTCATTACCATGATAACATTTATGATGAACAAAATTATCTTAGTAGAGAGTTCGACAAGGCTAATGCCGTTATTCAAAAACGCTCTTCAAACCTCCCTTAACTAACTTATTGTTTGTCTTTATCTGTCACCCAGACAGATGCGATTGTTAAAAAGGGACACAACATATTTGAACTAATATAGGATTTTTAAGTTTTTATGAATAAGGCGCTAAGTGTTTACTTAAAATGTCTTTATCGAAAATGTCGCTGCCAAGTCGATGTGAGTCTAATGTTGACGGACACTTTGCACGAACAATTTTAGGAATAATTATCAAACACAAGAACTTACTTAAAACATAAAGTTTTTTTCTTTTAAAATGTTTCCTTATTCGAGGGAAACATTGTTTGGGAATACTTAATTAATTTTAAACTTTATATAATGTATAATATTATATATACTTTTCTAACATTCACTGACTAGCTTGGACCATGGTGACGTCCCGGCTTGACACGACACCATTTAGGTATGTTTTTATTTAAGTATTTGAGGATAATTCGTTCCACATCGTTTAAAGAGCCTGGGGCTCGCTTTGGTAACTAATCCCAACATTTGGCGTAGGCGCTAGTTTTACGAAACGGACTGACGGAAAACGGAAGGCCTTTTTGGGATTAGTCCGGTTTCCTTACGATGTTTTCCTTCACCGAAAAATGATTGGTACCTGTCAAATGATATTTCGTACGTAAGTTCCGAGAAACTCATTGGTACGAGCTAGGTCATGCAATCACGGGATTTTTTGTATGGACAATACCGCCATTAATTATAAATCCCGGGATTGTCATACAATCCAATACCCTAGTATTACGAGCCGGGGTTTGAATACGTGACTTTTGTAACTAAAGTCACACGCTCTTACCGCTGGTCCACAAAAGCTTTTATAGCCCCTGCCAGATTAATGTAAAATAATATTACGTGTCTCTGTTTGTGTTTCTGCATGCATATCCAACGCGTAGAATTATGTATGTCATGTCGTGAGTCAACATATTGTAGTATGTCTCTCCCATTATAACACAATAGTTTTCTGAGCCCTTGTCGAAGCCAACACGCTTTCCACAATTGAATACAATGTAAGGTGTTCACCAAGAAGATGCTGCTTCTGTATATGTCGTGGGTGACACGTAGAGACAACATTTGCCTGAGCTGCCCTCTACGTGTGAATATCTGGAGTTAATAAAATCTAAACCTTATTAGGCTATTTGGTAGACATTATGTTATGTTATGTAACTCCAGATAAACCTGCCTAAATTATCCATTTTTTCTAGGCAGACATAAAGCGCTGAGATGGCTCAAAGCAATAGGCGAGTTTTATTATTGATAACAATATTTAAGTAAAGTATTTTTTGGGTGCGTACCGATCGATATAACTTTTTTTGATATAATGTTGGTCGTATTAACGCTAATTTGATATAATTATTGAATCATATAATAACTAATAATATAGTTAAAAATTGTATAATTATTATTTAATATATTGATAATTTTTCCGAATAACATTTTTTATAACATACTTTGAGTATAATGCTTACTTCTGATAAAAATAAATGCTATAACGCTAATTTAATCTAATTATACAATGTATAAATAATAGGTTAGGTTAGGTTAGAAACTGTGACCCCTAAACATATTATAAATAAGTATTATATGAAATGATAAATATACGAAATAATAGTAGATATTTTGTTGTTATACCAAATGTTCATTATGTATAATGAGTGATTATGTCCACTAAATATATACCATAAGTTATACCGATCATTACACACCCGTATTTTTTTGCTGTTTCCTAAATAAATCTTTTTCTTTCATATCTTCTCGATCGGTCAGGTCAAACGGCACTAGTCCGGGGCGCAGGTTCGCGTCTGCCGGATAAATATTTGCACGCCAAGAATAAAGTGTCTGTCACGGATGGAACGGATTTATGGATACAGAAATTCCCAGCTCGCCACCGGCGCTATGTCGCACGATATTTATGTTTCATATTTTAGGTAACTAGCTGCCAATTCGTTGCGGAGATATATTGCGTTGCGACGGAATGGTTAGGTTAGCGACGACTTATAAATAAATAGTTATGTATTGGAATACCGCTTTGGTCCACTTTGGCATCGTAACCTGCTAGATAACCTAAGCCCGACTCACTCAGACTGCAAAATCAGTGTGTGACGCCCTTTAGATCTTGACCATGAATGTATGATTGATTTGAAATATCTATACGTAATTTTAATGTTCCTCGAAAGATGTGAAGCGTATAAAATCAGCTGAACCAGGTGCTTAGTTGACTTTGTTTATACAAATTAGCTCTTCCTGAGATGTACACACGCGTTTAGAATTGCATGGGCAGTTTATGAATGAATTCATTCATAAATTGCCCATGCAATTCTGAACGCTATAGTACATAGGCGTATCGCTTTTGTTCTAAAAATCATTTATACAAAATATGTACTTCAAATCACAAAAGCTGCTCTGAAAATTGTAAAATAGCTACCCGTAATGTATCTATATATGAATTGTAACAAGGAAATGGATATGCTCAATCAGGGGAGGAGTGAAGAATGTGTATTTCGCATGGAAACCGCCAGACGGAAGCCGCACCGGGTCCCTACACAATCACGGCAACGGTCCGTCGAAGGCAAGCTACGTGCAGTGGACTAAGCTAGCGAGAGGTTAAATGGTTAAATAAAGAGGATGATTCACACTGGAACGGGCCAGGCGTGTGCGGGCAGGGCCGATGTGTCAGTTTCTATAGAGTACGTCACTAACTATTACGTGATTCTTTCTATAGAAATAGACAGATCGTCCCGGTCCGCCCCATCCCGTCCCGTTCTAGTCTGAGTCAACCTTAAAAGTTTTGCGTTAACTTTCAGATAAGAAGACGTGACGCTAGCTTATGAATACTCTTTGCACTCTCTGGGTTTGCTTTAGGACACCAAAAATACAAATTATAGTTGCAATATAAAGCAACTATAGTGGCTGCTACTATAGTTGCTTATTGACGGCATCACAGCTTCTGATCGCTGGTCATGTTTCATTAATTTTAATTTAAATTCACATAAATTTACATTTCCGATCAGTTTTCTCAATTGCGCATTTGCATGGTTAAGTAAGTAATATTCAACATCGATTTTCGCTATTGATATTATAATACACTTCAAACAGAATAATACGCATTACATATCTTATTTCATTCTCAAAACTGTCACGTTACTTATAATATTACCTACTTGACCTTTCGTAGCGAATGAATATACGTCAGTGCGAGCGTGTAAACGATTACTTTTACTGAAAATAACGTTTTGTTAGTTGAAGACGGTTGGTATGTTCCTATATTTCCCGACCGAGGGGCTCATTCCAGTTGGCCACCGAGTGTGGGCGAGCCCGTGCCCTCAAGCGAATCATTTTTAACTAGCAGTAACCGAATAGAACATATTCACTAGTACAAACTTGTTAAATCCCGACATGTGCTCTCTGTCAAATTTTATGAAATGAAAAGTCATCAGAACGTCATTTCAGTTTTCAAAAATCGAGCTCATAACGGAATTTACAAGCGCAACGACGATATCCTCTTCAGTGTACCGAGTGCTGTAACACTGTTTTATAAACCAATAATCTCATTTGATGATCCGATACTGGATCGTTTGAAGATTTTGTACTTATTAAGAAATTGATTGATGAAACACTTCTTGAAACTTTCACGATTTTCACACACTTTTCTTAATTTACTAAGACGGCCTTAATCGTGTAAAACTCGATTCGAGTTTTACTCGATAGATGACATTTAAAATTGACGCGAACCTATAGGTATAGGTTATTTATATATATGTAAATAACTTTGAGTAACTGAATTTGTAATTAGATGGCGCTTATTAAATATAAACTAATTGAGATTTTCCCTAAAAACAATAGGGTCAAGGCGCTTTCAAGCTGTTGTCAGTAACCAAACCTAGATAGTGAAGTGTGCAGGTAGGTAGTAATTAACTTAGTCAAGTTAACTATACAGTGAAGTGGTGCTATCGGTACACTTAGGCATATATTTTGAATAAATGATAAGTCATAATCATTTATTCAAAATAAATTAAAGCAAAATATTTTTGAATGTCTCCTAAACATATAAACATTTAAAAACCAGCTAACTTACATTATTTGTAGTATTTCACCATAGATCGTCACGTGTTAAGTATTCGTCCAGTCTGTAATAAAAATCTCGCTTTGTAAAATTTTGTTTAACCAACGCCTTAAATTAATTTTCTGACATGCTTAAAATATGATCATTAGCTTATTGTAATAACGGGTACAGACCCGAAAATGCGTTTTTGATATACTGGTGGATACTTCGTCATTTGTTTGAGGTCTCAACCCTAACTCGTAGATACATTGGCAATAATCGAGCGAGTCACGCCCGCGTCAGCTGCTGGCGATCGCCGGACCTTTCATATTTTTCTCATATGAGCCGCGCCTGTATCAAGAAACGTCAAATTTGAGAGGTATTCAATACTGGCTCCATAATAAAAGCCCTGCAAAGAGCACAAGGAATATGTACATATTATTGTGCATCTCATTCTGTCGCATAAGTGCGAGCGGTGCACGGTGAGTGTACTGTTTAGTGTGACAGATGTTTGCTTACAAAAACTGGAACCGGTGTTGAAAGTGGTTAGCAGAACAATCAAAAAGCTATGTAATGATTAAAAATTAATCTAGTGAAGACGCAAAGAGATTAATCGAAAATTTTGGTGTCAAGATAGTTACCTATCACCGTTTTCTGGTCCGGTGTTTTCCGGGGGTTTGATATGTTGTTTTCGTTTGCGGAAACGAAAACAACATATCAAAGAAAAAGTAACTGAATGGACCAATTGCATTCGACTACTATCAAGAGCTAGCAAAAAACACCTACAATTAGTTTATACAGCCTTCACAAAATCACTTCAATGCGAGTGGAGATATTTGCAAACAGTAATGGATAAAACGACGAAGAATTTAACACCTTAAACGAGACGATAACGTCAACCTTCCATTCTTGACAGAGAAATTACTTCTTTAGAACAGAATCTACTCACCCTGCTAGTGAGGCTGGGCTGTCTTGGCATTAACAATTCATTAAAAAACACTGAATATTATAAATAATCGGTTGAATCAAACAAGTTGCTAATTCACGCAATAAAAAATACAGAAAACCTGGACCTAATAGCCCATCTTACTCATGCAGCAGAAACCATGAGGGTAGCCAAATCGATAAGCCATTAAAACGAGAGTGATAAAAGTAAAGATGTTATACCCAAATTGCCGAATAAGATGCAAATATGCGTCCAAAGAGTAGTCGAATCTAACTCATCACAATGGCTGTCAATCATCCCTACCACTGCAAACAATACCGATCTCACTGCCACCCAACTTAAAGATGCCTTCGCCATTCGCTACGCTCACGAACCCGGTAATCTTCCTCAGGTTTGCGACGGATGCGGCGAAAATAATTCTGACCTAAATCATGCCCTAAATTATAAAAAAGGCGGCTTGATTAAACAAGGCCATGATCTACATAGGGATGATTGTAAGGATTGGGCCGAACTAGCTTGGGATAATGGTACAATTGAACCAATAATGCGTAATGCAAGTGCTACGCAGCCAGCTCTTGTAGGAGACTTATCACTAAATTGCGTATGGGAACATGCAAGTAAAGCGTTCTTGAACGTCTGCATTGTAGTTGCTGACGCTTCCTCTTACAGCAACCTTACATGGCAAAAAATAGCACAAAGACGCAGCCGAGAAAAACATCTAAAATATCGGACCGAGCCAAGGAAGACTTAAGAGCCTCTTTTACAACATTAGTAATCTCATGCGACTTTTTTTTAAATAACAGCATCCAAATTATCATCCAAATGGGAAAAAACATACTCACAAATAATCTTCTGGCTAAAAGTGAAAGTACAAATATTAGCCATTCGTGCAGTCTCCATGAGGGTGAGAGGCACCAGAAGACGCATCAAAGCCTTCGATTGCGTAGACGGGGCAGGAATTCATTACTAAGCAAGATTTTACACATAACCTCGCCGTCGTCGTCGTCTAAATATCCATTTTTGTTATTTATTATTGTTCCTCTTTATTTATTTTCATTCTTAGGTTAGGTTTATTTTCTTGTTTTTGTATGTTTGTTATTCAAATAAAGATCTTTTCAGTCCTCCGGCCGGTAAACGCCACTTTACGCAAAACTAAATTGCCGCCTGCCGGCTCCGTCGGGCTGAAAAATTGTATACAAACCTCGGCCGGTAAATGGGAAAGCCTCGGATCACATGTTAGTCGACCTCGGCTTCGCCTCGGCCGACAATTACATGCAATCCGAGGCATTTCCCACTTAAACGGCCTTGGTATGTAATCTACTATTCTATGTTTATAGTACTTATAGTCCTTAGTCATTGTATGTGTTTTGTATATCGCCTTGGTATAAAACTCTACATAAAACACCAACTATTCTTATTTCTCTAAGAGATATTTGTTTTTAAAATCTTCTACGTTGGAAGCACTCGAATCAAGTTTGTAAAAGGGCGCTTGAAGCCTATCCGCAAAATAAATCTTGAAAAGTTCAATAGTGCTTCAGTAATTCTCAAGTTACTGTTTATTAGGCACATTTGGGACTAAATAAAACTACTAAACGGGGAAGGTGTTTATAAAGAACATCCGTTTATAAGGTTAACAGTAAAGTCCTGAAGCGTTACTTTGAACTTATAACCCATTATTATAATAAATTACGGATTAAGAATGGCTCACAATAGGACGGGACGGGATGGAGTGGAACAGGGCGGGACGGGACGATCTGTCAATTTCTATAGAAAGAGTAACGTGATAGCTCGGAGCCCTCGGATGTCACGTGACGTTTTCTATAGAAACTGACAGATCGTCCCGTCCCACCCCGTTTCATCCTTAACACGCATGTATTTTTAGTCACTACGCGCGACATGTTTCGGAAATCATAGGATTCCATTATCAAGCGTCGAGTAACGTGCGCGACGACGCAGGTGGGCATACTGCGTTGCGTCTGGCCGCGCGTACCGCCGTTGATGACAAAACTTGTTGAGAATGATCCTGTCTCAGAATCCCGGGATGTTAATATGTCTTACGATAGTTTAAATTCGATTAGGTATAACTCATTTTGCTTTAGACTGTAGGTACAATGTATAGTCACCGTTTAGAGTTACAACAACAAAAATAAGTGAGCTCTGGATGTATTTTTCCAATGACAGTTTAGACTTCGTCACGATCAGAGAATGTACTATAGCGTTCAGAATTGCATGGGCAATTTATGAATGAATTCATTCATAAACTGCCCATGCAATTCTGAACGCGTGTAAAATTTTGACGATTACTTTGTCTTTTTATTTTGTCTTTTAGTCACGGTATACATATTAATGACTTTGAATTACATCGAATTGTATAGTAATCCAAAACTTTAGCAGTGAAAGCTTTTGTGTATTGCTATCCAGTACTCCAATAATGTGTTAAGACTTTGACAATAGTTTGAAACTTATAGAATGAAACAGTAGAGCCTCAAAGTTAGTCTTGAATGCTGAACCTTTAAATTATTCACTTTACTCCGTGCCCAGCCCGAATAACCCAGGAAAGATACAGCTTTGACAGATTAGCCTGATTTTGACAAATTACGTTCGAATGGGATATTTATAGATAATATGCGAAAATCCTACAAACATTTCTTCCGGAAGTAGGTAAAAAGTAAAAAAAATATAATTAACCAAGTCTATTTCTTAAATTTACGGTTATCATTTTCTATTTGTTTGTGAATATGACGATATATTTATATTCTATGTGTTAAAAGCAAACCCGAAGAAAACTTATTCACGTAAAACTGTTAAATCTACAAACTGGTCTTGACCACTTTTTTTTGTTTCACTGTTTTCTTTTGATATGGTTTCTTATAGAACCACATATTGTTAATATATTTACTACTTTTGTAATTTGTTTTGAAAAAATAACTAAGTCCCGCCGAGTTTCTTCTCGGTAATAATTTTCTCGAGATTCCGTTATGCTAAAAAGTCAGCTTGTCGCTGTTCCAATACATGACCTTTAACCCTCTGCGACAATAGTGATTTTCTTTAGTCGTAGCCTTCTACTGACGTGAGGTCTATCAGGCTATGCTTACGTCTATGTAACACCTGTAGCACATTTTTCCTAAAGCAAGCACACATTGATCATCCCAACATACCTACCTGATGCTACGGATCCATTTGGAGAAGGTAGTGAAGGAGATACGACTATAACGCGCCAAAAGATATCCGCACCGTGAAATATCCTTGGCGGTGCCTGTGAGACCGCACCTCAGTCGCAGAAGGTTAAACTTATGCCAATGCCAATAGAGGTGAGATACGGGTATCATTTATTTGGCACTTAGCGTGTCGAAAACTTGGAAGTGTATCTTTTAATCCACAACAAGGTCCCTAATAAGGTGATTTTATTGTTACTGTAGTGCTAAACGCGTTTAAAGGTGTGTTAAAGTACTTTAATGAGCACATTTCCTGCAAAAGAAACAACACTGTTGTCCTGACCCGATCCGTGTCAATAATCACCACAACAGCCAAGTAATCACCCCAGCGTGCGTAGCTAAGATGCCAATCGCTCACGCTTAATAACGTATCGTAGCTACCTCTCTCTATAACTCTTCCTTATTAGTGTGAAAATCACAGTTGCGTTTCGTTAGCGACTGAGCGTGAGCGATTGGCATCTTGGCTACGCACCCTGATCGCCTCAGCTCGAACGCTCGAATAAAATATTATATCACTGGGAACGCCGGAAACTACCGACCAAGGAATGACGCAGGCATTCAAATGCACGCATATATTCAGTTCAAATTCTATATGGTAAAGAAAAGGTAACTACAATAATTATGAAACATCTGCGAAACGTCATATTTTCAAACATTTTTCAACAAATAGAGACAGGCACTGTCTCCCCGATCCGATCCGTATCAAAAATCACCACAATAGCCAAGTAATCGCCGCCGATCGCCTCGTCTCGAACGCTCGAATAAAATATATCGCTGGGATTGTTGGAAACTACCAGTCAAGAAATCGGATGCCGCTGGAATTCAAATGCAACAGCTTACATTATTTAGTTCAAATTAGAGTGTTATAAAGGAGGTAATTTCTATAACTATAAAACAAATATAAAACCTTTTTTGGAACATTTACAGAAACAGACACTGTCTCTCAGACCTGATTCGTATCAAAAATCGCCACAACAGCAAAGTAATCGCCACCGATTGCCTCAGCTCGAACGCTCGAATAAAATATATCGCCGGGAACGCCGGAACCTACCAGCCAAGGAATGCCGCAGGAATTCAAATGCATTCTAGTGTTGTTATAGTACATTGTGCATCTAGGGAGGTAAATACAGGATTACTAACGAGAGTCTGTTAGAAACCCGACGCAGCAGGCGTAGGGCTTTTAATGACTCGAGTTTCTAATCCTCTTACCGACCATACAATGTTTTTCATCACACTTGTAAGGGGGAAAAAAATATACAAATGAATCTATTTAATAAAATTAAATATTACGAAGTAAAGTTGGTTAATAGCCAAGTTTGAATATTTGAAATAAACCTTAGCTGATGCAAGCCCTCCTTAGTCTGAAGTGACATGACGTACGATAAATTAAAACTAAAGTCATATCTCCCTCGGGAGTTATATTGTACTAAAATCCATAACTCCCGAGGGGACTAAATCGGCTCTAACCGCTCTATACGCCTGCGCGTTATAACACCATTATCGAGCAAGTGTGATGAAAAAGAGGTAACTTCTCTCATTATGAAACAAATATAAAACCTTTTTTGCTAAATTTATCAACAAATAGAAACATACACTGTCTCCCAGAAAGAAAGAAATAAAGAAACATAATTGAATGTAACAAATAAACACATATAGTTACATTAATTAAATAATAATATAAATTAGGTACATCATGTCTTAAAAATTAAGTAAAAAAATAATCCTAAAACTAAACTAAATATGTAAAACTAACTAAAACTAAAACTAAAATAACCCACCCTGCATCGTACCCGGCTCAAAGGTCCCCATAATGCCTGCAGCATTCCCTCGCTGAACTGCTATGGAGACCTGTTGAACCAAGTACCACCCAGAACGAGGATCACCACCTCTCACCCGCAAACGCCGGCCTATCTCCCCAAAAAGACGGAGAGCTTCTACTCCCAACGGTCCCGCTGTCTCCAATGCTACCGGCACAAAGTCCTACGCCGATGCCAGTGCGGAGTATTTTAAGTGTTTCTGCTTGGCAGCAGTCTCCGCCGCCGATCCAGCGCAACGTACGGTCTGTCCCAAATAGGACGCAGCGAACGTGCTCACGCAAGTAGCGTCCAACAAGAGGCAGCGCCCTCTCCGCCACGGTACCAACGTAAGGCCGTCCGGCCTCTTCCCATCCGTGCGGCTGAGACCAGGCGGTTCCAGAACACAGGGCACGTTTGCCGAAACCATGGCCCTCCGCACAATGTCGTTAATGGAGTGGTGCCTCGGAAAACGACCAGCGCACCGTCGGCAACTCAGACCATGACACATTAATATTAAACTAAGACGTATACATTTTAGACTTAATCTAAACATTATTTATTTTATTTAAAAAAAAAGAATGTGGTAAAGGAGCAGTGTCAGCTATGTGCTGGAAACCTCGCCTCTACGGCGTGGTTCCAGCGCCAGACCTGATTCGTATCAAAAATCACCACAACAGCAAAGTAATCGCCGCCGATCGCCTCAGCTCGAACGCTCGAATAAAATATATCGCCGGGAACGCCGGAAACTACCGACCAAGGAATGCCGCAGGATTTCAAATGCACGCTTATATTTTCAATTCAAATGGTAAAGAAAAAGTAATTTCAATGACAAAGATTCTAAATAAGTATGCATCATTCCTCAGGTTAGATTCGTCTATTTTTTCCCGCCACAGATTTTTTTATATTTCTAAAAATATGGGTATGAATAAAATGTTCCATAATACACGTCAACCCTCAAATATAATGTGCGAGGTGAATATTTATGTTATACTTAACTTTTTTTTATGAAGCCGTTAAGTGTCCCACTGCTGGGGGAGGCCCCTTTGTCTTCAACTCGTCCCGGTTCAGGGCGATCTTCTGCCAGTCGTTAAGATTGGCGCCTAGGTCATCCCGCCAACTGTGCCTCAGTCTGCTCGGTCATACTTAACTACCTACATATAATATATTATGGCCCCTGCAAAAATGCGCTTTCCATAAAAATATCGACATCTTATCAGAGGCAAAATAATATTACCTAGCTAGCACTTTTTCAACTTAGAGTATCATTTTTTTTAACTTAGAAGTCGGTTCCAATAGAACGCCGAATATGACTAAGGGTTAAGTTCATTCTATATTATTAATAACGTGTAATGCAAAACTTAACGTGTTAAATTGAACATAATTCACATCGCAATATCACTATCAGATTATCATGGCAGTGATCATATTTTACGTGCGTGAATTTGGCATAACACCCATAAAACACTGAGTCACGTAGTGTTGTTAGTGGGTAACACGAACATTACGTTACTGAGTTATCTGCCCGGACAATACACAATCTGACCGCGCTGTGGGGTCAGGTACTCAGGTGCATAGGGGTTACTTCTTTAAGTTTTTGATTATAGAAGACTATGCCTGATTGAAGTAGATAGCCGCTGATTGTATGTATTTTTAAAATACAGATAGACGTGTTGCATAATGTGACTGTGAATTTTCCATGAATAGCAATGTCGAAAAAACTTTGAACATGACATCACTATCACACATGGTGTGGCTTCAAAATTTGATTACGCCGAATATGTATAAGTACATAAACTTATGCAGCTTATGATTACAGGGGTCTTACCATGATGCCTTAACGCGATTCAGTTTAGGTTCAGTTTAGGCTCAGTTGCATGGATGCGACGCAGTTTAGATCGTCAACTAAATCGCGTTAAGACGTCACGGTAAGGCTCCAGTTATATGGAAGCGACTCAGTTTAGGTCGTCAACTGAATCGCGTTATGACGTCATCGTCATGGTAAGGCCTGAGGAAACTGAAGCGGGAAGTCAAATCAACATGCCCTTTATTAGATAAGTGTAGCAGCACGGATATGACGTTCGCAGTTGTCTGCGTAACAACTTTATAATGACAAAGTCTGTTTATGACTGGCGTTTTGCTATCACGCGGGTAACTTCGGTCATTATACGCTTGCAACTAGTCAAAATGATCACATATTGTCTATCAAATATATACCTAAGTGCGAGATAAAACTATGGAAGTAGATACAACATAACTAGTATAAGTGTCCGTAAAGAACAAAGAGCTTCTTGTTTGATATTAAGATTTTTAAATGTGTCCCATTTTTTATTTCACAAAATTCACCCCAAATCACCTAACAGTGAAAAAAGCGTCGATATCACAACAAACCCCGAGGTGCTCAGCATCGCCCCCGTTGTTCGGACGTGACCCGAATCCCGCCCGCAATGTTCGGTACTTTAGAAATGTTTCCGTTCCGAAACGCGATCTTTTCCTTTTCGAATGTGCACTAAGCGCATAAATATACCATTGCGTGTAACGGAACGCCTTTCAGGGGCCGCCATAGACGCGTATAAGAACTACGCTTAAGTGACCCGGAAATTTATTTTCTGTTTAGCCATTGACTAAATTGGGCCGTTGCTTTGTGGCTATTGAATTGTAAACATAGTTATGGGGAATTAACGTGCGTTTACGGTTAAATAAGACCTTTATGTTAAGAATCCTAATTACGATAAAAGAACTGAGTTTAACCTACCTTTTGCCTTACCTATGCTAATATAGTTCTGTTGTAAAAGGTCCAAATGCCAATATAATATCCTACTAGAATATAGAAAGATTTAGATATGTCTTTTTAAAGTTGAATATCGGTCCTGTTCACTATGTTTGGTGGATGTTTTCTAGAATACCTACGTGATATCGAAACGAGGTTTGGACACATTTTGATTGCACGTGCTTGCTAGGTGTTCCTCTGAACGGATATAAAACCATCCACGTCAATGCTCAGTCGAGTTCATTCATATGTGTAGTATATACTTTAATTGATAAAAATAACCAACAAAAACAACCTACCTTAACACTAAAATGGACCCTTGAGGCATTGTACTTAGGATACTGGCGGCATTTCCTTATTGTGTATTATATTTCAACTTCAGAGACCTTATTCCTTTGGAACATAGCTACTTTGACTCAAAGTGTGACGATAGTGTGGGTAATTTTGACCAACTGCTAAATATGTAATTAGTTTATTTAGTGTAGTATCTACGTGAAAAAACTGGATTTACTATCCTAAAATTTGGTCTATTTCGAAGTGAGATTTAGGAATAAAAAATCGTTAAAATACATTTTACTAAATTGTATGATATAAGACCACAATTAGCTGTGTATGATAGTTAAATAAATAAAATATTAGATTTTATTTACGTAAAATCACACCAATAAATAATTCCCTGATAAGATGAAATAGTTTACACAATGATAAAAAGGGAATGCCAAAAAATTGCATATTGATAGAAAAGACTAAGGTAATCTAAGTTTTCCATCCCTATGAATAATTGACTCTGAAAATCTTTCCAATGCAATAATATTTCTAAGAAAATGCTGGAATAAAAAGTCAATTTTAAGCTAGCTTCACTTTTAGGTGACATTCTTAGTTTTGTTTTGAAATGTCTTTGTGCACCAGTGCCCCACTGCTGCACTTTGTGAACTGCATTTTCGCCGGCCTCGGATATCGCCACGGCGTTGCGGTCTGCGTCAAATGTGAAGTATTTAAATTAATATTTATCTCTATAATGTAAGAGACTAAAATACAGTTGCAACAATTTCTTTTCATTACACTTGCACGTAAATGTATGCAAGCATAACAAAACAAGAACTAATGTGCTGTATTATGCCCATGGCCGTAACGGATTTTCATACATTTTACCGCCCGCCCGGAGCTCCCGGAGGGCCTCACGCCACACGTAGCCGCCGCTCACCGCGGAGTACTGTGGACTGTGTTACTACACTGCCGCTAATAAAGAATGTTTATTTATCTGCCTAGTAAGTTTATTTATTTCTTCGCAAATGTGATGAAATAGTAGTTTGTGTTACAAAGGATCAAAATGATATGTTTCCGGCGAGGGCGTACATTGAATTCCAAATGAAGAGATGGATTCTAAAGTAGAATCTTGAGCGTAATGAGGGATTCAAGCGTTAACGCCCAAAACGAAAATAATGTTGATACCGTGTGACACATTTACTGCTTCACGCCAACTAAGAGGAAATAAACAAAGCCGAAAACAGCATTATGTCAACACCACGATGCCACTAGTTAATGCCCGAAAACGTAAAAATGTGTAGTCTTAGAACAGAAAAGTGCCACTTTGATCCCTCCCAGCAGGGAAGAAAAGTGCCACTTTGATCCCTCCTAGCTTAACAGAAAAAACCCTTTTATAAATAGCTGGTGTGAAAATCATTTTTTTTGTTTAACAGGCGGTACAAGAATAAAAAACTCGTGTTAATTAAGTAAATTCGTGATTTCTTGTTTATCGCCCTTAATACACAATGTACGTAATATTAAATATGAGTTATGATTCACGGTGCGTATTTTGTACGATAGTAATGTGTCAAATACCTTAGTCACATTGCCTGGCATAGGGTTAGCTATTATTTTATTTATTATTTATTTATTTAAACTTTATTGCACAAAAGAAAACCTTAGCGTACAAAAGGCGGACTTAATGCCAATAGGCATTCTCTACCAATAGACCATAAGGCAAAACAGAAAATTTGTGGTGGGTGATACTAAAAGTCAAAACCAAAACACAGATCAGATTCGCAAACCCTCATATTATTTTTCATCACACCTGCTCGTAAATGGTGATATCATATGCAAGCATACTTACGACTTAATGAGGTGTATTAAGCCCATGGCCTTAATTGATTCTTATATTACTTTACCGCCCGCCCGGAGCTTCTGGAGGACCTGCTCCCCCACGCGTCGCCGCACGTAGTCGCCGCTCACTCAAGTACTATGGACTGTGCTACTACACTACCGCTAATAATGATTATTTCTTTATCTGCCTGGAAAGTTTATTTATTTGCTCACAAATGTGATGAAAAACATTCTTAGTATCACGGGCAGTATAAGAATTACGTATTCGTGCTGAATTTAAACCCTCGTTCATAATTTCTTGTTTTCCGCCCTTAAAAGACAATGTACTAATATGCAGCCGTCTATGACGCTGGCGAATTCGAGAAAAGACATAGTTGATGGAACATCATCAACAACAGAACTTGCGGTCACGAAGTGAGGGTTTCAAATGATATATAATATAAGGTTACACCAAGTTTAAACAAAAGAAAGAAGCTTAAGAGAAGGAATTTTTTAATTGCTCCGAATTTTATCATCTCTCAAGATTTTCCGATCAAGGAAGCGACGTCGAGTCTTTGACAATTTTATTAGATTAAGTTCCAATTGAATTTGGTTTTCCCTGAGTGCAAGCATGCTCAAGAGAACATTACTGTCACATCACGCATAACGATATTATGTTACATTGGAACAGCAGTTCGAATGTGCACTTTATTGCGCGAGAATACGGTACATAATTGAATTAATTAGCACATTACATTGTTACATTAGGTTGGTATAGTGATAAGATGAATTATCAACGCAATATGTCGACTATTAATGCCTCATGAGAAGCTATATTACTTGATACATATATTCAAAACTAACAAGCGTTGCACTATGCTACTGTATATTAGGTACAGTTCTAGACTAAATACTCAGATACATATAATTATTCGATAGACTAAATACGTAATGAACGTCGCAATGTCGAGATTTCTATGCCCTTTACAGCACTCGTTTTCACAGGGTTAAGATGATGACTGAGAGAATGCGAATTCTCCCCGTCAATCAAAAAAGTTACTTGTGCAAACTACCTACATACAAAAACCTCTGGTCCTCGCCAAGGAGAAGCGTTACATTCCCAGGATGCTGCGCGAGGCTATTGAAATCAAGAAGGTCCCTAATTTCAATAGAGAGGATGGCTTTTCGGTACCACCAGCTTGGGATCCTGTTTTACATCTCATCAAGGATCAAGCACGACACAGAACTGGAAGACCTTAATGTGGACTTTGTTTGAAAAGATTGAAAACGGATAAAAGAGGCAAAATGGGGTAGTTTTCTTGTCGCTTCTTTCTGCTCCATAAGCCAGTTAGGGAAGCGTTCGTAAGTTGTATGTATGTTAATCCTCACAGGGTTTAAACATTTTTATTTTAATTATAGAATGCCCTTCAGGCTATGTATTACTAGCTTTATAAGCCCCTCTGGGCATTGTAGACCAACCTTTGTTTTTATTTTTAAATTATTTTTATATTTTTGTATGTAGGTAGTTTGCACAAGTAACTTTTTTGATTGACGGGGAGAATTCGCATTCTCTCAGTCATCATCTTAACCCTGAGATTTCTATGCTTTTCTAAAATAAGCCTTAATTATAAGTAGCGCCAAGAAAGTATAACAATAGATATTAACACATTTATCATTCTTAATGTACTTTCGTCCCATAAAGTGTTATAAAGGTGCATACGGGTACCTCTTCACGGGATGCCTCTTCAATTGTCTCTTAATATATCTTTCGCATGAAATAGCTTCCAACTTGTTAAAAAATTCTGGTACACTTTTTCCATTTATTATATTATCTCCACGATTATATTATATCCTATAACATATATTCATAGTTTTTTAGGTGCTACAGCCTTATTGTTTTTATAAGCATGCTTGGGAGAATTTAATGAAAAATACTTCGAGTTATACTTAAAACTATTTAAACTGGCTGTTCACCCATATCTTCAAAAAACTGCATTGTATTTTTTATGGCTACCGCTAATCACAAATAGCTAACTTCTCTAAGGTTAACAATAACAAACAAACCGTATTAGTACATTGTGTATTAAGAATGGTAAAAAAAAGATTAGGAACGAGTGTGAATTTAAGACGAGGACATAATTCTTGTACCGTCTGTGATACATACAATGTTTTTCATCTCATTTTCGAGGAAATAAATAAACTTAGTAGGCAAATAAATATACAATAATGATTAGCGATTATAAAATGCTCATTATTGCACTAGTGCGGTAATGAGCAATGTACCGCACCGCGCCGCACCGCACCGCACCGCACCGCACCGCACCGCATCGCCATCGCGTTCGTTCGCTTACATAGTACACGGCCTTATGCAGTATGTTCAAGTCGGCCGTGGTTATGGCGAATACTTCCTTATATTTTATCATCACGGGTAATGTTTCGGCAACATGTTACCTTATAAATATTGGATAAGATAAGAAAGATACATTTATTCATGACGTACACATACATATTTCGTCGTGCGGCGTCACTAGCGCTACCAGTGGCCGTTTGGCGAACTAATTTGACAGCGATTATAAATTTTAACGGAAACGTCAAGTGGTTAACTTGGGTGTAGTCAGTACGAGTTTGGTAACACTGTCAGTCGAGTAAGTCGACTGACTTGCGATTTTTAACCGCGTGGCGGGAGGTCACTCCTGCGCTTTATCATTCTGATTTGGACCGTTTTAGCGAACGGGCGTTAACAACACACTAGCCTCGCACTGAAAACACCACGTTTCCTGATGGCTTATCCTGATGGTTTATTTTTGGTTATAAAAATCAATCCATTTGCATCATTTCAGTCTTTAGTGAATTTTGATTAATTGTAGTTGAGATTAACTAAATAGAAACCGATTTCTTGTACTCTAAAGTGATTTTGTTATAATCTAAAGTAATATGTGTGCTATGTCGTTATTTTACCTACGTAAGTAATTCTAATGATTTTTCAGTTAAACAATATCAGCCCCGCTGAGTTTGTTGCTGGTTCTTCTCAGTAAGAGGTCTTTTCCGAACCAGTGGTAGCTTTTTGCCTATTTAGCTTACAAATCTAGTTCTAAAATAATTCCAATGAGTTCGAATAAAATCATGGTCCCCAGTTGTTGTTTCATTTGATTGTGGTGTATCGGTGCGATACGTAGTGTGTGATTCTAAGGTTGAGTATTGCTATCCTGAGGTGTAAGTATCACGGCACGAGTATTGACATCCTGAACTGTAAGTATGGTGTGAGTAAGTATCTTAGCACCATCCTGAGTATCCTGACCCTGCTGATGCTGTTACAAGTAGTACGGCGTTACGAACGCCCCCATGCTTTCTATCGCCGTCTCTCTCACTCTCGCCTCTCTGCCTCACCATCTCCGTCATCAGAATGTGGGATAAAGAAGATCATGTCCACAAGGAGTGTCACTTGGCGAATGCACCACGTGCTTTTTTTCGGTGAGGTTGAATCATTGTTTTATTTTGTTATTTGGTTGAATGAACTAGTTTGGTGAAATCATGTTGTATTCCATAGTGAGTTAATGCAATTTATTTTGAAATCCTGTTTACGTTAAACTTTGTTTACATTAGTTTTATTTGCTAAAAGTGTCATTAGAATTAAAATAATTCAAATGAAACCTCAAGTTGATTATTGTTTTACAAAAAGAAAGTGAATAGATTGTGTGTCGAGTATCCTCATTACGTATTTTGTGTAGACCATACAAGACTTATTGTTGACAAATCACTGTTACAGAACAAATCATTGTTTCTCTCTGTGTATAGGTTATAAACGTGTTCTGTGCTTGTCAAATTTTAGTTACAGATGGTGACACACATCACTACACCCGACAGTATGCTGCCGTTGCGGTGCTATTGCGTTGGAAGGTGCTGGCCGTGGCTGTTGAACAGACCTGCTAGAAGCTTGAGGCAAAGGAAATAAAAGGACAGTTTTATTCCAATAATTGCTTCATGAAAACGAGACTGTTACCAATAGCACAAATTATTGTCAATTTTGTTTTCGTATGCCCCTAAAGATTTTCCAATTTGCAATACTAGTTTGCTAGTCAGTAGTTTCAATAAAACGAGTTGTTGTCTTTTGAGTACCTATCAAATTTAATCAAAGATAAAGGGATTGATTATTTTATTGGAAGGTAGTTACTCCACATTTGAACGTATTTGATACAGTGCATAAACGAGCGTGTCCCCGCTCAAAATAGTTTATTGGTGAAATTGATGCAAAACAATTGGATGTTTTCAGTCAGCTGTGATGAACCACCGCGAGCTGCCAGTCTGCTGGTCGCCACCTGCCACCTTCGCGTCCCGATGGCGCGGATGAGGCGACTGAGAGCGCAGCAGCAGCATGGCTCTCGACTCTGTGCATATACGGCAACACACCCACAGTGCTTCCACAAACACAGTTGTTTATCCGGTGAGCAGTTCATGTTTTATTGGGATTGTGGAGCACTGGTTTGATCACGTATACTTGGAGAATCTGTTTCTTCGAGTTTCAAAGAAAGAACGCTGGTTGTAGTTCTTTTCTGTTTTTTTGTCTGTGAGTCAAGTGTTGATATTTCAATTTGGTTTGAAACGACAGTTATAAACAACGATGGTTTTACGTGATCATATTATTGAGAATTACAATGTTTTCATGTCACAAAGGTGTTTCGTTTTGATGACGTAGTTTCATTGTGAGTTGTAGTTTAAGTGAACTAAACTTACAAGATTTAAATGAAGTTGTTATTTCAATAATTTGAACTATTTACCTACGTGGTTTTCATTTAGTGTATTTTGTAGTTAGTGAACTAAACTCACAAGATTTTAATACAGGTGATGTTTCAATAATTTTAATAATCTACCTCTCTATTTAGTGTACTTAAAGTCAAGCAAGTTGGTGGAATATTTTATGACTTAGTTTACATGCTTAGTTAAAGTGGGTAGCACTTTTAACGAGAAGTAAATGCAATTGTGTAAATAATTTATCTTGTTTACAAATGAGATTAAGACAGGATTGATAATGCCACAGTTTTTGATTAAAGTTTTTGAATTCTTACTTTACATTTTGGTGCTTTCGATGGACTGAGAGCACGCCCGATGGACTGGGCTTTGTCGATGTATCGACATTTGTCGGTGGACGGAAAACTTGTGTGATTCGTGACGTGAAACTTGATTAAATTTCAATTAGTTGTGGCACTTTCAAATTTGATCATGTTTAATTTAAGGTACTTATTGCGAAAGTAATGATAAAAAGGTAGAACCTTTTTTTTGTTTTTAATTGAAATGTTAAACAAGACTCATCTCGTATTGTGTAATGAACTGTTTTTTTTTGTCACGGTTGTTTTACGGTTGGTGTCTTTGGCTCAGGTTGCATACATTTCCAATCTTTCGTAGACGTAGGCATAATTCGGGCCCGATTTCCCGTAGCCGTGCGGCCACGACCGTGAGTGGCGTGCGTTAGGTCCGGGGGTGTATGCGGCTGCTGAAATCGCCGGTTAGAGGCGATGGTTTGGTGCGTTACAGATACCGGTTGGAGGTAGTCTGGGTGTCATGGATGTGTCCATGTGTTGTAGTTGCTGGAGAGAAGCAACTGATTAAAGCTGAGCACACTTAACCAATATTTTGCAACAGACAATATTTAGCGACGATTGTGTTTGTCGATTTTGTTTTTGTTGATGATGAGCATTGTTTGACAGTTAATGTTTTGTTTAAAAAAAAAAACAGAATTAGGTAAGCCTTGTTTTTTTTTAAATCTTGATTTTGAATCTGACGAGAGACGAGCGCTATATAACATTCAAGTAATGTTTGATTGATTCCACACCCCGATTGACTGTGTATCCCGACCATTGTTTGTGGTCAGGGAGGCCGAGCGAGAACGTTTTACTTTGCGATTTTTTTGTCCACAGCTTCCTCCCACGAGGACGTGGGAGATGTCATGATGGCCGTTTCGTCGTGCGGCGTCACTAGCGCTACCAGTGGCCGTTTGGCGAACTAATTTGACAGCGATTATAAATTTTAACGGAAACGTCAAGTGGTTAACTTGGGTGTAGTCAGTACGAGTTTGGTAACACTGTCAGTCGAGTAAGTCGACTGACTTGCGATTTTTAACCGCGTGGCGGGAGGTCACTCCTGCGCTTTATCATTCTGATTTGGACCGTTTTAGCGAACGGGCGTTAACAACACACTAGCCTCGCACTGAAAACACCACGTTTCCTGATGGCTTATCCTGATGGTTTATTTTTGGTTATAAAATCAATCCATTTGCATCATTTCAGTCTTTAGTGAATTTTGATTAATTGTAGTTGAGATTAACTAAATAGAAACCGATTTCTTGTACTCTAAAGTGATTTTGTTATAATCTAAAGTAATATGTGTGCTATGTCGTTATTTTACCTACGTAAGTAATTCTAATGATTTTTCAGTTAAACAATATCAGCCCCGCTGAGTTTGTTGCTGGTTCTTCTCAGTAAGAGGTCTTTTCCGAACCAGTGGTAGCTTTTTGCCTATTTAGCTTACAAATCTAGTTCTAAAATAATTCCAATGAGTTCGAATAAAATCATGGTCCCCAGTTGTTGTTTCATTTGATTGTGGTGTATCGGTGCGATACGTAGTGTGTGATTCTAAGGTTGAGTATTGCTATCCTGAGGTGTAAGTATCACGGCACGAGTATTGACATCCTGAACTGTAAGTATGGTGTGAGTAAGTATCTTAGCACCATCCTGAGTATCCTGACCCTGCTGATGCTGTTACAAGTAGTACGGCGTTACGAACGCCCCCATGCTTTCTATCGCCGTCTCTCTCACTCTCGCCTCTCTGCCTCACCATCTCCGTCACATATATAAATAAAAGCGTTGTACTTGCGAAAGGTCCATTTGATGATGCCTTACCATTTCCTTTTTAGGGTTCCGTACCGCAAAAGGGAAAACAGAACCCTTATAGGATCACTTTGTAGTCTGTCCGTCCGTTCGTCCGTCCGCCTGTCCGTCTGTCTGTCAAGACCCTTTATCTCGGTAACGCATAAAGATAGCAAGTCAAAATAATTACCCTTTAAGCTGTGAAAAACCCAAACCGCTACGTCAACGCAATCAAAAGATACGGCCGTTTATGTCGCATTTCCCATACATTTGCAATTGGAATCAAAATGTATAGGGTAGGTACTTTCGACCTAGAGTCACGAAATTTGGCAAAAAGCAAGAGCTTGTAGCACAAGTACAGGAAAAAATCCGAAAACCGTATAATTGCCGCACACTGAGAGTTCCGTGCCACCAGTATTTCTAAAGTATAAGTGGGGGGAGGGGGGAGAGGATCCTTTGTGCGGAACCCTCGGTGGGCGAGTCCGACTCGCACTTGTCTGGTTTTTCTTATTATAAGAACGGTAGAAAAGAAGCTTGCATATTTCCTCCTGCTAGGCGACTACCACGGCCAATCTAGTTTGGTGCATCTTTTATTTGGTCGTGCACAGTAATTAAGTTATATTATACGCAAAGGTAAGGTTTTGATTACTCGGCCGCTGACAGCATCTGTACCTTCGCTACCCGTCACTGGCAATCCAGCTACCAGATACAAGCGCATCGAGCTACTCCGGCAGCAGTTTTGGGACAGGTGGCGTCGCGAGTTTATGGCGGAGCTACAGCAGCGCGTCAAATGGAAAACCGATCAAAAGGGAGTTCAAATCGGGGATCTTGTTCTACTTAAGGAAGAAACCCTGATGCCCTTACAATGGCGCATGGGGCGTGTCATGCGTCTTTACAGCGGTCCTGACAGCGTATGTCGTGTCGCCGACATTATGACTAAAAAGGGTCCAATCAAGAGGGCCGTAAACCGAATGTGTATTCTACCTACCGATGCTGAAGCCGATGACGAGGGCAAGAAATTAACGGATGATCAGACCGTCACCGAATAATTCGTCTCCAGCAGTTGTTGTTTTGAAAGCAGTTATGGCTTTCAATGCCGCGGAGGATGTTAACGCCTCGTCTTCATTCGGGCATCATCGGGATCCGTCGCCGACGCAATGCATGGTGCGGGGCGCGGGGAAGAGGGGGAAGCGCAGCCGCCATTCGCAAACCAACCTTACCACGGGCGAGTCATGCCCGCCGGCTCTTAAATAGTGATCTAACACCTATGTATCTATCACCTTAGTTTAATTATACGTGCATGTACTGGACTACGAGTGTTTAACTCACCTCATCCACGACCCCAAGATCTCATCGAGTACACCCCTACTGCGTGTACATGTGGAATTGGATTGTGGAATTGTGGAATTTAATGAATTTAGAATGATATGATTAAAAGAAGGAAGAAGTAAAATAAAAGCATTAAAATCGTAATAAGGTTGTTTTATTTCCTGTGAATACTAATAATAAAACAGGTAAGTATTTAAAGCCTTCTGGCGTTATGTTTTATTAAAAATATATGTATGTCGAAACTAGAACAGAATAAGACGTATAATGTGTATACACCTGGTTTAGACACAAACGTTTAGGATGGTAATATTAATAAATTTATAACAAATCAAATAGCTAGGTATCCTCTAGATAAACCAGGTTTACACACGTTTCTATAAAACAATAAGGTTGCTAGTAATTAAGGTTAGAACATAGGTCACAAGTAAATCATATAATAATAATGAATATAATTGGTAATTTTATATTGATCGACCCAGTCCCATAGTGTTAGCAACACTGGCAAATATTATAAAATTATTAATAAAATGCGGGTAAGAATTGATTCTTGATATTAAAAAATAAGGACGACAGGCGGGTATTCGGTTACGAATGCGCGGTGCTAACGGCAACGAATGTATCATTGTGGTTTTCGAAAGATTTAGGAGTTATTCCTTAAGTTGCAATTGTGAATTAATCAATATATTACATATTATAACAATACATTATATGAGTTATAATCAAAAGGTGTTCCTTCATTTCTGGAAGTCCTCAACCTGGAATATATCCGAAGTGGTAAGAACGAACGTTGAGAGAAACCTCAGGTATGTGTTCACTTATATTACTAATTAAATTACTTATGTGTATAGATTTTATCTATTACGCGCCCACAATGTCAAATATCAATGTTAAGAAGAATACTGGTGAAATAGTTGATGAATGCACGTAAAATAGGCCATGCATTGTACTTATTTTATGCAATAAATATTAGGTAGTTAATTATCAATATTATCATAGTGCCATAACGACATAAACTGTGTTGTTTGACCTAAGTTTACCTATAAAACTTATAGCAACTTAGAGTTTATTACTTTATGATCTTAACCTATTCCTAATAAGTAAAATACACACCAGTTATGTGGGAACATATTTATAAGTATACTGATTTACTAAGTTATTTCTCAATTATATGTGATAAGAAGTGTAAATATATTTTGTGTTATTTTCAAATTAAACAAACTTGGTGATTTGAAATGTTTACATTAACGATACAAAATCATTAATACGAGTATTTAAATCTAATTATTACTGGTTCATCTTTAGTACAACTATATGTGCGTATTCTAGTCTATAATCATAAACTGGTGTTAATTAGCAAAACGCGCGTTTCCGCCTGCGCGCAATGGCCAATATAGTTTGACCTCGGACATCTCTTAATGTCTGCGTGTAAATAGACCAACTTATACTGGTGCGTCTGAAGTGAGCCGATCGGTGAGCTTCATAAATATGGACCTCACGGGAACCATACAGAACGTACCAAGGTGGCCATTGAAAATTGTATTCTTCGTTGAATGAAATAAGGTTGATATTATTTCAATGAAAGGTTTAATTAAATATCGTTCATCAAAAAAAAAATGTATATTAATTTTACGTAAATCGCTATGTTTCGTTAACAATAGGTACATATTTGTCTAGTTTCAAACCTTTGTACAAAGTACCTACGTATAATTTTGAACGTTTTACGATGACGCGGGTGCTTACTAAGTAGGTACCGAATATTACATAGTTTAGGCATGCATCTTTAAAAACGTAATCAATGAATAATTATGGTAGCATACCTTTAGACCTCCCACACAAAGAAGGAAACAGTGGGTTTACCTAACTGTTTATGTTTTCTAATAAGTTATTTAAGTAGGCACTTTTTATAATACATCAATATACCAGTACCTACATTTTGATTAGATACAAGGTAATTTAAAATAAACTAATGCTGTGTTTATTTCTTTACCTCATTTTCTTCCATACTAACTGTCCTCTTTCGATACTAAATGTATATACTCTCCTAAGCGAAAGTACCATGAGCTCTTCAAGCCCATCGCCGGTTAGGTCGGGATATACTCCACCGCTTCCTCGTCAAAAAAAGAAGAAAGACGGTGCTGCTAGAGCGTCTAGACCACCAGCACGCACGGGGAGCAAGCGGCGTAGACAGTCGAAGTCGCATAACCGATCGAGGCATCAGCGTAAACGCGAAACGTATCGTAGCCGATCTCGTCGTCGATTGCGTCGACGTGTACGCCCCGATAACACTGGCTCGTCCAACAGTCATTCGTCATCAGCGGCTAGTTACACCACTAGTAGGGCTTCGCGTTGCCGTCGCCGCTCACGCGATAGATCTACCTCGCATAAATTACATAGGCGTGTTACCAGTACGTCAACTGACAGCTCAGACAGTCTGAATAGGAGAAAAAAACGTTATGCGCGACATGACCATAGACACCGACGCACTAATAAACGCAAGCACAAGGAGACGTCTAGTGCAGCTTCATCTAGCACAAGTTCAGACCGCAGGGGCCACAAGCAAAACAAGCGGCGTCGGAAAAATAAGAAACGCACTTCATCTGATTTATTCTTTGATAAATTCTCGAAACTTATAGATAATAGGGGAACGAGGTTTGAAGGAGCTCAGAACGTAATTCCTGAGTTTGACCCAGATAGCAATACCCAAACAGCGGCTATTTGGATACGTAAAGTTGACGACACTGCAAAAATATATGACTGGGACGATAAGCAAATCGTTTACTATGCCCTGCCGAAACTATCCGGGTACGCGAAAAACTGGTACCAAGGTCAAAGCTCGGTGGGCTTAAGCTGGCGACAGTGGAAAAATAAAATACTCAAGGCCTTCCCAGATGATCGAAATTACGCTGACAGGCTGAATGAAATGCTGGAACGTAAAAGTAAAAGAGACGAGTCTTTAGAAGAGTACTTTCATGATAAAGCGCGGTTGGTACGAATGTGTAACATTAGGGCGAGAAATGCTGTTGACTGTATCATAAATGGAATATTCGACCACAACGTAAGATTGAACGCACAAGGCTCCAACTTCAAAAGACCATCCCAGCTACTTAGGTTCTTGCGTCGTATTTCAAAAAGGAGTCATAATAATATGCCAAGGAGAATAACAGGACCACCGACTAAATATAATCAAATAAAACAAAATGATACCGCTAATAATAGCGTGACCAAATCAGCATCCTCAACTCAACCTCGCAATAAATATAAGTTGATTAGATGCTATAACTGTTCAGAACTAGGCCACACTGCTGATGCCTGTAAAAAACCTTTGAATCGTTGCGAAAAATGTAGTCGACTCGGTCACAACGCAACACAGTGTCCTGAGACTTCGCGTTTTAATAAAACTGGAAATTTCACTGACGATATAACTAAAAATACTGAGCGAAAGACAGATGGAGCTTCTCAAAAAGTAATGCAAATTACCACCGGAGCCCAAAATACTAATGGCAAGTACTTTAAAACTATATCCATAAACAATGTAAAATGTTCAGCTTATATAGACTTTGGGAGCCGAATTTCCGTTATTAAATTAACGATGGCGGAAAATTTAAATTTAACTCTAAATAAATCTAACTTGCCAATTTTAAGGGGATTCGCTCACGGTTCTGTCACACCATTAGGTAGAGTTTCCGTTCATACTGTGGTGGATGCCGTTGATGCCGTCATAGAAATGTATGTCGTAGACGATGCGTTTTTAGAGACTGATGCGTTAATTGGTCAATCATTAACCGATTTGCCAACCGTTACAGCTTTTAAAACGGACAAATCGTTGACATTGTACTGTGATGAATCTGAAACGACACGAATACAGGTTTACAACGCGGCCGATGTATTGTTCGAGGGTATAAGCGCGCTTGAGGTCGAAATGGAAACTCCACACACGGGTTTAGTATTCATGCCGGGTAATTTCTGTATGAAGCAGGGCTGCGAGTATGCTTTGCTACAGGGAGTGTATAAATTTGAAGAAGGTAAGGGTCGCTGTCTGATTGTAGGTTGGGCCAAAACACCAATAAAACTAAAGAAACATAAAATGATAGCACGCGTCATATGCTTACCTACGGAAAACTCGCTATCATTGCAGCCAACTTACCTTGATGTAAAATCAATAGAGCCTTCTAATAAAGAAGAAGTCAAGTCGAAAAATGATATAAAGCGACCAATAACATTAGATATGATCCATGTTGGCCCTAAGGTTACCAAGGAGCAAAAGGAGAACTTGCTTACCTTACTTAATAAATACAGGGATTGCTTTGCTTTCAATATGCAGGAATTGGGGATAACCAATGTCACCGAAATGATAATTCGCTTAAATGATAACACTCCTGTCTGTTATAGACCGTACCGTCTCCCATTTAGTGAGCGAGCAAAGGTTAGAGAGATGATAGGCGAATTACTAGCTAACGACATTATACGAGAGTCAAACTCTCCGTACGCTAGCCCCATAGTTCTAGTACGTAAGAAGAATAAAGAATATCGACTATGTGTAGATTATCGTTCCTTGAATAAAAAGACAGTAAAGGATAGCTATCCAATGCCCGTGATAGAAGACCAATTAGATCGGCTGAGTGGAAATTCATGGTTTACCAGTCTGGATCTTGCATCCGGCTATTATCAGATACCGGTATCAGAAGGGTCACGTCAATTTACGGCTTTCGTTACGCCTGACGGGCACTACGAATACACTAGAATGCCTTTTGGATTAGTAAATGCACCAGCGGTGTTCCAAAACATGATTAACAAGTCGTTAGGCACGAAGCGTTTTGAGCTCGCTATACCGTATATGGACGATCTTTTATCAACGGGGAGTACTTTTGAGGAAGCCTTTAAAAAGGTAGAGGATATTTTAAAACTGTTGAGAGACGCGAAACTGACTTTAAACATTAAAAAATGCTTTTTCTTTCAAGCGGAAATAAATTATTTAGGGTACGAAATATCCGAAACAGGTCTAAGACCTGGAAATGCAAAAATTCAAGCGGTCTCTGAGTTTCCAGAACCCACTAACGTTTACCAAGTGCGTCAGTTTGTAGGCCTCGCCAGTTTTTTTCGTCGTTTTGTTTATAATTTCGCCACAATTGCTAGACCTTTAACCAGACTTACAAAAGCGGACGTACAGTGGACTTGGGGAGAAACAGAGAAAAATGCTTTCCAGGAAATTAAAACAAAATTAATTACTCGTCCAATACTTGCTCTTTATAATCCAGACTATTACACTGAAGTCCACTGCGATGCGAGTAAGATAGGTGTAGGAGGAATGCTGCTCCAAAAGTCCGCCAACGATAGTCCTCTACGTCCGGTTGCCTATTACAGTCGGCAAACGACACGTGAAGAAGAATTTTGGCACTCCTATGAGCTTGAAACCATGGCCGTTGTGCTTTCATTAAAGAAGTTTCGGGTCTACTTAATTGGTATACAATTCACAGTAGTCACGGACTGCAACGCATTAAGATCAACGTTGACTAAACGAGATCTTATACCAAAAATTGCTAGGTGGTGGTTGATGCTCCAAGAATTTAATTTTGACATCGAGTACCGAGCTGGATGCAACATGCAACATGTCGACGCGCTAAGTCGGAACCCAGTCTCGGAACCCGACGGTCAGGAAGAATTCACTATTATGAGCATAACAACTACTGATTGGTTACATACAGTACAAATGACGGATCCAAAACTTAAGCATATTAAAACTATTTTACAGACGAGCGAAGATGAAATTAAGGATATCAGCAATAATTATGTCTTACGCGATGATAAATTATATAGGCGAGATGGAAGAAAGTTAAAATGGGTGGTACCTAATGGAGCTCGCTGGAGGTTATGTCAACTTAGCCATGATGAGGCGGGGCACTTTGCTGTTGAAAAAACATTAGAGAAAATGCGCGCAGATTACTGGTTTCCTAAAATGAAAAGCTTTGTCAGTAAATATGTAGCAGCATGTATTAATTGTGCTTATAACAAGGAGATGACCGGCAAAAAGACGGGGTATCTACATCCTATCCCAAAAGTAAACTGCATATGGCACACATTACACATGGACCACTTGGGTCCTTTTATTAAAAGCAAACGGGGTAATACATATATTTTAGGCATTATTGATGGGTTTAGTAAGTATATTTTCATAAGAGTGGTAAAAAACACTAAATCCAAAACAACCATAAAAATGTTGGAGGATATATTCACTGAAATCGGGTATCCCAAAGTTATTATCTCGGACCAAGGCACAAGTTTCACATCAAAAACATTCAAAGATTTTGTAACGCAAAAGGGAATAAAGCACGTGCTAAATGCAGTGGCAACTCCTCGGGCTAATGGACAAATTGAACGTTATAACAGAACGATCCTAAACTCTTTGGCATCCATGAATCATGGGCTTGACGAAAGGGATTGGGACGTAAATGCGTCTAAACTGCAATGGAGCCTTAACAACACCATAAATAAAGGTACCGGTAAATCGCCTTCGGAGATCGTTTATGGCCAGAGAACTACTGGTCCAGCTGAAGGGATCCTGAAAGGGGCTCTTCAACAATCTGAAGAGGTTACAGTGGATGATAGAGAGGAGATTCGAGAACAAGTAGAAGATAATATAAAGAGTAATCAACAGAAAATGAAGGAAAGGTTTGACCAGACTAGAGCGCCTACAAAAATGTTTAAAGAAGGCGAATTAGTAATGATCCCAAACCATAACCCGGATAAAGGCAAGAGTAAGAAGCTAGCCCCTAAGCACCGGGGCCCTTTTAAAGTAACGGCAGTTCTCAGTAATGATAGATACCAAGTCTCCAATATTGAAGGCCACTCTCAACGCAAGTATAGTAATATATTTCCCGCTGATCAGTTAAAACATTGGGTTACCTTTCACACTTCGCCGGATAATAGTGCTGATGAAACCGATAGCGATGACTCTGTATTGGCTCCTAAAAGTGTTAACAACGATGGCAATGATATATAAAAAAAAAGAGGTGTGAGCAAAACAAGTACGCATTTTGATTATATTGTATATAATTCAGTAAATTTAATACCCTTTCCCATTCCTACTCTTTACAGCTTAGGTTCGGTTTCAAAGGGGTAGCATCGGCAGCTACCATACCAAAGAAGATTAATTGAATGAAGTGTATGATTATTCAGACCGTATCTGACCCGCGGGTGGCAGTACGTATCTACACTGCACTGAAGATGAAGTCGAGCTGTAGCCCGCGGGAGGCAAGCTGTAGATAACATGCATTACTGTTGTCCTCGGGCGACGCAGCGTTCAAGAGTGATCTCGTCTACGGCGACGTGTACACTTAAAAAAAAAAAGAGTTTGTGGTCACGTCTACGGTGACGTGTACACATAAGGAGCTGGTAGTCGCGTCTACGGTGACGCGCATACTTTCGAAGCAGCGTGGAACAGTCGACGGCGACGTGCACCCGTCACCAAAAGCTGATCCTGCTATATTATAATCAAAGTTATAGTTTAACTGTGTTTGATTGAGTCTGTTTACTTATAGAAATGTAGTAAATTTATAGATACTGAAGTAATGTATGAGGCCATACGCCTTGTTTAGAATGGCCGAGCATAAATCGGAATAGAGACATTCCGGTAACAGAATGGCCGCCTGTTAGCAACACTGGCAAATATTATAAAATTATTAATAAAATGCGGGTAAGAATTGATTCTTGATATTAAAAAATAAGGACGACAGGCGGGTATTCGGTTACGAATGCGCGGTGCTAACGGCAACGAATGTATCATTGTGGTTTTCGAAAGATTTAGGAGTTATTCCTTAAGTTGCAATTGTGAATTAATCAATATATTACATATTATAACAATACATTATATGAGTTATAATCAAAAGGTGTTCCTTCATTTCTGGAAGTCCTCAACCTGGAATAATAGTAAGCTAAGCTCAAATGCATTGCATGTACCTACTAATAATATTAAAGCAACTGCAATTATAGGTAGGTAGTACATTTATAAACAAAGCAATATAATGCCTAAATTAATGCAATTCCAGGTATTCACATGAATAATGCAATTGCAATAATTTGTTCAATATAATTTCACAACAAGTAAATTCACCAGCAAATACAAGTAAACACAAGTAAGATTAAGGCAAGACCATACCTGTTGTCGAGTTGCCGGTCAGAAGTCAATTAAAACTGAAGTATGGAAGCACGAAAAATAAACATGTTTGTAAACAAAACACATTACATATTAATATACTTAGACCGGGTTACTCACGTCTATAAAGTCGAAAATAGCTCGACATGTTTCGGGACGGTCCGCGCCCCATAATCATGAGTGAGAACTTGAGAAACGCTTGCGATGATTGCTCTGCGCAAACTTTATAGACTTTATAGACGTGAGTAACCCGGTCTAAGTATATTAAAATGTCTAATACTCGCGGGAGTTTTCTATTTAAAACACATTACACAACATATTTAACATTTTTAATAAAAAAAAGTAAACATGTATGCGGTTTATGGATTGATAGACCCTTTATAAAATGTTATTTGAATTACTATTCCTTTGATGTAGTTTAGTAATTAACCCCCAGCAATGTTCGCATTAATAGCACTGTTTGTTAACCTTCATAGTTGGAGCCAATTATCTGTTTTTTACTTCGCGGAATTTGATCACTACATAGTTTAGACATTTTTCGCATTAAACTTCGTCCGAGTTGCTATGTTATGCTTTTCATAAATCAGTTATTGTTTTTTACGCAATTAAGCTTTAATATTGCGGGCCAATTAAATTATCAAGTACCTTGAATTAGTGATTAGGATGATTCGCGCAAGGAGGGGACGGGACGGGGCGGGACGGGACTAGCATCGATCAACGAAATTTGAGCTATATGAACTTAGTTTTGAATCAGTGTCAAGAGTTTTGTAATATGCTTGGCAACGCTTAATGTACAAAAATCTATAATATTTGGAAATACTCTTAAAAGCTTCTAAAGCTGGTCAGAGACAAGAAACGCGTTAACGTAAATATATCGTGACGCAACGGACTCAGCGGAAGGAAAACGTTATAAAGGAAATGAAAGAAACATCCGTCACGTAGCACGAACCAGAACGATAGATATTGCCGGCATCGATTGACGCAGTCGACAAGTAGTTTAAATTGTTAACAAGGCATCGTATTTTTTTTTTTACACTAACATCGTGAAACTTTCAAACTCTCATAATAATTATCTTGAATTCTCTTTGATATGTGTACGAGTGGGTATGAAATGAATTAAGATTACTTTAACTTTCTATGTTAAATAATCTATCCGTATTCAAGTTGTATTCAAACCCGTTCAGCTGTTTATGTGTAAAGGAGGAGAAAACAATCGAAGGGTAAAAACGGTTTGCGTTTAAAAAAAAATGCACAGACCATTTCAACTACAAGACATAACTATCTCGTAGTTCTTAGATATGCTTTAACGCACTAAAATCTAGATTATGTACTTTAATATGTAATGAGGCTATTTATTTCAGTATTCAACAGACACCACTACCAGACTATTTAACAGACAAACTTGCATGGCCCATACCAGAAATTGTATCGAAACCAACTAAAAATTAAATTGAATGTATTACTGATGTGTATTCTTAGGATGATAGCGGATAAACCCGATTGTGCTATTTTTTTGCACTGTGAGGGGCTGCACTCTCCCACCAGTGCTATAAAATTGTAGGTTTGTTTGTATAATGTAGAATATATAGGTTTAATATTTTTTTTTTTATGTGATGAGTACTTGTAAAATATGTGTCCAGTTACACGAAATAAATAATTTTGATTTTTTTTTTTGATTACTACTAACAGAGTGAAGGCAAACACACAGTTCACGAAAGAAATCATATCAAATGTTTGTATATATAGTGTAAAACCGTTAAATTTTGTTTAATTTTGTTTATTCTTTTTTTTTTGAGGTCTTTCTGTTTCACTATTTTCTTTTGATATGGTTTCTTGTAGAACCACATATTGTAAATATTTTTACTACTTTTGTAATAAAAAAATAAATAAGTCCCGCCGAGTTTTTAGCCGGTAATAATCTGCTCGGGCTGTGGTGTAGGGTAAGTACCAGTGGTAGCTTTTTTACGTTCATAAGTGCATTGTATTGTGCCGAAATTGAAAAATAAAGATATTTATCATTTATTAACTACCACACACGTAACCGAAAGAATTCGTTAAATTAAACGGAAATATTTACGAAAATCGTTATTATATTATTTTTTCCTCCAAAACTAAGAACAGCGAATGTTCAAATTTACAATAGCACTTACTAATAACAGTAATATCAAAGCACATCGAAAAAAAAATTGCCTGAAAAGCTGTTAAGGCTCAAGATGTTCCCTTACCCTGCCAATGTAACATTACACGTTCGGTCAAGAGAAATACGCGATTAAAATTAAACTTGAAATTACGAATATAGTCGTATTATTAATTAAGTAGAAATCGATATACGAACTCCCTTTTCTCCATTATGTTGGTAATTTATATAATAGTGGTAAAATATTAAATCTATTTAACAATTTGTAAAGCACGAATCAAATCATTTATTATTTTGTAATAAATGTCTTGATTCATGTTTTTTTTTTAAGTAGTCACACCACTATATATCCTACTAATATTATAAATGCAAAAGTTTGTATGGATGTTTGTTATTCTTTCACGTAATAACAACTGAATGAATTTTAATGAAACTTTACAATAATAAACGTAGCTTATCAGAAGCTACAATTTATAAAGATATTGCGCAGACAAAGTCGCAGGCACAACCTAGTAAATTATAAATTGAAAGAGATGTCATATAGTACAGAAAAAATGACCAAGGACCCTGGTGAGTAGGGCTGGAGTCCAACCAGCGACTTCCTGCTTTCGCGGCAGACTCCCTAACCACCGGGCTACCCAATCACAGCCGTAATGTCACGGTCAGGGCCGCTGGTTCGATTCCAGCTCTGCTTACCGGGGGCCGTGGTCACTTTTTCTGTAGTAGGTGTAGTAGGTCTGTCTATATGACATATATCTTAATTTATAAATCTATCTACAGGAAAAACCATATTTACTTACGCATAAAAGGTGTTTTCGCATCAGGTCACGGCAGGCGAACACCTTCGAGCATGCATGAGTGAAACTTTGGTAAATACATTTTGTCCCCCCAGAGCCTTAAGTGCCCTGTCAAAACTTGTTCTCTTATGGTATTCCAGTTTGATTTATGGCCTCGATATGTCAATTTAACGTCACTCTGCATGATTTATATGGTCTTCAACAAGTAACATTTAAGGGAGGCGCAGAATTTCCCTATTTTGCATTTTAAGTGTTTACGACATCGTTTAGGTAGGTGATACATTGCAAGTATTTAGTGGTAATCATAAAGATTTATTTAATAAGTTAAAAAAATATTTAATCTTTGAACTTATAAATTAGCATTTATTTTATTGTTTTGAATTATTTCACTAAACATTTTCCGGCTTTCTACTGTATTCTCAGTTCATCAGGATATTTATGAGCTCAACGGTTTGTTGAATAAAAAATATAAAATAATAATGAGACAATCTTACACAAGTCAACCTAGTCCCACGGTAAGTTCATTAAGGCTTGTGCTGAGTTGAGGGTACTAGACGGCGATATATATAATAGATAGATACATATAAATATTCTCGTAGGAGGCCGTCAAAACACCTAACCGAATACCATACCGACATGTTTTTATTTTTGTACTAGCTTTTGCCCACGGCTTCGCTCGCGTTAGAAAGAGACAAAAAGTAGCTTATGTCACTCTCCATCCTTTCAACTATCTCCACTTAAAAAATCACGTCAATTCGTCACTTTCTTTTGCCATGAAAGACGGACAAACAAACAGACACACACACTTTCCATTTATAATATTAGTATGGATTTAACTTCTCAATTTTTCAATCGAATGTTAAAATTAAAGAACGTCTGAAATATTTAAGTGGTAAGCACGATATTTTATAATAATCGGGGTATGCTTTCCAGTAATTTGTTTTTCGCTCCGGGAAACTCAAACACGGTAATTTAATGGAACTCATGAAAACAATAAAATGTTGGAAAAGTTTTCGCATTGTTTGTTAAGGTTTATTAGAGATTTTTGGCACTGCGTTATTCGAGGCCTCTATTTTTACCTAGCTGTAATGTAAACCTTTTCATATAGAGAACCTAATTAGTTTGGAGATCCTAATGTTAGCTCAACAATAATAACATCAAATAATAAATAATAAATGCTAATATCTTAATAATAACATGACCCAATCTAATTAGGTGATTTAATTTACCCAAGCTGTTTTCCTTCTCGGAAAAAATAGTAAACATCTAAAACATTTTTCATGACAAGGACCAAGATTTAGCTTTCTCTGCAACATATTATACCCGTCTTGTGTTGGTATTGGTATTGGTCTTGGGTTGGTATTATTCTTACTCTGTCACGTCTAAACATCGTCATCAGTTTAACAAAAGAAACAGTATGATAATTTTCCATCGGGAACTTTCGCAAAGCAGATAATATGACGAATATTTCCATTGATATTTGGTCTAAATACGGGCGTGTGATTCGATCACGCGCGGCTGTCGGCGGCTTAATTGATTTATCAGGGAACACTGATCCTGCCTGTTTGTATTTTGGAATATATTCGGGAATATGTCCACGGTTTGGCAGCGAGGCGCTAATTATTAAATGGCCTCCTAACAGTATCAGAAAGCCCAATATATATTGGATAGCACACTATTACGGATATGTATAATTCTTGAGATTTGTACAGGCGAATGGGATCATGTATTTACACTATTTACGCGAAAGTAAATAAGTACAGCCGCCATCATATATATAGATACGGGCGGCTAAGGTGCTCTAAATTATCTGAACAAGCACCTTAAGGCCTTGATACTATTATCAATTTTAGTATGTCTTTCCCATCACGGAACAATAGTATTCCGGATCTTTGGGAGGCGTACGCGGAGCCGGAGCCTACACGCAGATCGATCAACAATTTAATGAAATGTAACGGGGTACACTGAGCAGATGCTGCACCTGCCTGAGTCATGGGACAATGCAGCACCCGCCAGGGTGTAAGAACTGTTGAGAGTTAGTGGGATCTATAATTTTTAAGAAAAAAAACCGACTCCATTTGCCTTCCCGGGAAAAGTGAAATTTTGAATTAGGTAATTTGAGTTAGCCAGTTTTCTTCAAAAATATCCAATTCCCCATCATTACATCTGAAAAAAAATCAAACGGAACTACCTCGTAGACCTCCAAGGTCGCAAACAAAATAACAGTTTGTTAAATTAGATGACAGACTGGGAATTATCGAGCAGTTCCACTATACCATTCCAGGTCTTCAACATCAGGTCCACTCCAGCAAAATGATGGCTTCAGTAAGAAAATGCCCAAGCTAATTATGAACACGCTCTAATCACTATGCACGTGCCGTTCAAATTTGAGGAGTTCTCTGAATTCCTTAAAAAGTCCATTGTCAGAATAGAATTCAAATGAAAAAGATGAATGTTACAACTAGGATAATACGTTTATCGATCAGCTAGTCTATGATGGTCGGGTTTTTATCGTTTACCGACGTTGCTGTCACGTTCTAACAAGTATGTATGTACGAAAGTGACGCATAGCGTGATAAGCGATAAAATGGCAACCATGCTAACCCTGCAGTTCCACTTTAACCAGTCCCCCTCCAAAACAATGTTCAAGTTACTTAAGGAAACCCTCAAATCACAATGCATGTGCCGTTAAAATTAGAGGTCTCTCAATCCCTCATAATTTCCATCATCAGAAGGTATTTCCTTACAAACAAAAGATGAATGTCTCGAATCGGATGATAGACCTGGGAATTACCAAGCAGTTCCACTTTGCCATCCCTGGTCTTCATCATCAGGTCATCTCCACCAAATTGATGATTTTAGTGGAGAAATGCTCGAGTGTCTTAAGAAACCACCCAAACCACTATGCAGCCTTTCAAATTTGAGGAGATCCCTCAATTTCTAATAGATTGCATCATCCTAAATGAATTTTGAAAAAAATGGGACCATTCTGAAACCATATACTTTCAGATAAACAAATAATTTTCAAAATCAGTTACATAATGACGGAGTTCTGAGGTAACAAACAGCAAAAAAAAACACGATTTGAAAACCTCCTTCTTTTGAAATTGTGAAGTCGGTTGAAAATACACTGGGCTATTATGTGAAAGTGATGGAATAATTACTGGATTATGGAGTATAAAACTGGGCGCCTGCCTAATAAAATTGCAATTTTATTTACTGGGTGACTCGCCCACAAGACGGGCCCCCACAAAAAGCGACATCTAAGATGGCTCATGGGCAACATCGGTATGGGGGCTAAGGGAAGGAATGAGGTGTCACGTGACTTTAACATTTAAACATAATAATATAGCCAACTCGCCACTTAGGTTTCCACATCTACCCTCAAGATCGCATCTCTCACATCCCCACTCTGGACGGCCGGCAAAGGCAAGCAAGAAGCGGAGGGCTCGGTCAGATGACGGAGTCCCCCAGGAGTGCTAAGGTACGTGGGGTCGCTACTCCCCACAGCTTGCCATGCCATAAGCTGCCCTGCGTTGACTGATTGCACCGGTCGAAACCAGTGGGCGATGGGATTTTATTATTACCTATTAAGCATGCTCAAATATTTGTGACCACCTTGGCCGCTCCGATACATCTGATAGTGAAAACAAAAACAACCGCGAGATGCACTCATGCTTACCATTCTTGTCAATGTTTTCTTTTCAATATCTATTTACGTTTAATACGTTTACTACAATACGTTTTTCTACATTATTAAACCGAATTTGATTGAGGTTTGTACGTTTAAACAAAAAAAATACAAAATTATAAAAATAGGCCATTATTATTCCTATGTCTAGTAGGGAACAGGAAGGACGAGAAGGAAAACAAGCCGCCTCTTTGGTCAGAAAAGTACAAACGCAAACATTAAAGTTTGTTTATATTGAATGTGATGAACCCAATGAAACGTAAGAACAGCTGCGTCTTTATAAATGAAATAAACTTTAACCTTTCAAATACACCACATATGAACTAAATAAAATAATACAAAAAATAAAATAAACTGGAAATGAGATCGATGTCAATAAGTTACTAGAATGTTGTGTTAATATTTGGTGGGTAATTATTTTAAAAACCTCACCTAACTCTGCAGCTGACCGTACATACTGCGAATGTAGATGTATCTTGAAAAAGGTATCAAAATATCGGAAAACTTTAGACAATCTATCAATTGAATAAATGAATAATCGGCTCTGTACACTGAATTCGCATCTAAGTTATTGTATCCAAAATCGTTTGCGATTTGATGCAAGTTCTATAGAGCCCATTACACTGAAACTTTTCAATTGAAAAAAAAGTAATAGTAAAGGAGGGAATAACAAATAAAATTGTAAAATTGTTACGCTCTAAATGAAAATGGATTTAATGAGCGATTCCAACGACGAAGAAGTTAATTCTCCCGAATCGATAAAAGTACAAGCGAAAACGGCGATCGATAGTTTATTACCGGAATGTTCGAAGTAGAGATACAAGAAGGCATATTTACGACTACTTTATAAACTGGAGAAGCGTTAAGAAAGTAAAGTCGCTGTTTGAAACCGTGTTTTAGCGTATTAAATTTGACCCCTCTTTTCAGGCCCTTAACAATGAAATACAACATTAAAAGAAGAATTTAAGCCGCCTGGACAACTCGAAGATCTATAAAAACCACTGACTAACTAAAATAAATAGACACAAAGCAGAACAAAATCGTCAAAATTTTTTGGTCAGAATGACATTAGCGAACAATTTTGAATTAATTATATACCTACTGATTTTCGTACGAAAATTATTTTTTGGCTGATTGGGTATCCAGTTCTTTTATTCTATATTCTATGCTACGAATTAATAAAGTGCGAATACCGCTCTAGTTTGAATCAAAATTTTGATTTCTGTTAATTGTTATCGTCTAATTAAATACTATTCCGTCTAAAAATATATAAAGTTAAAATTATTTCCTAATAGTAATTAATTAGTACCTATAGTATTAACGGAATTTTATATTATTTTAATCAAATATTACATTATTAATAATTAAACATTAATTTTGGAGCTTGAAAACTGTTGTTTATATTTAAACATTTTAGTTAAAATAAATAATATTGCTGGGCTATAAATTATTTCATAAAACCTTTTAGTTCTCTGAAACTGTAACGCAAAATGTAGAGGTGTTTTGGAGTGCCTATTTATTTTTAATCTTTTTGCAAAGTTAAACAAGGTATCTTGTACCTACGTACAAAAGGCAAGACGGCTTTCTTTACCAGTGTTAATACATTAAATTTTAAATAAGTTATATTTATTCAACGTTTACTCAATTTTACAATACAAGACGTTACAAAAGGTGGACTTAATGCTTTAACCTTCTCGCCGCCAGTGACTGAGTACATTTCGTATCCCACGCAAATACATAGCCACCACTTCATATCAAGTATGAGTGTGCCTATGTTTATTTGTTGCTTGTCGATGGTGACACTTTATTTATTACCTTCTTGACGTGGCGGCTAGTAACTTCCTTACTTTTTTTAATGAAGCCGTTAAGTGTCCCACTGCTGGGAAAAGGCCTCCCTTTTGTCTTTCACCGTCCCGGTTCAGAGTGATCAGACATCTGCCAGTCGTAAAGATATGCGTCAAGGTCATCCCTCCATCCCCGCCTCGGTCTGCCGCGTCCTCGCTGCCCACTATGCGGCACCCACCCCGTAGCTAAGTTGGTCCATCGCTGCGGGTGCATGCGGCAGACGTGACCAGCCTATTCCTACTTTAGCCTGGCAGACTTAGCTCCGACATCGACGATTCCAGTTTTTGAACGCAGCGTAGAGTTCCTAACTCGATCGATCAGCCTTACTCCTAGTATGCTGTGTTCCATGTCTCTTTGGCAAACCTTCAACTTGATCTTCTGCGCCTCAGTGACTTCCTTACTTACATAACCAAAACTTTAAAGTTTTTATTGTCGTTTTCGGTAAATGATTGTCACTGGCCTGAGACCCGTGGTGTCGCTGGGAATCCAATGTAGAGGTCAATCTGCGTCAGATGCAGTTGGAAGCACTGTCAGCACAGTTTGCAAAGACCCTCTTTGGCTTGGTTATTATTAATCAACACATGTAGTCCAAGGGAGGAAACCTAAGTCGTTGCTAAGGTTGTATATATAGGTTGAAATTAGTATTAATGTAACTAAAATATTATGGCACAATCTTACACCAGTCGACCTAGTCCCACAGTATGCTCAATAAGGATTGTGTTACGGATTTTAGACGACGATATTACATATAATGTGGAATGTTTTGATGGGCCCTGGAGGGAAGTGCCTTTAATTCTTAAGTTAAACATTATTTCTAAAGAGAAATAAAACTGCATACAAAGATTTTTTAATTGTTTTAAAATTATAAACTCGCTTTTTAATTTGACTAATCGATATAAAACAATTTATTTTTGAGAGGTTATAGTTATAAATTGAAAGAGATGTCATATACTAAAGAAAAAGTGACCAAGGTCCCCGGTGAGAAGGGCTGGGATCGAACCAGCGACCTCCTGCTTATAGTTATCAAATTCTGGCATAAATGTTGACAGAATAAGTTTAAGAACAAACGTCTGTTTATAGCAATGCAAACATAACTTGTGCGCTGAGTTCATTTGTTTTTATTGCTCTTGAGTTCATAAGTTAAGTTTAAAAACTAACATAAAGTTTTCTACTATTATGAAGCGCTAAAAATCACCAACTTTCTCTTGTTTTCATCGGAAATATTACAAGCAATGCTTTTATTTTATACGCTCGTGATTTACAACAGGAATCCTAAAAACCGTTCCATGCCGTTAGGCGCTTAAAAATAAATAAAAAGTACTCGAGAAAGGTGCAAAACGAGGCCGGCCGACTGACTTACAGACACCGCCAAGCTAAACTGTATTTTCCATTAGTGTCATAAAAAGGTAGCGTTTCGAAATAATGCCAGCCCGCGCCCATATCCACGTGTGATAATGCGCAGTAACATTTTATAAGGGCTCTAAATGTGAGCAGATGGCACAATGCGAATCGCTTGTACAGCCTCCCGCGGCCGCAATCCGCCATTACATTTTATGCAAACAGTGCCAGAACCCAGAATCATTTCACGAGCACTCCCAAATAGAATACCTTTTCAGTTTCGACAGCGCCGTAATAGTTTTATGCCGTGTTTATAGCACTTATGAGATTGGTTTCGTCGTAATTATTGTTCGAAGTCGCGTACTCACTGATTGTTGTTTAAAAGTCTACCCACTTTAGAACATATTTAACCTCGTCCAGCCCAATGTTCTCAATCAGTTTTGATGTAGTAGTTCCTGTCCGACTGTTTGTACCCAGTGTGCTCAATTATTCAGATTTTAAAATTTGGCACCTAGTGCTTGACCGTCACATAAAATAAAATAAACTTTTTAATACATAATTTTCCTTATATGCTAAAAATTATACAAAAAATCCTACTTACCTTTAACATATTCATTTGCAAAAATATTGTCTTGGGCAGGAAGCACTAAAGTTGAAGTGTACTTAATTGAGAACATTTGGCAGAAATATAATGATTATTAAAAACGCTTGTGCAATACGAGGCTATTGTTGTTATGGTTTTTCTAAGGCTCCAAAGAGGTGCAAAGGATTTTCATAAATTTACTTTACGCTTTTCTTGGCTCAGCAAAACTGCTCATAGTTCCCTTTCCGACGCCATGCAAGTACAAATGCCGGGAGTTTGTGAAGTAATATTTTTGGCTCATGTCGGATTATGACAATCTGAAACTCTATATAAAATAACGAGCATTTATTTTACTAATCTATAACCTATGTTATTTGCGTTTCTTGCTGTGTTTGTCGTTATGATTGCGAGATAATGACAATGTCTATCTCTTTCGTCGCATGCGTCCATCATTTGATTCGCCAGCGTCCATATAATGTTCCCGTTTAAATTCGTAAACGTCTAACTGGTCTCTTTAAAAAAGCAAGACACTATAAACGACATTTTTACGCTTATTTAAAGTAAATAACAACTACTAGAAAGTTATCCCTCGGGGTGCACGTTTCGGCAAAAACATATTTCGTGCCCCGTCTGAGGTCGTTTGTCACGACGAAGCTGCGCGCGGCGCCTCCAGCAATCTGTTTGTCCAGCTGCCACCTTCCTTCTTTTAACAAGAGCTTTGCCTAATATCAGGAAATTTATTTTTCTCGTAATTTGTCTTGACACACCGCGGCCGAAGGCGTATAAAGATTTATGGTCACATAATAGCTTTTGATGTTTACGAGGTCTTTTGTCGCTCGAAAGACGGACGAAGAAATAAAATTTGAGGTAAAGTGTCCGGCCGCGGAGCTGTCTTTTAAGATTATTCCCCCTTCTTTGCTTTTGGTCCTACATTAAATGAGTTATCGGGTTTTGGAGATTAACAAAGGATTAAATGCTGTTGGTGACGAAATATTCACGTCTAAAGTAAATATTCTTATACGTGAAGCTATTCGTGGAAAATATTCAAACAAGCTCGTAAAATCTTTAAACTTAAAACGTAGTACAATTCCCCTTGTACAATAAGAAGCGGAAGGAAGACTAATCATAAAGCTGTTGATGGTGTCTCGTTAATCTGTAAAAGATTACTTATATGTACAGTAAGCACTCAGGGGCCTTACCATGATCGCTTCCATACAACTGAGTCTAAATTGTACCTAAACTGAATCGATTCAAGACCTTATGATAAGGCCCCAACTCGCAATTATTAGAGGCACAGTCACGTGTATTGTAACCGCAGTCGCGGGATTCGATAGTGTTTGCATCGTGCTCATTCTTTACTGGTGGTATCGAGCAAACACTATGGAATCGCACAGTTACTATCGACTCCGGTTACGTAAAACTCATTGTAAACACATAGAGGGCCAGATAGGGAACTTGGCATGCATCAAACAGGCATAGCACTTTACTGTGTCAGACATAAATTTCGTTAGACCTTGAAAATTATGTACGTAAGTACTTAACAATATCGCTTTTGTTATTTCTCCTTATAAGTACACAGACGTGTCCACGTGTAAACCATAATGGACTCATATCATATTGTCTCTAATGTTTGGTCTTTTGTGTCTACGGGCTCGTTAGATAAAGTGATAGATAAGGAAAGTTCGACATAGGTATCTCGGCATTCATCGCGTCGCATTGAGCCCCTCGTCAAACCTCGCGGAACTTTGATGATTGTAGTTACAAGTGAGGACTTTACGAGCTGTGGGTAGTGATGGGGATTAGACAACCTCGAGTCTACATTTTAACATTTCAAATTAAAATAGATTATTTTGATATCGAACGATATGAAAATTGGGGCCAACTCTAGTTTGTCTCTGAATTTTAAAAAAAATATGTAAATACTTGAATGTCAGAAAACCAACCACCATGCAACTGAACATAGTTAAGAACCTAAACTGAATCGCGTTAAGTCGTCATGGTAAGGCCCCAGATCCTAAACTAAATCGCGTTGAGATGAGACGTCATGGTAAGGCCCCTGTAAGTATGTAGGTATATATTTATCACGTGGTATTGAGCCCTTATCAAACCATAACGGAACTTTGACGATTGTGTAATTGCAGAAGCAAGTTTTACGAGTCGCAGGTAGTGTTGGAAATTTGAGTACCAAGAGTTTATAAAATATAAATGAACTTGAGGCTCTCGAGTCTGTTCTCAGAACTCAACTTAGGTTTCCAGGAGTCTTCGTTTAAAAGACTTAAGTCATACAAAATCAACAAATTAATATCGTCTTTTTGTTTCCAAAAGTTACGGCGTTACGGGTTATGGGTACGAGAGACACACCGAAATGATCGGAAAACGTATGTTTTAAACTTAGTTATTTATTTCCGATCATTTCGGTGTGCCCCTCTTTGAGCTTAATTGCGTGAATATGACGAACGTTTAAATTGTTTATTGATTTTTTTTAACCAAAGTCCTTAATTTAGAAGACAAATGAGAACCTGCGTTGAGTAAATGAAGTCTCTTAGTCGTTTTAAGAATACTTTTCGAGCACATTCCTATAATAATTATTTTACAACTTTGATATGCCTACATTATGAACTCTGTCTAAATAATCAGTGGGTCAAAAATACGAAAATAATATAAAATTTTGGGATACGAAATTTCCTTTATACAGCAGTTAGAAATATTTATTAGGGTGGTAAAAAACTATGATTACCATTTGAAAGTGCTAAGGTAGCTAACTCTAAAATGTCTATTGATTAATCATGGTTTTTAATATCAAAATCAAAACCATTAGATAACTGCTGTTTAAATGTGATTGGTTACCTCCAAGCTCCAAATTATACCGGTGCTTTGTCTGGCCTACCTAAAATAACCCTACACAAAATGTCGGTAAGTAATTGTATTTAATGACTCTGTTTACGTATCTTGGCTATCATCAGGACATATTGAATGAATAGCTATCAAAGAACTGACGATCGTGTTGGTACAAGCAATTACGAGCCGAAGTGTTAGTCAGTCAGTCCAGGCACAAAGTAAATTAAGTGTTACGAGTCTATTGAAGAGAAATATTACGAGTTTTAAGGATTTGACAGATTTTAATATCTGTGATTAAACCAAACTCCAAACCAAACTCACCTTAATTATATTGTCTAGCTATTTGGGTCACAAAAACGTAGAAAAATAAATAAAAGTGGCCGGGTTTACCGTAAACTTTACCGTAACTTGTGCTGGGGACTTACCATGACGTTTCATCGCGATTCAGTTTAGGTTCAGTTTAGAATCTGTTGTATGGATGTATGGATGCGACACAGTTTAGGTCGTCAACTGAATCGCTTGCCGCATGGTAAGGCCCCAGTCCCTTACAAAATGTCTTTATGTAAAGAAAACGACTCGAGTCTTCAAGGTCAACCTCAAAAGAACTCGAGTTTACCAACACTAGCTGTGGGTATAATTAGCTCATTGTTAGAGCGTCGCCACACGTCGTCCACGGCGGCGCTTTGTTTCGGAAAATTATGATCGTCCCTTCGGTTATCCAGCACCATTAGCACCATTATGTCTTGAAGATTAGATTAATATGACACATATTGTTGCTAGTATTGTATAAAATAAGTTTCTTAATAAGCACTTTTGGACTTCTTCTATGTCTCTGAACCCCAATTATTTTTTACCGAGGGAATTAAAGGTTCTCACCATTGCTGAAAACTCTTTCACAATTATTATATGGACCATTATAGGTACTATCTGTCTATCGCTTGTTAAAAGACAAACAAAATACAAACTATAACAACGTTACGTTTCAATGGAAGTTTTCCTGCTTTCTGTTAAATTTAAAAACGTAGTGCTAACCAAGTTTAAGAAAATTAAACTGTTAACTTGGCGTCCGTTATAATTATTTTATTAGGAACCGTTTTATCCATTTTAATCCATTCATATCTAGAAATCTTCTTAATATAATTATGCGCGTGAAATTTGGACAATTTTTAAAGACCCTTAAAATAATATACAGATTTCAAATGTCGTAGGTAGGTGATTGAATTTGAGATTTATTCAAAACCGGCCAAGAGCATGTCGGGCCACGCTCAGTGTAGGGTTCTGTAGTTTACCGTCTGTCACAATAGGTGAACTTAAAAAAGGTTTTAATAGATATCATGCCCATAACAATAAAAACCCTAAAATGGAGTTTCTTCGCAGCTTTTAAGACTTATACGCCCTCTGAACAGAGAAGACACGTTTTTTTGCAAAAAACAAAAAATAACTTAACTGACCAAGTAAAAATATTTTCCTTGAGTGTTAATAATTCTATTTTCATAATTTTTTCATATTTTTTGGACTTGCGGTTCAAAAGTTAGATGGCCCCTAATCTACACATTTTTTAAAACTTCTGGAGCGATTATTTCCGAAAAGATTCACTTTATCAAAATTTCTTTTTAGCAAAGCCCTAAATTTTTTTATTAGATAGGTATCTACTTGTATCCAACGACACCTCACACTCCTCACACTATAGGGTTACAACTAAAACAAAAATCACCCCCACTTAGGTACGTGTATCCCCTGAAAATAAAAGTATTTCTATTTTTTATTTACCACTTTTTCGGCATGATTGATATGTATATTCATACCAAATTACAGCTTTCTAGTACTAACGGTCACTGAACAAAGCCGCAGAGGGACGGACGGACGGACAGACAGACATAGCGAAAAGCGAAACTATGAAAGGTTTCCTAGTTGAATGCGGAACCCTATAAATCGACGTTTTTTCGCCAACTTATCTTGAGCTTCAATTCTTCCTGAGTTAACGGCTTATCTAATTGTATAAAAATTATATGTAAGGGGCTACAATGAACATGTTGTATCTGATTAATCTAATGGTTAGCAAGCATATTTTTTCTTCATCCGGTAAAGTAAAAGTAAAATGTTAACGTTATGCCCTTTATCAAATTGCAACGGTTAACACTCACGTATTTTTATCACAATAGGCGTGACATGTTTCGACTGCATCGGGCAGTCACCGTCGGACAGACAGAGTTGTGTTGTCACCTTCGCGGCTCGAGCATCACTGCCCGAGACCGGCACTGACGCCGACGACGACGGTGCCGGATTGCTCGAATCAGCCTGCTTCGTCGCGCGGGACCCGTTACTTACGCCGGCAATTGCAATTTAATATCAGTTACGAAAGTTTAAATTATATAAAGTTATGCCCTTTGTTTGGATCGGTAATAACGATGGGCAATATACCTGCATAGACCAGTATCACATATTTTAATGAACAATCGAAGCTTTCGGCATAATCTCGTTAAAGCCAGTGTGGAGCGGCGCGCGCGGATTACGCCGGTGATGGATGCGGCGCTGGATTACGCTCGGGAGTTGCACCAGCTTGACTTCCGCACTTGCATAACTGTAATAAATTGTACTAATTTAATGACTTGTCTAGAATACCGTAACGGCACGCCCACGGTAAGGTCACTAGTATTATACTACACATCGATCGACATGACTTACAGTCTCATAATACTTTAGCGGATTAAGAGTTATTTAAAATTTGCTACAAACAAGTCCAGCGCCACATCCATCATCCGCACGCATCATTTACATGGTTACACGCAATATTCGTTCGATGTTTCATTCATTTCATATTATGTGCAGTCAGTACGCACTGTACGCAGTTTACTTCAAGTGAGTGGCCTTGTGCAGCACTGTCGGCATGATCCAGCGCCGCATTTATCATCCACGTAATCCGCGGGCGCCGCTAGATACTGTATTTTACATGGTTACATGCAATGTTTTTTTTTTGATTGCGGTAAAGTGATATTATGGGCAGTCAGTGCGCAGCCTACTTGAAGTTAATGGCCTAGTGCAGCACTCACGTCATAATCATAATCCAGAATCGCGTCCATCATGCGCGTAATCCACACTATGCATTTAACGCGATTATGCGCAAAGCCGCGTCGATTGTTCATTAAATATTCATACACCATTATTGACCTATGTAATAAATTGGCCAAAAGTAAGTAAGTATTTATAAGACAATCTTATGTGAAATAGACAACTCCCGCGAGTATCAGATTTGCTATGTAGGTATGTTACTTTGTTTAAAAGTCATTAATAAAATTATGGTTATAGAAAGCTTTAAAATGAAATTACAAGTGCAGATGCGTCCGTCCGTCCAGTATCCACATGTTTAATAAGCACATCTTTTAAGGGGGTGCGGAGCTTAAAAATAAATACATTTTCTATGATAACGCGGGGTTTACTTCGAATTGTCTGCATGGATATATAGAAAGGACCTCTTACAAAGTACAAACCAACTTTCATGACTGGGGTCTTACCATGACGACTTAACGCGATTCAGTTTAGATTCTTAACTATGCTCAGGGCCCTTACCATGACGTCTTAACGCGATTCAGTTTAGATTCTTAACTATGCTCAGGGCGCTTACCAAGACGTCTTAACGCGATTCAGTTTAGATTCTTAACTGTGCTCAGGGGCCTTACCATGACGTTGCAATTTTTGTGTTAGTACCATGTAGGTTTATTTTGAATTTATCAATTGAACATTGATTGCAAACGTGACGTCTCTCAAAACTCCAAACACAATAGGGGCTGATGGACAATTGGACATGCAATTAAACACTTAGCGATTTAAACGGGTAATTTAAATTATCGCGTCAGTTTTGAGCTCCGTTTTAATTGAAAGTTGCTTTTTGTTACGGCTCGGATTCTGCTAATTGCCATTCCGAATGTATCCCTGAGTTGGGACTTAAACTGGTTATAATGTTGGCCGTATTCGACGCACGTAGCGCTCTGAACCCCAGGGTTTAGCCGGCGGATCTTCTTGTTTTTGACGTTTCATGGTTACATAACTGAGTGATGCCGCACGTAATGGCTTTTCCAGTGAATCGTTATGAAACGGAATTTAATTCTTGACGTTTGTGTATGAATGTTTTTACATTATTCGGGGATGAATTATTAAGAAATATTTTGCAGTGAAGTTACTAATGTACGTTTTAATACGTATTGCCTGCCACACCGATCGCTATGCGCTACGCCTTTCGACTCTAGAGTTGCGTCCACACTTGCATGATTTTGCTGTGTTGTATCTCCGTCGGGACGCATAAGGTTCGGATTATTTGCTTCTATTGTATTACTGGCTAATCTTATAATAATTCTTTTATATAAGTTGTATTCCCACTGATGTTCCATGACACTTATATCAATAAAGTCAATATACAACATACGTTATCAGCACGAATGCTTATTTTTAACTGAGTTTACACGTTTAAAACTGTAAATTCTTGATTTAAAAGAGAATCGGTGAGTTTTAGCTATGCGGTCGTGAAAATCTGTAAGAATAATAGTGCACAAATTTTCGCTACGTATGTTTATTATTAATTGTGACGTTCGAAACAATTGCAATTGGTGCTATAAAACCACTAATAAACAGAGATTATTATTCGCCATTGAAATTCAAAATTTGTATGGATACACATACTGTATTTGTGTGATATGTGAGATATCACACATGAAGAGTTATGAGAGATCATCGCTATGTGCCAGGTAGCAATATTTCAGAGCGGGAAACGGGAAGCAAAATCAAGATGCTGAAAAGCGACAGCGGAAAGGAGTATGTTAATAATGAGTTTTCTAACTATGTATTTACAAATCCAAGGAATTCGCCATGAAACAAACGTTCCATATAGTTCCTCCTTCTTCCAATACCATGTGTGCTTTGTGCAATGCGCAACGACAATGTGCAACATTGTACCTGATATATTAATTGGAGTTAATATTAATATGTATGTTCTACTTACAGACAGTATTAATAATAGCCAGTATTTGCCTTACTCTAAATATTTTACATATAGAGGTATATTTTTTGCGTAAATCCATTCAAAAAATGGTAGTAGATATTTGAGGCTCAGTATCATTCTCTATTGATGCTGACGAGACAAATGTAGGCAATACTTATACCTGCGTTTTGTTAATGAGACTTATGTCACAATTTTTTAAACTTCTATGTACGAAACAATATAAATAAATAAATATTATGAGAGAATCTTACACAAATCGACTTACTTCCACGGTAAGCTCAATAAGGCTTGTATTGTGGTACATACTAGACGACGATATAACGACGAATAGATAGATACATGTTAATGCTTAAATACATAAAAAAACACCCATAACTCTGGAACAAATATTCGTAATAAACCTGGTAATAAACACACAAATAAATGCGCTGACCAGGATTCGAACCCGGGGCCTCCTGCTTCGTAGGCAGGGTCACTACCAACTAGGCTAGGAGGCCGTTAAAACATGACTTGTATAAAACTTGAGTTATATAATATTTAAGACGCAACCTACAATTATTTCACAAAACCCGACTAGTAACACAAGCATTTTACTAATTTGGGACAACCCTAAACGTCTCAGACGTTTGACAAACTGTGAGACCTTTAAATAATATCGATGAATAAATCTCCCACGTATGGCGAAGCGTCGAGTGCCTCCTACCTTTAGGGATGTCAGCTCCCAGCAATTACTCAAACGGTAATGCCCCTTGATGTATTGGCATGTCTAACTGGATCGAGAGTATAGGTATCTAGCGCTCTGGAGCGATTGCTGCTTGAACTAAAGTGCTCCGCTTTCACATTTCTGTTGTATGAAATGTGAGTAAAATAATTGATGCGAGCTATCTGAACTTTTTTCTACGTATTTTGGGTTGTCTTCACTTTTAAATGTTTGCAGCTATTACTGCCTCTACTTAGAATTGGTTATTAGCAGGTCATTTATCTTTTCCTGAAAGATGAGGAGGTTTTCAAAGTGAATGATGCTGAAAAGCAGCTATTGAGTTTCTTTAAAGGCTAATACCGCAGAGATATACATAGGTAATGGAAACGTGACGTCATCGATGGCCACACAATAATTTAAACACAATTTAAAAGAAACAATGTTGCTAACGCCTATTATTATTTAGGTATTAGTTAGTACTTACGTCCTTCTATACGGCTAATACTTCGCACTTCAAAAATTTTGTTTAAAACCGGCCAAGAGTCGGGCCACTCAGTTAAGGGTTCTCTAATTAACCATCCGTCGCAATAAGTGACTCTAGAAGGTTTAAGTAGATACCACAACCATAACTAGCAAAAAAGAGTAACTTCGCAGCATTTACGACTCATATACGCCGTTTTACTAAGATACTTACATATGTGACCATGTTCAAAATATATATTTTTTGTAACTTCGCATTACCACTCCCGCCAACTGTACTCTGTAGTGATGTCACTTAACATCCACACAGACGACTTATGTGACGAGGAACATTTAAATCAGGAGCTTATACATTTAAGAAACGTTTTTCAGAGGAACGGTTATAATGGGCGGATCATGCCACTTAGACGCACTGATGCAACGAAACGCCTGGACTACACAGTGCTGTGGAACGACTACGGCAGGGATGACGACTACGTTGAAAAACTATTGTTCTAATTAGTCCGTCAGTTAGATTATCTAAAATTATTAGACACGTATTTTTTCCTTTTTCAATTTAACTAAAATTGACGAAGATAATAAAGAGCATCTAAGTTCCGGGGTGGGGGATTGTGACGTCACTCCTAGGTAAGAATTGTACCTAGGAGTGACATTACGCGCAACTTGAACACACTGTATTTATGTTATTTTTGATTTAACGAACAAAAGAAAAAATACGTGTACAATATTTTATTATAATCTAAAAGACTAAATAGATTTTTTTCAGTCGTCTTGCCTATTCCACGGTTATATGTTCGTCTAAGTGGATTTTTTTTAAATGTATGTTCACCGATTACTCCAAGCTCCGTTGTCCAATTTAGGTGATTGTTTGGTTCGAAAGGAATTATCTCCAATTTAGTCCCATAGAAATGAGGTGCTGATCTGATGATGGGATCCATGAGGAATTAAGGGAGCTTGTCAATTTTCCAAGCCACATGTATGGTGATTTCGATGTTTTCTTAAGTAGTTAAATGAATTGCTTCGTAAGAATTTGGTTCTGATCTGACAATGGGATTCACGAGGAATTGCGGAAATCCTCAATTTTCAAAGGCACATGTATGGCGATTTCAGTGTTTTCTTAAGTCACCTAAGCATTTTCTTCCGGAAAACCATAGATTTGATGAAGTAGACCTGATAATGAAGACCAGGGGTGGTATGTGGAACTTCACATACTTAAGCTGATAATGCCTACAGTATTTTTTTTTTCAATATTACCTACTACTGCGTTGCTCATACTTTTACTTAACTACTAAAACTAGGAAAAATATATGAAAAACGTAAAACGGCTTAAAAAAGTGGAAAATAAAATGTCTTCTTTTTTATTTGCTGTAAGGTTCGGAAAGGATGAGCAATCAAACAAACGAAGGGGAGAGCACATAGTGCTACCAACTGATAAGACAAGCTACAAAATATGTAAGTAGTAAGTACAAATAGGTAGTATTATTATAATTAAGTATGTAGGTGTTTATTTAAGTAACTTAATTTGTTTAGTTTTGTAGATTGGGTAGTGACTTACCCTACTAGTTACTTAGTGAGTTACTTATACGTTTAAAGTCGGCTCGTTCCACAGCCGGAGCGTCTGCGGGAAGAAATTCCTCAGAAACCGCAAGCAGAAGCGATGTAACTTAAGGAGACAAGGGGCAATGAGTCTTGTTCAGATATTAACACCTTGGGCGCTCATATATATACGGGTATTTATGTAATTGCTACTACAATACTGTATTTGAAATCAACATGGTGATTCCTATTGACAGGCGTAGCCTTTGTCTCATTTGCATGCGTTGATTGGTCAGGGCGCAGTCGGAGTACATCGTTGCAACGGGGTCAGTCAATAAGGCGGTTCATGAACACCACAGATTACTTAACTAATAGACAAGCATACACTTTGAGGCTCCGCTTATAATTTAGTTTAAGAGCGCGACCGTTAATTTAAGTTGCGTCCACGCCGTCCAAATTTACTTATGCTTTATTAAAAGTCATTGATATCATCCAAAAATCTTTAAGGAAATAATTGATTTTGCGAATCACTATGCCATCATTTTATGATATGCATTACTTTAACCTCGAGTGGCTAAAAAAAAAACACTTTTACATAACATAAACTTTCGTGAGTCATACTGACATTAAAATTGCAACGGTTAACACTCACGTATTTTTATCATAAACCTATTGTCATAAAAATACGTGAGTGTTAACCGTTGCAATTTTAAATCACTTTTCTCCAGTACAAAATTTAATGTTTCACAACACCCGTTCTAAATGGCGCGCTTTTTGATAGCAGCATTTAAATCGACAAGTGAGGCAAAGTAATTTATCGAAAATTCAGACATAATCTACGCATTGGACTTTCAAAGAGAAGGAAGTTACATTATAAAAAAACTCTTATAATAAATAGTTATTTGGAAAAAACTTAAAAACGGGTTGACCGAATTTGTTCAAAATAATTTTCGTGATAAATTCGTCATAATATATCCTATCTTTCTGAATTTTGTCCCCAAAAGTTAGAAGCCTTCTACACACTTTTTCAGGCTTTCATTCTTTCTGAAAATATTTACTAAGAAACCTTTTGAAAAGTTGTTTCTAAAGACCTATTTAATTACATATATTATATGGGGCGCCCGCCTAAACTTATATTTTTTTTGGCAACTTATATGGACAGACAGACGTACTAGACGAACCTATAAAGTTTCCGATTTGCCATTTTGGCTACGGAACCCTAAAAAGACCAAAGCCGGATAAAATTTTCTAATATTTTATAATCAATGCAAGCGGAGTCTATATGGTACTCTATTACGGAGACATCGGAGTCCCAGTAGTTAGTCGAACAGTAAACAAGTACCTACGCGTAAAGTCACAGGGATAAACAAATCTAAACATTTTCACCTAATGTTGTAAGTGTAGCTACTAAACTTAGGAGATTTGCATTTTGCCTCTCGCTCGCACAAGTAGTGCCACTCTTAGATAGAAAAAGGTAACTAAATAACGCGGATTTGAACATGGATTTCATGAGGATTTGTTCGTTATCACTTTGTTTTTTCTTACATTATATCTATGGGTCCTGCCCGAAATAAATGATTATTTATTTATTTATTATTTTAGTCCATATTTTAGATGGAAGCTACACGTCATTCTTGATTAAGGTGTACTGAATTAGATTGAAAACAGTGTTTAGTATGCTATATTACTTTATACAAGCAACTCTCGTATCATACTAAACGTACAGTCAGCTGCAGAGCCCTCCTGCATACAAACTTTCTATGTACTATGGAGGGTCAATTAACTCTGCAGCTGACTGTCCATATGTATTGTGCAGTGGCAGGGCGTTCGTAGAACTCAATTCCTGTTGACTTGCCTTGCGTAAGCCAATCTAGGATAATTCCCTTAACGACTCAAAGAAAAAGTAGGCCAAATCAGCTCCGCCTTCCCAAAATAACATTTTAGCACTCCGCCACTTATATTGTGTTAATTTTGTGTTTACAAGTTTTAAACATGCGACCCCTTTATCTCGGCAACCCCTTAATAGATTTGGCTCAGATTCGGACTTAAAAATTCTATTTTTCTCATCTACTTAACGATCTAAATGTCACGACGATCAAATCAATGATACTCGAGCAAACATGCAAATACTTATACAATACAAATATACATACAAACCCCGGATTGTTCCAATAGACTCGGAGAACTTTGCTCGTTCGTTCAAAAAATCGTCTAAATAGTCGAAACTTAAAGTTCGTTAAGGTAGGTTTACCTAGTATAGGTACATATACATACTATCTAGTATAAATATACTAGGTATTCAAGTTTCTAACCTTCGAGATTGAAGGGGCTATGTGGACAATTTTGCTGCCAGTCGTTAGATAAATTGTGTAGTAAGTAGGTACTTACTCTTATAGCGACTAAGTACAGCAGTTTCATTTGTCCACTGTCGGAGCCTTAATTTCGATTGCATAGTGTACAGAATTAGTACTTATACTGAAAATTAAATGTAGATAACTTTTACCATAAAAAATATATCCACATATATTTGTCCAAACTGGTATTTATGTCAGACATGTAACGGACTGACACAGGTATTGAATATGTAATGGGAAGTCCCAAACATAACCTTTATATTTGTGCTGGTAATTATGAAATATGTAATGTTACTGAAATAACCATTTATAAAATCAAGTTCTAGTTTCAAATGCTATAATTGACAACAGTACACGTTTAGGTTTAAATAAATTTAAATTTGACCTCCGTTTCAGCTTGGAAAAATGGTTTCCTGTGTCTTATCGTCTAGCTGTAAAGTCACTCGCAGTACGGTATGGCTGTCATCTTCAGGTCACATTTCTTTATACAGATTACAGGCTAATTTATTAAAGTTTTGTAGAGATTGTGAAATGACAAGGCGCAAGTCTAGAACATCCAAAGCCACTAATTTATTAGTTTTCCAATCTTGCATTCATTCATTCATTCATTCATATTTTATTGATAATAATTCATATTACATGTCAACATTCATAACAGATAAATCTATAATAATATGGACATTAAAAATTAAAAATTGCTTACTTTAGATGTTATATTAAATTGAAATTTTATTAGTATTGAAGTTTTGCGTTTAGATACGGCACCAGAGGCCATTACTTACCCTACGCGCGGGTCGCCCATAAGCTTTATTGCGCCTATAAAAATTACTTTTAACGAGTTTTATTAGACTTTTATCAAGAAAATATTGAATTACGGTATAAAACGAAATGGTCGTATAACACGTCTGTTTTATGGGAATACTATTCTTAACATCACACTCCATTTATAACCTCTAACGGATATGGAGGGATGCTATAATTTTAACATGTGTAGTTATGTATATATATGCAAAATGTGACCTCTTGTATTGTATATTGATTGTATTTTGAAACGGATGATCCGAATTGAAAGCAGATTTTTTTTAGTTGCAATTTTATCTTTCTGTACCTACATAAGGTTGTTGGATATATTTCAACCAACACGATGGCGCTGTCATATTTTTCTGAAGGTATTAAATGTTAAAATAATAATTACAAGTTTCCTCATAAGGCTGAAGAGATATGTAGCTATTAAACTTCGGGCATTTTCAAAAATAGGGTACCGTTTCCTTTTTTTTTAATATAAGAAGTTTTGGGTTTTTTATAACCAGAATTACGAGTACTATTGATTTTAAAAAAGTGTTTCGTTTTTTTGGTCAGTTTTGTAACCCATTTTTCATATATTTTGTATGGGCCGTTACAAAACCGACAATATTTTTTTTGTATGGTATATCGAGGACCCATATTCATCAAAATGGTGCACTTTTTTCTGAAAATGCCCTTATAACCTATCTACGCCTCATGCCTCGTAGTATTTTCAAGGATGTTTTAGTAGATAATATAATTATACCAACTGCTTGAACAAGCAATAAGTTTGGAAAACTTAAACCCAGCTACGCTTCAACAAGTATTTAGCTCACGTCAGCCGCGTCGTTCATAAACATCGATTGATATGATACACCCCAAAAACAGTTTAGTATGACGCAACAACAATAAATTCATCGGAGGAAATGACAAGTGTCATCGTCCAATTCCTGCTGCAGCCGCTACGCCGCAATGCTGCTGCAGTCTCAGTTGGAATGATACCTTTAAGATCATAGTGGTAAAATACAAGGCGAAACCGTTCCGTGGCTGTCATTTCTGCACATGCCAAAATGATGAATTTCTTTCTTAGTCCACCCGAAAGTGTCTCTGATGACGTTATGAAGGCCGTAGGTATAGTTGTACAGGGTGGCCAAATAAGAGGCATACAATACAATACAATACAATACTCTTTATTGAAAACCTCACACAGATGAAATACAGTTACAAGAGAAAATAATAATACAGAACAGATACAGATTAATATTATATTTAATTTTAATTTTACTCAATGAAATTTTAAAATGATATTAAAAATATAATAAAATTATTCACAAATATGTTATTGAGGGATAACAATTTCACAAGAAACAATAAATTTACTAAATGTGCAGCAAATGTCTACTTACAGCACAACGGGAAATGTAATCATTTTTCGCCAATTTTCCCACACTTTCGGCATTGTCGCATTAGCTTTGTCTCAGAAACCAGTTTTTAAGTGTCCCAAATTTATCGGTTGGTCGCAAAGACAAGCGTCTATCCCTAAACAAAAAAAACTCCAAAGGCAAAAATTCTGATTGCCGCAAAAATCAAAATTGGCCGTATTCTTTTTTCTCGAGGCTGACATTGAAACATTTGACTACGAATTTGGAGTCTTTTTCTTGTGAACTTGTGTTTTGTGTGGAATTGGCTTCCCTCAATAAGATGTTTTTAATAAAATACTTTCTAATTTGATAATTTCATAAAGAAAATTTTTAAACTTAAATGTATTATACCACGTATTTGGCCAGCCCTGTATTATGTTTAAGATCAATTGCTGTTGTGATCACAAACTCAAGACCCACTCCGAGCATTCTCCTCACGCGTAAAAGTTTTAAACTTCGACTTTCGGAAAATCCATCTGCTTAAATCAACAAAGAGTGAACTAGGTGAACGAAAAATAAATACAAAATTCAAAATTCTTTTAGTACATTATTTTAGGAAAAACTATCAAAGTTCCTATTCTTAAAAGTCGGATTTAGTAAGTAAATAATGTCTCTGAATAGAAATATAGGTCTTTCACTTACAACCTTAGTGTTCCGACTTTATCTGTAAAACCAGTGCCTATCAAAGTGGTTTTTGCGTACCAGTATTGTTTCCGTCGGCAAGCTAAGACTAAGTATATGCAATAAGTACATATGTATATGACATGTTCCCGACAATGACGTGACACGCTTGCTTTGTGCTTTACCTAGGCGCACCTGTATGACAATATAGTATTAGAGTAGATTTAGAGAGAGTAGAGACAAACGCTCAGACCTGTTCGCATGTGTCCAGCGGACATGTTCATCAATGTATGGCGGTAATTCGAGAAGGTTGCAGAACAATGTTTTGCTTTCGCACTTATTATTTCGTACGAAGACATATAGATGTAATAGTACATTGTGTATTAAGGGTGGTAAACAAGTCATTACGAACAAGTGTGAATTATTTTAGCACGAGTTCGTATTCTTTTACCGCCCGTGATATATACAATATTTTTCATCACATTTATGAGGAAATTTATAAAATTTCTAGGCAGATAAAGAAACAATAATTATTAGCGGTAGTGTAGTAGCACAGTCCACAGCACTCCGGAGTGAGCGGCGACTACGTGCGGCGAACGCGTGGGGGGCAGGTCCTCCGGCAACTCCGGGGGGCGGTAAAGTAGTATGCGAATCCTTTAAAGGCATGGGCTTAATACTGGTCATTAAGTCATAAGGTCAGTAAGTATGCTTGCATATAATATCATTATATCACCATTTACGAGCAGGTGTGATTAAATTAGTATATAACGATACTAGGGCAAAAAAGAGGAAATTCAGAACGTAGGGAGTGTTTTAAATCGACACGAGTGTGTTGTACAACATTTTACAGTACATATGGCCCTTTGAATATTCGACGCAGGCACGTAAAGTGCTCATTATCACCCTACTGTGGTAATGTAGCACCATGTGTATGGCCCTTATATTTGTGACTGACACATCTGTCACATGGATATGATAAATAAAAAAATAATAATATGTCAATAGTAAAATAAAATTAGATTAAATTAAATTTGCTATTTAGGCTTATATGTAAAGTGGACCAATGCCGCAGAAGGCCACTGTCCCACCTGTTCCCTACAACAGCTAGGAGGCTGTTGGGGCTGTCACGCACCCTGCCGAGCGTCGCGGCGCAACGTTTGCGGAGCGTGGCGTGGAAACCGTCTACGCCTGCAACCGCAAACATTCCGGACGCGCTGCAGTACCGTGGCAGCCCCAACAGCACCCTGAAAGCGTCATTGTACTGGACTCGCAGAGCATTTAGCGATCTCTGTGTGTAATTAGTCCAAAGGCTGCATGTATACAGCGATGTACAAGACGCTCTGAACAGAGTTATTTTAACTTGCGCTGTACATCGCCGAAACCTGCGCGCTATCATGTTAGCTCTCATCGCCAATGCTCTGCATTCCCTTTCGATATCCGCATCGTCACGAAAGTCGTCGGTGATCACGTGCCCAAGGTATTTAAAACGGGTTACTGTTTAGCCTTTGTCCGCTATGTAGTATGGTAGGCACATAAGATGGGCACTTGTTTCCCGCTTTAAATACCATGTACTCACTTTTCAGTGCGTTGTATTTTAAATTGTGATGGTGGGCGTACCTCTCGCATGGGCTCAGCAGCACCATGTCATCAGCGTAACTTATATTATTAAAACATACCTTTTCAATATGGCATCCAACGTGTGTGCTGCTAAGCCCAGCGATTAGGTCATTAACGTATAAGTTAAATAATTTGGGAGAAGTAAGCCCCCTATATTTTGACAAAATGTAGTAGTATGTAATATATGATGCCCGCTATATTTTGACAAAATTGTCCGCTAGACACTCCAACCATGTATTCTAGGTGTTTTAAATGGATTGTGAAAATAATTACCTACTTACACAATAAAAGCGTGCATTTTTGGAGTTTTTTTGCTGCATACCTATTTTATATACTTCACAATGAAGGGATTGCATTAATTAGTTTAAAGTAGGTATGACAGATTTGTATTTTACTTTTAGTTTTGGTGGACTAAGTGAAGTAGCAATTGACAGGCCTACCCCTCTGCCGATGGTATGAGTGAGTATTACATAGTTTCTTACTCATAGTATGGACTGTTTTGTATCTGACAGCTATTGGTACGTAACGTACGAATAGTTGTACTTTTGACGTGCCTCTCCCCCGCAAAAATGGCATACTTTTCTGTAAAGGAAATGACAGACGTTGCCAGTCTGGTTGAATAAAAATTCAAAGGTTTTTTTACTTGCCAACCAATGTGTGATAACGTACAGCGGTACAGCGTGCTTAGCCAAGATGCCAATCGCTCACGCTCTATCACTCTTCCTCATTAGTGTGACAATGACAGCTGCGTTTCGTTAGCGACTGAGCGTGAGCGATTGGCATCTTGGCTACGCACCCAGTTGTATTTGTAGATAAGTATTTAAGCCAAAGCACCAGTCCACGTAACGTGGACAACTGGATATAGAACCAGCGTTGGCTTTTAAGCCCGCATTATGCTGAGCTGGGTGAATTTTAAACTGTTTTGCAAAGTTAGTTCTTTTTGGATAAAGTTGTAGGTATTTATATATAAACGTTTAATCTCGATTTTTACGTGTACACCATCCGATTTGCTCCGCTTCTTCGCCTCGTGAAAGTCTCAAAGAAAGCTCCTGAATATTAAACACGTGAAAAAGTCTTTCTTCACCGTTGCTACCTAGCTGCTATTCGCTTCGCCTGCAAGTGAAATATCTCGGCAGACATATTCGTCATTACATTACCTAGTCATGGTCCACAATTTTTTATTGGAACTAAAATAATTATGTGAATAACAACTGTACCTACTATCGGAGCATCGGCCGTTTTTCGTCAAAAGCAGGGGCCGTCATGGTACGGCCCCTGAGCACAGTTAAGAACCTCAACTGAATCGCGTTAAAACGTCATGTTAAGGCCCCTGAGCACAGTTAAGAACCTCAACTGAATCGCGTTAAAACGTCATGGTACGGCCCCTGAGCACAGTTAAGAACCTCAACTGAATCCCGTTAAAACGTCATGGTAAGGCCCCTGAGCACAGTTAAGAACCTCAACTGAATCGCGTTAAAACGTCATGTTAAGGCCCCTGAGCACAGTTAAGAACCTCAACTGAATCGCGTTAAAACGTCATGGTACGGCCCCTGAGCACAGTTAAGAACCTCAACTGAATCCCGTTAAAACGTCATGGTAAGGCCCCTGAGCACAGTTAAGAACCTTAACTGAATGGCGTTAAGAAACTCGACTGAATCGCGTTAAGACGTCATGGTAAGGCCCGTGATTCCGCCACACTAAATAGAGCGGCACATTTGCATTACGTTAGCTATGCTATTATCTTGTTCTACACCTTTGCCTAGCTTATACAGTGACGTTGTCATAAATTGTCGGTTCCGCCAGCACCCGTTTTGTTACATGCAATCCTGACAAGTCGGACCGCACGCTATGTAGGGTAAAGCCATTATAGAGGAAGAAAATTAACGGAGCACATTTAAATTCATAATCTAGCGAAGTAATTTTGGAGATTTTTTTATACTACGTCGGTGGCAAAAAGCGTTGGGCTGACCTTTTGGTAAGCGGTCACCATTCTAGGATGTTACATGCAGCACGTAGCAAAAGAAAAAAATAAGATAAGTAGACTTATTTATTTTTGCGGATACCACTAAAAGTTTAAAACAGTCGATACGATCTTCTTAATCTATGCTTTAGGATTGTAATCAAACTATAGCTAATGTCTTTCTATTTTAATAATTTATTTATCTGTTATGTACTATCGCGTTCAGAATTGCATGGGTAGTTTATTAAAAGAAATCGCACACACAGAGCAAAACAATAATGTCAAAAAATGTGGGTCAAAATGACATTTGCGAACAATTTTGCATTGATGATGATATTAATGATACAAACGATAAATGTTTCGTATGAAAAAGAGCCTACTGCCGTAAGCATAAGTGTCAAATTCATACACAGAACTATCAATACTTAAATTCGTATGGGCTGTAGACACATTCGACATAACGAAACGTCTCATTTCAAACAAGACTAGGTATATGAAAAAGTGCTGCAACTGAAGCACTTTTATAGCATTATTTTATCCGGCTGATGGCTGATTGTTTATTCAGTTCTTATATTCTATATCTACGGTTATGTAGATATTTACTGCTGTAAAGTACCTGTGGGTATAGAGTTTGGGCTCTGTTAGATAACAGGGCCCAAACCTAAAATACCCTTTAACTTTAATACCGTTTATATCTAGAAATATATAAACCTTTAAGGGTGTTTTTCGATAGTGAATTAAGAAGGCCTAGTATAAAAATTGTACGACATTAACTTCTCGACCGCGTTAGCGTATCGAGGGGTCAAAGTATGAAAGTTGCTGGATGATTTTAAATAAACGGCAAACATAATTTGAACTCTCGATACGCTAACGCGATCGAGAAGTAAGTGTCGCACAACTTTTATACTAGGCCTTCTGTATAAGAAGTTTAAAAACTCACGATCGGCATAAATAAAAAGAAATTCATTGTACTGAGGTTTTAGCCACTAAAGGAAATCAAACTCCTGTGGTTTTACGAGCAATTTCCACAAAACCGACAATGAAATTTGGCGTACAACTAGATCGGCACTAGAGCTTTTTAGTAGCCATTTTTAGTGGACTCTATTGCCTAGTAACAAGAACTAATGGTTGCACACATTCCGAATTAAATGACAATTACAATTTGCCAAAATAATATCGATACTTTTGCTTAAATGCATACTTACATGCATTCATAAATGTATGAACCCTATACATATATTGCTAGCATGTACACATATTGGCATGAGTACTAAATACGAAACATAGGATAACATACGATAAACATAACAATAGCGGAAGTACTAGACAATGAAGCTTAATCCGCGTGTTTCGGGCACAGATCATAAGCCATAGAGGGAGTATAATGACCAATCAATGCCCGGGCATTGTCTTTCTAATGTTTTCCTGTTTTTTTTTTGTAATAAACATGCCGCGGTTTTGGGTCCTCAATGTAGAGTAATGCCAAGATTGGGCATTATTATTTTACGAAAAGGCAAGCAACATAACAGTGGCAAATTAAAAGAGGCGACTAGGCCTTGAAGGTTACCATGCATAGAACATTTTAATTTCCCGCGGTAAATGACTTCTTTCAGCAGGTAACTGCTGAAAGAAGTCATTTACGAAGCCATAAATATATCAATGATTACCTAATTAAACCGGGTCATGTTCTATATAAAGGTAAAAAATTCTAAGTGACACGACTCGCTAGCCTAACTCTAAATTTACAGTTCACCAACTAAAAAATAATAGTTAATGTATTTCAGGGGTGGGTCATCTACGAGTATCAAGCCCCGGAAAACCCGCTTAGCCACACTCTGTCTATTGCCCGGCTGTCTTACAGACTACATACATAACGCTGCTTTCCATAAGCTAGCGAATAGCTTCTATCTCGACACACTGACCAGGCCTTAGTTCACACTGCTCGTACTGAAGGAGGTAGTCTATGGTTGCGGGTAATGAAGGCGAAGAGCGAAATGTCCCGTGTTTCAGAAGCGGGCCATCCATCAAGCCCCGGACAACCCACTTAGCCACTGTCCGTCCACTGCCCGCTGTCTTACAGACTACTTACATTACGCGGCTTTTCCATACCAGAGCAATTGGTTGGTAGATATAATAGTGGTTTGTTAATGCTACCTAAATAAAAAACCTTAAAATGCTAGTGTGGTTTTATTAAATGAGCGCTGCGAGTTTTATAATTGGATCACACGAGTGTTTTGAGGCTGAATTATGTATAATTGTATGTATACCTACAGTTGATTTTATTTAAAATTTGCATTCATCGAATCGGGATTGCGGGAGGTATTAGAGACAACACCAATGAATAGCTGTCAGTTGCACGGAAACAGTATGAAAGTACGGCTCACTAAGGGCGCCGCTGATGGTATACCATTATTTCGTATTTAGATCCTAAGAGCTGCTGGTACCTACCTAGGTAGCCATAGGTACTGTTTCTCGATATTTCCTTTCTACAAAGACCAACTAGTATCGATATCGGATGAAATTACACCAGTTCCGAGAAACTCATTAGTTTGCGTCGTACGCTTTGAGTTTCTCGAATAAACCGAGTATCCGGCGATCGTATGCATTTCAAAACAAGAACCGAACCAGTAAGGTACCAACGCTTTGGATCAGGTATTGTTGTTACAAACTAGGGAATACTGCCGGTACTAGTTTTCTATACAAATACAGTACAGTCGGTGCCGTCACATACCTAAATATATACGCGCGCTACGCTCTTGTGAATGCTGGGTGAACGACTCCCCCTCACTCCTCAACGACTGTACCGCCACCGGAGATTCCCGGTTTTCGCCATGCACACTCAGTACCACGAACAGCCCGTATTACAAAACCCTATAAGTTGGCAAGCATTCTTGTTCGACTAGCCGAACAAAAGTGTAACTAAAGTGTCGGGTAAGCACTCTCGCAACAGTCGCAACCACCGTTTGCTACGCGCTACACCCGTACCCGATGCCAGCATATTTTCACATTGTAGAGGAAAGCGCCTACGAACGGAGTCCGCCTAATAGCTTCCTGCTAGTTTGCTAGTAGTGATTTAATAGTTAATGTTTATTTTCGATACCGTTTAACGTAGGAAACTGGAATTTGGAAGGGGGATAGTAAATAATATAGGCAACGCTCATTGCGTTGACAAAGGTTTTAGGTCAAAATAGCTTATTATTGTTTTAAGGGGTCAATTGAACGGGTCGGAAGGGGTCTGATATTTTTTAAATACTAATTTGGTTTTATTGAACGAGTATGGTAAATAAAGGTAAAAAAAACTGGCCAAGTGCGAGTTGGACTCGCGCAGGAACGATTACATACCATTATTTATAAAAACTGAAAAATAACATCTTAAATCCTTGTTTTAATATTTGTTTTATTTTAATCTAACTATTTATTTTTAGAGTGAACTTACTGCTGTGGTGCAGCGACCCAAAGTGGATCTTGCATCTTGCCCTCTGACACTTAGGACCGCGACGCTGCACTATCCAGCACCGTTTCTGTTCAATTGACGACACACAGCTAGTTCAGGTCTTTCACGCACTCGTCGCTCCAGCGGCATCTAGGCCGTCCGACAGGTCGCCGACGAGTCGGACGGCCCGAGTATGCTCTTCAGACCACTGCATCTTCACCCGAAACGAAATTGAATTGTTACGAAACTGACACGACTTGTTACGACGTTACGAGTTACGTTATCTGTGAAAATTACAGCTGTGTAACTATCACTGTTCATGAGATACAGTCTGGTAACAGACGGACGGACAGTGGAGTAATAGGGTCCCGTTTACTCTTTGGGTACAGAACCCTAAAAATTAAACATACTTACGTAAACTTGCCTATATTCCCTAAAAGGGTAGCCAGAGCCTATGAACTGCTCAAGTATCACATTTAACATGGTTTTATAAGAACGAAATAGTGACTGTTGCTGGAATTGTAATAAGTAAATATTATAAGAGAATCTTACACAGGTAAGCTCAATAAGGCTTGTGATGTTGGTACTAAACAATGATAGGTAGTAGGTATATAATAGATAGATTAAGCATAAATACTTAAATACATTGAAAACATCCATAACTCAGGAACAAATATTCGGTATGAACACACAAATCCCCTAACCAGGTATATTAATATAATTACATCGAGTATTCGGGTTACTCACGTCCATAAAGTCAAAAATAGCTCGACATGTGTGTGCAGCAATCGCCACAAGCGCTTCTCACTCATGATTACGGGACGCGGACCGTTCCGAAACAGGTCGAGCTATTTTCGACTTTATAGACCGTCAGTAACCCGATTTAATGTCTAATACTCGCGGGAGTTTTCTATTTAAAATCCCCTAAACAGAATTGGAACCGGGACGGGAATTGCTTCGTTGGCAGGGTTACTACCGACTAGGCTAGGAGGCCGTTAAATTAAATGTATGTAATAATAAAAATATGCATGCTCAAAATGATTAACGTGACGAGTTTTAATGACAGTGTCTTAATTTTTTTACCGCGGGATGTCAAGAACGGACGTTTGCTTAATAGATAACTCCGTCCATCATACGCATGCAGTGTTCAAAACCCGAGCTACAAGAACAGATCGCGGGCGTGGAAAAATGTATGAACCTGTCATTCATTTCATAGACATTCCATGCCAGCTTTTGTGCACCGATCTGTATTTTGCGTTGAGCACTTTGAGCAAACAGGTCAAATAATAAATGAGGTTATTTTGCCTCGTTACGCTTCTAAGGAATTGCATGTGGCGAGGACACATAAGTCCTTGAAACACTCACAGCTGAATTTTGCCTATTTCTGAACGGGAGTGAAACAGGAAGCACTGCGTATCGATTAATGAGCGACTCGACGAGTAAAATTGTGAACTACTTTAAATGAATTCAAGCGCGTATCGACGTTTCACGTTTTTCAATAAGTACCTACAAAATTTCGGTAACCTAACATAGTTATTTATTAGACAAAGGGAAAAGTTGTTGTTTAACTCTCGTGCTATAATTTAGGGCTGAGCAAGTGAAAGATTTCGAAACTGAGCATAACTTTAATCTTAAGCTTTACGAGGGTCTCAAGGCACGAGAATTTAACAAACTTTGCCACCGGGTGTTATACAACATTTTTCACCTCACTGTTTAAAGGAGCTTTTAAGACGTACGTTCAGAATTGGTTATATCCAAATCTGTATTATAACACACAAATACAGTATTAATTTAATATTAACATAATATTTTTACGACATTAGCTGGGAAAGCTTTCCTTTATCTTTTCAAACGAGAGAGTATAAAAACTTAAACTTACTTCATTGCTTACATTTTACCTCAATTATGCCAAGCTAAAGATAGTGTGTTGACAACACCTTAAGGGTGCTATAGGTGTATAGGTGTAGTAGTTGCTGCTATAGCTTACGTAATTAAAGCTTTAATGGAATTCACGCGTTTTCATTAGCTTTTAGGGTAAAATCAAAATGAATACCTACCTCACCTAAGAAAGACACATTTATGCACGTATGTAGGTATTTATCCTTTATTTGATGCTGTCTTATTATAACGAACGGAAAATAAGGTAGGTAGGTCGGCAAGTAAGCAAGCGTTGGTGGCCTAGCGGCAAGGCGTACGAGTCGTGTGACTTTGAATCCGAAGGTCGCGGGTTCAAATCCTGCCGGCTCGTACCAACGATTTTTCGGAACTTATGTACGAAATATCGTTCGAAGGTTCAGTGAAGGAAAATATCGCGAGGAAACCGAACTAATCCCTAGGCCTAGTTAATTTGTGCTTCTAGGTTGGAAGGTCAGATGGTAATCACTTTCCTAAAAAGGTACAAAATGTAAAAAATCGGAAACCACAAATGAAAATGTCTAATATAATGTCCTAAATTTTTAATTGATAACATCCTAAAACCCTGACTGTCAGATTGTCAAGCGTAACAGATTTTCGTAATAAGTACCTAACTTTAATTACGTGGAGGTACTTATTTTGGTAGTAAATTTTGATATATTAATTTCTTATATTTGTTTAGATACACCTGCCATTCTGACTCTCACATAAGCCGGGAAAACTGGTAGAAAGAAGAAGAGGCAAATAAGGAACAGCGATAAGCGATAAGCGGATAAGGGGCAGCGAATCCTCCTTTTTTAAAGGGTCGACAACGCGCGTGTAACTCCCCTGGAGTTGCAGGCGTCCATAGGCTACGGTGACCGCTTACCATCAGGCGGGCCGTATGCTTGTTTGTCACCGTCGTAGTAAAAAAAAAAAGGAAGGTACTTTTTTTTGAGAAAGGTACTTAATTACTTCTGACTTTTCGAGTGTAACACTACCCTTGTGGTTTTAGAACTTTCGGAGAAAACCACCGCTAAGGTGGTTTTCGTACTACGGCTGCCACCGCGTGGGGTTTCGGTATAAGAGTCTTCTACGGTATGTTTTAGCATACCTACTTATAGCCTTGTGAAGGAAACCGACGGATAGAAGGAATAATGAAGCATAACTTGTAATACATTTAATCTTTCTTACAACAGCAGTTGTCATGGCACGATCTGGGGTCGATTGCATAATCATTTGTAACTTGTAATATTAGCGGAAATCTCTTTCTAATAAGAGGGATCAAAAAGAGACTTCCGCTAATATTATAAGCTACAAGTCATTATGCAATAGGCCTCTGATGGTCTTTTTCGACTTGATTTTCATCAACATATAACTTTAATGCATCCATTTTTCTCCATATGCATCCTCAATAAAAAGACTTTCACTGCAAAAACTTCCTCACAGCGACTGCTTATTTCCTACCAACATCATTGGACTGGATGTACCTAACCATTGGGTTACCAAATTAATTAAATATGATTGCTGTAAGTTCACATAGGAAAAACATTGTGTTTTGACATATAGGTGTTAAGAGTTCTTACGGCTTTAAACAATATTTCAATTCAAAGCACGTACGCCTCCCAAAGGTCCGTAGCACCATTGTTCCGTGATGGGAAAGACATACCTATAAGGTGATTCCAAATTACCTACCGATATTATATCATATTGAAATAGATATCATATACTAAAGAAAACGACCAACACCGACCGAGGCCAAGTCGAGGATCGAACTCGGGTCTTCAGCTTACGCGGCAGCTTTAGCCGCGTTTGTTCGGTAAATGAAATCACAAAAATTATACAAGAAAAAAATCTTAATTTCCATTTAAAGTTAATTGTTTTAAAGTAAAGTATCATCTGTTAAAATATCGGTAGCTAATTTGGAAACAGCCTCTGTTTGATACTCTGTTTTTAATTTTAGGTAGGTAATAAATAAGCTAAAACTTGAATTAATTTGCTATAAAAATATAAATGCGGATAAAACCGATTTTTGGGAAAACTTTATTGATTTCGAGTGATGTTTGAATCTAAATTCCTCAATGAAAATAGTAAGAGGCAGAAATAATTATGTTTTGCGTTAAATAATACCGAAAATGTACTAAATTCATGAGCGTTTCTAAAGAAATAAGCAGTTTTTAAATAAACATTTGTGTTTACAACATTATATGGCAGTAATCCTAATGAAAACATGTTTATACATAAAGATTTAAAATATCTAAGATACTGTTAAGTATGAGCTAGAGCTGAACTGGGTTGCGTGTGGTTCGCTCTTACGGCGAGCGCTCCAATATTAGCAGATTAACTCGACTCGGCTCATAAAAATATTCAGACTAGACATCGCCCGCGAGTACGTCCACATACTCTTCGTAGCACTACAAATTCCGCCGTCCCCTGGAAATTGCATCAGCGTTGCTACGAACTTTCGGCGAATACCTGGCATCTATTTCACCACGGTGACTAGGGTGACAATTGTCAGCATCGCTATTACCGGTGTTTCAGGCGTTTATGGGTTACGGCCGCCGCTTACTATTGCGAGGTTGTTTGCTTGTTTGCCACCAACATGTCATTTATAAATAATAACATCAATTTTACCACTTAAAACTAATACGTTTGTTAAGAGCTCTTGACAATTGTTACAAAAACACGACATAGGTATGTCACGAAATTTCGACACAGGGAGAGTCTTATGTCAAAAACTACCGTAGCTCGTTTTGAACATCGTTTTGTATTTGACCTAGATATATCTGTAACTTTAGATAAATATATTTATATTGATTTCACTAATTCCGATTGAGTCTGTTCATTTTCTTGTTAAATTAGCGGAACTACATAATTGTCGGATTTAGAAATCGCCACGGCGTAGTGGTCGGCCTAGTTACTTATTATTTCAAGGAAAATGACAATTATCGCGATAATCTACATTAATCACGGCCACCACAATCTCGTTAATTTTCAAATGTCACTTTTATTTTATAATACTAAATGTCATACAAATATTAATCTCCAAACACTCCCCAAGTATCAAATTCCGCTATTGCGTGTTTTGTAACAAACATACAAACTTTACCGTTTATTGTATTATAGAGGGATTAACTCGCCTGGCACTGGGTCTCGGCTTCATAAAAATATATTCCAATATTCCGCTCGTTCTCTCATAACTCTCGCAAGAAACGGCCCTCCGCGGAAAGTTTAGAGCGGACGATTGGAGAATAAAAATTGCACTTTTACTATGGTAAATTAAGTTTTTATTAGGAAATTTACGAGCGATAATAAAAAGAACGTTAGGCACGTAGCAATTAGTCCTTACTCGTGAAATGTGGCGTAGTTAAATAATTATGATACGCATTGCGGTTTGATAGTCGATATTTATGACGGTTTCTGTTATTTCCTATAAAGATTCAAAGTTCAAAGCATTTTCAAACAACATAAGCAAATATATATGGTTCATTTTTATCCTCCCCACTTTTCTTTTCGCACGGCGCTCTATACGTATATCTTGGAAACTCTTTATCTGAGAAAAAAGCTTCCTTTAGAAAACTTCTAGATAATTCATCTCTTTTTAAAAATATGTATACATGAGGATGAGTTACTCACGCTAGACGGAGTTTTGACTGGCCGTGCCGTGATTGACGTGTCAAATTTCTATAGCCAGCGTCACGCCATCGGCTGGGAAAGCTCGAAGATCACGTGACATTTTCCATAGCTTACACATTGACATCGCTCACGGCGCGGCCCGATCCGGTCCGGTGTAGCTTGATTCATTCTTAATGGCGTCTGCCGAGAAAGCTGTGTGCTTACCATGAGTTCTGCGTAACTGTAGTCGATAGCGACTGTGAGCTTCAATAGTATTGGCATCTTTTTCTTTATTAACTAGTGGAAGTGAGATGCAGACACTACAAAACAAATGGTACGCACACTGAAGATGGCTTGATTAAATCTAATCTAATCTCAACCAGCGAAAAAGGCCGTGTCATTCTGATTGCAGTATTTATTGAAAAATTCCCCTTAAACAATCTTTTAAAGATGATAAAATCGTATTTGAATGTAGGATTATACCAGAAATTGTTGATACAAGATGACGCATAATCAAATGACGAAATAGAAAAAATATTACGTATTATTGTTCGACGATAACTCCAGTATCGTTGATCGGTTCGTCATGTTTGGCAGGGGGTAACGTACAGATAGCTATGGCAGATAAACGGATATTTATGAACTCAACTGATTATTAGAAAGAAAAAAAAGAAATAAATTATTTATTTGGTTTAAAAACATTACAAAGCTAAGGATAAACAAGTTACAGCAAAATAAACCAAAAGGGATGCCACTCAGCATGAGCCGTGACAGACCTAAGTGTACCACCGATGTTTAACAAATAAACACTTTGACTTTGACTTTGACCACGACACTGGTTTTCAGGGCACCCACAAAATCATACAGTAAGTAAACTTAATTACACTGACACGGCAAAAGTCGTAATCCGCTTAGCCACAAATCTTGCAACCTAATGCTTAGTTGTTATAGGACAAGCCAATGTGACATACAAGACCAGGATGCGTAACCAAGATGCCAATCGCTCACGCTCAGTCGCTAATAAAACGCAACTGTCATTGTCACACTAACGATATAAAGCGTGAGCGATTGACATCTAGGCTACGTAGGTAAGTACGCAGATATGGTGATTGGGTGTATTATCGGCGTTATATTATGATATCATTAGCAAATGTCTCTTAAAATCGCGCGATATTAATTACGAGTTACCATCTCTATTCAGGGCAGGCATAAATCGAGCTGGCCGTTAAAAGCTTTCGACGCCGTCTCACTAAAAGCCTAGGCAGCTAGCCATCCTGTTAGTTAATTATCTTAACATGTGCAGCGTAAAGCGCTGAAGATTATATTCGATTTGAGACAATATATATATGGAATTGATCGCAGCGATACTACCTTCGCACTGACAGTTTAGTTTGCAGCTCACAAATGTCGCCGACATTTCGGTCGGTATACATGCATGCAATGAGCGTTTGTTTTAAAAGTCCAGTGACTTTACCAAAATACTGTTGCCGTCAAGCTACTAAAATAATGCTACACTATATTAAGTAAAGGAAACTAGAATTCTGATACAAATTTGCTGTATGGGTTAAAATAAAAATTAGAACCATGGACATTACTAGTAAGTGCGCTACGAATTAAGAGCTTACGTACCGGTGTGAGCTTCAATTGTTTGGGCCCCGGGTTCGAATCCTGGTCAGGGCATTTATTTGTGTGTTTATCACGAATGAAAAATATATTTATTATTTACTTTATTTTATTTGTTCCTGAGTTATGGATGTTTTCTATGTATTTAAGTATTTATATGTATCTATCTATTATATATGTCGTCGCCTAGTACCCACAACACAAGCCTTAGAGCTTACCGTGGGACTAGGTCGATTTGTGTAAGATTGTCCCATAATATTTATTTATATTTATTTATTTTATTTTTTTACTTTGCTAACTTTTCCTAGCATTTATCTACAAACAAAATTTATCAAAATAAAACATGAATTGTTAAAAAGATACGCTATCACAGCGTAAGCAAAATTGATAAATAGCCACGGTGTAATAGAATAACAAACAATCAACACATTTATCAAAATAATCGAAAGTTCAAATATAGGTACTCGTTTCATAATATTGTCTTCTGTTACCGTGATTGTTGTTCATAAACATTTTTGAACGGGTTAATCGCGTTTATTAAAACCATGACCCTACGTTTCGAGCCCTTAACAGCGCTCATTTTCACAGGGTTAAGATGATCACTGGGAGAATGCGAATTCTCCCCGTCAATCAAAAAAAGTTACTTGTGTAAAAACAAAACCAAAGGTTGGTCTACATTCTACAATGCCCAGAGGGGCTTATAAAGGTAGCAATACAATGCCTGAAGAGCATTCTATAATTAAAATTATAAATCACTAGCTTTTACCCGCGACTTCGTCTGCGTAGAATTAGAATTTTCGGTAGTGTATTTTTATTAGGATAACTAAGTACCTACTAAATACCTAGTTTACTTGAACCGTAAAATGCTTATTAAATTTTGGAACCGTATATAATAAACAACTTATTTGCATTTACAGTAACCAGGGTGCGTAGCAAAGATGCCAATAGCTAACGCTGTTAATCATTCTTTGTTACTAATAATTCGGGTAGAAGAGTTAACTAAACATCGACAAACTATAAAAAAATAATTGCGATTGTACCTACAAGGTAATAAAATTTTACGTTGAATTGAAGAATGGGAGAAAATGAAAATTGACCCTTAGGTGGTTATTACAGTTACCGCTTTTCACCGGTTATTTAATCTTATCGAAGTAAAATGAATGCGAGTAATGAACGGTGAAACTCGCTCACCTCACCACACTTGAATATAAAATCCGGAATTTTTTGCTGGTGCGATTTCATTCCCATTTCACATTATTTCATTGAGTACTTTTATACTATCTACACTTTATGAACGTCGGAGTGATGGTCGGTAGTTAAGGTACGCGATTGAAAGCTTCATTAATTCATTATTATTGAACACAATATTATTTGTACAACTTATCTACTGAAATCAGCTTGAAAATAAATACATGGAGAAAGTGACGTCCTGCTTGCATATTGTTCCGGTATAACATTCGTACCTACGAAACATCATCATCATCTATGGAAGTCCTATGGTGAACAAAGGCCTCCACCATGAATATATATCTACAACTATTGGTTTTATGCTGGCCGCAGACAGCGATTTCCCGCGACTTTCACCAGGTCGTCGATCCACCTTGCTGGATGCCTTTCCACATTGCGTCGGTACGCGATTGCCACTTGAGAACCTTACTGCCCCATCGGCCATCGGATCTACGAACATTATACCCCGCCCAGTGCCACTTAAATCTAGCGAGTCTAGCGGTCATCTGCAGAGTGTGTATGCACGGAGGTCCATTATCTCCTCTATTCTATTCTGCATCCACTGTCGCAGTTTATGTCAAAGTTATAAAACTGACCCCCTCCTTTCCCCCCCGGGTCTATATGATGATTCAAGTTCTATTGATCAACAAAGTATTAACAAAATAACTCGCGAAAGTTTTTTCGTAATTAGTCTGTCATGGCCGACCTAGCCTACTTTTCCTCGACGTTTCTTCATTTCTGGTATTTTTTGCAAATATCACTGCTATTAGGCAGCAGCTGAAAGTTCACCGCGACTGCAGCGGTTATGTTATCCCTCCGGGGGCCACATTATTAGATTTTTTGCCCCGACCCGCTAGACGAAGTGGATTGAACAAGAATATATTAAATTCTAGAGATAAATTTAGATACGTTCTCCATTCTTGCGATTACATATTTGATATATTAACACCTGAGAACCCGGTGATAAGCTTTGGTCAATGTTATAGGAATATTGCTCGTGTGATAACTAAATTGCGTTTCGTGCTTTTCTTATAGAAGTTATCACAATAAAAGCATCATTTGGATTTACAGTTCCTTTTGTAAGGAGTTCCATTGCTAACGGAACCATTTTACCAACCGTACAACTTGGACAGTCCGTATTTAAAGCTATTCATGGCAACAGTAATAAAGAGCATATTTTTTAACTCGCTCCTTATAAATAAATAGTTAGCTGACAACAATATTGATTCGATATTCAAATTTAAACTTTGTCACTTTGACAAAGTCAAAGTGCCTATGTCGAATACTAGTGATTGGCATGGGATTTTTGTATTTATTACTAAAATTTGTATTTACCTGTATGCAAATCGGTAAAATGGATAAATTTCAAGAATTTGCCTTACCAATAATATTGGAGATATTTGAAGGGCTTAAAATTTAAGACATATTATATACGAATCCTAGGTACAATCCCTCAAGGACCTATTTTAGATTTAAGGTAGGTAGAGGTAGGTCGGTAGGTAGGTAAATTACACTTACTGTAGGTATAGGTACATTTTGAAAAAAAAAAAAAAATAAGTTAAAAGAAATACGTATTTAATATGTCCTAAAGTTGAATTCCAATGGCGGATGTGACAATGAAAATATTATTATATTTTTCAAGATTTTTTCACACCATCCTTAACATACAATGTCGACTAACTTTGTGGAGCACTCCATTTCTACAATAATGGAACAAAAAGTTAAAAATACCCCGCGTCTTGTTACACAGGGACGTGCTATTGGCAAGCTACACGTGTTGCTCTAAAGCAGCAAATGCTAGGATAGCTGAGATGATCCCAGAGGTGACCAGTTTGTTTGTCACCAGTATATGTGCCATCTCTTAGAATGCCACAGTTGTGTGGATCTCGAGGCCACTTTATTGTGGTTAACTTAAAGTTGGTCTTGCCGCGGTTGTGCAACCAGTGAGGAACATTCTACCTGCAGAATGTTCCCCAACGAAGTTCGGCAGGATGACAGCTCGTAGCGCTTATAATGTGTAGATATTATCTGCAGTACGGACATTTTGTTATTGGAAGGCAATACTAATATCTTCAAAATTCTCTAGGGATATATAATTATAAAGATACATGTATAAAAGTATACCTAAGTATAAAGTTTAAAATACGATGATCTAGCATATGAATAATAAACATAAGACCTTAAGTTCCTAGATAAACAGTTGTAATTTATGATAAAACTGATCGGCCGTAGCCAAGACGACAATCATTATGCAGTAAAATAAACAATATCAATAGGTTCGTAGTCCAAACAATTTAAATGTACAATTGTAAAGCACGAATCAAATCATTTATTAAATGTAATAAATGTTTTGATTCATGTTTTTTGTTTTTTAAGTACCTAGTCACACTACTATATAATATATAAATTGAAAGAGATGTCATATACTACAGAAAAGTGAGACCCAGGGACCTGCTGGGACCCAGCCCTGCTCACCGGGGGCATTGCTCACTTTTTCTGTAATATATGACATTGCTTTCAATTTATAATGTAAATGTATTGTGTTTATTGTGTAAAAAATACATTTCAATGGATGACATATGGTGCGTAATTTTTTTTTTTTAATAACAAATGGGCTTACTCTTGGCCACAGACTAGCCGAAAGCAAAGTCGTGGCCTACGATGGAGCGAGCTCGCCCAGAAGGTGCCTGTTCACCCTTGATTTGAAGGCTGTCGGGTTATATGTGCACGGAAATATAGACGCCGGCAGAGAATTCCACTCCTTGGCAGAGCGCATAAGAAAAGAAGAAGCAAAGCGCTTCGTGCGAATTAGTGGAATGTCTACCAAGTAAGGGTGGAATCCGGCCGTGCGTCTAGAAGTCCGATGGTAGAATGGGGACGGTGGAATAAGCTCATGAAGCTCTTGCGCACACTCCCCGAAGTGCAACCTGTAGAATACCGACAGACTGGCAACTTTCCGCCGATGGGCCAAAGACTGCAGCTTGGCCGTTAGCTTCTTGTCGCCAATTAATCTCCTGGCTCTGCGATCCACTGAGTCCAAAGTGGCAAGCTGATACTTAGCTGAGCTGTCCCACAGGTGGCTGCAATACTCCATACACGATCGGACTTGAGCTTTGTAAAGAGTTAGAAGCTGTCCAGGTGTGAAGTATCGCTTCACCTTATTTAGGATGCCCAGCTTTTTGGCCGCAATTTGTGCTTTTGACTCAATGAAGGAGCCGAAGTTGAGGACCGAACTCAACTCCATGCCGAGGAGTTCCAGGCTGTCGGTAATAGGTACAGATGCACCTCGGAAAGTAGGAGTCAGGTGGAAAGGACTCCGTTTTGCGGAAAACAGACACGCTTGCGTCTTGGTGGCATTGAACTCGACCAGGTTGTCAACCCCCCACTGGGAAACGAGACTAAGGGTCGAGTTCACTCGCTCAACCATGGCCTCTCTCTGTGAACGTATATCATCCCTGCTGTCTCCTGCACCAGCCATATATCTCTCAACAACCGTACTGTCGTCTGCATAACTAACAATGCTGGGTTGCAGCATGTCGTTAATGTGGAGCAGGAAAAGGGTTGTTGAGAGAACAGACCCCTGAGGAACACCGGCATCAATAGCCATGAGGTCTGAGGAGCAGCCATCAATGACTACTCTGATCGACCGTTCACTCAGAAAGTCAGATAGCCAGATACAAAAGTCAGCAGGGATGCCGTATGCAGGAAGCTTGCTAAGGAGTCCTGCGTGCCAAACCCTGTCAAAAGCCTTCGAGATGTCCAGTGAAACAGCAAGCGCTTCACCGTTCCTCTCGATGGCCTCGCCGCAACAGTGTGTGACATATGTTAATAGATCTCCAGTAGACCGACCGCGGCGAAAGCCATATTGACGGTCACTGAATCATTTTCTCTTAGCATTTCCTATAAACTATTGTCAACTTGGCTAAGATGGCTGACCCTTCATCTGAGAATACAGATTATGAAAAAGCATTCAAAATGCTAGAACATTGGGTGATCATTGACAAGTAACCTTCCTGACTTCTGAAAACATACAGCGCGGCATGATAGTTCTCATCTCTCTATGATTATGGAACAAGTTGACGTACTGGTTTAAATGAAAGTACCGTGGCGCATTGGCAGCAACTAATAACACTCGTACATAATCTGCCAGTAGGATGCGTGCGATAGATTTATTGTTCAGTGCCGGGCGCTGCATACAGCCACCACTCACGTAGAGTTACGAGCAAAGTTTGCAATTTAGGAACTTTTGTAAAGTTTTGAAGATTTTAATGGCTCTCTTAATCTATCGTATTAGTGCAAAATAATGACTAGAGAATATTTCATCCCTAACATAGGTTTCACACACTATTTCTCCTACGGCGTGAATCGCGCAATCTTGCGCTTATGCTAGGTATGATGGATAATGGAACTTAAGATTTTCAGTGGCCAAATTTAATTGTAGGTATTATAAATTCATCTTGAATAAAACCCATATAATCATATGATTCGCTTTAATTCGATCACACCACTAACTAATTACAAAGGCTTGGATGTTTCAGCATCTTTCTTAAATACTCTTAAAATATTAAATAAATCATTCTCTAGAAAATAAAACGGCGGTAATGCTCACAGTAATCCCCATTCCACGTAGTTGTTGATCACGCCATTAAGCCGCTCCTTGTAGAGTTTGTTGCCTTCCACTACAAAGTCAAGCGGCTCCGCATTTTCTGCCGTTAACTTATCCTCCTCCATTAGCACCATGGGCAAAAAGGCCATGGCGATAGTAAGTCCCATCATAGAATACTGAAAGCATAAATAGGGAATTTGAAAAAGAACGGATCTTAACTAAAGAGGATAATGGTTGACGAAGTTGATGAGGTTCCTGCCAAGTACCTGCAGCATGTAAGTACTAAAAAGGTTAAACTACCACTTCCTTACCTCCTTTAAGTGCGCTTTGTAAGTGCTCTCTGGATAAATAGCTTCAACGTCGAGATGTAACCGATGCAGCACCTCGCCCAGGCGTTTGTGGTACAGTTCCAACAATGCATGGTAATGCACTCGACGGAAGGTCTCGTCGGTGGCAGTGAAGATAAAGTAAAACAGATCCCGCAGTGGGTGTCCATCGATTATCTGCTGAAAGTCCACTGGGACAATTTCTAGTTTGCCGTTCTGGAATTTTTTTGTATAGTTTCAATTAACTTGGTTGACAGTGTTCTCTTTAGAGTTCAGTGCCAAACCAACACAAGTAAAAGGGGTTTTTTTTATGTAATTAGAATTACCCCCACTTCTTCCCATCCGCCCATTAGTGGGGTTTATTAACTTTACAGCCCAGGACTCCGTAGTCAATTTGCAGTGAACATTCATATTAAAGCGGGAACATTTCAAACGTCACTTTGACAATTTTCTCATACTGACACAGGACGCATGAGTGGCGCCGTCTGGTGAGCGACAATACAGTAGCTCCCGTTGACGTTCATAAGTGCATTGTAATGTGCCTAAATTGAAACGTAAAGATATTTATTTATCACTATCATTTATCTTTATCATTAAGGCCAAATGGTAAGACTGTCAAATGCTAGCAGTTTTTCCCAACGCACGTGAGTAAAATTAGTTATGGACCAAAGCAGATTTGGCCGATAACGATAGCGATAATCATGAATATGAGGTATGCATGGTATGTGTATGTGTGTATGTAGTAGCAATGTAGTTATAAAATGCAGTCAACTGTAAATGTTGGTCAGATTCAATAGAAATCATTTACAATAATGTGTCGGTACTCACTCGCCTCCTGTGCATAAGGTTGCTAGGTTTGAAGTCGCCGTGCAGTAGAATGTTCAAGTCTTTGCTTTGGAATGTTTCTGTGAACTGCAGCAACGGACAATGGTCCTCTTGATTAAAGAATTTCTCCGCCTTCTCTCGGTTTTCACCCTCGATTGCCGCTAGCGCGTTTGCCAACATTTTAGGCTTCATCAGCGGCACCGTTACTTGCATCTTAGATATGTCAATTGTCAGTTTGCTGCTTTCCTCTCGAAAGCCAACCGGATCTTCAGCATAAAAGGCCAGCGAGTAAGCATGTAACTTTGCCATCAAATCGATTGCGGTTGACATGTACTCCAGATCGGCGGTCTGCTGTCTATCAAAGTTATTGAACCCCGATGCGACCAAATTTTCCAGCACTAGAGTCTCATTTAGATATTTATCACAATTACCGTATAGCTTTGGAATGCGTAGTCTATCCTCTTGAAGAACGGCGTATTTGTCTTCTATCCTTTCATATCGCTTATGTAGTTTAGTGTAGAAATAAAGCTCAGTAGTAAACGGGCACGCTAAAGGGGCTTGTTTTCGCATCACTTCATTCATGATAGCCACTTTTGAGAATAGATTCAAGTTTGGTTTGCCTTCAGCACGAATTGTACTGAGAAAAAGCGCAGAGGTCATGCTGGCGCCTCCAGCACTAATCTCTTCAACATCCACTGTATAGTTTACATATCTTTGTTCCTTTGCTATTTCGTCAAACAAATTTAACAATATTTGTTTTGCTTCTTCCATTCTTACTGTTTTAATACTATTGGTACTAATGTTATCAGTTGTCCTGTATTTATAGACATTGATTTTCTTATCAAGGTTGCCTACTGATATTGTAATATAATTACAGTTAAGACAGTGATAAGCACAATTTTTCAGAAACAAATATTCATACGAATTGAAATAACCTCCTCCTTTTGAAATGTTGAAGACGTTTCAAAAGCATATACCCAGTTTTCCCACAGTAAAAGCGCTCAACGATGGCGGTGACGCTTCGGCGCCTTTGCCGCTCGCCCCGGAGCGAGCCATAGCTTACGAGTATCTGAATTTGTATCCTAATTAATTGGTATCCTAGAGTCGCGGGTTTGAGTGCCGCACCAATCATGTGCTAGCCGTGCAGGTCATGATTTTTTACACTTTCTGGGATATTAAAAAAAAATACTTCAGCAATAAAAGCTAGTTTTATATCGTGTATTTTTTATATTAGGCACCTTAAAATTTAAGTAGTCGGAGGCGTTAGTGCAATGAAACGACATTGCAATTAAAACTTACTTTTCAACTAGTTAGTTTTTCCTTGTAAATAATAATACCTCCCGGATAGGTACCTACATTTAAAGCAACAGTTTTAATATATTTATTCCCAGGAACTACATTACTTATTATTTTACATAAAGTAAACGGACATAACTAAATTCCAGAAAACCAAAACCGTTTGATTGTATTTGAAAAGCAGAGTATTTGGGAGGAATGCAAACGACCTATTTTAACGTTGGCCCTAATCGCCAGGGAGTGCTTCAGTTTGAATTGAGAATAATGATCCCTATTCCGAAAATTACTTTATTTAATAAAGGTGGTAACAAATGAACGCTACTACCATTTCGCACAGTAGGCTTGTTGATATTTGTTTATGATGTAAAAAAGTTGGAGCAGGCCTTTGCCAACCGACACGCCGAGTTAAGAGACATCTTAAAGAGTTTCCAAACGTTAATGTCGTACCTACCTATAGTTTTTGGTCATTTTATAATATATTTACCTATTTCATGATATACTTATTATGAACACATCCTATATTTAATAGGTTCTTATTTTATTAAGTGTTTAAATAAATAAAAAATTAATGTGACATTGAACAAGTATCTATTTATTCGATAAATTGTCTGAGGAAAATAAAACCTCGGGGCTGCTAATTATTTTCACAAAGGATCAGAATGGGTCTCAAGTCTGAAAGCAAAAACTTGGCAGTAAAAGCCTCATTCATTGTTCTATAAAAGTGTTTTACATGTTGTAGAAAATGCTTAAAAACCGTATTAATCATTAGTTAATGTGCTATAACAGCGGTGATGGCCACTAAAAGGTGCTCTGAAAATGCAAATGAGGTGACTTCAAGAACCACTTCGTTGAGTTGGTTTTGGAGAGCACTTCAAAGTCAAAAGGGGTTTACTCAGTCGCCCGAGCTCTATTTAACACGCGTTATCTTAAGCAAAATGATTTCAAATCTCAAAATATGTAAGGTAGGTTGTTGATATGTTAATGCAACGCGTACGCGTTTTCGTAGCGGAAGTATAAGATTTAGGGATAAATAAGGGTAATATGTGACGATTTACGGCCAAAGGTATGGTGGGCATAGAGTTAGGCATATCCTTATTTAAATTTAAGTATCAATATCGATATTATATCAATACGGCGCAAACCTGATCGCCCTTACCAAAAAGGACGGAGGGGTGAGACCCATTGCGGTGGGGTCTACAATAAGACGTCTTGCTTCCAAAATTGCGGTTAGACACATTCGATCAAAATTGCAGGGCCTTTTTGAACCTGTACAGCTGGGTTTTGGCACGAAAGGTGGGTGCGAGGCAGCCGTCCATGCCCTAAGGACCTGCTACCTTTCCTCTGATGATTGCGAAATTGTAGTCAAAATTGACGTTAAAAATGCTTTCAACTCGGTTAATAGGGACACTTTGCTGACAGAAATTAGGGACAAAATTCCTGAACTGTACAGTTACCTTTTCTTTTGCTATTCGGACTCTTCTAAATTAATGTACAAGTCAAATGAATTATCTTCTGAGGTTGGATGTCAGCAGGGTGACCCTCTCGGCCCAGCAATTTTTAGTTTGGCTATAAATCCAATCATCCAAAAATTGAAATCAAAATTCAATGTCTGGTACCTAGATGACGGGACCCTAGGAGGCAACGTAAATACTGTGCTCTCTGACTTGTCTCTCATTAAGAGTAGTTTCAAAAATATTGGTTTAGAACTGAATTTTGCAAAATTCGAACTCTTCATTCAAAATTCATCTTGTATTTTTGCCGATTTAAAACACAAATTTGACGATCTGGCTCCTAATATCAAGTTAGTAGACAAACGTTCTCTTTGCCTCTTAGGCTCCCCTATATTTGAAGAATCTTTTCCCGACTATATTTCTAACTCGATATCAAAATTCAAAAGTCACACGAATCGTTTACTCGAAATTAGCCCTCATTATGCTCTTGTGATTCTTAAATTCTGTCTTTTTGTCCCTAAATTTACATATGTGCTCCGATGCTGTCCTTTTTGGAAATATCTAAATTTACTATCACCCATAGATGATTTGATCAAAATTAGTTTAGAGATGATTCTAAACATTCAGATCAATGAGCCTTCCTGGTCTCAGGCGTCCCTCCCTATTCGATTCGGGGGTTTAGGAATTCGCAAAATTTCCAGTGTGGCATCCCCAGCCTTTTTAGCATCCACTCATAGCACAGCCGGTCTCATAGGAAATATTTTAAGGGCTTTGCCCACAAACTATGAGATCGCAAGCTTTGAGGATGCTAAAAATGCTTTTAAAATTGCCTGCCCGGGCAAAGACTTTCCAGACAACCCAAAATCACAAAGGAGTTGGGATAATGTTTACTGCGATTTAACTTACAATACTCTTTTAAATAACTCTTCAGGTCCAGATCGCGCGAGGCTTTTGGCGGTCGGATCCCGGGAAGCTGGTTACTGGCTTCATGCCCATCCTTCGCCCAATACTGGTACTTTCTTGGATCCGGCCTCCCTTAGACTGGCGACTGGTTTGCGACTGGGGGTTTCGGTGTGTGCGCCACACTCATGTCCTTGTGGCACAGACGTGGACCGACTGGGACACCATGGATTGTGTTGTAAAAAAAGTGCAGGCCGTTTTTCGAGACATGCATCTCTTAATGATATAATCCGTCGGTCTCTTGCCACCATCAACGTGCCTGCTCTCCTTGAGCCGACTGGCATTTTCAGGGATGATGGCAAGAGACCTGATGGGTGTCCTTGGTTCCTTGGAGTTTGGGACGGATGCTAGTGTGGGATGCTACCTGTGTAGACACGCTGGCGCCGTCCCATCTCCAACGAACTAATGTAAAAGCGGGCGGAGCGGCTGAATGCGCCGAAATTTTAAAACGTAATAAATATAAGAGCCTGGGCAGAGAGTACCTTTTTGTACCATTCGGGGTCGAAACTCTTGGTCCATGGGGTCCCAGCGCACGCAAATTTTTCGTAGAAATCGCGAAACGTCTGGTTGATGTTACTGGTGACCGAAGAGCTGGTGGCTTCCTCGCACAACGTATCAGCATTGCGATACAACGAGGAAATGCCGCCAGCATCCTAGGTACAATGCCTCAAGGACCTACTTTAGATTTAAGGTAGGTAGAGGTAGGTAGTTAGGTAATTTACACTTACTGTATATATTTCGAGAATAAATGATTTTATTCCTTCGTAAAGAAAAAAAAAATATCGATAAGTAAGGTACATCCTTTAATTTAAAACATATTTTTAAATGAAAAACCTGAAATCATAATAGTTACGATTTTTAAATCTTGAATATTAGATACAATAAAAATTAACACAAGTCTTGATTTTTAATTATTAAAAAAATATATATAAGACCGATAAAAAAATACATAAATGGGTTCGAAAGCCGAAGAGAAATGTTCGTTCGGTTTCTGAACCCATTTTAGAGAACTTTAAGAGGTATGATAACAGCAGCGTCAGCTTTCTAATTATTTCGCCATATAGCACCTTTTGCACTAAACTTTAGAAGTATATTATTAGGCTATCAATTCGTCTTTAATACAAATAAAAGCATGTAAAGATGTGTTAATTTTATAGCCTGTTTTTGTGTCACACTGCTGGGCAAAGGCCTCCCCTCTCCTTATCCAATAATTTATAGTTAACGAAAAAGAAATATAATATTACTTAACTAGAAACCCTCATAAGGTACCTTTTCCCGTCAAACGTCACCTATTAAGGTCTAATATAAGACAAACGTTATAAACTCGAAAATTACCTACCTTATATGACTTTAAACTAACATAGCATTTATATCAACTATAACCACTTTAAAACGGGGTATTTAGTAATTATTGAATTAACCTTGTTTTTTATACCACGACAATCGACGTACAGTCAACCAATTGGAACTCTAGGCCATTCTAGAACCATGTCAAAATGATAAGAGATTAACTTACAATCTGATTTATAGCGTCACTATGGCATAGACCACAGTGGCCTACGGTTCCAATTGGTTCACTATACATACGTCTATTTAAAGCGGCTACTCAAGCCTATCTCCGAGCTTGTATATTGTGTCGTAGATCCTTCTAGTATATGTGTAATAATTCACTGTAGTTGATTGTTATTTACTTGACATTGGCTAAGCTTGGGTTACACATCTGGGCATTTTCAAAAATAGGGTACCATTTTCGTGTTTTTTTTTTAAATATAATATAGGAAGTTTTGGGTTATTCATAACCAGAATCACGAGTACTATTGTATCCACGCACGCTCTACTTCGAAAAATAGTCAAACATTTCGTATGGGCCGTTACAAAACTGACAAAAAATTGAGGACCCATTTTCATTAAACGGGTGCACTTTTTTCTGAAAACGCCCATCTATGAGATGAGGTTCTAATAATGAACTGAAACACTAAAAATTTCAGCAATATTTCTTGGTTAGCTGTGAACCAGGCCAGTTCTGCGGCGCGCGCCGCGCAAAACAACGGTTGGCATTGGCAGCGCACACTCCCACTTTTGAATTAGTACGCTCCAACGTTAATTACTCGGTTCGTATATAGTTGGCACTTGCACCGGAGCTAAGCTGCCATGTAGCGGCGCTGCCTATTGTTTCTCGTAATGGTCGGCTGTTCAGAATCTGTAATGAAATCCGCCAGCGATTTCACTTGATTAATGCCAGGCGAAAGAGGCTCAGACGGAAATTAAGCTTCCTTAACGAAGTTTATTGTACTTTTTGTTAACTTGTTCCCTAATAATTAATCCACAGCAACAAGTGCTGTTTGAACAAATAAATTTGAAAATTTGTTTAAAATTCAGCATTTCTAAGGTTTAGAGCTGGCGCTAATGTTTCTTGCCTCTTTAAAACTTTGGAAAATATACTTTGAAAACTTTCCGTGCCTATTATTGCTGGCTTTCTCTTACATCCATAATTAATGCCTTTCATCCGAAAACTTTATAAATCACCCTTTCAGGCTACTTTTTTGTCCAATTATCTGATGGTAGACGTTTGTAGGTCAGGATTATGAAACTTTTATTCGATATTGTTGACCAGATACTTTAATAAATAGGTTTTTCTTTGAAAATTCCAATACTTTCCAATTCTTTTATCAACACTTATGTTTTGTTAAAGTCGCTTTCAAAATGGGACCGGAGGTGTTGGCCGTTACTTTATAATTAGGTAATGCTGAGCAGTCATGAACCCTTCGTTGCGTTCAGATTTCTTTTGCATCGCGTATAACACAGTGTATTAAGTGTACAGATCTTTGACATTACTTTTTTTAAGTATTGATCAATATTTGAAAAAAAACATCATTACTAACCCAGACAAACATAATTATAAACTGTAGATTAACTAGTCATACCTTACTTACTTACGCACTTACCAAATGTAATTTCAGTCGTAGATATTTATATTAATATACTTAGACCGGGTTACTCACGTCTATAAAGTCGAAGATAGCTCGACATGTTTCGGGACGGTCCGCGCCCCATAATCGGACCGTCCCGAAACATGTCGAGCTATCTTCGACTTTATAAACGTGAGTAACCCGGTCTAAGTATATTAACGTAGATATTTATGTTCACGAATCTGAACTTGAGGGTTTTACAGCCCATTTGTCACGTCTACTGGTAGGAATTAAGGATGAGGACTGAACCGGACGAGACGATCTGTCAATTTCTATAGAAATAATCCCGTGATAGCTCGGAGCTCTCGGATGTCACGTGACGTTTTGTTAGAAAATGCTAGATCGTCCCATCTAGCCCCGTCCCATCCCGTCCCGTCTTAGTGTGGGTCAGTCCTTAAGATTGGTGAATTATTCGGCTGGCAAAGCAATGTTTTCCTTTTCTTTGAGACTTCCAATCCATCATTGTCTTTTCATCAAGTCTAATAAACGATTCCGTACCAAAATTAAACTCTGTCCGACAGTTATTTATTTATTTACAGTTACGTAAATGACATGCGTGTAGTAGAATAGGGATTTAAACCATTTAATTTAGTATCTTCGCTATAACTTGAAAACGTTCTAATTGTTTATTTAAGAACCCTACAATTTATTTATAACTGGGGTGAGGGGCGGGGTGACTTGGTATTTTAAGACCAGAGTTGTCATATTGTTACAAAAATACTTTATTCTCTTGACAAGTTAACCTTTTGTAATATTGTGTAAATTCTTGAATTATCCCATCTCATTCTAGCACTAACCCCGACTATGGGGTGCGCTGGAATTTCGTACTATTTTACGTTGATCGTAAAATCTATGAAATGAAATGACAGATTATGATTAAAAAACTAAAATTCACACAACAGGAACATTAGTACTTCAAATTTAAAGAGTCCGGTATAATTTTTTTACGATTTTGAGCAAATGTTTGATACTATATCGGAGCAAGCTACAAGAATCCTATTATTTTTTTAACATATTACGGAAGATAATTTCAGTTCAAATGGAATGTATGAACTACTTTTTTGTTTTTGTTTTTCGATTTTAATGTACTGTTCGCGATTTTTGTTAGAAGAGGTAAATACTTCAGGCTTTCTGATAATCAAAATGATATCAAACCGGTAAGTTATACATATGTGTTGGAAAATGAGTCATCTGAGGAATAAAGGAACATTTCTTCTTTTCCACTTTCATATATTTTTTTTCGAATAAATGTACATTTAACTAGAGTAAGAAAAACTGACAAAGTTTGGCAGGTATATTTGGGTATATACATACCCAATATATTTTATACAAAATATATTTCATAAAAATAATGATGCAAAAATAAACTTCATCTTATGTCTAATTAATGTGTATTAAAGTAAATTAGGCGGTATAAAAATTTATAGTAAAAAATACAGTCGTATGAATCAACCACCTCGCAAAACAAGCTCTGAAAGAATAGTGTTATTGGATACTAAATAATAATAAATACCTATATTTAACAAAATTATATTTTTGCAATATCAATACCTCATACTATCTTAGCAATTGCAATTTATATGCTTCGTTTCATTATTAACGATTTTGATTTTAAAAAGTATACCGGGCTCTTAACCAGACATAGGCGTTAGTGCTATGAACCGATATTGTAATTAAAACTTACTTTTTATTTTCTTCCTTATAAAATAATTCAGCGAGCAATGTATCGCTAATTTGTCTTACCGACGTGACGTCATGTCATAACTGTCATAATTGATAACTTTTAACTACATTGCCGCTTGATAAATTTTGGAAAAATCATTAGGCTTTAGTCACTTTAGTGGTTAAGATAAACTAAAAATTTCCTTGCAATATAAAATAATAGTACTAAAATCTACGTTTGGTTACAGTTTGAGGTTATATTAGAAATACAGCCTGTATAAATTAACGTGCCACATGTAAATAATTAATTTTTATTGATGTTTGAACTTTTAGTTCATCCCAACTCACCCCATTTTAAGGTATCTTAGTAATTTACTTTAGTGTTCTAAAGTCGCTAAAGTAATTATACGTATTAGGCCCACTTTCTTTATACAGGGTTAGCCGCTAACCCGGAGTTAAGCTGTCAAATTCAATACAAAAAAGGTGGTGCAAGTGGCCCTTACAAACTTAACAAACCAGAATTTACGCAGGAAAAAAAAAACATTTAATCGACGTTGAGCATAATGAGCATTTTTATCACACAAATATATTAAACGATGCATCGTCACCAGATTAATGAAATCAATTGCTCTGGCCTGCGGAATTGATACAAGTTATTGTGTTGCTACATACAAATGAGGAGGCCGTTAGACCGAGGCCTTAATGTAGCTGCAACCACTTGCAAACCAAGTGTGCGAAGACATGGTCCAATATACAGTAGACTATTTGACGACACAGTTGCTATGGGCCCCTAGTTCAAGTATTACTGGTTTGCTGGTCACAGCCAGGACATAGACTAAAGGGGGGATAAATCACCTGTCCATATGTGGGCTAATTGCGCCTCTCCAGCGCTAGTAAATGGGCACGTGTCAATCTATTGCTTACGGGAGTTCAATTATTCATGTCTAAGTAGATTAATGCATTTAAAAGCATTTGGAGGGTAGCGTTTAGCGAAACAATACATATTCATTTATTACAGGTCAATAATGCCAATTCAAAAGATGCCTTTATTGACATATTAATATAGTCATGTAGGGTTACTCACATCAATGAAGTCGAAAATAGCTCGACATGTTTCGGACTAATCAGTGATCCTTAGTCATGAGATGCGTTCGCGACGGTGGTTTTTCGCATGTCCTAACTGTCAATGCGTTATTAAAGTTCAATGAAATAATATTCACAAGTAAAGCTTGGATCACTCACCGAAATGTTTTAAACAATTAACGAATATATTTATCAATAGTGATGCTTTGTTGGAATGGAATCCATAATGCATTTAATTTTAGAATAGGATAAACATTATCATTATTATCGATATAAGAGTTGAGTACATTAAAGTAATTTATTCTGATTTGCAATACAACAGTGGATTTAATTTTGTATTAAGCAGAGATGTCTGCGAATGGTTAAACATTTATGGCATTATTCATAAACGCACTTCAACAACAGCTCAATGATTGTTTGTCCTTTTCTGTCACTTTGACAATCGCGTTTTTCAGAATGGGAGAAAACATTATTTAACTAATGCTTCTGTTAACTTTTTTATGAATAAGGCGGTTATAATTTAGTTAGCGCTAGAAAAAATGTTAGGAGAATCAGACAACTAACTAATGTTGAGATGTACATAACTAACGTATAGTGTAATGTCATACGGTATTCTGGTTTGGGGGCAAATAGCTGACATACATACTATATTTGTTTTATAAAAAAGAGCCATTCGTTTTATACATATATAAGTTAGGTAATCAGTAACGGCGGTATTTAAATAAATTAATATTTTAACTGTAGCGTCCCAATATATCTATGAGAATGTGATTCATATTATCACAAAACTTAGATTCATTCACATTCTGATGATTCACTAGAATTTCTGATAACACTAGAAACAAAAATAAGCTAGCTAACGTGTTCGTAAAGTATATACGCCATTATTTAGACAATGTCTTCATTTGTATAACAATTAAGTTACCAGATGAAGAATTGCAATTGCCCGTTCCCGCTCTTAAGAGTTATTTGAAAAAATCTTAGTTGTCGACGGCTTTATACACAGTAGAGGACTATTTAACAAACAAACATGCATGGGCCACACCAGATACTGTAACTAATCCAACAAAAAATTAAATTATTTTCTACTGCTTACAGAGTGGAGGATACAGTTCACGAAATAAATCATATGAAATGTTTGTATATAAATCGTTAATAACCGTAATTTTTTTTGTTAATTCTTATAGAACCTTCTTGTCGAAGTTTCTTGTAGAACCACATATTATAATAAATGCTTTCATAACTGTTTTTTTAAATAAGTCCCGCCGAGTTTCTTCCCTGTAACTAACTAATTATCTTCTCCGGCTGTGGTGTAGGGTTAGAACCGGTAGTAGCTTTTTATTTTTTTGACGTACATAAGTGAAAAAAAAGGTATTCATCACTTATCTTTTTATCACATTCTGCCTTTAGAGAATTTTCTTTTTTCGCTATTTTAGCTGTCGTAGAAAAACTAGCGTACCTATGTAGCAGCTCACAATTGGTCCTTAAAACCTTATTTGGGCATATTTTTATTTTGTTGTCGTTTTTTTTTTCTCGTCAGATTTGAATGAAATTTGGTGGGTAGGTAGAGTTCCTTATTCTACGCTAGATAGATACAAAATCTCAATGTGCGACAAAAAAATTGTATGAAATTTTCCACTGAGTTACGAAAATTCCATACGATTTCGTAACTCAGTGGAAAAAAATGTGGGACATACTTTGAAATTGGGTCTATCTTGAAGAGAATAAGGAACTCTACCTACCCACCAAATTTCATTCAAATCTGACGCGAAAGAAAAAACGACAACAAAATAAAAATATGCCCTTTTATCACTGTTGCATAAACTACCTACTATACAAATTAAAAAAATAATAATATTGACTGCTGAATACCCGCATAAAGTTTAATCGTTCTATCCATCTAAGGAAAAAGGAGAATAATACTTTTCCTCGTTCACAGAAAAACTTGAAGGGAAAATTCAAGCGCGCGATTTGTAACACCCTTTTGTTCGATTTTCATTATTATGGTCTAGGCAGGTATGTTGCTAAGCGTTTCGTGAATAGAGACGTTCTTTGAGTAGGGACTATATAATTTTGCAATTTGTCATCCCGCACAAAGAGAAATAAGATTTGACAGTCCCATAGTGTCATTACTAATTATTAGAAAATTAAAGTACTTATAGTAACCTCATCACCATTTTTTCGTATACTGCTTCATGTCAATCATGTGAATCATGTGACATAAATTTTAATTACATAATTTTTCATAGTAACGTATAATTGCTTCCCTAAATATCTCTGGATATCTGATGGATTGCCTGAACGTATATGACCGGCAAATATCTAACAGAGGTAACCCCCATTATAATTTTAATCAATACATATAATAAGAGAGTAGAAATAAAAAATCTGTACAATAAATATATTAAAAAAAAAATACGTAGGGGCGTATCAGAAACGTTGATAAAATATCTTTCAATGGTTTTTAGAATTTTTGTCTGTCTGTCTGTCTGTGAATTTGTTCGCTAACTCCGCAAAAAGTACTGGACAGAATTTTATGAAATTTGGTATGGTAATAGTTTATGTACCGGAGTAACATTTAGGATACTTTTTATCCGGTTTCGTAACATTTTTTTTTTACACATGTATAGTTTGCATTGCGCATAATAGATGGCGCTAGCTCGGTACGGCCTTTATTGTACAAAACTTGAAAGCTGCTGCAATGTTCGAAATACCGTCGTATAGTGCCATCCTGCTCGCCCAAATATTTGTGGTACTATATGATTGTCAATTTTATAACATCTGAGTAAATTTCGTTTTTGTAACCGACCATAGGTGGCGCTAGCTGAACACAAATACCATCAAATGAACCATAAGATAGGAATTAAGTGATTTTTATGAACCCTTTCCTTTCCTTTCTGGGTGTTTTAGGTAGGTACCCATTTTCTAAAGCTTCTAATATGCTGGACCCATTACTTATCACATTACGTATGGCCTTATCAGTTACTTTATCCCACTAATATTATAAGCGAAGAAATTTTAGAAGGTTTTTGAAAGTTGCAATAGAGTATTAAATTTAGTAAGTTGAAAGTTGTATTTATGCAACGTGATTTTAAAATTTCGATATCGTGATGTAGAACATTTGTAATTAATGCAAATTCTATATGCTTCAATAACTTTAATCGTGTACTACTACATGGATTTACCTTTTAAGAAGCATCATGGTTAATTGAATTGGATTATTTCCAACAGTAATTAATAATGTTCAAAAATCCAAGTAATATTTCAAAACACACAGCGGACCTTATTTTAAATAAAATTGTGCACACATTTAATTAGTGTATCGAAAGAAATGGGCAGAGACATAAAAAGTACATTTTCCCGTTAATATTGTGTTTATTATACTGCCATCTATATATTACATGTAGAACTACTTAAGACTCTTAAGAGCTGTATCTAACTGTTTCATTCTTGGGAAATATACTACGCCGCGAAGTCTCCTAGATTTGGTTGATGGCGCTGTTAACAGTATAGTTAGTTTTGTCAAATAATATCTAAGAAATTAAATGCGTAATCTAATGATGTAAATTGAGTTTACTGAAAAATTAATCAAAACCAGTTACTTAAAAACTGAATTACACAGGGAAAAAAACACAAATAAAAGACTTCAGTCACGAAGCCAGCACGGTTTTTAGATAAAATTTTGGACAAGGATAGATTATAACTTAGAATTTTTCGTATGATTAATTTACTTAAAAGGCTAAAACTAACGGAAAATGCACAACTTGATGAATTAGGATATTTAGGATGGCACTTATTTCAGTTCTATCCATATGCCACTAATCGAACTAGGTATCTGATATAACCATATCTCCACAAATTCATACGATGCTAATATTGTAAATTTGAAATTAACTGTTCTCTATCTCTTACCACTTCACACTAAAAACGCTAAACGGATTAAGGTGTTTGGAATGAGGATGTTTTGACTCCTAGGAAAGGACATAATAGTTTTTGTTACAAAAATCATCCTCTATAGAAGTGCAAAGGGGGAAGGACGCCAGTGAAATACCCAATTCAACCCTGTGGGTTAAGTCCTGGATTAAGTAAGTGTAATATGCTATAATTACTATTTAAAACGAGATATTTACCATGTACATTTGTTTTCATGAGCTTCCGATATGTTATAGTGTAAATGACCATGTTAGCTTAAAATCTTATATAAGTGTAATATGCATTACACTTTTTTACAACGTTTTGTTCTTACCTTATGTATAGCCATATGCCTACCCTATCTAGGGATTGTCCTTGGATAATACATATACTTACCTAATGAAAGTTTATATGCGCGACGTAATTATGTTGCTATCCTCGCAATGCTTTTTCGTCACTGGGAACTTAGTTGTAATTAGGTATCGAATGACATTCCGTAGGTTAAATTCAGTAAGCGTAAGATAATGTTCTAAACCGTGAAGAAACACTCTGCCTTGACTACTTATTTAATTAAAAGATAATTTATGTAAACAGCTTTAACGTACTTTTTACCATATCTACAGCGTATCCACCAACCACTAAAAGATTATTATGTAAGTAGTAGTCACAAAGATACATACATGTGTAACAAAAATGCTGGTGATCCGATTAAGGGCACAATCAGGATCGTATTGTGATAAGGAGAAAAATTAACAAAAAACGTTTGAAAAAAAAAATTCATTCCTATTGTTTTAAATTAGATTACTATATTGATCACCAGCATTTTTGGTACATCGTGAATTATTAGCGAGAAAAAAGAATAACGGGGTACTGTAGTTTCAAGTCAGTTGTTTATTTTATACGGTCCCGAAATTTAACTAGCAATTTTTGGTTCAAGTATTAACGTGTTCCACTACCAGTGTAAAATTCCACTACCAAAAAATCTAATGCTACGCAGACGAAGTCGCGGGTAAAAGCTAGTCTTAAATAAAGCTACGAGAAATCCTTCGAATTGTAACAAGTAAGTAACTGAGGTCAAAGTCTTTTATAAAATTATTGGTATAAAATCTGTAATGTCTAGAGAATTATAAAATTGCATCGTCATCATTTTATTTCGCTATGTACCTAGAACCCGAGGGATAAAAGCCAGCTACATTCCCGATGCTTGTGGGGATAACCAGCGTTTGCCTCGGGCGAACATACTAGTTCTTTTTTTAAGGTTATCAGAGGCCTTACCCTGACGCCTTAACGCGAATCAGTTGACAACCTAAAATCATACTCATAATCAATTTATTTATTTATGACACAAAAATATAACAAATAAAAAACAGATATAACAACCAGCACGTGTATCACGAAAATGGTCTCATCTCAGCGTATTGCTTTGCTAGCGTATGCCAGCGCTCATCTTCCGATGAGACCACTCGGTGAGCAGTCTAGGCAGGCAACAAACAATACTGAATAAAACACACAGACAAAAAAGGAGGGAAAGAATACGACAAAAAACACATAGATAAAAAATATATAAGAAAAAAAATAACATTCGCAGACACAATAAGTTACGAGTACATCTGACCACATCAGTCCAGACCTAACCATGGTCGGTCATCAAGTTTGATATTAGGTAACTAGCGCCGGCCATGCCGGCGCCGGGTGACCGATTGAATGGAATTAAGTGAATTAAGGCTGACAACCCGCTGCACTGGAGGATGTTTTCAAGACTCTGGACTGGAGAAGGCTAGGCATCAAAATGTAAACGGCGAGTACCTCACTCGCCTTCGATTTGCTGACGATATAGTAGTCTTGGCTGAGACCATGGAGGATTTAAAGTACAATACTTGTTAGCCTCAGTAGAGCCTCCGGGCGAGTTGGTCTTAAGATGAACATGGATAAGACGAAAATCATGTCGAATATCCATGTAGCACCAACTCCAGTGACAATCGGAGACTTTACACTCGAAGTTGTAGACGATTATATATACCTAGGACAAACTGTCTAGTTAGGTAGGTCCAATTTCGAGAAAGAGGTTAATCGTCGAATCCGACTCGGTTGGGCAGCGTTCGGGTAGCTGCGACACATCTTTTCGTCAAATATTCCGCAGTGCCTGAAGACGAAAGTCTTCGATCGGTGTGTGTTGCCAGTGATGACATACGGTACTGAAACGTGGTCGCTTACAATGGGCCTCATAAGAAGGCTCAAAGTCACCCAAAGGGCAATGGAGAGAGCTATGCTAGGAGTCTCTCTGCGAGATCGTATCAGAAATGAGACCATCCGCAGCAGAACCAAAGCAACCGATATAGCTCTCCGAATCGCTAAACTTAAGTGGCAGTGGGCGGGGCACATTGCACGTAGAACCGATGGCCGTTGGGGCGGAAAGGTTCTCGAGTGGCGACCGCGTACCGGAAGGCGCAGCGTGGGTAGGCCCCCCGCAAGGTGGACTGATGACCTGGTGAAGGTCGCAGGAGTCCGCTGGATGCGGGTGGCGCAGGACCGGTCATTGTGGAAATCTTTGGGGGAGGCCTATGTCCATCAGTGGACGTCTTTCGGCTGAAATGATGATGATGATGATGATGATGAAGTCTGACAACATACTCAATGACTTTAAAAAACCAAAAAAATCACTACAAATGAATATAATAGGACTACAAGTGTTACAATAAACACACATGTGCACACGATTTTTAACACGTGAACAAACATGCGAGCTGGTGAAAAAGATTAACAATAATAGATGTGTATGTGCAAGTAAACTGAGTCGCTTCCATACAAATGAACCTAAACTAAATCGCGTTAAGAAGTCATGGTAAGGCCCCTGCTTACTACTCTATCGCGGCAAATAACAATTTCAAAGTCCTAGCTAAATTAAGTCTCAGAACTGCATCTTTGTTGATTTTGGAAATAACCATCGCCCTGCGGATGATGCTGTCACTTAGTTTTTCAAGGACATTTACAATGCTTGCGATAATGTGGCGGATTACCTTTAATTTATGTATGTCAATTTGAGTTGTTACTTGACTTTGATGAGTACACATTTTAAAGAATGTTCCAAAACCGCTTCCATTGTGCCTATCCCTTTGATTTGTAACAAAATAGTTTGCTGGTGAATAACCACAAGCGCCGATTAATCGTCATATATCACAGAACCACCGACAATCTTTTGTAACTTAATTCGCTTGGGACACTAGGAGGGAACGGTACTGTTTTTTTAACAACGATGAGAGGTGTGCAACCTTTCTCTTATCCTTGAGTAAACGCATCTTGAAGCGAACTCTCGCTTGGGATCGATACATTGGAACAACATCCCAGTGAGCACCATAGCGGATACCACAAATCCCAGCTCCATTAACTGCACATCCAGCCAAGTCCGCTTATACTGCCGATACCCAGAGTGATATCAAAAAGAACGGATTACGTTGTCGGCGCGAGATCAAATATTTGCCAAACAACAAAGACTCGCTTTGTGCACCACATCGCCATTAATCACCCTTTATATGCGAGGGCACAAAACGCAATATTGCCCTTCGACCATCGCTCTTTACTTATAAACACGCGCCATAACGACCTGTTTAAGGAGACTTAAATGAAAATCGATACCCGCAAAGCTGTTATAAAAGTAATGGGCTCTAGTTAAAGCACTCATATCGGGCGGCCGTATCGAAATATGCAGTGACCTCTCGACTAGTTACAGGTAAAAACTGGGGTGATATCTATGCCGATTAAAATGCTGAGAGTTGACATAAATTGGTTAAATGATGTGAACTCTTCAGAAAAGGTATTGAGTTATTGAGAAAACTTATGTTTCTCTAAATCTACACAGGGAAATTAATAAAAAGGGATGTGCGTTTGAAATGAATCTACCAGGAAACTATAGCAGGCGCAGATATGATCTGCATTGAGTCTGTGAATAACATTTAACAAACAGCCCAAAAACATGCAAGTAGTTTGTGGTAACAGATTAGATTTTTCGTAGTCAATATTTAAACCTAGCGGAGTTTCCTAAATACAGTATATCATCCAAATACCTAATAAAAGAGCCAAACTTGAGTTTATTTCGTGTAGTACATATATACGTACATATATGCGATTTTTTGCTAAGATTTGGTAAATTTCGAGTGTTTTTTTTTTGTAAAATTTTTCAACCTCCACTTTTTACCATTTTCCTGTTTCATAGACCGCTTTCCATCAGGCAGGCAGTATGCTTGTTTGCCACCGTCGTGGTATAAAATTATGACGGTATAGTACATCTTGTACCGTTTTGCCTTTTACTTTTAATGGTAAAGGTTTTGCACCACATTCTATAACTGTGATTTTAAAATGATCAAAGTAAGAACGAAATAATGCTACGTCTCATCAAAATGTATTTAAATAATATAATTAAACGTAGCAGACTCTATATTTGTTGAATATTAAAATATTAGAATTTGAAGCGAAGAAAAGAATAATATTTTAAAGAAAGGGCAAAATTTATTAGTACTTACGAGATTGTAATAGCAAGTAAGAGTGGTACCTGTTGTAAGTTTCTGTAATAAACTCTACCTACTTACCTTAAAATGAAAAAAGGTCTTTCAGGCATTGTATCTGCTCCACCAGTCACTGTAAAAGAAACTGGCATGCGTTGGGGCCCCATATAGACCCAGTGTTGCTCCTTTCACAAATGGTAAAAAATGGGACTCTGCCCAGGTTCTTATATTTACTGTATATATTTTAAATATATTCACCTACTCCTTACCTATTCCTTCGCAACAAAACATACCCGTCACTATAACCTTTTATGTTGGACCGGCAAACGACAAACAGGCGACCCTTTGTCACCTCCCTTGGGACCCATGGGACCCCAAGATCAATAGTTTAATCGAAGATTAAGAACCACTATCTCTAATATTACACCCCACATTCACCGGTAATTAAGGATAGTTCCGCTCACCACCTGCGCCGCCCGGTGGTCACATAAAGTAAGTATTGAATTACATGTGTTCGACATCTATCAGGATTCAAGAGCTTTGTAGGGAAGAGTCTTGGAATATGGCTAGAAATACTGTCTCAAATTAGTTCGACAGTTTCGTACGGGTGTATGCAGAGATGGTACAATAACATTCATTTTCTGATAATATAAACTCTTTTGCTATTAGATTCATTTAGTATAGCCGTCTCAGTCATTGACTTTTTAAAAGGAATAGACACACAGAGCAGAACAGAAACGTCAATTTTTTTTAGCCAGAATGACATTAGTTAACAATTGGCATTGATGATGATACTAACGATAAATGTTTCGTACGAAAAAGAGCTCAGCGTGCGTAGCCAAGATGCCAATCGCTCACGCTTAATAACGTATCGTAGCTACCTCTCTCTATCACTCTTCCTTATTAGTGTGACAATGACAGTTGCGTTTCGTTAGCGACTGAGCGTGAGCGATTGGCATCTTGGCTACGCACCCAGTTACTGACGTTAAGAGTCCGGTATACTTTTTAAAGTGAAAATCGTTAATTATGTAATAACGCATATAAATTGCAATTGCTAAGATCCTATGAAGTATTGGTATTGCAAAAAAATGGTTTTGATAAATATATGTTTTTATTTAGTAACCAAAAACACAATTCTTACACAGCTTGTTTTGCGAGGTGGTTGATTCATACAATATTGTAACTTGATTTTTTAGTATCAAGTTTTATGTCACTTAATTTATAAATTAAACTTATAAATATTCAAACACGTTAATTAGGCATAAAATTACCTAAGTTTATTTTTGCGTCTTAATTTTCATGAAATGTATTTTATTTTATTCATACCCAAATAAATCTGCAAAATTTTCTAATAAGCTTTAAATAAATATAGGGTTTTTCGAAAAAAATATATGAAAGTGGAAAAAAGAGCTTCATTTTTTCCATAGCGGACTCATTTTCCAACACAAATTATATATAACTTACATACCGGTTTGATATCATTTTAATTATCAAAAAGCCTCAAATATTTACTTCTGCGAGCAAAAATCGCGAAACGGCCCTCGGATCTAGGTACATTATTAAAAATAGAAAAACAAAATCAGAAAAGTAGTTCATACATTCCATTTAAATTAAAATTATCTTTTTAAATATGCTAAAAAAGTAACAGGATTCATGTTAATTGCTCCAATATCGTATCAAAAAGTTGCGCAAAATCGTAAAAAAAGTATACCGGACTCTTAAGCATGAAGTGTCAAATTCATACACAACACATCCAACACTAAAAAAATTATAAGCTGTTGGCATGTTATATTAGAATTAAATAGGTACATAATTAGCTATAATATCACATTAAACTTAGAGCTCTGTCAATTTCATCTTTTGAATTGATTTTAAAACCCCTGTTGCCCATCCACTGTCACACCCATCGCTGAACAGCTGTCAGGCGCCGCGCCGCAATAATTAATAATGATAGTATGGCACACTAACTAGAGGCGTTTCGTGGCTCTTTAGATTGCATACAGTATGTAGGTTTCGACCACGATAACCATATATGGTACAAATGATAGTTACATAGGTACCTAATTAATTGCTTACACTGTTAAAATAAAGCCCACATCTTTTGTGACTTTTTGTAGTAGGTATTCAAATGTAATCGCTTTCGTTTAAATGGTGGTGGCTTATGGGACTACTTCTACCATACGGCTTCTCACTATAAGGAGTCTGTTAATTCATAGATTTTACAGGAATATCAACGATATCGATGTCACCATAAATATTCTGTAATATTTACTAAAATATTACATAAAAATAGGTTTTCATTGCCTCATTGTCTGTAGGTGCCTATTAGCTTTTAAAGTTTAAATAAATATTTAATAAAAATATTTTATAATATAGGTATATATTAAAACAGTGAATTTCATTATGGCGGTTGGACCAGTTTTAATAGAAAAACCCAAGTTTATTAAAGTTTATTTCAGTCTTTTATTTTAGAAACAATAAGTCAGACAAGTTGCCTAATACGTAATATCACAGAATGTAGATAAATAGAAACATCTAAAAATATACCTTGACTCTATACTCGGTATACCAGTAACTATCTACCGCTCACACTGCCTTCCCGAAAATCATTACATTTGAAATGACTTTCCAAACTGGCCATTTATTAGAAGCTTGAAGCAAATCCTCCAATTTTTCTCGACTAATTTGTTCGAGTTGCCTGACAGCTCGGCAGAAGTTAAATTGACGCAAACTCGTAAACTAAACTAAGTCTCAGCTGTATGCTCGTACAGTTTCGCGGGACGTTAGACTTTTTTACTGGAGACAAAATCTAACTGTTAGCCATAGGGAAAAGAATCCTAAACTGTAGTAGTATAGACATGTTTTGTCGTAGAACAATGTATCTTTAAGACAGTGTACCTATCTGATGTTAGTGACTAAAATGAAGCCACTTTTATATGTCATTTTGTCACAGTTGTCATACTTTGTAGTCCAGCTAATTCAATTGCCTACTATGTATCGGACGTACACAGACTACGGTGACCGCTTTCCATCAGGTGGGTCGTATGCCTGGTTGTCACCGTCGTGGTATAAAAAAAATGTACTTATGATACAGCATGCCCTGTTTCACACTAAAATCGAATTTTATGTCCACGGTTGGCCTAAATTATAAAGATACCGACCGACCATTAACCAAACCATGACCGTCGATGTGGACGTAACATATAATATGTGATAGTTACTTTATCGTCAAGCACAACAGGGCGTGCACTACCATCCAGTTGTCCATAAAATATAAACATACAAACAGTCTAGATAAATCTCCTGTTAAGCACTATGTTTCGCGCAGAAAGCTGCGGGCATGTAAACTACGGAAAAGGTCGTTTCCCGTAAGCGATCCGATAGAAGCATCTGTTTTATGTACACTCGAGTAAGCATCGGCTGAATTTTGTAGTCATTTTCGGGGCTCCAAGCGAACACGCCGTACCGGCGACCCTTCAAAAGGTCTTTAACGGTCTATAAAACTTCCTTTATGTTACGCGAAGTTTCTTACGCAGTAAGGTCGCGAATCGTAACAGTTGTTTGATGGTCACCCTCGGAAATAATTTTCTAAGCCCCCCTTCGCTTTTTCCGATTACTCCACAAGTTACTGCCGAAAGCCTTACTACGTAAGTTCTATAAATTCCGTTATGATCCCTTTTACTTTCTACTGAGGGCTCGCGCAGCCGGAAATAATGGGATGATCCGAAAATGAATGCTTTCGATACATCGCCGTCTTTAACTAGGCGTTTTATATATGTACCAAGCTGAACTTAATATACTTAAAAGCGCAAGTATGTTTTGTTCGATGTAAAGAATATTTGCTCCTTTTTGACCTTATATGGAAGTTGGTATAACATTAAACATTTATCATTATATTAAACAGAGTCGTTCCTGGTGCAAAGGCTGTCCATAATTATACAACGCGGCAATGCCGCCAGTATTATGTGCACTTTTGCTATAATAGTAGTTTATGCAACAGTGATATAATAAGGGTTCTTAAAACTTGAGACTTGAAACTCTGTAACAAAACGAGACTAAGTCGAGTTTTGTAATCATAGACCCTATAGAATACTAGACCAGATAAAAGTGCTGGAGTAGAAAATAGTAGTTTATGCATCAGTGATATAATAAGGGTTCTTAAAAGTTGAGGGTCACCGTTATAAAACGAGACGAAGTCGAGTTTTGTAATAATAGACCTGAGAGTTTTAAGAAACAATTATAAGCTGTTGCATACGCTAGTTTTTCTACGACGGCTAAAATAGCGTAAAAAGCAAAATCTAGAAACGTGGCAGAATAGGGAAGATGTTGTGCCCACTATAGAAATTAAAAAAAACAACAACATTGCTAAATCCATAGGAGCGGTGTTCTTATAAAATACCATAGACAACGTTATAATGTTAACTTTTTTAATATCGCTGTCAGTCATCTTATTGACGGATAGAAGTGCTGGAGTAGCAAAATAGTTTTTTTTGTTTGTACAGTATTTTTTTATATAATATCTTTACTATAGTAGGTAATACATTTTAAATACTCGTATATGTAGATATTCTTTTATAAACTAAGTAAGTATACGAGTACCTACATATATGTCGGAGAAAGAAGTCATTGGTGCAAGATTTCGATTGATTAGGAAACGCACTGTGGTGGCCGTTTGGCGAACTACTTTGACAGCGTTTATAATTTTATTAACGGAAACGGAAATTTCAAGTGGTTAACTTGGGTGTGGTCAGTGTGAGGTTAACATCACTATTATTAACTTGGTAGACCTATCAGTTGAACTGACTTCCGATTGTGAATTCCTGTCGTGGGAGGTCACTCCCATAAAAAGGAGTGCACAAGCGGAGCTCAGATCAGTACCCATTATTCTTTACTCGACCGTCTTAGAGAACAGACTAACCTCGCACAAATAAAACCACGTTTCCTTAGTTTGGTTATAAAATGAATCCGTTTGGATTGTTGCAACCTTAAGTGCTTTTAGATTACTAGTTGCGAATAACTGAATACAATGCCTTTTGTTATAATCTGTAATGATTATGTTATAATCTAAAGTAATACGTGTGCTTTGTTGTAATTTAATCTGCCCAAGTAATTCTAATGATTTTCCAGTTAAGTTAAACAATATCAGCCCCGCTGAGTTTCTTGCTGGTTCTTCTCAGTAAGAGGTATTTTCCGAACCAGTGGTAGTTTATTGCCTGTTCAATTTACAAGTCTAGTTATAAAACTAATATGCCCTAATATTATTTTCCTTGACATCATTTGTTTTTCTTCACCAAACAAGAACTGTTAGGTTAATATGAAATCAATAAATCATTCACAACTTCAAAAATATTGTTAGTTGATACTTTCTGCGTATGAATGACCTCACGACATGCTAACTGTAAGCATACACGGTACCGTACCATATTCACCTTATAGTACTTAATGTCAGAAATACTGGGGTCTACAACGAATATCGAATATGATAGCTAGATTATGACTTATATTTATCAAATATGTTTCGACTAAAGTGGGTAGTTACATTTTTAACTCCACGTCGTTAAATAAGACAAAAAAATAACTGTTCTAAACGTGTAATTGTGTAAATATCGTAGAAATTCCAAAAGGAATAAATCCTAACGTTTCCATTTTAAAATTAGATAATTTACGTGATAATTACATTTCAGAACAGTTATAACTTTCATAATAATAAATACATTACCTTTTACGTCATCGTCATCCGTTTTATTCAAGTTTAATATTACTTAAGTTTAAGTAATCCTTTATGGACTATATGGTGTTATAATTGTTAAAAATAATATTATATTATAATTTACAACAAAACGACAATATTACTAATGTTATTTTACACATAATGCATTTGAAAAGAAGCTTTACTGATAACTACCACGGTGATTCTTTGTTATGGAATAATATAAAAGAACTGGGGAGCTCAGTAGGAGGCAATTTGACTTCTGACCGGCAACTCGACAACAGGTATGGTCTTGCCTTAATCTTACTTGTGTTTACTTGTATTTTCTGGTGAATTTACTTGTTGTGAAATTATATTGAACAAATTATTGCAATTGCATTATTCATGTGAATACCTGGAATTGCATTAATTTAGGCATTATATTGCTTTGTTTATAAATGTACTACCTACCTATAATTGCAGTTGCTTTAATATTATTAGTAGGTACATGCAATGCATTTGAGCTTAGCTTACTATGGGACTGGGTCGATCAATATAAAATTACCAATTATATTCATTATTATTATATGATTTACTTGTGACCTATGTTCTAACCTTAATTACTAGCAACCTTATTGTTTTATAGAAACGTGTGTAAACCTGGTTTATCTAGAGGATACCTAGCTATTTGATTTGTTATAAATTTATTAATATTACCATACTAAACGTTTGTGTCTAAACCAGGTGTATACACATTATACGTCTTATTCTGTTCTAGTTTCGACATACATATATTTTTAATAAAACATAACGCCAGAAGGCTTTAAATACTTACCTGTTTTATTATTAGTATTCACAGGAAATAAAACAACCTTATTACGATTTTAATGCTTTTATTTTACTTCTTCCTTCTTATAATCATATCATTATAAATCCATTAAATTAATATCAGAAGTGTTGGAAAAAAATGAACCCTTTTACTAATACATTTTCTTACAAGTTTCAGAATGAAATCGGAAGAGCTAAATGCTTTTCTCAAGGCTATTGCGGATGCTGTGACAAAACGCCGGCCAGACGACGATGTAGCATTACCCGTCTTCGATCCAGCTACAAGCGACAACGGCGCAGAGACTTGGTGCGACAACATAGCTGAACTTGCTAAGGAGTTCGGATGGAGCAGCGTCGCATCTGTTGCAAAAGCCGGTAAGGCCCTTAAGGGCTCCGCTTTAACTTGGTTTGAATCATGGAATCCGACTGGTGGACGTTCTTGGGAAAATTTCAAAAACGATCTAACAGATTTGTATCCCGAAAAACGTAATCTTGCTGAAAAGTTATCAGTCGCTGTTACTTATGCATCAGATTCAGCTGATTCCTACTGCGAATATGCCAGAGAAAAGATTAGATTGCTTCGAAATACCAAAATATTGTTCACCGAAAGTCAGTTAATTGATATTGTTTGCGGTTGTATCAGTGACGTGAATGTGAAAATGGCGTCTCTCAATAGTGGCGCAAAAACGACAGCGGAACTTATCTCCCTTTTTACTGCTTATGTAAAACCCAAAAAAAGACCCTTCGAGCCAAGCGTAGCAAATGCTAGTCCTTTTGGTCCAAATAAACCTAAACGCCCTAGGCAGGATTCTCGTGCCAATTCGTGTTACGCTTGTGGCAAGTTCGGACATGTCAGATATCAGTGCAGAACTACAAATCAAACGCCTGAGAACAAAACAAAATCTGAACTTTCAGATAGTAAACCTGTAGAAAAGTCCTGTACATATTGTAAAAAAGTAGGTCACCTTGAATCGACTTGCTTTTTCAAAGCACGTGCTGCGATAACTATGAACCCCAACAATCGTACACCTAGTACATCTACCAGCAATTCGAACACTAGTCAGGTTAATTTTTTAGAGCAGAGTTAAAGTTAACAAAGGCGTCAGTTTATGATACAGATGTACAAACACTGATTGATACAGGAGCTGCTTCAAGCATTATGAAATATTCTGTAGCTAATGCTCTTAAAATAAAAATAGTGCCACATGTCGAAAAAATACATGGTATAGGTAATGGCATACTAGAGACCATAGGAAAAATTACTATTCCTGTTCGATTTGATGATCTGTGTCTTGAACTTGATGTCTTTGTTGTTAAAGACTCTGACTTTTGTTACGACTTTTTGATTGGTAGAAACATCTTACTACATTCCGATATTGAGATAATAGCTGATATTAACGGTAGTAAAGTGCGCCGTAAACCCTGTTCAAATCCTTTATTTGAAGTAAATTGTACTGTAGGTATGCCGAATGAAGGAATCACCGAGTTAATGACTAAAATTGAACATCTAGACATAAATTTACAAAAACAAATTTTAAAATTTTTTGAGAAGTACCCTAATATTTTGAGTAACAGTGGTTGTGTTAACACTGGAGATCTAAAAATACAATTGAAAAGTAACTGTAGCGTTAATTACAGGCCATATCGATTGTCTCCGCATGAGAGGGAGAGGGTAAAAGTCATCGTACAAAATTTATTAGATAATGGTATTATTCGTGAGAGTGACTCTTCATACGCAAGCCCGGTTCTGTTAGTAAAAAAAAAAGATGGAACCGATAGACTTTGCGTCGATTATAGATCACTGAATAAAGTAATTGATAAGGACAGATACCCTCTGCCTCTCATTGAGGATCAAATCGATAGGCTTGGGAAAGCCACGTGTTTCATTTCTATCGATATGAAGAACGGATTTCATCAGATTCCGGTCTCGCCTGAATCGATCAAATACACGGCTTTTGTGACACCAGACGGGCACTACGAGTACTTAAAAATGCCATTCGGAATATGTAATGGGCCGTCTGTGTTTCAAAGGGCCATCTCGAGGGCAGTGAAACATTTGGGCTTCCTACTAGTATATATGGACGACATTCTTATACCATTCTCTACCATAGAAGAAGGTCTACATTATTTAGAACAAACAATTGCGACCCTTAGTTCAGCTGGATTTATCATAAACCCTAAAAAATGTAAATTTTTTGTAGACAGTATCGAATACTTAGGCCAACAAATATCGCGTGAGGGAGTAAGACCTAGTGACACGAAAATATCGGCACTAGTAAACTCCCCTATCCCACGAACAATTAAGCAAGTACGCCAGTTTATGGGGCTTGCAAGCTATTTCCGAAAATTTATTCCCGAGTTTGCTAGTCGAACATCTTGCATAACGATGTTAACGAAAAAAATCAGAAATGGTTTTGGGGACCTGAACAGGATTCTGCAAGAGATTATGTCATAAATCAATTAACATCCTCCCCTCCATTGTCCATTTTTGACCCAAATTTACACACTGAGCTCTATACGGATGCTAGTTCCTTAGGTTATGGAGCCATATTAATTCAAAAACACGACAAAGAATCAAAAATAGTTGCCTATTTTAGTAAACGAACAACACCCGTAGAATCAAAATACTGTTCTTATGATTTAGAGACCCTGGCAATTTATAATGCCCTTAAACATTTCCGTGTTTATCTTCTTGGAATCAAATTTCAAATAATTACAGACTGCAATGCCATTAAAGCAACCATGTCCAAAAAAGATTTATCTCCACGAATTGCACGTTGGTGGACTTATTTACAAGATTTTGATTTTGAAATTATGTATAAAAAAGGAAAGTTTATTAATCATGTAGATTTTCTTAGCAGAAACCCTGTTGAGGATCCCAAACCCAAACTACACGTTAAAGAAAATCAACCAGATATAATTGTAAATGTAATACCCGAAAATAACCCCCAGTCTTGGTTAGAGATAGCTCAGCATAGAGATCCCTACACCCAAACTTTAATAAATAGAGTACAAACAGGTGACTTAGATGAAAATCAGTATTCAGTTAGACACAATTTACTACACTACAAAACCAGTCCAGATAGTGAACCAAAATTATTTATACCAAAAGGAAGTCGGCTAAACATTCTTCGTTTATTTCACGACGAACACTGTCACGTAGGATACGATAAGACTATTGAAAAAATTCGTGAGCATTTTTGGTTTCCCGGAATGGCTGCTTTTGTTAAAAAATACTTATTTCATTGTTTGGTCTGTGTTGAAAGAAAAGGCCATCATGGTCCAAAACAAGGTTTTTTACACCCAATAAAAAAAGTTGCAATTCCTTTTCACACTGTCCATTTAGACTGTACAGGTCCTTTTCCTCAATCCGTTGAAGGGTACAAATATATTTTATTACTTGTTGATGGGTTTACAAAGTTTTGTTTACTGAAACCTATAAAATCATTGCATGCTCGTGAACTAATACCAATAATACGCGAAATAGTTACAACTCTTCGGACTCCTACCTTAGTAATTACAGATCGTGGAACAAATTTTACATCCGGTGAAATTCGAGCCTTATTTAGAGAGTTACAAATTGAGCACCATCTTATTGCTACGGGAATTCCTAGAAGTAACGGTCAAGTTGAGCGATATGTTTATACAATAACCGACATGCTCAGTACTATTAGCAATAATTTGTCAGATTGGCCGAACGATTTGTGGAAGGTTCAGCAATCAATAAATACGACAGTTCAAAAATCAACTGGATTTTCCCCACTTCGTTTACTCATAGGAGTTGATGCTAATATACCATCATTACAAGCTCGTTTAGATGAAGTTATTAATGAAAATACCCTGGTTTCTTATATTAATACTCAAGCAGATCGCGCTTTAGCAGCACAGCGTCTGAAAGAAATATCTCAGAAATTTAAAGCCCGATTCGATGCCACACGCCGTAACAACTTAAACTTAACTGTTGGTGATTTAGTTTATGTCAACCAAGATCATAGGCGCAATAACAAATTAATGCCAAAATTTAAGGGACCATATGAAATAACATCTCTTTTACCTAATGATCGCTATGCTCTAAGAGGTCTGGGAAATTTAAGAAATGTAATAATCGCAAAAGAAAAATTACGCTACTGGCCAGGAGAATTTATTGATGAAGAGGCAACAGCGTAACTTTTCTTTAAAATGTGTTTTTTTTTTTTTGGTGACAATTCTATTTATATATGATTGTTTATGCTTAAAATCAAATATTTAGTGACTAAAATATAATTAAAAACAAAAAAAAAACATAAATAATCATAATGGAAGAGTATTTTCATTATTGAAAACGAAATTAATATTGTAAACTGATTGATTGATTACATTTCATCATAAGCTGATTGATTATTTTATAATGCATTAAGTAGTTAAAACTGCAACGCTCGCTGGTCGGCCATTCATTTGATGTTTTTCTGTCTCACTAGCAGCGAGTGAATGAGAATAACATGTCTAGATGATATGGCAAGTGTTGCAGGTTATGACACTCCGCTGGTCGGCCATTTATTTGATGTTTGTCGGCCTCAATTGCAGCGGTTGAATGGGACAAACATGACTAGATATCTGGCAAGTGTATAAAGATGTTGATTTCAAGAATGATAATCAAAACAAAAACCAACAAATGTAATCAAGTGTCAGTCAAATTATGGTTGGATTTAATTTAAGATTAAATTAATAATAATATAATGCAGGTACTTCGAGAACGAAGTACCTGTCAGTATGGCCGTGATAGCTAGATTATGACTTATATTTATCAAATATGTTTCGACTAAAGTGGGTAGTTACATTTTTAACTCCACGTCGTTAAATAAGACAAAAAAATAACTGTTCTAAACGTGTAATTGTGTAAATATCGTAGAAATTCCAAAAGGAATAAATCCTAACGTTTCCATTTTAAAATTAGATAATTTACGTGATAATTACATTTCAGAACAGTTATAACTTTCATAATAATAAATACATTACCTTTTACGTCATCGTCATCCGTTTTATTCAAGTTTAATATTACTTAAGTTTAAGTAATCCTTTATGGACTATATGGTGTTATAATTGTTAAAAATAATATTATATTATAATTTACAACAAAACGACAATATTACTAATGTTATTTTACACATAATGCATTTGAAAAGAAGCTTTACTGATAACTACCACGGTGATTCTTTGTTATGGAATAATATAAAAGAACTGGGGAGCTCAGTAGGAGGCAATTTGACTTCTGACCGGCAACTCGACAACAGGTATGGTCTTGCCTTAATCTTACTTGTGTTTACTTGTATTTTCTGGTGAATTTACTTGTTGTGAAATTATATTGAACAAATTATTGCAATTGCATTATTCATGTGAATACCTGGAATTGCATTAATTTAGGCATTATATTGCTTTGTTTATAAATGTACTACCTACCTATAATTGCAGTTGCTTTAATATTATTAGTAGGTACATGCAATGCATTTGAGCTTAGCTTACTATGGGACTGGGTCGATCAATATAAAATTACCAATTATATTCATTATTATTATATGATTTACTTGTGACCTATGTTCTAACCTTAATTACTAGCAACCTTATTGTTTTATAGAAACGTGTGTAAACCTGGTTTATCTAGAGGATACCTAGCTATTTGATTTGTTATAAATTTATTAATATTACCATACTAAACGTTTGTGTCTAAACCAGGTGTATACACATTATACGTCTTATTCTGTTCTAGTTTCGACATACATATATTTTTAATAAAACATAACGCCAGAAGGCTTTAAATACTTACCTGTTTTATTATTAGTATTCACAGGAAATAAAACAACCTTATTACGATTTTAATGCTTTTATTTTACTTCTTCCTTCTTATAATCATATCATTATAAATCCATTAAATTAATAAATACCTAATAGAAATTTCGTACTGCATCTTCTTCACTCGAATGATCGTGTGCAAAAGAGAGGGAGAGAGATACAAATTTTCGATCGTTTGTTGTTCGCGGGTACGAACCTCATTCTTCGTTCTTTCGTTTATTTGCCTCTTTCTCGCTCAAGTCTCCTTCGAAATCGCGAATAACGTACTTAATAGCATTAGGGATTATGATCATTATTATCATAACCCCATAATGCTCAATAGTCATAACGATTATTTTTAAATAGAAAACTCCCGTGAGTATTAGACATATTAATATACTTAGACCGGGTTACTCACGTCTATAAAGCGCCTCATAATCATGAGTGAGAAGCGCTTGCGGCGATTGCTCTGCGCACACTGCCAAAACATGTCGATCTATTTTCGACTTTATAGACGTGAGTAACCCGGTCTAAGTATATTAACGATTATTTTAATGATAATTTAATGATTGCCCAAAAACGACTCCACACAGAACCAAATTTCTGTTAGAAAAGTCGATTAGGTTGGGTTAGAACTGTGACCTCACACAGATCCGAATCGCTGCTATAAACATCCGTTAAAATGATGTTAAGGAAAATAATACTAGGGCTTATGAGTTTTAGACAAATGATCATTATGACAAACAGTATTAGGGAATGCAAAAGTAGGATGAAAAACTTAAGGGATTGCGATATAGATCCTGCTGCTCGAATATGCTAGAGCGATAGAGAGGCAAATAGATGAACGACGGAAGTGATTCGTGGTAGGCCCCCAGAACAGAAACATTGTTCTAAAAAAATATGCGAATCCGTGCCTGCTCAAAATGCGGGCATTGTAAACTGAATGAGGAATTGCTCTTATTATTTAGTAGGCGTAGGATATTTAAAGGTCTTTATGGCCTTATCAAGGAGCTTTCGTAACGAACTGGAGAGTATACGCGGAATAAAAAATTCAGAGGCCATTCTTGCCTAATAGCAAGTGCCTCTTTTCTACAAAAAAATCTCATAAACATTTAAATATGGCATAATTTGCAGGAGTGAGAATTTGGAGGAGGATGTCATAAGGGAGATATTTCCGATCCTCAAACTTTTAACTCCTATGAGTTCGAAAGGTTAAAAGTATTATACCTACAAACTAAGGTACATGTAACAAAATTTGTGGGTTTAAGGGGGTAATCAGTCACGTGGTCCGATTAGGAAAAAAATTGGTGTTGTACGTCATCCGATTAGGCCAACCATCCAAAGAAAAAAGTACAAATGGCGGACTTAATGCCTTAAGGCATTCTCTACCAGTCAACCATTGGGTCAAACAGAAACTTACAAAATTAATAATTGTTATTTAAAACAAGATATTTGCCATGTCTGTCTATTTTTGTGAACTGCTTGTACGCTGTGTGAGACCACAACTAAAAACTTGCAGCACTTGGTAATTATCTCGTTTTAAATTGCAATCTTAATGTAAATTACCATGTTACACTTTTGTTTCTGAACAATCGCTCACAGTTTTGTCTCTACATCAGGAACTCTATAGTATACAATGTGTTGATGGACCCTAACATATTGGTGATAGAGAACATATTGGGAAAATATACTAGTGAAAGGGTTTCGCCCTTAAAAAAAAAGAATTTAGGGAACTATCATAATCCTAATCTTTATTGTTTGTGAGAAATGGGTTACGTTCTCTAGAAACTAAAGTAACAATTAAACATTGGACTCACCATAACTACGTATGTATTCAAAATTACAAATAGAATACAAGGCCGTTTTTCGAGACATGCATTTCGTCGGTCGCTTGTCACCATTGACGTGCCTGCTCTCCTTGAGCCAACTGGATTTTTCAGGGATGAAGGCAAGAGACCCGAGGATGGGATGTCCTTAGTTCCTTAGAGTTTGGGTTGGATGCTGGTCTTCGCAGGTAGCAGACACTGGCACCGTCCCACCTCCAACGGACTCTTGTAAAAGCGGGCGGAGTGGCTTAAAGCGCCGAAATTTTAAAACGTATTATTTATAAGATCCTGGGCACAGAGCCCCATTTTGTAACATTTGGGGTCGAAACTCTAGGTTCATTTTTTGTAGAAATTGCGAAACGTCTGGTTGATGTAACTGGTGACCCAAGAGCTGGTGGCTTCCTTGCACAACGTATCAGCATTGCGATACAACGGCGAAATGCCGCCAGCATCCTAAGTACAATGCTTCAAGGACCTATTTTAGATTTAATGGTAGGCAGCTCATAACTTATTGTATATATACTTTGTCTTAATACAATTATAATCCGATTCCATAATACTTCATATCTTGCGTCAAACATCGTCGCTTGTAACATAATAAAAAACACATTAAAAATTAATAAAACATTTCTCTACCAGCAATGCACAAATTTGTCATTTAAATATATTACAATACAATAACTCTTTAATTTCAAAACAACACTAATAACACAAACATATGAAAAAGGTATAAATTGCATGTAAAAAAGAGATAAACATTATTAGACAGGTTATTTACATTATAATGTTTAAAAATGATTGATAGGTACATACGGACACACATCACACACACACTTACTTAATTTCGTGATATTTTACTGAAACCAGTTTTCCCCATGTATGCTGCTTGGTTCTTACTGTTGTAAAGTCAACCAATTGGAATCCTAAGGCCACTGTGAGACTATGTCATAGTGATGCTATGAATCAGATTGTAAGAAATCGCTTACTGCTTGTCATTTTGACATAGTTCTAGGGTGGCCTAGTGTTACAATTGGTTGACTGTACACGCATTTTTGTAGAACTATTTACAATATCAATTTGATACCGTTTCTATACTACAGTAAATTAATCTAAAATGTTCCCATAACAGTGCATTGCAAATGCCGGCCGGTTGTAGCCAACGCTGTGCACCCTCGAAAGCAATTCAGTCACAGGTGAACAAAAACCGGCCAAGAGCATGTTGGGCCATGCTCTGTGTAGGGTTCCGTAGTTTACCGTCCGTCACAATAGGCGAACTTAAAAAATGATTTAATAAATATCATGCTCATAACATAACAATAAAAAGGTGTAAAGGTGCCCTTTTGACAGAGAAGATACGTTCTTGTAAATAATGTTCCTTAAAAGTCTTTATAAAGCTTTATTTTCAGGAGTTTTTGCACATTATTTTTGGACTTGCGGTTTAAAATTTAGAGGATTGGACACTTTATTTGATTTCCGGAGCTATTATTTCCGCAAATATTTACTTCATCAATTTTTTTTCTACAAAATCCCTATTTTTTTAAATACTTATCCAACTATACCTCACCTCACACTTGAATCGAAAAAAAAAAACACCCCCCACTTGACGTGTATGTACCCTCAAAATAAAAATAAATCGACTTTTTATTTTACCACTCTATCGGCATGATTGATATGTATATTCATACCAAATTACAGCTTTCTAGTCCTAACGGCCAGAAGCGAAGCCGTATTCAGACGGAGAGACAGACATGGTGAAACTTAAAGGATTCCTTTCGTGGTTGACAACGGAACCCTAAAAAAATGTGACACAAACTTCAAAATCACGTGAAAAAATCTCTAGTTGCGTTGAAAATCGAGGCAGGCCTGTCGGAAGGCGGCTGGGAGCGATTTCGTGGTCCGCTGCCCGCCGGCCGACACACGCCGCTGCGCGCCGACAATGGAGCCGGCTCAGTTCCTGTTGCTAGTGAGGATAACTGCTCGGGCGACCAGTGTAGTGTGTATAGGAACCCTTGAGCTTATAAGTTACAAGCTAGATTTTATTTTACATATGTATCTACTTGTATCGGGTCACTCACGTCCATAAAGTCGAAAATAGCTCGACATGAGTGTGCGCAGAGCAATCGCCGCGAGCGCACCTCACTCATGAATAAGGGACGCGGACCGTTCCGAAAAATGTCGAGTTATTTTCGACTTTATTGACGTGAGGAACCTGATATGATACTTAGATTAATATGTATAATTCTCACGGGAGTCTTCTATTTAAAATTACCCTTTTTCCGGATGTAAACGGCACTTATAGCTGCTTAGCGAAGTGCGAGAGAGTATAAATAAAGTTATGAAGTTTCAAATAAAGACTGTTTCTACACGAAGTCTCGTCTAATAACTAGTACAGTTCAATGGCAAGCCTGGTAGCACAAGTCGAATCTCACAAAAGACGGTGATGTTTCCAGTGCCAGGTTTATTTTTTCCAGCAGAATTAATGTCGTAGTCTATAATTATAGTTTTATAATTAGTGTCGTGTCTGTTTTGTTTTATGATATTCGGTTTAAGTATCATGAAGGTTAATATCAAGTTACGTTTCCAAAATTAAAGTACAGTGACTAACTATAACTATAACGACCAAGGTTTTAATTTGACGTTTAGTAGGAAGTTTATTTTCATATAATATTTATATGATTTGTTGAATATATTTTTGGGAAAGGATATCCGGTTACAGTTACGCCTTCGTGACCCTTCATATGAAGATTATGGGTCAGAGGCGCGGGGGTAGCTTTCGTTTTGATTCTCTTTGATTTGATTGACATATAATTTACCGTATAACGGATCATATTTGAGTTGATATTATGGATTGCTTAACACAGGGAATCTTATTTTCGATAACCGTTCGAAAAAATACTAATCTAACATATCCTACGAAATACTAACGTAATAGCCGTCTGGTTTAATAGTCAAAGTTTCCCTTTGACATCATTATGAGCGGATTCCACTTTAAACCTCAATTCATTCGACACCGGAAAGCGGTTACATTTTGGTTTCATTATTTGAACGAAATAGACGGATTCAACTTAAGCTATTGGACTGGATTAATGGTGGCTTGTTTAATTTTATACAATCGACCAAGAGTATTTTAATTAAAAAGGTTTATTTTTGCGTCAAATTATTATTTTTATTTTTTCCTAATCAGGGTGCGTAGCCAAGATGCCAATCGCTCACGCTCAGTCGCTAATTAAACGCAACTGTCATTGTCACACTAATAAGGAAGAGTGATAGAGAGAGGTAGCTGCGATACGTTATTAAGCGTGAGCGATTGGCATCTTGGCTAGGCACCCAGACCTAGATACAGATTTTTGTTACACCGAGGTGTATGCCTATTAGTATCGTTCTCTAAATACTCCGCTATAATGGATCTATAATAGCCGATGGGGACACTCGCCTGCACTCTGTTAGCATTAGCAATCCCGGTATCACGCTGCACCCGTATTGTTCTAACTTAATCACGCATACTATCATCACAAATAAATAGGGCCCAGTTGTTCGAGTTTCATCGTGTCACTGGAGACCATAGATAGGTGAAACGCACAGAGCTGTCATATGAACCGATTTTTACGGGGGTTGGGGGAGGGGATATGGCTATTCATACGGTTAAGTAGTAATAGACTTATCAGTCCATACAATGATATGATTTTTGAGAGGGGAAATAATACAATGCCATCTCCTTGTTTTGAACTTTATGGCAAAGAAACAGTAGTGTACAGTAAATGTTTTGAGACCAAAATTTCACAATTCAACCAGGTATATAATAGGATTCTTATAGGATTTTCTTGAGCGTTAATGGCCCAGCGGTAAGAGCGTGCGACTTTCAATCCGAAGGTCGCCAGTTCAAATCCTGTCGGCTCGAATGAGTTTTTCTGAACTTACGTACGAATTATCATTTGATATTTACCAATCGCTTTTCGATGAAAAAACATCGTGAGGAAACCGGACTAATCCCAATCAGGCCTAGTTTACCTTCTAGGTTGAAAGGTCTGATGGCAGTCGCTTTTATAAAAAGAAAAACTAGTGCCTACGCCAAATCTTAGGATAAGTTGCCAAAGTGGACCCCAGGCTCCCTACATGAGCCGTGACATGAGCCAGGAAAAACGATAGGGAGATGAAGATAGAATAGGATTCTTCTTCACATTGAACGAATAGTTTATTCTATGTTAACACAGGAAACAGTCGCGATATTTCCAGACTGACAGACGAGGTAATTTTTAAATGAATATCTGAGTGGGGTGAAAAAAAGAGTTGAAAACATTACCGATTTCTATGTGGATGAAGTCGGGAACGGGGGCTAGAAGTTAAATAAGCACAATTTATAATTGAAATGAACGCGATTCATCGCCGATTTGTTATAACCTACTTGAAAATCGCATTGCGATGCGTATTCCATGGAACCATCAACCTAATTACCTACGATAATATTCTCAGTCTCGAAGTTTACGGTTTATGCTCATTTGTAAGATTTATTTTTATCACACCCACTCGAAAACAGTGGGCAAAACCGCTGTTTATCAACTACAGTGTAAATTAATGTCATGTTCTTTTATCTTGTTTCTTCACGTGGGCTGGTAGTAATACAAGCACTCTTACACATATGTAGGGGAACCTGTTCTACCTCGGACAGTTTTTCCTTTTATGATTTTTAGAAAAAAAACGAAAGGCTGCAAAACTGTTATTTATTCGAATATCATAAGATCCATTAATAAACTAACTAATACAATGCGAAATTAAAGAATTGGACTATTTATTTTGATAGGATACGTTGACGAAAAAAAAAGGAAAAAGTGTCCAAGGAACAACACCCCTGATGTACCTTGGACATATCCTGTTGTACCTTGGACAGGATATTTTTTATTAACTATATTATATCTATCGAAATATTAGGTATTTATATATAAAGTCGTATATATTTTTAGCATATTTATGCCATTCATCAGAGTTAAAAAAAATACCTAGCAATTGTCATATTTTATTTGTGCCTAAACCATTTAACGAAGTTTTTCTAAGATTGATTACTTGATAACTTAAAACGCAGATAAGTAATAAATAAAAATACGGTAAATATTTAACCTTCAGTTAAAAATAAAAAAATACAGTAGCAGGAATATAGAGGCCAAGGTACAACATATTCTTGGTGTCCGAGGTACAACAAAGTAACTTTTTAGACAAGTAAGCTTCGTATTAGCACTTCCCATTAAGATTAGGCTGAAACGATCCTACCATCGAGTAGTTAAGTATCTTGACTTTAACCTAATAGAAAAGTTTTATTTTGCAATAGCAAAAAATGAAATAATGATCCTTGACGTAAAGTTCTAAATACCAACTTTTCATGATATATTTCATATTTAATTATTTTTCTCGAGATACCGCCCGCCGTCAAGTTTTGTTGATAGTTGATTTTATTAGTTATTAACTAACGTTACAAATAATATAAATAAAATATCTTAACACGTTCGCGGACGCTTGGTCACACCTCTGGGACACCTTAATTTTGTATGGGAATTTTACGACTGCTATTGCATACCTGTCACAACAAAGCTAAAATAAGGATTCTTATGTGACGCGAAATTCTATACAAGTCGAATGCAATGCAAGTCCCGTCATTATGAAACCATTTCTTTTACACTATGTGACACCAAATGCTATACAATTCGGATGCTTGATATAATACCTCGTCAAAATATGATCTTATATGACACCGCATGTTATAGCATTCGACTATGTTGGCATGTCTGTCATACCGTTCACTCGGGTGAGCTGCTACGTCAACAACTATGATAAATTCTTTGCCATAAAGTAAAGTAGAAGTAATATTTCATCTAATACTTATAGGATTTAACGGCTAGGGCCTTCTTCACCAACCAGCACATAGCAAGTATCCGAACTTTGAATTTAATCATGTAAACTGCGGCCCTACACAAACAAAATACATGCCACATGCTTACCATAATGTTAGCGCTCAGCATCGACTACGAATAGGCACAATATTCACGATTATATGACCAAAATAATTACTATAGAGTAGTAGAATAGTAAGTATAAACATGCCTCACTTTTCTTTATTTACAGTAGTCAGAATCAAGTTGCACTACAAAAAACAATCAGTAAAGAGATTTGTTTATAAAACCACAACCAAAAACATACATAAACTGTAAAAAAAACATTACTAACGATGTTACAAACAATCCGTAAAATAGCGTGTGCATGCGAAATTTGGCCACATTTTACGCGCCCACTCCCAGACGCACGCGCAGGGCTACTGAGGAGTCTTCCATACAAAGACGAATGCTATAGCATACGCGTCACAGAAAGGGGGGCACAATTTGAGATGTCACAGGATAATTTCTAACCGTCATAAACTATGAAATATAACAGTATGCATTCTGTGATTTTAGTGAATGGTAGAGGAAATGTTGGTTAATAATATTATACTGTGGCCAAGCGGATTGGTAAGCATACTGACGCAGAAATCTAAACCAAATAACGGATTCAATAGCAGGCGCGTCACCAGATGAAGTACAAAAACGGATGCTATGCAATCCGCGTCCGCGAACGTGTTAATATCTGTGGCAACATAGAAATATTGCCAACTGTCCTAGGTACAACTATGTCCAAGGTTCAACAGTTTCCCCTACATAATATATGTATGTCTATGTGTTGTTACATCAGGATTTTTATAATTATTATATGCGACCGAGGTATGTACATGACGTTAAAAGTATTTATTTTGGAAATAAAGCTATGTACCTACATAAATTTTAACTGTAAAGATGGATTACATGAAAAACCATGTTCATCAAAATTATGATATAAAACCAAGTATCTTGGTGCTTACTATGTTTAAAAGGTGATTTTATTAAGTACTCATATGAACCTCATACATCATACATAAAGTCCGTTTTAGTACCCACCGTAAATACAAACGTTAAAAGTTAATAATAAAACGTGTAACAAACAACTTCAGGCTAAACTAAAGCTTACTTTTAATCCTGAATTAATTTGGATCATACTTTGTAGTACTCACTTGGGTCCTTAAATAACGTGTTAAATAAGGTGTATTTATATAAAAATATATAGTAGACTTTCAAGCTTAGTTGGGTTAATACGGGTCCAAATGTAACTAAGTAGTCGCTCAGACCTTCATTTACAAAAATGTCACTTTGAAACCGGGTCACCTAACTCGCACACTTCAGCTAATAAATACTTGACGGTACCCTTGTCAAAACGCTGTTCTTTCGGTGTCAACTAATGGATTTTAGAATATACAATGGGTTTTACGAGCACAATTAACGCGAGTAATCAAATAGGTAAATAAAATAATAATTACGTGTTTCTGATTTATTAAAAGGAGATTGTCGAAATTTAATACCTACCATAGGTGTCAATAGCGTGCCTTGCCGGAAACGGTTTTATTATATTTGTTATATTTTTAACCTTTATAATGGAAATCCTACATGAGAAATGTAAGATCAATTTAAATAGTATTTTTGATGAAACTGAACATAAATTATTATTTTGATATTTTACTCAATTAATTGACAGTTGTCTTCCTCAGAAATATACGTAAGCCAATACGTATTTTTCCCACTATTGAAATGAAGTTTGCTATTGGTCTAATAAACTTTTCATTGGTTAAAATAACTTATTTAATGTCAACCCACATGCGTGACAATATGAGTCGAAATAACATATATTGCTACTAGAGGCCGGTAAGTGTGTATTAGCTGACTTTTTGATGTGTTTCGTCTAAGAATTCTCTTGTTTCGCTTAAATAATTTTATTTAACATTTTAGTTCAAGTATATGGGTGTACTGTTACAAAATTATAGGTGTTAATGTACGCCAAGTGCTCTAATGGGTAGAATTGGGCAGGTACCTAATGAATAAATCAGACTTGCAATAACATTTAAAGGTTTAACCTCGTCCCCATACCACTCTATGCCCTGAATTGCAAAGCCGTCGGTGTCACATACGAGGCATATGTGATATCTTCTAATAATCTGTAGAAACCTGTTTCCTGGGGAAACTTTTGATGTGAAGCTCTTCATACTTAAATTCTTCTGAAACAAATGCTACATGCCATTTGATTTCCCAACGTGTTAACTACATTGACAATATTCCGTTTTTGCCCAAATATCGATTTGGACCCAGTAATACAAGATCTCAGAGAGAACTATTTTTCAACATATACGCTTGCTTAGAAAATGTTTTCATATTCTGTAAAAAGGTATTTGTCCCCTGGCAATACTTCGGCAAGGATCTCTTAATATCTATAGGTACAGGTAAATCCGCGACAGGACAAATTCTTCGGAAACGTATCCAACGTGCCCAATTTCTCAAGTTAGACACCTATAAATACAAATACAAATGTGGACTAGAAACAAACCTACAACAGGATTTCTCAGAAAGTGATTGCCAATATCTGAATGGAACTCTTAAAAATATGAGTTTGCATTAAGTTGCACATTGTATACGGGAAACCAACACACACTGACAGATATCTGCAAGCTTCTTCTCACCACCATTTACAATTCGTCGTCGCATCGTTTGTAAACAGAGCACGGAACTTATGCGACCCCGATCATCTAGACGAAGAGTTAGCCCTTGTGCAGAAGGTTTTCTACTAGAATGGGTACAAAGGAAGCATGGACGCATAGTTAAGAAGAGGTAAAAGCATCCGGCTGTCAATAGACAACCAGCGTTTCTGCCGTACGTCAAAAGGGTAACGGACAAAAATGGAGTAGAACTGAAGAAATTCTCCATTAAGTCCGTATATGCGCCATTATCCCAGGTGGCGAATCTCTTGAGCGGCCCAAAAATGATCCTATTCCTGAAACCCTTTGTATACAAGGTGAAATGCAGTTGTGGAAGTGTGTACATTGGCCAAACGAAACGAAGTGTTCAGTTTCATAGCGGCAGTAAAAATCTGTAATAGCTCACCAACTGCTAACTTCTGGATCTAAGCATTGGATTGAGTAGCACAAATCTAAAATACTCTCCACTAAACGTCGCTATTATGCCCAAATAGTGGGAGAGGCTTGAGATAAAAAAATATCCCTGAAATTTCAATCGTGAAGATGGTTTCAATTTATCACCTTCTTGGGGACCAGTGATTCAGAAATTCAAACCGCGAGATCTGTCTTTGCATTGATGCACGGATGTTGTGAGCGTTGTATGTCGTGATCGCATTTAGTAAAAGGGTGGACCTAACTTTAGTTAGTACGCGAACATTTCTACCAAGATTGCCGTTGACACTTCGCTGATTCATCAGTCAAGCCGAGACCACTCACCTTTGTTTTACTTAGCTCTAACAAAACGTATAGTGCTCATTTGTTCTGTGGGGGCAATGGTATAAGTTTGTATTGTCCTTTTTGTTTGTAATTTTTTCTCAGATGCAGTCTTCAAGCACTTGATACTGGCAAATTTGCGCCAACAGGATTGGCCTGACCGCCATAGTTTTAAAGAATATGAAGAAGAAGCCGAGAACACATGAAACTGTGTGGTAACCTAAGGTGCATTAACTAAATTCGCGATAATAATGTGAACAAAACGCAAAAGTTTCAAGTTTTATACTATTATTTCTACCTGTTAAATATATAACAAAATAAATTTGAAACTTGGCACACAGTGGAGGGATTAGGTAATCCAATTCCTTTCAAGAGTCTTAAAGAATAAGTGGATAAGACCACACCCCCCTTTTCCACTGTAATCCAGCTGAATAAACTACAAATAGGATATTGGTTTAGCAAGCAGTTTCCATTATATTCTCAACTGTTTTAAACAAATGCAAATAGAATGCAGCCGAGCTTTATCGCAAAACTGCTCGTTCGGTAACTGATGACCAGACATAGAAGTTTTGGTGGCACGAATAAAATTTTGCTAGGGACTTCCACACGATATTATTTTATCTATATATTGATTTTCTTATGACAGTATTTATGTTATGATATGACCATGAGATAACGCATTTTACGAATAGGTATGCAACTTGCATACATGGGTAGTAGCAAATACAAAATACAAATACAAATATTTTATTAATAACAAAAGACGTCGTGTCAGTGGTATATTTTGTAGGTACATTGTTTTATCTTACAACAATTTATGTTTTGAAAATTGTAATCAAATTTAATTACATTTAAAAATATATTATTTGTATTAATTATAATTGATACGGGAGTTAAAAGAATTCTACATGATCGTAGAAAACTTCGATGGACTTATAGATGAACGGGCGGCTCCGCACAAAAAAAAATCAAAACAGCTTGACTTCCTATTTCATTAACGTGGGTTCATTCGCAAGATATTGTGGAGTATGAAAGAAATTAAGGGTCAGAAGAGGGGATCATGGGGGCGTAGCCCCCCACACTAATAGAATACGCAAACAGCTTAACTTTTTATTTTCTTGCGTTGGTTTATTCGTATATTTTTGTGGAGTATGAAAATATGAAAGTTTCGGGGGCAGAATCCTCTTACAATTAGAAAAAAAGACTTCTCATTTCATACGGTTAGGTTTGAATTTTCAACCGACTTCAATATTTCTAAAGGAGGAGGTTCGCAATTCGTCTGTTTTTTTTTCTAATGGATGTTCACTCAGAACTCCGTCATTACTGAACCGATTTGATTATTTTTTTCTGAAAGTAGATGGTTCCAGGTTGGTCCTGTTTTTTTCAAAATCCATTTCTGATGATGGGATCCATGAGGAACTGAGGGAACTCCTCAAATTTGAAAGGCACATGCATAGTAATTTGGGTATGTCCTTGAGAAACTCGAGCATTTCTTTACAAAACCTACCAGTTTGGTGGAGTAGACCTGATGATGACAACCAGGGATGTCAAAGAGGAACTGCTCTATAATTCGCGGGCCCCAGCTGTATCTTTGAGACATTCATCTTTTGTTTGTTACGAAATGTCTTCAAGGTTATTAGGTTATTTGATTTTAATTATATTTTGATGATGGATATCATGAGGAATTAATGGAACTGATGCTGAACCCTGGCAGTACCTAATGGAACTCAGGTTTGGTGCAACGGCAAGTGCTGTTTTCATCATTCGATTCTTGTTAACGAGCAATTAGGAGATCAGTTCACAAGATGGAGCTGATGCTGAACCCTGACATTACCTAATGGAACTCAGGTTTGGTGCAACATAGGCGAGTGCTGTTTTCATGATTCGATTCGCGTTAACGAGCAATTAGGAGAGCAGTTCACAAGATGGAGCTGATGCTAAGCCCAGGTAGTACTAGTACCTAATGGAACTCAGGTTTGGTGAAAGTTACGAGTATTCCGTTTTCGTCATTCAACTCGTGTTAACGAGCAATTAGGAGAATAGTTCTCAAGATGGAGCTGATGCTGAACCATGGCAGTAACTATTGGAACTCATGTTTGGTACAACATACGCGACTTCTATTTATGTCATTCTGGCAGTACCTAGTGGAATTCAGGTTTTGGTGCAACATAGGCGACTGCTGTTCTCATGATTTGATTCGTGTTCACGAGCAATTAGGAGAGCAGTTCACAAGATCGAGCTGATGTTAAACCCTGGCAGTACCTAATGGAACTCAGGTTTGGTGAAACATACGCGTGTTCTGTTTTCATCAATCGACTCATGTTAACGAGCAATTAGGAGAGCAGTTCACAAGATGGAGCTGATGTTGAACCCTGGTAGTAATATGTATGTATGTATGTAAGTTTTAAATACGGTGTAAGGAAAATTAACAAAATAAAAACATAAATTACATTTTGTACATAAAACTCCCGTAAGTATTTACTCCCGTCAATATTGTCGAAAATAGCTCGACATGTTTCGGATTTCACACTGCGCGCAGCAGCTCGCTCGCAATCTTCCTTTGTTTGTGAGAAGGTATCTCGAAAGTGGTGCCATTTAATTTAAGCTGTGATCTTATGATGCAATCCCTGATGCATAGAGAGCTCCTTAACTTTCAAAGGTAGTACTCATATGGTGATTAATATGTTTGAAGTTAACTGCAATAATTCGCTTACTTTAACTTTTACCGGGAAGTCTAATTGAAGTCGGTTTTTTTTTCTTTAAAATTATGTTTTTGCATTTATTTTATTAAAAAAACTGAAGTAAGTAGTGTTTATTTATTTAATTATACTGTAAAAAATGATTTTTTTGTAATAATTCCCACCAAAACAAAAAAATCCGCAGACAAAGTCGCGGGCATCAGCTAGCAAAGAATATAATAGATACGCGATAAAAAGGAAGCAACCCTCACAATTTACTCTAAAAAAAAAGCTAGGATTTGTGTACTAATTGACTGCAGATACACAGACGAGTTTGTGAATTTAAATTGTGTTGTTTGTGGAAAGTTCGTCTAACGGTATCTTGAGTATAGATAATATACAAGTAAAACCAAAAGCAATTAACTGGAGTGCATTATAATCAGCGTGTCACTAATGTAGCCATTAGCAGAACTCCACGGCACACTTTCCTTACGTTTTAGGTAATTAGGAGCAAAGCATATTGTATTGCGGTATGAATACTCAACTTTAAAGTATGGTTCATAATGATTGGTATATTCTGATCAACTAAGTCTAATAGTATATTAAAAAACACTCTATATGCCTCACTTTTTTCGGAGTAACAATACATACGTAAGAAAAAGACAGTATGACTCTCTGACTGTGCAGGAATGAGAACAGATCCTTGTTAGACTATACGCATGTAGTTTTTACAGGCAGGTAAGCATTAAGAATTAGAAACAAACCATCGGAATCTTGCTGCTAAAAATAACGTCAAAAATTCATTTTCATTTGGAGCAAAAAGTTTGTATGCCGAGTGCTGGAATTTCGTGAGCGGGTTTGATAAATATGTGGATTTTAAATACTTGTTTTTTTTTTCAGGACATTCAGTAAAATTTCCTCTTGGTTTTGAAAGGCATAAAAATAAGAGATTAGAAAAGCGACATTCACGATACATAATAACAAGATGACAGTATATTACTCTGTTAACAAACGACTGACTACAAACACACCTATTTTTAAACAAGCCAGTCAGCGAAGCAAACTATAGCCCCGACAGCCAATTTGTGTGCCCACTGGCAGTAGATATCGCTGACAGACAATTAGCCGTGATACTTACTTTGATTATTGAGCGAGAATCATAGAACCGCAAATATTATTCAGTTAGAACGATTCCTTCTTGTTAGTCGCTGAGACGCGTAAATTAAGGATTGTCAGTTTGTATTCTCAGCTTAGTCATTATTGTAGTCAATACGTGTGTGTGTATTGTAGTCAATTAATGTCTCTGCTTCACCACACCACTGATTTATAGTGGAATGACAAATCTAGTGGGTAGCCCAGCCCACATATCTTTCAATGAGGTAAATTCACTTCAATTTGTACAAAAGCTGGATATTCCCGACAGAAAATCCAACAGAAAATGTATCAAAATTGCTTTTGACGACGTTGCTTTGACTGAAGGCCCAAATATGTTCTTCTTACAATTTTTCAGATACAAGTTGTAAATCATATCCACTATTTATTCACATTCTCTTTTTTTACATTTAAAGCCAATTTAAAATCTGAAATATTAAATAATATAACATTACTTTCTTATTTGCAGGACTGCACGCAAAGCTGTAGGGTGGCTCGTGATGGTCGGTGGATGGTAAATCTAAAACACTGACAAAGGACACGGTAAAGATAAATTGTCAGTCTTTATAAATTACCTTTCTGCTAACCGTATTTTGCCCCGGGCGGGTGCACAGACGACACTAATCACAGCAAAAATGTGACGTCTCACTCCGCTTCACGTTAATCACTCATTATACTTAATGGGCTCCAGTAAGTGCCTTTCTAAAAGCAATTTAATGCTGTATCTTATTTTGCCAAGTAATCAAAGTTTGTAGTGAGGTGGCTAAGCTGAGGATAATAGACAGCGGCACCTCAGCCCGCATACATTAGTATCGCAGGGGCGCGTTCCAGCAGCTTTCACGGGGCTGTCGAGTTGAGTGTTTGTACAGGCCAGTATTAATAGGCCTAAGGCCTAAAACGAACGCGCTCTGTAGCCCCGTCAGTAGAATACGGCTACGGTATCTCTTGCTAATCGTAAAAGATGACTAAAAGGAGTCTTCGGGGTGGCAGAGTCGGGGTCAGAGGGGCAGCTACTGCCCAAACCAAAAGGTATGACCCACAGAGGCGTGACGCAATGGCGGAACTGGTGCGTTCCTCTGGAGATCCCAGGGTCACCCTGATTGCATCGAAGAGGACCAACGGTGGTTTTTAGTCGGTATGAGTCTGACATAGCTCTGCACTGTCCCTGCAATGCAGAAAAAATATTTTTCCTCCCGTTAATAAAAACCCTAAAAACACTCAATATTGTTCGTTGTCGGATACCTCAAAGTTTGACAGTTGTAATTTCAGTTGTAAGTTAATAAGGCTCAAGGGTTTCTACGAGGACACACGAAATTGACGCTCTCTCTAGCCAACCTATTGAATATCCCATAAGATCATCCTGTACAGTATTACCTATGTCACGTTTAAACAAAATAATTAGTTTGAAAACTGACGGAAGAGTTTCCCTGTGAGATAAATTTAGAATGCATAAGAACCAAAACCGTAAAATTGAAAAATTCAAGTGGTAATGCGTGGAGTACATTGCTCGTAGAACTGACGCCCGTTGGAGCAAAAGGGTTTTTTATTTCGAAGTTCCAAGACCACGGGGAACGGTGGCATACATCGTAGGTATATTTTGGAAACCCTTGCCCTTGGCCTAGCGATGGACTTCTTTCGGTTGAAAGGATAAATATAAATAGTAGTTTTTGCGATTGTACATAATAAAGATTACAACACGAGTGTGGGTTTATGGAACGAGCCAAAGGTGGGTTTCATAATAACATCACACGAGTGTTTTAATGCCTAATTATGTATTGTGACATACTAGAATTGACACCCACTTGAATTTGACGGTTGTTCCAAATTGACACTCATAACCTACTATTTTCAGGAGGTAATGTTAAAATTACAGTTCCGTTAATTCCGATAATGCTGGTCATTGCTGGTTTCTGAACGCATTTTAGAGAACTTATGATATGTGCGTATACAAACATGGTTACAACATCTAAAGATCATGATACACTTGATCGCACATCACTCGCGTAACCGTTAAGAACAGCGGGCCAGGTAATCTGCGACGCGGGTGTTGTTTAGTGATTTATTAATGGACATCGCGGAAGCCGAGCGACACAAAATGTCGCCCAGGGACCTTCCCGTGAAATATACCTCCAGCGCTTATAATACCAAGAAGTTACGATTACGTTCCGAACCAACCGTACAAATACTAGGTAGGATTCCTAACATAAATATGTTTTTTAACCAATTAGATGACTGACAGCGATATTAAAAAAAGTATACATTATAACGTTGTCTATGGTATTATACCTGCCTGCTTATACCTGCAGTGCTTATATTTAATAGCAAGAAATTACAAGTACGATCTTATTTAGCCGTACAGAGACCTACAGAGACTGAGCAATTGGACAAGATACGTAACATAAGGGATAACTCACACTAAAACGGGACGGGACGGGGCGGGATGGGATGATCTGTCAGTTTTTATAGAAAATATCAACTGACATCCGAGGGCTCCGTATAGAAATTGACAGATCGTCCCGTCCCGCCCCATCCCGTCCCGTCCTAGTGTGAGACATCCTTAAATATGATTTTTCTCTTAAACCATTCTTCAGCGAATGTCTCACATTATTTTTCTCCCGTAAGGTGTGTCATGTCCATGCTGAAATGTTGAGATTTGCCCGTAAAATATCCTACATGCAAGCCGCCAGACAAATTTCCCATTGGCAGATCTGGGTGCGTAGCCAAGATGCCAATCGCACACGCTCAGTCGCTAACGAAACGCAACTGTCATTGTCACACTAATAAGGAAGAGTGATAGAGAGAGATAGCTGCGACACGTTAGTAAGCGTGAGCGATTGGCATGTTGGCTAAGCACGCTGGCCGGCAAATCTCTAGATAACGTGACTTGCTTTAGGTATAAATTTTGTGTGTTTTCATAGTACCTAATGTTGCCCGCGTAAAGTGATCTGCGGAGCAGTAAACTGTAGTGAGCATCTTTCCTGTGAGAGCGTCGATTTCGTCGCGGAGAAATTTCCGAGCCCGTAACAAATTTGTTGACTTTTTTACCGATCACATCGCAACGCCATTGTTGTTCCCATCGCTCGTACCAACATCTTAAGCATTTTGCCTTATCAACGTTCCTCAATCAAAAGTAAACCTTCTATTAATAAAAGCACACAAAAGATACTCGTGTTATCTTTAAATAAAAAAATATGATTTCTATGTTCCTGTGTTCTTACTAAATGTAATTGTGTGACGTGTAAATTATATTGACATTTACCAATAAAATATCTGAATCTGAATCGGAATCTACTTCAAACTACGAGCTCCCTAAAAAAGTATACTTATAAAATTAACTTAAAAAAGTATCGACTTAAAACTAAGGGCGACGGAGGCAACCTTCGCCCCCGTCTTTCTAACTGCGGTTTGGCTTTTTTTGGCTCCTAGTCTAAATCCACTCAAGATCACCTGAAGATTAATAATACCAAGTGTCATTGTAAAGTCGCAATGTGCAAGACGTCTAGCACCGGAACATAAGCTAAAACGTCTAAGTAAATTCTGAGTAACTTTCCCCCTTTAATAACTTTTTAAATATAGATCCCAGCTATAACATGTTTACAACATATTTGTAGAGAATTTAATCGGAATTACTTTACTTTTCGAACGTTTTTTGTAATGGGTCATCGTTTACGAGTTATTCACGAAAAACTAAAAAATTGGTACCTTTAACTCGCCCCCCCATTCTCTCTATAAGCTCCACCCCTATCGTCCAGTACTTTTAGTATGTTGCTTAGCACAGATCTACCTACTACTGTACCAAAATTTGTTTACATCCGAATTATTTCCCCGAATTTTCCTTCATTTCGTAGGCAGTAACAGTTAATAATTACTTCACCGCGAAAACAAAATGTAAACAAAACAATTTTGGCACAAAAATTGATTTAATTCAATGAAAATGTAATTATAAGTGTAAATAGAGTTTTCTAATCGTATTGCATGCCATTGTCATTAGACAAGTTTTTGCACGGAAACAATTTAGATATAGGTCTTCATTTGCACGCCATTAGTGGCTAAACATGCATTGTCACATAATTATAATGTACCATCTTTTGTATACCATGTTTGTGCAATAAATTTATTTCATTTCATTTCATTTCATGTCATTGTCTTCCTCACACTTTGGCGTCTAAACACCAAGGGCCCAATTACACCGGTCCAACAGTTTGTCTAAAATGTTCAGCCAAGCAACGACAATAGTCCAAGTTATCGGCAGAGGCGTGCCGTGTGATGCCCTCAGCCCCTCATATCGGCGCTCATTATCGACGCCGCGGAGGCGCTCAACCGTGCGCGATTACGATTCGATTCGTTATGACGACTCGTGGTTCAAGACACGACATCCCATTGCGAGCGTATAATCGAACTGTTTTTGTTTTGTTTCGAAATACGTAAAGCTCGTGGAAAAAGTGGAATTAGAAAGATTTAAGTGCTTACGAGTTTGAAATCGACTGTAGATATCTTTGAGTGGTTTTCTTGAAAACACCGAGACAGTGCCCCTTTTCAGCGAAGAAAGCCTTCCAATTGACCACTCTGCCACGGCGTTTTGAGTTATATTACGTAGGTATGTTTACAGTCACTAACTAGAGAAATACTGTACTGATATTAAAAATAAATTAAATTAAAAAACCAAATCAGACAGTTTTCAGCGCGGAGACAGCTCATCGCTAAAAAAGGAGAACAGCCCATATTCCTACAGAGGCCTGGTTCCAATTGGTTGACTATGCATGAGTTCCGAACTCATTGGTATGAGCTGGCAGGATTTGAACCCGCGACCTTCGTATTGAATTGATAGACGCACGCCTTACCGCTGGGCTACAAACGCTTCTAATGGCCGCTCCACACAGTGTGCCATTATACTGGACGTAGCTTTATAGCACAACGGGATAGCAATATTGCGTAACCCCTCTTACTCATAACTGCGTCCCTTATCAGCGCCAATCATGGCCCATTGTGTGAAGCGGCCATTAGAAGCGTTCGTAGCCCAGTTCTTAAAAGTTACCTTGCTTAAATACCTAAATAAAAAAGAGCATGTCGGGCCATGCTCAGTGTAGGGTTCCATAGTTTACCGACCGTCACAATAGGCAACCTTAAAAAGTGTTTTAATAGATACCATGCTCAATATGCTTATAATAATTAACAATCCGATGTTACTTTCGATCACACCCGTCCTGACCCCATCAACTTGAGAAAAATCTTAACAGCGCGAAGTAGACCATGGTACAGCGCCATCTGTAGGGAAATCGTCATCTGTTGGGTTACTAATTTATACAAACTAGACGGGTTATGTATGTTGGGTTTTCGGGGGTAACTTCTGATCGCGTGAATCGATTTGAATCATTATTTTCTTATAAGAAGGAAGATACGTGCGGGATGATAAATTAAGTACTCAAGATAAAACAAGTGTTTACATGTACAGTTAAATTACAAACTTAATTCATAAATTATTTTGTACAATTTTTCATACCGTTCAACCAATCAAGTTCAAAATAATTTTCTAATAAAGTTCTACTAATTAAGTTCTTCTTTTGTAATTTTTTTCATATTTTTTGAACTCATAATTCAAAAGTTAGAGGGGAGGCACATTTTTTTAAACTTCTGGAGCGATTATTTCCGAAAATATTAACTTTATCAAATCTGTTTTTAGAAAACCCTAATTATTTTTCAAATACCTATCCAATGATATGTCACACTCTAGGATTGAAACGAAAAAAAAATCACTTTACGTGTACGGGAGGTACCCTAAAAAAAATTATAACCACTTTTTATTTTACGGTCGGCTTCATAAATATATGCACCTGTATTCGATCTTGAACCCTAATTCCTTGTAATAAGTTTCGATGTGTATAGATATTTATAGACGTGATGACTGTACCACTTTGTTGGCGTGACCGATATACATATTCGTACAAAATTATAGCTTTCTAGTACTTACAGTCACTGAGATTATCCGCGGACGGACGGACAGACAGACAAACTTGGCGAAACTATAAGGGTTCCTACGGAACCCTAAAAAGCGTCTCCTACGTCTCTCTCCTAAGTCTACTTGAATATCTCTCAATTTATAATTTATATATAGTACTGTGCCTACTTAAAACCATGAATCAAAACATTTATTATAAATAATAAATGATTTAATAAGTCATGCTTTACAATTCCACTTGAATGCCTAAATCCAAATCTAGCGTAGGCGATGATTGATTAATTCTATGGCGTTTTAGGTACCCGAGCTACAGCGCCTTCCGCCTGACTTTTAAACTCAAAGGCGAAACTAAACTTTGTTGGATTAGATAGGTTATCGCACCGTTGTGGCGAATATCAAACATCACCACATATGAGGATAAACACCCGAAGCTGTAGGTTGCCTCACAGATGTAGTAGTTTCTTTACATTAAGGAAACAATTACAAGCATACAGATTCCTTGTAAGTATAAGTATTTGGTTTAATATTCCGCCAAAAGGAACAACGCAAAGATGATTTGTTTGTTGGTCTTTTTGTCCAATGGTCAATTTTTTTCATAAATAGGTGCTATCGCGTTCATAATTGCATGGACAGTTAATGAATCAATGCCCATGCTCTTTTGAACGCGTATGTACAAAACGAAATCGAGTGAGTGACTTTTAAGTCAAGAGTACCTAAATATACTTTCGCATTTTTTAGCTAAGCGGTAAACCTAGTGGTTTCTACACCGAAGGTCGTGGCTTCAAACCACGGCTTGTTGCATCAAAGGGAGTCCTCGGTCTGCATAGGACAAGCGTGACGATATCCAAAGCAAGAGGTCCGTGCTTCAGTGGGACGAGAGGTATAATCAGGTAATACTGGAATTGGTTATCGATGTGATGAAATATGTGTAAGCTTTGACTGATTCTCGGAAATTATGTATTACATAAATACCTATATTTAGAACGATCTCAGTATTAATCCATGTTTAGCATAATAATTGGTAGTTGTCGCATTTTCTTGTTGTATTTATCGTTTACCTATGTAGGTATTAAATTAATACTATTATCATCATCATCATTTCAGCCGAAAGACGTCCACTGCTGGACATAGGCCTCCCCCAAAGATTTCCACAATGACCGGTCCTGCGCCACCCGCATCCAGCGGACTCCTGCGACCTTCACCAGGTCATCAGTCCACCTTGCGGGGGGCCTACCCACGCTGCGCCTTCCGGTACGCGGTCGCCACTCGAGAATCTTTCCGCCCCAACGGCCATCGGTTCTACGTGCAATGTGCCCCGCCCACTGCCACTTAAGTTTAGCGATTCGGAGAGCTATATCGGTTACTTTGGTTCTGCTGCGGATGGTCTCATTTCTGATACGATCTCGCAGAGAGACTCCTAGCATAGCTCTCTCCATCGCCCTTTGGGTGACTTTGAGCCTTCTTATGAGGCCCATTGTAAGCGACCACGTTTCAGTACCGTATGTCATTATAGTTAATACTATTAATTACATCTAAATTGTAGTTTTTCCTCTTTAATTGACACGTCCGAGCTTGGAGCCTTTAGAGGTCACGTGACGTTTTCTACAGAAACTGAAAGATCAACCCGGTCCGATCACGTCCCGGCACGTTCAAGTGTGAGCCATCTTTTATTTTGTCCAATAAAAAATAATATTTGTATTTGTACATTTTAATTATATGGGTAGGCTGGTGGTGAAGGCGGAGGAGGTACCTAATATAGATAATTATTGATGGCATTTATTTTTTATTAATATCTTAGGTTTACATTTAATAAGTGTACCCTTGACTTACTCCAAGGTGTAAGTATTGTTTCTGATTATACAAATATATAATTTTATAACAAATGTAACTTTTCAATGATTACCAATCTAATATTAAATTAATAGTGAAAATGAAGATAAATCGGGCAGAATTAGACTTACATAAATATCAAGTGTATAATATCCTAAAACAGCAATATTTCCGTTAAACCTACAACTAAAAAAAGGGCTCAAGATAAACGACTTATCCGTAGCCTACAAACTGACCCGCGGATACGATTTATCAATTTTGTAGTCAATATAATAACCCTTTTCCGATCGCAGTCATGTCATGTTTATACAATACTCTGCAAGAAAGCGGGTTGGCATGTTATTCTTCTGTCTTACCGTGTCAAACGTTCAAGTTGAAAGCCAGTATGTTTTTGTAAACGGTATGTAGGTACTTATGTTACTTATTATCATTATATGGAAGATACGTAAAGCTAATTTATATTTTACGAGTAGATAAGTTCGCTCGAAAAGCTTTATCCGCAACTTCTCCAAATTTTAACTGCATTTATTCTTATGTAGATATTACATTTTAGCTTTATTTTAACTTCTTAGTAAATGCAATTCTGAGATAAAAATGTATTCTGTCCATTGGTTATTGCCTTATTTCAGGTTACATATGTATTAGATTAATGAACTGTGTCATTATTTGTGATAATATGCGCCATTGAGCAACTACCATCTTAACATCTTAAACACAACAATAGGTAGAATAAAAAAGTAAAATAGAGCCTAGCAAGCTTATTTTACGCTTATTTTACGCGGGGTGAAGGCTGAAAACCAGCGCCGCAAAATCAACAGACGCGCAACAAATGCCCGGGCCTATTGTCACACATTCGTAGATATTTTCATGAGTTATGCTTTTCCTGTCTGTTTTTACCTTTTCCGTATATTTTTGCGTCTAAAGAAAAGCTCATATACGAACAGTCACACAATGCTGTTTAGACTATTCTATTTTGTTTCATAGAAATCGGCGATTTATTACTATTTTCTCACACTAGGCTTTTGTTATTCAAGTGTGAACGCCTACTAAACAAATAATAGCCTAATATTTATTCAAAGTAGTACTTATTCGCTCGGTAGGCGTCTGGAATATACTTGGGAGACGCCATTCATCCATCAGGCCATTGATTTTTTCCGTGGCGTCATTTCCTACTTGTCGCTTCTGGTCGGCTCTGAAATTATTTCCGTTTGTACGCTCTGCAATTACATGGAACGGGCAAGAAACTTAAGTATCCTTCGGCAATGTGGTTATGTAGTGCTGTTTCTATAGTCTGGCAGATCTATCGTTAATGGTTAAATTATATTGACTCTTTGGGTGGGTGGGATAGTGGAAGTAGATAGCTACCAGGTCTAGGTAGCTGACTCTGCAGCTGAGTAAAGAGTCGGTTAGCGACCTACGAGTTCCGTTTTTTTATATTTATTATATATTTTTACATTCTGTACTAATGCCTACTTATAAAAGACTCCTTACATCTCATTACATCCTCTTAATCAGTACAAAATAAAAGACTGCATAATCACACTTCACACACTGGCATTATGGTTTTACTGTATAGGTACTAACTATAACTACCCAACATTCCATCGTTGATACAAATAAGTACAATGCCATGCAAGATGCAAGTAATAACTATTTGCAATTTAACTAACCTACTTATATTTTTATCACACTTGCTCGTAAATGTTGATATTATATGCAAGCATACTTAGACTTAATGGGCTGTATTAAGCCCATGGCCGTAATGGATTTTCATACATTTTACCGCCCGCCCGGAGCTCCCGGAGGACCTGCGCCCCACGCGCGCGCCGCCACTCACAGCGGTGTACTGTGGACTGCGCTACTACAGTACCACTTATAATTATTGTTTATTTATGTGCCTAGTAAGTTTATTTATTTCCTCGCAAATTTGATGAAAAACATTGTATTATCTCGTCTTCGACTCGGGCTTAAGTTCACACTCGTTCGTGGGCGTTTTCCAAATTAAATATTTGAGTCAAATTTCGCTGTTCTATAACTTTAGCCTAACTTTTTTCCATGAAAGAATGCTCTGAGCTAAACATTGTGTATATAAAAACTGTAAAGCAACTTATTATCTATTATGTCATGGTAAATAAAATGTATCATAACCTACATGAAAGAAAAAAAAGAACTAAAACCAAAAAAAAAGTAGGGATTTTTGGATGTCCCATGCACACATCGCGAACTTTGGAGCGAAATATTTGTATATTCTGTCTCCTTCTGGTCTAAACATGAATACTAATTTGATAAGATATTGTATGCCAAAGTGAATTTCAAACCTTATTATAGTATAGCATGTAGAGTATAAATTAATCGTTGTCCTTCAAAATCGGCGTTGTGGATGTCGAATTTTCCGAATACGTCACGGTGTTTTTAACAATATGGTAAAAAATAAAATACTATATTGAAGTTAATTTTATACCGTGGCAACATTACGACCCCAAATACTTGGCGTTTGATGTTTAAATGTCAGTTTACGCTCGAACAGAGCAAGGTGTTGGTCGCGCGTCACGGTGTTCAAGTTTTGTTCTTCCACCACGAACGGGACGAGCTCGACGTAAGAAGCCATTTTTTGACATATTGTTTATGAATACTTATAGACTGATATGTCTAGTTACTTAAAAAATAATTTACGGTATAAAAAAATCAAGGGATTGAACCGCTATTTCGCTTTATTTCCTAACTCACATACCTACGTCACGTCCTTTACGCCACATCACAAAACGTGTTGTATAAGGGAACCAAAAAATGTGACGTATCGAAACAAAAAGCATGGTTTACATGCCGGTGGCTTTGAAATGCACGTGGTCGATTTTGCCATTTAAGTGATTGAGTAAGAATAAAAATAGTGAACGGTATTGTTAAGAATACCTACATACATACTAATACTAAAACTGATTAATTTGCACTTAATCGAGGGTCAGAAAAGATTTATTGCGTAGCTGTTAGTACTGAACAATCAACTAGCCGGAGAGCTAGCCACGTAAACATGTAAATGTCTGTTGGTAGTGTGTAATACAATAAATTTTAATAATCCGGGCGCCTGACAGCTGTTTAGCGGTGCGTGCGAGAGTAAAAAGTTTTTTGTCCATAACTTCCACCATTTTAGATTAAAAAAAAAACATTTTTTGGATGACCATGACCATTAAAATGGTCATTTGTAATGGCAGTTTGAATGGTCCGAGCGCACTGATATTTGGTATACGGGTCTTTAGATGGCCAAATACGAGTCGCGAAAAAGAAATTTTGAAAAAATCTAAAACGGTGGAAGTTATTGAACAAAAACAGGTTTAACTCTCACACACATCGCAGAACAGCTGCCAGGCGCCCGGATTATTAAAATTTATTGTATTACACACTACCAACAGACATTAACATGTTTATGTGGCTAGCTCTCCGGCTAGTTGATTGTTCAGTACTAACAGCTACGCATTAAATCTTTTCTGACCCTCGATGCACCTTAAACCATTGCAATAAGGTTCATAATTTATCGGTTAATAGTTTTTACAAGCTTTTCTGTATGACTGTAATCTGTCCAGCTATTTGTCTGTAATTAAATCTTGTAAGTTGTTGACCCGCTTCCTGGTTTCCGATTGCACCATAGGTACACAAAATTGTTTTTTTTTTTGTATTTTGTTTCTCTACCAAGAAAACTAAAATAAATATTAAAATATTTAAAAGTTAAAAGTATTTCAACTTTCACAAATTTTGTTTGTGTCAGGTAAATATTAAAAACGAATTAGGTACATACACAAATTCCAAACTATAAAACGTTACACCGTGTTAATACTAAGTTGCCTTATTGAGTAAACAACTTGCTAACCTCCAAATACACTTTTTTTAACTCTAAAACCGCCTTATTAAATTTTGTTTTTGAGTATTCATTGACATGGGATAAGTTTTATTTCCGAATATATAGCTATTTAGCTGATGTATAAATACGATTTTCTTAGACTGACATATTTACCCAAATTTTGGCCTAATTAAATGATTATTTTCGATACATGTAAACCTTGCATGTAATTCCTAAACGTGACATTACGTTACATTACGTCACTTTGTCCTACTGTGGCTGTGATAGATTTAAAAAATAATTATAATAACTATAAAGATTACTCAAAGTAATTTGAATCTTATTTATTTAAGACGATAAGTGTTAATTGGGAAACGTAACATTTATAGAATTTTTATCTTGTATGTGAGGCTAAGATGATTGTAAAGTAGTGTTAAAAACCAAAACGTAGCGAATTGGACAGATAATAGTCAAAAGCTTTATTATAATACATGTTATAACAAGTATTATTAGTTTTTAGAAGATTGTTTATGTTTTTTATTAAGCTAAATAAAGAATTATTCGCATAAATCTTTCTTATCTTTAATTTAAATGTATCTCAAAGTTGTAACGTAATGGATCTTCACACTGAGCGTGATCAGGATTAAAGTATGATTTTATCAATATTAATATTATTTGTGGAACTTAAGTTACATTTTCATGAAATATAATAATAAAACAATCGATTTAAAGCATTTTTAACAAAAATCTAAGAAAAAAATTGGGGTGGAATTCCTTTACGTGACGGAACAAAATTTGAAAAACGCCCTTGTAATTTCTTGTTTACCGCCCTAAATACACAATTGTATTTATGACTACCTTCAATAGTGGATTATTATTTCACAACGTAATATAATAACCCTACTGTAAAAGTTTCGTAGCTGTAGGTGCCTATATGTTTTAGGCTGGATTTGACCAAACTTTTTAACCAAGAGTAACGCTTACTCTTGGATACTAATGTCAAAATCCAGTAATTTGACGTTACTATCTGAGAGTAAGCGTTATTCTCGGAATAACGCTTTTGGTAAAACGCAGTCTAAATCTACTTTTATAAGTATGTTAACTCTTGGTTTGTTCAAATGTATGACTTACAGTGATAAAGAATCTTAGGTACCTATTAAGTATTTACGTGTTCTTTGGCCGTTGTAGTATGTATGTCGCTGAGTATTCTACATACTTAGGGACGTTACGGTTTCATACATATTTGAAAGCGGTCAAGGCCATACTCGTCAATAGTTTTTAAATATTTTACTTTTTCATGTAGTGATAAGAGTCATGTACAATAATTTATAATTATTTATGAAATAATATATTTATTATGATATATAATTTTATCTGAATATGTCTTTAAAGTACATCCGTATGCATTTAAACCATAGCTAATAAAGGACTCGGTTATTGAGGAGTTTAGTGTGTATTTTTTTTTATTTACAATATTTTTTAAGCTTATCAATTTTGACATAATTTGACAATATTGACATTTGACAAAAATGGAAGCACGTTACCCTAGCTTATAATTTTGCAAAAAAAATTGCTATTTGCGTGTAGGCATGTAGGTTTCATGATGCATTCTTTTATTAAAATGAAACTGTGAAAGTAAGATATTTCGTACACAAATCTTTCGTTCAAACCCGCGACCAGTTTTAAAATGCTCACGCCGCCGGTCAAGCCTAAAGTAGGTGCCGCTCAGATGGCAGCGCTTTTTCTATTTTAATTAAAGTTGGGGAAAAATAAAAAACTAAGGAAAAATAAAGAACCAAGCCAACACTTTTTTGGATCATTGTGCAAGCTCAGTTAGTTAGCCAGTTTAGATACCAAACATTTTTGCTAGAATAACTATAGGTGTAGGAATTTTAGAGTTGTGTATTAAACTAGGGACCTTTTATGTAGTTCCGAAAAGTCCGTCGGTCCGTGAAAGGCGTATCTCGGAGTACGAGAAAGCTGCAATATAAAAAAAAACAGTATTAATCAAGTTTATGATGAGCTCGTTGGATGGGTTTTATAAACCGAGATCACAAATGGTATGGTAAATTGAAAGAAAACTGTTTTTAATATGATTATAAATTGAATAAGATGGCATTTACAGAAAAACGCCCCAAGTGACCAAGGCCCCCGGTGAGCAGGGCTGGAATCGAACCAGCGACCTCCTTTTACCTTTTACCCATCACGGCAGCCAGAGTTCAAAATTTCTTAAGTACATAATATATATGCAATCGTTTCTTATTTTACACGTTTAAGGTGCGTTCCGCCATTCCTCCAGCTCAGAGTTACGTTCAGTGCTGTCTTTGTTGTATGTTTTGAACATGAAACTTAACTGCATATAGTCTTCTGTTTCCGCGATTGTTGTTAATTGCTGGTGTTTATAAATGCAATTAATCCATTCTAAAGTGTTTAATTTAAAATAAATTAATTCTAATTTAATTCAAAGTATATCACTGTCAAAAATATGTCGCTGATAATCCGATACATCCCGTACACCGCCAGAGGAGATCAATTTCAGCCCTATCAACACTGTCGCCATACTGTAGTCAAATTAAGTAAATTAGGACGATCTTTAATTAACTATTTGGTGAACTATTAGGGTTTAGATACTCAAAGCGGGCCAAACGAAGGTCTAGTAAATTTGTACAGTAAATTATCGCTACAAAGTTAAAAGCCATCGTACATGGGCTGATGTTTTCGGATCAGTGGGCAACGCAGAGGGCCTACCGCGAACTTCGAACGAGGCTTTGCTCTCTGTCGCATTCGTGATTAAATACGTAAGTGCCACAAAGAGACCTAACTTCGTTTGCGGTCATCGCCTTAAAAGTCCTCTCATCATTGTAAATATTGTCAAGCGCGGAGCGACGCGTCCTTTCCCCATCAGCTCTGACAAGAGTTTTCTGGCAAGGCAAAGTCCACGCCGCATATTTTGTAGCGAAATTTAGAGTGATTTGAAGTTCTGTTTTTGAAAAAAAAGACTTCAGATATTTATTTATTTATTTATAATCTTTATTGCACAATAAAAGTAGTACAAAGTGGAGATAGTTGAAGGGATGTAGAGTGACATAGGCTACTTTTTATCTCTTTCTAACGCGAGCGAAGCCGCGGGCAAAAGCAAGTTATTTATATTTTTTGGATAGAATCTGAACTAATCTTTTATTGTATTTGCATACTCATTTATGTACAAAAAGTAAAAATCTAAAAATTACCAAAATTAATAATTTTTTTTACCTACGTCAAACTACGTTTTTACGTAAGTACCTACGTCACAGCTTAACCATTCCTATGCTTAAGTGCTTCATTATAATCTATCCAATAATTCAGCGTGGGAAAAGTAACAAGCTGTTAAATACAATGAAGCAAATGGTATTATTATTTTTAATCATAACACACCCATCATTGTTTTTTTTTTAATCTTTAATTTAAAGGAGCCTTTGTCAAAATGACCATGTCGGCTCCATCATTAATGATTTGTTTATTCAGCAACCATACAGCTGGTAACAATCTAAGAATCTCAGTAAACCAAATCACCGTAAAATTGTTCGCTAACCTGGCAGTCACAATTGTGACCACAGAGAAAACAGACAAGCATCTAAATCACTTTTTATCACAATTGCCCCTTCCCTCCCAACCTTAACTTCCTGTAGGCTTTGCGGATATGGGAGTAATTAAAAACTTAACGATAGCGCCTGCAAATAATATAAACATCAATAGAAACGGGCGTAGCACAGGCGCCAGCCCCACGCAACTGTAATCAATGTTAAGAATCTTCCGACGACACGCAAGGCGGTATCTTGCCATTTCTTACCAACTATTGCACTCACACCAATATAACTGCTGAATCGACATCAGAAGTAACTACGCCCGGTCGGAGATCTTTTAAAAAAGGCGTTAAGCGATTACTTGCCCGTGGTCTTGCCAAGGTATTTGCAGCCAAAGGGCCACGCCACGGCCACTTGAGGCCTCGCGAAGCTTGATCGATACTCATGCATACCCAGTGCCCTATTTATTACCGCGACATTGTTCCGATGACACCTGCCGGAACTGCCGCGTTAATGCTAAAAAACTCATAATGAGGTAAATATTTGAAAACCGGCTAATGTAGGTAACACTCCAGCTCAGCCTTGCTAAATTGCACCATAATACGCAGGGCTTGCTAAATTGAGAATCTTAGAGAATCTGAATATTGAGAAAAATGTAGACAAAATTTAGCTCTAAATTGAATAACAGGCATGTTTTACACACCGCCACTGATAAGCTGAGTAGACAGAAGACTGGCAGAGTGAGTGACTAATTACGTAATACCTGATTTAAATGTTACCTCCTTGTTTGATCTCAGAACATTACCACAGACCAAATACCTACAATCTACATTTACTAAATAATTTAGAACTTTTGTGAAATCAATACATAATTAAATACATCAATTTGACACGTATGCCTTAAATCCAATGTTGTGATTTTGAGGCCGCTGAATTTTTATAACACGTAGAACAACATTCAGCTAGACTAAAAAGGGCTAATAAAATATCGTTTTGATGGGGCTTGGGCAACGTTGCGATTAAAACAGGAACTGACCGATGACACTCATCAAAAGAGTACCTAAGTAAACAAATAATTTGCTAGTTTCAACTAGCTATATTCTTTTCGGCGAATTTTATATGTCTGCGCGCCTAGTTGTAGCTAGAAACATAAAAAAGAATCGTCCCGCCGTCGGCCTCGGATTACTGAGAACCCTACTTAAATAGACGATAATATCGTATTATATTACCTGAATATACGATTAACATCCCCAGTCCCAGTAGGTATTGCTTTTAATGACTTAGGAACGAGTATCACTACGTAACGTACAGCCTTAACCGTACGTTGTCTTAATCTATCTTTGTTGCTTTTTCTGTATCTTTATAATTCAGTCGAAATCAGAATACGTGATGTTAGTCGATTGTTTATATATATATATATATATATATATATATATGTTATTCTTAGGTCCACTTGCACCACTCAGGGTTAGCCGCTAACCCGAAGTTAAGCTCAAATTCCTTACAAAAACCCACGTGGTGCAAGTGGCCCTTAGGCTGGATTTGACCAAACTTTTTAATCAAGAGTAACGCTTACTCTTGGATACTAATGTCAAAATCCCATAGTAATTTGACGTTACTATCTGAGAGTAAGCGTTATTCTTGAAATAAATTTTTGGTAAAACGCAGCCTTAGTTTAGTAAATTTATATCGAGTAATGACGAGCTATTTATATGATTTCATGGCATATATTTATCGTCAGAATATAGAAACATAACTTCGTAAATAAATATAGGGCTAACTATAAATCAATTATATATTTAAATGGTCTACCAGAACTCATAGAATAATCATCCCATTAAAATACCTAGTTGCAAAATCAGTAGTCAGTAAGAGAGTTCTTAAAATCTGATTTATCGCGTCACTATGACATAAGGTTCCATTTAGTTGACTCTACCTACTTACAAACATAAAAGCTCTCAGGAAGCACAAAAACATTGGTTTTATTCCGAGCCTAGCGAAACAAAAATTTCAAAGTTGGCAGCCTCTAACGAGAAACAAGTGCGATACAATAAAATCTAGCCTGCCGGAATCACGGCAGATAAATCTGTATAGCAAGTAGGCGCGTATACTCGTACGTCGCGTCGTAGCACTCGTAGCTATTCGTATGCAGAAGTTTTACCGAGAGCAAAACGTCGTCGTCGATTTGGTAACAAGAAGCTTATATAAACAATGGAGGTTTCACGGGAACAAATACTTGTCTGACCTTCAAATCAAATCAAATCAAATCAAATCATTTATTTTTCAAGTAGGCATGTTACAGTGCACTTTTGAACGTCGAATTAAAAATAAATAAAGCTACACCGGCACTAACATGCATTAATTTGAAAAAAAATAAAAATACAGTTCAGTTCAATTTTAAATAGAATCTTTAACAAATTATAAATTATTACTTAGAGCAATTTATTGATGCTTTACACACAGATATCCGAATTAAAAATAATAATTTCACAATAGGATCGTCATCTTAAAAGTAAAAGTTGTATAAAAAAATACTTGTCTAGAAGTTTCTAGAATGAAATCTAAATGTCATAAAAAAATATAATTAGTTAAGACTAAAATTAAAATTACAGTTAATAACTAACTTTTTTAAACCAAATTAATAATAATCCTTAATCCCATGGTGCTGTATCATTCATGTAGTCTTGTGTACTGTAATAAGCTTTAGATATTAGTTTACGCAAATGAATTACACGTTGTCCGGAGGGTAGTCTCGAGATTCAGGGGAATTTATTATCAAATAATTCTGAATGCTGATACCATTTTCACTTGTCTTGCTCTAAAAGTTTGACTTTAAGTCGAGGCTAGGTGACATACAATCGCTTTTTATGCTCTAGAGCATAAAGTAACATCGCAGGCGGCCGGCGCTCGACGGGGACCCTACATTACCAATGGGACTACACATTACATCCGGGTGCGTAGACAAGATACCAATCGTTTACTCTTCGTAGAGTAGCGTAGTACTCTACTTCGCTATCACTCCTCTTTATTAGTGCGACAAAGACAGTTGGATTTCGTACGCTACGGAGCGTTAACGATTGGAATCTTGTCCTCTCCTAGCGACAAATAGGTACTATTTCTCTAGAATAAGTCCGGCGTAGTGTGTGTATTATCAAGAGAATCAGTAGTAATAAGTGCTTGCCTTTAATCTCAATCATATTTCCTCGCCATGATTGTACGTGCAACCTCCAACATTCTTACAAGCTTCTTGACCTGCTACAAAAGTTTCGTTTCGTTCGTAGGCCGATATCTGGAGCGTCGGCCCGCCACTCTCGGCCAATCTGTTTACGTAACTACCCCCGTTATGTTCGAGAGGGTTCGCGTAGTAGACGTTAAACATATTGCCTCATAAATCGCGAGAATCCCTGCTAGTAAACCGGCACCGGTGTCGATTTGACTACGTTTCCTTTACGATTCCATGATATTGAGCGATTGAGTTCAAGAGCTATCTTGTTCGGTGTTAGGAATGTCTTAAATTGACGTCTGAATTCCGCTATCCAATAAAGCATGATGAATGCTGCTATTGACATCAATTCGTCGGTTAATCGAGTTTCCAGACTCTCGCAGCTCCTATTTTCTTTAAGCCCTTGACCTTTTTCATAAACTCAGTGATTTTAATATTAATACATTATTCCTCTTTCTCAGGAATATTCAGAGTAAATTGCACATGTTCTATCCTTACCATTGTTATAAAATTCAACGTTTGTTGTCTCCCCTATTTCTGAATTCTACATAACGTTTAATGCATTTATTTGATTACGAAAAGTTTGACTGGCTGTTGCCAGCAACAAATGCGTTATTATCAACAGCAACAATGTTATTCAACATGTTTATGAAAACACGGTCGCATCTGTTCTCGACAGCGCCAATCAAATTGAATTTAGTGCGTATTAAACGGCTGGTTCATAGACCCCTATATTAAATACAATAGCTGATAATCAGGAAAATGATTTGATATTTAGTAGAACGTGACCTGCTGAGCTGATATCGGAGTAACTGAGGTACTGGAGGTAAATTGTAGATTTTTTACAGTGTTTCCACAACAGCTTGACATATGACAGCTCGTGCGATGAAACGAACATGTGACAGATTTCGTGAAACGTCCTAGTCAGATCCATGTGACACAAGTGCGTTTTTTTTCTTCATTTTATAACCAGTGGAGCAAAACAAAGGCACGGCAGTGCCAACCTTTTCTCGAAGCCATTCAGGTAATTTTCAACCTCCTTTAATTTCGTCCTGTCGTTTAAGTTTAAGAGCTATCGAGCATCAAAGTTCCTTAGTTTGGTCACTCACTCACTCATTCACCGATCCGAAAATATTTTGGATCAATGATAGACCTATGTAGATTTAACTAGTAGGTGCCTAGTGACGTGGTTGCCACTGGCACTCACTGACTGTGATTGCTCGCGGGCACTAGCGAATACAAACTCATGAAAATTTCGGGCCTATAACGCGAAAATTGAACAAACGTAAAATGGTATCTCCCTCTGTATCGCACTTATACAGTGTGTAAATCTAATACGGGCGAACCTCTTAACGGTGGTTAGTATAGAACATAAGAAATGTTATTAGGTAACTTTTAAATAGAATTGCAATTAAAATTTTATCCATACAAAATAATTCGGCCCGCAATGTAATGCAAAGACACTCGCGTTAAACATTCGTTGACAACTGTCAGCCTCAATTTTTTTATAGTACATTGCTGCTGAAAATTTTATAAAAAAAATAATTATGCGGTCATAATTAAGTGTAACTTAAAAATATGTTCAATAATCAATTCTATGTTTGGTTAAATTTATCGCCCGTATTAGACTTACACACTGTATATTCGAGTGAATGAGATGCAGCCGGAAAATTATTTTCTGATGTTCGTAGGCCCTCTAAGCTCCAGTCGGAACTATTTGCCATCAAAGAAAGTCTCCGATACGCACTCGAGAGCCAGGCTCGCCCACACAAAATTCTTGTGTTCAGCGACAGCAGATCGGGACTTACGGAAATAGCAAACCCTAACAGTTACAATAGTCTGGCAAACCAAGTCCATAAGCTGCTGCATAAATACATCACGCAAACAACCGTAGAATTCTACTGGGTGAAAGCTCATTGTGGCATACAGGGCAACGAGGCAGTCGACGTCGCCGCCAAGGCTGCCACTAAATTACATCGGGCGCCAGACTACAACTTGGTTCCCATAAGCCATGTTAAATTTAAACTGAAATCCGAACTTCGTGAACATAAGGCGTCGTTGTATAACAACCCCAATAACTGCCAATACACGAAAACGCTGCTGCCAACATACAACGAACTATCAGAATACATAAGTATAAACTCACTTACATTTGCAAGCACTCAATACCTCAGTAATCACGGCTTTCATAAAGCCTACCTCTACAGATTTAAAATCACAAACAATGACCATTGCCCATGCGAGCCCATAGACCAAATTGAACAGACATTTAAACATTTAATTACCGACTGCCCAAGATTTGCAACCCAACGTCTCAACCATGTAATCTTAAGTCAAAATTTTAATATGGACCCATTCGCAATTACTGATATAATAACAAAAGAATCCACAAATGAAAGTTTCCACTCGCTAATAGAGAACATAGTCAAAAACTTAAAAAAATTCAACGGTACATAAAAAGAATTAAAAAAATATATATTTCAAAATGTGTACATAAAAAAAAATGTGTATTTATATAAATAATCCCTTTCCTTTCTTCCTCTATCCCTTTTCTCCTTTCACATCTCTCTTCCTGCAGATCAAGCGGCTTGCCTATGACAGGCTGCTTCATCTGCAAACACGTAGGTACTTTACACACACACTACACTACACAAATCACAAACACACACATTAATCTTCCCCGGATTTTACACACTCACACACCCGGAAACAAGGCGTATACCGTTAGCGCCAACTTTCTGGTTACATAACGCTATACAGGGTGGAGGGGTTTAGTCCGTATGCGGCTGGGAGCAATCTCCAGCCGAGTCGGGCATGCTGCTGGAAACCGGGCCAGCAGTATGCATGAGCATTACCTCCACCTCTGACAAAAAAAAAAAAAAAAAAAAAAAAATCTCGGCTAGCAGCTATAGGTTAGTTTTTAACTGTTTTTCGAAGTAAACACGCCCTGTATGATTGATGAATGCCATCCCGCACCTACTCGACAGTATCCAAGCGGGTTGACATGATGAATTACTTCGTCAAAGTTCAAATTTCCTCATCCGGTTCCCTAAAAATCAATGGTGGTAAACAGAATGACAACGCGATGTCCATGAAAATAGTTACATTTTTGCCTTATGCATATAATAAGCGTATCACAGGGGAGCAAGGTGATATATTTACGGCGATGATGTATTTAGCGTAGGTACTTTGAATTACAAACATAGAATCTGCGTACGTAGCTAAGATGCCAATCACTCACGCTACGAAGCATATCGTAGTTATCTCTCTCTATCACTCTACCTCATTAGTGCGACATTGACAGTTGGGTTTCGTTCGCGACAGGAGCGTTAGTGATTGGCATCTTGGCTACGCACGCTGAACGCACTGAAGTCCAAGTGTTAACTTATTCATCATTCTTATCCTACTTCTTGTGGGGAAAAAAGTAGAGACCACTTTGAACCTTCCACCTTCGTAATATAGGAGTATACAATATATATTAATTTTTATTTTAAATTTATGGAGTTTCTTACTTTGTGCATCTAGCTGTGCCCGTCGCTCGCTCCTAATGGAATCTTATCAGTACGGTATCATTTCATCGCCGGTCCCCGAGGGAGTGATGTTTTAACAAAGTTCATCTTCAGGGCATCGGCTTTTTACCTTTATTAAATTGAAAAGAGTGAACCACGAAATCAAAAGTGATCAATACATAAAACTATCCTGATGTTTACACTTAATCTTAAATATTTTTATTTTGAACTATTCGAAAATAAATATCAAGTATGGAATAATATGTTAGCCATTTTATCTATCATGTCATGACTCACTTTCGCACTTACAATAAGTATACTTGTTACAACTTGATGGAACTTGTCACCAATGGCAGAAGATACAAAACCGGCCAAGTGCGTTTAATTGAGGGTTCCGTATCCGTAGGTACCGTCATGCGATGAAAAAATTGTGCAAGCAAAAAGGCCTTCATAATATCAAGGAACTTACGTCTAGGTACTTGTAATAAATCAAAAACGTCTTTGTTCAAATTGTACTTCAAACTTGTTCAAAATAGTTATCAGGGTAAGTTCGTCTTTATCATCTTCCTGACACACTTTTTCAGACTTTCAGACCGATTATTTCTAAAAATATTCAATTATTCAAGTTTTTGTTCAAGGAAATCTTTAAGTTATTTCTAAAGACCTATCAGACGACGTGCCACAAATAAATATTTGGCACAAGAAAAATCTTGACATATTTAAATAGTTACATATATCCTTCTAAGTTCACCGAGGCGTGGGCAACAATGAAACTTTCGTAAAAACAATGCGAACGCATACCTGCTTTAGTCCTGTATAACCACAATAAAAATGTAACCGTCCAATATGGCTCAACCATCCTGTTTTTATATTGGCAATATAGTTACACCAACTCTCCCATAAAATACCTATAGGCAGGACTTAATTACGTTAATTAAATAAATGACTAGTAGACCAAGTTCCGTGTTTACGTCCATAAAAATCCTTTGACGGGCGCTAATCTAAAACTAATTACGTACTGCGTCCGACGGTCTCCTTTGTTTGCTTCCATGATAAGTTCAGATAAGGTATTCCGTAAAGGCCATTTCACCTGCAACTATGTTAAAGTTAGTTTTATGTGTAAGTTACTAGATTAGACATCTACACGAAAGCCTGTAACAACTGCTACGAAATTGCTTTTGTTCGGCGAAGAAATTAGAAATGCTTACTCGTGCCGGGCCTAAAGTAACGAGTTTTTTTGTACGCTTTTAGAAAATTTTCCTCTCCGCTATTGAAGTTTGCTAAATTTTTAAATATTTACCTTGAATAAAAGCGTCATTCGGGACATTTTAGACGTCTCACGAGTTTATGTAAGAAACATGAAGACTTTCCCTAATCTACAACATAATACAATAACTTGTCATTTTACATCAAAACATCAAAAATAACACAAACTGGTATAACTAGACCTAATGGTAACCGATAAATGGTGAGTATGTGAAACAAAAAATAATAAACAATTGTAAAGCAGTAATTAAATCATTTATTATTTATAATAAATGCTTTGTGGGATCAAACCGGCGACCTCCTGTTTTCGCGGCAGACGCCCTAACCACTGGGCTACCCGATCACGGCAACCAGTCTACCGCGGAAGCAGGAGGTCGCTGGTTCGATCCCAGCCCTGCTCACCGGGTACCTTGGTCATTTTTTCTATAGTATATGAGTATATAACATCTTTTTCAATTTATAATAAATAATAAAGTTTTTGGAACGTGGAACGACATGTGATTAAGCTCTGCAAAATAACATATTTTCCACTACCACGTTTTTTTGCTGAAAATGCAGGAACGTAAAATATGACGTCTTAGAATAATATCCCAGCTCTCTTTGTTCCGAGAAAAATAGCCCAATTTTAGCATTTTTATCCTTTTTGACAGAATAAGAAGGAAAGGAAAGGTGCCCATTTCACGCGGTAGTCCCTCCAAGGCGTGTAGTAAAATTCACTTTCACACCACCTATCAAAGTAGCACTTTTCTGTTCAAGGACTACTTATTTAAACGTTAACTAGTGGCATTTCGGGCATTAACTAGTGGCATCTTGGTGTTGGTATGATGCTGTTTTCGGTTTTGTTTATTTCCTCTTAGCTGGTGTGAAAAGCAGTATGTGTCACACGGTATCTAAATTATTTTCATCTTGGGCGTTATCACTTGACTCCCTCATCACACTTAGGATTCTACGTTAGAGTCCTTCATTACGTTCGGGATTCTGATGTAGAATCCATTGCTTCATCAATGTACGGCCGTACATTGAATTCCGAATGAAGCGATGGATTCTACAATCGCCGGAAATAAATATATATTTTTGATCCCTTGTAACACTATCTACTATTTCCTAATAGGTTGTAGACATACGAATTAAACTTCTATTAAGGAAGGCGAAATGTGAGTTTCTAAATAATAGCTTTAAACTGTTAGCAAATAAGTATTTACCTAAAGTTTAACTCCGTATCGCGCTTCGCGTGCCTTGTCATTTCAACAAAGAAACCACTTATTTAAGTTAAACGCGAGACCAAAAACAGCCTATTACAGTCTTCGGGTCGCAATATTGATTCGTTGCCCAACCGGCTTATATTTACTATTTATGAGGAAAGTGTAAATGCCGAGTATGTGACCTTTAGTTGGAATAGAACTAGAATTTAATTATGATATCGAATTACAAAATTCGAATGAATGAAAGACAGTTTTCATTCAGTCTATTTCTACTCTGCTTAAACTACATAGGTTAAATATAACCTTAAAATCCTTAAAGAGAAATCACAAAAACTTTTTGTAAAAAAATGTGAACAACAAAGATTACAATAGCGTTCACAACTAAGTAAATTTCAGGAGCAGAAAATGAAAGTTTATAATATCACTATAACATAAGTTCATGGTGACTCAGTTACATTAAATCGGGTGAAATGTTCCATTTGCTCTCTTTGAAGGTAATTTCTTACGTTTCCACGAGTGTTCAAAGTTAAAGCAGTTTAAGTAGCGGAAGCGCCCCTGAATCCAGAAACATTCCTTACAAGCGAACAAGTGACCCAAGAGAAGCCTACTTACTACACGACTCGATTAACATACGCTAAGCGATCTTCTATGCGGGGTTCTGTACTAAGGCTTCATTCGTATGATCGCTTATTCAAAAAAACTTTTTCATTTCTCACATTCTGAAAGTGGGTTGTTGTTTATCTATGAAGCGGGTGGAAAACGATGCATGGCGGCACTAGGGTCGCAAACTAATATATTTCTCTTAGTAATCGACTTGTACGCACCAAGTAGAACAAAGTGTCAATAATATTCTTATTTACTCACCCCAGAAAAAAAATCACGGGTACAGTTCTTTCGCTCAAAATATTGAAACTTATAGTAACGATTATCATACTTAAATAATTAAAGATGTGAATTCGTGAATTAATTTTCATTTTCATCAAATGTAAGTGTCTCATTGGTTCTATTTAGCGGTGACAAGAAGGAATAAAACGAAAATATTCTTTATGCCACACCTGGCCATAAAGTGCCTTTTTCCGCACGCTACGCGTACGGAAAAAGCCGATTTCTGCCCAAGTGTAGGCATAAAATTATGTACCTAACACGTGAGGTAATAAATAAAGCCCTTGATCGCATATTTACGTCCCTCGCTTGCAGCTCGGGTCGCAAACATCTGCGATCTCGGCCTTTCTTTGTTTTACCGCACTAGTTAGGTAATGTACTATTTTACTTTGATATCTTCAGATAAGCAACGGCAGTAAATTATACAGCCACACATTCATTCATACTAACTTATTTATGCAAAATACAAAATATTAGTCATACAATTAGAACAACCCAACTATGTTTGTAGAAAAGCGCGGCAAATTTAAACTATCGCGGTTAACAACACTGTATTTGAATAAGTTATTCGAAAATTGTGTATTATTAGGTATAATAATAGGTTTATCGAATATCTATAATTATCTGTGACACGTAAGTTAAAAAGTTTGCTTGTTGTTGTTGTTTACAAATTTTAGTTTTCCATTTCTAAAGTAATATCTGATATCAACTTTCAACAATGTAAAGGAATATAACATTATTTGTTGATAATGTGATGTTTGTACATATTTTGAGGTTAGGTTTTAGGTTTTCAAAGTTTTTTACTGCAAACATTAAATATGAATATCGAATGAAGTTCTTTCTTTAGGTATTTCAGTATTAAATTACATGATAAACTCATAAAAAGGTTCTGAATGGAGTCCAAGAAAATCGATTGTGAGTTTATCACCCGCTCAAGGCAATTGCTGTAGAATTTTTGAATTAATTTTGACCACTTTTTAAGTACAATAGAAAGTTAACCTGAATAAATGATAGTTGAAGAAGAAATGATAGTAAACACTGAAACAAAGTTACCTATGTTTATTTTCAATAAAATCAAATGCCGTTGTTGTGTTAAATATTGAAGTTTTGTAATGTTTCCTTCAAGATTTTCTTTAATAAGTAAAAGGAGTAGTTTTAGCTCGTCGGAAATGGGTGCCTTTAAGCCCTTGGTTACAACAATCTACTATTTAGGCAAAACATTTTTTTTGGTCATTGAAACAAAGACGTTAAAGCGCAACGCTTTACAACTCCCGATGACAAAAGACGGTGGTATGTACATATGTGTATATTGTGTATTATAACTACTGGACAGATTTAAGTACTGTTTTTTTAATGAAAGGAAATATTTTTTTCGCGATCGTTCTTAGCCAGGTCTTGTAGGCGTAGCAGCAGTCGTCTACGAGATATTCAGCCGAAACTGGAACTAAAGTCACAGGATTTCAGCCAATATTGAAGTAAATCCTCCAAAATGTTGGGTATACGTTTATTTAAGTAGCATTTTCTGTTCCACTGCTGCAAAGTGTTTTATAAAGCCATAAAAGTGCCAGAGTCGCGGGTTCGAGTGCCGCCCAAGGTCATTAATTTTTGCACTTTTCATTTATTTCTAAGATATAATAGTTTATCAAGCACTGTTTTATTTTTTACGCTGATGGACCTTAATTTGAATTTAGAGTACTGTTTTTAAATTGACGCCTTTTAAACTCTCGTGCGCATTGGGCCTTACTACCGAGCTACATGCTAGCTGAGATTTCGGGCGTTCCTTTTTCTGGGGCCGGTGACTTGCAAATCATGTGACCTAGTCGTGAATTGAGAAACACTTGGAAAAACGATGACCAAGATTTACCGTTTTCAAGGAGTATAAAGGACGACTCACGCAAGACCGATCTAGAGTCATCCAACGTCATAGAGTATTTTATAACGTTTTGTAATTATTGGTGTACGTTTAAGAAACACGCATTAAGTTTTTTCATGCGTGTTAATTTTTTAGCACTTCTAACAATGTACAATTTAATTTTAAGCCTCCAATCATATTGGTAAGCTTATATTTGTGGCTTTCGTTGTCGAGACCCTGGGACCGTGGTGCTCCAGACGCCAGTAATCTTTTAGGTTAGTTGTAGAAAAAATTGTTTGAGCGTAGTGCCGTAGAGAGTATAGGACCGTAGAACTGGCTTGTTTCTCGCATGATGGATAGATGAAGCCATCCAACGGGGTACGCAGCCGTCATCATGGGAACTCTTCCGCAAAGGGGATCTTGGTGATCTCAACGAAGTAGTTAGTTTTTTACCATAGTCATATAATTATTTCTGTGTTTAATTTCAATGAACAACAATCGCGGAAATAGAAGACAATAATATTTCTGTGTTCTCCTGTGTTCTTTTCGTAATAAATAGAAACGAAAGTAACGTTCCTTTTTTTACAATGATACGTTTTCAGGCTATACATATACAAAAATATCATAATACCTACTTACCGCTGATTGTAATAAGAGACGCTCTATCATCTAACTAAATCGTAGCATCGCTCTATAATAAATCTAATTTCAATCTAACTAAACTCCACCTCGCTTTAATTTAAATCAGGCTTGAAACGCTCACTTTAAATTAAATCCTAATCGGCAATAGGATGTCGCCTAGTTGCTATCCGCGGCCGTTTGGGCGACCATGCCTATGTTAATGATGCGGCTCGGAGCTGGGAGCATTGTTCTACGACGTATAGACTTTACAGATCGAAAAAACTTGTTTCAAAAATACTAGATTGCAATACTTAATAGATAACGTTCAATAGACGTGTAATATTACGAACGGCCTCCTAGCCTAGTCGGTAGAGACCCTGCCTACGAATACCCCGGGTTCGAATCCTGGTCAGGGCATTTATTTGTGTGTTTGTCACGAGTAATTACTGAGTTGTGGATGTTTTCTATGTATTTAAGCATTTTGAGCCTTATCGAGCTTACCGTGGGACTAGGTCGATTTGTGTAAGATGGTCCCATTATATTGTATAGAAAGTTATAAATATACAGGGCGTAATTTTTTGAATATCTTTGAATTCAGTATTACAAACTTTTAAAAATGGCATAAAGTCTTTTTTCAGCAAAATATCCTATCTACGATATTTAAGGTAGTTTTCCTTCATGTCTTATGGATTTGGGGCGACCTGTATGGCATTTTAAATCACAGATATTTAATCATGAGTATTTCACTTTGAGGTAAATTCTAATCGGCAATAGGATGTCGCCTAGTCGCTTTTTGCGGCCTTTTCCGCAACCGTGCCCGATATAAGTAAACAATTCGGCCCGGAGATGAGAGCATTGTTACAGGAAATAAACAATTTACAGACCACGAAAACGGGTTAAAAATACTTTATACAGCCTGGAACAGAGCGATGAACTTTAACGAAAACGATGAATTGTTCACCCCAAAAGCTTTATATTTACCCAACAAACCACGTCAATATTATGAACCGTTTTCGAGATAAAGCTTCGTCAATTTTAGTGCAAAAATCCACCTGTTACAACCCTATCGGGTGTTTTTTTTTTCTTGTAAGTGAAGTACATATTGACATATGTGTCATAAAAAATGAAAATAAAGCAGCAGGGTTGTCATGTCACCAACACCAAACCAATTAATTTTTATATATATTTTTTTTATTTAGGCTTTTAGGAAAAATCACAGAAAAACTGCAGCCTGTATACGATAATTCGTAACCGGTCTCTGATAACAACACATACTAATTATATTATTTAAAGGCAATTTGTGTTTCCCGTCGCTCAAATAAATGATATATATATAAGATTTATTATTTAAAGATTATAAAATCATTTATTTTAAAAATATATAGGTACAGTAAGTGTAACCTACCTAGCTACCTACCTCTACCTACCTTAAATCTAAAAAAGGTCATTAAGGCATTGTACCTAGGATGCTGGCGGCATTTCCTCGTTGTATCGTAATGATGATACGTTGTGCGAGGAAGCCACCAGCTTTACAGTCACCAGTTACATTTACATCATCCAGACGTTTCGTGATTTCTACAAAAAACTTGCGTGCTCTGAGACCCCATGCACGTAGAGTTTCGACCCCAATTATTCAAATAATTTATGAGATAGAAAGCTGCTATGCTGCTAAGAACCTTTTCAAAAAATAATTATTGTGTTATAATTACCTAAGTGAAACTTAAAAACATTCGAACGAAACGGATTATATGGCTGGGCTGGTATAATTTATCGCCCATATTAGACTTACACAACTAACCAGCTGACGAAGTTCTCTGCGACAATATGGTTGTGTAATGTTTTGTCTTCAACTGAATTCGCACGAAATCCCAACAAGTAAACTCTGATTAGTAGAACTTATGTAAGAGCTCTTCTGATCTACTTGAATTTGATCGTATGTCATAATTTCAGTAATTAACCTATTAATATTATTATGTAACATCAATAGAATACAATCTAAGTGAAACTGAAGACTCTTCTATTGTTTAGTGTAGTATCCTAGCCCTCTTATGTAACAAGCTAGAGGAGATCAAAGAGCCAGCGTGCGTCATGCCTCCATCAGGTATTGTAGGTACAACCTGTTTGACGTCCTTACTAAACATATTAATACCTAACCTTATGACCCTTATACCTAGCCTTAAGAGATTTGGGGATTTTCATTTTCCAATATTAACTAAAATTTCATTATAATGCGGTCTTTTAGCTTTTATCTGATTTTATTTGTTTAAGAGAATTACTTAATTGTATTACTCTTAAATTCTTTTTATTATTTGAAGTGCTTAACAAACTTTTATTTTTCGTCCAGTTTTTCTCTTATTAAAAAGGTTTATGGGTAGCTTAATACAATTTTAACTAGATTAAAAGCAAGATCGTCTTGAGCTTGAGAATTCGTTTTAAAGTAAATAACGTACCTACTTGGAGTTTTCGGCATAAAAAAAAATAACGCAAGTAATCTTACGGCGAAAAAATAATAGTAATTTATGTGATTTTATGATAATAAGCCTAATAAGGCATTAAAACTAGAGTGTGGATTTATGGAACGAGGTGATAGCCGAGTGGTTTAATGCCTACTTATTTACAATTACATACACTGCTTTATATAATTATAGGTGCACACATATCATGAGCTCTACATGATGTGTTCAAACCGCATATATTTCGACCGCCATTACGCCTTGATGAATGAAAACCATTGTAACATTAAATTTTTGACATTCATAATTTTTAAATTCAGAGACAAACTAGAGTTGGTACCCAATTTTAATATGGTTCGATATCAAATAACATGCAACTTGCGTGCGACATTGTTTGCAATTGACACTTCGTTTCGAACTAAAAATCATCTCGACTGATATTAGAATAGAGATCAAATCAAATTTCCGTGTTCGTCAGAGCTGTCCGAAATTAAATAAAAATTATATCGAAGTCGATATTATTATACGAATTAGCTATAATAATTTTCACAGATAAGAAAGTTGTTGTTACAAAAAAGTTTATTGTGTTGGGGGTTTTTATACGCGGTTTTTGAACACTTTATAGAAAGCTAATAATATGTGGGTATATAAAAGTACGTTAAGTGTACGTAAATAATGTACGTAAGTAATGTTTCATATAACTATTGATCTATTTAATAGAAATAATAATGAAAAGGGACGTGGAAGGAATAGTAATTGAAATAGATCAATACTTCAACGCAGCCTCATAATCTGTAAATATTAAATAAAACATATTTGCTTAGTTTGGGACTAGGTCGATCTGTGTGAGAATGTACCTAAATATTTATTTATTTTATTAATGTTACACAAAGTGTCATGTCACAAAGTATCGAACAAGCACCCGGGACGAGCAAAATGTCATCAGAATGTAAATTATAAATTAGTTATTAAGTTTTTGTCACTGATGAAAACATACATGTTTCGACACCTTTGCACCAGGATTGGCAGAAAATGATTTGCTTATGAAATATACCACCGATTTCCACGGGATTTCCTTTTAGTAACATCGCACTTTCGCTGACCATGTTGAGGAAATCTCGATATCAAACCATAAAATTAATTGAAGCTACTAAGTTTTGTCTAGTTAGTCGGTTGTCTTCTATCATATAGTTGCCCTATTCGCCGGCCGTATCTGCTGGTTCTGCCAACTTATGTATGGGAAATTTGTCTGGCGATCCATAGTGATATATAGATCCATAGTGATATACAGATTGCGTGAACGTATATGACCAGGAATTTTATTATCTAATGTTTGCGCTCGCGCTCGCGCTTCCACTAGTTCCCTTGATTTTCGTAAGGTAGTATGCGCCCTGCAAGTGTTGTGAAATGTGGATAACGGCAACGTTGCTTCCCTTAAGGACAATTTACCCGGGGCCGGGGCTTAATGCGCCAGGAGCCATTTAAAATTAAGTATTGTTTTAAATATTAGTGCGCCGCGTTTATTTTGTCACCTGCTTTTACAAACGAAATGTTTTACTGTAAAATATATCACACTTTTTCTCGTAATTTAAGTTAATGACACAGACATTCACACTTAAAAATTTTATAATATTATGGTTAGGTGTAGTAACAGTTAGAACACATATTATTGAAAATACATTGTTAGTCTTGTAGGTGGCAAGCAAACGTACAGCCCGGCTGATTGATAGTCAACAATAATGTACACACAGTTATATTTATTTGATTCCGATGCACTTACCCTACTAAGAACCTTTGTTCGTCTGTATTAATCAATTTTGTCCAAGTTCTTCACAGTTTATTTCTACATATCTTCACATTTTATTAAAGAGTCCATTTCTTATTGATCAGACGGGACCAGAAGGGACCGCATGATAAGCGGCTTATTCAAATATATAAATATATATGTGGTAATAAAGTTACATTTAACGATAAATCGTGAAATCAAATTGTTTAATTTATTTTTGTTATTTTTATTTTAGAATACATATGTGTTTAGTTGTTAGATTATTATTAATTGTAGATACGGGTGAAAAAAAGGTAAAAGGTTAATTTCTTATAATTGACGTAAACGATTTAGCTAAGCTTAGCTTTTATTACCAAACTAAGGCATTATAATTGTGCCTCTTATCAAAGCTGGGCATTAACTCGTAAATCCGTCAATCTTTAACTAACGAAGTCAATATTTCGATTAACGGATTGAACTTTAGAAATTATTAAAGGAAATGCTTACTTCTGTTGAACTTCCTCAAGTCCGTTAATCGTTAATCCAGTTCCCAATGTTTACCAAAACGATGTCGCACACACCGTGACGCGCCGCGATAAACACGTTCTACCATATAATACGCTTGGACCGGTGAATGATAAACCTGCCTGGAAATGTGACGGGTACATAACTACATAACAGCCATAACACTTGTAATTCGTAATCGTATCAATACTTCGCGGCGCCAGCGCTAAGAGAGAAAAGTCATTTATTGTATGTGAATAGAAATACTACGTACTTTTTTAGATTTTGTGTAGGTACTGTTCATACATACCTACGTGCATTGATGTACGTGTAAAAAATGAGTGTACTATACAAATTAAAACATCACAATCATAGAATCTGATTCTAGTTCCACCCTGGTCGAAAATCCGTGGCCGCGTTTGAGTGGCTTTAATATTGAATCCTGATCGGAGGATCGAACTCGGGTCTTCAGCTTACGCGGCTAACGCCATAATCACTAGGTTACCTTCTCAACGGATGCTGGCGAATTTCTTGAGTACATGCAATTATTGTGACAGGCAAGTCGCCTGTAGCCGTACTGGAAGTACAAAGTCCATTTATTATAATTGTTTAACCAAGACAGGAAGGGATCGTATAATAAGCGGCTTAAAAGCCAACCGATTATAAAATAAAATCATCATCATCATCATCATTTCAGCCGAAAGACGTCCACTGCTGGACATAGGCCTCCCCTAATAAAATTAAATAAATAAAATTAAATAATCGTTAATTTCAGGCAGGACCCATAGATATTTTAGTACTGTACATTCTCTATTCACTACTGTTAGTACATCCATACAATTCCTATATTTAATTTTAAAGATAGTGACTTGTAATTTTTGATATGAAACCGGATCAACTTTAACATTAATATTTAAAATCAACATTAAAATGAAAACAAAAAAGTAACATTATTAAGTTAATAAAATGAGCGTACGATTTATATTTTAATTGAAAAATTAAAAAGTCAATAAATTGAAACATGGAATTACTAAATTCATTAGGTAACCAAAATTAAAATTTGTAATAATATGGGATGTGGATGGGTGTGACTCATTATTTACTTTATCACTTTGTTTTCATGCATTTTTTTACTACGTCACCATAAACGTTGACTGCTTCCGAAAATGTTACAGAAAGTGAGTTCATTAAACTTGAAACACAAGTTTAAAGTAAGTATGAAGTATTCGTTACTTATTGTTCCTTTATTGTTTAACTGGGACTAGGACGGACCGCATGATAAGCGGCTTATTGGCTAACCGATTGGTTTCGCCAGTAAATACTTGCCTAAGCCTGCATGATACCTCGCACTGGTTTGTGTTCAATTCGCAACAGTATGCGTTTCATTTGATACCCGCGTGTAAAATGGTGGGAAATAGGTTTACATTTAGCGTTGAATTGTAAAGTCAAATTCTTTCTTGTTTTTATGTTTACATTTTGGAATATCATCATTCATTTTAGTTGCATTGTTATGAATCTCTGTCGCCATAAAAGTTGACTGCAGCCATTAAGATATACGTTTCTAGGAGTATAATCTTGGTGTCGTTTATTAGTCGAGTTATGTCACATATTTTTGGTATATCGCTGATTTTGTTAATTCGCTTAAGCATGGGTTTATTAACTTGATCTTTGATAGCTGTTTTAAGGTTATTTTATCTAATAAACCTTTTTGCTCAGGGGCGACCGTTAAACTTTTTGGTGCTTCGGAGGCCTGGCTTATCAGTACTGTGAATTATTAAAATACGTGTATTTTACATATCTTAACTGTTTGCAAGGTAGCGCTAGCGTTCTAAATTTCTTGGGAAGCTCTGGTTAATGCCTCCTTATTGTTTTTTTCATTAATATTTTCTTCGTTGAAAGATGTCAGATGGTCGATAACTCGTATATAAGAGTCCATGCATATGGCGTGTAATATCTGCGGAGACCGGCAAAAATACGAAACGAATAGAAAACTCCCGTGAGTATTAGACATATTAATATACTTAGACCGGGTTACTCACGTCTATAAAGTCGAAGATAGCTCGACATGTTTCGGGACGGTCCGCGCCCCATAATCATGAGTGAGAAGCGCTAGCCGCGATTGCGATTGCGATTGATGATGATTATGGGGCGCGGACCGTCCCGAAACATGTCGAGCTATCTTCGACTTTATAGACGTGAGTAACCCGGTCTAAGTATATTAATACGAAACGATTAAAACACTTTTTGTAAACGATTCTGTAATTGTATCGAAGCCTCAGTTCTCACCTGGTTTAGTGAAAACGGCTTACGATTTTTGGCTGCTCAGTAATGTTTAGCTCAACGTCAAGATTCCCATCTCTTATTTCTACGGAGATCTGTTTAGTTCATTTATTTTATACTATTTAGCGTAGGCAGACAATACGCTCATTTGGTCCGACGGGGAGCGTCCGTGTTTTCTTCCCTGAAAAAAGTAGGTAAGTATATAAACGTCAGTGCGTAAACGCTAGTGTCTACGCGCGCTTATTAAGTTATTAATTTTAGCGAAAATTTGCACTGTTCATTGTTGTAACAAAAACAAACACGCACTTCTGAATTGTATCCATAAAAGTCCTCAGTAACAACGCACTCTAGCTCCAATATCGCTTCTCCTCGATGTAAGGCAAGTGAAACAAATCCATTCAATACATTTTGTTGAACATAAGCCGCATGAGTCGGGGACGATACCGGGATGAAGTACAAGTCGAGTGCAGACATTCACTGAAACGTTTCATATGTAAATGCGCCCATAATCTGCCGGGCGGGCCATAGGGCTACCAGCGTGCAAAACGAGCTTTCTGATTGTTACAACTTTTTTTATTAATTAAATTTTTAAAAATAGCACAGATATGGAGTAAATTGTGAATTGATAATTTCGAAAGTAAATAATACGAGCGTCTTACTCGTACGTATGAACTGAAATTACCGTACTGTGTACCTTTAAAAATTAAGAAGTTCCTTATGTTTCTAATGGATCCGGCTACAACCAAAATTTAATGAAAACACCTTGAGGGTACAGCTCCTTTCCTTTTTTGTATAAAAAATTACTTGGTAGTCATTGACGTTGACGAGGTTTTCGCTTGATAAACATATATAAAAAATACCTACATTCGAGTTGAGAAAATATTCTCCTTCTTTTATAAAGTCAATAAACATAGGTGGCACAAATTAAAGATGAAAACCCCATTTTTAAATTATTTGGAAGATAATGCCGAAGAAGGTGGTAAAACAAACAAATTAATTACTACACGGCTATACAAGTGTAAATTCCAGTAGCATTGACAATTAAACCAATTTACTTTCTTTCAATCTAAACGGCTTGGCAAATGCATTTTTGCCACACTATGTTATTGAAAAACTATAATATATATTAAAACCTGACATCTGACAGCCCTGTATGGGCATCGATCGCCGATGGATTCCGCTCCAATCCGAAAGTTTTATTCCGTAATCCGTATTCCCTGCATTTGAAACATAAACTCGGCCCCCGACGACCAATAAAATTGTGTAACTTTCCCTTTACTTGGTTTAATTGCTATGAAAATTGCACGTAATAGGATTATGCGGACTAAAAGGACGGACATTGTTCAAATATCTAATTATATGAGGATTCCATTCGTTAAACGTGGGAAATATAAGTTTAACAAAAAACCGACCAAGTGCGTGTCGGACTCGCCCATCGAGGGTTCCGGGCAAAGGATGCATTCAAAACCAGTCAAGCTTTACTTATTACTTGTACTTAAAAACACTTGTGGTACGGAACTCTCAGTGCGCGGATTTTTTCCTGTACTTGTGCTATAACTCTTGCTTTTTGCCACATGGGAACGGGAAACGCCCTGTACTATCGCGTTCAGAATCGCATGGGCAGTTTATAAATAAATTCATTCATAAATTGCCCATGCACTTTTGAACACGTGTGAACATCTTGATTCCCATTGCAAATTTTTGGGAAATGCGACATAAAGGGTTATTATATAACGTAGAGTTTAGTTTGTTCACAGCTTCAAGGGACTGCAGACTTGTGTATATGGTATTAATTTCAACAACAGACGGACAACAAAGTGATCCAATAAGGGTTCCGTTTTTCCTTTTGAAGTACGGAACCCTAAAAACAGAGATTAATTTCTGGTCCAAAGCTGGCCTACAATTGTCGCGCTTCCATTTCTGTCACCGAGTTTGTCCATTCCTAACAAGTTTTGAGTGCGGTAATGTAATGACGCATAATAAATTGGTAACCATTCTATTTGCATAGCAGTATTGTCTCACGAGAGTTTTAAAAACCGGTAAAGTGCGAATCGGACTTGCGCACCGAGGGTTCCGTACAAACTTTACCTTGCGACTGCATCTCGAAGTAGACATTTGACGTTAGCTCCATGTATCAACAGATTGGATCACTTGTCATAACGGCATAAAATAAATAGTTTGTTTTTCCTTGATATTTTTTTATAACGTAAACCGTTTTTATACATTTAAAGAAAAAAAAAACAAACTAAGGCGGTTGTATTTCTAATTTTGTTCAGAATTTAAAGAAAAAAAACAAAGTAAGGCGGTTGTATTTCTAATTTTTGTCAGAAAAGTATTTTTTATATAAAAAAATTATGAAGATAGGGTAAATATTATATTTTTCATATAATATTAATGTAATTTTAACGTAGCTTAAAAATTTCATATTTTTCCTGTGTAAACTTCACAGATAAGGGGTGTGGTATATGGTGTTTTCTAAATAATTATTTTCCTTAATAAATAAATAAAATTGACTATAAAATCAAGCCCTTTCAAATAATACCCCACATGACCCGGGCCGGTTATTAAACTTTTAATTTTTGCTTCCTCTTTTATCGGGCATTTTTCATTCAAAATAAACTACATATACTATACCTAGGTATATGATAAATCCTCTCTCAATGTATCAGGGGTAACCTTGTCAGGGGTTCCAAATTTCATATCGGTAGCTTTAGTAGTTCTCCAGATATTTAACGATGTGACTGAATGAAGCAATACATATTAATTTTTTACCATTTCGGTACGAAATCCTAAAAACGAAAAGCGCACATTAAAAGAAAAACCTTCCCAAACAGGCATGTGAAATTTGAGAAAACCATACCAAATTCAAAGCTGGGCATTGTATTTCGCTGTCAAAGAATAGGTGCAGCAGGGGACGTCAGTCTCATGCACCCTACTGTAGGGGAGCGATTTGGGGGACATTTAGGGGTCTAATGGCGAGGGTTGCATACATATACGTTAGTACATATGCAGGTTTAATAATGGAACAAGCGAGCAATGCGAGCGAATTTTCCGGGTCTACTGTATTTCTGCCGACACCTTGAGTATCGTTGTGAAAGGAAGGTGGCCAGAAAAGATAAAAAAATATTCATATTCATATTCATTTATTCATAAAATTACACAATTTTACATGTCAAAAATAAATTTAAAATTAATTAATAATGTCAAATAAATCATGTAAATTACAATTAAAGATTAAAATAACACATTATATAAATTTAAAATTTAAGATTAGGCATAAATATTAGGATTTGCATTCAATTTAATTAAATAATTGTCATATTCTAGCATGTCATAAAATGCTTCTTTTGTTAGCCATTTTTTTAATTTCGTGTTAAATACCGTGTCATCTTTAATATTTTTTAAATTGTCGGGTAGTTTATTATTAATACCTGGCCCTGCAATAGATATAATTTTCTCGGATTTGGCAAGTCGGCAACATGGATGTGGAACACCTTCCTGATAGTAATTGCACAAGAGGTTTCGGCCTTCAGCGGTTTTAGTGTGAAGAGGTAACAGATAGACAGAGTTACTTTCGCATTTATTGCGCAAAACGAAACAGCATCATACAGAAGGTAGATAGACAGTTAATATCCTACTTGGGTAGTAATAATTCATAGTGGTTTTTACTAGGCAATGAAATAAAGCGGTAAAGTCACATGCAACAGTATCTGACACTAAGGCCGCAAAAATGTCAAACAGTCTTATTTGTACCGCCATAAGAGCGTGCCACATATTTTTGCAGCCTCCATAGCACGTAATCTGTTTTGTCAGTTCCAATATATTTTCTCATGTTCCATTTAGAAATGAAGCTGTCCAAACAGCACACCGGATACGTGTTGCGGTTCCCAGGCTAAAGTCAAACGAGATAAGGGCGGAAGTGAGGGCAACGTGCGATAACAGTCACCTGGTGGGCTCGCAAGGTGTGTTTGGGTAAACAGGCAAAAGGTTACATATTGTCGGTGGTCCGTATCAACGATTTTGAATCTTTACAACACTTTTCCTCTCTCGTTAAAATGTGTGCTACACGCCAACATCTTAATTAGTGAATAACGAATATAAACCCTTATCTCTCATCAGGAAGTTGCTTTGACGGCGTCCGCCATGACACTTTTAGGTATCGTTGGCATGGTAGACCCGTGGCTACCAAGAGCACCTAAAGGTGCTATGCACTGCCGTCAGTGCATGGCACCTTTAGGTGTTCTTGGCGTTGAAAAGGATAATTGATTCCTATTTATTTGCAGTATAAAGCGCCTTATTGACTTAAACCGAGCGGATATAACGGCCTCCTAGCCCAGTTGATAGTGACCCTGCCCACGAAACAGGAGGTCCCGGGTTCGATTCCTGGTTAGAGGATTTATTTATGTGTTTAACACGAATATTTGCTCCTAAGTTATGGATATTTTATTTGTATGTAAATATTTATATTATGTTTATGTATCTATGTATTATTTTATTATATTATATTTACCGCGGGACTAGGTCGTTTGTATAAGATTGTCCCAGAATATTTATTTATTTAAATTGCACCTACCCCAGTAATTATTAGCGTTATTATTTCTATTCATTTTCATTATTATGGTATAGTATAGCATTTATAATATGACCATGAAATTAAAATACAAAAAAAACACAAAATAAGTAAAGGTAACTTAAAAAACAATATAATTACATTTTTAGAATTTAATTTAATTTAGTCTTAAATATGTATACGTATGTTGAAGTTTGTTAAATTACTATTTAAAACGAGATATTTACCATGTATACCTATTTGTTTTTGAAAGCTCGACGCTTCACCGGCAACAGGTGAGATTGTAGTTAATTGCTAACTTGTTCCAAAAAAATACATCATAGATGCGAATGTCGTGAATGCCAAAAGTCTCTCCTAACGAAGTGAACTGGGTCCTATGTCAATTCATTCGTGTTCTTTTCCACAATAAATACCTGTTTACCACATTCTACCAAAAATCAAAATCCATTTAACAAATATCTAACATACTTACTTGTGTGAATTTTTAAACTGTAAGATTTGCCCCAAATGGGAATTGAATAATTATCAAAAATATATATATTATAATTAATAAAAATATTTTTTTTGCATTTATACAATACAATACAATACAAATACTCTTTATTGTTCACCAACAAGGAAATAAAAACAATATACATTAAACACTAAAATATAAACACTGGTAGACAACAGGCGGCCTTATCGCTAAGAAGCGATCTCTTCCAGACAACCTTTGGGTAGAGGAGTCAATACACATGGAAATACAAACAATGTATAGGTAAACCAAAACTGAGTACATAATTAATATAACAAAAAAAATAACATAAAAGGGAAGTCATACACTACACTATATAAACATACATACACATAAATATTACAAAAGCACAGCATAACAGTAGGAAAACCGTTAGGTAGAAGAAAAATAAAAATCTTTCAATTTATTTTTGAAAATTGGCAAAGACTTAGCACGTCTAATGTCGACAGGTAGAGAGAGAGAGAGTTCCATAAAATAACCGCCTGGAATGAAAAGGAGCTCGTGAAAAATTTGGAGCTGGAAGAAGGAACTGAAAGAAGCAAGTTTTCACCTAGCGGAGGTTACATAATTAAAACGTTCTTTGAGGTAGCGGGGAGTAGCAGGATTAAAAAGTATGCCAAAGAGAAGTGAAAGAATGTGAAAGTTACGTCTAAGCCGGATAGGAAGCCACTTGAGTTGGGAACGGAAAGAGGATACAAATGGTCATATTTTCGTAACCCAAATATGAACCTAATACACATATTTTGGATACGCTCAAATTTATTAAGTTGCTCCTCTGAAGGCCTAGTATAAAAGTTGTACGACATTAACTCCTCGACCGCGTTAGCGTATCGAGGGGTCAAAATATGAAAGTTGCCGGATGATTGAAATAAACGGCAAACATAATTTGAACTCCCGATACGCTAACGCGGTCGAGGAGTTAATGTCGTACAATTTTTATACTAGGCCTTCTGTAATATCAATATAGGAAACGTCAGTATAATATAAAATTGGGAGTAATAGAGATTGAGCGAGCGCAATTTTAGTAGCGATGGGGAGAAAGTTACGAAGTCTTCTTAATGAACCCAGCGGCAAACATCCTCCTGCTGACCTCATTGATCTGTGGCACCCAAGACAGAGACAGAGACAGATATTGTTTTACTTCAGAGACAAACTAGAGTTAACGCCAATTTTCATAATATATCGTTTGATATCAAATAAAGTGCGATTTGCGTGCGCGGTGCAACATTGTTTATTATTGACACTTCGTTTCGAACTGAACGTCATCTCGAAAGATATGTGGGGTAGTACGTAAACTAGAGAAGACAACTAGAACAAAATATATACGCCGTATCTGATATTTGGAGGTGGCGAGGCGCCAAAGAATATAGCTTAACTAACCAGAGGCGACACGGTTATGACAATTTCATTAATTCTTTTTACATAAACACTAAGAAAACATGCTTATTATCAAATCAAAATCAAATTATTTATTTCAGATTTACATCCATATATGGTTAGTTACATTATATACTTATATCTATGTTAGTGAGGTTACATAATAAATTAATTAAATATACAAATACATAAATTACCTAATTAAATTAATTATATACTAAAAAAAACGGAGCTCGGGGTGACACAGATCAAGGCTATTTAATATATTTAACAAGTGTCCTGATCTGTGCCACCCAGTGACAAAGAATAGGACAATTGTACCTATCTGCTAACACCTTCAAAATGCTGTTTTGACATTTTCTGACACGGTCCATCAAAGATGCAATTTTCTTCCTCATGATCGCGTGAAACCCATCCGTGTGAGCGTCCGCGAACATTCCAGAGGCACTTCACCATCTTGGTAGTCTCAACAGCGTTCTAAAGGCGTTATTGTATTGAATTCGAAGGGCGCTATAAGCTCGTTTCGTATATCGAAACCACAGGCCGCTAGAGTAAAATGATTGGCAGTACGCTTTGAATAGAGTTACTTTCACTTCAGTAGAACATCTAGCGAACCTGCGGGCCAACATATTACTCCGAACTGATAACGCCCTAAAAAAAATATAAAAATAGTATAGTAAATAGTAACAAGTATATTGTAATTAATTATAAATATAGGTATTTGAATAATTTATTTATGGCTGAATGCCGGATGGGTCCTTGCCTATTATTTCTGATTGAATTGGAAACCAAATACATAGGTGTATGTTTATAATTCTGAATGTGATTTATATTCATTTTTAACTTTTAACTATATGTAATTGAATTTATTTGTAGGGGCGATGGAAAGCACTACGTAACACGAAACATTATTATGTTCTACCTTAAACCACGTTTGATTTGAATTTTAGTAGTAAATTTGGCAAGTCGTCTTTATTATACACTAAGATTATGTTAACACATGAAAAATAGACAGTAGTTTTTTAAGCATAAAAACTATGAAACAATAATTTACGTAAACCATTAGGAAGTATAGTGTTAATAAAACGTACGTGTCACATCTGCAAAATGTATTCTGTGTGCCGAACAAAATGACGTCGGACTGTGAATGTTTGGAGTGACATTTTTGAATAATTAATTTAATTTAACCTAAAATTTGATTTTTTTGTTTACTTACTGATGGAATGTTATTCCACGGTTTTTAATTTGATTTATATTACTGTGCAAATAGCATTTAGGCACGCACGAAGGCATTTTTTTATTTTTCATGTTTTTATGTTTCATCTGTGTTGCGGCACTTCGTCAATAATCGGCTCATCGCAGGCCAACTGATATTGTTTGGAGTGGCGTGTCTACTACCTAAGTCACAAGAAGTGAATCAGACTCAAAATTAGACTGTTCCAGTAGCATGTCCTTGCGTGCGTACTTCAGCTGACTACATGCGCCCCACCACTGGGTGAAAGCATTTCCTCATACGAGAGAAAACAATACATTTCCATAATATTGTATTATATTACTGTGATTAGTGTTCATTGAAATGAAACAATTTGATACGGATTATTCACAAATTAATCACATCATAGGGTTAATCCCAGTGTTTTACTCGAAACCCTGTGATAACGAGTGCATAGGTATAAATAATACCTAAGCGATTAATCTGTTTTAATGTGTTTCATTTCAACATAATAATAAAATTTATTATTATGCTGAAATGAAACACATATACGTAGGCAAATAGTTTTTAGCTCAGTAATTTTCTCTGTGTGAATATAAAATCATTTTTAAAATAATTAAAAAGCCCCTATGTGGTCCAAATTGATCCGGCCAGATTAAGCTGACTATTAAAAATGAGATTTAAAACAAAAACACCCGCTATGCAGGTCGAAGGATTTCCCACACGTGGATTCTGTAAAGGTGTGCGTGGCACCTCGGTAACTCGGGGTCAGGGAAATATGGAAAACACCAAAATGAACCCAGCACAAACCATTGTTTCCGTTATTCCCTAATCATAGTATTTACTCAAAGAGATATTTTAATCTGTAAAAACTTTAAAACTTACGAAAGTTTTTTTTTTAATGTTTGTAGTAGTGCGTAGTTGATAATTGTTGCTAAAGTCCGTCTAAACTATGTTTTCATTGATGTAGAAAGCTAGACTGTGAAAGTAAACGTCATAATTTCATAAAAGTATGACGTTTAAAATAACACTTTAAAGTTTAACAGTGCATTTGCTTGCACGAGATAACGTGGTTTGACTTTAACAAGTTTTTTTTTTTGGTTATTGTGTCTCCGCTAGAAGTGGCAAAAAATATTCATTATTAGTACCTCGATTTTTAACATTATTGATAAAAGAACTGAAACAAAAGATCGAAGGCTGATATTAGGCACAGGTACAGTGTCCTTAGATCCATCCACAACTTCTTAAAGTATAACCGAATCCCTCGTGGGTGTAGCTAATAAGTGAATCGAGAAAAACAACCCAATTTCGATACATCTTTTAAACGGGGTCGACAGATAGGATAGGATAGATATTTTTTTTTATTTTACTTTATACACAGCCTTGTAGCGACCCTACCCTGAAAATAAAAATTGATAAGGAAATTTAAATTTAATTATTTTGTTAATAGAGTCCATATTGCTTAACTTTGTTTAAGAAATGTACAAGTTCCTTTGAAATCCAGTGTATATCCTATTGGACATTGAGCGCCACGAGTATACAAAACCAACAGTTTAAACAATGATAATAGTTATAAATTAAACGAGATGTCAAATACTAAAGAAAAAGTGACCAACGGTTCCAGTGCTCAGGGCTGGAATCGAACCAGTGACCTTCTGCTTTCACGGTAGACGCCCTAACCACTAGGTTACCCAACCACGGCAGCCAGCGTCCCAAATTTCCTAAGTATAAAAAATCCTTTCTTATTTTAAACGCTTAAGATACGTTCCGCCAATCCTACTGCTCAGACTTCGTCTAGTGCTGCCTTCTAGATAATCTTTACAGATTATTTTCAACTAGAAGCGAGGGTGTCGCCACCATACTGTACAAATTTAAAGCATGAATCGTTTATTTTCTCTTTATATGAATGTTCTTTATTGACTAGGTCTCTTTTGTGGTTTTCTGCTGTTCATTTGCAAATAAAAATAAAACTGCTAACATGAAAAAATGTTTTATTAGCCAAAGGAAATCAAAGTACAGACTACAATTTGAATCGGTTTTGATATTCAGCATCGCTTTTTCCTGATTTTCTTTCGACTCTCATTATTTTCAGCGTAATACATAAAATAAAACTTTATATAAATATAATCCAGTACCTAAGCATCATTTTGACAACCCTAACACAAATCTAATCACTCCGTTGGCATGTGAAAACATATATGATTTGTTTTTTGCATATTGACACTCAATTTTCAAAGAAAATCCAGTATTTCTAATATTATTTTAATACTAAAAGAACTGAACCATTAAATAGAAATACATATAAAAAATTAAAAACACATTAATCGGCCTTGATTTCATTTCGATAGCAAAGTTCATATCATATCTTTACAAAGGGTCACTATAAACTAAAATAGTTATTACTTACTTACAAATTACGACTTTCATGCAAAGATTAAATATTCTACTACTCGTATTCACATAAGTCAAAATGACTGGTCATGGTAATATAGATATTAATATTATATCGTGTAAAACGTCCGCAAATTGTGTTTATCCATCCCGTGATATCTTGTGACCCCGTTTTACGGTAAACTAGACTTGACTTCACCGAGGCGATTTGCTAAACTAACTAAATAGGGAATAATAATGTTCACGGAAACATACATAACGAAGCCTGTAATAGTGAGACCCACAATTAATTAATGAAAATTCTTTATTTCGGACAAACATATGCATCTAATGCATCCATAGAATATCACATAAACACGCAAATATCTAGTTCTTAGGAATTCTGAGTGTCCAAGGAGATCAAAAGTAACCCTTTTCTCGGAAATGTATTACAAGATACAATACCCTCTTTTCAAATAAATAATTTAATACGCACAAACGGGGATCGGATTATGATTTTTATGAAATTCCTAAGAAAACGATAAAAAGCCGAAATAAGACAGATTTTCGTTAGTCTCCCCACGCTTTTCGCCATTTTACGTACATCACCCACGTCGGGGGAACTAGGATGATTTGTAGGTATGTATAGAGATTGTACTTATTTATTGTCTTCTTGTCTCTTATGTAAAATCGAGGACAAATACATAAAAATAACCCATATGTGTTTTTATTTTAAAAACACTAAAGAATAAACTTCTTGTACAAAAGTGGCACTTCATGCCACCTTGTCAACCCTACCTTACCTTAAATATTCACTTCAAATGCAGTCGTTATTATCGATTTGTGTCTGCGGCTAGATGCATTATGGCGTACGAGTACGTGCCCGGTAAATCATACGGCACGAGTACCACCCGACCGAATCAATCAATCAGTTTTCCACTTGTCGCACCTACTGATATTCTCATGCATGTAATTCGAAATTCGAAAGTGCGCCCGTCTCGCTCCTACCATAACTCTGGCAGGAGCGAGACGGACATACTGTCGAATGCCGCAGTCGCAATCGTATTCAACTCATGGTAAGCACACAAATATTTATGGCATTAGCACGTTATCGGCAATCGACAAAGTTAAACTGTAGATTTCGGTAGCCGCGTAAACCGATGCCCTGGGTTTGATAAATGGTCTCTGTGGACGGCCTGGTAGATTTAGTATGTTAGTTTTTCATCAGTATATGACATCTAATTCATATCATAAAGACAAATATAAGATAAAATATACAATATTGGAGTATACTACCTTAGTGTTTATAAATTAGTAGAAAAGTTAGAAAATTAACGTTAGTTCACCTTGCAACATTTTATATTGTGTTTATGTGGGTTACATAGTGCAGAATAAATAGATACAAACGCGGAGGCAGTATGGCCTTATGGTCTTAGCCTGTCCGAATGGACGAATAAAAAATAAAAGATACAAATGCGATTTGTATGCAGCCAAGTTCGTCCCAGCTGTCAGGCGGGCGACATGACAGCTGTCACTATTTTTACCGCATACTGGAACTATAAATATCCGCCTTGAACAAAACCTACGGATTTTTAAAACAAAATTATAGATATACCTATATTGAATACCCTCGAATTTTATTTTTTATTTTTTTATTTTATATTTCTACATGGAGAACCAACAGCTGTAACAATGATAATAGTGATAATAGTAGCAACAGAGAGCTAATTATAGGATCTCACATATAGTAACGCAACAATATTTAACATAAAGTTAAATAACGAGCACTAAGCTACGTTAGCACATGCAATGAACTTCGATATTAATGAGTTGAAGAAAAATTACTGATACATTTTTTTCTTTCTACTAAGTATTGGATAGTTAGTTTCATTTTTACCTATATACAACAGTGATGTACCTACTTAAATGTACTACGAATAGTTGTAATAGTATAGATAGATAGATATATTTTGTTGTACTTATAAAATTAAGTATATTTAGTTTATAAATTCCTCCTGCAGTTAAACTGTTTAAACATTTTTTCAGGGCTTCTGCCTGTTATGTATTTTTTGTTGTAAGTTTGATAATGAAATAAAAATAAATAATAATAATAATCATTAAACACATGTCCCATTAAGGGTGACTCACACTAGCACGGGACGAGACGGGAAAATCTGTCAATTTTTATAGAAAGAACCACGTGATAGCTCGGAGCCCTCGGATGTGATACGCTTTCTATAGAAATTGACAGATTTTCCCGCCCCGCCCCGTCCCGTCCCGTTCTAGTGTGAGTCATCCTTTAATAACAAGCCAAAGGCGTTGACTGCGCAAGGCCACAATACATTTAACTTTGGAAATGATTCCTGGGTTGGGGTCCTTCCGGGTGGAGAAGAATGGGCTCATATTTTAGCGCGGTGCTCCATTAGCGGAGCAGCCCCAGCGCGGGATCTGCAGTGACAGGCGTGGTGCCGCACACTCGATCCTGCATTATAAATAAATAAAATAAATATTATAGGACATTCTTACACAAATTGACTAAGTCCCGCAGTAAGCTCAAGAAGGCTTGTGTTACGGGTACTCAGACAACGATATATATCATATACAAATAGATAGAAAACATCCATGACTCGGGAACAAATATCTATGTTCATCACACTAATACTTACCGGGATTCGAACCCAGGACCATCGGCTTAGCAGGCAGGGTCACTACCAACTACGCCAAGCGGTCGTCAAATACATACATACGTGCATTGTGAAACTATATATTACACCGTGTTTAACTTTAGAAATGATTCCTACAAAAATGCATGCATGCCAACAAACTTAAGCTAACTTTATGATCTGTGTGATGGGGTTACGCTTAAACGCATAATTAACATGTTATTGTTGTCTAGTAAAATATAAAAATGTGTACTAGATCTAGTAAGAACTAGAGATGTCTATCAGTAATCAAGTATAATAAAAAATCAAATATCAATAGAAAAAAACATAACAGGTTTACGAGTAATTTCATTCCAAATATACGATAACGCAAGCCATTAAGTCTCACACGCTGTATCTAGTCATACGCAGTGATCTGCTCAGGGGCATTAACCCCTGCAAGCAACCCCTCGTTTTTGTTATAAAATCGATAGGTATATTTGGAGCAGGGTTTCCTAGTTGCAACAAAACTCGCGTAGACGTATCCATAATTTGTTCCGATTCACTGCACATACCCGGCTTCCTTCTAGAATACAGTCATGCGCCATATATAATATAAGTAGGTACCTATATATACGTATTTGCTATTCGATATAAGTGAATGAATGAATGAATGAAAAACATTTATTTGTGACATCACAGGAAACAACATAAGAAACAAAAGAAAAAGACAAACAAGGATTAGAATGTGTGTGCATCACAAAATGGACCCAACTCAGCATATTGCCAGCCAATAAGTAAGTTTAATATTAAGGATGCACTGTTTCTGAATTCCTCTTTTAGAGTTTTAATTAAGGAAAAAAAGTACTGTCACTGTGTATTGTTTTATCAAATACCGATTTATATATTTACACGCTCATTTTTTTTTTACTTACTACTTATTTAATAGATATACCTACACACAGAGAGACATCTAAATTGTAAAATGTAATTTTGGTAAATTGTTGTATCTAACTAGAATGATTACTATTTGTATTTTAAAGATTTCCATATATATTCCTATTTCAATTATGAATTTGTAATGAAAATGATTGAGAAATAATTGAATCTGAATTTGTAGCCTTATCCACTGTAATGGATGCCCTGTGTACTAAAAACTACGCTCAAAGTTGTGGATGTATTATACTAGAACAAACAGTGTAGTTAAAGTAGGGAACTTCGAGAATGATGTCACCAGTCGAACCGAACTCGGCTAGCACGTGTGCTTCATAATGTCTTCTCGTCCAGAATACCGCAGTCTCTTAAGACGAAAGTTTTTAATAAATGTGTGTTCCTGTGATATACGGCACTGAAACGTGGACGCTCACAACAAAGCTTAAAGTAGAAACCCTCATAAGACAGATTTTTTTCGCAAGATTGAAATAAATGAAGAAATTCAAAGGGGAACCAAAGTCGCGGACGTAGGTTAAAGTGAATGGAGTAGTAGTAAGCAGGGAGCAGTGTACGTAGTCTAGCCATAACTTCTGTCACAAAGGTTTTTACAGTGAAAACATGAATAGGCAGCTATTCCCTGTTATTCATATACATTTGGAAGCTTATTTAATAGTGAAATATAATTTAACGAATATAACTGTTGTGATTTTGTATAACTCCATGTTACATTCGAAAAAACGCCATGAAAAAACACTTAAAAAACACGCGATCTCTTGAAGCGGTTCTCGGACTTTTATTTCTTTTCTGTTCCATTTCTAACTTTTTATCTTGCGTACCTCGATAGCCCGGCCTTTAATATTTATTTAAATGTTTAGTTGTCGTAGGTTTGATCAACAAAATACATAATATCCTACATGTTCTCTCAAGTCTACTCATTTTTGCGCTAAACTGCAAAATACACTTGGTTTCGAAGTGTAATATTGAAGGAGCAAAGCTTGTCAGAAAAGTAAAAGTCGATTACGAAGTAGGAACATCTTCTTCCTCCTAGCGTTTCCACGGCTCAGGGAGTCTAGGGTCTGCTTTGGCAACTAATCCCACGATTTGACGGAGGCGCTAGTTTTACGAAAGCGACTGCCATCTGACCTTCCAACCCAGAGGGTAAACTAGGCCTTATTGGGATTAGTCCGGTTTCCTCACGATATTTTCCTTCACCGAAAAGCGACCTCTTCGCAACTTTCAATCGAAAACTTTCAAGTCCTGACCAATTTTTTAATTAAAAGATATGGATTTTAATTTAATCAGACGAAACCTTGTGAGAGAACTTATGGCTAGACGCTGTAGTAGTTTAGAAGTGACGACCGATGGCGCAGAAGGGTCAAAGACAAAACGATGTTCGGAGTCTTTCCGGTGGATTATTCGAAAGCCTGACCTACGGGATCTACTGATCTACCTTTCTATTGTAATGTATGATAAAAATCATGACTACATGTTCACAGGCTGTTAACTATTGACCACAGGAAAGAAAAAGTGCATATTCAGCTGAACTGTAGGGCCAATTTTTCCTGTGGTGGCCAACAGTTGACAGCTTGTGTACATGATTTTTATCATACTTTTTTAATGTGGATAAAGGGTTTAATAGGAAAATGAACCTTCATAGCCCTTAATTTTTGAAAAGTCTACCGGAAGGATCCGATAATCGTTTTGTGTTTGACCCAGAAAGGTTCTAGAATGGCGACCGATCGCGGACCAGAAAACGCGGCGTAAAAAGGACTCCAACAATGTGGTCAAGATCGCGAGAAATCGTCAGACGTGGGTGTTGCATGTTCGTATATTGTGGATATCCTTTTAACATGTTTAACCAGCAGTATACTTTAGGCTGAAATGACGATGAAGACGTACCTACATAATAAAAGACGACGTCAAAGCTAATAGCCGTATTGCATGTATGGAAAATATATCATTGATGGAACGAATGAGTCATTCGGCGCGTTTTCCTTCACATTACTTTAATACCCGTAAAAAATAGAAGTAAAATATGGCTGCACATAACCCAGTATGTACACAAACAACACGCGACTACCTCGCATATATACGTTTGTCTAGCAGGGCCCTCACATCTGTGGACTGGGAGGCAATAAGTAGCTGTGACTAATTTATATTAAGGCAGGGGCTCTACTGGATAGGAAGGATTCCCACTACCTATTAGACAAGGTTTACGTTTAATCTCTACTAAGAAGAAGTCATCGAAGCTAAGACGACTGTCTAGGAAAAAATCCGATTGTGACTTTTACTGTTTGCGCCGGGAATAACTCGGGGCGGCTTGTTTGACTAGTATCTGTGATATTTTTAAATGTTTAAATTTAATTTCTTATATGTGTATGAATGTATTTGAATGAATATACGAATATACTTTTACTGTTTCTTTAAAGTTTATTTTAGTATTCAATTTTTGTGAATACTCGTCTCTGTAAACTGATATTTTCTGTAGTTTAATAACAAAATTTCAAAACTAGTTTTTGGTGGGCACCTTTGCGTCTGGAACGGCTCCGAGCAGTTTACTTTAATAGGCTTTTTTGTAGTTAGTTGTTTAGTTTTTAGGGTACCGTACCCAATGGGTAAAAACCGGCCAAGAGCATGTCGGGCCATGCTCAGTGTAGGATTCCGCAGTTTACTGTACGTCACAATAGGCAACCTTAAAAAGTGTTTTAATAGATACCATGCTCAATATGCTTAAGTATAATAATTAACAATTCAATGATACTTTTGATCACACCCGTCCCGACCCCATCAACTCCGGAAACACAGTGCCATCTCTCGGGCAATTGGGTTACTAATTTACACAAACTAGACGGGTTATGTATGTTGGGTTTTCGGGTCGTAACTTTTGATCACGTGAATCGATTAGAATCATTTTTTTCTTATTAGAAGGAAGATACGTGCGGGATGATAAATTAAGTACTCAAGATAAAAGAAGTGTTTGCATATACAGTTAAATTACAAATTTAATTCCGAAATTATTTTGTACAATTTTTCAAAAACTATTTAACCATTGAAATTAAACACTTTAGAACGGATTAATCGCGTTTATTAACACCATGATCCTACGTTTCGAGCCCTTTACAGCACTCGTTTTTAGGCTCGAAACGTAGGATCATGGTGTTAATAAACGCGATTAATCCGTTCTAAAGTGTTTAATTTCAATGAATAACAATCGCGGTAACAGAAGACAATATTAACTATTTAACCAATCAAAATCAAAATAATTTTCCAAGAAAGTTCTTATTAAGTTCTACTTTTGTAATTTTTTTCATATTTTTTTAACTTACAGTTCAAAAGTTAGAGAGGGGGACACATTTTTTTAAACTTCTGGAGCGATTATTTCCGAAAATATTAACTTTATCAAAAACTGGTCTTAGTAAACCCTCATTATTTTACAAATACCTATCCAATGATATGCCACACTCTAGGGTTGAAACGAAAAAAAAAAACACCCCTCACTTTACGTGTATGGGAGGTACCTACTCTTGTTGGCGTGACCAATATACATATTCGTACAAAATTACAGCTTTCTAGTACTTACAGTCACTGAGATTATCCGCGGACGGACGGACGGACGGACGGACGGACAGACAGACAGACAGAGCGAAACTATAAGGGTTCCTAGTTGACTACGGAACCCTAAAAACGGGACGGTATTACTTAAGACTCCGCTGTCCGTCTGTCTCTGACGGACGTCTGTCTGTCTGTTGCCAGACTGTATCACATGAACCGTTATAGTTAGCCGAAATTTTCACATAAGTATGATGTATTGTTGCCGCTAGAATAACAAATAATAAAAAATAAGATAATATAAATATTTGAGGGGGCCCCATACAACAAACGTTATTTTTTGTCGTTTATATAGATAATGGTACTTTTTGCACGAACCCGACTCGCACTTTGCCGGTTTTTTATTTAAATTTACGAATATTCGTAGATTCAACTACAACTAACCTCACTCACTCACTTTCACCAAATTTAATTTCAGGATTATTTAAGTTTAAATACTCGTAGCATACCTACGTTTTTTGTGTTTACTTATTGATGAAATGGTTTAAAATTAAAATCGTGACAAACACAATATAAATACAACTCAAATATTATGCCACATTTAGCTGCAGTTTATCGCTGAATTCATAAAGCCGGTTTCGTAATGAAAATCCCATTCCCAATAGCCAGCTTTAATCAGACGGACTTATGTGAAAAGCGGAAATTGTAAACTGACAATATTTACTATACCTACAGTGCTTATTTTATGGTGAAAACTGACATTTAATACTGTTTCTGGAGTGCAATGTTTGAGTCTCACAAAGTGACTAATTCTTACCGAAATTAAGTGATTTCCAAAAGTTTAATCGGTGACTATAATTCTGAACTTATGATATCGATTTACGGGCCCCTCCCAGTCGTAATTGATATCACCATGCGACAGTTTTTGACACTTGATGTCTGTGGCACTTCCAAAGTGTTTTGGCGAACTAGTAGCGGAGGCCTCGATCATTTAGGTAACCATTTAATATTGTCAATTTATTGAAAAATAAGAAATGACAAAGTAAGTAGTATCTTGCAAACATACGGCATTTGGTAAACTTTGATATCAAAGTCACGGATGATATCTTTGTCACCGGTGGTCTAAATGATCATCGAGTGAGACTTCAAAATCACTTTCCTGACCTCAGTTTCCCAGTTTTTATATATATATATTTTAGTACTCTCTCTTCCTAGGTATAGGTATATATATTTTCATAACACTTGCTCGTAAATGGGGATATTGTATGCAAGCATTCTTAGACTTAATAAGCTGTATTAGGCCCATGGCCTAAATGGATTTTCATACATTTTAACAGTAAGACATCCAACTTTTTCGGTGTCTATGTACAAAATACCATTTAATATTTACCAGTTGCTAATTAAATTCATTGTACCCGGCCTACCTATTATAATTTATTTCCGTCCCACTGTTAAACACATACTTCCTCTTATTTCACAATATGTACCTATTAGGTTTTGGATTCACATATATGTAAACATTACTTTCGCAGATATTTTCCGTTGTCCTCATCTGTTGTCTGTATCTTTTAGAACCCCCGACGCTGACGATGGCGCACTCAGACCCTGAGCCAGGACCTGATGCCATCGAAAAACCTCAGCAAGATGCGGAAGGCATGTTTAATCTCACAATCAATTTTGTAATCCTCATCCGTTCTCTCTCCTCTCTCTCCTTGAGAAATGACTCCACTTCTTTTTTTACAGGTCAAGCAGAATATGTACCAGGACCCAAAGTCACCGAAGAACATCAGCCGGGAACTTTTAAACGACAACGGCTCATATAATTTTTCCATACTGCGATCTAATTAAAAAAGAAATAGTTTTGGAACGTTTAAATTGAGTTTTGCAGAAACCGCTGAAAATTGCCAATTTTTAACGCGCACTTGAGACCGAACGGCACATTTAAAAAAAAATAGTGATATTTGTAGAAAATTTTATGTACTTTAATTTCTGTAAACAGACTATTTACTAAAAGTTAATAGTTTTCGAGTTTTAAGCAAAAAACCTGAAAAAAGGCGATTTTTTTTTAATGATGCGTAACGAAGTTTAGTATGCAAACCTCAGATTCGGATTCAGCACCCCAAACTACATATGAAATGATAGAAATCAGAACTACCCCACAACTTTCCCAGCAAAAACACTATTAAACTGCATTACATCAATCTCATCATGTTTTCCTTAAGCGGCAAGCAATATTTACATATCACATAATATTTGTAATGTATGTAATCCACCTTTAATTTCGTCGAAATTTATATAACTATGTAGATTTTTATAGGGGTACAATCAATGTAACCTGCTAAAAACACACATCTTTTCGAATTCTCATAAGTGTGTTACCGCCCAAGTTCTAATAATAATCTCGGAAAATTTCATACAAACTAGGGTTCGAACCCACGACCTCCAGTATGGAACTACTGAGCGCTATTTATAATTAAATGAATAAAAACACGAATTATAACTTATAAATATTTTTGTTTTATCTTTAGTTTAAAATTTTACGTTGATTTCAAAAATAAAAATAGGTAGATACAGTTATTTATGCAAGAACCCCTCTGCAGCTGAAGGCTTCCTCAAAAGATAGCCAGCCCTCCCTGGATTGAGCTATTTCGAACTAGTTTAGTCCTGCTGGCTTCCTTACTTCGTCTTGCCATCTTGCGTGAGGTCTGCCATGCGTCTTTTTGCCTATTGGATTACGAGTTTGGTCCATCTTAGGTCTTCAATTCTTTAAATTTTCTTCAAAAATTGGTGATCTGGTGGTTCCATTTCACTCATAAACAAGTTAGTAATTCGGTTTTTGCTTCGGTAACAAATTATTATAATATATAAAACTATTTCAATGTAAATAATTAATAGTATAAGTGCTCCAACCAACCAACTGTTAACTTGACTTAATCCAATTGGACTAGTCGTTGGCCGGTCAAGGGAGCAGTTACTATTAACCAGTGTTTGACCACCCGTCCCTTGGGCAACGCAATTATAGCTCGAATCACAGTATAATCGATTGTTAATCGCTACAGAGATATATTGTAACTAATTGGCATTAAATTATTAGTTTCGCAGATGTGCCACCAAATTATATGTTATATTGCCTAATGAGGATTTGTGTAACAGATATAATAGTATTTTATATAACATTTATATAATAGTATTATCAGCCAGGCCACGAAGCTAACACTAAAATCGACGAGTACAAAAACCATTCTTTATTTTTGTGCTACTGGTGCCTGTTACTTAGTCTGAAAAAAATGTAGAATGTTTCGCCTAAAAAAAGATTTCGGCTTTTCCTTGGTTAAGTGTGTACTGTCTTTGCTCTTGTCAGGTGAGGCACTAGAATACTTTTTTACTTAGCAGGTTTTCAGCTACTAAAGCTTGCTCCGGGGTCATAGCTTGATATCAAGGGATTGTGGAGGCACGACTTTACCAATGGATGCTCAACAACAACAATTACAAAAATTTAAACGCTTAATGCTTCGACAAACCTATAATACCTCCACAACTCGGTAATACCTATACCCTTTAAATGTCGACCACACCGTTCTCAAAGATATATTTCTAGCTATGCGTCATGATAAATTCATCCGCAGACAAAACCGTCTTCACCAAAGAGGTCACCGAAGCGTAACCAGTTCAGCGACGCGAGTCGGCCGGTAAAGCCCATCTTGTCCAACCAACGTCTAAAATATAAGAACAATCTTGTACTTTATTCTCTTGTAATAAGGTGTATATTGTATATATTTATTTGAGACATCGACAGTACCTTAATAGAGTAAACTCGTCCTGGCGATTCTCAGCATTGTAACGCCGGATATTTTACCACAGACGCCTTATGAGACAAGCTAGCCTCCGTCAGCGGTCCCAACCACGTGGGAGTTCATCTGCCTCAATATCGGATGCTTGCCGATTTGCCTATCCAACTTTGCAAGGGACTTGGGGTAGGTAAGTCAACATAACTGGAAATACAAAATTACCTGTTCGCCACTTGATTAAGACCAAAACTGTCACACCATAATAAAATCTTTGAGAATATAGCAGCATTAGCAGCTAACTATTAGTAGTTAGCTGCTAATGCTGCTATATTCTCAAAGATTTTATAATTAGTTATACAAACAAGCAAAGCCACGTGGGCCACGTTGATTATTTGGCCAATAAGAACCACGTTATGTAGGTATCTACATTCTGTGTTATGTAATTGGCCAAATACCTGAGACAGATAGGTATGTACAAAATCTAAAATAGGTCCTTCAGGCATTGTATCTTGGGTGCTGGCGACATTTCCTCGTTATATCGCAATGCTGATACGTTGTGCGAGGAACCCACAAGCTCTTCGGTCACCAGTTACATCTACCAGACGTTACGCGATTTCTACAAAAAACTTGCGTTCGCTGGAACCCCATGGACCTAAGGTACACTCTGCCCAGGCTCTTATATTTATTACGTTTTAAAATTTCGACGCTTTTAGCCGTTCCGCCCGCTCTTACATTAGTGTTTACAGATATGTTGTTTTACATTCTTTAAATATCCATTACGCCAAATAAATATATTAATCCTTAAGTTGTAATTACGCTGTTACATTTACTTATACCAAAGCGTTCTTGGCTACAGGCACGACAACTTACGGTCCCATTACGACACCGATTCTTGATTACAGTTGAAACTTTCCGGCCGCTCTGTCTTTATAAACTAAACTCGGACACGGACGATTTTCCACTTCAATTCCTTCCGTCCAATTAAAAAGGTTTCGAATAACATACTTTGCTTTCTTTACCAAACTTGAAATTAGAGTTTCGCTTATCCAGCGGAGCCGAGCTCTCAGAATGGTTTACATTTTATCAAATTATCAAAACAAAGCACAACCAGTAGCGGGTAAATTACGACAGAGAGAGCCTTATACGCAGATATCTCCAAAGCTATTAATTGCATCGCTGGTAGCGCAAGCGAGCGTGTGCCACTATGTGTCAAAAGTTAGATCTCAAGTCACGCATTGCTATGACAAACTTCGAGATAAACTTACGCTGGTTGGCCCAAGAGACCTCGGCGAGTAATAGGAATATAGGACTTACGGGCTACCTTTTTCAGACTCCGCAGTGTGAAAGTGTTACGAAAAATCGTCAAGCATCGGTGCTTTATTACTTTTAAAATATTTTTACAATAGAGTTAACTCGCATACGGTTAGAAAGTGTGAACACAAATGAACTTACCTAAGTACACACGAGTTCAAAAGTGCATGGGCAATTTATGAATGGATTCATTCATAAACTGCCGATGCAATTTTGAACGCGGTAGTACATCACTTATTTTCAGGTAGCAAAGATTCGCCGCACACATACCTAATTGATACGTAAAATAAATAAAAAAGAAACCATAACTCGAAAGGTCAAACTTACTAATCAGCTTTAAGCCAGCACTGCGGCGGCGGATTCAGTTGCATTCGTATGAATCACCACGAGAATAATAGAAGACCCTGGAAAAGTTAACGCTCGCTCGTGATAGGAATGCCCAATTCGCTCTGTAAGAGATATAGCAGTATAGCACAGCCCGATCAAGGAAAGGACTAGCTGTGTGTTTATCATTTGCATTAGATTACGACTGCGGCATTCGACAGTATGTCCGTCTCGCTTCTGTCAGAGTAGTGGTAAGCACACTGGATTATTTCTAGTCCTTTCCCTGGTTGCTCTTAAAGAGTAAAGATAGAAAACAGTCTCAAATATTCGGTGCCACAGCGATAATGATCTCGGCAGCTGATTGTACTTCACCCATAGTAGAAAAGTCTCGGTTTTCTTATAATGTAGTAGTTGGTAAGTGGTCTGTAACAAAGCCAGAATGGCTTTACGCTTTCTTGTCGTAACGTTCGCTGTGTAACGGACTTTCGCTGACGAAGTAATGTTCCCCTAACAATGGGCTCTCGAGTAGCGATCTTGATAGTTAAAATAAATATTTGAATTGTATTTAGCTCTTCCATAAGCTAAGATAAGTTTGTTCTGAGCGTCTTTATCTTGGCGGGCATTCATTCAATAGCTTTTTGAGAGAGCACCCATTCATAGGATTCTCTTGTTTATTGAAAATAATTATATCGTTTTTCATCATTCGTCTTTCTCTGGGCTGTCGTTTTAACTTTTAAGCAATACTTATAAGAGTTTTGAAATACCTAAGTTATATTTTATTGAATAATACTTATAATATAATTTTCTGTTTCATGCAGAAAACATACATTCCCGTCACATACATCACAGTGCTCGACGCTGCTTTAGTATGCATTGCAATTTATGTCAATGTCATATACATATAGACAAGTCCTAATCAATAAATGAGAAGGTCTACTCAAATGTAGAGTCATCTAATACAAGTCCCCTAATTAAATAAATTCTCAAAGCAAAGTTCGACTATTACAGGTCAATTCAATTCGACACAACGTAGTACTTAAATACAACTACCGGACTAGGGCCTTACCATGACATCTTAACGTGATTCAGTTGACGACCTAAACTGAGTCACTTAGTCACTTCTATACAACTGAGCCTTAACTGAACCTAAACTGAATCGCGTTAAGATGTCATGGTAAGGCCCCAGTTCTGTATTGTTCCTTTCTTTTGTAACTGTATTTTCATTTGTGTGAGGTGTGCAATCAAAAATATTGTATTGTATCATTCCTCGACTTGACTGCAGCCTGCATACGGTCAGAAGCTGGTTAGAGACTTAACGCACAAGTTTGATTTTCTTCGTGGGTGGTTTCCTCACAATGTTTTTTAAAGCAGTTGGAAGCTCGTGGTCACCGCACATGACGAGATAAACACTATTGTGAAAAACAAACACTCGTGTTGAAAAGCTGTAGGTACTGGGCACATTTCCTTTAATGCAATAGAGAAAATTTTCTAAAAAACAAGCTTTTAGTGTCGTGACAAGTCACAAGACGCACTCGCCGGCAAGCTAGAGCTCTTTTGGCTTTACTTTTATTTACGAGCAGAAAAAAGTACTAACCTGTCTAAAAATTGGGCAAGCAGACGTTTTCACACTGCCATTGCAGTGGATTCACACTACGGGCGATTTTTGTATACCGCTTTCATCGTTCCGACTCCACCCTCGCAAAATATTTCTAAGAAACTAGACCGTCCGAATCCAGTGAAAGAAATAAGAGCGGCTTATTGCTCTCCGATCTGACTTTGTATTGATTGAGCCGGGCGTCGCTTAAGCACCTCTGCCCCATTCAGTACGGGCCTGGTTCTCATAAAAAAATGAATTGAACGGAAATGAAATAAAGCTAACCGGTTTTCTTCCAAGAGCAATGCGCGGCGGTGTTCGCGTCGCGCTGTTGGGCTTGAATATTTTATTTTAGGCCTTTAGTCGACGGTCGGGTTGCTATTTATTACTGAATTATTGATCGTTTTAAAAAATATACGGCTAGATATACGTGAATTTAAACATAGGGAGCATTTCGTAGTTCATTTATAGCTAATAACTAAATGCAGGGTGCTTTTATTGACTGGCTACGATGCGAGTAATTATTTAATGCATTCTAAATTATTTATACCATGGGGCCTGCCACGCTGAAATCACGATGAAAGCTATGTAGGTCGTCGAGAAATGAAGGATTGCATTTCTTTTGGAAATTTATAAAGTTTAGAGTTTTAAAGCCATATTTTAAGTTGGGCAGGAATTCATGTTTTGCGGATTTTTTAACCTCTTGATTCGCATTTTTATCTATATAACTTTTAAACCATTGGTATCAAAAATTAATAAAGGATCCCTACAAAAGTTTTTGTAATTTTTTAATAATTAGTCATAATTGTCGATTTCATTTTTATGACAATGAAAACAAAAATCAAAAAATTAGAACCAAACCTCGCTCCCGGAAATCTGGGTAGCAAAAACTTGCCTTCATTCAAAGTTGGTTGTAAACACAAGTAGGTAAGGTAAAGGTGCCATAATTGCTGTTATTTGCCCTCCCCTTACCCCACAGGCGTTGTTTACACGAGACTTATACTAAGTAAATAGCGAATGGCCACGTTTCTTACTTGCTTCAATTATGGTAACAAAACTAGATCAAAGACAATAGGAGCAGGCTTTCTACGAGGGAAATTGTGTGCCGCCGTCTTGCCAATATCACGCGTTTGTGTGTATAGGTAGGTAGTGATACATTTCCCAAGAGCCCTCGGTAGTGTTCTATACCCCGTCCCACTGTCCCGGTGAGTCCCGGTACTGGCGTGTCATTCTCATAATTCCGAAAGTCCCGAAAATACTGGCTTTCGCCATACTAAACCAGTCCCAGAAGCGAACCTTTGTTGGTACCGTTTTATTAAGATTTGGAATCTTAACTTGGAACGAATTAAAAAAACTCAGCTTTGTCTTGTCCGTCTGTCGAGATCTGTCACAACTGTCGCAAGCAATTTACTCAGAATTTTTAAATTCATTCCGACAAATCATTACAGCATTGTACCTACAAAAGCTAAATTTTGTTAGATTCTCTATGATTTAATATTTAAAACGGGTCACTTACGTAATGTTCTCGATTTTAGCTCGACATGTTTCGACCATTACGGAACATGTCATATGAGTGACCCGTTTTAAATATTATTAAAAAGTTCGAGTCTCACGAGAGTTTTATTTTTAAAATTCTCTATGAAATTTTAAGAATATTGTGAAAGCCAAGGAAAATCTGTCAGCTTTTACGTAGAGAGTTTTTTGCTTTATCGAGCTTCACTGTAAAGGATGACTCACGCTAGAACGGGACGGGACGGGATGGGATGGGGCGAGACGGGAGAATCTGTCAATTTCCATAGAAAGCGTCACGTGACATCCTAGGGCTCCGAACTATGACGTGATTCTTTCTATAGAAATTGACAGATTTTCCCGTCCCGTCCCGTGCTAGTGTGAGTCATCCTTCAAAAGGTACTTAATTATTGTAGGCATTTGCAATGCGATTAACCAAATTTCCCCAATGAAAGCGGTACCTACTTTTTTATTTAAAGTTAATTTATTTCTGCAAAAATAATTACGTACTTACTTAGGTAAAATTTAGTTATTTCAAGTCATAATGATCACCGTTATTATATTTTAATTTAAATAATATACCCTTAGTCAATCACAAAGTAGACGTAACCAAAATCTACCTACCTCATCGGCCATATAACTAAGTCACGTGGTTTTTCTTTTACATTTTCTGAACACTCATACGGAATACACAATATGGAATACTTTTGTACTTACCAAATATGAATTTGTTTACTACTTATATTCAAATTGAAGCAATCAGAAATTTCACAATAGGTTTACCAAAGTCCTTACATACCTTACATTAGTACTTACCTTTTTCCGTGTCTGTTTCTTTTCAATAAATCGAAAAGTATCGGATACCTTAATAAACCGACGTTTAGATGTTCTTAATAAAGTAGGCAATATAGGATAATAATACATATGAGAGCCTGGCCACAGAGTACCATTTTGTACCATTTGGGGTCGAAATTATAGGTCTATGGAGTCTCAGCGCACGAGTCATTTGTAGAAATCGCGAAACGTCTGGTTGATGGAACTGGTGACCGAAGAGCTGGTAGTTTCCTCGCACAACGTATCAGCATTGCAGCCGCCAGCATCCTAGGTTCTCAAGGGCCTATTTTAGAACTAAGGTAGCTTGTAACTTACTGAATATATTTTGTTAGTTATATCTGAAATAGTTATATGAAATAAATTATATAATCATATATGTATTAGGGTTATTCCGCAAATGGGATGATTGCAAAAGTTTCACCATACCTACTACTAAATTGAGCTATAATCAAAACACTTGTTTTCAAAACTAACCCGTTTATATAATTAGGTCATAATTCTTAAGAAGTAACGGACAAGGTCATTTTTCTGTACAAACGACTGTTCCTGTCTTGTTTTTTTTTTTTAAGCTAGAGCAGGAGAGAATACTCAGGTTCTTCGGGCATATAATGCGTTCTAACTAGCACGCTCTCGAAATAAACATTATTCTCGGCAAAGTTGAAGGCCAACGCTTCGGGACTCGGGAGTGGAATACCGCTTAGATGGGCTGACAGTGCTGACACCATGAAGAAAGAGAGTGGTTCAATGCAGAGAGCAACATCACTGTTGGTCACGATCCTCAGCCATGAGGGAGCGACTCAGAAGAAAAGCAATTATTTTTGCGAACTTGAATTATAATAGGTATATCATCTATAGCTATTTCGGACTGTTCTTTTTTTAGAAATAGATATCTAATTAAACCTTACTCTAAAGAAAAGAACATAACTTACGATATCGAATCCAATCCTTAACACTCCTCTCCAGTCTCCACTCGCCCATTAATGATCTAGAAAAACTAGCATCTTGCCTAATTTAATAATATTTTCCCTTGTTTGATCGATCTACAAAAGTCTAGTTGTACATTATGTATATATCATTATAATATACATAATGGACAACGTAAAAATAAGTTAAATCATACCATACCATTCATAATTTAGGTATGAATTATTTGATGAACGAAATAAGCTAAGAAATAAAATTAAAATAACACTGATTTTAGTTAATAGCATATCATTATGACGAGACTACATACCTACCTATTATATGAAATACGAATATTATCAAACATGAAATGATAGTTATTAATGCTTGACGAACTTAATTTGTTCTAACACATGTAAATAACCAGATACTTATAGAACTTTTGGTGGCAATGAAGTGAATTAACTAGGGACTTTCTTCCGATATTTATAAAACTAGCTGGGGCAGCTAAATCAAGTTTCAACTTGTTTATTTGCATTAATTTAATGTTGAACAATAGGTGTTAGTATTTGATATCGATAAAAAAGATGTCGATATAATTAAATCAAAGCATGTGCTCATTGAACATTCTCGATTGCTATAAAAAGGTTCGATGTCATATGTGATATCGAGCCTCTTAATTTAATAAAAGTATGCCGATGTAATTTCAAACAAAATGACAATTTACTGTCAGGACCATTCATATCTTGAAAGTCCGGTATACTTTTTTTACGATTTTATTCAATCGATCGATTTTAGTGATCGGGTGGCCCAGTGGTTGGGGCGTCTGCCGCGAAAGCAGGAGGACGCTGGTTCGATCCCAGCCCTGCTCACCGGGGACCTTGGTCACTTTTTCTGTAGTATTTGACATCTCTTTCAATTTATGATTTTATTCAAGTTTTTGATACTATATTGGAGCAACTAACAAGAACTCTGTTAGTTTTTTTAAATAGTACGGAAGATAATTTCAATTGAAATGGAATGTATGAAATACTTTTTTGTTTTTGGTTTGCGATTTTTGCTATAAGAGGTAAATACTTGAGGCTTTCTGATAATTAAAATGATATCAAACCGGTATGTAAGTTATACAAATGTCTTGGAAAATTAGTCGTCTAAGCAATAAAAGGAACACTTTTTTCCACTTTCCTATATTTTTTCGAAAAAATGTACATTTAGCTAGAGATTTAAAAAAAATTGCCTAAGTTTAGCAGGTACCTATATTTGGATATGTATAAAATATATTTCATGAAAATAATCAACTTATTATTGCAATAATTCACTTAATTTTATGCCTAATTCACGTGTATGAAAATAATTTAGGTTGTATGAGAATAAAAAATAAAATATCAATCACCACAAGAATCAACCACCTCGCAAATCAAGCGCTGTAAGAATTGTGTTTTTGGATAGTTAATAATTATATATGTTTACAATTGTAAAGCATGCATTAAATCATTTATTAAATATAATAAATGTTTGTAGTCATACTACTATAAAAATTATAAATTATTATACTACAGAAAAAGTGACCAAGGCCCCCAGTGCCCAGGGCTGGGATAGAGCCAGCGACCTCTTTCTGTAGTATATGACATTTCTTACAATTTATAATATAAATTTATCAAAATATTGTTTTGCTTAGCAATTGCAGTTTATATGCGTTATTTCAATGTTAACGATTTTTACTTTAAAAAGTATACCGGACTCTTAAATGCGCGTTTTAATTTGTTATTTTTTTTATTATTTAAAAATGAGGACAAAGTAAGTAAATTTGATTTATGTCGAATAACACTAAAGATGTTGACACATGTACACACATGTTGTGACATCGGTATATTTTTTTGTCGATAAAATATTTTCGAATAGATGCCCCGAGTTATCCCAGGTATGTTATTTAGAGTTAATAACAGTAATATGTAGTTACCGTAATTGATCACCTCCCTAGATTTTTTTTTGTAGAAGTTCCTTTCTTTCTACCATACTGCACCGAAATTGCTACAAAATTTACGATCACTGGTGATAACCGTATAAGTGTTACAAAACTAAGTAAACGTTCAACCAACAATTAGTGACAACCGTTTATCGAAACCGCCGGAATCTATTTTATAATGTATCGTCACGCCATCGTTAGATATTTTCTATCAAATTGATACCTTTTTTATACACCGTGTTTTTTTTTTCATTAAATTCGACACGTTGCTTTGTACACACGCATTCAAAATTACATGGGAAGTTTATGAATGTATCAGGAGCTGCCTGATGTATCGCTTTTTTGTCAAATTTTGAAAATGTTATATTTTTCATATAAATTAAATGAATATTACATTGTATAAGGGTGCTTTAGAGTTACACGAAAGTAAGTATAACAAAGCTGAAACTTTAGATATGACAGCACATGTCCAAACACAGTTTAGTAGTATATGGTTTAGTAACATTTTACACTAATATTGTCTTCTGTTACCGCGATTATTATTCATAGAATTCAAACATTTTAGAACGGATTAATCGCGTTTATTAACACCATGAACCTACGTTTCGAGCTCTTTACAGCACTCGTTTTCACAGGGTTAAGATGATGATTTTACCCTAGTTTCATCATCATCATCATCAATGAATATCCCCGTTAAAGCAAATCAATAAAAACAAGGTGTATACATTTTTATATTACTTTTATAGTAGCGTGGTCGATAATGACTATCATCGAGGCCACTGAGAGTTTACCGTAAACAATAATTCGATATTTGCGCGAATGTTCAAAACATATAGCGAGATAAATTATCAGTTTTCATAAATATTTTGTTGTAATAACTAACTTTCCGTCCTAAATGCTGATGAATAAAAATTAATGGATACAATATGAATAGACTAATGTTTTCGAACTCTATTACATAAAAATTGACACTAAAATACGCATTAGCAATATGATGTCGCTTCCTCGACAATGTGTGGTATACGATGACCATTCGGCAATGTTTATATTATTGCACTTTCCGAAATATTTTCTTTTGTTTCGTTATACGCATTTCATGTATGGCAATCAGAAGGTGTCGGTTAAGGCATAATTAACTGTTTGACTTATGGTCCGAGTAAACTTAACCAAATGTTGTATAAAAGGTACGTAATGAAACAAAAAATAGTTTGACAGTCGCCCTGTTTATTATTTTCAGTTAGTATTATTATTCTTTTCAACGAAAAATACACATATAACTATTATCGTACATCGAACAACATTCATCGTGTAATAACATTATTTTTACATTTTCGATAGGAGTTCAACATCTTTGGGTATAACGTCCGAGCGGTACTTACACATAATATTATACTGTTATGTAACTTCACCGGGCTTCGACTCAACAACGAAGAAATATTTAAACGTTATTTAATTATTTGGCGATCATAGTCAATACCATTCCATATCACGTTAATAATATATTACACTTATATTCATCCTTCAACTAATCAGTCGCGGATCCTCCATCGGGACCCAAAGTAACTTTCCAAATACTTAGCTATCTATATAAATAAGTTATATCATACAAAAAATATTACACTAAGGCCTATTTAGGTATAGTTAATACATACCATTCTTAATTTACGTATGAATTTACAATTCTGTCGTCTCCTCCCTTAAATCGTAGATATGTAACATTGCAATATTTATAAAATCTATACATCAGTGGCACAGCCATCCTGAAAGCTCTCCTCGGACGAGGGCCGAGTAATTGTGAGCACCCTCTTGAGGACCGGCGGCAGCACGGGTGGCGCGCGCTGCCACACGCGCAGCGTGCGCGCGCCCGCCGGCCCGCTGCCCGCGCCGCTCACCGGCAGCCCGTAGTCCGCCGGGTACGACGCGTCGCCCGTCGGCGCCGTCGCCGTCGTCGTCGTCGTCGCCGCCGCGTGCGACCGTGGGAATGTCCGGCTCATGTACCCCAGCTCCTCCTGCGACCCGTCCACGCTGCAGTTCTCGATTATAGGCGTCCGGTCGTTGTAGTATGCCGGTATAGCCGAGCTCACTGCTCGGGCTAGGTTGCTAGCTTGCGCCATTTTCATTTGATCCCAAAGGCCTGATGGGTACAACGAGTCGGAGCCCTCGCGTTCGTACTCGCCGCTCCCGGGTCGAGTGGCACTGTCCGGCCTCGTGCCATTGATAAGATCGGGGTCGATACCGGCTGAAGCCGTTGGAGAGACCACCACCGGCCCGCCGGCGGTCACGAGGCTCCCCCTGCCTTCATAGTGATTAGTAGTGTAAGGGATATCGCTCACTCTCGGAGGTTTCAGCACCGGGTTACATTTGGGGTCATTGTAATTTATAGTATCTTGCCTGTTCACCATGACCGCACAGTGCGGCCTGTCAGCCACGGCTGGGTGAACTTCATTACCAGAAACCACTCTGTCTAGTGTATTAGGCGTCTTGCTTTCGCACGCGGGTGGTGGGCGAAATCGTACAAATGTAATTAATAAAGCCACACAAATAATCACAATAACCATGAATAACGCTGCGCCGAGACTCGCAATTTGCGCGTTTCCCAATGCTGTTTGTAAACTGGTTAGACTGATATGTAATGTGAAGTTAGCTTCCGCACTGCCACCGTTATTTGTAGCGACGCAGTAAAATTCGATAGGCTCGGAGACTTGCAATTTAGTTAATACTAGTATCGATTTCTTTTTCGCGTCTCCTTCTTCAAATATATATGTTTTTTGGAAAGAGTTGAAATGACTTCCGTTTTGAAGAAGGCGGCCATTCCAATACCAATTAATGTTAGCGCTCGGTACGGCTTCCGTTTTGCATGTGATTGTAGCATTTCCTCCGGCGTCCGCCATGACGTGTCGACTGGCCGGCAATATTTCCGGCTTGCAGGCGAACTCTTCGATGGCTAGCTCCGAGAAGGCCCGATTTGCCAGCCTGGTAGGCGCAGAGCAACTCGGCGTTGAAAGGAGCTTCCGCTTTCCCAACCAAAGCTTTAACTCTCGAAGACGACAGTCGCATGTCCAATGATTATCTGATAGATCAATTGCTCTTAATTTATCCAGTCTCTCTAAGGAAGTGAGCGGTAACTCTCTCAATTTATTGGTGTTAAGTTTTAATGATTCCAAAGATTTCAAATTTCTAAATGTATCAGGAGCTATTTCTCTTATATCGCATCTAGACAAATCGAGCTTTACAACACTTCCCAGATTGCTTAATGACTCTGAATGAACTTTTAAAATTGGATTTTGAGCTAATGTGAGATCTCTAAGGAACGGGGCGTCCCTAAAACTATTGGAAGGTATTTGAGTGAGTAGATTTTGAGAGAGATCTAGTTCAACTAGGTTAGTTAGGCCTTTGAAAGCTCGGTCGTTAATTTGGCCGATGCTGCAGTTGCGGAGGTAGATCCGCTGCAGGTTGACGAGGCCGGTGCGCGCGAAGGCGTCCTGCGGCAGGATCTGCAGGTTGTTGTTCGACAGGTCCAGCACCTGCGTGGCCGGGTCCACGGGCTGCGGCACCGTGATCTGGTTCCGCTCCACGCACTCCACCGTCTGCTTGCCCCCTTTCCACTTGCACTCGCAAACCGCGGGGCACGACCCGGCGGGAGCGATGCCGGCTAATACAGTTTTCCACATCACTACATTCACCGTCACTATAAACCACCTCATTTTCATATTTATCCAATGTACGGCTAATTGTCACTTTCACTGCATTTCCTCCGATCAAAGTTCGGTGATATCGTGTGTACAATATCCTCTCGAATCAATGGAACCGATTGTACTTCATCACTATGTTCGTATACCGTATCACGTCACTACTCGAAAAAGTTGGCGAGGGACACATGACGACACGCCACGCATCCGCGGCGGCTGTAAATCAACTGAGGGAGAGAGGGATCGTCTGTGTAAAAAGAACGCAACGCATGCGCCGCGGCGCCCCCGCGCCCCGCGCTGCGGCTTCGCGGCCCAGCGCGCTGAGTAGCTCCGCAACAGCAGAGTGTTGAAAGAATTCCAAAAGTGTAATTTTCTACCTGAGAGTGGCCGCGTCCGAGCGGTCCCCTGCGCCAGCCCGTCACGTTCATTCACAAATACCTGAGCCGGTGGTGGGGCGCTGCATTCACTGCGACTCGCTGCCGCGCCGCCAAACCGCTTCAATTGTTATAGAACTCAAAACTATTTGTTGAGATCACGTCGGGATAGGCCAGGTAGACGTCTAATTATAAATAGCCACGCCGGAGACCGTCGCAGGTATCCCAAACAATATAACAGGATGTGGCGTTTAAGCGCATTTTCATTCATAAAAATGAATGGACATTCGTTATAGTCGGAATCACGTTTTGCGTAAAAAAATAAACCGCTCAACTTCGTAAAAGCACGTAGCAAATAACTTATGAATAGAACATCGTACTTATGAAGTGAATGGCTAGACTCGTAGGTATGGGGATAATTGCTCGTAGATATGTAGTGCTTTGATTAGTGGAGCACTGAGACGCTGGCTAACCGCAGGACCCTCCGGAATCCATGATAGCACCTACACGGTGGTTGGAGGCATTCACCCCTGAACAGTGGGCAATCAAGTGTCATTGATAACAAGCTTACGCCTCCTTGCTTCCACGTTGACTGCGAGTTGCGGTAATTGCATAGTTGTGCTTCTACTGCGGAAGCCTACTTACTATCTATCTATAGTAATTAAATTATTTGTATCCCCTTTTATTAGCCTGGAAATTTATCAATTATTCCGAATCAAAAATCTAAGAATAGAATAATAACATGCTTAACGATACCTGTCGTTATAAATAATCGAAACAGGGTAATTAGTAAACGTTCACTTGCCTAAACATGGTAGTTACGAAATATTAAGTAACTAGGTTATCAAAATAATATAGAAATTGATTGGTTGACAATGTTGACATATATGTATAATGGCGTGAAGTCATGTTAAGTATGTACTATCGCGTTCGCAATTGCGCGGGCAGTTTATGAATAAATTTATTCATCTACTTTAATAATAGGTATAGCTTGTAGTAAGAAATACCTAACCAATACTTGTAATGGTTTTAGTATTACATATCTAATAAATCTACCTACTATTATGTGCGTGTGAATTTCAACCTAAAGGTCGCGGGTTCAAACCCATGCTAATTAATGTGACAGTAATTTTCAGTCGCTTTTCGGTGAAACTGGATTAATCCCAATAACTAATTTTAGTTAGTTACATATGTATATAATTGATTGAAATTATAGAAATTAACGTCGCTTTATTTGCTCAAATACTTATCAGAACATAAATTGTAATATTTTTGTGTATTCAGAATATAATTTACGTGACAATGTGATAGAATGGGTCTCCCTCGACATCCCTAATATCGTTTGTCCTAATATCACTTGCCCTAACTGTTTTTTTCCTAATGATCATAATCTCTAACGATCAATAAAATTGTCCTAATCGAATTATTACCCAAAAACGACTTCGCTCAGAACCGAATCGCTGTTAGAAAAGTCGGTTACGTTAGGTTAGAACCGTGACCTCAGGGAGTCGAATCGCTGCTAGAAAAGTAGGTTTAATCGATGTTAGGGAAACCAATATTAGGACAAATGATTATTATGTCAAGCTGTATAAAAATAGAATACAAAACATTAGGGATTCCAATATATATTTTTGTTGTTGAGTCAAAATGCAATAAAAAAATATAAAGTAACAATATGAGAAAACAAGTCTGCCTGTCGTGAAGAAAGTATGTGTGCAAAAGATTGTGTAACTAGGTAATTACCCTTCTGACTAAAGTTGTAGTACCTACATATGAACTCTCTAAATACTTATGATAACATTTGTTACAAAAACAATGCCAGCTACTTGTTGTTGATGCCATGTTTTAGGATAAGTACTTTTATATTTATTTTTTGGGCTGAACACAACCCTGTATGAAAGAGCGAATACCTCCTAACACAAGTTTTTAACTTAAAAGGAGGATTCGACACTGTATTTTTGTAATCCTTTTGTTAAAAATAAATAATTTTTAATTTTTTTAATTTTAAAATTGCTGCTTGGGAAATTTTGCATAAACGAGACGTCACGCGTTCATAGCAAGCAGACCTCTTAATAGGCCTTACGCCTTTGAAAAAGTGTTCAACTTAAATTATGACGAAATCATAGGTAATTTTGACCAACTGTGACATGTATGTATATGATACTCTGATCTTAATTGTTGATAGTAAAAGAGCGAAAACCAGAATTTATTTAGTGAAATTATATAAATTTGGTAATTTCGATTTCGTTTCGAGTAATGTTTAAAGTAAAATTTCTCAAAAAATAGGTATTTACTAAAATAAGTATAACTTGTACTTATGCTAATAGTTCACAATAGCCCTTTTTAAGTTGGAGAAAACTAGAAAATTGCTACTGTAACAGCGAATTACTTAAAAAAGACGATAGGATTGAAGAAAAAGTCAAAGAAAGAAAAATCCGAAAAAGCATTGGAGCTAATAAAGAATAAGATATCGAGACAGGAGGTCAACGAACTTGACAAAAAACTTGAGACTGGAGTGAAGTACTTACACTGACAAGAAATGATCTCTTAAATTTGAGTAGAACAGTTTGTGCCCATTGGCCCCTAATATAAAAACGTTTTCCCGAGCTAAACCGCGATTTTAATTCCTGGCTCAACACCGATAAAGTTCAACCCCGTCAAGAACAAAGGGCTTTAATGGGTAAATAATTAGCGAGAGGCAGCCGGCAGCCGGCGGCCGCGGCTGCGCCGGCAACGGCAGGCGGCACGCGGCCCGCACGCTTGCGACGTTTTTTGGCGTCATCTGCCAACACACCTGGCTTATCGTTAACCTCGCATTGTGCTTGGGCTTGAAGCTAGTATAATTTGATCCCAAGGTACACCTATACCAACCGTTTTACCTATAAAACCGTACAGTCAACCAATTGGAACCCTAGACCACTCTAAGACTACTTATAATATGTCATGGAGTCCGTCTTTGGTAAGTTCCTAGATTTCGATAGCACAGACTGTAAAAGTGTTAAGTAAACGTCATTATTTCATAGAAATTTGACGTTTAAAATAACACTTTAATGACTGACAGTTAATTTGCTCAGAAGAGCTAACGTGGTTTGACTTAAGTGACGCTATAAATCAGATTGTAAGAAATTTCTTACTGCTTGTCATTTTGACATGGTTCTAGAGTGGCTTAGGGTTCCAATTGCTTGACTGTACCATCTGGTTTTATGTTTAAAATTATTAGGAAAAACATCTCAGCACCTTAAGCAGTGAATCATAAAGAAAAAAGTCTCTAACTGTATGTAACTAGCTTATCTGTCCGCTTATTCGTCTAAGTTAAGGTCCTTTAATTTGTTTTATTACATAATAACCTTTTTAAGAGATAAATAAGCTCATCTTTGTGCAGATGTTTTTTTTTCTGCTTTTGTATTAAACTGTTTTACTACAACTAGCCTTCTTAGTGGAATGGTAACGGAATTCTAAAACAAACGTTTAAAAAGATAAGAGCTAGTTTAAACAAAAATATTTAAGTAAGTTTTTGCCCAAAAATTCATTTTTGAAACAAGCTTTTATCGCTAACTGTACTTTGTTACCATAACATTGTATTGTCATCTAACCTACAAAAGCATGCGAAGTTTCAGCTGATTCGAATAACGAGAAGTTAGTCAAATTCAGCTTGCAAGATTTGACCCTAAAAACACAAACACACATACTTTGCAAGTTAAATAAAAGCTTGTAAAAGTAAATTAAGAGGCTGTTCCTCCTAATCATCACATCACACTCATACCTAGATAGACTGGTTCACCGAGCCGATAAGCGTCTGGTTTATGTATTATGAATAGGGCGCGTGCATGCACGGCTCACAGACGTAGATATGACCGATTTAGGCGGCCAAAATTATTTAAGGGTATAATTCGGTATAAAATGGGATAAAAAATGTAAAAACGTTGTTTTATACTAAAATCAACTGTATTCTGTCAATTAAAAACAAAAAAAAATATATTAAAAAAATTATGGAAAAAAAATATTTTTAATTTATTTAATACAAAATTAAAATACACACAAATCTACACTACAATAAAAATAACTAAATATCACTTCACTTTCACTTTATACATCACTCACTTCACTTTCAATGCTTCTTTCATGTTCTGGTATATATGGTTCGGCAGGCAACAAAAGCTCGATTGTCTCAGGAAGAAAGGCTTTGTTGCAAGGCGATTGCTTTTTTGGTCTCATACTACTGATGAGTGGATCGGATTTTAGTAAAAGTCTAGTAAAAACGTCAAAATTACATTGTTCTCTTGAAAATTTCCTTGCAAAATTTTGTCGATATGCCCTAAAATGTTTATTTCGGGCTTCTGCTGCTTCTTCCGACAACTGGCCAATGGGTAATAGAGCGTTTTCTATTACGCGTCCCCCATGGATCAAAATTGTATGCATGGTTGGAGTCATAGGATGCCATTCCCCATACAAATTTTTATATAATGTTGCTGTATCATAAGCGTATTCGTCGAATTTAGCAATATTTATTCTATGACCACTAGATATTACCTCTAAAATAACTTTCAGCCTAAAAATCAAGTCGTAGCTGACTTTTGTGATATCAGCCGCCAATTCCGGATTATCAAAAAATCTCCTACTGGTGTTACCGTCATTGGTGTTGCCAAAGTTAGCCTTCTTTCTTTTAGACCTGACGTGTTAGAGGATGCCACTGGAATCTCAAAAGTTCCTTCCAACCAAGACTCATTCAATTTTAAAAACTTATCTATTGTTTTGTTTGCTTTCAACCACCTTTGTTTTATTTGTGATTTCACATAAGAAAATTCATGTTTTATATATTTTTTGAGCTCTTCCGATGTTCCGTAGGTAAGCACAAGATAATTTTCATAATAATCGCACTTTTCACTTAAACTTCGCAAATTTTGCTCTTGTATTTGCTCAAAAATATATTTTCGAGAAAATACTTTTCTCCCCGAAGCACTGGGTTCACCTGTAAAAAGATAAAACTAAATTAACAATTTTTTGTTTAAATGTGCGAAAATATTTTTTTTTCATAGGTTATTTTTGAAAGCCTCTAAGACCACATAGGGGCGGCTAGTGGCGGCTAATTTCTGAGATACCATAAATACAACTAAGTAATCTGTTCAGGCATATACAATACAAGACAGGGACGCACCCTGAAGTATAACAAAAATACCATTGAAAATCAAAATCTATGAAAAAACAACGTTTTGTGAAGGGTCATATTTAACGAGCTCAAAATATATGATAAATGTCAAAAATGTAATATAAAATTATTGAGATATATGAATTCTTACCTGAATAACTGGAATCCATCAAAAAAACTTTATGAAAACGTCAGAAAAACCAATTAAACACTTGGGAAAACTTGCAATATTTTGGAGCGTCGAGAACAGAAACTTGCGCGCTCAGCGATAGTCAGAGTTAGACTGCCTGTTATGCGGTTCAGGTTTGATGATAAGGAGTGTGGAGGGTCATATAATATGCCTGGGTCTATAGACTACCTCCACGTGGTATTTTTTTATTAATATGTTGATTTTTGCAAAATCGACTTTTGGCCGCCTAAATCGGTCATATCTACGTCTGTGCGGCTGCCGCACATATGCTCTCACTAATAAGGTTTCCGAGGCTTTCTAGTAAAGTAACACATTTCACTTTCGCGGTAAACGCTAGAAAGCCTAACGGACGAAAGAACACTAAAATTTGGACGGATGCTTCACGGTCATTAAATACAAACAGAATTGTTTGATGTCCGGTCGTGCGTAGTCGCCTACGTGATATGTATACCAGTCGTCCAAGGAGCGTTAAGTCTGGTGGTCGCTTTAAAAGCTACGAAGCATGCGCTCACATAAACACTAAAGCTACGTTAGCTGTTTTCTACTTCTGCAGGATTTTACAATTAACCAAATGACTGCCAGCAGTTGTTTTCTTTACTAAATACATGTCCATTCCCAGAAATCCTTTGGACCCCTGTAAATTAAAAATGTTTGCAGATAGGAACTCAGCAACTATAAATGATAAGAAAAAAAATTGTGTTGCCTCCTATTTATTAAATTTTGCTCAAAAAATCATCATAATATTGTTGGGGTAAAAAAAAAAGTACCACATTGTCGGCAGTAGATAAGGTTTATTTCAAATTAATATTTATGGCAGTAATGCCTCATTGACACCCGACTATATGATGGTGTCTTTAGCTTGAGAAAATAACATCATAATTTCACAAACTCTTAAAGCGTTTGATTCTATGAATAGGTAATGGATTAGATTTTTAGTTTTCAACTTCTTAAAATAATTACTCGACTGACTGAGCAACCTGAAGTGGAGCTTGATATTTTTAATGTCCATGGACACGAAGAGGCGCCGCGCCTTGCGCCAACACCGCGAATATCAAACTGTCAAAATTTTATATCCCCCTGATAAACTGTCAATGCCAATTTTCGATGTTCGTGGTAGGCCTAAGGCCTACCACGAACATCGAAAAAACATTGAAAAGTCGATTTTCTGTGGTTCCGGCTCTAACACATTCATTCTATCGAAAGAGACGCACATACGAAATACCCTGTGGTTTTTTGAGATCTCTCAGTTTTTTGATATGTCTAGACCGGTAGTCTAAAAATACTCTTATTCGCTCAAACTCTCACTCCATTGGCACTCAACGTTTAGCAGTAAGTACATAGTACGACCAGATAGTCGTACACCAACAATTAAGCGTCGTAAAATGTACCTACTATCTGTCACTTTGTCGCATACGTTGTTGCTAGTGTCGCTACATTTGAGACGATGACGCTCGAGTAAAAATTTTCGCCCAATCGGTCCATATTCACCCGTACCGTCCGGTCCACACATTCACCATCCATTTAAAAAGATGAAACACCTTAAGTACACATTCAACATTCGGAGAATCTCAAAACTGGCTCGATTGTTATGATAACATCATCATGTAAGACGGAAGAAGACTGGCCGATATTTGTCAATGGCACAATTGTAATCAGCCTTTGTATTCGGAATTTAAAATTATAAATATTATTACAGTTGGGAAGCTTTGTTTTAAGAACTTCGATATTGTATTAGAGAGCGTTTGTAAAGTTTATTATTGTAATACGCTCAACAATTGGGCGCAGGGCTGTATATTTGTTGAATTGATAACAATTCTAAAATAGGATTGAACTTATTTAAAATGATTTTGGCAGCTGTCTTAGGTGAAAGGTTTCCATTTAGCGAGTGTATTCACTTGCGCATTTTAATTAAGTTGACTTCGACTTCAAAAAGCAATAACGGCCTGCTTTTATATGAAACAAAGGTTCACCAGCGGTCTTGACACATATGGTGCTTCGCGTTAATGATATACCTACCTGTATTTTAATTATTGCGTGTCGTTTATGCCAGCGTTAAGTTTGTCTTTGAGGTGTAACTTTATCAACAAGGCAGAGTTCACAAGTATATGCCCAAATTAATTACTTACAAGTTCAAAGAACTTATGTTTTGCCATATGCCCTAGTACTTTATTATACTGTGCTATTATAACTGTATAATTTAACCGTTGTAAAGTATGTTTCTTTCATATTTACTCCGCGAAGTGAAGTTTGCATAGTGCAAAATTTGATTGGCGTTTTCAGGCTTAATGTACCACATTTTTGGTTAATCGATAAGGCTCTACGGTTATAAATAATCACTAAGAAATCAAGCTTATTAAAAACTGACAATGCCACCTTTAGCCTGAAAACGCCACTTATTATAACAGCAGCTTAGAAATCGCAAAAAAACCGTAGGTACTTGTCTAACACTTAGGAGTCCTTATTCCTCTAAATACTCTCATGATTGAGTGCTTTTTCGGTATGATTTAATATATATTCTTTCGCTATTTTAAAAATCAATTAGCACTTCAAAAATCACTCGAAATAGGCCAAATTTTACCAAATAATCGATGCGTTCCGCGTATATATTACTATACGAAACAAATTCAAGTTTTGGCACTTTTACTACCTAAAACTAAGATCAAAGTACCTGTCATATATATGTATATTTAACAGTTGATAAAATTACCTATAGTGGCCATAATTTCGACATAATTTGAGTTGGACTAGTTTTCTAAGGCGGTAAGGCCTCTTAAATCAGACTGTTCACTGTAGTTAAGGAATTATTAAGTTTGTCTGAGGTGTGATTGAAATTAACCAGTTGTTTTTTTAGTTTTTTTAGTTTATATGAAAAGATAAATATATATACACTTTGTACTAACTAAAAATTACTTTTAAAATTTAAAGAAAGAAAGAAAGAAAGAAATATTTTTTTTTATTGCCACGGTCACGGAAATATTCACAATATAATTTGTTATAAGTATACACATATATGACTATGGAACTGTTCATTTCTGGACGAAGGCCTCCTCCCATTTGTGCCAGTTTTCCCTGTCCTGGGCCTCACGTATCCAGAGGTTCCCGGATACTGCCACGATGTCGTCTCTCCATCGCCGGACGGGTCGTATCTTCTCTCTCTTTTACCTTTTTCAATCAAGCACCAGTGAAGTATAAGATGGGTTCATCTATTGTCGTTAATTCTGGCGACGTGGCCTGCCCACTTCCATTTGGGTTTAGCCATCATTTCCAGGGCGTCGATAATTTTTGTCTGAGATCTAATATGATTGCTTGCTTCTGACTCGGTCATTAAGTTTTACGCCAATCATGCTTCTCTCGGCCGCTCTTTGGAAGGATCTTATTTTTGTCCTGTGATCTACATTTGGGGCCCAAGTTTGACAGCCATTTATTTTGTTAGAGAGGGTAATTTTTTTAATGTGATGTTGGCTTTACGCTGTAGTTATACTGGCGCGATAAACAATTTGTGATAAAAATGTGGAAAGTAGGCTATTTCCGAACGAAGAGAACAAATGGATGTTTTAATTTAAACCCACTCGAGTTAAAAATAAACCGACATTTGAACACGTGGATTATACAACATTTAACAATATATTGTGGGAGAAAATAAGTAGGTAATCATTATTAGTGGTAAATGTACAGTCGACTTCATAAATATATAAGCATTTGCAAGGCTTCAAATATATCGGTACACCCTTAGTACATTGACAATAAGGTGTAAGTGTTCACATATTATGCATTCAGCTGCACATATATTTATAAACTCGACTGTAGTAACACAGCGCAGAGAATTACACCAGAAGGCCTACCACGAACCACGAACGAAGTTTCACCTCTCTGTCGCACTTGAGTGAGAAATCACAAGTGCGAAAGGGAGGTATACTTTCGTTCGCGGTTCGTGGTAGGCGCTCAGGTCGGGAGGCGGCTGCGTATGGCGGGGCCCTCCTGGGGGACCGGTTATGCGGAAAAGTACCAACTATCTAAATCCATAAATAATCGCTCTCTATGCACAAATATTACCCTCAAAAAGTCAATGATCGTATGCATTGTAAACGATATTTAATTAAAAATGCTTCTCCCTAGCACTACTGTAGAATAAATTACACGTTTTCTTATTTCCAACTGTGCAAGAGGTATTCATTAATAATGATATGACAATCAACAATTTCATTATTTGACTGACAAAGATGCTTTACGGCATTAAGTCCGCCATTTGTACTTTTCTTTATTGCGCAATAAAGTTTAAATAAATAAACACACATCCCATTCCTCTAACTTTTTTGCAATCTTACTTGCATCAATATAGATAAAAGAGCACTAAAATTAACATTACTCGTACATCAATATCAAAGACTGACTAAATAAGATTTTTAAGTTTATATACCCACGTATCATCATCATATCAAAAACCGCATAGAAAGGCTCTCCATAATAATGAACTATTTATTATAACAAAGTTCTTATCGCTGAAAATGTTATTTTATGCCACACCTGGCCATAAAGTGCCTTTTTCCGCACGCTGCGCGTACGGAAAAAGCCGATTTCTGCCCAAGTGTAGGCATAAAATGATGTACCTAACACGTGAGGTAATAAATAAAGCCCTTAATCGCATATTTACGTCCCTCGCTTGCAGCTCGGGTCGCAAACATCTGCGATCTCGGCCTTTCTTTGTTTTACCGCACTAGTTAGGTAATGTACTAATAGCTAATTTATATTATCGACTTCGATAATATTATGTTTTCAAATTTCGAACACCTCTGACGAACAAGGAAATTTGATTTGACTTCTATTCTAATATCAGTCTAATATTAGAAAAGTTTTCATCGAAATATAATTATGCGGTTTGAACGCATCATGGAGAGCTCATGATATGTGTGTACTTATGTAATTGTAAATAATTAGGCATTAAAACACTCGTGTCATGTTGTTATGAAACTCGGCTACATACCGCCTCGTTTCATTAACACTCGATTTTCAATGCCTTTCATTATATACAATCACATAAAGTACTATTAAATGCTGCTCCTGAGCACTAGTGTGAGATATTTCACACGGTTTCCAATTGTGCAAGTATTACTTGCATGAGCCAGCGGTGACTCGCCTCTGTTACACAATTAATGTTTCGTGTAATGCGTCAGCGTTACACAGGATATTTATATGACTAATACTTGTGAGAAATTAAAACGTTGATCAAAAATTCATAGTTCAAGGATCATGTTTATAAGTGAGACATCAGTTAACTAATACTATAAATGGTTCATATACTCTTTCGTCTTGTAAGGCCCAATCTATTTGAAGTAAAATATCGGTAGCTCAGTTCGAACGTGCAACCCCGTGACCGGTTTGGCTCACATTCTTCCTTAAGTAATCGGTGCATCCATTTAACCACCTGCCAAATATCACGAATATCCAATCAACGATACTCTAGTTATCGTCGAACAAACATGCCTACTTTCTCGGGCCTTCGATTACCCGTCTCCTAAAAATAGGACATTGAAACTTATGAGGTTCAATATTTGGTTGTCCGTTCTTCAATCACGCCAAAATGGAATGAAATCAACGCTCATAGACATCTACATTAGTTATAAGTACTATTATTTTTGAGCAGAATCGTCTGCGAGCGAACGATACCAAATTTCTCAGAATAAAAGGAAAAGTGACATGTTTCTGCTTCAAAATAATAGTTTAGTATGAGGTGGCACATTGTTAGTGGTGAATTCTCAATGTAACTTGAGACTCCACTTGCCGATTAAGAAGTACTTTCTTACGGTAGATGTTGCTAAGCGCCCCACTAAGGCGCATACGAGGGATATATGGTGGAGAAATTCGGGGCCACGGGTGTGGTCTCGGTAGCTCAGTTGGAACAGCGTTGAGCTGGTATATCAGACAGCTAACTCCGGGTAAGTTGGCTGACCCTGGTTGGTGCAAGTGGCCCTAAGTCATAAACCTCTAAGGCACGGAAAGGACAATTCTCGTAGTTTCCTTGATCAAATCAGAAATGTGGAATTCAAGATAACCAAAGACATTGCTATCAGAATTGCTAGAACTAAGTGGCAATAGGCTGGGCACAAATCCAGCTATACGTAATACCTCTATGATCAGTGGTCAATAAGAGTTCTAAGGTAGAAGTACTAGTGCCCGACGCTGCACTAGTATTCAAAGGCACTTTATGTCAAAGTGATAAAGGTTAAATTTGAACAACGAAGATTTTTCTATATTCGAATTTAAACCTTGTCACTTTTACATAAACTGCCCATGTCGAATACTAGTGCAGCGTCGAGCACTAGTACTTTTACCTTATTGGTTTAAAGTTTGCTATTCTATTGCACTTCACCTTTGAAATGATGTGCTGATTCTTGTTACCGCACACTAACGTTGTGGTAAATATCGAATTATGACACACCCAACGCTCCATTTTGTGTGTTAGTGCTCAATGATTAAAGCAAAATTGTGTTAGCGAGCTTCGAAGTGAAGCTTTGCTCGAAGCCAATTCAGGATCCTCCGTTGCTAATAAACCCATTATGTACTTACTTTGCAGTAGGTACCTACGCCACTATGATCCTACTGTAGGTACCTAGTAATGGACTATACACAGACATACTTCCATACAAATATTATAAATGGGCGAGTGAGTGTGTCTGTTTGTTTGTCCGTCCTTCACGGCAAAACGGAGCGATGAATTGACGTGATTTTTTAAGTGGAGGTAGTTGAAGGGATGGAGCGTGACATAGGCTACTTTTTATCTCTTTCCAACGCGAGCGAAGCCGTGGACAAAAGCTAGTGATGAATATTTAAGCGAACGTATGGAGCGAAATAATCGTAATCGACGAAGTATATAAAAAAAAAGTACCTACCTAATAGTATATGGGTTTAAAGATCTTTATTTCTCATAAGAATACAGAACATATTCACTTACATGAGAATTTATACTATACCATGCAACTATTAAAATAATCGGTGAGCGCACATTTACAAAGAACTTATTAACTAAATACACTTATTTAAAACTTAAACATAAAAGTTTTTTTTTTTTTTGTGTACGGTAGGCACACAAAAAGCAACAAATAATAGGAATGCGGGCGAGAAAAATTGTTGTATCGGTCCGAAACCGGTGCAGTGCATAGAAACAGAGATAACGCTGTTTACACGGATCTAAAGAGCATGGAGGCGACAAAGTGCTTACGAGAATTACGAGTACGCTCATCAAAGTTAATGTACATAAAATAAAAATGGAGGTGCAACTGGTTAAGCGATATGACATACCCCATACATATATAACACTAGTATTTCGCCCCAAACGTGAACTCGTGACCTATATCATATTCAAACTTAAAATTTTAATTCGTCTCATCGCCTACAACCTTTCTATTACGATTCCATAGATAAAACTACAAGCACATACTTTTCTATATTAGACAGTATAGTCAGTATATAATTATATACATCCAACTCAACTATAATATTTCATTAGAATACGCTGTAGCCAACTATAATAATTTCAAAAATAGAACTTCATACAAATGTTATACTAATTTGCGCTTACATTTTTTTATCTGACAGTTATTGGACAATCAGAGACAGTTTTGCAATGACACTTTGGTTGGAGATTCTGTTTAACTGTGTTGATACAACGCTGTTATGGTTTGTTTCTAATGCGAGATATCTGCGTGTATTAGGTTATTGCTAGATAGGCATACAAACATACATAAATACATACATTTTATTATTTATTATTTATTTATTTATTCAATAAGTTAACACGACATTACAGCATACGCCAATGCGTCATGAAACTAAGACAAATACAAACATAAAAACAAATGTACATACCTACCTATGTACATACAAACGACGGAGTTTGCAGTTGCGATTAAAATGTCGCGTTTAAAATTCAATAATACATTTAACGTATTAAAAAAATACAACATTTTACAATCTAAGTGACAAAAAAACGGACTAGGGCGAGTTGGAATCACGCAACAAGGGTGCCGTACAAACTGCAACCTGCACCTAAAAGTAGAAAATTGACGTTAGTCTTATGTATCGACAGATTCGGTCACTCGTTTGTACGGCACAGAGTTAGTGTGCGAGTTTGTTGTTCTTTGATATTTTGCACCCTCTCTTATCGGGCATTTTTCATTGAAAATAAATTAAAATATATGATAAATACTCTATGTATGTATATGTGCTTGGGTTAACCTTGTTTACAGCAATTTCAAATTTCAAATTGGTAACTTAAGTGATTCTCGAGATATGTTGTAACGATGTGACATACAGACAAACCGACTGAGTCGCACCATAAGGGTTCCTTTTTTACCATTTTGGTACGGAACCCTAAAAATAAGACACGTAAAAATCCGCAACACAGGCTTTGTGATGTGGCTACAAACGAAAATCCGCAACGGGCTTCATCTCATACGTGCGTAAATTAATCAAATGATGGAATCCGGAGGCATGTCATAAAATATATAATATTTAGGTACTTAAAAAACGGGTCCATCGCAATTTGAAAAATGGTTTAAGAGCACGGTCATAATTTGAAAGTGAGAATAATACCAATTTTTTTTTGCCAGATCACTCTCGAGTCGTATGGGACCCTAGGTTTTAATTTAATAAATAAATAAATAAATATTTCGGGATGATCTCACACAGATGGACCTAGCCCCAAACTAAGCAAAGCTTGTATTATGGGTACTAGAAGACGATATACATACTTATATGGATAAATACATACATATTTACATATAAAACGTCCATAACTCAGGAACAAGTATTCGTGATAAACACACAAATAAATGCCCTTACCAGGATTCGAACCCAGGACCTCCAGCTTCGTCGGCAGGGTCACTACTCACTACCGACTAGGCTATGGAGGCCGTTACACAGCTTGTTTTGCAAGGTGGGTTGATTCATACAATATTGTAACATGATTTTTTATTATTATTTTTTATACTACCTAATTTATATTCGTATACGTTAATTACGCATACAAAGTTGACCACATCAAGGGGAGAAGTCGTTTTATTTTATTAATTTATTTATCAATAACTCTATGCCGACAATAAGTTACCTTTAGCCTAAAAACGCCACATATTTGGCAAACAATTTTGATTTGGCATTTAGTTATATTTATGGGTTTTTTTTTTGCATTATGTAAGCAAAACGAAGTACACCTCGGATTGTAATATCATTCATTACCATATTCTTAATAGTTACTGAGACAGACAGACAGACAGGCAGATAGACAGACACACAGGTTCCGTTTTTGCTATTCTGGATACGCAATCCTAAAAAGTATCATCATCATCAGCAGCATATTCACGCCACCGTGATCGATCTTCGGCCGCTCGCACCCAGCTCCTCTCAGCCATCATTCCTTCACTAGCCCTAAACTCTCTTCTGAAAGCTATGACTTCCTGCCCTTACGCTGCATCGCACAAAATATTTCATTTAACTAAACTATAATTCTAGTATTGAAATTAAACACTTTAAAACGGATTAATCGCGTTTATTAACACCATGCACCCTACGTTTCGAGCCCTTTACAGCACTCGTCTTCACAGGGTTAAGATGATGACTCATCATCTTAACCCTGTGAAAACGAGTTCAATGAATAACAATCGCGGTAACAAGACAATATTATAATTCTAATATTTTTAATGACACTCCAACATTGAGCTGCACTGATAGTGCACTGAATATAATTTAATTCTGTGTGTTTTAATTAAATCTTGCATTGTTGGCGCTGCCGCAAAACATTGAGGTCATCGGTTCCAATTTGTTTTACAAAGGAGAGGTGGATGGAGCTATGCCAATTGAGTGGTTCCAAATTTGTTGTCAGTAGCTACTGAAAATTATAGGATCCACCAACTATGTGTGACAATGGCGGCTCCTACTTTGGGACACATTATAATATCTGTCAAAAATGGAGAATTTGATCCCCACGTCTTGCCATGCTTTTAAGTTAAAACTATGGTGGTATGGCGGGGCCTTCAACTACTACATCCCTATCAGAACCTTAAATTAAAAAAAAACATACAAGTACATAATTTGAATTGAAGTTTAAGTTTGAGTTCAAATCCCGGTAAGGTCATTATGCCTATACATATTATACATAAGTAATATAAGCCGGCAATAAACGTTCGGGTATATCCGCCGAATCTGCCGCTATGGAGATCTGACGGATTGCCTGAACGTATGTACATATATGGCCGGCTGTATATTTCAATAGCTAGTAACATTTGTTATGTCTTATTCCTTATAAGTATATAAAGTTGTTTGAACGAGTAGGCAGATACCTATACAAATCAACCAGACAGCTATGTCACCTTTCTATTCCTCAACAGCGAGCGTTCACACTCCTCAAAATAATCATTACACGCTCTAATTCTCTTCATCAAGCGGTGCCAAGTTAATTTTGAACACCGTGCCCGCTAAGCTAATTCTGCAGCTCTCTGTATGATATGTTTTTCACGGACTTATCAAAATAAACGTTGACAATGACAACACAAAAACAAGGAAACGTGTTATTTCTCATTAGGCCAACTATAATTGCTCCCAAAACATTTGAGCCAACTAGTTTATCCATTATTCAAGAGGACGTAGAATGTCCGAATTGAAACTTTAGGTACCTACGCCGCCGGAACTAACTAATAACAATTTTAATTAGGGGTCCGCTTAATTGACGATTATTACCGTCTACGCTCGTTAAGGAGTCTGGGAAAAAATAAACGCAAACACTAGACGCGTTTTGACACTTCTTGAGTGCCTAATAAATAAACAACGTTGGGGATTATAATGAATAAATACCGGCTTTCCTAGTTGCTAGCCTGTTGGTAGTGGATGCCTACGAAGATGGAGGTCCTGGGTACGAATACCAGTAAGTGTCTTTGTTTTTATATAATTTAAACTTTCGTGACTCATACTAACGTGTGTAAGTATTCGTTGCTTAGTATAATTGTTTTTTTTATAACTAATTAACATTAAAAAGCTATCGAATACAAAAATAATCATGACCCTAAATCCCATATAAAGAATAAACCTCAAACCTACACGTAGTAAAATTGCACTTTTGAGATATCGTTAAAAGATTTCGAAACTCATTTTAAGTAAATTCCCATAGGATGTTACTTATATGATGATTGATGATCTTTTGTCCAAAACTAAGAAACAACGAATGTTCAAATTTAGGATAGCCCCTCCTAATAACAATGCACATCATCAGAAAAAAAAATCAAACCGAAAAGCTGTAAGACGTAATTATTATAGTTTTCATCTACCTCCATAACATTAACAATTTTCGTATAGTAAGTTCTAAATCATATCTAATTAGTCTATACAAAATATCACAAAAGTGTCATATTTTTATTATTTTTTATGTCTTTCCCATCACAAAACAATGGTGTTTCTGGACCTTCGGGAGGCGTACGCGGAGCCAAAGCCAACACGCAGAGCAATTGTCCAAAGGGGACAATTTGATGATATGTAGGGGGTACACCGAGCGGATGTTGCACTTCCCCGAGTCATGGGACGCACGCAGAGGCAGCACCCGCCAGGGTGTATGGACTATTGAGATTGAATGGAATACTGGGTGGACTATTAGGTGAATGTGGTGGACTAAATACTAAATACTGTGTTATGGAGAATAAAATCGGACAAATCCATATTTGGTAGGTACATTATAAGTACATTATAAATTAATTTAAGCTAATTATCTTCAGCTTACGCGGCTAACCTGAACCTAACCCTTACCTAACCTAACTCGGGTACGATCCGGTAGAGTTGGTTTTTCTATTTAGTATTATGACATCTATTTCAGTTTATGTTGTATATAAATAGTAGTGTTACTACTTTAATAACAAATCAAATTATTTAACTCATTAATTTCATCTGATTCATAGGCAAATTTCATCAGGTCCGGTTATTTCAATATCAGAGTACTGAGAGTACCTACCGCGAGCCGCAAATAAAGTTTCACTTGTATCATTTGTAATTTCTTACCCGAGTGCGGCAAAGAAGCCGAACTTTGTTTGCGATTCTAGAGATGGAGAAAAGCATTACATTTATATCGCCGTGACTGATGTTCCCGTTCCGAAAAAGTCACATTGTACCTATGTTATACCAACGTGATTTTGTCGCAGCAATCACTCGCATCACGGTGAGTAAGTGGGCACGTCGATCCGCGATCACTCGCACCCTTGTACTTGGTACGGTGTCGGTGGCCGAGCAGTGCCGACTAAGCCCGAGCAACGACGAGCGTTGTACTACTCCAGTTTTAATACGCGAAATAAATCTTTGATACGCGTGATCATGATGCAAGTGACGAAGATAGCTAGAAACGAAGGAACAACCACCGTTACGTCGTTTCCCGACATTAAGTCGCGGTGTGATACTATTAGACGGTGAGTCACGGTGGTTTATTCATCGTCACGTTAGTTGTGACACACCTCTAAAGTGCGACAAAGAAGCAAAACTTTGTTTACGGTTCACGGTAGGCCGGAGTAAGCTCATTGCGGGTATTCAAAGCGAGGCCATTTCAGAGGAGTATTTAAGATCAGCGAGCAAGCGGCGCGATAACGCCGTAATGGTATAGGTCGCTGGGTGAATTAAAAACACCGACCAACTTCGCTCGCCTCGCCGCCCTCGCTCCGCCCATGTCGCTGGCCGTTTGAGACTGTTCCCAATAGGTACCATAAGTAAACTACTCTAATTCTAACAGCGAATCCTCCTTTTTTTAAAGGGTCGGCAACGCGCATGTTACACCCCTGGTGTTGCAGGCGTCCATAGGCTACGGTGACCGCTTACCATCAGTCGGGCCGTATGCTTGTTTGTCACCGTCGTAGTGTAAAAAAAATTAACTGTGCAATTTTAAAGCACAAATCAAATCATTTATTATTTATAATCAATTTGTGATTAATGTTTTTAATTAGTCACACTACTATTTATAAATTATAAATTGAAAGAGATGTCAAATATACTTACTACAGAAACAGTTACTAGGGCTATAGGCAGGGCTGCTGCGAAAGCAGGAGGTTGCTGGTTCGTTTCCAGCCATGGGCACTGGGGGCCTTGGTCACTTTTTCTGTAGTATATCTCATCTCTTACAATTTATACTGTAATTAAATTACCAAAGAGACAGTGGCGGAAGTGGTGATTGTTGCCAGTACTTACGATAACTTTTTGTCGTTTAGTTACCAGTGTTTCGTTACGTGTTGCGTGTTTTCAATTTGTTTTTATTACTAAACGACTAGATGTAAACATTTTTGACTAACTAGTTGCTTAGGTATTAACTTATTAAAAACTTCTCTACACATTATTACATATATTTTATTAAACAACTACCTACATTCAGCCTTGAGGTTTTTTTTATTAACTTTGTAATTAAACCAAACATTAATGAAACACGTTTATCTATTGACACGGTTATTTGAACTGCTTATATTAAAAAAAAACGAGATATAAAAAGAGAAACCAAACTACTACGGTTATCGTTACGAAAAAAATTGAGGCAAATATAAAGTAACTTTAGCATAAATGTTTATCTAAAGTTTTTGAATAAAAAGGTCCTCATTAAAGGATGACTCACACTAGAAAGGGACGGGACGGGACGATCTGTCAATTTCTGTAGAAAAAATTATGCCAGAGCTCGGTGCCCTCGGAGGTCACGTGACGTTGTCTATAGAAACTGACAGATCGGGCCGGTCCGATCACTTACCGGGCCGTTCTAGTGTGAGTCATCCTTACAACTTGTTTTTTTCGTCGACTAAAATGCAACTGCAGTTGTAACTCAGCAGCATCTACTGGAAGCCACCCGCAATTTGCATTTCCCACATGGGATAGGTAATGTCTTTTTTCCAATTCCGAGTTAAGCTTCTCGTCTAGTGTCGTTCCCTTGTGCACACATCTAGATATAATTGGCAGTTTCAAAGCGCCTTTCTACTTTGACGGGTTTAACGAGACGGGAGCGATGAACCTTTTAAAGTTGAATGTGTCTGTGTTAAAGCCAATTTTAACATAATTAGGTGTATAGGTGCATCTTCTACCTAACGTTTTCCCAGCTTTAGCCACAGTTCAGGAAGCCTGGGATCCGCTTTGGTAACTAATCCAAAGATTTCGCTTAGGCATTTGACCTTTCAACCCAGAGGGTAAACTAGGCTTTACCGGGATTAGGATGTTTTCCTTCACCGAAAAGCGATTGGTAAATACCAAATGATATTTCGTATATATGAGTTCCGAAAAACTTACCTATGAGCCGCGGGGTTTGATCCCGTGACCTTCGGATTGAAAGTCACAGGCTCTTACCGCTAGTCCACCAAGCCGGTGCTCAATGTGGACGATACCTTAGAGTGTGACGTAGTAAACTGTCGTGTGCATTAGCATGTGCAGTTGAGAATAGAAGTGAAAGAGACGGTAGTATCTCGCCTATAACAGGTGCCACCTGCGCCTGCCCCGACCGCGCCCCCCGCGCCAGCCTGCCGGCGTGCGTAACGCGCTGTCGCGCGCAGTGTGCGCAGAGCAAACGCCGCAAGCGCTTCTCACTCATAATTACGGGACGCGGACCGTTCCGAAACATGTCGAGCTAATTTCGACTTTATAGACGTGAGTAACCCGATATAAGTACAGTCAACCAATTGGAACCCTAGGCCACTGTAGGACTATGTCATAGTGACGCTATAAATCAGATTGTAAGAAATCTCTTACTGCTTGTCATTTTGACATGGTTCTAGAGTGGCCTAGGGTTCCAATTGGTTGACTGTACATATATTAATATAGTCAAAATGTAGTCGGAGTAGCAATTGACAGGCCTTCCCCTCTGCCAAATGGGCTCATTGTATGGACTGACGTTTATTTGACATACCTATTTGTACGTCACGTACGAATAGCTGTACATTTGACGTGCCCCACCCTCGCAAAAAATGGCAGACTTTTTTGTATAGGATATCACAGACGTTCCTACTCCGTCTGGTTTAAAACTCAAAGGTCGACACAGCTATTCATTGATTGTATGGTTACCTAGCAAAGGACCACTTCAAACGTCCAACGTTATGAATCGGTTGCCCGATAGAATCACATCACCCGGACTACGCAAACTCGAGTGAAAAGCCACAACAAAGCAACTTTCAACCTAGTCGAACGACGTGTGTTTTGAAGCTTCACCGGTATTTATTTTTACATTCCAGAGGCCTTACCTTGACGTCTTAACGCGATTCCGTTGACGACCCAAACCGAGTCGCTTCCATACAACTGAGCCTGAACTGAACCTAAATCGAACCGCGTTAAAAGGCCCCAGTTCTTGACACAATTAGTCACCTAACCTATTCCTAGTTTATATCTACAGTTTAACGGCCTCCTAGCCTAGTCGGTGGTAACCCTGCCTACGAAGCAGAAGGTCCCGGGTTTAAATCTTGGTCAGGGCATTTATTTATGTGTTTATCACGAATATTTTTTTCTGAGTGATGGGTGTTTTCTACACATTTAAGTTTTTATATGTAATCTATTATATACGCATATCGTTGTCTAGCATCCACAACACAAGCCTTGTTGAGCTTACCGTGGGACTACCTAGCTCGGCTTGTGTAAGATTGTCCTGTAATATATATCCGAATATCGGAGCATTCCCTCTGACGGTAGCTTCCATAATGGAACCCTTATTTTATTAAAATACGTATAAATACTCGTATCTATTTTTGGTGTGTAACGATCATTGAATTGCCTTGGTCTGATTACTGGTTGACAATTCTTAACTGTGCGTTTCACTAGAAATTTCCTGCTTCGTACAATTAAACTCTGGAATGAACTGTTGCCAGCGGTATTTCCGGACCGATATAACCTTGAAACCACATCACATATGTGACCCCCCGCCCAGGTGTCCCAAGTGTCAATGGGCGGCGATTCCTGCATTCATAAACACATGTAACAGTGTCTTAACATTAGCAGTCTTCTTATCGTTATCAAGAATATTTATCGTCAGGCAATTTAAAACACCTGTCATCTTCAAGTATTATCTTTAAGAAGCTTTGGACAATGACCAAAATCGAAATTTCTGTGATTATGCTATTGAAATAATACTTTGAGCAGCAGTTGAGGTAAAAGTAGAAATTGCAATTCCTCTTAATTTCGGGAAAATGTAAGGCGTGAGGTTTTAGTCGCAATTTTAATTAAAATGGTGTAATAATTACATGGCAGGAGTTGGTCCGAAGCGCTTCGCCACGGAGCTGGTTAGATTATTTCTTGCAGTGTTTTACGCTTTTTTCTATAAAAAGAACGTTATGGAGCTAAGTCAGATGTTTTTTATTAAAGACGCTAAGTATACCGTAAAGCTGTAAATCTTTTTGAAATGATGAAAAATAGAACATAGGTATTACAAATAAGAAAGTAGTAAAAAACTTGTCCACGGCTATACTGCAATTGCAGAATAAACTGTGCTTAAAGTATCAAAGTTGGCTTTAAAACTGCAGAAAAGTTGTTCAGTTTTTATGCTTGAGAAATATCTCATTACGCCTTTGAGTGGACGAAATTGTACTTTATGTTTCTAGGACGGTAAGGAATTTTATCCGATATTTATTTTATACAAAGGACACACGAGTTTTTCGTGAAAGCTATTGTACAGAGTTGTCTGGAGATTTTTTTTTATATTACGACGTTGACAAACAAGCATACGGCCCACCTGATGGTAAGCGGTCACCGTAGCCTATGGACGCCTGCAACTCCAGTGGTGTTACATACGCGTTGCCGACCCTTAAAAAAAAAGGAGGATTCGCTGTGTTGACAGCTAAAGAGGGAAGCTTTGCTCCGTGGGTCCCCAGCTATCAATACAGTGAATCCTCTTGGAGCTCTGGCGACCTTACACACCAACAGAAACACAACACTATGAGTAGGGTCTAGTGTTATTAAACTGCGGTTTTCTGTCACTTCCCCAGATGGGCTCTGCTCCAGATTTGAGCGAGACGACATTCGTTGTGATGTACCCTACCACACTAAACGATGTGCATCCGCTGTGCTGTGCCCATCCATACCTCTCTTATCTAGATAGATATGTGCAAATATAATTAAATAGGCCAAATTGTGCATGTTTTTGTAAAAGGTACCACTTTGTCAACAGTTGATAAGGTTCATTTCTTAATGAAACTTTATGACATTAGCACCTTATCGGCTAGCGACAAAGCGGTACCTTTTACTAAAAACAATCACAAATTTGGGACTCAATCAGCTTCGAAACATTTTTGTAAAGTGTAGAAGTGTTTTCTGTTGCAAATAAAATAGACAAATTATTATTAAATTAAGATGACGTAATAAGTATTTGTAACATTATAAATGTTATGTCAATTGTTTTTTTCGATTAGGTACTTTGAAATGAAACACTTTCAAACGGATTAAGGATGACTAGAACGGGAGGGGACGATTGGGCTCCAAGCTATCACTTGATTATTTCTATAGAAATTGACAGATCGTTCCCTTCTAGTGCAAGTCATCCCTTAAATCGCATACATTAACTATTTACATCCCGAAGGTTCACTTTGTGTCTTAATTTAATATTGTTTCCCTGGTAAGCTTCGGATATGGGAATGGTCTTCATTACATTTGCCAACAGTAGCAAAGCATCTCTAACAGGTACATAATATAATTGCGTATACGTACTCGTCTCTCTTCTGCCTCGTTTCCTCATTGCTGAGGGTCGTGACCATTTGAGGCCGTTATTTTGCATACCAACGCTCTCCATTCCACACGGTCTTCTGCTTTCCGGATTGATGCCTGTATGGTTCCCGGGCAGGCTTCCTTCACGGCATCAGTCCACCGAGTCGGTGATCTTCCACGGCTCCTTTTTCCTTCCACGTGGCCTACCAAAATGAGCTTTTCCAAGCTATCCGGTTCTCGTCTAGCCATGTGACCGAAGTACTGCAGGATCCGCTGAAGGCAAGTGGTTGATAAGCGGCACTTGATCTTCAATTGGGCTAGGATCGACGCATTAGTGCGACGCGCCGTCCAAGGGATTCCTAGCATTTTGCGCCAGCACCACATTTCAATTCCTAATACTGCATGAATTAGTTAAGAACATCATGGAAGGAAAACTTGAAGGAAAGCAGAAGCCAGGAAAGCCAATGAGAGCATTATATGTACCAAATAAAGGATAAAAATAACGTCGTGTCGTATCAGGCAGTCAGAGCGAAGGCAGAAAGTTAATACAATTGGAAGTTACTCCACTGAAAATAGCCCAGCTTTTAAACACTACCGAGTCATCAGTCAGTGTTTTCATCGTCATGATATATTTAATTCGAAAAACTCGAAATTACAAAAGAAAGCTATAGTTATTCTACACTAAACTTACTACAACAGTTATAATGTAACATTTTATTATTTTTATTTTTTATAAGTAATCCACGTTTTACAAAAAGAATTGTATTTGTACTTTTTTCGCGTAAAAGGAAAGTAAAAGAGTTGAATGTGGTTTGTGTTCAATATGGGAGTTCTAAGGTTATTACTAACGAAATAAGGAGAGTCAACATTTTTTTTTAAACTTGAATAGAAAAATTTGATCCTTTAATGTGCGACGGCATTCGAGCGAAACCAAGTTTCCGACATTTGACGCCTGATTCAACTTATACAATGTATATTTCAAATGTTTCAGAACTTTGTTTAGGATTCTCTCTATGCAGTTGATATAACATTTGTACCAGTAACTTGGGTTTTAAACAACTGATCTATATTCTAGAATTGGCCTGACTTAAAAGTTAAAAATCATCCGTAAAGTGTCAGGGTCCTTGAAGTCTTTGGTAGTTCTAAGCACAAAACCTAAAAGCCTTAAAGCCCTTTTTACCCGACTGCGCAACGCAAAGAAGGGTAATGTGTTTAACAGTCTATATTGTATGTATGTTTGTTCCTTTGTGGCAAACTAGAGATCAAACGCGTGGACCGATCTTGATGATTCACACGTCAATCGATTCGTCATCTTTGCGCAAATGTCACTAAAGACATGACAATAATCAAAATTTAAAATCACGATCATGAGACGACATTTTGTACAAAAATTAAAATTAAAAACTATGGATAGATATCAAATGGGGTATCATTGAATAGGGATTTGAAAATCATTGTTAGGTTTCTTTAATCATTTTAAAGTTTAAAAGGCCATTTAGGAACTGTAACGATTTAACGTAGCTTAACGAGTACTTAGGGTATCTTAAGACCGGAGCGATCTTGATGATTCACACTTCAATGGATTCGTCATCTTTGTGCAAATGTCACTAAAGACATGGCAATGATAAAAATTTAAAATCACGATCATGAGACGCCATTTTGTAAAAAAAAAAAACTATGGATGAATATCGAAGTGGGGTATCATTGAATAGGGATTTGAAAATCATTGGTAGGTTTCTTTAATCATTTTAAAGTTTAAAAGGCCATTTAGGAACTGTAACGATTTAACGTTGCTTAACGAGTACTTAAGATACTTTTAGACATGCTTCACATGCTCATTACTATCATGCTTATTAGCAAGCGGGGAAGTAGGAGGCGGCCTACTCCCATCCCTTTTTGCTATTAAGCATGCTTATTGGCATGCTACTAAGCACGAATCATGCTAGTAATGAGCATGTATAACAGTACCTTTAAACAGACCAGAATTATGCGTCAGCAGCTTGATCCATAGTCCAACAAGCAAGAACAACCACGACATGGACTGCTAGTTTCACCAGGGTAGGTTCGGTACTCACTTTTTGAAGATTAAAAATAAAAGTCAGGAAATGGCATGGGGGAGCCCCTCGAACACCAACATCCACTGTGTGACGGTTCATTATTTAAGTTTGGTAGATTAATAATGGAAGACACATAACGGTAAAGGGGGGTAGGGGGGCGGAGCCCCTCGTACAAAAAAATTATAACAGTCTGATTACTAGTTTCACCCGGGCAGGTTCGTTACTAATCTTTTGTAGACTAAGAATGTAAAGTAAAAGAGGGCAAGGTTTGTAACTTAGCGTAGATTAAGAAAGGAAGTGAGAAAACAGTCTCCGGTAACCTACATGTGGGAGGTAGGCTCAGTGATAAAATAAAAAATCCGATAGTTGTTTCGGTGAACAGTCACATAAGAAAAGACTCTCGACCTAGAACTTGAGAGGATCTCGCTAGCTGGCTGGATCAAGGCTCAGATGAGAAAAACTATTAACGTCACATAACGAGCTATTTCGTCTTAATTACATTAGGATTAGGAATTAGAAATCATTCAATATACCCGACGACGGTAATACATAACGTGCAAAACGCACAATGGTGCGTCGAAAACGTTAACGGTCGTGTGCCAAATTTTAGTTCTCGAATTTTTGCGAAGGGTCAAGCATATGTGGCATTAAGCCGAGTTCGGTCTTTAGACGGATTAACGATCAGTAGTCTAGACCACTGCAAACTCCTTAACAACCCCCACGACATTAATTCACTGAACGAAATGGAAAGATTGCGAAGTTTACATCGTCCGACAGACAGAGTGGTGTTGTCACCTTCGCGGCTCGGGCATCACTGCCCGAGAGGTCGCGCGCGACGAAGCAGGGTGATTCGAGCAATCCGGCGCCGTCGTTGCGGGAGTCTGAATTGTCGGATCGTCTGACGGGATCAACGACAAGCACACCGAACTAACCGTGTCCACTAAATCCGACTCTACCGATTAACGAGTACGATTTACCGAGTCTTTTGTAAAATCATATAAATAAATGATAAATGTTGTCACATAAACTTACAGAGTAATAATATACTAATAATAGTATACAGCGTGGGTATTTGATACGGGCGAATATTTTAATGACGATTACCATTGGACCTAGGGAACCCATTTACATTAATTTCTTTAGGAAATTAAGATGTTTTTTTTTCATACATAAAAATTCAGCACGCAATGTATTGAATCCACATAAATTAACGTAGCTATCTAATCGTCATACGAGTATCATGTCTGTGTCATTTATCATGTCAAACAAAGTTGGACGACATACATTGCAGCTCTGTCGCACCTTAGAAAAATCATTACACCTAATTAATAACACAATTTAACGAAATTATTATCCCATACGATTCATATGAACAGGTACTATAGCTGGAATAATTATTCGCCCGTATCAAATACCCACGCTGTATAAATGCTAATCTAAACTAAAAAATATGTTTCGAGAAAGTAACTGTTGTGTTGTGCTGTTATTGTTATTAATAATGAACCCTCCTTCTTATCTCATAGTTGTAAACGCACATATTCGGCTAAAACTAGCGGTAGTGCTGCTGTTGTTATCAATGATAAATTGAATTTTTAGACTAAAACTAACTAAAAAGTTTAAAATAAAATAATATAATTTAAAAAATCAAAAAACCTGACTGCGTAAAACCTAACTGAAAAGAAAGAAACAAGTCAAGTGTTGATTGATAATCACATGAAAAAATATTATGTAAACATCGTGATTTTAAACAGTCGGGACCCATAATTTAGGAGCTTGGTGCCGGCTGCGAGTCCCAGCCGGCACCAAGCTCCTAAATTATGGGTCCCGACTGTTTAAAATCACGATGTTTACATAATATTTTTTCATGTGATTATCAATCAACACTTGACTTGTTTCTTTCTTTTCAGTTAGGTTTTACGCAGTCAGGTTTTTTGATTTTTTAAATTATATTATTTGTTGTATACTTTACATAGTCTACATGATTACAAAATTCTAATTTACGGTCTAAAGTTAATGCTTATTCACCTTATTCATAAAAACTTAACAGACACAAATTAGTTAAAATATGTTTTGTCCCTTTTTAACCAACGCAAATGTCAAACTGACAGATTAGGACATTCGACGAATAAGGTAACGGAGGTTTGTTGAGCGTTTATGAATAACATATTGCATAATTTCATTGTTTAAGTGGTAATTACACTCTACAATTATTTTGCAATACCAATACTTCATACTATCTTAGTAATTGCAATATATAATGCGTTATTTCATTATTAGTGATTTTGACTTTCAAATCGTTACCGGCCTCTCTAGAGTGAAGCCAAAAATGGCATAAATGATCTCCATTTCTTTCTTTATTCTAAGTATAAAACTCGCGTGAGACTCGAACATATTAAATAATAACATTTTTGTTGAAACAAATCAAATTATTTAATTAAATATTCTTTGATTTGTTATTAAAGTAGTAACACTACTAAATGTAAATTATAAATTGAAAATAGAGTATAAAATAGAATATAGAGATAGAAAAATACCAAATTCCATCATAGGTCAAGCCGGGGGCCGGCGATCGAACCCAGGTCTTCAGCTTACGCAGCTAACGCCATAACCACTAGGCCACTCGGTCTCAATGTATGTTGGCAAATTTCTCGAGTATTTGCAATCTACGAGATATATTAGGAGCGAGACAGACATACCCACTTTAAAAAAGCGTTTCTCAAGTAAATCCGAGTGCGACGGACATACTCTTGCAACAGCTTGTCTTCAGCTTGTTTTTCAGTGGTTTGTCTTTCTCCGTTATAAAAAAATTGTAATAAATTGTTCAGAAAGAAAGGAAAAGTGTAAAAAAATTGCCTCGGGCGGGACTCAAACCCGCGACTTTGGGATACTTACCAGAACACCGCTCTGCTAACTCAGAGCTACCGAGACCACCCCCGTGGCCCCGAATTGCTCCACCATATCCCAGAGGGTGGGTTCGAGTACCGCCCGAGGCCATGAATTTATTCAACGTTTCCATTCTTTCTGAAAAATGTTGTATCGCTCGCAGACATTCCACCTTTAAAAAATCGAATGGAAGATTATATGGAAACTCTGAAACATGTTCATAGTTGAAATGGTTTCACTGCGTTTGACAGGACGTGCTTTCTAGAGTTGTTATTCATTTAAGGTTTTCGATTCAAAAATCGCATTGTAATCGATTCACATTTCACACATTGAAACTACGCAGCCACAGACACGTAGGCATAGGTACACATATACCTACACACGTGATAATGAATATCCATCAAAATAGGTGCAATGACGCGTCCAGCCTTTTGTATTCTTGAAAGAGTCTGAATACAGCCGGACAAAGTTCTCAGGAACTCGTCTCCCAGAATCGATACTTGAAAATTGCGCTTTGTTCCCCCGAGTTTGTTTATGCTGGAAACTGAGCTGCAGCCGGCTGATCTATGTGCGTTCGAAACATAAATCACATATAATACGTTTTGCTGGACACCAACGTTGTAATGTTTCCATGGCGATAGAATTTTTTTAAGTATAAAAAAGTTAAAATAAAATTGTGGATAACAGTCACGTACGTACAGTCACTGCACAAGACACAGCTCTTACCGTGTCAGAGAGTATTGGGATCCTCGGGTCGGTATTTCGAGCGGTTGTCAACTGGAAGCTTTTTCGATGCGCTGGCATTCGCATGCTGGCATGCGCTGCGCTGTCATCCAAAAAGCTCGGTGTGCTCAATAGAGCGAGGGAATACTTTACTCCGAGACAAAGACTGCTGTTATATAATTCGTAAGTCAGACCTCGTATGGAGTACTGCTGTCACCTTTGGGCAGGACCACCTGGATCCTTTGACTCGGTCCAGAGGAGCCCAATACGAATTGTCGACGATCCCAAACTCACAGTCGGTATTGAACTCTTAAGTCTAAGGAGAGACTTTGCCTTATATTATGTGTGTTCTATTGCCTATGCAATGGGTTGTGTTCTGAAGAATTGTTTGACATGATGCCAATGTCCACTTTTTACCATGGCACCGCTTGCTATCGACAGGATGCTCATCCACATACCTTGCAACCAAAATGGTCGCGCGCGGATTCAGAGGAATTTCCTCCCCCGGACGCTCCGGCTGTGGCATGAGCTCCCTGTCGAGGTTTTCCCGAAAGATTACAGTATGGGATTATTCAAAAAAGGAGTGTACAAGGTTTTAACGGGTCAGCAACGTGCATCCTGGAGTTGCACGCGTCCATAGGCTACGGCGACTCCTTTCCATCAGGCGGTCCATATGCCTGTTTGCCACCGTCGTGGTATCAAAAAAAACTACTCGCGGCATACGCTTACGCTTGCCCACATCGTCGCGTAGGGTACTCGACGCTTGATAATGGCGTCCCAAGATGTCCGAAACATATCGCGTGGAGTGACTAAAAATACGTGAGTGTTATCCGTATTTTTAAGGTTCCGAGTCAGCCATAAACCCTTATGGTTTCGCAATGTCTGTCTGTGCTGTGCGGAATATTTGCCAACTCAAGACTTAGAGCCACAAGCACAATCTGGGGTTAGCCAAGCCAACTAACCCGGAGTTACCTGACAAATTAAATACTTACCTACTTAAAAACGCTTAGGTACTTCGGGTTAGTTGACTTACCCCAGACGGTGCAAGTAGCGCTAAATAAACTAAGGCCCACTTGCAGTTAAATTCCATAAAAGAAGCTTAACTCCGGGTTATGTTGGCAACCCCGGGTGGCCCAAGTGGCCATAAATTAACTAATCTTTTTCAAAAAGGGTTTTCACTAGCTTCGTCAGTGAAACTTTCCGTATTGCGTGTCCCTGCTATGACGTTACACGTCAAAAAGCGTCTTCAGCCTATTGAATTACGTTCACGTCACGCCGTGACGTCACAGGCACTGATTGACACGTCGCGTCGCGAGTTCCCAACACGCTTCACACCCAATTTTCTTCATTATCACTGATGACTTTGTGTAATTTAATTCCGACAAAATTACATCGATTAACATTGATTACTTCAGTCACGCGTGTTAGTGTAATCACAGTACGGATTCAGAGTGCTTTAACACCATTTTGTGGGTGTAATCGGAGTAATTTTATTTATCTTTAAAATAGAAATATAGGCACGTAATGTAATACTTTCGGAGTGAGATACCCATATTTGTTTACGGAAATACGATTACGGAATTAGAACCTTGAGTCGGATTTTGTGTGTGTTAGTCACCAAAGCGTATCCCAGGCTCTCTGAATGAGCCGTGGCGTAAACCGGAAAAACGTTAGGAAAAGGAATCGATTTTGTATGTTTGTGTAAAAATGTTAATTGGTCGAGAATTTGTTTGCAGTTAAAATGACATAGTGTGCAGAGGTTCCTTTCTCGAAAGCTTGTAACTTGTAATGCAAGCGGAAGTCTTTATTTAACTTCTTTCATTAGACAGGGACTTTCACTTGTATAACAAGTTATGGAGTTAATGGATATTTGGAATGCCTAATTTAATTTTAAAATTTTCCGTGCATTATTTATCTTAATATTAGCGTTTTCTGTCATCTTGGCTAGTCGCTGGTTAGAACACTCAGTTATCTCTAGTTAAAGTTAATTGACAGATATCAATGACACCTAGGTACTATAGGGACTAAACTGAATATTTTGAGGTAATTACTTCATAATACCTAGTTCATTTAGACAGGAGTGATAGCCAAAAAAATATTCGTAAAACATAATTATTCCCAGTATGCCCACAGGAATGTTTCATTATAATACATAATTAGATTACATTTTGTATAAAATAGCCAGACGGTTTTCATACCGATCAATAATAGCATTATTATTGCACGCCCAATCATTTGCAATTTTGCGTACTTAATAATCTAATAATAAAGTGGCCGGAACAACTCTGCCTGCATATCGGCAGGTGCACGCAGGTGTATCCGCCGAGCCGCCGTACGTGCACGTAAAGGTCATGCCGATATTAATAAATACCCAATCACTAGGCATACGACGACCCATTAAACGCAGCCCAGTTATAAATAAACAAGTATACAAACGAATACAAATATGTGAATAAGTGTCGCCGAAGAATAAGCTTTATTTCAAGATTTTCGAACGATGTTTCATATCAAGCACCCTTGATAGACGCTTGCAGGTTAACTCTACCCAATTTGACTATTTTAAGGACCGCCAACGCTACCTTTGAAAACCTTTTGCCTATGTCTTCATGTAAATAACACCCCATTAAGAAAAAAATATTATTGAATACCTATTAATTTAAAGGGTACCTAAGGTAACTTTCTTCACACGAGACTCGAAAACGAGGGCGTGGGATGAGAGTTCTGTAAGATGAAAGGAAGCCGTGCATGGTCGCTATATCAAAATTCGCTCGCGCAATATTATGAAAGTTGCGCTGCTCAGAAAATATCATATCTGCGGAAGCTCATAAAGTGACTCATACTTGGCATATATATTATAGGTATAAACATATTAATATTAAACCGCAAGAAATTAAAAGTGAAGACAGAAGTCGGAACGAAAAAGATGTTGATTTATAACCATTTTAAGAACCTGAAAGGTGTAAGTAACCATATAAATTATGGTCATGGTCATTGCAATAATTGTAGGTTCAATAGGCATTAGTGAAAAAACGTAGGCCGCACCAAATGGACTATTATATTATATTCCAGTTCCTAAAGCACACGAATAAGCTGTTAAATGCTGTCAAAGTCAAGATTGAACTGTGAAATGAAGATTTTATTCCATCTCAGTAACGAATACAAGGCAAGTACAATTGAAGGCAGGGACAAAGGCTGAGACCTCCGAAAGAGCCGGGGCCGTCGGGACAAAATCAACATCCTTCGCCTAACACGGCACGTATTTATAATCCGCACTTGCTTCCTGCTTTTTGTTGATTGTCGGGAATTTTGCATTCGCTGAGAATTCTTTTGTAACGCCGCTTGATGTAAAATAAGTACCTATTAGTTTTTGTTATGTCAATACTTTTTATAAGTAGTAAATTCTTTGGGTGGGTTTTGGGTTTTGAGTTTGCAGTAAATTAACTCGCTAACATTAAATTTATATCATGTTTGCGTGACTGTTTTGTGTTTGCACAAACGTAACTATGCCTATTTGTGTACTCCTATACTATCGTCTTCTGACACTGGATACCTATATTTTATATTATGGTTAGTTCTTTTATTAACTTTACACAAAATGAATCCTATAAACCACTTTAAATATTTAGGTAGGTATAGTATTCAATATCTGTGTGTCGATTTTAGTCATTTAAAAATATAGAAATTTGCATTTGGCAAGATATTTTTGACAAAGCTTTTCTACACAGGCCGTGTGCTAAGTATATAGGTAATTTCAATGTCTGCCCCCTTACCATGACGTCTTAACGCGATTCAGTTGACGACCTAAACTGAGTCGCTTCCATACAGCAGAGCCTAAATTGAACCTAAACTGGATCGCGTTAAGACGTCATGTTAAGGGCCCAGGTCTATCTTCGTATTCTAGAAGAGTTAGGGCAACTAGTTGGACCAACCGGGGTTAGCCAACTAACCCGGAGTTAATTTTTTATGAAATATGTCAGTTAGCGTGGGGTTAGCTGCTAACTCTGATTAGCGAAAGTGCCGCTTAGGTGGATAGTAAGTTTACAAGAGGCATATTGAAAAAAATATATCTTTGTCAAATTCTGCTTATTAACAATTCTAATTGAATACTGACTTTCCCCGTTATTAAAATGAAACCAAATGAATATGTCTTGCGACGATATTTAAAAAGCTGATTTCGTGCAACTCACACCTTCGATAAAAGTAATAGCAAATCCTTTCCGTTTTAAAAGTCCGTTGTAGATGAAGTTCACGTCCATGAATAAATTTGAGTCGGACTCAAAGGGCGGATGTAGGTAAACGACCTCGGCGGTACCTTAGCCAGGTACGCGCTTTTGAGAAAACCCTATTCTTAAATCCATTCAAAAATAAGTTGCTTGAATGCTAAGTCAAACCATGAAGCGAGAGTGTTTATTACCTTCTTTAAACTTAGTGGCCAAATTATTTATTAATTATTTATTAAATTATTAATTATAGGGGCCCGAAACTTTTAGGTATTCAAAAAAATTGAAACAAACAAAACCACGTGACTTGGTAATTTTGGCAATGAGATTACAACCATTTGTATCCGTCATCTCAATATCATCATATGGAATTATACTTCGTATCCAAATCGAAGATTACATATATTTACTAGCAGCAGTACACGGTTATGTGCTGTCCTTGTCACACATTTAGAGTTAAAATATTATTCAAAAAATGTTCTCGCTGTCGCCCGCCGCGTAAGGTAGGTGTCGTGCCGGTGCACGACCGCGCCCCCAGCGGCGTGGTTTATCATTACATTTTTTTGTGTTTGTCCGAGTCACACGTATTTTCTCGCAAAAATAGTGTTTTAGTGTATATCTATTTCAGATTGAAGGATTAGGGTGAGTGATTTTACACATCTTCAGAACGATGAATTCAAATTACAGAATAAAACCGCGGCCTAGTTGCCGTTTAACGTATCTTCTTTCGGAAAGTGATTTTGTCCAAATGTTTGATTTTGCTTCCAATATATGTGTGGTAGATTACAATTTAAAATTGAATGTTAGTGTGGTGTATTAATCATATAATAACTAAAAGAATAGATCAAGGAATCTGTATTTTGTTCGAAATAATGCTTTTACATCTACCTTCTTTTTTCTAAGTAATATAAGTAAGGTACATGTTAAAGGCACGGGTTGTTACTCGTAGATTAACATACAAATTTAAACCTAATTAAGAGAACTTTAAGGTTCGTTATGTATTTACGCGTTATAGTATTTACGCGTTATAATTCGTATCAGGTTTGTGTACCAGACCGTATACTAAAAATTGCGCCACACGCCATACTCGAGGTTTAGCCACTTACATCTAACCCTGGTATTTAACGAAAACAAATGTAATCTCATCTACGCAATGATTTCATCTACCTTTCCAGAGTTCTGAGATAATTATAGTAATAAGTATTGCAATGCTAAAAAATTATGAAAGTCTACATGAATTTCACAAATTGTAGTAAATTCGGTTAACAAAATGGCATCTAAAAGTAATTTAAAGTAAAATAGCCATAGAGGTTCCCTCATTTATCTATAGTTTTGTTAATAAAAGCTAGCTTATGATCCGGATGTTGCCGTTTCGACTATCGTCGAGCCTTCGGGACAATATAGGTATTTTAGAGGTTCCCCATTTTATCCCTAAAAGGGAGGTATGACCTCTTCAATTCTTCATGTTTGTCTTGTATTATTCGTGACAGACAGCCCCGATTAGTCAGCTAAGAAGTACACATACTTATAGCGCTTCTTGTACGTCGTCCTACCTACTTCATTTATATGAACTGTCATAAAGATATGCTCGCCTATAAAGAATCATGAGCTCGCTGAAATAAGTAACAATGACTACAATCAATAATTATCATCATAATGTTGTTGCAGAGAAAAATTGTAAAATAAAAATAAGATAGGTTTCGTATAAACTACGTTCCTATTTACGAGTAAGCCTATTTCAGGTTCTATCAAGGAAATACGACTTTAATGAGTCGGAATATATAATCTTGATCATGTTTTAATGAAGTCAAAATACTATGATATTGCTATTTTGAGTCAGTTAAGGCTCTAAACTAAAGGGAAGTGTAACCGCAGCGGCAGTGCCGTATTACCCTGTTCCGCTAAATAGCGCGAATGCTTGCTGTAGCCGCTGCAGAGGTTTAATTTGCGACCTAGTGTCTATACGATTAAAGAAGGATAATTTATGTTCAGAGTTGTATTCTTTGAGTATAGGTAAGTTATTTAAGGTAAATAATAAGTTTTTTGTTTTGTTCAAAAACTCGAAAGAGGTTATTTTTATTTTCCTCATATTTTAGATAACGTAAACCGTTCAATAAACAACGATATAACCAGGTCAAAAATATGATATTTTGGTTTATGTAAAAATTTACAAAATACAATACCTAAATAATATGCGGACATTACAGGTTGTAATTGTATTGTGATTGGTGGTTCGTTAACAAATTGCACACCTAAAAGGTGTTCAATCGCTTTCCTGCATGCTCAGAGCGAATAACGAGAAAACTGGTTAAAGACACAAAATAGTTAAAGTTTTTTGTGGTTTTTTGTATAACAATAATACCTATACTTACTGATTTTTTTTATCAACTTTACGTATCCCCATCACGAAACAAGGATAGTTTGGTTCCGGAATTTGAACCAATATCTGACGGCGCAGTCTTGCGAATTGTTGCGTTTAGTAAAAACGAATTACAATGCAATGCAATGCATGAAATTATATAAATCATATGATTTTTACTTATATATATTATAATAGATGTATTGTAATTTGTATATGTAGGTAGTGAATGTTGTGGATCACATTTTTATGATACCTACATATAAAATTGTAGATGATACCTTTACGATACTTAATAGGACTCAACACGACTTAATGAAAATTAAGTCGGATATTAATATTGTCGTACGTACCTACTATTAAAACCTCACCGTTTAGGAGGGTGTTAACCAAAAATGAATAATTTTACGAAGCTGAGTGAGTTTGCTAACAAAAACCTCATTGGAGAGCAAATGGTTTTAACCCAATTGAATTATCACGAAACTAATATTCCTGTTTATTGAAAGGATGAACCAATATATACTGAAGTAATACAAACAACGACTTAAATTTTGATTTATAGTTTCCTAGAGAAGCTTCATAATATACATATATATAAAAAAATATATATTTTCGTAAGCTATATCGATGAAATAGGCTTAATCTTATTAAATACCCTACGCTGCTCCGCTTTAACAGTGCCGAGTTACGTGACATAAATCAATTTGTATAATTTTGCTCCGTTTCAACAATTATGCCACAAAAATTGTGTCAAATAAGCTCCGCTTTAACAGCGTTGAGGTACTCCACATTAATTGTGTCGAGGATTCTAGAACTTTGCTCCGCTTTAACAGCGTTGAGGTACTCCACATTGATTGTGTCGAGGATTCTAGAACTTTGCTCCGCTTTAACAGCGCTGAGGTACTCCACATTAATTGTGTCGAGGATTCTAGAACTTTGCTCCGCTTTAACAGCGTTGAGGTACTCCACATTAATTGTGTCGAGGATTCTAGAACTTTGCTCCGCTTTAACAGTGTTGAGGTACTCCACATTAATTGTGTCGAGGATTCTAGAACTTTGCTCCGCTTTAACAGCGTTGAGGTACTCCACATTAATTGTGTCGAGGACTCTAGAACTTTGCTCCGCTTTAACAGCGTTGAGGTACTCCACATTAATTGTGTCGAGGATTCTAGAACTTTGCTCCGCTTTAACAGCGTTGAGGTACTCCACATTAATTGTGTCGAGGATTCTAGAACTTTGCTCCGCTTTAACAGCGTTGAGGTACTCCACATTAATTGTGTCGAGGATTCTAGAACTTTGCTCCGCTTTAACAGCGTTGAGGTACTCCACATTAATTGTGTCGAGGATTCTAGAACTTTGCTCCGCTTTAACAGCGTTGAGGTACTCCACATTAATTGTGTCGAGGATTGTAGAACTTGCTCCGCTTTAACAGCGTTGAGTGTCTCCATTGCTCCGCTTTAACAGCGTTGAGTTACTCCACATTAATTGTGTCGAGGATTGTAGAACTTTGCTCCGCTTTAACAGCGTTGAGTTTCTCCACATTAATTGTGTCGAGGATTGTAGAACTTTGCTCCGCTTTAACAGCGTTGAGTTTCTCCACATTAATTGTGTCGAGGATTGTAGAACTTTGCTCCGCTTTAACAGCGTTGAGTTTCTCCACATTAATTGTGTCGAGGATTGTAGATCTTTGCTACGCTTCAACAGCGTTGAGTTACTCTACATCAATTTTGTTGATGATTGTACAACATTTCTCCGCATTAACAGCGTTGAGTTTTTTCACATTAATAAAATCGTGTTGAGGATCGTACAACTTAGTGTTAATTGTATACAATAAATAAACTTTGCTCCGCATTAACGGCGTCTCGTGTTACATACTCGTATTCTACAGGAATTGTGTAGAATGTAATAAAATTTTACTCCATCAGGTTGTTTTTACCATGATGAGACTTCTTTTCAATAGTAGCATTCCGATTATCAAGATATAAAAATACTCCACGTGTCAGTTCCTTATTATAACAATTATTTACAAAAATAGTAATTCTCTTGCTGCTGTAGCGTACTGGTCAATATTTCGTTATCCTACAGTAGAATCGAAGGCACCTGCCACTTAAGTTTTTTATTACAACGTTCTACTCAAAAAGGAAAAACTTAACGTATTAACCATTACCCACCACTTGAATTATTGTTTGGTCTCAGTATAAATCTGTATGTACATTTTATAACAAGATTTCTTTAGTACTAATCTTGCTATGAAGAAACTACTGATAGCTTGTTTTACTAATCACACAACTGGTTTTTGTCTTCCATTTTTACTTCGACATGAAATACAGGCATATCTAAAGTATACAATCACTATGCAGGGATCAGGGATTCGTCAGTAAAGTTCAATTAAATGAACGAAGTATAATTTAAAGCAGGTATATTCAAGTAATGTTAAAATTATATCGACGATAATACACACTTCAGTTTTTTGCTTCACCTAAAAGGTTATTGAAAGTAATTTCATTCTTTATTAATGTCGTTCCTCACTTGGACACGCACAGCATGGCATGCATAAGTCCAATCTAATAAAAATATTCATATAATATTTACATAATAGTACCGTTTTATTTTATTAGGCACTCATGTATGAAGCTAATTATCAGGAACCCATAGGAGCGTCGGATTTGACTTCGATATTTTATTTTATTTTTCCTACTTATATGTAGTATTACAATTCTCTAAACATCTGCTAGTAAATATATGTAATCTTCGATTTGGATACGAAGTATAATTAATAATCAAACGAACTTACCTGTGAAGTTTGATTGGAATTATACGAGTATCCAAATCGAAGATTACATACTCCCACCCTCCCAGACCCTAAAAATTAAAATAAAATAGTCTCTGGTCCTAACACAAAAATATCTATGTGCTCTAAAATAATGATAAACCACGCCGCTGGGGGCGCGGTCGTGCACCGGCACGACACCTACCTTACGCGGCGGGCGACAGCGAGAACATTTTTTGAATAATATTTTAACTCTAAATGTGTGACAAGGACAGCACATAACCGTGTACTGCTGCTAGTAAATATATGTAATCTTCGATTTGGATACTCGTATAATTCCAATCAAACTTCACAGGTAAGTTCGTTTGATTATTAATTATGTCATTGCTGCATTGGCCCAACACGTGAGTCACGGTGGTTTTGTTTATTCGCATTTTTTGAAATACCTAAAAGCACAAAATATTATTTTTTTAAGCAGAAAGACGTTAAGTACTGCTTGAAAAAATAGTTAAAGTATGAGCACAGCGTACGGATGTACTCTATACAGTGTGGTAACTCCGCCGATTTTTGGGTCATCGATGGGGGGCGCGCGGGGAAGTGGTAGGGGAGGAAATGCCGCCGAATTTCTATGAAAATTCGGCGGTCTATTTTAAAGGGTGTCAAATGGAAATTAGTTTGCCAATCAGACTGTACGTACAAAAGGTGAATCCATGTATATGAAACATAGTATATTTCTATTGTAAAAAATTAGTGCGTCATTACAAGTACTTATTGATTCAATAAAAATCGATTATTGAGGATTTGAGAGGTTCTTTATAACAAATCTGTGGTCAAAATTGCGATTATCGGCCGCCATCTTGAATTTCGTTATTTTTGATCCGATACTGACAGAAATTGATATTTAAGAATCTAAGAGATTCTTTATAACGAATCTGATGTGGAAAGTTCAAGAAACGGCCGCCATTTTGATGTTTGGTGACAATGTGCGCGACTTGCATTGTTTGATCGACAAATATAATTTTATTTAAAAATGTATCCTTAGGGATGAGTTTTGTTAAATTTCGAAATTGGTAGTGGACCAATTAGTAGACTAACTGGTATAGTATAATTGTTAACCATGGATTGAAAGTGTCTGATTTCATCTGATATATTTGAGTAAACAAGTGCACTCAATAAAATAAAGGGCCTAGCCGTGTTTGTATGGGGCATAGGCCCCAGAAGCCAATTTGATTGCCGTTTTGCCAATTTATTAGCCCAGATGTAAGATGATATTTCACCAAATATCAGGTCCAAAATGCTGCAGGTTTTTGAGAAAAAAAACTTAAAAAACGTTTTTTTACGTATACACTTTATTGAAGTCAAATAGATGTACAATTAAAAAAAAAGTTAAGCTGTCTTTTTGACCGAGAAGGGGTAACGAATGAGAGCTCCCGCCAGTTGTAATTTTAAAGAGGAAAATGATAGCCGCTATTTCAAGGCGCTTATATAACGGTACCAGATGATGTTTCTTACAGGTAACCAAATAAGTTTGATTTTTTCTGCACACGTTCAATCCTCTCTATATATGTATTGTAGCTGGGGTTCCAAATTTGGGATGCGTATTCAAGTTTACTACGTACTAAATGAGCAATACAAGATTTTAATTGTTTTGGCTTGGGTAAAATAAACAGAACTACGCATTATGAAACCTAGCGTTTTCAGAGCACTACACACAATACCGTCAATATGATCGCGATACAACGAGGAAATGCCGCTAGCCGCTAGCATCATATGTACAATGCATCAAGGACCTATTTTAGATTTAAGGTAGGTAGATGTAGGTAGCTAGGTAAGTTACACCTACCTATTTTAAAAATAAATTATTTTTGTAAGGATCAGATTTCTGTTAAATTTACACCTACCGTAATGAAGCTCTAGGTAGCCTTGACATTGAATGCAGTTGCGCATGCGCTCCGATGTGCGAGCGATATATCATACGCGTTTGACATAATAATATAATAGCTTCTACACATTCCCTCTTCTAAAAAGACTAAACCTTGCTTCATTTCGCCGAAGAATGCCTATATCACTCTATCCCTGGTGGCCTAAGAACTCAACAATCTTCCACCAGCAGCATACTGGCTGCATAACATGAAAAAAAACAGCAGTAGAAAAAGCCATACGATATGATTATGATAAGATATCACGTTTCCTCGACTTAATATCCGGTACAGAGCTAATCTTGCTAACGTATAACAACTAACAAGTATTAGGCCAAAGAGTAAGTCAACCGAGAAAGCGTAACCAGGCTCCAAGTTTTGCTTGGATTCTAGCGTTGCTTTCTTAATCATCATCATTTCAGCCTGTGAGCGTCCACTGCTGAAGTGACTTTGGTTCTTCTACGGATCTCCTCATTTCCAACTTGATCTCATAGAGAAATACCAAGCATAGCCCTTTCCATAGCTCGCTGCGCGACATTGAGCCTCTGAAAAAGACCTTTTGTCAAGCACCACGTCTCAGAGCCGTAAGTCATCACTTGCAATACACATTCGTTGTACATCTTAGTTTTCAGGCACTAGGGGATTTTGGACGAGAAGACGTTTTGTTATTTACCTAACGCTGCCCAGCCGAGTTGGATCAGTCTACTGACCTCTCCTCAAAATTGGATTTACCTAATCGGACTACCTGTCCCAGGTAGGTATACATATTCGTCAACAACTTCAAGAGTAGAGTTTCCAACAGTAAGTGCTTTCTCAATACTCTCATGTTAATTTCTAAATGAAATAGCGCCTTATCGACAACTGAGCAAGTGGTACCTTTTGCCGAAAAACATCACAAATGCACAATTTTTATATGATAACATACGTCACATGATTTTCAGTTAAAGATCACATTATGTCAACCTTACTGACTAAATACTGGCAATCTAATAAAAACCAAAATATACAATTTTATTATTCGACAAGTCATCTTATTTCACTTTCGGAAATATGACAAATCAGTCGTTTCCATCACAATTCTCGTAAAATAAACCATATATTATATAAGTATTAGGTAGTCTTGGTAACTTTATACGTTAGGTCACTTTCAATCTATACTATCTATAATATCACGGGCTCAAACCTCGGATCGTACCAATGAATTTTAGGAACTTATGTACGAAATATCATTTGATATTTATCAATCGCTTTTCGGTGAAGAAATCGTGAGAAAACCGCATTAATCCTAATGAGGCCTAGTTCACCCTCGGGGTTGAAAAGTCAGATGGCAGTCGCTTTCGTAAAATTAGCGCCTACGCCAAATCTTGGGATTAGTTGCCAAAGCGGACCCAGGCTCCCTGAGCATAAGACTGGAAACCGCTAGGAAGAAAAAAAGAAATTAATAAATTTACCAGGATCTCCAAATAAATACCTACCTGTTAACTTAAAGGAATCTGTGGCTAGAGTTAGGCACACAAGGCTGAACGATGAAACTACGTGCGGAGCAGTTTGTTCGATAAGCCCGACATCTTTATAATTATCGTCGTGTAATTTGTAGAGCAAGTGCCTACACCGGCGGGTAGGATAGTTGCGATTTAAATTTATCATCTATCGCGTCGTGCGTCACTTTGTATTCACATACTTGTTAAAACATGATAGCCAAATTAATACTTGACCATCTTAGATCAACATTTTATTAATTCAAATTCAAATTCAAATTATTTAATTCAGACAGGTCGTCCATATACACATACAATAGGGAAATAAAATTAAAAATTAAAATTAAAATTAAGATTAAAATATAAAGATAAAACAAAAATATTAATAATAACTTATTTACATGTCAAAACAGTATAACCAACCACAAAATAAAATCAAAGTATGTCATAATAAAAATTGTCATTCATTTACGTTGCGCAGTGTGGGCCCTGACATGTAGGTCTATAAGTGTTTTAGTGAGTGGACAGTCTAAACGGTTAGCTAATGTGTTCAGGATGCTATTGGGGCTTTCCCGCGCCCTGCGCGCCAATGAGGCGATTCGTTTGCGCATAACGGCATGAAAGCCGTCCGTACGCGCCTCTGCGAACATGGCTGACGCACTACAATAGCGCGGCAAACCCAACAGCATCCTAAACGCATTATTGTATTGGACGCGTAGGGAATTGAGGGTCCTTTGCGTATAATTGACCCACAGGCTGCAGGTGTAAAACGATTGACAGAAAGCTCTAAATAAAGTGGTTTTCACTTCTGTGGTACACCTCGCAAACCTGCGCGCCAACATGTTGCTCCGGACCGCCAATGCCCTACGCTCCCTCTCCACGTCAACGTTGTCCTTTATTAAGCACGAACCACATCATTTATTATTTATAATAAAAGTTATGATTCATGTTTTTAAATAAAGTACTTTTTTTTCATCTTCGACTAAAGGATGACTCACACTAGCACAGGACGGGCGGGACGGGAAAATCTGTCAATATCTATAGAAAAAATCACGTGATAGCTCGGAGCCTTTAGATGTCACGTGAGGCTTTCTATGGAAGTTGACAGATGGATTTGGAACCGCTAGAACTCGGTGGTTGCGGGTTCAAACCTTTACTAGTCCCAACGAGTTTTACGAAACTTACCTATGTACGAAATCGCTTTTGATATTTGCCAGTAGTTGTTCGGTGAAGAAAACATCGCGAGGAGACCGGTATACATCCGCGAAAAAGGAGTATGTGAAGTCTCCAACCCGCTTTGGGCCACCGGTACACGAAACTTTAACGGTACACCGAAAAATTTTAAAGCCGTAATTGGGTAATACCTTGTCCTGGAAATAATTCACCATTTCCCTTAACCAAGTCTGCTATTATAGTTGAGGCAGTACAGAATTTAATATTGATCATGCACATTATGATGTACGTCGTGTATTTCAAAGTTTGAGTTCCACTCAGTGCAGTTAGAGGACCACTCAACTGCACCGCCTGACAGTGGGTACTGCTCTATCAACCGTATATGTACCTAGTGAATATTTTCTCGTCGTACTTCGTCGGGACTGGTCGATTTGATCTCACTTTTTCAATCAGCATACTAGGGTTTTGAAGCTGATAGGCATTTTTGCGAGATAAGATCCATTAACTTTTTAAACTGGTACCTAAATTTATTTATTTTCCTACTGTAAGTGTAACTTACCTAACTACCTACCTCTACCTACCTTAAATCTATAAGCATTGCGATACAACGAGGAAATGCCGCCAGCATCCTAGGTACAATGCCTCAAGGACCTACTTTAGATTTAAGGTAGATAGAGGTAGGTAGTTAGGTAAGTTACACTTACTGTATATATTTCGAGAATAAATGTTTTTATCTTTTCCTACTAAGAAATCTCAAAATCACGAGCTCTTCCGATTCTACTGAGAGTTAAAAAAGAGTCCCGATTGAAAGAGTGGTTACAAAATGGAGAGTACGTAAAACGATTGAAAATTTTGAGAATTTTCTCGTACCTACTTTTTTTCTCCCAGAGAAAGAGCTCGTTAATCTGAGCGGACTCTTCACGCTAAAATGCCCTTGATTGATTGAGATGGAAAGAAAAATTCGGGCATTACCGCCAAAATAGGACGGAAAAACATTATTCACTGCATATTTCGCCATACAGGATTAGCCAAGTAACGCTGTTAAATTCCCGGAACAGAGTATGTATTTCATATGGAATTTGACGGTTGACGCCTACCTTTTAAATTCAAGTGGCGCTAAGTAATATTGGAAAATCAGATTTACATTGCAATTGATTGCGCGATAATCAATCGTATTATAAATAGAATACAGGGTGTAGTAAAAATGCTGATGATCCGTTTAATAAAGAAACTGGTATCATTGATTTATTTAAAAAAAATTAAAATAAAGTGAAAAAAGTTTTTTTATGGAGGGTTTGCTTATGGAGACGTCCTGCCCCACACAAAAACATAGATTAATCAATCCACGATAGTGGTTACTCCCTCAAACGGATCACCAGCATCATTGTTGCACCTTCACTACATAGTATTAAAACAAAGTCGCTTCCCGCTGTCTGTATGTATGTATGTATGCTGAAATCTTTAAAACTACGCAACGGATTTTGATGCGGTTTGCGGTTTAATAGATAGTGATTCTAGAGGAAGGTTTTTATGTATAATAATAGCCCATACGAAGCCGGGGCGGGTCGCTAGTGTATAACAAAGAGCCTAGCCTAAGAAGAGAAGTGAATTAAGACAATAAAAACATTGAATAGGAATAAAGACAGACTTTCGAGCTAAAAACGATTAAAGACATATTTTTAGATTATTATCAAATAAGCTGTCACGTTTAAAGCTGTCATTTATTTATATGTAATGTTGTTGACAGGTACGGTTTTTTGATATAATTTACATTAATATTTCAGTCTCATCTCTTATTAGCCAGAGTCTATACACGTATTTAAAACACCACATTGTGACCTTTCTCAAATAACTACACGTGCTCGGGTAGTTACGGGTCTCCTCAGAAGTGGTCTCCTGCGGCTCACCGCAGATGGGGTCCGGGATCCCGGGACTTCCCGTCGGCACCTACACTACTAATTATTGACTAAATTTAACTGTGACGCCATCGCGTAGCCCTTTCAAATATATAATAAATAGCCAAGTAGTTTATTATTTGTGACAGATTGTGACATTGGGATGTGACTACGATACCAAGAAGCACTAAGTGACTAAGTTCTATAAACCTGAAAGTTAAGAGACTGGATTTTTGTGACAAAATGAAACGAAAAAAAATATTGGCCAGTTCTTAATTCGATGAAGTCACACATCGACAATGTTTTATTTTCTCTTTAAAGTCCAAACTTCAAGCCCTCGGAAATTGGTCGGTGTTCTGGTCTATCAAGTTTTGTAAGCGCACTACAGCTTCTTATTTTAAAAAGCTGAATCACTAAGCCCCAGGGCTTATTTCAGCTCTGGCAGATATTACCTTATCCTCAACTTGGCTCATCTATAAAACAAGAAGCTTAAAACCGTAGGGGATCTTACCGAATTTTTCCGTAAAATAAAAATTACATCTTAACTCTGCTAGATCATGGAGAATTCTTTGAAATATAAATTACTAGCATAGTAAGTCGCTAGAACTTTAAAATCATTTTTTATCCCCTTGGGGAGTCATCATCACTTGCCTACCTATTTTCCGCTGCTGCTTTCTCTCATAAGAGACGTCGCATACTAACCTTTAAAGTTTAACTATATAAATCTCGTGACACTTAAACATATTCAAAAATTTTAAAACACGGATAATTTCTGCCAAAATATTTTCGGCCTTTTACGATATTCGTCATCCGAAACGTTCATCGCACCGGAGTGCGAGCAGTTAACAAACCTTTATTCACCTAATGATTTAGTTGTGTATTAATTGTGCCTTTGAAAAAAGACTGGAAACTTGGAAAGTTTATACTCAATATATGATTTATTTTTCTCAAATAAGTTTTCACTATTTATAAATGTTTGGTTTAGAAACACAGTTTTAAAAATAGAAATCTACATGCCTCTGATGATTATCTACACCATATCACAAAATACTTAAGTAAGTAATATTTCTAAAGTACAGAAGCTTCTTTCAAGCGTTGCGTATCATATAAATATTAAATAGCTTTTGTTTGTCTAAACTTCTAAATAAGAGACATGTCACATGGAAGGTAGCTGGTACTTATAGCACAGGTTATTCCTATTTTAAGTATCAGCGAATTAATTCTAGACACAAACACACTGTATTTTAGTCTTAAGAAAATTATTTGTTTGAAGTGTATACCTTTTGAGCTTAATAAACTTATCTTATCTTATCTTATCTTTCCTTCATTTGACGTTTAGCTTGTCAAGCATACAAATGTCAAGATGGCAGTAACATTAGGGTTGTCACCATGCTGTCAGGTGCGTATGGTGGTACAACAATGTGTATAATCTATCGGAATATTATTTGTATTACAAGAACACGTTTTAATTGATTTTTTATTAGTATTGGTATTAATTTGTCTAAGTATAAATTAGTATGCGGTGTTTGAAATATAAATATGTCTGAACGCCCGCGTGAGGTAATGCGTGTTGTGCGCACCCTGACAGTTGCCACCCGTAGGCGGAAGATTTTGTGTCAACATAAAACTCGGAGTAACACCCCTCTGACTATATTCAGTTTCTGAGCCTATACCACGAAAATCGAATGATTGCCGATTTGTATCTCCATCTCTGTCACGCTTGCATATTGGAGTGACAAAGAGGTTTTCCCGTCAATGCCAATTTTCGATATTCGTGGTAGGCGTGCTGATTGACCTTTGTCGATTTCTTTTTCTGAAACCGTATACATAATTCATATACAAATGACGTTATTCATAAACGCACTTCAACAACTGTTTTGCTAAATGATTGTTTGTCCTTATCTGTCACTTTGACAATCGCGTTTGTCAGAATGGGAGAAAACATAATAGAAGCTTTAGTTAGCTTTAGTTAGCTTCTGTTAACTTTTTTATCAATAAGGCGGTAAATGTATACATTGGCCGGCAATATACGATTACGAATGCCACGAAATTCTTTTAGAAATGTATGTAAAGGTATTTAATTACACTTTGCGCATAATACAGGGTGCCTAATTTACAAGCCCAGGTCAATGAAGCAGAATTCGTAATACGGCGAGTCAGCAAATTTTCGCCAGGAGCGTGCCACTCTCGTAAATTGGCCTACAGCGCAAGTTTCCCTGCGTAAATGATATCGTGACTCCATAAGATTCGAGTTCAGGGAGACACTTCCATGATATGCAAGATGAGACTCTGCAAGGTTAAACATACGGTTTACTTTAATTTGACGGCGACAAACTGTTCCTGATTGTTACCCCCAGGTGATGTTTGTTCGACGTCGAGGCAGACTTATCGCTGGCGTAAATAGAGATTAAGTTGAAAGGTATTTACTTTTGTTTGCTGTATGCGAAGCTCAACGCGTATGTCGGCGGAATGGCACAGTTTTACAACACAAGCCTTCTACACGGCGATTTGAACTCTTATCTTGTTTCCCTTCGCGTTCATGTGACAAGTTTTATCATGTTCCTTCCTGATTTGATTTTTTCCTCCGGCACGGCTGAACTTTAGTAAGGATAAGGAACAAAAGTAAACCGTATGCCTACTGATAAGTATAATAGTAAAAGCTGTAAGTACTGTAAATGTTTATACACGCGTATAGACTTCAAATTTAGTGCTTAATTTATATTCTGTTAATAAAAATACGAGTATACCTACTTACATCTGCTTTATTACCTTCTTCTTCCTCGTAACCTCAATGCTGAGGATCGCGACCACGTGCAGCCCGTTTCCACAGAGTGCGGTCATAGGCCATGTGTACGGCACGGTGTAAACTGCCACCAGCCGACCTCTTTATCACGTCAGTCCATCTCGTACAGGCTCTACCCTGGGCACGAGTGTTATCCATTTGGCCCAGAATCATGTGCTTCTCCATATCATGTTTTGATGACCGCATAACGTGTCCGAAGAATCTTAGGACTCGCTCATGGCATAGCGTGGAGAGCCGTGTAGTGATGTTAAGCTCTTCTAAGATGGAGATGTTAGTTCTTCTGGCTGTCCAGGGTATACGCAGCAGTCTTCGCCAGCACCACATCTCAAAAGCGTCGATTTTGGCCACATCACAGCTTTTCAGAGTCCACGCTTCGGCACCATACATAAATATCGAGAAGACGAGAGCTCGAACCAATCGTATCTTTGTCCTACGTTGAATACCTCTGTTCCTCCAGATCTTATCGAGGTTAGCCATAGCACTCTTAGCCATACCAGCTCTACGGCGAATCTCGCCGGTGCAGCCACCAACATGGGTTATCAGCGACCCGAGGTATACAAACTCGTTTACTTTTTCAAACCCGCAAAGTGCGTCGGAAACTGGTAGAATGTGAGCCCTGTCTACTACCATGACTTTGGTTTTCGCTCGGTTGATCTTAAGGCCCAGCTTAGCACTCTCTTCTTCGATTTTCTACAGTAGAGCTGCCATTTCCACTTCACTTGACGCAACAATTGTAGTATCGTCTGCATACCTTAGGTTTTTGACCAAATGACCACCCACTGCAACTCCTCCTTCCCAACCGTCAAGTGCTTTCCTCATTATGTATTCGCCGTATAAGTTGAATAATTTTGGTGAGAGTATGCAGCCCTGGCGAACGCCGCGCTCCGTATGAAAATCGCTTGATTTATGGTTCTCCAGTTTCACGAAACTCGATCCATCACGGTATAGGTAACTAGGTACGTAAGATGTTCAGGGACGCCCATCTCAATAAGAACATCGAACATAACCCTCCATTGCACACAATCAAATGCTTTCGCGTAGTCAATGAAGCACAGTACCAGTGGTTTCTTGTACTCACGGCATTTCTCGATCAGAAGTCTTACATTCAGGATTTGTTCGCGAGTGCCCTTTCCAGCTACAAAACCGGCCTGTTCCTTCGGTATCTGATGATCGATGAACGACGACAATCTAGCATTAATTATGCGCAGAAGCACCTTGCTAGCATGCGACATTAATGATAATGTCCGGTAGTTTTCGCATTTTTTGGTCGAACCCTTTTTGTGCAGAGGTACCACTGCGGATACCTACACATTTTCATTGATTAACACTTCTTCATTCAAGACTTTTCATAACTTGAACTTTCAGAATTTCAGCCTTTTTAGGGTTCCGTAGCCAAATGGCAAAAACGGAACCCTTATAGTTTCATCCTGTCCGTATGTCTGTCTGTCCGTCGGTATGACACAGCGGTTTTACTCAGTAACTAAAAAGCATATGGTAATGATATTTCAAGCTACTAAGTTTTGCATATTTGAAATAATCTGATAGGTCTTTAAAAGTAAAGTAAAGGTTACCAGTGCCAGATACGTCTATTTGCTTGCACATTTTTTTACATCGTATGACGGTACAGAACCCTCAACTATGCGTGGGCCAACACGCACTTGGCCGGTTTTTTAGAAGTTACTATATTATACTCACTTACTTCGTACTAATTTACGGACGAGCGAAGTTGTATCCTTTCCCGAAGTTGATGGACTGCTTAAAATATGCCTTTGAAGAGTTTTAAAGAGTCTAATTATAAGAATTATTAACAATATCTTCAGAGAATAAGCAAGGATACTACCTATTATGAAATTACAAATAACACTCACGTATTTTTAGTCACTTTATTCATTGTTAGAAAGAAAGAAAGAAAGAAAGAAAGAAATAATTTATTTGCAAGAATATGTACAAATAAGATGTTCGGGTATTGGATAAGTTACAATATTCAGCCAGTTATATTATTATGAGTCACGATAGTTTAAATTTGATGAGCGGGGCTAAGATGCCAAGCTGATATCCTGATAATTGCTGGATAAGACGATAGTTTGTCGGCACGTTCTGACAATTTCTGATAATTTTAAACAGTGCTGTCAAATGCCTTTGCAGCTGTCACCGTCGCGCTATCCGCAGTTTATCAACTTATAGCATTATCCTATGACATTCGTGGATAACCATCTTAGGCCCAAAGGACTTCAAACTGTCAATTTTAATAATCCTTATCTGTCAGTATCTACATAGATAGTATCGAGTATAGTCTACTTACTGTTTAATGAAGGCGATTGGTAAATAGATTGCTGTACGTTAGCTGATTCTTGAGTAGAAGGTACTTACCTGAATTGGCTTCGGCTTTGCACTATTTATTAAACTAATTTTAGTAAGCATTAAATTACATATCATCCCCATAATTCAAAAAATATTTCCCTCGTAATAAAGAGGTTCAGCTGATGAAGGCAAATTAAATTTATGATCCCGTATCAAATTAGTGTAGGCACTTATCATTTCTTAATTAAGTAAGGTTTATAATTAGGAATCAGGTGGATTAGACCGGAGAACACTAAATAAAATATTAAAACATTTATTTTAAAAATATATACAGTAAGTGTAACTTACCTACCTCTAAATAAAATGGCTGGAAAAATGCTAGTTCTTAAGTTTATCTTTTTTAAAGACTTATTTTATAAACAATCTAAAGTAATCAAATAACCTAAAGTAAAGTCATTCTAGTGTATGTTTAAGGTTGGTTTTGTATTTATACTTGTATTGTATATTATACCGTCAGCTTCATAGTTAAGTGAAGTGAAGAAGTTTGTATGCAGGTTACAAACTTCTTTTCAGGGGGGGGGACCACTCTGCAAGTCTGCAGCTGACCGTACCTAACTGAAAATGAGATGCATTATGCATTGAAATAAGTATATACGATTTTCCTTATAATGATTGTTCTTACCATGCCTTGCTCCGTTAAATAGGTATTTTAAAACGTGTTTTATCCCACATGTTGCCAATTGATCAAAATAGCTGAAGCACGTGGTGGTGCTTCGAACTGATGAAATATCATGGGAATAGATTGGAAAATGATTAATAGGTACATTCATACTGAATAGAAACTTGAATGGTGCTACAAACAGGATATGAAGCCCAACACACGATTTCAACAATTATACACTATGCATTCAAAACGCTATTGAAATCAAGAGAATGAATCCAGTCAGTGAAATGAACATTGTAAATATCTGTATAATTTCCGGCTTAGTTTTGGGATAACCTAGGAGGCTTAGGGAAAAGAAGGCTTAATAAAGTAGCAAAAGGCTGTATATTCTAAAGCCTGGTGAACGAGATAGGAGGATTGGAAAGAGAGGGAAGATGTGCCTTTTACAGTAGCAGTCCGCTTGCGGTTTCGCATTTCAGAAATAATCTGCGCGCCGCCAGACCCGCTCCACCGCAACTTTAAAACTACTTACCCGATTTAAGCCTGTATTATTTAGCCGTGATAAGTACCACTTGAGTGTTCTATTCACTCAAAACAACGTGATGCGATATCGCGGCCAACATACTAGGTACTCTGTTTTGTTTTAGGTGAAGGTTTATAGGTTACCATTGTGCGTATTGCAACACCCTTGACTTTCTAGATTAATTTAGTGATGGAACTGCATTATTATAGCTGTCTTTGGAAATTGTGTCAACTCCTTAAGACAATAGACACTTCTCGCGATATTCTAGTAGACCACAATACGGCCTCGGCAAAGTTTTCGAAAGTCACGTTTGGAGCAATTTTCTAATGAACCTAACAAAGCTTTATGATGCGTTAAAGCTATATGATATAACTATCGGTTTTTATATCAAATTAAATAAATAAAAGTACGTAAACTCAAACAACCGGTGCCGGCCTGATGCTAACAGTGATAATATAAGTTTATCGTTTCGAGCATCAACAGCTTTTAGCGTCATTAATGTTCAAAGTGTTGGTCTAACGTATTAGTAGTTTATGTGATTGTACCTATATAACAACGATGTTATTATGAAACTTGGCTGCCGTTTCATAAACCCACACTCAAGTTTTAATGCCTTATTTTTTACAATTACATACACTTCTTTATACACAAACATATCATGAGCTCTCCATGATGCGTTCTAACCGCATATACTCGTACCTATCTGCCGCGATTTTTAAAAAGGCAGTCTTCTGACAACACTCACTTTTGAGAAAATCGCAAAAGCAGTCTTTATTTAGATTTTTTTACTTTAATCAGGATGTGTAAGAAAATTTTACCTAGTGATGATTGTTTGCAATTAAGAATTGCTTTTTTTAACTTTTTTCATTGAAATGTATAATTTTTTTACCTATTTCTTTGAATTATACTAAAAAATAATGATGGTATGAATTATGAACTTTATTTAACAACCAGATATAATTCACTAAAAGGCGGTTTTAGTCCCGAAGCTGCCTTTAAGTGATTTTTTCCTAACCATTGATCATTTATAATTCCATAGAAGGCAGTTTTCTTAGTTAGCTGCTTTTTTAAAAAGTTTCGTGCAAACTAATACTTGCGAATAATTATTAATGAGGTCGTCTAAGTCCAATTACATGCCCTTTTAAAAATTATTGCACCAAACTGCTTGTTTTAAAGCAATCAATGGCTAAATATATCGATTGACTAATTCACTACAAAGCAGTTTTAAATTCTTAAATGCAATTAGCTGCTTTTTAAGTAATTTCATTATATAAAATATTTTTTCTGAAACTTGGGGTGATAATAGTCAAGTGAATTCACGTGAAGAAAAACACAAATGCAGTATCTGTTGATGTTAGTTTTTATTAATGTTCATTTCTCTGGTTTACAGTTTCCTCCTCCATTGCACAAATCCAACTTTTTAAACCGATGATGAATTAACGTACTTAATATGGGTCCAGTCCTCACCTACGGTGCTCAGACTCGGTCTTTGACGGAAATTCAAAAGTTCAAACTCGGGGTTTGTTAGCGAGCTATGGAGCAAAGCGTATTAGGTGTAAAATTAAGTGATCGTATCCGGAATACCAAGCAGCGTTCTAAGACTCAAATTATGGATATAGCTCGGAAAGCGGCCAAGTTGAAATGGGACTGGGTGGGTCATGTCTGCCGTATGCCGAACGATTTGTGGGCCAAGACAAACACAGAGTGGGTACCCCACAACTCTAACCGGAGGCCAGGCAGACCTCATCGGCAATGGCGGGATAACTTAGACTCCTTTTTAGAAAATTGGCCAGATGTTTTACAAGACCCAAACGAGTGGAAGAAGATACCTGCACCAAACAATCCCTACACGTCCCCACGGTAATCTCAACAATCTTGGGTAGTCAGTAGATATGTATAGGCAGGTATTAAATATATACTCATGACACAAAAATAAATAAAAAACCGCATAAATTGAGAAATTTGTTGGAATGCTACGGTGTGAAGGGTGTTAAAACTGGAAATGGGCCGTTCTCCTTTTTTAGCGACAACGATCTGTCTTCGCGCTGAAAAATGGCTGATTCAGAATTTAATTAAGTATTGTTTTTTTATACGAGATTACCTTATACCCAAAATGTTAAGTCTACCTTATCGGTACAGTATAATTGTTACTTCCATGGGTAGTGACCATAAACTTACCTGCATTATTTAACTCAAAACATCGTATACAAAATAGTTTTACAAAAGGGTATTTGAAATACAAAATGCAAAATATGTATTTTTATAAACTTTTATTCAAATAAAATATTTTTTTGGAAATTACATTAATTACGTAAGAAGCGGACAACACCTAAGTCATGTTCTTAAAGCAGTTTTTTAAGAAAAACTATTTATTTGAATACTGCTAAAAATTTACATAAGTAGTTTCATTATTATGTACAGTCAAGGGCATAAATATCTATACACTTTTTGTCTTTTCAGCCATATGATTCCATATAAAGTAATGAAAAAGTTGTACATATATTTATGCCCTTGACTGTACTTCAAAGACCGAATATGGAGCAATTTTTAATTTAACGAAATTGTCTCAAAAGAAAGTAAGTAGTTGAAAAGATTGGTCATAAATTCAGCATTAAACGATTCTATATCTTTTTTATTATTATTTGGCTGTAAACCTGTGTCACATTTCACAAATAGTAGGTAGTAGTAGTAGTATTTTACAGTAAAAAAAAATTTTTTTTTCTAAAACCAGTCCGGCCCACCATAGTGCGATCTCGTTTATACTACTTATACCGACATCGACATAGACAGTATGCGCTGATTTGGCTGCTGTCAATCCCTTAAGTTTAACTTTTTGTTAACTTAAATGACGCTGTTTGTACAATTCGTGGCAGTTAGACGTCATTGACGTGTTCCGTACCACTAATGCGAACCATAGCGCATAATGATCGATCGATTAATTGATTTCATTTCACCCTATTCTAGGATGTACATCCGGTGAAAACCCGTTTTTAGTTAAAATATGCCCAAAAAGCATTTTGTATTTTAAGAATATAAAATAAGTACGTGAACTTTTTGGTATCTTATCTTGGTGGTTTGGTGATGGCGCGAGAAAAGATGGCCGCCTTTTAGTGAATTATTGCGAGTAAACTGCTTTTTAAAGTCCGACGAATCCCATAAAATTGGAACTGTTAATTTTCAACGGGAAGTAAACTGCTTTCTGCAAAGTACAGAAGCAAATAAAATCATTCAATAATTACTAAGAAGGCAGTCAACGTCACTTGACTGCCTTGTAAGAAATTTTTACTCGAAAACTGCTTTATTATGAATTATTCTGAAGCAAGTTTTCAACTGGTACTTCGTAAAAAGTCAGTTTTGCACAAAACTGCCATTTAAATAATTTTTGGCAAAGAATATTCTTATATACTTTGCAGTCAAGGGCCTTTAACTGCTTTTTAATTTATTAATGTTAGAAGACGGTTTTCTAATGAATTTGGCACTGACAATGAAACGATTGACTGCCTTTTATTGAAAAATTATCTCTTAAACTACATAAGATAGAGAAAAACGGATTAGATAGGTCGACGCGTATTTTTTTACTGAACACGGTGGTATATATAACTCAATTTCGGTGTTTTGTCAGATGACTGCCTTTTTAAAAATCACGGCAGCTATATCGACCGCCACTACGACTTTTATGAATGAAAACTTCTCTGACGTTAAATTTTTTACATTTATATTTTTTAAATTCAGAGATAAACTAGAGTTGGCCCTGATTTTCATATCATTCGATCGAAATTTCGGGTTTACGATTACAAAACTCGACTACGCCTCAGTTTAGGGGACCCTGGAATTTAAAGAACCCTTATTATATCACTGTTGCAGAAACTACGATTCTTTACTGAATTACGCAATAAAAGGTGAATTGCTTTTAATCACGGTAAATAACAGTGGTGGAAGTTTTAGCGAGTTCACACGGACGATGTCAAAGGCAAACGCTAATAGTCATATTGTAAATGGGAAAGTGTGTGTGTCTGTTTGTTTGTCCGTCTTTCACGGCAAAACGGAGCGACGAATTGACGTGATTTTTTAAGTGGAGATAGTTGAAGGGATGGAGAGTGACATAGGCTACTTTTTGTCTCTTTCTAAAGTGAGCGAAGCCGCAGGCAAAAGCTAGTAGCCCATAAACGGCTAGAGGGTCATTATCGAGCATCGTTTTTCCATTAAGTTTATTCAATGCCGGCCTAACCATCAGACCAGAATCAAAGACGGTTACGAGCTTTATATTGTGTGGATTCCAACTGTGGGTGTGTGCGACATCCTGCCCGGATCAGTCACAGACTAAGTAACGGAGACAGTTCATTTGGAACTTGGGATTTTTGAAAAACATTGGGTGGTCGAATATTCGAGCAGTGTTCGAGTTTTGTTCTTGCAACAAATCACAGTGACGATAATCGTGGTAAAACGTGTTTGTATCTCTGTGCGCACATACAACATTTTCGGCATACGCTTACATATCGGCCCGTTTGACTAAGCGTTGCACGTTGTCACACGAAGCTATTAATCTGTTTAATCTGTAGAAGTCGACTTTGGTTATTTTCTATTGATTTAGTGCATTATTCTTCGTCATCGTAGCAAAAAGCGCATATTTTGCATCAATCATACTATTATGTTAAATGCATTCATTTCCTTGCTCCTATTTACTCCTACTTTGTACTGCTTTGCTTTGTTGAAGGCGGTTAATTCTCAACTATGTAACTACTAAGAGTTATATAAAGTGGGTTTATACTTAATAATCTGTCTGCACGCATTATTCTTTGTAGATTATATAGCTTCGCTCGGCGCGAGTGTATAAACAAACACACTCACACACCCACGGCAAGACTTGTAATAACCTGTCGATTCAACCGCGGTCCTTTGTCGCGTGGTTTATTGACGGTCTAACGATCCTACCTATAGTAAGTAAACTAGCTATTGCGGTAATATTGCCATGAATGAGTCAGTTTCAATAGCGGGCAAACGGACTATATATACCGACTAGAGCCGACTACGACTGTGTAACGCAAATGATGCCAAAAGCTGTATATAATTTTGTTTCTGACGCGATGTAGGTACTCGTATAATGGCATTAATGGGAAAGCAGTTCATGAATGAAGAAACTTCCAGAAATATGCTATTTATCCTTAATTATAGCCCTAGTACAAGAATGTCGCGACAGTTTCTCGCTGGAGATAGACATCTATTACCTTTTAACTGTTTAGATTAGACAATGACAGGTATCTTTCTCGAACGCGAGATATATACCGGCCATATACGCTCATATCAGACTAATATTCCATACGTTTATTGGCAGATCTGGCGTATATGCCCGAACGTATATGACCAGCAATTATCGGGACATTCTTGTGTCAAGGGTACTGTCCTTGTCTTATCAGAACAGTTAGAAAGTAACAGGTGGCTCTGGCCATGCTGGCGTACAAGTGGTAGCAAGGCAAAAGTATTGGATGGAAAGCCGGGACTAATTTGGCTTTTCTTTCTTCGTGAACTGCTGAAAAATGCACGACTGTCTACATAGACAAGTCGATGGGAATCGAATTTCATAATTGCTCCGACACTGATACATACATAGTTCAACGCTTAGCGCTCAATGGATTAAACTGCAGGGTACCTAATAAACACAAAAGTGTGGCTTCACCTACAACTATGTAACTACGTTACATAATAGATATCGTGAGCTGTAATCGAAAATGTCGCATCGCTTTCTATGAATAGATGCGTAACGCTAGAATTCCATTTGATTAATAACTCGAAGTAGCAACAAATAGTGTTAGAAATACCTAGTCAATTAGTCACTATTGGTATGAATAACACCCTATTCAATAACAGAGTGTTAACCTAATAGTTCGCATTTAGTCACCCACATACATAAAATATATATAGAATATTAATACTTCGAAAGAAAATTAATGATAGGTCTACGTTCTTTTGTTACCTACCATATTGTAGCTATTTATAGTGAAACAGAGCACAAAATGGTAGTTCATGCCCAACTTTCATGTTACTTATCCCTGTCGAAATCCTGAAGTTGATGGAAGTCCAGCAAGGCTTAGGATTTCTTTTATGAAAGAGCTATGTGAGCTCTAGACCTCGCGAGCATACCTAATATTGAACAGAAGGAAGGAAATTGGCTCATAAGATTTAGGCGTTGAATGAAACTATAGCTTCTTTAAGCCATTTTTTTAGGCAACAAAGTCAGTCATGTCACCGTAGAATTGTGAAGGTAGGGGTAGGGGTCTCAGGTAGGTTAGGTTAGTTTATAATATCCCTAGTCAGATTATAATTTGTCGGGAGTTCTCAATTTAACGGTGACATATATAATAAATAATAGGTATACTATTAGGTATTATGTCATGTGTTAACAGATCTTGAGTATCATAACTCAAGGAGCAGTAAACAAACGCCGTCAGCAAGATTGAGTGCACTATAGTTATTTTAAAGAAGATTTCTAGACTAATTTCAAATGTGTCTTTATAGATTATATTATTATATACTTAGGTACAGACGATATACGTACGCATAAGTACGTGAACTTTGAACCGTTTCTAAATAAAATATACAAAAAAATCTAGACAACTATAAACACAGCTCACAAAATTTCACAAGAATCATTTGAGAATTGCCGAAGCAAACCGCCGGACATCCTGATTAACCAATATTTTTATGACCAAGAATAATGCCCGTATGCCCGCTCTAGGGTGAGTCATCCTTTAGTTACAAATATTGTGGTTCTATTTATTTACATAGGTCTCAATTAACAGAGTTTCATCGGACATTATTTGACCAAGAAGAAACTGAGATTTTTATAAATTGCACCTACTTAAAATATCCCCCTATATAAAAAATATATACCGTACATATATAAAATTATAAAATGTACCTACGGATAGTGAAATAGCTTTTGAGCACTAATGATAGTAATAATATGTTGTACCTACTGTATCAACATTTCATTAGTTGTTTACCGTCCTGTGATTAATTTGCTTCCTCGTACCCGTTAGTCACGAGCAAACCCTTTCCACAGTATTCCACACAACATAATCACGTTTGATTTTAAGGTTTGCTGGTTTTTGCGTTTCCTTGTAACAATCCTGCTTTTTTATATTTTTAGGATTCCGTACCTACGTATTTCAAGTAAAATAATAACTGATAGACACTCCCCACATAGCCAGTAGGTACACTACATTAATTCATATTCTATAATTCTTTTACTTATAAGTAAAGAATGGAAAACTCACGACCTAGGGCGAGACTCGAACTCGCAACTCTGGGATACATACCCATCGCTCAAACTAACGGAGCTACCTTTTTTTGTTTGTCTAATTGTCTCTTACTCCTTACGTTTATATCGCATACCTACATTGGCAAGGATATTAAACACTCGAAAATAAAGAAGCTGCGCAATGTCTTAAAGAAATATAAAAGATCTAAAACCGTTTTTACTGTTCCAGCTAATACAAAAAAATATCTCTTAGCAATCGCCTATAGCTTATTTTGAAGTTGGTAAATGTACTTTCTTCTTTGGCCCATTTGATCCTTACTTACTTACTTACTGTATGATTTTGTGGGTGCCCTAAAAACCAGTGTCGTGGTACACTGAGATGTGGCATCGCTTTTGGTTTATTTAGCTGTAACTCTTGCTTATCTTTAACCTTGTAATGTTTCAAGCCAAATAAATAAATTATTTATTTAATTTTTTAACAAAACTCACACATAGTTTAAATATGATAATAACCGTAGTAGTACGAGTATTACCTGATAGGAAACTCTCTGTACACATACTCGACTCGCACGCGGCTGGGTTTTATATAATAAAATAAAAGTCACGCACGTCGGAGGCTCTCGGATTTAATTAACGTCACCGTGGGACGCGACTCCATCTCGGCCGCGACTCTGTCATATCCTGTGCGTGAATATAGGTACATGACATCCATTCGACATTACACGGCAAAATTTTTATATCACTGAGTTAAATTATTTCAGATTCCTCCTCATCTTACCGCTTCTAAACCTAAAGACAACCAAACTTTTAGGAACAAAAGGAGCAGGTTGCCAAAACTTTGGTTCCCATGCGATCTTTTCTTTACCGAAATCTTACATTTTGTACTTATAGATATTATTTGTACCACCTCTTGGTTCGGATCGCACATCTTACGAATGAGTAATGTAAATTAGACAATCAATCACCATCGCTTTAAGAAAACATATCACTTGACAATATTATATCATTAGCTTTATCGCATCTCGATCGGCTCACAGATAAGTAAACACGACGACAGTCTCGTGAAGATTCGTGAGATAGTTGTCAATCGATAAATTCGGGCCACAAAGACTCGGAGTGTCCGACTAAAAGGGAAATTGTGTCGGAATGTCTGTCGCGGCGAGGGACGAATAATACCGCTCCATTGTGTCCCACACAACACTATAACGACTATAAAGTACCAAAGCAAACCTTTTTGAAATTCAAAGGCTAGATTCAATATAAAAGAATTTTAAGTAGCTACCTGCAGTAAAGTTGCGAAGCAGGAACAATTGTTACGGGGCCCCGGTTTCATTCACTCGAGAAAGACCGTTGTCATACTTCCCAGGTTACTTGGTATTACTTCGCGATGTTGCTGTTGCCACTGAATAAAGAGTATACGCTTCGTCATGGCTGTAGTGACATTGACCTTGCACTATCGATTGGTGCGGCGCCGCTTGATACGATTGTTCCCTAAGTGATTATATCAACCATTGACTAACACGGTCATTTACACATATATACGGGTCATACAGATTTCATTTTCATTTCATAGTTAACGCGTTATATCTTGTCTGTGGACATCGCAAAAGTTAACGGGTAAGAAGATTTACTGTTTGACCCATACATTGCTATTAAAAACGTTGAGAGTGCCGTAATGTTAAGAGCTCACCAAAATAAACGTAGGTGTATGTTGGTAAATAATACCCCGTACGGTTTACAGGTAACATTTTTGTATGAGTTAGGGATAAATAATTAAAGTAAAGTAAAAGTAAAGTAAAATATTCTTTATTGCACCACATATGAGACAAAAGACAGAACAAATCCACAAATTATATAAAGGTAGCAACAGGTGGTCTTATCGCTATAAGCGATCTCTTCCAGACAACCTTAGGGTAGCAGGATTAATTAATGGATTAGGTATTAAAATGTCTTCTTTTATTTCAATAAGTGTTTAATGAAAATAAATATAAGTGAAGTGTAATACGAGTATAAAGCAGTGAACATTTAGTTCAACGTACAGGAGCCTTACCATGACGTCTTAACGCGATTCAGTTGACGACCTAAACTGAGGCGCTTCCATACAACTGAGCCTAAACGTCATGGTAAGGCCCCAGATGAATATATTCACAAATAACAAATGCATCCCAATAGTAATGCAGACTATACCGGTCTGTGAGGCCTCTGCAAGTGATGAGAACCAGCCAGGTAGCGATCGTTTGGCCTAGCCGACTAGAAGCAATATTTGCATTTTGCATTGCATTCAATCGCGTTATGGTTACATAATACAAACAGAACAGCAATTATTCGAAGAATCCTATGTGCTTACCATGAATTGCATGCAAGTAGGAGCGAGAAGGATATACTTTCGAATGCCGCAGTCGCAATCGAATACAACTCATGGTATGCATATAGAGACCGCCTAGTCCGCCTACGCCAATAGTTCACTCTAAGAGTTCACAAGCGCTACGTCAAGTCTTCAACTTAGCGTGGGAGTTTAATATAACCTACAAATATGAAAGTTTGGATGTTAGAATTTGTGTTACTGAGTTACTTACAGTAAAGCTGTAGCTAAACGGAATTGGGTGAAATTTAGTTGGTACACCCGTACAAGTCGTCTATTATCATTATTAGTGTGCTTACCATTACATTTGCGCGCAACTGTATTCGATTGCGACTGCGGTGCTCGAAAGTATGTCCTCGCTCCTACTACTACTCTGGCAGCTCCTACCACTAATCGAACACAACTCATGGTAAGCACACTATTTAGTATGATTACCATGAGTTGTACGTGGCCTTATTCGATAGCGACTGTGGCGTTCGGAGATATGTCCGTCTGTATGCGCGCAACTGTATTCGATTGCGACAGACAGCCCCCGAAATCGAATACGGCCACCGGTGCCGGTACAACTCATGGTAAGCACATAGAAACCCGCCTACGAAAAGGGTAGTATTTTAAACATACATGCAAGTTTGTGTCAAAACTATAGTTGGACCACGCTGTCTTCCTGCCAAGTTTTACGTGAAGTATTTCATACAATGTCACTGCCAATTGTGCCAGATCCCCAAATCAGTACAAAGTGAACGTGGTCGCACTGGTCGCACTCTAGGCCAAGCCATTTTTGGCAAGTGAGGTGTCAATTGGCTTGCTTTATGAAGTCATTTGGAGGTTAATTCCACATTTTTTTTATATGTATGTAACATGTATTTTAGTGTTACTTTATTGAGAAATCTTACTTCATAAACTAAGTAACTATTCAGCATATTTGATATTAAATCAATAAATAAATAATTGATAAATATTATAGGACATTCTTACACAAATTGACTAAGCCCCACAGTAAGCTCAAGAAGGCTTGTGTTACGGGTACTTAGACAACGATATATATAATATACAAATACATAAAATACATAGAAAACATCCATGACTCAGGAACAAATATCAGTGTTCATCACACAAATAAATGCCCATACCGGGATTCGAACCCAGGACCATCGGCTTAGCAGGCAAAGTAACTACCAACTACGCCAACCGGTCGTCTCATATTACTCAAAATAATTTTAGGTATTGGCTATTTACTACCTTAAATGAAAATCAGAGTATCATATCATATATATCACAGTTGATTAAAACTACCCATACTTTCGTCATATAAAGTGTTTTTTTTTTTCAAATTTCGAAAATGTATTAAATTTAATAAATGATTTGATTCGTGCTTTACAATTGAATTGCAATTTTACTTAATAATTTCGAATCTTTACAATAAATAGTGCAAATGAAAACGAATATCGAATTTAAAATATACTTAGTATATTATCTAGTTTAAAATATAGTGTTTTTCAGAGGCGTAAGGCCATACTATCACCTATGAACCGTACCTTTAGCCTGAGTACGTTCCAATAAAGCAGTTATCACAAGTTGATGTTGAGTACCTATTTATTTGATTTTGACGTAGGTATGCATAACTTTTGGACACGCTTTCTAAGCGTCTATATGAGGAGCATTCCTTAAAATTGTATCGTCATAATCACCTGTTTTTGGATATAAAAATAAATAATTGCATAAATATTAATGCAACTACTTAAAGAAAACTAACTATCTATAATTTACCTCAATCCAAAACTTCATATACATAAATAGAACACAATTGAATACACGCTCCGTAAACCTTATTCAGAAATCCACCCATTATAATGAATTCCAAGCTGGATTAAATGCCTTAATACATGCATCATACTCGGTTCACCGTCTCCCAACAGCGGAAATAACTTATCAGGCACACCGCCCGTGTCGCGGCATGCATGGCGTCCTGCCTCTGCCTGTATATTGTATAAACACGGCCTTATGGCTGTCTTGGTAGTAAAAAAACAGTTCCAGCTGACTCGGCCGGCCGTGGCAACAAGACTTTATTTTATACGAGGCTTTCTGGCCACAATGGCGTCCAACCGGGATTATTCTTTATACAACTGACTAAGATTACGATCGCTCCGCGAGTGCAGTCTCAGTTAGCCATGTTATTGTGTTCGCATTATCGTATTTTGTTACATAATAAACTTTAAGAATAAATAAGAATTCCTTTTTTAAGTGCCGTTGAAATCATTGAAAGTTGTCGCACACCGCTTGCGTTTGCAATCGGAGACGTGCTGCATACGCAGCCGGTGCGGGCAGCTGTTTCATATAAGAAACTGTTGACATATGATTCGACTAAATGTATGCAACAGCAAATTTGCATTCACGTATAGGCCCATAGTAAAAGGTTTGCATTGTATTTATAACCTATATATTTAACGCTCAGAGATCAGAAAACAATACCTCCAGTATTTTACTTTATGCGACTGTATATAATAACATCACAGGAATGTTTTATGCCTAATTATGCATTGTTGCATACACTGCTTTATCTCAAGTGCTCTAAGATGGGTTCAGGAACCGTAGGGAATGACCTGCATTGTTACTAGTGCTACTTGTAATAAAATATCTAACCAACAAACAAATTAAAGTTCGGAATGGAGAATAGACACCCACTTGAATTGACAGCTGTTCCTAATTTAAACTCATAACCTACTGTTTTCAGGAGATAATGTCTGCTGATTGATGATGCTGGTCATTTCCTATGGTTTCTGAACGCATTTTAGAGCACTAATGATATGTGAACGTCTAGTTGTAGAACGTCTTTACGTTTGCGTACTCAGCATTAGAATATGGGTGCGTATGTTAAAGTTGTTATGGTTACATTTATACTGGTTAATGTGACATAACGCGCTTCAGAATGTAAAGACCACCCTGAACAGGTAATATTGTACTGCTGTACTGTACCTAGCTGTAGTTTTTACTTAGCAAACTATCGATGTGTAAAGGTAATAGAGGTAATAGCAAGTACGTGTGTATTTATGTTAAGCCGTTATGGTTACATTTATACTGGCTCACGTGACATAACGTGCTCCTTGGTATCAAATATAAAATCATCTTATTACACCATGTAGGTATACAAAGATTACACTCATATCCGTTAGTTATTGCACATCTTTCCTAAAAACAAAATGAATGCTAAAGGATTTTAAAATCATTTATTCTCGAAATATATACAGTAAGTGTAAATTACCTAACTACCTACCTCTACCTACCTTAAATCTAAAGTTAATGCTAAAGGTAATATTGTAGTTCAGAAACGATACTAGATTTCTGAGAAAGAAAGGAAAAGTGAAAAAACTCGTTGCCTCATAAGGCCTAGTATAAAAGTTGTACGACATTAACTCCTCGACCGCGTTATTGTATCGAGGGGTCAAAATATGAAAGTTGCCGGATGATTTAAATAAACGGCAAACATAATTTGAACTCCCGATACGCTAACGCGTCGAGGAGTTAATGTCGTACAATTTTTATACTAGGCCTTCCGATCAGACTCAAACTCCCGACTCTGGGATAGACGCCCACCGGTGTACCAACTGAGCTACCAAGACCCGGTGGATGCAAATTTCGCCTTAGGGGACCACTCAGCAACATCTACCTTAAAAAGTTAGTACTTACCTAATTCTTGATTCCGGGTGTGTCTCAGTAACTCAATTGGTAGAGCAGTGGGCGTGTATCTGAAATAAACTCTCCTTGAATGATATCTGATTGTGTTACATAAATAAAGGTATGTATAACCACCTTAACTGTTTGCTTTCTCCGTAACACCTACGCCCATCTAATACTGACAACAACATCTAATCCTTATATTCCTGATAAGGCAGCGTAGGTGCCTTAGAAAGGGCAGCAGGTTAATCATAATCCTTTATTAACTTAACGTAGCCTATTATCACTTATCATCTCAACAATCCCAACTTCATGCTCATTCAAAAATCATGTGATACATTATGGGTCGGGAAAACAACACGAACGATCAAAATCAGGCAAAAATAGTAACATCGAGTTTCGTATCTTCGCCTGTGCTACCTATTTTCGCCTAATTTGACATAAAGTGACATAGGAAATGTTTCTAGAGCAAGCCTTACATAAAACTGCTTATTACAAATTTACAAATTATTTTTTACAGTTGTCAATATTTTACGAACGATCTGCGGCTAACTTCACATAGTTGACGTCCAATGGGTTTTTTTTGCGACATCGACCACTCTCTTTTTTGAACCAGTGTTTTAACTTCAGTTTTAAACATTGTTACAGGCACGATATTGTTAAATTATTTATACAATTTAATTCTATTTCTATTCAATTTTCGTATTATATTTATATATTTATATTTCGTACATTATTATTTCTGAAGTCACAATAAGACTAAACGTTGGTGAGAGCATTTTTCTTCCAACTCGTTGCCGAATTTCGCTTAACCCTAGGGTTGTCCAATTTTCAGTGTACTACATTAATGGAAAAGTAATAGTGGGTTTAAAATAATTACTTGTTTGCAACTACGAATATAATTGCTAATTACGAGAATCTTGATAAGTGAAAAGACGTGCATTTTTTGTTTACTAAAAAGTGTTACTAAAGATAAATAACATACTTTTTACTTACAAAACATTACCCCTCTTTATTTAACATGTTGGTTTGTTGGTTGAAAAATGTATGTAACATCAGACTTGTACAAATCTTCACCTACTACACATTTTCTTCAAAATATGCCTTTTCTTGTGTAGTTTAAGTCCATATTATATTAATGCACTCAAGGGAGATAAGACTTTTGATGTATAAGTCCCAGAAAAGTTAATTATTAGCAGTAAGGCATGCCATATAGGCGAAGATTGGGCAAAATACCCAAACATTGCCATTTATTATCAAGTTAATCCCTGAAATTCAAAGCTTTAGTGATCGGACCAAAATCCTTTCTCATTCGAGAGATTTTTTCAAGTCAAAATCCAGGCGAAGATACGCCTCTGGGTCAAAAATCGGGCAAATAAGATCAAATGATTTTTGAACGAACCCTTCTCAGTAATATTATCATCATCATCATCAATATAACATCCTACCGAATAATCTCAGCGAACGTAAAACTATAAAGTACCTAATCAGAAAAGTACACACTTACTTAAAGTAGGTACCTACTTACTTTTCTTTCCTTTTAACAGGGAAGACAAATGTTACTTATTGTTCTAGTGTCCATGCCGCTTTCTGATATCAATGTGTGAAATATATATTTTCCAAACAACTTTTCTTCCCTCTTAGCAGGTAAGAAAAATACCAATTTGGTCGTTCTACTTTACCCACGCCGCGATCTAAGCACATTGCGTGAATAATATACATATACATATATATTTTCCAAACATACTTTCCTTTCCTCTTAGCTGGAAAGTAAAATGTCACTTTACTCGCTATATCAGTAATTTATATCAGTTTGTGTTACTTTTGTTGTTTTGGGATGCAATAAAGAGTTATTGTATTGTATAGTAGCTCTAGCTCTATTAGTTACTTTCTGAATAGATTCCATACAACTTGCATCTCATTTTAAAACGATTTACTTACCAATAAAGTATACTAAGAGATATTATAAGCGAGTAATAAAAACGGTGTTTTATACTGTAACTCACCCCTACTATTAGCCGAGCGCTCGTGATTTTTCTATAAGCTGAGCACTCTGTTATTACGTGCACAAGGAGCCAATAAAAATGGTTGGTGAGCTTGAAAATTTTATGAGTTAACGTGTAACCGGGATCAAGATGAAAACTTGAACGTTGTGTAATATAACTTGTTCGCCGCGGGGACCTCTTCCAATTATCTAGAGCACAATTACTGCTATAAACCGAGTGCTTTCTGCTCAAAGTTCTGCTTCGAGTTCAAGAAGCTTAGGCCTTCTAAGAATAATCAAGTTAAGTCAACGATTAAATGAAAACATACACAATGAAAGAAAATTGGAACGATATTCAAACTTACGACCGGAATACGGTATAGGAAATAGGAGGACTTTTATTTTGTTGTCTTTTTTTTCATGTCAGAATTGAATGAAATTTGGTAGGTAGGGAGAGTTAATACGACAAGATAATAAAAATCAGCTCAAATACAGTGGAACCTCGATAGCACGAAGCTCAAGGGAAACGCTAAAAAGTTCGTGTTATCGAGTTTTCGTGTTATAGAGGTTTCGACTTACATAGGTTTTTATAAGTGTTTGTTCGTCTTAAAGAAGTTACAGAGGTTAATTAGCTAAATAAATTCGAGATATAGAGATGATAAAACAATACAAATTGTTGAATTTAATTTCTCGACTTACGGAGGACTTGTACTCGTACTAAATAATTTAGAAATATGTACTATTTAAATACCCTTAAAGTGACATATTGGATAGTTCTGCTTAACGAGGTTAAATATTTCGAGTTATAGAGATTTTAAGCTTTGAAGGGAAGGGAAGGGAATATTATTATTAAACGAGGGTTGCGTCTCATCGAGGTTGGAGTTAACGAGGTTCCACTGTACCTACAATACTTTAAGAATTTTCTCTATTTCTTCAGGGTAACGCCATCCAAAATGAGACCAACTTTCAGCAATTTTCAAGCAATCGTCGGAATGAGGTTCTATCCTCGACCATCATTTCCATCCAATTCTTCTTTTTGAAGTCTATAAATGATTAAAACCTGAGTATTTCACATTACTAGCATATTTTTAACTCATTTTTTCTTCAGCACTATGTGGCTAGACGTAAAGGTACGATATCCGGTCGCCAAGTATTCCGAAATCTACGAAACTGCGGACAATCAGCATTGGAATCTCTAGTGAGACGGCAATATCGGCCGGTATGTGATTGGCGCGTGGCGTGGGCGGCTGCATAATGAAGCGGGAAGAATGGGGGAGGGGGAGGAGGAAGGGGGGTAGCACCGCGACGATCTGAGGACCCAATCGCTCACCAGAATTGATCACCTTTAATTGCCTTTTAGCAGTCGAATTTCATGTCAGGAACGGTTTATTTTTGTCAAACATGTTAAGTAATACGTTTTAGTAATGAGTATTTACAAAAGGTATGTATTTTTAATTTTAGCTGACATTTTTATATTTCAATTTCAATTATATTGTTTTATTGTGTTATATATACAATTAACATTAAACACAGAAACGGAAAAAAATAAGATATACTTGGTATGTTTATTGTCATTACAAATCGTATGACAGTCTACTTTTGTAAATTTGCTATTGAATAATATCCCTAAAGATAAATAGAACATTTTAATAATAGCAAATATTTGTCATTGCTTTTAGAGTAGAGTAGCAGGTATGTCTGACAATGATTGGAAGATCCGCGGATATGCCCGAACATACATCCGGTTTTGGAGATTTTTCAGGGAGATAATTTCTTTAAAAAACTAGCGTCTTACCTATTACAGTTTGAGATATTCAATAAATAAATTTATTAACTGAACCAGTGTAAAAAGTTACTAAACCTTTTACTACTAAGCTGTGCTATCATGTCGAAGTTTCAGCTTTGTTATACTTGACGCTTACTTTCGTCTGTCTCTAAAGGACCTTAAACAATGCAATATTCATTTATTTTGTATGAAAAATGAAAAAAAATCTAACTAAGTAACTAAACTAAGAGGAAATATAAAGAACCTGTAATAACCGTACACAGCATCATACCACCACCACGATGCCACTAGTTAATGCCCGAAAACGTAAAAATATGTAGTCCTTGAAACGAAAAGTGCCACTTTGATCCCTTCCAGCAGGGAAGGAAGGTGCCACTTTGATCCCGCCTAGCTTGAAATAAAATTTCCCACTTTTTAATGTACCACTTTGTGAGCGTGGCTATTGTTTGGTATGAATGTCCTTACATATGTATATTCATACCAAACAATAGTTTTCTAGTACTTACAGTCACTGAGCTAAGCCGCAGACGAACGGACGGACGGACGGACAAACAGACAGTGCGAAACTATAAGGGTTCCTAGTTGACTACGGAACCTTATAAACATCAAAAATTAAAATGAAAAACGTCAACTATACATATTTATAAGAGCCATAGATATTTCACGATCAAAATAGCATTGTTTTTCATACATTAATGCCGTCGACGCCATAAAGGCACGTAGCCTTCAGCTATAAAAGCCTCCGTCTCTAAAGCCTCGAGGCAACAATACATAACGCCTCATCGCATTAAGATTTGCTTGATGAAGGATCACGTTATGTTATTCAGCACTGATCTAATGATTGCGTTCGCAGGTAAATCCTGATTACAAATATAATTGGATATCGATTGGAGTGTTCGGTTGGCTGAGGCGTAGTGTTACCTAATACAAATATAAGTACGTAATATAAACTAAAATGTGTAATAAGTTCGTTGGTCTCTAATTAAGTCTATTTAGTACTAAACCACAATATGATTGACCGAGTGAGCAAAGCGAGCAAATCTCCGTTTTAGGGCAAAAATGTTGTCGTGTGTCTGTCCATTTGTTCTCCTCTACAAGTGAGATGAGAGTTGGAGGCCCAGCGGTATGACGTGAGACTTTCAATCCGAAGTTCTCGGGTTCAAATCCTGCCGGCTCGTACCAATGAGTTTTTCGGAATTTATGTACCTACGAAGTATCATTAGATATATTATTTGCCAATCGGTTTTCGGTGAAGGAAAACATCGTGAGGAAACCGGACTAATCCGGATAAGGTTTAGTTTACCCTCTGGGTTGTAAGGTCAGATGGCAGTCGCTTTTGTAAAACTAGCGCCTACGTCAAATCTTGGGATTAGTTGCCAAAGCGGACCCGAGGCTCCTTGAGCCGTGGCTTAAACTGGGAAAAACGCTAGGAAATAGAAGACAAGTCGCATTTATCAACCAATTCTTGTGAAATTTTATAAACAAGTTTGTTTTTTTTTTTTGTCGGTTCAGTTTTTGGAAATTTTCAAAATGGTGGGTTTCAAAAAGGCGTTTACGGCCTTTGTGCCAATACAAGTACCATCTCGCGAGGTCTACACAGCTCACATAGCCACTAGTTATATCTCCGTACTATAAGACACCACTAAAGTGAGCGCTTATGAAGCGTATACAATTATGGTTTAGCCTAATAAAACTAGATAGTTATTTCAACATAAATGAGTAGAGACTAGAGACTGTGTGAGTTAGCATTATGGGGTGAGAAGGGATTGTGAGAGGGTAGTTGGGTCAACATGGGTCATGAATGGGTAGAGTTAACAATTCACTCATTCATTCACCAATTTTAGAAAATTGTCCTACTTCACTATGTACAGTCGCCATCAGATATATAGGAGCGTCCGAAGCGTTCAAAATATCTGAACAAGCACTCTAACGTCTTGCCAATAGAGGCGTGTTCAGATATTTATGCTCCTATATATCTGATGGCGGCTGTCCACTACAGCGATGATTTCCAATTTTTTTTTTAATAAATAAATATTATAGGACCTTTTTACACAAATTGACTAAGTCCCGCAGTAAGCTCAAGAAGGCTTGTGTTACGGGTACTTAGACAACGATATATATGTATAATATACAAATACATAAATACATAGAAAACATCCATGACTCAAACAAATATCTGTGTTCATCACACAAATAGATGCCCGTACCGGGATTCGAACCCAGAACCATCGGCTTAGCAGGCACCGGTTGGCGTAGTTGGTTGTGATCCACTACCAACTACGCCAACCGGTCGTCAAACTTTATTTTAAAATGTTTCTAGCAAACCCTATTCTTTTTCAAATACCTATGCAACAATACCGTAAGGTCTACGCTTTAGGGTTGAAACGAAAATAAAAACATCCTAAAAATAAAAGTATTTCGATTTTTTATTTCGCCACTTTGTAGTTGATATGTGTATATTCATACCAAATTACAACTTTCTTGTACTAACGGTTAGTGATCTAAGCCGCAGACGGACAGAGACATTGCGAAACTATAAGGGTTGGCAAAACTATAAGGGTTAGGTACTAACTAATGTATCTAACGCACAACGCACTCCATTAATACGGTATTTGGTATATGGTATATGTGACAATATCTTACACGATGTAGGCCGCAAATATAATGTGCCACGCTCTTATGACTCTACAAATGAGGTGGTGTTTGCGTCGTATATTTTTGCACGTAAGATTAAGATATCGTCGCAGGTGTCACTGTTTAATTACCCGAGAAAAAGGTAATTTAGGGTGGAGCAGTAAAGACCCGTTTTTTTTGCTGTACCGAAAGAGGGTGGTGTTTTTCAAGCGATGATATTTCTTATACACGTCTAAGCCCGCATCATTAGACTTATTTTAAAATAATAAAAAATTGGGTTTGTAAAATTTTAAAACTACTTTTATATAATTTAAACTTTTGTGATAAAAATAGGTGAGTTTTAACCGTTTCAATTTATCGTTTATCTTTAAAACGACTTGTCAAGTCATTGGGCAATGGGTCCAACGAAATATCATGTGTTTAAGGCATGCTGGGATTTCCCGGTTCCGGCCATACAAAATCGTAACCGAGAAAATCACCGTCCGTTCATACAAAATAAGACCCCAAAGCATGTGTTCATTATTATGTATTTTAGATTCTATAGAATGATAGTAAGTAATTATTTGTATCATACAATGCAATTGAAAGGGAGTACCCCTTAATGTAGATAAGGCTTAAATAAGAAAACCAACCTTCATAGCCCTTATCTTTTTAAAAGTCCACCGAAAAGATCCGAACATCGTTTAGTGTTTGACTACGCATTGTTTCCTTTGTATTAAGTAAATTATTTACTAAGAAATACAATTGCGGCGGCTATATTCAGCGAGTAAATAAAATTCTTAACATACTTATATGGCAGTAATATCCTGACATCTGGAAACCCTACCTACTAGCTGGCAGTAGGCAGCACATACAAATAATTTAATTACTTATTTCAATATTCTATTTAGGCTTTATGTTTCAGTTATCATTCATACGATATAAAAATATTGACTATTAAAAACAAGCTCAAATATTTCAATTTAGTTTTCTTCCTGTTTTTGAACATTGTTTTATTTTTTGATTTATGTCACCAGCATCACTGTCGGAAATTGGGTCATATACTTCCTTTATGGGTTTTTTCCTTTGTCGATGGAAATGGAGCGAATGGAAAGAAAACGAAGCGAATCCGCCGCAAACCAATCCAATGGTTGACTGGTAGAGAATGCCTCAAGGCATTAAGTCCGCCATTTGTACTTTTTTTGTAATTGTGCAATAAAGCTTAAATAAATAAATAAATAATAAACCAGCTAAATATAGGTTTTGCTTTTTTCGCTTGTCACACACGGTTCCAATTTTCATCCATTAGTAGTTCTAAATTCAAAATTTTCTACGTCAGTACCTATGTACCTTGGTTGGCACTAAGTAGTAAGTGACGAGACTTGTTTTGTTAAGCTATTTCTTAAAAATCTGGTTTGCTATATTTTTTGAAACAAAATACAAGCAACATTTTTACAAAAACCGCTACTATCGTTGTCGCCCGCGCACTTTCCCAACAATTAAAAACAAATGACTGAAAGCGAGCTGATGCCTTTTATAAAAATGCTAGCTTTACTTAATCACTAAAAGCTTCTGAAGTGGTGGAGAACAGACATGTATAGTATACGTTTTCATAGTACACCCCGGTGACATCTTTTGTCCTTTGAATAGTGATGTGACAAGAGAATAATTATAAGTGTACCAGAACGGGAATATTCCTTGAATGAGGGAACATTAAATATAATAAAGTAGGTTTTAATAAATAAATTTAGAATCTTAATTCTTCAGTAAAACGCGCGTTTTACCGTTTCATTATTATGTTTAAGTACCTGTTTTACGTCAAAATTAAAAAAGAACTTACCCATAGGCATGATATGACATGATACTTCTTCCAACGTATGCCTATATATATATTCTCCAAAGAGCTTAAAACGTTTTCTTGGAATAATAAGCCGGCTATATACGTTTGGGTATATCCGTCGATCTGCCAATCAACGTTTAGTATTTTTGTCCCACCCAGCTACCGCTATGCAGATCCGACGGATTTCCCGAACGTATGGCCAGCTTATTATCCCAAGGAAACCTTTTTAAGTTCTTTGGAGAATACTGAATATAATCACTCAGAAATCCAGCCCAATAGGTTATAATCGCGCTTAAAAATTAAAATATTCCGGCTGTATATGAAGGCATAGACATCGACAAATTTTCCCAAAAATCTATGATTACCTATCCCGCGTACATACCTGTAACAAATTTCTGTGAACGGTAGGCACATCACTGCCTTCGAGACACTTATGGGAAATTGTTATAACGGAAGTAAAACGGGTGATGCGTGCATTTTAATTAAGAAGGTCTCCATCAAACGTCAGCTCCAGGAGTGGATTTAATATGGAGTTACACAAATTATATAATATTTTCGTACACGTACCTACGTAGGTTGGCGCCTGGCCCCAAATCTGAATGATGAATTGATGAATTTATTTCTAACTAATTTTTTGGGGTTGGATTAAATAAATAAATAAATATTATGAGACAATCTTACACAAATCGACCTAGTCCCACGGTAAGCTCAATAAGGCTTGTGTTATGAGTACTAGGGATTATGTCGATGATTTTTTTTTTTTTTTTTTTTTTTTTTTTATGGCTTTCACTCCTCGGTTTTTGTCCCGAGGTGGATTTTGCCAATGACAACGTACAACTAAACATACAACGCACGAAAAGAATGTTCGGTGGTCCGAGAATTTTGTTTTTGGGAAGGAAAAGGATTGGCTTGGAGACCTGAAATTAACAAAAGATAAAAGGTTGTTATTTAGACATCACAGACGAGACAACACTTAATTAGCGAAGAAATTGGAAGAGGATAGATTTGAGAGTTATAGACATGAAAGGGAGATAAAAAATAATTTAAATATATATATATATACATTTTTTATATAGAGCAATAAAATTGTACCAAAAACCATAGATAGCGAGAAAACATGAGGTTGAACATACGCAAGAGAAACGGAACGTAAGATGCAAGATGGCGGCAAGGCCAAAAAGAAAAAGGTGGAGTCACTTTTATTTAAGAAATGTTATAGTTTTATGTTATTTTCTTTGATATGTTTTATAAGTATACTAGTGAAGGGAGGGTCCATAAAAGACAGGAGAGATTGGAAATTGATAGGTCGCGGAATATTGTTTGGTAGAAGGTCGTACAACGAGTGATTGAGTCTGACGCAGTTAAAAAATATGTGATCCGTGGTACCTTCATCGAGTCCACACTCACACAAGGAGTTATCCCGCACCCTAATTTTGCAAAGGAACACCGGGGTGCATACGTGTCCCAAACGAAGGCGAAGGCGAACGAAGGCGGCCGATGATTTATTAATTGAACAAAATAAAAAATAACCTAGATGTCATGATTCGAATTATCATGTTGTAAAACCACTAACATTTAACAAGTCCTAGGTTTATAAGTTTTTTTTACTTAGACGAATACAAACAATTGAAAAACATTTAACGTTGAACCTGCCTTTTGTTAAACATACTGCCTTTTGTTACCTTTTAATGTTCCAACAAGTATTTTGTCCTTTATTTTTTATTGAAATATTATGTTCGGTATTATTTTTTAGGCAAAGTAATTGAAAAGTCAAGTGTCAAATATATTATTCAACTTGATTTCATGAATCTGCGAGTGGTGTCACCTTTTTTATTTGTAAAAAGTTCACCGGCATTCAAGAGGTTACTTTAAGACTCACGTATTTTTATCACAGTTTTAACCGTGTACCTAAGTTTAATGTCAGTATGACTCACGAAAGTCACGAAAGTTTAAATTATAGGTAACATTCAGGTCGAGAAATATTTGTCTTGTACCTACGTGGTCTAGGTAATTTATTTTTCAACGGGAATACAGCTTTTTAGTAACCAACAGGTAATATTTGACACTTTAAGTTTTAACCGAGGTTAGATTAAGGACATTTTACCCTAGGGATAACGCATCTAACTCATCTTCTTTGCCACCTTGAAGAAGAGTTTATTGTATTCACTTCTGCTAAGAGTTTAATCTCTTTCTGAAAGTTTCTCTTGAAAGGAGCTGTATCGTTGAATCGTTTGAAAGTTGTTTGACTTCTTTCAGAAAAACCCCTAGTCCGCAGAAATAGACGATCAATATCAATAAGGCGACATATAAACTAGAGTCTGGAAATCTGAACAAGAATTCTAACGTCATGACCTGACCCCTCCGTCACCTTGAATGTTCCGATATAACTAATAGCGACTGATACACATAACAAGAAATTACTATTTTTATTAAAATATAAATTAAGGGTTGGACACATAGTAAGAGTTGTTCTGTGTGAAATTAAACACTTTAGAACGGATTAATCGCGTTTATTAACACCATGATCCTACGTTTCGAGCCCTTTACAGCACTCGTTGTCACAGGGTTAAGATGATGACTGAGAAAATGATGATGATGACTAAAGTGTTTAATTTCAATAAATAACAATCGCGGTAACAGAAGACAATATTTTGTTCTGTGTGCTTAATTCATTGACTTGCATATGAGCTGAAAGTTCAAAGACTAATATCATTAAGATTCAGCAGCCTGTTTTCTTAGTCGATATTCTCAGTACGCGGAACCAACCCCAAGGACTACTTATTAATTAGGATTACGCGTGAGTGAAGATAATTATTTCTAATGTGCAAACAATATTAGAACAATCCGCGATCCAAAATAACCAAAGCTTATTAATACTAATAACTTAAATATAATAACTTATTAATAAGCCTAATTGCCTAATTGTGAAGCAAAACCCTTGCTTTTTTACATACCGTTGTGAGACTAATACAAAACATACTCGTACGAGGGCACAATACATAAATCGAATGTATCAGCCTCCTTGTCGCTATTACACTTATGAGAAAAACTGCTATAATATAACATAAGCATATCGCTGTATAACAATTTACCTGATGACATTAAATTAGAAAATAAAAATTCTTTTAAGATTAAACTGTCAAAGTGGCTGCAAGATAATTGTTTTTTATAGTATTAAGGAATAAGTAAATAAATAAATATTGTGGAGCATACTTACACAAATCGACCTAGTCCCACGGTAAGCTCAATAAGGCTTCTGTTAGCGGTACTAGATTACTAGATTCCGATTAACTTACGTATTACGTATAGTAGGTTAAAATAAACACTAACATTTCGAAGCCGGGACCTTTAGAAGGTCACCAAAGATTAGGTTACCACTGCCGCTTTAATATTGGTGCTTATTATTCCAAAGATTAAGACAATTACATTTCGTAGCAAACTTTTAGTTCCCCCAACGACTATGTCTATCGCCATTCCCAAAACGAAGACACGGAAGTGACGATTAAAAGCAGATTTCTTAATTAGCTACCAGCATACAAAAGCAAACGCCGAAACTGCGAGTTTCTAACTAAGTAGCGAGAAACCTTCGCAAAACAAGTCCAACAAAATAGTCCAAAGATGTGAGATGAATAAATATGCATGCAAACCGGAATCCCAAGGCGCCGTCGCCTCGAAGGCCTTAAGGTTATACAAAAGTTGTGTAGCCTTAGTGCGTTTCTCGTTCGCTCGGCGGCCGGTCAAAGTTCCTTACTTTTCCCCTCGATCGCGGGCCCGCTTCCTGGGCCCTTCCGGCGGAGTTCAACACTCGCTTCGAATTTACTTCGAGACGGTTTCTTTTTAATTCTTGGTCTGATTGCAAAGGATTTACGGTTTTTTCACTCTCTTTATTTACATGGGGTGAAACTTTGCGATTAATCTTAATCCAGATCTTTGGGAATCGGCGATATCTATTCAATTCGGGCGGAACGGTGGGGCGTGGTTGGGACCCCGGAATGGAGGTTTTATTTGTCTTGGCTTGGCTATTATGAGTAAGCCATGGTCACATCGTGTATATTAATTAATCTCAAAATAAACAACATTTTTCTGTTTCTTATGACTCTTCATTTTGAAATCTGATCGAGGCGTAATATTTAAGACTTACCTATTGACTTTATTATGACATACTATATATATGTACTAACAATTCGATTCAAAAATGCCAGCATGAATCCAAAATTATAACAAACCTTATGAGTTATGACGCTCCTACGCCTGAGACGAACCTAACGACACCTCACACGTTGAAGTCCATCAAGCAATGTAGGCTGTAGCACATACGTGACAATTAAAGAAAAGGACATGTCTATATCCAAAGTACGTATTAAAAATGTTACAAATTGTTTTAAATTTGCAATCAATACCTTCAAAAACAAATAATTCATACAAAAAACTAAGTATTAAGTTTATTATTTCGTTTTTATCTACGTCACAGCGCATTTGTAAATATTTTAATCTTTATCATTGGCAGTAAGCCCTCACAGTAAGACACCACACAGTATACGTTGCCTCATGACCAAAACCTCATCTCATCATCTGTTTTGCAAGCATGGCAAAACCAAGTCCCAGCTGATGACTGCTGCCTTTTTCTAGCCTCTCTACGTTTCTTACAACCTCTGGAGGTAAGGTAACCTTTAATATTTCGTAGTCATAATAAGGCCCAGGTCAATTTCTGATCAGCCTCGTTAGGCTAGAGTAGTAACTGTAGAATAAAAATACAATAATAGGCACAAAAATATTTTAATAATTTATTTTTATTCTTAATGTAATAAAAAGATAACATGTATAAACATAATTGGAATGGAGATTTACAAATTTATATTAAAAATACTTACTTAAATTTCTTTCAGCCGAAATTTATTAAATCTGTCGTGGGAACGCACGCACCGTCTTCTTTTGAAGACTTCCTACAGGTTCGGCTCAGCACGGCCCTTGCTATTGCAGGGGAGGGCAAACCAGATAGGTTTGCCCTCCCCTATTTTAGGTATTTAAAACGCGAGCCTTCCTAGGAACCGGGGTCAAGCACCTTACCCTTCGGCAATTGCTTGCCATATCCGTTCGGGCAAATCCGTCAAATCTGCCTAGCAGTGTATGGGAAATTTGTCTGGCAGATACCCGGCGGACATACCCACTATGGAGATCTGACGGATTGCCCGAACGTATATGGCCGGCAAATCGGGCATAAACTGACAGATCATTATGTAATCTTAAATTCAATAAGTATCATAATATTGTCTTCTGTTACCGCGATTGTTATTCATTGAAATTAAACACTGCCATCATCTCGACCCTGTGAAAACGAGTGCGTGAGTGAGTGGTGTTAATAAATATCATTATTAAATATCAATAAGTATCATTATTTGGTGTGGTTGTTTGGTTATAAGAACTAAATGTCTTGTTACGAGTATAATACTTATTTAAACATAATATTCATCTAAAGACATTTCTTGTAAAAGTAGCACATTTAGCGCGTAGAAAACACAATAAAGTCTTTATTTCTTAGCTACAGCATGTATGAGTTTGCCGACACAGAAAACGTGAAAGCAGAAATAAAACTTGCTTTAGGCTTTGATAACCGAAGGAGTATCCAGTACCCACGCGGTTTCCAAACTGGAGAACCTGAATTCGAAGTTCGAATCATTGATGTACCTATATCTAAACCTGTAAAGTGTAAACTCATAATTAATGCGATGACTGGTCGATGGTAGGAACGCAATAGAATTTCAAATCTGTGCTAACTTGCAGAGAATTCTATTCATAATCTCGCTAAATATATATCTAGACCATTTGATCACAATTGAAAGTATAAAGCTCTATACCTTGTTATATTTTGTAAATTAAAAGAATTTATATAAACAACACCACGTGACTCATTTGTTGAACCAATAACATAATTCCATGTGATGACAGATACGAAATATTGTAACTTTTTTGACCAAATGATCACTAGGCTTTGTTTGTTTACATTATTTTCATTTGCCGAAAGCACCAGGTATAAACGGTAAGATCGCATATAATCAATAGAATACGACAGCATTTATTTATATACCTCTAGAGCTAGTATAATGTACTAACTATAGCGTAATAGCGCACACGCTGCGGACCTATTGACCCCAGAATGTATTGTATACTTGTCACGCATATTGCAGTGGTAATACTATCTCAATATTTAGGTCACGAATTTGACGTGCCAAGTTATATCTGAGTATTAACTCAGAACTTGGCATAGCTTAAGCAAGTTCAATAAAGCCCCGATACAAGTTACACTTCGGCTTTCTGATTATATGCGCAAGTTATAGGTACTTTGAGTGTTACGGTCGAGACGCTCATTTTCTAAGGAGAATATTAATCGGGAACAAAGCCGTGGTTTCTCATCATTAAAAAGAAAATGCAAAACATAAAAGATGAATAAATAAAGGTAATTGTCCGTGAAAAGAGTTTCGCGTAATTTTACGGTTTAATATGGATCGTTTGAGACACGTTTCGTTGCTTTGGTAGATAACAGTTAGACAATAGTCAAATAAAATGTTGGAAACCTGTTGTTCTATAGGGAATAAATTATTGTTATAACATTATTGACTTATCAAAAGAAATAGACACACAAATCAGAACAAAAACGTCAAAAAATGTGAGTCAGAATGATATTAGCGAACAATTTTGCATTGATGATGATACTAACGATAAATGTTTCGTACGAAAAAGAGCTTAACGAAACGCCACGTTCCACACAAGACCATATGAAAAAGTACTGCCACTGCAGCCATTTTTTCGGCTGATTGGGTATCTATGTATGACATATATATACACTTACAGTTACCAAAATGAGAAATGCAGAATTGTTAGGTACAGCTGCGTCATGTCCGTATGTCCGCCCGTCTTTGCTTGTGTGCAACAGCAATTTTATTCAGTTCCTGTAAGGCGTATGTTAATGAAGTTTCAACTAGTTTATTAAACCACATAACTGCAATACCTACTGCATTGCCGTTTTTATTTAAATTGCACATAGGAATTTAAAAAATGGTGGTATTCTCCAAGCGTAGCATAATATAGCATTCAAATAAAGATAATTTATTTTGAGAAATAGCCCAGTACAATGAATAACGATTTGAAATATATACAGTAAGTGTAACTTACCTAACTACCTACCTCTACCTACCTTAAATCTAAAGTAGGTCCTTGTGGCATTGTACCTAGGATGCTGGCGGCATTTCCTCGTTGTATCGCAATGCGATACGTTGTGCGAGGAAGCCACCAGCTCTTCGGTCACCAGTAACATCAACCAGACGTTTCGCGATTTCTACGAAAAATTTGCGTGCGCTGGGACCCCATGGACCAAGAGTTTCGACCCCGAATGGTACAAAAAGGTACTCTCTGCCCAGGCTCTTATATTTATTACGTTTTAAAATTTCGGCGCATTCAGCCGCTCCGCCCGCTTTTACATTAGTTCGTTGGAGATGGGACGGCGCCAGCGTGTCTACACAGGTAGCATCCCACACTAGCATCCGTCCCAAACTCCAAGGAACCAAGGACACCCCATCGGGTCTCTTGCCATCATCCCTGAAAATGCCAGTTGGCCCAAGGAGAGCAAGCACTTTGATGGTGGCAAGAGACCCACGGATTATGTCATTAAGAGCCGCATGTCTCGAAAAACGGCCTGCACTTTTTTTACAACACAATCCATGGTGTCCCAGTCGGTCCACGTCTGTGCCACAAGGACATGAGTGTGGCGCACACACCGAAACCCCCAGTCGCAAACCAGTCGCCAGTCTAAGGGAGGCCGGATCCAAGAAAGTACCAGTATTGGGCGAAGGATGGGCATGAAGCCAGTAACCAGCTTCCCGGGATCCGACCGCCAAAAGCCTCGCGCGATTTGGACCTGTAGAGTTATTTAAAAGAGTATTGTAAGTTAAATCGCAGTAAAAAATTAACGATTTGAATAGCTACAAAACCTAGTCTAGTTAGTTAAGTACCTATACTACTTTTATTACTAAATCCAGATGTTCATTCGGCATCTCCTTCGTTACAATATACAGGTTGAAATGAAAATGACCGTTCAAATTTTACATAGTGAATGTATAAGTCATACTTACAACTTCTATTAAATATAGAGGCCAATGCCGAAATCACGAAAAAAAGTTTGGCTTGTCCCTCACAAATCGGCGGCATCCGATCCGCCGAAATGTATGAAACTGCCAAAATGTTGTTCAGAAAAGTTGTTTAGAATGACTTATACAATATTATCACAATGTAGAGTGTGAACTATGAACCATGTGTGAACAGTCCTCTTTATTACATACTGGTATAAATACGAGCTAGATGCAAGAGCAAATAATGACAAAGAAAAGTCAAATTGTTAACAGACTTCGAGAATTCGACGGAGGCGGTTATATTTTTATATTCGTCTGTTTGTATTTTTTTATATTTTAAATTCGAATAACCTCCTCAGCGCACCGCTAACATTTTGCGGTAGCCCGTTAGATTTTAATCTCTAATATCTCTATATTATACTAAGTTTCATCTGCAGCACCTTCGCATTCCGCAATTGAGTTTCAATAGCAAAATATTATGAAATCAGGAACGCGAAAAAAACACTAACAACGGTAATGTAATGAGTCATGGCTTCTACTTTGACTAGTACAAAAGGTGTACAGTGTTATAGAAAGGGCTTAGTTAGAGTAAAAACGAAAAAAAAACATATTTATAGGGTAGTAAAATGAGTAAATTTGTACTAAGTACAAAGTCTAACTCCATCGTGCATCGTTTCTATTAAAACGCTTTAGAAGCTCATTTTATAAACGCAAGCGTTGTCTAGACAACGGTATATGGTTATTTGTCTCTCCTGAAAAGTACCGTTTTCGAGTTATGGCTTTATTCACTGGAGGCACTGATATTTTTTAACATAATAATAATAGCCTGGGTCTATACCACGAAAATCGAACGATTGCGGATTTATATATCCATCTCTGTCACACTTGCATATTGGAGTGACAAAGAGGTTTTCCCGTCAATGCTAATTTTCGATGTTCGTGGCAGGCGTGCTGGGCCCTGCCCAGTTGCCGGCGGCACTCTAGGTTAGGTTTTTTATAATGTGTATTTGTTTTGTATTGTTTTTTTGTATGTTGTTTTGTATTTTGTTTTTATATACGTACCTATTGTAAAAATCCTAACCTAAGAAAGAAGATAAATAAACGAAAATAACTGTCAAAAAGTTAGTCATGTAATTCAATGAATTATTTGTTATTGCGATTTTGCCTAATTATATGCAGCATTGGATAAAATGAATCATTATTACTCTCTCTATGTTCAAGTTCAAGATGACTTTGATCCCTATAGGCTCGTCCTATTTAACTCATATGACCGTAGTTAATATGTTTGTGTGATATCGGCCTTGTGTCATACAAATAAGTACACAATTGTACCTAAATTGTAATATTTTACATGTCGACAACATGCTCCATTCTAATATTAATAACGTTAATAGTTGATGGCAACTATGTGCATAAGTCTAAATCCTTGGAACATATGAACCACCGAAACACTAATAAACGTTTCATACAAGAATAAAGTTGACTAATTAAACGTCGATCCATATTCCTCTCCTTTGACGTGCTAAACAGCCCAACCCTTGGTAAGAACGGTCAACTCTATAAATATATTAACGATTTTGATCCTTATGCCTCTGACATACGGTCTAAGATGTATACATATTATTATACGTGACTGTACAAAAGGTAAAGCGTGATATTGACACGGCGGGGCGCCAAAATGGAACGCAATATCAGCGCTTTCGCCCCGTCCTGGCGACAAACAAAATAAAACCAAGGGTATATTTTAATATTGGGTATTTTTCGTATCAGGAATGACGTCTTGAGGAGGTCCACACAGGCGAACTAAAGTCGACATAGCTCATAGAACTAACAGCCTTAAGTGGCAGTGGGCGGGCCACATTGCTCACAGAACCGATGGCCAATAGGGCATAAAGGTTCCTGAGTGGCGAACACGTACCGGAAGACGCAGCGTGGGAAGGCCTCAGACTACATGGACTGACAATCTCAGTTAAGGTCATGGGAGATCGATGGGCAAGTGCGAATGACCGTTCTATGTGGAAATCTTTAAGGGAGACCTATTTGTTCAGCAGTGGACGTCTTTCGGCTGAGATGATGATGATATACATATAGTAATTTTTTTAGCGTGGCATAATTACATAATGCTGTAGCTTATTAGTATACTGTTTTATAAATGTAACTGCATCGGTAGGTATATATTTATTTCGGAATAGCGATAGCGACTCGCAAAGTCAGTGAAATATACGGGATAAAGGCAAAAATTCTATCTGCTAACCGGATTAACCATCTTTAATCTTATTAGCTTATTTTGGGGTTACCACCCTGAGTTAGCCACATAATTTTTGTTTTTGTATGGAATTTGACAGGTTAACTTCGGGTTAGCGGCGAATAGACTACAGTGCTACAGAAAAATATTATATACATATTCACTACGATGTTGCCACTTCTTAATTTCTACCTTTTCTGTCGCACTGTACTAACGTATTTAATAAATGAAAGCTGCAAAAGCTTAAATGAAGGCGAGACGAGAATTGCACGGATATTCCTATAAGCATAATCCCTTAGGACAGCAACCCACTTGGTTGTATTAGAGCAAATATGATTCTGCATGACTTCTGTTTCCTGTATTAACTAAATCTCTTTGCAACATTAATATCTGGGAAAATATTACGCTCTTACGTGCGCTTTGTTAATAATGTTGTAGGAGTACTGATGGTACCGCCTCTTTGAGAGCATGTGTGTATTTTGCCACTGGGGGCCCTGTTTGCCCCCCTGTCTTGCGCACAGGAGCAAAAAGTAACCGGCATAATGTAGTTAAACTTACGCTGAAACCCTATTTTTTTTAATAGATCCTGACTGTTGCCCTGGATATGGAACGTAAATTGCCATAACTGTGCAATTTTGACATTTAAAAATTTGCCTTATATGAATGTATTGAAAATTAAATTTACTTACAGTTGCATTAAATATAGTATACTTAGCTACGTCGTTGAAGTGAAAATAAAACTCCGTGAACATGGCGCTTGCAACAGTGCCGAAATATCGGGTGCTCAAAAAAAACAAACATACATGGTAAATATCCCGTTTTAGAATGCAGTTATAATGCAAAAGACTATGTTAGCTAAAAATCGTATATAAAAGAATAATATTTGCAAATTGGCTTTGGTAACATGTAAATGTAGTGTCCAATCTTGCGACGTCAATGAATTTGCTTTATTGATTGGGCTGCTTATGTCAGTGATAGTAGGTATAGGTTTGCAACTTTTTTGGCACCAAATAATGAAATGGTTACTTGAAATAATTAAGCCTGAATCGGGACGGGACGAGGCGGGACGGGATGATTTGTCAATTTCTATAGAGAGAATCACATCATACCTCTGAGCCCTGTATGTCCCGCCCTGTCCCGTCCCGTTCTAGTGTGAGTTAAACTTAACGCCGACCTGTAAAAAATTAAATCAGTATGACCTCAAGACTAATTTAATTTATATTGTAATTGGGTATCCATCTACTACTTTCCAGTACCTATTTATTCATAGGTCAACCCCAATGAACCAGTTCAGTTTTCTGCCACGACCAGGCACCAACAAAACTCTTGCATATTTTGCATTAACCTGATACCTCCCTGATAAATAAATATATAAATACGCATAAGTGAGTTCTGGCTTTATAAACACACACTCTCATTTCGTTTATTTTTCGCCGGCACACGTTCAGAAACGGCTCAAAAGTAATTACGTTTAACCTGTTGACCCCGTCTGCAATTTGGAATTGGATACAGTCCCTTAGTAGAGCTGGAACGATCCCAGTCTTCCGGAAAACATAACGTTTATTTGCTTTTTCTCGGATTTGTCAAGAAACCGTTATGAAAAATCTGCAAAAATAACTAGTTTCTCTACGAGACACATGAACGAAAGAAAAAACGACACTTTTCAGTTTCAGATAGGGTTTGCGATCCAAATCGTAAATGTATGAAAAAGATCCGAATTGCTAACCTTAGTTTTTGATGAAGGGACCGCAATGCGATTTGCGAAACGAAACTACACAATTAACAAATTAAATTATTTAAAGTCTCGCATTTGAGTTAAGACGATTTCTCGTAAATTATTTCGGCTTAAATTACAAGTACCTAATATTTCATGTAGCTATACTTTTACTCCGTGATCGTGAACATGACGCTTGCAAAAGTATCAAAATAAAACGGTGCTCAATAAAACGAACATACATGGTAAATATCCCGTTATTGATTTTAGTCATCACTATATAGTATATAACAAAATCGCTTCCCGCTGTCTGTATGTACATATATGTATGCTTAAATCTTAAAAACTACGCATCAGATATTGATGCGATTTTCAATAGATAGAGTGATTCAAGAGGAAGGTTTATATGTATAATAATAACCCGTGCGAAGCCGGGGCGGGTCGCTAATATAGCTTGTACAATAAGGCGTTAGTCTTAGTTGTTCTTCCTAGGAGAGAATCGGTTTCACAGTTATTTACAATACCAGTTTATCGAAACGTCGAAAAATATAGCTCAGCTCTATCGCTTAGCCTGTCGGGCTCGGCAAACATGACGCTTGTTTATTTAACCCGCAGTACTCACCCTTTGGAATCCTAATGCGAAATCAACGATTTATTTAAAGCTCGCCTTTCCCTACCTGGCTGTTTTGTTAGCCTGTGTTGCTACTCACACAAGTCCTGACGTATTGGAATCTATGTGTCATTCAATATATTAAAAATGAAGTAGGTACTTTACTACTGCGATATGTATTCACCCCAAATCTCTTTAGTCTTGTCCCAGCAAACGAAATATGAGAATGCGCTGATGCGCTCTCGCCAATCTTATAAGCGAGAGCGAAACCTATATTCTTAACATACATCAACATAATAGTTTCAGTCTCAGGTTATGGAATAAATTTGAAAGGTTTTTTACTCATTATGTTAAGATTACCTATACTAAATCCATTTTAAGTAAAGAGACATTGGTGTAATTTAGACCATGTTAATAAATCTTGACAAAGTGCAATTGACAAAGTGATACTTAATCAACATTATATTTAAATGGGTTGTTTAGTTAGTTGATTGATAGGATGGTTGCCATTTTTAATCTATCATAGAAAGAATGACGTGATAGCTCGGAGCCCTCGGAGGTCACGCGCCGTTTTCTATAGAAACGGACAGATCGTCCCGGATCGGATCGGATTGGTGTGAGTCATCCTTTATTGTCCCACTATACTGATTATGAAAACGTAATAGACGCTACTAACGATAAAAATGCAGCCACCTAAAGCCGAAACAAATGAAAAAGAGCCTGGTTGTTTAAATGGTACGTATAGGTACGTATACTATTATACGTTATATACGTTAAATTTTAGAGTCCACCTAGCTACCACAACAGATGCCTGTAAAGGCTCGCAGTATCAGAACTGAGATATAAATTTAATTTAAAAATTCCGCGTTAATCGCTGCCTCCAAGCTAGTTTCAGCTTCAATTTTCACCAGATTTTATTTAAAATACACGTGGAACTGCACGTTCAAAATATCCCTGCATAATCGCCTGTTACGTAATCTGTCCGTCGCGATTAACTGAAGTTGTAGCAGGGACTTTATTCTAAAAGCTGAACGAGGAAAGGATGCTAACAGCGAAACAGTGCATGTTCGTTCTTCGATTTAACTTTTAGTTCTTTGGGTATAAAAATGTTAGTGATCCATTTAATGGCATTTGGCATAATTAGTTTTTTTTTTTCAATAACTAATAAGTTTCACTTTCATCAACCGGTGTGAGCCCACTAACCCGGAGTTAATCATTTTTTATCCGGATTTATTGGTTTACCCTGGTTGGCGCAAGTGCCCCTAACGTAAATAAGGCAGAAATTACTTTAAACAAAAAATAAGTATAAAAATACCCAAATAGGACTACGGTATAGATTATGTGTTTTCGGTGTAAGAGAATATCATGAGTAAACTCAAACTTGTGTCGTAAACAACAGCCAACCGTATAATACTGTAAAATAATTTTCAGCGCAAAAAAACCTAAAATGTAGTAGGTATAAATCTGCTTTCAAAAACTTCAAACCGATTCGGGCATTTTAAACGCCCGCCATTCTGGCAAGCTTGGCCGTGACATCAAAGTTTGAGGTCGGCTGTACACTAAACATTCGAGAATCCGAGACGCGAGAGTACAGAGCTTCATGTTCGTTTTAACCGTTTTGAATTTCACAATTTCTCTGCACTTTTGAATAATTATTTTCATAGTAAATAAGAAATAAAATTAAGAAATATCGATAGAGATATAACGCTGCACCGACATAGTTTCCAAGAAAAAAAATAACCCTTAGCTGTTTTAAGCTTTGACTTTTTAACCAAGCGGACTGGAAACATTTGTCATTATCTATACAAAAATTCTGCTATTCATGTCACCGTCAGTCCTTACAATGAGTAAAATACTGTGTCATACCCATTTGGCAGAGGGCTAGGCGTGTCAATTGCTATTCCGTCTGGTTTAAAGCTCAAAGGTTTCAAAACAAGTGCATATAGCCTTATATAGCGATAAGAACACTCGGACAAGACCCACAAGTATGTCGCGTACAGTAAAGCCCCAGTCTATCACAGACTGTAACGAGTAACTAACCTCATTAATCGTTACATAATTGCGGCCGATAGTCTGTGTAAAGTTCGTATCAAAGTAAATTACCTACGTGCCAACGCTATTTAAAGTATTACCCACTAAAGAGGCTATTTAAAAACCGCATTGTAAATAGAGGTTTCATTAAAATACCCTTTAACTTTTTTAATTAACGAAAACTCTCTTTTGTGGCTGATTCGTACTTTTGCAGTATTAAATTTAGGTAAAATTGATCATAAAATATGTGGGCATGTATTATTTATTTTCTGAATTATTATCTGGGGAACTTTAGAAACTCTATTAATTCAAAAAGTCAAATTAAATACTTATTTACATCCCTAGTGACTAATTTTGATTGGCATTAAGTTAGTAAGGTTTTAGTCAAAAATAATGTAAGTAAGTAAAGCAATTAAGCTCCAACTTCCATTTTATTTTATAACAAATTATGCACATAAATAAATAATACTGTTTATACCCATAATAAATGGATCAGATAGAAAAATAATTATCACCTATACCCGAAAGCTAAGGATACTGGATACTTTTTTTTAAATACCACGATGATGGCAAATAAGCATACTGCCCGCCTGATGGAAAGCGATCACCGTAGCCTATGGACGCCTGCAACTCTAGTGGATCTCATGCGCGTTGCCGACCCATTAAAATCTTGTACACTCCTTTTTTGAAAAACTTCACGAAGATCAGCCGAAGTTCAATTTCAAATTCATTTCCATGCAACATTCGCAACATTGTTAAAGGCATTCATCTTATAAATATCCGATTTCCATGCTGGCTAGTATATCATATCTTTATACTGGGCTCGTACCTCGTTTCCAAACATCTCTTCTCATTTTATTAAATATTCTGGGTGGCTTTTGGTAAATAGGCAAGTTTTTAATATATACATGGAAGCCAAGGGGAGAATTTTAAACTTATGGAAAAGAGGTCTGCAACTATCATCAAATCCAATCCCACCAACTTCTCGCAAACATTTTTTCTGGATAATGAACGCCCTCTGAATGTCAACCGAATTGCCCCAGAGCAAGAGTGCGTAATTAAGAGTAGAAGCCACATATCCATGGTAAGCAGTTAACGCCATTATTATGAATAACGTCATTAGTATCTAAATACCCACGAAGTTACCTCAAACATAAGTAAGAAAGCTTCAGTTGCTCTATCAGTATTAATTCACAAAAGAGCTAGTTCTGCGTAACGTTTCCAGACCCGTGTTTTCTTTAAATAATGGCAGTCATGTATTCCAAGTACTTATGTACGTTTCCCGTAATGGCGTTTTTTGTTTTCCTCCTCAGGTGGCTCATTGTTTCCGTAAGAAAAACGCGTTCAGTTTCCGGAGATGCGGGTAATCGTAACAGTGAATCACATCGCAAAGGGCACGCTCGGCCCATGCGGTACTTCATCGTGAAATTATGAGTTTGGTACGTGCCCGATATTTGGATGAGATAAGAATGGCGGACCGTTCCGTTTCAACTGTACTTTCCAGGCTCGTCACACGCGCTACACGCGCGCACTTGTGTTTAAATTGTTAATAAGAATGTTTGTCAAAAAATAACATTTTCTACCGTCCGGCCGCCAGCCAAAACAAATTCGCCGTTTGCCGACTGCGTCGAGCTTGGCCAGTAAATAAAAAAGCCTCAGATCACACATTTGTCGACCACAGCTTCGCTTCGGCCGACAAGTTCATGATATCTTCGCCATTTGTTACTTTACGGGCCTCAGTACGTTATCTACAAATATTACCAACTATAGGTAGGTACTATTTCTTGAAACAGGTTACCGCAGCATCCTATGTATGTTCCATTGGTGGACACATGCGTCCTCTTATACACGACAGGAGTGTGGGCTATAACACGCACACAAAGTGGGTTGCAGATTTAACACACACCTTTGATTTCAATTAAACACTTTAGAGCGGATTAATCGCGTGTATTAACACCATGACCCTACGTTTCGAGCCCTTAACAGCACTCGTTTTCACAGGGTTAAAATAATGACTGAGAGAATGCAAATTTCCCCCATCAATAAAAAAAATTACTTGTGCAAACAACCGACCTACATACAAAAAATATATATAGGTAGTATGCACTATAGTAACTTTTTTGATTGATGGGGAGAATTCGCATTCTTTCAGTAATCCTCTTAATCCTGTGAAAACGAGTGCTGGAAATGGCTCGAAACGTAAAGTCATGGTGTCAGTAAACGTGATTAATGTTCTAAAGTGTTTAATTTCAATGAACAACAAAAGCGGAAACAGAAGACAATATTAAAAAATCCGAAAATCCTATTTAAGCAGGGTTCCAATCCTTGACCTCCGGTCAGACGTTTTGTTACCGCTTTTTGTTCACCAGAGCTTGACAATCGAAATGAGTTTAAAAATATTTTGGGCCCGAAATATGCTCAGGAAAAAATGTTTGCTTCTAAAATGATGTGAATTCTACCCGAGTACCTAAGTAATAAAATATTATAATAATCTAATTTCAACAAAATTATTTTTCAAAATTTCAATATGACAAAATTATGTTTCAAATATTTGAAGCCTTTGAGGCTAGCTTCATTAACAAACAGGCATAAACTCACAAACAACGCTTGAGCAATTTAAACTTTTTCATTTTCCAATTCATCCGTCAGAGCGAGACGGGCCGGCTGGGGACGCAATAGCATCAGAGTCCTTCAATTTGAATACATAATTCTCAGCTTAGGTTACACTCAAAAGACTATTCACTCTGGGCATAACTGTAAAGCAAGATGACAGGCAAATACACTGCTACAATTACGATTCACACGCAAATATGAATGATTTATTCTTATTTATGGTGTAATTTTATTTGCTTCGGAACAAACAGTTATTCGGAAACCAACGATATTGTCGTGACTGTAGGTATCTATCTGATATCCTGTAAGTAGATTCTACAGTGTCATTTAATTTATCAATCAAATTAACAAGTTATTTAATAGCACGTCTCCCGATGCAATAGTGAGCACTGCGATAGCAAAGTACAAGAAGTATCCGTAAGTACCCCTCGCTAATTATCCAAAAAAGGAGAAATTCAAAAGTGATACTTTTGGGTTTGTTGTGTATTTATAGCACTTGTGGTTGTTCACATACGTGATGGCTTCCATTTGCACGCTTCCACGCTTCTTTAAGCGTCAGCGCGTTATTAGATCTGTTACACTACTTACACTGGACTAAAATTCCGTGCGATATAAAATTCCTGAGGCGATTCTACAAAGCTGGGTTCATCTCTGGTTTATGTTTAGTTCGCTCTGTGAATAAGTTAGTTAAAGGGAGGGTTGGTTGCTCAGTGAGCCAGGAGCAGTAAACAACAGGATTTAATGGTTATAGAGCAGTCCGCGGCGGTAAGTGAAAACGAAAGTGATTCCCCCGGGAGCGTTAACTCCTGGGAATTATGAGAAGTCTTCCTTGCCCCGTTCTGCGCGGACCGCTCCGTACCATAAAGTGGAAACGACATTGCTGTTAATTTTATTGCTCCGCACTTCTTAGAGTTTGCATTTTTGAATAAATCTTTCCAAATGGCAATGCAGAGATGTTGTTATGAATCATTTCTGTTGAAAGGATATAAAGCTTGGAAAGTCGAAGTTTAACGGACTTCAGGTACTTATTTTAGCTGATTGTGATTCTATTCTCAAAAGGTCATTTTAGAAGGTGGAGGGCTAATCAGCTAATTCAATTACTGGTTTGTGATACTAGGTTTGAGGAGTTATTGAATATTGTGTGTCTTCACCATCATTAAAACAGAAAGGCGTCCACTGCTGGACAAAATTCTTCCCAAGGACTTCCACAATACCCTTACGCTGCCTGTATCCATCGGCTGTCCAGGATTTGTATGCTGTTATAACGCTGAGACCACGATTTTCCGTCGACGAAAACTCCGTCTTTGGCGGTCAAAGGGTTAATAAACAAGTCAAATCTGTTTGCCAAGCCTCGCGGTGGCAGAATACCAATTCGCCGCCTTCATTTCTAAGTCGATTAACCTTTCATCAGGGTTAAAAACGCTTGTTAAAAACGTTTATTTCTAAGTAGAAACAAGCGTTTTTAACAGACGGCAGCTACTTAATACCACGTTAATTACTATGCATCGCAGAGCTACTCGCGTGCCTATAAAATCCAATTTAAGAAGTAGGTTAAGAATAATCCCCGCGTTGAAAGTGTCCATAAATTAAGTCGCCTCAGAATAGGGATGCGAATGAAATTATTATATATCGTTTTTTTTTAAATAATGATTTTATATTTAGTCCATTGTATTTATCTTGAAGTAATCGGTTTATTTAAAACCCGTTTCTAGGGTTCCGTAGACTGTATAACTCAACGGATGACTGAGTGACCCAAAGTTAGTCAGCACTAAAAAAATATAAGTTTTGGCATTAATACAGTGTAAATATATGTTGTACATTGTTAAGTACATTGATTATGTCGACAAATAGGTAATATAAAGATTGAGAAAAAATTGTTTTAGCAATTGTTTTGTTTTGTTTTAACGTGGAGATTTTTTTTTTTCACATAAACCCAACCGTGTGAGGTAATTTGTAGTTTGAAATAGTTTTAATATATTAACAACATATGGTTTTTTAAAATCTGATATACACACTGCTCACCGGGGACCTTGGTCACTTTTTCTGTGGTATGTGACAATTTATAACTGATATACATATTTTTATTATTTTATTTTCATTTAGTAGGTCATTCAAAATTGATAGAAATTAAAAAATGCCCAAGCTTACCTTCGTGCCAGAAAATCGTGCAAGCAAAAAAGCTTAAGTGCCTTGATTATTTTAAGGCAAGCGCCACATCCGTGTGTTATAAATATTTTTTCGACAAAAACTCAAAAACGGGTGGACCAAATGTGTTCAAAATAATGTTCGTGATAAGTTCTTGTTATGTCCTATCTTCTTTAACTTTTTCTGGTCACTTATATTACGTTCTGATTAACAGAAATATTGTCAGAAGTGACCAGAAGTTGTTAATTTTATAATAAAATTTATTTGCTCATATCCATTTTTTATCGAATGTATGTACCTACTCCTCAGTTATGTGTTCTAAATAGCTTAAATAATATTAACAATATTTACTTCCTCCCTTGAAAGATACTATTATTTCTGTTGTCTTAATTGAGTCAAAACGAATGTGACCATGGAATGATCTTAAGTATACATTTCCAAAAATATGTCACTCAATTACATGTACGGTGCCAACTCTAAAGATTTTTTTTTTCACAATTTATATGCTAAACTGAATAGCGGCATACAAAATACATCTTTGGTTGTAAATATACGTCCATATACGTTCAGGCATACCCGCCGGATCTGCCAATAAAATATGGTAAATTTGGCGGATGCCCGGCGGACATAACCACCACTCCGACGGATTGCCCGAACGTCTATAGCCGGATAATATAATTAAGCATATGCTTCATAATTACCGAATAAAACCGCTGTTACATACCGATGGATAAACGGACAAAATGAAAATAAAAATGTAGATATCATCGTGTCGTAATGCATGATTGAAAACACGAAAACATTTTTTAAGAGTTAAAACGGCTATTTTTTTTATACTACGACGGTGACAAACAAGCAAACGGCCCGCCTGATGATAAGCGGTGACCGTAGACTACGGACGCCTGTAACACCAAGGGTGTTACATGCGCGTTGTCGATCCTTTAAAAAAAAAGGAGGATTTATGTGCAAAAATATAATTCTATTAAATAAATCGATTACATCTATCAAATATTTTATTGCAAATCTCATTGCATAGTCCCATCCCTACCCAAGAGGCGAGTCACGGTATCCCGTTACGATGTAAAATAATTGGCGAGCCTTGAAATTTATTAAGGACATAATCTTAACGATACTTATGACAAATCGCTTTTGATCTCTTGTGGCGAAAAACGAGCGATAACAAAGATTCGTCGATTCTTTATCGATGTTATCTTATTTTAACGACTACAATCGAGAGCAAAACATCCGGGTCACTAGGATTTACTTGTATATAATCTTGAATACGAAAACAGCTAGCGTATTAAAATAAACTGTTCCTTATAAAGAACTAGCTTTTACCCGCGACTTCGTCTGCGTAGCATATGAATTTTTGGTAGTGCGGCCTACTTCAATTAGCATACTCGGAAGTTTTAAAGACCACATTTACTTAAGCCGTAAATTGCTAACTAAAATCCGGGATTCTATAAACTAAACAACTTGCTTGCAACTACAGTAACCTGTTATTCCTTTTTTCTCGCTAATAATTCAGGATGTAACAAAAATGCTGGGAATCAATAATGTAATCTGATTTGGACAAAATAGGAATGAAAGTTTTTTTTTTGGTGAAACATTTTTTGTTTATTTTTTTCTCCTAATCACAATACAATACTGATTAAATTACGCCCTTAATCGGACCACCAGCATTTTTGTTCCTACTACATATTAATCTTTCAGTGGTTGGTGGATACTGGGATACGCTGTAAATATGGTAAAAAGTGCATTAAAGTTTACATATAGTCACGTTTCTGATCACGGTTTAGAACACTCTCTTACGCTCACTGAATTTAACCCACGGAATGTCCTTTGTTCCCTTATTACAACATACTTCCCAGTAAAGAAAAAGCATTGCGAGGATAGGTACCAAAATAATTGCGTCACGCATATAAACTTTCATTAGGTAAGTATCTGTATTATCTTATCTATATATATAAAAGAGGTTGTCCTCATCTACGATCATCGCACAGCCGAAACGGCTAGGACTAGAAACTTGAAATTTTTACCAAAGCTTCCTTTTGGTACGTAGGCGAGAGATAAGAACGGATTTTTGGAAATTCTACCCCTAAGGGGGTGAAAAGAGGGTTGAAAGTTTGTATAGAAATGGAATTTTTTTTTGAGCTAGAGACTTGAAAATTTGTGTAAAGACTTTTAATTACAATTGAAGAAAACTGTTTTCATGGTTTTTGGAAATTCCACCTCTAAAGGGGTAAAAAGAGGGTTGAAAGTTTGTATAAGAATGGAATTTTGTTTTGAGCTAGATACTTGAAACTTTGGTTTGAAACTCTGTATTACAATTAAAGAAAAGTGTTTTCATAGTTTTGAAAAATTCAACGCCTATGGGGGTTAAAAAAGGGGTAGAAAGATTTTGTTTTGTGCTAGAGACTTGAAACTTTGTTTTAAAACTCTGTATTACAATTGAAGAAAAGTATTTTCAAGGTTTTTGGAAATTCCACCTCTAAAGGGGTAAAAAGGGGGTTGAAAGTTTGTATTAGAATGGAATTTTGTTTTGAGCTAGATACTTGAAACTTTGTGTTAAGACTCCTTATTATAATTAAAGAAAAGTGTTTTCATGGTTTTAAAAATTCAACGCCTATGGGGGTTAAAAAAGGGGTAGAAAGATTGTATGAGAATGGAATTTATTTTTGAGCTAGAAACTTGAAACTTTGTGTAAAGACTTTTGATTACAATAGAAGAAAACCGTTTTCATGGCGTTTAGAAATTCTACCTCTAAAGGGGTAAAAAGGGGGTTGAAAGTTTGTAAAGGAATAGATTTTTGTTTTAAGCTAGAGACTTGAAACTTTGTTTTTAAACTCTCTATTACAATTGAAGGAAAGTATTTTCATGGTTTTTGGAAATTCCACCTATAAAGGGGTAAAAAGGGGGTTGAAAGTTTTTATAGGAATGTAATTTTGTTTTGAGCTAGAGACTTGAAACTTTGTGTTAAGACTCCTTATTATAATTAAAGAAAAGTGTTTTCATGGTTTTTGGAAATTCAACCCCAATAAGGGTAAAAAAGGGGTAGAAAAAATGTATGAGAATGGAATTTATTTTTGAACTAGAGACTTGAAACTTTGTTAAAAGACTTCTTATTAGAATTAAAGAAAAGTATTTTCATAGTTTTGGAAAATTCAACCCCTATGGGGGTAAAAAAGGGGTAGAAAATTTGTATGAGAATGGGATTTATTTTTGAGCTAGAAACTTGAAACTTTGTGTAAAGACTTTTAATTACAAATGAAGAAAATCGTTTTCATGGTTTTTGGAAATTCTACCTCTAAAGGGGTACAAAGAGGGTTGAAAGTTTGTATAAGAATAGAATTTTGTTTTGAGCTAGATACTTAAAACTTTGTGTAAAGACTCCTTATTAGAATTAAAGAAAAGTGTTTTCATAGTTTTGGAAAATTCAACCCCTATGGGGGTAAAAAAGGGGTAGAAAGTTTTTATGAGAATGGAATTTATTTTGAGCTAGAGACTTGAAACTTTGTGTAAAGACTCTTTATTACAATTAAAGAAAAATGATTTAATGGTTTTTGGAAATTCTACTCCTAAAGGGGTAAAAACTAAAAAGGGGGTTGAAAGTTTGTTTGAGAATGGTTTTTTTAGGTTAAGTCTTGAAACTTTGTGTAAAGACTCTTTATTACAATTTAAGAAACGTGTTTTCATGATTTTTGGAAATTAAGGGGGTGAAAAGGGGGTAAAATCTTTGTATGGAAATTGAGATTATTTTTGAGCTTGAATGTTTTTGTAAAACATTTTATTTAAATCAAAGAAAAGTGTATAATTTAAACTTTCGTGAGTCATACTGATATTAAATTGCAACGGTTAACACTCACGTATTTTTATTACAATACGCGTGACATGATTCGTCTGCGTCGGGCAGACATCTTCGGACAGACAGAGTGTTGTTATCACCTTCACTGCCCGAGCCCGGCGTAGGTAACGGTTCGCGCGGGAGGAAGCGGAAGCAGGGTGATTCGCGCAATCCGGCGCCGTCGTTGCGGGAGTCTGAATTGTCGGATCGTCTGACGGGATCAACGACAAGCACAACTAACTAACCGTGTCCACCAAATCGTCACCACACAAATTCACGTTCCCTCTAGGAAGCACTGGTTTCCAAGCCGGTGGCAGAGTCCAACCTCCGTCGCGGTTGAAATTAGGGCGACGTCCGATTTCAATGGCCTCACGGATCTTGCGTGGCACGTAACATTTTTCCCGTGCCAACAACTTCACTTTATCGAACCGAATGAAATGCGTCGCGTCCGTACCGAAAGTATGTTCCGCTACCGCCGAATGCCTTACGTCCTGACGCCTATTGTGATAAAAATACATGAGTGTTAACCGTTGCAATTTAAAGAAAAGTGTTTTCATAGTTTTGGAAAATTCAACTTCTAAAGGGTTAGAAAGGGGGTTGAAAGTTTGTTTGAAAATGGTATTTTTTTTTAGCTAGAGACTTGAAACTTTGTGCAAAGACTGTTCATTATTAAAATATAAAAAAGTTGTTTGCTAAGGGGTTAAACGTTTGTATGGAAAAGGAGATTCTTTTTGAGCTAGAGGCTTGAAACTTTGTGAAAAGACTCTTTATTAGAACAAAAGAAAAGTATTTTCATAGTTTTGGAAAATTGTACTCCTAAGGGGGTAAAAACGGGGTTGAAAATTGATGAAGCGGGGAAATAAAGATTTTTTTGAGCTAGAGATTTGAAACTTTATGCATCGATTCCTTATTAAAATAAAAGAAAACTGGTTTCATGGTTCTTTTGGAAATTCCACCCATAAAGAGGTGAAAAGAGTGTTGAAAGTTTCTATGGCGGAAAGTTTTCTTTTGTATCCATAGACTTCAACTCAATTTTGTTATTCAAGTATGTAGGTAATCATTTATGCTATTTAACCGGGTGGTTGTCTGTAAGAGACAAATGTTGCCTTTTAGCGATAATACCGCCTGTTGCCAACATCTACCTAATAAAAACTTAAACGTAAACGCAATAGAAAATATTTGTATTATATATGTGTAGGTTATATCAAGTCACATTGTAAAAAGATAAAACAAGGTATGAAAATCTGTAGGAAGAACCCTATTATACGCGGACGAAGTCGCGGGCGGAAAGCTAGTTATGTATAAAGTGCAATGCATACTTAACCCACAGGGTTTAATAGATTATTTCACTTGCTTCCTTCCCCCTTTATACCACTATAGAGAATAATATGCGTAACAGAAACTATTCTGTCCTTTCCTAGGAGTTAAAACATCCCCATGCCAAATTTCACCTTAATCCATTCAGCGTCTTTAGTGTGAAGTGGTAACAGATAGATTACTTTCAAATTTACTATATTAGGATCGTATTTAATTTAAATGTACTATATTAGTAGCATATTTGTCCAAAATTTAATTGAAGAAACCGTGCTGGTTTTGTGACATCGCGACGCATAATCAGTATGCTTGACAAAAAAAATAAAAAGATGAAATTGTTATCAAATCTATTTAAGGAGGATGTAAGAGATACATAGTTTGATTAGTAGCATATAGATAGAACTCTAATAAGTGCCATTCTTATCCATCAAGTTGTGCATTTTAAACGTTATTTTTAGCCTTGTAAAGTAATCATACGAAAAATTCTATGTTATAAACTACATATATTTGTCCAAAATTAAATCTAAAAACCGTGCTGGCTTTGTGACTTCTTAGTTGCGAAAAATCGTTGCGTTTAGCCAATGAACTCCCCCTGGGCCCGCTATGATGTATGTCATCCGCTTGTACAATGAATGGTGGGTGTTGCCAGCCAGTTGCCGTCTTTTTAGTGGTAGGATTCCGCGTCACTATGACCTCAATAATATTGTCCAGAGGTCTCTTCAGTCAGCGGGTGTTCCTTCCGTTCTGGAGTAGCTGGATTTTAGCCGCACTGATAGCAAACAGCCGGATGGACTGACGCTGGTGCAGTGGGAGACGGGGCAGTATTTAGTGTGGGATGCTACATGCGTCAGCGCATTTGCGACCACCCATATTACTCGCACTTCCAACGTGGCAGGAGCGCTCCGCCGAAACTCAAGCGGCAGTGAAGCGGCAAAAGTATGCGCTCCATTCTGGTATAAGATTCCAAACGGATAGCGTGATACTTACGTGCTAAGATAACAGTTTGTCAGCATAATTATGGCAATTTTTGATAATTTTATACAGTTATTCACATTTGACAGCAATCACCGTCGCGCTATCCGTGCAACTTGTCTTTTTTTTTATGCTATAGGGGGCAAACGAGCAAATGAATTGCCTGATTGTAACGTTCTGGGTCAACGTAAGGGGGCTGGTTTTAAAAAAACACGAGATAGGTATTTGCGTCCACAAGCGATACGTCCGTTCACCGTGACGTCTACCCTCGGAGTGCGGGGAGCGGGCGGATCGCAGTGCACATTTATTTATATATACATTACATCTCTCTCTTTCAATTAATTTTGATTACTTTATTTTTATTCGTTATAAAAATCAGTTTAATTTGCAAATTATATTTAGTTTGATTTTACTTTTCTTTATCTGTGTCTAATCCGTATCCACTATTAACATTATCACCCTCATTTCCATCTTCATTGTGAATTCGCCATTGCTTCCACTTTCTTAAGATGAACGATGTTTTCGCCTTGATTCCAGACCTTTTTCATCATTATTATTTTGACCTGTATATCTCCTTTTGCACGTAATACGGTATGAGAAGTAGAATCAACATTAGGTGCTAATTTATTTCCTTTAATCATATCCTTGACGTAGACTTTCTCGCCACGAAAATTTCTTCATCAATAGCTTTCCTCTTCCTGTCTACAATCATCTTTCCCTTTTTCTTTCATATCCAATTGCCTAACTTATTAATTTGTTATTTTACTGGATGTTGTTATTTTATTTTGTTTTTAAATTTTTGCTGACATTGTTTTATTTCAATTTCAATTTTAGTCTTTATATTTTGACATGTTTATTAGAATTAAGTGTTACTTTTTTATATTATTTTTGTATTTAATCAATCTGATGTTGAAAAGTGCTGAATTTTGGCCCACTTCAAATAAATGCTTTTTGAGTTTGAGTTATAATATATCTTAGCCTTAGTTTTCGATATTTACGCCTGATAGAAATAATTAAATAAAACCGTCGAAATGTATAGAAACCGTCATTTCTAAGATAATTAAGCTGAAACTGGAATCAACCAAAGGGTTTCAGCAAATATTGAATTGAAAGTAACTCCTTCAAATTTTGTCTACCGTTTAGTTACGAAGCATTTCCTTTTTCGCTGTAAGGGTTTTTTTTTATTTATTTTTCAATATAAAAGTATCGTTTAATTTTGTTATTATACAATAATACAACTTTACAAAGAACCCGCTCATTGCAACACTATTTTGTCATAGATGAGTTAGCTTGTAATGCTTCGACAGTTATTAATATCACTATCACATTACACTAATTCATGTGTTCATTCTTTTACGTGTGATTTCACTACACCACTCCATTTTCACTACACAATTTCGTTTTTTGTGAAGGTTAAATTGCAATATTAATCATCGATATCGAGCACTTAGAGATTTTGTTAAGATTCAGATCTCATTTGTGTGCACCATGAGTTACATTAAATACCTGCGTTTATGTTTGATATAAATATTTCACTGCAGTGCTTCTAAATATTCAGAAACCTAGCTACAGTAATATTCAAAAAGGCCTATACTTGCATGTTAAAAAAGTTTAACTAAATACATATTTGAAAAACATACTAAAGAAATATACATTAAAAATACAATTTAAAACTTATTTCATATCATTTATTGTATTTGTGAGTGAATTTCACATGACCCCGGTTAGGGTAAAAATGTAAGATACGGCTATTAAAAAATGTAAGATACGTTACAAAAGTCTTAAAGTGATCTGATTTTTGCTAACATAATTGGCATTGTTTTTTCAAGATATCAGAATTTGAAAGACAGTGATCGACAGAGTAGAACATTTTCAGTCGACCTGTACACTTAACTAAATTTTGTCAATTGTAAAGCATGAAATAAATGTTTTGATTCATGTTTTTAAATAGTCACACTACTATATATATATATAAATAAATCACAGCCCTAGGCACTGGGGGCCTTGGTCACTTTTCTGTAGTATATGACATCTCTTTCAATTTATAAATTTCGTCATTTTGGCGAAAACGTTAATCCATATTACAACTGACGATATAATTGGCAAACTGCAGAAACCCTATAGCGAAACCTAATTAAATATCTTTGAATTTTGGAAAAGACGTATCTACTAGGTTAACACTAACCCCTAATTTGAGAATATTAAGAAAGACAGCTGTACTCTTTCTAGCCAATCACAGGTGCCATTTTTTATAACAGAGAAGGCAGCTTCTTCCGTTTCCGGCTCAACTGTGATTGACGCATCAAATGTGCCTAGTACTTCAAGACATTCCGTTGAACCATATGCCACGAAAACTTGATCGTTTGATTTCAGACATTCCCATGTTTGCTCTTTTATAATATTTCTTTTGCTACCAGAGCCATTCACCATGTCAACATTGAGTCCACCTATTTGACAGGTTATTTCAGTTTCATCGCCATTTATATGAAATAAATAATTAATATTTTGACTTGGCTTGTTATCTGATTGTTTAATCTGATACTCGTTTGGCTTAAATATTTTCCCCAATAAATCCTTTGATTTATCGTTGAAAAACGTATTTAACGTACGTATTAAACGTATTGTATTCCTAGTGCGGCAATACATCCTGAAATGGCCTTGATTTGGTAGCCACATTTAGAGCACCGTTTTTGTATGTCCATACCCTGTTTATTATATTTAGTCCGTATCCTGTTGACCTGTTCGTTATGTTTGCCTTGAAACTCTTTCAGTTGCCTTTCTACCGTTACAACTAAATTAGCTTCTACTATCACCTTATCTACAGTAGCTGAATCCCCTAGCATCAATATTTTCTTCTGTAAGTCCGCGGAAGCACACTTCTCAATAATTAGATCTATGAGACCGTTGTCTTTTCTCGCGAAATCGCATTTAGAGCACTGATTACGTAATCTGATTAGGTTTTTTTTTTACGAATTGTTCGTGTGGTTCTTGTTTCATTAGTCGAAACGTATGTCTTTCGTACAAAAACTCTGTTTTGGAGAAAAATACTCGTCTAATCGACAGCGGTCATAAAGATGTCAGATGAATCATCTGGGTCAACATGCGCGCCAGGAAGATTATAATGTATTTCTTGTAGTCCCAATCCGCCTATATGAAATAGTATTGCACGTGTTTTCGAAGACTTAGTAGTTCCCGATGCTAGTAGGTATACTTTAAGGGCTCGTTTCAATTTGTCCCACCTATGACCTAATGACGCCGGATCCCCATCGCAGTCGAATGTTTTTAACGCGGGTAACCGGGACATCATTTTGGAACGTTCTGCAGGTAATTACAGAGAATGTTCGTTAGGTAAGTATGTATATACCTACCTTTTAAGTACCGAATCCCTATATTAAAGTGACTATTGTTTAATTTTGTTTTCCTAACATGCATACAAAACGAACAGGTAGGCAAATATCTTAGGATTGGACCCCAAACACATTAAAAGTTCTACAGTTTGGTTTTAACAGAGTTTTCACTCCTCAGCATTTTTATATCAATCGCATAGACCAGTATATGAAGAACTCATTATTTTTATTACACAGACTAGTACAGTACCTGTGTATCATCAAAAATCATAGCACGACTAGCCTATGTAGCACTAGTTTTTACTCTTTCGAGTCAATTAGGACAATAGCATATACCAGTATATGTGGAACTCATTAATAGCATAAACTGTAATGTTATATATTATTTCAGTTTATGAAGAACACACCTTGACTAGCATTCACAGGCACTTATGTATGTAGTTGTTTTGAACATGATGGTCAATTTATAAATTTTAAGTTGACCCATCACACCATGAAACTACACTTGTTTGTATTGGTGAATATTAGCTAGCACGTTTGCACGACTTATCTTACCGACGGCTATCAGTTTATTTACTTATTCTTCACCTTTTGCTTTATAGAAGCCAGGCACGAAATAATGTAATACTTGGATGGATAAGGACAATGATTCTATTAAATGACTCGAAACATACCTACCCAAGTAGCACACGTTAACAGGTTGTCAAGCCTCCGCTTATCATTTGTCAAGACAAAGTTAGGTCAGGCTACGTTATGTACACTTTATTTTAGGAAGTAGGTTAACATTGAACATTTGTGAACTACTAACTAAAAGTTACGGTGCGTATATGGACCTACTCGTACCTACGAGTAGTGTTTCACCAATTGTTATATATGTTGATGGCATCAACACGGTATAAAAATCAGTTACTTAACTAAAATACGGGTAAACAACCAAACATATCGAAGACAAAACTCTCCTAGTATACCCCACATCTTGTGCATATACCTACGTCATAATGATTTATTTGCACGTAGGTACTTCTGTTTACCAATATAATTATGAAAGTGTCCAATATAACCTTGGTATATCACTTTACTGAATTAGTATCTAAATACATTTATGCTTATAATAAGACAATTAAGGACTGCCACGCCTTCAAGCACTATTATCTTAATATTGGTCGTACTCGCGGCTGTTATCAATAGTTTTCATATTACCAATACAATGATATTACGTAAAGTAAAACCTTATAAGGGAGTTGATATGTTTAACTTTAATAAAAATCAACAAATGGATCGTCCAGCCGATTTTTTTGTGCTACTTGGACAGGTCATCACATTTTCCTTCCTTTTATTACAATGAAAAAAAAAATTCAAACTGATAGCATTTTATCGGTGATGTTGTGTCGTTTAATATTGATATTTTTACTCACGTTCTTTGTCCTCGTCGCCAATGTAACGTTCTGGGTCAACGTAAGGGGGCTGGTTTTAATAAAACACGAGATAGGTATTTGCGTCCACAAGCGATACGTCCGTTCACCGTGACGTCTACCCTCGGAGTGCGGGGAGCGGGCGGATCGCAGTGCACATTTATTTATATATACATTACACTGATGGTAAGCGATTAACGTCGTCCATGGACACCCGCAACACCAGAGGTGTCGCAAGTGCGTTGCCGGCCTTTAAGGTGGGAGTACGCTCTTTTCTTTTTTTTATCAACTTATAGCATTATAATTATCAGATAACATTCGTGGATAACCAACTTAGGCCTATAGGACCTGGATACCAATACATGTTCATGCCTTTGGTAGTCGAGACAGTGGACTGCTTTGGGGGGACGCGAAATTGTTCTGCATCACATTAGTCATGCATGACGTAGACATGGTCTACATCGCGATATCGAAATGTTTAAATCACATTGCATAAATACAACTTCTAACTTACTAAACTAAATACTCTATTGCAACTTTCAAAAACCCTCTAAAATTCCTTCGCTTATAATATTAGTGGGATAAGTGGGAAATGGGATAGTGCGAAAGTGGGAGATAAGTGGAATTAATTGTTCTTAATTACATGTATAAAAACTTATTGATTGACGTTAAGCGATGGCATGAAAATAACAAAATTTACAATTTAGAATTTCTAAATTTCGCAACTGACTTTGCTTTTGCATATTCAAAAAAAGTTTACTATATTCAATTTTCGGTTTGCAACCAAAATGACTCCGTTTTTACTTTATGTATTTTTATTCGTTTCCGAGCCATTCAAAAAAACATTAGTGACCCGAAAGTTTTGCTCTGGAGTGTATTAACTTTATTTAAGATTAGCACGTAAATTGGAGGGACTGATCTTCGGAATAAGATTTTTCTTTCGTTACTTGCTTGGTAGGTATACTGTATAATTCGCAACTTGTATTTTTCTTCGGATTTTTTTCTTGTTTATGTATAGTTTGGCACATTTTGACGTTCCTTATTTGACAAATGACGTAAGTTCCATATCGATTCTTTACACTACTACTATATTTAAGAAGCGCTTTTTTTTTATTTCGTTGCAGTATTATTATGGCCGTGGTCTTGTGGTAAGGAGATGCTTCCCCAGTAGGTATATGTTCGTACATAGGTACATATAAATCCCCGGAAGACCGAGAAAGGCTCCACTTCAATATGATCAGGGCCGGAGTTTGCCGTCTACACTTTAATTGCATGTTTATGTAAATTTGCGCCCTGTTCCGCCATATTGACATACCTACACCACAGATTATATGGCACCATATAATTTAAGATACGACCTTAAATAAACCTTAAATGAACACACTGCGCGCACTACTTGCCTATTTAAAGTAGACTATTTAGATGTATCAGCACGTCATTTCAAAAGCTTCCTTCTTCGCAGCGTTTTTCCCGACTTTTCCCATGGCCAAGGGAGCCTGGGGTCCGCTAAAGCGACTGCCATCAGACTTTCCAACTCAGAGAGTAAACTAGGCCTTATTGGGGTTAGTCCAGTTTCCTCACGATGTTTTCCTTCACGAAACCGACCGACCGACCGACCGACCGAGTATTTGCAAGCAAACTCAAAACGCTGTTAACCGACCTTGCGTGTTACAGCATCGATGAATTTGTCGGGCGGTGTGGCTGACCTAATAATACTAAGCTAGAACTTAGTCATAAATTAATAATGTACCTGTATATATATAATATTATTAATATTAATCTTAATTTTTTATGACTTGTAAAATGACTTGTATTATTTTATCAATAAATAAATGAATGAATGAAAAAGCGATTGCTAAATATCAAATGATCCTCCTATTGATATGGAACTTACGTCACTTTAAAAGCATCTAATTATTAGTCGAGACCTGCGTAAGTCAACGCGCGTCTTGATTTTGTATCGTGATAACTTGTATACACGTGGTGTGGGCTAGCCTTTAGCCTAAGATTTGTTTGTTAGTAACACAATGTGAATCGCTGCCATGATCTGAAAAACGTAAAGCCTTTTATTTATTATATCTTTATCAGTTGAAAATAATAGACGTCTTAATAGGTATACAGTGTGTAAATCTAATACGGGCGAACCTCTTAACGGTGGTTAGTATAAGACATAAGAAATGTAATTAGGTAACTTTTAAATGGAATTGCAATTAAAATTTTATCCATAGAAAATAATTCGGCCCGCAATGTAATGCAAACACACTCGCGTTAAACATTCGTTGACAACTGTCAGCGTCAAAAAATGTATAGTACATTGCTGCTGAAAATTTTATTAAAAAATTAATTATGGGGTCATTATTAAGTGTAACTTAAAAATATGTTTTAATTATTGATAACACTAATGAATTCTATGTTTGGTTAAATTTATCGCCCGTATTAGACTTACGCACTGTATGAACAAGATCACGAGTGACTTAATCCTAATATTTGATACAGTTTGATACACTAAATTAAAAGCCGCAGACTGCAGTCTTACCTTTTAATCATAACTGGAAACTATTGGGCTCCGATTTTTTTTTTTCTACACTTGATTCACCACTTTTGTAAGTGGCGTATCTGCCACCATATCTCATCTGTGCTAGCACAATCAATGAAATTGTATAGCTAGACATAATTAAATTTCAAATGTTCTAGATATCTTCGTGAAAATTTTGAATAGGGACTGAATTATTTATACCTTGTTTTCAATATTTTAGCTGCTAGCTTGTTGATCTCTAGCGAGCGTATAGAATATTAACGTAAACTTCGCTCTAAATAACAGACTCTTCAGAATTATAACCTGCACAAGAATAATAAACAAACCCTGTAGTAACTGAAAAGGGCATCGTACTAACACAACGATGCCACTAGACAGGTAATGCCCGAAAACGTAAAAATGTGTAGTCCCAGAAAAGTGTCACTTTGATCGCAGGGGGAAGAAAAAAACCGTTTTCCAATAGGGTGTGAAAAATAGTTTTATTTCACTGACTGATAACCTTAGACCATGGACTACTGGATACGGGTTCTCTGACATTTTCTAAACAATATATTCCGTTAATTTTTGCGAGGAGGGTGCATGGTTATTCATACATTTAGTAGACGCGTCAAAATAGATAATCGTTAATCCATACGAAAACTTACACATTTGTGCAAGTTCTTTGGCAATTGTTTTAAAACGTTCCCTGTGACCCTAAGCCCTGACGTATTTTATTATGTAGGTAAAAAGTATGTATTAGCGTCAATGATATAAATTAAATATTCATACGCACCAAATTCGAATATAATGACATGTAGGTACCGTCGAGCATATTTTTCCTTATATTATTATAAAATACATTTTATTTGTTTTACAGTAGGTTAAACAAAGTACAAACAAAATATCTTTTTGTTTTATTAATTGGCATGCTTTCCTTTCCTCACTTCAATAAATAAGGTATTATATTCGGTACAATTACAATAAACATTTTAATAGAATTTAATATTTTGTGAGTCATACTAACACTATACTTATAGGGTTAAAACTCACGTATTTTTATCACAATAGGCGTGACATGACATTTAAACACAAAATAGTAGTTTATGCAACAGTGATATATGCTAGTTATTCTACGACTGCTAAAATAGCGAAAAAAGCAAAATCTACAAAGGTGGCAGAATGTGGCACACGTCGTTTGCCTACTATAAATATTAAAAAAAACAACAGTGCTTATATATTGTATGAAAATCCATAGGACCAGTGTTCTTATGGAATACCATAGACAACGTTATAATGTATACTTTTTAGATGACTGACAGCGATATTAATAACATCTTCTTTAATATTATTTTATTAGCTGTCGTAGTAAAACTAGCGTATGCAACAGCTCATAATTGGTTCTTAAAACTCTCGGGTCTATTATTACAAACCTCGAATTCATCTTTTTTTTTATGCTATAGGGGGCAAACGAGCAAACGAATCGCCTGATGGTAAGCGATTAACGTCGTTTTGTAACGGCGTCCCTCAAGTTTTAATACTCGTAACCCTTATTAGGTATATAACTGTTGCATAAACGACTATTTTAATATCGCTGTCAGTCATCTAATTGACAGATACAAATGCTGGAGTAGAAAAACATTTATTGTATGGTTATAGGTTTACAAAAATCTTAAAAATAATACAATATCTCCATATCCTACCTTACAAACAAAGCTGTACAGTATTTATTTTTATTATTTTAGGACTAGCTTTGTAAAAAGTCATTTATTGTGTAGAAACATTCAGGCAATCAAACAGGTTCTTTTTAAAGGGGATTAGCGATAGATAAACCTTTTGAGTTCTATGAGAAGTTAATGGTAAATTGCCCTACTTATGCATATTACGCTTTTAGAAAGAAGGGCTGATTTACAGTTATTAAGGTGTATGGCGTCATACGTAATTATATTTTGAGCGGGTTCTTTAAGTACATTTTATGGGGAGTAGCTTTCAGTAATTTTTAACAAATTGTATACACACCCCGTAAATACGTATGAAGGATAAGAAAGTATCTTGTTATCAATACCATAATAAATACTACATAGTATAAAACAGTCACTTCCCGCTGTCTGTATGTATGTATGTATGCTTAAATCTGTATAACTACGCAATGGATCGCTAGTCAATATAATAAAACCTTCACGATTATATATCGTCAGCACCGAATACAGAACAAAGACATTTCTTTCGCATTATATTACATTAAATTCTATCAGTATCACTATTACAATTATTTCCCCTTATTGCAGTTTTCCTCCGTCTTGCTGGTTTAAACCCGATTTGACTAAGTATAAAAAAAATTGTATCTACCGAATTAAAACGAAGAAGGTTTTCAATTAGACTAATATAATATTAATTTCATTAGCCCGGTTGAGTACCTACTCCGTCAGTTATTGTTCACTCTGAATTGATTGATTTTCATTATATGACAATTAGAACCTATTAGGAGCAGGGTTGGCACGTGCATAGTAATTATGTTGCATTTTATCTACTTGAGTTTTTTAATATATTTTAATCTATGATTTTATGTTAATATCAGTTTTCGTGTCCTTTGTATTTCACTTTCTAACGTCACTACGTCCAACCTTTTTTTTGCGTATTCAGCAACTACGTTTAGGTCAAACACAAAATGATGTTAGGAATCATTCCTGTGGACTTTTCAAAAGTTTAGGGCTTCGAAGGTTGATTTTCTTATTGAACCCAGTAGTTTTTGAATTTTATGATTAAAATCATGTACACAAGCTGTTAACTATTGGCCACAGGAAATATTGGCTCTATCGTTCAGTTTAACACGCACTTTTTCTTTCCTGTGGTCAATAATTAACAGCTTGTGTAAGTATATGATTTTTTACTATACAATGCAATAGAAAGGGATAACCCCTTAATATAAATAAGGCTTAGAATAAGAAATCAAGCTTTATAGCCCTAAACTTTTGAATTGTCCACCGGAAATACTCCGAACATCGTTTTGTGTTTGACCCATTTGTAAGGTCAACAAAGCAATGTCATTTAACCATTAAGTAGGGCGATTCATCAATTATCTTGCTATTATAGTGTGATTAAGACCGTCATCTCAAGTTTTGATGACAGCTTTGATCGCCTTCTAGTTCCTGGTTCAAACTCCTTAATTTACGTCAAGTAAGATCAATAATTAGGGGAGTAAGGGAGAGCGGAATTCTAAGATCTTATCCGACCCTATTGTCAACCTCACCTGCCCGCGCCGGACGGCGGCGGAGTGGCGTATTACTGCTAGACAAATGGCGGTGGCATGCCTACGAAGCAGGAGGTCCCGGGTTCGAATCCTGGTCAGGGCATTTATTTGTGTGTTTACCACGAATATTTGTTCCTGAGTTATGGATGTTTTCTATATATTTAAGTATTTATATGTATCTGTCTATTATATATATCGTCGCCTGGTACCCACAACACAAGCCTTATTGAGCTTACCGTGGGACTTGGTCGATTTGTGTAAGATTGTCCCATAATATTTATTTATTTATTATCATCTTCAAGCACACGAATAAGAATATAAATGTTCAGACAATCCGCTCCTCTTCATACCAGGGCTGTAGCTAGGAGCCCCCCTCATTATATGGCAACGCCCTAACATTAAATACAAGTTGCCCTACCTTAAGAAATACCATCAATTCTGATGATATAACCCAGAATGCTTACTTGCGCCAGTTGCTATCTACATGTAATGACAATGACCAATGCCCTATCTTAAATTCAGCTTCGGCTACGGCGCCGCTTCGTTCACTCAGCAACTGGAATAAACACCTCAGTAATACTCGCACTATTATTCACCGTGACGTGAGCTCAAACTGTCAGCCACTCGTAGAACTGAGGTGAACTTAGCATCAAAGTGAATACAATAGCAAAACCAACTTCAAATTAATTGGTTCGTTTTAGGCGAAGACCTTTGTCCATTATTTTATTTTATTTTTTATTTTATTTTATTTTAATACATGGAAAACCAACAGCGCTACATGTGTATATATAAATAGTATAGAATTACAAAGCCAATTATAGGTTCTCACTTATAGAACTATACTAAATTAATAAAAAGTATTTGCCCAACTTAATTGCACAAATCCTACAGCACAAGAACAGTGGATGTAGGCATAATCCTAAGATGTATTATTCCACTAAACAATGGAAAGAAAAGAAAAAAAAAACCTTATCATATTTCTAATAGTGCACTATGCCCTAGATTATTATGGACACTGGGATTAACATGTCAGCAGTTGTGTTGTCATCGCATTTTTGTTACATTTTACATCGAAGGAATAGCCAGCCATATACGTTCGGGCATATCCGCCGGATCTGACAATTAATGTAGGATGGTAGTTTTGGCTCTACGCAGATCCGACTGATTGCCCGAACATAGTCCAGATAATTATTACACACATATATTTTTTATTGGTTGGAATTTGGAAATAGCATTTAATTTAATTTCGTATTTTAAGAAATAGAATTCAATTATAGTTAGGCAAGAAAATCCCGCTTCGTTAATTAAAATAACTTACTTACCTACTTTATATTTTTCAATTATTAATTATACCAGGTTTTTACACGATTTTCTACCTAACAGTGATCTTGATCTTCCAGTTTGAGATGAATATCTTCAAAACGGCTGCTAACTATGATACCTACAGACATAGCTAAGAACTTCCCTGAAAAAAAGGATTTCGATTAAAAAACCAATTCACTCGGTTAAGACCTAACTACGATGTCACACACAGATAATACACGTGAATATATAACATTCTATTTGAAAGAATTGCAATTATATATCTAATTGCAATTCTTTATGAAAGAATGTTAAATAATTTAATAGCCATGCAGTAGACATTATTCCTAGATAATACTAATTTCGTTTTAGGCAGGGCTATAAGTGTTACCAATATATTTTTATTCTTAACAAGTTATTGAGGGGCTTCCAATAGGCATTTACAGGATGAGGTTGTAAATCAAACCTGGAGGAAAGCAAACCCGACAAATATCACTCGTTAAAAACACTACGATTTTCCTGTAAAAATATCTGAATAAAGGTGAATTTAAAAATAATTGTTTAGTGGTTTTTGAGTAGATAGGTATCGGGATCGCCGATCGATTGATCGGATTCAAATAAACGAAAGTCAAAAACAATTGCACACGAAACTTTATCTCCCCTGTTATAAAATGTAATACCCTATATTTATTTGACATTTCTGGAACTCATATTTAGAAAATACGATGTGTTTCTGACGGAGATTCATGTCGTAGATTCGCGAAATTAAATTGGAATTTCTTTATTCGTTATTTTTCATTAGGTGTTATAAAGCTTGCATTTTGGAAATTCTTACTTACTTGCGGGGAAGGTCAAAATCGAGCCAAATCTTATAAAACCTGATATTAACAAAAAATGAAGATCCCTCAACGCCGCCCTCGGCAAAACATGAGATTTTCCATCATATTATACTACGTGCATAGTATTTTTCACCCTCGCGATGCCGATGCAGCAATTGTATTGCTTGTATTTTTAAATTAGGTAGGAATTTTGTCATGCATGTCGGCTTAATGTTGTTACGAAAATTTTTTCGAAGGCATTCCGATCGGCTCATTTTTCGTTTATAATTTGAACAGGCTGATGATAAGGAAAATTAAAAAGTTTAACGAACACCAACTTTACAATTTGAATTCCCACGGATTTATATTTAGTTAATATTTTTGAGGTGTTTGAATCTAAAAATAAAAAAATAAGTGCAGTCGATAAATTAAAAATAGTGGAAAGATCGATAGGACGACCTAGAATTTGAATTCTATTTAGAAACGAATAAGTCTACCACACCGACCGCATTCGACATTCGACCACAATTAATAAAAATAAAATTTTTGGACAAATGTAAAAAATATATATTACACATATTTCTAGAAGAAAACGCATTGTTTAACAACTAATAAAAACAACTTAAGTTGAATAACTAAAGAAACATCATTTTATCATTAACTATTATTTAATGATATTGTCTTCTGTTAACGCGATATTGTTATACATTGAAATTAAACACTTAACCCTAATTATCTTAGCCCTGTGAAAACTAGTGCTGTAAAGGGCTCGAATCGTAGGGTCAAGGTGTTAATAAACGCGATTAATCCGTTCTAAAGTGTTTATTATTTAATGATAAATAATAGTTAATGATAAAATGATTAACTATTATTTTTAAGCAGTAACGTCTGCGAAAAAATTAAATCTCTCAGAAGGAAATGAAAAGTGAAAAAGTCATGACCTCGATCGGGCCTGGATAGTTTATATTTGGGGAATTTACTTACCTATGTAAGTAAATTATGTTTTAAAAACAAGATAGATTAGGATTTATTACAGCGTATTTTCTTTTTATATATCAAAATGTTGCGGATTAAAAAAAGGTAGTACCTAAATAAAACATATGTGATTCCCATACAATAAAAGGCATTAGAATACATCCCTCTCAGCTGTATTTTGTTTATCTTGTCATTTCATTAATTCACTAATTAGGCCCTTGTTGACTGTTTTAATATAGACTCTTACACGCGCCGCACGGACGAACTTTTGTCACTTTAATTGTGTTATCTTTGATTAGAGATAGTAATTCTACCCAACGGGATGTCACGTTCGCCGAAATTTATTTGCAAGCCAGGAAACAAACAAATTAAGGAGTTTACAAATAAATTCACTTTGCCAATTTTAAGCAATGGACTCTCAATTTTTAGGTGACCCTTATTACATTACAGTGGGTTCGGAGCTGGAGGATGGGAACCATTTTGCCATTTACGACTCGCTAGATTGAATGTTCAGATTTCGAAATCAATTCTTAACGACGCCGATATAAAACAGGGCTATTCAGCTCCAAATAATTCAATTTAAAGGAGAATGGGCATTTTGTACCATGAGTGTATACGATTGAAACGTATCTCGTTTGAAAGGTCTTCACCTCAGCATTATTTAATTGTATGGCACCAACATTGGAAAGCGTGCAGGGGCCGGACTATATAAAAAAAAAAGCTGAGCATGAAAACGGATGTTTTATAAAATCTAAGTTAAGTAAGCAGTTTTAGCGTATTTGATTCGAAAGAATATAAGGAATGCTACACTTTTGTATACCACTCCCAACGCCAGAGCACTTACAGGGCTGGAATTAGTGGATGAAAAATATACCATTATGAAAAAACACTCTCTACGCTACGAAAACTAAATTGTATACACATGTCGTACATAACATGAGAAAGGCATTTTTATATGTTATTTTTTGTAATCTTCATTTTCGCTCCAACCGATGCAGGGACCGAAATAAGCCTATTTTACGAGTTAATTAATTGCAATTAAAGTTAATTAATGACGGCTTGATTTTCCTACTCACCTCAAGATGGAGCCATTGTTGTAAAATAGGAATTTTTGTTACAACTACCTCGTTGTATCCGCCTTAAATTGATTGTAAAATAGGCAAATTATTTTTATGAATTAAAACTGTTGATTTTCCGTTCTTAGCTATTATAATATAATCTACAATCTTATTTACTACCGACATCTTGTATCTAGTAGACAAACCGAGTCGACGGCGAGTAGGTGAAGAAAATGCTGGCTCCATATAGTCACTTTTAAACGCTAAAAATACTTTTGAAGTGTAAATTGCAAACTATGTTAATTTCTGAATGTTTGCCATAAAATAGATTGTTCTGTCGAAAAAGTTCGGTCTAAATGTCTATCTCTAGGACCTTTGCAAATTGATTCATGGCTTTGATACAAACTTGCTCTAAACAACAAGTTAAAATGTACTTCCTAAAAATATCCACTACAACCTAATATTAAATCAGCATATAAACACCGTTTATGAAAATAGCTGGTACGTGTGTCTGTTTTAATAGGTTTATGAACCTAAATGCTTTGCAAGACATTTTATGTAGATTACTTATTAAAATATGTAGGTATACTGTTTAATAAAACATTTTGAATACTTTTAGCGGCTTTATTTCATTCAAATCGCGATACAATAAATTAAAAAATAACATTAGTAGCAAAATTCTGTAAAAGTGACTACAGGTTTATACTTATAGTCTATTGTGGTCGAATTTTTATCGGCTATCTTCATAGGTGTCACGTTCTAACAAATACGCAAGTGCGAAAGTGACGCATGGCATGATAGTCTATAAAATGGCAACAGTCACTTGGATGCACTGTAGGAAGGTACTAATCTTGCAATACGGTAAACACATGCCGTCGCGGTCGATAGAGACAGAAAAGGTAGAAATTAAAAAGTCGCAACATCATAGTGTCGTCCCGTTTTATTACACATCTTCATTTGAAAAGGACGATACTACGGTGTTGCCACTTTTTAATTTCTACCTTCTATCGCACTGTAACCAAGGGTCAAATGATAATGTCACATGTAGGACTGTTACTAGTATCATTTCGTAGCGTGCGTCTTGAGTAGGTACACGCTGCACAAGGCCCAGACGCTGCTCACTACTATGGCCAATGACCGTTTCTACTCTCATGGGCCGTCCACACAATGGCCCATAATGGGCGATGATAAGGGACGCAGTTATGCGTTAGAAGCAGTACGTAATAATGTCACATCTTTCTACTGTATAGCTGCGCCCGCAATGTGATCCATGGTGACCCATTGTGTGGAGAGGCCATCAAGAGCAACGATAGTCGTATAATGGCCCCTCCACACATTGGACCATCATACGGGACGGTTATGCGTTAGAAGCAGTACGTAATATTGTCACATCTACTGTATAGCTGCGCCCCGCAATGTGATCCATGATAACCCATTGTGTGGACAGGCCATCAAGAGCTACGATAGTCGTATAATGGCCCCTCCACACATTGGACCATCATACGGGACGTAGCTATGCAACAGAACGAGATGGCAATATTGCGTATCGCCTCTCGACGCATACCATCTGCATCCCATAACATCGCCCCTCATGGCTCCTTGTGTGGAGAGGCCATAAGGTCGTAGAGTATCATAGCCACTATAAGATGACGACGACGAAGCGTTAGTCTTCCCTACAGAACCCCTAATTTCCAGTAGGATCCATCTACTTATGTCACCAGTGCATTGAATAGCACGCTGAAGTTCATTGTGATTTAACATTAGTCATTAGTCATGAGTAAATCTTGTAATTCTTTCATCTCTTACAGTGCATTACCAGTGTGCAGGGGTTCGAACATTGACAGGGAAAGACTTCAGGGAAGGGTTACCCACATCCGGTAGAGATTAAGAAAGGCAAAGATCTACTCAGACCAAGCGAAACTATAAATCACGGTGAACTTCGGGGTACTATATGATTCTCTGGTGGATAGAGTTAGTGGATCCTAGAAAACTGAGGGACAGAAAAAATTAAATCTATATAATTCTAAAAACATTTAAAAACGTGTACAAACAAAATCATTTTATAAAAAATCTATATTGTTATCATCTTATTGTGGTTATGCTAGAATATGATAGGTTAAGATGGGAGAGCCTAGCAAATAATTGCACAAAGACTTTTAACATGCATTAGAATACAGAACCCATGATTATCAGGAATGCTTAAATAGATATTGATAAGGAAATGATAGTTAAATCAAACAAACAAATACCCATAGGTATAAAATATTCTAACCGTTCGTTCTGTATTCTTAAGCAAATTATCATTTTAATCATTAATTTGTTGCTGGGTTACATTGCTACCTAAATACAATATATATGTTTACAAAAATATACAATATAGTGTCTATTTTAAATAGGTACTGAAGTCCGACTCGCTCCCAGCCCTGGTCACCGGGAACTTGGTCGCTTTTTCTGTAGTATATGACATCTCTTCCAAATTATAATTTATATATAGTAGTGTGGAGTTTCTGAAATAATAATTAACAATTTATTAGTAAAGTAGGTATCCTCAAAATTAATAAATTGTGTAAAGTTTCTTTCATATATATCTCTCTCATATATGAACTAATATATCCTACTTATAGTTCCAAGTTGCATGTACAATTTACCTTCACAGTAAATGTAATAAAATATAATCCTTTGAAATAATGTACAACCCAACTTATACAAGCCTTATTGTATAAGTAGCCTGTCCGACTAGATTGAGTTGTGGGAAAAAATTGTCCCATAATATTATTATTTTTAATTATACGTTATTTTCGGGTTTAGTGTGGTTTTGCTCACGTTTTTTTTTCATGTTTAGCTATTAAGCGCTAAGGAATCTTGTAACGACCAAACATACACAATTCCAAAATGGCCAACAAAAATACACAAATCCATATAATTTGAATTTAGTTCATGTGCATGGCGCGCATTTATACCGTATTCAATTGAACATACCTACGAGTACATACATACTCCTTGCGTTGCGATGTCGGTCAAAAAGCTGACTGACTAAACTATTTGGTAAATGGAAATATAAAAAATCCGCCAAAAGCATGTCAAGTCACGCGTAGTTTAGGGCTTCGTAGTTAACCCCAATATAGTTAATCCCATTGAGATTAGAGATTCTTAGGATTACCTCGATGAGTGTATGTTGACAATGGAAAGGAAACAACAGTCAGCAATAAAAGCTTTTATAAAAATCACATTTCAATTTTACGGACGTATTACTTTATTACTTGAGTAGAAATAACAAAAATGGAAGAACAAGGCCTCCAGCGAGATTCGAACTCGCGATTTTGGGATACAAGCGCATCGCTTACCCGTTGGCTGCCTATTGTGGCATTGCATGGCATTGCGGTATTGTTTGCAGACAAAATTAATTCAATTTAACAGATGAGCTTTAGTCATGTTTAATTTACACACAATTTTTACCTAGTTGTAAAATAGGGTTGAAAATACATGTAATATATGCGATCTTTTATCTTACCATTTTATCTGCATGTTGATGTATGTATCAATTCGTAATCATTATTGGCCTGTATATACGGTTAGTTGAAATGTCCGTAGCAAATCTTAGCGGACTCATAGGACAGCAAAATAAAAGCGATACTTGACTAGGAAATCAGTCAATCATCAATAACCAAAGATAAATCCAAATCACACAAATTCAGTTCCTCTGTGTCGCGCTTATATAACGAGAAATATATAATAGGTATACTTAACTTCACCGTGGTGGTCTAAGTTGTATCAAAGGGTAACGTCCTACGCCGGCAACCGTCCACCCCATACTAATAATATTCTCCTCCGATGCATTGCAGTGGGATTAGACGCATGAAAAAGAAACAAAAAAAAGTTAGGTAAGATTTGGGTTTTTATGAGTTATTAAAACTTCACTCAATTGCCAATCGCTTCACTATTACTTACAAATATCATTACATAGTTGAAATTGACCTGTATTCTATAATTTAATAATATACACTAGTGAGGTGAGTATATAAATGACAACAAATCTTAACCAACCACCAACACCGAATAGTAGGATTCGAACCTACACGGCTGTTAATCTAAACTCTAAGTTTACTCCAATTCCTTTATGTCATCAGAACCCCAATGCCTATGGAACCAACTCCTTCCAAACAAAACAAAAAACCGGCCAAGTGCTCGTCGGACTCTACGCACTCTACGCGCACTCTACGCGTTCTTGGGGTAAAGGGTCTTGACAGACAGACGGACAGATGTACAGATGGACAACAAAGTGATCCTATGCCCTCATAGGGAAAACGGAACCTTTCCGTTTTTCCCTTTTGAGGTACGGAACCATAATTAATCAAATCGACGTTGCTGCTCAGAATCATCATTTTTTCACAGCTTCAAGAAATTGCAGACCTGTATAGGTATGTGGTATTAATAGCAACGTGATATCTCTACGCGTTCTGGGTCTTGACAGACAGACGGACGGACGGACAGACGGACAACAAAGTTATCCTATGAGGGTTCCATGTTTCCCGTTTGAGGTACGGAACCATAATTAATCAAATCGACGTCGGGGCTCAGAATCATCATTTTTTCACAGCTTCAAGAAATTGCAGACCTGTGTATGTGGTATTAATTGCAACGTGATATCTCTACGCGTTCTGGGTCTTGACAGACGGACGGACGGACAGACGGACAACAAAGTGATCCTGTGAAGGTTCCATGTTTCCCGTTTGAGGTACGGAACCATAAGTAATCAAATCGACGTCAAGGCTCAGAATCATCATTTTTTCACAGCTTCATGAAATTGCAGACCTGTATAGGTATGTGGTATTAATAGCAACGTGATATCTCTACGCGTTCTTGGGATAAAGGGTATTGACAGACAGACGGACGGATGTACAGACGGACAACAAAGTGATCCTATGAGGGTTCCGTTTTTCCCTTTTGAGGTACGGAACCATAATTAATCAAATCGACGTCGGTGCTCAGAATCATTATTTTTTCACAGCTTCAAGAAATTGCAGACCTGTATAGGTATGTGGTATTAATAGCAACGTGATATCTCTACGCGTTCTGGGTCTTGACAGACAGACGGACGGACGGACAGACGGACAACAAAGTTATCCTATGAGGGTTCCATGTTTCCCGTTTGAGGTACGGAACCATAATTAATCAAATCGACGTCGGGGCTCAGAATCATCATTTTTTCACAGCTTCAAGAAATTTCAGACCTGTGTATGTGGTATTAATTGCAACGTGATATCTCTACGCATTCTTGGGATAAAGGGTCTTGACAGACAGACGGATGGATGTACAGACGAACAAAGTGATCCTATGAGGGTACCGTTTTTCCCTTTTGAGGTACGGAACCATAATTAATCAAATCGACGTCGGGGCTCATCAGCTAAAGTTATTGGAAGTTTTATATGGTCATTCCGGCCTTTGTCAACTAGACCACTTTACTTACGTATTTGGTGGTTCCCCAATGTAAATGTTTGGCATATTTATGTACCTATGTGAAACTACGTACATAAACTAACATAGAGACCACCATCTATGGTCTGTGCCTTTGAAAATGGAGGAATGAACTCCTTTCAAACGAAAAAAAACAAATCGCAGGAAAGAGTTCGGAATTATTAGTACCTAATGAAATATATTATTACCGTATTTTGGTAATGAAATTCACTTCATCACCAAAATACAGTGATTATAATTTATAAACATTACCAAAAAAAATATTTTATCGGTGAATGCAAAAATCGTGTGGAAACCTGACTAATTCCAATAAGGCCTAGTTTACCCTCGGGTTGGAAGGTTAGGGATGGCAGTCGCTTTTGTAAAACTGGTACCTACTCCAATTCTTGGGGTTAGTTACCAAAGCGGACCCCAGGCTCCCTGCATGAGCCGGGGCAAAAGCCGGGAAAACGCTAGGAAAGAGGACAGAAGAACGTAACATATCCTCCTCCTCCTTGAACAAGTTTAGACGGCAGCGGTGTGCCATGGACTTAAATGCTAAGAAAATAATTATTACTATGATAGCGAATGTTAGGAATTGTATCATATTCCCATTGTAACATAGATTCCATAAACTATTTAGGTACTACCTTACCTTTAAATAAGTTTCGTTTAGTTTTCTTATGAAAGAAGGCAGAGGAGAAGACATGATCATTGGCATTGTCGTTCCGGTCGCGACGTAGGCATGCAGGATACAAAAGAATTGCCAGCGCTGTTCATCCAGTGGTGGATGCAGCAGCAGGTCGTACAGGCAACAAGCTGTAGGTAAATGGCAATATAGTTTTAACATAGGGGAATTTTGGAAAGTCTTTGCCGCTGCCTATACACTCACCTATTTAGCTGTCTTGTTAAAGGGTGGTAGAATAAAGGTCCTTAGGTACATAGCTTAAAAGGGACTTATTGCAACATTTTATTCAGCGCCTACTAACAAAAAATAGGTATAGGTTTATCCTAATATGTATACCTCCACACTCACTCACCAATCGGCCCAGCCGTGAGCTATAAAGCGTAGGTACTAAAGATATACACTTACTTATTTATAAAGCTTTATTCAGGCAAATAAGCCGTAGGTAGGAAGCTAACCGGCGACACTAAGGACTCTTTAAACCAGCGGCCGAGAACTGTTGATTTAGTTCAGATGGAAATATCTTATTTTAATTTTGTATCCTACATTATACTACAACAATTTATTGTTTTGCAAAATGACAACTGTCAACGTACGTTTTTTATTTCCAGCCTCTTTTCCATAGACTATTGTCACAATTAGGTAAGTTTTTTTATGACGGAGTTAGACCGACGTTTTGACACGCAATATTGTCATTCGGGATTTGGTAGCTGGCTCCATCTAGCGAGGAGTAGTTATTTCAATGTTTAACAAACTACAATTACTTAATTAATAAAGTGACTTTATTTTGACCCCTGCAAGTGTTGAAAATAAAATATGTATATCAAAAAATAGGCAGAGGGAATACCTTTTCAATGCTGTATACGAGGTGCGTATACAGAGTAGTTCTGCTTATATATTCATAGATGTTCATTTCGAGCTTAACTTTTAACAACGAATTCTAACTATCTTTGCACTTAAGCGTTTCAAATGTTACACAAACAGGAAGATATCGCCATATTCTTTAAAATAAAATACTTGTCAACTGCATCTATAATGTATATTTAGAAAAATAACTGTTAATATGCCGAGCCTATTTTTAGGGTTCCGTAGCCAAAATGGCAAAAACGGAACCCTTATAGTTTCGTCATGTCCGTCTGTCCGTCTGTCCGTCTGTCCGTCTGTCCGTCTGTCACAGCCGATTTACTCGGAAACTATAAGTACTACAGTGATGAAATTTGATGGGAATATGTGTTGTATGAACCGCTACAAAATTATGACACTAAATAGTAAAAAAAAGAATTGGGGGTGGGGCCCCCCATACATGTAACTGAGGGATGAAAATTTTTTTTTCGATGTACATACCCGTGTGGGGTATCAATGGAAAGGTCTTTTAAAATGATATAAAGTTTTTTAAAAAACATTTTTCTTAAAGTGAACGGTTTTTGAGATATCAGCTCTCAAAGTCGTAAAAAGTATGTCCCCCCCCCTCTATTTTTATAACTACGGGGTATAAAATTCTAAAAAAAATAGAGGTGATGCATGCTAATTAACTCTTTCAACGATTTTTGGTTTGATCAAAGTATCTCTTATAGTTTTTGAGATAGGTTGATTTAACTGTAATTTTGGTTAAGTTAAAATTAATATTCATACATAAAAGTACAAGGCAAAATATCGGGAGAGTTTAGGCTCCATTCACCAGGTGTATAAATTGACATAATAAGTTTATTATATTTGCTGCTACGGAACCCTTTGTGCGCGAGCCCGACTCGCACTTGGCCGGTTTTTTAAATATAGGGGCCCCTGCACGGTATTGAGCTTCGGTGCCATACAAGAAAATAATACTCTGATGAAGACCTTTAAAACAATATACGTCTCGATCGTATACACTCATGGTACACTCCCCATACAAAAATGCCCATTCTCCTTTAACTGGCGTTCTAACATTCAATTGATGTTTCGGTTTAACTTTCGAGTTTTATTCGCTCACCCCACAATGTTTTCCATAATTAAATATATAAACATAGTAATTTACGTTTTTGGATTTGATTATCGCTTTTAGGTGCAGGAAAACATCGTGAGAAAACCGGGATAATCCCAACAATGCCTGGTTTATCCTCTAGGTTGGAGAAGGTTAGATAGCAGTCGCTTTCATAAATCTAGCGCCTTCGCCAAATTCTAGGATCAGTTACCAAGGTGGACCCTAGGCTCCCTAAGCCTTGGCATAAACAGGGAAATATCTTTAATTATCCATCTGTAGGGGTTCTGATCGGTGCTAAGACGAGAAAACAGCCAAAATAGGAAAAAACACTTTTATTTTAGAAAGATGGCGGTACATCCACAAAAAACTAGCATACAGGGACGTACGGAGAGTGTTATGGCTTACAAAGACTGGTTTTAAAATTCACTTTTCTGCGGTCAACTAGCGATTCCGCTCCCGCGCACCCCCGCGCTCTCCGTGCGTCCCTCAGCTTTGACAAACAAAAAAGATACTTAACGATATATATACTAAATTTTAATTGCGTCGCTTACACCATCAGTGTCTCACACTGTAAACCATTTAAGCAAGCGTAAAGGTTGCATCTCAATTACGTTGCAGTGTTAAAACAGTTAAAATCTGTCATGTCATTGAGAAATACTGTCATTGCTGCGTTGCCGTCACGATCGAAACGTTGAACCGTCTCTCATTTTATTTTATCAAAAACATTTCCAGACGTTTCCTGCTGTTTCTGAAATACCCAGCCCAGCCCAGCACGAATACAAGTAAACCCAACACAGACCTAGGATCTTGCGATACAAGTGCTACGATTGCAAAGCTGCATTGAACGCTACGCCGTTCCGTAGACATTCGTCTATCATATTTAGGTACCTACGCATACTACTCTATAGCATACGATTCTACTACTATTATTGTACTTTTCAACCGACTTCAACATTTCAATTCGTGTTCAATTCATTTCAATGTTTTTTTATGTTTTAATGTTTGTTACCTCAGAATTCCGTAATTACTAAAGCGATAAAAAAATGATGGATAGTATTATGGTTCCAGATAGGTCCTATTTAAAAAAAATCCGTTTCTGATGATGGATTCATGAAGAATTGAGGAATTCCTTCAAATTTGAAAGGCACGTGTGTGGTGATAGGTGATTTGGGTGTTTTCTCAAGAAACTCGACCATTTCTTTACGAAAACTATCAATTTGTTGAAGTCGACCTGATGATAAAGACCAGGGATAGGGTGGAACTACTTGGTAATTCATATCTCTATCATCCGATTTGAGACATTTTTTTTTGTATGTGACGAGGTACCTCCAAGGCAGCTCCCGTTCGATTTTTTTTTTATTTAAGTGCCTAACTCAAACTCAAAACTTTTACCGGAAAGGCCAGCTGAAGTAGTTTTTTTTATACAGGCCTATTCTCGTTGCGGAAGACTTTCAACGCTTGGACTTGATTCTTCACTTGTACGATAGAGTTACAATCATACATTCAGCACTTACATCCTCCGATGGTTTCAAAGTTAACATTTGAAATCCCGACATGTCAAAATACATATCATTGGCTTCACGTTGTTATACTGAGCGTGCTGATGAGAGGATCTAAGTTCCGTTTAGTAAAAAGAATAAGAAAATACTGAAAGAATAAAAACTATATTATACGCCTCGCGTAGTTAGACCCAGATTTAATTGAGCCGCCAGCGAAGACCCTCTCCTTTTCCGCAAAATAGACAATACGCCCCGCCGCGAATGATTGATATAGAGCACTGCGTTTTTATGTCGGCACAAATAAATCATCTCCGTCTCAATTAATGTCTCGCCGATACTTCCACTCGAAATGGGACAGGCGTTTTTCTCTGATTGATAATACTGGAGGAATGGTCTTCCAATATATACTTTCATAAGCGTTTTTTTTGAGAATCCAATGAAAATGGAACGATTCTATACCATAATGGAAAACTTTGATTGTAAATAACTATTTTTGCAAGTTATATCTAAAATATTTTATTCGTGATCAATTCATCAACAAATGTTTACACAATTCATTTGCAAAGTAACTAATAAAATTAAAAGCCATGTCACAATTTAAGATTGTGTACCTAAATCATTAACACGCTTTTATTAGCTTCACTTGTAACTATGTATGTAATAAAATTTTGGAATCTTAATTTGACCCACTTCCCGGTCTCTGATTATGATGAAATTTTGCACATGCTCTGAGTTATGATGACAATACGTGACTAGCTAAGAAACGTCATTACAAATCCAATATGGCGGCCTCCCCAAGATGGCGGACAGGCTATTTGGAATGCACCCCCATGATATGGGTATCAAATGAAAGGGTTTGCTGTCAGGAATACGAAAAAATAGTCTCGTGACTTAAATCCAACATGGCGGACATCCAAGATGGCAGACAGGCAATTTGAAATGCGCCCCCATGATATGGGTATCAAATGAAAGGGTTTGCTGTCGGGAATACGAAAAAAATAGTCTCGTGACTTAAATCCAACATGGCGGACATCCAAGATGGCGGACAGGCCATTTGAAATGCGCCCCCATGAGATGGGTATCAAATGAAAGGGTTTGCTGTCGGGAATACGAAAAAAATAGTCTCGTGACTTAAATCCAACATGGCGGACATCCAAGATGGCGGACATGCATTTGAAATGCATCCCCATGATATGGGTATCAAATGAAAGGGTTTGCTGTCAGGAACACGAAAAAAAGTGTCTCGTGACTTAAATCCAACATGGCGGACAGGCAATTTGAAATGCACCCCCCTGATATGGGTATCAAATGAAAGGGTTTGCTGTCAGGAATACGAAAAAAATAGTCTCGTGACTTAAATCCAATATGGCGGACAACCAAGATGGCGGACAGGCAATTTGAAATGCACCCCCATGATATGGGTATCAAATGAAAGGGTTTGCTGAATGGGATACGAAATAAGTTTGAATAATAATTGACCGAGCGAGCGAAGCGAGCGAAGCGTCTCTGCTTCAGCTTAGACAAAAATGTTTTTGGGTGTCTGTCCATTTGTTCTTCTCTACAGGTCGCATTTATCAACCACTTGTTGTGAGATTTTGTAAGCAAGTTCGTTAACGACAAAAAGAATTTTTTGTCGATACAATTTTTGGAAATTTTTAAAATGGCAGGAGTTGGTATAAAGGTCTTAAGCGCCTATGGAATCTATGGCGCTTAGGACCATTTGAGCGTTCGTTGTCCGAATGAAACAATAAAGGCAGTATTTTTTAATTTGTACATATTAAACTGAGCAAACGTAGCGTCTCCATTTCAGTTTTAGCAAAAATGCTTTCGTGTGTCCGGCTTTCTGTCCGCTTGTTGTCCTCTAGAGGTCGCATTTATCAACCAATTCTTGTGAAGTTTTGTAACCCAGTTCATACACTATATTTTTTTGGCGATACGGTTTTTGGAAATAATGGCGGGAATTGGCATAAAGGGCCTAAGCGACGTCTGAGTCTATGGCGCTTAGGAACATTGAGAGTTCGTTGTGATAACGGAGCAATAAAGGAAGTATTTTCTTAGTTTTACACATGTAGTGATTATAATTCTATCCCTATGATGGTACTCGTGGGGAAATTGAGAGAACTCCTCAAATTCTTACGGCACAAGCGTTATGATTAAAGGGTTTTCCTAAGAAACTTGAACATTCACTAATACCATAATTTGATTGGTGCAGACTTGATGATGAAGACCAAGGATGGCAAAGCCGAACTGCTCGATAAGCCTAGCTCTAAATATCATCAGATATGTGACATTCATCTTTTTGATTTGATTTCTATTCTGATGATGGAATTCTTGAGGAATTGAGAGTATTCCTTAAATTTTAACGGCACATGCACTATGGTTTGAGGGATTCCTTAAGTAACTTAATTTTTTCTTTACGGAAACCATAATTTAGGTGGAGTAAACCTAATGATGAAAACCAGGGTTGACAAAGTAGAACTGCTCGATAATTTCCAGACCTATCAATCGATTTGAAGCATTCTTATTTTGTTTCCTTCAATCTCCAAGGTAGTTTCTTTTCATTTTAATTCAAATCTAATGATGGAATCCATGAGACGTTAAGAAAGACCCTTATGGTGATTTCGAAATGTTATACTCAAACTAACTCAAACTTTAACTTTGACCAGGAAGTAGTTTTTTTTTCTTTAAAGATTATATTTAATTTAAGTAAGATGAATTGATAAGCCATGTAATCTGTTTCCTATACTAACTACAATTATCATAAAATAAATAAATTCTTTGATAGTGCCTGCCTACCAAATCGTTTTGAAGATTCTTAAAGAGTAACTTACATGTTTGTCTGGTAATTATATATACCTACCTAATCGCTAAATATGACATGTGACATGCTTTTATGGCTCTTGATTGACCGAGCGTAAGCGAAGGTCTACGTTTCAGCTTAGTCAAAAATGATTTCATAATTATGTCCGGCTGTTCTTTTTTTTTTTTTTTTTTTTTTTTTTATGCTATAGGGGGCAAACGAGCAAACGAATCACCTGATGGTAAGCGATTAACGTCGTCCATGGACACCCGCAACACCAGAGGTGTCGCAAGTGCGTTGCCGGCCTTTAAGGTGGGAGTACGCTCTTTTCTTGAAGGTTTGAAGGTCGTATCGGTCCGGAAACACCGCTGGCGACAGTTCGTTCCACAGTTTAGCTGTGCGAGGCAGGAAGTTTCGGGAAAAGCGCACAGTTGAGGACTGCCAACCATCTAAATGGTGAGAGTGGAAATATTGTCGCGTAGGGCGATGGCGGAAAGAAGCGGCAGGGATTAATCCGAACAATTCCTCGGAACACTCCCCATAATACATGCGATAGAAAATACAGAGTGAGGCCACATCTCTACGCAGCGCCAAGGGATCAAGCCGATCAGAAATACGTTGGCAGTTGACAATTCGAGCTGCTCTCCGTTGGATGCGGTCTAGAGGAAGAAGCTGGTACTTAGGTGCCCCTGCCCAAAGATGAGAGCAGTATTCCATATGCGGGCGAACCTGCGCCTTATAAAGCTGTAGGCGATGGGCCGGCGTGAAATACTGCCTCGATCTATTGAGCACACCGAGCTTCTTCGAGGCCAATTTGGCCTTACCCTCTAGGTGGCCGCGGAACTGGACTTCACTCGAGATGTCAACGCCAAGGATTCCAATACTGGCTGTGGCAGATAGGGGAGTGCTCTCAAAACGAGGTGACGCGACGAACGGAAGTTTTTTTGCGGTGAACGCGCAAACCTGTGTCTTTGTAGGGTTAAAATGGACCAAATTAAGTCGACCCCAATCTGAGACTTCTTTTAGGGAGGTCTCAATTTCGGACACAAGTTTGTTCCGGCTCTCAATGACGTTTTCCCGGGAAATATTGGCGCGGCCGGTGTAGGAGGCATCACCCGTACTATCATCAGCATAACAATGAATGCCGCTAGTTTGCAACATGTCATTGATATGCAGGAGGAATAGCGTGGGTGATAGCACACAGCCTTGAGGGACACCAGCATTCACAGACATTGAGTCTGAGCATTCACCGTCAACTAGGACCTTAATGCTTCTGTCTGCTAGAAAACTGCTGACCCATTCGCATAATTTCCCGGGGAGCCCATAGCATGGAAGTTTCGAAAGAAGTGCTTTGTGCCAAACGCGATCGAAGGCCTTCGCTACATCCAGACTAACTGCCAGTGCCTCACCTTTACTCTCTATCGCCTGTGCCCAGCAATGTGTCAGGTAAACTAAAAGATCACCAGCCGAACGACCCCTACGGAAACCGTATTGTTGGTCACTCAGCAGCTGGTGATCCTCTAGGTACCAGAGGAGCTGACGATTGATGATGGACTCCATAATCTTAGAGAAAAGGGAGGTTATAGCTATCGGCCTGTAGTCGGATGGATTTGAGCGGTCGCCTTTTTTAGGGATCGGGTGCACCAAAGCTGACTTCCACGAAGTCGGGACTACGCCAAAAGAGTAGGAGAGCCGAAAAAGACGCGTTAAGACCGGCGCCAACTCAGGAGCACACATCTTGAGAACAATTGCAGGGATTCCATCAGGCCCACTGGACTTATGGGTGTCGAGGGAGCGAAGAGCCTTACGCACAAAGCTTTGGCGGAACTGTACATCTGGCATACAGCTCTCGCACCGCGGTATAGTCGGCGGCGCTTGTCCCCCGTCATCCAAAGTCGAGTTGGACGCAAAAAGCTTACCCAGTAGATCGGCTTTGTCTTTTGCGTCGTGGGCCAACGAATCATTTCCCGTGTGCAGAGGTGGAAAAGACGGCGTGCAGAAATTCCCCTGGATAGCTTTGGCAAGAGACCAGAACGCACGAGTTCCCGAGGGGAGACGCTCTAGTTTCTCGCCAATCCTACCAATGTGCAACGACTTTGCTCTGGCAATGGCTCTTTTGAAGGACCTGGAGGCAAAGTTAAACTCCTTTTTTAAAGCGCTGGTCTTTACATCCTGTACCGCCGCTGCATTTACCCAGGCTTGGTAGCACTCCAGCTTTCGGCGAGACGCCTTTTTGCAGGAGCGATCAAACCAAGGCTGGGTTTTGCCACCAACAGGTACCGCAGAGGATGGAACGAAAAGTTCCATTCCCTGAAGCACCACGTCAGCAACAGAGTCAGCAGCGATATCAGGATCATCCGGCGTGAAGCAAACCTGCCCCCACGGGTAAGACGCAAAGAACACCCGCATCCCGTCCCAGTCTGCTGACTTATAGTGCCACACACGGCGGCTACAAGCAACTCGCCGACGCGGCGGGCACGTGAGAGGCACTGTACTCCGGATGAGGCAATGATCCGAGGAACCGAGAGGGGCTGCAACGGATACATCATAGCCAACCGGGTGAGAAGTCAGCAGAAGGTCCAACAGGGAAGGTTCCTGGCTCTCCACATCTGGGATTCGCGTAGGCGCAGTAACCAGTTGTGTCAAGCCGTAGGTCAGAGCAAAGTCGTGAACAGATCTCCCCGCATGATCAGTCTTGCTGGAGCCCAGCCATTCGGCATTATGGGCGTTAAAATCGCCAAGAACGATGATCTCAGCGGATGGGATCTGCTGCTGCACTGAATCCACAGCCGTTGTTCTCCTCTACAGGTCGTTTTTATCTACCAATTCTCGCGAAAATTGAGTGAGCAGGTTTTATAGCTTTGTAGAATCTTTTTGTCATTTAGTTTTATGGAAAATATTAGAATTGATGGAAATTGGCACAAAGAGATTAAGCGCCGCACAGGCCTAAGGCGCTTAAGAGTAGATGGTCGCAAGGTCTACAGCTCACAGAACCACTAGTAAGACTAAAAAGTATAAAATAAAATTAATAGTTTAAAAAAACTAAAATACACGCTTTTAGCACGCACTAAAAATTACAAAATAATTCGGACATTTAGTTTGATGACTCAAGAGTTTTCCCTTTGCCAAATCTTCATTAGATCGCAGGTAAACATAAACAATTTCAGTTCGTGACGAACGATAAATAATTATCTATGCCAAATGGTTATCAGTAGGTAATCGTCTTTATTAAATATTTACTATGATTTATTTTGAAAGAAAGCGTGGAGCGTTTTGTCCAAAAAGAGAAAAGATTACATAAACGCTCCACGCTTTCTTTCAAAATAAATCATAGTAAATATTTAATAAAGACGATTACCTACTGATAACCATTTGGCATAGATAATTATTTATCGTTCGTCACGAACTGAAATTGTTTATGTTTACCTGCGATCTAATGAAGATTTGGCAAAGGGAAAACTCTTGAGTCATCAAACTAAATGTCCGAATTATTTTGTAATTTTTAGTGCGTGCTAAAAGCGTGTATTTTAGTTTTTTTAAACTATTAATTTTATTTTTAGTTTCAATTAAGTAATGCTTCTAAGACTTAATGAAATGTCACTCGCATCTTCGAGATCTTGTACTGGTCTCGTCTTAATTGAATGTCGAAACTTTCATTTTTGCCTAAATTTTTAAATACGCGATTAGCGGATGCCCGCGACTTCGTTTGGCTTTAATGATTGAATTTTCCAAATTCCATAGTTAAAAAACACAAGCTTTTCATTTAGTTGCTTTGGTCAAGCGTTAGCATAGTAACAGTTACGGTTCTCTAAATTATCGCCGAATATTAAATACTACCGAACCAACTTATCGCAGAATTTCATTTCGTCGAAAGATCAGTTGCCAACTGTAACGTTTTGCAGGCGTATCTTTCGCATATTATCATAATCCAACCTCACCTAACCCAGTTGTTGTTCTAGGTCCTAGGGCACCCCGGAGGAGCATAGGGGCTCCACAAGATCCTTCCACGCCTTTCTATCTTGAGCAACTTTCTTGGCTTCGCTCCAGCTCAGTCCTACGGCTCGCAACTCGCTCTCCACGTTCCGACGTCACGCGTGTACAGGGCGTTCACGAGCTCACTTTCCGCCTTGAGGCTTCCACTCAAAAGCGAAACTGCCGCACTTCCGCAGCGCTACTTCTTGGGCGATTGGAGACTGACGGCATATACGCCACAAATCCTCGTTCCTTATTGTCTTTGGCCAGAAGATGCGGAGGATCCACCGAAGGGACTTATTGACAAACACTTCTAGTTTCTGTGTCAGCCCTTTTGTCACTATCTACGTTTCGCAGCCGAAGAGCAGCACGGACTTGACAATGGATTCGAAAAGGGGGACTTTAATGCGCCGTGTAAGTACGTTTCAATCCCAAACAGGCTTGAGTTGAGCAAACGCAGCTTTTCCTTCTTGATTCTGCTCTCAACGTGTTCGTCTGTACTAACCCAGTTGGCAAATGAAAATTCGGCCAAATAATTATACTTTGACTTTTGACTTTGACTTTAAATGAAAATTGGCAAATGTTGGTATGCCAAGTGAATCATTAGCAAAATGTAGATTGGCAAGTGATTTTCGGCAAAATTAAATACGGAGAAAAAGCAGGATACCAACAGTTACAGACAGAAGACGATAATTTCTCTCTTCTTTGGCAGTTTTGCGCCCAATTGTGAACATAGTATATTATTTTTCCGCGGGTTTTCACTGAGTTTAGGGCTCAGCAAACCGGACTTCGTATGCATCATGCAGTTCTAACTCGCCACAATCTTGAAGTTTCCTAAAAAAATGTATTAAAGTCGTAATTCCTTCCCACTATTCTCAAATGAGAAAGACTCCAGTGAAGTGTTTTTGACAGTAGGTAATTCTTTGTATACTTTTTTGCCCTTCAACCTAAGGCGCGGGCATCGGCGGTCATTCGATTCGTCTCAGATAGAACAATGACCGATATTATAATTTATCTCAGATTTTTTATTTAATATGTATGTACTCAGTTGTATTTAACTGAACATGTTAACTTTGATGTATTCACAGCGTTGCTCAGAATTACCGGCACCTGAAAAAGCACCTCCGAAACCCCGCTAACACGTATTCCGTGTCAGATTGATGCATGAGCCCGAGTATTTCTTTGTGTTCCCGTCATCAATCTTACAGATCTATTAGCGTCGTTTTTGGCGCGCCTCCTAATTATTTGAGCTTCCTCCCTTCTAGTGTTGGCAAAGTCTCGAGTAATTGGAGGCTCGAAAAATTTTTTAGACTCCAGTAATTAAGTTGAAGCTTTTCTTTTGAACTTGTCACAACGTTTACTAGTAAGGTATAGACACGAATTTTTTTAAACTCTTCAAATAACTAAATCAATTTGTCTACAACTAGTACCTAACCAAATGGTGTCGTTATATTGTAACTCTCCACATCCAAGTGCAGTCGTAGCTTTTATAAATGGTGGGTGATTGCTGCGACATTACGAGTATAAAGAATAAATAAGTTTTCGCACATACAAAATTTAGAAAATGTAATGTATCACTGACTGCTATTCATTTACTAAATTATGTGGTTGTGAATTGTAATAATAAAGGCGTAGGGATGTGACGACCCCATCGCCCACTGGTTTCGACCGGTGCAATCAGTCAACGCAGGGCAGCTTGTGGCGAGCTGTTGGGGAGTAGCGACCCCACGTACCTGAGCGCTCCTGAGGGACTCCGTCGTCCGACCAAGTCCTCCGCCTCTGGCTTGCCTTAACCGGCCGTCCAGAGTGGGGTCGCGAGAGCTGTGTTCTCGAGGGTAGATGTGGAAACCTAAGTGGCGAGTTGGCTATATGTTTAAAGTCCAGTGACACCTCTCTACCCCCAGCCCTCATACCGGTGTTGCCCTCGAGCCATCTTAGATGTCGCTTTTTGTGGGGGCCCATCTTATGTGGGCGAGTCACCGTCTGCCGGAAATAAAATTGATTACCGTTTTGTTAGGCTGACGTCCGATTTTATTCTCCATAACCCAGTATTTAGTCCACCACTTTCACCTAATAGTCCAGTATATTTTAGATTCCATTCAATCTCAATAGTCTATACACCCTGGCGGGTGCTGCCTCTGCGTGCGTCCCATGACTCGGGCAGGTGCAGCATCCGCTCGGTGTACCCCTTACATTTCATTAAATTGTCGAAAGGGCTCTGCGTGTTGGCTTCGGCTCCGCGTACGCCTCCCAAAGGTCCGGAACACCATTGTTCCGTGATGGGAAAGAATTACAATTCACAACCACATAATTTAATATAATATATAAGGTTCCTAAACTTTGTGATTGTAGATAACTAGGTGTCCCGATGGGTTCACTTCAAAAAGAAAACTCCTAATTTACAGCTACAATAATTTTCAAGACGCATTACCTATTTATTCATATTTTATGGTTTCAATTCTAAAAACCCTTCGTTAATTTTCTTTACCCTTATTAAGATAGATCCTTCAAAGTGATACCCGGGTCTTTATCATGCGACTCGAGAAAAAATAATTCCACTCGAGACTCAAAAGACACGGAAGCCTTTCAAGCGTCTCGCGGAAGCGGAAGTCTCGTAAAACTGTAAAATAAAAATAAAACCTGTTCAAAATTCAGACTCTGAAAACTCGAGATTTAACCATCACCGCCCTCAGACATTAGGGATAAACAAAAGTCTTATTTAATTGTTTTCGTTGTCGTCTCGAATTCGACGTACAAATTTAATCCCGATCCCGGGCCGCCGATCCAAGATTGTCTATCAAAAAGGCAAAAGTTTTAATTAGTCATGGAGACAGTAATCTATCAATTTCGAGGTTGGCTTGAGAGTTCCCACCCGGCTCTATGGGGCACTATTTATAACCGACAACTCCCGATTGCATCGATTTATAAACACCAAGTGACCTTTAAATTGCAATGACACTTACGAAGCAATCCTTAATCCTTATCGATGCAAAACTACAGTACCTACCTACTTTATATTGTCATGCTTATTTCTAGACTAATATTGTTTTTTTTTATTATTGATATTTAGGACAACAACAGCCGTAAATAAACAGTTTACATTAATTTTGTTACATAATACACGGCCAATAACAGTCATCCAGTTTTTGAGCATGTTTTATTATATTTTATAAATTAAATATAATTTTTTCAGCTTTCTTTTATTTACATTAAGAGTACCTAATTATGAAAATAATAATAAATGCGCGCATGCGCTCTGTGCAATATTGACACCATATCTATGATCATTCACTCGCATATTCGCCTCTGTATCACAACTTATTATTTGTTTATTGCTGGCCCGCGTTTAACGGCCTCCGTAGCCTAGTTGGTACTGACCCTGCCTACGAAGCTGGAGGTCCCGGGTTCGAATCCTGATAAAGGCATTTATTTCTGTGTTTATCACGAGTTATGGACGTTTCCTATGTATATATGTATGTATTTATTTATCTAAGTATATAGTTTCTGCTTTTGTCATTCTCTCAGTCATCATTTTAATCCTGTGATAACGAGTGCTCTATGTTTCGAAGGGCTCGAAATATAGGGTATGGAATAAATATATGATTACTCCGTTTAAAGTGTTTTATTTATTTAACACATAAAATATCCAGAATTCAGGAACAAATAGCGTTTGTCGTGTTAACTGCTGTTACCGTTTTTCGTGTTGTCCTATAGGGGCGTTTTAAATCACTTAATTGTGTACCTTTAACGGCTAGGTAACTATTGTCACATAACTGACGGTCAATGTCAAACACCGTACATTTCGTCACAAAGCTGACAGTCAGGCGTGACTTAAGCATAACTTAAATCGGGCTTCAAAGTACAAGTTAAAATGAAACTGCTCTAAGAATTTAGCAAGATTAACCAGGAATCTAAAACTTCGTAGGTAGGTAGGGTTGTTAGTGGTGCACTAGATAAGTAGAATGTGAATTTCTATACATTCTTATTATGCAAATCAACAAAATATGAATAGTCATCAGAGGAATCACAGTAAGCGTGGAAAGATTAAAATTATAAAGCAGAGTGGGAGTTGGCGCGACGCCCACCACTGCCTGCCAGCGTATTCGAAAATTGCACATTTCACATATCAAAATTACATTAAAAACTAATTGAAACCGTGCGGTAGTCCCTTGTACAGATTTACTAACTATTATCTCGACTTCATTTTCACACAAATCTTTTAGCAGTTTTTGTATCTAAAACAAACGCGATGGGTATTTTTGCATAATATAATCATAATCATTTATAAACAATGGTATTAAGTGTTCTTAAATTTAACCACCATTTAATTTAAATATCGTATGTACAACCCTTTAACATGTCGCTTATGACATTTGAAATTTCCACTGTCGATATATACGCATGTTCAGTATTTTATCCTTCCACGAGCCAGTGTGACGACGTAATTATTATTTGCTACTCTAATTATAAAATATTTGCAAATAAATGATTAGATATATGATTATGATTATGCTCTCATGTTACAAAAAAACTCACGTTTGTTTTAAGTACTTAGGCACTTAGTTCTTAGTTCTAAGTTCATTGTAATGCCACTAATTGAATAACTAGTGGTTTAATATTGGTATCATATTGATTTATAATTAAACATTTCTGCATCCGGTTCCTGGCACGACAGCGGCACTTTCACGGCGCGATATTAACAACAAAGTCTGCAGTTAAGTTATTTTGGCACATCCCATTTCTGCACTTAGTCCGTAATCTGAATTATTTATTTCTGCACTTACCAGATAGGAGCCAGGATGTTACTAACAATCGAGTCACCTATGTTTTTTGCTCCAAGTTATTTTTAGACGAAGTTAAAAACTGGTCATTGTATGAATACTGTAATAGGATAACAGCTACCCTTCCATTCTGTCTTGCTGTCATTGACTCATTAAGAGAAATAGACACACAAAGCAGAACAAAAACGTCAAAACGTGTGGGTTAGAATAGAATGAAATCAGCGAACAATTTTGCATTGTGTTGGTACAAACGATAAATGTTTCGTACGAAAAAGAACTTACTAACGTAAGCATTAAGTGTCAAATTCATATATAGAACTACCAACACTATTAAAACTATATAGGCTGATGGCACTTAACGAAACGTCACGTTCCAAACAAGTCTTGATATGAAAAAGTGCTGCAACTGTAGCACTTTTAAGGCGTATTTTCACTGCTGATTGGGTATCCAGTTCTTTTCGCTTGCTGTTCATAATCACGAACGAGTATGAATTCAAACAACAAAAACAGTAATGATTAGTGGTAGTGTAGTAGCACAGTCCATAGTACACCGCGGTGAGCGGCGCCTACACGAGACGTGCGCGTGGAGCGTGGGTTTTCCGGGAGGCCCGGGAGGGCTGTAAATACAAATACAAATATTTATTGATAAGTCTCAAAATGTATACATCATACAGCTAAGTTAAATAGACTATTTTAAATTGTAATACATCGCAACTAATAAACTATCCGCCGCTAAGGGCAGTCTATTGTAGACAGACGGGCCCATTATGTACGACGATCGCTCAGACTTCGATAGTGTGTGCTTAGGAGTGACCAGGCGATAACTGTGTTTATTTACTACGAAGCGCGTGATTTTCGTTCGTGCCGCGCTTCACGAATTGATGTATGTTATTGTGGGTGTACACTTGTACAGCGCCACCTACATATATGTTCCCAAAACATATGTGTTCGCTAGACAACGTCAGTATTCCCAAACCCCCGAAGATGTTCTTGCACGAGGTGTCGGTTGATACTCCCTCCCACTATAGTGCGCGGGGCTTTCTTTTGCAATATAAATGCGCGTGCCCATACCTCCGCTCCGTATGTAAGGATACTGTGAACTGTCGCGAAACTCGCGAAGTAGCAAGTGCGCACAACGGCACGTGAGGCGGTACCAGCTAGCCTACCCAAAGCAAACACGCGCGCCCCGCCCCAGTTTGGCACTTAGCTCATAGATTGGACCTTCCCAGGTGAGAGAGTGATCGATCAGGAAGCCAAGCAGTTTTGTCGACCGGACCTGCTGTAATGTAGTAGGTATCGCCAACCATAACCTTAAGTGGATTTTGGGCTTTACCGTTTAGATTGAAAGTCAAGACGCAGGTCTTATCTTTGTTTAATGCGACGCCGTTTGACGAGAACCACATTGCGAGTTTTTGGGTCACGTCATTCAGTTTTTTGCTCGAGTAGGGCGTCTGAGGGTGCAACTATAACCGCAGCCACGTCATCCGCGTACATATTATATTTCGGCGTCCCTTATCGTCCCAGGAAGGTTGTTCAGGAAAAGGCTGAATAACGTGTTCGACAGACACAAACCCTGCGGAACCCCGAGGACGTTTTCCAGCTCCGTGGACGCGATGCGACCTGCCTCACCCACCACCACTTGGGTCCTTTTGGACATACAGGAGATTAGTAGGGGCATCGGGTCTCGAATTTCATGAAACTGGAGTTTGTCTGCGAAGAGAGCGTGGTCGGCGGTTTCGATTGCGCGCGAAAGGTCGCAGCACAGCGGCGCCACGCTTTTTAAAATTAAAATATTATACAACGAAGGTTTTTTGATTTATAAACGAAACTGTAAAAAAACACACTACCCTTTATCTCCGATGTTTATGAAGGAAAACATATATATTTTTAACAGAACGTTAATATTATTACAGGAAAAATATAACATTGACCATAACTTCATAATATTTATTTTATAAAAAAAAACTGAACTTTTGAAATGTAACCAACTTAGATTGTTTTTAGTTTTCTTTAAACTTATATGATATTATGCTGCAAGTACCGTCTAAAAATAAAGTAAAAAAATTGGTTTACGTGATACAACAGTCATTATAAAAAAAACTCGCATACCGTGCCATATAACTCCATGCCGTGCAAACGAGTGACCCAATCTGTCGATACATATGGCTGACGTCAAATTTCTACTACTAGGTGACGTTGCAATATAAAGTTCTTACGGAACCCTCGGTGCGCGGGTGCGACTTGCAGTTGGTTGTTTTTTTTTTAACACGGCTTCTTGACATTATTATAATTACTGAGCAAGGTTTCTCACCACGACACAGGAAAGAGGGTAGATCGTTATGGCTATCTTTAGTGTCAAGTTGTCAACCTACCTGCAGACTTCAGTTTTCTAGTGAACATGATGGTTGCAATATCGCCAAAATATCGGGAGTTCGATTTTAATTAAAAAAAACCGTTCTATGAACCCGTTTTCAGTAAATATAAAAACAGAATATTTGGCAATAGTATTTTAAGGTATTTATAGAAGCAAATCCAAGAGAAAATATAGAAAACAGTCGCGTTATATGAGAAAGACTAACTAACTCTCACAATCACTAGAACACAAAATGACTAGGTCCATAAAATTACCACATTGACAATTGTAAACCATGAATCAAATCATTTATTAAATATAATAAATGATTTGACTCATGCTTTACAATTGTACAGTACCTATGGTGGCGCCATTTCTCGCTTCTAGTTGAAAATAATCTGTAAAGATTATCTAGAAGGACAGTACTAGACGTAAGTCTGAGCCGTAAGATGGCGTGAACGCACCTACGCGTTTCAAAAATAAGAAAGGATTGCATATACTTCATGCTGCACATTTCGGAATTCGGACTCTGGTCGCCGTGGTCGGCTGGCCTAGTTCCCAGCCCTGGGCACTGGGGGCCTTGGTCACTTTTTCTGTACTATATGACATCTCTTTCAATTTATAATTACCACATTGAGTTTAGTGTATATCGAGAACGGTCTAGAACACATCGGTATAGGTACTTTTTTTGTTTTTTATTTACGTTAGCGATGTCGATTATAACCCGCTGCATCAGGGCTCCTATTATGTGTTTGACCTTCGGCCATTTGAGGATGACTAACAAACCTAGCCTACCTACTTAGTGATATAAAAAGTGGTAATTTTGGAAATAGGTGTCATATACTAAAGAAAAATACCAAGTTCACCGGAGGCCAAGCCGGGGATCGAACCCGGGTCTTCAGCTTACGCGGCTAACGACATAACCACGAGTATATGCAATCTTTGTAACAGGTAAGACGCCTGTGGCCGTTCTCTTAGTACAAGCATAATTGCTTCGTACTTTCATCCAAACCAAACTTAGGGGGACCGATATGGCGAGTGAGATGGCGCTGTCATCAATACAACATTTTTGTTAAAACAAAATATTATATTATAATTAAATAATTATATTTTTTTCAACAAAAATGGCTAAAAGCAATGTGGTCATTTTATGGTCCTTGTTATTTTGTCTTCTAGTCATTGTGAGCATTTTTTGTACCGGGTTTCTAAAACAAGATGAAAATTGTAACGAAATCTACATAGGGCACTGTAATCGCGGGCGAAATTAATGCCAAAAAAACTTGACACAAATGTTATACAAGTACTCAGTTATTCTTTTTCTGTAGTAAGGAGAGCAAATTAGAGCATATTTTAACTCCATGTTTATGTGCGGTTTCTCGCTGGCGATAAAAATAATGAGACAAATGAAGTTTTCGTGTTCCGAGTCCGCGTCTCAGAATTCTCCCGCCGATGTAATGAGTCGGAGCGTCTTCCGAGAGTAAGTGCTGTCATTAACTTGTTGTAGCCATACGAAATGTCCATTCTGCGTTTTATTACCCACGAAAAGCTGCTCGGCACTGGTTCTTCTTTAATAACTCGAGTCTTTTAAGATGCTTTAAACTCAGCTGAGTGTCGCATGCTGGCAGTTTGTGGATATCTCTTGTCGTGTTATACCGTGATGGCGATATTTGTCCCACTTTTTAGCGTTACATTTTTAAGTGACAGCGACTTTGTTGTATACTAGGTAGTGATATCCACAATGAATAACCCTCCTTCCCCCAGTTGACACTGAATTACTCATGAGCTTTTGTTTAAAACCAACTTCTGGTTAACTTCATTGGTAGAAACTGGTTTGAAACCGTCTAGCGCATGCGTTAAAGATATTACACTACGTATTGTCATTGTTGCAGTACAAATGAAACATCCCGTATTCAATATAGCTCAACTGTTTCTCAGTGGCTTGTGTAATGGAGTCGCTTGTCGCGGTCGTGACACAGTCGCGTTGTGGTCGCGGTCGCCACTGGCAGCGACAGCTGTTTGTATTCACCAATCCAGCCGAGTAATTTCAGACTGCGCCGCATATGTTCTAAGATTAATAGCATCGGTGGCGTAGAAATCCCTGTCTATGATGTCGCTAGTTAAAATTTTGCCAATAGCCTTTAAAGTAGGTGCATATGTATATTGTCATTAGGGGGGGGTGTCCCCTAGTGGCGGACATCAAAGGATTTTTATACGAAATATATAAAAAAGTATTTTAAATAATATAATACTACTCATAGTATAACTTTGCTTAAGGTTTAGGCTATGCCAATTTTTATACAAAATAAAACCGGTGTTATTTTTTCTCACACAGATTTGGTGAAAAATTGTCCTGTTGATCGGTAAAATAAAACGTCAGCTAAGCTTCCTGTCATCGCTAATCTCTCTCTATTCTTTGTCTGCCGCCGCTTCTATTCGACCATTTTAGGAAAATGTGTGCAGTGCATCTAATTACAATGACTATCCCTATTTACTATTGATGATGGTAACTAGAGGTAGACCATTGACATAATATATCCAAAAAAAGTTTCGTATTCATGACTTGTAAAGGCAACAAGTGGTAAAAGAAATCTACTTACTACCATGTGCTATGCTACGCGCTACGGCGTAGGCTTTTGTAGCAAAGATTCACTTAAAAATTTAGGTATTGCAAGTATGTGAATATGCTATCGCTTACAAATGTGATAACAGCCAGCTGGCTACTCAAAAAATGTAAGGTACTATAACTATCAACTGCGACCTCGAGTCGATACGTAGCTGGGCGTATAATTTTGGGTTAAAGGTGAATGCTCGGAAATCGCAGGCTATTGTTATTGGTAGTCCTTATTTTATGTCCAAATTGTCGGAGCTGGTGGTACCCGACTTACGCTTTGACGGAGTAACTATCCCTTTCTCCTGTACAGTCAAGAACTTGGGTATCACCATGGACCAAACCTTAAGTTGGACTCCCCATGTTGCCGAGATCAGTAAAAAGCTTTTCGCATCTATGCACTCACTAAGACGTCTCCAAAATTTCCTTCCTCTTCATACTAAAATCACTCTTACTCGGTCCCTTCTGCTTCCTTTATTAGACTACGGTGATATTGTTTTTGTAGATCTTAGAGAGGAGCTACTTGACAAACTCGAACGCTTGCAAAATGTATGTATCAGATATATCTTTGGTCTGCGTAAGTATGATCATATATCCCAGTTCCGAAAACAACTTGGCTGGCTTCCGATTCGTCGTCGTAGAGATGTGCATGTCCTGTCATTGCTTTTCAATGTGTTATTCAATCCTGCTTCTCCTTCTTATCTATCTGAGAAATTCAGTTTCCTGGCTTCCGGTAGTGGTCACCGTTTACGTTCTAGCACCAACCTTTCTCTCACTTTTCCGTCCAACAAGACGCGTATTTACAAAAGATCTTTCACTGTCCATGCCGTAAAGTTGTGGAATGAGTTGCCGGTGTCTGTGAGGCAATCGCAATCTGCAGCATCGCTCAAGGAGAGGCTTAAGAAGTTGTGGCTTTCCGACCCTTGATTGGAGTTTGTCCTTTATGCTCTGTTTAATAGTTTATATATATATTTATTATTTAATATATGTATATATGTATTGTTGTTTAGTGTATATTTATATATGTAAATATTATATATATATTTTTATTGCGTATTTATTTATAGTGTAGTTACAATGTGTATTCAAAATTTACTTTTTATTTGAAGTTTTGTTACTGTACAATTTTTGCTCTTAGTTTGTCTTTCATCGTTGCCTGTTTTTATCTAATTTCCTCAAAGGTTAACTGGAAGAGATCCCTCATAGGGATAAGTTCGCCTTTGTTGTATCAAATTGTCTATGTTACTGTGTTTCTTGTATTTCTTGTGTTATTGTACAATAAAGCTTATACATACATACTATCATACAAATCTGGTTGAGTTTCTAAATTAACCCATACTAATATTAGGAGTAATAGCGAAAGCAACTCTGTGTCTGTCTATTACCTCTTCACGCTAAAAACGCTGAACAGATCAAGATTAAATTTGGTATGCAGTTAGACTCCTGGGAAAGCTTTTGTTATAATTTTACACGCCTAAGTCGCAGGCAAAAGCTAGTATTATATGTGTTCTCAATTTGATTTTACACGTTCGTTAAAATCAATATTAAGTGTATGTGCATTGAGATTAAAATTAAAGCAGAAAAAACTATCTGTAATCCATTCTAGTAACGAAACTAAGACGAATTATACTAAACGAGCGCCCAGTAGAGTACAAGACGGTATTAATGTAGGCTACGCGTGACCTCAATGTGATGTATCGCTCGAGTTACTGACCGTCTGCCCGCTCTTACATTTTTCATACTATCGCCGTCTGAAGGGCAGGCCTCACACGTGTTACACTATATAATATATACTGTATATTATACTCACAAACTTAAACGAAATAATAATTTATTCAGTGACTGGCATACAATAAAGGTGAATAATTGCTTAGCAATTGGCATTTTTTTACGATTAAATAAATATTAGCACTTTTATTGAAAAGCTAATCAAATCGGCTGAAACAAACAGATCAATCAAGTAGTATAATAAATAAAACAGAATAAAATGTTATTTATTACCAAGAGATTAATTAAATTGATAAAGTCATATCTACATCTTTTAATTACTTTGGCCGAATAGAGATCATACTGGGAGGGCAACTGAGATCATACTAGTAAGGAGGAAGAGCTGAGACTGAGAAGCTTTAGGTACGTATAATATGTTTTTCAGTTTTCATTGTATAGATAGAGAGATAGACAGATAGAATACTCTTTATTGCACACCTCAGAAAATATTTACAAGGTAAAAACATTTGATTAAAGACAGAGGCAAATAACAGGCGGTTTAATCGCTAGAAAGCGATCTCTTCCAGACACCCTTTGGGTAGCGGAAACATTAAAAGCTTGTCCTTGAAGAGTAGGCATTGCATTGTCGAATGTAAAATTCTTTCAGCGATAGTTAATTGACACTTACTATGATAATGCTAATAAATCCAAAATTAATAAGGTTGCATTATTTTACCGTCTAGTATCCAGGAACATTCATCACCAAATAGGATAATAATATCTGAGTACCATACTGGGCTGAGGGCAAGAATCAGCATAGCTGTAATACGCGCGACCGACACCGGTTCAAACCCCTAACCAGATGGCTAGGATTTGACGACGGACTTGAACCAAAAATTAATTTACCTTACCCTAGCTTTACACATGCTACTGCTGTTGCTTTATGATAATAAATCTATCTAAATAATATAGCATTGTATGAGGTTTTTTGTAATTAAACAAAATTTCAGCTCAATAGAACATGAGAAAGTAGTTCTAATTTAGCTTCCAGGATTTTACTCCCACGTTCTAACTTCAGAGCAAATAAGATGGCCTAGAGAGACTGAAAATGGACTAGGGCAGGCACCAAAAGGATGTTCGTTTGCAAAAATAGCGCACCTCATTCTGACTTCTGATATATATTGTATCAGACATCCAATTGTGTGAATTGTGTTGTTGTCTCAGACATCCAATTGACCGATGTTGCAACCGGCTTTGTGGTTTCCTCTCCACTAGGGCACCCCATGCATTAACTGAATGTATGATTTTATATTTGCAAATAACTACTTGTGGTCCGTTATGAGATAGGTTTTTAAAAAAACTTTATGGGTTCTTGAACAAAAATTTTATTAGTCAAATAGTTTTTTGAAATAATCGCCCTGAAAGCCTAAAAAAACCAGCTAACTACTCTTACTGTACTGTGTGGTACTGTAGACTTGTCGGGCCATGCCCAGTGTAAGGTTCCGTAGTTTACGGTCCGTCGCAATAGACGAACTTAAATTAAACACAAAATATTTATTTTTTAAGTAGGCATGTTACTTAAGAAAGGGTTTCATACCATGCTCATAACAATAAACAAGGAGTTTCTTCGCAGTTCTTAGCACTTAAATATACGCCATTTTAACCCTTTATAAGGCAGAGGCGATTTGGAAACCACTTAGTTAATAAACATTTATAGATAAGAACATCCTCTTTTTTATTTAACTATTATGGTATTATATAGCAAATATATCAGGCTTTCTTTTCTTATTTATACTTTTTCGGTCATAATTTAATTTTAGTGAAATTAATTAATCTAAAATTTGTGGTCAATGAATGCACTATGCCCGTTAAGGGAAGCAAGCATTTGTCACTGTTTCCATTATACTATTAAATACATAGACTGCTAAAATCATAACCCTTTCTTTTGGCTTTGCCGTAGTCGGGTAAAAATACACAAGTCGCTGTATCTAATAATTTCTATTATAGGCGAGTGGTGAGACTGTTATTGGTATGATAATAAGGTCTAATTTTGATAAATCCACTCTCCATCCACGCTCCATCGTGAATTGCAATATTTGCAATAACTGAACTACGTTGTTTGTAGTATCAGGAAAGTGTATCATTTGCCACCTAAGATTAATAAAATTATAAAAGGTTACATGCTATATCGATAAATATTGTACACACACAAAACAAAAACACAGTAAACACCAGTCTGTAAAGAGCATCATTATGTTTGTTGTCAATGTCAATGGGTGTATTGGAAACAGATCATCCGAAAACTCGAGTGCACTAACGGGCAGAGTGCATATAATGACCACATGTTTTTATTAATGATTTCGGTTTTTTTTGCCGTAGATGTGTTCCCCAGTGCATTACAAACTTGGTAGTGTAATTTAACTTTCACGTAGCATATCTGTGTAACTGCGGCCTTATAAAGGGTTAACTGAAAAGATACGTTTTTTTACAAAAAGTCAAAAAAAGCTTAACTGACCAAGTTCGAAATAATTTCCTTTGTAAGTCTTTATAAAAATGTACTTCCATGACTTTTTTCATATTTTTTGGATTTGCAGTTCAAAAGTTAGAAGGACGAGAGACATTTTTTTAACATCCGGAGTGATTACTTCCGAAAATATTCACTTTATCAAAAAATGTTTTTAGAATACCCCTATTATTTTCTAAATACCTATCCAACTATACCTTACACTTTAGGGTTAACATAAAAACAAACCCCACTATACGTGTATGGGAGGTACAGTCAAGTGCAAAAATATGGTTCGACATAATCGACTCATAAATATGGTACTACGCTCTTATTACACCGGCATAAGGTGCTATGGGACATATTTTTGAGTAAGATGTGCACCACCATATTTTTACACTTGACTGTACCCTAAAAAATGTTTTGCTTACTTCTTATTTTACCACGTTTTGGCATGATTGATACACGTACGTAGTTATAATATAACCATACCAAGTTACAGCTTTCTAGTACTAGCGCTACTAAGCTGCAGACGGATGGACGGACAGACAAACATGGTGAAACTATAACGGTTCCTATTTGATTACGGAACCCTAAAAAGTGTGTGTACCCCCCTCTATTTTTTGAACGGGTGGTCCAAAAAATGTGTAATATTTCAGGAAGATAGAACATAGTACGAACTTATCACGTCAACGTCGCAAGCGCGCGCAACGGGTCTCGAACAACGATAAAGGGGTGAGGGCGGACGTTACTGGAGGATAGGACCAATAAAGGACCATGAGCGCGCGCGGCAACATGTTGCCAAGCCACGGCTTTTTATAATATCCAGGATATCATGAAAACGAATCACAGCCTAGTTGAAAGTAACACTGCTTACGAAGCAGGAGGTCCCTGGTTCAAATCCTGGTCAGGGTAATTTTTTGTGTGTTTATCACGAATACTTGTTCTTGAGTTATGAATGTTTTCTATATATGTATTCTATCATACATAAAATTTAAAATTTTAATCTTTCATAATTTTACAGTACATCGTCACATTAAAAACAGGCTTTGTCATTCTTACTTACTAATACTTAACTAATTACAACCCCCCGAATCGTACCCGGCCCAAATGTACCCATCACACTGGCCGCGTTACCGCGCTGAATGGCCAATGAGATCTGTTGGACCAGGTACGACCCGGAACGAGGATCGCCCCCCCTTTCCCTCAGTCGCCGACCCAAATCCCTCACAAATTCCTTGGCCTCCAAAGCCCAAGGTCCCGCAGTCTCCACTGCAACGGGCACAATTCTATTATAATTATATATCGTCGTCTAGTACCCAAATCATAAGCCTTATTGAGCTTACCGTGGAAATATGTAGGTCAAATTTGCGTAAGATGGTCCCACAATGTTTATTTTATTTATATAAATATTTATACATACTCACACCGGTGTTCCCAAAAGGGGTAGGCACAGCATATGAAACAGCTCAAGTTTCACTTTTAGCAATTAAGGTATAGGTAAGGTAAGGTAAGGTAAGATAACGACATTTTGGTATTGCATTGCAGTGACAGGTTAGCCCATCGCCCACAACACACTTGGACGGCTTGAACCCATATCCCACAGTCAACTTCTACAACACCCACAGGAGGAAAGGGGGTGGTGAAATTCTTAACCCGTCACCATGTGGAGCAAGTTTAATAAAAGCTTATAACATACGGGTCACATGCAGGTAGGTACAATAATCAAGACAATAGGTACGCTCGCGTTGCCAGCCCGTATCACCTGCCGTGCAATCTGTGTAGGCACATCAGAATTTAATAAAGGCTGTCGTACATACGTAATATTCTCAGCTATCAACGAGCTCACGGAACTTGTCAACAATTGGCCGCGTGCCAGTGTGAGCAAATGCATTTGTTGCAATTTAGAACGCGAGCGCACTGCACACGGAGCAAAACACTTCGCAAGGACGGTTACGGACGATTGCACGAAACACCAATAAAACATTAGATAAAAAGCTCCAAGTTCGCGATTGAAAAGGAAAATCATTACGTAACAAATTTGCGGAGGAATTTCCCGCAGATTCAAAGCAACTTTACACCGCTGCGGTCCGGCGGCACATAATTCATGCCGCTCAGTGAAATATAACGCGGATGTTCTCGTAATGTACGACGCGCGACTTAATCCGGGGACGACTTTTTCCGCTTCCAGATATTTATATAAATGGCTGGCCACGGCGGTCTCAATGACCCATGCGCGACCCGCTTTTACCGCGGGTGCGGATGGCATTCGGCCCTTACATGTAACGCTTCATAAGCTCTTTAAGCGATCCTTGGAACTTCTGTGACGAAGACCAATTTGAAAGAGTACTTACGGTATTTAAAGAGTAGCGCGAGGAAGGCTATTCTAGTAGAACGCTTGTGGAAAGTCAACTCTAAGAAAATCATAGAAAACGTTTAAGCTCAGATAAATTAAATCTAATTAGAAATATACATACCTAAGATATGCTGTTGCCGTATTTTCTGTCAAACTGCATTTCGGCTGTCTACATTTTTTAGTATACTACTACTACAAGTATACGACAAAAACAAAATTATAGCTACGACGAGTGTGTTGACAAAGCTGAAAGTTATCAATGCCCGCGCTTCATTCAATCGATACTTATACTTACCTCTTTTATTAATGTGCCTACTTATTTACTTCCCCTCCCTATTACTCCTTATTTATGGTTGTAATTAGTAATATTACTCAATGCGCATAATAATTAAAAAAAACTAATATCGCGTTCAAAATTGCATGGGTAATTTATGAATGAATTCATAAATTACACATGCAATTTTGAAAGCGTGTGTATATTTATTTAAATTACGAGAACTTGCAATAATCACTTAGTTTTTTGCGCAGAACTAGGTACTTACATTTCAATCCTATTATTCCAAACAGCCTTACCAAACAAACAGAAGCCGCAATTTCCCTTAAAAGTCTTTACATTTAATTCGATTAATACATAAAGGAATAAAATGGAATTAGATGTCTCCGTTGTGTCGAGTCTTTGTTCGTCTTGTTTGTTCTGCTAATTGTTCGTCGTATTTACTGGGCCAATAAAGATCCTCATAAATCTGCAACGCATGAAAGATTTCCTTAACTTACTTAACTGTTGTATTTCATATTGTTATCTTGATTTCCTTCTAAACATGCACACAATATAGAGTCTTTTTAACAGAACTAGTGTACACTTATATACTAGCGATATACCTACTAACATTTACTAACAAACACTAACTTCACGTGGAAATTGTTAAAAATTGTACCCCCTTTATTCAATTAAAACACCCTGCTTCGTTTAAAAAGGAGAATCTCGATTCATGTGGTTTTTTTTTCTTGGTATTGCACTAAGCACTGGTAGCCGAGTGGTAACGGCGTCAGACTTTCAATCCGAAGGTGTCGAGTTCAAATCCCGCCGGCTCATACCTACCAATCATGAAAATGGCCACGGGCGTCTTGCCTGTTACTAAGATTGCATATACTCGAGAAATTCGCCGGCATTTTGATAAGACCAGTTGGCCTAGTGGTTATGGCGTTAGCCACGTAAGTTGAAGACCCTGGTTCGATCCTCAGATTGGCCTTCGTTCGTCGGTGTTCGTCTTTTTCTTTATGACATCTATTTCAATTCATACCATTTTCTCAGAACTTGCGTACGAACTATCAAAATATATTTATCAGTTGCTTTTCGGTGAATCAAAAGAGTGAGGACACTGCACATCCGCCAAGAAATTCGAAGCTGTATGTGAAGTCTCCTACCTGCTTTGGACCAGCGTGGAAACTGTAGCCCAATGCCTCTCGAACTTGAAACGAGCCCCAGCAGTGGGACGTAGGTTGGTTTATTATTTTTTATTATTATGTAATAGGTAGTGCAGCCATTCATTTTTGATGTTTATTATTTAAAAACAAACTCCTCTTTATTGGAACTGATAATCCTACATACAGGTACGCTTACAATTTCAAAAATCTGTCTACAATAGTTTAAGCTGCGCGTTATCTTTGAGACTCCATATATCGCAATTGTTTTACTCGTAGGTATATTATATTTGGATGTCTTACTAAATATTATTCTTAAATACTTATTGCTCAAAAATTTGTATTATACTAAACGAGCCCCCACGTATTCGTATTTATAGTAACTACCTACTTAATAAAAGATAATTGGTTCTAGCTTTTCTTACCAGCACGCCAACCATGAACATTGAAAATTGGCATTGACGGGTAAACCTCATTGTCACTCCAATACGCAAGTGTGATAGAGATGGAGATACAAATCCGCAATCGTTCGATTTTCGTGGTATAGGCCCAGCAGCGGTATATTTTATACTTACCGATATTTCCACGACTCCGTGCCTATTATTTGAACAAAGCAGGTCTTATGCAAATTTTATTAGGTACCTACCAGAAGATTGTTAATCGAGAGATTATGGATACTTAAGGCAATTTTAGTAAGTATTTACTTACTCAACTGTAGAATTTATATAATGTTAAGTAAAGTGCTATATAAATAGAAATTAAAGCAATCACATTAAGCCAAGGGTCGAAATTACTCGAAATCTCTGGGATAGTCCTGAAATTTGTAATGTCGGTATATTATTTGGAGGTCCATTTTTATGTCCACTAAATTTGACGTTGTATTTTGGAAGATGTGTATATTTTCGGATAGGTAATGCTGGTTTTGCTCTAAATCTACACACTAAATTGATTTTCGTTTTTTGTATATAGTTTTGTATTAGTTTGTATATATATATATATATATATATACAAACTCCGCGTCCACTTCAGATACGCCACTGATAGAATGTCAGGGGCCAGAACGGTAATAGCATCAGCATGGTCAGGATGGTGCCGAGATACTTACACACACCATACTTACAGTTCAAGATGACAATACTTACACTCCAGGATGTAATACTCTAATACTTAAACTCAGAAATACACACTAGGTACGATGTATCGCACGGACACACCACGATCAAATGAAACAATAACTAGGGGACAATGACTTTATTCTAACTCATTAGAATTGTTTGTAGAACTAGACTGGTAAACTAAATAGGCAATAAACTACCACCGGTTCGGAAAAGACCTCTTACTGAGAAGAACCAGCAAGAAACTCAGCGGAGCTGATATTGTTTAATTGGAAAATCATTAGAATTACTTGGGCAGATTAAATTACGACAAAGCACATTTATTACTTTAGATTATAACATAATAATTACAGATTACAAGTAAAGGCATTGTATTCTGTTATTCGCAACTACTATTAGTAATCTAAAAGTACTTAGGATTGCAACGATCCAGACGGATTGATTTTATAACCAAACTAAGGAAACGTGGTGTTATCTGTGCGAGGCTAGTCTGTTGTTAAAGCCTGTTCATTACGAAGTTCTGAATATTAATGATTATGATAATTAATGCGGAATAGCGAGTAAAGAATGATGAGTACTGAGTCGCACTCAGCTTGTGCGCTTCTTTTTATGGGAGTGACCTCCCACCACAGGAATTCACAATCGAAAGTCAGTTCAACTGACAGGTCTACCAACTTAACAACAGTGCTGCCAACCTCACACCGACCACACCCAAGTTAACCACTTGACGTTTCCGTTTCCGTTAATGAAATTATAAACGCTGTAAAAGTAGTTCGCCAAACGGCCACCAGAGCGCATGCGTTTAGTAGTCAATCGAAGTCTCGTACTAATGACTTCTGTCTCCGACATGTACATATATATATATATATATATATATATATATACATATTATATATACAGTTGTAAATTCAACTGCCATATTGTCTTCGCTCACATGAAAGATCCATAAACTCGCCTATCTGTAACACATTCACCCCATGTTTGGCGACAATAGGCATAAATTTAAGCGAAAGTGCTCAAGGAAAACCTCGCTCGTAAGATAAGAGCGCAGTTTTAAGACTGTAGGCATCTTTACGACCTCCCTTCTTTAATATTTACAAAAGTTCGAATAATAATTATGGGTGCTACTTGTTTTGAATGAAATGCTTTGAGATTATATTTTTTCCTAAAAAACCTTAAACCCGACCATCTAGGGTTCGTGACCGGTGTGAAGTTAGCAGCCAAAGTTAGCAGCCGGCGATAACCCGACCAAATTAAGGAGTCGTGATTTTTTTGTTACAAAACATCATAAACAGCTTGTAGAATGTGCCTGAAACTCACATCTTCTAAAAATTACACGCCAAACATCTAAAATAAATCAAAATATACAAAAAAAAAATCGGCTGCTAACTTCACTATTCAGCAGCCAAAATAAATCTTTCAATTTCCTAAAGTGAAACGGCAAGTAAGCCAGTTTAGAGGGGTAATATTTATAGCTTGGAAGCCTAGGTATATGACAAAAGTAAGATAAGAGTGGCCGTCAACCATCTACTTAGTGAAAAACAGCCATCAATCATCACTTGAGCAATTACTTAAAGAAATTACGTCTTCCTAAAAAAATGTTTGACAACCGGCGAAAATGTAACATTTGACATTTATTTCAAAGAATTTAGTACAAAAGTAAACAGAAAACACCATTACAATCGTGGCAGTCGGCAGTTTCGACAGACGAATAAAGATGAACGTGACGAAATATGTTTTTTTTTAAGAGTTTCACAAATCCTCCGTTTTTCCCTATTCAAACGGCGAGCAGGGAAGTAAAAAGGATTGATATATATATATATATATAACGCTTAGCTAAACGACGCAATGGAGTTTTGAGTGGCAGTCGACCGTCTACCTTATAAAACACAGCCATCAATCATTACTTGAGCGATTTTTTTAAATAAATTTCGTCTATCATACAAAAATGTTTGACAATCGGCGATTATGGCACACTTGACATTTATTTCAAAGAACCAAGATCAAAAGTAAACATAATACACCATCACTACCGTGGCAGTCGGCAGTTTCGATATTCGAATCAAAATAAACGTGATGAAATATGCAATTTTCTTAACAATTTCACAAATCCTCCATTTTTCCCTATTCAAACGGCGAGTAAGGAAGTAAAAAGGATTGATATATATAGATATAACGCTTTGCTATACGACGCAATGGAGTTTTGAGTGGCAGTCGACTGTCTACTAGGTGAAAAAGGCCAGCAGCCAAAAGCCATCGAGTAAAATATTTATTAAGGAAATCTGGTTTTCTTTTAACATTTAATTGAAAGACGGCAAAAAAGGAATATCCGTTAACAAATACGGTTTAACTTAACCAAAGTCTACCAGAAACCAATATTCTAACTTTGGCAGTCAGGAGTTAAGATGGACAAACTGAGACAAACGTGACGATGTGTAGCTAAAATTTTCTTAGTAAAATTACAAATCCTTCATTTCTCTAGAGTCAAACGGCAAGCCAGTAAGATTAGACAGGTGATACTTATAGCTTAGTAGCCTAGGTATATAATGCATGTAAAATTAAAGTGGCAGTCAACCATCTACTTTATAAAAATAGCCATCAATCATTACTTGAGCGATTTTTTAAATAAATTTCGTTTATCATACAAAAATGTTTGACAATCGGCGATAATGGAACATTTGACATTTATTTTAAAGAACCCAGATCAAAAGTAAACATAAAACACCATCACTACCGTGGCAGTCGGCAGTTTCGATAGTCCAATCAAAATAAACGTGATGAAATATGAAATTTTCTTAACAATTTCACAAATCCTCCATTTTTCCCTATTCAAACGGCGAGCAAGGAAGTAAAAAGGATTGATATATATAGATATAACGCTTAGCTATACGACGCAATGGAGTTTTGAGTGGCAGTCGACCGTCTACTAGGTGAAAAAGGCCAGCAGCCAAAAGCCATCGAGTAAAATATTTGTTAAGGAAATCTGGTTTTCTTTTAACATTTCATTGAGAGACGGCAAAAAAGGAATATCCGTTAACAAATACGGTTTAACTTAACCAAAGTCTACCAGAAAACAATATTCTAACTTTGGCAGTCAGGAGTTAAGATGGACAAACTGAGACAAACGTGACGATGTGTAGCTAAAATTTTCTTAGTAAAATTACAAATCTTTCATTTCTCTAGAGTCAAACGGCAAGCCAGTAAGATTAGACAGGTGATACTTATAGCTTAGTAGCCTAGGTATATAATGCATGTAAAATTAAAGTGGCAGTCAACCATCTACTTTATAAAAATAGCCATCAATCATTACTTGAGCGATTTTTTAAATAAATTTCGTTTATCATACAAAAATGTTTGACAATCGGCGATAATGGAACATTTGACATTTATTTTAAAGAACCCAGATCAAAAGTAAACATAAAACACCATCACTACCGTGGCAGTCGGCAGTTTCGATAGTCGAATCAAAATAAACGTGATGAAATATGAAATTTTCTTAACAATTTCACAAATCCTCAATTTTTCCCTATTCATACGGCGAGCAAGGAAGTAAAAAGGATTGATATATATAGATATAACGCTTAGCTATACGACGCAATGGAGTTTTGAGTGGCAGTCGACCGTCTACTAGGTGAAAAAGGCCAGCAGCCAAAAGCCATCGAGTAAAATATTTGTTAAGGAAATCTGGTTTTCTTTTAACATTTAATTGAAAGACGGCAAAAAAGGAATATCCGTTAACAAATACGGTTTAACTTAACCAAAGTCTACCAGAAAACTATATTCTAACTTTGGCAGTCAGGAGTTAAGATGGACAAACTGAGACAAACGTGACGATGTGTAGCTAAAATTTTCTTAGTAAAATTACAAATCCTTCATTTCTCTAGAGTCAAACGGCAAGCCAGTAAGTTTAGACAGGTGATACTTATATAGTGTTGAGTCCCTCACACGTGAGGCACCTCATTTGTACCACTCATATTGTTCATTTGTCGTAGTACTTCACACGGCAAAAATGTATTGCATCACACTTCAACTCACCTCACCTCATTTTACTCATTTACCCGCTCGCAACAGACGCAACACAAACGCCTCATGCCACACAAATCATTCAAATGTCACAAACAGTACAAACACCTCAAAAACTCATCACACATTCACACAACGCCCGCGCCTCGCGGCGCTCAAACTCCGTCGCGAGACTCGACACTTCAAATGAAGTGATCCACCACACATTCTGTTACCGAACTACAAACCTTATTGCGAGGACAAAAGGTCCACCGATAAAAATGTATTGTTTGTACCGGAATTCGCTTTGTACCGGAAAGACGTCACTGAGGCAATATCACATTACTTCAAAAATCCTTTCAAAATGAAACAGATAGTTTGGTTTACCATAAGAGGGAGTGAGACAGACACACCTCAAATGTGCCTCGCCAAAAATACGTTACACATTACTGGAAAGAAAACAATCTTAAGCGCCGCAAGCTTTCATACATTTTACGTCTTTTTGATCTCAGCAGCATTGTTAACTTGCCAAAATCGCGCGAAAAATCAGACGATGTCGCGTGAACCACGTCTTTTGTCTCTGTCACACTTGTGAAGTCATGAATGAATACAACTGAGACGCAAAATCTTGTTTTTCGCGGCAGCCGCGGCAGGTCTTAATTTAACAGTATAACGTGATCTACCGAATCAATAGAATAGCGTTTGTATGACTGTTGTTATGTACAATCAGGGAGCTCTGACTGGACGCTGAAATAGTAACTTTAGAAGCGATTTGAATATTCGGAATACCAACACAACGACTAAGAATTTACGTTTACGAAGCTTGTTTAAAAACAGTACAAGATTACTGACCGAAATATTATGTCAATTTGTAAAGCACTTATATCGATTGTTTAAATTAAATGTAGTAATTTACTTAACTAAGTTGTTTAATCAGTAAATAGAAAGAACCATTCACTTAAAAGTATTCAATTTGAACTTTAAATTAAATTCGAATCTGAACTTTTTCTTACCGTTCATCGTAAACTACGTAGAAATAAAATCCAGTATTTCGTTTTAGCCGTTTTTTTCTTGTCAAAATTGTTCGTTGACTGCCCGGTCTAATTGGTTATTTGGTGAAAATTTGTTTTGAGTGACTACAAGGAGGATACAAATCTGCACGTAAGTACCTAAGTGAATATTGTTTTTTTTTAAGTTTTATTGGGTTTTACATTTGCGTACTAAGTTACAAAAAAATTCTCTAGTCGTCCAGTCCGGATGATCGAATATTTTAGGCTTAATTTGTTATAGTTTGCACACGGCATGTAATAGTAATAGTATAACTGATAGGCCGAGGTTTTATGAATCTTATGATTGATTTGAATTATTGACAATAACGTTCGAAGGAACTTTTGATTGAGGTGATAAATAAAAATGAACTCGTAGAGTTCCACGTAAAGATCAATCATGAGATGAGTCGCTTCAGTCGCTTGTTCAATTCTACTAACTCAATGCATATTATTTTCTGGTACTTAAAACTAACAAAATATAACATTGGTAATTAAAAATCTATAAATTAAATAATTTTACTACACACACTGTAATGATTCCGTGGATTCTTGGGTGTCAGTGTGGTTTGTGTTTAGAGTACCTACTTCAATTCAATTCAGTACTTATGTATTATGGTTTTTGGATATTTTGCATGGTGTGTGAAAATAAAGCATGTTGGTGTTTGTGTTTTGTTTATTTAGCACGATGTCGGGTTCCGGAGAAAGGAAGTCTAGGGCTTGGGAGTACTTCACGGACCTCAAGGACTTCAAGGCAAAATGTAATTTTTGCACGAAGGTGATGTCTTACAAAGGCGGTGGCCCATATAACCTCATTCGGCACACTAAAAGCCAACACCCGTTGGTATTCAACGCAATCAAGGAGGTTACCGAGACCGCGACCACAACGTCAACGCGCCAACCAAATGAGGCATCGCCAGCGCCAGGACCTTCATCGGCTTCATCCGCTATATGCAATCCAACTCAGTCCAACCCACCGACCAAGCAACCAACCAGCCAAGTTCCAACTCAGCCCCCAACCAACAGTCGGCTTCCATCTTCCAAAATTACAGATTTCATACCGAAACCACTTAATTGCAAGAAAAATGAAACCATAAATAAACTTTTAGTAAAGTTATTTTCAAAAAATTACTTACCATTCTCGCTTGTGGAATCTCCCGATTTTAAAGAATTTGTAAAAGAACTCAACCCAAATTATCAACTTCCGTCCAGAAAAACCCTGTCGAATGTTTTGCTTGACAAATATTATAATATAACTAAAGAAAAAGTAATGGCTGAGATTGGTGAATCAGAGCATGTTGCGTTAACTACAGATGGGTGGTCTTCGGATCCGAATGATAATTATATTAGTGTCACGGCGCATTTCGTTAACAAAGACGGAGATTTAAAGGCGTACGCCTTAGAATGTGCCCAGTTCTCAGACCGACATACGGCTGAGAACTTGGCGCAACAGTTAAAAAACGTTTGTGACGATTGGAACATCACTGACAAAATTGTTGCGGTGTCAACTGACAACGCCAACAATATCAAAGCTGCTGTAAGGCTCAATAATTGGAAGCAGGTGTCATGTTTTGCCCACACACTAAACTTAGTTGTACAGAATGCTATTGATGAGATCCAGATGACTCATCAGAAAGTCAAGCGTATTGTGGAACTATTTAAAAGAAGCCCTTTGGCATGTGAACGGCTCAAGACAATGCAGCAAAGGTTGGGGGAGCCTATGCTAAAAGTAAAGCAAGACGTTGTCACTAGGTGGAATTCCACTTTCGACATGTTTGAGCGCGTGTTGGAAATAAAAAACAGTCTCCAGACAACGCTCAACATTCACTACCCGGACGTGGATGGCCTGACTACTGATGACCTGGAAGTACTAAGAGGCGTAACCGAAATTCTCGGTTATTTCAAAGCTGTTACGGAGGAAATGAGTTCGGAGAGGAGTGTCACAATTTCTGAGGTAATACATTCATATTATTGTCACTATACTAGGGTCACAAGTCTGAACGTACTTTTAATACCTATTTAAGTTACCCTATTATACGTTAAAACAATTTTCTAAAGCTATCATATTTTTATTTTCATGTGTATTACAGATCCCTACAGTACAATTACCTAGATAGAGTAAGTGAGAATAACTCGCTTAGTAATTAGGTACACACATTCATTTTTTTCTGTCATCTAAATCCTTTTTACCTAACTATTCTGGTTTAATTTAATTAACAGTTTGGTACGTTTAATAGTGAATTACGAAACTAATGGTAATTATTTATATTATTTTTGTTGTAGGTAATTTTCATCTCCAACGAACTGAAGGACCAGTGCATGGAGCAATTAGCCAATGAGGATTTGCCTATGACTGTTCGTGGTTTAATACAAAGCCTCCACGACGAACTAGAAAGCCGTTTTTCGTACGCTGAGGCTGACAGCGTTATGCTTGAAAGCACGCTTTTGGATCCCCGACTAAAAAAGCACGGCTTTCATAAAGATTCCGTCTGTGAAAGAGCCTGCTCGCACCTCGACGCGTCCGCTGCCGCCATAAGGGAAATCCAGGAGCCTGAGGAGCCAACACCAGCACCCTGTGACTCATATTCGGGGCCCTCATCACTCTCATCAGCAAAGAGGAGTCGAAATATTTGGCACAATTTCGATTTAAAAGTATGCCAAACAAATACGAACAGCCCCATTTCAAGCGTACAAAGGGAAATTCAAAATTACTTTGAGGAGCCGCCACTTCCTAGAAACCAAAACGCCTTGAAATGGTGGCAGGCAAAAATTAGCATATATCCTCGATTGCACTCATTAGCGTCGAGGACTCTTTGTATTCCCGCTACGTCGGTTCCGTCTGAAAGAATTTTTTCCAAGGCTGGACAAATTCTTACAGAAAGGCGGAACCGACTTACTGGGAAAAAAGTTAACCAACTTTTATTTTTAAATAAAAATTTATAAATGGCAATGTTTAGTTTGTTAATGTGCAATTAAATTTCTTTAATATCCTCGAAAATGCTCCATTATTTTCTGCATAAGTATATATTTATATATCTTTTTAAACTCAAATCGTTTTAAGAGTATTGCATTTCTTGAATTTCTTCATTCAATAGAATGATAAATAAATTCGAAACGAAACGCAATCCACAAGCGGTTGACGTTGACAGTTGACACACAAGAAAAGTTAGTTTGTTTTGTACGTAGTTGCTTTAGCAATATTTGCATAAAGTTTAGTTTTGTCATACAATGATAATACTAATAAATGTGCCAAACTGTAATAATGGTGACATTTTTTACACGATCAAATATACCTGTGGTTTGCCTTAGTGTCATTTGCGTGCAAAAAATTGTGAATAGACTTAGCGCCCTTACCGGCGTGACGCTGTCGGCGTCGCGAATGTTCATGGTGCTTTTATTTACTATCGCTTTTAAAACACATGGAATGGAGTGGTAAGTTTGTTATTTTTACGTAAAAGTGGTATTAATTATAAAACAATACGAACCTTAGTTTGTTTTAAAACATGCAGTTTTAAGGTTACTATGCTACTGTAAATTGTAGCAGGAATTTACATATATGCAACAAACGGTAAATAACATTATTAAACGGCTAAATTAGACCCAGTTTCATAAAAACATCAAATTAAGTTGATATGTAGGTCTCTATGACATTCCTTGAAATAATTTTTAAATTTATCTATTTTTTCTTGTTCAATGTTCAAGTACTCATCATGACTTTTGAAATTTAGTATGTATAAAGGATATTTACCTAGTACAGAACTACACATACTAGTTTTTGTTGCCGACGGATTTTGTCAAACAGCCGATGCTAGAAATTTATATATATATATATACATCAGTACCTCACCTCATTTGAAGTAAGACATTGTAACACCTCATTTTTGGAAATGAGGTACTCATACAAACTCATTTTAAATTGATGTCCTACCCATCACTATACTTATAGCTTAGTAGCCTAGGTATATAATGCATGTAAAATTAAAGTGGCAGTCAACCATCTACTTTATAAAAATAGCCATCAATCATTACTTGAGCGATTTTTTAAATAAATTTCGTTTATCATACAAAAATGTTTGACAATCGGCGATAATGGAACATTTGACATTTATTTTAAAGAACCCAGATCAAAAGTAAACATAAAACACCATCACTACCGTGGCAGTCGGCAGTTTCGATAGTCGAATCAAAATAAACGTGATGAAATATGAAATTTTCTTAACAATTTCACAAATCCTCAATTTTTCCCTATTCATACGGCGAGCAAGGAAGTAAAAAGGATTGATATATATAGATATAACGCTTAGCTATACGACGCAATGGAGTTTTGAGTGGCAGTCGACCGTCTACTAGGTGAAAAAGGCCAACAGCCAAAAGCCATCGAGTAAAATATTTGTTAAGGAAATCTGGTTTTCTTTTAACATTTAATTGAAAGACGGCAAAAAAGGAATATCCGTTAACAAATACGGTTTAACTTAACCAAAGTCTACCAGAAAACAATATTCTAACTTTGGCAGTCAGGAGTTAAGATGGACAAACTGAGACAAACGTGACGATGTGTAGCTAAAATTTTCTTAGTAAAATTACAAATCTTTCATTTCTCTAGAGTCAAACGGCAAGCCAGTAAGATTAGACAGGTGATACTTATAGCTTAGTAGCCTAGGTATATAATGCATGTAAAATTAAAGTGGCAGTCAACCATCTACTTTATAAAAATAGCCATCAATCATTACTTGAGCGATTTTTTAAATAAATTTCGTTTATCATACAAAAATGTTTGACAATCGGCGATAATGGAACATTTGACATTTATTTTAAAGAACCCAGATCAAAAGTAAACATAAAACACCATCACTACCGTGGCAGTCGGCAGTTTCGATAGTCGAATCAAAATAAACGTGATGAAATATGAAATTTTCTTAACAATTTCACAAATCCTCCATTTTTCCCTATTCAAACGGCGAGCAAGGAAGTAAAAAGGATTGATATATATAGATATAATGCTTAGCTATACGACGCAATGGAGTTTTGAGTGGCAGTCGACCGTCTACTAGGTGAAAAAGGCCAGCAGCCAAAAGCCATCGAGTAAAATATTTGTTAAGGAAATCTGGTTTTCTTTTAACATTTAATTGAAAGACGGCAAAAAAGGAATATCCGTTAACAAATACGGTTTAACTTAACCAAAGTCTACCAGAAAACAATATTCTAACTTTGGCAGTCAGGAGTTAAGATGGACAAACTGAGACAAACGTGACGATGTGTAGCTAAAATTTTCTTAGTAAAATTACAAATCCTTCATTTCTCTAGAGTCAAACGGCAACCCAGTAAGTTTAGACAGGTGATACTTATAGCTTAGTAGCCTAGGTATATAATGCATGTAAAATTAAAGTGGCAGTCAACCATCTACTTTATAAAAATAGCCATCAATCATTACTTGAGCGATTTTTTAAATAAATTTCGTTTATCATACAAAAATGTTTGACAATCGGCGATAATGGAACATTTGACATTTATTTTAAAGAACCCAAATCAAAAGTAAACATAAAACACCATCACTACCGTGGCAGTCGGCAGTTTCGATGGTCGAATCAAAATAAACGTGATGAAATATGAAATTTTCTTAACAATTTCACAGATCCTCCATTTTTCCCTATTCAAACGGCGAGCAAGGAAGTAAAAAGGATTGATATATATAGATATAACGCTTAGCTATACGACGCAATGGAGTTTTGAGTGGCAGTCGATCGTCTACTAGGTGAAAAAGGCCAGCAGCCAAAAGCCATCGAGTAAAATATTTGTTAAGGAAATCTGGTTTTCTTTTAACATTTCATTGAGAGACGGCAAAAAAGGAATATCCGTTAACAAATACGGTTTAACTTAACCAAAGTCTACCAGAAAACAATATTCTAACTTTGGCAGTCAGGAGTTAAGATGGACAAACTGAGACAAACGTGACGATGTGTAGCTAAAATTTTCTTAGTAAAATTACAAATCCTTCATTTCTCTAGAGTCAAACGGCAAGCCAGTAAGTTTAGACAGGTGATACTTATAGCTTAGTAGCCTAGGTATATAATGCATGTAAAATTAAAGTGGCAGTCAACCATCTACTTTATAAAAATAGCCATCAATCATTACTTGAGCGATTTTTTAAATAAATTTCGTTTATCATACAAAAATGTTTGACAATCGGCGATAATGGAACATTTGACATTTATTTTAAAGAACCCAAATCAAAAGTAAACATAAAACACCATCACTACCGTGGCAGTCGGCAGTTTCGATGGTCGAATCAAAATAAACGTGATGAAATATGAAATTTTCTTAACAATTTCACAGATCCTCCATTTTTCCCTATTCAAACGGCGAGCAAAGAAGTAAAAAGGATTGATATATATAGATATAACGCTTAGCTATACGACGCAATGGAGTTTTGAGTGGCAGTCGATCGTCTACTAGGTGAAAAAGGCCAGCAGCCAAAAGCCATCGAGTAAAATATTTGTTAAGGAAATCTGGTTTTCTTTTAACATTTCATTGAGAGACGGCAAAAAAGGAATATCCGTTAACAAATACGGTTTAACTTAACCAAAGTCTACCAGAAAACAATATTCTAACTTTGGCAGTCAGGAGTTAAGATGGACAAACTGAGACAAACGTGACGATGTGTAGCTAAAATTTTCTTAGTAAAATTACAAATCCTTCATTTCTCTAGAGTCAAACGGCAAGCCAGTAAGTTTAGACAGGTGATACTTATAGCTTAGTAGCCTAGGTATATAATGCATGTAAAATTAAAGTGGCAGTCAACCATCTACTTTATAAAAATAGCCATCAATCATTACTTGAGCGATTTTTTAAATAAATTTCGTTTATCATACAAAAATGTTTGACAATCGGCGATAATGGGACATTTGACATTTATTTTAAAGAACCCAGATCAAAAGTAAACATAAAACACCATCACTACCGTGGCAGTCGGCAGTTTCGATAGTCGAATCAAAATAAACGTGATGAAATATGAAATTTTCTCAACAATTTCACAAATCCTCCATTTTTCCCTATTCAAACGGCGAGCAAGGAAGTAAAAAGGATTGATATATATAGATATAATGCTTAGCTATACGACGCAATGGAGTTTTGAGTGGCAGTCGACCGTCTACTAGGTGAAAAAGGCCAGCAGCCAAAAGCCATCGAGTAAAATATTTGTTAAGGAAATCTGGTTTTCTTTTAACATTTAATTGAAAGACGGCAAAAAAGGAATATCCGTTAACAAATACGGTTTAACTTAACCAAAGTCTACCAGAAAACAATATTCTAACTTTGGCAGTCAGGAGTTAAGATGGACAAACTGAGACAAACGTGACGATGTGTAGCTAAAATTTTCTTAGTAAAATTACAAATCCTTCATTTCTCTAGAGTCAAACGGCAAGCCAGTAAGTTTAGACAGGTGATACTTATAGCTTAGTAGCCTAGGTATATAATGCATGTAAAATTAAAGTGGCAGTCAACCATCTACTTTATAAAAATAGCCATCAATCATTACTTGAGCGATTTTTTAAATAAATTTCGTTTATCATACAAAAATGTTTGACAATCGGCGATAATGGAACATTTGACATTTATTTTAAAGAACCCAGATCAAAAGTAAACATAAAACACCATCACTACCGTGGCAGTCGGCAGTTTCGATAGTCGAATCAAAATAAACGTGATGAAATATGAAATTTTCTTAACAATTTCACAAATCCTCCATTTTTCCCTATTCAAACGGCGAGCAAGGAAGTAAAAAGGATTGATATATATAGATATAATGCTTAGCTATACGACGCAATGGAGTTTTGAGTGGCAGTCGACCGTCTACTAGGTGAAAAAGGCCAGCAGCCAAAAGCCATCGAGTAAAATATTTGTTAAGGAAATCTGGTTTTCTTTTAACATTTAATTGAAAGACGGCAAAAAAGGAATATCCGTTAACAAATACGGTTTAACTTAACCAAAGTCTACCAGAAAACAATATTCTAACTTTGGCAGTCAGGAGTTAAGATGGACAAACTGAGACAAACGTGACGATGTGTAGCTAAAATTTTCTTAGTAAAATTACAAATCCTTCATTTCTCTAGAGTCAAACGGCAAGCCAGTAAGTTTAGACAGGTGATACTTATAGCTTAGTAGCCTAGGTATATAATGCATGTAAAATTAAAGTGGCAGTCAACCATCTACTTTATAAAAATAGCCATCAATCATTACTTGAGCGATTTTTTAAATAAATTTCGTTTATCATACAAAAATGTTTGACAATCGGCGATAATGGAACATTTGACATTTATTTTAAAGAACCCAGATCAAAAGTAAACATAAAACACCATCACTACCGTGGCAGTCGGCAGTTTCGATAGTCGAATCAAAATAAACGTGATGAAATATGAAATTTTCTTAACAATTTCACAAATCCTCCATTTTTCCCTATTCAAACGGCGAGCAAGGAAGTAAAAAGGATTGATATATATAGATATAACGCTTAGCTATACGACGCAATGGAGTTTTGAGTGGCAGTCGACCGTCTACTAGGTGAAAAAGGCCAGCAGCCAAAAGCCATCGAGTAAAATATTTGTTAAGGAAATCTGGTTTTCTTTTAACATTTCATTGAGAGACGGCAAAAAAGGAATATCCGTTAACAAATACGGTTTAACTTAACCAAAGTCTACCAGAAAACAATATTTTAACTTTGGCAGTCAGGAGTTAAGATGGACAAACTGAGACAAACGTGACGATGTGTAGCTAAAATTTTCTTAGTAAAATTACAAATCCTTCATTTCTCTAGAGTCAAACGGCAAGCCAGTAAGTTTAGACAGGTGATACTTATAGCTTAGTAGCCTAGGTATATAATGCATGTAAAATTAAAGTGGCAGTCAACCATCTACTTTATAAAAATAGCCATCAATCATTACTTGAGCGATTTTTTAAATAAATTTCGTTTATCATACAAAAATGTTTGACAATCGGCGATAATGGAACATTTGACATTTATTTTAAAGAACCCAGATCAAAAGTAAACATAAAACACCATCACTACCGTGGCAGTCGGCAGTTTCGATAGTCGAATCAAAATAAACGTGATGAAATATGAAATTTTCTTAACAATTTCACAAATCCTCCATTTTTCCCTATTCAAACGGCGAGCAAGGAAGTAAAAAGGATTGATATATATAGATATAATGCTTAGCTATACGACGCAATGGAGTTTTGAGTGGCAGTCGACCGTCTACTAGGTGAAAAAGGCCAGCAGCCAAAAGCCATCGAGTAAAATATTTGTTAAGGAAATCTGGTTTTCTTTTAACATTTAATTGAAAGACGGCAAAAAAGGAATATCCGTTAACAAATACGGTTTAACTTAACCAAAGTCTACCAGAAAACAATATTCTAACTTTGGCAGTCAGGAGTTAAGATGGACAAACTGAGACAAACGTGACGATGTGTAGCTAAAATTTTCTTAGTAAAATTACAAATCCTTCATTTCTCTAGAGTCAAACGGCAACCCAGTAAGTTTAGACAGGTGATACTTATAGCTTAGTAGCCTAGGTATATAATGCATGTAAAATTAAAGTGGCAGTCAACCATCTACTTTATAAAAATAGCCATCAATCATTACTTGAGCGATTTTTTAAATAAATTTCGTTTATCATACAAAAATGTTTGACAATCGGCGATAATGGAACATTTGACATTTATTTTAAAGAACCCAAATCAAAAGTAAACATAAAACACCATCACTACCGTGGCAGTCGGCAGTTTCGATGGTCGAATCAAAATAAACGTGATGAAATATGAAATTTTCTTAACAATTTCACAGATCCTCCATTTTTCCCTATTCAAACGGCGAGCAAAGAAGTAAAAAGGATTGATATATATAGATATAACGCTTAGCTATACGACGCAATGGAGTTTTGAGTGGCAGTCGATCGTCTACTAGGTGAAAAAGGCCAGCAGCCAAAAGCCATCGAGTAAAATATTTGTTAAGGAAATCTGGTTTTCTTTTAACATTTCATTGAGAGACGGCAAAAAAGGAATATCCGTTAACAAATACGGTTTAACTTAACCAAAGTCTACCAGAAAACAATATTCTAACTTTGGCAGTCAGGAGTTAAGATGGACAAACTGAGACAAACGTGACGATGTGTAGCTAAAATTTTCTTAGTAAAATTACAAATCCTTCATTTCTCTAGAGTCAAACGGCAAGCCAGTAAGTTTAGACAGGTGATACTTATAGCTTAGTAGCCTAGGTATATAATGCATGTAAAATTAAAGTGGCAGTCAACCATCTACTTTATAAAAATAGCCATCAATCATTACTTGAGCGATTTTTTAAATAAATTTCGTTTATCATACAAAAATGTTTGACAATCGGCGATAATGGGACATTTGACATTTATTTTAAAGAACCCAGATCAAAAGTAAACATAAAACACCATCACTACCGTGGCAGTCGGCAGTTTCGATAGTCGAATCAAAATAAACGTGATGAAATATGAAATTTTCTCAACAATTTCACAAATCCTCCATTTTTCCCTATTCAAACGGCGAGCAAGGAAGTAAAAAGGATTGATATATATAGATATAATGCTTAGCTATACGACGCAATGGAGTTTTGAGTGGCAGTCGACCGTCTACTAGGTGAAAAAGGCCAGCAGCCAAAAGCCATCGAGTAAAATATTTGTTAAGGAAATCTGGTTTTCTTTTAACATTTAATTGAAAGACGGCAAAAAAGGAATATCCGTTAACAAATACGGTTTAACTTAACCAAAGTCTACCAGAAAACAATATTCTAACTTTGGCAGTCAGGAGTTAAGATGGACAAACTGAGACAAACGTGACGATGTGTAGCTAAAATTTTCTTAGTAAAATTACAAATCCTTCATTTCTCTAGAGTCAAACGGCAAGCCAGTAAGTTTAGACAGGTGATACTTATAGCTTAGTAGCCTAGGTATATAATGCATGTAAAATTAAAGTGGCAGTCAACCATCTACTTTATAAAAATAGCCATCAATCATTACTTGAGCGATTTTTTAAATAAATTTCGTTTATCATACAAAAATGTTTGACAATCGGCGATAATGGAACATTTGACATTTATTTTAAAGAACCCAGATCAAAAGTAAACATAAAACACCATCACTACCGTGGCAGTCGGCAGTTTCGATAGTCGAATCAAAATAAACGTGATGAAATATGAAATTTTCTTAACAATTTCACAAATCCTCCATTTTTCCCTATTCAAACGGCGAGCAAGGAAGTAAAAAGGATTGATATATATAGATATAATGCTTAGCTATACGACGCAATGGAGTTTTGAGTGGCAGTCGACCGTCTACTAGGTGAAAAAGGCCAGCAGCCAAAAGCCATCGAGTAAAATATTTGTTAAGGAAATCTGGTTTTCTTTTAACATTTAATTGAAAGACGGCAAAAAAGGAATATCCGTTAACAAATACGGTTTAACTTAACCAAAGTCTACCAGAAAACAATATTCTGACTTTGGCAGTCAGGAGTTAAGATGGACAAACTGAGACAAACGTGACGATGTGTAGCTAAAATTTTCTTAGTAAAATTACAAATCCTTCATTTCTCTAGAGTCAAACGGCAAGCCAGTAAGTTTAGACAGGTGATACTTATAGCTTAGTAGCCTAGGTATATAATGCATGTAAAATTAAAGTGGCAGTCAACCATCTACTTTATAAAAATAGCCATCAATCATTACTTGAGCGATTTTTTAAATAAATTTCGTTTATCATACAAAAATGTTTGACAATCGGCGATAATGGAACATTTGACATTTATTTTAAAGAACCCAGATCAAAAGTAAACATAAAACACCATCACTACCGTGGCAGTCGGCAGTTTCGATAGTCGAATCAAAATAAACGTGATGAAATATGAAATTTTCTTAACAATTTCACAAATCCTCAATTTTTCCCTATTCATACGGCGAGCAAGGAAGTAAAAAGGATTGATATATATAGATATAACGCTTAGCTATACGACGCAATGGAGTTTTGAGTGGCAGTCGACCGTCTACTAGGTGAAAAAGGCCAACTGCCAAAAGCCATCGAGTAAAATATTTGTTAAGGAAATCTGGTTTTCTTTTAACATTTAATTGAAAGACGGCAAAAAAGGAATATCCGTTAACAAATACGGTTTAACTTAACCAAAGTCTACCAGAAAACAATATTCTAACTTTGGCAGTCAGGAGTTAAGATGGACAAACTGAGACAAACGTGACGATGTGTAGCTAAAATTTTCTTAGTAAAATTACAAATCTTTCATTTCTCTAGAGTCAAACGGCAAGCCAGTAAGATTAGACAGGTGATACTTATAGCTTAGTAGCCTAGGTATATAATGCATGTAAAATTAAAGTGGCAGTCAACCATCTACTTTATAAAAATAGCCATCAATCATTACTTGAGCGATTTTTTAAATAAATTTCGTTTATCATACAAAAATGTTTGACAATCGGCGATAATGGAACATTTGACATTTATTTTAAAGAACCCAGATCAAAAGTAAACATAAAACACCATCACTACCGTGGCAGTCGGCAGTTTCGATAGTCGAATCAAAATAAACGTGATGAAATATGAAATTTTCTTAACAATTTCACAAATCCTCCATTTTTCCCTATTCAAACGGCGAGCAAGGAAGTAAAAAGGATTGATATATATAGATATAACGCTTAGCTATACGACGCAATGGAGTTTTGAGTGGCAGTCGACCGTCTACTAGGTGAAAAAGGCCAGCAGCCAAAAGCCATCGAGTAAAATATTTGTTAAGGAAATCTGGTTTTCTTTTAACATTTAATTGAAAGACGGCAAAAAAGGAATATCCGTTAACAAATACGGTTTAACTTAACCAAAGTCTACCAGAAAACAATATTCTAACTTTGGCAGTCAGGAGTTAAGATGGACAAACTGAGACAAACGTGACGATGTGTAGCTAAAATTTTCTTAGTAAAATTACAAATCTTTCATTTCTCTAGAGTCAAACGGCAAGCCAGTAAGATTAGACAGGTGATACTTATAGCTTAGTAGCCTAGGTATATAATGCATGTAAAATTAAAGTGGCAGTCAACCATCTACTTTATAAAAATAGCCATCAATCATTACTTGAGCGATTTTTTAAATAAATTTCGTTTATCATACAAAAATGTTTGACAATCGGCGATAATGGAACTTTTGACATTTATTTTAAAGAACCCAGATCAAAAGTAAACATAAAACACCATCACTGCCGTGGCAGTCGGCAGTTTCGATAGTCGAATCAAAATAAACGTGATGAAATATGAAATTTTCTTAACAATTTCACAAATCCTCAATTTTTCCCTATTCATACGGCGAGCAAGGAAGTAAAAAGGATTGATATATATAGATATAACGCTTAGCTATACGACGCAATGGAGTTTTGAGTGGCAGTCGACCGTCTACTAGGTGAAAAAGGCCAGCAGCCAAAAGCCATCGAGTAAAATATTTGTTAAGGAAATCTGGTTTTCTTTTAACATTTAATTGAAAGACGGCAAAAAAGGAATATCCGTTAACAAATACGGTTTAACTTAACCAAAGTCTACCAGAAAACAATATTCTAACTTTGGCAGTCAGGAGTTAAGATGGACAAACTGAGACAAACGTGACGATGTGTAGCTAAAATTTTCTTAGTAAAATTACAAATCCTTCATTTCTCTAGAGTCAAACGGCAACCCAGTAAGTTTAGACAGGTGATACTTATAGCTTAGTAGCCTAGGTATATAATGCATGTAAAATTAAAGTGGCAGTCAACCATCTACTTTATAAAAATAGCCATCAATCATTACTTGAGCGATTTTTTAAATAAATTTCGTTTATCATACAAAAATGTTTGACAATCGGCGATAATGGAACATTTGACATTTATTTTAAAGAACCCAGATCAAAAGTAAACATAAAACACCATCACTACCGTGGCAGTCGGCAGTTTCGATAGTCGAATCAAAATAAACGTGATGAAATATGAAATTTTCTTAACAATTTCACAAATCCTCAATTTTTCCCTATTCATACGGCGAGCAAGGAAGTAAAAAGGATTGATATATATAGATATAACGCTTAGCTATACGACGCAATGGAGTTTTGAGTGGCAGTCGACCGTCTACTAGGTGAAAAAGGCCAGCAGCCAAAAGCCATCGAGTAAAATATTTGTTAAGGAAATCTGGTTTTCTTTTAACATTTCATTGAGAGACGGCAAAAAAGGAATATCCGTTAACAAATACGGTTTAACTTAACCAAAGTCTACCAGAAAACAATATTCTAACTTTGGCAGTCAGGAGTTAAGATGGACAAACTGAGACAAACGTGACGATGTGTAGCTAAAATTTTCTTAGTAAAATTACAAATCTTTCATTTCTCTAGAGTCAAACGGCAAGCCAGTAAGATTAGACAGGTGATACTTATAGCTTAGTAGCCTAGGTATATAATGCATGTAAAATTAAAGTGGCAGTCAACCATCTACTTTATAAAAATAGCCATCAATCATTACTTGAGCGATTTTTTAAATAAATTTCGTTTATCATACAAAAATGTTTGACAATCGGCGATAATGGAACATTTGACATTTATTTTAAAGAACCCAGATCAAAAGTAAACATAAAACACCATCACTACCGTGGCAGTCGGCAGTTTCGATAGTCGAATCAAAATAAACGTGATGAAATATGAAATTTTCTTAACAATTTCACAAATCCTCAATTTTTCCCTATTCATACGGCGAGCAAGGAAGTAAAAAGGATTGATATATATAGATATAACGCTTAGCTATACGACGCAATGGAGTTTTGAGTGGCAGTCGACCGTCTACTAGGTGAAAAAGGCCAGCAGCCAAAAGCCATCGAGTAAAATATTTGTTAAGGAAATCTGGTTTTCTTTTAACATTTAATTGAAAGACGGCAAAAAAGGAATATCCGTTAACAAATACGGTTTAACTTAACCAAAGTCTACCAGAAAACAATATTCTAACTTTGGCAGTCAGGAGTTAAGATGGACAAACTGAGACAAACGTGACGATGTGTAGCTAAAATTTTCTTAGTAAAATTACAAATCCTTCATTTCTCTAGAGTCAAACGGCAAGCCAGTAAGTTTAGACAGGTGATACTTATAGCTTAGTAGCCTAGGTATATAATGCATGTAAAATTAAAGTGGCAGTCAACCATCTACTTTATAAAAATAGCCATCAATCATTACTTGAGCGATTTTTTAAATAAATTTCGTTTATCATACAAAAATGTTTGACAATCGGCGATAATGGAACATTTGACATTTATTTTAAAGAACCCAGATCAAAAGTAAACATAAAACACCATCACTACCGTGGCAGTCGGCAGTTTCGATAGTCCAATCAAAATAAACGTGATGAAATATGAAATTTTCTTAACAATTTCACAAATCCTCCATTTTTCCCTATTCAAACGGCGAGCAAGGAAGTAAAAAGGATTGATATATATAGATATAACGCTTAGCTATACGACGCAATGGAGTTTTGAGTGGCAGTCGACCGTCTACTAGGTGAAAAAGGCCAGCAGCCAAAAGCCATCGAGTAAAATATTTGTTAAGGAAATCTGGTTTTCTTTTAACATTTCATTGAGAGACGGCAAAAAAGGAATATCCGTTAACAAATACGGTTTAACTTAACCAAAGTCTACCAGAAAACAATATTCTAACTTTGGCAGTCAGGAGTTAAGATGGACAAACTGAGACAAACGTGACGATGTGTAGCTAAAATTTTCTTAGTAAAATTACAAATCCTTCATTTCTCTAGAGTCAAACGGCAAGCCAGTAAGTTTAGACAGGTGATACTTATAGCTTAGTAGCCTAGGTATATAATGCATGTAAAATTAAAGTGGCAGTCAACCATCTACTTTATAAAAATAGCCATCAATCATTACTTGAGCGATTTTTTTAATAAATTTCGTTTATCATACAAAAATGTTTGACAATCGGCGATAATGGGACATTTGACATTTATTTTAAAGAACCCAGATCAAAAGTAAACATAAAACACCATCACTACCGTGGCAGTCGGCAGTTTCGATAGTCGAATCAAAATAAACGTGATGAAATATGAAATTTTCTCAACAATTTCACAAATCCTCCATTTTTCCCTATTCAAACGGCGAGCAAGGAAGTAAAAAGGATTGATATATATAGATATAATGCTTAGCTATACGACGCAATGGAGTTTTGAGTGGCAGTCGACCGTCTACTAGGTGAAAAAGGCCAGCAGCCAAAAGCCATCGAGTAAAATATTTGTTAAGGAAATCTGGTTTTCTTTTAACATTTCATTGAAAGACGGCAAAAAAGGAATATCCGTTAACAAATACGGTTTAACTTAACCAAAGTCTACCAGAAAACAATATTCTAACTTTGGCAGTCAGGAGTTAAGATGGACAAACTGAGACAAACGTGACGATGTGTAGCTAAAATTTTCTTAGTAAAATTACAAATCCTTCATTTCTCTAGAGTCAAACGGCAAGCCAGTAAGTTTAGACAGGTGATACTTATAGCTTAGTAGCCTAGGTATATAATGCATGTAAAATTAAAGTGGCAGTCAACCATCTACTTTATAAAAATAGCCATCAATCATTACTTGAGCGATTTTTTAAATAAATTTCGTTTATCATACAAAAATGTTTGACAATCGGCGATAATGGAACATTTGACATTTATTTTAAAGAACCCAGATCAAAAGTAAACATAAAACACCATCACTACCGTGGCAGTCGGCAGTTTCGATAGTCGAATCAAAATAAACGTGATGAAATATGAAATTTTCTTAACAATTTCACAAATCCTCCATTTTTCCCTATTCAAACGGCGAGCAAGGAAGTAAAAAGGATTGATATATATAGATATAATGCTTAGCTATACGACGCAATGGAGTTTTGAGTGGCAGTCGACCGTCTACTAGGTGAAAAAGGCCAGCAGCCAAAAGCCATCGAGTAAAATATTTGTTAAGGAAATCTGGTTTTCTTTTAACATTTAATTGAAAGACGGCAAAAAAGGAATATCCGTTAACAAATACGGTTTAACTTAACCAAAGTCTACCAGAAAACAATATTCTAACTTTGGCAGTCAGGAGTTAAGATGGACAAACTGAGACAAACGTGACGATGTGTAGCTAAAATTTTCTTAGTAAAATTACAAATCCTTCATTTCTCTAGAGTCAAACGGCAAGCCAGTAAGTTTAGACAGGTGATACTTATAGCTTAGTAGCCTAGGTATATAATACATGTAAAATTAAAGTGGCAGTCAACCATCTACTTTATAAAAATAGCCATCAATCATTACTTGAGCGATTTTTTAAATAAATTTCGTTTATCATACAAAAATGTTTGACAATCGGCGATAATGGAACATTTGACATTTATTTTAAAGAACCCAGATCAAAAGTAAACATAAAACACCATCACTACCGTGGCAGTCGGCAGTTTCGATAGTCGAATCAAAATAAACGTGATGAAATATGAAATTTTCTTAACAATTTCACAAATCCTCCATTTTTCCCTATTCAAACGGCGAGCAAGGAAGTAAAAAGGATTGATATATATAGATATAACGCTTAGCTATACGACGCAATGGAGTTTTGAGTGGCAGTCGACCGTCTACTAGGTGAAAAAGGCCAGCAGCCAAAAGCCATCGAGTAAAATATTTGTTAAGGAAATCTGGTTTTCTTTTAACATTTCATTGAGAGACGGCAAAAAAGGAATATCCGTTAACAAATACGGTTTAACTTAACCAAAGTCTACCAGAAAACAATATTTTAACTTTGGCAGTCAGGAGTTAAGATGGACAAACTGAGACAAAAGTGACGATGTGTAGCTAAAATTTTCTTAGTAAAATTACAAATCCTTCATTTCTCTAGAGTCAAACGGCAAGCCAGTAAGTTTAGACAGGTGATACTTATAGCTTAGTAGCCTAGGTATATAATGCATGTAAAATTAAAGTGGCAGTCAACCATCTACTTTATAAAAATAGCCATCAATCATTACTTGAGCGATTTTTTAAATAAATTTCGATTATCATACAAAAATGTTTGACAATCGGCGATAATGGAACATTTGACATTTATTTTAAAGAACCCAGATCAAAAGTAAACATAAAACACCATCACTACCGTGGCAGTCGGCAGTTTCGATAGTCGAATCAAAATAAACGTGATGAAATATGAAATTTTCTTAACAATTTCACAAATCCTCCATTTTTCCCTATTCAAACGGCGAGCAAGGAAGTAAAAAGGATTGATATATATAGATATAACGCTTAGCTATACGACGCAATGGAGTTTTGAGTGGCAGTCGACCGTCTACTAGGTGAAAAAGGCCAGCAGCCAAAAGCCATCGAGTAAAATATTTGTTAAGGAAATCTGGTTTTTTTTAACATTTCATTGAAAGACGGCAAAAAAGGAATATCCGTTAACAAATACGGTTTAACTTAACCAAAGTCTACCAGAAAACAATATTCTAACTTTGGCAGTCAGGAGTTAAGATGGACAAACTGAGACAAACGTGACGATGTGTAGCTAAAATTTTCTTAGTAAAATTACAAATCCTTCATTTCTCTAGAGTCAAACGGCAAGCCAGTAAGTTTAGACAGGTGATACTTATAGCTTAGTAGCCTAGGTATATAATGCATGTAAAATTAAAGTGGCAGTCAACCATCTACTTTATAAAAATAGCCATCAATCATTACTTGAGCGATTTTTTAAATAAATTTCGTTTATCATACAAAAATGTTTGACAATCGGCGATAATGGAACATTTGACATTTATTTTAAAGAACCAAGATCAAAAGTAAACATAAAACACCATCACTACCGTGGCAGTCGGCAGTTTCGATAGTCGAATCAAAATAAACGTGATGAAATATGAAATTTTCTTAACAATTTCACAAATCCTCCATTTTTCCCTATTCAAACGGCGAGCAAGGAATTAAAAAGGATTGATATATATAGATATAACGCTTAGCTATACGACGCAATGGAGTTTTGAGTGGCAGTCGACCGTCTACTAGGTGAAAAAGGCCAGCAGCCAAAAGCCATCGAGTAAAATATTTGTTAAGGAAATCTGTTTTTTTTTTAACATTTCATTGAAAGACGGCAAAAAAGGAATATCCGTTAACAAATACGGTTTAACTTAACCAAAGTCTACCAGAAAACAATATTCTAACTTTGGCAGTCAGGAGTTAAGATGGACAAACTGAGACAAACGTGACGATGTGTAGCTAAAATTTTCTTAGTAAAATTACAAATCCTTCATTTCTCTAGAGTCAAACGGCAAGCCAGTAAGTTTAGACAGATGATACTTATAGCTTAGTAGCCTAGGTATATAATGCATGTAAAATTAAAGTGGCAGTCAACCATCTACTTTATAAAAATAGCCATCAATCATTACTTGAGCGATTTTTTAAATAAATTTCGTTTATCATACAAAAATGTTTGACAATCGGCGATAATGGAACATTTGACATTTATTTTAAAGAACCCAGATCAAAAGTAAACATAAAACACCATCACTACCGTTGCAGTCGGCAGTTTCGATAGTCGAATCAAAATAAACGTGATGAAATATGAAATTTTCTTAACAATTTCACAAATCCTCCATTTTTCCCTATTCAAACGGCGAGCAAGGAAGTAAAAAGGATTGATATATATAGATATAATGCTTAGCTATACGACGCAATGGAGTTTTGAGTGGCAGTCGACCGTCTACTAGGTGAAAAAGGCCAGCAGCCAAAAGCCATCGAGTAAAATATTTGTTAAGGAAATCTGGTTTTCTTTTAACATTTCATTGAAAGACGGCAAAAAAGGAATATCCGTTAACAAATACGGTTTAACTTAACCAAAGTCTACCAGAAAACAATATTCTAACTTTGGCAGTCAGGAGTTAAGATGGACAAACTGAGACAAACGTGACGATGTGTAGCTAAAATTTTCTTAGTAAAATTACAAATCCTTCATTTCTCTAGAGTCAAACGGCAAGCCAGTAAGTTTAGACAGGTGATACTTATAGCTTAGTAGCCTAGGTATATAATGCATGTAAAATTAAAGTGGCAGTCAACCATCTACTTTATAAAAATAGCCATCAATCATTACTTGAGCGATTTTTTAAATAAATTTCGTTTATCATACAAAAATGTTTGACAATCGGCGATAATGGAACATTTGACATTTATTTTAAAGAACCCAGATCAAAAGTAAACATAAAACACCATCACTACCGTGGCAGTCGGCAGTTTCGATAGTCGAATCAAAATAAACGTGATGAAATATGAAATTTTCTTAACAATTTCACAAATCCTCCATTTTTCCCTATTCAAACGGCGAGCAAGGAAGTAAAAAGGATTGATATATATAGATATAACGCTTAGCTATACGACGCAATGGAGTTTTGAGTGGCAGTCGACCGTCTACTAGGTGAAAAAGGCCAGCAGCCAAAAGCCATCGAGTAAAATATTTGTTAAGGAAATCTGGTTTTTTTTTAACATTTCATTGAAAGACGGCAAAAAAGGAATATCCGTTAACAAATACGGTTTAACTTAACCAAAGTCTACCAGAAAACAATATTCTAACTTTGGCAGTCAGGAGTTAAGATGGACAAACTGAGACAAACGTGACGATGTGTAGCTAAAATTTTCTTAGTAAAATTACAAATCCTTCATTTCTCTAGAGTCAAACGGCAAGCCAGTAAGTTTAGACAGGTGATACTTATAGCTTAGTAGCCTAGGTATATAATGCATGTAAAATTAAAGTGGCAGTCAACCATCTACTTTATAAAAATAGCCATCAATCATTACTTGAGCGATTTTTTAAATAAATTTCGATTATCATACAAAAATGTTTGACAATCGGCGATAATGGAACATTTGACATTTATTTTAAAGAACCCAGATCAAAAGTAAACATAAAACACCATCACTACCGTGGCAGTCGGCAGTTTCGATAGTCGAATCAAAATAAACGTGATGAAATATGAAATTTTCTTAACAATTTCACAAATCCTCCATTTTTCCCTATTCAAACGGCGAGCAAGGAAGTAAAAAGGATTTATATATATAGATATAACGCTTAGCTATACGACGCAATGGAGTTTTGAGTGGCAGTCGACCGTCTACTAGGTGAAAAAGGCCAGCAGCCAAAAGCCATCGAGTAAAATATTTGTTAAGGAAATCTGGTTTTTTTTAACATTTCATTGAAAGACGGCAAAAAAGGAATATCCGTTAACAAATACGGTTTAACTTAACCAAAGTCTACCAGAAAACAATATTCTAACTTTGGCAGTCAGGAGTTAAGATGGACAAACTGAGACAAACGTGACGATGTGTAGCTAAAATTTTCTTAGTAAAATTACAAATCCTTCATTTCTCTAGAGTCAAACGGCAAGCCAGTAAGTTTAGACAGGTGATACTTATAGCTTAGTAGCCTAGGTATATAATGCATGTAAAATTAAAGTGGCAGTCAACCATCTACTTTATAAAAATAGCCATCAATCATTACTTGAGCGATTTTTTAAATAAATTTCGTTTATCATACAAAAATGTTTGACAATCGGCGATAATGGAACATTTGACATTTATTTTAAAGAACCAAGATCAAAATTAAACATAAAACACCATCACTACCGTGGCAGTCGGCAGTTTCGATAGTCGAATCAAAATAAACGTGATGAAATATGAAATTTTCTTAACAATTTCACAAATCCTCCATTTTTCCCTATTCAAACGGCGAGCAAGGAAGTAAAAAGGATTGATATATATAGATATAACGCTTAGCTATACGACGCAATGGAGTTTTGAGTGGCAGTCGACCGTCTACTAGGTGAAAAAGGCCAGCAGCCAAAAGCCATCGAGTAAAATATTTGTTAAGGAAATCTGGTTTTCTTTTAACATTTCATTGAAAGACAGCAAAAAAGGAATATCCGTTAACAAATACGGTTTAACTTAACCAAAGTCTACCAGAAAACAATATTCTAACTTTGGCAGTCAGGAGTTAAGATGGACAAACTGAGACAAACGTGACGATGTGTAGCTAAAATTTTCTTAGTAAAATTACAAATCCTTCATTTCTCTAGAGTCAAACGGCAAGCCAGTAAGTTTAGACAGGTGATACTTATAGCTTAGTAGCCTAGGTATATAATGCATGTAAAATTAAAGTGGCAGTCAACCATCTACTTTATAAAAATAGCCATCAATCATTACTTGAGCGATTTTTTAAATAAATTTCGTTTATCATACAAAAATGTTTGACAATCGGCGATAATGGAACATTTGACATTTATTTTAAAGAACCCAGATCAAAAGTAAACATAAAACACCATCACTACCGTGGCAGTCGGCAGTTTCGATAGTCGAATCAAAATAAACGTGATGAAATATGAAATTTTCTTAACAATTTCACAAATCCTCCATTTTTTCCTATTCAAACGGCGAGCAAGGAAGTAAAAAGGATTGATATATATAGATATAACGCTTAGCTATACGACGCAATGGAGTTTTGAGTGGCAGTCGACCGTCTACTAGGTGAAAAAGGCCAGCAGCCAAAAGCCATCGAGTAAAATATTTGTTAAGGAAATCTGGTTTTTTTTTAACATTTCATTGAAAGACGGCAAAAAAGGAATATCCGTTAACAAATACGGTTTAACTTAACCAAAGTCTACCAGAAAACAATATTCTAACTTTGGCAGTCAGGAGTTAAGATGGACAAACTGAGACAAACGTGACGATGTGTAGCTAAAATTTTCTTAGTAAAATTACAAATCCTTCATTTCTCTAGAGTCAAACGGCAAGCCAGTAAGTTTAGACAGGTGATACTTATAGCTTAGTAGCCTAGGTATATAATGCATGTAAAATTAAAGTGGCAGTCAACCATCTACTTTATAAAAATAGCCATCAATCATTACTTGAGCGATTTTTTAAATAAATTTCGTTTATCATACAAAAATGTTTGACAATCGGCGATAATGGAACATTTGACATTTATTTTAAAGAACCAAGATCAAAAGTAAACATAAAACACCATCACTACCGTGGCAGTCGGCAGTTTCGATAGTCGAATCAAAATAAACGTGATGAAATATGAAATTTTCTTAACAATTTCACAAATCCTCCATTTTTCCCTATTCAAACGGCGAGCAAGGAAGTAAAAAGGATTGATATATATAGATATAACGCTTAGCTATACGACGCAATGGAGTTTTGAGTGGCAGTCGACCGTCTACTAGGTGAAAAAGGCCAGCAGCCAAAAGCCATCGAGTAAAATATTTGTTAAGGAAATCTGTTTTTTTTTTAACATTTCATTGAAAGACGGCAAAAAAGGAATATCCGTTAACAAATACGGTTTAACTTAACCAAAGTCTACCAGAAAACAATATTCTAACTTTGGCAGTCAGGAGTTAAGATGGACAAACTGAGACAAACGTGACGATGTGTAGCTAAAATTTTCTTAGTAAAATTACAAATCCTTCATTTCTCTAGAGTCAAACGGCAAGCCAGTAAGTTTAGACAGATGATACTTATAGCTTAGTAGCCTAGGTATATAATGCATGTAAAATTAAAGTGGCAGTCAACCATCTACTTTATAAAAATAGCCATCAATCATTACTTGAGCGATTTTTTAAATAAATTTCGTTTATCATACAAAAATGTTTGACAATCGGCGATAATGGAACATTTGACATTTATTTTAAAGAACCCAGATCAAAAGTAAACATAAAACACCATCACTACCGTTGCAGTCGGCAGTTTCGATAGTCGAATCAAAATAAACGTGATGAAATATGAAATTTTCTTAACAATTTCACAAATCCTCCATTTTTCCCTATTCAAACGGCGAGCAAGGAAGTAAAAAGGATTGATATATATAGATATAATGCTTAGCTATACGACGCAATGGAGTTTTGAGTGGCAGTCGACCGTCTACTAGGTGAAAAAGGCCAGCAGCCAAAAGCCATCGAGTAAAATATTTGTTAAGGAAATCTGGTTTTCTTTTAACATTTCATTGAAAGACGGCAAAAAAGGAATATCCGTTAACAAATACGGTTTAACTTAACCAAAGTCTACCAGAAAACAATATTCTAACTTTGGCAGTCAGGAGTTAAGATGGACAAACTGAGACAAACGTGACGATGTGTAGCTAAAATTTTCTTAGTAAAATTACAAATCCTTCATTTCTCTAGAGTCAAACGGCAAGCCAGTAAGTTTAGACAGGTGATACTTATAGCTTAGTAGCCTAGGTATATAATGCATGTAAAATTAAAGTGGCAGTCAACCATCTACTTTATAAAAATAGCCATCAATCATTACTTGAGCGATTTTTTAAATAAATTTCGTTTATCATACAAAAATGTTTGACAATCGGCGATAATGGAACATTTGACATTTATTTTAAAGAACCCAGATCAAAAGTAAACATAAAACACCATCACTACCGTGGCAGTCGGCAGTTTCGATAGTCGAATCAAAATAAACGTGATGAAATATGAAATTTTCTTAACAATTTCACAAATCCTCCATTTTTCCCTATTCAAACGGCGAGCAAGGAAGTAAAAAGGATTGATATATATAGATATAACGCTTAGCTATACGACGCAATGGAGTTTTGAGTGGCAGTCGACCGTCTACTAGGTGAAAAAGGCCAGCAGCCAAAAGCCATCGAGTAAAATATTTGTTAAGGAAATCTGGTTTTTTTTTAACATTTCATTGAAAGACGGCAAAAAAGGAATATCCGTTAACAAATACGGTTTAACTTAACCAAAGTCTACCAGAAAACAATATTCTAACTTTGGCAGTCAGGAGTTAAGATGGACAAACTGAGACAAACGTGACGATGTGTAGCTAAAATTTTCTTAGTAAAATTACAAATCCTTCATTTCTCTAGAGTCAAACGGCAAGCCAGTAAGTTTAGACAGGTGATACTTATAGCTTAGTAGCCTAGGTATATAATGCATGTAAAATTAAAGTGGCAGTCAACCATCTACTTTATAAAAATAGCCATCAATCATTACTTGAGCGATTTTTTAAATAAATTTCGATTATCATACAAAAATGTTTGACAATCGGCGATAATGGAACATTTGACATTTATTTTAAAGAACCCAGATCAAAAGTAAACATAAAACACCATCACTACCGTGGCAGTCGGCAGTTTCGATAGTCGAATCAAAATAAACGTGATGAAATATGAAATTTTCTTAACAATTTCACAAATCCTCCATTTTTCCCTATTCAAACGGCGAGCAAGGAAGTAAAAAGGATTTATATATATAGATATAACGCTTAGCTATACGACGCAATGGAGTTTTGAGTGGCAGTCGACCGTCTACTAGGTGAAAAAGGCCAGCAGCCAAAAGCCATCGAGTAAAATATTTGTTAAGGAAATCTGGTTTTCTTTTAACATTTCATTGAAAGACAGCAAAAAAGGAATATCCGTTAACAAATACGGTTTAACTTAACCAAAGTCTACCAGAAAACAATATTCTAACTTTGGCAGTCAGGAGTTAAGATGGACAAACTGAGACAAACGTGACGATGTGTAGCTAAAATTTTCTTAGTAAAATTACAAATCCTTCATTTCTCTAGAGTCAAACGGCAAGCCAGTAAGTTTAGACAGGTGATACTTATAGCTTAGTAGCCTAGGTATATAATGCATGTAAAATTAAAGTGGCAGTCAACCATCTACTTTATAAAAATAGCCATCAATCATTACTTGAGCGATTTTTTAAATAAATTTCGTTTATCATACAAAAATGTTTGACAATCGGCGATAATGGAACATTTGACATTTATTTTAAAGAACCCAGATCAAAAGTAAACATAAAACACCATCACTACCGTGGCAGTCGGCAGTTTCGATAGTCGAATCAAAATAAACGTGATGAAATATGAAATTTTCTTAACAATTTCACAAATCCTCCATTTTTCCCTATTCAAACGGCGAGCAAGGAAGTAAAAAGGATTGATATATATAGATATAACGCTTAGCTATACGATGCAATGGAGTTTTGAGTGGCAGTCGACCGTCTACTAGGTGAAAAAGGCCAGCAGCCAAAAGCCATCGAGTAAAATATTTGTTAAGGAAATCTGGTTTTCTTTTAACATTTCATTGAAAGACAGCAAAAAAGGAATATCCGTTAACAAATACGGTTTAACTTAACCAAAGTCTACCAGAAAACAATATTCTAACTTTGGCAGTCAGGAGTTAAGATGGACAAACTGAGACAAACGTGACGATGTGTAGCTAAAATTTTCTTAGTAAAATTACAAATCCTTCATTTCTCTAGAGTCAAATCAAACGGCAAGCCAGTAAGTTTAGACAGGTGATACTTATAGCTTAGTAGCCTAGGTATATAATGCATGTAAAATTAAAGTGGCAGTCAACCATCTACTTTATAAAAATAGCCATCAATCATTACTTGAGCGATTTTTTAAATAAATTTCGTTTATCATACAAAAATGTTTGACAATCGGCGATAATGGAACATTTGACATTTATTTTAAAGAACCCAGATCAAAAGTAAACATAAAACACCATCACTACCGTGGCAGTCGGCAGTTTCGATAGTCGAATCAAAATAAACGTGATGAAATATGAAATTTTCTTAACAATTTCACAAATCCTCCATTTTTTCCTATTCAAACGGCGAGCAAGGAAGTAAAAAGGATTGATATATATAGATATAACGCTTAGCTATACGACGCAATGGAGTTTTGAGTGGCAGTCGACCGTCTACTAGGTGAAAAAGGCCAGCAGCCAAAAGCCATCGAGTAAAATATTTGTTAAGGAAATCTGGTTTTTTTTTAACATTTCATTGAAAGACGGCAAAAAAGGAATATCCGTTAACAAATACGGTTTAACTTAACCAAAGTCTACCAGAAAACAATATTCTAACTTTGGCAGTCAGGAGTTAAGATGGACAAACTGAGACAAACGTGACGATGTGTAGCTAAAATTTTCTTAGTAAAATTACAAATCCTTCATTTCTCTAGAGTCAAACGGCAAGCCAGTAAGTTTAGACAGGTGATACTTATAGCTTAGTAGCCTAGGTATATAATGCATGTAAAATTAAAGTGGCAGTCAACCATCTACTTTATAAAAATAGCCATCAATCATTACTTGAGCGATTTTTTAAATAAATTTCGTTTATCATACAAAAATGTTTGACAATCGGCGATAATGGAACATTTGACATTTATTTTAAAGAACCAAGATCAAAAGTAAACATAAAACACCATCACTACCGTGGCAGTCGGCAGTTTCGATAGTCGAATCAAAATAAACGTGATGAAATATGAAATTTTCTTAACAATTTCACAAATCCTCCATTTTTCCCTATTCAAACGGCGAGCAAGGAAGTAAAAAGGATTGATATATATAGATATAACGCTTAGCTATACGACGCAATGGAGTTTTGAGTGGCAGTCGACCGTCTACTAGGTGAAAAAGGCCAGCAGCCAAAAGCCATCGAGTAAAATATTTGTTAAGGAAATCTGGTTTTCTTTTAACATTTAATTGAAAGACGGCAAAAAAGGAATATCCGTTAACAAATACGGTTTAGCTTAACCAAAGTCTACCAGAAAACAATATTCTAACTTTGGCAGTCAGGAGTTAAGATGGACAAACTGAGACAAACGTGACGATGTGTAGCTAAAATTTTCTTAGTAAAATTACAAATCCTTCATTTCTCTAGAGTCAAACGGCAACCCAGTAAGTTTAGACAGGTGATACTTATAGCTTAGTAGCCTAGGTATATAATGCATCTGTACGGAGCCCCAGTGTGGGCTGAGGACCTTAATAGCCGGAGCTCCACCCAACTGCGCCAAGCGCAACGGGTAATGGCGATAAGGTCCATACGGGGCTATCGAACGATTTCTGGCGAGGCTTCATGTGTGCTGGCAGGGTCTCTTCCATGGGACCTGGACGCAAAAACCCTCGCATCTGCCTTTTTCTGGCGTGAGGAGGCGCGAGCCCGAGACTTCTGGCCAGCGCCGGCAGAGGTGAGAGCAAAACGGGAGGAGCTCTCCCGTGAGGCAGTCGCCACGTGGATGGAACGTCTGGAGAGACCAAGTGCTGGTGCCCGGACGATAGCGGCGATCCGGCCGGTGTTACCACAGTGGCTGGAGCGGTCACATGGTGCTCTCACCTTCCGGCTTGTGCAGGTTCTCTCGGGGCACGGCTGCTTTGGGAGATACCTGCACAAAATTGCCGGCAGAGAGCCCACAGAAGAGTGTCACGAGTGTGGTGCCGCATCGGACACCGCACATCACACGCTAGAGGCATGCCCAGCGTGGGGGCCGGAGCGTGACGACCTAATTGCGACAGTAGGACAGGACTTGTCGTTACCGGCCGTGGTTAAGGCCATGGTAGAAGACGAGAAGTCCTGGGAAGCAGCTAAAACCTTCTGCGAATATGTCATGCTGCAGAAGGAGCAAGCGGAACGGGCCAGGGAGGTCGAACCAATGGCCGACCAACGGCGCCGCAGACGCACCGGGCGCAGGCGAGTCGCCAACGACCGCCGCCTGCCCCCGTAAGGGAACTTGGGATGACAGGCACGGGGACGTCTGTCATCCAAACACCTCCAAGTCCCGGCGAGGGTGGCCATTATATATGGCAAACGGCGATAGAGGACAACATGGGCTTCCGGAGGTGGTCCGGCTAACGGACAAGTGCTGGTGGTGCTGTAGAAGTTAAGCGCAAGCGTTCCTGCAGCCCACCGCTATAGCACACTGGCGGCAGACAGAGGGGTTTTTAGTGGGTATACCTGGGGTCTCATCAGCCCAACAGGGAGTCCCACATAACCGTTCCGGGTCCGTCCCCGCACCCGGACGGCATGCGTAACGCATTTTCCCCTCTCAAAAAAAAAAAAAAAAAAAAGGTATATAATGCATGTAAAATTAAAGTGGCAGTCAACCATCTACTTTATAAAAAAAGCCATCAATCATTACTTGAGCGATTTTTTAAATAAATTTCGTTACACATCGTCACGTTTCTCTCAGTTTGTCCATCTTAACTCCTGACTGCCAAAGTTAGAATATTGTTTTCTGGTAGACTTTGGTTAAGTTAAACCGTATTTGTTAACGGATATTCCTTTTTTGCCGTCTTTCAATTAAATGTTAAAAGAAAAGCAGATTTCCTTAACAAATATTTTACTCGATGGCTTTTGGCTGCTGGCCTTTTTCACCTAGTAGACGGTCGACTGCCACTCAAAACTCCATTGCGTCGTATAGCTAAGCGTTATATCTATATATATCAATCCTTTTTACTTCCTTGCTCGCCGTTTGAATAGGGAAAAATGGAGGATTTGTGAAATTGTTAAGAAAATTTCATATTTCATCACGTTTATTTTGATTCGAATATCGAAACTGCCGACTGCCACGGTAGTGATGGTGTTTTATGTTTACTTTTGATCTGGGTTCTTTAAAATAAATGTCAAATGATCCATTATCGCCGATTGTCAAACATTTTTGTATGATAATCGAAATTTATTTAAAAAATCGCTCAAGTAATGATTGATGGCTATTTTTATAAAGTAGATGGTTGACTGCCACTTTAATTTTACATGCATTATATACCTAGGCTACTAAGCTATAAGTATCACCTGTCTAAACTTACTGGCTTGCCGTTTGACTCTAGAGAAATGAAGGATTTGTAATTTTACTAAGAAAATTTTAGCTACACATCGTCACGTTTGTCTCAGTTTGTCCATCTTAACTCCTGACTGCCAAAGTTAGAATATTGTTTTCTGGTAGACTTTGGTTAAGCTAAACCGTATTTGTTAACGGATATTCCTTTTTTGCCGTCTTTCAATTAAATGTTAAAAGAAAACCAGATTTCCTTAACAAATATTTTACTCGATGGCTTTTGGCTGCTGGCCTTTTTCACCTAGTAGACGGTCGACTGCCACTCAAAACTCCATTGCGTCGTATAGCTAAGCGTTATATCTATATATATCAATCCTTTTTACTTCCTTGCTCGCCGTTTGAATATGGAAAAATGGAGGATTTGTGAAATTGTTAAGAAAATTTCATATTTCATCACGTTTATTTTGATTCGAATATCGAAACTGCCGACTGCCACGGTAGTGATGGTGTTTTATGTTTACTTTTGATCTGGGTTCTTTAAAATAAATGTCAAATGTTCCATTATCGCCGATTGTCAAACATTTTTGTATGATAAACGAAATTTATTTAAAAAATCGCTCAAGTAATGATTGATGGCTATTTTTATAAAGTAGATGGTTGACTGCCACTTTAATTTTACATGCATTATATACCTAGGCTACTAAGCTATAAGTATCACCTGTCTAAACTTACTGGCTTGCCGTTTGACTCTAGAGAAATGAAGGATTTGTAATTTTACTAAGAAAATTTTAGCTACACATCGTCACGTTTGTCTCAGTTTGTCCATCTTAACTCCTGACTGCCAAAGTTAGAATATAGTTTTCTGGTAGACTTTGGTTAAGTTAAACCGTATTTGTTAACGGATATTCCTTTTTTGCCGTCTTTCAATGAAATGTTAAAAGAAAACCAGATTTCCTTAACAAATATTTTACTCGATGGCTTTTGGCTGCTGGCCTTTTTCACCTAGTAGACGGTCGACTGCCACTCAAAACTCCATTGCGTCGTATAGCTAAGCATTATATCTATATATATCAATCCTTTTTACTTCCTTGCTCGCCGTTTGAATAGGGAAAAATGGAGGATTTGTGAAATTGTTAAGAAAATTTCATATTTCATCACGTTTATTTTGATTCGACTATCGAAACTGCCGACTGCAACGGTAGTGATGGTGTTTTATGTTTACTTTTGATCTGGGTTCTTTAAAATAAATGTCAAATGTTCCATTATCGCCGATTGTCAAACATTTTTGTATGATAAACGAAATTTATTTAAAAAATCGCTCAAGTAATGATTGATGGCTATTTTTATAAAGTAGATGGTTGACTGCCACTTTAATTTTACATGCATTATATACCTAGGCTACTAAGCTATAAGTATCACCTGTCTAAACTTACTGGCTTGCCGTTTGACTCTAGAGAAATGAAGGATTTGTAATTTTACTAAGAAAATTTTAGCTACACATCGTCACGTTTGTCTCAGTTTGTCCATCTTAACTCCTGACTGCCAAAGTTAGAATATTGTTTTCTGGTAGACTTTGGTTAAGTTAAACCGTATTTGTTAACGGATATTCCTTTTTTGCCGTCTTTCAATGAAATGTTAAAAAAAAACCAGATTTCCTTAACAAATATTTTACTCGATGGCTTTTGGCTGCTGGCCTTTTTCACCTAGTAGACGGTCGACTGCCACTCAAAACTCCATTGCGTCGTATAGCTAAGCGTTATATCTATATATATCAATCCTTTTTACTTCCTTGCTCGCCGTTTGAATAGGGAAAAATGGAGGATTTGTGAAATTGTTAAGAAAATTTCATATTTCATCACGTTTATTTTGATTCGACTATCGAAACTGCCGACTGCCACGGTAGTGATGGTGTTTTATGTTTACTTTTGATCTGGGTTCTTTAAAATAAATGTCAAATGTTCCATTATCGCCGATTGTCAAACATTTTTGTATGATAAACGAAATTTATTTAAAAAATCGCTCAAGTAATGATTGATGGCTATTTTTATAAAGTAGATGGTTGACTGCCACTTTAATTTTACATGCATTATATACCTAGGCTACTAAGCTATAAGTATCACCTGTCTAAACTTACTGGCTTGCCGTTTGACTCTAGAGAAATGAAGGATTTGTAATTTTACTAAGAAAATTTTAGCTACACATCGTCACGTTTGTCTCAGTTTGTCCATCTTAACTCCTGACTGCCAAAGTTAGAATATTGTTTTCTGGTAGACTTTGGTTAAGTTAAACCGTATTTGTTAACGGATATTCCTTTTTTGCCGTCTTTCAATGAAATGTTAAAAGAAAACCAGATTTCCTTAACAAATATTTTACTCGATGGCTTTTGGCTGCTGGCCTTTTTCACCTAGTAGACGGTCGACTGCCACTCAAAACTCCATTGCGTCGTATAGCTAAGCATTATATCTATATATATCAATCCTTTTTACTTCCTTGCTCGCCGTTTGAATAGGGAAAAATGGAGGATTTGTGAAATTGTTAAGAAAATTTCATATTTCATCACGTTTATTTTGATTCGACTATCGAAACTGCCGACTGCAACGGTAGTGATGGTGTTTTATGTTTACTTTTGATCTGGGTTCTTTAAAATAAATGTCAAATGTTCCATTATCGCCGATTGTCAAACATTTTTGTATGATAAACGAAATTTATTTAAAAAATCGCTCAAGTAATGATTGATGGCTATTTTTATAAAGTAGATGGTTGACTGCCACTTTAATTTTACATGCATTATATACCTAGGCTACTAAGCTATAAGTATCACCTGTCTAAACTTACTGGCTTGCCGTTTGACTCTAGAGAAATGAAGGATTTGTAATTTTACTAAGAAAATTTTAGCTACACATCGTCACGTTTGTCTCAGTTTGTCCATCTTAACTCCTGACTGCCAAAGTTAGAATATAGTTTTCTGGTAGACTTTGGTTAAGTTAAACCGTATTTGTTAACGGATATTCCTTTTTTGCCGTCTTTCAATGAAATGTTAAAAGAAAACCAGATTTCCTTAACAAATATTTTACTCGATGGCTTTTGGCTGCTGGCCTTTTTCACCTAGTAGACGGTCGACTGCCACTCAAAACTCCATTGCGTCGTATAGCTAAGCGTTATATCTATATATATCAATCCTTTTTACTTCCTTGCTCGCCGTTTGAATAGGGAAAAATGGAGGATTTGTGAAATTGTTAAGAAAATTTCATATTTCATCACGTTTATTTTGATTCGACTATCGAAACTGCCGACTGCCACGGTAGTGATGGTGTTTTATGTTTACTTTTGATCTTGGTTCTTTAAAATAAATGTCAAATGATCCATTATCGCCGATTGTCAAACATTTTTGTATGATAATCGAAATTTATTTAAAAAATCGCTCAAGTAATGATTGATGGCTATTTTTATAAAGTAGATGGTTGACTGCCACTTTAATTTTACATGCATTATATACCTAGGCTACTAAGCTATAAGTATCACCTGTCTAAACTTACTGGCTTGCCGTTTGACTCTAGAGAAATGAAGGATTTGTAATTTTACTAAGAAAATTTTAGCTACACATCGTCACGTTTGTCTCAGTTTGTCCATCTTAACTCCTGACTGCCAAAGTTAGAATATTGTTTTCTGGTAGACTTTGGTTAAGCTAAACCGTATTTGTTAACGGATATTCCTTTTTTGCCGTCTTTCAATTAAATGTTAAAAGAAAACCAGATTTCCTTAACAAATATTTTACTCGATGGCTTTTGGCTGCTGGCCTTTTTCACCTAGTAGACGGTCGACTGCCACTCAAAACTCCATTGCGTCGTATAGCTAAGCGTTATATCTATATATATCAATCCTTTTTACTTCCTTGCTCGCCGTTTGAATAGGGAAAAATGGAGGATTTGTGAAATTGTTAAGAAAATTTCATATTTCATCACGTTTATTTTGATTCGACTATCGAAACTGCCGACTGCCACGGTAGTGATGGTGTTTTATGTTTACTTTTGATCTTGGTTCTTTAAAATAAATGTCAAATGTTCCATTATCGCCGATTGTCAAACATTTTTGTATGATAAACGAAATTTATTTAAAAAATCGCTCAAGTAATGATTGATGGCTATTTTTATAAAGTAGATGGTTGACTGCCACTTTAATTTTACATGCATTATATACCTAGGCTACTAAGCTATAAGTATCACCTGTCTAAACTTACTGGCTTGCCGTTTGACTCTAGAGAAATGAAGGATTTGTAATTTTACTAAGAAAATTTTAGCTACACATCGTCACGTTTGTCTCAGTTTGTCCATCTTAACTCCTGACTGCCAAAGTTAGAATATTGTTTTCTGGTAGACTTTGGTTAAGTTAAACCGTATTTGTTAACGGATATTCCTTTTTTGCCGTCTTTCAATGAAATGTTAAAAAAAAACCAGATTTCCTTAACAAATATTTTACTCGATGGCTTTTGGCTGCTGGCCTTTTTCACCTAGTAGACGGTCGACTGCCACTCAAAACTCCATTGCGTCGTATAGCTAAGCGTTATATCTATATATATCAATCCTTTTTACTTCCTTGCTCGCCGTTTGAATAGGAAAAAATGGAGGATTTGTGAAATTGTTAAGAAAATTTCATATTTCATCACGTTTATTTTGATTCGACTATCGAAACTGCCGACTGCCACGGTAGTGATGGTGTTTTATGTTTACTTTTGATCTGGGTTCTTTAAAATAAATGTCAAATGTTCCATTATCGCCGATTGTCAAACATTTTTGTATGATAAACGAAATTTATTTAAAAAATCGCTCAAGTAATGATTGATGGCTATTTTTATAAAGTAGATGGTTGACTGCCACTTTAATTTTACATGCATTATATACCTAGGCTACTAAGCTATAAGTATCACCTGTCTAAACTTACTGGCTTGCCGTTTGACTCTAGAGAAATGAAGGATTTGTAATTTTACTAAGAAAATTTTAGCTACACATCGTCACGTTTGTCTCAGTTTGTCCATCTTAACTCCTGACTGCCAAAGTTAGAATATTGTTTTCTGGTAGACTTTGGTTAAGTTAAACCGTATTTGTTAACGGATATTCCTTTTTTGCTGTCTTTCAATGAAATGTTAAAAGAAAACCAGATTTCCTTAACAAATATTTTACTCGATGGCTTTTGGCTGCTGGCCTTTTTCACCTAGTAGACGGTCGACTGCCACTCAAAACTCCATTGCGTCGTATAGCTAAGCGTTATATCTATATATATCAATCCTTTTTACTTCCTTGCTCGCCGTTTGAATAGGGAAAAATGGAGGATTTGTGAAATTGTTAAGAAAATTTCATATTTCATCACGTTTATTTTGATTCGACTATCGAAACTGCCGACTGCCACGGTAGTGATGGTGTTTTATGTTTAATTTTGATCTTGGTTCTTTAAAATAAATGTCAAATGTTCCATTATCGCCGATTGTCAAACATTTTTGTATGATAAACGAAATTTATTTAAAAAATCGCTCAAGTAATGATTGATGGCTATTTTTATAAAGTAGATGGTTGACTGCCACTTTAATTTTACATGCATTATATACCTAGGCTACTAAGCTATAAGTATCACCTGTCTAAACTTACTGGCTTGCCGTTTGACTCTAGAGAAATGAAGGATTTGTAATTTTACTAAGAAAATTTTAGCTACACATCGTCACGTTTGTCTCAGTTTGTCCATCTTAACTCCTGACTGCCAAAGTTAGAATATTGTTTTCTGGTAGACTTTGGTTAAGTTAAACCGTATTTGTTAACGGATATTCCTTTTTTGCCGTCTTTCAATGAAATGTTAAAAAAAACCAGATTTCCTTAACAAATATTTTACTCGATGGCTTTTGGCTGCTGGCCTTTTTCACCTAGTAGACGGTCGACTGCCACTCAAAACTCCATTGCGTCGTATAGCTAAGCGTTATATCTATATATATAAATCCTTTTTACTTCCTTGCTCGCCGTTTGAATAGGGAAAAATGGAGGATTTGTGAAATTGTTAAGAAAATTTCATATTTCATCACGTTTATTTTGATTCGACTATCGAAACTGCCGACTGCCACGGTAGTGATGGTGTTTTATGTTTACTTTTGATCTGGGTTCTTTAAAATAAATGTCAAATGTTCCATTATCGCCGATTGTCAAACATTTTTGTATGATAATCGAAATTTATTTAAAAAATCGCTCAAGTAATGATTGATGGCTATTTTTATAAAGTAGATGGTTGACTGCCACTTTAATTTTACATGCATTATATACCTAGGCTACTAAGCTATAAGTATCACCTGTCTAAACTTACTGGCTTGCCGTTTGACTCTAGAGAAATGAAGGATTTGTAATTTTACTAAGAAAATTTTAGCTACACATCGTCACGTTTGTCTCAGTTTGTCCATCTTAACTCCTGACTGCCAAAGTTAGAATATTGTTTTCTGGTAGACTTTGGTTAAGTTAAACCGTATTTGTTAACGGATATTCCTTTTTTGCCGTCTTTCAATGAAATGTTAAAAAAAAACCAGATTTCCTTAACAAATATTTTACTCGATGGCTTTTGGCTGCTGGCCTTTTTCACCTAGTAGACGGTCGACTGCCACTCAAAACTCCATTGCGTCGTATAGCTAAGCGTTATATCTATATATATCAATCCTTTTTACTTCCTTGCTCGCCGTTTGAATAGGGAAAAATGGAGGATTTGTGAAATTGTTAAGAAAATTTCATATTTCATCACGTTTATTTTGATTCGACTATCGAAACTGCCGACTGCCACGGTAGTGATGGTGTTTTATGTTTACTTTTGATCTGGGTTCTTTAAAATAAATGTCAAATGTTCCATTATCGCCGATTGTCAAACATTTTTGTATGATAAACGAAATTTATTTAAAAAATCGCTCAAGTAATGATTGATGGCTATTTTTATAAAGTAGATGGTTGACTGCCACTTTAATTTTACATGCATTATATACCTAGGCTACTAAGCTATAAGTATCACCTGTCTAAACTTACTGGCTTGCCGTTTGACTCTAGAGAAATGAAGGATTTGTAATTTTACTAAGAAAATTTTAGCTACACATCGTCACGTTTGTCTCAGTTTGTCCATCTTAACTCCTGACTGCCAAAGTTAGAATATTGTTTTCTGGTAGACTTTGGTTAAGTTAAACCGTATTTGTTAACGGATATTCCTTTTTTGCCGTCTTTCAATGAAATGTTAAAAGAAAACCAGATTTCCTTAACAAATATTTTACTCGATGGCTTTTGGCTGCTGGCCTTTTTCACCTAGTAGACGGTCGACTGCCACTCAAAACTCCATTGCGTCGTATAGCTAAGCATTATATCTATATATATCAATCCTTTTTACTTCCTTGCTCGCCGTTTGAATAGGGAAAAATGGAGGATTTGTGAAATTGTTAAGAAAATTTCATATTTCATCACGTTTATTTTGATTCGACTATCGAAACTGCCGACTGCAACGGTAGTGATGGTGTTTTATGTTTACTTTTGATCTGGGTTCTTTAAAATAAATGTCAAATGTTCCATTATCGCCGATTGTCAAACATTTTTGTATGATAAACGAAATTTATTTAAAAAATCGCTCAAGTAATGATTGATGGCTATTTTTATAAAGTAGATGGTTGACTGCCACTTTAATTTTACATGCATTATATACCTAGGCTACTAAGCTATAAGTATCACCTGTCTAAACTTACTGGCTTGCCGTTTGACTCTAGAGAAATGAAGGATTTGTAATTTTACTAAGAAAATTTTAGCTACACATCGTCACGTTTGTCTCAGTTTGTCCATCTTAACTCCTGACTGCCAAAGTTAGAATATTGTTTTCTGGTAGACTTTGGTTAAGTTAAACCGTATTTGTTAACGGATATTCCTTTTTTGCCGTCTTTCAATTAAATGTTAAAAGAAAACCAGATTTCCTTAACAAATATTTTACTCGATGGCTTTTGGCTGCTGGCCTTTTTCACCTAGTAGACGGTCGACTGCCACTCAAAACTCCATTGCGTCGTATAGCTAAGCATTATATCTATATATATCAATCCTTTTTACTTCCTTGCTCGCCGTTTGAATAGGGAAAAATGGAGGATTTGTGAAATTGTTAAGAAAATTTCATATTTCATCACGTTTATTTTGATTCGACTATCGAAACTGCCGACTGCCACGGTAGTGATGGTGTTTTATGTTTACTTTTGATCTGGGTTCTTTAAAATAAATGTCAAATGTTCCATTATCGCCGATTGTCAAACATTTTTGTATGATAAACGAAATTTATTTAAAAAATCGCTCAAGTAATGATTGATGGCTATTTTTATAAAGTAGATGGTTGACTGCCACTTTAATTTTACATGCATTATATACCTAGGCTACTAAGCTATAAGTATCACCTGTCTAAACTTACTGGCTTGCCGTTTGACTCTAGAGAAATGAAGGATTTGTAATTTTACTAAGAAAATTTTAGCTACACATCGTCACGTTTGTCTCAGTTTGTCCATCTTAACTCCTGACTGCCAAAGTTAGAATATTGTTTTCTGGTAGACTTTGGTTAAGTTAAACCGTATTTGTTAACGGATATTCCTTTTTTGCCGTCTTTCAATTAAATGTTAAAAGAAAACCAGATTTCCTTAACAAATATTTTACTCGATGGCTTTTGGCTGCTGGCCTTTTTCACCTAGTAGACGGTCGACTGCCACTCAAAACTCCATTGCGTCGTATAGCTAAGCATTATATCTATATATATCAATCCTTTTTACTTCCTTGCTCGCCGTTTGAATAGGGAAAAATGGAGGATTTGTGAAATTGTTAAGAAAATTTCATATTTCATCACGTTTATTTTGATTCGACTATCGAAACTGCCGACTGCCACGGTAGTGATGGTGTTTTATGTTTACTTTTGATCTGGGTTCTTTAAAATAAATGTCAAATGTTCCATTATCGCCGATTGTCAAACATTTTTGTATGATAAACGAAATTTATTTAAAAAATCGCTCAAGTAATGATTGATGGCTATTTTTATAAAGTAGATGTTTGACTGCCACTTTAATTTTACATGCATTATATACCTAGGCTACTAAGCTATAAGTATCACCTGTCTAAACTTACTGGCTTGCCGTTTGACTCTAGAGAAATGAAGGATTTGTAATTTTACTAAGAAAATTTTAGCTACACATCGTCACTTTTGTCTCAGTTTGTCCATCTTAACTCCTGACTGCCAAAGTTAAAATATTGTTTTCTGGTAGACTTTGGTTAAGTTAAACCGTATTTGTTAACGGATATTCCTTTTTTGCCGTCTCTCAATGAAATGTTAAAAGAAAACCAGATTTCCTTAACAAATATTTTACTCGATGGCTTTTGGCTGCTGGCCTTTTTCACCTAGTAGACGGTCGACTGCCACTCAAAACTCCATTGCGTCGTATAGCTAAGCGTTATATCTATATATATCAATCCTTTTTACTTCCTTGCTCGCCGTTTGAATAGGGAAAAATGGAGGATTTGTGAAATTGTTAAGAAAATTTCATATTTCATCACGTTTATTTTGATTCGACTATCGAAACTGCCGACTGCCACGGTAGTGATGGTGTTTTATGTTTACTTTTGATCTGGGTTCTTTAAAATAAATGTCAAATGTTCCATTATCGCCGATTGTCAAACATTTTTGTATGATAAACGAAATTTATTTAAAAAATCGCTCAAGTAATGATTGATGGCTATTTTTATAAAGTAGATGGTTGACTGCCACTTTAATTTTACATGTATTATATACCTAGGCTACTAAGCTATAAGTATCACCTGTCTAAACTTACTGGCTTGCCGTTTGACTCTAGAGAAATGAAGGATTTGTAATTTTACTAAGAAAATTTTAGCTACACATCGTCACGTTTGTCTCAGTTTGTCCATCTTAACTCCTGACTGCCAAAGTTAGAATATTGTTTTCTGGTAGACTTTGGTTAAGTTAAACCGTATTTGTTAACGGATATTCCTTTTTTGCCGTCTTTCAATTAAATGTTAAAAGAAAACCAGATTTCCTTAACAAATATTTTACTCGATGGCTTTTGGCTGCTGGCCTTTTTCACCTAGTAGACGGTCGACTGCCACTCAAAACTCCATTGCGTCGTATAGCTAAGCATTATATCTATATATATCAATCCTTTTTACTTCCTTGCTCGCCGTTTGAATAGGGAAAAATGGAGGATTTGTGAAATTGTTAAGAAAATTTCATATTTCATCACGTTTATTTTGATTCGACTATCGAAACTGCCGACTGCCACGGTAGTGATGGTGTTTTATGTTTACTTTTGATCTGGGTTCTTTAAAATAAATGTCAAATGTTCCATTATCGCCGATTGTCAAACATTTTTGTATGATAAACGAAATTTATTTAAAAAATCGCTCAAGTAATGATTGATGGCTATTTTTATAAAGTAGATGGTTGACTGCCACTTTAATTTTACATGCATTATATACCTAGGCTACTAAGCTATAAGTATCACCTGTCTAAACTTACTGGCTTGCCGTTTGACTCTAGAGAAATGAAGGATTTGTAATTTTACTAAGAAAATTTTAGCTACACATCGTCACGTTTGTCTCAGTTTGTCCATCTTAACTCCTGACTGCCAAAGTTAGAATATTGTTTTCTGGTAGACTTTGGTTAAGTTAAACCGTATTTGTTAACGGATATTCCTTTTTTGCCGTCTTTCAATGAAATGTTAAAAGAAAACCAGATTTCCTTAACAAATATTTTACTCGATGGCTTTTGGCTGCTGGCCTTTTTCACCTAGTAGACGGTCGACTGCCACTCAAAACTCCATTGCGTCGTATAGCTAAGCATTATATCTATATATATCAATCCTTTTTACTTCCTTGCTCGCCGTTTGAATAGGGAAAAATGGAGGATTTGTGAAATTGTTGAGAAAATTTCATATTTCATCACGTTTATTTTGATTCGACTATCGAAACTGCCGACTGCCACGGTAGTGATGGTGTTTTATGTTTACTTTTGATCTGGGTTCTTTAAAATAAATGTCAAATGTCCCATTATCGCCGATTGTCAAACATTTTTGTATGATAAACGAAATTTATTAAAAAAATCGCTCAAACAAATATTTTACTCGATGGCTTTTGGCTGCTGGCCTTTTTCACCTAGTAGACGGTCGACTGCCACTCAAAACTCCATTGCGTCGTATAGCTAAGCATTATATCTATATATATCAATCCTTTTTACTTCCTTGCTCGCCGTTTGAATAGGGAAAAATGGAGGATTTGTGAAATTGTTAAGAAAATTTCATATTTCATCACGTTTATTTTGATTCGACTATCGAAACTGCCGACTGCCACGGTAGTGATGGTGTTTTATGTTTACTTTTGATCTGGGTTCTTTAAAATAAATGTCAAATGTTCCATTATCGCCGATTGTCAAACATTTTTGTATGATAAACGAAATTTATTTAAAAAATCGCTCAAGTAATGATTGATGGCTATTTTTATAAAGTAGATGGTTGACTGCCACTTTAATTTTACATGCATTATATACCTAGGCTACTAAGCTATAAGTATCACCTGTCTAAACTTACTGGCTTGCCGTTTGACTCTAGAGAAATGAAGGATTTGTAATTTTACTAAGAAAATTTTAGCTACACATCGTCACGTTTGTCTCAGTTTGTCCATCTTAACTCCTGACTGCCAAAGTTAGAATATTGTTTTCTGGTAGACTTTGGTTAAGTTAAACCGTATTTGTTAACGGATATTCCTTTTTTGCCGTCTTTCAATGAAATGTTAAAAGAAAACCAGATTTCCTTAACAAATATTTTACTCGATGGCTTTTGGCTGCTGGCCTTTTTCACCTAGTAGACGGTCGACTGCCACTCAAAACTCCATTGCGTCGTATAGCTAAGCATTATATCTATATATATCAATCCTTTTTACTTCCTTGCTCGCCGTTTGAATAGGGAAAAATGGAGGATTTGTGAAATTGTTGAGAAAATTTCATATTTCATCACGTTTATTTTGATTCGACTATCGAAACTGCCGACTGCCACGGTAGTGATGGTGTTTTATGTTTACTTTTGATCTGGGTTCTTTAAAATAAATGTCAAATGTCCCATTATCGCCGATTGTCAAACATTTTTGTATGATAAACGAAATTTATTTAAGAAATCGCTCAAGTAATGATTGATGGCTATTTTTATAAAGTAGATGGTTGACTGCCACTTTAAATTTACATGCATTATATACCTAGGCTACTAAGCTATAAGTATCACCTGTCTAATCTTACTGGCTTGCCGTTTGACTCTAGAGAAATGAAGGATTTGTAATTTTACTAAGAAAATTTTAGCTACACATCGTCACGTTTGTCTCAGTTTGTCCATCTTAACTCCTGACTGCCAAAGTTAGAATATTGTTTTCTGGTAGACTTTGGTTAAGTTAAACCGTATTTGTTAACGGATATTCCTTTTTTGCCGTCTCTCAATGAAATGTTAAAAGAAAACCAGATTTCCTTAACAAATATTTTACTCGATGGCTTTTGGCTGCTGGCCTTTTTCACCTAGTAGACGATCGACTGCCACTCAAAACTCCATTGCGTCGTATAGCTAAGCGTTATATCTATATATATCAATCCTTTTTACTTCCTTGCTCGCCGTTTGAATAGGGAAAAATGGAGGATCTGTGAAATTGTTAAGAAAATTTCATATTTCATCACGTTTATTTTGATTCGACTATCGAAACTGCCGACTGCCACGGTAGTGATGGTGTTTTATGTTTACTTTTGATCTGGGTTCTTTAAAATAAATGTCAAATGTTCCATTATCGCCGATTGTCAAACATTTTTGTATGATAAACGAAATTTATTTAAAAAATCGCTCAAGTAATGATTGATGGCTATTTTTATAAAGTAGATGGTTGACTGCCACTTTAATTTTACATGCATTATATACCTAGGCTACTAAGCTATAAGTATCACCTGTCTAAACTTACTGGGTTGCCGTTTGACTCTAGAGAAATGAAGGATTTGTAATTTTACTAAGAAAATTTTAGCTACACATCGTCACGTTTGTCTCAGTTTGTCCATCTTAACTCCTGACTGCCAAAGTTAGAATATTGTTTTCTGGTAGACTTTGGTTAAGTTAAACCGTATTTGTTAACGGATATTCCTTTTTTGCCGTCTTTCAATTAAATGTTAAAAGAAAACCAGATTTCCTTAACAAATATTTTACTCGATGGCTTTTGGCTGCTGGCCTTTTTCACCTAGTAGACGGTCGACTGCCACTCAAAACTCCATTGCGTCGTATAGCTAAGCGTTATATCTATATATATCAATCCTTTTTACTTCCTTGCTCGCCGTATGAATAGGGAAAAATTGAGGATTTGTGAAATTGTTAAGAAAATTTCATATTTCATCACGTTTATTTTGATTCGACTATCGAAACTGCCGACTGCCACGGTAGTGATGGTGTTTTATGTTTACTTTTGATCTGGGTTCTTTAAAATAAATGTCAAATGTTCCATTATCGCCGATTGTCAAACATTTTTGTATGATAAACGAAATTTATTTAAAAAATCGCTCAAGTAATGATTGATGGCTATTTTTATAAAGTAGATGGTTGACTGCCACTTTAAATTTACATGCATTATATACCTAGGCTACTAAGCTATAAGTATCACCTGTCTAATCTTACTGGCTTGCCGTTTGACTCTAGAGAAATGAAAGATTTGTAATTTTACTAAGAAAATTTTAGCTACACATCGTCACGTTTGTCTCAGTTTGTCCATCTTAACTCCTGACTGCCAAAGTTAGAATATTGTTTTCTGGTAGACTTTGGTTAAGTTAAACCGTATTTGTTAACGGATATTCCTTTTTTGCCGTCTTTCAATTAAATGTTAAAAGAAAACCAGATTTCCTTAACAAATATTTTACTCGATGGCTTTTGGCTGCTGGCCTTTTTCACCTAGTAGACGGTCGACTGCCACTCAAAACTCCATTGCGTCGTATAGCTAAGCGTTATATCTATATATATCAATCCTTTTTACTTCCTTGCTCGCCGTATGAATAGGGAAAAATTGAGGATTTGTGAAATTGTTAAGAAAATTTCATATTTCATCACGTTTATTTTGATTCGACTATCGAAACTGCCGACTGCCACGGTAGTGATGGTGTTTTATGTTTACTTTTGATCTGGGTTCTTTAAAATAAATGTCAAATGTTCCATTATCGCCGATTGTCAAACATTTTTGTATGATAAACGAAATTTATTTAAAAAATCGCTCAAGTAATGATTGATGGCTATTTTTATAAAGTAGATGGTTGACTGCCACTTTAAATTTACATGCATTATATACCTAGGCTACTAAGCTATAAGTATCACCTGTCTAATCTTACTGGCTTGCCGTTTGACTCTAGAGAAATGAAAGATTTGTAATTTTACTAAGAAAATTTTAGCTACACATCGTCACGTTTGTCTCAGTTTGTCCATCTTAACTCCTGACTGCCAAAGTTAGAATATTGTTTTCTGGTAGACTTTGGTTAAGTTAAACCGTATTTGTTAACGGATATTCCTTTTTTGCCGTCTTTCAATTAAATGTTAAAAGAAAACCAGATTTCCTTAACAAATATTTTACTCGATGGCTTTTGGCTGCTGGCCTTTTTCACCTAGTAGACGGTCGACTGCCACTCAAAACTCCATTGCGTCGTATAGCTAAGCGTTATATCTATATATATCAATCCTTTTTACTTCCTTGCTCGCCGTATGAATAGGGAAAAATTGAGGATTTGTGAAATTGTTAAGAAAATTTCATATTTCATCACGTTTATTTTGATTCGACTATCGAAACTGCCGACTGCCACGGTAGTGATGGTGTTTTATGTTTACTTTTGATCTGGGTTCTTTAAAATAAATGTCAAATGTTCCATTATCGCCGATTGTCAAACATTTTTGTATGATAAACGAAATTTATTTAAAAAATCGCTCAAGTAATGATTGATGGCTATTTTTATAAAGTAGATGGTTGACTGCCACTTTAATTTTACATGCATTATATACCTAGGCTACTAAGCTATAAGTATCACCTGTCTAATCTTACTGGCTTGCCGTTTGACTCTAGAGAAATGAAAGATTTGTAATTTTACTAAGAAAATTTTAGCTACACATCGTCACGTTTGTCTCAGTTTGTCCATCTTAACTCCTGACTGCCAAAGTTAGAATATTGTTTTCTGGTAGACTTTGGTTAAGTTAAACCGTATTTGTTAACGGATATTCCTTTTTTGCCGTCTCTCAATGAAATGTTAAAAGAAAACCAGATTTCCTTAACAAATATTTTACTCGATGGCTTTTGGCTGCTGGCCTTTTTCACCTAGTAGACGGTCGACTGCCACTCAAAACTCCATTGCGTCGTATAGCTAAGCGTTATATCTATATATATCAATCCTTTTTACTTCCTTGCTCGCCGTTTGAATAGGGAAAAATGGAGGATTTGTGAAATTGTTAAGAAAATTTCATATTTCATCACGTTTATTTTGATTGGACTATCGAAACTGCCGACTGCCACGGTAGTGATGGTGTTTTATGTTTACTTTTGATCTGGGTTCTTTAAAATAAATGTCAAATGTTCCATTATCGCCGATTGTCAAACATTTTTGTATGATAAACGAAATTTATTTAAAAAATCGCTCAAGTAATGATTGATGGCTATTTTTATAAAGTAGATGGTTGACTGCCACTTTAATTTTACATGCATTATATACCTAGGCTACTAAGCTATAAGTATCACCTGTCTAAACTTACTGGCTTGCCGTTTGACTCTAGAGAAATGAAGGATTTGTAATTTTCCTAAGAAAATTTTAGCTACACATCGTCACGTTTGTCTTTTGGATTCATCTTTATTCGTCTGTCGAAACTGCCGACTGCCACGATTGTAATGGTGTTTTCTGTTTACTTTTGTACTAAATTCTTTGAAATAAATGTCAAATGTTACATTTTCGCCGGTTGTCAAACATTTTTTTAGGAAGACGTAATTTCTTTAAGTAATTGCTCAAGTGATGATTGATGGCTGTTTTTCACTAAGTAGATGGTTGACGGCCACTCTTATCTTACTTTTGTCATATACCTAGGCTTCCAAGCTATAAATATTACCCCTCTAAACTGGCTTACTTGCCGTTTCACTTTAGGAAATTGAAAGATTTATTTTGGCTGCTGAATAGTGAAGTTAGCAGCCGATTTTTTTTTTGTATATTTTGATTTATTTTAGATGTTTGGCGTGTAATTTTTAGAAGATGTGAGTTTCAGGCACATTCTACAAGCTGTTTATGATGTTTTGTAACAAAAAAATCACGACTCCTTAATTTGGTCGGGTTATCGCCGGCTGCTAACTTTGGCTGCTAACTTCACACCGGTGGGTTCGTGTCCCAGTAAGAGAATTATACTTTCTTTACACTGGCGTTATCCCGAGAAAAAACGAGATGATTTTTACTCCTTTTGCTACAGGCAGAAATTTTCAGTTTTCTTTGAATACCTAGGTTATAAGATATACATGCAATAGGACTAATTTAATCGCGACATGACCCTCGTGATAAACAAGACCAAATATGGATAGGTAAACTCGCGCAGCTAGAAGATGTTGATTTCATCTTTAGCCTGTTTTTCTTCCAGACCACGAGGGTAATGCCTCTCTTGAAACGTTGAAAGTACCTAATTTGCAGATCCCCATACGCGATTAAGTCGCCTGATATGTAATAATCATGAAGGTATTTATACATGATTTGCGCTATAGCAGTTATGATTTTCGCAGGTTCACATCTAGACTAGATTGTTCCACAATAAAACTTATTTATGGGATGCCTTGACAAACATAGTGTAGGACGCTCCCCTGCCAGGTAGACCGATGACTTGAAAAAGGCAGCTGGTAGTGGTTGGACTGGGTGGGGGGGTTACGACTTACGAATGATCGTACTTTATAGCACACCCTCGACGTCCAGCAGTGAACTGCAATGCAATAGACGGATAGATTGATGGATTGATTTACAATAAAATTCTATGTGGATCTGAAGCAGCTGTGAGTCAAAAGTAGATACATACTTGAGTAAGTAATTGAGTCACTATTAAAAGGATCCAGCGACACGTAAACTAAGCTCATTACAAAATAGCACATACCCAGTAAATAAGCATTCAGCATAAAATTAAAACGCTTGGTTTAAAAGGATTTACCAAAATAAAAGACGGCTCCCCGAAATGAACTGAGTTTTTCCCGTCCAAACGCAAAAACCCATTATTGAGAAACTTTAGCAGCTGCAGCAGTTTAGTCATAATTTACCTGCAATTTAATTCGCATTACTGCGAAACTACGTTCAGTGCCAGGCGCCATGACTTTGTCAGGAATGTGGCAGGAAAAAAGATATGTAGGGATTTATACACACATTTAATTATTGCTCTATACTTAATGAGTTACTGTCGGAAACTACAAGTTTTACTTTACTGTATCAAGTCTAATTTATGTGTTAGTAAGTAAACTGTGTATCAATTTTTGTAACGTTAGAACAAAAGCAAAAAATAATTGAATTATTGATTTAGACAGTTTGTTATAAAAGGATCGGATAATTTCTCTCACTGAAGTAAAATCGTAAGTGGTATAAATATATTAGGTACTTACTTTAAACACAGATGAATATAGATTTTTTCTTCTTTAGTTACGGACAAAATCGAGTTACGATACTTATATTATATTATCTTCAAAGGGATCCTATTTTGTCTACATCGGATCCATTTCATAATGAACAAAATCCTGGATTTTTTAAATTAGATTTAGTCACCCTATCAGCTCGCTGTGAAAGTTTTCCACGACGGTCGCACAGGGATGGATATCATGTTTTCGAGCCCGGCCGGACACTGTCGGACTCCGTAACTCATACACGGTTCCGGCGCAAAAACGGTGCCGGACGCGGCCGCGCGCGATAGCGCCAGATATATGTGCGCACGCCGCTTTATTTACTACTTGTGTTCAAACAACGCGCTGTCACAGTCGACTGTAGACTACGTCGCACAGACTCCGCTTTAAATAATTACAAATACGTCTAAGCACTATTTTATTGTGAAATACTAGGCCACGAGTCTCACCACTCAATTGTATCGCTAATTTTATATCACAACAACCCTCATAACACTTATCACATACTAAGATTGTGCTTACGCATATTTGTCGTTACACGTGTCGATGTACATATTCGTCGTTTGTCGACACGTGTAAAACTTGTAATTGCCTGAAACATAAACACAAACGAAGGGAGTAGGGAGTGGTTGCGCTCTCCTTAGACGTACGAGAGGCATTTTTTTACTCTCCTTAGAAAAAACGATTACACTATTATCGGATGAAATAAATAATTTCAATTATAAATTGAAAGACATGTCTAATACTACGGGCTGGGGCTGGAATCGAACCAGTGATTTCCTGCTTTCGCGGCAGACGCCCTAACCACTGGGCTACCCGATCACGGGCCTTGGTCACTTTTTCTGTAGTATATGACATCTCTTTCAATTTATGATTTATATATAGCAGTGTGACTTCTTAAAAACATGAATAGTGAATGATTTCATTCATGCTCTACAATTGTAAATAATTTGAATTCCTCGATTTTTTTATTTCCATCACTCGTATCATAAGAATACCATTTCACGGCTTACTTTGAACAACAAAATCGAAAGCCCAAAATTCAGAAATTGAACCCCAGGAGCGCCAATGTGTACTCCATCTAATAGGTGAATCTGTGCAGTAAAAGCTAGATATCACGGAAAAGTAACGTGCATGAAAGGAAGTGTCAAACGTTAGATTGTTTCGCAGGTCCATTTCCGGGCCCGCTCTCAAACGACCTGTGTGCTTACCATGAGTTGCACGCAACTGTACTCGATAGCGACTGCGGCGCTCGAAAGTATGTCCGTCTCGCTCCTGCCATTACTCAGGCAGGAGCGAGACGGATATACCTCCGAACGCCGCAGTCGCTCACGCTCAGCTCATGGTAAGCACACCGCCTACTGAAAAATACGACTGCATGTGCAATACTTGTACATAAGCCTATTTTCAACGAGACCAATCCTTGACGCACGAAAATGATACCTACGAGTACAACGAATAAAGATGATATTCGAAAATCTACAGTGCCGTTACCGTATTCACTGTATTGTATGTTGTTATAAATAAGGATACCTACACAGTCTAGTACGTCGAAATGTTAATTTCCATGAGGAATTTAGTGATGTAGCCGACCGCAACGCTTTCGCGGTTTCCAAAACCAATGTTGAGTTGATAAGTTTAGTGATTGATAACGCAGTTCCGTCGTTCTATTAATCATGAAGATTGTCCGGTTCCGTCATACGTCTTTCACTACGGCCGTGAAATCAGTTGCGGGACCTTATGTTATTTTAGTTATTATCGTCTATCGATACTTATTACAATTTGCTTTCTATAAGAAAAATACTAGATATGGGAATCTAAACCCGGTTCGTGCCAGAATAGGCTGGACGACTAAAAAAATGTATTGAGGGTTTACCCTGTGAATGAACACCCCCCAGTGAAATAACGAAATCACGTTTTTTGTATAAAATAAGAATTATAGCGATTGCTGTCACTTTTTCAGAAGTCAATTTCTTATGCAATGGAAACAAATTGTAAATTTATTTTCGACCAGATTCAACACGGTAGACGTTTGAAGTTTACGTGTTTCTGATTTTGAAATTAGATTCTAGTTCTGCTGAACACGCTCTTCTTAAGCACAGCGTACATTTGGAGTAACATTTGAATTACCTATTTGATGTTTACCAATACAAGGTTTACTTATTTGGTTAGATTAAGAGTGAAACTTTTTATAAATATTCACTTTGCTAACATATTTTGCGTAAAAGTATTTAAATTTTACTGTTACTGAACGGTGTGTTCATTAACTGGTGTGAGCACAATTTATATTTTACTCCAAATTTAAACGTTAACGTCATGGTATTAACTTGTGTTTTTGAGATTCTGTATAGAAAACGCTTCTGATTTATTCAGCCAATATTGAAACATGAATGATAAATTCATATTACTATAGTTCATTTACTGGATTTTTCATGCCTTTGTATGAACATATAGATACATACCTATATGGATTGTTCATTGTTCAATTCTATGTATGAACATACACAATATACATGTGAACAAATATTAATAAAAGGTGTATTATTTTACCACCAACGTTTAGACTCGTTTTTTTCTTTCGCACGTTGTTTCTTATTTAAAGTTTTTTTTTTCCCTTTCTATTGCTATATATTTACTTCTATTTTGTGGCTAATGTGTTTCTATCATAATGATGAATAGTATTCATATTATTCTATTTTAGATAATTATTACAAAAAAATTAATTACTTTGTTTTAAAAACTATTTATAATACTGATTTAATAAAGCTAAATAATGTCCATTCACTGGGTTTCACAGTGTTTATTCATTGGTTTTTCTGTTCAATCATTAGGTTTTCGTTACTTATAGATAAAATATTCTATAACTCTAAAAGTATAAAAATAATAAGAAATCGCAGAAATTTCATGCTAGTTTAATAAATGACGATTGATTAAAAAGCAAAATATTATAAAAATACTTAATTAATAAATACTGAGAAATTATTTTTCAAAATTGAAAAAGTGTACATTCACTGGTGGTATCACCCTTATTCGTCGTTTAGATTATTAAAAAATATTGTACACGTATTTTTTCTTTTATTCGACAAATCAAAAATACGAAAATACAGTGCGTTCAAGTTTCGCGTAACGTTACTATTAGGTACAATTCTTACCTAGTAGTAACATCACAAGCCCCCACCCCGGAACTTGGATGCTCTTTATCTTCGTCAATTTTAGTTAAATTAAAAAGGCAAAAATACGTGTCTTATAATTTTAGATAATCTAACTGACGGACTATTTAGATCGATAGTTTTTCAACCTAGTCGTCATCCCTATTGTAGATATATTTAGAAAAGGTCTGTGCTACCAATTGAATGAACTAAATGTGCGCAAAATTTTATACAATGTGACTTTTTAACAAAGGAGTTATCTTAAAAATATTGTACAATATGGCGATTGTATTCGAAGTGCTCACACTTTTTATTGCTCTTTCTGAAAAAGTTTTTCATTTCAACTATAGTAAAGAGCTGGGTCTTTGTCGTGCAGTTGTGTTGTGATAAATCTATAAAACGCTTCAAATGCCACATGCGCGTTTTATCGCCTTCCAGCGACATGTACTGGGTGCGAGAAGATTTTAGAATTATTTTAGAATGATATTAAAAAAACCACGCTACGCTTTAGAACATCCCGATTTATTAGACGCAGGTCTAGAAGGACGAAACGAGACTTTAAGGCAGGTTTGCGTTGCGTGCCTGTAACACCAAGAACTCCTCGTGGATGTATTGCCAGCCATATATGTTGGGACTATCCGTCAGACATAGTGGGTACGAGTATGTCCGCCGGGCATCCGCACGACAAACTCATACATTTATCGGCAGTTCTTCAGATATACCCGAACGTATATGACTACGAGTCTACGAGCGTAGCCGATAATATTGGAGATATGTAGCAGCGATGCGACGCGTATGTAGCGAAAAGCGCCTACGAACAGAGAACCCAAAACAACTCACTGAGTTGAAATGAGTTCATCTCGCTCACTTCGCTCCCGACCCCGACAGTCTCCGAATTCTTCCGAATCTCTCTCACTCGTTTGGCTAAATCGGCTCATGCGTAGGAAAAAGCGAGTAAGTAACGCCGAGATAAATGAGTTGGTGAACGAGCTAAATATTCAGTGAGTTGAAGAGCGAGTGAGTTGGATCAAAAGATATATAGTTCATTTATATAACTCACTCGTGAACGACAACAACTAATTATATTAGACAATGACTTCCTTTTATTATCTACTGATTATGGCAGGTTAATAACAACCCGTAAATGTGTTATCAGCAGTGTTGCATCCGATATAATTGTATAATGTATTCACCGAAGTATCCAACTTACCCCCACCTCCCACCCCAGTAAATTTGCTTCTAGATGCTTCTTAAACTACGCTATCCTGCTTAAATCATGTTAAGGCGAGGCTGCAACCGACGGTGCTAATAACTCTAAGATTGCACTTTAAAATATTGCACTAAGATGATAGTGTTAGTCTAACTAAGTGCCTTGAAGCGGCGGACCAATTTGATTACTCCTGCTAGAGAGCCATCCTATGTTCTTTACCGTCTTATGGAAATATGTATGCATATTTAAAGTATTTTTTATCTCACTAGGTCGAAAGGCGCTCTTTTATCCTTTAAAACTAGCGGAGAAAACGTATTTTATCCATTCGTAGGGAAAGTGACATTGAGTTTTGAATGGTTTCTTTGACTGGTAGCATTGACTTTTAAACGATATTTTTGAGTAACAAATATCTGATACATTGCATTTGGATGAGATTTGTTTTCGTATGTAGGTTTATTTTCTTCGCGATAGTGAGGTGAAAACTCTCTCTCTCTCTCTTTCAACTCTTGTACTACCTAACCATAAACAATTTTTTTTTAAATATAAGGTAAGGTGGGAAAAATTGAAAGTGGGAAGATTGAATGTTTTTTTGACGAGATAGACAGTGTTGTGTTGATACCCTTGTAAGATAAAAATAAAAATTTGATCCTTTTCAGCAGTCTAAATTAGAAGGCATGGGCAAGGTGTATATTTTTGTATTCTGTCGGTAAAACGCATAATCTAATACATAAAATAATAAATTAAAATACATTGTTCTCTAAAAAGTAGACGAGTTAAAATGGAATGGTTGAGCGTTAAGATTAAAATAGTGTCTAAAATCTCATCTACTTACCTTATAAATATTACGGGTTAGGATTGAAAATCAACTGACCTTCACAAAATGGCACATAACACGTGTCTACCCACTCCGGGCGGTTCGTAACAAGATGGCGGCTTAAAGGATGATATCAGTATTAAAAATGTAAGCCAAATAGGGAGTTATATTATGGGGCTTTTCATATTTTCCCCTTATATCATCTTCGCCCACTTTACCTTACTGGTTTTAAATAATTAAATACAGTTCGGCACCACCAGCTCGCACTAATTTTTTGAGTACACGTTTTGAGCGGCAATTACACTAATTAAGTTTCCATTTCTATACTTATTATTCTTCCTAACCCATCTATGATAAATTCAAATATGCTACAAAACCGAGAAATAATTAGGGGGTTAAGAGCACCTGTCAGCGCAAACATCTAAAGTGAAATTGCGAATGGCAGTGTTGCCATATTACGGTTACGTGTAAGCAGAGACTAGTGAATAATAAGAATAACAGTCTTCGTACAATGCGGCGTTAAGTAAATATAAACATCGTTGTAACGACGTTGCTGCGTTGTCAATTTCCTTGTTAAATTTTATTACAAACACCTTTCAAATCGTGGGTTGGAATTAGCCGCGACATTGCTGTCGGGTTATCAATCAGTTTTTAGGGAAATTCTCATTTTTTGATATTTTATTTAACTGATACAACCATGCCTTTTTCATTTTTAAATAAAATAAATATTATGGGACAATCTTACACAAATCGACCTAGTCCGACGGTAAGCTCAATAAGGCTGTGTTGTGGGTACTAGAAGACGCTGTATATAATAGATAGAAACATATAAATACTTAAATATATAGAAAATATCTGTATCTCAGAAGCAAATATTCGTGATAAACACACCGTTCATTTGTAACGTTAACGTAGCATATTTCCAGCTTTTCTTTGTATGTCTTTGACCTCCTTTTACTCCGTATAATGTAATCACTCCGTTTTTAATTCTCCCAAAATGCTTAGATTTTTTAGTTTCTTGAAAAATTTAATTTACATTATTAAGACTTACATTGTCGTTACGGTCGGCTTCATAAATAAATATGGACCTGTATTCAAATTTGAACCTTTTCCCCCATTAATAAGTTCCGAAGTGCAGACTTTATAGACGTGACTGTACCTACTCCTAGTCACCAAGTGACGACTTATATAATGAAAAACGTAACAACCTATTGTAACCCATATTCCGTTTTATTAAATAAAAAATAATTAATTAATTTACAACAAAGACGGGGTATGCTACTTTGTACACATTATTATAAAACATAGAACGGGTCTATCGCGAATATAGTTAATTACCGTAAAGTACCGGCGTTTCGACACAGTTTTACGTGTCATGGTCACGGCTTGACTGATAAAGCAGCGAAGTGTCAACGGCGATCTTTCTAGAAATGTTCGCCTACCTACCTAAATGTTTATAATAATGTATACAAAACGCGAAAGTTTGAAGTATTAGAAATGCTACTTTGGATTAGAATTGTCAGTACTTGTTACTCACTGGTCTCTGGTTCGAGCATAAACTGCTCCGTGTCATGATGGGACGTGACTTCTTGACTTAGAATTTTTAGCGCTCTTTACAATATGTTCATGCGGGGTCACGGCAGGCGTGAGTTGCAATGTGACCGACATCTTAAGAAGATGGTTGACGAAATTTCCCAACATTCTGGAAGTATACAAGTGTTCGGCCTGGTAGTTAGGGGTCACCAGTAAGTGGACGCTTGTAAATGCAGAGGCGTCAAAACTGTCACAGAAGGTCAAGCAAGGGGTGGGTTAAGTATACAAGTATCCACTGTCTTGACAAATATAACAAATGCAAGTTACTCAAAAGTCCAAGTTTCAAGTATTCAGTGCTAACTTGAAAGCTCTGAGAACCTCACTCACATTCGGGAATAAAATACACTTGCCACTTGCCCCTCCATACCATACATACTCTCACTAGCTCGCAACTATCCAGTCGCCATGGTCAAAACCAGCTAGGACAGGATGATGAAGATAATGATAGTCTTCTGTAATTTGGAGATGGGTAGACGATATCTTGCCCGATAAAGTGTGTGGATAGCCCTTGGTCGCCATATTTCATACAGCATAGTTTAAAGCTGTTCTAGATTGACGTTAGTTATTATAAATTGATTATTACTCGAATAATTAGTATTGCCCTTGCTGGAATTTCCGCAATGGGAAATAAATGTTTTTGAGATACTGGAATCAATCCCGAGAAAAGAGAACAACATGTGGATACGCCGAATTCTGAGTTAGTAGTAGCCGAAATCAATGTGTGTATTTTCCGAGAAACATAAGATAACTAACATGGGAAAACGCTAGGAAGAAGAATAAACTGTAATATCTGTAAAAAAATTGTTCACTAGGTCATAAATTTTCCATCGGATCATCAGTAACTAAAAATAAAGGTTACTTGTTGACTGCGGACCCAAAAAAGATATTCAAAATCCACGTCGAAACGCGAGTCATCTTTATTTCGGCTCTGAATGAGCCCTGGGGCGGTACGTGCTGCGCAGACTGCAATATCTGCTGCAACGGTAAGACGTGCCGTTTCTGTTATTACGATTCACGTGTTTGAGTGATCACTTTGTAGATTGTGAGACGACAATATTGCACAAGCGCTCTAAGGGAGACAGGTAAACCGTGTAGACGGACAATCTTACAAGTAAATAAAAGCCGACCATATACATACGTTCGGGCATATGCTACGCCATATGCCACAACGTGTTGGACTGTTGGAACAACTTGTCACCACCAATTAGGAATTGCAAGGGGAGACCATAAGGCTAGCGCTTACCTTTCTCAGCAAATCTCGCTTGCAATTCAGAGAGATGACGCCGCCAACGTTATGGGATCCATGCCGCAGGCTGATTGGCTGAACGGGTTTTTCATTTTATATGAGGAGGCTATGTTGGTTTGTAGTTAGTTTTTTTTTTGTAGGTACATTTTAATTTTAATTTAATATGAATTTAGTCTTATTATAGTTTTAGCACTTATTCTTTAATACACAGTCACGTCACTCACTTTATATTTCGAACTCGCTCGTTTACCGCTGCGCTGCACCCGTAATTTCGCAATAGCAACGCTGCTGTTGTCGCCAGCGGGGTAAAGACCTACCTAAACCTACCTTTGCCTATTATGGCAAATAATAAACGGCCATTTTAACGCGTAGCTACAGGGCTATACCTGTCCGGTGAAGATTCCAGGAGTGTGATTTTCTATTGTTAAAACCAGTCTTTACGATTAATGTGTCTCAAGCTACGGAATAGTAACTCCGCTTAGGATGAAGCAATTTATTTCTTTGACGGTTCTCAATCGTCTGGTAACGCATTGTTGGTGATCGTTATATTTGAATCGCTTTGAAGTCTACCGTTCTACATATATAATTTTATACTTTAAGCGAAATGTTTCTATTTAAAGGGAACTAAATTGTGTGGAGGCCTACTGCTAACATCGAACAATTAAAATTCGAAAATCCACCTCGGGTCCTCGGCCATTGAAAAATTTATATTTGATATCTCCCTCTCTATTACCCTTTATTACTCGATCGAAAAGACGATGATACAAATTTTAAATTTTTCGATGTTTATTCCGGATTCTCAGGAAGACCCACCGGTTTTCCTGAGAATAAATCCGTCACAAAGCTTTTCCTCCTTAGACTGGCACGTGCAAACATGCAGTAATGTATTGCTATAGCATAACATTATCCCGTATAGTTAAGAAATTACGCTATTTGTATTTGTACTATTCTTCTCCTTGATATGTTAATGATAGTGACGAAGTATAAGCTGGTCATATTATCGTAGCTCGTAGCACTGAATGTGTTAATAAATAAATAAATATTTTAGGACATTCTTACACAAATTGACTAAGGGCCTGGCCACATGTCCACGTTGCGGCGCCGCCAACGTAAAACGGCACGACGCACGATGGCCAACGTGCCGTCGCACGTTGTTTTTTACGTTGCCACCAACGTGAAAATTAACGTCGACGTTGCCGTGGCACTGTGCCTTGTACGATGCCGCTGCCGTGAGAATGAACGGTGACGGTGCCGCGGCACGGTGCCACCACATCGGCGGACGGCGCACGGCTCGGTAGTTTTATTTAGCTATTAGCCTGGTCAACGAATGATTCTAGATGGAATGGTCAAACTTTAATATCGAATATATCTATCATATATCGTCCCTATCGACCTGCTCTAGCGACGGTCCATCGCCATGAATGTTAGGCTTTGGTTTTGGCTGATTATTTTAGCGCGTCCCTCATCCCTCTTGCATCAAAAGTTGACGGGAATCCAAATTGTTATTCTTTTTTTTCCGTAAATATAAAATCACCACATTTATTTCGTGGGTGCTCAATTGGGCAATCATGAAGAGGACACTTACATAACATGTTTTGGCAGCATGTTACCCCTTTTTTTTCTTTGAGTCGTATCAAGCAGTGGCTGAGATAATCTTAAATTAAGCTCGATAGGTTGTCCAGAATATATTTACTAGACGTCAATAAAAACATCAAAAAATCCTAAAATAAAAATAATAACATATAGCTTTGTATCAGATACGGCCTAAAATACTCTCAGATTCTCAGGAATCTCAAAAACAAAAGAATCTCAGACGAAATAATACACATGTCAACAATTAGGCCAGGTTCATTTTGTATTTATACCTAACGATACAATCTTTAGTTTTATAATTTATCAATAAATTGGCTATGTTTTCATAGTTTTTATTTAGTTCAAATCATTATCTACAGGGTGTCCCGAACGTAACTTCTACAGCTGATAAGGTCAATGACCCTGAGTAAGAATCAAACCATTTATTATTTGTTATGAATGTGTTGATTTGGTTTAGTTTTAGGGTTCCGTACCACAAAAATGAAAACCCTTATAGGATCACTTTGTTGTCCGTACGTGTGTCCGTCCGTCCGTCCGTCTATCGTCTGACAAGACCCTTTATCTCGAAAATGCGTAGATGTATCAAGTTGAAATTAATACCACATACACAAGTCTGTAGTCCCTTGAAACTGAGAAAAAACTAAACCTCTACGTCAACGCCATCAAGATACCGCCGATTATATCGCATTTCTCATACATTTACAATGGGAATCAAAATGTATCAGGGTAATTCCCGTTAATCTAGAATCACGAAATTTAGCAAAAAGCAAGAGCTTGTAGTAGGTACAAGTACAGGAAAAAATCTGAAAACCGTATAGTTGCCGCATACTGAGAGTTCCGTGCCGCCGGAATTTTAAGTAGGTACCTAAGGTCACAACTCACAAATGGGGGAGGGGTTGAGCATCCTTTGTGTGAAACCCTCGGTGGGTGAGTCCGACTCGCACTTGGCCGGTTTTTTAAGTAGACACATTACTATTTATTATAAATTTAAAGAGATGTTTCTAAATATGTAATTTTTTTTTTTAAGTTGTACCTAAATTTTGCAACGGTAAATGATACATATATTTATGCATATGTAGGTAAAGGTATAGTTTAAAAATAAATTAACTATCTAAAAGTTTTCTCCAAGAAGCTATTGTCTCAGATAAAGAGTTCCCAACATGTATAGCACAGAATGAAAAGAAAAGTGTGGAGGGATAAAGATTTGATCAAAATCGAGCATTTTTCGGAACTCATATCTGCTAGTCTATGATGGTCGGGTTTTTATCGTTTACCGACGTTGCTGTCACGTTCTAACAAGTATGTATGTGCGAAAGTGACGCATAGCGTGATAAGCGATAAAATGGCTACCATGCTAACCCTACTGGACACCATATAAAAATTATAGTATGTCATGCAACGCGACAACGCAACGTGAATTCACTCAATCCGGCATAACGTGTGTTTGCACGGCGCGCGGCGAGGCAACGTGCAACGTGCATCTGTACGTTGCGCGGCAACGTATATTTTCACGTCGTACAACGTGCCGCGCAACGGCACCGCGCCGTTTTACGTTCACGACGCCGCAACGTGGTCATGTGGCCAGGCCCTAAGTCCCGCAGTAAGCTCAAGAAGGCTTGTGTTACCTACGGGTACTCAGATAATGATATATAATATAAAAATACATAATTAAATAGAAAACATCCATGACTCAGGAACAAGTATCTGAAGTGTTAATATACAGACAGATTTAGGGAATTGCCAAAGCAACCTTTTTAAAGTAACACAAAGTCTTCACTTCGTCCACTTCCACAAAAACTCGTACTTAATTTTAAAAAAATGAAACATCACCTGTTAGAAAAACTAATAATCCAAGTGAGACATATTTTTCTTTCCTATTTCCGTTGTGAATAAAAAATGTGTGTTATCCTAAGTTAGCGGTTGTTTCCGCCAGGAAAACATTTAGTTATTTCATTTGTCAAATCTTTTGGCAGCGATAATTTTACACTTGGCAGATGTGTACGACCTACATATATGTGTAAGGCAATTTATATTCGTTAGTAATTTTAATTCGACTACCGGGGCCTGTTGCATAACCAAATTCATATTTATATAGGCTGGCACTTCAGAAAAAGAAAAATAATTATCTGTCGGTAATAGGCATCTCATGAAAATTCATTGAGAATAATTCAATTCATAGAAATAAAATAACAGTGTCAGACAACAAAGAACTCAAAGCAATTGGTAACAACAAACGAAATAAGTGATTTGCCTATAAAACAGCAGTTGTTTTTCTCATTATTTTATGCATTTGTTTTACAAGGTGTAACAAAAACGCGGGTGATCCGTTTAAGGGCGTAATTAGTATCGTGGACTGATTTGAGAATGTGGGAAACCAAATTTGACACGAAAGAAATGTGTTTGAATGAGGCTGTTCGTCACAATAGGTTAACATTTTTTTTTTTCGCGTCAATATTTTTTTCCTAGTTCGTATTTCGTTTTGTTTTATATTGTAAATTTATGTGTTAATTTTAAATCTTAATTATTTTTTAAATAGGTTTCAAAAGTAACGCGACGTGTACTTTTGCAGCCGCTCTAGTCGCCGCCACAGTTTCGGGCAGGCTGAAAACCAGCGCTGGAACCATGCCGTAGAGGCGAGGTTTCCAGCACATAGCTGAGACTGTCCTCTTCTTTAAAGACATAAAGAATGTTTAGGTTAAATCTAAAGTGTATAAGTCTTAGTTTATTATCAATGAGCGGAATTCTTCATAGCAAAAATCAAACTGTCAGAGGGATTGACCTAACTGTTTTATCGACTTATCGATAAATATTTGTCACTTAACGAAACAAACTTAAAGTAATGAAATCAGGCTTTTGGATATACATACAAACAAATTAACGCTGTCCCTAATTAGCTGACCGCCACTGTATTTTAGTATAATAGTAAAGAATAAAACAGAAAATACTTCTATTTTAAATTTTCTATAGAAAACTTATCATGAAAAATTAAAAACGAATATTGCTAAGAGTAGGTAACTTCATTCAAAATAACAGGGTCGAAATCTAATAATTGTTTATTTTTTTCCATTGAATATTGCACGAAACTAAAAATATGGTTAAATCTATATAGAATTTGTCTGAACTCGTACTTTTTGAGCATTGTGACGAATGAGTTTTACTCACTAAGTGACTTCCAACACAATGTTTCTTTAACTGATGTAAATAAACGTCACATTTAGAGCAAAATAATTGTGGAAGAATCTTAACTTCTTTATTGTTTTTCCTTTAGGATTAACCATTTTAGTAACACGGCACGGAAATCATTCATGAAAACTCAAGTGACATAAATGACATATGTGACGCTGACATGATTTACTTTAATATGGAGATGCAAGTTGCTCATCAATGAGGTCAAATTTTACAGAATAATCTTTTAAGTTGATTATGGATACCTAATGCGATATTATTCCGTAACATCGATAAGTCGATAAAACAGTTAGGTCAATCCCTCTGACAGATTGATTTTTGCTATGAAGAATTCCGCTCCTTGTTTATTATTAATGTAACTATATTATGTTCTTTTTTGTCACAATAAATTATTTATCTTTATTTCTTTCAAACGCTTTTTAAGTTCGCGTATTACGTAAACTACGGACATGCTCGACATGCTCTTGGCCGGTTTTTTCCTGATCATGACTATACTGATTACGCCCATACACGGATCACCAGTATTTTTGTTACATCCTGTATGTATATAATATACTTGCCAGACTGTCTAACATAGCTACGCAGATCACTGTGAAACTATCAATTCCAAAAAGTTGGGAGTGTTTTAACTAGTACACAAATTCTGATTTAACAGACATTGTTTGTAGTCGACGAATGGTATTGTAACACCAATTTTTGTTTTGTTATCGCCAAGGCATTCCAAAGGCTTATATTCTGAAATCCGTTATATTTCCCCGTTTACCAAACAACGAGAATACACTAACAAGCTCCTGGGCTGGTAAATTCGTGACATTTTCAACAAATTATTTTAATTAATTTGTGGAAGGGTGGTTGCGCGTCTGTGCGCCCTCAGACGCCCGCCTCTCCCCTCCGTACCGCAACCCCGCCTCGTCCTGTGCAAAAACTAATTCAACTAGCATGCCGTCTAGTGCAGGAAAATGTCGGAAATACGTAAATATTACTGTCAATATTTGATTTAGGTACTTATACCGGAATGAAGGCAGATAGATAATACGATACATGTACTTTCTCTTATTAAGACAAATATCCTACAATAAATGTCAATGGAACTTCTTAACAATGTCAACAAACCGCCATATCGTATTAACCTAACTTTTTAAGTTTTTAATGAAATCTCCAAGATTAACTTATTTATCTTATGTTTTGTATGTTACGATAATACGGCCGTTTCAGTAGAGAATGGTTTCAGTGGTGTTTGATGAGGTAGTGTGAAAATACGAGGAGAAACAGTGAAAAAACAGTGACCCCTTTTATTTTCATTGTCAGGAAGTTCCATTGAACGAAGAGGAAGGAAAAAATAACTGTAGCACGTAATATTTTAAATTTTTAAAATTTACTTGCAAAATCTATGGTAAAATATTGCGCATAATTATGCGTAATGATAATTTCCGACTCGCGTCAACTTATACATTCGTTGGAACGAGTCACAATCTGCTACTTTCCGCACTTGTTGCACATCATATTTTTATGCCTAAAGCGGCAATGTGACAAGACTAACGTAATTCTAATTTTCGAAGCTAGTAAAAGTTGTCTGACAAAGGGTGACAGTTTTCATACGCAAAGATAAAGAAACCTCAAACACTAGTGAGGCGCCGTACGCAACACTGCAGCATTATACGCAAGCTAATCTAATCATCTTGGTAATTTTTACTAATTACTCTTTACGAGTAAAAAAACTCTTTCTGTATTTCTTGAGTAGGCAGCAACGTAGGTAGGTATATGAAAAAAAATATTTGGCGCTTACACAAGACTTGAAATTTCTAAATCCGAAACGCTGAGAAACGCAAAAATTCCGCCCGAGCAGAGCTTATCGAGGCCGAAAGCTCTCAAATTCACTTTCAATAAACGTAAAAACACAGGGCCCTTTAGATTTTTGTGAGTCCCAGTAATTTAGCAGGAGTCAGGGATCCGAGACGAATTGTGGAAGAGTGCGGCATAAGTTAATTACACTAATGAACAAGGGAAGGTGCGCTCAAAAAAATCCACCCCCAAGATCACTCGAAATTCTTTAGTAGGACGTTCATCGCGCGCTTCATTAGCGCCTGGCCGGCCGGCCGGGCTCACATAAGGACAGATTGGGGAAAAAATTTAGGAAATAATAGGCTAGACGACAAACAATCTAATTAGTTCGCCTATTAGGTTATTAAAAAATATTCGACACATATTTTTTCTTTTGTTCGTCAAATGAAATTAAAGTTTCGCGTGACGGCACAATTAGATATACATTCTTACCTAATAGAATAGTGACGTCACCAGCCCCACCCCGGAACTTTGATGGTCTTCATGTTCGTAAATTTTTGACGACCTGTTGGCGTAGTTGGTAGTGACCCTGCCTGCTAAGCCGATGGTCCTGGGTTCGAGTCCCGATAAGGGCATTTATTTGTGTGATAAACACAGCTATTTGTTCCTTAGTCATGGATGTTTTCTATGTATTTGTATATTATATATGTCGTTGTCTGAGTACCCGTAACACAAGCCTTCTTTAGATTAGTGCGGGACTTAAAAATCAATTTGTGTAAGAATGTCCTATAATATATATTAATTTAAAAAAAAAAGTTAGTTATCTTTGAAAATAGGAAAAAAAATGCCTTAATAAATAATTATTTTGCATAACATAACCGACGGACTAATAATAATATTTTTTCAACGTAGTCGTCATCCTTATTGAAGTTTTCATAGCTTTTAGCCAAAGAGCTGTCATGACAGGAGTAGGTACGCTTCACTGGCATTTGTTATACAAAAATAGCCTATTCGTTGTACGGTTACGTATTAATGGAATTGTCAGCCCATACAATGATATGATTTTTCTGGATATATTATTTTTTTAGATGCCATTTCCTTGTATTGAACTTAATGCTTTTAGCTAATAAAATAATGTATGATCCATACAATTGTAAAGCACGAATCAAATAATTTATTAAATTTAATAAATGGCTGTGGGCTGCCGTGATCGGGTAGCCCAGTGGTTAGGGCGTCTGCCACAAAGCAGGTCGCTGGTTCGATCCCAGCCCTGCTCACCGCGGACCTTGGTCACTTTTTCTGTAGTATATGACATCTCTTTCAATTTATAATGTATGATCCAATTTGACTCGAAGGTTTGGTATTTGACTGAGAGATGGCGTATCATGGTGTGAAAGAGTAAGTATGTGCAAATTATTGACGAAATCCATTTGGGTATTGGGTATGTCGTAAATTCTATAATATTTTTGTACCTCGGTAGACTATTCCATAATTTATATTAAATATTCTCCGGATCCGTATTCTGAGAAAATTTCATATATTAATTGTATTTTGCAGTGCCTGTACAAACACTATAAACTGTATAGTTGCGTGGAATTCTGACGATTATTTCAGTCTTTGATGAGGTGCCCACTGCTGCAGCATTGTTTGCGCTGCGTCGCGGTATGCCATCGAAAATACGGTGCAGCGTCAACTCACGAGAGAGAGAGAGGAAAGAATACGTATGTTATATCGTAAAATGGGGTGAGTTGGGACAAAATGGACGTTCAAACCTTGATACTCCTCCTCCTTGGATTGAGGATTGAGGCTCGTGACCTCCCTTCTGCATCACTTTCTCACGGACGATCTTTCTCTAACTTCTTCTGTCTCCGGTGGTAAGGAGTTAAGCGCAGAGCGGATCTGATCAGACCAACGTATAGGGCTGCGTCCACGAGGTCTTTAACTTTACCATCTAGGTACTTTGCCACCATTTTTGCTAGCCTCGATAGGTAACAGTTTGTATTTATTTGAGACACGTTGATTTGTATAGTCAAAAAGTGTTCCGGTTGTGTGAATTTCAGTTTAAAATGATGATCTGTCATTTCATTTCATAATTCAGTCAACCCGTAGTTGGGGTTAGGATGAATAGAGATAGGACAACTGCTAGAATTGACACACTATTAAAATAGCTTGACTTGCCAAGATAATTAAGATTTTTTTGTAACAATATGACAAATCTAGTCTAACCAAACATTACCAACCCACCCCTCTACCATCCCTACTCTACCCATTCATAACCCAACTACCCTCGCAATCCCTACTCACCCCATTTTACGTACCGGTACTTAATCTTTTGCAAAATAAAAGCGATCTATATGTTTAAAAAAACTACTCGTTGTGTTGTCGCCATGTAACACGAGCGGGCGCTGTGGAATGGCCCCTTCATTAGGCCGGCGGGTGGCGGTCTAAACTATATGGACCACCCTTACAGTCTCTTTTACAGACTCTAATCAATTATTACTTTTACTAGCAATCTATACGTTGCAAATTACCTATCAAAGATTTTTAAAATATTCTGCGCAAAAATGATTAGAAATCTAATTGTTTGGCGTTTTTTAAGAGCGTCTGATAAGAACTTCTATTAGATATTCTTAGGTTTATTAAATAAAAAAGAAAATGTATGCAATCCGGCCAAGTGCGTGTTGGACCATGCACAATTGTTTAAGCAAAAGGGCATAAGTGCCAAATCAATCCGTTAAAGTGCTTGTTCACATATTTTTAGCCTTGCCCGCTCCTATTTTGTATCTGATGACGACTGTACCTACCTAGAACAAACTACAATCTATTATGTGTTATATGGTTTGAAACAACCGGCCTAACTATTTGAAATTCCGTTTTCTCAACTCAATTAGTTGGCATGCAGAGCTGCATTTAGCGAAAAAAGAAAAAGTTCCGAAGCGAACGTCCGGTTAACTTCACACTAACTCTGTTGGGAACTGCGGTCCGGTATACACTCGAGAGCAAATAAAATGTTCACTTTGCATAGAAAACTCTGTAACAATATACCCGATTTCATTGCACTTGATTGTAGCTTTGAAAACGGATTAGCTGTTGTTCCAAGTATGGAGTAAAATAAGCATACGGTTCCGCTGGACAGTATACGGAGTAGGTAGGTATATTATAGGTACGGACATGGTACGGACACCATAGTTATGGGTGGTTGCCACTAATGGTTTAAGAAGTCAGTAGATCTTTTTAATATGCGATTATTTAAATGGATTAACTACAGGTTTTCAAAGATGTAACAAAAGCATAGACATACTCGAGCGCGTCAGATATTGAAACTGTAATACTGCCTATCTGTAAACGTTAGAGCGCATCGATTGATGACGGGGTCTAGCTAATTCTATCTTTCTTTAGTCGGTCCCTCATTCCTGAGGATCTTGATCACAATAAAGTTACGTCCTCTGTCGTCCTTGGACCTTGATTAAGCTGAAAGGAGTTTCTATTACCAAATAAGTATACAGGTGGTAACTCACAGTAGTTTAAATATCACGCATTTGAGTGCATTATCTCGTGATGAGAACACACCAATTGAAAACGAAAGCTTGTCGCACTAGGACGAGGGCTACCTCGTTATCACGCAAAAAAGGCACAATAGATGTCGAGTTGCGGAAAACGCCCAGCACAACTAACTAACTAACTAACTAACTAACGCACTAGGACGAAAAGGGCCGCGACAGCGAGCGAGTAATGCGCCCATCATACCATGCAAATTGAATCACGTCCCTCATCTGCTCGCGCTCGAGTCCCGACATGCCGTGTTTCATAAAATACCTGACGTTAGTGACGTTAGAGTTGGTTGAGTTAACTCGATTTTTTTAGACTACTCATTAAAACCTAGTGTGAATTGTTATTATAAACTTGTTCTCTTGTTCTTCTAATAATTACTTACTCCAAATTATTTAAGAGGTTTTCATCGGTAATTTTTTACTTTACCTAGTAGACCGATTTGCAACGGGGAGTTTCGTCGGATCTGTTCTTTTTGCTAATAAAAGTATTAGAAAAAAAAATATTTTGGTAATAACCAATAAACACACCGATAATGGACGGGGTACGGGTAAAAAAAAAACTTTTTGGAACCATTTAAAAACATTGACACCGATCACTCAGCTGCTTAAGATTGAGGTTTTTGGATTACCAAAAATTATTCTGTCTTGTCGATTCGAAATGGTGGTGGAACGAAGGAGGTTAGGCCGATATCAGCGGATTAAGCTTAAAATAACCGTCACAATTTTTACTCCTTTGTTAAACCAGCATGTATTTCGTTCACTGAATTTCACCATGAATCAAGGTCAACGTGCAATCAGTTGTTACTGCAGAAATATTTATATGTAGTAATATTGGACTAGTTTTCACTGGAAAATCCCATTATCGGTCCAAAAAAGATGCGTTTTGCCACTATTTTGAAAACGATAAAGATATCTTATCTTGCATGAACCACTTTATAAATATAAAATAACAGTAGTTAATAACTAACAATTTAGGGATATTAACTTAACTTTTACTTTTAACTCATTTAACAGTACAACTTTTACAGGTATCAGAGAAATATCAAAAATACTCCGAATTCGCTGTTAAATGTTCCATGATCGTACTGATAATTACTATAATTGGTGAGCAAGATGTTAAAAATAACATTTTGCTCATAACAAATCTCATTTCTATCTCTATTCTCATAATCTCATGTCTCATTTTTTGAGTCTCATTGATTTATGACGCGTGGGACATTGTAACGGGACCGTTTATAAACTTCCTATTCTAATTATTTGCAGTTCCTTCATTTTTACCTTGGAGCGTCAATTTGGCTAATGATCTTCTAGGGGGAAACGTTGTGAAGCCGTAGTAAAGCTAGGTTCTTTTCATTCGATAAGTTTGCCATTATTTATCTACTCACTCTTCTGCAATGTTGTCTATCACCTGTATTTTTAAAGAAGCTATGAGCTACTCTCACTAAGTAATTTCATCTCAATATGGAACCTAATATGAAGGGATTGTAACTGTAGAAGACGTACGTGTTATCAGGTAAGGTCAGGTGAGCTCAAGTTGTAGGTAAGGTCAGCCAGTCTAGTATCGCTCATATTACTCTAAAATGATGTCTTTTATCTCGTCTACTATCAACCCGAACTCCTTAACTGTCTTGCCTGCATAATGTGTGTCATTATGTCAGTCTAGTCAGAGTCCTCGTATGAAGTAAGTAAATGCAACATACAATTTAGGGACACTATTGGGTTAGAGGGGAAATCTTAATTTAATTTAATATGTTACCAAAGATAGGGGAAGTAAAGGAAATATATTGTACCTACTATAAAAGGTATTTAGAATCGGGAATCGGTAAAATTAGGTTTCGATGATTGAGATGTAATACTTAGCTTTCGATTTCGGCTTCCTCTTTGTCCAATCCATCCAATATATCAATAATCCAGTATATCAATATTTCAATAGTATTTTATACAATCGTGATATAATGAAGGGTTTTTCAGTCGAGTACCGTGTTTAGGCCACGAAGCTTGCTGAGTGGCCTAAGTAAGGTACGAGATTGAAAAACTTAATTATATTACGATTGTATACAATACTTTTTCTACGAGTCATCATCATCATCATCTATGGAGGAACAATTTCATCATTAAATTTCATTGACTTAACAAGGATGTAACACAAAAAGATGGCCGGCAGGCCGGCGCGGTCGGCGCAGGCGTGGGGCGCGCGGTCGGCAAAGCCCCAGGCGGCATCGCAAATAAGTATAGAATTTGTATGAAGTTCTATTATAGTTGCCTACAGCGTATCGAAATGAGATATTATAGTTGAGTTGGACTGTCTAATATCGAAAAGTATGAGCTTATAGTTTTGTCTATGTACTCTTAATTGGCAGATTAAAGTCGGCGAGTAGAAAAATTATTTTTTGGTACGCTGGGATGATTTACTCGTAACATCATTTATAACGCATTAATTATAAAATATATTGTGAAATTTGTGTTTCCTTCAGGGTTTGTATGCTATTGACAGATGGTTATTCCAAATAATTCAAATATCGCTGATTTCAGTTTTAAAAAGCATAAAGCATTAAAGCCCGTCATTCACGGCAGTCCGCCGGCACTCCGGCATGGCTGGATGTAGCGGACACACGGTGTGCAAATGGCCCAGCCTGGCAGTCCAATTCGCACTTATTCGTTGAAAGATGCGCAGCGCTGCGTTTTAGCGCATACACTGTACTCGAATTTAAAAAATGCCGCCATCTCTTATGTCATTTTTAATAATGAATAATTAATATTTTTTGCATTGCCGCATTTCTCAATTGTTTATTACCATAATTTAGTACAATTCGGACTGCAAGGAGGTGGGCGGAGCTAGCAGGATGTTGCCGTACCTACGGCACGCATCGGGCAACGACTTTCACGATGCTATATTACGTGCCGGAGGTGCCGGCGGACTGCCGTGAATGAGGGGCTTAAAGCTTCTGGAGCATAGACGAAGCTAGAGATTTAAGGCTGATATACACGACTCGTCAATTACGCGCGTTTCCAAAAAATAATATGAAATAAGCAGGGCCCGTAATTTTCATGCCGATGACAGACAAATGACGCACATCATGTTTTAGGTTTTACGTTTGAAAGAATAATGCTGTCATTGAATAGTGTCAAAACTATTACGTTCGACGTTAGAATCGAACGTTGAGAGACTTTATCTGTCATTAACTCATTTCGTATTAAAACAACCTGTGTGTTTATATACGTCATTATGACGAAACCGGCATGAAAATTACGGGCCCTGGGCCCTGGTAATAAGTTATGGGGAATTTTAACAAATTAATATTTAATAATCATTTATGTAAACGGGAAGGACGTCCCGTTACAAGGTTACAACATCTCGCGCGAACCAGTAATCACGCACAATCGTCTAATAACCATTACAATACAATACAGCAAAAAAATGACACTGTAATTTAATGATTGTAAACTAATTATTAAACGGGTCTAACGCGAATTAACTTGTTTACCTTATTTACCGACGTTTCGACACAGGTTTCACTGGTCATGGTCGCGGCTGACTGATGTCCTAGCAAAATGTCAAAACAGAGATTTGTGTAACTGAGATTTGTGTAGATTTGTGTGTGTGATTTGTGTTTTTGACATTTTGCTGGGACATCAGTCAGCCGCGACCATGACCAGTGAAACCTGTGTCGAAACGTCGGTAAATAAGGTAAACAAGTTAATTCGCGTTAGACCCGTTTAATAATTATGTTTAAATATGTGTTCAAATCGCGAAAGTTTTAAATGTTAGATTGTAAACTAGTGTCTTATTCGTACATCTTTTAGCTTTATTTGAAGATTCTGAAGGAATTAAGCAGTAATGCTTAGCTTTGCGCGACCTCGATCCACCCGTATTACGAGTATTTATTTACTCTGCGCCGCGACGCGAAGTGGAGTAAAAAAACACTATATGCGTACAACGTACGTAAAGGTACATTTAAAAAAAGCCTTTTAAAAGTTTGCAAAACATGGGCGCAGGGAGCGATCACATGGCACAATGTAACGTTAATCGCATACAATTTGTTGCACGGTCTATGAATGAGCTCATAACACCCACGACGCTCGATTCGTAATTGGAATGACACCCTAATGTGTTTCGGCCGGACATGAAACATAATAAAGAGGAACCGCGCGAAGGTAATGGTCATTTGAACCTTTGTCCCACTTCCACTCATGAAGTATCGAAACTCAGATATTGCGATACCGCACGTACAAACGCGGTGCGAAACATATAATATGTATGCGGACACGGAACTTTCGTCGAGCACCGATAGTTAGAACAAAGACGGATAAGTTGGACGTAGTGATGGACGCAGTGGGAATATTACACGAAGTGTTCCTGGAATTATTCCTGGCTACGGGAAATATTGAAATTTGACACGAAAGTTTCGTCAAGCATCGATACCTAAGTCGAATGTAGAGACGCTCGATTGTTATCCGAAACTTTCCTGGGATTATTCCTAGCTTAAAGCGATATTTATTAGACCATCGATAGCATTTCTCATTTACAGCGGCGCGGCGTGATACGGCGGCGGAGATGGGGATAGTCTAGCGAGGGGAAAGAGAGGCAATGTACGCGAAAAAAAGGCCCGAAGAATAAGTATTGCCTGCTTAAAAAAAACGAAAAGTAATGCATGAAGTAGCCCATTGTTATCGATGATTTCTAAAATGTCTTAAATAGACCATCAACGCCGTACAAGTGTTTAGCACTTTCGATAAAAGTAACTACGAATCTCCCTAAGGCGTGTAACCAAATGAAAGAAACAGTGGAAATATTCGCCGGGGTCGATAGCTCAATTGACAGAGCGATCTGACCGGTGTTCAGAGAGGTGGTGGGTTCGATTCTCTTTGTTCTTAAACAATGTGCAGCGGGTGACGCCGCAATACAACTTTACAATATTAATACTACAGATTGCAATACATTTTATGTTAGCCTCACTCTCTGCAACTCGGGAATATTTCAATTCCCGTTACGGTAGTACGGGAAAGGGATTACCATGCCAAGTATTTCTCTACACATCACTAAGTTGAAGGCACGAATCCGCTGCATCGGAAACTGAGCGCGATCCTCTTTGTTCGTAAACAATGTGCAGCGGACGACGCTGCAATAAAACTTTACAATAAAAATACTACGGATTCATGAACATTACGGCAACGCCTTTCGAATACCTACTTTGTAATATTTTTTATTGCTGGGCGCATCTGAATTGGAATCAACCAAATGCACCGATTGCGTCACGTTTTTAATGCATACAAAAAAGTGTTACAGAAATCGACCTAGTTCGACAGTCAGCTCAATCAGGCTTGTGTTTATTGATTAGATATACCTAAATAAACACTTAAATACATTTATAAATGCTCCCTTGGGATCGCGCGACTAGTTGTAATCGAACTAATACCTAAGTAATTATTTATTGTACACAACGCACCGTTGATAATTAAACGAAGAGATGTCATGTACTTCACCTGGATTTAAAAAAATAGTACATTACGACACAATGGCGAAAAGGGGCCAACGGCGAAACGAGTGGCGATAACTTAATCGACACGAGTTGCGAATTACCTCTTCGCTCGTGTATTGTACGACGTTTTACAGTACATATGGCCCTTTGAATCGTTAAGTGCTCATTAACGCCCTAGGGCGGTAAAGTAGCAACATGTGTACTGTTAAAAAATCATAACGTTTCGTTCTGGCTTTGCCGCAGTCGCGTATCCAAAACCTATCGCCCGACACAGTGAACTTTCAAATAAATATTTACATCGACCTGGTCCCACCCAGTTGTTCATTCAAGAATGAAAAGAAATTGCATGATATGTATGCTTCTCATGTCAATAAATCTTTGTGCTCCAGAGTGATACATTCGACGATTGAGCCAGCCGATGTAGGTATAAATAGAATAAAATATCTTTATTTCGAAGCATAGCTCCAGTTAGTAAGAGAAATAAATAAGCTTACTATATTAGGAAAAATAAATAAGTAAAATAAGCTGAAACTATATTAGTGGCTAAAATCGTCACGTCAATGGTCTTAAACTGTCACGTGACATAAATGTTGACCACCTACGTGTGTTCATAAGTTTTGAGACGAATTTAAAAAGTTCAATTTGAAATAAAAACATGCCCGCAAGTTGCTATCAGTGTTTCGTATTTTTTGGAACCTTTTAATTTCTTTAAAGATTATATTCGATTATTCGATTATTTGTCATTCTTTATCGAGATGGTGGGAAAGAAACAATTACCTACGGTCAACGGTGATTTCGTTGTACGAAGCTGGTGCAAAACCTATGGAGATTTTCAATTAGATTAAAAGTTTGGAGCTAGCCGCAATTTTATATTTTATACCTTGAATAGGTACAGGCAGACCCTATCAATTAATGATCGACCTAGAACCGGCCGTCCGCGATTTAAAATTAAATAATTGATTTAAATATTAAATTGATCAGGGAACGACTCCGTCGAAATCCGTGCCGAACGCAGAAGAGAATGGCTCTTCCACCTAACATTTCACGCATATAGCGGAATTCCTACTCGTAAATATGATCTTAAAGTAAAGGCCTGAAGTCGGAGAAAAAATCATTATTTTAAAATATCGAAGAAAAATGTAACAGACAAAATAATAAAATCTATGCCAAAAGATCGAAGGATATCCCGGCTCACGTACGAAACGTCCAACGTACCCATCTTCCGGCTAGCGTCATGGTATGGTGGGGCGTTTCATATGAAGGAGTTACTCCACTATATTTCTGTCAACAGGGGGTCAAAGTCTAGGCACAAAATTATCAGAATGACATACTAGTGAAAGTTGTAAAACTCTTATCTACAACCTTATTCTCTGGAAATGACTGCATTTTCCGACAAGATTCTGCCCGATAACATAAAGCAAAATCTACATTTTTATTAGTACTGAAGATTGCCCTTATCCAAGCCCTGACCCGTTGGATTACGCTTTGTGGACAGAATTAGAGCTAAGAGCATGGCGAAAAACACATCCAAAAATTCAGTCCTTAAAACGCACGCTAGTGAGAGAATCGAAGCGAATCCCTAAAGAAAAGGTGCGGGCCGCTATTGACGAGTGGTTAAAGGTTAAAGGCATATCAAAAAAAAGAGGCGGTCATTATGCGTAATATATTATGCGCGCGTATATTGATAGTCATATGTTTGTCATATTAAAATCAATTGTTTCAATTTTTTTAGTATCAGTTCTCAAAACTTATGAACACACGGAGGTACTGCAGTCTTAGTACCTAAAACCTACGTACTAGTAAATATTATGTTTGCGTTTTTAAGTATTTTTATTAGTTGAAATTAAACACTTTAGAACGGATTAATCGCGTTTATTAACACCATTATCCTACGTTTCGAGCCCTTTACAGCACTCGTTTTCACAGGGTTAAGATGATGACTGAGAGAATGCGAATTCTCGATAATGGTGTTAATAAACGCGATTAATCCGTTCTAAAGTGTTTAATTTCAATGAATAACAATCGCGGTAACAGAAGACAATATTATTTTTATTAGGTGTTTGTTCCTGTTTTCTAATGAATAGGTACTTAAAGATTCTATTTTCAAAAAATATTTTGGGCCTAGTCCACAACGTTCCCTTCTACAGCACTACCTGCTACTGTAAAAAAAACACTTCCCAATTATGTTAAACTTTAAAGAAGGTATGTACACTAAATTAATCAGATTACAGTAATGTGATTACAATCTATACTTCATAATGTTTGGCATTTTACTTGCAAAAAATACCTACATAAATATTATCAAGTATTCCATATAATCTAAAGTCGAATTTGCCTCCCGATTGAAAAAGACACACTCATAAATTGTCTCTAAATCAAAAAGTCAAACATTAGCCTTTAAATCCAGTTGAAGTTGTTTAGTTTTATTTTGATTTATTTAGGACTCTTATGTAGTCGTTCCATAGTATCGTGATAGTTAGAAATCAGTTGTGAATATATGTAAGTACGTATACAAAAATATAACAATATAAATCGTTTTCCTAGCCGCTATAGTTCTCATAGTTTCCAGCGACAAGTATCCGGGAATAACGCAATTTTATCTTACTTCTCAATGCAATTAGAGGTTCAAAGTTCAAACAGTACGTGCTCAGGTTTTATAGCTCAGATTGCGGACGCTGTGAAAAGACTCGGCTGACAATTTTCCGGTAGAGGTACGAGTATCTCTAACTAATATAGCATTTAAACTTTTGCGTATTGAACGCATACTAAATAATTTATATTTTGATGTTTTTAAGTATCTTTTAATTCTTTTTTTACTTGGTTTTAATATATACCATTTATTTAAATATATATTTATTCAACAAACTAAACTAAAGCATATAATAAAACTTTAAAACTATAGGTAAGTAACTAAACTAAAACTAGATAAGAACTAAAATATAACTAAATAAAAACTAAAATAAATCTAAGTCAGGCCCCTGCGGCATGATACCGAGGATAAGCTGACACGTTGAGCGAGGAAGCTGCCAGCTCTTGGGTCTCCTGTGGCGTCTCTGAGTCTCTTCGATAGGTCTTTGAAGAGACTCAGAGCGCTAGGGCCCCACGAACCAAAGGTCTCGACGCCGAAAGAAACAAAAATAAAAATATATTTTCATAAAGGTGACAAAATAATTTCTATTTTGATGTTTTTATCTTATTTAAACTTTCACGATTTTCACACATTATAAATTTACTAAATCGGACATCGTGAGTGTAGTGTGTCGACAGAGTCACATCCCTAGTGCGCAAAATGTTCAAGTTGATAATCAAGACCAAGTGCGGGTAGTTCGTAAAACCCGCGCAGCTAGAAGATGTTGATGTCAACCTCAGCCAGTCTTTCTCCGGGACCACGGGGGCAATGTCGCCCTTGAAACGTCGGAGGTTTGTTTTCAAAGTTTATACACGATTAAGCCCCGTTTTAGTAAATTTATAATGTTTTTATCTTTTAATTATGTTTTTATAAAGGTGACATATGTACGAACACTAACGGCATTGCAGTGACCGTGTGTGACGGCGTCGATCACGTTGGCCGCGACGTTGTGTCAATTTTCAAACGACGATAAAAGTTTCATTAGCTCCATTCACTTCACTTTCGTTACTTAATTAATTTATCAAGGAAATTGACGAGTGTCATCGCACGTTTGTCAAGCTGCAGCATCGCTCGGATTCCTTTTAGAATGAAAACACCGGGTAATGTAATACTCAAAACCATTCCCTGCTTCCTTTTGCATTCCCTACTTAACACACATATCCTTATGTCTCATGGGAGTACAAAGAACAGATAGCATAACCTAAACTGTTAATAAATGAAATCAATTCACAAGACATAGGTGAGGTTCAAAGGAATTTGATTACATTATCTACGCCTCTTATCTATACTTTACTCCCAATTCGCGATAATGGGAAAGACTGCACAAATGGTACCCTACATTAGGGCCAAATGAAATTACCTGGCACTCGCGCCTCGGGTGGATCGCTGAGTGGCCAATTTCGGCGCCGATATCATATGAAAAAGATTATCTGCAAAAGTAGCAATTATGTTTCAATTTGCTCTCTGCAATTTGGGAATACGCAAATTGATTATTAGCTATGGTTCTCAGTGACATAAACACAATGTCAATATATAAATGAAATGAAAAATATTTATTTGGAGTATCAGATGACTCATAGGTGGTTAAATTACAAACTAAATAACTTAATACCTAATGTTATTCCTTAAAATTATTAATTAGCCTAAATTTCATAGACACTGCTGGAAATGTGTTTATCGCCGCAGTGTCTCATGTACGGGCAGTCTAGTCTGCCCGCTATCAGTTGCAGGATGGAGTATATAAGGTTTACTAAATTGAATCATGAAAGTATTTAGATCTAGATCTCTAATTAAAGCTTTAAGCAGGGTGGGGTGGGGGGGGGGGGTGCCACTCCGCATTTACGTTGACACAAAATCTTCCGCCTATAGGTGGCCCAAACTGTTACCACACGGGTACGTTCAGATATACGAGTATTTATATTTCAAACACCGCATACTAATTTATAGTTCGACAAATTATTACCAATACTAATAAATAATCAATAAACACGTGTTATTATAATACAAATATGGTCCGATACATATTTTGTTCCTATTTATATGTTTATTATACAAATTGTTGTACCACCATACGCACCTGACAGCACGGTGACTACCCTAATGTTAATAACGTCAAATGTAGGAAAGAGAAGCTTCTGTACTTTAGTACTGCCTATTACTTATTCTGTGCTTTAAGACAAACATTCGATTTCGATTTTATATTTATACAATAGAACAAGTAACTAGGTGCGTTTTTTAATTGCTGATCATAACAAAACTTAATTTTACAAGCGGTGTTGATAGGTACACATTTTAACGTCTTGTTAACAAAATCAGCCCCTTAAGCAGCTACCTAAGCCCCAAAGCCAACGAAATTATTACTTACGCACCTTCATTTTCTTTTAATTAATCTCCTTTCGGCCGCGTTCGAACGCTCGTGGCTGAATTAATAATATAAGTCTAGCTGTTCTTTGAGGCCGCACTCTAACTCTCGATTAAAGCTTTTATCGGAGGACTGATTAAGTGTCGAGGCCACGATGGATTTATTGTAAAAGTTGGCCGTTCAGTTAGGTTAGTGATTCAAGCCCGCACACTTCACTCGAATAATTGTCTACGTGTTCGGAATGGCTGCCGGTTTTAATAAGATCAGCCAGATAGAGAGCTCAGCCAGGTGCGCTTTCGGGATTCTAAGGGAGGTTTTAAATTGGGCAACCCTCAACGCACCGTACCCATTTTGCCTCGAAACGGGCTTATTTTCTCCGCGAACGAAATGGAACGTTAATTTTCCAATCGATTGAACCGTAAGTTCGTATACGATGTCAAAATCACGTTCGAGACAAAATGATGACAATGGAGCGAAAAACATGACTGGAACTAGCACCTTATTTAGTCGGGGCTCAATGGGCTCATTTTACAGATTGCCGGGCGATGAAGTCAATCAAGTTGAAGCTTATGAATTGACAAAATATCTTTCCAACAACTGAAATGAGACGTATACAACTAACAGTGCAATGCGAACTCAATTTAATTAAATACCTACTTAGACGTGTCATAGAAACACTTACCTCATTAAAACATTTTAATGAGGTATATTTGAGCGTTGGTGGCCCAGCGGTAAGTGCGTGCGACTTTCAATCCGAAGGTAGCTGGTTCAAATGCTGGCGGCTCGTACCCCCCAATAAGTTTTTGGGAACTTACGTACGAAATATAATTTGATAATTAGTTACCAATCGCTTTTCGGTGAAGGAATACAATGTGAGGAAACCGGACTAATCCCAATAAGGCCTAGTTTACCCTCTGGGCTGGAAGGTCAGATGCCAGTCGCTTTCGTAAAACTAGTAATACGCCAAATACTGGGATTAGTTGCCAAAGCGGACCCCAGGCTCCCTACATACGCCGTGACATAAGCCGGGAAAACGCTAGGAAGAAGAATGAGGTATATTTTATATTGCTGGCTCTAAAACACTTGAGTAAAAATGCTTTCGCGTGTCCGGCTGTCTGTCTGTCTGTCCATTTCTTCTCCTCTACAGGTCGCATTTATAAACCAATTCTTGTTAAATTGTAAAGTTAATGATTTTTTTTTTGTCGATTTCGATTTTGGTAATTTCCAAAATGGCGGGAATTGCCACAAAGGCCCTAGGACCTTTGTCCCAATACCAGTATCATCTAGTAGTATCTATAATCTATAGATATTTTACAAGTAGCACTAGTAACAATGCAGGTCATTTCCCTACGGTTCCTGAACCCATCTTAGAACGTTTATGATATGTGTAAAGATAAAGTAGTGTATGCAACTACACATAATTAGGCATTAAAACACTCGTGTGATGTTATTATGAAACTCGCCTTCGGCTCATTTTATACAACCACACTCCTGTTGTAATGCTCTTCATTATGTACCTACAGTCACATAAACTACTGTTACCAGCCGAATACTACATTTTGTGAACGTGACATGGAAAACACAACTCACCTCGTGGTATTGACACATACTTAGGTACTAATTTCCAATTTTAAAGTCATTGTCATTACTTTTTAAGTGCCCTCCATGAACGTCAAGGTACTGTTACACATGCTCATTACCAGCATGTTTCGTGCTTATTACCATGCTAATAAGCTTGCTTAATAGCAAAAGGGGTTGGGAGCGCGACCCCTCCCGCTTCCCCGCTTGCTAATAAGCAAATAATTGCTAATAAGCTTGCTAAGCTAGTAATGAGCATGTGTAACAGTTCCTTCATGTTATCGGCTGATATAAAACAAGTGACTTTTGATGCTGCAATTTCTGTATAACATATATATTCAGTGCTCCTCAATTATACCGATTGCTATGTTTCATATCATAAAGCACACTAAGTATCTAATGTACGTGTATCCATACTATCCATGTCAGCAAAAGTGTTTTCGGCTATAAATTCCATCCAATCTCACAAAATGTCTTTATAAAAAGAAATAAAGTACGACAAACCCAAGGAATAAAACCTAGACGTCCAAATAAGAGGCTGAGCCATTCAAAAAAGGAACATTCATTTTAATCCCACAAAATACCGCAAAAACGTTTCAATATATTACATACAGGTATGCGTGTGTACCGCGTTTAACCCTCCTAAAGAAAATATGAGACATTTACCTACACGATACATTTTCCCTACAAATATTTTCGCATGATACAACGCCGAAATTATTGTAAATACGTTTTTTTATTGCCAAAATTTGTCTCTATCTCGTTGTAATATCGCAAACATGTACTTACAATTTATTCAGCCGTACGTACCTACTTATGTGGGCGGATACATTTTTAACTATAAGAATGCGTTAAGGCGACTATAGTCTGACAAGCAAACTAACGCAGTAACAGTAGATTAGAGAGCAACTACTGTATTTTTCTTACGCTAGTATTACCACCCCAAAAAGGGATGGATATAGTTTTTTTGTCCTACTGTTACTTTCGTTTCCTTGTCAGACTTTAGTATTGTGAAATATTAATTTTTAAAAATTATACCTTGATTTATTCCTTGAGCTCCCAAGAATGATTTCTCGAGAGACTACAGTATAGCCGGATATACGGTATACGTTCGGGCAAATCCGCGGGATCTGTCAAATAGTGTATGGTAAATTTGCCAGGTGTACATGCCCGACGGATTGCCCGAACGTGGCCAGCTTATGAGGTTCTTCAATAAGAAGTGTACAAAGAGTAAGGCACGTTGTAATACATATTTCTCGTGCATTTGCACGCGTCCATAAGCTGCGGTGACTGACGTTTATCTACTTGTTTTATACACCGACGTGTATGTATAAAACGAATTCTAGATCTCGCGAGCTGCTTGCGGTTTTGGAAGAATATGAGGCAGAGTTATAAAGTAATATGCGCAGCTATTACCATCTCTCTCACGCAGAGAGTTACCTCCGACTTTTCCAGGTCACAAGCAGGTCATGGGGTGAGAATGTACCCACCAACATTTCAGTGAAGCACAGAACTGATAAATTGTTAATTGCTCGTAAAAATTTTTTGTACAAGAATTTTTAGCAAAATTGATAATTCTTTAAATTTGTAGGTATTTGACTATTTGAAAATGAGGAATTTGCCTCCTTTTATAAAATATTGGTAATTAAATATTACATCATTAATCAGCCCTTTCGGGGTTTTAATAGTAGTTTATGTGATTGTATATAATGAAACTGAAAGGCATTCAATTGGAGTGTGGGTTAACATCACACGAGTGTTTTTATGTTTAATAATTTACAATTACATACACTGCTTTATATACACACATATCATGATGCCTTCAACCCGCATGTATTTCGACCGCCACTACGACTTTTATGAATGATTTTTTTTCTAACATTCAATTTACTTTTTTGTTTTTTTAATTCAGATCAGAGGCAAACTAGAGTCAGCTCCAATTTTCATATCGTTCGATATCAAATAACGTGCAACTTGCGTGCGACATTGTTTGTAATTGACACTTCATTTCGAACTAAATGTCATCTCGACTGATATTAGAATAGAGGTCAAATCAAATTTCCTTGTTCGTCAGAGATGTTCGAAATTTGAAAAAATAATATTAGTGAAGTCGATAATATAAATTAGCTAAAGGTAATAACATTTCCACAGATGAGAAATTTGTTGTAACAAAAAAGTTTATTATTATGGAGGTCTTTATATGCGGTTTTTTAACGCAAGAGGGCTAATGATATGTGGTTATTTAAATACATTTGTTGTGGTTGACAAAAAGTAGTAATAAGTACCTAAGTATCCAATATAAAATTTTCAAATAAGTGACGTATCCCATACTGTGTAAATAGTTATGGTGAAGGTCGTGAAAGAAACTAGTCGCCTTAATAGACCCGTTTGATGCAATGAATCTTCTAACTTGTTTGTTGTGTTACAGCAAAAAGCGTCGTACCTTCTTTGAATAACTGAATCCTAAAGCCCATTCTAATAAATCATTTAAATAAATTAACATTTATGTCTTTTTTCGGGTCTATAAACTTGGTTTGCATTTTACATATAATAGGGACGTTGAATTATTTAATGACAATTTGAATTAAATGTTTTTGACAGCTTGACAGCATTTTTCCAAGTACAATTATTAGTACCTATAAGTAGTATAATTAAATCAAATCATGCCTAGAATTTAGTAAGGTAATTTGGTGATTTATTTTGTATGCGGAAGAACACTTATTTTCAATATTTAATTTTGTTATAATAATCGCTTTGTAGAAAGAAGCAATATTTTATAAATCTGTACATAATTCATTTATAAGTTTGGTGGCCTACCTTTAAAACATTCCTCTTTCTCATCAGTCCAACCCGCTTTGGACCAGCGCCGGGACTATAGCTCAACCCCAATAGTACATGAGGCCTATGCCCAACAGTGGGACGTGTTTTAGACTAAAGTAATAGTGGTAGTATAGAACGAGTTTTTGTTTAGAAATATTGCGCTCCGCAAAACTACGGGGGCTTCGCCAGAATACATGCATTAGTTTTTTTTTTAAATAACACGATTGTTAAATAAAAATACATGTATATGAGGGCTGATTGGCAAGTTTCCCAAACGAAAACGAACGTAAATATTTGAGTGCGACTAATTTATTTTTCTACATTATATGCTCCTTATTCTGGCTCGATACAACTTCAGGCTGCTCCAGCCAGTCATTATTCCGTTTTTTAGAAGATTCTGTCAATACCCTAAACTTATTCATTTTTGGATTTTTTTATTAGATCTATTTTTTTCACAGAGGTCTTGGTCTGAATAGAAAATACATGAAAATTTTCAATTTATCAAATAATGTTTTTCTACAACGAGAAATAAAAATGAGACAAATAACTGTTCTTTAGAACTGCAAAGTGCGATGCCGTAGATTTTATATATTTTTTTTTCATTTTTAGTTGTTGTTTTGATTGTATATCAATTCATCCTCGACGATATAGGTTAGTATATAGGTTTAATATTTGGGGGTCCGTCAAATATTTTTCTTTCCGTTCCGTCACCAAAAATGTTTTAGAACCGTTGACATCCATCTTATACAAATACAAGAATATATAGAGCAATATTTCTGGGAAATTATACAGATTCAGCACAATTGAATGAAAAACATGCAATCGACGCAACAGGTTCATATTTCCATCGCAATTCCGGGAAACTCAGAATAGGTAAGTACGTAATATGAAATGAAATACTCTTTACCTACAAAATTTAAAAACAGATTTACAGTTTATTTTGTATATCTACATACATTCATCGCTACCCCATAACAGCATTAACAACGTCATTACAACACCATTCATGTATTATTGCTGCGATGACATGCGCAACAACAACTGAAAACAAACACGGTTAGAAACCCCGCAAACTGAAACATTACGAGTAAGTAAAACAAATAGAGCGACATTTCAAATAACAATGTCACGCTCCACAAATGAACGCAGTGTGCCGTGCTTGATAAATACACTGCATAGGGTATGCCTTCAATATTTAATATGACTTGTAATTTGTCACAGTTTAAGGTATCATTCCACCCGCAACCGCAGCAGCGTTGCCATGACGTGCGGTGTGATAGCTATCACTTTTCTGCTTTCCTCGATAAATCGAGTTGCCCATAAGTACGTTGTTAGAGTGGGCCGTTGATAAATGCATTTTTAAAAATTGAAATAATTGGTATTTTTTTGTGTTTTGAAATATAATTTATAGAAGTAGGTATATTTAGAAAGTATGTCAAATAAACAAATTTCGTCCACAAGATGTCGTCCACGGCGGTTGCGGCACTCTTCAAGCCTTGCTCGTAAATTTTGAAAGACTTTCGTCAGAAGTTGCGGAGATATGCATTGGAATTCTTGGCGAATGTTCTCCTTTAATTCTGCTGTGGTGAACGCCGAGATTTTAGTGTTGAACCAGTAGTTTTAAATTTTACTAACCATTGCTTGATCAAATTTGTGCTTGGACACTCACGAATATTGCGTAATCCGAACTTAAGTCGAAAACGCCGACGAACACGCACATAAGAACGATTATTTTCAAAAAAAGCTTGGATGCAAAACGCTCGCTGTTCTCCCGTGTAAGACGCCATTTTAAATTAAAAAAATCTTTTTTTTCTTTCATATGACACCATTCTTATGTGCCATTGTTTTGTAATTTTAACCAAGGAGGTCGAGACAAAAGTGAATTTATCAACGGCCCACCCTGTACTTTTGGCAGATTAAAATACTCGTAGTGTAAATAGACAAAATCTGACTGAAAACGTGACTTACTCATTTGCCCTATAATTTTAAAATATTTAAAAAAAAATCGCGAAACTTGAACGCACTGTATTTTCGTCATTTTTGATATGACGAACAAAAGAAAAAATACGTGTACAGTATTTTTTAATTAACTAAAAGAAGGACTAAATAGATTTTTTTATTCGTCTAGCCTATTATGACATTGGCCCAACAACTGAGTCACGTGTTTTTGTTTGTTGTTGTTTGTCGTATTCTTTTAATCTGCCAAAAGTACAAGCTATAGACGCATCTCTGTTCTGCTCTATTGTTGATGTTGACTGGTAGAGGATACCTAAAGGGTTTAAGCCGGCATTTTCTATTAAGTATGTATACTTATCACTACATAGTATAAAACAAGGTCGCTTCCCGCTGCCTGTCTGTATGTATGCTTAAATCTTTAAAACAGCGCAACGGATTTTGATGCGTTTTTTTTAATAGATAGAGAGAGTCAAGAGGAAGGTTTATATTATGTATAATAATAACCCGTACGAAGCCGGCGAGCGGGTCGCTAGTGCGTAATAAATTTTAAAATAAATAGTTGAATTGCGTTACGAAGATCGCTGCCGGTTGATATCGCGATTAAATCATTTAACTCCTGCACTCATTTTAGTAAAGTATGGACAACCTTATTATTTTCGTGAAGTAGGTAAGTATACCAGGTATTAAGTATGTAGAGGATAATAATATTTTAACACTCGAGGGAAATGAAAATGACGGTTCATTTCTAAAATCAAAACCTTTGATAAAGTCAGTGCAATTGCATAAAGGAAGTCTTATAGAGTGATCCATTGTTGTATCATGTACGTGGCTCAATTATTTTGTCTAGAAAAGTTTTCCAGACTCCCCCTCTTACACCAAAAACATCAGAATTTAATCATTTTAATACATCATTAACAGGGCCCGTAATTTACATGCCGATGACAGACAAATGACGTCAAGTCAAGCATCATACATCATGTTTTAGATTTAACGTTTGAAAGGATAATGCTGTCATTGTCATTGAATACTGTCAAAACTATTACGTTCAACGTTAGAATCGAACTCATTTCGTATTGAAACATCCTTTGTGTTTATATACGTCATTATGACGAAACCGGCTTGAAAATACCGTCTCTTATCATTAAACAACATTTAAAACGTGAAATGTTTACGAACTGATTCCAACCGTACAATCAATCAACACAACCCCATGCAAGTTATCAAAAAGAGGTGGGTGTAGGTAAATGTTACCCATCAGGCCCTATTAAAGCGTCGCAATTATTTCTACCAAGAGTCTAGTGAAAAAGTAAATGAGTTGTGTTGTGTCGTCGGGCGGTCGGCGCGGCGCAGGCGGGCCCATCGGCCCCAATATATCAACGTGGACAGGACGAAAATTGGACTGGACCCTTGTTAATGTCCCGCACTTAGGCCCTTCCGCCCTTGTTTCTGATTATTTATTTAAGACCTATTGATACGTATAGCCACGGAAGGGTAAACGATGAAAGGGCCCAGGTACGCAGTAGGGTACCTTTGCGTATCGTTTTAGGCTTCACTATTTTTGCTGTATATGGAGGTAAGTCGAACGAGTATCCTACCTACGAGTAACCTATCAAATAAGCTGCCAGTTATTTAGCAGTATATTACTCTAACCTTACCTGACCTTATGACTATTTCAGAAATAAAATAAAATAAGTACTGCGACTTCAGGTCCCAATTCTACCCTTCAGGTTGGGCGTAAGTGTTTTACACAAAGGTCAAACGAATTAGACCCATGAAAAATAAATTGACACTGCTTAACCGAGTGGGTTAGTTTCTTTTTCTATCTTTATCTGAAACATAAAGGGTTTTTAAAGGTTATGATAAAGGCATCAACGAGTTGTAGAGTCCGTCTATGGTAAGTTTCCTAGATTTTGACAGCACAGACTGTGAAGTTTTAAGAAAACGTCATAATTTCATAGAAGTTTGACGTGTAAAAGAACACTTTGAAGTTTGCCAGTTTATTTGCTTGGAAGAAATAACGTGGTTTGACTCTAAGTACGTTTTGTTAACAGCAATTTTCGGTTTAATTTATACATTTTAATTTATATCGTGATTAGTCTAATGAAGCCAACTCTAAAGCTTTGCATATAAGGTTTCAAATTGCGGTATATTTTGTACTAGTCAATTGTCAATATTTACCCCGGTATTACCCTAGCAAAATATTATTATTTCGTAGAAAAGGGCCATGAACGTGTCTCTTTACAGTCACGTCTATAAATATGTACCTATACTTTGGAACTTATTACTGGGGAAGAAAGGTCAAAATTGAATACAGATGCATATATATTTATGAAGCTGACTGTACTAAATAGTATCAATTAGGTACTAAATTTTGGGTATATTACTTTCTTATATTTGTTTACATACAGCCGCCATTCTGACTCTCACTTACCATCCAGTGTCCGGTCCGGAGTAAGAAATAGGCAAGCCACATTTTTGTTAGTTTTCAAACAAATTGAGTGTAATTTTTATTTTGACCGACTCACCGGTTCGAAAAATCAGCAATATAAAGCCCGGGCTCGATACGTGACTCACTAAAGGCATTTTTACGGCTTCGTAGCCAAAATGGCAAAAAAAAAATGATATCTAGTTATTTTCATGAAGTTTTTTCCACTAAATTTAATTTAACAAAATCGCAACTCCGAATAACGCGAACGGCCTAAAATGTCTCCAAAATAACACGCATAACTTGCGATTTCACAAAATTATAAACGAATATTTATGAACTCGCCCGAAAAGGGTACGAATGTAAATCCGGACATAAAGTTGGAGTTAATGAGCCAGCTTAGTCCAAATAGATAAAAGGTATTATCATTCTTATTAAAGGACTAGCCGGCGCGGCGGCTTAAGACACAGACAATATAAAGGTAGTTAAACGATTAACTGAGGCTCTTTGATCTTTTTCTTTGTTAGGTGCATGGAATTATTTTTCACACCACCTAACTATTCATAATATCATAAAAGGGTATTTTCCTGTTCAAGCTAGGATAGGAGGGGTCAAAGTGGCACTTTTCTTCCCTGCTGGGAGGGATGAAAGTGGCACTTTTCTGTTCAAGGGCTACTTATTTTTACGTTATCGGGTATTAACTAAAATCGCCGTCAATGGAACTTACTAACGATGTAAACAAAAGGCATCACATGTGTTGTCACTGTATCTCCTTGTATTTTCACACTACCTCGTCAAACAACACTGAAACCATTCTCTACTGAAACGGGCGTATTATCGTAAATCGTAACATACAAAACATAAGATAAATAACATTTAAAACTTTCGCGATTAACACATATTTAAATTCGCGTTAGACCCGTTTAATAATTATGTTTAAATAAGATAAATAACTTTATCTTGGCGATTTTACTCACGGAAGAATAACTAGCGTGGAAGTAGTACGATAACTGTCAAATGAGAACAGTTTGGAGCGATCTATATTTTGGCAGTGGATTTCTCAAATGTCGTAAGTCTAACTTAATTACGTGCCTCTTACGACATTTGTAAAATCCGCTATCAAAATATGCGACCAAGTTAAGTTGTAATGCATTGATACCGACTACCAAATTACAACGATGTGTTTAATTTGGCTGCTTGGACCAATTGCATCAAAAGAGATCAGCAAAACTGTTTTCAACCTACGGAATCGGAGAAATAACAAACATATATACATCTCTTTTTGTCACTTCCTTTACTTGGTAAGGAAGTGAAGGACGAGTTTATGACTTTGATGTTTTCAGTTTTGACGGGAGGCTTGATTTTACTAAAAACTTAAAAGTGAGGTTATTACAATCAATATTGCGGTTTTATTACATTGTTTGCAAGTTGGATTGGCGGTTATTTTAGTGGCATCGTGGTGTTGGTACGATGCTGTTTTCGGCTATTACAGGTTTTGTTTATTTCCTCTTAGTTGGTGTGAAAAGCAGTATGTGTCACACGGTATCAAAATTATTTTTGTCTTGGGCGTTAACGCTTGAATCCCTCATTACGCTCAGGATTCTACTTTAGATCTTTTGTAGAAACCATCGCTTCATTCGGAATTCAATGTACATACTTATTAGTTATTACCAATGACGTGGTTTCTGACGCAATATTATTAGGCAGGAAGTTCCTTGTTTTATGTTACCCCCGCATTCCATGCACCCTACCCCATTTATCCAGAGATAAGTGTGAAACTCTTTAATAAAGGATATTTCCTGGTCACTGATATACGGGTGTGTCTCTGAAATGTCTGATGGAATGAAGGGCATAAATGCGCATAAATAAGAGAGTGAGTGGGAGAAGTGTACCTACAAGATTTTAATGGGTCGGCAACGCGCATGTGACGCCCTGGAGTTGCAGGCGTCCATAGGCTACGGTGACCGCTTTCCATCAGGCGGCTGATCAGAGGGCTACCGCAACAATCACTTCATTGGTATTATTAATTAAAAATCCTAATGTACCGAAATTAAATACTTTAGAACGGACTCATTGCTTTTATTAACTCATTTACACAGGGTTAATATGATGACCGAGAGAATGCGAATTCTCATCGTCAATCAAAAAAGTTACTTGTAAACATTACGGTTGGTCTACAATGCCCAGAGGGGGTTATAAAGCTACATACAGTAAGTAAGTAGTTATATAAAGTTACATTGCCTGAAGGGCATTCTACAATTAAAATTAATATTTACGATTAATCCGTTCTAAAGTGTTTAATTTTAATGAATTTTAATGAATCGCGTGAACAGAAGACAATATTAAATCCTAGTGGTAGTCAAACTTCTGTAGGATTATTTTCTCTGTGCCCACTGCGGAGAAACTTAGACTAGTTTAAACTGCTTTTTACTTTTATCCTTTTATTTTCACTAACCAACCTCATTTCAATATGAATTCAGTCTGATGCAGAAAAGGAAACTTGATTTTATTGTATTGCTTTATTGTCGGTAAATTTTATTTTCACATTGCGCTTTAGAACTGTATCTATGGTAATATTTTTATACAAAATATTTCCTACAAAGACCCAATTATTCATGTCTTCGGTAAACGACTTGATAAGGAGGTGATGTGTCAGAAAAACGGCGCGCGGCGGGTTTCAACTTCAACAGGCACAATTAACGAATCGATCAAATAAAAGTCATACTTGAACTTGTGTAACCACTACTCTGTAGGTTTTCACTTCTTCATATAAACTAAATAGTGTTTTCAATGTACAGTCACCATCAGATATATTGTAGCAGCCGAGGCGCTCACAAATATCTGAACATGCCTCTATTATCAAGGCGTTAGAGTGCGTGTTCAGGTATTTTGAATTGAACATCTCGGACGTTCCGATATATCTGATGGCGACTGTACGTTAACATGAGCCTAATTGACTTCTCTTGTCATAGTACAAAAATGTCAAAACACGCAGTACCTACATTGCGTCTTCTAAGAAACTTTAAAGTGAAATAAAAATCAAAACACACATTATTTTTCAAAGTCGCTGAACAAACGTTGTTTAGTTTGGCGAAGTGTACCTACGATCAAATTTATTGCTCCTATTATGGTGCTTTTACATGCTCGGGCTCTCGGCCGAATGATTCGGCCCACCCTAGTACACGCTCATTCGAGACAGACTATATAGATAAAATTTAAGCCAGACCATAGACAATTTAAGCTTTTTCAGGTAGTTTCGGTGAGTTAAACGGTGTTTTAAATAGCTTTGGTTATTGAAACTATTTAAGAAACTTTTTAAATAGCTTTACCCGAAGTGAAATTATTTAAGACACCTTTTAACTCAACCAAACTATCTGAAAAAGTACTTAAATTGTCTCTGGTCTGGCTTAAGTTTTCTCTATATAGTCTGTCTCGAATCATCGTGTACTAACATGGCCGAAACATTCGGCCGAGAGCCCGAGCATGTAAACGCACGGTTACAGGCAACAGCCGGTATACTTACATGTGATACACACGTATGACATATGTTCCCGTGCCTCTACATGCTCGGGCTCTCGGCCGAATGTTTCGGCCATGTTAGTGCACGATCATTCGAGACAGACTATATTGAGAAAATTTAAGCCAGACCAGAGACAATTTAAGTACTTTTTCAGGTAGTTTGGTTGACTTAAAAGGTGTCTTAAATAATTTCACTTCGGGTGAAGCTATTTAAAAAGTGTCTTAAATAGTGTCAATAACCAAAGCTATTTAAAACACCGTTTAACTCACCGAAACTACCTGAAAAAGCTTAAATTGTCTATGGTCTGGCTTAAACTTTATCTATATAGTCTGTCTCGAATGAGCGTGTACTAGGGTGGGCCGAATCATTCGGCCGAGAGCCCGAGCATGTAGAAGCACCATGACATGTAGTTATAAGCCCCTCATTCACGGCAGTCCGCCGGCACCTCCGGCACGTAATATAGCATCGTGAATGTCGTTGCCGGATGCGTGCCGTACGGCAACATCCTGCTTGCTCCGCCCACCTCCTTGTAGTCCGAATTGCACTAAATTACGGTAATAAACAATTGAGAAATGCGGCAATGCAAAAAATATTAATTATTCATTATTAAAAATGAAATAAGAGATGGCGGCATTTTTTTAATTCGAGTACAGTGTATGCGCTAAAACGCAGCGCTGCGCATCTTTCAACGTATAAGTGCGAATTGGACTGCCAGGCTGGGCCACTTGCACATCGTGTGTGCGCTACATCCAGCCATGCCGGAGTGCCGGCGGACTGCCGTGAATGAGGGGCTTTACACAGCTATTGTTTTATCTGTGAAAGAAAGCGCGCACCGCTTCCCTGTGCTTGGCGTTATTAAATAATAAAAATAATCAATAAATCGTACACTTATATCGTAAATCGACCATTCTGAAGGGAATACATATATCTGCGGTTGCATTTAAGTCTAATTACCACGGTATTTTAAAACACCGTACTTAACTTTGTTAAAAACGAGCAACCCGTTTCCTAACTATCCACGGTTGTAATAGTTTTATATAAGCAATTTGTTTAAACAGTTGTAAAACAAGAATAATAGTACATTGTGCATCTAGGGAGGTAAGTACAGGATTACTAACGAGAGTCAGAGTTCTTTTAATGACTCGAGTTTGTAATCCTCTTACCGACCGTGATGCATACAATGTTTTTCATCACACTTGTAAGGGAATAAACAAATATAAAAATGAATCTATTTATTAAAGTTGAATAATACACAGTAAACTTGGTTTATAGCCAAGTTTGAAGATATGAAATAAGCCTTACTTGAAGCAAAACCTCCTTAGTCTGAACTGAAATGACGTACGATATCCTAAAACTAAACTCATAACTCCCTCGGGAGTTATATTGTATTAAAATCCATAACTCCCGAGGGGACTAAATCGGCTCTAACCGCTCTATACGCCTGCTCGTTATAACACCATTACCGAGCAAGTGTGATCAAAAATCATTTATTATCTGTATTCATTCATTTATAAATATTTTCATTCGTGTTTTTTAAGTAGACACACTGCTATATATAAATTATAAATTGAAAGAGATGTCTATACCACAGAAAAAGTGACTAAGGCCCCCAGTAAGCAGCATGCCTACCACGAACGTCGAAAATTGGCAGTATTGGCACTGACGGGAAAACCTCTTTGCCACTCCAATATGCAAGTGTGACAGAGATGGAGATACAAATCCGCAATCGTTCGATTTTTGTGGTATAGGTATAACCAACGACCTGTGCCACGAAAGCAGGAGGTCGCTGGTTCGATCCCAGCCTTGCTCACTGGGGGCCTTGGTCATTTTTTTTGTAGTATTTAACATCTCTTTAAGTACTTTGTGGCAATTTTCACCATTTTGTACAACTGTACCTACAAATATTTTTGGTGCTTTTTTTATTGGAAAAGTTGGAAACGAAACGACTGTAAACTTTTGTCGAAGATTTCACGAGAATCTGTTCAAAGATGTCGAGAGAGGAGAACATCCGGACATATGAAAGCATTTATTTCCAAGCTGAAACGATATACCTTCACTATTACTTAGTCAACGATGAGAAGAACTAGTATAAATCTATACCTACTTAATATGAAAAATGAAAGTAACGAATGTATGTTAGTATTACATTAACATTACTCATAGCTCATAGCGTGTATTTCTAGAACGCCACATCGCTAACTACCCTTTTATCCGATAATAGACGTTATAGACGAAGCCATAACCATCCAACCTAATCATTCCTAAAAGGCCTAACGCCAAAAACGTCGAACTGAAAATTTCATTGCAAGTCCCACGACACGATCCAGCCAACCCGTCTGCCCTTTAAAAATTCAGAGTGTACCCAACCGCCACGCTTGCATTTTTCGAGAGTACTAAAGTCTGCTTCGTTTATATTAAAGACCTCTATCTATTCGTTTTATCCCTCAAGAAATATGCTTCCATTCCCGCCTCTTCATAGCGAGCGCTCGCCGCCGCCCCAGAGTTTCTAAAGAAAAATCTCATTAAGGACGTTTTTCAAAACATGTCTTGGGTATCACGTCATTAAGGAACACTTCAAATGTTATTTGTTTAATCAACAGACTTAGGAAATGTCTTTAAATGGACTTTATACCCGACCTTTACTGGGCTTTATGTGTTTTGCATTATTCCGAGTGTTGAATAGAAATAGGTATCTACATAGGTAGGTAACAGTTAAGTGTACTTAACAGGTCTTCTCTGTTTCACCTCATACCTGCTCGGAACGCTCGGATAATTTGATGCTTGGATATGTTTCATCGTGTTATTAACATTAGCTGAAGGATGACTGCAATGATTTGAATCATAAATAATTGATTGCATTCATTTTTTTTCAGTCCTCCGGCCGGTAAGCGCCACTTTACGCAAAACTAAATTGCCGCCTGCCGGCTCCGTCGGGCAGAAAAATAGTATACAAACCTCGGCCGTTAAATGGGAAAGCCTCGGATCACATGTTAGTCGACCTCGGCTTCGCCTCGGCCGACAATTACATGGGATCCGAGACATTTCCCACTTAAACGGCCTTGGTATGTAATGTACTATTGCGCCACACGCATGTCCTTGTGGCACAGACGTGGACCGACTGGGACACCATGGATTGTATTGTAAAAGAAGTGCAGGCCGTTTTTCGAGACATGCGTCTCTTAATGACATAATCCGTCGGTCTCTTGCCACCATCAAAGTGCTTGCTCTCCTTGGGCCAACTGGCATTTTCAGGGATGATGGCAAGAGACCCGATGGGGTGTCCTTGGTTCCTTGGAGTTTGGGACGGATGCTAGTGTGGGATGCTACCTGCGTAAACACGCTGGCACGGTCCCATCTCCAACGAACTAATGTAAAAGCGGGCGGAGCGGCTGAATGCGCCGAAATTTCAAAACGTAATAAATGGTTGTCTATTGTTTGCCCGAAAGTTATACAGGGTGACTTCAAAATGGTAATACAAAATCAATGTTTTACACACATTTCCCCTAAACTAAGCCTCTCAATTAAGTATCATGCATTTAAAATAATCGTAAGAATATTTTTTTAAATTTTTAATTTATCCTATTTTGTTTGACTTAACATGGTTAACCTACCATAATAATTAACAAAGAAGTTTAAAAAATCACTTTCCTCTTTAGTTGTCAATCACCTACCATGGTATTTATGAAGAAAACGTGTTTTGATTATTAAGTGACACTTGTCAAAGAAAATAAGATTTACCGTAATATTTTGATTTCACTATTAAATAAAATGCCTCGACCTTATCCTTATACTAATATTCAAAAGATGGATATGCTTGATTTTTATTTAACATCGCGAAGTACTGTGCGAGCTCAGGTATTATTTAACGAACGTTACCCTGATTGTCCAACACCTACACGTGTGTTAATAAACAGTACCATCCAGAATTTACGAGACTATGGTCAGTTTGCAGTTCCGGTGCATGCTCAAGCTCGAGGCCGACGGCCGCGGTATTCACAAGCTTTTCGGAGACGAGTGCTCGAGTATTTTAACCGCAACCCAGAGGCTAGCACAAGGGACGCTGCTGCGAGATTCGGCACGAGCCAATTGTTTATTTGGCGGCTAATGAAAGCTGAAGCAAAACATCCGTTTAAATTTCAAAGGGTTCAGGATATCGTATTAGCAGATTACCCTAGAAGAGTTATGTTTGGTCGTTGGCTGCAGCAAAACTTACACCTAAATATCTTATGGACCGACGAGGCAACTTTTACAAGAGTCGGCATGTTTAACGTCCACAATGAACACTGGTGGGCTGATCGTGATGCAAATCCTCATGTAACTCGCCGAGACTCTTACCAGACTCGTTTCTCTGTAAACGTTTGGGCAGGCATTCTGAACAATTGTGTAATTGGCCCATATTTTATTGACGGGAACTTAAATGGACCGAAATATGAAGATTTCCTGAGAAACGTGTTACCAATTTTGCTACAAGATGTGCCGGAGCAAAATTTGGATAATCTTTATTTCCAGCAAGATGGTGCACCAGCACATTTTGCTCTAAGTGTGCGAAATTATTTGGACAGACAATTCCCTGAGAGATGGATTGGACGCAATGGTCCAGTCGCATGGCCGCCTCGAAGTCCCGATCTGACGCCACTCGACATCTTTTTGTGGGGCGAAATCAAAAGGAGAGTGTACACACGGGAATCTAATACCGTCCATGAACTTCGCCAAAAGATAATTCAGGCGTTTGATTCAGTAAAAGCCAATGAATTTATTCTAGGCAGACTTAAGATCAACCATAGACGGCGGGCGGACTTATGTGTCCGGGAAGGCGGTGGTCATTTTGAACACATCTTAAAATACGTTTAGGAAAAGTAGGTTCACACTTATCTACTTAAACGTAGATATTTTAAGCTTGTAATTTACGGTAGTTTAGGTACATTAATAAATGATTTTATTTAAACTAGCTCCGTTTATTATTTTCACAAATTTATCAGGGTACTTAAAACTAAACAACAAACAAGTTAATATTGTCTTCTGTTACCGCGATTGTTATTCATTGAAATTTAACACTTTAGAACGGAATAATCGCGTTTATTAACACCATGATCCTACGTTTCGAGCCCTTTACAGCACTCGTTTTCACAGGGTTAAGATGATGACTGAGCAGCTTAACACGACATGTGCCTTAACCTTGTGAAAACGAGTGCTGTAAAGGGCTCTAAACGTAGGATCATGGTGTTAATAAACACGATTATTCCGTTCTAAAGTGTTTAATTTCAATGAACAAACAAGTTAGTTATACGACTGTCTTAATAACTTGCTTTGATGATAACATCGAGTGACAGGTATGACAGTCAGGTATTGAATGTAGTGTAACAACACTTCGGGACTTTAAATATTTGTTTTGTTAGAAAATTAGCGATAATTAAATACAGCTAATTTTAACAACGGGGTGCATGTATTATATAGTTTGGCATTAACTGAGCCACAACCAAGTGTTTTGTATTACGATTTTGAAGTCACCCTGTATAAAATAATACTCACATGCCCGAATTTTATTTGCCCGAATTGTTTGTTTACCATAAAAATTATATGACATACTCTTTGTTTACCCGATTATTGGATTCCAGAACGTACAAGTGCCATACGTGTTGTTATCCATATTATTAATCGTACTAATACTATTTAATAGAATATTTAAACGCCATACTAAATAATGGTGTTTCCCCGAATCCATGCATGCTTGCTTGCTCTTTTATATTATATATTGGAAGTCGGTTCTGGCGCGACTGTAAGGTCACGGTTCAACCTAACACTCCTCCTCGCTTCGCTCGTCGTCGTACCTAAACTGACCTGCCTTAGAGTTGAATAGGTAGGGAAGTTTTCTGACTTATTATATATTATTAAATAGAATTTTAGATAATATTGGCAGTCGGTTCTGGCGCTTCGCCGGCCGCTGCCGCGGCACGCTCGCTTCGCTCGCTCGGCTCGCGCGCTGTAAGGTCACGGTTCAACCTAACACTCCTCCTCGCTTCGCTCGTCGTCGTACCTAAACTGACCTGCCTTAGAGTTGAATAGGTAGGGAAGTTTTCTGACTTATCGTAATTTTGTATTATATATTATTAAATAGAATTTTATATTATAATGGAAGTCGGTTCTGGCGCTTCGCCGGCCGCTGCCGCGGCACGCTCGCTTCGCTCGCTCGGCTCGCGCGCTGTATGGTCACGGTTCAACCTAACACTCCTCCTCGCTTCGCTCGCCGTCATACCTATATATTATTATATTGAAATTTCACAGTTCTAACTAACCTAAACTACTTTCTGGGAAGCAATTTGGATGGCAAATGATATTATGGCTAGTGATCATTATGGCTTACAATGATGATGACAAATGATATTATTGATATTGATTTTATGGGAAACAAAGTTTCTGGCACATGACTAATATAGTAAACAATAAGTATTGCATATGTAATAATGGGAAACAATATTATGCCTATTGACTATTATGGCAAATGAAATTATGGCAAATGAAATTCTGGCAAGTGGGTGTATACCGTAATAAATATAAGAGCCTGGGAAAAAAATCCCTTTTTGTATCATTCGGAGTCGAAACTCTTGGTCCATGGGGTCCCAGCGCACGCAAGTTTTTTGTAGAAATCGCGAAACGTCTGGTTGATGTTACTGGTGACCGAAGAGCTGGTGGCTTCCGCGCACAACGTATCAGCATTGCGATACAACGAGGAAATGCTGCCAGCATCCTAGGTACAATGCCTCAAGGACCTAGGTATTTTAGTTTTACGGTAGATAGAGGTAGGCAGTTAGGTAAGTTACACTTATTGTATATATTTTGAAAATAAATGTATTAAAAGGCATTAAGATTAGATCTAAAAGTATTAGGGTCTGTCTATGCTAAGTTTCGTAGATTTTGATAGCACGGACTGTGAAATAAGCGCGCCGTTGTTTCATGCGATAAACGCTACGTTACACGCAATGCGATAGACGCAGATCATTTCAAATCTGGGCCTATACCACGAAAATTGAACGATTGCGGATTTGTATCTCCATCTCTGTCACACTTCCCTATTGGAGTGACAAAGAGGTTTTCCCGCCAATGCCAATTTTCGATCTTCGTGGTGAGCGTGCAGGTAATATAATTATAGACCATTGTTTTACGCGGTTAACGCAGCAGGTGAAACATACGGGGCAAACGCATTCCGTTAATCGCATGCGTCTAACGCTGCGATTGCCGCACAAAACAACCGCGCGCTAGTAAACGTCATTGTTTTATAGAAGTTTGACTTTAAAATAACACTTTAAAGTTTGACAGTTTATTTACTTGGAAGAAATAGCGTGGTCTGAGGTAATCGATCAATCAAAGAACGGTAAGACCATGCAGTCGATATAATGTATGTAATGCGTATATCTACACACCACGTTTGGCTGCAATATAATAAGTATCATCTTGTTACTTTATCAAAGTGCCATGCGCTCCTGCCAGAGTAGTGGTAGGAGCGAGACGGACATACTTTCGAATGCCGCAGTCGCAATCGAAAACAACTCATGGTACGCACACGGGACGTATTCTGCAGAACAAGATGGCAATATTGCGTATCCATACTAATATTATAAATGGGAAAGTGTGTGTCGTGTCTGCTTGTTTGTCCGTCTTTCACAGCAAAACGGAGCGACGAATTGACATGATTTTTTAAGTGGAGATAGTTGAAGGGATGGAGAGTGACTTATAGCTACCTTTTTTCTCTTTCCAACGCGAGCGAAGCCGCGGCAAAAGCTAGTAGTTCCCTATAACTGAGTTCCTTATCATTAGTTGTCAATATCATCGCCTAGACACAAATCAACTGTCAAACTTTAGTGTTATGTTAAACGTTAAACTTCTATGAAAATTAAATGATGTCGTTTACTTAATACTTTCACATTCTGTGCTATCAAAATCTAGGAAACAGCCTAGATGGACTCCATTATGTTATGGGCCACTGTGTAGACGAGCCATAAAGCCTGCTCCACACATTGACCATCATCGACCGAACTACGGGATGTAGCTATGCAGCAGAACGAGATGGCAATATTGAGCCATTGTGTAGACGAACCATCATGGTGCGAACCATGAGCTGCTTCGATCGTGTGTTAACGCTTTAAATTCTGTTACTGGTAACCCTATTTTTGACACATTGTTTGACTTTGTTTTTCGAATCAATGCTTTATACTGGATTTTCGTAAATTGTTATTTTAAAATAACTCAATAAATGTGTGTATTGATGCAAACGTACATATTGTACACGTTTTTATGAATCTTCATAATGGAAGATCACTTTCCGATACTATGTTCCTCAAAACCTTTAAAACCAGAATTTGTAAAATTCCAAAGAATCGCAATTACTTCTGAAGATGTAAGTACACGAAAACAATCTAGATATAATACTCATGTTGTAATCAATGATACCATTGATAAGTTATTATTAGCTTGTTAATGTGTAGAAATAAATATGTAAACATTATACCTACTTATCATAACTTCTAAACATTACAGTTCAAACTTGGCCGTGGTCTTCAAAACTCAGTTGTTATACCATTTGTTTGTCTATCAAGAGATCATTGCGTGTTTAAGAAAATAGACGATGACTGGATATTAGAAGACTGCAGTTCCTTCGGCATTGAAGTAAATGGAAATAAACTGGGAAAAGGGCAAAAGCGAAAACTCAACAATCAGGACATCATAAAGCTAGAATCTTCCAATGAATTTGTGTACAAGTTCGTGTCTACAATAAATGAACAGTCAACACCATGTAAGAGAAGGAAACTAGATGTGGCAGATGATAACCATGATTTTATTGATAATGTTAAAAAAAAATTTGAGGAATCCCAGAGTTGTGAAATCCAGCATATTGAGGAGAAAATTCAGAATGCAAAACACATGCAGACTACTAGTAAGAGATTAAAAGAGCAACTGCAATTAGATTTGAGTAGGAAAGAGCAGCAACTGCATGATGACTATGCAGCACAGATAAAGAAGTTGAAAGGGCAGCAGAATGAGGTGGAGCAGCAGAAAGCGCTTCTGCTTGAGGAGAGGGACCTGCAGTTGGCAGCTGTTAAAGTGGAAATGGAGGGGAAAATAGCATCCTTAATGGTGAGTTGTAAAAACTGCTTACAGCAGTACAGTATTCATTTACAGTTTTGTTTACAGATTGAAGTATGGGTGTAGAGTAGAGGCTCACTGATATTCTATAGAGTATGTTTAATGTAGACAGTGTTTATGTAAAGGTTTATTAAATGAAACTCAAACTGCAAGGTGTGTTCAATAATAATTAAACAAGTAAGGGGTATAGGTTTATTTATTTTTTAATATTATGTTGAGTATAAATGCAATGAAGATATACCAGTCAGCCAGACGATTTAACCTTTATTGCACTAACAAGAATTACACCTTAATTAACCAGTAATCAACCAAAACAAAAAAACTAATGTATGTAAATCATATACACGGTGCTCGTGAGCATTGCGAGAGATTTTAACAGCGTATTTCTGAGGCTAAAAGAAACAAAAAAGGTCATATGATTTTTGGTCATATCGACCAAAAAAAAAAAACAAAAAAAAAATTTTTTTTCTTTTTTTATACGCTTTGATACATGGTAAGTAAGTTTCATTTAGAAAAGGCCCACTTAAAATACAAAAAAAAATGTTTTTTTGGTAGAGCCGAGTTTTGCAAAGACATAACAGTGTCACTTTGAAACCTGTCAAAAATCATATCTAAACTAGACCACGTAGTAGCATTATCACATTCCAAAACGCGAAATTTACCGAGTGGCGGTAAAATTATGTTTAAATAAAAATTGCAATTATCTCAGAAACTAGCCCTAATCCAATGAACTTAATATGACATTTTTTGTTTCTTTTAGCCTCAGGAATACGCTGTTAAAATCTCTCGCAATGCTCACGAGCACCGTGTATATTCCTTATTAATTGCTAATAAGGGAAATGTACAGTTCAATGTTACATTTCATAAATATGTGCTAGTAGTTAAAACTGCATCACCTGTTTAGTGTAAGTGCTTTAACTTAATTTCAATTACAGGAGCAAATTTCCAAACACAATGAAACGGAGTCAGAACTCATGCAAGAAAACAATTCTCTCAAAGAGAAGTTATTAAAAGAAAGGGATGAGTTCCTATCTGAGCTGAACAGAGAGAGTTCCTCCAAGAAAGAGATGCTGGACAAATTAGAAGCGAAGATCCGGGAACAGGAAGAAGTGAGACTTAAAGAGAAGCAGGAGCTGGAGGAAACGCTGCGCAGGGAAACAGAGCAATTGAGACTTGCTAAAGAAAAGGTTTTTATAATCGTTTATAGGTGGATGTGCACAGGTCATTTTTCATACTAAAGTTTTTGCGGGTTTCTGACATATTAACGAAATATTTTATAACAAAATAGTTATTCTTGTTTCATTTAGGCAATCAAATCACATTAATTTATTTGCCTGAAGTTGATAAAATATAAATATTATGGGACAATCTTTCACAAAACTATGAACAAGTCCCATGGTGAGTTAAATAAGGCTTGTGATGTAACAAATAACTCAGGAACAAAACATTTGCTTTGAACACACAAATAAATGCCCTAACCAGGATTCAAACCCAAGGTGCTACCAACTATGATATTGAGTTATAGTGATTACTGCCTTATTTTTGTGTTTATAAATTTCGTATTAGAAAACGTAAAATATATTCTAACACACGTATTTGCGCAAATGATCAAGCAAATGGTTATATAAATAAATAAAATGCATTTATTTTAAGCTTCAAGGCTCATAGATAAAATCATACAATTCATATTAAAATAAAATTAAAATAGTTGCATCTAAAATAAAAACAAACCACATTAATAAAATCATCTAAAAAGAAAACAATAAAAACCACAAATAATTAATCAAAAATATAAAAATGTCAATACTACCTAACTTAAAAAAACTAACCTATTCCCGTTTTAACATGCCTGTCACAGCAGTGCATGATATAGGGACAGTCGAGTCTGTCTGCGATCATCGCCAAAACGGTGTTAGAGCTAGCTCGCACCCGCTGCACTAAGGACGCAGCGCGCAGTCGCATGGTGGCTATCAATAATATAGAAAAGTTCCCTAAATAACTTAAAAGCCTGCAATAAATTTTGTATGAAAATGTGCTAGTGTAGATCATTTTCCAGTGCCTCAAGCTGAAATTGGACTAGCAACTTCAGCTTGCGACAGACCATACATTCTAGGTTAACTGAGCCAAGGCACTTTCTTCCTAGCGTTTTCCCGGCTTCCCAGCTCACCTGATCCCAAGATTTGACGTAGGCGCTACTTTTACGAAAGCGTATGCCATCTGACTTTCCAACCCAGAGGGTAAACTAGGCCTTGTTGGGATTAGTGTGGTTTCCTCACGATATTTACTCACCGAAAAGCGATTGGTAAATATCAAATGGTGTTTCGTACATAAATTCCGAAAACTCCTTTTTTTATACTACGACGGTGACAAACAAGCATACGGCCCGCCTGATGGTAAGCGGTCACCGTAGCCTATGGGCGCCAGCAACTCCAGGGGTGCAGCAACACCAACATACGCGTTGCCGACCCTTTAAAAACTTTAACACTCCTTTTTTGAAGAACCCCATATTTCATTAGTACGAGCCGGCAGGATTTAAACCCGAGACCTTCGGATTGAAAGTCTCACGTCATACCGCTGGGCCTCCAACGCCCCTTTCCGCAATCTGCAACTGGGCCATGGCACCATAAGCCTAAATTTCCTAAGTACATATTATATGCAATCTAGAAAACTTTACCCAACTTTAAGACTAAGGTAGAACACAATCTCTCTGTTTATCTTAATCATATTAAAATCTATCTAAAGCTAACTTTCTAGCTTCAATAACAGTACTATGATTTCCTATTTCTTTACAGGAACTGAAAGAATTAGAAGAACAAAAATTACTAAGAGAAAAAGAATTGGAGGAAGAGTTAAATAGTATAAAGAGTAATCTTGCAAAGCAGATTGAGCTACATGAAAATGAGAAGAGAGAAGCAGAACAACTGCTCAACCAGCAGAAAGAACAGCTCCAGAAACTAAGTGACGAGGAGAAGACTAAGATTAAACAACTTGTAAGTATCCTTTAAGATGTATAAATAGTATAGGGTGGCCAAATAAGAGGTAAAATCGCTGTCACTACAACTTCCTGACCATGTAAACAAACCGCCATATTGATGGTCATAACTTAACTTTTATGTTTTTAAAGAAATCTCCAAGATAGAGAGAAGTTATCTATCTTACGTTTTGTATGTTACAATTAATATGACCATATCATTAGTGAACGGCTTCAATGGTGTTTGATGAGGTAGTGTCAAAATATAAGGAGAAACAGTGACAAAACATGTGTTACCTTTTGTTTACATCGTTTGTAAGTTCTATTGACGGCAATTTGATACATTTTATTTTTAAAATTTTACTTTATGGAATTTTAAATTTACAAAGTTTTTTTTTTACATTTTATTGAGATATGGCAATTTCACACGAAACACAAGTTCATCCACAGTGGCCATCTTTGGACGTTCGTGACGTTTAACGTTTCGCATTTTAAACATCTTTAATTTGTAATTTAACTAAAACGGGGTGCTTAATTGCGTAAAACTTTGAAAACTAACCTCTGACGTTTCGAGGGCGACTTTGCCCGCCTCGTCGCCTTCGAAATGTGTGAAAACCATGAGAGTTTCAATAAGTATCCTTCTTTTGTGTAAATAATTTTGTTTTATTGTAGATAGAGGAGCGAGCTGAAATTGAAAAGAAACTGGCTTTGGCGGAAGCTGATGCCGACAAGTCAGTACAGAGGGTGGAGGTAATGTCCTATAAATAGTACCTACTCTCATGCTGAACTTATAAAGCGCAATATAATATGAACAATCATAAAGAACGATTTACTGCAGTGTGGAGACAGTAGAAGATTTTTTTTAAATCTGTAAACTCATGAAAACTACTGAAGCCTTTTACATACTTAATATTTTTCCTGTAATAAATCCTGTATACATTTTTTTGGCACTTTGGCTGTGTTCATATGTTTGTAGTTGAGTGTACGGCGGAAGGTGAAAGAATATGCCTTGCCCCGTACGCCGGGCGATCGCGACTATTTAAGCAAAATCGAACTTAAAGTAGTCCCGCGTAAGTCTTTATTGCATTGGCGCAGCGGTCAGCTGTAGTCGTCATTGGCTTCCGTAGCAAGACTTTCTGGTGACGGCTACAGCTGACTATATGGCGGTCAAAGGGTTCAAACCAAATCATTTTTGTAGTAATTAAGAGTTTTATAGTTCGCATAGAGACCGCTTCCCAGAAAACAAGATCAACCCACATACAATTTTCTACCTTATTTCTAGAGTAACAAAGTTGAAAATATGATTAACAGGAGCACATAAAGCAACGGGAGATAGAACTCTCGGCGCTGGCGGCGGACAGGATCCAGCAACAGGCGGAACAGTCCAGCGAGGTCATCAGCTCCCTGCAGGCGCAGCTCGAGAAGGTTAGAGCGGGACAGTGCATACGGGAGATATAATGGAATTTTTCTATCCAAAAGTTATGAGGAAAGGCAAGCGGCATGTGGGCATTTTCAAAAATAGGGTACCATTTTCTTTTGTTTTTTAATATAGGAAGTTTTGGGTTTTTTATAACCAGAATCACGAGTACTATTGATTTTTAAAAAGAAAAATAGTGTCCTGTTTTTTTTGTCAGCTTTGTAACGCATTTTTTCATACATTTCGTATGAGCCGTTACAAAACTGACAAAAAAAATTTATATGGAAAATTCTGGATCCATTTTCTTAAAAAGGCTGCACTTTTTTCTGAAAATGCTCATGTGTGCGGTATATCCGCTGATATTGCTTCGCGAAGCAGGCTTAAGCGCGATTTTGATTCTGCATGAGGCAAGATTATTGCAAAACTCATTCCAAGTATCTTACCGCAACGTGCCGTTGTTTATTCCAGAGACATTTATGGTTCGCTATTTAAAATACATATTTTGTCATAATGTGTAAACCTCCGAACTGCGCGCTCGCCGAACATAGACGAGATTTTGCCTCATATAATTTAAACTTTCATGAGTCATACGGATATTAAATTTAGACAGTACATCACTGTGATGCCCGAGCCGCGAAGGTGACAACACCACTCTGTCTGTCCTACGATGACGAAACATGTCACGCCTATTGTGATAAAAATATGTGTGTGTTAACCGTTGCAATTGAATAACTTTTGCCTCGTCAAATGCCGACATATTTAAGTAAATAATACGCATCAATCACACTGAATATAAGATCAGACGTGCGTTGTGCCACTTGCGTCATCGACTGTTTTAAAACCATCAAGAACAACGGCGTTTATTAACACTATGACCCTACGTTTCGAGCCCTTTACAGCACTCGTTTTCACAGGGTTAAGATGATGACGTTAGGGGCATGGTGTTAATAAACGCGATTAATCCGTTCTAAAGTGTTAAATTTCAAATAACAATCGCGGTAAACAGAAGACAATATGATCAAGAACAAATTAAAAAATCTTAAGTTATTCATGTTGCCGCCTCGGTTTCTCATTCCAAATTCATAATAACATATCGTTAGAGTTGCTTAACTTAACTCAGTACATCTGTTCCCCAGGTCCGAAACCAGCTACAATCAGTCGAAACCGAGAAGAATTCCCTCCTTGAGAGCCTGACCGTGACCTGCGTCGGCGAGGGCTCCAAAACAGCTGACGTCGAAGATATCATAGAGAATGAGCTCCAATGCAGCATATGCTCGGAGCTCTTCATCAACGCGATCACTCTTGGCTGCTCGCACAGCTTCTGCAAATACTGCATAGATAAATGGAAGAAGAATAAGAGAGAATGTCCAATATGCAGGTTGGTTTGATATCCATCGGATTACGCACAGTATCCCGTGACAAGTTCAGCCGCAGTACAGATACTCCGCGCCGTAATTAGATTCCAAAAAACGAACCTCACTCGCTCCCTGTTAACTATCTGTGTATGTTTTAAAAAACTGAAACAAACCAAAAATATCTTTTTGCTAATTTCAAGAGGTAAAATTATTTTACATAGTTAAATGAAAAAAGGATAAGGATGTGAGTGAGGTTAGTTTTTTGGAATCTAATTACTCTGAAAGGAAATCATTCACATTGCGCGCGGCTGTTATGAACATACGTGCGTAATCTAAATGTATTTGGGCCACTTGCACCACCCGGGCTTAGCCACATAACCTGGAGTTAAGCGTTTTTTATGTATGCCATTTGACAGCTCAACTCCGAGTTAGCAGATAACTCTGGGTGGTGCAAGTGGGCCTTAGTTTCGCTTATTGTAATGATTGATAAGCAGTCAAAGCAGTAGTATATCGCTTTATTGCTCCGCCGCACTCAGCTTGGATGTTTTCTACATATTTTTGACGATTTACAAAGCGATCTTACAAAACACGCTTAACACAAGACGACCCGCGAGATATAACACTCACCTCAGGTGTACTCAGTACATAATTAAAAAAGCATGTTTTTTTACAGGACACCTATCACATCTGAGTGCAAGAGCATAGTACTGGACTCACTAATCGAAAGAATGATGCAAACATCAGATGAAACCAAGCAGAAAAGACAGGAGATTCTCAACGCGAGAGCAGGTATGTCCATACATTTCTATCGCGAATTACCAGCATTCGCAGCTCGTTCCTATCGCGACTTGAACTCAGTTAAAAAGCTTTAGGACGATAAATACCCAGATACAATAGGTTCTTAACTTCTAGGAACCAGTTGAAAGTCTCCAGAGTTGTAGTGTAAGTAATATTGTCTTCTGTTACCGCGATTGTTATTCATTGAAATTAAACACTTTAGAACGGATTAATCGCGTTTATTAACACCATTATCCTACGTTAATAATACGGTAATGGTGTTAATAAACGCGATTAATCCGTTCTAAAGTGTTTAATTTCAATTGTACGTAGTGTAAGGTTAAGAATTGGTATATACCAAAGAGATGCGAAGTTTCTAGACGAATGCAGCGCCATATGCACACATCTGCGCGTTAAACTCATTTCCAGGGAACCCCGCTTATCCCATACACACTCACGGTGAGCGCTCGGCCTAGTTCCAATTGTACAATAATTGCCGAATCTAAGTTTAATGTTGTGGTCTGTACGGTCGGCTTCATAAATATATAGCATCTGTATTCAATTTTGAACCCTCATCCCTTGTAATAAGTTCCGAAGTGTATAGATATTAATAGACGTGACTGTACCACAACAATAACTGACTGTTCACCTGCAATAGTATCTTACGCTATGAAGGCCGCAAAAATATCTGACACAATATTATTTGTACAGCCATAAGTTCATGTCACGTATTTTTTCACACCCTATTCATAAAAGGGTTTTTTCTGTTCAAGTTAGGAGGAATCAAAGTGGCACTTTTCTTCCCTAGTGGCAGGGATCAAAGTGGCACTTTTCTGTTCAAGGACTACACATTTTTACGTTTTCAAGTATTAACTAGTGGCATCGTGGTGTTGGTATGATACTGTTTTCGGTTTTGTTTATTTCCATCATAAATATACAAGCATCAATTCAATGTTGAACATTGTTACCCTTTAATAAGTGCCGAAGTGTATGGATATTTATATACGTGACTGTGCCACACTGTATCCAAATTATTGTCGCCTTGGGCGTTAACGCTTGATTCCTTCATTACGCTCAGGATTCTACTTAGATCTCTTCGTTCGGAATTAAATGTACGCCCTCGCTGGAAATATATCATGTTGATCCCTTGTAACACCATCTACTATTGCGGCCTTTACAGCTGAAGATAACCAATCGGACACCCAATCAACCAATTGGAACCAATCAGAACCATGTCAAAACGACAAGCAGTAATGAGATTTCTTACAATTTGATTTAACGCGTGACTATGACATACTCCTACATAGCGTTGAAAATGCCGGAAAAATCGAATGGTGTTTTCATGATTTAATCAAACTTTCGGTTTTTTTCGGAAGTTTTCGGGATTTTTTAAGAAATAAATAATGTCACTATCACTGTTTCTCCTTTCATCTGTTTCAATTGTTTCTTCCTCAATCTAATCGATGTAGCCCTGTTGTAGGTGTGAATTAGATCTAATATGCATTGATTTAGAGTTGAAATATAGAGCGGAAATTTTTATTGAATTTTTCCTAAAGAATCCGAAAAAAACGAGTCGTCTGGGAAAAAATCGGATTTCTTCCTGGCTTTTTCACGCTACTCGTACAGTGGCCTAGGGTTCCAATTGGTTGACTGTACGACCTTGACACTCGTAGACCTCGCAGTGAATTAGACGCGCAATAAGTGTGAGCGATCGTAGATGGGACCGATGACAACAAGTGTCAAAGGAACTTTCTGCGGAATTTTCCAGAAAAAACTGCAATATCTTTTAAAGGAAGGAGTGTGCAAGTTTTTGAAGGTTCAGGAAAAAGCATGTAGAGGTGTTGGAGCTGCAAGCGTCTTTAAGACTACATCTTAACCGCTAATAGGCAGATGGCCCCTACTTGTTTGTATTCAGTGTAATTCGTAAAATATCCTAATTTCTATATTTCCGTCCTTGTCACTCGAGCTCGAGCAACTGAGATAGGAACTGGCTGGAAACAGACTCGTGAACAATGCAGCTTCATACGTAGGATGTCCAATAACCAATTCCATTGTGTTACTAACATAGTAGTATAGCGTTGGGTATGAATGTTGAGGTCTGAATTTAACTCTTATATTTGTTAATTAGGTAAAATACTTTAGTTATACTCGCAAAAACTAAACTCAAAACGAAACTTAGCTACAGTCTATTTGTCCGTTATCGAACACTGGTCTACTAAGAAAGTCAAAAAGTAGAGCCTAAACATTATTATCAATTACCAGTATTAAACGACACAAACGAAACTAAATTATCGTATCTCTCTAAATTAATTAGCCTACTATACCGGGTGTTGCCTGTAATGGGAGCAATAAATTAAATCGCAGGTCTACTCCACAAACATAACAACTTTCTTTTCAACAACTTTTAAAAATCATGTACTCTGTAAGTTTTCACATTCGCATACAAACTAAATAGTATTTCCAATGTACGGTAATATCAGCCTAATTGACGTCTCTTTTCATAGTACAAAAATGACAAAATTCGCAGTACATTGCGTCTTCTAACAAACTTTAAATTGTAATAAAATACAAAACGCACGTTATTTTTAAAAGTCGCTGAACAAACGTTCAGTTTGGCGAGGACCTACGATTAAATTTATTGCTCTTGTTACAAGCAACACGCGGTATTATCGTAACGAGAATTCATAGTTATATTACATATGAACATTTTAAATTATAATGTATAAAAAATCTAGTAGCTTAGACGGTAGTATACGGGGTTCTTATGAAGCTGTATTGTTCGCAGAGCTGGCGGCTAAGGAGGCGTCCACTTCCTACGCCGGACACATTCGGTACGCTCCCTAACTTTGCTGCCTGTCTTGTCAGTCCCTCAATGTCATTTGTTGTGACGATTATAGGCTAGATGACTAGAAACATCTATTTAGTCCGTCTTATATAATTAAAAAATATTGTACACGTATTTTTTCTTTTGTTCGTCAAATCAAAAATGACGAAAATACAGTGCGTTCAAGTTTCACGCAACGTCACTATTAGGTACAATTAGTAGTTACGTCACAAGCCCCCACCCCGGAACTTTGATGCTGTTTATCTTCGTCAATTTTGGTTAAATTGAAAAAGGAAAAAAATACGTGCCTAATAATTTTAGATACCTAACTGACGGACTATTTAGATTGATAATTTTTCAACCTAGTCGTCATCCCTATTATACCAGTAGAATGTTTCTAACACAATAACTATGAATTGTTCCCGTAAAGACCCTGCAATAGTATATACCGCTATGAAGGCCGCAATATTTCCACTCTCACCATTTAGATGGTTGGCAGTCCTCAACTGTGCGCTTTTCCCGAAACTTCCTGCCTCGCACAGCTAAACTGTGGAACGAACTGTCGCCAGCGGTGTTTCCGGACCGATACGACCTTCAAACCTTCAAGAAAAGAGCGTACTCCCACCTTAAAGGCCGGCAACGCACTTGCGACACCTCTGGTGTTGCGGGTGTCCATGGACGACGTTAATCGCTTACTATCAGGCGATTCGTTTGCTCGTTTGCCCCCTATAGCATTAAAAAAAAAACTATATATGCCACGCTCTTGTAGCTGTACAAATAAGATTGTGTCAGATATTTTATTATTGCGGGTGACTGTACGGTCGGCTTCCCTTCTTCCCCTGTAATAAGTTCATATTTATACTGACTGTATTGCGTAAACCTATAGTGGGTTGATAAACTATTTCTTGTCACTAGTATCACGGTTTCATGGCACTAAAAGTCATAAAACATATTTTTTTGTAGTCACATTCCCTTTCCATGACGGGCCATCTACCAAGTATGTCAAGTAGAATATACTACAATGTTTCTTCTGACAAACTGTGCTGTATTTATCCTCTTGCTGACGGGACAAAATAACAACAAGAGATAGTTGATTCACCCATGTATAGGTTTATTTAGGCTTTGCCGTAATTTGCTAAGGGCTTGGCCCAAGCAAAAATCACTATAAGGTCCCGGAGGTTATTGCTGAACAACACTTTCTTATTAAGGTGGTTTACGTACAATCAACATGTGATTATATTTTTTTATAAAGGTACGTCGATTGTTGATAAAGTTCATTTCCAAATTAATCTTTATGTCATTAGCATTTTATTGACAAGTGACAAAGTGCTTTGACTATAATAATATTTTTATTTAAGCGCTTTTTGCTTCAGCGCTGGGAAATTCTCATAACCGGTTTTCCGATATGTTGCGAAAATGTCTCGTAGAAGCGTAACGGCAACGGGTGAAGATCCGTTGTGCATATGTATGTATCGATTAACCCATTCAGCGCCAATCGCGAATGTACGTGCATAAAGGATGTCCCTTCTGTTTCAGCGGAGGTCACTCAGATGATGACTCGACAACCGACAGCGAGAGCGACAACGACGACGAGGGGTCGTGGCCGGAGGAGAACGACGACGAGAACTACGACGACGAATACGACTGGGGTCCCCCCGAGTGAGTACAGCTGTACCGGTATAAAATGTATTCAAATAGGCTTGGTGACGCGAAATTTCAGCGGAATGGGAGCTACCGTATTGTCGCTCACCAGGCGGCGCCACTCATGCGTGGGTCCTGGGTCAATATGAGAGAATTGTCAAAGTGACGTTTGAAATGTTCCCGAAGGACCCACGTTCCACTAGCGCCCCTAGCGGAAAATCGACTTGCGGTAATCCTCATTGACTTAGAGCGACCACGACGACGGGTTGTGACCGAAGGAGAACGACGACGAGTATAGGTCGATTCGCAAGAGCTGGCACGAATGAATTGAACGAGTGCATGATAATGTCTATTTGTACATTACATAATTATTAACTACAGGTGACACACAGTTACAGGTTAAATATGTACCTAACACGATTCGATCGGAAAATATACTTCAAAGTTCCATACTTTTCATCGTTTCACTCGCTTTGCCTTTGGTTATTTGTTTAGCTTGAAAACTGTTTTTTCCATGATCTCATGGTTCATGGTCCCGAAAAAAAATGCTTTTTTTTTTCAAATATGAGTTTTTAGCAGAAATAGCAAGACACGTGTCTATTGTTTTTTCATGTTCTCCAACATATATTAAAACTAGTAACAACAATGCAGTTTGCTTGAACAAAACTCTTCTACAGAAGTTAGAGGGTTCTGTCACTTTTCCGTATTTTGGAGGACCATTTCTCCCAACAGGTTGAAATTGGGCAGCTAAAAACAATACGTGTCAGCTATTTTTGAGTACTCTATAACATATATAAAAATCAATCAAATCGGAGCCAAGTTTCCTAGATTTTAATAGCGCATACTGTAACAGTGTTAAGTAAACATCATATTTTTATAGGAGTTTGACGTTTAAAATAACACTTTAAAGTCTGACAGTTAATCTGCTAAGAAGAAATGGTATGGTTTGACTTTATCCTATATTTTATTTTATTATAGCGTCCTAATAAAGTTTGTGCAACAGTGACTACGAACACCCCCTCGACGTATTCTTCGGCCGCGGCGGGCGCTTCTTCCGCGACTACCGCGGCCACTACACGTCCAGCTCCGATTCCTACAGTGGATCTGACGATGACGCCGCCGACCAGGGAGCTGCGGGCCGTGCGCCTGCCGCGGCCGGTGCCGGCTCCGGTGCCGGTGCCGGTGCCGGTGCCGCTGGCGGAGGCGCTGAGGGCGTACTTCCAGCAGAGGGCGCAGCCGCCGCAGCTGTACCACATGGTCAGGGTGAGTGTTCACTATTAGGTATCTATCGGTACCGTATTCGTTTCGACTTAGGGTAATCTCGAGTTTCAACATTTTTCCTTCCTAAATAAGATGCTAAATAGTAAAACTTTTGATGACAATCCCTACAAATGTTGAGAATTTGAATAAAACACAACCATAAATATATTTACAACCAATTGTGAAATGTAATGCAAAAACCAAAAAATGGGACAAAAGTATGATCATTGGCCCCCAGGGTACAAATATTGGCATACCAAGAGTACAATGATTGGCATGCCAATGGTAGGGCCAATCACTAGATTTGTTTATTATTATTGACGATAGTGAATAGAAACTATAACTAATATAAATCAACACAAATATTACATTTTGAATACCAATTAATAGGGTATAATAGTTTAAAAGTACTAAATTCTTATGATTTGTTTAATAAAACACACTTTTAGCTTCGATCGTTGCAAAATGTTTTTTTGACGTGTGTTCCAGCTATTATGCTGGAAAACTATCAATTACAATATACTGTTGTCAACAAAGAAAAATATAAATATTTTTTTCTACATTCTACTCAAACGTTTATCTTAATAAATCGATTTTAAGTTCAGGGGGCCAATGATTGGGGGGGGCCAAGATTACTACCGCTTACCCTACCTCAACCACGGACTTGAACATATCTGGATGGAGCAATGCGACTGCAAAAGTGTGTCCACATGAGATAGTACTACGGTACCGTTGCATCTCTTTCTAATTAGGGTGACTATAAGTCATAAGTACGTGGGATATTAGGTTGGGAGCGGTTATGCGAACGATCTGGATCGACGATATATACTTAACGATAAAGACATTTTTTTAAGTCATCATATTCATCACGATCTAGTATCGTCGTGTTTATCGTATTTCCAGATCGTTAGAGAGCATCATATTGGGAGTGGTTAGGCGGACGATAATATGTAAAAATCCAAGACCATTATTGGCCAATTTCCCCCGTACTCTATGGTTCCACCTGGACGGGCCCCTCATCGTCATGGATTTTTACCTAATTATCGTCCGTCTAAAACGGGTATCGCATGGGGCAATCATCGGTTCCCTATTATCGACGGTAGGTTGCCCCTCCTTACCTTCTCTCGATGCGCTAATTTCTCTTTTGTCTATTACACGGTGCGAGACTGAAAATCGGGACACAATTATTGCCACGTGTAATACCCATTTAACCTGGAGGGTTACCATGAACCACTTCTTCTCTCTACCGCTCTTGTATGTTCGGGATGGTGCCTCCCCATGCTCGGGCTCTCGGCCGAATGTTTCGAACGCGGGCGAATGCAACCTACTACACGCTCGTCCGAGAGCCTCGGGCGAGAAGCTCGAACGAGAGGCTATTTGAGCTTTGTCATGTAGTTTGGGTGAGTAAAAAGGTCTCTTAAAATGTCTTAAATAGCTTGGGTAGGGTGACAGTATTTACAAACAGTAATTAATAGGGATGATGACTAGGTTGAAAAACTATTATTCTAATTAGTCCGTCAGAAAGATTATCAAGCATTATTAGACACGTATTTTTTCCTTTTTCAAGATAACTAAAATTGACGAATATGAAGACTATGAAGAGCGTCAAAGTTCCGTGGTGGGGGCTGGTGACGTCACCTTAGAGTGTGACGTCACGCGAAACTTTAAAGCCCTGTATTTCCGTCATTTTTCATTTGATTAACAAAAGAAAAAATACGTATCGTACTTTTCAATAATCTAACAGACGGACAAATTAGATTTTTTTGTCGTCCAGCCTATTAGGACGGTACAATCGACATTTGTTGAACATGCCGCTGTCTCGGAGAGTCGCTCAGGTATTTTTTTTCCGATTGTTCTCATCTTGCTAACGGTGAGTACTAGCACAGACATAATCTCGTAGCCAGAATTATTCATACACTTAAGGAAGGAAGAATACGGTTTCGATTCGACAGACATTAAATTATAATAGCCTGATTTTCTCAATATTTATAGATAATATATGCAAAGTCCTACAAACTTTTCTTCCGGAAGTAGGTAAAAAGTAAAAAAACTAAACTCATTCGATTTTTTAAATTTACGGTTATTTGTCTTCTATCTGTTAAAAGGGAAACCGAAGAAAACTTATTCACGTAAAACCGTTAAGTCTACGAATTGTAAGGATGATAAATGTGTCATTTTATTTCGTTAGAAACAAATTGTAATAGGTATAAACTGGTCTTGACCTATTTTAAACGACTAAAAAAACATAAAACCATAAAAACCTTACAAGAAAAACGTTTGTACTTAACATGTGTGTACTGTACCTACATATTTGTGACGATTAGCATGTTACGATATTTTGTTGCCAACACAATACTAGATTTTCGATATATCCGTTACGTTAAAAAAACCGGCTATTATAAATTATTTCCCAAATAATCAAAAATGTTATACAAGCTGTCCATTTCAATTCAATGACTGGATTATTATTATACGGTCTTGTGGAATACGAAGAGTCGTAATACAAATACTTACCTGCGAATAATCTCGAAAATAATCGTGCCACGTTATATATTGGGAACAACCTAGGTATACAGTACTATGTTTAAATATGTGTCTGTAATGTACCTATCGAAATATATTTCAGCAAGCATCTTCCTACGTCATACAAGTAAGTGAAACAATAAACATGCCAATAAAAATATTCAGAATATTTTACTCTTACTTTCCCTAACTAATAAGAATCCTGTAAAATCGACTCACAACGTGCCGACATCATAGTTACCCTACCGAGCTTGTTTTGTAATTTTATCGGAAAATGTACATAAAATTGTATAATTTTGGCTTACCTGTGAAACGATATTCCACAACCAAGATAGCTTTCACTCCGACAATCCTTTATGCAACACGTTTTGACAATTTTAGCTGATTTTCAAAATAATTTGTATAAATAATAAACGGCGCCATTTATGTTGGTATTTAGAAAGTTTAAAAAGTCAAAGTTGGGGATACCAGTTAATATTCAAAAAGTTACTAATGTCTACCATATTTATTGAAATGTTTTTTTTTGTTATCCACATCTTTGATTTAAAGGGTTATTAATATGAAAATCACAATTGTTTACAATTTACTAAAAAGATAACAAAATCCTTATTTGTATATAGTACTAAAATAAAATAAGAAGATATTTATTTTTAGTAGTAAACTGTTATAAACACTCCCAAAATAGTATCTTATGAAAATTGGCAACATGTGCGAGTGGGACAAAGCACCACTTGGAAGTGTCTCATGTGGACCGTTTTCTCTCGTTCATTTAGTATGGCGAAAAGCGAGATAGGACCGTCCCCTATGTGGAAGTTCCTGACCTCAACTAATTGAAATTCAACAAAATATGTCTGCGTCAATTCCATAGACCCCAAAGCAATAAAAAAATCATTGGTTTAGATGGCGAACGGGCAGCTAGTGCGGGTGGCCGGCGTCGCCGGCGGCGCGACGTCGTCCCCGGGCTCCCCGGCTCCTACTACGGCGGCTACGGGCGCTGCTTCCGCTGCCACGCGCGCGGCCACTGGGCGCCCGGCTGCCCCGACCGGTAACCCGCGCCCACCAGCGCCCTAATACCGAGCGACTCAATACTCAAACAGGAACCACGGTTCCCGAACTAAGCAGGGAGAACTTTAATAGTAGCACAAAGGCATAAGGTAGAAATACCAGTGCTCGACGCTAGTATTTGACATGGGCACTTATGGCAAAGTCATACAGGTTAAATTTGCACCCCGAAGATTTTTCGATTTTCGAATTTAAACCTTGTCGCTTTGACATAAAATTCCCATGTCGAATACTAGTGCAGCGTCGAGTACTGGTACTTACCTTACTACCAATTGCGCTATATATCTCCAGAATTTGTGATGACAATATCGATCTTAAACTACATACTAGTAAGGTGTTATGCTCTAATCGAAAATTGAGATATCTATGCAGAATACCTACCTTCTCGTGCCATACAAATTCGCAGGTGGAACGACGAATGAAAACGCCACCTAGTTCAACATTATTTTATTATAAAACCCTTGGTCAATAACTGCGAATATTATACTAATAAAATGTATATTTTGTATATTCGTCATATAATTACTACCTACATCTTACTATTGTATAAAGTCTGATTTCCAAAGTCGTCCCGTCCTGCTGTTTAACCACTCTAAAGACGGCATCATTAATAAAGCATTTTAACTTCCTAATGCCCTAAGTACACCTACTGTACTTAAGTGAGTTACATAACACTTCTATAATGCCCTTGAAATGGAAGTGATGACGTGGCGTTAAGGAAATATGGTTAGTAAATCTTTTTATAATTTATAATGACTGTGATATTATAATAGCAATTTAAAAATCTGTATTCCAGTTAAGTTGGAAGTGTTTCGATTATCTACATTTTTATTGTACAAATGGCGACGGAAATTTTATAAGCAGTTGGTGGACTCACATTAGAGTACTAACTAAGTGCAAGTCGGTACTACTTACCAACTGGAATTGATTAAAACTGAGAAGTAAGTCCAATTATAAAGTCATGAAAATACAGGTCTGCTGGAATTCACTTTAGTATTGTCGCGCGACAAATGTCGGCAGGCCTAGCCGTGCGTACTATGTGAAATCGCCCATTTCTGTCTATAGCTACAATATGTGACTAAAGGAATTTCTATGTTCACGATAGGGCCGCACTGGCCGCAGATGTCTAATAGTTTCAAGCTACTACACACACATACACAGCGTGTAGCTGGCACTCGTCGCAAGACACTTGGTGCCCTAGTGAAGCTTTGGCTAACCATCACTTTTTTGTATTCAATTAACTTACTATGAGCGTGACGTAACGGAAACTTAAAATTTTGGGCTTTTTTTATAATCAGCGTCGAATCAGTTCGCGATTCTATTTCGAATGAGCAAGCAAGTCCAGATATGGAAGAATCGGGTTTTCGGCATTATTTTTGGAAAACGCTGATCTGCAACTGCAACTTAGAGACGATTGTCTCTTGTTCTTATCAGATTGATATAAATAAAACTGTTTACATTTTGATAAAAATGATGAATCTTTGATGTTTGAATAATTGATAATCATCAAAATAAAGTGTCATGTAAACACTAGATATGTTACGAATGATAAGTTGTGAATTGTTTCATTTGAATTTAGTTAACTATAATACAACCTGATTAAAATAAATAAAGAACTATTTTTAATATTATGGTTTTGCTTTGCCCTTTACCTTGCTAAGTGTCACTTGCATCACCCAGGGTTAGCGACATAACCGTTTTTATAGCGTTTTTTTGTATAGGATTTGACAGCTTAGCTCCGTGTTAGTGGCTAAGCCTGGGTGGTGCAAGTGGGCCTAAGAGTCTTTACTTAGGCATAGACTTAGAGCCATCCCCGGAAAATAAATAACTAGGTTGCTGTTACTAGATCCGGACACCTGGCAGCTTCTCTCCGGTAGTTTAGTGACAGACCTGACCTGCAAAGCTTTTCCGTCGGGACAAAGGAATCTCAGTATATCCCATAGGAGCAATTATTTTCACCAACTTTACGTAGCTTTGATCTTGGGAGCCTACTGCAAACGTGGATATTTAATCACAGACTAAGTCACATTTACAGTATAACAGTCGGTAAGTAACGAAAATGGGTACCTAGAAGTCACGGTTGGCTGTCCCAATGCCGCGCGATCCCCTCATCGCATCTTCCTTACTTCCCGCTCGCTATACTCGTTTATTTCCACAATATCCAATATTTTTATGTAATAACAAAATTGATAATATTCAAAGAACAACAAAACCCGAAAAAATGTGATTTGTAAAGATAATGTAATAACGTAGTCACTTGAAATTAGATTCGCCTAAAGTAAACATCATTGGTACACCAGATTCGTATATCCCCGCCTCGGGGGCCGATAGGGATACACCAGAATTTGCTCTCACTTGACTAAGTGCGTCACAGTCCGCGGAACGAGGTAAGTAATCGAGAAAAACATGAATATTTGAACTAAACTGGCGAGATGCTCATTCAAGTGCAAATCAAATCCTTTTAAGTCGCTTGTTCTTTTGTACCCTGCCATAGATAATACATTATATAGTAATATTATTAAAGAATAAATTAAAAGAATCTTAACAATCCTAACTAAAACTTTATATGTAACAATTTTAGATACTTTGTAAAGAGCAGAATAAAGTGTAAAGACTCATAATATGATAAAATCCTTATAAAGTGGGTCCTAGACCCCGCGAAAATAATTCTTACTTTGAAATAGAGACTTCTAGAATCTTTATAAATATTGCAAATACGAAAATAATAAAGTCTGAAAGGATTGGGGTTTTCCCTAAACTAACCCCTGAAGAAATAGAAAATACTGTCAGAATTTCCATAATTATAGAACCTTGGTAAGTTCTTTGGTAAACTTAATAAAATGTTTGTACGTAGGTATTTAATCACAAGACATTGTATAATACTTTAATTTATATGTAAATTTAATTAAACAAAGGCATAAGGTTCACTCTTCCACAAGACCACACTTCATACATATTATTATGTAAATAAAAACAGCAACACCATGGACAATAGATATACCCATGTACAAAACACAAGCCCTGTGTAAAGAATTATGCTAGAATTTGTATGCGTAAATTCCTAGTACAAATCTTTACTTTCCTTAGCTTACATCAGCATCTTGTAAAGTAAATCGTATTTACAAGCTTGTAATAAATATGTTTGCCAAAGTTAAATTATTACATTAAAGACAGAAATGTACTGATAACAACAATGCTATATATTACAGGCAATACGCCTTAGTCATTTTTCTTGTCGGCAGGCTCGCCTTCTGTTATGGCGGGAGTGCCATTTTTATCTTGGCCCTGCTGGAGCTCCATCTCTCCAGAGAAGCCAAACTCATTCACCCGCTTGATGTCCACCTTGTAGATCCAACGTTGATACAGGAATATAAAGAACACAATATCTGAAACAAAACAACAAAATTAACTTATATGTATAATTTAGAAATATATAATTTTCTATAATAATAATACATACCATCACGGAAACAACCTATACGATACATAGTTGGCATTTTAATCACAAATGCAAATATATCATCAATAAATGTGTTCAAGAACTTGTATGTCATCATTCTCCATGGGAGGTGGGCAACTGACTTCAGTTTGTAGTTGATGAACAACTGTGGTGTCATCATGATGAATCCGAAAGTCAAGAGGTATCCATACATCATATTGAGAATGAAAGAATACCATCCCTTGTGCTCTTGATAAAGCAGGGAATAAACTCCATAACCAACAAGCAGAGGGAAGCATGCCCAGCTGAGGTAGCGGAATGCCAGTATATCATACTCCCTAGTACTTGATTGAACATAGGAACCTTTGTCTGTGAAATTCAATGTTGGTATACCAAAAATTCTATTTTCTCTGTTAACTTTCACGTCCATCACTTTGTTGATTTTCCATATCTCAATCAATAAACCTATGAAGCATGAAATTCTGACCATAACATTAGTCTCATTGTCCAAAACATATAATAGTACTACAGTTGACTGGAAAACATTGAAAAATACTGATCTCACAGAGAGACCTTCTAGTGATTGCCTGTTGTTCCAGAACTGAATATCATTTTTGAATGCCAGGAGTTCAAATATTGAGTGCAGTATAGAGACTGATATGGTGAGTGCCAGTAGATATGGAGAGGTGTCCAAGAGAAGCTCCTTGACAGTGTCCTGCTCCTCATCTTGCTCCTCAGCCCCAAGAGCTGAAAACATGCTAAGCTTGTCCCTCATAGCTTGTGCTGTGTACAACTGCCATTTGAACAAGCTCAATGGCTGGAATGTCAACTGCAACTCAAGAGTACTTGAAGATGAATTTATTGGCACATAATCTCTCATCATATTCCAGTAGTCATTCAGAAACACAGCTGGCTTGTAGTATTTGCCATCTGGTACAAAATAAATGAACTCGTCTAGAGGTGGTGGTACACTGCCTTGCATCCAATTAGTTTGATCTGTCACCAAATTGACAGTCAAATTGGGATGCCAATGGGATACTATTTCTTCCTTTAAAGTCTCTGCTTTCATCTGTTCTTCCTCTGACTTTTCAGTCTGACCAGTCAGCAAGTTGTGTGTTTTCATGTAGCGTAGCTTCTTGTACTTGTTAACCATCTTTTTGCCATAAGTGATGAAGTCGCCAGCATAGTTATCAGCATCCCTGGGATCAGGTGACTTTCCTGCTTGGACTATGAACACATGAAGATAAATTGATCCATTATTTTTCAAGGATTCTGATGGTTCAATAGTAGTAGAAAATGTGTATGTTCCATCCTTATTTGGTCCTGCATACCAATCTCCATAAATTATACTCTCATGCTTCCAGATTAACTTTGCATCTTCAAATCTCCCAAAAAATTCCTTTTCAGACAAATAACAAAACATATCTAATTCTGTCCCATTAGAAAACATATTGATAGAGGGAATCTTTGGGGCCCCTGTTGGAGAATTCACTTCTGGTTTGGGAGCAGCAGGCTGGCGGAACATTGAGGTGATAAAGTACACAACCAAAGCCCTTAATATCAAGGATTTAGTTATAGCAAAAAATGATTCCATTTTGGTTGGCTGCATTCTTGCTCGTTGTTCGTCAATTTCAGCATTAATCTGAAATATTAACAGAAAAAATGACCCCGACCATAAAAACTTGGAACCTTGACATAGCAGATGAAATGAGTAATTAAATTTTAGTGAAAACCTTATTACTTTACAAGACATAGTTACACGAGTGGTATTGGGATTATCCCATCAATAAAATTAATGGCAGAATATGTTAAGAAGAATAAGAACTTACATCGACGTTATCAGGTGATAACCCAGCATCATTGCTCTCACTAGGTACCAATCTATCTTCTGCGGAATCGCTGTTCGTGGGTTCTTCTGTGTTAGCCATCTCTTCCTCTTTAAAATGCCGTTGGTTTTGGCTAATGTTAAATCATCAATAAATTAGGTTATTTCAAAATTTAACACAGATCATTGATTGAAAGGACTATTTTACGCCATTGCCATGACATAAAAAAAGAAATAAATCGAAAAGATGTGAAACGAATATTGACTCTCCATAGACAATGTAAAATAAAATAATGCCACAGATAAAGATTTGCTAATGCTAGTATTACACAGAACGACCATTCGAGGCCAAATCTCGCCGCATCGGCCAGTATAATCAAAGTAAAGGAACCTAACCTAGGGCTACCTAGGGAGAAGGGTACGTACGAACCGATGATCGGCACCAACGGAACGGACGGATCGTCCCGCTTAATGAAATGGCCGCTCCACACAATGGGCCATTATGGGCGATGATAAGGGACACAGTTATGAGTAAGAGGGGTTACGCAATACTGCCATCCCGTTCTACTGTATAGCTACGTCCCGTATAATGGCTCAGTCTGTTATGAAACACACTTGTGATTTATATGAAAAGTGTATTGTATGAGTAGGTAAGCTATATATTATGACAGATACGAATAATGTACCTATTTTAGTTGTAAAATTATTTACCTACATCGGTAAGTTGCTACGCTCTAGTAGTGTCCATGACTGTACTTATTTTACTTTAAGAACTTATGTAATGGTTGCAACTAAACGATTATGACTATGTTGCCAATGTCAAAAGACCACATAAGCTTACACCAAAGAACTTACTACACACACGACAGAATTCCGACTAAACTTTTCATCAACGATTTATAAGGTGCACGCGAGGAAAGGGAAAGATTCTAACAGCACATTCCTGATCAAGATATCAAGACTAAAATATCGTACCTATAAAGTTTTCTGGTTTCCGTGTAGTTTCAGAAGGTGGCACCATTGATATAAGTAAAAGAGGAAGATGTGTGATGCTCATAGTTAGGAAAGCTAGACTAAAACCCACACCCTTGCAAATTCTTACACACCACTGTAATGTGTATGTGCACAATACGCAATAGAGATAAAATAATACGATTTACATGGGTCAGACTATACCAAAGGGGGGCCGATTTTGGGACTTAGTTTTTTTTTTTTGAAAAATGCAAAAAACATAGGGGTTACAAAAGACTTAGAATAATTTTCAAGATTTTGATGAAATAACCACTTTTTTCTTAATAAACTTTTCTCTGAAATCAAAAATGGCTGAGTTAGAGGCCTTCAAAGGTTGAAGTTTTTGAAGGGACTTGTAAAATTTTCATCGAGAGTGGTGTCATTATAACAGTATTTTTAAATGATTGTAATGTGTAGATGGCGTCAAAACAAGCATCTTTTATAGGAAAAACTTTTCTCTAAACTTAAAAATGGCCGAGTTAGAGTCCTTCAAAGGTTGATGTTTTAAAATGAGCTGGGAGTTTTTACTTGCTCGGCTCGCGCGCTGTAAGGTCGCAGTTCTACCTAACACTCCTCCTCGCTTCGCTCGTCGTCGTACCTACACCGACCTTCCTTAAGGTGCCATTCTGTAAAGCATTTTTTATTAAAAAAAAGTCGGTTTTGGCGCTTCGCCGGCCGCTGCCGCGGCACGCTCGCTTCGCTCGCTCGGCTCGCGCGCTGTAAGGTCGCAGTTCTACCTAACACTCCTCCTCGCTTCGCTCGTCGTCGTACCTACACCGACCTTCCTTAAGGTGCCATTCTGTAAAGCATTTTTTATTAAAAAAAGTCGGTTTCGGCGCTTCGCCATCTATACATTACAATCATTTAAAAATACTGTTATAATGACACCACTCTCGATGAAAATTTTACAAGTCCCTTCAAAAACTTCAACCTTTGAAGGCCTCTAACTGGGCCATTTTTAAGTTTAGAGAAAAGTTTTTCCAATAAAAGATGCTTGTTTTGACGCCATCTACACATTACAATCATTTAAAAATAGTGTTATAATGACACCACCTCGACCAAAAATATTCTAAGTCCCGGCCCCCCCTTTGCTACAGTCCAACCTTTACATGGTTAAATTTGCCGCGGTTTTCTACTGCGCTCAGGTACTTGTCAGACTATATTATTATTATTGTTGTGACGTAAGGCATACAAATAGGAAAAAAAACAAACTTCTTTCTTTGCTTATAACACTTTGAGTGTTGCTGTGAAACACTTTTTATTCAAACAATGGCCTTGAAATGAGGACTACCGCGAGTCGATTTTCCGCTAGGGGCGCTAGTGGAACGTGGGTCCTGCGGGAACATTTCAAAGGTCACGTTGATAATTCTTCCATATAGATAGACGACCCACGCATTAGTGGCGCCGCCTGGTGAGCGACAATATGGTAGCTCCCGTTGAATCGTTAAGTTAAAGTACATTAGTCTCTACTGTCTCTAGTTGAACTAGTCTTATAACATTTTTTGCTTCTTTTTGCCTTAGGAATGTACGGTTAAAATATTTATCTTTCCTCGCGCGGGGCACCTTGTATTATGCTCCTCGGCGAGACCTTCACATTTAGACGTAAAAAATACGGAAAGAATAGTCGTAATCGGGGTAAGTTTTATACACAGATACTAGTTCGTAATTTGCATCTAATTTAATGGAAGTTTTTAAATGTATAATATACATAAGGTGTATTCGGGTAACTCCGAAAATGAACTCTAATATGGAAATATAGGTAAGAATTATCCGACATTCGGAATTATCCGAATACACCTTATTAGATTTATGTATAAGTAGTAGAACTCTAAATTTTCTATTTACTTTGTGACAAATTTATCAGAAAACTAAATATCAATATTTTACCTACTACCTACTTAAATGTAATATCGCAGGAACGGTGGGATAGGTGAAGTCTAAAATAAGGAAAATTTAATTAAAAGAGACACATATCTTAATATTTATTTGTTTATTTCAAACACAAAATGAAACACTGACAGTTAATCGGGCCCAAAATGCGTTTGGATACTACCCTGAGTGTTCAGATTCCCAAACCATCATGAAATTAGTGTTTAGACAACATTAAACAAAACATAAAAAATGTTACTAACAGCAATTCACTTGACCTAGAATCTACGAATTAATACTCAGCTTTAGTAGCGCACATGTTGAACATCCGACACTGGTTCCATCACAGAGATTTCATTACATTTGAAGATTACTTAAAAACATAGAAATATTCTATCTCATCTAGCAATGTAAATTGATGCATGATTTAATGCTTGCTTAAATAAGGCCCACCTAACACTTGTGCCAGCAAAATATACCCTTATCGAAGTGGCTTGTGATCCAACCTTCCTAGCATTCATCACCTTACATGTTCCATGCGGTCCTCTGTACAATCTGGCAGAATAAGGTAATATTTCATAGGCACAAGCTTTGCATCCACGTAAAACTATGATAACAGTCCACTTAAATGTGATATCTTAACCACTAGTCTTGCTGCCTCGCTGCAGAGCAGAGTCCGATCATTATATTTAATAAAATTATAATAACTTACAAATATATCATCAAAATTCTTTCACATTAATTAAACCAAAGATGGTTCAAGGAATTGGCAGCTTATCAAGCTGTATATTCGTATTAACTCGTTCCTCATTAAATGTTTATTATAAAAATTGTAGCTAGACCTATAAGAGTGACTTTTCATCTGAGTGGCATGCTGATACAATCCTTCTCACATGTTGTGATAGACATGACTCGGAGAAGTCACCCCTATTAGCCTAGCATAACCAATTCTAGTTTGGCAATAATACATAAGTACATACTATGTATCAATTTATCATCTTTATTCAGCGTCCGACTAAACAGCATGAGAGCGACGTCTCGCGCAGGATCTAGTATCTACAAAATAAGAAATCTCGAGATACAGCTTCACTGTGAACCTATTATACGCAATGCTCAAAACGCACACTAAACGCATAAATAGAATATTGGGGCTAATCTATTGAAATTACTTGATCCTTAATAATTATTAAATGCTACAAAACAAAAGTTGAAAAGCATAAACTAGGCTCGACAACTACAATGCATGTTATGCAAGTGACTCTCACTAAAACTCGTGAACCACTAAGTACAAGCTGTGTGTCCTCTGGTATTTTCTAAGGCAATCATCGCAGATCATAAGATAAATATTGCTCCTGTATTTAATTCGAATTTCAAATACAATAGTTGTCAATCAATAAGGCTTAAAATTTTCTTTTTAATTAAATCCTGGTTGGACTAAGTAGTTCCTAGTTAGTTTAGCCGTTTAGCGCCGAGCAAATGGAATGAACATATCCGTTATTAAAATGTTTAGATTTGAACTGAATTCCATCACGACTATGGTAAGCCATACGATCAGGCGAAAAGTGCTACCCAAATATTCCACATTCCACTTAATATGCCACATTCTGCTGTCTAGCTTAAGAGATCAAGAGGACATAGAAAGGCAAAGACGAGCAACTGCGGTACGAGCGAATATGCTAGCCAGAAGATTCGCTAAATGCAGTGATGGCGTGAAAAGGCAGCTGTTCCTCAGTTTCTGTACCAGTGTCTACACAGTAGAGTTGTGGTCGGACTACACCTGCGCCGCGATTAGAGACCTGCGCGTGCAGTACAACAACGCGTGGCGAGCGCTGTTCCGCCTACCGCGCTGCTGCAGCGCGAGCGCCATGTTCGCGGAGGGGCGCGCTACTGCGTGCAAGGAGCGCCACCGCCAGAAAGGCAATCAACGCCTCCTCCAACACGCTCTTGTCGGCGGTGAGAGAGTGGGACGCCAGCCCGCTTCACGAGCGCTGGAGGACCTACCACAGGCCTGTCGCAACGGGATCGGGGTGATCCGAGACGCAGCAGGCTCCAATTAATATTATTTATTGTTTGTGATCGTTTTATTTAATTATAATTGTAAGCTGTTTTTTGTTATTACCTTTATATGGAACTAATTATTCTGGAATAAAAACTCATTCATTCATTCATTCATTCATTCAAATATGGCGCCCACGTACTATTGCGTTCAAAATTGCATGGGCAGTTTATGAATGAATTCATTCATAAACTGCCCATGTAATATTGAACGGGTGTGTACATTAATATAAATATAAATATTTGCGTCAATCTTACACAAATCGACCTAGTCCCACGGTAAGCCCAAGGGCTTGTGTTGTGGATACTAGACGACGATATATATAATAGATAGATACGTAAAAATACTTAAATACATAGAAAACATCCATAACTCAGGAACAAATATTCGTGATAAACACACAAATAAATGCCCTGACCAGGATTCGAACCCGGGACCTCCTGCTTCGAAGGCAGCGTCACTACCAACTAGGCTAGGAGGCCGTTCATTCATCACATTGCCACTATCAAAGCCAAGCCGACGCAAACTTAGATAGTGTGGATGAGCTCTTACGTGCGTTCTTTTATCTTTTATTTGTTGTAAATCTCAACACAGACAGTCACAGACGATCGTAAATAATGCCTTAGAGAATCACAGAGTGGGATAGCTATAACAACGGGTTGTTAACATTGTGTCCCAAAATATAAAAATACTGTTACATAAGCCGTATAAAATCCTGATCTACATTTATTACATTACGTCACAGCGCCGTTATACTAATACGAAACCACTTATATGTACAAGTAATTTTGAAGTCGGTTATAAAACAATTTTTATTTTGTTATTTAGAGGTGATTAAAAGTATAGATAATTTGAAGCGACTAGACATGTATACAGTCAAATGGTTGCTTAGCAGTATTTAACCACAGCTTTTATCATTAAACTATCGCGGGTCCGAAACTAACCGATGCATCAACTGTACACTGTTCCTTTAAATGTCGGCATACGTAAAAAAACTTCATAGGAATTTCTAATTGATTGTTATCGAAGTATCGAGTGGTTGTAGCGTATTTTAGTGAACTGTTACTAGTCTCGGCGTAGTTAGGAATTCATCCCAAGGGGCAGCCTTTAAGAGACTTTCAGAGCAATCGGTAAAGTCGATGACTCGGTCAAAGAAGCTTCTTATCTCAGTTTTTGGTTCCCAGATACTAAAATTACAGCGTAGTATGAAGTCACAAGGTTGACAAAATATCAAATGAAATTAATTGTTGTTGATGTATCTAAAAACCTTTTTATCCTATCCCTAAAATAAATATGCCCACTGCTAATTGAACAATGCTCCAACACCCGTTTTGCAGTTAATATTCGTTGTATCGCCCAAAATAAGACCATAAATAAGCAACACGCTTTATTTCAGTATCTGGAAGTTACAAACAGAGATTAGGGAGTTGTCCGATCAGCTATTTTCTCGCGCAAGAAACGTACACCAACGGGTGTAGATCCGTTCGAACAGATGTATACATTAGGGTTATCAGAGACACATCTGAATTCAGTCCCGGACATTATAATGGACAATTCACAGGGCCTACTTCGAACATCGAAAGTTTCGTGCTGCATCTCTTTCGCTCTATTAGGTAAGTGCGACAGAGGGAAATTTAAATTTTCGTTCGTTCGACTGTCGCGTTTATCTAAATTGTATGTGTCTCTGATGGCTCTTAATGGTCACTGGCATAGTTGGGTATTAGCTCGTTAATCCGTTAATAGTTAATTAACGAAGTTAACATTTTCATTAATGGAGTAACGTTTAAGTTAACTTTAGAATATGTTAAAGGAATCATTAACTTCCGTTAAATTTTCCCAAGTCCGTTAATCGTTAATCTATTTCCAAAATATTTATTAAAAACTTACCGCACATACCGTGCCACGCCGCAAAAAAACTCTACTGGCCGTATTCGACAGCGACTGCGGCGTTTGGAGGTATGTCCGTCTCCTCGCGCCTGCCAGAGTAATGGTAGGAGCGAGACGGACATACTTTCGAGCGCCGCAGTCAAAGATATAAAACATGCCATTTTTACCCCATGTCAACGAATTAACGATTAACGTTAACATCCGTTAAGTCTTCCGAAAAGTAGCCCCTTAACGATTAACGAAGTTAACTTTTTTTGTAACGGATTAGCGATTAACGAAGTTAACTAAACGGTGCTCAGCTATGGTCACTGGCTGTTCACACAGCTACTTAGAAAAATAAGTTGCGCTTGATCGCTGATCGGCCACCTACCCAGGGCTTTGCCCACTTTAACTACGTCCTCACACTTAGTCCTGCATCTCCTCGGGCAGCTCGTGCGGGTTGAGCATGCCGGGTACGGAGAGCTGCACGCGTCGCTTCTCCTCCTCCGCTTGCCGGAGCGCGAACAGCCGCTCCTCGAGGTAGAGGTCGCTGTCATCCTCGCCGGTGTATTCCTGTAACGAGATGGTGACACGTTACAGTCGAACTCATTGGCAAAAGTTGATAGTAAGCACCTCGGAGCACAAAAATTAAGACGAGCCCGCCAAGAAGAGCCTACCTTAATAGTAGGGGAGACCAAGATGCCAAATTTGTAGTACCTCGAGCGTCGTGGTCGTGGGGTAACGTGACGAACGTGAGGTACTTAACACATTGAGCGCCGGGAACCTGCTAGGGGAGTTCTCTGTGGGTGGTCGCTTTCCGCTACAAAGCGGGAAAACCACTAGTAGCAGTCGCTGGCACTCAATGTGTTAACAGGGTACAAAGCATCCGCCCTTATGTTAGTCTACCACGCCGGAGTTACTACCAAAAACCCTTCTTCGCCTCCCCTACTACAGAAAGTTTATATCAAGTGCCGAAAATCTCTATCTTCCCTTAAAGTCATTTTTAGACGGTCGTCAACAGCTTCCTGGCCAAGGTGACCTTCATAGTTACTGACCGCGTAGAGGGAATGCAATTGCCGACCTTGTAAAAAAAGTACTTCACTACTAAATGTGATAAATTTATGCTACACATAGTTACATTAGTTAGGAACCTATACAGAATATCAAAATATTACTTACTCTTATCTGAACTAAGAAATCTCTCAAGTGATCTTTGAAGGCAGGAATATCTTGGTCCAAGTTGAACAGTCCTTGGACAGTGATCTTTATTTGATTGTCCGTCAAATGAGAAAATGCGGTTTTTAAAAGATTCGCCACATAGTCCTGAAAACAAATATTAATACTTAATTAAATTATGTATCAGGAACAGGAAAACAATATAAGTGTTTTTTCCCCAAAAACATACTTTAAAGTTTAGAATGTTTTAATATTAAATTAACACACTAAGCAAATCATGAACATCATGATGTTCCCTACACAAAGAAAAAAGTCTATTTTCCTTTAACAGATTTATAGCTCAAAAATTCTATATTGAAATATATGAAAAATGTGGCATAAATAATGGATAACTTTTATTGATTGGAATGTGTAGGTTACAGATTGAAGTTTATTTTCATTAATCCCCCCCCCCCCCCCTCCGCGTCCCGCGTCTCCCCCTGCAACCCGGCAAAGGTCCCGAAACACGGTTTTTGTCAATTTATAAGAAAACTATTCCAAAATTTCCAAAGTTAAAAAACGTGTGTATGTATGAAATAATCCTTAACTAATTTACTATCGACCTTTTATACACATTAAAATGATATTACTTATAGTTTTAGTGTTTGGCATTTTTTTTTATATTTGTCGCTATTTTTTCCTTAATGAACCGTTTTTTAAGTTTTTTTTAATACTAATTTTATCGTCAACTTTAGTAAAACGTAGTTTTATTTTCTATAAAATAGGATATCATTTATTTCAAAAGTCCTTCATTTGACGTTACTACGCCATTTTGAAAATTCAGTGTTATTAAAAGTGATCGTGTTATCATTATCAACGTGCTGTTTTGGTAGCAAAGTATGGTGGACAAAAAAGGATACACGAGTATATATTACAAAGACCAAATATTATATATTTCACAAATTATGACAGTTATATATAATATTTATAACTGGTGGCTCTGTGAGCTGTAGACTACTTCGCGAGATGGTACTGGTATTGGCATAAAGGTCCGATTCATAAAAACGATTTAGCCGTCAGTCGTTCTCGTCGGTTAGAAAAAATCCATTTTAAACCACTTAATTACCTTTCTACGTTAACAAAACTAACAGGAAGGTAATTTAAGTCTTTAAAATATGTCCACTTTATTTACTAAACTTCTTTACCCATGGGATGTAATCACAACTTAATTATGTTTTTATCAAGTCAGAGACAATTCTAAATGAACTTTTAAAGTTCTAGTTTTGGATCCTTCAGCAATTGAATTATAAGAATGTAAGTATTTATTTTATAGTTCAGAACAAAAGTTTTTTTCTGCCAACCACCCTTTGCTACGAAAGGTGCACGTTGATAACGATCACTGGACTGATTAGATACTTACGCAAGTTACGCATACTCAGCGCGTTTCTACCGCGGACATCGATATTAAAACCACATACATCGAAAATTCGAAAATTTCGATCTGCATCTCTTACGCTCTAATATGTATTTAAGTGATAATACCCTCTCTATCGCACTTCAGATCCACTTTTTCTTTCATGTGATTTTCGCAGTAGAAGACATGTTTTGAACAAGCGCGAAATTGAAGTCTTGACAACAACCTGTATTGTTATGATTACTCAGACTAACGAGTATGATTACAAAAATAAGCCTATTATAAACAATTCATAAAACATCTCAGATGCACTTCGAAGATTCGAATATTTGTCAAGCTTTACATCCAGTATCGTTTAACGGATTTTTGACCGACATCCAAAAAGGAGGAGGTTCTTAGTTTATCAGAATCTTTTTTTATGTATGTTCATCGATTACGCCGAGCTTAGTCGTCCGATTTGAGTAAATAATATGGTATTTCATCGAAAAATAAAGAAATAGGATTATTTCTTCTTTTTCTTACTAACGTTTTCCCGGCTAATGCAACGGCTCAGGGAGCCTGGGGTCCCCTTTGGCAACTAATCCCACAAGATTTGGCGTAGCCGCTAGTTTTAACGAAAGTGACTGCCATATGATACGAGTATAACCTTCCAACCCAGAGGTAAAACTAGACCTTATCCGGATTTGTCCGATTTCCTCACGATGTTTTCCTTCACCGAAAAGCGATTGGTAATAGTACATTACCTAACTAGTGCGGTTAAACAAAGAAAGGCCGAGATCGCAGATGTTTGCGACCCGAGCTGCAAGCGAGGGACGTAAATATGCGATCAAGGGCTTTATTTATTACCTCACGTGTTAGGTACATCATTTTATGCCTACACTTGGGCAGAAATCGGCTTTTTCCGTACGCGTAGCGTGCGGAAAAAGGCACTTTATGGCCAGGTGTGGCATAAAAGGTTTATCAAATGATAAAGCATATAAAAAATAGGAGTGATTAATATTAAAATACGATTATTTGACGGCAAAAAATTGTTATATGTAAAAATATTTTGTTTCTCTATTCCCTCTGTACTTTTACGGTAAAAGTAAAATAAGATAAGTAACCAATTATTTGCGTTTTTTTTTAGATTAATATTTAGACCAATTTTAAGCCAATCCAGTATAGGGACAAATAATACCTACCTATCTGATAAAGTAAGACTATTTATTTGTGGCGTTTTCAGTCTAAAGGTACCACATTGTCGGTTATCGATAAGGCTCTACTGTCATTAATAATCAAGTAATCAACCCTACCAACAACCGACAATGTGGTACCTTTAGCCTGAAAACGCCACATTTATATTGTTAGCTCGCGTTACATTTTGTAGGAGTTACCCTAATTTTATGAGTGAATGTGATGAGGATAGGTAACTAACTAGAATGCTCACCTGTATGTAGAGGACGTTGTCAGGAGTGGGCCCGAGCGGCACGGTGACGCGGCCGGCCTCCACCAGCGAGAAGACGTACGCCAGGATGGTGGCGTGCATGGTGAGCCCCGCGCCGTGCGACGTGTCCGTCACCACGCTGAACACGTGCTCCAGGATGTCGCACAGGTACGTCTGATAGAAGCTCTGCGCCGCCTGCGGGTGCTGCTCCACATTCTGAAGCAGTCGGTGCAGGATCTGCAACCCCGTGTCTGCCACGTTACGCATCGTATGCTTGAACGCCCAAATAATAGAGTCCAAAACTAGCTTGAACTGCGCTGGCGGTATACTTAGGAATGCCTTGAAACAGTTCGTGTTTACCGCCTGTAGCAGCAAAAAGAACTCTGTCCGGTGGTCCGGGTACTCCTCGAAATCCTTGTTTATCATCTCCAGTGTGCATTCGAACACTGCGTCGAATATCTTCGGAACCTCGGATGTTATGTGGCCACCTAGTTTATACACGATTGCCGCCATGCACGATAATACTTCAGGTTCTCTCGCGTCTGGAACTGCGGTTCGTTGATAGTCCAATAGAACGGCGTCTAGGAGCGGCGGAATGAAGTTCTCCAACACCATGCTATTGTCTGTAGAACGTGACACCCAGCCAGAGATGAGCTTTAGTGTTTCCTTTTTGATAATTCTCATATTTTTAATAAGAGGCTGTTTCGTGACGGCGACCCCGTTTAGTGCGATAGCCTGACTTATGTTTTCCGACATGACTTTATAAACGTTTAGCATGTCAAGATATATTCGGCCGAGTTGTACAACATACGGATGTCCGAGCGCGCGGCAAGCGCGCACGTTCGTTTTTAGGATGCTAACCAACTGTTTGACAGCCTCAGGGTCTTTTAAAATGTCGACATTATGGGAAGCCTGGGAGATTATATCATCCCACACTTGGTTGGGCAGACACATGTACTTCTCAATCAACTGCTCCTGAGCGACTTGGTCTACTTGTGCACTAATCATGTATCCAACAGCCTCATAGAATGTATGAACTTGAAGAGTTTGCAAGTCACAAATAATGGAACTGATTGTGCTCAATATCTCCTCAATGAATGGGCACGCTTCTCCAACTTGTGTGGTTACAAAGTGGCGACGACACTTCAACGCAATTTTAATAAATGTATCACAAGCCATATCTTGTACGCCATCGTGAGTTTCGTGCATGAATTCAAAGAGTTTATTTACAACAGTTTTCAGAAACTTCCAGTGAGCTCTGAGGAAGCGCGGGTATTGTCCCACAACATACATGATGTTGCTGGCAATTATAGCCTTATTGTCTTTGCCCTTTTTCTGCTCACACAAACCCAATAGTTCTTTAATTACCACTACCAAAAAGCGCTTTTCATCCTCTTCCATCATTGCACCAGAGGTGGAGCCGATGGCCCAGCATAAAGTATTCAGGTTCTTCCAAGACCACTCAGAGCCATGCACTTGGGCCTGCAGTTTCTCTGTCATGATCCGTTCTGTATCTTGATAGTCCAAATGGGTAAGGTACACTAGTGTTTCTCTCATGTTCTTATACAAATTAATGGAATCTGTATCCTTCATGAATTCCCTCACTACTTCACCATTTTCATTCTCAACCACTAGGACCTCCTCTGGCTTGGCCATTCTCGAGATCATTATGTAGCGCACACTGCTCAATACATCTGCATAGAGAGCTTTCCTACCCATACTCTTGCCCAAAACTAGGTTTGACGATTGGGAACAGGGCGTAATTTTGTACAAATCAGCAGCTAAAGAATTCCAAAACTCCAGACAGATCTTAAAAATTTCTACTTCTTCCACTTCTGAAATCAGCACAAGGTAGCGCAAAGCGTTCATTAATGTGTTGGTCAAGCCCCGTCTTTCAATAAGTTGACAATGCTCCTTCAAGTAGGTACAAAGAAACAGGGCCAGATTTTGAATGAACACTTGTTCTTGGTCACGTCCTGCAGCATAAGCATCTCGGATATTAGTGGTGAGCGGCAGCATCACCTCTAACTGCTCCATCGTCTGCACTAGCAAGGCCACAAATTGATCTTCATAGTTACTAACTGTAACACCTGCAATCTCAGTCAGACAACTCAAAGTCACATTTCTGAATAGTGGAACACTCAGAAACTTGAATATTAGTGTGCTTATGAGTTTCATCTCAAAAATATAGCCTAAAGGGATCCAATTCAAAAATCTTAATAGAGTGTGAAGCGTGGCTTCCACCAATGGGGCATTTTGAGAATTCTCAAGTACAAATTGACAGAGCTGGAATATTTGGCTAAATTCAGAACACATGGTATCTTTAAGATGTTTGGTTTTGGTCTGAGTGAGTTGTCCAGTACTGAACACAAAAACTTCCTCACTGAGGAGCTTTAGGATCACCATGTTGTTTTGGCAAAGGCTTTCGTTGGTTTTCGAGGCACCCACAATATCACTAATAAATGTTTCCCAGTTGTGAGGCCATTCTCTTTTCAAAACTTGAATCAGAATCAAATTAAGCTTCTTCAAAAATACCTTGTTACTTTCCATGGTGACAGGATCAGATGAATTCTTTATGATGAGACCCACAATGTACTTTTTTATTCCTTCACATTGATTTCTTGGCAGAACTTTCCATCTTGTCTGTATCACTTGTTCTAGTATTTGTAAAGCATAGTATTTTGTTTCTTGATTCTGTGAGAACTCCAGAATGGTATCAACCCGAGTCCAAGCATCGGGGTGTTCTTTGAGTGTGGTCAGAATGTCCTGCGCGATGCGCTGCTGCTCGCCGACGGTCGAGTACAGGCATCCAACGATATTGTCCAGTAATGTTATGTCTAGCTTTTGGTTAAAATCCAAAAGTTTGGAAGCTTGTTGCTCTAAAGTTGTCATTGTGAACTTGAAAAAAAATGTTTTGTCTTCGTTTCTCTTATTAATAACCAAGTTCAGGCTGATTTATTCACATTCATTCCTCACCTCGTGCCACACTGAAAAACATAAAAGCAAAATTTTAGAGAACAAAATCTTATAACCTCATTTCACTACCAATACTTTAAACTATATATCATTCAAGTGTTTGTATATACTTTTTACAGCACCATTGATATAAATTTATAAACCGTACTAAATATTGCGCCTAAATAACTTGTAAAAACTGTTTTGCAGCAAAATTAGAAAATAAGGAGCACACACCCTGTATGACATACAACAAATGAGTTCTTAAAACTGTATATCAGTATTTCGGGTGCGGATGAAAATTGTTTCCCGTAATCATATAAAAAATGCGGCAGAAATTTAATCGTATAAACCTTACCTAGAAAGTAATTTGCGGCGCAATCAGTCTAAAGCACTTCCATACACACTTCATAGTCCGTTGTTTTCATGAAGCTTGAAAAAGCGTACGTACATGTCGCATTCTCTTTGTCTATGGTTATATTAGTTTAAAAAAAACACTAATAAAAACCGATACCCAAGTAGTATACAATAATTGTGTCATGATAATATACTAAATTAAATTAAAAAGTGTAATATTTTAATTTTACAAGCAAATAATAACCGGGTACATTTTTTAGGAACAGCTGCCGTGTGACGTGGCTTTATTAGTTCGATTAGTCGTTGTATAGTGTATATGTCGCTTAATAAATATCGCTATTTTTTAACCGTGCGTTTACATGCTCGTGCTCTCGGCCGAATGTTTCGGCCATAACATGGCCGAAACATTCGGCCGAGAGCCCGAGCATGTAAAAGCACCATACTAGGGCGGGCCGAATCATTCGGCCGAGAGCCCGAGCATGTAGAGGCACGGTGACAAGCGAGCGAGCGCAGTAACAGTAGGACAAAATAACTATATCCATCCCTTTTTTCAGGGTTGTAATACTAGCGTAAGAAAAAAACAGTATGATGCTCTCTATCCTACTGTTACTGCGCTCGCTGGGTTGTCAGACTATATATGCCACTTTTTTATATTATTCAGAAATTGACAATTTATATTATGACTATCTGTGGTGGATATTCCTTGATCTTGACGTAAATTAAATGACGTATAAAAAGCCAAAAGCTTAGCTTCGATAAAATCGATTTTTCGTCTTGTAATTGTTTTTTTTTTTAATAACGAAACAAAAAATCAAGTTGATCTAAATAACTTAAACTTAATGTACTCTATTATTAGCAGAGAAGTAATTTGTTTCAGATTTTTTATAAATTACCAGATAGTAATATGGCTAATAGGAAAAGAAACGTGAATTATATCAAACCGGAGGATCCAGAGTTCCTTAAAGTTATAAAGAGGCAAGCTGGTTATGATGAAAGGAATCGGAAATTCGATTCGCTCGAAAATGCCGAGGAAGATTTTGTAGACGACACAGAAAGCGAAGAGCCTCAAGTTGTAGTATTGAAACCAGGAGACCTCACCGCTGAGGAGGCAGAGATGGAGAAAAAGCGGTTAGAAAAAGAAGCAGAGGAGACTAAAGCAGACTTAAGTCAAAGGGTAATTTTTAAACCAAAGTCGAAGAAAGATTCTGAAGGTGAGAAAGGAAAAGAGTCAAGCAAGAATTCTTTGCATAAAAAAAAGCAAAGTCAATTGCTATCATTTAATGATGATGATGAAGAAGAAGATGATGATAGTAGTTAACAGTTTACAGAGAGTGGTTGTGATGGACCTGTACTTGTATTGACAAACATTAATTTTGAATGTATGTATCCAAAGGTAAAGCAGATGTGTTGAGGTTTCCCAGCAGCATATTCAACAGCTTCATTTTTAATTAATGATATTTTTAAAGCAGTGGCAAATAAAGAAGCAATGAATGCAATTAATTTGTTATTATTTCACTACTATTATTTATATGGATAATAAATTAATTTAGTTAGGTTTAAAGATCTTTATTATTTCTCATAAGAATACAGAACATATTCACTTACATGAGAATTTATATAAATATATATCTTTAAACCTAACTAAATTAATTTTGAATAAAACAGATGCTATTAAATGTAATAAAGTTTAATACATAAACCCCTAAAAGCTGTGGTATGTTTGTAACTACACACATTTTAGGTTCAAACCAGATGTAGTAGCAAATGACAGGCATACCCTTCTGCCGAATGGTTATTTATAACATAGTATCATACTCATTGTATGGACTGACATTTATCTGACATAGCTATTTGTATGTTACATACAAGTAGCTGTACATTGGACATGCCCCTCCCCCACAAAAATTGGCACTTTTTTGTATAGAAAATTACTGGCATTGAAAGTCCGGCTGATTAAAAAGTCAAAGTGTAGGTGTAAGTAATCCAAATGCTTGGGAATTGGCATGCTCTTTGCATACTTTGTGTTGCTCAGAAATCCATTAAATTATTTAGCTTAAGACTAGTAACCTTAAATATAAAACTAAATACAACAAACAATCAAACAAGCTTGCAATAATGCAGTAGTTTCTGACTCTTAGTGATTAAGTCAGAAAATTTTTGAGTAGCCAGCTGTAGGAAAAATTACTAGATTTAGATATCAATTTAGTGCTCTAAGTATTTCAGACCTCAACCCCAGTTTTAGGAAGGCTGGCAAAATTAGCACAATTTACCCTACTATATCTAATAAAGTAAAGACTGCAACTTTTTTTAAATAACTTACAATTATACACATTAATTTAATGCAAGATGGTGTTGCTGATCCAGTGTGGAAGCTTGTTAAGACATAGAAATAGTTCTTCCATTTTCTTCTAAGCTCTTTCTCTTTTTAAGTTTTGCGCTGGGACCATTGGCCACAGTGGTTGTGTCATGCCGGTAGTTTTGCTGCAACACTTCTGCCTCATTGGCATATTCCAGTAGCTTTCTCAGCAGAAACTTTCTCTCATCCTTAACAATTATGATACTCTCTTGAATTTTTGCAACTTCATCGCAGAGCGCAGCATTTTCCTGTAATTAAGTAATTTAATTCATTAACGAGTCTTAGTCATCTATTTTTATGATTGATGTTGTGAAGTAAAGGAGGGTTAAGAGATTTGGACATTCGTTAAAAAAGGAAATTAGATATGGTAAAACTACTTACAACAAGCAAATAATAAATATTATATTACGTAATTCATTAAACACTTACTAGAATCAAACTTTTAATTCTCCTTTTCATAAACTTGTACTTTTTACGGTAGTGATTATTTTGCTTTTCTCGTAGAACGTTGTTCATTGTTGGAGCAAGTAATGATAAATATTGTGGTGTACTTTGATTCTTAGCAATGCCCCTGATCAATTGTCATATTGTCATTGTCAACGTGTATGTTTATTACAAATAGTTTTATTTTAATTAACTGTTTTGTGGCCCCCTCAGAAAATTGTAAATAAACGAGTATCAGTAGGAATGCGCGACCCAGCAAATAACGACCCGGCAATGCGCGACCTAGCAATTGACGCCCGTAATGTACGTGGATTGATGGGTCGTTAGTTCTTGGGCTTGGGCTGCGATTTGCGGGTCCGTAAATCCTTTTTACAGGGTGAGAATCTAAATCCACTCTTTTTACGGGGCAGTAATTAACGACCCAGCAATGCGCGTCCATACATTCCAGCCCCTTGGATTTTTTTCAGAGACCTGTCAAGCTCCCAAGATCGAAGGTTAAGGCAGGTCGGTGTAGGCACGACGACGAGCGAAGCGAGGAGGAGTGTTAGGTATAACTGCGACCTAACAGCGCGCGAGCCTAGCGAGCGAAGCGAGCGTGCCGCGGCAGCGGTCGGCGAAGCGCCAGAACCGACTTTTTTCCATCCTTGACTGCTGACCTGACTAGACGGCCGACTGAGTTTTGCTCGTCCGTATATTTTCATTACGGGACGAGAATGTACGAGCTAATAACCCGCGTATAGTGGACCCTGATTGATGGGTCGTAAATTATTGAGTCGCGCTTTGCTGGTCCGTAAATCCTTTTTACAGGGCAAGAAATACGAAGCCAATATTTTTACAGGCCAAGAAATAACGACCCAGGAACTCGCGTACAAAAAAGTGGACGCGAGTTCTTGGGTCGTCATTTCTCGGGTCGCGTATTCTCCGGACCCCGTATGTCAAATTCATTTAAGCAGACTTTACACACAACAAATTTGTAGAGAATGTCTGACAATTTTATATGCAAAATCAGTACTACCAACATATTTATAGCAACATAGTTACATATAAACTGCAGGTATACAATGCAAGTGCATTGCAATTAAATATTTAATCTGTAGAGGGAATGCAGGCCGGTGTTTCATTTGGTTGTTTATTTATTTCGATCAAACAGTACAATATAATGCGAAGCAATAATGTCCGAATTATCACAATATAAAAAAGTGTTTCCCATCGATAGTATACAAAAAGTATACGAATTGTTTGAAGAACAACTACGCAGTGACAATGAGCCCGATTTGGCTCTATTTTCAATCATAGTCGGCGCGGTCGAGAATAACTTAACTAATGTTAAGAACTGTGACAAAGATGTAAACATTATTAACGTGTTGACAAATAAGCTTGCTAAGATTAAGTTCCCATGCGTGGAGTGGGAGGAAGTCAAGGGTCTGCACGAGCGATTCGTATCTTTGATGCGCAGCGGCGTGGACGCAAAGCTGTTGACCGGCGAGCATGCGACGCGCGAGCTGGTGAAGCGAGTGGCCGACGTGGTGTGGAACTCGCTCACGCGCAGCTACTACAAGGACCGCGCGCACTTGCAGTCCATATACAGCTTCCTCACGGGCAACAAGCTCGACTGCTTCGGCGTGGCGTTCGCCGTCACCGCGGGGTGCCAAGTGCTAGGCAAGCGGGATGTACATCTTGCACTATCAGAGGACCATGCTTGGGTGGTGTTTGGAAAAGATGGAACTGAAACAGCAGAGGTAAGCCTTGTTTCTAAATAACAGCTTATTACTCAATCGGAATTGGCACACGTATTAGTGCATACCAGCACATCAGTCCTCCATAATGGTCTGCACATCTACTAGAGAAAGTGTCTTCAATATTATTTCATTCCTAAGGATGTTGCAACAAATTTGTTAATTGCTATAATAAGGATTACAATTACAAGGCCAATGATAACTTAAATACTTCTTGGATAGCCAAAAAATCAGGCTAATGCTCCAAATCAAATTATTTACATACCTGCTAACAAAGTTTCCCATCATAAGGTGACATGGCACGGAAAAGGCAATGAAGACAAAAGGGGCCGGTCAGTAGGGGATGGAGTTCTGGCTCGATCCTGGCTTTATGTAGCAGGCAAGCCAGTGGTGTGCAACCGGCTGATGGAACTGGCAGCGCTGGTGTCTTCCATCAACATAACGCTCACTCCGACTATTGATGTTCATGAAGTAGCACAAATGCAGCACAGGCTACTCTGGCTACTCTATGAAAATGGTTTGTTTATTTTGATTGCATAGTATATGTATATTCAATATATTGTAAAACATTAAAAAATGTACAATAATCTACTCTCCAATAGGTGGTGCCCGCAACTTCGTCTGTGAAATATCTTTATAAATTGTAGCCTTTGTGTTATTCTGATGTATAAGCTGTATTATTGTAAAGTTTCATTAAAATCCATTCAGTAGTTTTTACGTGACAGAGTAATCATCCAAACATCCATGCAAACTTTCGCTTTTATAATATCAGTAGGGTTTCAAAACAATCACAGGTATGACATTGTCTTTGTGTGAAAAAACAACTTTCTAATTATGTTTAATGAATATTAAAAAAAAAGTATACTGTGCAATTAGTAGGTTTCATCATTTACAGAGAAAAAGGAAACAATATAACCTGTTAGATTTTCTAAATTTGCCATAGCCTTACTATGGCATACTTGATCTTAGAAAAGTGGACAGGTTAACAGTGGTGAATTTTAACAATAATATTTGGGCAAGCTGGAGCTTGTTAGCTGAGTTGTTAAGCAAAAATGGTTCACGCAAGGGAAACCAGTAGGAATCAAGTTGTATGAACGCTCCACCACTGCAGGCTATACCATACTGGACATCTGTTTGTAGGTACAGTTATGCATAAAAAAACAATCTTAAGATAAAATAAAGCTAAAAGATGTTGATGGATTTGTCATGTGAATTCAGGATATAAAGAGTTAAATGTTATTATTCAGTTTACTCAAATATAATTACAAAAAAAATATATCTTTCTGTATCTTAATTACTTTACAGGATGCCTGGACATGTACCCCATGGCACTGGGCAACCTTGGTGATTTAGATGAGTACATGAAATTGTCAAACTGTTCCGATCAATCGGAAAACACACTACCTGAAGACACCTCCAAAAGTGCCTCTAGACCAGACTCTGCTGCCTTATACACCCAAGCTATTCGTTCCTCGCGAACGCACTATGAGGACCGGCATGTGTATCCATACACATTTCAAGGAGGGTACTATCATCGGCACAAGATGTATAAGGAAGCATTTCACGCTTGGGCTTGTGCTGGTGATGTTATTAGACAGTATGTATCTACATAACATGCAATTCTAATAATAATAATGTTGTTTGCTGCAAATTCTGAAGACGCAGGTTCGATTACTATGCTGGGCACTGGCAGCTTGTTTACTTTTTCTTTATTGTATGCTGTCCATTTAAGTTTATTTATTTATAGTTGTGCTAGTAAATAATTACTTATAATTATTTATTTAAAAGGTTTTATTTTTATTTTTTACACAATTTTCTATATACATAGATCAGAAGCGATTTATGTATGTTGTTGGTGTTAATGACAAACAGTAAAATGTTTACGTTTTTTAAATACCTAGGTACATAAACATAATTACATAAGAGACAAATTATTTAATAAGTATGTTTAATTCTAGTTACAACTATTCTCGGGATGATGAAGAAATTTACAAGGAGTTTTCGGAAATCGCCAATGAGTTAATACCCCAGTTAATGAAAGTTGAAAGTTCAGGACACTCAGCACGGTCGATTCTTAAAGACCCGGAATGTTTTGCTTCCCTTTTAAGGTAACATTGAGATATGGGGCATTTTCTCAACATATAAAATGTGTTGTCAGATTTACCAGATTAAGTTACATGGTTTGATTATAAGCCAGCCACGACCATTTACGAGAGTGAGTGATCAGAGTGTGATATCTCGCTCATACCTATGGCCGTGCGCCGCTGCCGCTGATCGCACAAGGCCGTAAAATGTTTCCTATGGTAACACTATGCCATGACATGACATAAAAACAGACCAAACCGAACCTTGCTCCTCATAAAAAAATCTAGTATTTTGTCTAAAAGAAAAACGAAAACTAATCATGTGTCGTTTCCAGGTTTTATGACGGGATTTGCAAATGGGAAGAAGGCAGTCAAACCCCCATCTTACATATAGGTTGGGCAAAGCCGCTAGTCAGCACCATATCCAAATTCGACGCTGAAGTTCGAGCGCAGGTACCTATACTTCTTCTATCTCTGTTGTAACTAATGCAAAGTACGGTCAATTTGAAAAAAAAAGTATGGCTGCTAGTTCCATTCTTATAGTAAACGGGTAGTAAATGACGCTGCTCGGTTGTGTAAGTAGGGTTAAAAGCCACCGCGCTAACCCTAATGGCCGCTCTACAGAAAAGGGCCATGATGGGCGATGATAAGAGACGCAGTTATTTATAAGAAGGGTTACGCAATACTGCCATCTCTTTCAGCTGTATAGCTACGTCCCGTATAATCGCCCATTGTGAGGAGCGGCCATGACATTCCACGCACGCGTGTTCTCACGCATGAGAGAGATGTAAGTCCATATCTTGTTGAAGACTTCCCAAACATGTCTCACAAATTACTTTGGATGTATGAAGGTTTCTCCTCATGTTTTCCACCACCAACAAAACAATTTACCATGTCATGGTGAGATGATTATGTCATTTGGTATTCCAAATGACATGATCAACATAACACCACAACACAACAACATAACAACACAAGCCTTATTGAGCTTACCGTGGGACTAGGTCGATTTGTGTAAGATTGTCCGATAATATTTATTTTATTGTCTTCTGTTACCGCGATTGTTATTCATTGAAATTAAACACTTTAGAACGGATTAATCGCGTTTATTAACACCATGATCCTACGTTTCGAGCCCTTTACAGCACTCGTTTTACAGGGACGATGACTGAGATGATGATGGGATGATGACTGAGAGAATGCGAATTCTCCCCGTCAATTAAAAAAGTTACTTGTGCAAACTACCTACATACAAAAATATAAAAATAATTTAAAAATAAAAACAAAGGTTGGTCTACAATGCCCAGAGGGGCTTATAATATTTATTTTATTTTAAAGATTTATTTATTTATTATCTCGGGAACAACTTGGGGAGCATCTTTTCTCGGTGGGCGATTCCGTCTCGCACTTGGCCGGTTTTTTTTTAATGTGCTTCTCTAATTAAATATGCTATAAGTACCTAAACTTTTTCCATTATATTCAGGTGCACATCATATGCAGCCTCGACGAGTCTGAGAAGTCCGAGTCCGAAAGCAAAGAAGAGGAGAACAAATGGAACAACAACTCTGAGAGTGGAGAGCTTTCTGTGCGGGAGCAACTAACCGCGGCGGTCAACAGCCGACCGCGGGTTACACTGCACAGTCACAAGATGGCGGCACTGCAACCGTTGTTGCTAGCGGAACGTCTCAACACGCACGCGTTGCAGCTGCAGTTGACGGCGCAGAGTCAGTTGCAGCGGCCGCAGGCGCCTGCTAAAAGGCGCGATGATGATGACGCTAACACTAGTCGCGCTAAGCGTGCTCGACGCGAGCGTTAGGCGACTCAATCTGGCTATTACAGACCAATAATAACATCCCAGCCGTTGCCGGTGCATAACAATGCACCAGCCATAGCACTCACAGAAGTCTACCCGGAGAAGAGGCCTAACGCCAGCGTATTCGAGAGATAGAGGTTATCCGTCAATGCCAATTTTCGATGTTCGTGGCAGGCCCTCACGGCACTGGTGAAGTCAACTGCGTCCGCCGCGTGCGCTGAGACAGCATCTCACCGTCGATCACGTGAGTTACAAACGGTTAGAGCTAGCAGTTTCTTCACAATGGATCCGGATTAGAGTGGTGGTTTTAAATTTTATGGATAAACCGGTTATTAACCGAAATTTCATACAAATAAAAACAAGTTGGCACACTCTAATCCGGAGCCTCACGCCTAACACGAACCACTTCGTTCGTTCCTCTATTTGCCTCTTTATCACTGGAATAAGTAAATATGCGAATGAACGATAAAAGTGGTTCGTGGTTAGCTTCCATGATCGGGTTGCGAGCGGGACATCGCTATACGTATATATATCATCGCTGTACATGTCCATAGTGCTCTCTCGCTCATACAGGAGCGTATGCTGACACCTGTCATGTCCATAAAAATTGTATTTTGCTTTTATCAGATATATCTTATAGAGATGACAGATGTCAGGATAAATATATATCTGAAAAAGACTACTATTATTTATAAACAACAATAATATTCGCGCAAATTGGTTGCAATTGTTACATTCCTTCCTACCACTTAGCCATTGGAAACAGACTAATTGATGCACTTTCCCGCCGAATTTCAGCATTGTACCTAATATTATCGTCTGTTTCCGCGATTGTTGTTCTTTGAAATTAAAAAGTCGGTTGACAATTTAGAAAGGATTAATCGCGTTTATTAACACCATGACCCTACGTTTCGATCCCTTTACAGCACTCGTTTTCACAGGGTTAAGATGGTGAGATCCCTGTGAAAACGTGTGCTGTAAAGGGCTCGAAACGTAGGGTCATGGTGTTAATAAACGCGATTAATCCGTTCTAAAGTGTTTAATTTAATTGTACCTAAATTACGAATATTCAATACTGTTGCATATACATGACAAAATGTTTGTATAATTCTTTAGATTAATAATTATAGTGTTATAATAATAGAATTAGGGGTATTTGAAATCTTTCTGGTTATAATTCTCTTATATGTGACTATAAAATTATAGTTATTTACCTAATAATAATGAAATGTACAAAATCATGGACTGCATGTGTAAGTAGGTATTATGACTGCTGTTTAATCACTAAATTTAAGCTTTATGACCGCAGAATATTAGATTCAAGTAAAAAAATGGCAAAGTAAAATCCATTTAAATTCAAACTTGCCGTTTTTTATTTTTGACTTTATTAAAAATATCGTGGTCTTTTAACTTTTACGTCCATTTACCCTCACGGAAAAACGTTGCCTATAGTCTAGATATTTACCTGTTGTAAGCGTAATGTTTGTCAACCTGTCACGCGTCTAAACGTTTTGGATTGAGACCTAAAACTGAAAACCAATATGCAAGTGTGACAGAGACGGAGATACAAATCCGCAATCGTTCGATTTGTTTCTCCATCTCTGTCACACTTGCATATTAGAGTGACAAAGAGGTTTTTTCGTCAATGCGAATTTTCGATGTTCGTGGTAGGCGTGCAGATCAGTTAGAAAATGACAGGTGTCTTTCTCGACTTCGCTTTTGTGCTAGGGCTACAGTTGAAGTAAAACAATTTGTTTCAACTACAGTCATCAGTCAACTCCAATTTATAATGGCGGTGAAAAGGTTTAAGTTTCTCATTTATTGAATGTATTCGAAATCATGTGCGTGAGTCACCGAGCTGTGCTAGGACAGTTGAAATGTACAAAATTCAATACAAATACTTCAGATGGTATTGCAATGTTGAAATTAAAAATATATAACAAAGTATGAAATTAAGTATTTTATGTGTATATGTAGTATTTGATAGGTTCTAGGTGTATCTGTTGATCTTGTTATTATGCCAACTGTAATATTAAAGCTTTTGAACAGCGGTTATTATCTGACTGATGGTAATAAAAACAGACGATTGTTTATGTGCTTACGAAATATTACTCTATTGATAGTAATGAGTTTCTAATACACAACTTTGGTTTGGCAATACCAAGTTGTAGGCCAAGCTATTCTCATTTTGTACGCCAGACGGCGAAACAATATGCCATGGCCCGGACGCCAGGATCGTGATTATTCAAGCAAAATTGCTACGGAGGTCCGCGTCCCTATTGTTGTTAGCGTCCTTGGCAGGATGAAGGCCACAGCCTACTGTGGTGGTCAAAAGGTTAAATATCATCGAACTAAAATTTTGCTTCCCAGCAGTTCAGGAACGTTGGAAAGAGTAGCATTTCACAAGACGCACTGTTCCATCGGTCGGATAAACTTCGCTTAAAAATAGATAATTAAGTAATGTATGTATACAGAGTGTTTTACATACATTGCTATTATGCCAACCCAGGCCGTGAACCAGGTATTACTGCCTGCTGTTATTATATAAGGCTTGGTATTCATACCTCAGCCACGATCGTGCACAAATATTTTTGTTGGAAAAATCAGACCTTTATTTTATACCTTGTAGACCATGATTATACCACGAAGAATCACGTATTCAGGTTTTTTTTGGAAAACACTTAGGTACTGTAGAGGGTTCGGCCTAGTCGTGATACACGTTTTATGGATAGTTAAATATCTTTTTATTAATACATTATCGAACACATAACCTTACGTGAAGGCTGCCACGCACTGAATGAACAATCAACCATCGTCCCCCTGGTGTGACAGCACTGGCTAGAGTTCTCAATTTGAAATACTCAAAGCCAGTCCTTCCAACAAATCAAGGCGGCTGTAAAGGTAAAACCTTTACAGTACTTTGTCTAAGAGTCTATACATATAACGCGACTGTTTTATATATTTATCATTCTGTTTTATATAGGTACAGGCGACGAGCTACCTCACAGCGTAAAGTGTGAGATTTTTTAATAGTCTTAGTCGTTGCAAACAGAGTGGTTAAGATACTTATTAGGCATATATTGTACTAGGATAAGCACTTGTGTTCATGCATTTGTAGTTTGGTACTTATCAGTACAATGCATAATTGTTACTGAAATCTAATAAATACCATCAAAGGAAAAAAAAATGTTTCTCATTTAGGTTTTTAGAAGTGATCCACCTAGACTAGATCTAGGAATAATAATTTTGTTAATCTTTTGTCTAATATGAAGGAGAGACGATGCATATGTCACAGGCCTCACCAGATATACTTACGCCACCTGGTATTCACATCGTGCTACGGTTTTGCAAATTGCATCCTCTATTTTTCATTAGTAAGCTAAGGATTTTTGCTGCGGGTCCTATCTATTTTATAATAGTCCGTTTTACTTTTTATCTGTGATTAGTTTTACGTTTTAAACAATAATTAAATTATTGATTTAGCATTGTACTTAAACGTTACATTCATACTGTCTGTGATAAAACACTCTGTATTGTATAGGTACAGAACGCTTTTGAGGTTTTTGAAACCCGTACAATAAATGTAATGAAGACTTGATAGAATTTTGAACAAACTGTAAGCCTTTCTTTTATCCATATTCAAGCTAATTCATAAGAGCCCTCCTGCTGATCTCACATATTTTTCATTTAAGGGGCTCACAACAGCCAAGTCATCGCACACTGTCTATTTGTATCGGAGTAAACGAGATCGCACTATCACCGGCCGGCCTGGTTTGAGAAGGAAAGCACGAAAACTACTAGAGTAAAAAAAAGTGGACTACCTGTTTGTGACTCGTTGGCGATTTAGATATGAGTAAAATGAAATTGTGATTTTAATTGCTAAGTGAAAAAATAAGCACAAACCCTTTTTAATGATGAAATCTGATGAATTTAAGACCAATCTTTGCAAATATTTTCTATCAAGCCGATTTTGTTAAAATCATTAAGGTTTTTTAAAATATTATGGATGAATATTAATTTTTTGCAGTAATAAAACAAATATATTTTTCTTTAAAAACTGCCTTAAAACACGAATTAGCTGTTGTCAGCCACTTAAGATTAAATGTGTGATACTCTCAAGCAAAACCTAACTGTCAACTATAAGTGTAAAGCAACCTTGCTTTGAGTGAGATTTTCCCGTAATATTTATAACTGTTTATTTATAAATGCCACCGATGGATTTAACAAGACAAAATAAGTTTAAGAAGCTGTCAATATTTTAGTCTTATAACTGTATTTCTCAATTTCTAAGTATCTACGTAGGTACCTGTTGCCTGAGAACGATAATTATGTCGTTAGAACGAAACTTCGCTTTTCGATTTTTCTACCTTCTTATTATTGACCATAAATGGGTTTCGCCATATTTCGCCTTTAATGAATGGTAATATTATGTACTTATTTTTTTTGGTAGTATAGCATGATCGCGTTTGTGTGTCATTTTACAAAACTTTTGTCGTCCTCGTATCACACACGCGCGACAAGCGCAAAACGAGTATCGTACAGTCAACCTATGGACTATGACATAGTGACGCTATAAATCAGAAAGAATTCTCTTATAGGCCAAGAAAATTAGATCAATAAAAAGCATTTCCAGGAATTAATTCCCAGCAAGCTGGATATCGCTTTAATACCTTCATTAGGCCCCAAAGACGTGTATACCGAGTTTGCACAATTCCAGGAGTTGAACTTGACTTTTGAGAGCCGAGTAACTGCCAAATTTTGGGTCATATTTCAGTTATTTGCGTTTAGCTCGAAAATGGTACGTTGGACGGAAAAGTCACTCAGGTAGGTATTAAAGAGAGTTAAATTTTACGTCGAATGAGTATCTTAAACTTCAAATTTAGTTTGGTTGTACAGCCAAAATAAAACAAAACCGCGTCACACTGTTTTAGTCTTCCACAGGGATTGTTTTTGAAAATATTTAACCTCAAAGTTATTTTCAAAGACCTATTAGATGATGTGCCACAAGTACATACAAGCAAAAATAAAATTAAAAATACTTTTAGTTAAATGTATCGAGTGTTCGGTTTACACGTCTTTAGGACGTAATGAAGGTATTATAGCGATATCCAGTTTGATGGGAATTCCTAGAAATGATCTAATTTTCTTAGCCTATGACAGCTTGGTAGGGTTCCGTTTACAAAATGGTAAAAAAGGAACCCTTATTTTGACATGGTTCCAATTGGTTGGCTGTACATAAACGCCATTGCTGTAGAGGAAGGAGTCTAGGGGGAAATAGAAAGGAGAATAGACCGATAGAGGATCGTAGATATAATGTGAAAAGTGTCTCTGTGTGTAGAATTCGTTACATAGGAATGGTATATGCGCATGCCTTTTATTTGTAAATTAATTCTTGGGAGTACCTACCTCTAAATAATAGGTTTCTTATATTTAATTCTAAGACTGCTTGTTGTTGTTACAATTTATCAAATCATCTGAACTTTATGTATATTTTGTGCCGTTCTTTAAGAAAAGTTTATGTTACGTCGTATTATTATTAATATGTGTGTCTTTTATTGCATTACCTATATAAGAATAAGTGTTAAGCATATGTGTTATTGTTTACGGTATTTAAATTTTGATAATTTTATCTACGCTCTAAAATTTGTCGCAAAACCGATATAGTTATGACTAAATTTAACGTTTTAAGAAAATATTTTGACAGAGTTAATTAGCGCATAATGTACGGAGGCGATCAGCGCCATCTAATCCTTCTGTCAAATTAAGTATTATAAATTAGTAGTTCTTCTTTCGTAGAGTCTAGTGTAAAAATATGGGTGCACACATCTAACTCTAAAATATACAGCGTTGGTGGCCCAGCGGTAAGGAAAAAGTACCAGCGCTCGACACTGCACCAGTATTCGACATGGGCACTTAATGTCAAAGTAAAATAGGTTAAACTTGAACAACGAAGATTTTTCGATTATGGAATTTAAACCTTGTCACTTTAACATAAAGTGCCCATGTCGAATACTGGTGTAGCGTCGAGCACTGGTACTTTTACTTTATGACGTGAGACTTTCAATCCGAAGGTCTCGGGTTCAAATCCTGCCGGCTCGTACCAATGAGTTTTTACGAAATATCATTTGATATTTTCCAATGACTTTTCGGTGAAGGAAAACATCGTGAGTATTCGTGAGGATCCCGGACTAATTCCAACAACGCGTAGTTTACCCTTTGGGTTGGAAGGTTAGATGGCAGTCGCTTTCGTAAAACTAGCGCCTACGTCAAATCTTGGGATGAGTTGCCAAAGCGGACCCCAGGCTCTCTAAGCCGCGGCATAAGCCGGGAAAACACTAGGTAGAAGAAGACATATCTATCCCAAAAATGTGTCCCAAAGATTCATATTCCGGTGTAACAAGAGCAAAGTAGGTATCATATAATGAGACCCATTTTTTTGCACTCGACTTTACAGTAACATATACGTACGGCGAGCTGCACTGAAGAGCAAAACTTTTATGCAGGGGGGTCCTTTATATCTACTTGAACATTTGATGGTGATGGTGTATCTACCTAGGTACACCATTTGTTGGCGATGAAAAATGTCGAATATAACTTAAACAGGTTTTTATATATAATTATATTGTATGTTTTGATAGCATACACAAAAATACTTACTCAGTACTACGATACGTACATATCTGTCTGTACGTTCCACAAAAAAACAATATCATTTGCCGTGCAATAAAAAAAATATTGTTATTATGTTTTGCCTAATTAAGTAATTATAAATTAAACGTGATTTTAAATTTACTACCTACCTATCAATTATTATTACACTTATTTAGTTATGTTCTAGTTATATAACATTTAAAACTTTCGCGATTTGAACACATATTTAAACATAATTATTAAACGGGTCTAACGCGAATTAACTTGTTTACCTTATTTACCGATGTTTTGTGGGTACTTTAAAAAATGTGTGTTTACCCCAAATTTCTACATAGACTTTTCGTTGGGTTGTAACATATAAATCTCTGTTTTGACATTTTGCTGGGACATCTGTTAGCCGCGACCATGACCAGTGAAACCTGGGCCTATACCACGAAAATCGAACGATTGCGGATTTGTATCTCCATCTTTGTCGCACTTGCATATTGGTGTGACAAAGAGGTTTTCCCGTCAATGCCAATTTTCGATGTTCGTGGTAGGCCTGCTGTGTCGAAACGTCGGTAAATAAGGTAAACAAGTTAATTCGCGTTAGACCCGTTTAATAATTATGTTTAAATATATGTTCTAGTTGTTATATTTTAATGATACCTCTAAAATGCGTGTATCGAGGCAAATGAATAGTTGATATAATTTATATAGTATTTGTGCCAGTTGAAAGTTAAAAAGTGAATTAAGAATTCTGTGTAAGTATTTAAGTTGCAGTGTGACTGCATTTTACGAAATAATTGTGATTTGTGATGTATCTGCATTTATAGATATAATAAATGTGTTAATACTTCTTTATTAATTCTAGCGTTTTGTTGCCGCTATCGATAGACAGTAGTGCATATAATTAGAAATGGGATAGATCAACATAATAAATTGTATTTTGAAAGTACTATTCTGTGTTTTATTCATAATTTAGTAAAAGTCTACTTCTTACTTCCAAGGTTAGCGCTCCTTAACTAACCAGCAATTCAATAAAAAAATATCGCATCGCGCACGCAAGGATTATTGATACAATACCGTCAATTCGGCGAATATTTTTCAGCAAAAACGTCTGCGAACGATACCTTAGACCTTAGAAATAAAAGACAAGTGGATAAATTCACGGCCCGAGTGATACAGTCCATCACTCTACCGGCTGAGCTATCGAGACTCGCCCGTGGGCTGGTTAATCTTGAGTCGCGAGTACAAGTCTTGCTTGGGCCCATGAATTCTTTCACTTTTCCTTTATTTTATACAAAACTTAGTAAATATAGCGATATTTTAAAACAAAAGATAGGGAATAAGTATATTAAATATGTTCTTTCGATGTAGGGGGTTCCATAGGTATGTCATAAACAGTATTAACAATGGCTATTTTATACAGAATTTGTCAGCAGGAAAAGAAAAATATCAGTTCCATCAATCAATTAATTTCACATTACATTCAACCGCCAGTTTGTTTCTATCGCTTCTTGCTTTGAAAGTTTCCATCGTTCGTACTTTCGTGACACACTGCTGTAAAGCGGTCACAAAGTTTGTGTTTGTAATACTAATTGTATTCATGTATATTTTCAAAATTTATGCTTTTTGTGACTTTACATATTAGGGTAGGTAGCTCTTCACTGCGGGTATTTGCATTTATCCTCGCGCTCGCACCAGTTAAATTTTGCTTCGAGGCGACCGAGAGGTCAAACGCAAACACCCGATGTGTGGTATAGGCTTTATTTGGAGCCCGTCTATGCTATTTACTTTCTTAGATCGCACAGACTGAAAGTGTTAAGTACACGAAATAATTTCATAGAAGTTTGACGTTTAAAACAACACTTCAATGTTTGATAATTCATTTGCTTGGAAAAGATGATGTGGTTTGACTCTATATTCTTTCGGCCTGACCCTGTATTTTAATTAAATAGATTAATTGTAAAGTACAAAGTTTAAATGAAAGCTCAATTTGGACGGAACTCACAAAAAAACGTACGGCTGTCACGTCATCTAACTGTCAATTTCAAGTTCGTGTTTTCGGTGAAGGTGAAAGCTGCGTTTGCGAATTGCGTCTGTTTTTGTAAACTAAAAAAATACTTCAAGACTTGAATGATATGTGAGATGGTTTGAGCGAAATATTTATATAAAAACAGGTATCATTCCTCTGAAAATATACGCATGCAACAAATTATTTATTTACTATGATGTATTCTTTGCGTAAACGTCTCGCTGTCCAATTGGGGACAGACGAGTTCAAACGCTGTGATCTATGGTAAGACGCAATATAATTATCGAAATGTTTCTGTGAAAGTGCTTAGGCTTAATGTTATGTTTGTAAACAGCGATAAAGCGGATAGAAGCGTGAGATTTGCCTGCGGTCATCCCGGTTGCAGTGACTGCGTGGCTGCGGGCGAGTGCAGGAGTTGTGCACCATTAATGGACCCAAGTTCCGATCGACCTTTATTGGATGGCCCCCACGGTGAAGCGGCTAAATCCTCAGAACTGCCAACATTTCTTCAGAATACTTTACAAATAGATGGTATGATGGTAGTTTAATATTTTTTGTTAAAGATTTATATTACCTCTGTTTATCCAGTATTAATATTAGTTTTGATTTGTTTTAGAGTACCAGAGGCAGAGGATATCAGAAAAATTAAGAGTAGAGAAAGAGTTGTTTCCAGAATGCATTCAAGCTCCTGCTAAATATTTCAATAAAAGGAAAAGCTTGAATGTCTCTACAAGGGGTAAAGAAAATAAACGTAGTACCATTTTTCCTGGAGAAGAGATATCTTCATCAAGGGAGTTCACAATGAATAAATCACGATCATATGTCCAGCAATGGCTGAACAAACAATCAAACACTTCCTTTGGGCCACAGCCTCGCTCACCCTTCTCAGACCTTAAAGTAAATACTCATCACAAGCAATCCACTCCAGTAAAAGATACATATAAAGAAAATGTTCCAAAATTAGGAACCCGACAATCAAATAGAAAGAGGACAAGATTCAAACAGACAACTTCAACACTAACCAACACAAGTCTTGAAAACTTCTTGAAACCCGTTGAAAAAGCTGAGACTAAGAGGGCTTGGGGTGCTAAAAGATTGAAGCAAGAATTTGAGGACACAAAGCATGTAGAATTCAAAGCGGATGGCAAACATCAAAACAATGAGAATGTAATTGAGGTTGATGAATGTTATACTATCGAAGACACACAGGATCAGATTGTAGATAAGGATAAAATGGCTCTCTTAGATGTGCAGAAAGCCAGTCTCAAAGAGTCTGTGGCCATAATAGAAGATACTGAGGAAAATTCTCCTCATTTACACAAAATGTCTCATGTGCCATTTTTTAAAAAGAGTTACCTTTTTGAAAACTGCACTCAGTGCATTCATGCAAGCATGAATACATTGGCTAATACTGAACATAGTTCACAGCAGAATACTCCAACTAAGTCTAATAATGTTTCTATAACTGTGGAAAATAAAAGTTTCGTAGCTACTATAAGTATAGTTGATTGTAATTCTCGTAAAAAACAGTCCACAGCGGTGCAGACAGTTGAAGAACCCTTCTTGGGCTTTGAAAACCCAGCAGAAGAGACGTCTGCGGCTTTTATTTCTAAGATGAAAGAATATATTGAAACTGCAGACAATATACATGATACATCAGAAACTGATTCTCAAAAGACTTCTTGTTCTCATGTTATCTTGGAGCAACAAGTTAATAATGCTGATGGAAATATGCGGGAGGATAACATGGCTATGTTTGGCCATAACAGTGAGAAGTAAGTCACATTTCTTGACTCAATTAGATCTCTCATTTATTGTCTAGTAAGAAAATTTATTCTATTCATACCTAAATTGAATTCTTAGAAACTACTATTCAGTATCAGTTCATCATTCACTTATTGGTCAAAATATGGCTTGTTTTTGTCTTCTATAAATTTATAAGATGAGATCCTTAACAATCTCAAATTGAGCAAGACTGTAAGAATTAGAGGTGGGCCGAATACGGACTTTGCCAAATACGAATATTCAACCGAACATTCAGTTCAGCTCTGACCTAACCAAATGTTCGGCCGAAAATTTTGGTTGCACCATAATGCCAAAAACTCTTAATCTTTCTTAAGCTACGTTTTTTTTAGTTTTTTTGAATAGAAAATTCAAATATATGTTTAATAATTTTACTTTGTATGTATCTAGGTTAGCCTTTTTATTTTAACTATTCCAAATTTCACATCTATAGCTTAAGTAGTTCCCAGGGGCGAAGCGTCTAAATTTTCTTTGGGCAGCTCAGCCACAGCTGGTTAGGTCTGTGGTTTTTCTTAGAGTTGTTGAGAAAAATGTGCTAGACTGGCTCACGCAAGGGAAGTCGGCAGAAATCGAGTTCTAAGCATGTCCCGCCACTGGTAGTTCCTTTTTTTACACCGCCACAGTGAGACAGTCTGGCGCCGTAAGGGTTCCTTTTTAGGGTTCCGTAGCCAAAATGGCAAAAACGGAACCCTTATAGTTTCGTCCAGTCCGTCTGTAGGTCCGTCCGTCCGTCCGTATGTCACAGCGGTTTTTCTCAGTAACTATAAAGCATATGGTAACGATATTTAAGTTAGAGGTGTATTTTGTGTGCCGCTACTTAGTTTTGCATATAAATTGCGAAAAAAGTATGTTCTGTGGGAGCGCCCCATACATGTAACTAAATGTCAAAAAATATTTTTTTGCCTAATATCTACTCTAGGTACATCATTTGATAGGTCTTAACAAATAATTCCTTGAATGAAAATTTGATTAATCCAATATTTTCAGAGATAATCGCTCTGAAAGTCTGAAAAAGTGTGTCCCCCCCCTCTAACTTTTGACGGGAGGTGCGAAAAATGTGAAAAAATTCAGGAAGATAGTATATAAGACGAACTTACCACGAAAATTATTTTAAAGAAATTTAGTCAAGCCGTTTTTGAGTTTTTGCCAAAAAACTTGTTATGGAGTTTTATCTAGTCAATCTTTTCTGTTATTATAATTTGTGACTTATTTCATCGATATAAGGTGCACTTTGTTTTGCGTGTGACATGAAAATGACGATAGTGACGTGGGTTGTACATACGAGTATAAGACTACTAAATTGGAGTATATATCCAATAGCCTCGGTGGCTCCGTATTACAGCGCTTGACTTACGATCGGAATGACGAAGGTTCAAATCCTGGCGGTGTAGACTATTTGTACAACTTCTTCATTATTTTTTAAATTTTTCTGTTTTTTTTTTCAAACCATAAAAACATTTATTTTCAAAATTTTACACTTTTATATATTTGTACATATTTTCGCGACAGAATTGTATGAAATTTGGTGGGTAAGGTAGAGTTCCTTATTCTACGTTAGATAGATACGAAGTCAAAATATGCGACAAAAATTTTTTACTAAATTTCCCACTGAGTTACGAAAATCCCATACGATTTCGTAACTCAGTGGAAAAAACTGTGGGACATACTGGGAAATTGGGTCTATCTTGAAGAGAATAAGGAACTTTTCCTACTTTCCAAATTTCATTTGAATCAGACGCGAAAAAAAAAGACAACAAAATAAAAATCCGCCCATTTAGTTAAATTAATGCAATACATTCGACAAGCCATTCCAGCTCACACCTTCGGGCATTTGTTGTGCGAAATATGTACCCGCCATAGATGTGAATAATTACGAACGTAAGGTGACCTGCAAGTTCGAATCACCTTTTCAGGGTTTTAGGGTTCCGTAGCCAAAATGGCAAAAACGGACAATGACAAAGACGAGGTAAATAAATAAATAGTGCGAGCCAAAAATGGGTGCCTTTTACCCGAGTTAAACACTACTTTTCGAATGCGAGGAAAGTATAAAAACAACTATGAAACTAAAACTACTCGTGTCACTTTTTAAAGAAAATCTCGAAGGAAGCATTACAAAATTGTAGAATATTTAGCAAAACAACGGCATTATATAGATATTTTGTTATATTGAAAACAAACATAGGTAATTTTGATTTACTGTTCAGGTTAACTTTCTATTGTACCTTTTTTTTTTTTTAATACTACGACGGTGACAAACAAGCATACGGCCCGCCTGATGGTAAGCGGTCACCGTAGCCTATGGACGCCTGCAACTCCAGGGGTGTTACATGCGCGTTGCCGACCCTTTAAAAACTTTAACACTCCTTTTTTGAAGAACCCCATATTGTAGTCCTTTGGGAAAACAGTGGCAGGGAGCTCATTCCACAGCCGGAGCGTCCGCGGGAGGAAGTTCCTCTTAAACCGCACGGTACGAGACCATTTAGGCTCCAGGGTATGCGGGTGAACACCCTGCCGACGGCGAGCGGTGCGGTGGTAGAATGCAGCCGTTGGCATCATATCAAACAATTCCTCAGAGCACAATCCATTGTACAAGCGATAGAACACACATAAGGAGGCGAAGTCTCTCCTTAGACTTAAGGGTTCGATATCGCTCGTGAGTTTGGGATCGTTGACAATTCGGACAGCACGTCTTTGGATCGAGTCAAAGGGGCCCAGCTGGTATCCAGGTGCTCCCGCCCAAAGATGGCAGCAATACTCCATATGGGGCCTGACTTGAGACTTGTATAATAACAGTCTTTGCCCCGGAGAGAAGTACTGCTTAGCTCTATTGAGCACACCGAGCTTTTTGGATGCCAGCTTGGCCTTCCCTTCCAGGTAGCTACGGAATTGGACGTCACTGGAAATGTCAACACCCAGGATCCCAATACTCTCTGACATGGTAAGGACTGTGTCTTGGAATTGTGGGACCACAGTAAATGGGGTTTTTTTAGCGGTGAACGCGCAAACTTGTGTCTTGGGGTTAAATCGGACAAGATTTTCCTGGCCCCACAGTGAGATATCAGAGAGAGCACTCTCGATGTCTGACACAAGCTTTTCACGACTCTCTAACACAACGGGACGAGGGATGTTAGCACGGCCTGTGTAATAGGCATCCCCAGTACTGTCGTCTGCATAACAATGAATATCGCCAATGGACAACATGTCATTGATATGCAGCAAAAACAGCGTTGGGGATAGCACAGAGCCTTGTGGGACACCAGCATTTATGTCCATGCTATCGGAGCAACTTCCGTCGACAACGGCTCGTATGCATCTGCCGGACAAAAAGCTGGCAATCCATTCGCATAATCCCCCGGGCAGTCCGTAAGATGGTAACTTCGATAGAAGACCCCCATGCCAAACCCGATCGAACGCCTTCGCTATATCCAGGCTGACTGCCAATGCCTCACCTTGACTCTCAATAGCTGAAGCCCAGCGGTGGGTGAGATACACTAGAAGATCACCAGTGGAGCGACCATGGCGAAAGCCATACTGTCGGTCACTGATCAGATCGTGATCCTCTAGGTATCCCAGGAGCTTTGCGTTGATTATGCGCTCCATCACCTTGGAGAGAAGGGAGGTTATAGCGATTGGCCTGTAATTCGACGGGTCTGATCTGTCACCCTTTTTAGGCACAGGGTGCACAAGGGCGGTCTTCCACGAAGACGGCACCTGCCGTTTCTGATATGAGAGCGTGAAAAGGCGCGTGAGCACTGGACACAACTCGGGAGCACACCGCTTGAGCACCACTGCTGGTATGGTATGCCGTCTGGCCCGCTCGACTTGTGGACGTCTAATGACAGCAGCTCCCGCCGGACATCAGTTTGCCTGAATATAATACCGGGCATGGAGAAACCGCACCGCGGGACGGTAGGCGGTGCGGTGCTGCCATCATCGTCCATGGTCGAGTTCGAGGCAAAGAGATTGCCCAAGAGATCAGCTTTCTCCTTTGCACTGTGGACCAGATCACCATCAGCATTTCGCAGTGGTGGTAAGGACGACCGACAAAAATTTCCCTCGGCAGCTTTGGCGAGCGACCAGAAGGCACGACTCCCAGAGGGATAGCCCACGAGCTTCTCACCAATTCTGCCGACGAAGTCGAATTTAGCTCTGGCAATGGCTCTTTTACTGGACCTCGAAGCAGCATTTAATTTGCGTGTCACATCAGAAGCGTTAGGATCCTTATCAGTAACGGCCTTGGTCCAAGCCCTGTAGGCAGCTTGCTTATGAATTGTCGCCTCTTTACAGGGCCGGTTAAACCAAGGTCGTTTCTTAGCTCCTGCAGCTATTACTGAGTTGGGAATGAAGCAGTCCATTCCCATTAAGATAGTCTCAGCGACCTCAGCTGCACAGGAGTCAGGATCATCTGATGCGAAACACAGCCGCTTCACCTACATGAAAAGTGATCAGAATAAATTCTTAAAATTCTACAGCAATTGCCTTGAGCAATTGATGTAAACTCACAATCGGTTTTCTTAGACTCCATTCAGTACCCTTTCCCGAGTTTATCATGTAATTTAATACCGAAATAATGAAAGAATTTTATTCGATTTTCATATATCAAAGTTCGCAGTACAAAACTTTGAAAACCTAAAACCTAACCTCAAAATATCCCAACACAAACATCACATATCATCAAATAATATTATACCAGGTATTGTATTGAGTATTGGCTGCTATATTCCTTGAACTAATTACATTGTTCATATCAGATAATACTTTAGAAATCGAAAACTAAAATTTGTAAACAACAGCAACAAGCAATCTTTTTAACTTAAGTACGTGCAACAGATAAAACATGTATTAGGTATATCTATTATTATACCTAATTCTGTATTCGAAAGATTTCTCGCAGATTGACGCTGTATAAGAAACGACGCTGTATATTTTATCAGGTGTTTAATAAAATGAGTCCGATTTCAGCCTATCCAGCTTTTAAGTCATAGTTGCTGAACTGAACTCTGTCGTCTCGTCAGGTATACAATAAATCTTCTCTAAGTGAATTAAAAATGTCGGAAATAATAATGAATAACTTAGCCTATATTTTGAACCCTGCCAATGTGCTCGAGGATGATGTTGTGCGCTTATTCCATGATAAGTTAGCACAACATACAAGTTTCCGGCCGCGCGAGGTGGGGTTGTTTAAGTACCCAGAGCTGATAGAACCTGTCCCGAGAGATGAGTCACATTTACAAATCATCTTCGATGGTGATGTTGGCAACTTAGGTAAGGTAGGGCACTGGACATGTATTTTTTTTAAATAGGTTGGTGACAGCAGATAGTGTAATTTAAATCTGCTGGTATCGGGGTAAACCTAATGGTAGTTATGGTATTGCTGTTCAGTTAGTGTTGTAAATAGTTGTGTAATATATTTTAGCGCCCTATAATTACTACTACTATAAGTACATACAGCTACGGAACCCTTCATTGTGCGTTGTCCGACACGCACTTGGCCGATTATTTACTATTTTGCCCTTAAAAATGCAGCTTATCACAGAGCATACCATATTTCTTTTGTAAGGCTTAGTATATCAGGAATATTTTCCATTTAAATTCACTTTTCCACGGTTTGTTTCAGTCAACTTGGTGTCCTGAATCCACTGGGCGGAGCTGGTATCCAAACCAAGAGGCCCAGACGAGGCCGCGGCGCCACGCCTGACAGCAACAACTCCTCCGACAAGGAGAACTGTGACCCCAACAGGAAGAAAAGACAGACTAAAAAGAAAAAATATAAAAAATAACCTTTACAAGGCCAGGCCATATCAATGTTTTTAATTGTAAATTAGTTTGAAATTACAGCATTATATTTTATATTTACATTTATTATTAGTGTTTTTTATTACAGTAAACCTAACGTACCTAATAAATATAAGAGCCTGGGCACAGAGTACCATTTTGTACCATGGGTCGAAACTTTAGGTTCACGGGGTATACCTACGCAAGTATTTAGTAGAAATCGCGAAACGTCTGGTTGATGTAACTGCTGACCGAAGAGCTGGTGGCTTCCTCGCACAACGTATCAGCATTGCGATAAAACGAAGAAATACCGCTAGCATCCTAGGTACAATGGCTCAAGGGCCTATTTTAGATTTAAGATAGCTTGTAACTTACTGTACCTAAGGTATATATTTTATCTAAATATGATACCTAATAAAAGCTTTATTACCTATGTAGTTATGGTTATGAGCTCCGTTTCCGCCCTTAGCCCGTAAATATGGGCCATTGTGCTAACATTATGCCAACCTATGTGCTGACTATGAAGAGTTTTACAGAACCATAGTCGATAGCGACTGCGCGATTCGATAGTGTTTGCATCTTTCTCGTTCTTAAAGCGAGATGCACAAAGGTCCCCTGCGATCTTGACCTCACCGTTAGTCCACCTTGTTGGAGGTCATCTAAGTTTACGCTAGGTAGCCCACAGGAATTTTACAAAAACAAAATACGTACTTAAGTAATGATGTTAGGTAGTTTTAGAAAATAATTTAAATAAGACATACATACAAATACATAGGTGTAACATACATACAAATACTTAAATATTAACGAAACGAATTTTCTCTTATACGATAGAAATCTTATTTATTCTAATAGGTATCGTGACATGATGATGTTTAGGATGCTTTGGTCTAACCTGTTTAACTACAAAAAACTTAATCCTTAAAACACTAGTCTAATATGTTAAAAACCATGTCAAGGAGACCTTCAATAATCATCGTTAAATTGTTGTATTAATTGTAAATATCTTCTGTATTCGGAGTACTTTGCGCGGTTGCGAAACCACGGGTCGCAGAGCGAATGGATGACCCGGCCTTTGGCGGACAAACGTTCACTAAGGTAAATACGCATTAATCAGTACTTTATGATAAACAGTTGTCCGCTATGTTTATGTTATTATTTGTTTTGGCTTTAAAATGAGGTAAATATAAATACCCTTAAAAGGGCTCTATAAACCTTGGAACAAATCGCATGCAATTTCGATACATTTCCGTCTAAAACGGCTTCTACCTGATGGACGACAAGGCACACAAGAAGGGGTTGCCGACCGTAGCAGGCGGTTGGCCACCAATTTGTTTGTACGGACCACCGACCAAGGCGGGGTGGTCTTGGACTGTCGAGATATATGTTGGCGACCGTACAGAAGGCACTTGGGTTTCATAGTTAAGCACGGCAAACCTCTGAACCAAAGCACGTAGAGTACGAACACGCTAACTTTGCACAGATATGACACTTTGCAGTGACACTGTATGAAAATGCTATACTTCATGTAAATCTTGGCAGGAAGACTTAGCGTGGTCCAACTATTTTCTGCGCCACGTCGTAGCCAAACCGGGCGGGGCTCTAACAGCCGCAAAGCCAGTACTAAATCGTCAACCAACAAAGCGTAAATCTCCGTCAATAGAACTCACAAAATATGTAAACAAAAGGTATCACATTTTTAGTCACTGTTTCTCCTTATACTTATTTTCACACTACCGCATCAAACATCACTGAAGACGTTCACTACTGATATGGTTGTATTACCTAATATTGTAAATTGTAACATACAAAACGTGAGATAAATAACTTAATCTTGGAGATTTCATTAACTAGTACCTCGCGAGATGGTACTGGATGGCACAAAGGTCGTAGGCACCTTTAGGGTCTATGGCGCTTTACCTTACCCATCGTTATGGGATGCGACAAAGACAAAGCCAAGAAGGCAGAAACACCAAAATGCCCTATACGAAGGGGGTGTCGTTCAGCCCATGAAGAGTCAAATGGACCCTTTTATACTCGGTCGTGGCTGTCCTTGACACGATATACGACACTGTGGAGGAGCAAAATGTATGCAGTTGTATGCAGACGCTTTTATACTTATCGTATTTCTCCAACTCAGGGACCGGAAAACCCCTCTTTAGGCTTAAGCCTATCGAGTTGGTTACCTAATCATATCTGTTACCCAATGATACTGTAACAGCAACATTCAGTAACCGAATACAAAAGGTAAGCGAAATGTTGCTGTAACAGTAACCATAACCCGGTTAACTGCAAAACCCAATCCCGATAGGGTTTTTGTTTGGGGTTTTCTTTAGGTTACTGTTAACCTTATTATAACAAACGAGTATACTCTTTACGTGTAAGTAAATTAGATTCAATATCTAATAACAGTAGAGGCTGGCATCGGCAAAGACAATTCCGTGTCAACAGTGAACGATAGAAATGTCGTAAAGGACATATAAAAACCTCGTACTTAGGACATTTGTATCTTGCACTGTTTTTTGGGTCCAACAGGTAGAATAACCCAGGTTTGTTTCATAGTTGTCACTTCAATCAATTTTGAACTATAAGCCGTTACACTAGAGTTGTATTAATAATAACAAGCGGTTTCTACGTCTTACATTTTCAAATTAAAGCGAAGACGGCAACGCGACGGCACGTGTTAATAATTTCTTATTTTTCTTCAAATACACAACAACCCGTTAGATTGAACTAGCTTATTTCATCAAATAAAATGTCATCATACCTTACAACTTCAATTCACGTTATAATAAATAAAAATACTTCTATTAATTACGTGAATTTCTTAAGCTTTCGAAAATTAAAAGTGTAGTACTAAACAAAATTGCAATTAATGAAACTGCAACATCATTACGTTTGCTTGCATGTTGTGATTTAAAGTTATTCGTAGTGTTTATTTTGACGGATTTAACTTGTTCAACGAATTTAGTGAATATCTCTTACGAGTCTTACGACTAACGTCGGTAGGTGATATTTTGTTAAGTTATTTAATCAAAACATTCAAAACCATTGTAGTAGGAACGAATAGGAATAAATCGTCTAATACCGCACGTGCAATGATAATTAAACAACTTAGGTAGCCAAGTTTACAAGTCGGGCTCGCGTGTAATTTAGATCCGAGTATCCGTGGTACTCGTAGAAACAGATCTTAAATACACGCGGACCTAACCCATCCTTATCCGTTACCATAACGTTTTAGGGCATTTTCAAAAATAGGGTACCATTTTCATTTCTTTTTGAATATAGGAAGTTTTGGGTTTTTTGTAACCAGAATCACGAGTACTATTGGAAACAAGAAAAATAGTGTCCCGTTTTTTTTGTCAGCTTTGTAACGCATTTTTTTCATACATTTCGTATCGGCCGTTACAAACCTGACAAAAAATTTTTTTTATGGATAATTGAGGACCCATTTTCATTAAAAGGATGCACTTTTTTCTGAAAATGCCCTTTAACGCAATTCAGTTAAGGTTCAGGTTCAGGTAAGGAACCTGTATTGAGTTGTATGGCAGCGACTCAGTTTAGGCCCTAAACTGAATCACGTTAAGACGTCATGGTAAGGCCCCTTGGCGTGTAAAGTAACAGTGCATGATAATTAAAATAAAAAGTAGGGATACAAACAAAAAATTAGACATACTCGTAGTACATATTATGATCAATGTGAACAACAATCAAAATACAAAATATTCAGCAAAAACAATTCTACAACGATAGTAAAAAATAATATCACACTTTTGTCTTAAATCTTCATAATAGGTAGGTCTTCCCATCACGGAACAATTGTGTTCCGGACCTTTGGGAGGCGTACGCGGAGCCGAAGCCAACACGCTGAGCCCTTTCGACAATTTAATGAAATGTAAGGGGTACACCGAGCGAATGATGCACCTGCCCGAGTTATGGGATGCAGAGGCAGCACCGCCAGGGTGTATAGACTATTGAGATTTAATGGAAACTAAAATATACTGGTCTATTAGGTGAAGGTGGTTGACTAAATACTGTATTATAGAGAATAAAATCAGACGTCTGCCTAACAAAATGGTAATAAATTTAATTTACGGCAAACGGTGACTCGCCCACATAAGATGGGCCCCCACAAAAAGCGACATCTAAGAGAGCTCGAGAGCAACACCAGTATGAGGGCTGGGGGTAGAGAGGTGTCACTAAACTTTGAACATATAGCCAACTCGCCACTTAAGTTTCCACTAGGGCTCGCGGTCGTGTCCGTGATTCGTGAACCCGTAGCCGTACGCCCGTGTTCGTGATTCACTGCTACGGTTTTCTGGTCCGTTCCGCACGTGACGTTCGGCTACGTGAAATTAGGGTACGTGAATCCGTGTAGATGCGTGTAGGCGTGATCACGGCTTCACGTTCTTTAAGAACACGCCCGTTCGGTCCGCCCGCGACCTTGAGTGAAGATACGATGCGGTCTCTAAGAGCTACGAATAAAAATGTATCGTGTGTTTTTTATTCATAGCTCTAATTCCGTTTCATTACTTTTGAATTAAAATTTATTTCTAATAGTAAGGCCTTTTAAATATTAAGTAAGTAATAAATGAAAAGAACCAAATAATAAATACATTGAATAGCTACTTTAATAAACGGGTTGCTAAAATAACCCAACTTCTCTTCATTGTTAAATAGTAACACTAATCATACATTAACAATAACAAACAAAAAATAACGAAACATCAACAAAAATAACTTTAAATTCACAGCTGAATTATAAATTGAAGATTTGTGATGTCAGGAGTAACTAATGACAATGAATGCGAAAGCAAAATTCTAAACTCCAGATTAAATAAAAAAATACCACGAATTTGTGAAACAAAACATCGCGGTCACTTCTTTCAACTTCACGAACAAAGGGTAAAGCCCAAAGCTACTTATGCATATTGTTTGTTTCATTGTAATAAGTCGCTTGCAAATCTTATTATCTTTGTCTGCACGTGCAACTGCACTTTTTATCTACAAAAAAACCCCGGTAGGTTGGATTAGCTTGTTAGTCATACAATAAAACACTCTAATAATAGTACCTATGCCATTATTACCTTCAATCTAGAAATAAATAGTACTCTTTAATGTGCCGAAATAGTCCAGAAGGCCTAGTATAAAAGTTGTACGACATTAACTCCTCGACCGCGTTAGCGTATCGAGGGGTCAAAATATGAAAGTTGCCGGATGATTTAAATAAACGACAAACATAATTTGAACTCTCGATACGCTAACGCGATCGAGAAGTAAGTGTCGTACAACTTTTATACTAGGCCTTCTGCAGCGCTGGCTATATGAGCCCTGGCTATAGGAGCCCTAAGCTTAACGAATATTCATGTTAATTCTTTTTCGCCTATGAATACTTGGTTAACATGTAAATCTGACATTTTGTTTTGTGTCACAGATATAATTTGCTTTTTGAGTAATTAGATAATTTGTGGTAAATATTTTCATTTTGGATTGTTTTGAAGAAAAGAATATTCGAGACTAAACGCATAACTGTGTTGTATTTAGAATAGTATTTTTGGTGTGGAAACGTTGTTTGTGTCACTTCCGTCCTCTGTAATCCTATGCAATGTCATAGTATTCCAAATCACTCAAATAGTACATTGTGATACACGTGTGCTATGATGGTCATTATACACGAGTCGATATTGTGCGCGCGAGCTAAAAGCGAGTGCGCAATAAGGAAGCCGATGTGTACACCATGCACACACGTTTCATACGACATTTTTCAACACACTTGTAAGTAAAAATCAAAATTTTATTCGTGTTTATTAACTTTTGTTAAATACGTTAACTTAATTGTCAGAATTACGTCAGAATTATAAATGGCATATGAGTTTGACTGACCTTTATAGACTACATGAAGCTTCTTGCGATGCCTTTTCGACGTCGGTTGATGACAATACTTTATATTTTCAACCAATAGATCCACTTAAGGCCCAAACATCGCAAATAAGTAGGTATATTTATCACTACATCAACTAGATTTTCATGGTAACACTCGCGTTTTGCGGTTCCAGAGATTTCATCCACATATTGTTATAGTTTTACTTCTAATTCTCTTTTTGTTGCATTTTATCATAATAATTAAGCGAGAAGACGGTCACAAATGTTTTATGTAAACAATTTACCGCGGCGCGCCATTGGAGCGCATTTTTTTCGAATCGCGTTACGCGCGCATATTTGAAGGAAAGGCCCGCCAAACAGCCAAAATAAAAAATGTTGTAATTTATGTTTAAAGCACTAATTATTGTAAATAATGAATAATTTAATAAAATTGTACATATATCAAATAATTCTGAAAGTTTTAATCCATGTATTCAACTAAATACGGAGATATTGCTTTTTAGCGCATAAGCTATTATGCGACTAAAAATAGTGTAAGTACTTGTTTGAAAAAAAACCTTTTTAATCCGACATAATTTGAATGTATTGTTTGCGTACGTAACTTAGTCTTGTAGGGTACAAACTGAATTTGATGGGTTTATCTCATTACCACACTAGTTCAATAATTATAATGAGAAAGTACGCGTGTTTAATATCTTGGATTATGAGCCTAAAAGTGGTACGATAAGAACCTCGTTACGAGCAAGTGTGTTGAAAAGATTATTCGAGTTAAAAAGAATACCTAAATTACCACTAAATACCTAACATGACACAAATTATTGTTATTAGGACTGAGAAATGGTTTAGAAACTATATGTTAAATAAGCAACATGAATATTCTTAAAAACTTGAAAAGTTATCGCTGTGACTAAAAGTCCGAAACTGATAAGAACTGCAGCTGTGTACTTTTTTTTCTGTGGCCCCGTACATGTTTTTGTTGAATTTGTTTACCTGTATTACCTTTATCATACCTACCGATGATTTGCAGAATTTTACCCTTTTGTTTCTTAGGATTAGGGTTGCCTTCTTTATATTTAGGCTTCGTTATATTATTTGATAGTACAAAGGTTTTACTAGTACGTTTCATTCATTACATTAATACTTAACAGAAAAAAAGTCTCTTGATTTAATAATAACAACCAGTAGCACAGTGTTGCTTAAGTTCATAATTATAATGATACGTACTAGGGAGTTTTACACCTTATATTTATATAAGTGCAATTCAACGGGCAGGTCGCTAGTTTTGACGAAAATCAATAGCTGGTTATACATAAAACAGAATATCCCCATAAATTACTTAGATATAACTATTATATTCATGCAAAAAATAAAATCTAAGTTTAATTCACAAGTAAATGTTTGTCCGTTCGTCCCGTATTCAATATACTACGTGGTAACTCAATTCAATAATACCTTAGTCCTTATTTATATTTCTCCCGGGCGTGTCGAACCTACGAGACGTGCGATAAGTAAGTTCCCAATGGAACCGAGCCCGAAGCTCTGCGCACGAACGCAGGTACGGGCTACGTATCATGGCGTGTCACGGCGTGTCACGTGAATCCGTACGCGAACGCAGGTACGAGGTACGTACCTTGGCGTGTTCGTGAAATTCGTGATCTTAGTACCGCCGGGCTTAAGAACACGTAGCTACGGATCGGCGTACATCACGGATATCAGGAGCCCTAGTTTCCACATCTAGTAGGTAGGTAATTATTAGGATTAGCTTTTGGAGCCGACGTGCTCATATTAACAAAGGCTCGTTTATAAAACAAAAAAATGGCCTTGCACGTGCAGACTACGGATAGGTATGAGTTGTTGGTAAGGGTATCGTTATAAAAATTATGGCAATTTAAAATGATAATATTGAAAGCAGCTCTAGAAATTCCTGCTTCAAAAACTTTACTTGCATTGTTTTTACTAATTACTCTCATGAGACAATGACATTTAAGTGCACAAAGATGAATACCGACCGAGTGCAGGCTTATTGTTATTGCCCTTATCGGTTCCACATAAACAATGAATCTCGGCAATGTCTAAGCCGCGATGCGTTATATTATCTTGGTCTGGTATTTTACATTAATATTCTTACAATTTACGTAATCCAGTCAAATTATTATTACACATATTTTGAGTTGATACTTTGTATCCCGATACCTATACCTACTAATTGGTGTCACGGTAAACACTTCCGCTTTTCTATGTTTTCTGTGTGTATGTACACGAATGCATAGAATGAGCAGAAATCTAGATCCTGGATGGCTTTATGGATCTAGGGTGCCATGAAACATTGCTATTAAAGTAATATAAATAGTTAAATACAGTATAAGAGGGCAAGCGTACTGTTGGCTAAAAAGCTATCTCAATGGGCAGCGACAATGTGTAGAAGTTACAAAAATAGTTAAAAACCTTAACAAAACGTATAATTCGCCGTTCATCATTAACACATGCGGCGTGCCATCGGGTAGTATACTAGGGCCGTATTTGTTTTTACTTTACATCACCGATTTACCTGGCGCCACACAAAATGACACTATACTATTTGCAGATGACACAACCATAGTAATTAAAGAAAATACAGATGGTTCTCTAAGAAATATTATTACATGTACCTACATTAACAAATGTAACAAATTGGTTAGAAAATAATAATCTCAAAGTTAACTTAACCAAAACACAACTGGTTTAATTTCAAACTTATAATAGCAAAACCAATTAGATTATCTGCCGATTTTAATGGCGTAAGTACAACTTAATGAAACGGAAAGTGCAGTTTTTCTAGGAATTAAGAATGATAAGTTTTGTAATTGGAAAGCCCATATTAATACCCTTTGTAATAAGCTACATCGATTTAATTATATTTTGTATCGTCTGCGAGCAACCGTCTCTGAGGCGGCAGCAACGGCAGCCTATAACGGTTATGTATCGTCGCAAATCTGTTACGGAATAATAATATGGGGCAACTCATCAGATGCTGATAAGGTTTTCTTAGCCCAAAGAAAGTGTTTACGAGTAAGATCTTTGTGTGGAGCATATTACCTAGATAGTTGCAAGCCATTATTTAAAAAAGTATACTACCCTTGCCATCCTTATATGTATTTGTTATGTGTATATTCGTAAAACATAATATAGAATTGTTTAAAATGAAAGGAAGGGAAAAACGATATAAATACGATCTAAATACCGACACATCAGACATTAAAACTATTTCAAAAAATACGTGTGGCACTCGGGGACTGCCGCGGTAAAGCTATTGCATATCATTTTGTATCAACTTATGCAATTATAATTATTTATTTATTTTATTCATGCAGTATTTCTTTTTCTTTGATATTAATTCAAGTTACACTTTTTGAGCGTGGTGACCGATAAGAAAACAAATTTTTCTATTATTTAATAAATAAAAAGTTAATATTGTTTAAAATGTTTTTATTATTTTACAATACATGTGGGTTTTATTATCTTACAGTAGCTGTTGGTTATTCAGGAATATTTATCATTAAAACTATAGGTTTATGATAACTGAAATAAGAAACATAAGTTTGCGACTTAATATCCTCTAAATACCTAGAAAATACCGCGTCAATGGTGGTCCCATATTTTGTTGTAGACTCTTGTGGATCATTATTCATTTTCAAATTCAATGTTTTTGATAGAAAAGTTGTCAACATTATTTTACAATACATGTGGGTTTTATTATCTTACAGTAGCTGTTGGTTATTCAGGAATATTTATCATTGAAACTATAGGTTTATGATAACTGAAATAAGAAACATAAGTTTGCGACTAACATATTTGATTTTGGCGGGACTAAAATAATAGTGTTTATTTTGACGTTTGACATCGCCGTATCTCTGGTAATAAAAGCTACTGTCCTCAATATTTTGTATAGAATATGACACTTAGCGACATTCGTTTGGAGATATATCCTTTCCCCGATAAAGAACTTTGTAACAAAGTGAATAAAGTCGGTTTCGGTCCGTCGGAGGTCGGAGTGGGGAGCGTCAGGTTTTTTTTCGTTACGGAATTTCTGGATTCAGTCCCCGCGCTCAAGGCCCGCGATAGAAGCTATGCAATAGCTTAAAAAAAATTCTAACTCTATGGCCATCAAATTATATTATAATTATTCTTCCTGTTACATATGAGAGTTCTTAAAGGAAATAAAATCAGTAGAAAACTCTTTTTCATTGTTAGATTTTGTATATAATTAGATATTGTTATTATAATTTTAGTATTATAAATTTACGAAAACGGGGCTTAATCGTGTATAAACTTTGAAAACAAACCTCCGACGTTTCAAGGGCGACATTGCCCCCGTGGTCCCGGAGAAAGACTGTAATTTTAGTAGTATTTCCGTGAATATACCTACTTAAAAAAGTTATACCCAGAGTATCTCGAGATGCGATATTGTAATGTAATAAAATAAATTATAGATGTTTAATTACTCATTTATTGTCGGTACATTTTCAAATTAATTTAAACACATTACAGAAGCGTCTTGCCACACACGATACCGGTTTTCTGCTCTGTTTGGAACATGCCATTAGGCCACGTGTAATTAAGACACGACTCGTGTACACGGAGCCACGTGTCAGCGTGTACTCTTGTAATCGGGAGCCCTAATCTCAAACTCGTACGATTATACAAATTTTGCTCATTACTACGATAATACGAGATACGAAAAAATAATATAATAATAAGTATCCAATATCAAAGTATGTCATAATCATTTGGAGCACCGCTTGCTGCACTTGCTTACAATTAACTCAAATACATACTTTTGTTTTGCCAATGGTAGCAAATAGCGGTCTCAAGTGAAAACACGTCAGACGTCAGCGTGCGTAGCCAAGATGCCAATCGCTCACGCTTAATAATGTATCGTAGCTACCTCTCTCTATCTCTCTTTCTTATTAGCGTGACAATGACAGTTGCATTTCATTAGCGAGTGAGCGTGAGCGGTTGGCATCTTGGCTACGCACCCAGGTAATAAAAGAAAGTAATTGCCGGCAAAATCGTATTAAGATTGGTAATAAACAAGACTTTTATTGTCGCATTATCACTCTTGACGCATATATGAGAAATTAAGGAAAGACAAAAACTATTCACCGTTTTATAATGTAAACAGTTTGAAATCACGATTTCCACTTGAAACTTATCTGCTATGAATAGCATTGTAGTGTCTTTTGTTAAACCCAATCGCTAATTACCTGCAGAAAATGAAATGCAGTAATACAAAAACCTGTAATATAAATTACAAATTTATTGTCTTAAGAATAAGGGTCAAATTGGAATAGGACGCATTTCACATAAAACCTTTTAGAAATGAAATATGATCTGACCACCTGGGGACAATTGTATAATTTATTTTGTAACTTAAAATATTAGCGGAACTCTCTTTCTAATAAAAGGGATTGAAAAGAGACTTCCGCTAATATTACAAGCTACAACTGATTATGCAATAGGCCTCCGGTAGCGTGTTTTGCAAGTCTTAGTTAGATGGTGGTATTTATTATATTATTTTTGCTGTAGTTGAGTAGTGTATGAACTAAGCATGGATTAAAAATTCAAGAATCCAAATGCATTAAAAATCCAAAAAGTAGGCCAGTTGTCGATTGTAAGAAATATCGGGAATAGAATACAGTGTAGCTAACGTTGCCGGTACTTGGTAGCGTAGCGACTGAAGCTTGCACAATATCCTCAAATCGATAAGAAATCTGTTCCCACTTTTTTTAATATCTACCTACGTAAGTTGCAAAATTTAACACAAGCTACAATAATCAAATCAACTTTTAATTATGAAAAATAAACAGACACCTGGTTGACCACGCCTCGGTTCTTAATTTCAAAAGGTTATACGTTGAGTGCATGCTATAACAATTTGAACTTTATTGCCAAAGGAATACTGTTGTTATTAATAAAATATCTCTTGTTCTTTATGGTACTATTTCGTGCAGGTAATTAGCTGTTGGTTTTACAAAGGATAACAATGTCGAGATTTTAAAAAGTTTTAACTTTACCGACAGCCGTCACAAGATGTACTCACAAAATAGCACTATTTGCTGAATTTTATCGCTTCGTAATCTGAGACTAATAGTTATGTTTTGTTTTTAAATAATATCAGAATAATTGCGCTAAGTTACCCATGTATGATGATTATTTATGACTCTACCTATATTTGACTGATTAACTACAAGAAAAATAAATAAACTTGAGCATAGTAGAAACAAACGCTCACGCCGCTTTCATTTCTATGTATGATAATAAAAATGTTAGGCCTAAAATGTTAGGTTATAGTAAGGAAATAAAGAAACGATGCCACACTAAGAGCAAAACAAACCTGGTTCCACAGCGACAACGTCCTAACTCCTAGCCATGGTCATTCAATATTAAGTCTAATTCCTGGGCGTATAAAGATTACTTTCGTTTGAACTGTTCAAAACAGAATAAAACACTAACAGAATTCATTGGGGTTAGTTACTGGTTAGAGGTTAATTGGGGTTAACTGGACCGATAAGGTTTCCGAATGATTAAGGTTTCCGTATCATGAGTTAACCGAATTGGAGGTGTTTTGAAAACAACCTTTAAAATAACCTTATGAAAAACCCGGGTTATGGTAACCGGTTCCGGTCCCTGTGTTAAACACAATAAAAAAGGACTATCTTCGCAGCTCTTACCACTTGTACGCCCTATCAAGCGAGAAGATACGTTTTTTTTGCAAAAAATCATATTTTTTTTAAACTGACCAATTTCAAAATATTTATCTTGATATTCTTCTCAATTTTAATGATTTTTTTCATATTTTTTTGGACTTGCAGTTCAGAAGTTAGAGGGTTTTTTTTAACTTACGGAGCGATTATTTCCGAAAATATTCTCTTCATCATAAAATGTTTTTAGTAAAGCCCTATTCTTTTTCAAATACCTTTCCATCGATACCTCAAACTTCAGGTTTGAAATTGAAAAAAAATCATCCTTTATTTTATGTGTACGGGAGGGAGAGTACTTACATCAAAAATAAAAGTTTTAGACTTTTTTTACCACTTTGTCGGCGTAATTGATATGTATATTAATACCAAATTACAGCTTTCTACTACTAACGGTCACTGAGATAAACCGCAGACGGACGGACAGACAGACATGGCGAAACTATAAGGGTTCCTAGTGCACTACGAAACCATAATAAAAACTGACAACATCGTAGAGTCATCCCGTTTTTCACATACAGTGTGCAACAAAAATGTTGGTGATCCGTGAACCTTATCAGTCTTATCACATTGTAATAAGGCTCACGGCTCACCAGCATGTTTGTATTTTTTTTACAGCCTGTATATTGATTTGAAAGGGACGACACTATGTTGTTGATACTTTTTATTTTCTACCTTTTTCTGTCACACTGTAATTATAACACTACCTATGAGTAAATCGACTAGTAGGTATAGGTAGTTACCAAATAAATATACCTCTATGATGTTTTTGTTTTGATACTATACAGGTTTACCGACACACAACACAAGGCTAAGATGAAAACGAACTCGCCGACTTACCTTTGACCTCAATGTTAAGATTGTTAAGCACACATACTTAATCTGTTAACTTATTTATTGACGTTATTTTGTTGGGAGGTAATTCTACTGATTGGTAACTAATAAAAAACTGTTAAGATCATCTTAGCCTTGCCGTCCGATCGTTTTCCGGCAGAAGTACTTAATAATTAATAAGCCATTAGTTATTGAAAATAGGCAGACTGTGGGCGTTCTCCTTTTTTAGGGTTCCGTAGTCAACTAGGAACCCTTATAACAATGATCTGATTTCGGACTCTGGCTGCGGTGATCGGGTAGCCCAGTGGTTAGGGCGTCTGCCGCGAAAGCAGGAGGTCGCTGGTTCGATCCCAGCCCTGCTCACCGGGGGCCTTGGTCACTTTTTCTATAGTAGGTATATGACATCTATTCAATTTATAATTTATATATAGTAGTGTGACTACTTAAAAAAGATTTGATTCGTGCTTTACAATTCTAAGAATGATCTGTCTCCGCGCTGCAAAATGTTTGATTTAGAATTTTATTATTAATGTTTTATAAGGAGGTAAATGCCAGATATTTTAGTTAACCCGAATAGTTACAAAGAAGTTTGGAATAGTTGAAAATTTGGAATGGTTACCCAGACGCATACAAGGTGAAATTAAACACATCTTTTTATTTTCTATGTAAAATGCCTGATATTATGGGGGCAGAAATTAAGTAGGTAACTATAAGTAGATCAAGCGGGGTATCATTCGAAAGAGTTTGATTCGCACTTTCTAAAACTGAATTGAACTTTATTTATGAAGTAAAATGTAATAAAATAAATCCATATTTTTCTTTTCTTTTAAGTTATAATATCATGCTGTAAATACCTCCTTTTAAATAAAGTAAAAAATATTAATATCGATTTACGTGATGAAGAATTATCAACCAGAAACAAACTCACATATCAACATACTAGATCTATGCCGTGCAAACAAGAGTGGCCCAATCTGTCGTTACACGGGGCTGACTTCAAATCTCTACTGCATGTTAATAGATAACTAAAAATTTGTACGGAACGCTCGGTGCGCGAGTACAACTCGCACTTAGCCGGCTTTTTAAAAATAATTTCATTGGTGCATTTTTATTTCCCCCGATCTTGGTAGTGATAGTATAGTATAGTACATAGTAAGTAGTCATTCAATAAAATGAACGTAAATGGAAAAACCTTCGTTGTGAAGTTGAACGACTCCATTAGACAGAAGGCTGGCGAAGATCATATTTTCGACTGATTCTAGGTACTTGTCCGCAGTAATGAAATGTATGAATCGCGGCTTATTAACTGTTTAACTTGGATTTGGGGTAATTTGTCCAATCTCAGTGTATTACGTATACTTTGTAATATAATGATTAGGTATAATGAATACGTAAATTTTACGTATACTGAGTAATAATTTGTATTTAACTATTAAATAAGGAACCTTCGAAATGCTATATCCCCACTGTTGCTGACAAGCTGGTAGTTGTCCCGTTTCATTAACAGAAATGCGAAAAAACTTACAATCGTCTTGAAATGTGTATATCGAGACGGTTAAAATGCCTAAAATGGTCACAAACTTACAAATATCTAAACAACCCTTTAAAATCAACGACTTCACAGTGTAAGTTAGTTTGGATACTTTTGAAGAACTTGCGCTCAAGTATGGCGATATAGGTGCATGCGTAGTTGCGTACAGGCTCAGAGAAGTCTGCACCAACCCTCAACTCGACCAAGCGAGCGAGATTCGAACTAGCGACTCGGAGATAAATGCTTATCTTTTACTAACTAAGCTTACTAAATTCGCCACTGCATGGGCGCTGCCACAGAAAATATTCCGTGGGCTCCCCTAGTAAAATTTGTTTTTTTAGGGTTTCCGTACCAAAATGGTACTTATGGTGCGACTCAGTCTGTCTGTAAAGTGTCTGTAACATCGTTAAATATCTCGAGAACTACTTATGCTACCGATTTGAACATTTGGAACAAAGTTTACACATTAAGAGAAGATTTATAACATAAGTATTTTATAAAAGCCCGATAAAAGAGGGGGCAAAAATTAAAAGTTTTGTTACTGGGTCATGTGGGGTATAATTTAAAGGGCTACGTTAGCACATTCTGAAACAATTAAAAAAAATATTTTTTATTTATAAACGAAAATGTTTTAAAAAAATTGCATTCCCTTCCCTCCCCTCTCTTTTATCTCCGTAGTTCAAGAAGGAAATAATATGATTTTTTTACACAACTTTAGTATTATTATAAACAGAGGAAACATATACCTAACATTGACCCTAACTTTATTCATTATTTTTTAACTAAAAAAACCTTTAGGAACTAAATTTGGAATTTAACCAATTAAGTTTTTCTTTAAATTTATGTGATTTCCTCTCTTATAAATAAAGTAAAAAAAATGGTTTACGTGATAAAAAAAAATCAAGGAAAAACAAACTTAGGTACTAACTCCAAGCCGTACAAACGAATCCCAATCTATCGATACATGGTTCGGAGGAGGAGGAGTTTGAGTTTGAGTTTGAGTTTTCATCTTTTCCTTTATTTCTAAGTACTTATCCCGAAACCACGTTATTGTTAATGTTGTGCACGAGACAAGTACCAGCGGCCTAATTATTGTTTTTGTAGACATGTCGTGTCGCGATGTACGGAGAGTTGACTTAACTTCTTATGTTGTAAGTTGCTTTCATTTGCCTAATGTTTTGGATGGTTCACGTCACAATCTCAGATTCGCTCGCGGGTTGCGAATTTAACTATTGAGCAATAGTTTCCTTTCACGGAACAGTTTTTTTCCAACTTGCTCACTTGTACCATTAAGCCACAAGTAGGTAATGGAGCGGGGTACAAAGTATCTCTATTAAGATGCCTTCATTGCACACATCTAGAATTATAAATGTAAGGCTAGATAAAGAGGAACTTACTAACCGTTACCTAGTCATCTTGGTACCTACCCTACCCCTGAAGGTTTAGTATAAATGTTGATTTGTTGTATTTGACATTTACTTCTCGATCGCGTTAACGTATCGAGCGAGAGTTCAAATTATGTTTGCCGTTTATATAAATCATCCGGCTACTTTCATATTCTGACCTCTCGATTCGCTAACGCGGTCGAGAAGTAAATGTCAAATATGACATTTTAAAATTTATACTAGGCCCTCTGGTAATGTACGTAAGAGTTTTCTATGACGAGTAAATTTTTAGTGCTCTGTACAAAACTTTTGTTTTCGGAGCACTTATGTTTTTTCGAGCACGTATGAACGGCCTCCTCGCCTAGTTGGTAGTGACCCTGCCTACGAAGCAGGAGGTCCCGGGTTCGAATCCTGGCATTTATTTGTGTATTAATCACGAATATTGGTTCCTGAGTTATGGATGATTTCTATGTATTTAAGTATTTATGTGTATCTGTCTATTATATATATATCGTCACCTAGTACCCACAACACAAGCCTTATTGAGCTTACCGTGGGACTAGGTCGATTTGTGTAAGATTGTCTATAATATTTATAATTTTTAATATTTATTTATTTATATTTTATGTGATCAGTTCGAGATTTTAAAGCGGCTAAACAATTTAACCTCAGAAACCATTTGACGTAGAAAGCTAAAATTTGGAGTAGGTATAGCTAATATTTGCGTTGACAAATATCTTGGGACAAAATGGTTTAATTATCTTTGTTTAAAGGGGAGCAATTTAGGGGGTCAGAAGATGTTAGCTGTTTTTTTCTCTTTTTATTTTTAAGGATCGTGAGTGGGTCCCATTAGAAAGCCTGTAAAACATTAGGGCGACTGTGAAATTTTGAGTTCATTTTACGACCCCAGTTTCGATATAAAATGCATTTGAAATTTTTATTGAAAATTAAATACATAGAATTTGTAAGCCGTATAATACTAACATAGTTAATATTTTACACGTTGAATATTTATTTTTACTTCCAGTATTTGATTCGCCGAATTACCGCGCACACAGTAACAGTTTCTTAACCGATTTCATAAAAAAGAGAAGATTCTTAATTTGCTAGGTTATCCTCGTAGGTTTATGAGTAATATATTGTAAATGGAGCAGCGTTAATACCAATGAAAGTATTAAAAAAACGGAAAAGTGGAAAAGCGTAAGGGAAGATTCGAACTCGCGACTATGAGAAACACGCCCATCGCTCTGCCAACTGAGCTACACACGCGGTGAGGACACACCCAGTGGCCCCATATACCCCTCGTATGCGCCTTAGGAGGGCGAAGACTGAGGGTCAGGAGACTCATCCCCAGGGTCATGTTAAGAAGGCGCAAGGGGAGCTTAGGGGGCAAAGCCCTCGCATAAAAAGACACTACCGGACTTAGATTCAGCGCTAGGATTACAATACGAAGGTACAACGGTGGCTCGCGGGCGAAGCCTCCTGCATAAAAGAAAATAGGTACATCATTATGCCAATTACAATTTTTTCTTTTTAACTTGCTATGTTAGTTGTTAGTTATACCCTGACCAGACAGCTCTGTTAGTAGAAAAGGCGCTTCTACGGTTTGTTAGCCCTTGCCCATATATAATTTAAATTTCACCCGGTTTTCTTCTGACAGAGCTGTCTGGCCCTCTGGCCAGATTACAAATAGAAAGGTACAGTTGGGCTCAAAAAAGTATAATTATCATTATCTTTGACGTCGACTGTACCGAGTAGACCGGTAGGTTACTTTTATTAACCTACGTACCTAATTACTACCTACGTCATTTCGGTGACATTACAATATTATGGCACTTACGTACCATCAAAATGGCCGAGAAATCGAAGTGTGCCAATGACCACACACAGAAATTTATGACATTATGTGACAAATAAAGGTTATGGACGGGCAGCGGTTACATTACAACGTGTAGAGCACCGCATTAGTATTGTGTGATTTGTTTGCTTACTGTTTACCATGAGTTGTACGTGGCTCGCCCGACAGACGTAAAGGGATCTAACAAAAAAAAATTGACGTCCAGGTTTGGACCACACCTAGCTTGTATATAAAAATAGGCTTGGTAACTTTTTTATTTATAGTTAAATCAATCGATCCGGTTTGTTGCGCTAAGACTTGTGGGTAAGTATCAAATGTCTGTACCTACCTGTGGCAGCGAATGCATTAAATTTTTTAAACAATACAAAGGTCAGAAAATGAGACTTATATCGAACGCAAAAAAAAGCGAAGCTTATTAATAGTAAATAAACCGGCCAAGTGTAGGGTTCCGTCGTTTACCGTCCGTCACAATGAAGAACTTAAAAGGGGTTTTAATAGATACCATGCTCAGAACAATAAAAAGGAGTATCTTGGCAGGTCTTACGACTCAACACTTTAACTCCCTTTTAACCGAGAAGAGAGGTTTTTTACAAAAAATCAAAAAGGCTTAGCTGACCAAGTTCAAAAAAAAATTATCCTTATCCTTGAAAGTCCTCATAATAAAGCTCTACTTTCATGAATTTTTCCATATTTTTAGGGCTTGCGGTACAAAAGTTAGAGGAGTGGGACGCATTTCTTTTTAACTTCCGGAGCGATTATTTCCGAAAATATTGCTGTTACCAAAAATGTTGAGCAAAAGAGAATAGGGGTCTATTCTTTTGCAAATAAATATTCAACGATACTTAAAGTTTCTTAACTTTTTATTTTACCACGTAAATTTAAATAAATAAATTATTATGGGACAATTAACAGCTTTCTAGTAGGTAGGTACTAACGGTCACTGAGCTAAGCCACAGACGGACGGACAGACAGACATGGCGAAACTATAAGGGTTCCTAGTTGACTACGGAACCCTAAAAATCGCTGTAAAATGTTGCAAATTAAGGCTTCCTTTCATTGGTCAATAGGGCACGCATGTGGTGGAGGATATTTTCATGTCGCTTGTTAGGTCTCTACCTAATAATTAATGTAACTATGTACACCTTTTGAATAATTAAAAAAAAATAATAGTAGTAATAGTATGCGACATATATGCCATTGACAGCGGGCTCTGTCTTTGGCATGTGTTGTGAAAATCTCCCATCTAGGGTCTAGGTCCCGCATTTCGGCTTCATGACAATAATATTCTAACCGAGCATTAAGTTTATTGTTAAGCACATTGCACGTAGAACCGATGGCCGTTGGGGCGGAAAGGTTCTCGAGTGGCGACCGCGTACCGGAAGGCGCAGCGTGGGTAGGCTCCCCGCAAGGTGGACTGATGACCTGGTGAAGGTCGCAGGAGTCCGCTGGATGCGGGTGGCGCAGGACCGGTCATTGTGGAAATCTTTGGGGGAGGCCTATGTCCAGCAGTGGACGTCTTTCGGCTGAAATGATGATGATGATGATGATGATACAGTTTATGGTTTAAAACGAGCGCGTAAAAACGTATTTACCCACCAGTGAGGTAATTTCAGTGAACGCAGATAAAGCATGGAAGCATTATGTCTGCTATATTATGGCACCACGGACATTGGTACCTCGGTAGGCGGTCCTTATGATTGGTACCGGGCGCGATTTCTGTTTGACCGCGATGTCAGTGAGTGACAGATGCCTAAAACTAGTTATCAGAACAACGTATTTTACAATGAAAAATGCCTTCATGTGTGGTGAAGTGGTGCAGAAACTATACTGATCATTTCAAGACTAGTGGAATCACATTTTACAGGTAAGTAAACAGATAAATTCAGCGAAAACTAAAAAAATATATGATGACATTTTCTATATAGGGATGATGTTATGCTAAATGAACTAGACTATTTTCTTAACTTGTGCGATTATAATTTTATGTATTATAATGATAAACTCTAACTGACAAACTTGGATTTAACTAATACCTACCTTATACGGAATGGTGCTATACAAATCTAATTATTTCAAATTCATATTAATCATTTTTGATATTTCCTGATGTTCTACCTACGTTGATACCTACGTTTTCCTTTGTAATCAGAGTCCCACAGTATCCTTACCGTCGTCAACGATAGATAGAGGCTGTCCAACCGGAGAGGCATGAAACAGATTGGATGCCTACCAAGGCATCTAGAGTCTGTTCCATGCACTTCAAAGCTGAAGATTTCTACTTGTCTAAAAAAGGCTTCACGCAGCTTGCTAAAACCGTTATACCGATTTGTACTGTAGATATACTTTGGTTTAAATACGGGTGTATGAAAACAATATTTGTTAGTAAATTCGTTTGATGAATTTGAATTTTTTCAGATGGTATTTTCAAGTGAAACGTCGCTATCAATTACTAAACAGGGAATGAGGCAGCCAGATAGATCATCAACCCTGCCGCTCAAAATAAGTAATAAAGAAAATGACTATGCAGAAAATCAAAGTCCTCAGAAACGTCAAATGGTCAGTTATTTAAATACACGTACTTACCGTAGTTATATATTTTGTAAGGATATCTCAGCCGTTGAAATTTAACAAAATTTCAACGAAATCCTTTAACTGATACTTCATTATAATGTTTTCTGGTACCGCAATAATAATTCATTAAAATGAAACATATTTTATTATTTTTAATCCGATCAATCCGTTTTAACGTGTTTGGTACTTGATTTTTCCGTAAATTATTCGAATTGGAAATGTAATTTTACTTATTTATTATTTATTTATTTATTACACATATATTTACACAGCATTACAGTCTTATAAACTAATACACTGTGAAAGTACTTATTGTACAAAAAAGAAAGAAAAAACAAAACAAAAATATAAACAAGAAAAGACTTAGGTCTAACATGAATAAACACTGGACTGCCTTGCATCCATCGCCTCGCAAAAACTCAAGCATTCCCGACACACAGCCGCCCATCGCCAAGTAAACAGATCACACTCCGGTGCTGACACTTAGGAGCGCATTTAGTAGGGCACGTAGGAACGGGGAATTGCGATGAGCTACCGTTCGCGAAGGTGGCACTGCTAAAAGGGGCCGCTCACGCGGCCTGAGGGTTTTCTTGGTGTAATCAGGTACACGCAGTCTTACCAGCCTCTCTACTAATTCAACGCAGTCTGAGTCCCCGCGAAGAACCCTACACGCAAATAATAGTAGACTAGAGTTGCGTCTAACTTCCAAGGACCCAGACCCAGGATCCCTAACAAAAATTTTGTTGGATAAAGAAAAGGGTAATATCCATATATCTTTTTGTACAGGGTCCTGAGAAATGTCTTTTGCACCTTTTCTAAAAGCAAGATGTAAGTCGTCTCAAAAGGACTTATGTCATATTACATTGTATTTTTACTTTTTAGATCTCGTGTCCAAGCTGTGGACATCATTTTGGTGTTGCTAATCAGGTGGATGCGGAAAATTCAACTGAGATACTCCATCGACGACAACCTTCGTCACTATTGTTATCAAATTACTTGAAACTTATGGACAGAAAACTGTGTGTTACGCCTTTAAATATATTATCTTCAAATATTCTATGCCTTTTTTTTCGTACCGAAAAAAGGGACGCTATAAATTTAAAAAAAATTGTACTCCGGGATTGGCTTGTCATACATATATCTACTTGTTAGTAGTAGTAGTAGTAGTAGTTGGCATCGCCACCTAAACAGAATTAAACCGCTACCATTTCCTTTTAGTTGATCACGCAAAATAAGACTATATGACACAGACTAACAAAGTTGGGGAATCAGCAAGACTAAGTTGAAAATAGAACATTGAGAGATTAAACAAAAATCTTCTTCCACAAATTACCAGTTTCCGCATTCCTACTTCCTCTCCTCCACTTTGCACAATGCTGGTATAATTATATTGAACAAAAATGGAGAGTTTATTAGAAAATATAAATCCCTTAATAAGGGCGCTACTTAATATTGATGATTGAATAAACCAAATCAAACATTTATGTATGTACTTGGTATCGACTAACAGGCTTCTTATGTTCAGATCAAATTAGATGCTTAATAGATGGTCAGTAGTCGATAGGAGAGGGTAGTGGTGCAGGGCATAAGGCGTTTCTGATACACACTAGCTAGTGCCACGCTAGCGTGTACCACGCTGTCCTCCTTGACGAATTTTTCAGATGGGTTCTTCCCACTTATGCCGTACCTACAATATAACCGTACCTAAAATGTAGGGAGCGGACTGCCCATACGGATAGTTACGAACATGATATTTATATCATGGTAGCGTTAACAATATCAAACCCTACAATTATTCCATACTCGTACATGTTAAGTTACCTACATAAATAATCGTGCGGCGAACACATCAACAGAACAATAAAATTAATAGTGATTTTCTACTTTAAATTTTATTGTTCTTTGTTGCATCAATCTGTCTACACACAGTGCGTTTCCAATGTCACTATTATTCTCGCAACATTCAAGTGTCAGCGCTAGTGCCAATCACAACAAAGAATATTGACGTTAACCAATTATGTTTTATGATATTTTATAATAGAAAACCGACTGATATTTTGATGAATTTGATTGGCAGTGTAGCGGACATGCGTATATCAGATTTATAGCCAGGTTTATGTTGACGATTTGTTTGAAGGAATTCTTCCATGTTTATTTCCGTTCACTGGGTAATTTAAGTTGAAGTTTGACTTCTTTCTTCTTTTTAGCTGTGAGCGTATATTGACTATTAGACGATGGTTTTGGGTAATACATTAAATACATATATGGCACAAATTAAATTTGGATGAGATTTATAACAATATACCTACATACAGTGTTAATTTTCCTCGCGATAGTGAAGTGAAAAAAGTTGTATTGTACCCGGCGGCATAGTTTTTACATCTCTCGTGTCTTGAGATCCTCGCAAATCGCAAAGATATTATGGAATATTTCACTTGTTCAGGGGCCTTATCATAACTTAACGCTATTCAGTTTAGGGCCTAAACTGAGTCACTGCCATACAACTGAGCACAATTAAGAACATAAACTGAAACGCGTTAAGAAGTCATGGTAAGGGCCCAGCGTGCGTAGCCAAGATGCTAATCGCTCACGCTTACTAACGTATCGTAGCTACCTCTCTCTATCACTCTGCCTTATTAGTGTGACAATGACAGTTGCGTTTCGTTAGCGACTGAGCGTGAGCGATTGGCATCTTGGCTACGCACCCTGTCTCAGTATAGGCTCGAGAACTAGGTAAACAACAACTTTGCCTCCTTATATAATAAATATATAAGTACCTCTATTTATTCCTTGTAAGAGTTGTAAGTACGAGTACGTTCATATTTGCTGCCGAGCGCCGTAGATTTGTGATGTTCTAACATGATAACTAATGATATTGCTAATCTTCGTAAAGGATGACTCACAATAGAACGCGAGCGGGACGGGACGGGACGATCTGTTAATTTCTATACTTAGAAAGAATCACGTGATAGCTCGTAGCCTTCGAAGGTCACGTGACGTTTCCTATAGAAACTGACACATCCGCCCGGTCACGTCACGTCACGTCCCGGCCCGTTCTAGTGTGAGTCTTCATTTAGTCTGTATTTAATTAAATCTGGCATACGTAAATTTCAGCGTCTTTCTAACAAAATTCCACAAATTGCACCGGCAATTATGCAAGAGTACGTAGCTGTGTAACCTACCGAGGTAATATCGCCACTTCACAAAATCAACAAAGCCATATTACAAGCTTAAATTAAAGCAAGTCGAATTCATCCGAGCTCAAGGCATCAAAGATGACGGGCTGGGAGCAAGGCACAATGGGTTGCATCAGCTCTTTAGGAACCGCTTCCGCTCCAAGACTAAACCAATTCAAAACACATTCTGTTTCACATCTGAGCTAGTCAGTATAACCTGGCCTGGCAGACTGGTAACAGCTACGTGCTCTCAGTGGCCACGCTTAGACTGGTGGCCCTGGACCACAGCGGCCGGTGAGCGTCGTCAACCCAGCCCAGACCTCGCCGTAAGTGGGAGATGCATTTTAGTATATAACGCGCGAACACCGACCCCTAGGCAAGCACTCATCGCTCAGCTTCAAACATGAAGGTAACTAACGAATATTATTCGACAAATATTCGTTTTAATTAAACATCGACCGCATAACCTGCCTTTCATATTGCACTTTCAATTTTTTCTGTGAGATAAATGGCTGCAACAATAAGATGAGCTGTAGCTTCAATTGAAATATTACCTAAGAGTGTGAGATAATGCTTTTGTGACTCGGATGAGCATAATCGGCTTTACAACTCTTAATGATAAGGCCATAAAAAAGTTTGATTGAAAACACATTAAAAACCATGTTCTACACAAGTACATTGTCCTTAATGACTAACTCTATTACTTTTTAATTAAAATTAAAAGTTTTATCCAAATAATCGAACATCGAGCTCTGGGACATTCACCTCAAATAAGATTTATTATTTATTCCTTAATTTTTATTAAGTTAGTGTAACGTTAAAATCGTTTTTGCTTAATTTTAATTACGAGTCTGCTATACTAGTCTCTCTTTATTTTTTGACATGAGGTTTTCAATGTTCGGGAAAAATACTTTATTTCTATTCAGTATTTTGAAAACTTATTAGTCTACTATTTATATTAGTCGTAGATACTTAAGTACGAAATGCGAATGTAACTTTTTCGTAATAGCGTCCATATTTTTCCTGACTGTACCTAGGAAACTAATGAAGGGTAACCTACATTTAAAATTGTCTAGCCCTAGTCCTGCCCCCGTTGTTTCTCGTTTCAAAGGTGAACTTAAAATGATATTATCCTATGAACATTTCTGTAGATTATACCGTCGGCATCGGCGGTTACACACTTTTGAGACATTATAATATATTCATCCAAAAATAAATATCTAAATATAATCTTAGCGTCACATTAAGTTCAATTCACAGTTAACTTTATTTCAGGTATTCGTGTGCTTATTGGCCCTGGCCGTGGCCGCCCGCGCTGGCTTTATCGGCGGCGGCGGCGGTGGCTGGTCCAGCGGCGGCGGCGGCGGCGGCTGGTCGAGCGGCGGCGGCGGCGGCTACGGTGGTGGTGGCTGGAAGTCTGGTGGCGGCGGCGGCGGCGGTGGCTGGTCCAGTGGCGGCGGCGGCGGCGGATGGCCCAGCGGCGGCGGTGGCCGTAAGTTACAGCTTATATTGGCCACTTAAGTAACAAAATGAGCACCGTGGAATATAATAGTAGTGTTGTGGTACCTGAAAGAGTAAGAGTGTAAAGTTGTTTTTTATCACATACGCAACTTAGCCATACAATGGCAAATAAGGTTGAATTCTATTTTAATTATATTATTTTATTTTAAGAACTAAAACTGGTTATGTTATTGTAATCTTCTTAACGCTTAACGGGACTATTTAGAGAAACCTGATTTGTAAAATTTACATTCCAGCTGATACATTTTCAGTACTTTAAATAAAAAAATATTTAATCCTCTTTAATGTTTTAACTATTACAGAGGTCAAGATCATCAAAATCATCTCCAGCGGTGGTGGTGGCGGTAAGTTCACGTTCACTTTAAAGTCCTCAAGCCTCAATGTTCAAAGAAAATATTATAAATTATGTCATTACTAATAAAAATTAAATTAAAAATTTAAAAAACCCCCGACCCAAAAAAGTACGCAATTAATATGAGAAAAGGTTTAATGCTAAACCCTATAACAAGCAAAAAATAACTTTTAACACTACGTAGGTACCAACTAAAGCATGTCAGACTATCTACTCGGGACGTGGTGCCACCTTTACACCCCGTCGTTTTGCGTCGGGGGTTAAAAAAGTAAAAAGTTTTGTCAATCACCTTATAGGTTTTTATACGTATTTTAGATAAATTATCTTTTGCTTCTAAGGATACAAGATACAAATATCAATGAAATGCATAAATATGTTTATGTAGGTACCTATCTACGAAAGTTTTTAACGTCAACTTGACCTTACATTTTACCATGCATTTTAAATAAGATAACTATTCTAATCCTGCCCTCATTGCAGCAAAGTCATCCTGCCCTCTTAGGAAGTTTTTTTAAGGGCAAGTGTTAATAAAGCTTTTATTGGAATGCACAGGCGGTGGTTGGTCAAGCGGCGGCGGCGGTGGCTGGCCCAGCGGTGGCGGCGGCGGCGGCTGGAAAAGCGGCGGTGGATCCTCTGGATGGTCTAGCGGTGGATCTTCCGGCTGGCCTAGCGGTGGTTCATCTGGCTGGTCTAGCGGCGGCTCTTCTGGCTGGCCCAGCAGCAGCTCCTCGGGCTGGTCGAGTGGAGGATCTTCTGGCTGGCCCAGCGGCGGATCATCTGGTTGGTCGCTCGGCGGCGGCGGCGGCGGCGGCGGATGGAAGTCTGGCGGCGGCGGCGGCGGTGTCTGGAAGTCCGGCGGCGGCGGCGGCTATGGTAGTGGCGGCGGCGGCGGCTGGTCCCTCGGCGGCGGCAGCGGCGGGTGGAAGTCCGGTGGATCATGGTGATCCGCTTTCGTAGCTCAATTGTCATCAATACATTAATACTTTCATAAGCATTCGTTTTATTTGAATTATTACGTAAGTAGGTACCTCAAGTAATTTCTAGTTGATATCACTATACGGTGATAAAGTCTCAGCTATTTTTATTAGGTATCTGCTTATTTTATTGATACTTAATTGATAGTTAAGTATCAATTAACTCATACTTAGGAGATTTACATACGTATTTAGGTATCAAGTTAAGTAAATCCCATGGTAGGTACCTAACAATAACTAAATGACTACTATTAAATGACTGATTTGACAGACATTTGAATGTCTGTCAAGTCCATTAGATGGATCCGAAATGACCCGTCCGTCCGGAGTAGGTAGGTCCGATCATTTTATTTCAATTGAAAAACCCTAGGTAAAATGCGTAGGCAATATCAATTACAAATACCTAGTGGTTAATTTATGTCCATCATAAATTTGATGTGCCTAACTTATGTTTAATACTAGCAGCTAGCTAAAATGAGCCCGTGCCTGCTTAAAGTTCGCCGATGACATCACCAGAGTTTCATTCACCAGGTTTTACGTAGGTACAAACATCAACACACTTAACTGATTATCATAGGAATTACCTACAAATATTGTTGACGACGGTATTGTCTGTCATCGTAGTTATTGTAGTTAATGTTAAAGTATAGATAGAATAGATAGAATACTCTTTATTGCACACCTCAAGTTTAAGTTAGATACAAGAAAAGATAGTTAAATACAAGAAAAGCTTAACTAACAAAAAAAAGAAAATACAACCAGTTGATTTAAGATTGAGGCCAAACAATAGGCGGTCTTATCGCTAAAAAGCGATCTCTTCCAGACAACCTTTGGGTAGCGGAAACAATGAGAACTAATCAGCGAGAGTAGGCGTTACAAACATATAGATGAAATTAACTAAACGCACACACACACAAAACTACGCAAAACAATAAACATACTTATATATACAAAATAATAATAAACAAATAGACATAAATAAACATACTTAAATAAACAAAGTATGTAAGTGAAAGAGTGGGTACACTAACGCATGGCACGATATACAATTTGTTCTAAGATTAACTAGTAGAGAAAATTGTTGTTTAGGTACCAGCATATTGAGTGCGATCATCAAGGCCTATACCACGAAAATCGAACGATTGCGGATTTATATAACTCCTTCTCTGTCACACTTGCATATTGGAGTGACAAAGAGGTTTTCCCGTCAATGCCAATTTTCGATGTTCATGGTTGCAGTTAGCGGAAGGGTTCAAAAAATGGAATCTTGAGCGATGCGATGCAAGGATCTCAGGAGACCTATTCGAACGTGTTTAAGTGAGATTTCGATGCGAACTTCCGTGGAAATGTCCAATATGATACGATAATGACGTAGGGAATATGAAGTGGATATGTCAAATGTCAGTTTATTTTCGAATAGGTCTCGACGACACAAGGGCCGAACAAACTTTGCTGCCGAGTTTAACAAGCTACAACTTCGTTCAGTTCCACACAAGTGTTCCACCAGTTAAGAACGAGCAAGATACACTATCGAATCGCGCAGACACTATCGAGTACGGATAGGTAGAACTCAAGGGCAAAAATAGGTACTACTACCAGCTAGACTTCACTAGCTGTAAAGTATAGCTGGTAGTCGTATCAGCGATGGTAAAGAAATAACTAATTCACAATAGATTCCTTAAGCTCACATGTGAATAAAATGCAATTTGTAGGTACCTAGTGTACCTACTATTGACTATGACGTTCATAATCATCCATCAAACCTACGTTAGCTAATTTATTGTTGGTCCTTGCCTGTCAATTTGATATTTGTTAGGAAGGTATAAAACACAAATCAACCTTAGGTACCTATACCTATATTATTCCCCCGAGGGTGCTCACCTTGTCGTGGTGGAGGGCTTAGTAACCGTGGATTGGACTACCTACCCACATACATAGACCTTCTTTACTAAGCATTTTTAAAGAAAAAAAAAGAACGGACTCAAACAAGTATGTAGGTAGGTGTAATCTAGGTACTTATTTATGAAACATCCATACATAAATTGGACTATAGAATAAGTAGAGTTGCAATGTAATTACCTAAAGAAGCTCTTGAAGATTTTTTGTGTACCTAATTAGGAACATATTATGTATTATCTCAAGTTCAAAATCACCAGCGGCTATGGCGAAGTTAAAACTACGTTTTCTACGTTCGGTCACGTCTCACTAATTACTTGGTAAATAGTTGTTTAATAATTATAGTTCAAGGTTACCCAAGATCCGAAGGTAGGTACTAGGTCAATAGACGCGGATGATTTTCAATTCGAGGAACACGAAAAATAGCGCTGTCTAAGGCCCAAATTACACTATCATAGATCTATATGCCGAGGAGTATAATCTGCCCCTATGTTTAGCGTTTGTGGACTACGAGAAAGCCTTTGATTCGATCGAAACCTGGGCGGTACTACAATCTCTCCAACGGTGCCAAGTAGACTACCGCTATATCGAAGTGTTGAAGTGTTTGTACGAGAGCGCCACTATGTCAGTCCGACTCCAAGACCAGAACTCGAAGCCTATTCCGCTGCAGCGGGGAGTCAGGCAGGGAGATGTCATCTCTCCTAAGCTGTTTACCGCTGCACTGGAGGACGTTTTCAAGACTCTGGACTGGAGAAGGCTAGGCATCAATGTAAACGGCGAGTACCTCACTCACCTTCGATTTGCTGACGATATAGTAGTCTTGGCTGAGACCATGGAGGATTTAAGTACGATGCTTGTTAGCCTCAGTAGAGCCTCCGGGCGAGTTGGTCTTAAGATGAACATGGATAAGACGAAAATCATGTCGAATATCCATGTAGCACCAACTCCAGTGACAATCGGAGACTTTACACTCGAAGTTGTAGACGATTATATATACCTTGGACAAACTGTCCAGTTAGGTAGGTCCAATTTCGAGAAAGAGGTTAATCGTCGAATCCGACTCGGTTGGGCAGCGTTCGGGAAGCTGCGACACATCTTTTCGTCCAATATTCCGCAGTGCCTGAAGACGAAAGTCTTCGATCAGTGTGTGTTGCCAGTGATGACATACGGTACTGAAACGTGGTCGCTTACAATGGGCCTCATAAGAAGGCTCAAAGTCACCCAAAGGGCGATGGAGATATATGCTAGGAGTCTCTCTGCGAGATCGTATCAGAAATGAGACCATCCGCAGCAGAACCAAAGTAACCGATATAGCTCTCCGAATCGCTAAACTTAAGTGGCAGTGGGCGGGGCACATTGCACGTAGAACCGATGGCCGTTGGGGCGGAAAGGTTCTCGAGTGGCGACCGCCTACCGGAAGGCGCAGCGTGGGTAGGCCCCCCGCAAGGTGGACTGATGACCTGGTGAAGGTCACAGGAGTCCGCTGGATGCGGGTGGCGCAGGACCGGTCACTGTGGAAATCTTTGGGGGAGGCCTATGTCCAGCAGCGGACGTCTTTCGGCTGAAATGATGATGATGATGATGAGATCTATATGCGTCCCTTTTCCTTCAGTTGGAGCAGGGACCGGAACCGGTTACCATAACCCGGGTTTTTCATAAGGTTATTTTAAAGGTTGTTTTCAAAACACCTCCAATTCGGTTAACTCATGATACGGAAACCTTAATCATTCGGAAACCTTATCGGTCCAGTTAACCCCAATTAACCTCTAACCAGTAACTAACCCCAATGAATTCTGTTAGTGTTTTATTCTGTTTTGAACAGTTCAAACGAAAGTAATCTTTATACGCCCAGGAATTAGACTTAATATTGAATGACCATGGCTAGGAGTTAGGACGTTGTCGCTGTGGAACCAGGTTTGTTTTGCTCTTAGTGTGGCATCGTTTCTTTATTTCCTTACTATAACCTAACATTTTAGGCCTAACATTTTTATTATCATACATAGAAATGAAAGCGGCGTGAGCGTTTGTTTCTACTATGCTCAAGTTTATTTATTTTTCTTGTAGTTAATCAGTCAAATATAGGTAGAGTCATAAATAATCATCATACATGGGTAACTTAGCGCAATTATTCTGATATTATTTAAAAACAAAACATAACTATTAGTCTCAGATTACGAAGCGATAAAATTCAGCAAATAGTGCTATTTTGTGAGTACATCTTGTGACGGCTGTCGGTAAAGTTAAAACTTTTTAAAATCTCGACATTGTTATCCTTTGTAAAACCAACAGCTAATTACCTGCACGAAATAGTACCATAAAGAACAAGAGATATTTTATTAATAACAACAGTATTCCTTTGGCAATAAAGTTCAAATTGTTATAGCATGCACTCAACGTATAACCTTTTGAAATTAAGAACCGAGGCGTGGTCAACCAGGTGTCTGTTTATTTTTCATAATTAAAAGTTGATTTGATTATTGTAGCTTGTGTTAAATTTTGCAACTTACGTAGGTAGATATTAAAAAAAGTGGGAACAGATTTCTTATCGATTTGAGGATATTGTGCAAGCTTCAGTCGCTACGCTACCAAGTACCGGCAACGTTAGCTACACTGTATTCTATTCCCGATATTTCTTACAATCGACAACTGGCCTACTTTTTGGATTTTTAATGCATTTGGATTCTTGAATTTTTAATCCATGCTTAGTTCATACACTACTCAACTACAGCAAAAATAATATAATAAATACCACCATCTAACTAAGACTTGCAAAACACGCTACCGGAGGCCTATTGCATAATCAGTTGTAGCTTGTAATATTAGCGGAAGTCTCTTTTCAATCCCTTTTATTAGAAAGAGAGTTCCGCTAATATTTTAAGTTACAAAATAAATTATACAATTGTCCCCAGGTGGTCAGATCATATTTCATTTCTAAAAGGTTTTATGTGAAATGCGTCCTATTCCAATTTGACCCTTATTCTTAAGACAATAAATTTGTAATTTATATTACAGGTTTTTGTATTACTGCATTTCATTTTCTGCAGGTAATTAGCGATTGGGTTTAACAAAAGACACTACAATGCTATTCATAGCAGATAAGTTTCAAGTGGAAATCGTGATTTCAAACTGTTTACATTATAAAACGGTGAATAGTTTTTGTCTTTCCTTAATTTCTCATATATGCGTCAAGAGTGATAATGCGACAATAAAAGTCTTGTTTATTACCAATCTTAATACGATTTTGCCGGCAATTACTTTCTTTTATTACCTGGGTGCGTAGCCAAGATGCCAACCGCTCACGCTCACTCGCTAATGAAATGCAACTGTCATTGTCACGCTAATAAGAAAGAGAGATAGAGAGAGGTAGCTACGATACATTATTAAGCGTGAGCGATTGGCATCTTGGCTACGCACGCTGACGTCTGACGTGTTTTCACTTGAGACCGCTATTTGCTACCATTGGCAAAACAAAAGTATGTATTTGAGTTAATTGTAAGCAAGTGCAGCAAGCGGTGCTCCAAATGATTATGACATACTTTGATATTGGATACTTATTATTATATTATTTTTTCGTATCTCGTATTATCGTAGTAATGAGCAAAATTTGTATAATCGTACGAGTTTGAGATTAGGGCTCCCGATTACAAGAGTACACGCTGACACGTGGCTCCGTGTACACGAGTCGTGTCTTAATTACACGTGGCCTAATGGCATGTTCCAAACAGAGCAGAAAACCGGTATCGTGTGTGGCAAGACGCTTCTGTAATGTGTTTAAATTAATTTGAAAATGTACCGACAATAAATGAGTAATTAAACATCTATAATTTATTTTATTACATTACAATATCGCATCTCGAGATACTCTGGGTATAACTTTTTTAAGTAGGTATATTCACGGAAATACTACTAAAATTACAGTCTTTCTCCGGGACCACGGGGGCAATGTCGCCCTTGAAACGTCGGAGGTTTGTTTTCAAAGTTTATACACGATTAAGCCCCGTTTTCGTAAATTTATAATACTAAAATTATAATAACAATATCTAATTATATACAAAATCTAACAATGAAAAAGAGTTTTCTACTGATTTTATTTCCTTTAAGAACTCTCATATGTAACAGGAAGAATAATTATAATATAATTTGATGGCCATAGAGTTAGAATTTTTTTTAAGCTATTGCATAGCTTCTATCGCGGGCCTTGAGCGCGGGGACTGAATCCAGAAATTCCGTAACGAAAAAAAACCTGACGCTCCCCACTCCGACCTCCGACGGACCGAAACCGACTTTATTCACTTTGTTACAAAGTTCTTTATCGGGGAAAGGATATATCTCCAAACGAATGTCGCTAAGTGTCATATTCTATACAAAATATTGAGGACAGTAGCTTTTATTACCAGAGATACGGCGATGTCAAACGTCAAAATAAACACTATTATTTTAGTCCCGCCAAAATCAAATATGTTAGTCGCAAACTTATGTTTCTTATTTCAGTTATCATAAACCTATAGTTTCAATGATAAATATTCCTGAATAACCAACAGCTACTGTAAGATAATAAAACCCACATGTATTGTAAAATAATGTTGACAACTTTTCTATCAAAAACATTGAATTTGAAAATGAATAATGATCCACAAGAGTCTACAACAAAATATGGGACCACCATTGACGCGGTATTTTCTAGGTATTTAGAGGATATTAAGTCGCAAACTTATGTTTCTTATTTCAGTTATCATAAACCTATAGTTTTAATGATAAATATTCCTGAATAACCAACAGCTACTGTAAGATAATAAAACCCACATGTATTGTAAAATAATAAAAACATTTTAAACAATATTAACTTTTTATTTATTAAATAATAGAAAAATTTGTTTTCTTATCGGTCACCACGCTCAAAAAGTGTAACTTGAATTAATATCAAAGAAAAAGAAATACTGCATGAATAAAATAAATAAATAATTATAATTGCATAAGTTGATACAAAATGATATGCAATAGCTTTACCGCGGCAGTCCCCGAGTGCCACACGTATTTTTTGAAATAGTTTTAATGTCTGATGTGTCGGTATTTAGATCGTATTTATATCGTTTTTCCCTTCCTTTCATTTTAAACAATTCTATATTATGTTTTACGAATATACACATAACAAATACATATAAGGATGGCAAGGGTAGTATACTTTTTTAAATAATGGCTTGCAACTATCTAGGTAATATGCTCCACACAAAGATCTTACTCGTAAACACTTTCTTTGGGCTAAGAAAACCTTATCAGCATCTGATGAGTTGCCCCATATTATTATTCCGTAACAGATTTGCGACGATACATAACCGTTATAGGCTGCCGTTGCTGCCGCCTCAGAGACGGTTGCTCGCAGACGATACAAAATATAATTAAATCGATGTAGCTTATTACAAAGGGTATTAATATGGGCTTTCCAATTACAAAACTTATCATTCTTAATTCCTAGAAAAACTGCACTTTCCGTTTCATTAAGTTGTACTTACGCCATTAAAATCGGCAGATAATCTAATTGGTTTTGCTATTATAAGTTTGAAATTAAACCAGTTGTGTTTTGGTTAAGTTAACTTTGAGATTATTATTTTCTAACCAATTTGTTACATTTGTTAATGTAGGTACATGTAATAATATTTCTTAGAGAACCATCTGTATTTTCTTTAATTACTATGGTTGTGTCATCTGCAAATAGTATAGTGTCATTTTGTGTGGCGCCAGGTAAATCGGTGATGTAAAGTAAAAACAAATACGGCCCTAGTATACTACCCGATGGCACGCCGCATGTGTTAATGATGAACGGCGAATTATACGTTTTGTTAAGGTTTTTAACTATTTTTGTAACTTCTACACATTGTCGCTGCCCATTGAGATAGCTTTTTAGCCAACAGTACGCTTGCCCTCTTATACTGTATTTAACTATTTATATTACTTTAATAGCAATGTTTCATGGCACCCTAGATCCATAAAGCCATCCAGGATCTAGATTTCTGCTCATTCTATGCATTCGTGTACATACACACAGAAAACATAGAAAAGCGGAAGTGTTTACCGTGACACCAATTAGTAGGTATAGGTATCGGGATACAAAGTATCAACTCAAAATATGTGTAATAATAATTTGACTGGATTACGTAAATTGTAAGAATATTAATGTAAAATACCAGACCAAGATAATATAACGCATCGCGGCTTAGACATTGCCGAGATTCATTGTTTATGTGGAACCGATAAGGGCAATAACAATAAGCCTGCACTCGGTCGGTATTCATCTTTGTGCACTTAAATGTCATTGTCTCATGAGAGTAATTAGTAAAAACAATGCAAGTAAAGTTTTTGAAGCAGGAATTTCTAGAGCTGCTTTCAATATTATCATTTTAAATTGCCATAATTTTTATAACGATACCCTTACCAACAACTCATACCTATCCGTAGTCTGCACGTGCAAGGCCATTTTTTTGTTTTATAAACGAGCCTTTGTTAATATGAGCACGTCGGCTCCAAAAGCTAATCCTAATAATTACCTACCTACTAGATGTGGAAACTAGGGCTCCTGATATCCGTGATGTACGCCGATCCGTAGCTACGTGTTCTTAAGCCCGGCGGTACTAAGATCACGAATTTCACGAACACGCCAAGGTACGTACCTCGTACCTGCGTTCGCGTACGGATTCACGTGACACGCCGTGACACGCCATGATACGTAGCCCGTACCTGCGTTCGTGCGCAGAGCTTCGGGCTCGGTTCCATTGGGAACTTACTTATCGCACGTCTCGTAGGTTCGACACGCCCGGGAGAAATATAAATAAGGACTAAGGTATTATTGAATTGAGTTACCACGTAGTATATTGAATACGGGACGAACGGACAAACATTTACTTGTGAATTAAACTTAGATTTTATTTTTTGCATGAATATAATAGTTATATCTAAGTAATTTATGGGGATATTCTGTTTTATGTATAACCAGCTATTGATTTTCGTCAAAACTAGCGACCTGCCCGTTGAATTGCACTTATATAAATATAAGGTGTAAAACTCCCTAGTACGTATCATTATAATTATGAACTTAAGCAACACTGTGCTACTGGTTGTTATTATTAAATCAAGAGACTTTTTTTCTGTTAAGTATTAATGTAATGAATGAAACGTACTAGTAAAACCTTTGTACTATCAAATAATATAACGAAGCCTAAATATAAAGAAGGCAACCCTAATCCTAAGAAACAAAAGGGTAAAATTCTGCAAATCATCGGTAGGTATGATAAAGGTAATACAGGTAAACAAATTCAACAAAAACATGTACGGGGCCACAGAAAAAAAAGTACACAGCTGCAGTTCTTATCAGTTTCGGACTTTTAGTCACAGCGATAACTTTTCAAGTTTTTAAGAATATTCATGTTGCTTATTTAACATATAGTTTCTAAACCATTTCTCAGTCCTAATAACAATAATTTGTGTCATGTTAGGTATTTAGTGGTAATTTAGGTATTCTTTTTAACTCGAATAATCTTTTCAACACACTTGCTCGTAACGAGGTTCTTATCGTACCACTTTTAGGCTCATAATCCAAGATATTAAACACGCGTACTTTCTCATTATAATTATTGAACTAGTGTGGTAATGAGATAAACCCATCAAATTCAGTTTGTACCCTACAAGACTAAGTTACGTACGCAAACAATACATTCAAATTATGTCGGATTAAAAAGGTTTTTTTTCAAACAAGTACTTACACTATTTTTAGTCGCATAATAGCTTATGCGCTAAAAAGCAATATCTCCGTATTTAGTTGAATACATGGATTAAAACTTTCAGAATTATTTGATATATGTACAATTTTATTAAATTATTCATTATTTACAATAATTAGTGCTTTAAACATAAATTACAACATTTTTTATTTTGGCTGTTTGGCGGGCCTTTCCTTCAAATATGCGCGCGTAACGCGATTCGAAAAAAATGCGCTCCAATGGCGCGCCGCGGTAAATTGTTTACATAAAACATTTGTGACCGTCTTCTCGCTTAATTATTATGATAAAATGCAACAAAAAGAGAATTAGAAGTAAAACTATAACAATATGTGGATGAAATCTCTGGAACCGCAAAACGCGAGTGTTACCATGAAAATCTAGTTGATGTAGTGATAAATATACCTACTTATTTGCGATGTTTGGGCCTTAAGTGGATCTATTGGTTGAAAATATAAAGTATTGTCATCAACCGACGTCGAAAAGGCATCGCAAGAAGCTTCATGTAGTCTATAAAGGTCAGTCAAACTCATATGCCATTTATAATTCTGACGTAATTCTGACAATTAAGTTAACGTATTTAACAAAAGTTAATAAACACGAATAAAATTTTGATTTTTACTTACAAGTGTGTTGAAAAATGTCGTATGAAACGTGTGTGCATGGTGTACACATCGGCTTCCTTATTGCGCACTCGCTTTTAGCTCGCGCGCACAATATCGACTCGTGTATAATGACCATCATAGCACACGTGTATCACAATGTACTATTTGAGTGATTTGGAATACTATGACATTGCATAGGATTACAGAGGACGGAAGTGACACAAACAACGTTTCCACACCAAAAATACTATTCTAAATACAACACAGTTATGCGTTTAGTCTCGAATATTCTTTTCTTCAAAACAATCCAAAATGAAAATATTTACCACAAATTATCTAATTACTCAAAAAGCAAATTATATCTGTGACACAAAACAAAATGTCAGATTTACATGTTAACCAAGTATTCATAGGCGAAAAAGAATTAACATGAATATTCGTTAAGCTTAGGGCTCCTATAGCCAGGGCTCATATAGCCAGCGCTGCAGAAGGCCTAGTATAAAAGTTGTACGACACTTACTTCTCGATCGCGTTAGCGTATCGAGAGTTCAAATTATGTTTGTCGTTTATTTAAATCATCCGGCAACTTTCATATTTTGACCCCTCGATACGCTAACGCGGTCGAGGAGTTAATGTCGTACAACTTTTATACTAGGCCTTCTGGACTATTTCGGCACATTAAAGAGTACTATTTATTTCTAGATTGAAGGTAATAATGGCATAGGTACTATTATTAGAGTGTTTTATTGTATGACTAACAAGCTAATCCAACCTACCGGGGTTTTTTTGTAGATAAAAAGTGCAGTTGCACGTGCAGACAAAGATAATAAGATTTGCAAGCGACTTATTACAATGAAACAAACAATATGCATAAGTAGCTTTGGGCTTTACCCTTTGTTCGTGAAGTTGAAAGAAGTGACCGCGATGTTTTGTTTCACAAATTCGTGGTATTTTTTTATTTAATCTGGAGTTTAGAATTTTGCTTTCGCATTCATTGTCATTAGTTACTCCTGACATCACAAATCTTCAATTTATAATTCAGCTGTGAATTTAAAGTTATTTTTGTTGATGTTTCGTTATTTTTTGTTTGTTATTGTTAATGTATGATTAGTGTTACTATTTAACAATGAAGAGAAGTTGGGTTATTTTAGCAACCCGTTTATTAAAGTAGCTATTCAATGTATTTATTATTTGGTTCTTTTCATTTATTACTTACTTAATATTTAAAAGGCCTTACTATTAGAAATAAATTTTAATTCAAAAGTAATGAAACGGAATTAGAGCTATGAATAAAAAACACACGATACATTTTTATTCGTAGCTCTTAGAGACCGCATCGTATCTTCACTCAAGGTCGCGGGCGGACCGAACGGGCGTGTTCTTAAAGAACGTGAAGCCGTGATCACGCCTACACGCATCTACACGGATTCACGTACCCTAATTTCACGTAGCCGAACGTCACGTGCGGAACGGACCAGAAAACCGTAGCAGTGAATCACGAACACGGGCGTACGGCTACGGGTTCACGAATCACGGACACGACCGCGAGCCCTAGTGGAAACTTAAGTGGCGAGTTGGCTATATGTTCAAAGTTTAGTGACACCTCTCTACCCCCAGCCCTCATACTGGTGTTGCTCTCGAGCTCTCTTAGATGTCGCTTTTTGTGGGGGCCCATCTTATGTGGGCGAGTCACCGTTTGCCGTAAATTAAATTTATTACCATTTTGTTAGGCAGACGTCTGATTTTATTCTCTATAATACAGTATTTAGTCAACCACCTTCACCTAATAGACCAGTATATTTTAGTTTCCATTAAATCTCAATAGTCTATACACCCTGGCGGTGCTGCCTCTGCATCCCATAACTCGGGCAGGTGCATCATTCGCTCGGTGTACCCCTTACATTTCATTAAATTGTCGAAAGGGCTCAGCGTGTTGGCTTCGGCTCCGCGTACGCCTCCCAAAGGTCCGGAACACAATTGTTCCGTGATGGGAAGACCTACCTATTATGAAGATTTAAGACAAAAGTGTGATATTATTTTTTACTATCGTTGTAGAATTGTTTTTGCTGAATATTTTGTATTTTGATTGTTGTTCACATTGATCATAATATGTACTACGAGTATGTCTAATTTTTTGTTTGTATCCCTACTTTTTATTTTAATTATCATGCACTGTTACTTTACACGCCAAGGGGCCTTACCATGACGTCTTAACGTGATTCAGTTTAGGGCCTAAACTGAGTCGCTGCCATACAACTCAATACAGGTTCCTTACCTGAACCTGAACCTTAACTGAATTGCGTTAAAGGGCATTTTCAGAAAAAAGTGCATCCTTTTAATGAAAATGGGTCCTCAATTATCCATAAAAAAAATTTTTTGTCAGGTTTGTAACGGCCGATACGAAATGTATGAAAAAAATGCGTTACAAAGCTGACAAAAAAAACGGGACACTATTTTTCTTGTTTCCAATAGTACTCGTGATTCTGGTTACAAAAAACCCAAAACTTCCTATATTCAAAAAGAAATGAAAATGGTACCCTATTTTTGAAAATGCCCTAAAACGTTATGGTAACGGATAAGGATGGGTTAGGTCCGCGTGTATTTAAGATCTGTTTCTACGAGTACCACGGATACTCGGATCTAAATTACACGCGAGCCCGACTTGTAAACTTGGCTACCTAAGTTGTTTAATTATCATTGCACGTGCGGTATTAGACGATTTATTCCTATTCGTTCCTACTACAATGGTTTTGAATGTTTTGATTAAATAACTTAACAAAATATCACCTACCGACGTTAGTCGTAAGACTCGTAAGAGATATTCACTAAATTCGTTGAACAAGTTAAATCCGTCAAAATAAACACTACGAATAACTTTAAATCACAACATGCAAGCAAACGTAATGATGTTGCAGTTTCATTAATTGCAATTTTGTTTAGTACTACACTTTTAATTTTCGAAAGCTTAAGAAATTCACGTAATTAATAGAAGTATTTTTATTTATTATAACGTGAATTGAAGTTGTAAGGTATGATGACATTTTATTTGATGAAATAAGCTAGTTCAATCTAACGGGTTGTTGTGTATTTGAAGAAAAATAAGAAATTATTAACACGTGCCGTCGCGTTGCCGTCTTCGCTTTAATTTGAAAATGTAAGACGTAGAAACCGCTTGTTATTATTAATACAACTCTAGTGTAACGGCTTATAGTTCAAAATTGATTGAAGTGACAACTATGAAACAAACCTGGGTTATTCTACCTGTTGGACCCAAAAAACAGTGCAAGATACAAATGTCCTAAGTACGAGGTTTTTATATGTCCTTTACGACATTTCTATCGTTCACTGTTGACACGGAATTGTCTTTGCCGATGCCAGCCTCTACTGTTATTAGATATTGAATCTAATTTACTTACACGTAAAGAGTATACTCGTTTGTTATAATAAGGTTAACAGTAACCTAAAGAAAACCCCAAACAAAAACCCTATCGGGATTGGGTTTTGCAGTTAACCGGGTTATGGTTACTGTTACAGCAACATTTCGCTTACCTTTTGTATTCGGTTACTGAATGTTGCTGTTACAGTATCATTGGGTAACAGATATGATTAGGTAACCAACTCGATAGGCTTAAGCCTAAAGAGGGGTTTTCCGGTCCCTGGTTTAACATGGTATCTATTAAAACCCTTTTTAAGTTCGCCTATTGTGACGGATGGTTACTACGGAACTCTACACTCAGCATGGCCGACATGCTCTTGGCCGGTTTTTAATTTTTTGTTGCACTGTAGCACCTAAGTATAGCCTGAAAAGCCAAGGCTGCAGTTGTTTTTTTTTAAATTATGTGCGTCCCTTTTCGGTATGTAAAAAATAGGGACGCATATAAATTAAAAAAAAATCTAGGGCAGCCTTGGCTTGTCAGACTATAGGTACTTAGTATATTCATCTGCAACTCTTCAATCTGGGTGTCAATCGCGGACATCGAAATTTGACAGATAGACATATGTCTCTATGTGTCAAATATGGGGCAAAAAGAAAAAGAGTCCCGTTTTTTTGGTCGGATTCGTAACGCATTTATTTATGCATTTTGTATGGGCCGTTACAAAACTGACATTTTTTTTTGTATTGAATATCATATCATATCATATCATATCATTTATTCAGTAATAATCATACATTGTCAGGGCTATACAATTCACTTAAATATGCAATATTAAATTAAATTAAATAGTAGTCACAATATATAAATGAAAAATATTTTCTATAGTTATCGAAGACCCTTTTCATTAAAATGGTGCACTTTTTTCTGAAAATGCCCGTAGACGAGCATACATACGAGTAGGCAGTGGGTTCGCTACATGTTCGCTATTACAATTGTTACCCCGCGGAAGCAACTCCGTTTCAACACTACTAGGGCAAAAGTGTTGGTTGCGTTATAAATGGTTATATAAATAATAAAGGTCTATAATAAAATAACAAGGGTCTCTGACTACCCGACAAAGGGACGTGGCTCTGGCTACCTACTTTTGAGGGAAGCGATGATATTGACGGTTTCGGATATATTATTTTGGCTTTGAACCAAACCGTCACGGATAATCGCAAGACGAAACCATTGTTTTAAATAGTCGCATGTCTAATACGGTTGTACAAGCATCGTGCACGCGCTAGCGTCTTGCTGCAGAAAAATAAACTAAACGTTAGTTATTATTAACTCTATGTCCTAACTAAACTGATCATACTGTCCAGATATAGGTATTACTTACTATCTGGGAGTACGAAATGATAAATGCATAATCTGTCCCTATACCAGAAAATATCTGGAAGAGCACTAATAGACAGCAACTCTATTTTTAAGGTTCCGTAGTCAACTAGGAACAGGAACATTTATTGTTGAAAAAAAAATCGGTCTCGGAGCTTATCCGCTGACAAACAGACGGACATGCTCCGAGACCGATTTTTTTTTGGTAGGTACTAAGTAGTACAAAGTGATTTGGTACAAACGTACATATCAGTCTCGCTGACCAAGTGGTAAATTAAAAAGAGGAAAAGAAAATTGTTAGGGCACATTCCATACACGTAAAACAAGTGTTTTTTATATACGACCCTAAAGTGATTTGATTAGTCGTTGCATATTCCTAGGTATATGCTAAAGTTTCTGTTAAAAAACATTTTTATTATGTTTATTTAAACTTTCACGATTTTCACACATTATAAATTTACTAAAACGGGGCTTAATCGTGTACAGAATTTGAAAACAAACCTCCGACGTTTCAAGGGCGACATTGCCCCCGTGGTCCCGGAGAAATCCCGTGGCCCCGTGGTCGCCCTTGAAACGTCGGAGGTTTGTTTTCAAAATGTGTACACGATTAAGCCCCGTTTTAGTAAATTTATAATTTTTATTATGTTTTCTGAAAGCATCGCTTTAAAATAAAAAAATTATATACTACTCTATCTTTTGAAGCATTAGTTCAAAAAATATGAAAATAATAATAAAAGTATTGCTTTACAAAGATTTTCAATGAAAACTATTTTAAACTTGGTCAGTAAAAAAATTAAAACCCCTTTTAAGTTTGCCTAATGCGACGGACGGTAAAATACGGAACCCTACACTGAGCATAGCCCGACATGCTCTTGGCCGGATTTCTAAATTTCGATAAGTTACACTGGTTACACTTTAGGTTACGTACTTTAGTAGCGGGCCTTTGGCGTTTTGTTGTTTACCGCCTAGAATAAAAAGAAAGATCATAATAAAAAATGCATGAAAAATAGCACAATGGCATAAAGATAGCAGTTAGTAAATTATATATGCATTAATATAATTGTGTAAGATAGTCTGATAATGTAGTTCCGGACGGTGAGCAGACTTTTTCGACATTGACTGCCTAACTAATCTCCAGTTTCACAACATCACAATGCGGTTATGTGTTGAGACATGTGTCGATTGTGTCGTCCAGTGATGACTTTTGTGCCCAAAAAAACATTTATTATACATCCTGTTTTTATTGATTTCCGCTAATTTTAAGGGATGGTCTCATTCCTGATACGATCTCGCAGAGAGACTCCTAGCATAGCTCTCTCCATTGCCCTTTGGGTGACTTTGAGCCTTCTTATGAGGCCCATTGTAAGCGACCACGTTTCAGTACCGTATATCATCACTGGCAATGGCAACACACACTGATCGAAGACCATCCGCAGCAGAACCCAAGTAACCGATATAGCTCTCCGAATCGCTAAACTTAAGTGGCAGTGGGCGGGGCACATTGCACGTAGAACCGATGGCCGTTGGGGCGGAAAGGTTCTCGAGTGGCGACCGCGTACCGGAAGGCGCAGCGTGGGTAGGCCCCCCGCAAGGTGGACTGATGACCTGGTGAAGGTCGCAGGAGTCCGCTGGATGCGGGTGGCGCAGGACCGGTCATTGTGGAAATCTTTGGGGGAGGCCTATGTCCAGCAGTGGACGTCTTTCGGCTGAAATGATGATGATGATGAATTTTAAGGGGAGATTCTTCAGATTAAATCGAGTTAATTTCTCTAAGAAACTAGTATCTTAACTATTACAGTACGTACAGATGTTCAAGAAATAAATGTATTAGCTGAACCAGTCAGTGTAAAGGGTTACTAAACTATCATGTACTACTAGTACTAAGCTGTAGCATGTGCTGTCATGTCTAAAGTTTCAGCTTTGTCATACTTGACATTTACTTTCATGTTACTTTAAAGGACCCTTTACAATGTAATATTAATTTAGTTTATATGGAAGACGCAAACAATTTTTTTTGGTCGAATTCGACAAAAAGCGATATACGGGGTGTAATCTTTTACGTGATACAAAATTATATATTCTGATTGATTCTACTCGACGACTACAAAATTTGTATGGAGATGTCGATTTAGAGTTGTCATTTTCGAAGTTGGTCCCATAGAAAAAGTTGTTAGCAATCATGAGAAGAATCAGAATATATGAGTTTGTATCGCGTAAAAGATTACATTACATCCTGTATAGGTATATCAAGTAGCTTCTAGTAACGTACAAAACAACGTGTCGAATTTAACGGAAGTAAAAAAAAACGGTGTAAGTATATAGTCTGACAAGAGCGCAGTAACAGTAGGACAAAATAACTATAACCATCTCTTTTTTCAGGGTGGTAATACTAGCGTAAGAAAAAGACAGTATGATGCTCTCTATCCTACTGTTACTGCGCTCGCTGGGTTGTCAGACTATAGTAACGAGTTCACAGCTTGTGACTTTTATTATGATAACTATAAATTATAAATTGAAAGAGATGTCATATAACAGAAAAAGTGACAAAGGCCCCCAGTGCCCAGGGCTGGGATCAAAGTCAACCGCGATAGCAGGAGGTCGCTGGTTCGATCCCAGCCCTGGACACTGCGAACTTTGGCCACTGTTTCTGTAGTATATGACATATCTTACAATTTATAATTTATATATAGTAGTGTGACTACTTAAAATAAACATGAATCAAAACATTTATTATATTTAATAAATGATTTAATTCATGCTTTACAATTGATAAGTACCTATATATTTCATTAATAACAAGTGGCAACATTACGGCAAAAATAATATTTTAAATTCGACATGCCTGTGTGATAGCAAATGCGCAATTCGATAGTGTTTGCATCTCGCTCCCACCAGTTCAAAACGAGCCAGATGCAAATCCAATCCGTTTACTGAAAGCATCAATCAATAGGTTCTTAAATAAAGCTATAATATGGAATTTATACTCGTGCTTTTCTTTACTCGTGCTTCTATAATGTTTAATGAATCGCTCAATGGAATTGATGTCTTCGCTCATAGTCTTCGTTAAAGAATAAAGTTCGGCTAATTTTGTTCTCTATAGATAGTTACAACAAAATTGTTTACAGGAATCTACTTTGCATGTTTAATTAAATTATTATTTTACCTACATAACGTCACCTTGATTGCGTGTGGTACACAACTAATAGGCATTTATAAGAGTAAATTATTCTGTTAATCTTTAAATTCATCTGTAATTTTGAAAGTGTAGTAAAATAGGAAACTATAGGCCTATTTATGTATCTTATTTTGTGTGTATTATTTTGTATATGGCAATTTGTTTTCTAAATAAACTAAATAAATAAAATTAAGAAATTACTGTTCTGAAGGCCTAGTATAAAAGTTGTACGACACTTCTCGATCGCGTTAGCGTATCGAGAGTTCAAATTATGTTTGCCGTTTATTTAAATCATCCGGCAACTTTCATATTTTGACCACTCGATACTCTGACGCGGTCGAGAAGTTAATGTCGTACAATTTTTATATGTACTAGGCCTTCAGTCGATACACTTTTCACTTTTAATTTGGTGACTGTTACATCCTCTGACCTCTTAACTCTGACCTTTGTTGTACAAAACCCATCAAAACATGCATTTCTTGTGGCCGTAGGTGGTCAAACTATTCTATAAAGCGTGACCTTACGGGTTGCTTCATATTATTTGGAAGCACAGTAAATAATTAGTGTTACCCGCCTTCGCGGCCTTCGACCGCTCTAAATTACATATCTTGAACTTTTGCGTACATTCAAATGTTTCCGATCACTCGTATTTTTATGCCCGCTCTAAAGGCTAATTACCTGCGTCGACTGTGTGTGACTATGATTAGGTGCTGATGGATTAGTCTTGCTCATAAATCACGAATGTTCATTGTGTATATGTAGGTATACAATGCCTTTTACTCGTCCTAGTTTCAAGATAATGGATGAATGGCTTGTTTTTGAGACTGACCGCGTTCACATTTTCCAATAATGACAACATGATCTAATGACAAGAATATATAAATGCATCAGCTCAGGGAGCTGGGTCACCGCCTGCAGGAAAGGGGCCTTGGTCCTCGCTCCGGTTCGATCCAGCGGGCCTACCACGAACATCGAAAATTGGCATTGACGGAAAAAAACTCCTTGTCACTCTAATATGCAAGTGTGACAGAGATGGAGATACAAATCCGCAATCGTTCGATTTTCGTGGTACTAGCCCTGCACGCCTACCACGAACATCGAAAACTGCCATTGTCGGGAAAACCTATTTGTCACTCTAAATGCAAGTGTGACAGAGACGGAGGTACAAATCCGCAACCGTTTTTTAATACTACGACGGTGACAAACAACCATACGGCCCACCTGATGGTAAGTGGTCACCTTAGCCTATGGACGCCTGCAACTCAGGAGGTGTTACATGCGCGTTGCCGACCCTAAAAAAAGGAGGATTCGCTGTGTTGGCAGCTAAAGAAGCAAGCTTTGCTCTGTGGGTCCCCAGCTGTCAACACAGTGAATCCTCTTGGAGCTCTGGCGACAGTGGCGACCTTACTCACCAACAGAAACACAACACTATGAGTAGGGCCTAGTGTATAGGCTCTGAAGCAGAAACAGTCCATCGTGATTCATTGCGGAAACGCAGCGAGAGCGTGGTGGTGATGGGTACATGTGCGTCGGGAACCAATCGGGGCGGTTTACTAGTAGGTATTTAATTTATTTTCATTTGGGTACTTATATTTTTATTTTGTTGTATTTTTTTTTCGGGTCAGATTTATTTGAAATTTGGTGGGTAGGTAGAGTTTCTTATTCTACGCTATATAGATACGAAATCTCAATGTGCGATAAAAATTATGTAATGCAATTTATTTTGTACAAAAAAATAATTTAAAATGAATATTATTATATTCGTAATCGTAAATGGTATTTAATTCATAAAGTCTGCTACTATATAAAGCCTCGCATTCCAAAATTTCGTAAAATATACTCAACATTTTGAAGCTTGAAGTGTTTAATTTAGGTTTTCTCTACATTTTTTCTTGGTTCACTTGAAGTGTCTGCAAAACGTGATCTTTCGTGATCCCCCCTCCACCCACCCCTTTAGAACCTAGCGTGATTTGTGCACAAACCAATACGATAAACTCAACTAAATTCATATTTCCATGAACGCCGTCGCCTTTGCCCTGAGTTTATTTATAAATTATAAAACATGACAACCATTGCCCACGCTTTTGATAAATTTTAATACTTAGCATGTTTTCTTGGGATTCAATTAAAATACACCAGTTAAACTCACGTATGGTCAATGTCTATACTCGTAGATAATATCGACGTGCACATTTGGAAATCAACTTTATACTCAAGTGCATATTTTTGTTCCTTGGTCAATGGACTTCTGTAAAAGGTGTATACAAAAAATGCTTATTATTGATCAGTATCGAGTTCTGGGGCCTTACCATGACGACTTCACGCGATTCAGTTTAGGTTCAGTTTAGGCTCAGTTGTATGGAAGCGACTCAGTTCAGGTCGTCAACTGAATCGCGTTAAGACGTTATGGTAAGGCCTCTGTTGTATAAAAGCGACGCAGTTTAGGCTGATTTGGAAAGAGTAGGGAAAAAGTATTAATGATAAATAAACTAGGTATATCTTACAATTGTAAATCATGAATAAAATAATTTATTATTTGATGCAAAACGTTTTATCCGTGACATGGGCCGCCGACTCAGGCAGAAGGGCGAAGACCCGCGCTCAGAGTCGTTCCTAGTGCAAAGGCTGTCCATAATTATACAACGCGGCAATGCCGCTAGCATTATGGGCACTTTTGCACTTGGAACGGCGGGGAGCGAGATGTAAATATATTTTTAAGTAATTTATATTTATTTGGTAATAAATAAACTAAATTTTATTAAGTAATAAGTTAAGTACCATATACATTTACTACTTATTTATAATAAATGTTTCGATTTTTTTAAGTAGTCATACTAGTATATATAAATTATAAATTCAAAGAGATGTCATATACCTACTACAGCAAAAGTGACCAAGGCCCCCCGGTGAGCGGGCTGGGATGGGATCGAACCAGCGACCTCCTGCTTTCACGGCAGACGCCCATCCGTGCTCACCGGGGGCCTTGGTCACATTTTCTGTAGTATATGACATCTGTTTCAATTTATAATAGGTATATCTTTATCCGTTTTTTCTAAACACATACATCTACAATATCATCAACATCTAATCTACAATACCTACTTATAACGCCCATAAACTTGTCACACGTATTTTTGCTAATCCTATAATAATACATACTTATAATTGTACCTACGAGTCGTTTCTATAATCTCAATACGGCATTTGCGGCTCCAAATCCCCGTTCAGGGTGATACAACTACGTTTCTCATCTCATAAAGTTAGTAGTTTAGCATTAGCATGCTGATCTTGCACTTCGCTGAAATCATCGCCGGTCGGGTGACGATCCGACGGTCGGCTACTACACATGTGAACTGTTACCGCAGGCTGTGGCCAAACTAAGCGCGGAGGTATTCAGAAATAAACTCTGACAACACAGTCTGACATCAGATTTTTTTAACTGTATGTGCTTTTAACTCAACCCAGGAATTTTCAGCAAGTCGTAGAAGTGCAGTTCGAATTTCGCAGGCCAAAATTTGGCATAAAAGAGATGCAAGTATAAAAAAGTGGGACCCCTTAGATGGTTTTTTCCGGGTTTGTGTTATAAAATATAAAGTCTAGATTTTGTTTAATGATGGGAACAAAAATGGGTCAAAGACACATTTTTTGAGACTGTGGTCAATGTAACCCTGATGTTCAGACTTATTTATTAAATGACAATACTGGGCTCAATTGCATAATAATTTGTAACTTGTAATATTAGCGGAACTCTCTTTCTACTATAAGGGATTGAAAAGAGACTTCCGCTAATATTACAAGCTACAAGTAATTATGCAATAGGCCGCTGGTCGTCACTTTCGGGTGGTGTACCCGATTGCGTTCGGCAAAGAAGATAAGGTTATTATATAAAAGTAGTTTTATTTGTCTTTCAATGATCTAGTGATTGAGTGACAAATGAGGATGAAAATTCAATATATTCATTAAATGGTTTGATCTTATGCAGAATCAATCCAACCCTACGAATTCTTTAAGAAATTAAAATGTATGCCTCAATGCCTACGAGTCTAATGCATAATCTGGCAAACCAAGTCCTGATACTTCATTTTCTTTTAATCTATTATTATTCTGACTTTTTTTCACTCCGAAAAAAGGGAAGCATATATTTGAAAAAATATATCTACTTACTGTAAGACTTGGTTTGCCAGACTATAGTTAGGTGAGTGTTTTGTGACCTTGTAAGGCCGATATTACACTATCATATAACTATGATCCTAGGAGTCGAATAGGACGAACCTACGACGGTGTAATACTGACTGGCGTCTGATGATATGACCATAGATTTAGATTTATGTAGCTATACGATAGTGTAATATCGGCCTTAGGCAGCGCCGCATGTTGTATTGTACATTTGTTAGTGCGTTCAAATATTGGCTGAATGAGAAAAGCTCCAGATATAAGTGATGTAAATTAGTGAGGTATTTTATTCTGGTATCATTTTGAAAATACTATATGCGCTCGAAAAACGCTATCGCTTAAGCGTTTAAACTTTGAACCCGCTACCGGGTTGTCCTCAGCCTGCATTCGCGGGTGCTAACTGCAATATCTCACGGCTAGCTTACGAATTGCGCAAGTGATATCAGATGTCCATGCCGCACCGGATTTTATTTCAGATACTTAATTATGTTGCAGATTGTGCAACTTCGTCTGATCTCGGTTTTCTTATCTGAAATGGACTCGAATAGGTAACTAAATATGTCTTAGAAGGAAAGGAAAAGTGGCAAACTCATGGCCTCGAGCGAGACTCGAACTCGTAATTCTTGGCTACACGCCCATCGCTCTTGCAACTCAGGTACCGAGATACACCCGGTGGCCCAGAAAAAACTGTACTTAACATTTCCTTTCTTTTGAAAATATAGGAAGTTCTGGATTTTTAAGGAAGTTCAGAATTACGAGTTATTAATTATTATTGAATTAAAAATGTAACAAGTGTGTCCCTTTTTTGGTCAGTTTCGTAACGAATTTTTGTATGTGCCGTTACGAAACTGCGGGCCTACCACGAACATCGAAAATTGGCATTGACGGAAACACCTCTTTGTCACTCTAATATGCAAGTGTGACAGAGATAGAGATACAAATCCGCAATCGTTCGATTTTCGTGGTACCAACCCTGACTCGTTTTGTGTATGGAAATTTGAGCACCAATTTTCTTAACAACGGTACATTTTATTCTGGAAATATATAGTACTATTACATAGCATATCATTGTAATCAAATTAATTTATTATTTAAAACATATATAACTATATTACAAGTATTGATCATACAAGAGCCATTTATTACTAAATGGAACAAACGACATCAACGCGCGACTGTGCACCAGCACGCCTACGAACATCGCAAATTGGCATTCTCGGAAAAACCTCTTTGTCACTCTAATATGCAAGTGTGACAGAGACGGAGATACAAATCCGCAATCGTTCGATTTTCGTGGAACTAATCCTGATACTTACTACCATCTTACTACCTCTACTTTTGCGCCTCTTAAATTTATTATACATACAAACAAATATTTAGAAACGTAGGTACAGGTTCGTTCTTTAGTTTTATTATTTTAGTTAACGCGTATTGTATTGTAGGTAGCATGTAAATTAACTGTGTATATAGGTAACTAGTAGTTATATACAGAGTTCAAGTTTTCAAACCTCAAACCTTGTACTTTATAAAAGTTAAAAACTTTAAAAATTCAAATAGATGTCATATAATACAGAAGTGTCCAAGTGACCAAGGCCCCTGGTGAGCAGGGCTGGGATCGAACCAGCGACCCCCTGCTTTCGCGGCAGACGCCCTAATCACTGGGCTACCCAATCACGTCAGCCAGAGTCCGAAATGACCGAAATTTTCTAAGTATATGCAATCCTTTCTTACTTATAAACATTTAAGGTGCGTTCCGCGAATATGATTTGATTCGTGCTTTGTAATTTTAAAAACGTTACTTTAAAACGATTGTAAGTATTACGAGTAGGTATTTTTCGACTGTAAATATAAAATACAATATTTATCTCGTAATCACAAACTGTTATGGCCCATCTCATGTAATATGTAATAACATTTATATTTCAACCTCAAGGCAATACACGTAGGCGCCTATATTATCAACAATAATGTGATGCTTTGTAATAAACACAATTTACAAAAAAAAAATGCATTGTAATTACAACCTTCTCTTCTGACGTAGACATTAAGGTTCTGATTATTTGGTGATTAATTGATTATAATGGTTAATTATTTCAACTTTCACCGGAATCATTAGTCACAGTCTTGTTTGTACCGCCATAAGAGCGTGTCACATATTTTCGCGGCCTTCACAGCGTCATATACTATTGCAGGTGACTGTACGTAAGCTCAGTTAATATTCGTTAAGGAAGATACGTCATCGAGATGTAGGTATACTTCTTCACGTTTGGCTTCCGTTTATAATAACTTTTTAATCGCTGATGACATTGATGACGTAAACGAATCATTGAACTTGTTATTGTTACAAATTGAAAGAGATGTCATATACTACAGAAAAAGTGACCAAGCAGGGCTGGAAACGAACCAGCGACCTCCTGCTTTAGCGGCAGACGCCCTAATCACTGGGCTACCCGATCATGGCCGCCGCGATAGTGACAACTTAAAAAAAACATGAATCATAACATAACATTATATAATATACTTATATCGGGTTACTCACGTCTATAAAGTCGAAAATAGCTCGACATGTTTCTGAGCGGTCCGCCTCCCATAATCATGAGTGAGAAGCGCTTGCGGCGATTGCTCTGCGCACACTGAGTGTCCGCACTAACCCGATATAAGTATACTTATACCTATAAGATTTAAACTAACTGCATTGTGTGGCGTCCACATGACATTTTCTAAAATGCAGAGGTAACTAACTACTATGCCCCTTGGCTAAAAAAGTTTGGGGGCCTGGAGGCCTACCACGAACCACTATAGACGATCCAACGAAAGAAGTGGTTCAGGTAGGCCTCCTGAGAGCCTAGGGTCAGACCACGTCATCTCAGCATCCAAGAAAATGAACTGTCAAACTTTCAACGAATATCTACCTTATTACCTTTTCTTCAGAAATGGACAGTCCAATAAAATTTATTTTTGTAATTATTGTCTATGTTTAATGCATGTTCTATAAGGGCATATTTTTATTTTGTTGTCGTTTTTTTTTCGCGTCAGATTTGAATGAAATTTGGTGGGTAGGTAGAGTTCCTTATTCTCTTCAAGATAGACCCAATTTCAAAGTATGTCCCACATTTTTTTCCACTGAGTTATGAAATCGTATGGAATTTTCGTAACTCAGTGGAAAATTTCGTACAATTTTTTTGTCGCACATTGAGATTTTGTATCTATCTAGCGTAGAATAAGGAACTCTACCTACCCACCAAATTTCATTCAAATCTGACGAGAAAAAAAAAACGACAACAAAATAAAAATATGCCCATTAATTGGAAATAAATGGCTTATATTATATTATACCTTTTCTTAATACTAATTTGCTGTTAGAGCGACGTTGTACGGTGAGAGCCTTGGTAAGGATATAGCCTCTTCTTTACAGAGGCACGAGGCAGCTTGACTTCGGAACCTCCGGGTGATGACAAAACAATGGTACGCACACTTTTTCGTTAGTCCACTGCACAATACGCTACCAATATACGAGAATTCATCTCAAATTTTGTTATTTTTACTACACTATACCTAAAGTAAACCAAACTTGAATATTCTAGACTCAGTATTCATTAAAAAAACCGTGTTTATAATGTTTTTTGCTGATGCACCTTGTAAATATGGTTGTAATCTTATATAATTCAATAATTATTGAGTAATCTCACGTTTCGTTTTTATTAAAATTAGAATTTACTCATGACCCACATGCGGGTCACGGGCCCTGCGGAAACTCTTAAGCATGACTCACACGGTGAGTCATGGGCCCGGAATGGGTTAACCAACTAAACGAACAAAAAACAAAAAAAAAACTATTCTGGAGACATCTTCGCCATCTTGAGTATCAACGGGAAGTCCCTCTCTGGAGTGCGTTTTGAGTTCATGACGTACGCTCGTACCGAAACTTGTCAAATTTTTCTCACTTTGTAGTTCGAGTACAGCCCCTGGTTTCGACTTTCATTACGTAAGTAAATATAATACATACCTACATTATACGCATACGAGTACGCTAATTATATGTTAAACATTATGCCATTGTCATGGTGCGTTAAGCACGTGAAGTGTCGGCAACTACTATTGTTGCCTAGGAGCAGAGCTGGGCACCGTTAATCAAATAGTTAACTTCGTTAATCGCTAATCCGTTACAAAAAAAGTTAACTTCGTTAATCGTTAAAGTGCTACTTTTCGGAAGACTTAACGGAAGTTAACGTTAATCGTTAATTAACGGATTAACGTGGTAAAAAGGGTATTTTTGAGATAGTGACCTACAACTTATAGTTAATCAGTTTCCTTCAAAAATATCCAATTTACCATCCGAATACCCTTGAAAATTCAGGAGTTTTCTTAATGTCTCATGGCTTCCATCATTTGATCTAAAGTAAAATCAAATGCAACTATCTTGTAGACCTCCGAGGCCACAGACAAAATAACAATGTCTCAAGTTGGAGGACAGCTAGGAATTATCGAGCAGTTTCAATATGCCATCCCTGGTGTTCAAAATCAGGTCCACTGCAGCAAATTAATGGCTTGATTAAGAAAATACCCCAACTAATTATGAAAACCCTCCAAGCACGTTGGACGTGCCGTTCAAATTTGAAGGTTGTCTGAATTTCTCAAGAACTCCATCCTCAGAATATAAATCTAATCAAAAAGATGAATGTCTGTGTTTACCGACCAATTCCACTTTGCCATCCTTGTTCTTCATCATCAGGTCTCCACCAAAATGTTGGTAGCCCCCAAAAATGTTTTAAAGTTTATAAGGAAACCCTCAAATCATAATGCATGTGCCGTTAAAATTTGAGGAGTTCTTTAATATCTTCATGAATTCCATGAATTCAAAATATGAATGTCTCAAATAGGATGGGAATTAACAGACAGTTCCACTTTGTCATCCCTGGGCTCCATCATCAGCTCCACTCCACCAAATTGATGGTTTTTGTAAAGAAAAATGCTCGAGTTTCTTAAGAAAACACCCAAATCATCATGCATAAGCCTATTAAATTTGAAGAGTTCCCTCAATTTCGCATTGATCGCATCATCAGAAATGAATTTTGAAGAAAACGGGACCAATCTGCAACCACCATGGATAATTTAAAATCGGTTCAGTATTGACGGAGTTCTGACGTAACAAACATAAAAATAAAGAATAATAATCAAAAAATTACATGAATTGAGAAATTCTTCTTTTTGAAAATTTCGGGTGTCGAAAAGTCGGGTGGAAACAAGTTTTTTGCCGCGTGGCGCGGTATGTGCGGTATCTTTTTGGTAAGTATTTTGGAACTGGATTAACGATTAACGGACTTGGGAAAACTTAATGGAAGTTAATGATTCCGTTAACACATTTTAAAGTTAACTTAAAAGTTAATCCGTTATTGAAAATGTTAACTTCGTTAATTAACGATTAACTGGTTAACGAGTTAATGCCCAGCTATGCCTAGGAGTACCTATACCTACCCATTAGGTATTTGAAATTATGAACGTATGAGTAAATAAGTAGGTAAGTTAAGTAGATATTTGTAGATATATTAGGTTGGATTTTTTATTCAACAACAATGGGAATGCAAACGGGCTTAAAAGTTTTAACATTTTCAAGAGAGGTATGGGCACAGCGGATGCATATCGTTTGGGGTAGTAGGGCACAGCACAACGAATGTCGTCTCGCTCAAATCTGGAGCAGAGCCCATCTGGGGAAGTACCTCCACCTTACAGAAAACCGCAGTTAAATAACACTAGACCCTACTCATAGTGTTGTGTTTCTGAGTAAGGTCGCCAGAGCTCCAAGAGGATTCGCTGTGTTGACAGCTGAGGACCCACGGAGCAAGGCCTGGCCCGTTTAGCTGTCAACACAGCGAATCCTCCTTTCTTTTTTTTAAGGGTCGGCCACGCGCATGTAACACCCCTGGTGTTGCAGGTGTCCATAGGTTACGGTGACCGCTTACCATCAGGCGGGCCGTATGCTTGTTTGTCTACGTCGTAGTATAAAAAAAAAACATGACGGAGACTTTTGCCGGCCATATAGATACTTTCGGGCATATCCGCCTGAACTGCCAATAAATGTATGGGAAAGTCCGACGGATTGGATTGCCCAAGCGTACATATATAATAATATGGCCGACATTTACATTCGTATAGTACTAATAACTGTACGAATGGCGACGTTTAGGTACGGTAATTTACTTGTAAGCGTAGTCTTTCAAAGCAAATTTAATAGTTTTCCAAATACGAGAAGCCAATGCTGTATGACCTAGGCATAGACAACGTCTAGGTATGTTGTAAGCGTGTAAATACGTGTGTGTTATCCTAGTGACTATTTACGTGGATAACATCCTATGATACCCATTATCAAGCTCCGAATACCGTGCGCCACGTCGCATGCGTAGATGAGAATAATAGTTATTTATTATACAAGGGGGCAAAGTTGTTGTTTAACTCTCGGGCTTATATTTTGTCTCGGGTCTCAAGGCACGAGAGTTGAACAAACTTTGCCGCCGAGTGTAATACAACATTTTTCACCTCACTATTGCCAGGAAAATACAGACTACATACGATTATAAATCTTATCCACATGTAAGTTATCTTGAAGAAACTATCAAAAATCAATTTCAAAGTTTGTTTGGACTCACTTATACTGGACTGGTGGTAAGTGATAGGAATTAGATTACTTTGCCCTACATGTGGATAAAATGCGTTTTCCACGCTAGTTTTAAAGGACAAAACAGCGCTTTCCGAGCTAGTGAGGGGAAAATATTATTTTTAAGTTCGAATATTAGCCAAATCAGTGAAGGGGTTCTTGAGATACCTATAGAGGGGTCGCGCGTTCACGTTCGGGGCGAATCACCAAAAAAATCATAAATCAAAAACTGTTACTACTAATTATAGGATGTTGATATTCAGCATAAATATTCTTCACCATAAGAGGTTCGATCTGATCAACGATACTCGAATTATCGTCCAAAAAACATACTAATAACTGTAGACTGGTGTGCTTACCATGAGTTGCATTCGATTGCGACTGCGGCATTCGATAGTACGTCCGTCTCACTGCTGCCAGAGTAGTGGTAGGAACGAGACGGACACATTTTCGAATGCCGCAGTCGCAATCGAATGCAACTCACGGTACGCACATGGGAGTACTTACTCGCTTCGCTCGCTCGCAAATGTAAGCGGTCAAATGCACATGTTATTTAAGATGACAGTTTCAAGGATATCATTACAACCGACGAACGGCAAAAGTTGCCACATGTAATGTAAGACTTTACATTATTTCTGTTAGTACATAAAACGATTCTAAAAGCACTAAATAGTTGTGACAATATAATAAAAAGAATAAGGCCCAATTGCAGCACTCGGGGTTCACTGCTAACCCCGAGTTAAACTATCAAGTTCCAGGCACAAAAACGCTACACTGAATCCGGTTGGTGCAACTGGCTCGAAGTATTATTTATGGCCTGACTAACTCTTGGCGACATCACAATTTTCCTTCAGAGACAATTCTAATTTAACAATTTAATTCATGATAATTCGAATAAATCAACAATAAATAAGAGCATACTGTATCAGTAATTTACAATGACGGTAATATGAAAGTGACACTAGTGACATGACATAAGCCCTAGTGTCGAATGCCTGGGTTTGGCGGTTCAAAGAGGTAGTAAATCAAGTTGAAACACTCTTAAATCTGTATACAGACTATTCCTTAATTCATTACTATTAATTCGTAAATTAGTAATTTCTAGTTAGGTAATACTGTGAGGTTTGGAATTAGACTTTGTACATGGGTTAATTAGAAATACCCTAATCAACATATCCTATTCATCTATGAGTCTATGTCCAGAGGGTAGAGTAGAGACACGTTGTGTAGGCCTAAGCGGGCTCTATTCGTGTCTGACAACGAATGAAGGACTTTGGTGCAGGACACCTGATGAAATAAGAAAGCCTCAGAAGAGATCACATGTTTGTTACCGAGACACACAATTACACGAGATCTGATTTTTTTTTTTACCTTAAAGTCCTCGGTACGTAATCTATGTACATACCTGCCTCGGTGGAAACAGGGATTACCTGAAGGCTTAGTATAAAAATTGTACGACATTAACTTCTCGACCGCGTTAGCGTATCGATCGAGGGTTCAAAATATGAAAGTTGCCGGATGATTTAAATAAACGGCAAACATAATTTGAACTCTCGATACGCTAACGCGATCGAGAAGTAAGTGTCGTACAACTTTTATACTAGGCCTTCTGAGCTCGGCTATGCCTCGCCCCGGCTTACCAATGATGTACTATTTGTCCAATTTTACCCAAAAAGGTCAGTCCTAGGAACCTCACAGATTGCAACTAGGAGTGGCCATTTTGCAACGGTCATTCACAGTGCATATAATGGATCGTTTCTGATTGATCGACCGATACTTAGATCCGTTTATTAGATTGCATAAAGCTTTACTCTAAAAGTTGATGCAAGAGTTTTGGGTGGTTATCATGCAGTCAGCGCATGCACAATTGTGGCCAAACTGGAAAATAATGGTCTGGTCTGGCTGGCGGATGGAAATCAATCATCGTAGCCAATTGGAGCTTTTTACTTTAGTGGAATCATACATGCAATTCCAACTTTTTACCTGACTACCGAAAGAAAGGAGGCTTATAATATATGTAATTTGTATGTTTGTTTGACGATAACTCAAGTATCGTTGATCGCATATCGTCGTGTGGCAGATGGTTAGATGGAATAAATATAATTTATACCTAATTGGAATTTGAGCCAAATGAAGATTGCCGCGAGGCAATTTTCCGCTAGGGGCGATAGTGGAACGTGGGTCCTGCGGGAACATTTCAAACGTCACTTTGACATTACTGATCGGGACCCAGACCCACGCATGAGTGGCACCGCCTGGGGAGCGACAATACTAGGTAGCTCCCATTGGTCAAGTGGTTGCCGAGATTTTATAGAGGGGATTAATAAGATTTGTTTCCGCTCTTCTTCCTGCATTTCAAAGGAAACCGTGGGCATTACCTCCAATGTTGGATGAGGTTTTAGGTATTTACACTCTGCAGCAAATTTTATGTCTCTCGTAACTTGAAACCTTCGCAACGCTTAAGATTCCAATTTTGACCCTTGGCATTTTTCACAACATCTTTGCTCCTTTGTATAACAAATAACCACTTACAGTCGGAAAGCGGTCATTCTCGGGCGGGCCTAAGTGTGTGCACTGTGCAAAGTTAATTTTCGAGGTTGCATCAGGTTGCGTAAGCCCAATTACAATTCGTGCAAATCCCAACAACGGGTGCAGTTAGGCAACTCCTAGGCAAACAATGATAATTGCTAAGTTATCCACGTCTCCAGATGCGATATTTAACACATATCTGCAAGTGAAGGACATCAGTTATTCCAATTGGTTACAGAGTTGCGAACGCTTCAGAGAAACTAGTTTAAGAAAAGCCCACAGTTCCAGAACAAACAAGGAAATCTATGAAACACTTGCATGTGAAACGACAATTTGGGACAATGATTAGATATGGCCTCGAATCACATCACTCACTGCAATATAAGTACTAAGTACCTACTTAATATATTAAGAAACGAACTAAGAAATATCAATCTCAAATCAAAGATGGCCTTATATTCTGTAGGAAAATGAGAAAATTTGGAGGGGGATATTGAAGAGCGCCACCGGGACAGCAACCTGCATTTTCTAAAGGGGAATGTGGGCTGAACGAACGCGATAGGCGCCTCCCTCCCTACGTCTCATCATCATCACCTTCTTTCACTTACTTATTCATTAAATTACATCCTAGAACCATTCTAAGCAAATATTGGCTTGGAAATTTAGTTATACTATAAATTTATATACTTACAAGAATCGCTCGTTCAAAGATCAAACAGCAAAAATATCCTCACAAAGGGTCTGCCAATAGTGAATAGCCGCCCATATACGTCCGGGCAATCCGTCAGACCTCCATAGTGGGTATGTGCGCCGGACATTCGCCAGATAAATTTCCCATACATTTATCATCAGATCCGGCAGATCCGGCAGATTTGCCCGACCGTAAATAGCCAGCATATGGTGCAACTCTGTGTACGGTCAATTGCAAAGATAATCTCCCTGCATAATAAGTTTGTTATAGGTAAGTCCATATGCATTGGTCCATTATCTCTCTAGCTGACAAGTACATTGTCATTATTTTTTTCTACTATGCTTAATCGGAGAGCATATTTTGCACTGGTTCGGGTTTGCATGGGAATATAGAAAGTGGGCATTAAACTCATGCGCTAAACCTATACGTTCAGGTGATGTTTAAGTGGCTGCTTAACATAATATGACACACGTGCCCGTTTTGCTAAGTAACGTTTGTCAATACACAAATTTTCTATACGGTTTTTGCACTTTTATATTAACTTAACTTACATTGACTCAGTAGTAGGTAAATAAGCAAATGAGTAAGTATACGTCGACTTTAAATATGTATGTACTTATTTGAATTTAGATCATGTAAATCCAACTACTTAACTATAAGTAATGGAATACTTTTCTCAACGGAATTATTTATTTATCTAGGTAAATACTAACTATACTGGCAGAGGGTCAAAGTATTCTTTGGACAAGCTGGAGCTGACTTGGACTCCTTTTCTTAAAGTTGTAAAGAAAAAATATGTTAGATTTGCTCACACAAGGCAATCCGGCAGAAATTGAGTTCTATATGAACGCCCCGCCACCCGCCACTGCTAAAATTAAGTAGTTAACTTTTATGAATTTGTTTAAATATGTACCGCCGCGGTCATTAGGGTTCCGTACCAAAATGGTAAAAAAGAACCCTTATAAATGGTGCAACTCAGTCCGTCTGTCTGTGTGTCTGTCTGTCTGTCGCATCGTTAAATATCTCGAGAACTACTTACTTAAGCTAGCGATTTGAAATTTGGAATACCTAGTTATGTTATAAATAAGGTCAGCCCTCATTGAGAAAGGATTTTTTATATATACATTTTAATTTATTTTGCAATCAAAAATTCCCGATAAAAGAGGGGATAAAAATTTAAAGTTTAGTTAGGTACTGGGTCATGTGGGATATCATTTGAAAGGGCTTGACTTGCACATCCTAAACCGATTTTTCATAAAAAAAATACCCTGCTCCCACCCAGTCTTCTTTCTGCAATGACCGGTATACGGAGCGATTAAAATTCGATATTTACCGGCTTGCCTATATCGTACTTTCGTAGCAAAACTATTGTACCTATACAAAAATGACATAATCGAGCTTTTCAAGTCACATCGTACTTAGGTCACGTAGTAAGTTACTAATAAGAAAAGCTGTGTTATGTCATGATTGTATAGATTATTAAAGTCCCTAACGATGTGATGCGAGTAATAAAATCTCGAAAGTCAATTTCCTACTTCCTATTGCTAACGTGCCGTATCGACATAAAACTTGGGCCACTTGCACCACGCGAAGTTAACCAAATAACCCGAAGTTAAGCGATATTTTGTATGGAATTTGACAACTCAACTTCGGATTAGCGACTAACCCTGGGTGGTCCAAGTTGGCCAAGTAGGTGAACCATCGAGCCGAAGTCAGCGTCAGCGTCATATTATAGATTGTGTGTGACTGTCAGAGAAGCCAAATATATCGCATCAAACCGTTGTTGCTATATAAATAAGGATATGAAAAAGGTTAGGTAATAGGTATGACGACTAGGTTAAAAAAAACTATTATTCTATTTAGTCCGTCAGTTAGATTATCCAAAATTATTTTTCCTATTCCAAAATAACTAAAATTTACGAAGATGAAGAGCATCAGACATCCGGGGCGAGACTGGTGCGTCACTATAAGATAAGAATTGTACCTAATTGTGACGTCAAGCGAAACTTTAATGCACTGTAGGATTTACGTCATTTTTCAAATACGTGTCGATTATTTTAAAATAATCTAACAGTCGGACTAATTGGATTTACTTTCGTCGTAAGCCTATTGTTACGATATATTTCGTCTAGTGTCCGAACGAAGTTTCGGTTTCGGTTTTGGCTTCAGCCGGTTTCGGCCAAAGGTTCGGTTTCGGCCGCACCGACACTTACAATATTGTTCTTTCGGGTCGCGTTCGACAGACGTCACGTGAGCTCGGCGCGGCGGCTGGCAATATGAAATCAGACCATGGAGATGTTTCGTTAACAGTATATTTGAAATAAAAAACGGGTCACTGACATTTTATTCAGGTTTTAATTACATTTATCAAAGGTTTGGTTTCGGTTTTGGCAAAAAAAAAACATGTCGGACACTAGTTTCGTCACTAACTATTTGATGCAGGCTGTGACCAGAAGGTGCATAGTAAATAAAGCGGATATCCCAAAACGTAACAAATTACGAATTGTGAAACACGTTATCATATTAGGCGGGCAAATTGTATTTTTGATTGCACCGGACATTGAAGGTCTTTCATATGAACAGGACCTAAAGGCTTTATCACACTGGCGATGGCGGCTTGCGAACGACGCGTTCATAAGCTAGACCCTCAGCTTTACAAGGCCTATGTTACACACTGACAGACATCCAGACTGACATATGCGGCTCCTGCCTTGGTACGCGAGAACGGCCGAACGAAACAGGAGAAAGCTCAGAGCCCAGGAGAAGCAAACCCTCAGGACAATCGTCCAAGCCCCACGCTACGTGCGGAACGTCACACTTTACAAGGAACTCAAGATGTATAACCTCGACAGCTTCATCGGATCGGACACCTCGCGCGAGGTATGTTTGACCGCGCCGATAAGTCCCGACTGTATTGTTGTTGAATGATACGAAGAGTTGAGGTCACAAATGAGGGTTTATTTAATAACTTATGTTAATGATTAACATTATATTAGCCTTTATAATTAGAAGAGCAAGCAGACCGTGTCACGATCAGTAAGCAAAGAGAGTGGGGCGAGATGTCAAATCTTTTACCTTTTTTTTATTAAGGCGGCATTACACAAATCCGTTAAGGCATCTTTACATTATACAACTCTAATACATCTTCCCCTTTTTAATTTAAATTTAAATTGCACAGAAGTACTTAAGTCTAGAAGTAATACTAATAGTTACATCTTTAATTAATCTTACATACTTAATATCCATGTTGTATACACGAGCTCCACTTAATTAATAATACTATATATTAATTACAATATCTTAAGTTATAACATGAACTACTTTTCTTCCCCTTTTACAAACGAGAACCCATGGGAGTTGAGCTCTCAGCCAGCAGCGGACCCTGGTGGATCACACACCTTAAGCCGGTCGAATATGGTAGGATGTCCTTGTGTATTCAACATTGTTATTATCTAATAAATTATAGGACCTAAAGCCGTTGCTTTTACAAATTATCCCTTGTAACCAAATATTTCTATTTGGGTCTTTCTTAAACCAGACCTGCTGACCATTATAGAATAAATTCTTATACCTAGCTGTACTATTATAACACTTCGAGTTTCTTTTCACTATTCTTTCAAATTGCTTATCTACATTAGTATTCAATTTTGGTTTTAAATATTCATAGTTAACTATGGCTTTTGTTTTAATATTTCTATTCATCATTAGTTGACTAGGTGAGAAACTAGTACCAGATACGGGAGACGCTCTATACTGTAACAGTGCCAACCTAAAATCAGTCTTATCCTCATGGCATTTAAGCAAAATCTTTTTAGCTATCTGAACTCCCTTTTCAGCCATGCCGTTAGACTGGGCATATCTTGGGCTGGTATATGTAAATGAGAAACCCCATTCTCGAGCAAATTGATGGCACTCTCTAGAGTCAAATGGCACATGGTCTGAAACTACTTCATTGGGAATGCCCCAGTTACAAAAAACATCAGTTAAGCTGCTAATTACACATTTGGCACTTTTATTTGGTATTAATTTAATATCCAGCCATTTTGAATAATAGTCATATATCACCAGATAACTTTTTGTCTTAAATTCCATGATGTCAGTGCCTATTTTATTAAAAGGAAGTTTAGGTACATTGTGAGATAGTAAGGGCTCTTTTACATTATTATTTTGGTATGTTTGACATACAAAGCATTTTCTTACATATGTGTCTAAATGTTCATCAATTTTTGGCCAATAATAAAGATTCCTAGCCGTTTGTTTCATTTTCGTTGTGCCAAGATGCCCTTCATGTAACATTTTAATAATTTTTAAGCGCAATGTTGTAGGTATTATTATTCTATGGTTTAAAAACACCAAGCCTTCATCTACTGTTATTTCAGATTTTAATTTAAAATAATATTGCAAGTTATCTGAAACATGCTTTTTGTCTGGCCATCCATTGTTAGTATATTCTATTAATTTAGAAAGTTCCGCATCATTACTAGTTTCATTAATTAGCTCCTGTTTTTGCTCTGAAGTGCATTGTAAGTGACTCGAGAGTCCCACGCAATGGACCATTTCATTAATATATGGATCATCTGTATTATTATTACACTTAATATATGCACGAGAAAGTAGATCTGCTATGTACATGTATTTACCCTTCAGATATTTGTATTCTATGTCATATTTTAGGAGCCTTAACTTCATTCTTTGAAGTCTAGGGGACGGGACTTCATGAATATGTTTTTTAAGCAGTGATTCTAATGGCTTGTGATCATTTAAAACTGTACATTTTTGCCCATAGATATAGTAATGATATTTTTGAGTTGCCCAACACACACTGAGTAATTCTTTTTCAATTTGCGAAAAGTTTTGTTCTGCCGGAGTTAAGCTCCTTGATGCAAAGCCAACTGGCATGCCTTCTTGCATTAGGCAGCAACCCAAGCCATCCTTGGATGCATCACATTGAATCACTATTGGCAATTTTGGATTAAAATTTAGTAAGGTTGGGGCTTCTGTTAATTTTATTTTAATATTCTTAAACACATCTTCATGAATGTCCGTCCATAACCAAGTTACATCTTTTTTTAGCAATAGTTGCAATGGGGATGCGATATTTGCTAAGTGCGGAATGAATTTTCTGAGATAATTAACCATGCCCAGAAAAATTTGCAATTCTTTCTTATTAGTTGGACTTTTCATATTAGTAATCGCAGTAATTCTCTCAGGATCTATTTGCATGCCTTTATCAGAAAAAATGTGGCCAAAATATTTCACTTCCTTTAATTTATATTGGAATTTGAGTTTATTGAATCTAACATTGTTTTCTCGGGCTCTATCAAATACTTTAGCTAATATTGTATCATGTTCCTGTTCTGTGTCTGCACATATTAAGAGATCATCACAATACACAATAACGCCAGGAATGTCCCCAAAGGCAGCTTCGCTGTATCTTTGGAAGACCTCCGGGGCTACTGAAATTCCAAACGGACACCGTAGAAATTTGTAGCAGCCAAACGGGCTGTTAAATGTGCACAAGTCACTTGACGTTTCGGATAAATTTATATTATAGAACCCATCTGACAAATCGAGTACTGAAAACCATTTTTTATTACACAACTTAGGGACAATTTCGTCTAGAGTCGGTATAAGGTGGTGTTCTCTTATTAATACCTTATTAAGATCCTTAGGATCGAGGCAAATCCTAAGTGACCCATCTTTTTTTTCGATAATAACAAGGTTGCTTACAAAGCTTGTAGGGTGCGCGACTTCGGCTATGATTCCGTGCTCCACCAGGATCTTGAGCTTCTCTGCTAGGCGGTCCAAGAGAGCATGTGGCACACGTCGTGGTGGTCGCACCACTGGCTGAGCTCCCGGCTGAATGCGCAACTCCAATGGGTCTTTGAATTTCCCCACACCCTGAAATAGTTCATAATTAACATTAATAATGGCCTCTTTGTTTGTATTTAATGCTGTATTAGTTAATGTGTCAACTCCTTCTAATTTTAATAGCCCTATTTTTAATAGTGCCCTCAATCCAAGAATGGGACAGAAATTTTCTTTAATAATCACAAATTCTATATCAAAACTTTTTTCTTCATCTTTAGAAAATATCTTTAAATTGATGGTGCCTAAAGGAAAAATTTTACCACCATTGTAAACCTCAATAAATGACCTTGTCTCAGACAATCTATTATTGACATCATCATTGACAACAAGTTTGAGATCTCTTAATGAAAGCACATTAATCCCTGCCCCGGTGTCACACTTAAAGGACACCCTTTTATTTTCAACTCTTAATTTTTCAGTCCATTCGTTTTTTGTAAAGTCTATGGAATAAACTAGTCATAACTCATGAACATAATTGTTGCTATCCGGGGCATTATTATTCATTTCATGCACCTGGCCGTGACCCATGCTGCATCCTATACTGAAATGATTATACTTCTTACATTTACTGCAAATTTTTCCATAGGCCGGACAATTCCTAGGGCCATGCTCAGTTCTACATTTTCTACATAGGTAGTAATTCTTATTATATTTATTTGTATTATTAATATTTGGTGAAAACCTATTTGTGTGGTCAGAATACTTAGCTTTCAATTCCGCGGACCGGTGTGGTGAGGTCTTCGCCTGGACTGCCAGCACCTCCTTGCTGTTAAGCGTCTTCATGTGTTCTCTGGATAGTTCAGCAGAGCGGCAGACATCTACGGCTTTCTCCAGAGTAAGTTCCTTAATTTCCAACAACTTCTGCTGTGTGCGCTGGTCCTTGACACCCATCACAATCCGGTCTCGAAGCATTCTGTCCTTTTCTGTATAATTACAATTTTCTGCTATTTTTCTGATAGCTGTGTAGAAGGCGTCGAAGGTTTCCCCGTCTTCTTGATTTCGTTTGTTGAAGTTATAGCTGTTAATCACCTCATTTTGTTTAGGCTTGAAGTGATCATCAAAAAGCGTTAAAATATCTTCAAGCTTACTTTTGTCTTCTTGATGTAGCACGTTGAAATACAATTCCTGGGCCTGGGGCCCGATGCAGTTTAGTAGTATGGCTGCTTTGCGTGTTTCGGCTAGTTTTTCGAAGCCCGCAGCGAGTATAAATATTCGAAATGATTGCTTAAACCTCTGCCACTGCGGCCAACAGTTACCTATGTCTTCTAAATTCAGACCCTGCGGCATTTTGTACTCTACTGCACACGTCATGCTGTCAACTTCGGATGTTTCCATTTTTTCCTTCGTGCTTTCGTTGTCAGTCATTTGCAATTTCTTCTTTTAATTGATTAGTTCTTCTTTTATTTGAGTAGTTCTTCTTTTATTTTAATGGTTTCTTCGATGTCTTCTGCCGGCCGGCGTTGGCCATGTGGCTTCGTATGTTAATCTTATCGCATCCTCTTACCAGTTCTTCACCGACTGCGCCATGTATTGTTGTTGTATGATACGAAGAGTTGAGGTCACAAATGAGGGTTTATTTAATAACTTATGTTAATGATTAACATTATATTAGCCTTTATAATTAGAAGAGCAAGCAGACCGTGTCACGATCAGTAAGCAAAGAGAGTGGGGCGAGATGTCAAATCTTTTACCTTTTTTTTATTAAGGCGGCATTACACAAATCCGTTAAGGCATCTTTACATTATACAACTCTAATACACCGACATCCACTCTTGCAGGGGCCAGCACCTCTCCACTCCACACTCGCCCTCCAGACGCCCACCGGACACGAGCCCAACCACGCGGGCTCGTACCATCAGACTCCTAGGAATCCACAAAGCCGCTGACAGGCCAACATGACCTCCAAGCCATAATTAATGGCCAACATGAAACGAAGGCGAGACGAAGACAAGGCCAAGAAAACGCCGAATAAAAGACCATGCCACAGGACGCGGCATGCGACAGATACTGCCACAGAGGGCCACGCCCTGAAATGGCACCACTCACCAGCCCCTCATATTAGGGTCGAAGCGAAGCGTTCATTCATAATTCTTTCATATTTTTTGGACTACGGTTCAAAAGTTAGAGGGGATTGAGTGATTATTTCCGAAAATATTTACTACTTATATCAACAAATGTTATCATCAAACCCCTGGTCTTTTTCAAATACTTACCCATCTTATTATACCTCACACCTTAGGGTTAAAACGTTTACGTGTAAGGCAAGTATACCTAGACTAAAAAATATTTTACCACATTGTCGGCGTTATTGATATATCTCATATATCTATATACATATTTGTGCCAAATTATGGCTTTCTAGTACTAGCGGTCACTGAGCTTAGCCGCAGGCGGACAGACATATAGACATGGCGAAACTATTAAGGGTTCCTAGTAATCCTAGTTGACTATGGAACCCTAGAAAAAAGCTAGTGTGAATGCGCCCTAGCAGGCATTAAGATGCGCTGACAACGTGTTTGATCTCCGCGGTTTCCACCAGCACGAAACATCACCGCTATTTCGGAACAAAGAGAGCAACTCATAAAAGAGACAAGTAAATGGCAAAGACTGTATTTTGCATGTAAGTAGACGCGCGTCTAAAAAGGACTCGAGAATATTAAGCACGATGTCTTACGAAGCTAATGTGTCTAGAGATTGGCAGCAAACATTTTGAATCTACCAAAAGTCACGAGAAAATGTATAGTCTGACAAGGACGAAAAGTTGTATCTCTCTGTTACGCTTGCTAATTAGGAGTGACAAAGAGGTTTTTTGAGGTGGTAGGTCTTCTGTTCTCATTCGTGCATATTTAGAGAATCATACTGAACGGCATGGGCCGTTGGCTTACGCTTGTATCACCACCACTCCGAAAAAAAGGGAGACAGAGTTTTTTTAATCTACTGTACAGACTTGGTCTGTCAGACTATATATAGGTAGTCACTTGTCATTGAACGCAAATTTGCACAGTCTACAATTTACATGTCCCCGGTAGGTAATATGATAAAGAATAAAAATGGACAGCCAAGGTCGCGCGCGTCCCACGAAATTATAGCTTCGCATAGCCATTATTAGACGAAAGATAAGTGATCCGCTATAACGATTACGTTACTTTACTGTTTTGTGCACCGTTCGTTTCGTTTAATGTGAACAAAAGTATTAAACATTATTGTTTTTATAGTTATTAGTATTTAAACAGTTCCCAGCGACAGGCTAGATTTAAATTTTTTTTTTATATAAATAATATGGGACAATCTTACACAAATCGACCTAGTCCCACGGTAAGCTCAATAAAGCTTGTGTTATGGGTACCAGGCGACGATATATATAATAGACAGATACATACAAATACTTAAAATACATAGAAAACATCCATAACTCAGGAACAAATATTCGTGATAAACACACAAATAAATGCCCTGACCAGGATTCGAACCCGGGACCTCCTGCTTCGTAGGCAGGGTCACTACCCACTAGGCTAGGAGGCCGTTCCGAAATTAATAATTAAATTGGTTTCGATGGCTAAAATAGCATATTATATTTCGGTTCTGAGCTAAAATGGTTCACCCCGAACGTGAACTCGCTAATGACGTCGGGGCTGTCAACTGACTGGTTTACATTTGTGTCCTTTTTGCTCCTAGCTAGGGCTGCCATCTCGTACATTTGCTACTCGTATGGGTAATACACGAGTATAAGTCCCAAAATACGTTTATTTTTAGTAAAGTCGAATATAAGATTCTCACGCAAAAATTTTTGGAGTTTCCGCTTAATCTTGAAGCTCTATTGTGTTATAGGTACTCGGTCGATTTACGGCCTCCTAGCCTAGTGACTGCGTACGAAGCAGGAGGTCAGGGCATTTATTTGTGTGTTTATCACGAATATTTGTTCCTGAGTTATGGATGTTTTCTATGTATTTAAGTATTTATCTATTGTCTATTATATATCGTCGGCTAGTACCCATAACACTAGCCTTATTGAGCCTATTGTGGGACTAGGTCGATTTGCGAGAGATTGTCCCATAGTATATTTTTATTTATTTCATTTATTTACTTATAGTTATGTAATGGCCCTATTAACCTTTTCTTAATTGAGTAATTTTTAAATAAAGTCGGTAAAACACTTCTGAAATACTCACCGTTCTCGTCAATAAGATCCAATTTAAAAATTAAACGCCAATTTAAGAGCTACACTTTATTAACCCTACACTGCCTACAGTCTACATACATATCGTGCGGCAATTCTGAGAAATTTCCAGGGAAGTTGATGGACAAGTTTAACAATGTGCACCAGGGATGTTACGGAGCTCTGGTTCCATTAAGTCGGAACTTCCGATTAATATTACACATCCGCTTCGATTGCGTTACTTTTGAATCGGATGTTATATCGGATGTCGAAGCTTAGCGCGACGGCGGAACATGAGCGCCATGAGCGGCGGACATTAAAAACAAACCTCTTACTCGGGCCTGATCCGGTTCCGATTCCGTTTCTGGTTCCGAAAACCACATCCGTCACATCCCTGCGTCCACCGTTGCTGTGCACGGACCCCGGAGATTCCTCAGATTTGCCGCACGACCACTTAACAAAATCCTATATGTACACATATGTATATTTTCATCTACTTCTTCTTCCGCTTCTCAGCGCGGCTGCCGCCCATGCCCTCGAGCTGCTGCTTAAGTTCGAGCAGCTGGTTGTCGGGCACGTAGCGCGTCTCCTCGTGCTCGATGGCGTGCTCGTGCACCCGCAGCTCGCAGCCCTGCGGCAGCGCGGCGCGCGCGCAGCGCAGCAGCGTGCCCAGCGTCCATGCGGGCACGTCCACTACCTGACGACATTCATCTTTAAAGCTACACGACAACAATGGGAGCTACCGTATTGTCGCTCACCAGGCGGCGCCACTCATGCGTGGGTCCTGTGTCAGTATGAGAGAAATGTCAAAGTGACGTTTGAAATGTTCCCGCAGGACCCACGTTCCACTAGCGCCCCTAGCGGAAAATCGACTCGCGGTAATCCTCATTCAACTGTACAGTTGGTTAGCACAGTTTTATCGTACCTACACGTTAACCGGCAAATCACACCCAAAAAAATTACAACGATATTACAAGCTAGTCAAGCTACCCAATCTTTTATGGACCGTGGGGTGACAAAGATCTCGCAAATTACAATAAAATAATTAACCAAAAATCGACCATGTTACTGTCTCCGTTTCAGCTTGCGGAGAAATGCTTTCGTGTCTGTCCATTATTCCGTTTGTTCCCCTCTACAGGTCGCATTTATCAACCAATTCTTGTCAAATTTTGTAAACAAGTTTGTTGATTACATAACTCTTTTGTCGATTCAGTTTTTGGAAATTTTCAAAATGGAGGAAATTAATACAAAGGTCCTAAGCGACAAAGACCCTATAGGAGACATGGCTTATGAGGCTTGAGGTAAAGACATATTGACCTTGGTTGCAGGCACCTTTTCTACCCAGGGCTATAATTTGTGGGCTGATAAAAGAATCCTTAAAAGACCGGACGTGTTTTTAGGAATGCAGGGAAACTATAATAAATAAGATCCTTACCTGTACATTGCGTTCATAGAGACTGATATTGTATTCAGCATCAACAATGGTGCCACCGGGCTTAAACCGCTGCACTTTGAGCTGCTGCGCTGGTGTGGCCCAACTGTGCACAACCATAACTTTTGTATACTTTATTATATGTTTAGAGGACTAGTTTATTCAATTATAGTTTGTTATTATTTTAAGTTAGTGGTTATTTTTATTATAAGTTGTTAATAGTTAACCAGGCAAGTCATTTTTTGTATGAATTAAATTAATGCGACTTCATTGTCCAGATATCTGTATAATAACAGTGCATTTCTGATTTGATCCAAAACAATTTGGCCAAGATACATATAATGATTTTCCTACACAGTGGGAATAGTGCGAATCTAGCCCACACATAGATAGGCTAGATAGGCTTCGTACACCATTTGTTTCTACCTGGGATTAATCTTTAACGAGTTCTTTTACCTGTTATAATCTTATTCTTAAGCATATCTTACCAATAATAACTGTATAATTATTATATTTAACGGCCTCCTAGCCTAGTTGGTAGTGACCCTGCCTACGAAGCAGGAGGTCCCGGGTTCGAATCCTGGTCAGGGCATTTATTTGTGTGTTTATCACGAATATTTGTTCCTGAGTTATGGATGTTTTCTATGTATTTAAGTATTTATATGTATCTATCTATTATATATATCGTCGCCTAGTACCCACAACACAAGCCTTATTGAGCTTACCGTGGGCCTAGGTCGATTTGTGTAAGATTGTCCCATAATATTTATTTATTTATTTATTTTTGATTTTGTTTCCATAGGGTGCATTCGTACAGTAAAAAATCACATACAATCTGAGTGTACGAAGGCAACCCAATAGACTCAAACAAGACAAAAAATTACTTTACAGATGCCAAAACACATTGACTCTTTCTGGTGAAGACTGCGACTGCACTACAATCATTTTTGGAGGGTAGTCTATGCGTAAAAGTGCCCGTCTCATATACAAATATGAACCCTTGATTCTATTTGGCATAATCAATATAGTCGTAATAGTATTATGCATAAACTGTTATAGCATAGTCGAGTTTAGCATAATTTGATTTGGCCGAATAAAGTACACAGTCCGAACCTAACCTAACCAACTTTTTAGTATGTCAATGTATTTTCGGACAAAATAGTATTCGAAATATTGTGCATTATGTTTCTGCTACATTAAGATTTGTCAAAAGTCAATTATGATAAAAGTGATTCAGGCAAAAAAAAAGCCTAATAGAGGGACCTCAGGGACATTTATTAAATTTATTACAAGATTGCAATTATGTCTATGGGTTAAGGTCATAGTTATGAGTTACATATACACAAAAAAAAGTTTTTCTTCCAGTCTCAAAAGTTAAGGATGCTACAGCCTGAATATAAAAAAAGAACATCATACATAGGTTGTCAAGTTCTTGAAAAAACCCTGGCATTCAATTCCTCGCTACCTACTTCAACAACAGTAAATAAGAATCTTAAAATCTGTCTTCCTTACCTGTCATCTACCTGTATGCCCATAACTTCAGCATATCTATGGATCTGCTTCTGGCAGGCCTCCAGAACGGCAAAGTCGTAGCCCTTTAGCTGCAGGTTCAGACAATCGTATACGGGCTCGTCCGGCTCCATACTCTACAAGTTTGAAACCGTTATACACACAATTTCTTCAAAAAACTACAAACATCAATCTCATTCATTTGTGTATACATACAATAAGGTAATCTGGTTCATATAAATCGGTCTTTGTCCGTTGCTGATTACATACTGGGGCTCCTAAGCAAGCGCTACTGTTGGGTTTGAGCAATTGAGTAAATCTTGCCTGTAAAAAGAAAATTGTAGCTAGAATAAGAATTCATAACCTAACGAATGACTTGTAAAAATTATTAATTTATTACAGAAACTTACAAGCTTTGTAAGTTTTGAATTAAACATTGTTTAGTAATTAAATTTCTAATTCGTGGGTATACACGAAAATGTGATAATTGTATCTCCTCAGTAAATTCTTAATACTAGAACTAATTCCCATCCCAAAAAACCTAACCTAACCTAAATAAACCAACCAAGTACCCTAAAATGACATTGACGTTAAATTTGGTGTTGACAGTTTTGAAGCGTTTTATTCAATGTTTGTATATTATAATATCTTCTAAATATCTTTATATAAATATAAATAAATATTTCCTAGTACAATTATAAATGAAACAAACACAATAATGAATCCATATGTATTTTTTTACGGTTATATACACAATAAGTTTTGAAGTTTTTGGCTATTAGCAAATTGCATGCGATTTGTGGTTTATGATGTGTAGTGCCAACATTCAGAAAATGTACTTAGACAGCTTCTGCACGATTCAATTTATAATGCATGCTTTGATGTCATATTTATATTATGTGATTACTATTTAACTATATGGCTGCTACATAAAAAAAACATAAGTTCTTAAATTTAAAACGTTATTAGAATGTATATAGAGTGGATTCACTTAAAATATTAATGGTTATGCTTACTGGCAGGATGTGTCCACATGATTAATCAATTATAGAAAAACCTTAGTTGTCAAAATTTTGTCTATGTACGCTCCTCGCTTGGAACTTGCCTTGGTATCGAAATGGAAAGAGCGGTGTAATAGTTATAGTTTTGTAGGTTTTCTTGTAATTGTGTAAAGACAAAATAAATGGTGTAATCTTGAAACTTCCTGAAGAAATCCTTGTAGGACATGGCGTCAACCGGCAGCACACCCTTTCCTAAATGGCAACTGGCCATCCTTCTCGGCGCACCTTTGGCCATCGGCTTAGGTTACCTTTATCTAAGAAATAGATTAGACGATCCCGAAAAGAAAAAAGTTGCGGAGCTGAAAGCCAAGACGACAATTTCATTAGATAACGAGGAGAACAATGTGAAATCCGCAGAAAGCGCTATCGACCGCGCCATGAAGCTGAAAGGTGCAGGAAACCGAGCTTTTCATGCAGGCGAATATGACAAGGCGATCTCGCTGTACAACGAAGCTATCGAGTCGTGTCCGCCTGACCGGCCGGTGGACCTTGCCACGTTCTACCAGAACCGCTCCGCGTGCTACGAGAAGCGCGAGATGTGGGAGCAGGTAAAGGAGGACTGTACCTTCGCTCTCAAGCTCAACGAGAAGTACGTTAAGGCGTTCCTGCGCCGCTCCCGTGCGGCCGAAAAAAGTGGCGACCTCGTCCTGGCTTTGGAGGACGTCACTTCCGCCTGCATCCTCGAAAGGTTCCAAGTGCAAAGTTCCCTAGTCAACGCCGACCGCATCCTAAAGGCGCTAGGCCGCCAGCACGCACGCGAGGCTCTGGCGCGGCGGCACCCCGTCATGCCGTCCAAGCATTTCATCAAAACATACTTCTCTGCCTTCTCTGAGGACCCTATTGCCAAGATCCAATTGGACGACAAGGCAACCACTGGCTTTGCAAAGGCAAAGCAAGCTCTTGATGCCCAGGATTATGAATCAATTGTAGATGCATGCACTGCAGAGTTGCAGGCAGATGGAAAGTACAAATACGAGGCTTTGTTACTGAGAGCTACCTTCTATTTATTGCTGGGCCGTCATGAAGAAGCCCAAGCTGATCTTGGCAAAGTGATTGACAGTGATGCTTCAACCAAGGTGAAAGTGAATGCTCTGATCAAGAGAGCCTCATTGTACACTCAGCTGGAAAACACGGAACGCTGCTTGGAAGACTTTGCCAAGGCTGCCCAGCTGGATCCCAACAACTCAGACATCTATCACCACCGTGGCCAAGTGTACCTGCTGCTGGAGCGCATGGATGAGGCCACCGCTGAGTTTGCTAAAGCTGTCCAACTAAACCCTGACTTCTCTATTGCATACATTCAGAAATGCTATGCTGACTACAGACATGCCCAGTTAAGCAAGAATGTGGGTGCACTGGCACAGGTGCGGTCAGACTTTGAACGTGCATTGGAGAGGTTCCCCCGATGCGCTGAAGCATACATCCTATTTGCTCAAGTGTTGTCAGACCAGCAAGAGTGGGGTCGGGCTGAGTCCCTCTTTGACTCGGCTTTGACTGTGGACCCCCATAATGCCACCCTTTATGTCCACAAGGGACTGGTGCAGTTGCAGAAGAGCACAGACTTTGACAAGGCTGTCAAACTTATTAACAAAGCAATTGAAATGGATGACAAATGTGATTTTGCTTATGAAACACTGGGTACCATCGAAGTTCAAAGGTAAAATTTTTGTTCTTATAAATTAGCAAGTTTAAACAACTTTTGACTAAAAATAAATGAGTTCATCACCAGTTCTACTGCAATTCAACTTATTTAAGGCCAAGGGGCATTATAGGGGTTCTATATGATGAACTTAGAACTACAAATTGTTTACAAACCTTAACAGAGTAAACAAACCTTGCAAAAGAATGTTAAGGAATCAATCTTCTTTATTAATCTTCTAACATTTAAATTTGATATAGCTAAAATTCACTTTTGTATCTCAGAATGTTGAATTTGATTAAAAAAACATATCAATCATACAAAAACAGGTGAAACATTTGACACATTGCTACATTCTTTGTTTACTTTTATATTTTGCTTAATTTCTTGTTGGAAAACTTATCAATCATTGTTTTTAAATTGATCTATTTCTATTTATAATTTCACTTTGGATTATACTATAAATAATATCAACAATATTGTTAAATATTACTCAAAGTTATACAACTTTAAAAGGATGTTTTCATGATCTAATAATAGCTCTCGCAATGACAAACATGAAATGCTTTGTCTTAAGTTGACTGGATGTCAACATATCTGATATATTGTTGTCAGGGTCAGAGGTCACCCAGCAGTTTGTACACTGTAATCACTTGCAGTGTCATTATCAGACTTGTGGCACTTGGCCAACACAATTTAGGCCACCTCTGCATTGTGTTCTTATTGCACTGTTGTCTTGGCTAACTGCATGTATAAAAAATATATGTATATTTTAAACTTTCATTGACTCGTTGTTGAGATATATCACTATCACTTGGCCTTGAAGCATTAAGATACCAGCAGATTATCATTTCTTTGCATCAACACTTAAAGGGGGAATGAACGTTTTTATCTCAAGTATTTGGTTTGTTATATAATCGAGAATGGTTATACTCAAATGTGTATAAGGATAACATGGTTAAATATAAGGAAAAGTACATTTTTATGTAGCAGCATTATATAATCGTAAATAAATTTACTATGGAATTTCACTGTTAATTTAAATATGCTTTGTTTGTTCCATTTATGCTTTCTTTAATATGAATAGGGAGTTTTTATGCACATGACTTTATGCAGAAAGTTACCAAAAGCATACAGCTTATGCATATGGTAGTCTCAAGATAAACTTCCAGATAATTATTTAATAATTTCCATTATGGGGAAAAGATCCGCTTGCAACATTTACATACTTTAAGTAGTTATTGGATTGATAATTATCACTTCAATTCTGATAGCAATCTTCATAGCTTTTATCAATCATTAGCCTTTTCAATCCTAATGCTGATAATGATGCAATTACTCCCATAAATCTCATTGTTTCTATTCAGCTCCTCAAGTATCAAGTCACTGCAGTTTCATACTCGTTCAAAAAACTTACTTTAGTGTAGTAGTTAATTACTACTTAAAACGAGATATTTATCATCTATATCTGTTTTTGTGAGCTCCCGACATTTCGGCACTGTTACAAGCGCCATGTTCGCAGTGTAACTAATGTACTGCAGGTTTTTAGTTGTGGTCTACCCACACGCTGTAGCGATCTACCCTTTTAGGGTATGGGTTGCCTTAATCGCGCGGAGTCACTGCCGCTACTACAAAAAAATGGTATGTTCTTACAATAGTATTCAAAAATTTCCTTTTGTTATTTTCAGGGGTAACCTGAAACGATCACTGGAGCTGTTCGAGAAGGCGATCGCGCTGGCCAAGACCGAGCTGGAGATGACGCACCTGTTTTCGCTGAAGGATGCCGCCGCCGCGCAGCTCAAGGTGTCGGAGCGCTGGGGGCTCGACTGGACCGTCAGCTAGGCTCCCCGCACCCTACAAGGCATTTGCCAAGTGAGATTGGCCTTACATACTTGTTTTAGACGACAATTTTATTTAAAATCTGCCATTTTTTGTGAAAACGGTACTTAAAGTTTGCAAGCTTGTTTTGGAAATTTTACTTCAATATGATACATTTTTGACGGCCAATTCTCGGATCCACCGCGGCCCGCCGCGCCGCCGCCCGCTGACATCTGCTACGGTGTTACTACTTACTAAGCCGCTTCCCTCATTTGCCATTAGTTTGTAAATGTTAGTTGCACTTTGATATATATATCGAACTTCGTATCACAAATTGTTATGGACAAGAATGTCTGGGTGATGAATGATGAAGTTAGGGGTAAGATATTTTTGAAAATGTAACTTAACTTGAATTTAAATTCTTAAAATGACCTCATATTAGGCTCATATTAGGAGCTTCAATGTCTAATTACAATCATGTAAAATTTATTTATAGGAAGTTTGGGGACCCGTGCTACATGTTGCAACGTAGTTCAATAATTAGCTAATATTTGAAGCTTCACTAGAAGCAATAAAGAGTACAATTCTAGGTAGTGCGGGCCTCTTGTAACTCCCTCTGTTTTATTGCACTTCATATTGAAGTTGTCGCTGAATTTAATTGGAAATAAAATGTACCTATTGTTAAATTTTGTAGTGATAGCTATCTTGCATTTAAAATATAACAATATATTTTGCGTCTGTATGTAACTAACAAAATGCTTTATGTATATAAGACAAGCTTAGAATGAATGGCTATCTTCAATGATAGTGATAAAAATATCTCGAAAACCAGAGAGCTAGCATGGTTGCCATCTCATCGACTATCACGAAATGCGTCACTTTCGCACTAATTTACGTGTTAGAACGTGACAGCCTCGGTGATAGTCGATAACACCCGACCACAATTAGGTATGCTTCAAGTTGTTCTTACGAGTATGTACTACTGATACATCTATATTTGTGATACAATTGTTTTGTATTGTAATAAATTAAATGGTAGAGAAAATTATTGAAACAAATTATGTATGTTTTTGCAGTTTCAATAATTGATAGATTATGTAAAGCTGTTTGAATTCACAATTTAATTTCACAACTTTATTTATTACCAATGGAATGGAGCCTGCCAAAGGTGTAACATATTATATAAATAAACCTACAAAAGGGGATGACTTCATTTCACGTGGCATCCGTAACACTGTCTAGACTTGTGTTGAGTAAATACATAGATAATTAATTACTTCAAATTATTAATATTTTGATCCATTACCTAATGGCACGATGACTGAGCTCGATACCAAGTCTCTGATATTTTAATATTAAAGTAATCGTACCTACTATTAATAAACATACCTACAAACATTTGCAAACGTCATTTTAATTAAGTACTAAGTTTGTTGTGCAGTGATAACAATTGAATGTTTTGAGCTAAACATGGCTCGTTTTAACTGTCATTGTTTTGTTTTCGTGGATCATTTACGAGAGGTGTAAGTCGGCAGAGGTGGAAGACAGTTATAGTGTGCGGCGGTGCCGTTGCCAGCGCCGCGCGGGTGCATCCAACGCATCGCCGGGCAGGCGGGGCTTGCTATACAATACAATACATTCTAGTGTTTTCCCTATTAGATAGATTCACAAATTACGGTAGACGTTTTGGATGCACCCCTTTTATTTTACCTGTTAGGTAGATCGTGAAATTAGAACTGCTCGCGGATGTTTGTACGAGTTGTTACCTCACCGATAGTGGATAGATTAAATTTATGAAAAATACGAAATACATTATTCGAAACGATTAAATCATCTTTTACTTTTTCCTGCACGTAAAAAACAGAATTCAGAATATAACCGGTATTGTAGTGTTCTACTCTGAGCTGCTTATAGTCTACCACTGGAAGTTCAAATTCTATTTACGCAAAATGTTCGTAACGTATCACTCTTTTGTTAGGAGCCTTGGGCTCATGTTGTGATCAAGTTCAGGTTAAAGGAGTGGTCCCTGCACATTAAATGAAGTCTCACTAATGTTGCCATAAAATAAGAACGTTGGTGCACAGTATTCATAGGGTGTCTATGGTGTCAGTAAGGTAAACGGCCCAGTGGATGACAAATTCACACATTATTACAAATAACTTCTGAACTATCAAACATACCGACTGCATTATCGTGCAAATATGCAAAGATTTATTTATTTCAGCTTTTGAAATATGCAATCCACTTCTTTCTGCATGCTATACGGACCATAAAATGTATATTATATATTCTTACCATTGCCGGTTTATTGGGGCGGTTTATTTGACTAGTGCTATGTGTTTGGCACTGTTTAATTGTGACTTAATTTTGTATTCTTAACATTTTGTAATTTGGAGACAGTCAATCGTTTAATAAATTATGTAACAGTTTTAATAATTAATTACTAAAAACACGCGTAATTGTGGTTATGATCTTGATTTTCACGATAAAAGTTCTTAACAGATTCGCTGAAACCACCTAGTTACGGAAACTGTCTCTCAAATAGTAAATTATTTATTGAATCGACGCAAGTTTTTGATCACAATTCGCAAAACTCAGCTGTCTATTTTTGGTTAAATTAACAGTGTTATCTTTATTTTTTCAAATAAACTGCAAAAAGTCATCCACTGGGCCGTTTACCTTACTGAAAGTACAGAGATCGAATGAAGTAACATTACAATAAATACGAGCGTCTCCGAGAAATTACGAGCGCAAAACATTATGCACCACATCTGTTACCATCGATAGATCTTCTCTTCTTCCTAGCATTGTTTCCGGCTTATGCCTAGGCGCTTCCGCAACTCCGCTCCGCTTTTGCAACTAATTCCAAGATTTGGCGTAGGCACGTTACTAGTTTTACGAAAGCGACTGCCATCTGACCTACCAACCCAGAGGGAAACTAGGCCTTATTGGGATTAGTCCGGTTTCCTCACGATGTTTTCCTTCACCGAAAAGCGGTTGGTAAATATCAAATGATATTTCGTACGTAAGTTTGGAAAAACTCATTGGTACGAGCCGCCAGGATTTGAACCCGCCACCTTCGGATTGAAAATCGCACGCTCTCACCGCTGGGCCACCAACGCTGGCCATCAAATTAAGGATTCAAGGATTACAAATTGTTAGGTTAAATGTGTTGAGTGTAAGTAGTTACATTATAATGGGAGCTACCGTATTGTCTCTCACCAGGCGGCGCCACTCATGCGTGGGTCCTGTGTCAGTATGAGAGAAATGGCAAAGTGACGTTTGAAATGTTCCCGTAGGACCCACGTTCCACTAGCGCCCCTAGCGGAAAATTGACTCGCGGTAATCCTCATTGACGTCGTCCATCAGATGGCACCTGGGATTTATCAAGTTGGCCATGAGTTTGGTATGTCAAGCATACTCTAAAGCGTTTACGTTAGTATTGCTGCTTCTGGCGGGTGATGGTTTAGGGTTACTGTGCTACAACGGGACGCTGACTTCGGCCCGCTACGGAGACGACCCTCTGACGTGGGGCACTCCGGCCTGGGGCGGTTTCGGGATCGCGAGGCTGAGGTGCTCTATGACAATACGATGCGAAGGTAATGTGCAGTCACTTAGCTGATATACCTATACGTTATGCATGTAAGGAGTTCATTCACTAGATGGTTCTAAAAATTGCTATAATCTAGTTTCAATCGCGCGCATATACTCTTACTATATCTATGTAAGTATATCAGACAAAAGTCTGGTATCTAATGAGATATACTATTTTCCCCGGCATCATAAAGCAGTACGACTTAATTATATATGTTTATGCCAAAGAGGAAACTCGGCATTTTCGCGAAAGAAGTCCCAAAAACTTTTTTTTCTAAAACGGGTTCCTACTTAGAATCACGAGCTCTATCGATCTTACTAGGAGAAAAAAGGAGTCCCAATTTTTCCCCCGATTTCGATGCCATTTTTTAAACACTTTGCAACGATTACAAAATGGAGAGTACGAAAAAAACGTTTGAAAATGTTGAGACCTTTTTTTTCTCGTAGTTTTTTCTCCTGGATTGAAAGAGCTCGTTATTCTGAGTAGGAAGAATGTTAAATTTACCTACCTTAAACATTTTTTGGATCTCTTCTCGCGAAAATGCCCACGTATGTCGTTCATTCACGAGTCCCAAGATATCTTAGAAACGAGCCGTAACAGGCGAATGGAGCGACTTATGAAGAATGACATTTTCCCGAGTGTATCTGACGAAAGTTAATTAATAATTATACTTACATACACATGTTACGATTTTTTCGTTGAACTTACACGAAATCGCAAATTCTGCAGAGTATTTTCTTGAAAGCGTTGATTTATAGGTAAGTAGGTATACCTATATTAGTTATAACGATAATCTCGTAACATGATTTTTCGTGTTAAAAAGTATACATTAGGGTCATTAGGTAGGTACTCGTCTCCACTTGCCCCAACACAGCCCACTCGTCGGAATAAGCCCAATGACGGTGCATCCAAAGTCTGAACTTTTTAGAACGTGAACTCTATAAAGTAGAGTCATAAATATGTCATAATATATACTACCTGTGCATTACAATTATATGTCAAGAGTTTGGGATAAGCAAAAATTTCAAGTCAATTTTCATTACTTGTTGAAATTCGTGTGATGTGAAATGTGGAGTGCACAGTGCTGTGTGCTGCTGACCTTGGTCGGTTTGGCTGCGGGGCTGTACTGCTTCAACTGCTCGGAGACGCAGCAGGAGACGAACCAGTGTGCAGGGGCCTTCGGCACTGGATCCAACTGGTTCAATGCCTCCCGATTGCGTTTGGCCACTTGCACTGGAGGTTTCTCTTAACTTGTTATCTAGAATTTAATTCTCAATGAAGTTGCTCTTCGTAATACCTACTTACCTACGTTTGATAAAAATCAAAGGGACATAAAAACGCAAAAGCTAAAACATGACCAGTGCAGCGAGTCCTATTTTTGCGGCGTGCTTCTGTCATTAAGTCTGTTTTGAGTGATATCACTATGTTTGCAGACAACGCAATGTGTTTCGTGCGGTCATGGTCGGCGCGGGCCAAGCACGCTTGGCTGGTCCAGCGAGGCTGCTACAAGTCCAGTCCGGACGACCCGCTGCCACGCACGGTGCGGAGTCCCACTCGGTCCATGTCTTGTAAACGAGAAAGGTAAAATGGAACTTTTGTTATCCGTACCAATATAGTCCAAAACGTGAGAATTGACTCAAGTCGAGTCCCAGCTAATAACCGCTGCAGTCGACGGCGTGTATGTAGAGTCGGTACCAGTTCGTGCATAGATAAGTATGTTCCAAACCAATTGGCAAGCATATGAAGTTACTGGTTTTGAAATAACATCATACATATATTATCTTACCTCGTACACAGTAACAAATACGAGTCACTACCGCGCACGATGCACTGTCAACAATAAAATAACCTAGAAAGGATGTTTTCGTGTTCCATGAATGCTTTTCAGTAGTTATAAAGTGACTCTTAGGTTTATCTGAGTTGTCCAAGTATAAGGTCACGTTTTCACTAATCATTTCAGGTACAAAGACGCAGAATACAAAGTTTGCCTCTGCCAATCGGACTGGTGCAACTCTGCGAAGTCGACCCTGTATACCTGGTTACACACAAGCGTCTTTGTCGGGTTAGCAAATGTATTAAGCTTTCTGTATCAACCCTAACCATTAAACTTATACTCGTACAGAGTACGATGTGTGTTTTGAACCCTCGATCTAAAAACAACTTAGATAGGTAATGAATTCTGAAATCTAATGACGAACTAATGAAAAACCTACATTATGCCTACATTACCCACCCGGACGGATTTATACATGGCGATGAATAGCTGTGAGAATTAACACTTTTTAGAGTAGTAGAGTACATTTTAGTTATGTTTCATCCTCGGGCTCATCGTCGCTTTCCATCTGGTGCGATTGTGGTCAAATGATTTCGTAGGTATTTTTAAGTAGGTACCTATCCATATAAAACCTGGTCAACGCCAGGCCAGCTATTAGGCCATGATTTGAAAGCCAGCGGGTTATTTATGAGCTGCCCCTCAGTGTCTCATTATCCGCTCTCATCTAGACCGCGGTTAAGTCGAGTTATATGATAGGCAGGCACACTTAGCTTATTGTCAATTGCGTGTTAATTATGCGCAGGCGCCATATATTTTCGAATTGCATAATGTTCCAAATTCCAGTTTTCTGGCAGTTTTCGATTCCTAGATTAGTTGTAGGATATGATAATCAATTATGTCATTAAAAAAATATCTTATTTTTCTTAATTACCTACTTATACATTTTTAACACTTTCAGAATCTTCACCACGAATGCCATGAATATCGAAATTTCGAAGCCTAACTGTTGTGGTATGGTCGCGTAGTCTCATACTTACCTGTGTGTACGAGTAGGTTCTCTAGAATTTAAACTTACAAAAGTTCCACAAAACCCTTTCTAGTTTCCAAATTTTCTACTGAACAAAGGAATCTCCCATCCGTCCTTATGGAAGTTTCTATGTCACGTTACTTACCTATACGTATTTTTAGCTATTTATAAGGTAATAGGCGCACTGCTAAATTAAAGAGAGGTGTTTCCTGTCATATCTAAGGAAACTTTCCTATCAGCATCGCACCTCGAGTTTCAACAAATGCTGGATTATCTATTGCCGCTTTCACTTTATCTGAGGTCTATTTCCACGAAAAGGATGGTAAGTAAGTGTGTGTCAGTGTGCCGCGTCCGCCGCTTCGGGAGCACCCAACATGGTGGCGAGAACCTGTGAGCTACTCACTATACTTTCCAGCTCGACTACCTAGAAAAGCCTATTATAACTTGACCTCAAGATCCTAAACAACTGTAGGTAATTGGGGATCGCTCTTAAGTGGACAGCTTATTATCTCACTGATACAGTTGTGAAAACGTCCCTACATGCTCGGTTTTTGTACGCCGTGTCAGTCCGAACCTACATAATTAAGAAGAAAATAATTTTCTCATTGCCATCAATAGATATTGGGCTACTTAGCTCGCATCGCATTAATGTGTTTTCGTTCACGGTAGAGACAGGTGCAGGCTTGAGGTATTTTATTTATGGCGTTTGGAAATCCAGGAAATCTCTGAAGTAACATTAAGATTGCTGTCACATATACCTACCACATACCTACTAAAGTTTATTAACCCCGATGTACACTGCAGTTGATGACGTTTATACCTCTATATATTTATCTAACTTAAAATCTCGTATCTATCTGTGGTCTCTCCGTAGCGTCGTAGCGCCCTTCTTAAGTAGGTAGGTACTTACCTACTTATTTCAGTGAAAATAATGGAACTGTGTGTTCTTACTGTACTGTTACTGCAATTTTAAGCGACATCCAAAAATTAGTACCTAGGCTTTAACTTCAGTTGGTACAACCACCTGCAATAGTACCTTCCGCTTCGAATTTTATTAGGTGCTTACCTATGAGAGCTCGTTAGATAGTTTCGCGAACTTCACAGCGAAAGATAGCAGGTGAATGTACCCTTTTAAAACTTTTCTCGGTATATTTGTCTACAGATACATAGAGGCGTTAAAACGAACTCGTATTTTTTTAATAACTGGTTACTACCTATTACTGTTTCTTCCAGTTTAATAGGTAGTTTTTTGGTTAATTTGAGTAGGTAGGTAATATAAGTAGGTGCTTACCTACTTTATAGAGAGATCATCGGCTTTTTTCTAGTTGACGAAGTTCAGAATCAGATCGGTTAAGAAATTCAAATTTGTATAGCGCGATGTATTATATACTTAGTAGGTCCGTAATACCTACCTACTAGTTTAATAAGTTTCTTATGCACTGTTAGTATTTTCCTTACATATTCTTGGATCTGTAAAGTTCACAGAAAAATGTCACATCAGGAGTCGTAATAAGGGTATTTCTCGATTGGCTATGCAGTAACGTCACCGATAGGCGCCAAGGTGTGACAGTTTGACAGCTAATACTTTATTTGTGACTTCATTGGAGTCACGCAAGGGAGTCATCTGGGGCCCACGCTCGTTTTAAGTTGTGCAGGTACTTAACTTAAACTTAGTACATAAACCTAGTGGTTAAACGTGACGTAGGTTACGTCAACGATACCTATAATTGAAACTAAAGTTAAATAGACTTCGGGAGTAGGTACCGGCAAAAAATCTAACATACGAGTATCTATTGATATTTATTGCATGCATTACATTAAAAAATTCGTGAAATGAGACTTTAAGTTTATACCATGAAAGAAAATATACATTACGACCACATAATTCACGTTTAATTGAATTTTACCAACATCAAAACCTATATAGAAGGATCGATTTTTCACCCTATAAAGCCGCTGTTTTAAAAATGTACTTGTATAATTTTTCACAATTTGATCAGGCTAATCTGCCCTGCGAGCGTAGCCAAGATGCCAATCGCTAACGCTCAGTCGCCAACGAAGTGAAACCGCCATTGTCGCACTAATAAGGAAGAATGATAGAGAGAGATAACTACGATACGCTACGTAGCGTGAGCGACTGGCATCTTGGCAACGCATCCTGCTAAGCATAATGTAACGATATCTAGACCTTGACATCTACATATAGCTAAGAATTCCATTTTCTAAATTCTGTTTTTGAGATACCTATCGCTTTTATGCTTAGCAGAGCAGTACTCTTAATGCGAAAACTAAAATTCAATAAAATTGGTAAAGCAGTTTTTGGGAAATGATTGGTAAATTAATCTGAAAAAGAATGATAGATTATTTGCCGCTACTGAACTCTTGTCTGACATTTTCTATACAAAAATGTTTTGTCGATTTGTCTACATGATTAATCCGTTTTAATGAAGCAAGTTTCATTTTTATTCAAGTAATTAAGTTCGCTAAAGTAACGACCTCTCTCGCACTCTGGCGGAAATGTAGTGTACTATATTCATAGGCTAGGCTGCACCGTAGAAATCGAGTTCTATGGATATAATTGTGTTTTTTTGACATAGCATTCAGAAGATTTCGCCGGTTCCAAGATTTCTCGATGGTAAAGTATTTTCGATAGTTATTGCCTATTCATTAATCCCTCGTATGCGTCCTGTCAAATTAGATAATTGAAAAAGTGACCTTGACCTTAAACAATCGAATCAAATTCCTGCGCACGGATACGTGTCTAAGCATACGAGGGGTTAAGCGAAGGGTGTCCATTGTTGCGTTGCCTTGCGTTGCGTCCCGTTGAGAAAATACGCCGCAGCTAAGGGCACATGTAGTTAGGTACAGTCACGAGCTTTAATTTGTGACCCATTTCGCAAACATTTCCTTTGTATTTCAATACAGTTTGACAGGAATGTCAACCTTAAGTGGGTCACAAATTAAAGCTCGTGACTGTACCTATATACTTTTTCTTAATCGACCTGTGCGGGATGTGAATGAAGTGATAGTCGCGTTTGTTTACGTGACAGCCTGATATTTAATGATAGAGTCTGGCTCTTCCAATCGCGCGGTGTTAAGCAATTATTTATTTATTTATTGAACAAATATTCATTAACATTACAGTTATCTTATCACCATTTCGCTAATAAATTAACATAAGCATATAGACCTAAACCTAATATTAAATGTGACATTCACAAAAATTTAGAAAAAAGGCGTGTAGTTCACGCAACTTTAAAAAGAACAAGTCACAGTCCGGTGCAACGGATAACAACTTGTTTAGTAACTCCGGCGCGCGGACGAGTGGAGAGTGCTTGTGCGCCACAGTATGGGCGTAACGTAACGTTTGCGATAAATGCGTCCATCATACATATATGGTGTAGTTTGAGAAGTGAAATAAATACTTTTATAACATTATTTATCTAACTTTATTAATAACGAGAATAACTTAATATGGTCAGTCGATAATAACAATAACTACTACATTTTCATAATTTACCTATACATTGTTTCACTGAGCTCATCTATCTTCGTCATCGTCGTCATCGTCGTCCTCGTCGTCGGAGTCCTCGAGGTCGTCAACGACCGCGCTGGCCGCGTCGCTCGTAACCGCCTGCGCGATCAGCCCCGTCACGCCCGTGTCGTTCTTACGGCTCTTCAGAAAATCAAATACGAATTCCTCTATGCTTTCTTCATCAAATGGTATCAAATCTTCCAGATCCACCTGTCTCTTGTGTCGCGGCTCTTTTTTGAGGTTTTTCTTGTAATTATTTATGTCAACGTCGCTGTCTACGATTCCTTTCCTATAATATATTTCCGCGGGGACATCACTTCCATCACTGACGTCGTACTTTATGCCTACGTTGGCTTCCTGAACTTCTATGGAACCTAACCCGTTCACCACTAACGCTTGCAAATTTTGTGTTCTGCTTGTTCTATAGGCAGAAGGTTTGTCATGCCTAACCTTTTCTTTGGTGTGTAAATGTTTCACTTCGTTCGTTTCATTTTGTTTTGGGATTTCGTTACTAATTGCATCATTGTGCATTGGTTTCGGTTTCGATCCATAAGTTTTGACTTTGGAATGTCCTTGTATGATTAAGTACGGTACGAAAGATACCTCCGTTGTCGGTCTTCGTTCTGAAACGGGAGTTGTGGTTGTTGGTGATGTCTGCCGCAAGTGCAAATATGGAACGTTAGTTGGCGGTGGTCTTGGAGTGAAGCCAGTTGGAATGAATGGATTGAGATGCTGACCTTGTTTAACAGATGTTGGTGAGCCTTCTGTGGTTTTTGAAACTGGCGGTGGTTGCATAGTCTGCATAGTTTCGAGTTTAGCCGGGTCTTCTTTCTCTTTGAACACGTGAATATTGTTAGAGGCGTGAGCATACAAGTTGTCCTCGGGTCTCTCCGGACCGTTTACCAGCGGCATGCTCATCATGGAGCCTAGCATGTCAAATAGCGAGGCCTGCTCCGTGGTCGGCCTAGGAGCAGGAGCCGGCGTGGGGACAGGAGTGGGCTGGAAGAATGAGGTCTGCTTATCGATCGTCGTATCTTCATAGTATTCTGAGGTCTCCGTCGTGGTTTCAAAGACTGTCCAAGCACTTGAAGCATCAGTGAAACTCGTGATTGGCGCGGCAGGAGCGGGTGTATCGGTGGGCGGAAGAGCCGTAGGAATGAACATCGGTAGCAGTATCGGTTTAAGAGTCTTCTGGGGCGGAGGAGGTGCCTCGGACAGTACTGGTTTGTAGAACGCATATGGTTGTTTGGACAAGTCGAATTGGTCGTTGAGGATGAAGTTGAGAGTGTCGTTGACGTCGCTGTCGTCCAGCGGCGTCGTGGGTCCCCAACCAGCGTAGTCACTGCTCACCGAGCTGTAGTTAGACTTACTCTGATTGGAGTTAGTGATCCAATTATGATTCGTAGTCGAGGATTGATAAATTAAATTTGATTCCTGTAGGGCGTACAGAGATGACAAATGCTCTGGAACGTTGGTTGTAGGTTCTTTTGTTTGTAGTTCTGGTTCCGGGTGTGGAGTCTGATGTGGCAATTTTTCGTCGCCGAGGACGTAGAGCGGAGTTTTATGGCCCGGAGGCGGAGGTGGCGGTGGAACTAGGATAGTCATAGGGTAGTGATCGCTGAGTTTGTAATAAAAGTCTTCGTATTTGGGGGGCGGGGGTCGGTGAGGCCGCCTGGAGGGAAGGGGTTGTCGGGTCCCCAAGCTGGGTTTGCGAGAAGAGACTCCTAGCATGAGAACTTCTGATTTCCTTTCTGGGTAGTGTTCTCTCTCCAGCCGGGTGTCTTCAGCCCAGTAGTGCACGCGCTCGAGCACGGGCGGCTCGTAGTCGTAGGTGGGGTCATTCCGCAGTGGATCGCCGCGCCCCGTCAGCGGCCGCCATTGCTCGAAGTCCATCCGCGGGGAGAACATCGACACTGATCCACTTGCCATCGGGTCTTCTGCAGCGACTGAAAATCGAACGAATGACCTTATAATTATATACTAACCACAACACAAAAAATATGGTATAAAATTTCTGTAAGCATAAAATGGTTACACTCACATGATACGTTGGCGATGTGTTTGAGAGAAGAGCTGTCGGCCGCGCTGAACTCAGCCGCCGCTGCCTCCAGTAGCCCGAACAGCACCAACACCACCATGTTACGGACGTGTATCTGTGAACATGATAAAAAATATGGTTAGTGCCAGAAAATATATCACACTGGACGTCATATACTAACTAGCCAACCTGCGAGACCGGTAGGTATAAAAAGGACCTGGGGCCTTACAATGACGTCTTAACGCGGTTCAGTTTAGGTTTAGTTTAGGCTCAGTTGTATTGAAGCGACTCAGTTTAGGTCGTCAACTGAATCTTGTTAAGACGTCATGGTGAGGCCCGGTACACATATAGGTATGTTTGTCCGAAAGTAGCATCGATACGTAGAACGTCTCTCGGTAACTCCGCCAATCGCACATTAAGCTTCTCTTTCATGCAATAAAGATTGGGTAGATAGATAAAAAAATGATTTCCTTTACGGGTTCGCCAGAGGCGATGCATTCACATTAGTGAATGGTGAACCCGGCTCGCGATTTTTGTGCAATTAGAGCGCTCGTTCGGGTTTTTTTGGCGCACCTCGTTAAAATAAAATGCCGCAGCAAAAGAACTCGCATTACAGCCATCCCTTGTTCCCATACAGCCTGACCCCGATACCTTATTATGGATTTCTTGTACCTCAAAAAAACTTGGAGTCGACCGGTTCGGGTCCCTTTATATTCGACGTGTGAAGCAATAGGTTTAATTCGATTTTGTACACCACTTTCAGATTTATACGGACTGATTGCGAAAAATTGGAATCAGAAACAAATCTACTGCATATTATGTGCCTAGATGGGTCAATATATAACAAAAAGTTAATTCTAGCCAAGTTTCGGTAAATTTCAAAAAGGTAAGTCTTTATGAGGGAGTTTTTAAGTAATTTATTTCCATTGTGTTACCTACGTCAATTATCTATCTAATGTACAACATTCCACACTGTTTATTAATTATTATCATACCTAATTAATGTTTGTCCGAAAGTAGCATCGATACGTAGAACGTCTCTCGGTAACTATAATATACATAGAATAAACTTCCAGAGGAAGTAGTCTCAGCACCGAACATCAACATTTTCAAGAATAAACTTGATAAACATAATAGGAAGAGACAAACCTAGAAGAGAATATCTGGATACAGGCTTACATCAGTTGTCTTCAACTGCCTGCCTGAATTATATATAATAATAATAATAATAATACTGACAGACGCATCTATTGAATATTTTATCAAATATTTTTATTTTGTAGTATATATTCGCCGAATTTCAGTTTTTAGAGCCTTTTGTGTTTATATTTACGACCTAAATCATGTGTAGCAACAAAATTATGACTTTTGCTACACCAATTTACACAAGACTGTGAAATGGCGAACATGGCGAACAGAATAAAACAAAGTGAATAAATGCTCACTAGATCGCGTTCGAAAGCGGCCGAACTACAATGCGCACGACCCACATCCTCGCCCGCGCCGTCCAGCTCCTCACAACCGTCGTCAGGCGACGAATACGCCACAGCGCCTGACGCGAACAGCAGCGAGTCGAGCAGCGACGAACGCGGGCAGTCGCCCTCGCCGCCACCACCACCAGCACGACGAGGACGACCTCCGCTGCCGGCACGCTTGGGGCCTGCGGGGCATTCTGCTCCGCCAACGGCTCCCGCTGTCGGTGGTGTAGTGCGCCGCATGCGATGGACTCAGATGATGAATGAGAACTGCATGCGCGCCTATTATGGGGCTACAGAGGGGGGAACCCGGCTATCCGCGTATCGTTCTAGGATGCTGCCCCTGTTTCAGGCTCTTGAACCCACCATCACTGTCTCGGAGCAACGACTATCGGATCAGGTGCGCGTCATTCAGCGGTTAAAGCGGTTGGATGACGCGACGCTTGATCGGCTTCGCCTGGAGGCTCTCACTGCTGCCGCAGTCTCCACTTCGGCACGAGACCCGCCTGCCATATCGCCGATTTCGGTGCCCGCACCCGACCTGGCACCGAGGGCGCCGCGGGCTGATCCCAATGCTGACGAGGAGGTGTTTGCGATTCAGAGTGTGAGTACTTCAGCTAATGAGCAATTGAGGAGGACTTTGGATGAGACGATTACGCAGTATCGCTCCACAAACAATTCTAGGCCGCGATTACCACGTTTGCCAATGAATAGACGTAATCTAGCGCTAATGAGTGCCCTGAATGCTTTACTAGAACCGTATCTACGGACTAGTAATGGTTTAGATGATACACACTCGATCATGTACTGCGGGGCCATCACGGCGTGCCGTGTTGCTCGAGTCAAGTTTCCGGACGCTGAACGTGCACCTAGGACCACCGGGAGTGTCCCTGCGTGGCAAGTGCGGATCGAGCGTCGTATCAACTCATTTAGGACTCTTATTGCAAAGCTGATCTGCTTCAGGGGGGGCAATAATCGCCCCCGAGTAATGCGTTTTGTGAACCAGGCGTTCGCGGGGACGGGTATTGCGCCCCGCGACTACATGGCCAATGTCACAGAACGCATCGACTTTCTGAAACAGAAAATCTGTGCATGGGCAAACCGTATTCGCCGCTACAGAAAGCGTGTGGATCGATTCCAGCAGAATCGTCTTTTCCAAAGTGACCAAAGGAAAGTTTACCGAAGGTGGGAGGAAACCAATCCACGTGTGCCCGATGCAGGCCCACCGGATGCTGCTGCCATGTCTGATTTCTGGCGTAGCATCTGGTCGGTGCCCGTTGAGCACACGGAAGGTGAATGGATGAGTGTTGTCGAACGTGAGTGCGAGGCCATCGAACCTATGGGGGCTATTACCATCAGCCCCGAAGACGTAACTTGTGCTGTCCGTACGGTTCAGAATTGGAAAAGTCCTGGACCGGACGGATTGCACAACTTCTGGCTAAAGTGGTTTCGATGCTCGCACTCACGGTTGGCAACGCAATTTCAACAAGCCCTTGAGCTTGGTTCCCTGCCACCTTCCTTAACAACTGGTATAACTTTCCTGCTCTACAAGTCCGGTAGTACCACGGAAGCTAAAAACTATCGACCCATCACGTGCTTGCCCACGCTTTACAAGCTCCTTACATCCATTTTGAGAGCAAAAATTAACGCGCATATTGTCGCAAACAATGTTTTGGCCTCTTCTCAAAATGGTTGTAGGGTTGGGTCCCGTGGTACTAAAGAGCTCCTCCTCATCGACATGGCCATTTGCCAACAAGCTCGGCGGAACAAGGGAGCCCTCTCGGCCGCTTGGATTGACTATAAAAAGGCCTATGATTCGGTGCCTCATTCATGGCTGAAAAGGATATTGGAGCTGTATAAACTTGATGCAGCTTTAATATCCTTCTTAAGCGCGTGTATGGGGCAGTGGACCACAGTCCTTTGTCAACCAGGATGCAGAGATGGTCCCCTTGGGCCGCAGGACTTTATAAGGATAGAGCGAGGAATATTCCAGGGTGACAGTCTGAGTCCCCTGTGGTTCTGCCTAGCTTTGAATCCTCTCAGCACCCTGCTGAAGGATTCGGGGCTAGGTTGCCGGCTTCGGAGAGAGGGTGAAGTCATTTCTCACCTTCTATACATGGATGATCTCAAACTATTTGCACCAAATGACCGAGGTTTGTTGGAGCTATTGCAAACCACTGAAGTTTTCAGTAGAGCCATCAAAATGGAATTTGGTGTCGATAAGTGCGCGATTATGCATGTACAGCAGGGGAAAGTAGTAAATTCAACAAATTTGCAACTTTCTGAGACAATGTCGTTCAGATCTATCTCTGAAGCAGAAACCTATAAATACCTTGGTATGTCACAGTCGTTGGGTATAGAGGATGTGGGTATTAGACAGGCGACAAAGGAGCGCTTTTTTGGACGGCTGACAAAAGTACTTAATAGTCTTTTGTCAGGTGGCAACAAAGTGCGCGCCTTTAACGCTTGGGTAATGCCCCTGCTCACGTACTCCTTTGGCATACTAAGGTGGACTCAGACCGAGCTGGATACCCTGGATCGGAGAGTTCGCCTACTGCTTACCACACATCGTATGCTACACCCACGGTCGTCTGTTATGAGATTGTACATCCCACGGAAATGTGGAGGTCGCGGCTTTTTAAATGCCAAAAACCTTCACAACCGTGAGGTGTACAATCTTAGGAATTATTTCCTTAACAACGAGTGTGGGATGCATCGTGATGTGGTGGCAGTAGACAGAAATCTCACGCCGCTCTCCTTGGCTAACGAGAATTGGCGCAAACCTGTGGTACTAAGCACCGAGGACCGCAAGACGGTATGGAAGAGCAAAGAGCTACACGGGCGGTTCTACAAAGCCCTCGCGGGCCCCGATGTAGATCTGTCCGCATCGGTGAACTGGTTACGATTCGGGGACCTTTTCGGAGAAACCGAAGGTTTTGTCTGTGCAATTGCGGACGAAGTTATCATGACGAATAACTACCGGAAATATATCCTGAAGGACGGTACGGTCGACATTTGTCGGGCATGCCGCCGTCCCGGAGAGTCACTCAGGCATATTATTTCCGGTTGTTCTCATCTTGCTAACGGCGAGTACTTGCACAGACATAATCTCGTAGCCAGGATTATTCACCAGCAACTTGCTCTTAAATACGATCTTGTGGTCCACGAAGTGCCGTATTACAAGTACGCACCTACGCCAGTTCTCGAAAATGGTCGTGCCACGCTCTATTGGGATCGATCTATCATCACGGACAGGACTATTGTAGCTAATAAACCTGACATCGTGCTGGTTGATCGATCGCAGCGCCGGGCCGTGCTCGTCGACGTCACCATCCCCCATGACGAGAATCTCGTGAAGGCCGAGAAGGACAAGTCCAGTAAGTACCTTGACTTGGCTCACGAAATAACCGCCATGTGGGATGTTGACTCGACGATCATTGTCCCGATAGTCGTTTCAGCGAACGGTCTCATAGCGAAGAGTCTCGACCAACATCTTGAGAGACTTTCGCTAGGTGGATGGATCAAGGGTCAGATGCAGAAGGCAGTAATCCTGGATACGGCGCGTATAGTCCGGCGGTTCCTTTCTCTGCGGCCCTAACCACCGGCAGCCTGGGCCCTGCCCCGTTGCCGGCGGCACTCTAGGTTAGGTTTTTTATAATATGTTTATATGTATTTTGTATTGTTTTTGTATGTGTTTTTGTATTTTACTTTTATAATCATATTATAAAATTACCTAGCCTAAGAATTACAGAAAATAAAGATAATAATAATAATAATATACGATATACCGATATACCCTCATACCGGTGTTGCCCTCGAGCCATCTTAGATGTCGCTTTTTGTGGGGGCCCATCTTATGTGGGCGAGTCACCGTCTGCTGGAAATAAAATTGATTACCGTTTTGTTAGGCAGACGTCCGATTTTATTCTCCATAACCCAGTATTTAGTCCACCGCTTTCACCTAATAGTCCAGCATATGTTAGATTCCATTAAATCTCAATAGTCTATACACCCTGGCGGGTGCTGCCTCTGCGTGCGTCCCATGACTCGGGCAGGTGCAACATCCGCTCGGTGTACCCCTTACATTTCATTAAATTGTCGAAAGGGCCTCTGCGTGTTGGCTTCGGCTCCGCGCACGCCTCCCAAAGGTCCGGAACACCATTGTTCCGTGATGGGAAAGACATACAAATAATAATAATATGAATTGATGTTAAGTATTTTTTTACTTTTATATGACTAATTCTTGTTACACAATGGTAATTAATTATAAACGACGCCCTCAATTAAAGCTAGATTAAGACTTAACTATTTGAAATTCACGCAATTACCATAGGACTGAATATTTGCAACACGTTTATTTTATTAAAACATATGGTTAACTTACGTACAAATTATTTAATTTTGATTTAATTTAAAACCCGTTGAATTGGCTTGAGGATGTCGTTAATGCTTGAAAACTATTTTTAGGGTTTTTGTTTCAGGGTTCGTTTGTTATTGTTTTAGTTACCTAGCTTAATTTACAGGTCAAATTTTTGGCTAGGTAGTACAAGTATCGTATACTCGTATCAACTAGCTCGAAGTCACTACAGTAGGTACTTTCAGCTGCAGAGATAACAGACCCCAACCATGCGTAGAAAGTTTATACATATGTTGGGGTCCATCAACTCTTGAGTAAATAACACTATGTAATCGACACACGTACGAAATAGCAACGTGAATCATATTTCATATTTAAATCACTCGGCAAAAAAATATTAATTCATTAATGGAATATGTATATTAATGGAATTCAATTGAATTTAAAATTGAACTGAACTGTATGTTTTCAAATTAATGCATGTTAGATATAGGATGTAATGTTTTGAAAAGATGTGTCCCGCCAAGTTTCATATATGTACAAAGTGTTAAATTTTCTTGTGTCTGTGGTGTAGGGTTAGAGCCGATGTAGCTTTATTTATTTTTCATTCGACGTTCAAAAGTGCACTGTTCAAGCCTACTTGAAAAATATATATTTTGATTTTGATCGTGTGGCACAATAGGATCAACAATCGCCCCGCCATTTTGCCTACTACGATCGCATACGCTTCTGCCAAAAACCTTAGGAGAAACTCTTATTGTTGTTATTGTCAAAGTCTCAAAGGATCAGGAGCCAGCATGGTTAGGTAACCAGGATGCGTCAGTGAAAGCGCAGCGCGTGCGCCGCATAGGCAACTCCCGCGCACCTGACGGGAATCCCGCGAAGGTGTTTTACATCTATTAGCTTCTATTCTGGGCCCTTGAATGTTTAGTTTGTTGTTTTACTTTCTTTGTTAGTATTTTAAAGTGAAACGATTTTAATCCACTTTTGTTATGGTGTTTCTTTTCGAGTTAAGTACAATAAATGCTGATAATTGAAAATTATGTAAGTATCGAAGAGACATACGAAATCTGAGTTACGACGTAATCTGATTACCTTACTTATGCCTTAATTATTTGTTTCAAGCCTTTAAACGAAGGAGTATGTCGTGCACCGGTCGCCAAACGAAACTTAATTTTACGGTGTCCCCCGTAAGTCCTTATTGCATTGTCGTAGCTGTCGGTTGTAACTACGGTTGCCAACCGTAGTGCACAAGTTTGCGGTACATTCGGGATAAACGCGGGATTTGGTTATAAAATGCGGGACAGCTTCTCCGGCCTAAATATGTAATGCCGACACCACACATCGGCTGTTGCGTTTTCGTGTAAATGAGTTATACAATCTACCTACTATTTACTGTCCTGCTTACAATGCTGCATCTAGCGCAACACGCAGCTACATGCACATTTCACTCTTAGAGCAAAAGCTTCCCCGCTCTTGAAAATTTGCAAATCGGATCGACCGTGTGTAGGTAACTCATAATGGTTAAAGTTGCCTTTAACTCATTTTAGCTACAAGGAGCCCTGGTATTCTAAAAGTTTGGGTGATGGTATTTGTCAACAAGCATGATCCACGGTTGATTAGCAACATCACATGTCGCCGTGCAATCAACACGTTCGGCAAACATTTGCCCGGACGCGACTTTCCATTTCTAATTCATAAACCATTGTGGTAATCCTCCAGTTTTACCGGACAGATGAAATCCACACGGCCACGTGTTAGTGAAACGCACGAGAGCTGCAAGCTCGGAGCTAAGTGGTTTCTGTATCATATAACGTGCTATTTCTATATTGTGGGACGATATGGGAAAAGTGAATTCGGATTTTCTTGTAAGATTGTTATATGCAGAACGCAACTCGCGAAAGTGACGGCCCATGCACTTGCACAGCTAACCACAGTATGTAGGTTTGGTATATATCATTAATATCATTATGTACCTATTTATATCGATACTCATAAACACACTATGGAACTCGCTTAATTTTCCGCAAGGCTTTTTGTAGTCAATTTTCCGGTAGGTTGAAAGACAAAAAACCCGTATCAAAAGATCCTCTACCTTCACGGATTATGCCGGGCGTTCATATTATATAGATATCACATAGTAACTCGGACAGAAATTAGCGATGGCACGACCGAAGTGTACAATTATGCAATTCAATACCCACTCGTATGTTTATCGTCTTTCGTTTCTCGAGAGGCCTATCAATTTACCGAGTCAAATAGGACCCTTGTTCTGTACTCGAATGGTACCTGTGTGCTTACCATGAGTTGTATTTGATTGCGACTGCGGCGTTCGAAATTATGTACGCCTCGCTCCTGCTAGATTAGTAACTGGTAACTCATGGTAAGTATACTAATCAAATATTTGTAAGCGTATTGAGATTTCGTGTGATAAACGATTTAGAACCAAATTACCAAATTGCTGTCGACGCAGATCCAGTTTTCTTTTGAACGATATAATTACAGGACGCATGCTCAATTATCGAACCGGCTGAAAATGGATCAGAACATGTTTATGAATGTATTTCTAGGTAAGTTGCGATAATATTATAATTTTTATGGGACGTAATTTGGCGCACGAGCGATATTAACCGCCATTAACGTTTTAGAACATGTCCGAGTCCGCTCTCGGCACCTCTTAATTTACGACAGGTTACAATGTCGTCGTATACAAACACCTGAAACTCTCTCAAGGCATGTATCTCGTGGCAAAGGTCTAGGTTCTCTTACTTCCATGAATCCTCGTCTTAAAATGCGCTTAGAGATAGAGAAATAATTTTATACCGCATGGAGCCAAATAAAGTTCGACAGTCTGATAAATTTAGTATAACTTAGTAATATGTATAAGTAATTAGGTAGGTTCTCTGTTGACGCAACTTCTGTTGAGACGAGATATTTAATATTCACGATGATCACCTAATGGTACCTATATCAGGTCGATGAACAAATTAACATAATGTTACGTTGTTTGCATGTTATCTAGCTAGACAAAGCAGCAGTTTGGCGCCGGTTTCAGAACCTGTCCTCAACAAACGTTCCGTTAGACATAGATCTCAAGAAACTTGGAAACACTAAATGCTACGTTTGTATGCCTGCGACCCAAAGCAAACCTGCCTTTATATATTTACTAAAACGGGGCTTAATCGTGTATAGATTTTGAAAACAAACCTCCGACGTTTCAAGGGCGACGTTGCCCCCGTGGTCCCGGAGAAAGGCTGGCTGAGGTTGACATCAACATCTTCTAGCTGCGCGGGTTTTACGAACTACCCGCACTTGGTCTTGATTATAAACTTGAACATTTTGCACACTAGGGATGTGACTCTGTCGACACACTACACTCACGATGTCCGATTTTTGAGCCGGTGATATTCGATTACGCTTACATTTATCAATGACCGGATTCCAAGTAGACGAGATTCTAAAACCGTCATCTCGATTGAAATTGGGGTATTTCTTGATTTCAATGGCTTCCCGTACTTTTTTACTATGGAAACGACGATCCGTTGAAAGGATTTTAGGGTTATGCAACTCAATCCAGTGGTTTGGTCCAGACTCTAACCAATGTTCGGCAAACGCAGACTTGTTTACCTGGCGATTTTTTTTTTGTTTACCTGGTGCTAGCGAAGTACTCCATAAAAACTGTGTTTACCCCTTTATCCAAGATTTCGGGCAAACTAAGATCACCGAAAGATGTTATCACGTACCAATCACCTGGTGTTTATAAGATTGATTGCAGTTGTGGTAGTTCCTACATCGGCCAAACGAAGCGTACCATGGCGGAAAGAGTGAAGGAACATATCGCAGCTGTCAAAAATCGCCAGGTAAACAAGTCTGCGGTTGCCGAACATTTGTTAGAGTCTGGACCAAACCACTGGATTGAGTTGCATAACCCTAAAATCCTTTCAACGGATCGTCGTTTCCATAGTAGAAAAGTACGGGAAGCCATTGAAATCAAGAAATACCCCAATTTCAATCGAGATGACGGTTTTAGAATCTCGTCTACTTGGAATCCGGTCATTGATAAATGTAAGCGTAATCGAATATCACCGGCTCAAAAATCGGACATCGTGAGTGTAGTGTGTCGACAGAGTCACATCCCTAGTGTGCAAAATGTTCAAGTTTATAATCAAGACCAAGTGCGGGTAGTTCGTAAAACCCGCGCAGCTAGAAGATGTTGATGTCAACCTCAGCCAGTCTTTCTCCGGGACCACGGGGGCAACGTCGCCCTTGAAACGTCGGAGGTTTGTTTTCAAAATCTATACACGATTAAGCCCCGTTTTAGTAAATATATACCTAATGTGTGAAAATCGTGAAAGTTTAAATAAACCTGCCTTTGTCAATTAATAAGTAACATTGTTATAAGATAAGAAGTCTAACTGTAGTAACTGTACACCATCTCGGTGAAAATGCATTACATGTATTGCATGGACGTGTGTTTATATATTGACACATACTTTGTCATAAGTCCTAAAAGTCCATTACATGGGCAACATGGACATGAACAGTGAATGTTTTACGTAGATACATGAAACCAAAACATTTTGTAATGTGACTGATGGCATCCGGCCCCAATTCTGCTGCGTTGAGGTTCGAGGTGCGCTGCGTCGCGTTTTGCCGTAGAAAATACGTCGCCAACTATATCAACGCTGCAGTGGGGCACCTAGCAATAGTCGCATCTAGTCGTATCGTATTGTTAGTAAAGAAAAAAACGTTGTTTTTTTTGGATGGAGAAAATACGTATTCGATCCCTGAAAATCGCTAATCGCTCTTGTTAGTACCAGTAGGTAACACCAACACATCAGAGTTCAGAATATATACAGGTTAAACCAGTTTTACGAGTGAGTAAACAATTTAACTGAGAGTGTGGAGTGTAAGACTAAGTAAGTGCGTATACAATAAACTTTAGAAAAGACGAGCTAACACGGTGTCAAACACAGTTACAGTCAACGAATTGGAACCCTAGGCCACTCTAGAACCATGTCAAACTGACAAGCAGGAAGAGATTTCTTACAATATTATTTATCGTCACTATGACATAGTCCTACAGTGGCCTAGGATTCCAATTAGTTCACTGTACCTACGAGTTTCAATAATTAATTGTGCAGAGAGCTAAGTCCGTTTTTGCTATGAGTGCTTTTATGAGGTCCGAGTCAGTGAAATTTTCTAAAACAGAATACAGGGTAGCCCTTATAATTTAAGTAGTGATGCACATACATGATTTCCAACTTAACTGCGAAAAAATAATTTTAATAAAACAAAACTACCTAGGTACTCGAAATAAATTTACTTTTACCAATGGGGGAATGTCACATTTTTTGTTCTTAATTGAAGTTCGTAGTTAACTAATCAATTTCCATCGTGTTACGGCAATTTGTCATAAGTATCAACAGCAACATTTTTAACTGGTCATCAGAGAATCTTATATGTATACTATTGCAGTAAAGGTTTACTAATCTGACTAATCATCAATAAAAAGTGTGGAATATTGTACATTTGATAGTTGATTCTTATATTTTTTCTTCCTTAATAATGTTCTAATAATAATCGCTCCTCCCGCGTATTATTAACATTAATATAAATTCTTATTCAATACCGACATACCCACGTATATATTTGTAGTAAATTTTTTTTTGACATATTGGTAATTCTAATGAATTACCAATATGTCAAAAATTTTTTTAAGATAAGGAATAGGATAAGGAATCTAACTCTATTGTACTTACAATATCAATATTTCAATTATCTTTGGATTGTTTGTTGTATAATAAGATTTATGACTTAGATATGACGGAAAGCGACGGTGGCCACAGAAGACAATACGACCAGACGTTTGTCTCTAAGCGTTTGAATTAAACAGGTTTTTTACACGGTTAAATAATTATTCACGCACTTCAGCAAAACCCGTATTTTATTTGGCGGTGAAAGTTTTGAGCTTTTATTTATAAAACGTCATATTGGTTGATACACGAGAAGATACGGCGGGGAGAAGTGGGTAGGGGAGGGGCGGCGTGGGAACGCGCGCGCAGACCGAGTGGCGCCACGGGCGGTTCGCGCCCACACCACACAGCAGCAGGCAGCCTACAGAAGGTCCGCTTTATGCTTCTTGTAGTGCCCAGTATATACTTGCAGCCATTATGCTATAATATGGTTCTGACCTTTTTTAGAGACGAGATAGACGCGTAACCTCTCGTAGACGTAGACCAACTAATTATGGGATAGGAGGTATAAATATGTTGGTTATTGATCAAAATAAATTGTTTAAGTATGACACGAGATACCTATGAGCAGGCAACCGGCGGCCATATTTCGAGCGGAGCGGAGGTAGACGAAACAAAGTACATCCTTAATCTGGAGTCTCCAGCTTCTGCGCGGGAGAAATCACGGGCGCATGCTATGCTAGTGTTAAGATAAATGAATTAAGGACGAGACATGAGCTATCGGATTGGTTTAGAAACTTATTAAATATTGGATATTATTTACATATTTTTAATACTTTAGCAAAAACAGGGGTCAAATTCAATGGTTTGGAATCAAGAATAAGAATGGCAAATATCGTAAAATCAGATTTTCGTATGTATTCTTTCGCTCGAATCGTGACAGAGAATTTCGATTTGTCGATACCTATTTACGGCTGGTCTTCAGAGCTTCTGCGACTGTAGCTGCCGCGCCGCCGCGGGCGCTTGCAGCTCATTAATCTCGGCTGACATGCGCACGACATCTGTCATTCGCCGTGCCGTCCTACCGTTCGACCTATCACCACTATCAGTGCTGTCAACGGAGATAACCAACGAGACATAGGGACACAGGCGAATTATATAAAAATTATTCTTCAGAAATTTTGTACCCGCTATTCCTGAAGCATTCTGGAAGCCATTATTGAATTTAATCAAGGCTTGTATGGTATTTTTTTTATTCCACCAAATTAAGGTTAATGGTCAACCAAACCAGTTCTTAATGAACTGAAGAGACATAATGTCAAAGCTCATCATACCAAATTCGGCGGCATACGAGACCGCACAGAAAGTGGACAGGCCATAAATAAATAAAATTCAGTTTGGCGTCCTCTGGTCCTAGACGTGTGGGTTTACAATAAGGAATAAATGCCACTTTCTTTAGTGCCGTGCCGATGACCGCCACCCACGCGCTATTACTCATGTCACAGTTTAGAAGGATTTATAAATTTACCTAACATTAGTAAATGTGAAGTTTAAAACTTTCTAACTAGGTACTAGGGGACAGTTGCTGTATTGTTATCGCTTGCCGCGCGGTTGCCTCAAGCGTACCAGAATAGGTGACCTCTGATTGCGAATAATTATTTCGGATTCCGAGGTCACACTCAACCGGTTTATATCAAGCTATGGGTAAGCTAAAGGAATGGCGAGCCTAACCCGTGATTTGTATTGTAACTTCAGCACGTGGAAGAGTGGTAGACATTAAGTCTATACGAGTTTCTTGGAGGCATGAATTTTTTATTTGTATACCATCTTCGAGTACTTCGAGTCCTCACTTATCAGAGTTAATTAAACGACTGTAGCGTTGATCAATTGGTTTAAAAGCCTTTTGGGTGGCGATTGATATCGAGTCGTTTGAATTAAAATTAAATTAGATTGTTAATTCAAATTAGAATTGAGAATGTATCTATTGGTTGGTATCAGCGTGGTATCAGCGCTTGCGAAGAGTCTACGCTTAGAATGCAACAACTTGGCAATGAAAATTTATGGGAGCGCAATAGGTAAATACTATAGGTACGGTCAACTGCACTAGAAAGTATGGAGGAGGCAGGGTCCATTATCTCTGCAGCTGACTGTAGGTACGAGTTCATATACGAATCGCGAGCGTTTCGGATATGGACAGTCGCAACGCACTAATAATTAGTTACCTACATTGAATTTTAATTAATATTGCTGATTGCAACTATACGTACCTAATAAGTAGTAGGTATTAAGTAGTGCGTACAATGATTACTTCAGGTTAACGTACTTTTATGCTTTGACTTACTTGTTCAAAGTATTCAAATAGCAACTATGGTATAAACGTAGGCAGTTAATTACATACAACTTACATCCTACAAGCTTTTGAAAAGCCTTGAGGGTTGTAGTAAATTAATTACCAAATTTCCACTGTGTTACGTCAATTACGAGTAACTAGCAAATTTTAACATTCCACGCTGTACATAGACTGTTATCAAACCTTTACTGCAATTATAAGAGTCCCTGATGGCTAGCAAATATGTTTGCAGTTAATATGACTAATTGGCGTAACACAATGGAAATTAATTACTTAACGACGCCCTCAATTAAGATTAATTTTTTTGATATTTACCCAAAAATTCAGTCCATTTCAGAACCGATTTTCAGTCAGACTTTACTTTAAATCTGAAGAGGTGAAAGTCAGTTGCCATTTTGACTTCAATTGCTTTTAATAAATAATTAAATGTGACTGTCCCTTCGCCGGTTCACGTTACATTTTGTGCCTACGTAAATGTCAACTCTTACATTATAATAAAGTAACGTAAGAAATGCTTTTCTGTAATCAATATTGAAAACTGCGAGGCGGTATGAAATGTGAGAAAAAAAGTGTTGTAAAGGACTCGAAACGTGGGTCGAAATCGATATCGATAAATGCGATTCAATCCGTTTTAAACTGTTTAATTTCAACGAGTAGGTAATAATACTGTAGTTGAAGAGAATCATGTTATTTCTTGTGATTTTCAAAGTAGCCTATGCGCAAAGGGGCGACAACTGGCTTTAAAAACTATCATTCTATTTAGTCCGTCAGGTAGATAATCCAAAATTATTAGACACGTAGTTTTAACTAAAATTAACGAAGATAAGATTATAGATTATAGAGCGTATGTTCCGGGGTGGGGGTTTATGGCTTCACTACAAGGTAACAATGATACCTCCTTCTTACGCCACATGAAATGTGAATGAATACAGTGCATTGCACTGTATTTCGTATTTGTGTCGCACTTCAAACTCGGGTACCTAAATCCATTCGACCCCCTCAGCAAATATCTACCTTCTTATTTACCTTTTCTTAATACCAAAATCTCACGCTTTTACCCGATCTCGCGGATTTACCCGAGTTTGAAATAAAGCGACTCATTTTTTTAAATGTGACGAATATTTTTAATAATCTAACTGAATTAGGGCCCGAAGTTTTGCGTGCCGTTTTCGAAAAGTCATAGGGAGAGAACGCCAATGTTTATCGATATAGCGACAAATCGAGAGTTTTTTATTGGTGTCTTTAAAAAATAATACCTCAAACATTCCGATGATACATACTATTTTCAACGGCCAATTAAAAAATGTTATAAACCACGATGTGACAAGGATAGTGTTACGTGACATTATCGTGTTAGAGAAGAGATATAATGTTATATAACATGTGTAACAGCCAGTGTTGGATATCGGATATAGATATCAATAAAGAGTTGATGACCTGAGCAGGTATTTGCTTGCAAGAATGCAAGTGTTATTTAATAGAGGATACATTAATCTCAATAACTCTATGAGTGAATTACCGATATTACGATAAACATTGGTGTTCTCTCCCTGTGACTTTTCAAAAACCGCACGCAAAATTCCGGGCCCTACTCTACTGATGGACCAAATAGATTTTTTTGGCATCTAGATTCTAGACTGTTGGCGTTCCTACCCTTATCGGTAGTGACCTTGCCTACGAAGATGGGAGTTCTGGTTAGGGCATTTATTTGAGCCTTGTATACTTAGATGTATAATTTGTTTAATTAAATTAAGCGGCAAAACTTTGGTCGAAATGCAACTATAGAATCACGCTTCTTCTTACGCTTCTAACGTTCAATTTTTACGCTTGCTCAGAGGGCCTACCAGATAATCCACTTCTTCCTTCTTCTTACTTCGTCTTTTTGCCTCTTTATCGCTCAAATATGCGAGAGCAGTACAGTAGGAAATAGACGAACCAACGAACGAAGTGATTCGTGGTAGGCCCTCGAGTCTGAATACTCTTAACAGTTACAACAATCTATATAATCTAGAGACAGGAGTCCTCTTAATTTAAGAATGCGTGCGTTTGGAGTTATACCTTTGTTCTTTTCCATGTGTAGGTACTCCATTTCATTTCTTTACGCCCAGTACTTTTAGAGAAGCTGTAAGCGGAAATGGTCACAATATATGTCTCGTCTATTCCCTTTTATAACTGGAAAAAGGGTTAGTATTAAATAATACTTTCAATATTCTCGAGTCCTTCCCCAATTAAGGCCGTCCCCTATGCCAATGACCTCGGCGATTTGAGCTTTCTTTCCCTCCCGGTTCCATTCCTCACCGGTTATACAATACGTCAATAAGCATAAGTTGCCACCTAGGAAGAGCTGCTTGTACTAGGACGCAACCCTATAAACTACTAGTGCCATCTTACACGACTGGCCCCCGTCGCCCACGCAGGCTTCTCGAGCCGGCGTTTTCGGAAAAATGCGTGTAATAGCTTTTTCTCGAAAAGTACAAAACCTATCCAAAAATCAGTAGATGCGTTTAAAGTTAACATAAATATATACTGCTTGTCTTAGTTTCTTGTACTTACGTCGCATAATAAGGGAGTAGATACAGATTAAAGGTAGAAAAAAAGGGTTTACGGTTTTTTTTCTCTCTCGATGTATTATGTTTTTCGACAATTTAGTAGAACCAAATGTAGACCAAATACCTAGCTACATTATATATTTTTTCAAGCGTTGTGCTTGGAGCTGAACAAAGCCTATTCACTTTAAAAACAGTGAAATATCAGTGAAACAGCCGGGTAGCCCCTTAATATGTCACGCGGTACAGTCTGCAGTCTTTTTTCGAAACAGTTTTGTTGAAACGGCAAATCAAAATATTGTTTGTGGGTATTTTTCCTGTCTACATATAACGAGTCTTGAGTTCAAGCTCTATAGCAGACGGACAGACGAAGGCACAGTAGTTCCCTAAGTCACCGTTCTGGTATGAAACTATAGAGAATTTAAGGAAAGTGTAAGCAATATTTAACGGACTCTGTAGTCCAATTCCAATCATGCAGATCATGGAGAACAAGGCAACAGTTCGTAAAACATTTATCGCGTTTTTTTTTAAGAATTATTATAATTATTTTATACATTTGTATTTAAGGTAACGAATACACACTTTATAACAGTTCACAATTATTTAATTTGGTTTACTTACTTACATCAATTGTGTAGATTATAAGACAGCGAAATTAAGTGGTCCAATGTTAACCTTCCCCTAGGCTGACAAGCACAATCGTAAGAAAATAATAGCCTGGCTCTCTCTATCTATGGCTTCTGCAGATAACTTATTCCACCTATCTTATTCTATGGTATTATCTTGGGTGAGCAATAAGTATGGAAATGTAAAAACTTGTACCCAAAAACTTGGTGCCGGCTGGTGGTGCCGAACTGAATTTAACCATTCTAAACAATTAAACTTAAAAAGTTACTTTGTTTTTAGGTAGCATACCTACTTTATTAGGTACGAGACGCAGTCGAGTTTTGTAATAATAGACCCGAGAGTTTGAAGAACCTATTATGAGCTGTTGCATACGCTAGTTTTTCTACAAAGGCTAAAATAGCGCAAAAGCAAAATCTCGAAAGGTGAAAAGAATGTGGAAGATGTCGTATGACCACATCACATCATCACACATGAAATATCAACAGTTCTCATATATTGTATGAAACTAAGGTCTAAATATGTGAAGTGTGTATATTTGACAGGTTAACTAGAAAACATTATGGTTTTGGGGGCGTAAAACCTGGAACACATTTTTAAACGACTTTTGTTTGACGTTATCTGTCTATTAATTTATAAGTCGATGGGTTGGTATACTTGGTATTAGGTTTGTCCCTGATCGTCACATTTTTCTGCCGACTGACCCGACTTCCGGATATTGTTCGTCATTCGCCGCGGATATAACTTCCGCTCAATAGATGAGCTTTTTGTGTCTAATTAACTTTACATGGATTTTGCCCATTATATTATGGTGTTAATTAATGAAATGGAAAGTTTACTCCGGATGTCACACGTGGAGTCGAGATTAAAGTTTATTTCGAAAGCTAAAACATACCAACACAAATTATAATTGCGACTGCGTATTTTTCTGGTTATTCAAAGGTATTACATTTATTTTCTTACAACCCTGAAAGAAAAGGCTAGTTAAATTATAATTTAGGAAAAAAAGCAGTTTTCACAATTCATGTCTATGACATCTAGGTATTTTAGAAGCTAGTAAATAGTTGGGAAAGTAGTTAGGTAGTAACCTCCCGCACAAGTTTATGTCTTTTACACGCACTATTATCACCACAGCAATATTTCAAAATATTTTGTTAATTCAAAATTACATAAATACCTACGTACGAGATAAAACTAACGAACCTCACTCACCGAACACGTCATGATTCATTTATGAACACTTCACTGTCAGTTATCACACGGTGTATGCGCGGTCATGGGGTGCGCGCACTGCACGGCGTCTACGGCGCGTCTGCGCAAGCGCAGGTCGCCATAGCGCACCGGTGCCACCGGCCATGCCGTGTTTATGATGCCACCCAACCTGCTGAGGTTAGCCGCCTCTATTCAATGGATCATCAATTCATCACATAACTATTAACAGCCGCCTAAATCCTAGCCTAGACGGTAGTGACCCTGCCTACGCAGCACGGAGGTCCCGGGCTCGAATCCTTAGTCAGGGCATTTATTTGTGTGTTTATCACGTATATTTGTTCCTGAGTTATGGATGTTTTATATGTATTTAAGTATGTATATGTATCGATCTATTATGTATATCTTCGTCTAGTACCCACATCGCATCGCAAGCATTGTTGAGCGTACCATCATGGTACACAAATCGACCTAGTCCGATGGTACTACCATGGGACTAGGTCGATTTGTGTAAGATTGTCCCATAATACTTATTTATTTATAACTCTATCATAACTGCGCCCTGTTGGTTTCTGTATCCTTCGACCGTTGGAATGGACTCCTATCGTCATCATCGGATAATTGAATCTATTCATACCGATTAGTTCAAAATTCAAACTATAATTGCAAACATACTCGTATTATGGTGCTCCAACACTGGCTGTTATAAATGTTATATAACATTACATCTCTTTCTCTAAAATTGTAATGTCACCGTAACACTATCATTGTCACACCGTGTGGAGCACAGTTACATATATACAACTTGTACTCAGTAAGGATATAGCAGTTTATATACTTACCTAATATCATTTCATACAACTTCATGCTCAATTCATAACTCAATTGGCTGAGCGATCTGACCGATGTTCAGAGAGGTCGTGGGTTCCAATCTTGCTCGACGCGGGGAATTTTTCCATTTTTCTTTCAACTATAAAATTGAAAATTTCGTTCGCAGATGTCGCTGCTTAATACAAAATTAACTTCATGGTGGATATCGGGCGTACTTATGCGGTAGATTGAGACGCTCGTAAATACACAATGCCCATAGTGGCTTATCAAGTGGGTACAGTAGTGTAATTCAATGGAAACGGAACATACTTACTTAGAGTCCTATGCTAATTTTCCTAGATTTGGATAGCACAGACTGTCAAACTTTTAAGTAAACGAAATCATTTCATAGAAGTTTGACAGCTAATTTTTTTTAATAAAAAAGGTAAAGCAGACGAGCCACCTGATGGGAAGCGCCATCGCCGCCCATCTTCTTCTTCTTCCTCGGTCCCTCATTGCTGAGAATCGCGACCACATGTTGCTTTCTTCCATTGAGCGCGGTCATGGGCCGTGTGGGCCGCTCGTTGTATACTGCCGGCTGCCGCCGACTCTTTTCTTCACCGCATCAGTCCATCTTGTAGGAGCTCTTCCCTGCGCACTTCTACCACTCATTTGGCCCAAAATGATGTGCTTCTCCAGACCGTGTTTTTTTGACCGCATAATATGTCCGAAGCTGAGAGCCCTTTCATGGCAAATTGTAGAGAGCCTAGTAGTGATTTTGAGCTCGGTCAGGATAGACTGGTTGGTTCTTCTGGCAGTCCACGGTATTCGGAGCAATCGCCGCCCATGGACATAGCAAAATCGGAAGAGCCACTCATGCATTGTTGACCTTTGAGCCTTAAAGCCCTGAACACTCGCTCCTTGAAGACCCCATATCATATCACAAAGGTAACTCGAGAAATTCGCCGGCATTCGGTGAGACCAATTGGCCTAGTGGTTATGGCGTTAGCCGCGAAGCTGAAGACTCAGTTCGATGCTCGGATTGGCCTCCGTCGTGTTGGTCTTTTTCTTTAGTATATGACGTCTATTTCAATTTATAAGCTCTACTTTCATGTTTTTTCCTAATTTTTGGACAGGCGGTTCAAAAGTAACAGGGACATACACGTTTTTTTATATTTCTGAAGCGATTATTTCCGAAAATATTCACTTTATTAAAAATGTTTTACCAAGCCCCCTATTCTTTTTTTAAATACCTATCCAACGATACCTCAAACTTTCGGGTTGAGACGGAAAAACAAATCACCCCCACCTTACATGTATGTCAGTATGGGAGATACAATAAAAAAAATATTACCCTAAAAATAAGTCGGTGGAAGTCGCGTAAGTCGCGTTCTTATGGACAGCCCCGGTACCTACCGACTAAAATAACCGACTTCTTTTAACATTACATCTCTTTTTTGCAGCATCAGAACTGCGGAGCGAGACTTCTGTCTTTTTATACATGGAACCAAGAGAAAAGCCCGCTGAGTATTTACAAATACTTAAAATCTTCAAACAAGCGCTATCACTCTTAATCTTAAGTGATTTTAACACCGGATGTTAATACACTTAAATGCATGACTAATCACGCTGTTTCTAAACATCGTAGGCCCTTAGGCGACTGTAATGAAAATTGGTAATTTTTAGGGTTCCGTACCAAAATGGTAAAAAACGAACCCTTATGCGCGACTCAGTCTGTTTGTCTGTCTGTGACATCGTTAAATATCTCGAGAACTACTAAAGATACCGATTTGAAATTTAGTATAGTTATAAAAAGGGTTAACAAACACAGACACTTTGAGGGACGATTTATCATATACCTATTACATTTATTATTAACAAAAATTAAAAGTTTAGTTACCGGAGCATGTGGGTTATCATTTGAAAGGGTTTGATTTGTATATTCTAAAACAATTTTTTTTATAAATATGACACTGAAATTTTCTTGAGTTATAAACGAAAATGTAAAAACAAATACCATTCCTCCCGCCTTATATCTCCGAAGTTTACGAAGGTAAAAATCTGATTTTTTTTACACAACGTTAACATTTTCATAAATATTCTAGAAAAAATATAATTTAGTATGTGTTTTTTAGGGTTCCGTAGTCAACTAGGAACCCTTATAGTTTCGCTTTGTCTGTCTGTCTGTCCGTCCGTCCGCGGATAATCTCAGTGACTGTAAGTACTAGAAAGCTGTAATTTTGAACAAATATGTATATCGGTCACGCCAACAAAGTGGTAAAATAAAAAGTGGTTAATTTTTTTTTTGGGTACCTCCCCTACAGTGTTTTTTTTTTTCATTTCAACCCAAGTATGTCATATCATTGGATAGGTATTTGAAAAATAATTAGGGTTTTCTACAAACAGTTTTTGATAAAGTTAATATTTTCGGAAATAATCGCTCCAGAAGTTTAAAAAAATGTGTCCCCCCCCGCTAACTTTTGAACTATGCGTTCAAAAATATGAAAAAAAAAATACAAAAGTAGAACTTAATAAGAACTTTATTGAAAAATTATTTTGAACTTGATTGGTTGAACGGTTTTTGAAAAATTGTACAAAATAATTTCTGAATTAAGTTTGTAATTTGACGGTTTTTTTTTTATCTTGAGTACTTAATTTATCATCCCGCACGTATTTTCCTTCTAATAAAAAAAGAATGATTCAAATCGATTCACGCGATCAAAAGTTACCCCCGAAAACCCAACATACATAACCCGTCTAGTTTGTATAAATTAGTAACCCAATTTCCCGAGAGATGGCACTGTACAGTGGTCTACTTTGCGTTGTTAAGATTTTTCCGGAGTTGATGGGGTCGGGACGGGTGTGATCGAAAGTATCATTGAATTGTTATTTATTATAAGCATATTGATCATGGTATCTATTAAAACACTTTTTAAGGTTGCCTGTTGTGACGGACGGTAAACTACGCTACGGAACCCTACACTGAGCATGGCCCGACATGCTCTTGGCCGGTTTTTTTCTTTAAATTTATATGATGTTATGCTCATACTAACTCTATGCCGTGCAAACGAGTGACCCAATCTGTCGATGACTCGATACGTGGGACTGGCGTCAAATTTCTACTTCTAGGTGCAGTTGCAACTCAAAGTTTGTACGGAACCCTCGGTGCGCGAGTCCAACACGCACTTGGCCGGTTTTATTGCATTTTAAGTTACCGTATCCTAATGCCTTACCAGAACTCTCTTGAGGTCTGTGCCTAGGAGTAGGACACATAATAGTCTTCTTTCTAGCGTTTTCCTGGGTATGCCACGGCTCAGAGAGCCTGGGGTCCGCTTTGGCAACTAAACCCAAGATTTGGCGTAGGCGCTAGTTTCACGAAAGCGACTGTCGAAAAGCGATATGTAAATATCAAATGACATTTCGTACATAAGTGTGCTTACCAACTTTGTGCGTACGATGTGTTGCATTCGATTGCAACTGCAGCATTCGACAGTATGTCCGTCTCGCTCCTGCCAGAGTAGTGGTAGGTACGAGACGGATATACTTTCGAATCGCAATCGAATGCAACTCATGGTACGCACACTTATGGTAAGTTCCGAAAAACTTATTGGTATGAACGGGAGTTCGAACCCGCGACTTCCGATTGAAAATCGCACGCGCTTACCGCTGGGCCACCAACGCTCAGTAGGACATTATAATCGTGACATTATAATAGGGCGGGAAGTAATAAATAAAATCATTTATTTTCAAAATATTCAAAGTAAATTAAATTAATTACAAAATGTCATAAAATTAAACTTAAATTACAATCTACAAAAAGTCCTTAACTAAAAACACATACACATTAATTATGAAACCAATCTGTTAGATTATTAAAAAATATTAGACACGTATTTTTCTTTTGTTTGTCAAATGAGAAACGTCGGAAATACAGCGCATTAAAGTTTCGCGTGACGTCACAATTAGGTACGATTCTTACCTCTAAGTGACGTCACGTCACTAGCTTCACCCCGGAACTTTGATGCTCTGTATCGTCATCAATTTTAGTTAACTTGAAACAGGACATAACACGTGTCTATTACCTTTGACGGCCTCCTAGCCTAGTCGGTAGTGACCCTGCCTAAGAAGCAGGAGGTCCCGGGTTCGAATCCTGGTCAGGGCATTTATTTGTGTGTTTATCACGAATATTTGTTCCTGAGTTATGGATGTTTTCTATGTATTTAAGTATTTATATGTATCTATCTATTATATATATCGTCGCCTAGTACCCACATCACAAGCCTTATTGAGCTTACCGTGGGACTAGGTCGATTTGTATAAGATTGTCCCGCAATATTTATATTTTTTTTTTTTATTACCTACTCGTCATCCCTTTTATTGAGAGTAAAGATGAAATGGAATAACTTACGTATGTCACTGTTATGTGAATTAAATTGTCGAATCTTTCAATCTCGTTAGGCGCTTCCTGTCGTCTGAGCGCTCTAAGGCCTCGGTCGTTCTGACCAGCCGCTGTGCGCCGCGTCCGGCGGGCGATAAGCGCCACACGCGGCGGGCAGCGGGCGTATGGTCGTTCTAGAATGTGACCGCGGCGGGCGAAACGACGGCAGTTTCCGAGGGTTTGGGTTTGCTAAGGGACATCCTTGTGCAAAATGAAAATAAAAAACTAGCATATTTATTGATAAAGAAGTTAACTTAATGATGATACACTAAAACAATAAATATTTATTTTATTTTATTTATTTAGAAACGAATGGTTTAAATAAGCTACATAAGTGTTCATTACAAGCGGTCTAAACCTGGTGTTTCCTTAATATTAACAAATAATATGTTAATAATAAAGAACCGTAATGACAATTGGTAAGTACTGTCAGAACGACCAAGGCCTAAGAGAACACAGCGCGAGGTTGATGAATGGCGAATCATATGTTTAATTGGAATTATAAACCTCCGCCATCACATGAGAATACCGTTATTTTTAGAGGTTTTATAGGATGTAGGTATTTTAGCGAGTCTGTTGCCAAGTCGTTAATTTAACTTTTAGCAATTAATGTACAGTCAAGTTAATAAATATAGTAGCTGGTGCCCGCGACTTCGTCTGCGCAATATCTTAATAAATTGTAGTCTGTGTTATTCTGATTTATAACTTTTACGTTTCATAATTACCCTGTGACAACGAATAATTCGAAATGTAGGGATATAGTAAATAAAAGCTATTTTATCGAACAAATGGGCTCTACAGCCTAGTCGGCAGTGAGTCAGTTCAGAAATCATTTGATACATTATTGGGGATTAAAAATAAATAAAAAGGGGGCCAAAAAGTAGCAAAGTACCGAAAAGTATCACCACCTGGGTCAAAAATCAGCCAAATATGATCACATGATTTTTGAACGAGCCTTAAGGGCATTTATTTGTATTATGGCCATTTTTTTTTATTTAGACGATTTTGTGTATTTATCTATATAAGTATGTATCTATGTCACTATGAGCAACTTTGTAGGTCCGGAACTATTTGTTGGACTTTCACAGGGAACAATAACAACGGCCATTAAGAACAATGTAAAACTCAAACACCAACAAGAGTGGAGTTTGACGGGATTTAGTCATTCAAATGCACGGGTTGGACTCGGGCTGGAGTAAAAAGCTTTGGAAATTTAGCAGGAGACAGCTCCAAGTTATTACAGGGGTGTTTAACTGTTTACAGGTCAATATGGGGTCGGAGGTGTACTGGCCAAAATGGGACTCACAGACAACACTGAGTGATGAAGCACTTAATGAGTGAAAGTCACGCTCTCGCCAGACAATGAAGGACTTTGGTGCAGGATACCTGGAGCAAAAAGAACTCAAAGCACTACCCCTGAGCTCCATCATATGTCACATGGAGATGGTCGAGTACGCTCTTGAGTATTGCGGTAGGGGGCAACTACACAAAAGATCCCCATGGGTCGAAGTGTATCCACTAGGGCCTTTTAATAAGATAAAATATATATCTTCGTCTACTACCCATAGTACAAGCTTTGCTTAGTTTGGGGACTTTCGGGTCTATCTGTGTGAGATTGTCCCCTAATATTTATTTATTTATTTTAATAGTTCTTTTTTTTCTGGCTTATACTCCTTGCTGATTCCAAGAAAGGTGGATTTGCCAATGTCGTAGTGGTTCATATTTACATCAAAATGAATTTACATTTAAAAATAGAGTTGTCACAAAACGCGATATCGGCAAACTTTTGCTTTTTGTAACCCACTGGTGGGTTGGGGTCATAATCCGCTAGGTATTGTATTGTATGGTAATGTTGGGTCTGAGGGGACTCCATATTAGTCATTATTCTGTGACAAGATCGCATGTTGCTACTGCTTGTAAAGCGCGGCCGAGTCGATGGGTCAAGTGGACCAGTGTATAACAGAGACCTCGAAACCGAGCCGTTGGGCAAAGGTATAAAGGGGCGATGTACGTAAGAAGATAATTAAATGGGTTTTTATTTTAATATACTTAATATAATCGTAGTTATTAAAACGATATATTGACAATAACAATACAGAAAACAAGTTGTTTTTCTAAAAGTTCTTCTTTATTTTGTCATTTTTGTCGGCACGATTGACATACTGTATACATACCAACTTAAAGCTTTCTAGTACTAACAGTCATTGAGGACCAGACGGACGGACAGACAGACATGGTGAAACTATAGAGGTTCCTAATTGACTACGGAACCCTAAAAATAGGTAGGTACTTAGTAATTTCCTCGAGGTGACTCTAAATCGCAGCTCTGATAGCTCAGCTGGCAGAGATGAGAGCTGGTATGCTCTCCGATGCAGTTAATTTTTTATTTATTTCTAAACACTAAGGTCCACTTGCATCAGCCAGGGTTAACCGCTAACCCGGGGTTAAGCTATCAATATCCATCCAAAAAACCGCCAAACAAGTGGCCCTAAAGGACTCAAGTCAAAACTATACAGAATACTGGTTCCACTGTGCCCGACTCACAGTCAGCAATAAGAAAAGCCAGTAAGCCCGGGCTGACCCCGCGCCCGCGAGAAAGCGCCCGGCAGCGCGCCGCGTGCGCAGCGCGGTGCGCCTACTAATTACCATGCGATGTATCCACCGAGCTTCTCACTTGTCATTTGATTAAGAGTTTACACAATAGATGGTAATCTACAATTCTACATGTTGTCATGTGTGGCTACTTTTATTTCTGTTAGAACTATACAATCACAGACTGACAATAGATTTTTTTTTCAGTAGAATTTATATGACTAATAGGAGACAGGCATATAAAAAAAACTACTGTCTGAATATGGTTGTTAAACTTTAGTATACATCGTCTCAGTTTACCAACCGATGAAAGTCCTTAACGGTAGGTACAATAAACAGCCGAAGTAACTAGGTAGGTACTTATTCGGCACGGATTTCAAATGTATTTTATATCGAAAATGGGGCTCGTAAAGTAAAATGAACTCAAAATTTTATAGTGGCCCTAATTTTTGCAAGCTTTCTAATGGTACCACTCACGATCCTTACAAACAGCGAACCCCTTCCGACCCCCTACATTGCCACCTTAAAACAAAAATATGCCAACCCAAGATCCAAGATATTTGACCCAAGATATTTGTCAAAGTATCAGCTATACCTACCTACTTCAAATTTTACCTTTCTTCGTCAAATGTTTTCTGATATAAACGTATTTAGCCGATACAAAACGTCACGTGACCTCCTAGGGCTCAGAGCTATTGCGTGATTCTTTCTATAGAAACTGACATAATCGTCCCGGATCGGATCGGATCGGACTGGTGTAAGTCATTCTTAACAGTGCCGGACTGATCCTATAAGTTTTCCGAAAACAAAGTTTTGTACGAAGCACTAAAAAAAAAACCTGCTTCAAAAATTTGCATGGCATTAACATTGTCATATGGATGATATGCATTCTTAACCGAGTCTGCATTGAATAGCGACTCCGACCCTATTCAGTATTCTTTGTTTGTTTAGAACTTTAAAAATATATTTACCAATCGCTTATTGGTGAAGGGAAACATCCGGACTAATCCCGATAAGGCCTAGTTTACTCTCTGGGTTGGAAGATCAGATGGCAGTGGTAAAACTAGCGCCAACGCCAAATATTGGGATTAGTTGCCAAAGCGGACGCCAGGCTCCCTGAGTCGGGCATAAGTCGGGAAATCGTTAGGAATAATCAGAGGACCAGGACTTACGACAAACTACCTTTCAAGCACGATTCTAATTTAATAGTTCAAGCGCAACATTGTACATGAATCATCATGAATCAAATTGTTTACTCGAGTATCTTCAACTCTTCATCCTTATTTCACCGGAATACACGCACTCCTGGGCATGGTATCGAGCGCCATCTGCATCAAGGGTCCCAGTTATCTCGACCGGTCCTTGTTGGAGGCCTTCTCACTTTGGTTCTCCAGTTAGCGATCTTCAGTCGTTCTTTGCAGCACCTTTAGTTCTGCAAAATTCTCTCCGCCCGCTACCACTTGAGCCTGATAAATCCCTTACGGATACAGATCCCCTTTCCAATGCTGTATCAGTATCAAAGTATCCGAGTATAGCTCCATTGCTCTCTGAGCTAATTATATCAACTTAATAAAGATATGTAACTATAAATCCCTACACCATACATAGAATATTTAAATGATAACAGAATGATATTTATATTTAATATATATACATAAGTTTAATATGATCCCATATCCTCAATTTATAGTTTATGGAATTTAAATTATTTTTGAAATGCTGCCTTTAGCATTTATTTTATCATCAAGTTCGATACCATCCTTTTTAAGAAACAACTCAGAATCTATACCTTTATCCAAAAATTTGTCCAAAAATTTTGTAGCAGTCGTGTAATCCTTCTGCAATGAAATGCTAATATCCTTATCGCCCTTATACAACCCAGAAGGGAATTTTCCAAAAGTTATAAATTCCAGTGCTTTATAAAATGGAAATGCTATTATTTCTCTAACCCACTCTGATTTTTCCTTTATTATGTCACCGAATCCGAGGTGAACTGCAACTGTCAACTCAGACAGTACAGTCAGAATGACTACACCCAGTATAAACTTAGCGTTGGCCATTTTGCGTTCAAGTAAGTTACTGCCAAAGCTATGTAAACTGAGGCATTTATATACGTAACTTTATCTTTTTTTATTAAACCCGTTTACGACAACAAACTTATAAAAATGTTATAAAGTAACCATTTTATGTCGATTTAAATAGTTTTTCTGTCACACATTTGCAATATTCGTAAAAATAATATAGCAGATCTCAAGAATGACGTCTTTATTTAATATAATTACACTATTTACACTTGCGCACATCACGTTTTTTTAAAGAAAGAACCATAACTGTAGTCCAAAGTGCTGCAGTCTGCTGACCCCAAGCTATTGCACTACTTTTGAGAGTGATAGGCGCAAGAGTAATAATTGTAATAATTTATTACTCTTGCACATCACGTTCAAAAGCTGTATATTGCAAAAAAAAAAATACGTCTTTATTTTATTACTATTAAAAAATATTCTGCTATATACTTTTTATGATTATTGCTAACGTGACAATAAAATGATTTAAAGCGTTATAAAGTTACTTTATAACATTTTAATATGTTTTTGTTATCATTAAACAGATTTCATTCATAAGACAAAGTTATACTCATCGTCGCATAGCTGCTACAGTAACATACTTAATTAAATGCAATATGGCAAACGCTTGGTTTACATTTGGTCTAGTTATTCTTACTGTATTGTGTGAGTTGTCAGTTTGCTCAAAATTCATCGGTGCCAGTGAGGACCAAGTAGAGAGTAAATCAAGGTGGATAAAATCGCTAGGCACATATCCAATTTTGAAAGTATCGTTCTTAGCGGCATGGGAAAAATGGACCGACGGCTGAGGTAGCTGAGCATTTCAGCTTCACATTTGAGAACCGTGAAGGTAATGAGAATGCCGATTCATCATCTGGGGAGGATGAAGATGATGAGAACGACAATTCAATATCTGAAAACAATGAAGATTCTGTAAAATCATCTAAAAAGGACGGTGACAGTAAATGTGATGTTAAAAAACAGACTGAAGACACTTGGACTTGGAACTCTGTAGACTCATCTAATAAAGATGAGAAAGATGGCGTACTCATGAGGAGACCTATACCCAACAGTGGGTGAAATAAGGTTGAAAAAGAAGAAGAAGAAGAGAATAAAGATGCCAATAAATCGAACGGTGATAGGAAATCTGATGTTAAAAAACAGACTGAGGACACTTCGGAATCTGTAGACTTATCAGATAAAATTGCCAATAAATCGGACGGTGATAGCAAATCTGATGTTTAAAAACAGACTGAAGGAAATTTGTAGACTCATCTGATAAAGATGCCAAGAAATAGGACGGTGATAGCAAATCTGATGCAAAAAAAAACAGACTGAGGACACTTCGGAATCTGTAGACTCATCTGTGATCCAGTTACTTTAAACATTAGCCGTGTGCGTCGAATCACGTCGAATCCAGTAGTTATGATTTTTTAGAGACTTGTTTATGATGGATTACTGTAAGTCTTGTAGTTTGAGGTATACAAGTCTTAAAACAAAAGCATTTTTTTTCTAAACATTGTACAATTTTGGGATTAGCTAAACTTTGCAACTAAATATCGGCACAACCGTTCCTGCAATGTTAATAAATAATACTACGAGTACTGTGACTTTTGAACGCATTTAAACTTCTTTCATTTAAATACAAATTAAAGTTGGTCTATATTAATATACTTAGACCGGGTTACTCACGTCTATAAAGTCGAAAATAGCTCGACATGTTTCGGGACGGTCCGCGCCCCATAATCATGAGTGAGAAGCGCTTGCGCTTGCTTGAGTGTGCGCAGAGCAATCGCCGCAAGCGCTTCTCACTCATGATTATGGAGCGCGGACCGTCCCGAAACATGTCGAGCTATTTTCGACTTTATAGACGTGAGTAACCCGGTCTAAGTATATTAATACGTCTAATACTCACGGGAGTTTTCGATTTTATCACCTACTTGGGGACCAGTGATTCAGAAGTTTAAACCGCGAGATATGTCTTCGGATCGACGCGAGGATGTTGTGAGTGTTGTGTGTTGTGCGGATAAAAATAAATAAAAGGGTATAGACCTAACTTTTTCTATCTACGTTAAAAGTGACTTTCCGCCAGGTAGGGGAACATTTCTAGCAACTTGCCGTTGACACTTCTTTTTTTATTTTAATAACACGTCGGTGGCAAACAAGCATACGGCCCGCCTGATGGAAAGGGGTCACCGTAGCCTATGGACGGCTGCAATTCCAGGGAGGTTTATATGTGCGATGCCGACCCATTCAACTCTTGTACTCCTAAGTACCCCATACTTGTACTCCTAAGTATACTGTAAGAACCCCATACTGGAATCTTGCGGGAAAACCTCGGCAAGGAGCTCATCCCACAGCCGAAGCGTCCGCGGGAGGAGATTCTTCTGAAACCGCACAGTGCGCGTGCAAAGTGTGCGGATAAGCGCCCTATCGATGGTGAGCGGTGCGATGGTGAAAAGTGGACGTTGGCATCATTTCGACAATTCTTCAGAACACAACCCATTGTATAGTATAGGCGATAGAACACACATAAGAAGGCGAGTGTCCTTAGATTCAACGGTTTAATACCGACTGTGAATTTGGGATCGTTGACAATCCGTACAAGGCGCCTCAGGACCGATTCAAATGGTCCAAGCTGGTATTCAGGTGCTGCTGCCCAAAGGTGACAGCAGCCCTCCATATGGGGTCTGTCTTGCGAATTATGTAACAGCAATCTTTGCCCCGGAGTAAAGTATCCCCTCGCTCTATTGAGCACACCGACCTTTTTGCATGCCTGTGAGCTTTCCCTTCCACGTGACGACGGAATTGGACGTCGAGAGAAATGTCGACCCCGAGTATCCCAATTCTCCCTGAGACGGTAAGCAAGCAAGAAGACGCATCTTTTTTGGACCGATAATGGGATTTTACAGGGAAAACTAGAATCTGCAGAAATGTTTACTTATATTTAGTGATATTGGATCATAAACATTTCTGCAGTAACAACTTATTGCAGGTTGACCTTGATTCATGGTTAACTCAATGAACGAAACACACGCTGATTTAACAAAGGAATACAAAATTGTGACGGTAATTTTAAGCTTAATCTGCTGATATCGGCCCAAACTCCTCCATTCCACCACAACAGAAATTACCACATTAGACACAAGAATACACAAGAGACCAGACAGAAATTAGCAAAAACCTCAATCTTGAGCAGGTGAATGACCGGTGCCAATGGTAAAATGGTTCCAAAAACTATAAACGACTTAATGTGGATTTTTTTCATATAGCGTCAAGCGTCTTATTACCCACCCTACGCCGTCCATTATCGGTGCGTTTACATTAGATTGTCCCGAGCCCACACCGAGACTCTAGATAGAGTATTCTCGATGTCTGTTGTCTGACACAAGTTTTTCACGACTTTCCAGCGCCACTGAACGATGGATGTTAGCACGGTGCGTGTAACGACCGACATTGGCAAATATGCTTACGGCCCGCTTGATGGTAAAGGATCTACACATTACACACCACATGGGCGCTTGCAAATTCAGTAGGGACACAAGCGCCTAGCCATCCTTCCTATACAGCTATGCGGATACTGTGGAAAAACTACCTGCCTCGCATATTTGCTCTCGCACACCTGAGATGAATATATAACATAAATACCTATGCTATACTAATACTAAGGTAGCTATATCAGCCACTTCATCGGCCATGTAGTCACTAAAGTGACTACCTTCTGTAGGTTCCTATAAGTATTCATATTTATTTGTAATAACACGAATAAAATATGTCTAAGCAACTGTACGATATTGATAAAACTGGTCAATATTTCATAGCAGCATTAACAGCAATTGAAAATTCATTCAATAATTTACCGTATAGAATAGATTCAAACTGGTTATTCAAATCGCAGTTACGGCTAGTGATTGGAAAATTATATTCGCTGACTTTGAATCCATGTAACAACTATGCAGAAAACAATCCTTTCGATGAGTTATAATTGTTACTTAATGATAACGTGCTTAGCTAACCGATTACGCTAATATTACGCAATAAGAGAAATTTAATGTGACAACACATAGAAGGCGTATTAAATATGTATAACTACAATATACAGGCTGGTCAAACAATAGGCGATAAGAAAATAACGTTTTAACTCTTTACTTCCTAAACCGTAAAATGTTCACTTTCAAGTTTACAACACTTCGTTTTTTACAACTTTTTTGTAAAAATAAGCTTGTTTGTTTATAACTGAATGATGATGATGTTATAAAAACAATCACCTTCCTACTTAGAAATAATTAAAAAGTGAAAAAACTCAGCTGGAGACTGACCTCGGGACCAAAAGTCTAACAACTGAAGTACCGAGATTGTTTACCCGTTCGTTGCTTTTCGAGTGCTTAGGGGTCTTTGTATAATCCGATGCCCAAGATGAGAGAAATCGACTTTTTTTCTTATTAACGTCTATCATGGTGCCCCCTGTATAAGGCATGTTCGCAGTTTCCGATTTACGATGTTATCGCGGTATTCGCACTATCCGCATTTATGTGCGATATTATAGGAATTTACGTAATGGAGGCTACTGTCACGTCAGCTTGACGCTTTCCTGGCATCCTAAAGGAAATAACTCTTATAATATGAAAACGCGATTTTCCTTTTGCATTTAAGGCTAGGCCACATCGATTACGTATGCGGCACAACACGGATGCATTTTACAAGTTGCTAAATTATACCATTTACTCAAAACTATGTATGAACAATAAGATCCAAGAGACAGCAAACTTTGAATAAGGAATGGAGCCTATCATATCTCTAGACTAGAGTTATATGAAACCAAGTTATTTGCTCCATGGCGATCTTTAGTGTGTCTTAAGTTAAGAGATTATTCAACCAACTCATAGAGTGTCAGATGATGGAACCCAAGGGTAATCTGAATAGGGGTGCCTGTCGTGTCGCATGTTGATGGAGCTAAAATATTTTGGCCTAGAATATTTGGCATAATGTTGAATGGCATATATACTACTTGTTTAGCCTTATTCTTGTTGCGCATACATACCTATTTAAAAATTCTAAAGCATGTTTGTTCTACTTGATAACACGAACATCGAATTACCTAAAATTTTATATTTCTAATATGTATTGTAGGTAATAAAATAGTTTCTCATATCACTCAAATAGTAACCTTTCGCTAACACTATTTTTTATATACAGATGTCAGGAAAGTCGGTTAGGTTAAATTAGGACTGCGATCTCTTGCATGAACTGTCAAACTTTCCACTGTGTATTGCGCGTCAACAATCTAAGGGACCTCGATAAGAAAGAAAAAGAAGATCGCATATAACCTTACTACTTATCTGGGAAATAAACTCAGGCGTCACAAATGTGAAATTCGCGCACATTCAATTCGTATGCATACCGCGCTCGCCAGACCATTTGGAGAAACAGTGGGCCCATATCACACACCATTGAAACGCAGCTAGGGTCCAAACGATCTCATACAAGACATTAGGTTGTGCAACATCTCTATATTTAATCAAAAGGAAGTGTTATCCGTGTTATATCAATGCAGGTCCTGCTGTAATAACTGATTAAGCAAGTTTAATTAGCTTGGTACCACTGCTACCGTGTTGGTAATATAAATGGTTCTGAAGGATCATATCCTAAAAGTGGTATTGGGGTTTATAAGTAGACACGCGGTTCACATAGTCAGATTAAAAATGAGTCCTTAATTCTTACTATAGAAAAGAAAGCCCAATGATTTAAAACTTTAGAAAAACTATACTTGACCGCCTATTTTAAATAAAACTGCAACTGCTCCCTTTTCGGAAATCAGTCAATAATGTAGGCATTGGTAAACACCGTAGTTGCGTTGCACTCAGCTTTGTATTCGTGTATCCGACTCGAAGGACCAAAATATATTCATATTTAAACTTAAGCTAGTTCAGATGGTCTAGCGAGAGCCGAATTTTTGCCGCTCAGTCGCATCGCATTTGTAACTTTGTACGCACAGAGAGGTAACACTTCGTCTTTGGTACGCGGTAGTAGACCCTCAAATAGTATGCAACTATGTACATACTGAGAAAACTACAATAAGTGAAGATAAAACGGAAGCGACATTGTAGAAACAAAACACATAAAATAAAAACATATCATAATAAGAAGACCGTTGCACATTTATGCACGAGACTGCGTTTCTCGATTTATACCTACCTAATTACTTAAACTTAACCCTTAAATGCATGAATTAACAGTATTGATCCTAAAACATCCTAAGTGACAGCCAAATTCTTTTCAAATTAAGAACTTACGACAATATGACAAAGTCTACATTCCAAGAGGTCTTGATTGCCACTTGTCTCGTTTTTGTGTGATAAATGCATCATCATGCATTTAAGGGTTAACTTATAATATGTGTGTGTACCTCCTTATTGATACGATTTGCTAGAGGGCCTACCACGAATCACTCGTTCGCTCGTTTACCTATTTCCCTCTCTATTGCTCTTACTTATTTGAGCGATAAAGAGGCAAATACCTAGACGAACCGACGAACGAAGTGGTTCATGGAACCCCCCTTAGTTTATTAATTAGGGGGTAAATTGTAGTTATAGATTACTGCCGGCCGATTACCGCCGTACCCCTCCTAGTGAAAGCCGGAATGTGTTCCGTAATTTATAGGATCAGCGTCAATTACTGAACTGAATGAATCTGTCATTAAAGGCTGGATAGTGGATCCCGATCCGATGTGGCGGTGAAAATGAAAAGTACTTAGCATGCTTATTTGTTTGATTACTTAGATTGGATAGAATACAAAACTTTCAATTCTACGTGTGTGTGACTACACAGTTGCTAAAGGTAAGGATGTGCGCGGGAAATTTAGGATGACTCAGACTGGGACGGGACGGGACAGGGCCAATTTCTATAGAAAAAATCACGTGATAGGTCGGAGCCCTCAGATGTCACGTGACGCTTTCTATAGAAACTGAAAGATCGTCTCGTCCCGTTCTGGTGTGAGTCACGCCTTTTTCATAGAAAAGGTTTTGGAGGTTTATGTTATAACGAATTTGCTAAACATTTTTGTGTTACCTACCTATTATTGTTTTATTTACTCGACCACACTAACTTATTTGCGCGAAGTAAGGTAAGGTGGGAGATTGAATGGTTTTTTGACGAGCTAGACAGTGTGTTGAAACCCTTGTAAAATAAGAGCAAATTATTATTCTTACTGGAGTACGAATAAAATTAAACAACGAGTTTGGATGGTTCTAGAATGTGAGTGTGACCGTCCGAGGCGTCCCGCGTCGTTCTTCCGCCGCACGCGGCGCGTAGCGGCTTGTCAGAACGACCGAGGCCTTAGAGCTCTGAGTTATCCCGACGACGATTCCTTGACCTACCCGTGAAGTTTACGAGACTGTAGATGCAGTAGGGTTGCCACCAGTTGTAAAATAGTTTATTAGAAATTATAATTTTTTACTGAATTGTTTCTTACTATTACAAATCTACTCGCTATCACTAAAACAATGCAATACTTTCAGGAAGGTCCTTAGTTTTCTTCCTCCCTGTATAGTGTGAAGTGAATAGTATGAATACTTTAAAGATGTTATAATTATCATTCATCAGAAGTATGATTTATATTCCTAACTCTTCCACCAAATGGCAATCAAAAGGTAAAAAGACTGTTTTCATGATAACTAAAAGTTTTGAACATACCTGGGAATTAGATCTTCATGGATGACTCCATTTTTATTACACTCTTCTTAGTTGTTCCAATCTGACACTTGTTGGTTTCAGCTATTGGAAGAAGGAAAAGGTTTGGGTAGAGTAAATAAGCAGGAAAAAAATTACTAAGGGTGGTAAGGAAATTCAAAGTGTCTAGTACTTTGATTATTAATCCAGCCAGAGTAGCAATTGACAAACTTATCCCTCTGCCAAAAGCATTTGATTAAGAATCATACAATACCAGTCTAGTTGATTAAATAGTCAAAGGTCTGTATGACAAGAAAATATGAGTTTAACTATGATAAATATGTAAGACTGTTAAGGCTTATATGTAGGTCCGTTCATACATACAAGAATTTGCCAACAGTTACTGTTCAACTGTTGGATTACTTGGATTTACATTATTTAATTGGTTTTGGTATCCAGTAGGATGTAACTAGAAGATGGTTAACAAGGAGAAGTAAAACAAATAGTTTCAACTTTCTACTTGCCTTTTATTCAGATGTTTCATAAATAAATCTAACGGGTCTTCACCACTGTCAGTAGAATTCTTCCTTCCATACTCCGTGACCAGTTGCATATGCTCTTCAAGGTTCTCTGAATCATTACGTTCTGAATCAAAGTATTTATCCTCAGCATCTTGCGAAACTTGCTTCAGGTCATCATACTGTTCGTCATTATCTATGGTAGTGTAGTCTATATCATCTCTGCCTTCCACAAAGTTAGAGTACATTTCCTGCAGGAATTCTTCTCTAAGCAGTCTTCTTTCTGGAGCACTTATCGTTTTCTGAGTTCTCACTTCCGGTTTAGAGGAAGGCTCAGGTTTCTGATTGTCATCAAACTCTCCCCATCGCTTTGTTTTAAACTGTTTATCTTCATCATCAACTTTTGGTATATTAATATCCATAGACTCTACATCTTCCTCGAGCTTTTGTTGGTCTCTTGTTTGTCTCATTTGATTTCTGTCCACAGTCTCCAATATTAAACTTAGAAACGTTAGATTTTCATTATCTACCCCGTCCCGCTCCTTTATTTCTGCTTCTGTCAAATACTGCCCTACTAATTGATCGTAGAGCAGAGGACTCCTGTACATCATTTGTTTCTCACTGAAATAATCGGAATCATTTTGCAGCTTCTTCAATGCATTATATCTTCTGTTTCTCACTCTTTTATGCCTTGAGTCATTTGAGTGATATTGTTTTAATTCTTTGATGCATTCCCGGTACCTACTATCCTCACTTTCGGGCCGAAAATTCTCAAAGTATTCAATGTGATGTGGTGCTAAGTATTTTCCGAATTGTAATAAGAAGTCAGATGGTGTCTTTCGGAACAGATCACAGGCGAACTTTATTTTATCTCTAGTCCGTATTTCTGTCTCATTGACGTGAGCTGTTTTTATAGAAACCTTTGCGCATCTCACTAAATAATCTACAATATCAGTGATAGGATCTTCGGTATCGTCTTCATAGTCGTTTTCATTAATATGAGACATAATGAATTACTGTTTGCACTTTTACCAACGATAATAACTACGATAAACCGAGTATTATCCTCAACTCAATATGATAGTATGTCTTGAATTTTTTTTTTTTTTTTTTTTTTTTTTGTGGCTTTTATTAATTAGCCAGTGTCATGTCGATTTTCTCTTATAAAATAAAAAATGATACGGGAACGCGAAAGTTGCTACTCCATTATATTATTTATTTATTCCTGAAAATCAAAGGTTAAAAAACAACAAGACGATACACAACTACTAGGTTAGTACACACACATAAACATTTAATACAAACCAGAAAGTATAGTAAGTAAGTAAGTATTTACATACATTATAATTATAGCTTTATTTTATTAATGTTACAAAAAGTACCCAGAGCCATCAGGACATCCTTACTCTGGGTATTATTTTTTATTTGGATCAATTGTGAAATCTGTGTTGGAAATGGAATTTTGAGCGATATGAGATCAGCGTAGAAATCATCATGATTATATAAGGGACACGCAAAGAAAATATGATTTAGATCTCCTTCGTCCAAACCACATTCACACAATGAGGAGTCTCGGATATGAATCTTTTTTAAGTGAGTGGGGGTACAGCAGTGACCCAGCCGCATTCTTATAATTAATGAGCAAAACTGCTTTTCGAGAAATATTTTTGAAAACCAAGGTTTCTTTGACACCGTAGGTTGTACCAGAAAATAGGATTTGACTTTATTACGATTTGACGCAGTCCAGGTTGCCGCCCAAGTTTGGGTAAACAGCCTGGTTGCCAGAGGAATAAGATCATGGCAGTAATTTCTGAAAGGGACTCTGTCACCACAGACCACTGCCTCCTTGGCAACTCGGTCGGCCCGCTCATTTCCCGCGACCCCTGAGTGTCCGGGGACCCAGACCAGCGCAACCTCAAATCCCCTCTCCTTGCAAATTAAAAGATTCTCCTTGATTTGGTATATAATTGGATTGTGAAATCTCACCGAAAACGGGTTGGAGAGTAACGCTTGTAAGCAACTCCGAGAATCCGAAAAAATTATAGTTTTCCTTAGTTTAAATAGCAGAATGAACTTCACACTTTCTAACACTCCTATACATTCGCCAGTAAAAACCGACGTTTCTGGAGGGCATTTAATTTTTTGGACTATATCGTACTGGGAATGGTAAATACCCACTCCCACACATCCAGAGGGGGACAGCTTCGACGCGTCACAATATATTGTATTCCAGTCGTGCCATTCACGGGTAAGGATTTGAAGAAGATAATCGTCTGCATGCGGATCACCGTGACAAATATCGAAATTGAGAATAATCCGAGGTTGATGCATGATAGTCTGATAACTAAATTCAAAAAGTGGCAAACGGTGGGAGTGAAAAACTGGGTCTTTTATGGATTGGTATTTTAGGAAGCTGTTTACTAGACAGAGTTGTTTATTGTTGTTACTTGTTGACTTAAGGTCGTATAAACGGTGGATAATGGGATGATATGAAAACTGAAGTGAACGAAAAACGTAACTGTCTGATAGAAATTGGCGCCGCAAACTAAGGGGAGCTTCAGCGCATTCTACCTGCATAGCTTTTATAGGGCTAGATCTCATAGCGCCCAGGATAATTCTCAGAGCCCTTGACTGAATTTTATCTAGTTGGGTCAAACCACGTCTATTTCCTGGGACCAATAAGTAAGTGCCGTAGTCTAGAACGCTACGCACTGTGGCATTATAAATTAACCTAAGAGATGTAGGGTGAGCTCCCCACCATACTCCTGAAAGACATCTAAGTGTGTTGAGCCCCCGCTCGCACTTTTTAACCAGATATTCGAAATGAAGTAAGCCATTTAGTTTAGTGTCTAAAATAATACCTAAGAATTTATATGAAGAGCGAACAGGAATTCTAGCATTCTTGATCGATAAATTGATATTCGGTACAAACAGCTTACGAGTGAAGACCACGGAACAACTTTTCGACGCAGACAAGGACAAACCATTAATAGCCAGCCAGCTGCTTAGAGATTGAAGGGAACTATTGACTGATGCACAAGCAGAATTTATATCGCTATCGGAGGAGTATACTAACAAATCATCCGCATATTGTAGTACTTGGCACCCAGTAACAGACTCATCTAAATCATGCGTGTATAAATTATAAAGAAGAGGGCTCAAGACCGAACCCTGGGGCAGTCCACGCCAGACCAATCGAGAGGGATTAATATGGGGGTCTTTACCACGAAATGAGACCTGTCTTTCGGAAAGGAGATTGCCCACAAGGCATGCCAGCCTCCGCGGTATTCTCAGCTTATGGAGTTTTTCCCTGAGAATAGGGAGCTGGACATTATCATAGGCCGCCTCAACATCCAGGAAAACAGCAACCACATAAGCTCGTTTTGAAAAAGCGAGTCGTATGTCTGACGTGAAGATGGCTAGACTATCCATAGTACTTTTCCCCTTTCTGAACCCGTATTGCGAATTTCCCAATAAGTTCTGGTTTTCGATGTACCATTCTAACCGATTTTTTATTAGATGCTCTAGGATTTTTGTCAAGACCGATGATAAAGCTATAGGACGGTATGATTGCGGGTCATTAGGGTCCTTCCCAGGTTTCAGAATAGGGATAATCAATTGGGATTTCCAAGAAGAGGGCGGGTGGCCGGAAAGTAATATACAATTAATTAAATGAAGAAAATATTCTAGAAATCTTTCACCAGCCCTAGCTATAAAGGAATATGGTATTCCGTCATGTCCTGGAGCGGAGTCTTTAACCGCTCCAAGAACATTTCTGAGCTCCAAAGCCGTAAACAACTGATCGAGAGGGTCATCAGAGTGGTTATTCAACAGCCCAATGGGAGAATCAAGGACCCCTGGCACATACGGAGGTGCAATTCTATCTAAGAAAGAGTCAGCCCACTGTGGAGAGTTAGGGTGAGTGCAACAATTAGGGTTAAATGATCTCCTAAACTTCCGTATATTGTTCCAAACTATTACGTCTGGGGAAGAGGGACTTAATGAGGCACAAAACGATTTCCAACCCTCAGCCTTCTTATGTTTAAGTAAAGATCTAGTCTCAGCCATAGATTTACTCAAAATCTCAAAATTCTCTCTGGACATATTCAACGAATATGACTTTTCGGCCAGCTTTCTAATTTTGATAGCTCTAGTACATTCGCCGTCCCACCAGGGTGGAGAAGCCAACTTACCCACGGCTGTATTTTTAAGAGGAAAAATCTTATCAGCAGACGAATTTATAGCCAGGATTAAAGCATGGGAACACATGTCTATAGACTCTAAAGTAGTGGGAGGTAGGTGTTTAACTTCATAATCCAGGATTTTTTTATACGTATCCCAATCTGCCCCATTGATATTGTATTTTAATAAGGGCCTACTTTCAGTTGGCCTTACTCTAGTAGATAGGAGGGGGATACTTAATATAATAGGAAAATGGTCGCTTCCGTATGTACTATCCAATACTGCCCAGGTTAATCGAGTTGCAAGAACTGGAGAGCAGAGCGACAAATCAACTGCACTAGAAACTTGGTTAGGAAGAGAGCGTAGGGTGGGAGCTCCCGAGTTTAGTAAGCATAGGTTGCATTTATCTAAAATATCTGCCAAAAATTGTTCACCTAGAGTGTCGTCGTTCTTATCACACCCCCATAAGACATGGTGAACGTTAAAATCTCCAAGAATAATAATAGGCTCAGGGAGGGATTCTATTAGTTTTCTGAGTAAGTTTAAAATGATTGAGGAAGGCTTAGGTATATACAAAGATAAAAAGGTTATACCTTCCACACGTGCACAGGTTGCGTGAAAATTAGGACTGTTATTCGGTAAAGGTATAGGCAAAAAGGAGATGTGGTCTCTAATGAACAGGGCACACCCAGCACGTCCATCTGCCCTACAGTCCATTAAAGAGCAATAGGAGGGGATTTTGAAATGAGAGTCATCCTTTAACCATATCTCTGATATGGCAAGGATAACAGGATTGTGTTTATTGATAAGAAAAAGTAGTTCTTGTTTTTTATTAGATATACTGCGGCAATTCCATTGTAGAACTACTTGGTCCATTATGTGAGGAAATTAAAGAGGAAATAAAGGGTGCCACGTGGGATAGCATTGAGGGGTTGGCCAAAGGGCTGGAAGGAGAAATTAACTTTACAAAAGATGAAAACAAATAGATTAAATCCTTTACTAAAGTACTTTCCTGAGATGCATGTTGGTCAGGGTAGACGGGCCTAGACTCAACTACCGGGTCTCTAACTAGAGCCTCATGGGCTCGCCTATCATAGCCTTTACTTAACTGGGGAGGAGAGCGAGGTTCGCGAAAAATTGTTTTTTTATAGGACTGTATTTGTGGGTGTCGGGGAGGAGGCGCTGCTACATTAGCATATGATTTTTGTCTAACTTTGGCGTGAAGATTTGAAGCCTCAATGTATGATATATTTTCGTCAGCCATAGTCTTTTTTATATGTGTCTGCCTTATGTATTCAGGACAGGACTTACTATTTGCCCAGTGTCCTGTGCCCAACCCTTGGGGGCAATTACAGCAAAAAGCTTGTGATTCACTATCAACGCTGCATGTATCTCCCGAATGTGCCTCGCCACATCGATAGCAACGGGGGAGTGATCTGCATTTTTCTTTAGTGTGGCCGTAACGACAGCATTTAAAACATTGGATGGTAGGATACTGGTACTGCTCGACCACCAAGGAGTTCAGACATAGGTATATCCTCTTCGGCAAAAGTTGACCATCGAAAGTTATAATTACTGTTTCCGACGGCAGCCAACTATAAGTTCCATCTGGTTTGGATTTTTTGAAATTTAACCGTCTTATTTTTATAGGGACGGAGCCTCCCGAACCAACTGGAACCTGAATGTTTTCAAGGATTTCTTCAGGCGTCCAATCAGCTGGGACACCTCGTACCAATCCCATACGCGTAACATTGAAAGTCGGAACGAACGCCTTATATTTGTTTTGTATCAGTGTAGGGGATTCCAGGAATAAATTTGCACTTTCTGCAGAGTGAAAACTAAGCGATGCTCGGTTCCGACCAATCTTCTTTATAGATCCCTCAATGATATTTGGGAATTCCCGTTTCCTGTTTATTAGAAAACGACCAAGGGCAACTGGGTGTAAGGTGGTGCCAGAGTCCGGGGCAGATTCTATTTTTTGAATGTGTACAACGAAAGGGCCTTGATCATTATCCGTGTATTTCTCGCGACCTACCGGTGTGAAAGGAGAGCTGGGCGACTGTGTCACGGTAGTCGGTATATTATTTTGCGAGTCCACTAGGTGTGCAGGTGGTGAATCTGGAGGAGGTTGTGCCATCGATGGCTGCCCTGGGGGGATTTGGGTATCCATATTTTCTTGGGACTGATTTTTAGACAAATCAAAATCAATATCAGAGTTATTAGAACTATTACCAAATGAACTGGTAGGTCTGGGAGACCTTGAGCGGCATCGTTTGGCATCAACCTGTTTTTTGCTGGATTCTAACTTGTCGCGATTATCTTCTAACTCCCTACGTTTGTCTTTGTTGAGCAATTTTGCTCGTTTATTTTTCCGCCCCATAACGGACGTGAAACTTCCAGTCTGTGCTTGTGACCTCTCAAAATCCTCGTGTTGAGCTAAACTAAACTGGTACAGACTGGAAATACCATCGCCGCCATCATCCAAACCAGCATCCTCATTCATGAGGATGCTGATTTGGGTAACATTAAACTACCCACTTATCCCTAAAGTAACTACACTACTTCTATACACAAACACAAAAACACTTACCACCACTCCTTAAAACATAGAATGGAATAGCAACTATAATTAACACAATTAACTATTAATCCTCATAAATATTTCGATTTCTCCAAGAAAAAAAAATTAAATATTTTTCACGACAACCGTCCGCTATCGACACTCTACCGCCAATCCGCTTAACTTTAATTCATGTCTTGAATTAGTTTTAATTATATTTTTAAAATCGCATGTTAGTAATATTCAGTGTTGCCAGGGCTCTCGTGTCACAAGTCACGTTCCGTTTCCCTAAAAGTCACGTTTTTGCTTGAAAAGTCACATTTTTGTTGTAATCAATTTTGGCCGTAGAAAAACGCACAAAATGCAAAAGGATATACTTTTCACAAGCAAGAACAGCAGAACATGCTTAGTTGGTTGTGGTATAATAGTCTACTTTTTTTAAAGTCTGCCTCCTTTTCATTTTCACTCCGAAAAAACAGACCATTTCAAAAAAGTCTACTGTCAGACTTGGGTTGTCAGACTTGGGTTGTCAGACTATAGTCACTGATGTACTTAGTGTTACTACTACCGGTTAGTATCAGATATGGATTTTTTTTCCTATTTATTTGAAAATTAGTGATCTTAACTCTTAGGCCCACTTGTGCTACCCAAGACAAGCCGCTTATCCAGAGTTATTCTTCTTCCTAGCGTGTTCCCGGCTAATGCCACGGCTTATAGGAAGCCTGGGCTCCGTTTTGGCGTAGATTTGGAGTAGGCCACTAGTAGTACTAGTTTTACGAAAGCGACTGCCATCTGACTTTCCAACCCAGAGGGTGAACTAGGCCTTATTGGATTATTCTGGTTTCCTTAAGATGTTTTCCTTCACCGAAATACGATTCACTTGATATTTCGTACGTATCTTGTACCTTGGGTCCTTTGAAAGTCGCACGCTTTTACCGCTGGGCCACCAACGCTCTCCAGCCGCTAATTCAGGAATTTCAGGCTTAAGCTATCAAATTCCATACAAAAAATCGCTTAGTTAAGCGACCCGGAGTTCCGGGTGATGTGGCTATCCCCGGGTGGTGCAAGAGAGCGTCACGTTCTGAATACGTCACTTTCTTTAATCACCACATTCTGACTTCGTCACTTTTGGCATTTTGCGGCTGTTCTATACATTGGCGCAAGTTGACCCCTAAGAAACTATTAATACAGGACAGGAATGGGATCGACTGGCATAAAAAAATTGCACGTTAAAATATATTTTTTCTTTTTATACTAATTGTATTGGAAAGTTTTTTTTCTAATTTAGGTTTTCCTGAGAAATGTTTTGCTCCACACAAGCTTTTGACCCTAGATATGAATGAGACCAATTGCCATAAAAAAAATTGGCAAAAAATAACTTATTCTCGCAACCTGTATTTTTTTTTCTCAAATTTATAAACTTATTATTTTACAATCGAGGAATGGTTTCCTAGGACCATTTTCGCGTAGAATATACCCTGCAATCTGGTAGCTGCCCACTCTGACCCAAAAAGGTTCATGAGTAGGTATGTTACATAAATGGATTATCAAAGATAAGTTTTAAAATATTGGGGTTGTTTGTGAAAATATTCCGTTAAAATCTCAATCAAAATTCAAAATTGTCTTTATTCACCCTAGCTTAACGTTTCCCATACCATTAGTATGAAAAGGAAAATTTGAATTTTTTCATTCTCTTTTTTTAAGCCAATCGATCCCATACCTGTCCTGTATCAATAGTGTCTTAGAAGTCAACTTGCGGCAATGTACAGAACAGCCGCAAAATGCAAAATGTGACAAAGTCAGAATGTGACAAACTCCGAAAATGACGAACTCAGAAAGTGGTGATTAGGTTTTAGATCTTTATTTCTCATAAGAATACAGAACATATTCACTTACATGAGAATTTAGACTATACCATGCAATTATTGAAATAATCGGTGAGCGCACATTTACAAAGAACTTATCAACTAAATATACTTGTTTAAAACTTAAACATAAAAGTAATATTTTTTTTGTGTACGGTAGGCACACAAAAAGCAACAAATAATAAGAATGCGAGCGAGCATAATTGATTAAAGAATGTGACGTTCTCAGAATGTGACGCTCTCAGAAAGTGGCATCTTCAGAACATGACCTATCTCGAAAGTGACTTATTAAGAAAGTGACCTACCCCGCTTAAATGCAACATAAGTACATTTGAGACATGAGTTACTTTAATAACTAAATGAAACTGAATAACTTAAAATAAATAAATGAAGCATTGCATACTAAACCAATCAACAATTGCCAACTGCTATTAGACAAAATCACACCTTAATATTTCCTTAATAAGTTTAATTCCGCCATAACTATTGTCGCGCCATCTATACCCAAGTATAAACGACATAGTTGCCTGAATTCTATTTGGGTACAGATCCGCTAGGACGACAAAGTATACAGATAGAAATACACAATGATATGCTACATGAAAGTCGAACAAGAGGGCACCTTGGACTTAGCAATTTAATGTGTATTTACTTCAGAGTTGGCATCGCACATATCTATCATGAGAGTCTGGTCTACTGGCCTATCCAGAGTGACTCTCTCGTACGATCAGTTACGCCTCCAGACTAGGTACTATCAACTAGTACCCTGGTGCCCAGTGGCACCAGCTGGACATGGGGGCGGTGCCCCCACGGGGTCCTCCATAAGCCTACCCCCTAGACCCGGCCCTTATACTCCAACTCATAACCGACCGTACTACATGCCTTAATTACCTGTGTGCATCCGGTACACACTCTGGGGAGCCCAGGGCTCCCCTGTCCAATGTCCTTGCTTGTCTAGGTGCCTATATGTACACCGCAAGATTGAACTACGATCTAGTGAAACTACGTTAACCACGTCCGTTAGTTAACCCCTTGTTCCACCCTCATGTAGCTTGGAATGTCAGTTATAGTATAAACAATGTGCATAGTGCTTACCAGGCCAATCTCCTGTGATCCGATGGAGGCTCATGCAAGGCCACTTTCCTTGCACGCAGCGCCGTTCCACCGCCTATATGCACCTACCTCCACACTGTATTTTATCCACCATCGTGTCATAGTGTTTTTCCCGCCATCTCGACTGACGTTCTCGCTGTCAGTGTTGCCTCACTACAAAACTTAGTGAATGAACACTTACCATAGTGCATCGCGCTGGGCGCGACACTCCCAACAGCAAAGATGGTTACTGCAGCAAGGCGAGCAGTTGTCGCGTCCACTCCAGGATTTTATCCCTGGCACGAATGGCTGCGACTCGCTTGCTCCTTCCATCGCCTCTTCCCTCTTGCTGCTCTTCTGATGGTGGGGCTTCACCATGACTGGGCACATCACACTCAGCCGGGGTGCTCACTCCGACATTTGGCCGTTCATCTAGCGTGTGTGGGACAACTTCGTCTAGAATAATAGGTGGGACAAGCAGGTCCACGGTCACCTCTTCAGTTTCGGTCACATTTCTCACTACTGGTTCCATCTGCTCTGCCTCGGGCGTCTCATCTTCTACTTCCAATGGGTAAAGATGTCCAATGGAACGTGTCAGAGTGGAATCGTTGACCTTGACCCTCGCTACCCTGCATTCACCATCAGGTCCTGGGATCAACTCGTCAATCTTCCCCACTTTCCACAAGTCTCTGTTCCTGTGTTCAGACTTAATTTGAACTAGATCGCCAACTTGAGGTGTTCGTTGCGACCTGACTCTGGGCTGCTTAGGTGAGTTGTTGTACCTTTCCCTGAGACTAGCAAGATACTGTCCAATAAACATTTTCTTGAACTCTTCCAAGATCTTGTACCCTCTCTTCCAGCTCTCGATTAGGTCAGATTTTGTAACAGTGTCACTTGCGGGGGTATCTGTGGGAGACGGTCTCATAGTTAAACATTTTCCAAGGCTTAAGAAATCTGCTGGGCACAGGACATGTTCTACTTCAGTGCCGACTCTTGTCAATGGTCTAGTATTAAGCACCGCTTCCACCTCTTTTACCACTGTCAGCAACCTGGTATCACTGAGAAGATGTTTTTCTAGGGTCCTCTTTAGACAGTGCTTTACCAGAGCGACCAGCCGCTCGTAAAATCCTCCATGCCATGGAGCCAACTGAGGAATAAACTTCCAAGCAATGCCATTTTTTACGCAGTATGGATGCTGTACAACTTCAGAGACCAGCTTGAAACACGTCGCATTATCTGAGTACATCTTAAGTGGCTTATTTCTAGCTGCTGCAAATCTTCTTAAGGCTAGAAGACATTCTTCAGCTGACAGGTCTTTCACAATCTCGAGATGTATGGCTCGTACTGTCAAACACGTGAATAGGGCTAACCACCGTTTCTCTTTACCCGTTTCGGTGCTCACGAATAGAGGTCCCAGGTAATCGACGCCACTGTAAGTGAAGGGTCTGTTGTAATTTACCCGTTCTGATGGTAGTGCAGGTGTGGCTGGTAATCGATACGGACCGCCACCATGTTTGACGCACTGGGTACATTTCCTTAACACCTTAATTACCTGGGCTCTCCCGGAGGGTATCCAGTAGCGTTCTCTGACGATGTTTAGTGTATGTGGCACACCAACATGGTAGTTACTTTCATGTGTGTCCTTTATGATGCTATCCGTGAACTCTGAATTTTTTGGCAGTAGTATAGGATACTTCATATCATAGCTCCAGGTCGTGTTCGCCATACGTCCACGGCATCTCAAAATGCCATCAACATCGATGAAGAGATCTAGATTTCTTGCTAAATGCGTTCTTTTCCCATCAAGTTCTTCTTTGAAGTGCTTCTTTTGTAAGTCTTTGATCTCAGATATATGAGCCACGCTGACCTGTTCCTGATTGCTTTCTGTGCCATGATTGTCCGGGTTGTCAAGTTCCATGTGCTCAACTATGGAATGATATTCATCAACCTCTATTGGCATACTTGAACCCCGGGAACCCCGGGAGTGCATCGGTACATTGCTCTCAGGGTCTTGTTCCATGGGCTCACTCTGGTCGCCATCAGATGTTTGTTGAGTCGGATCACCTGGAACATCATCCAGGACCTCCCCAACGGAAAGGAGGTTTCGATGAGCCTCATAGAGTCTGTTTTGGGGCCAACAAGCTTCCTTCTCTATCAGGAATTCTGGACCGTGAAACCAAAGATCCTTCTTTTCCTGGAACAGTTCTGGACGTGTGGCGATGTCAGCCGGGTTTGTCTTCGTATGGACATAGAGCATTTCGGTGTTGGGGTGGTCACGCTTGATTTCGTTCACCCTGTTGGCAACAAAAGGTGGGAGTAATTTGTTTGACCTCATCCAACTATGTACAACTAAACTGTCCGACCACAAATATTCCTTTTCTATGTCCAGATCAAGTTGTTTCCTCACATACTTTAAAAGTCTACTTCCAATTAGAAACCCAAGTAATTCCAACTTAGGTATTTTCAGTTCATCTTTATCCTTGGTCTGCGACACATGTGATTTTGCCATCAACAGAGAGATTTTTCCTTGCTCGTTTTCAATTACCTTTAAGTAAATAACTGCCGCATAAGCGTCTTTGGATGCGTCTGTGAAACAATGTAGGTGGTATTTGAGACCTCCATTTGAGCTGTCTGTTCCAATGTATCTTGGTACCTCAATATCAGTTATCAACTTCAGGCTCTCAATGACTTTCTTCACAGATAAGGCCAAATCCGTGGGTAGCTCTGAATCCCATTTACACTTCCTCTCACAGATATTCTGAAAAATCAGCTTTATCGACAACATAAGTGGGCATACAAAGCCGCAGGGGTCATACACGCGCGCTAAAGCCTGTAGAACCTTCCTCTTCGTATTCACTGGGGGGTCTGTGTTGAAGTGGCCTTGAGTCACGTTCAGCTTCAACTTGTCTTCATTGATATTCCACATCAGGCCAAGTACTTTTACATGTTCCTGTTTGGAAGATCTATGATGCTCTGGTATTTCAACCATGAGGCTCCGACTATTTGAGATCCAGTCCCTCATATTCATAGATAGTTGCTCAAATGTGGTCCTTGTTTGATCATAGATCCGCTTGGCCTCCTGCAAAGTGTCAGCCCCAGTAACGAGATTATCCACATAGCATTTATCAGCAACCTGCTTCAGTAGTTCCTTATTTGTCTGGCTTATATAGTGTCGAATTGTTGCTGTCAGTAGGAATGGACTCGCCACGACTCCGAACGGTACTCTACAGAACCTTAGATGCAGTAGGTTATCCTCTGTTGCTTCCTTGCTCTTGTCTTTTATCCATAGGAACCTTGTGACATCGCGATCATCCTCTTGGAGAGCTACTTGCAGAAACGCCTTTTCCACATCTGCTAGTATACCATGCCTCTTCGTCCGGAACTTCAAAAGCAGCGCTGTAAGGTCTTCTAACATAGAGGGACCGCTGTATAGACACTCATTGAGGCTTTTCTGTCCCATGACCTTGGCGCTCCCATCATACACGATACGCGACTTGCCGCTGCCGCCATTTTGTTTAATGGTATCTTGTTTCTTGTCTATTGCGTTTTGTTTTACCATGTGATGGGGAAGATAATGAATCGGGTGATTGTCAGCGTCTGTACCTTCATCAACTACTTCTATAATTCCCAGTTGTAGTTGTTCCTTTAAGATGGAGTCATACTCATGAATTGATTCTACATCCAGTCTTCTCAAATTGCTCTTCAACCGACCTAAAGCTAACCCAAAGTTTGATGGTAAATCTGGTGGGTATTCAATCCATGGCCACTTCACTGAGTACCGCCCATCCTGGTATTGCACAGTTTCATTAAAGTGTCGAACTGCTTCTTCCTGCCTCGTAGCCTTAGGTGAGTCTGTAATCCCTAGGTTCTCTAAAGACCACAAGAACTTCACATCTATGTTTCTTAAAGGCAGGTCTGGTTCAGCAAAGTATGGACAGTTTGGGGTATGACATTGACAGTAAGTGACCACAGACAGAACTTCACTTCTTTCTTCTTGAGTAAGCTTCCCTGAAGGTACCCATCCAAAATCCGTGTCCAGTAAATAAAAGTGTTCTGACAACTGGATCTTATTCGGTCTGAAGATAGAAGCAAAGTAGTCATTCCCAATAAGCACATCAACAGCTTCCCCAACAGTGTCATCATCAGCAAGAACATCGACTCCAGGGTGATTGAAGGCTGTCACTGGAACTCTGTCAGTGATCCTTGGTACAATGTTCACAGTGAACTGCTTGGTGACATTTCGTTTTGTTGAGATGTCCACTATTGTCGAAGGGGTTGACGTAGTCCGAGGTTCAGAAGCTCCAAATGTGAAAATGAGGAGATGATCTTCTTGCAGAGTAGGCAGGTCTAGACACTTTGCAGCTGCTGATGTTATGTAGCTCCGTTGGCTACCGCTGTCTATGAAAACTCTACCTCTGCTGCTCTTCCTAGTTTGTGGGTTTTGGAGGGTTGCCACTGCGGTCTGTAAAAAACTGTGTTTATTAACAGCGGCATATAAAGAACTTTCAGCATCAGGAGAAAAATTCTGATTGTTCTTACCATCTGGCTTAGGATCTGGACAGAACATCACCAGATGGTCTCCCTTGCATCGAAAGCATGAGATTTTGCGCTTGCAGGATGCTGTTGAGTGGTTACGTTTAAGACAGTGGAGGCATCTTCCAGTTAGTTGTTTCTGCCTAGCTTCAACTGAACTGAACTTTCGGCAATCTCCACTGGCATGTCCTTTTCCTCCGCAAAACAGGCAAGATCTTTTCATTTTCTTTGGCGGTGGTACCCTCGTATGCACAGACTGTTTCCTTTTCCGAGGATTCATTGACCGTACTTCACTACGGATTTGCAATGCTTCAGTAGTGCTGCTAGTGCCAGGCAAGGGTATAAAATCTGGACTTGCTGCCAGAACCGATGACTTTTCCATTGCAGTAATTATCCTGTTTAAATTGTTCCTAATTGATTGCAAGTCATTACTCTCTCCAAGCAAGTGGTGTTCGTGTATAACCTTCTGCGGGAACTTGGACAGGACTAAGGCCCGTAAATGATTTCCACCTACAGGCTCACCAAGTTTCTCTAACACCCGGAGATTACGCTCAATGTTATCCAGAACACTGCGGCAACTTGCACTGGTAGTATCTGCTTTCACTAAGTTATTGAGGGCAGTGTAATGTGCGTCTACTAAGGCATCACTTGATCCAAACCGCAACTTTAATGTTTCTACTGCTACTGAGTAGTTGGCGTTAGTAGCCGCTAAGCCCGACACTGTTTCCAAAGCTTCTCCTTTCAGACAACTTAGTAAGTACATGAATTTCTCAGATTCCTGCAAATCCCTCTGGTCTACATTTGCAGCAAAGCGGTCCCAGAATTCACACCACTTCAGCCTCTCCCCAGCAAAGGTCGGAAGTCCCAGTTCCGGCAATTTAGATTTGTTGACTGCATCTCTTCTTTTCTTATTAAACTGCCAGACTGTCTCCAGTTCTGTCAGGACATCTTCCGCCTTCAGCTGGTCTTCGGTGATGTTCTCTATGTCCGCATCTGGTACTACAGTTAAGTACTGGAAAATTTCTTTTTCAAATGCTCCTAGGTTCTGTTTGAGTCTCATATGAAGGCTTGTAAATTCTTCCTCAGATACGGTGTCGTCCCCACATCTTTCCAACAGGCTTTGGGAATCTATTGTAACTTTTTTCAGTCTTCCATGCCTTAACATCACTCTATGGTGTAAACTTGCCATGATGAAGCTGAAAATATAAAGAATCAACGTACATTATACTTGTTCCTTGCTTTGACAGCTTTACTTCAGTAAGAAAAAAAACTTTTATGTGCCAAGTCGGTAGTACTATGACTCGGCGGAGTCACTACCGTGCTCAATTACCACTTTCTTTCGTTGATTGTTAATAATCTTAACAATAATTCCATGCTGTCTGTGACGATCGTATGCATAAACTACATATTGTTCAAAACTCACCCCGAAAGAAGTACAGCGTCTAATTTGGTTTTACGGGCGCTTGCGCCGGAACCGGTAAGGTTCGCGATCTTATGATACTCGTAACAATCTGGCTGGGTACGTGTCCTACTCTGCTTGGCGCAGCTGTAATACACATCAAACATCACCGTTACTATTTGCAAATACGGAAACTATCACACTAATCGACCATGTGAAAACTTTTCAGCGTTCATGCTATATGGCGCTATGATGGAGTCGAAGTTTACACACGGCATTACCTGCAATCCTGCTGCAACTCGCTTCAGGAACGATTCCCAAACCAGATTTAACAACACAATCACAACCACTATTTACATTCGTAACTTAACAGTGCCAATTACTGAAAATAATCCGAGAGACGGCTGAGCGAGCTTCTTTTTCGACCCAGCAAAGTTGAAATACCGCGAACAGTAACTTTAACTTTTTTTTCCATTCGTTCTTGATATGCCCGCAAGTCTATGGTCAGTCAGTATTGCCATTTGCCAGCGCGCAACTTGCGTTCCGATTCTCATTCACGTCAAATTAGAATTCTTGACTTACTCTAATTTGACCTGTCCGTATAATAAAAAATCCAATAAAAATCTAGTAAGAATTTTAACAAGAGCTTTACATCATATACATATTAAAACACTTTTAAATTTAATATAAGCTTACTCTGCTCATCCAACGTTCACTTATCACTAAAAATAAATGTACGTATTCCGAACGCGTCTCACCTCACAGATAACAAAAAAAATCCTTTGAAAGAAGGAGTTACACGCATCAGCGTAGAATGTAAAAATAAAAAAACATTCATCTGACCAACCTTAAATAAAATAAATTCACACAAAATACATGGAAATACAATAATTATGCATGTAATCCTACCTAGGGTGCACCCTTTTGCCGAAAATAAAAATTAAGTTTCAACACACAAAATAAAACACCAATTTATTTTTAATCTTTTAATGAACTTGCCGCATGCTGTGGAATAATATATGATTATTTTAGTACACATTTTCTTTAAAAAATATGTACCACGGTACTTTCAGCACAAAGAAAGCAAAACTTAATTAGCTATCCTCGGCCACAAGAACCGTCATCAGGGGATCCACCCATGGAGTAACCAGACATCATCTGGCTTCCAATCTTATTAGAGGATCCCAGCATCTCCACCATTTTGTCGCGCCATCTATACCCAAGTATAAACGACATAGTTGCCTGAATTCTATTTGGGTACAGATCCGCTAGGACGACAAAGTATACAGATAGAAATACACAATGATATGCTACATGAAAGTCGAACAAGAGGGCACCTTGGACTTAGCAATTTAATGTGTATTTACTTCAGAGTTGGCATCGCACATATCTATCATGAGAGTCTGGTCTACTGGCCTATCCAGAGTGACTCTCTCGTACGATCAGTTACGCCTCCAGACTAGGTACTATCAACTAGTACCCTGGTGCCCAGTGGCACCAGCTGGACATGGGGGCGGTGCCCCCACGGGGTCCTCCATAAGCCTACCCCCTAGACCCGGCCCTTATACTCCAACTCATAACCGACCGTACTACATGCCTTAATTACCTGTGTGCATCCGGTACACACTCTGGGGAGCCCAGGGCTCCCCTGTCCAATGTCCTTGCTTGTCTAGGTGCCTATATGTACACCGCAAGATTGAACTACGATCTAGTGAAACTACGTTAACCACGTCCGTTAGTTAACCCCTTGTTCCACCCTCATGTAGCTTGGAATGTCAGTTATAGTATAAACAATGTGCATAGTGCTTACCAGGCCAATCTCCTGTGATCCGATGGAGGCTCATGCAAGGCCACTTTCCTTGCACGCAGCGCCGTTCCACCGCCTATATGCACCTACCTCCACACTGTATTTTATCCACCATCGTGTCATAGTGTTTTTCCCGCCATCTCGACTGACGTTCTCGCTGTCAGTGTTGCCTCACTACAAAACTTAGTGAATGAACACTTACCATAGTGCATCGCGCTGGGCGCGACAACTATGATATATGCATTATGTTAGACGCAAATCGTAACGCTAACGGTCACTCACTAGTGTCAGTGTCATTGTCATTGACAATAGACAATTCGATACTAGCGGTGTGGTGAATTTTATGAATATATTTGAAAATATATAAATTTTATAAATAAATTTTGTTTGAAAATTGGCTAACGTAAAAAGTCACGAAAATTTCGTTAAAATCACAAGTCACGCACTTGTCACGCGAGAGGGCCAAAAGTCACGCAAAACGTGACTTTCGTGACCATCTGGCAACGCTGGTAATATTTTCCAGAAAAAAAACACATTTTAGCTTGACGGATGTCAAGTATTGTATTCAAAAAAATATTCAGAAACTTAAAAATTTTTATAGTTTTCGCATGCATACTTCAATAATACGTCTATTTTTAACTATTACGTGAACACAAATGGTGAAATTAGACCATCACCATCTTTATCATTGAAATAAATAATACTTCTGTATATAATTTGGAAAATAAATGTTTTATTCATTGATTTGTACAAATATTTATTTTTGTTTGAACGTTTCTATTAGAAAATTCTATTTTTTCTATTTCAGAAGCGTTCAAAAACCTTTAGTTTGTTTGAGTCATAGAAACAATCGGCCATATACCAATATACATTTTCAACTGTTGTTATCATTTTAATGAGTCAAGCTGTCAACTGTCAACGTATTGACAAATAAATATTTTGCATTGATTCGGGGATTCACTAAAATCATCATTCAAACGGCAAGAAAAAGGGAATCTAGATGCATAATATTCATAATTAGGACAACGTTAGCATCATAATTCGAACAAGTTATTGCATAGTTGAGTAAATGACTCGGTGTGCTAGTGCACAAACGGTACCTATATCTTGGCTGGAATGTTTTGGGACATACCATGGAAATGGGAAGATATGTGTGGACCAGGTGGGCTGCAGCCCTGGGACCACGCGTCGAAGGACCTGGGACTATGCTTCCAGCAGTTGTTCCTGCAAATCCCCCTGTACTTCATTATTGCAGTTGTGTCGGGGTACTATATCGGCTACAGGAGGGATTGGGTGATACGAGAGAAGTTACAGGAGCGAGCAATAGTGCTCCGTAGTTTCGTAGTGCTGACATTAGTTTTTGTACCAATAGTAGAACTGTATATTTTTATCACTAAAGCTAACTTTGTGTTGCTGCCTGTAGATTATTTTGTGGCTGGAGCATCATGTTTGTCTTGGCTGGTGCATTTTGGATATGTGCTCTCCCTGAAGCACCGGCTGGGCTCGAGCTCCCGCGGGCCTTCATTGCAGCTGTTCCTCTGGGGTCTGATGGTGGTACTGAACGTGATTGCTCTGCGTAGCAGTGCAATATTAGGGGAATCTATTGCTTTCTACATTGCCACACTGTGTTGCCATGTGGTGTACTTTATTACTCTAATACCATCAAGTGAATCTAGACCCACTTACTACTCTGCCTGCTTGGTTGGATCACAACATGCACATGTAAGCATTATTTGAGTCTTTGTACTGGAAAAGCGAAGTCGTGCTAAACATATACTAACCCCATAGATTATATGATTTTAATAATTCAAAGAGATCTTTTACATACTAGCAGGGAATTTTTATGGGGTGTTAATTTATCTGGGCTGTTTTTACAAGCCATACTCTAGGATGTGAATATATAGAAGAAATAAGAATATGTTTTTCTAAAAAAAACACAAATCAGATGTTGGCTTTTCTGTGGGATGCCTAATGTTTTATGGCAACATGTTTTACAAATAGTGAAAGTTCTTTATATTATATTTATATACAAAGCCTTTATATATTTTATATATATAAAGGCTGATAATTTGATAAAACAACCTGAATACATGTTTGAAAAAATTAATTCTTATTTAGTATTGCTGTTTTAAAACTTAGCATTATGTATTAATGTATGTATATTGGGGGACTCACATCTATGAAGTTGAAAATAGCTCTACATGCTTCAGAATGGTCCGCGTCCCATAATCGCGCGTAGCGCAATATCAGTATATTAATATGTCTAATACTCACCGGGGTTTTCTATTTAAAATTAGCATTATGTAACTTACTAAAAATAAATGTTACAGGATGAGTATACACCCCTGTTGCCCCACATGGACGATGGTGTCCTAGGCACGGCTATGCAAGGAAATGGCTGCATATCACAGCTACTATTTTTATGGGTGAACCCACTGCTGAAGAAAGGTAAGTAACTATAGATTAATGTATGTTGCAGTGGCAGGGCATTTTAAGAACTCGATTCGTGCCAGCTTCCCTTGTGTGTCAATCTAGCACATTTTTTTATAATAACTCAATGAAAAAGCAGGCTAAATGAGCTCTGGCTTGCTCGCAGGACATTTGACCCTCCACCACGGGTATCTTGTGTAATGCATATGCTATATGTATTAGTCTGGTTCTGGTCTATCAAAATTATTTATACATACATTGTTTCAGTTGTTTCTTTTACAACCTAAAAATTATCAGATTGCAATTACTTTCTAGTTATCGGGCACCATTTCTTTTTTTATTAATTATTTCTATAAACTGAATTCTAGGTTTTGACAAAAAACTGCAAGACCCAGAGGAACTATTTGACATCCCAGCAAAGTACCGATGTACTTATGTTGGTGCTAAAATGGACCGAGCACTTATTGGCAACATAGACAACTACCAGCAGTATGCAGAGATACCTCATGAGCCTTTTATAAGTTCAGGTAAAGTACTATACATAGTAACAAAATATAGTGTAGTAAAGATATTAAACTAGTTCTTTAAAAAAAAATATAGTGGTAAAAATGTTGATGGTATTCAATAAATTATTGACAGATATTCCCTTTATCCTCATACCTGGTAGTTGCAATAAAGACCTTCATTTTACAGGGAGTTAACCGTATTCATTGTGTACCTTAAATTATCATGATTCACTCACTCACATTTAAGTAAAACATTTTAAAACGACAGGAAACAATAAATTATTACAACAATGTTTAGGTATTTTTATGTGCCTCAGTAAAACTTTAGTCACACATCCATTTTATAGGACTTTGTGAATCACAGAGTTACTTATCATACAGGCTCAGTTTTATGCATATCGGAATATTCCTTCGTTACTCCTTTGTTGCAAATAAATATGACAAAAATGACGTCGGGGCGTACAGAGCGAAATGCGTGCCGCGAGGTGGAGCGAGGCTAAGACGGTTGCTCTGGATAGGAAGGCCGGGAAAGACCTTGTGAAGGACCTATCCCTGGAGTGCCCTAAGATCTACAACAAAAACAACTGCTTTGTTAATATTCGTAAGGGGAAATCTAGAGAAACTGCCCTACTTGACCTGGTCGACAAGGTGCAAAAAACCCTAGAGGATAAGCAGACCGCTCTATGTGCTTTCCTTGATGTCAAAGGTGCTTTCGATAACACACCCACAGAAACAATCCTTAATGGAATGAAATCAAAGGGTGTTGATGAAACCACCACCAGATGGGTCCAGAGCATGCTCTCTAACAGAGTGGCTACTCTAACCCTCAATGCAACAGAGCACGAATTTTACACCACGAAAGGTTGTCCACAAGGAGGCGTCCTATCCCCACTACTATGGACACTTGCAGTGGATAAACTACTTGCAATCATGTGGGACAAAGATTATGATACGCAGGGTTATGCCGATGACCTTGTAGTTATAATCAAAGGACCCTGCCTCCATACAATCTCAAACTTGATGCAAGGAGCTCTTAACACCATACTTAAATGGTGTAAAGAAAATGACTTGTCTATAAATCCGAGCAAAACGGTTGTAGTGCCGTTCACAAAAAAGAGAAATCTGGAAAAACTCGGAAAACTACAACTTAATGGACATGTAATAACACTTTCGAGTGAGGTTAAGTATCTAGGGGTCATTTTTGACCAAAAGCTAACATGGAATCCTCACTTAAAAAACATCACACAAAAAGCTAAAATGGCCTTATGGTCATGTTGTCGAATGGCAGGAGCAAGGTGGGGATTAAGACCCAATATTGCTATGTGGCTTTACACAGCAGTAGTGCGGCCCATTATTACATACGCCTCCGCAGTCTGGTGTAGTAAAGCCAACCAAAAGACAACTATAAATAACGAAGGTTGACTGGTAGAGAATGCTTCGTAGCATTAAGTCCGCCTTTTGTACAATTGTAATTTTCTTTTTGTGCAATAAAGGTTAAAATAAATAAATAAAATAAATACCCTGAACAGCCTGCAACGCACGGCTTGCTTGACAGCAACAGGGGCCTTTTCCTCAACACCTGGGGCAGCCCTAGACGCACTGCTCAACATCACACCACTCCACCTGCAAGTGCAAAAGGAGGCCAAGCAGTGTGTCTACAGAATAAGCACGCTAAACAAGCCCAAATGGCGCTCCCAAGCGCTAACCAAACTCAGGGCTTGGGTTTTCGAGAACAAAACCCTCAGCATGCCTTCAGATGACATGCATACGGAATGTCAGTTTACCAGACTGTACAATGTGGATATACCCCAAAGACACAAATGGGCCAACGACCAAATGTTTGTCGAAAAGGGAAGCCACATTTGGTACACGGATGGTCCCAAGACAGTTGGAAAAGTAGGATGTGGTATCTATGGTGAGAGGCCTAAGCACAGAGCCAGCGTCAGCATGGGTAAACTGGCCTCAATCTTCCAGGCAGAAGTCCTTGCCATTAACATATGCGCGGAAATCAATCTGGACAGAAACCTAAGAAACCAACACATCTACATTAACTCGGACAGTCAAGCTGCTCTGCTAGCACTAGAGTCCCTAGAGGTTAACTCTAGACTAGTCCAGAACTGCAAAAATAATCTAAACGCCCTGGCTAACACCAACAAAGTTACACTTAGATGGGTACCAGGACACTCCAACATTGCTGGAAACGAAGCAGCGGACGAACTTGCCAGAAAGGGCGCGGACACGCCCCTCGTTGGCCCGGAACCGTTTTGCGGAGTTACAAAACGAGAGGCATACTCTCTGCTAAACAATCTTGAAAAGATGAGGGCAATCGCAGAGTGGAAATCCGTAAAAGGAAACACACACTCGAAAGCTCTAATATTAGGGTTTAACAACAAAAACACTAAAGAGCTCTTAGGGCTCAAGAGGTACAAAGCCTGTGCGGTGGTCAGAATTCTGACTGGGCACTGCAAGTTGAACAAGCACATGTTTCTAATGGGTAAGAAACAAGACGCAGCATGCAGGTTCTGCCAGGAAACAGAGGAAACTGCGATGCACATCCTCTGCTCCTGCGGACCACTAATGCACAAAAGAAGTATCCACCTCGGTAGGCACGAACTGCAACCCTGTGAGATACACAACATTACAGCCCAAAGAATTTGGAACTTTCTGGACTCAACGGGAATCAGTAATGAATTATAAAGGGCTGCCACAATAGATCACAACTGGTCGACGCGGCATCTTCACTAGCCCAAAACAACAATAATAATATTCGTACTCTACTATCCCATCCATTGAAAACGAGAACCTAGGTATATCAGCCAAAACCATGTAAGCGACAAGTTATTGTACACAAATTAATTAAGGACCGTCAATTAAAAAACGGTTTAAGGAAGTACATTTAATTATGTGCCTTATTGTATTGAAACAAGGTACATTTTTCTTATAAAGATATGGATTGACAGGCTACGGCGCGGTAGGCGAGTCGGCGCCGCAGTCTTCTACACCGGTGACGCCGACGTCGCGCGTGCCGCTGCGTCCCCGCCGCCAGAACGTCACGCTGTTCCGCGCACTTCACTCCTGCTTCGCGTACCAGTTCTACAGCATCGGCGTGCTTAAGCTCGTGTCGGATATGGCGGGCTTCGTCGGCCCCATGCTGCTCAACAGACTGGTCGCGTTCGTTGAGGACGAAACTATCGACCAACATTATGGGTAAGTCAGAACGTCGCGCTACACTCCTGCTCCGCGTACCAGTTCTACAGCATCGGCGTGCTTAAGCTCGTGTCGGATATGGCGGGCTTCGTCGGCCCCATGCTGCTCAACAGACTGGTCGCGTTTGTTGAGGACGAAACTATCGACCAACATTATGGGTAAGTTAGAACGTCGCGCTACACTCCTGCTCCGCGTACCAGTTCTACAGCATCGGCGTGCTTAAGCTCGTGTCGGATATGGCGGGCTTCGTCGGCCCCATGCTGCTCAACAGACTGGTCGCGTTTGTTGAGGACGAAACTATCGACCAACATTATGGATAAGTTAGAACGTCGCGCTACACTCATGCTCCGCGTACCAGTTCTACAGCATCGGCGTGCTTAAGCTCGTGTCGGATATGGCGGGCTTCGTCGGCCCCATGCTGCTCAACAGACTGGTCGCGTTTGTTGAGGACGAAACTATCGACCAACATTATGGATAAGTTAGAACGTCGCGCTGCACTCATGCTCCGCGTACCAGTTCTACAGCATCGGCGTGCTTAAGCTCGTGTCGGATATGGCGGGCTTCGTCGGCCCCATGCTGCTCAACAGACTGGTTGCATTCGTTGAGGACGAAACTATCGACCAACATTATGGGTAAGTCAGAACGTCATAATGCTCCATCAACACACTACACTCCTGCTTGGCGTACCAGTATACTCCAGCATCGGCACGCTGAAGCCTGTGACGAGACCGTCGAACAAGCGTATTTTGTTGAAGTATTATTTGTGACGATAAGCTTACACCTCGTCTGCATGATTCTGGTTACCGTATTTACCTAATAATTATACCTATAATAAGGTAAGCATAATGAAAAAAAAACAAGGCGAGACCGTCCCGTGGTGATATAGCTAGCTGTCTCATTCGCACATATCAAAACTACATACAGATGAAGTGCATAACGTATTGCCCTCATATTTTCTCAGAAACGCTCGTATTTGTCATGATAGTTCAATATACCTTAGTACTTTTAGTACTGACACTGCCTGAAATATCATGACTCGTTCGAGGGTGTCCGTGAAAATACGGGGACAAAATATTACCTATGCACTATATCTGTAATTCTTTCTTAGTCCAACCAAAACTGGTGTCTCCGATGACGTCATGACGGCCATGCCTTGTATTGTTGTGTCATGATTATAAGTGTGACAGAAATAAAAGGAACAGAGGGAACTCCCCAACTTTGGAACGCACATTCTTAGTAATTTTCGTTTCGTGACTGTTTACTAACTCAAGCATTTACCTTCATAAAGCACCGATTCAACTTTGGAGTTTGTTTAAAAATATTCTCTTTCAGATACATATACGCAGCAGGCCTCATGGCATCCACCCTAATATCCACAGTCTTCAATGTCCACTTCAACTGGCTCATGTCCTTGATCGGCCTGAAGATGCGCGGCGCCATCGTCTCTACCATACTCCGGAAGACACTCAGCGTCACCGCAACTGAACTAACCAAGTCTTTCTCGGTTGGCGAGATCACTAACTTTATGTCTACGGATACGGACAGGATTGTGAATTCGTGTCCGAGTTTTCATGCCTTGTGGAGTATTCCTTTGCAGGTGTGTATTCATGGTGTTTTCTGGAATATTCTTTGAAATAGCCAAAAACAATTGCTTGAAAACAACACAATGCCATGATGGTTGTTCGGAAATATACCATGCAATATTTTCAAAACACTCACATTAACTCACAAAAAATCTCCGTCATTGCGAGATGATACATTATTTACTTATGTCCATCACAACTCTGTGATGGACATAAGTTAATGTCAGGTCTTATGCAAAATTAAACTCTACCACTTTGCAATAACGTTTAAAATTACGATGGTAATTTATTCGCTGCTTAAGTGTTTTTTTTGGTAGCAGGATGATTGAAGTAAATATTCTATTGTTGCAGCTCTTCATCACCCTGTTCCTTCTCTATCAACAAGTAGGAATCTCATTCCTAGCCGGCGTGGCCTTTTCTGTCCTCCTCATCCCCATCAACAAAGTGATCGCCAACAAGATCGGACAACTCAGCACGGAGCTCATGAAACATAAGGACTCCCGTGTTACTCTGATCAGTGACTTGCTCCGCGGCATCAGGACAGTCAAAGTGCATGTTTGGGAGGACTACTTTATAAACAGAGTGACAGGTATGAAACTGAGACATGTGGCGCGTAATGGCTAAAAATACATGAGTAATCATTGAAATTAAACACTTTAGAACGGATTAATCGCGTTTATTAACACCATGATCCTACGTTTCGAGCCCTTTACAGCACTCGTTTTCACAGGGTTAAGATGATGACTGAGAGAATGCGAATTCTCCCCGTCAATCAAAAAAGTTACTTGTGCAAACTACCTACATACAAAAATATAAAAAAATAATTTAAAAATAAAAACAAAGGTTGGTCTACAATGCCCAGAGGGGCTTATAAAGCTAGTAATACATAGCCTGAAGGGCATTCTATAATTTAAATTAAAATGTTTAAACCCTGTGAGGATTAACATACATACAACTTACGAACGCTTCCCTAACTGGCTTATGGAGCAGAAAGAAGCGACAAGAAAACATTTTTAGGGTTTAAACATTTTAATTTCGGTCGGCTCTAAAGTGTCCGTTCTAAAGTGTTTAATTTCAATGAATAACAATCGCGGTAACAGAAGACAATATTACATGAGTAATCCTCAATTTAATTATAATATTAATACAGTTGACTTCACAATAGCTTAAATTCAATAAGAAGTCGAGAGTTGCGTTTAATAATAATAAGTGGTGTCTCCGATGACGTCATGACGGCCATGCCTTGTATTGTTGTGTCATGACATGATTATAAGTGTGACAGTTTTTTTTGGTTCATTTCTCTGCGGCCCTAACCGCACTCTAGGTTAGGTTTTTTATAATGTATTTATGTTTTATATGTTGTTTTATATTTTACTTTTATAGACATATTGTAAAAGCCTAACTGAGGAAAGAAAATGAATAAAGGAAATAATAATAAGACGGTTTATTCAAGAAGTTTGCATTGCATGATACACTTGTCACTCACGTTGTGTGACAAGTGCGTGTGTTATTTATACGTTTCTATTACTAGTAGAAAATTCTTGGGCTTCTGATGTCCCATCACGATGACTGTATGCTTCAGAATCCCGCACGCTGGAGCTGAAGTACCTACGCTGGCGCAAATACCTGGACGCCATCTGCGTGGTGCTGTGGGCCACCACGCCCGTGCTGGTGTGCGCGCTCACGCTCGGCGTGCACGCGCTGCGCGGCCAGCCTCTCGACGCGCCCACCGTACGTACAGCCCACCTATGGGAGCTACCGTGTCGCTCACCAGGCGGCGCCACTCATGCGTGAGTCCTGTGTCAGTGTGAGAGAATTGTCAAAGTGACGTTTGAAATGTTCCCGCGGACCCGCGATCCACTAGCGCCCGTAGCGGCGAACCGACTCGCTGTAATCCTCATTGGATCCCTAAGCCACAAGCATGAAGCATGAATCAAATTGTAAGAAATCTCTTTAGCTTGTCATTTTGACATGGTTCTAGAGTAGTTTCCAATTGGTTGAATGTATATGAACTGTTTGCTAAGTATAGTGTCTCTTGTTTTATGATTTTCAGAAATTAATGACGATTACCCCCTAAATCGATTTCTATCACCCTAAAAAAGTGTGAGAATAAATATCAGGTCATTCCTGATATTTATTTTACTGTCTGACCTTTCTTCATAGTGATTTGTATGGGATTTAGAGTGTATTATACGTTGAACAATTTTAAGATCTCAATATAAGGCACAGCCTGTGTGTAACGAATACTCGCATGTTTTTAAATATTCGAATTCGCATTCGCAAAATTCAATACGAATATTGCGAATATTTAAATTCATTAACGGCCTCCTAGCCTAGTTGGTAGTGACCCTGCCTACGAAGCAGGAGGTCCCGGGTTCGAATCCTGGTCAGGGCATTTATTTTGTGTGTTTATCACGAATATTTGTTCCTGAGTTATGGATGTTTTCTATGTATTTAAGTATTCATATGTATCTATCTATTATATATATCGTCGCCTAGTACCCACATTACAAGCCTTATTGAGCTTACCGTGGGACTAGGTCGATTTGTGTAAGATTGTCCCACAATATTTATTTATTATTTATTTATATATTTCACAATTTTTTTCATCACTCAAGCCACAAAAATGTTAAGTATATCAAAAATATCACTAGCTGTCTCTGCAACATACTTGTTTAACTAAAGCACATGGTTTCTGGGGTCCATTGCGTCTGTCTAATATTTATGCTTTCTTAACTAAAACTTGTGTATAATATAGTGGCGAAATGCGGGGTAAACCAATATTCGCATCCGCCTTCGCTTTCGCGAATATTATTAGCAAATATTCGTATTACCATTCACTTCCGCAAATATACCAAAACCGATATTCGTAACATCGTTAGTACAGACAAGTTCACCAATCGTAGGACTGATTGTAAATCTGTTTATCAGGTATTTACCACCGTGGCCCTTATCAACATGCTGATCGCGCCGCTAAACGCGTTCCCGTGGGTGCTCAACGGGCTCACGGAGGCCTGGGTCTCCATCAAGCGGATACAAAAACTTTTAGACGTGAGCTCGCTTTATATAACCATTATATACTTAAATTTATGTAGAAGTGATCGCTCTAGTTTGTCTTTAACCTCCAGTCCACGAAACAATAAATCATCAGTGACGTAAGGAATACGATTGAATTTTTGTTTTTAAATACAAATGAAACAAAAGAAATCGTCGCTATACTTACTCAACCTCGTATCTGCAAATCCCATTTGATAGAGAAAACACCCGTATTCCTAGTGACAGAAAGGTGACATTTCCATCAAATGATTGCTGTACATATGAGGTTGCGTAAGTATGGCGACGAAATGCAACTGTTCCAGTTGAAAATAGTGTAAATTCCATCGAAGTAGGAATATAATTGAAGTAGTTAGTACCGTGGGCATTATTAAGGTGTTGTTTTCTCTTTTGAAGTTAACAATGAGTATTTTAAGGTGTACCTATTAGACGGGTCTAACGCGAATTAACTTGTTTACCTTATTTACCGACGTTTCGACACAGGTTTCACTGGTCATGGTCGCGGCTGACTGATGTCCCAGCAAAATGTCAAAACAGAGATTTGTGCAACTACCCAACGAAAAGTCTATGTAGAAATTTGGGGTAAACATACAATTTTTAAACTACCGACAAAACATGTTAATTATTGTCAATACCGACACACGACACTCACAATATCCCCGCGCACATCCGAAGATATATCCCGTGGCTGCAACTTCTGGATCACTGGTCCCCAAGTTGGTGATAAGTTAAAACCATCCTCCCTATTAAAATTTCTAGGGTGTTTCTTGATTTCAATTGCCTCTCGAACTACTCGAGGATAATAATGGCGTTCAGTGGAGACAATTTTTGGTTTATGGAGTTCAATCCAGTGATTTACGCCAGATGTAAGAAGATGTTCGGCGATCGCGGATTTGTGTACTTGGCGGTTTTTAACTGCCGCTATGTGCTCCTTCACCCTCTCTTGCACGCTCCGTTTAGTTTGGCCAATGTACACACTTCCGCAACTGCATTCTATTTTGTACACGCCCGGGTTTTGGTATGGAATGACATCTTTTGGACTACGTAAAAGATCTGCTACTTTGAATAACGGCTTGTATACAGTCTTGATGGAGAATTTCTTAAGTACTGTTCCAATTTTGTCCGTTACTCCTTTCACATACGGTAAGAACGCTGGCTGTCTGTTGACCTCTGGATGTCTTTCCGTTCTCTTCGGTCTGCGATTCATCCTCCCACGGTATCCATTCCTCTCTAACACACATCGGACATGGGCTAGTTCACCGTCCAAATGTTCATCGTCACATAAGTCATGTGCCCTGTTCACCAAGGACGTGACCACGGATTGTAGGTGCCTAGGATGATGATGAGAGGATGCTTGCAAGTTCCTATCGGTATGCGTAGGCTTTCTGTACACCGAGTGCGCCAAAGTGCCGTCCGATCTCACCATTAGCTTGACATCCAGAAAAGGTAAGGTCCTGTCACTTTCTGTTTCATATGTGACCTTAATCTTTGAGTGGATGGAGTTCAAGTGCTCGGAGTAATTTTTGACGGTGACGTAATCTCCTTTCAAAATGCAGAAAACATCGTCTACATACCTTTTCAACCGACTTCAATATTTCAAAAGGAGGAGGTTCTCAATTCGACTGAATTTTTTTTTTTAATGGATGTTCACTCATAACTCCGTCATTACTGAACCGATTTGAATTTTTTTTTGTTTTCTAAAAGAAGACGGTTCCTGGTTGGTCCCGTTTTTTTCAAAATCCATTTCTGATGATGGGATCCATGAGGAACTGAGGGAACTCCTCAAATTTGAAAGGCACATGCATGCTGATTTGGGTGATTTCTTAAGAAACTCGAGCATTTCTTTACGAAAATCATCAATTTGGTGGAGTGGACCTGATGATGAAGACCAGGGATGGCAAAGTGGAACTGCTTCGTAATTCTCAGGACTATGATCCGATTTTAAAAAATATTTTTTTGTCTGTATATAGATGGTTTCAGGATTGTCCCGTTTTTTTCAAAATCAATTTCTGATGATGGGATCCATGAGGATCTGAGGGAACTCCTCAAATTTGAAAGGCACATGCATGATGATTTGGGTAGTTTCTTAAGACACTCGAGCATTTCTTTACGAACATCATCAATTTGGTGGAGTGGACCTGATGATGAAGACCAGGGATGTCAAAGTGGAACTGCTTGGTAATTCCCAGGACTATCGTCCGATTTTAAAAAATATTTTTTTTTCTGAAAATAGATGGTTCCAGATTTGTTCCGTTTTTTTCAAAATCAATTTCTGATGATGGGATCCATGAGGAACTGAGGGAACTCCTCAACTTTGAAAGGCACATGCATGATGATTTGGGTAGTTTCTTAAGACACTCGAGCATTTCTTTACGAACATCATCAATTTGGTGGAGTGGACCTGATGATGAAGACCAGGGATGGCAAAGTGGAACTGCTTGTTAATTCCCAGCTCTATCATCCGATTTGAGACATTCATCTTTTCTTTGTAAAGAAATACCTTCAAGATAGTCCTTGTTGATTATAGTTCTATTTTGATGATGGGCTTCATGAGGGATTGAAAGAACTCCTCAAATTTTAACGGCACATGCATTCTGATTTGAGGGTTTCCTTAAGTAACTAAAACAGTGTTTTGGCGGAGCCAAAATTTTGATGAACTTGATCTGATGATGAAGACCAGGGATCGCAAAGTGGAACTGGTTAATAAACCTAGCTCTACTTATTATCCTAGTTGTGACATTCATCTTTTTGATTTGATTTATATTCTGATGATGGAGTTCTAGAAGAATTCAGAGAACTCTTCAAATTTGAACGGCAGGTTAATTGTGATTAGAGGGTGTTCATAATTAGCTTAGGCATTTTCTTACTGTGGCCATCATTTTGCTGGAGTGGACCTGATGTTGATAATCAGGGATGGCATAATGAATATGCTCGTTAATTTACAGTCTGTCATCCAATTTAACACATTGTTATTTTGTTTGTTTAAAGGTCTATAAGGGAGTTCCGTTTGATTATACTTCAAATGTAATGATGGAAGCCCTAGGACATTAAGAAAGCTCCTCAATTTTCAATCGTACACGTGCGGTGTATTGGATATTTGTGAAGTAAACTGGCTAACTCAAACAAATTCTTAATTTCACTTTTACCGGGAACCAAATGAAGTCGGTTTTTTTTCTTAAAAATTATCCACATCATGATTACGTTAGGTCCCGACTTGAGTGCTAATTTCTCGAAATGCTCCATCCAGATGTTAGCAATTACTGGAGCAACCGGACTGCCCATCGCAACTCCATCCACCTGGAGGAACAACAAGTTAATTCGCGTTAGACCCGTTTAATAATTATGTTTAAATATGTGTTCAAATCGCGAAAGTTTTAAATGTTATATGTACCTATTAGGTTTTATTGAGTACCCATGAAAATCTTAAACTTTTTTTGCTGGTGGAAAATTTTACTATGTAAGTGTCTGGTTCAGCTTCCAGACATGGACCCGGAGCGTTACTACGACAGGCTGAACACAAACCGCAACGAGGACAATATGTTTATGATCAACAACGCCACCTTCGCCTGGGCCATGCCCGCCCAGCGCAGGGCAGCCGCGCCCAAGAAAAGCAAGGGCAAGTCTAAGAAAAAACTGTCCAAGAGGAGTGTACAGGTAATCATATAAGTATAGTTCAATATGGCTTGTTCATGATCAACGCCCCCTTCGCCTGGGTCAAGCCCGCCTAGCGCAGGGCAGCCGCGCCCAGGAGGACCAAGGGCAAGTCTAAGAAAAAACTGTCCAAGAGGAGTGTACAGGTAATCATATAAGTATAGTTCAATATGGCTTGTTCATGATCAACGCCCCCTTCGCCTGGGTCAAGCCCGCCTAGCGCAGGGCAGCCGCGCCCAGGAGGACCAAGGGCAAGTCTAAGAAAAAACTGTCCAAGAGGAGTGTACAGGTAATCATATAAGTATAGTTCAATATGGCTTGTTCATGATCAACGCCCCCTTCGCCTGGGTCAAGCCCGCCTAGCGCAGGGCAGCCGCGCCCAGGAGGACCAAGGGCAAGTCTAAGAAAAAACTGTCCATAGAGGAGTGTACAGGTAATCATATAAGTATAGTTCAATATGGCTTGTTCATGATCAACGCCCCCTTCGCCTGGGTCAAGCCCGCCTAGCGCAGGGCAGCCGCGCCCAGGAGGACCAAGGGCAAGTCTAAGAAAAAACTGTCCATAGAGGAGTGTACAGGTAATCATATAAGTATAGTTCAATATGGCTTGTTCATGATCAACGCCCCCTTCGCCTGGGTCAAGCCCGCCTAGCGCAGGGCAGCCGCGCCCAGGAGGACCAAGGGCAAGTCTAAGAAAAAACTGTCCAAGAGGAGTGTACAGGTAATCATATAAGTATAGTTCAATATGGCTTGTTCATGATCAACGCCCCCTTCGCCTGGGTCAAGCCCGCCTAGCGCAGGGCAGCCGCGCCCAGGAGGACCAAGGGCAAGTTTAAGAAAAAACTGTCCAAGAGGAGTGTACAGGTAATCATATAAGTATAGTTCAATATGGCTTGTTCATGATCAACGCCCCCTTCGCCTGGGTCAAGCCCGCCTAGCGCAAGGCAGCTGCGCCCACGAGGACTAAGGGAAAGTCTAAGATAAGTGTACAAGAAACCATATTGTAATTTAATTATGGATAAACGAAATGGTAACGTCAAAGGCCATACGATTCAGCTCGAAGCGAGACCTGTATTCTCTACCAAAACAGTGCTACAGAGCGGCAATCATCAAATGATAATATTTATTTCCCAATACACACATTTTGTTTTTATTCAGGTTAGCGACTCATCGAATGAAGTGGTGGAAAATAACGAACCGTTCATGCTGCACGACATATCGCTAGAGATCGAGCGAGGCGAGTTGATTGGCATCACTGGAAGCGTCGGTAGCGGCAAGACGTCCCTCCTACACGCGATCATGGGGGACATGGTCAAGAAGAGTGGGGATATACAGATCCCGGAGAGTCTTAATAGTAAGTATAGCGGGGGAAACAGTGGCAGTAAGCCTGCTGTTTTATCTCTGGTATCGCCGCATGACACAATTTTTGCTTGGGTCGAATTAAGCTGATTAAGCCTACTAGCCTCGAGAACAATTCCACCCAAAAAGGTTCGTCTCCTGATGCCCAGTCTGGCATATTTTCTCTGCCTAAGATTGTAAATTAAAAAAGTCTTTACAAACACATATCAGGCTTACTGATACAAAACAGAACACATATTGGAAGTACCCGTATGTGTTACACTAATTAAATTAACTTAATCTCTAATTAAATTGACTTGATTAGTGTTTACGTTACGACTTGGGTTTACGTTACGTAATAATTAGTTTTTCTAGTTATTTATTTTCTTTTCAGGTTTCGGTTACGTATCTCAAAAACCGTGGCTAATAAGAGGAACAATTCGAGACAACATTTTATTTGGGAAGCCGTACGATGAGACGAAATTCCACAACGTCGTAGAAGCTTGTGCTCTTACCGGTGAGTACGAAAATTGGGTCGAAAAATAGCCGAAAAAAACATCACGTGGTCTGTGCACGAGCCCTTACAGTCCGATTAAGTTAAGATTGTATCGATGCTGATAGCAAAGACTGTGAATGTGACGTGTAAAAGTACACTGCGTAGTCCCTAACATCAAAATCGGCGCAAACTTAGTTTGGTCTGACTCTAATGTTAGTTTTTTTATATACAGTTCTTAATTAAAAAACAAAAGAGGTTTTTTTACTCACAAGGTTACTGGCGCAATCACACTGGGTTGTTCACCGAGCCAGTCGCCAAATGCATGCGGTTGCCAACCAACCACATCGGCTCAGTGTTACCTCTCAAAACGTGAAAGTTTGTTCGGTTTCCCAGAGGATTTGAACGCGCTGGGCTGGGGCGCGCTCGTGGGCGAGGGCGGCTGCACGCTCAGCGGCGGCCAGCGCGCGCGCATTGCCCTGGCGCGCGCCGTGTACCAGGACAAGCAAGGTAACTGATCGTAACACACGAGATCAAAGCGTCTCGTGTTCTTTTGTGCCAGGCAGTGCCATAGATAACTGGGCTGCGCCTTTTTTTACCGTCAATGATCTGTATCCACGTTGAAAAATTACTAATTTATGTTTTCTGTAGGAAATTAATTATAAACTGTAAGTAGTACACGATATAACTCTTAACATCTTAACTTAAGTATTAAATATAAAAGTACAGTAGGTAATTATTTTACGACTGTTAGTAGGTTCTCTGTCTCATTGCTTGTTGGAAATTTTTTAAACCAATACATCATACTATTTTCTACATCGGCAGAATTATAAATGTGGCCAAAGTCAATATTGCGTAAGTCATCTCCAAGTTTGTTTATATTCAATTTATTGACAAATTGCGTGTGTGTGCATGCATTAAGTGATTTACGTATAAATATGTAAAAAGTTAGCGCTCCTAGGCGCCTTCATAGTCTATGGAGTTTAAATACCTTTTTTCAGCCATTCGTCTAGCTGGGCGTTCGGTTCGGGGTCGTCTGTTTGATGGTTACATGTAACATGTTTTTTTGTAATGCGAGCATGATGCACATTTTGGTGCTTCGTTCTTTTTTGTGCATTCTTGAATGAGTGACCCGCTTCGTCACAGTGGCCGCAGATGTTATTCTCCATTTTGCAGGTCTTCGCTGCATGATTGTAGAGCTGACATTTGAAACAGCGCGTAACCAAGGTGAAATCCCTTACTGGGCACGATGACCAGTTTACAAAAACTCTGTCGTTCTTAATTAAGTATACTGGTTACTTCCCTGGTTAGTGTCTGTAAACTTGCTGGTTTTTTAGAAAACATCGCTCAGAGTCGTCATTCGGAAGGCTGTCTTCGCTGAAAAGGGCCACTCTGTCACGGTGTTTTCTAAAAAAAAAACACTGAATAAAAACCTTACCGGCATGAAAAGCACTATCAAATAGTCTACTTCAAACACATATGTTGTTTTTTCAAATATTTTCTACCGTTATGATTTCGCAATTATCAAAAATCGGAAAAACCGACAAAATCGCGTTTCATTGTCGGTAAAAAAAGAGAACCCAACTATGGTAAATTACTATTTCTGTTTAATATTTTAGCTTGCTTTGACGACGCGCGGTGTTTAAAATAAATCGGCCAAGTGCGTGTCGGACCACGCACAATGAAGGGTTCCGTAGCTGTGATTACTTATAGTAGGGTGCTGAAATATATTAGACAACTATTTAGAACACTAACTGAAGCAACAACATGATTTGCTATTATGTAATTTACACATATGCACACACACAGCAAAACAATAGCTACCTTTAGGTTTAACGATACCAGCAGATTTAAATTACACTATCTGCTTATTTAAACTTTCACGATTTTCACACATTATGTATTTACTAAAACGGGGCTTAATCGTGTATAGATTTTGAAAACAAACCTCCGACGTTTCGAGGGCGACGTTGTCCCCATGGTCCCGGAGAAAGACTATCAACTATGACTAGACTATGAGACTATCTGCTGTCACAAACCAATTAAAAAAAAAACATGTTCAGTGCCCTACCTCACCTAAGTTGCCAACGTCACCATCGAAGATGATTTGACATAAACAGCCCCACCTCGCGCGGCCGGAAACTTGTATGTTGTGCTAACTTACATTAACTTACATTGGCAGGGTTCAAAATATTATTATTTATTATTTATTTATTTATTTATTGGAAAACCAACAGCACGTAACACAATGTTAACGATTTGTATAAAAACAAGAGGCCAATTACAGGTTTTCACTGATAGCAATCTTATAGAAGTTTAATATAGGCTAAGTTATTCATTATTGTTATATTTTTAATTCACTTAGAGGAGATGTATGTATAATTTGTATACCTGACGACCGAGTTCAGTTCAGCAACCTATGAAAAAAATATTCCAATACAGAATTTTCGAAATGCTTATGTGACTGGAGCACGCCCCCCCCCCTAAATTTGCGTCAAAAATTCAAAGGGCCATATGTACTGTAAAACGTCCTACGATACACGTGCGAATAGGTAATTCACAACTCGTGTCGATTGTAAACACTCCCTTCGATCGTATTTTAACGGACGGACATACGGACTGGACGAAACTATAAGGCTTCCGTTTTTGCTATTTTGGCTACGGAACCCTAAAACCCTAAAAAGGTGATTTGAACTTGCAGGTCACCTTACTTTCGTCAGAAAAAACACTACGAAAAATATTCGAATGTGATGCATTAATTTAACTAAATATATAAAATAAGTGTAAAATTTTGAAAATAAATGTTTTTATAGTTTGAAAAAAAAATCACTAAGAAAAATATTCTAAAACAATGAAAAAGATGCGTATCTATACCCGCCAGGATTTTAACCTTCGTTAATCCGATCGTATGTCAAGCGCTGTACTACGGAGCCACCAATGTTATTAGTCAAATGCTCCAATTTAGCAGTCTTATGTGTGCAACGACCATTCTACATCACTATCGTCATTTTCATGTCACGCGCAAAACAAAGTGCACCTTATACCGATGAGATAAGTCACAAATTATAATAACAGAAAAGATTGACATGATACAACTACATAACAAGTTTTTTTGGCAAAAACTCGAAAAAGGCTTGACCAAATTTCTTCAATATAATTTTCGTAGTAAGTTTGTCTTATATCCTATCTTCCTGAATTTTTTCATATTTTTTGCACCTCCCGTTCAAAAGTTAGAGGGGGAGGACACACTTTTTCAGACTTTTAGAGCGATTGCCTCTGAAAATATTGGATTAATCAAATTTTTATTAAAAAAACCTTTAAGCTATTTTTTAAGACCTATCAAATGATGTACCTAGAGTAGATATTTGGCAAAAAAATATTTTTTGAGAGTTAGTTGCATGTATGGGGCGCTCCCACTAAACATATTTTTTTCGCAATTTATATGCAAAACTAAGTAGCGGCACACAAAATACAACTCTAACTGAAATATCGTTACCATATGCTTTATAGTTACTGAGTAAAACCGCTGTGACATACGGACGGACGGACAGACGGACTGGACAAAACTATAAAGGTTCCGTTTTTGCCATTTTGGCTACGGAACCCTAAAAAAAGAGAGAAAGTTAAAATTAAAAAAAATAACGATCTGTCTGTTACAGTGTACCTGCTAGATGACATATTCTCGGGCGTGGACACGCGCGTGGCCCAGCACATCATGACCCGCTGCGTGCTGGGCCTGCTGCGCCGCACCACGCGCGTGCTGGTGGCGCCGTCGCCGCGCATCATGGCGCGCTGCTCGCGCACCGTGCTGTTGCACGACGGCCGCATACAGGCGCTGGGTGAGTACAGTGTACCTGCTGACGACATAGTCTCGGGCGTAGCAACGCGCGCGGCTTAACCATAATGGACGCGCAGTGCAGTTCATTTTACGATGTGTTTGATTTTATTTTAAATTGCCCTTTACGGGCTTAACAATTTCATTTAAAATCAGATTCTCTCTTCTAATCTTTCTCATTGGATTTATAAGTATTTTGTTTTTTAACAGGACCTCCGGAAGCGGTGCTTAGTGAGATCGAGGAGTTCCTCCCTAGCGACTCAGATGCGTTCGAAGAGGAACCTCCTAAAGCCATCGAACCTTCGCCGGATAATCAAGACAACGTCAGCCGAAATAGCTTGGACGAGGATGTAAGTATTGTCAAATAACTTAAAATCGTAGATGGCGGTTGATTTTTGAATAATTGAGATTCAGCTTGAAGATTAAAGTTTAAACTCTTCTGGGATTAAACGTCACATGACTTACGCGTATTCAAAACTCTAAGCACATTTTCGAATACTGGTCGGTTGTAGAGAGAGAGGAAGTTACTTTCCTTTATATACGAAATAAACGCAAAGTGAATTGTTTACATTTTGGTGCCGTGACCAGGATATGCGTTGCTCATGCGGATACTGTTTTGTCATTCCAGGAAGCAATGTCAGAGGGCACGGTCGGCTGGTGGGTGCTCGGCCTGTACTTGCGCTCAGTTGGATTCTTCCTCTCCGTCGCCATCGTCCTCTCCCTCATCCTCATGCAGCTCTCGCAAAACTTCACCTTCGTGTGGCTCACCTTCTGGGTGCGCAACAAATCCCGGAACATCACCGAATCCACCGTTCATGAGAACACCACCACTTTGGACCACGGATTTAACGCTATTGATACAGTTATTGACAAGATAATGAACATGTCACAGCAGTTTATTAGTCACTTGGATCGCAACGTGACACCGACGGTAAAATTACAAGCGCCAGCGAATGATACGCCGACATATGACGATAACTTCTACTTGGAGGTGTATTTTGGACTCGCGGGTCTGAATTTACTGTTCACGGTTTTGCGAGCGTTTCTGTTTGCTTATGGTGGCGTGCAGGCGGCCACTAGGATACATAAGATACTGCTTCGAGTTGTGACTAAGGTAAGATACCGATAATAATGTATGAGTACATTTTCGTTGCAAGTAGTTAATACTTTGATATTTTTATTCTTCATCTTTAAAATATTAGCAATCTGGACTTTCGCAGTCTGTCTATCTTAATGAATTTGTTGGACATATTTTTATACATAATTTTTAGGGAAATATATTGTTTTGTTGATTATGATATCTATGTTTTGTTTTAGGCGAAAATAAAATTCTTCGACGTGACCCCGACGGGTCGGATTCTCAATCGGTTCTCGTCTGACACGTATACAGTCGACGACACACTGCCGTTTATTATTAACATATTTTTAGCTCAAATATTCGGTTTAATAGGTAATTAAATTTCAGTATATTTTCCTGGACTATAAATTGAAAGAGATTTCATTTACCTACAGAAAAAGTGACCAAGGCCCCCGGTGAGCAGGGCTGGAATCGAACCAGTGACCTCCTGCTTTCACGGCAGACGCCTTAATCACTGGGCTACCCGATCACAGCAGCCAGAGTCCAAAATTTCCTTAGTATATGCAATCCTTTCCTATTTTAAAACGTTTAAGGTGCGTTCCGCCAACCCTACAGTTCAGACTTACGTCTAGTGCTTTCGATTCCAGCCCTTTCACCGGGGCCGTGGTCATTTTTTCTGTAGTATATGACATCTCTGTCAATGTATAATTGATATATAGTAGTGTGACTAGTAAAAACATGAATCAAAACATTTATTATAAATAATAAATGATTTAATTCATGCTTTACAATTGTTTCCTTTACTAATTTTTTTAAACCCTAGGTTTAAAAAAATAAGGTTCTATATAGAGAAATATTTGCCTATGCATTTATTAGAAGTCAAACAGGACAAGCACTTGTATAAAGAGATAAAGTGAACCCTGCCAGCTTTTATTCACGGTTTATTTTCGAAAGTCAATGATTTTTTCAACTCAGGGGCTGTCGCAGTGACGGTGTACGGGCTGCCCTGGCTGCTGGCGGGCGTGTTGCCAGTAGCGTTCATATACTACCGCTTGCAGCGGCTATACCGCGTCACGTCGCGGCAGCTCAAGCGGCTGCAGAGCGTCACGCTGTCGCCTGTGTACGCGCACTTCAACGACACGTTGGAAGGTACTGGCTCTTCACACTAGCTTACTAGGCTAGTGATGGTGTACAGGCAAATACGCTCCTATTGGGCCAGTAATAGTGCAGATTGAATATTGTTTAAATGGACGACTGTAGGAGTCCGTTATAGATTAATATGAAGCCTGCAAATGCCTTTCCAGTTGAGTCAAGTATAGTGCTTTTCTCAAAAATGGCGCAAATAAATTCAATTTTGATATTTTCTGCAACAATAAACAGTCTCTGGACGTTGTCGAAATTCAATTCAAATCGATTATCTCCATCTTTATCACTTTTAAATATATGTGTTTGTGTAATATATTTAGACAGATAAAGTCGAAAACTTCTATTTCATACTTGCGACGGGCGCTTTGCAATGCCGCTCGTTAATTTTTTTAACAAAGCACACAATTGTAACTGGAAAAGTACTTTGCATAGCATTAAAATAAAATAAAAAATACTATTTTTTGAGGGTTCACAGTGCCTTGACATAAAGCCGGTTGGACAGTAGAGGAAGCCGCAGCTCTAGTGGATACCCGACTTACGATTATTTTGTAGTTTTTTAGTTACTCATATTTAATGCCTTTTGTCCTAATTTAACGCAGTTTACATTTTATTACCTAAATAAAATTACAAACCAATCAATGCTCAATGAGGATTACCGCGAGTCGATCTTCCGCTAGGGGCGCTAGTGGAACGTGGGTCCTGCGGGAACATTTCAAACGTCACTTTGACAATTCTCTCATACCACAGACAAGATAACTTAAAGACGTAGCATAGCCGGGCAACCCCCTCTGTCACGCATACGGTGAATTCACTCTATATTAGAGACACGCCCCCATTGCTAACTTCAGTCTGCGGCCGGCGTTCGTGCAGGTACGAGTAATATTGTTGTATTACGGAGGTTTGAAATTGATTTACGACATGCAAAATGCATTATTGTTGCGTAAAATTTTGTGGCAAGAACACAAAAACATCTGGTGCGCAAAAAGATGGTATTTGGTTTCACAGGTAAGCAGATTTCTCTAAATTTCAATTAAAATAAAAAATTGTTGAAGCGTGAAATCTAATGAACTCGTTGATGTCTTTTTACAAAGTCTCTTTCTTATACTTTGCTCGAAGTATAACTCCTTCCTTGTCTAGCGTAACGAGCAAAGTATGCCCCAATGCCGTCCGAACTAGAGATGTCCACAGTGTCTGTTTGTTTACTATCGATAAGGTAATTACGACTAAATCGATAAAATAATTACAGTAAATATTAAATAGTCTTTATTCTTAAATGAATTGAGGTTTTGTGTATAGTGTTCTTAAAGTATAATTTTAAATTTTTCCTACGATCATATTTTGATTGGTTTCCTGCTCCAAGCAGTGTCACATGTTATGCGTTATAGTTAGCGTTAATTTGTAACTAAAAGTTAATGACTGTACAAATAAAAGATTTTTTTTTAAATATGTTTTATTTATTACACCAGAAATGATATACTAGGGGTGATCCAAAAGTAATGATAACTAAATACTTTTTGTCTCGGTTTACAATAATTGCATATAGCGTTACTGGCAGGAGAGACTCCTCAGTAAAAAGAAGAAAAAAAAAATTAAAAAAATGTATTTGTCATTGAGTTGCAACTGTTTTTTCACGAGCGGTCGGAACAATACCGCAAAAATGGAGAAAATTGAGTTGAGAGCGGTTATTAAATACTTCTGTTTAAAAAAAATGTGTACTAAAGACATATACGCTGAATTACTGGGGACACTAGCGAACTCTGCTCCGCCGTATTCCACAGTGGCACGCTGGTCGAAGGAGTTTAACTTAGGAAGAACATCCACTCAAGACGAACATTGCGAAGGCCGCCCTTCTACGGCCCTTACGGAAGATAATGTAAAAAATATCAATAAACTCGTGTTAACAGTTAGAAGAATGACTATCAGGCATCTAGTTGAGCTCACGGGGATCTCGTATGGCAGTGTTCAAAGAATATGAAAAAAGTCTCCGCGCGTTGGGTACCTAGAACGTTAACGCCCGAACAAAAGGAAATACGATATAAGATTTCAAAGTGTAATATTGAAAAATTTCGAGCTGATCCCGAAACATTTTTGCGTCGATTTGTTACCATGGATGAGTCTTGGATCCATCATTTTGATCCTGCGACAAAACAACAATCAATGACGTGGAAGCGACCAAGTTCCCCTACACTGAAGAAATTCAAGGTTGCAAGCTCAGCTGGGAAGGTCATGGCTTCCGTGTTCTGGGATGCCGAAGGAATTATAATGATAGAATACCTCGAAAAAGGAACCACTATTACGGGCTCTTACTACGCTGACCAGATACGAAGATTGAGAGAAGCAATCAAAGAAAAGCGGTGGGGCAAACTTCGTGCCGGTGTCCTGTTTCACCAGGACAATGCACCCCCCCACAAGGCCGGTGTTGCGATGGCTGCTATTCATGATGCAGGTTTCGAAGTGCTTGAACACCCCCCATATTCGCCAGATCTAGCCCCCAGCGACTTCCATCTCTTTCCACGGCTGAAGGAAGATCTTAGAGGCAACAAATTTTCGGATGACAGTGAAGTGATGGCCGCTGTGGAGGCATTTTTGACAAGTCAAGAAAAAGATATTTTTTTTAAAGGAATTCATAGTCTAGAGAAACGATGGTCTAAGTGTGTAGACTTGCACGGAGACTATGTTGAAAAATAAATTATATTCTTTTACATTTTATGTGTCTTTCATTCTGATTATCATTACTTTTGGATCACCCCTCGTATTATGATTTTTTCGTTGGTAAGTCGCTGACAATTATTTGATTGTGATTGTAACAGCGATAGACGCTGTATTCATCGATACTTTTATCGATATTCCGAAGTCACTCGTGGCCAACGGACATTTTTGTTTCACGCCTCCTTGACCTTGAAACGACTAATCACAGCAAAGTAAGTGCATGTTACGCCACCCGCACCCCTGCATTTTTGGCAGCGTCGGTTTGAATGAAATCATTGTATAAAGCTACGTTTTTAGGTTATCTTGTCTGTGTCTCATACTGACACAGGACCCACGCATGAGTGGAGCCGCCTGGTGAGCGACAATACGGTAGCTCCCATTTTTTTTTACAAGCAAACGAGCAAACGAATCGCCTGATGGTAAGCGATTAACGTCGTCCATGGACACCCGCAACACCAGAGGTGTCGCAAGTGCGTTGCCGGCCTTTAAGGTGGGAGTACGCTCTTTTCTTGAAGGTTTGAAGGTCGTATCGGTCCGGAAACACCGCTGGCGACAGTTCGTTCCACAGTTTAGCTGTGCAAGGCAGGAAGTTTCGGGAAAAGCGCACAGTTGAGGACTGCCAACCATCTAAATGGTGAGAGTGGAAATATTGTCGCGTAGGGCGATGGCGGAAAGAAGCGGCAGGGATTAATCCGAACAATTCCTCGGAACACTCCCCATAATACATGCGATAGAAAATGCAGAGTGAGGCCACATCTCTACGCAGCGCCAAGGGATCAAGCCGATCAGAAATTCGTTGGCAGTTGACAATTCGAGCTGCTCTCCGTTGGATGCGGTCTAGAGGAAGAAGCTGGTACTTAGGTGCCCCTGCCCAAAGATGAGAGCAGTATTCCATATGCGGGCGAACCTGCGCCTTATAAAGCTGTAGGCGATGGGCCGGCGTGAAATACTGCCTCGATCTATTGAGCACACCGAGCTTCTTCGAGGCCAATTTGGCCTTACCCTCTAGGTGGCCGCGGAACTGGACTTCACTCGAGATGTCAACGCCAAGGATTCCAATACTGGCTGTGGCAGATAGGGGAGTGCTCTCAAAACGAGGTGACGCGACAAACGGAAGTTTTTTCGCGGTGAACGCGCAAACCTGTGTCTTTGTAGGGTTAAAACGGACCAAATTAAGTCGACCCCAATCTGCGACTTCTTTTAGGGAGGTCTCAATTTCGGACACAGGTTTGTTCCGGCTCTCAATGACGTTTTCCCGGAAAATATTGGCGCGGCCGGTGTAGGAGGCATCACCCGTACTATCATCAGCATAACAATGAATGCCGCTAGTTTGCAACATGTCATTGATATGCAGGAGGAATAGCGTGGGTGATAGCACACAGCCTTGAGGGACACCAGCATTCACAGACATTGAGTCTGTGCATTCACCGTCAACTAGGACCTTAATGCTTCTGTCTGCTAGGAAACTGCTGACCCATTCGCATAATTTCCCGGGGAGCCCATAGGATGGAAGTTTCGAAAGAAGTGCTTTGTGCCAGACGCGATCCCATTGCGTTCCACATTCTGCCAGATTGAGTGTATAGTCTGACAACCCAGCGAGCGCAGTAACAGTAGGATAGAGAGCATCATACTGTCTTTTTCTTATGCTAGTATTACCACCCTGAAAAAAGGGATGGATATAGTTATTTTGTCCTACTGTTACTGCGCTCGCTCGCTTGTCAGACTATAAAGTGAATGGTATGATTCAGGTTTATCAACGATCCGCGCGCTGGGCTCCGCGCCGCGCTGGGCGTCGCGCGGCGAGGAGCTGGTGGAGGCGTGGCAGCGCGCGGCGCTGTGCGGCGCCGCGGCCGCGCAGTGGCTCGGCCTGCGCCTGCAAGCCTGCGCGGGCGCCGCAGTGGCGGCTGCCGCGCTCGTGGCTGCCTTACAGCGCACCACTCACGCGTTAGACCCAGGTATTTATCAACGATCCGCGCGCTGGGCTCCGCGCGGCGAGGAGCTGGTGGAGGCGTGGCAGCGCGCGGCGCTGTGCGGTGCCGCGGCCGCGCAGTGGCTCGGCCTGCGCCTGCAAGCCTGCGCGGGCGCCGCAGTGGCGGCTGCCGCGCTCGTGGCTGCCTTACAGCGCACCACTCACGCGTTAGACCCAGGTATTTATCAACGATCCGCGCGCTGGGCTCCGCGCGGCGAGGAGCTGGTGGAGGCGTGGCAGCGCGCGGCGCTGTGCGGTGCCGCGGCCGCGCAGTGGCTCGGCCTGCGCCTGCAAGCCTGCGCGGGCGCCGCAGTGGCGGCTGCCGCGCTCGTGGCTGCCTTACAGCGCACCACTCACGCGTTAGACCCAGGTATTTATCAACGATCCGCGCGCTGGGCTCCGCGCGGCGAGGAGCTGGTGGAGGCGTGGCAGCGCGCGGCGCTGTGCGGCGCCGCGGCCGCGCAGTGGCTCGGCCTGCGCCTGCAAGCCTGCGCGGGCGCCGCAGTGGCGGCTGCCGCGCTCGTGGCTGCCTTACAGCGCACCACTCACGCGTTAGACCCAGGTATTTATCAACGATCCGCGCGCTGGGCTCCGCGCGGCGAGGAGCTGGTGGAGGCGTGGCAGCGCGCGGCGCTGTGCGGCGCCGCGGCCGCGCAGTGGCTCGGCCTGCGCCTGCAAGCCTGCGCGGGCGCCGCAGTGGCGGCTGCCGCGCTCGTGGCTGCCTTACAGCGCACCACTCACGCGTTAGACCCAGGTATTTATCAACGATCCGCGCGCTGGGCTCCGCGCGGCGAGGAGCTGGTGGAGGCGTGGCAGCGCGCGGCGCTGTGCGGCGCCGCGGCCGCGCAGTGGCTCGGCCTGCGCCTGCAAGCCTGCGCGGGCGCCGCAGTGGCGGCTGCCGCGCTCGTGGCTGCCTTACAGCGCACCACTCACGCGTTAGACCCAGGTATTTATCAACGATCCGCGCGCTGGGCTCCGCGCGGCGAGGAGCTGGTGGAGGCGTGGCAGCGCGCGGCGCTGTGCGGCGCCGCGGCCGCGCAGTGGCTCGGCCTGCGCCTGCAAGCCTGCGCGGGCGCCGCAGTGGCGGCTGCCGCGCTCGTGGCTGCCTTACAGCGCACCACTCACGCGTTAGACCCAGGTATTTATCAACGATCCGCGCGCTGGGCTCCGCGCGGCGAGGAGCTGGTGGAGGCGTGGCAGCGCGCGGCGCTGTGCGGCGCCGCGGCCGCGCAGTGGCTCGGCCTGCGCCTGCAAGCCTGCGCGGGCGCCGCAGTGGCGGCTGCCGCGCTCGTGGCTGCCTTACAGCGCACCACTCACGCGTTAGACCCAGGTATTTATCAACGATCCGCGCGCTGGGCTCCGCGCGGCGAGGAGCTGGTGGAGGCGTGGCAGCGCGTGGCGCTGTGCGGCGCCGCGGCCGCGCAGTGGCTCGGCCTGCGCCTGCAAGCCTGCGCGGGCGCCGCAGTGGCGGCTGCCGCGCTCGTGGCTGCCTTACAGCGCACCACTCACGCGTTAGACCCAGGTATTTATCAACGATCCGCGCGCTGGGCTCCGCGCGGCGAGGAGCTGGTGGAGGCGTGGCAGCGCGCGGCGCTGTGCGGCGCCGCGGCCGCGCAGTGGCTCGGCCTGCGCCTGCAAGCCTGCGCGGGCGCCGCAGTGGCGGCTGCCGCGCTCGTGGCTGCCTTACAGCGCACCACTCACACGTTAGAGCCAGGTAGTTGTTCCTTCATCTCTAGCAATAGCCGGTATTGAGGTGGCCGGCAGTAGGCCGCACCACTTATGCGTTAAACCTACGTATTTCATATGCACTTTATATTTTTATTTATTTATTTTTTACAGCAACAATTTTATACTTCTATTTTACACTAATTCTTATTGTATAAACATTGAAATATTGTCCAGACAAACGTTTAAAGACATAGTGTGCAGTAACAGCCCAAAAAGACCTAGGTCTGTGCTAGGGCTAGTTATATTAGATTCATGTGACAAATACTGTTGGGAGCTTATCGTCCTTGATCTCTAGTTAAGTCTTAAGAAGAATAATAAATAAAAACTATTTTGCGCCCAGGTTTGGTGGGTCTGGCAATATCGTACGCACTATCCATGACGTCCATGCTGAGCAACGTGCTCAACTCCTTCACCGAAACTGAGCGCGAGATGATCGCCGTCGAGCGCGTCGGTGAATACATCACACAGGTATGAACAAGCACTCTTATAATATAGTGGTATACGTTTCAGTCGGTCGTTAGATAACTCACAGAACGCACGTCCCTCTAGTTTACGTCAGAGCTGTCCAAGTCTCGGGTCGCTTGAATTAAGTAAGACGATTAAGATGTTCACGTGCGCGCGGTGTAGCGTCAGTGCATCGGATGGGCCTACCTGTGTGGCCTGCAAACGTCGATTTGACTTTCCCTGTTCCGGCACTTCTGAGGTCAACTTTAGGAAACTCGGAGCGCGGAAAAATACGTGGCGCTGCTCAGATTGCGCAAATGTCTCATCTTCGGGTAACAGTGACCCGCAGCTAGCGACTCAGCTTGACGAGATGAAAGAGACCCTAAAGACCATCCAGCGGCAACTGGAACCCCTCGCAACCCTAGTGGAAGATATGAAGTCCGTCAAGGCCGACATCTCACACCTGAAGGACTCTGTGGAGCTAGCCCATAGCTCTGTTGGAAAAGTAACAAGCTCTCTTGAAGGCCTTGATAGCAGGGTTAAGGCCTTGGAATTTCAAGTTGCCGACTACAAAAAGTTGCAAGAGGTTTACAGGATGCATGGAGACATGCACGAGAAGGAGCAGTGGGCCCGTGCAAATAATGTAGAAATAAAAGGAATACCTGTGAAGCAGTCTGAAAATCTCTACGATATTGTGTCTAAAATTTCGCAGGTGATTAAGTGTCCATTGCGGAAAGAAGATATTAATTATATTGCCCGTGTTCCAAACCTAAACGAGAAATCAGACAAGAATATCATTATGGCGCTAAATAACCGCTATACTAAAGAGGAATTCGTAGCTGCATCCCGTGGGCTACGCGATTTCTCTCTAAAAGACATTAATTATCAGGGAGATGGGAGAATTTTCGTGAATGACCATCTGACACTTCACAATAAGGCCCTGTTAAAAGAAGCAAAAGTACTGGCAAAGGAAAAAAACTGCAAATATGTCTGGACCAAATACTGCAAAATTTTTGCTCGGAAAACAGACGACTCGCAACTTATACGCATAAGAGTGAAAGAAGACCTCCAGAAAATTTAATGCAAACATTAGCATGTGTTTACACTGCACTCCTAATATTACTAATTGTTGTTTACCATTATGTTTATTTAGCGGCCCTGCGGTTGGGGAGCACTGCAACGGGTATGTCTTTGTGTGTGTTATCGCTTGCATTCCTTATCACCTGCCGACTCATTCAACTACGACCCGACCTTATAGTCGGATTTTTTGTTATGAACCTTATTGCTATGAACTTTGAGTTTATTGCTTTGGAAGTGCTATGGAGCAAAAGACTTGAATTGCTTGTAGTGGGTCCTTATTGCATTCGCTATTTATTCTCAGTGCCGGGCATAGATGTCTTAAAGACTTATTTTAAATCTACCTCATTGCGGGTTAAAATAAATAATTTGGGAATTATTCGTTGTAACACAAACTGTACAATTATGATGCGTATCTACCTATACTTGTTAATTAATTTGCGTTCTCTGTTTGACGTAACTATTTTTTATATAGATTTCTCTTTCCGGTCATAAATTAAACTTATATTACCAGAATACCAGGGGATTGCGCACAAAAACGAATTATTTTAAAAGAAACGTTCAGCTGAACGCTTATGACGTTATATCATTAACGGAAACCTGGTTACTTCAAGGGATTAACGACAGTGAATTATTTGACGATCGTTACATAGTGTGGCGAGCGGATAGGGATTACGGTCGAACTCACCAGCGATATGGCGGCGGGGTTCTGTTGGCGGTTCGGAAGGAATTTGTAGCTTTTGGAAGGCCGGAATGGCACTCCTCAGCGGAAGATGTTTGGGTTACCGTCTCGACAGGGTCGAACACCAATCGTTTAAACATCCATATATGTACAGTATATTTATGTCCAGAAAACGATGGCAATTCTTTTAATACTCAACTAAAAAACTTTACCAACAAAATTGATGAAATTATGCTATCAGCCCCAAATGATATTTTTATTATTTTAGGTGATTTTAATCTGCCGCAACTGGACTGGTATTTACTCTCTGACGGTCACATCGAGCCCCGAGGGTTGACCGGAGAATCTCAAATACTTTTTTTTGATACCCTAAATCAGCATAACTTAGACCAGTTTAATTTAGTACGTAATACGAACAATCGCATCCTCGATTTAGCATTTTCGAACAAACCGCTTTTAATACAACCCTGCTATTGTCCCCTTGCTGAGCCAGAGGATGCGCACCACAAGTCTTTGACAATTGAGGTTTGCCTAGCTGTCACTGCACCACTTGCGTCCAATAGGAGGTTAATACATGACTACAAAAAAGGGAATTATGATGCAATGTGCTCGGAGTTAAATGATATAAACTGGGATACAGCGCTTAGTGAGGGCTCTTTGGATGATGCCTTATCCGTATTCAATTCTATTATTTACAGCTTGCGTGATACATTTATACCGCATAAATTTGTTGACCCACAAAAGTATCCTCAATGGTTCAGCCCTGCGTTAAAAAAAGTTTTAAATGAAAAACATAAATTCTGGGTGAAATATAAAAAATATGGGTCTCTTTCTGATTACCAATCTTTTACATTTCTTAGGCATAGAGCGAAAATGCTAGAGGATATTTGTCATAAAAACTATATAAGCCGGGTGGAAGATGCAGTCGTTAATAACCCTAAATATTTTTGGACCTATACCAAGTCATTAAAAAATGGGTCTCAGGGTCTTCCAGCTGTTATGAAATACAATTCCACACAAGCCGATACTGGTGAATCCATTTGCAATTTATTCTACGACTATTTCAAAACTACGTTCCTCTGTAGCAGTAGCAGTAACAGCAGCGGGCCGCGCTCCACAGAAACTTCCTCTACCAGTACATGTATATGTGACATTGAAATTAACCAAGATGAAGTTCTTAAGTTTTTAAAATCTGTGGATCTAAATAAAGGCGCGGGACCCGATCTTATACCTCCAATTTTAATCGTAAACTGTGCTGCAAGTCTCGTTAAACCTCTTTGTATCATTTTCCGTCGATCCCTTGCTGAAGGTGCTGTCCCTAAGACATGGAAATCCGCTTTTGTTACCCCTGTGCATAAGAGTGGTGATCGTTCTAATATACAAAATTATAGACCTATATCTAAGTTATGTATTTTTGCAAAGATATTTGAAAAAATCGTACATGGCCAAGTTTACTCCTCACTTAAGATCTCTATTATTGCGGAACAACACGGATTTGTAAAGAAAAGGTCTACTGAGTCGAATCTTTTATTATTTTGTGACTATGCTACACAAAGTATGGAGTCCGGTGGCCAAGTTGATGCCATATTTACAGATTTTAGTAAGGCGTTTGACAGAATAGATCATCAAATGTTACTACAAAAGATATTAAACAGTGGCATACATGGCAATCTTTTCAGGTGGTTCACGTCTTATGTACAAAATAGATCTCAAGCGGTAGCTGTAAATGGTTACACTTCATCCTGGGTTATTATCCCTTCTGGCGTGCCTCAGGGATCGCTGCTAGGGCCCCTGCTTTTCGTGATCTTCATCAATGACATCCACTGCATTTTTAAACACTCTCAGTTTCTCCTTTACGCCGACGACACCAAAATTTATAGAACTGTTAAAAATTTAAACGATTGCAAATTACTACAGGAAGACCTTAACAGATTTACTAAATACTGTACCGACAATAGACTAGACCTTAATATTGCTAAATGCCACTCAATGTCTTTCACTCGAAAACTCAACCCAATCTCTTTCAGCTACACCCTCAACTCAACCATGATAGCCAAATTATTTTCAACGAGAGACCTGGGCCTTCATCAAGACTCGAAATTAATTTTCGATGATCATGTAGATAAAATAATTAAGAAGGCTTCCAGGTCTCTAGGCTTCATCATGAGATTAAGTTCAAATTTCAAAAAAGTAAAGCCTATAAAAGTTTTGTACTGTTCCTTTGTCCGCTCAATACTCGAATATGTGTCCGTTGTGTGGAATCCCCATTATGACATTTATATTAAACGTATTGAATCCGTGCAAAAAAGATTTCTGAAATTTTTACAATATAAGACTAAATGTACAGACTTGTGTTACCATGATAGGTGTGTAAGGCATCATTTTATGCCCCTAGATCTTAGAAGAAAAACCGCCGATATAGTGTATCTAATAAAAATCCTAAATGGATCTGTTGATAGCCCTGAACTGGTAAAAAATATTAATATTCGTGTCCCTAGAGTTTCATCCCGGCACTACCGACCCTTATCACTCCCACCGACTAAAACTAATTATCGTCAGAACTCATATTTTGTCCGAGCTGCGAGGTCGTTGAATGAACTATGCCAATGCAACGATGAACTAGATTTGCATTTGTTAAAGCCCGCGAGCATTAAAAATATTATTTCTTCTGATTTCTTTGCTCCCCCGCCTGCATAAGAATAGGTAATTTCATGTTAATTAAGCATAATATTGTCTTCTGTTAATTAAGTGATATTGTTAATTAAGTAAGCAATTAATTTCTGTTTTTTTGTCGTATCTCTTTGCATGCTTAGTTTTCTCTGTCGCTAGCATTATATAACTTTGTATCCTATCTGTGAAAACCTGTAACTGGCTTCGCTGATACTTATGTTACATCATCTGTCCTTGTTAATTTAAGCTGTTGGTTTTCCGAATAAAATAAAAATAAAATAAAAAAATAAAAATAGTAGTTGGTTTTTTGATAACTTCCTTCCTCTTCCATCCAACCTTGCGCTTCATTCAGTCTCGAACCCACTCTGGGTCTACATTCAAGGACTTCTTGTTCACGTGTTGTTCGAAGACTCCTGACTTTGCCATGTAGTGTACCTCTACACAAGTTCTCTCTACAGTTAAATGTTCTTTTAGGTGGAGAGTGAGAAAATTGACGGCGAGCCGCCTCCATACGGGTGGCCTTCTCAAGGCGTCGTAAGCTTTGAAGATGTCCATCTGAATTACAGGTAAAAAATAATTAAATACACTTCTGAGTTATTATACTTGCAATTCGTTGGAATTTTTGAACATTATGCGGAAATGAATGTAAATTGAAAATATGTAAACAAGTTTTTGAAAAAATGTTTTCAAACAAAGTAAAACACAACAACATTCTATAAAATATTGTGTTACCTAATTGAATAGATAACTTAGTGGCTTCCCAGCGCTTTATGTATTAGGGCCTTCACTAACTGGCGCGTACACGTGCATGGCACTTTACGCCCACTCCGTATCACCCTCAATGAAGCAAGCGGTCTGATTGCAGTCTCGACGGTCGCGGCGCGGCGTTGCGCGGCGTCACGTTCTCGAGCTACCCCGGCGAGAAGCTCGGCGTCGTGGGCCGCACCGGCGCCGGCAAGAGCTCGCTGCTGCAGGCCGTGCTGCAGCTGGCGCCCATCGCGGCCGGCCGCGTCGTGGTGGACGGCGTGCCCGTGCACACGCTGCAGCTGCACGCGCTCAGGTACTGTATGCCAGCATTACAAGAGCTCGCTGCTGCAGGCCGTGCTGCAGCTGGCGCCCATCGCGGCCGGCCGCGTCGTGGTGGACGGCGTGCCCGTGCACACGCTGCAGCTGCACGCGCTCAGGTACTGTATGCCAGCATTACAAGAGCTCGCTGCTGCAGGCCGTGCTGCAGCTGGCGCCCATCGCGGCCGGCCGCGTCGTGGTGGACGGCGTGCCCGTGCACACGCTGCAGCTGCACGCGCTCAGGTACTGTATGCCAGCATTACAAGAGCTCGCTGCTGCAGGCCGTGCTGCAGCTGGCGCCCATCGCGGCCGGCCGCGTCGTGGTGGACGGCGTGCCCGTGCACACGCTGCAGCTGCACGCGCTCAGGTACTGTATGCCAGCATTACAAGAGCTCGCTGCTGCAGGCCGTGCTGCAGCTGGCGCCCATCGCGGCCGGCCGCGTCGTGGTGGACGGCGTGCCCGTGCACACGCTGCAGCTGCACGCGCTCAGGTACTGTATGCCAGCATTAGTGTAATACAGTCTGATACAGTGTAATACAGTCTGAAACTAGTGCAACAAGCAGGAAATCAATATATTTTGAATCTTCTGAGCCTGACAAACTGGCAAATGAAATAAATTATTTCTTTATCAACTCTGTGAAGGACTCCCAGAAACAACCAGACATGCGGCTAGCACTGCAACATCTGGAAACATATAGTTTAAAGGTAGTGGAATGTGCAGTATTGGAGCCATTTTCTATTGGAGAAATTTATCGACTAATAAAACGAATTAAGCCTAAACCTTCAAAGGATGTGTATGAGGTGCCTACTAAGATCTTGCGTGAGCTGCCTCCATCTTTCATAGACATATTATGTTACGGCATGAACTTGTGTTTGAAAAATGGGTCATATCCCGAAGTTTTAAAAAAGATAAAAATTGTACCCATATATAAGGGAAAAGGATTAAAAAACGAACTGAAAAACTATCGGCCCATTTCGATAATACCAGCATTGTCTAAGATTTTTGAACTAGGTCTCGCAAATAGGTTAATTAATCATCTGACAAGTAAGGGTTTATTAGCAAAAGAACAATATGCCTATCAGTCTCAAAAGTCGACAGTAGATGCGACCAGACACCTCATAAAAACTATTTTTGGGAAACTAGAATTGGGATGCAAAGTCGCTATTGTGCTATGTGACTTGTCGAAAGCATTCGACCTTGTAGATCATAAGCTCATTATTACGAAGTTAGACCATTACGGCATCCGTGGGACATTCTTGAAAGTGTTTGAATCTTTTCTAAATAATAGGCAACAATTATGTGAAGTCGATGTTAATGGTTGTAAGGGAAGATCGAACTATCAATCCCTCGATTCCATTTCTGTTCCTCAGGGTTCAGTAATAGGTAATTACCTGTTCATTGCATTGGTTAATGACTTGTCAGCGTGTACATCACATGGTCAATTGATCGCATATGCTGATGATAGTGCTTTTGTTGTTTGGGGAACTGGTTTTGCAGAACTGCAATCCAAAGTAAATCATCTGATTCTAGATGTACAGCGCTGGTTTACGACCAATGGTATGAAACTTAATCTTGAAAAAACCAATGTAATCCAGATCAGCCTTAGGGGTGTGCCACCCCAATCATTAAATATTGTGCTAGATAATATTGAAGTACCTTTAGTACGTAACGCAAAATATCTTGGCTTCACCTTAGACTCTTCGTTAAACTGGAATACCCACATAGATGAGCTATGTAAGAGGTTAGGCAAAGCGTGCTATGCAATTTCAAGATTAACAAAAATGTTAGATGAGCAGTGTGTTAGAAATGCATACTATGCTTATTTTCAATCAATTGTTACTTATGGAATTGATATGTGGGGCCAAGCAGCGGACAGACAAAGGGTGTTCATGATACAAAAAAAGGTAATTAGGATTATGGCTGGAGTGCCCTGGGATACACCTGCCCGTAGCTTGTTTCGGGAGTTAAAAATCATGACTGTTCCAAGTCTGTACATATTTGAAGTGGTCAAAGTGTTACGTAAAAATATTAATGAATTTAGAATGAATGATCCTAACAGCCGAAACGGACATAAACTCCTACCTAACCGGCACAGACTAAAAAAGTCTGAGCAAAGTGTGTGGTACATAGGTCCTAGAATATATAATCGTTTGCCGAATAATTTGAGGACAGCTGAATTATCGGACAATATATTTATAAATAGACTTAAGGAATATCTAGTTAATAAGGCATTTTACACATTAGAAGAGTTTATAGAAAAAAATAATGATATGTGACATTAAAATGACATGATGTTTTCTTTGTATACTTAAAATAGACTTAAGATGTAAATATAATCCAACTGACATGTAACATACGTTATGAATAAATGAATATGAATATGAATATGAATAATATTACAAGAGCTCGCTGCTGCAGGCCGTGCTGCAGCTGGCGCCCATCGCGGCCGGCCGCGTCGTGGTGGACGGCGTGCCCGTGCACACGCTGCAGCTGCACGCGCTCAGGTACTGTATGCCAGCATTACAAGAGCTCGCTGCTGCAGGCCGTGCTGCAGCTGGCGCCCATCGCGGCCGGCCGCGTCGTGGTGGACGGCGTGCCCGTGCACACGCTGCAGCTGCACGCGCTCAGGTACTGTATGCCAGCATTACAAGAGCACGCTGCTGCAGGCCGTGCTGCAGCTGGCGCCCATCGCGGCCGGCCGCGTCGTGGTGGACGGCGTGCCCGTGCACACGCTGCAGCTGCACGCGCTCAGGTACTGTATGCCAGCATTACAAGAGCTCGCTGCTGCAGGCCGTGCTGCAGCTGGCGCCCATCGCGGCCGGCCGCGTCGTGGTGGACGGCGTGCCCGTGCACACGCTGCAGCTGCACGCGCTCAGGTACTGTATGCCAGCATTACAAGAGCTCGCTGCTGCAGGCCGTGCTGCAGCTGGCGCCCATCGCGGCCGGCCGCGTCGTGGTGGACGGCGTGCCCGTGCACACGCTGCAGCTGCACGCGCTCAGGTACTGTATGCCAGCATTACAAGAGCTCGCTGCTGCAGGCCGTGCTGCAGCTGGCGCCCATCGCGGCCGGCCGCGTCGTGGTGGACGGCGTGCCCGTGCACACGCTGCAGCTGCACGCGCTCAGGTACTGTATGCCAGCATTACAAGAGCACGCTGCTGCAGGCCGTGCTGCAGCTGGCGCCCATCGCGGCCGGCCGCGTCGTGGTGGACGGCGTGCCCGTGCACACGCTGCAGCTGCACGCGCTCAGGTACTGTATGCCAGCATTACAAGAGCTCGCTGCTGCAGGCCGTGCTGCAGCTGGCGCCCATCGCGGCCGGCCGCGTCGTGGTGGACGGCGTGCCCGTGCACACGCTGCAGCTGCACGCGCTCAGGTACTGTATGCCAGCATTACAAGAGCTCGCTGCTGCAGGCCGTGCTGCAGCTGGCGCCCATCGCGGCCGGCCGCGTCGTGGTGGACGGCGTGCCCGTGCACACGCTGCAGCTGCACGCGCTCAGGTACTGTATGCCAGCATTACAAGAGCTCGCTGCTGCAGGCCGTGCTGCAGCTGGCGCCCATCGCGGCCGGCCGCGTCGTGGTGGACGGCGTGCCCGTGCACACGCTGCAGCTGCACGCGCTCAGGTACTGTATGCCAGCATTACAAGAGCTCGCTGCTGCAGGCCGTGCTGCAGCTGGCGCCCATCGCGGCCGGCCGCGTCGTGGTGGACGGCGTGCCCGTGCACACGCTGCAGCTGCACGCGCTCAGGTACTGTATGCCAGCATTACAAGAGCACGCTGCTGCAGGCCGTGCTGCAGCTGGCGCCCATCGCGGCCGGCCGCGTCGTGGTGGACGGCGTGCCCGTGCACACGCTGCAGCTGCACGCGCTCAGGTACTGTATGCCAGCATTACAAGAGCTCGCTGCTGCAGGCCGTGCTGCAGCTGGCGCCCATCGCGGCCGGCCGCGTCGTGGTGGACGGCGTGCCCGTGCACACGCTGCAGCAGCACGCGCTCAGGTACTGTATGCCAGCATTACAAGAGCTCGCTGCTGGATTTTGTTATTTTATTGTGTTTGAAATCAAATTAATTATTAGTCCAGTACCATTGTCCTACTATCTACTAGTGACTTACGCTAAGTATCAATTTTGATGTTCTGCTCTTTACCGAGGCAGGAAAGCGATTTGCTTAAATTAAATAGTATTCTACAATTAATTTACGTATCTCAGGTCACGGATAGGCATGATCCCCCAAGAGCCGTTCATCTTTGCGGGCACCGTACGTGAAAACGTCGATCCGCTCCGCCAACACTCGGACACTGAGATATGGCGCGGCCTGGAGCGCTGCGGGGCGGGGGACACCGTGCGGGCGCGGGGGGGGCTGGCGGCGCCCGCCGAGCAGCTGTCGCGGGGGCTGGCGCAGCTGCTGTGCCTCGCGAGGGCGCTGCTACAGCGGGCTAAGGTAACTACAGCTCTCTCTTCTTAGTCGTGCACTCTTGGCAGAGTGGTCGCGGTCATGTCTAGGTTGGGTCTTTTGCCACCGGTTCTTTGGTGATGCGACGCCATGTAGCTCTATGTTTGGAGGAGTGAGAATTCTCGTTTATGCTGCAGTGTGTGACGGACTTGATGAGGAACTACAGCTACAGTGCCACAAAAATAATGAATGGACATTTACGGGCGCCACTGAGTATTAGCTGGCAATATTGTGTATTGTGCATCTTATTCTGTCGCGTAAGTGCGAGCAGTGAGTTTATTGTCTGACAGATTCCTGAAACCTTCAATTTCATACTTGCGGCAGTTGCGGCGGGTGCTTTGACATGCCGCCCGTTTTTTTTAAAGAATTTACTGTATTTTTCTTCTACGTGTGATGATTTTAAGAAATAAAAGGTAGTTTTGTCATAATTTATTTAAATTACTTTATATGTAGGGTAGAATAATAACTCGGTAAGTCTGACGACCGGCCTCCCACTCATAACGAAGTGGGGAGTCGGGGTAAAAACGAGGTGTTCCGATGGATGAGAGTCAGTCTTGTTGGAGCATTAGCGGCAGCAAGGTGCTAAGCAGTAGCTCTTAAGTGTAGAACCTGTGTGTGCAAGTACTAGAATACAGAGTAATAAAGTGTGTTGTTTGTGAATCCTGGAGTTTTAATTACATTTCAGAAGCAGGGATAAAGAACCGTAAGTAAATGTCGGCACTTTAGTAATTAGTACTATTGAAAGAATTAAATTTAAACTTGTTGAAGTTTTTATATGTTTTGAGCATATGGTGCCACGTGTGTGGTACAGGCCCAGTATGCTTGATACTATCCGCGTGTGCCATGTGTTGTTTATCTGTGCAATTTTATGGTGCCACGTGTGTGGTACAGGCCCAGTATGCCTGATACTATACGCGTGTGCCACGTGATGTTTATCTGTGTAATTTTATGGTGCCACGTGTGTGGTACAGGCCCAGTATGCTTGATACTATCCGCGTGTTCCATGTGTTGTTTATCTGTGCAATTTTATGGTGCCACGTGTGTGGTACAGGCCCAGTATGCCTGATACTATCCGCGTGTGCCACGTGATGTTTATCTGTGCAATTTTATGGTGCCACGTGTGTGGTACAGGCCCAGTATGCTTGATACTATCCGCGTGTGCCATGTGTTGTTTATCTGTGCAATTTTATGGTGCCACGTGTGTGGTACAGGCCCAGTATGCCTGATACTATACGCGTGTGCCACGTGATGTTTATCTGTGTAATTTTATGGTGCCACGTGTGTGGTACAGGCCTAGTATGCCTGATACTATCCGCGTGTGCCACGTGATGTTTATCTGTGCGATTTTATGGTGCCACGTGTGTGGTACAGGCCCAGTATGCCTGATACTATCCGCGTGTGCCACGTGATGTTTATCTGTGTAATTTTATGGTGCCACGTGTGTGGTACAGGCCCAGTATGCTTGATACTATCCGCGTGTGCCATGTGTTGTTTATCTGTGCAATTTTATGGTGCCACGTGTGTGGTACAGGCCCAGTATGCCTGATACTATCCGCGTGTGCCACGTGATGTTTATCTGTGTAATTTTATGGTGCCACGTGTGTGGTACAGGCCCAGTATGCTTGATACTATCCGCGTGTGCCATGTGTTGTTTATCTGTGCAATTTTATGGTGCCACGTGTGTGGTACAGGCCCAGTATGCCTGATACTATCCGCGTGTGCCACGTGATGTTTATCTGTGTAATTTTATGGTGCCACGTGTGTGGTACAGGCCCAGTATGCCTGATACTATCCGCGTGTGCCACGTGATGTTTATCTGTGCGATTTTAGGGTGCCACGTGTTTGGTACAGGCCCAGTATGCCTGATACTAACCGTGTGTACTACGTTTTGTTTACATGTGTGATACAGGTTAATTATGCCTGATATTGACCGTTTGTGCCGTGTGTGTTTAGTATATGGCACTATATGTACGATACAAGTTATTTATACCTGATATCGGTAATGTGAGCCATATGTATGTAGTATGTGGTACTTCATGTGCGGTACAGGCTAAGTATGCCTGATATCGGCCATGTGTGCCATGTGTATGTAGTATGTGGTACTTCATGTGCGGTACAGGTTAAGTATGCCTGATATCAGCCATGTGTGCCATGTGTATGTAGTATGTGGTACTTCATGTGCGGTACAGGTTAAGTGTGCCTGATATCAGCCATGTGTGCCATGTGTATGTAGTATGTGGTACGTCATGTGCGGTACAGGTTAAGTATGCCTGATATCAGCCATGTGTGCCATGTGTATGTGGTACTTCATGTGCGGTACAGGCTAAGTACGCCTGATATCAGCCATGTGTGCCATGTGTATGTAGTTATGTGGTACTTCATGTGCGGTACAGGTTAAGTGTGCCTGATATCAGCCATGTGTGCCATGTGTATGTAGTATGTGGTACTTCATGTGCGGTACAGGCTAAGTATGCCTGATATCAGCCATGTGTGCCATGTTTATGTAGTATGTGGTACTTCATGTGCGGTACAGGCTAAGTATGCCTGATATCAGCCATGTGTGCCATGTGTATGTGGTACTTCATGTGCGGTACAGGCTAAGTGTGCCTGATATCAGCCATGTGTGCCATGTGTATGTAGTATGTGGTACTTCATGTGCGGTACAGGCTAAGTATGCCTGATATCAGCCATGTGTGCCATGTGTATGTGGTACTTCGTGTGCGGTACAGGCTAAGTATGCCTGATATCAGCCATGTGTGCCATGTGTATGTGGTACTTCATGTGCGGTACAGGCTAAGTATGCCTGATATCAGCCATGTGTGCCATGTGTATGTGGTACTTCATGTGCGGTACAGGTTGAGTATGCCTGATATCAGTCGTGTGTACTACATGTGTGGTGCAAGCTAAGTATGCCTGACATCACCTTTCTGTATCAGTATGCCAATGATACTCAGCCCAGAGTGCTGTGATGTCTAGTTATGCCGTAGCGCCGAGTGCCAAGATTACAAGTTTGGACACAGTATTACACAATCTAAAGGACTACCATGGCTCGAAATGACGATGAGCGTGCCAGTACATCGTATACGCCACCACTACCGAAACGCAAGCGAAGGAAGTGACGCAGGAGGTCGTCGATTTCATCCTCAAGTGACAGTAGTCCGCGCCGAAAATCTAGCCGGATGACTACGAAGGAGGTCGTCAAGCTGCTCGCTATATGAAAGTGTGAACCAAATATGACTTGAACCAGTCGTGAGCAGTGACACGTACATACCTACTCCTATTCCATACAATTTGTTGAGCAAAATATCATGTTTGACCCTATCATACGCTTTACTTATATCGAGCATCAGCCCGAACGCAGACGTGTTCTTATCGTCTAATATACTTATGGCTTCCTGAATGAAATTGTGAGCTCTGTGAGAACTGTCCCTCTTTGTTTTCGGAAACCAATTTGACTATCATCGAATATACTGTATTTACCGCAAAAACAGACGCTTGACCATAAAACATTCAAATATTTTAGAAAAAGTTGGTAACATGGCGATTGGGCGATATTGGTCAGGGTCAGTTACGTTTTTTTTTGTTTTAGAAATCGGTTTGATAACAGAAATGTTCCGGTAGTAAAGGATTTATTTATTAGAAATGTTAACGGTATAATTAGCTCATTGAAACATATTTTTACTAGTGAGGGGGGAATTTCATCAACTCCAAATCTACGTTTGTTTTTGAGACTCAGTATAGACTTATTCATTTCGACGTGGCTTATCGGACTTAAAAAAACAAAGTATTGCTCGTAGGATTTAGAACTGGACGTCCACGAGGTTCATTTTCATTACTATTTGAATGCTAAATAGTTGTTGAAGGTATCTGCAACTATTTGTGGTTCATCTGTTAATTCACCATGTACACTAAGGGTTATCTTTTTCTTAGTTTTTTTTTAATTCGGGGTTATTTGTCTGCTCTCCTATAATTTGCCACAAAGTTTTTATTATATTAGTTGAACAATTTATTCTTTCTAACACCTCTTTAATATTTTTGTGTGAGTTTTCAAATGTTTCACTAAGATAGGGTCTTCAGTCTGGACTACCAAACTTTTTAAAAGGCGTTTACGAAGACAAGATTTTTTTATTCCGGGTGTTAGCCATACTCTTTTGGGGCTTGCGTTAGACTTTCCTTATCTTAGGGAAACAGTGGTTCAGTATCGTTTTTATTATGTTATTGGAGGTGTCTACATTTTTATTAATATTATTTTGTGGAGACAAAATAGAAAACCAATTAACATATTGTAGTTCCAATTTAAATAGTTGCACATTTTTTTTTCGGAAAACACTCGCTTGTAATAGACATGTCTATCGCTCTTGCCTATTTTGCCTAGTTTGCCTATTTCTTTGAACGCGTTGGGTATTCTGACAATAACGCCTGTATGGTCTGAAAACCCATACTCGTGGACATCTACTTTAAGACCGTCAGCATCAAAATTACTTAAAACTACATCTAGGCATTTTGCGGTATTTTTGCGACTCTTGTAGCTCTTTTACTTTTTGTATAAAATTAAAAGATAGTGATAAATTTGTGAATAGGATATTTTTTTAAGATGTCTGTAACATTTAAATTACCTCCAATTATGATGTTTTTATTTTTATATTTTACATGTAGCAGTTGCAAAAGTTGTTCCAATTTTTCAACAAGTCTGAGCTTCTGTCACTATTTTGCCAATTAATTAAAACTATTACTTATTTTTGACTACATTAGTTACAATCTACGGAAATAGCTCGAAAGATTATATCGTTCTAAGTATAAAAGGTCCAATTTTGAGGTAGTTATCCACGTTTCAGGTATACATAAAACATTTACGTTAGGATTTTGGTCTACATATTTTGAAAAGGTAAACTTCAATTGCTTGGATTAGGGACGAAAATTATTTGTGCACGGTGCTGCAGGAGTTAATGATGTGCGGTCCTGATCCTGCATGCTCGAGCACGAGCTCGGGGCTGGGCTTCGCGCGTTATCTTGCGTCAACCGTCTTGCGGGGGCGGATCCCGCAACGGGTTGGTTCAGATGACCTTAGGTTGATGCATCGGTTGATTTCTCGTCGTTTGCTCTGTCACATCTAATTCGTTAATTATAAGCATATTGTTTCGGATGACTGCTCTCTTTCTGTTTTGCCTCGATTCCGGGAGCCTTTGCCTTAATTATTTTCTTAACTGTAGGCTGTCAGCATATAAGAATTCTGAAATATGAAGTCCTTTATTTTTTTTAAGTATTCTACATTATCTATAATTTGCTTTTTTGCCCGTTTGCTGAGCAACTCGATCACTAACGGTCTCCTAGATGATGCTCTTCCCTATTCTTTAAAAATCTTCTATATATCCCGTCAAGTCAATGCCATAGAGGTATACAAGTCTAACACTATTGAGTAGCTCCGTTTCTGTCTCACGCCAGACTTCACCCAGGCCGTAGAGAACTATTTTCTTGGGATTTTCTGTGGCAATGAGAAGCATTGAATCACTCTTATTAAGGTTTCCAGATTTTTTGTCATAAGATGTATTTGTATGGTTTAACTGTTTACTATTAGCACCAGCGTATGGCATGGGGCGTTTAATACATTTTTCTAATTAAGCAGTCTGCATTTGTAATGATGCTCTGTTTCAAGGCCCTGTAGGGTGGTTAAGCCAGAATGTACACTGTGATTCGTAGTGTTTTTTTTTGGACAACACGTATTTCCACCTGTAACTTAAGGTTTCCATTTTCCAGTGTTTCTATTTTCCGGATTAACGATAGTAGATGGTTTTTCCAAATATGTGTTCATTAGAGCAGTGAGAGACACTAAAACAAAAAACACTCTTGCGACTCTTGAGGCAATATTTTATAGCTTTGGTATCCCGGCACGAATTATATCTGATCGGGACACGTCCTTTACATCAACAGCTTTCAAAATGTTGTGAACGTCATGGAATAACAACTTATACTTAATTCAGTCGCTTGTCCCAGGGCCAATGGCCGAGCAGAAAGATTCAACCAAGCCAAATTACATTACTTAGCAACACAGAACTCTGATGGTCATGAACGAGACTAAGACAAGTGTCTGGGAAAAGTTCAATGGGGCATCAATAACACTGTGAATTGAGTGCGAATGCCACCACCAATAAAACGGCGACCGAAGCTTTGTTTGGGGTAAAAATGCGAGATGATCTAATTAACGCACTGGGTGTTAATACTTGCCCATCCAGAGTTAGTTTGCAGGAACTAAGACAAGAAATAAGTTCTAATATTGAACAAAATCGAGCTAAACAAAAACTTAAGCATGGTTCCAAACGAGCACCCGCAGTAAGGTATAAAGTTGATGGTCTAGTCAAAATTTGTCGCAATAATTACAGTAACGATGGAAAAAGTACAAAGCTTTTGTCAAAGTTTCTAGGTCCATATAAGATGGACAAAGTTCTAGGGAATGACAGGTATTCAGTAAAATTCAAATTTAAATTCAAATTCAAATTTATTTATTTATAAGACAACAATTTGGTCCAGTTAAAAATAAAATAAAATAGTTAAAATACACATAATATTACAATTCACAATTTAATTTACTATATATCATACAATTAACATTAAAATTAATATAATTCTATTTTGCCATTTACCTACCATTACGTTGGCAAATCGGCGCTGGTAAAAGACGTTCCCGGATATCATAAGAAGGGCAAACCAGATGAAAGCGTAATTTCTGTAGATCGAGTTAGACCTTGGATAAACATTAAAGCTCTGGAAGTTCATGATAGCGATAGTGACAGTTTAAGCAAAAAAAAAAGGAAGATAGTGGGTAAATGTAAAATAAAATAATAATAATAAAAATAATTAGTAAATGACAAAACAAACGTATAATATGTAACAACAGTACTTATGTGTTCGTGAGCTTTAATGGTCACTCCAATGAATAATTACGATTAAAACATTATAGGATCACACGATTAAATATTTATAATCAGCAATATGCAATGTCACATAAATCAATTTAATTATACATTAAATCATATGAATGTTATAATCATATTGCGAATGTGATGATGTTATAATTAATAGAGGTCTCGCATCTTTGAATTATGTCACAAATATTATCGATATGTAATTAAATATTTTCACTAAAATATATGTATGATATAGCTTTTGAATTGCAACGGCACGGCATTCACGCCTATTGTGATGGTAATACGTGAGTGTTAACCGTTGTAATTTAATGTCAGTATGACTCACGAAAATTTAAATTATATATGATATAGCTAATCGTGAGCCTTTGGAGCTTTCTAGTATTATATTACTTTATATTTTATATACGTGCGCCAGTGGCAGCACGATGTCTGATGGCCGAATGTGATGATTTTAAGAAATAAAAGGTAGTTTTGTCATAATTTATTTAAATTACTTTATATGTAGGGTAGAATAATAACTCGGTAAGTCTGACGACCGGCCTCCCACTCATAACGAAGTGGGGAGTCGGGGTAAAAACGAGGTGTTCCGATGGATGAGAGTCAGTCTTGTTGGAGCATTAGCGGCAGCAAGGTGCTAAGCAGTAGCTCTTAAGTGTAGAACCTGTGTGTGCAAGTACTAGAATACAGAGTAATAAAGTGTGTTGTTTGTGAATCCTGGAGTTTTAATTACATACGCTATTCAAGATTACTAAAATGTCGTGGTAGAAACATTATAGTAGTAGTTTAGGGCCAATGCCTTCATTTTATATGACAGATCAACAAATAATTAATGGAATTTGTATGCAACTTTTCTGGCGCGAAATCGAGACTACAATTCCTGTAACCTTTTTAATTTTTCATTGATCATAAACAAAACACTTTACGGTCTAATTTGTAACCGGAAAAGCAGACATTGAGATTTGAGTATTTACAATTCATGTGTTCTATTTGGAAACGCTTCATAATTAGTTTGTGTAGCCATTCAAATGTTTTTAAGCCTTTGACAACAAAGGCTCAATAGTTGTGCAAATTAGAGTCCTGCCTTGATAAAAAACCACGTTCCAATCTTCCAGATCGTCCTAATAGACGAAGCAACAGCGAACCTCGACCAGGAGACGGAGCGGCTGATCCTGGACACGATCCGCAGCGCGTTCGGCGGCTCCACCGTGCTGCTGGTCGCGCACCGCGTGCTGGGCGTGCTGGAGTGCTCGCGCGTGCTGGTGCTGGGCGCCGGCCGCCTGCTGGAGCTGGACACGCCCGCCGAGCTGCTGGCCGACCCCACCTCGCAGCTGTACGCGCTGGTGCACGCGCACGACCAGTGACGGCAACCTACTCCAGTCCAGTGTCATTAATAATACCACAGCGTAAGGATGTACTCCATACAGTGGGTCAACTCCGCCGATTTCTGGGTCATCGATGGGGGGCGCGCGGGGAAGGAGGCGGGGAGGTCGGCGGTCTATTTTAAAATGGAAATTAGTTTGCCAATCAGACTGTAATATCTTTCGCATAGTTTTTGACTACCCTGAGCCTCAGCACGACCGCCGAGCCGAGCCGCTGGCCGTGTATGAAGTTACCTCACTGTATGGAATACATCCCTACGCTGTGATAATACCCTTGGTTACCGTTCACACTGCTGTTCAGGTTGTTGGAAGCGTGTAGAGGCGCCCTCTGGCGATTTCGAGTCCCATTTATATCGGACAAAATTAAAGTTGTTTTTTAAATTACAATGCCCGTAATATCGTGATAACGATGCACTCAAAAAATAATCTTTAAGGCGAATATTGACGACAATTATTATTTTTAAAGTTATCACTACTAAAACGCAAAACGCTGGCTAGCACCGTGTTACGGACGTGCAGGCGGAAGACTGGAATTACGTGGATTATAGCGAAATTAATAAAAGAGCTAACCCAATCGAAGTTTTGTCATTCGGTCGTACTTGTCTGTCTGTCTGTACTTAAAATTTCGTACGCAAATGCAACAGAGAGACGAACCCTCTTTCCCGGTTTGCCAAATGCCCTTTGATGGCAGTCCATGTAATTAGCAGGGACGTTTAACTGAACCGAATGCGGAACCAGATGTTTTTAATTTAGTTTTCGGAACCAGTAATGGAATCGGAACCAGAACCAGAATCTAAGCCCGAGTGAGAAGTTGACGAAATGTTAAGAATACACATTAAAAAAAACACAATAACACTAATAAAACAAGATAGCAAATTAGCGTAGCACGCGTGGCAAGCGGAGAAATAAGCGAATGACAGGTAAAACCTGTTTGTTTTTTATGTACGCCACTCATGTGCTGCCATTACACTGAGCTTCGACATCCGATATAACTTCCGATTTGAAGGTAACGGAACCGGAACCGAATCGGATGTGTAATATTAATCGGAAGTTCCGACTTAACGGAACCAGAACCAAGTCTCTGTAACATTTCTGGTAGTTAGCATTAAATAAATTCAAACATCGCAACCAGTGGCCAAATCAAATAATTTATTTAGCAAGAGGTACATTCTTGTAGTAATTTTTCTTTTCTTTAAGGATACATCTATTTTTAACACATTCATAGCCGCCCAGCTAAGCAAGGCATTCGCGCCAGGCCTCACGCTAAATCGGAAGGCCGTAATACAAAGACCCGACTATCGCGCCGTCCGGCCTGGGTCGGGTGGTGTGCGGCACTGAATATGTTAACTAATGACGCTCACACATCGAAATATGATTTAAATTACGATTACCAGTTATCTTTCGAGGATTCGAAGCAATATTTGTTATGTTGGACGTAAAAACATTAATTACTTCATCCATTTATTCATTCATTCCTTTTACGTTAAGTATTATAAATTATTCATGTTGTGTTTTAATGAAATATATTTGAATTTGATTTCTGTGAAAGAGAGGAAACGTGGAAAATCTCAAGGCCTCGGCCGAGACTCGAACTCGTGACTCTGGGATACACACGGTGGCCCCGAATTTCTCCACCATATCCCAGTAACATATAGGTACCAGATGGCAGAGTGATGGGAGTGTATCCTAGAGTTGCGAGTTCGAGTCTAGGCCGAGGCCTTGAGATTGACCACTTTTCCTTTATTTCTAAGAAATGTTTTTGCTTAAAAATAAAATAAATATTTAAATTAAGTCAAGCATAATAAGGCTAAAATATAACTAGTCTGCAAAAGATTACTGCGATTTGATGTAAGATTACTACATTATGTTATGTTTATTTGTACTTTAGGTTAATAATTTACTTATGAGTTCAAGTATTTGGAACAGAAAAATTGTGATTTCAAAAGCCTAGTTGGATATTATACCTACTTGTAAGGTAAAAGTCTTTGTGTTTGACAGCGTAATTCACTTCTTTTGCTAGGAATTAAGATTGAAAGTATCATTTATGGGGCAATTTCAAACACTGGCACGTTTACCTTATTGTAGTATCGTTTCTAATTTTAGTTTAGTCCTCAAGTCCCAAATTGCTCCATTAGAATATACCTATTTAAATTAAAATTAAATTTATAATGTTTTATTATAGACATGAAAAAATCATTTAACATTGACATGACAAAATTGGCATATAAGAGATTATTCGTAACAAAGTGTAAGTTTAAATAATCATACAAATAGGTATGTACAGTCAACCAATTGGAACCCTATGCCACTCTAGAACCAGGCCAAAATGACAAACAGTAAGAGATTTATAGCGTCACTATGACATAGTCCTACAGTGCCCTAGGGTTCCAAATGGTTGACTGTACATAACTTAAATAAATATAACTTATCTCAAAAATGATTATTTGAGGTGATCGTCCCTTTCTTTATGAACTGACTGAACTTAATAAAAAAGTTACCTTAGTGACCTTAGTCAAACTAAATTCGACCTCATGACTTCCTTATGTATTAAATGTAATGATACTATTGTTAGCTCTAAGACAAGTTCATTCAATTATTTTATCTCGTCCTAGTTCGCCTTGTGATATTATATTTTTATATCCAATATTCGAAACTTTTTTATTTTGCCTCTACACACTAATAAAGTTACAACGGGCATGCGAGAAAGAAGCCTGCCATGAAAATTGAAAATTCGCAATGTCGTTTCGCATCTCTTTAAGTCAAATTAGCTAGTGCAATTGATCAATCGATGTTTGCGGTAGTAGGTCTAAGGGCCCACGAATATCGAAAATTGACTTTGACGGAATAATCTCTTTATCGCGCAAAAATGCAATATGGAAGTGTGACAAAGAGAAACATACAGATTTTTGACTGTTCAATTTTGGTAGTAGTAGGCCAGAGCACGTCATATGCTATGCTGGTAATTTCGCCCGTCTTTATTAATACTTATAATTCCGTGGCAGCAACTACATGTTGCGATCCTCCGGTTTCTTATACGGGTAGTCAATGTACTCAAAAATGTCTTCTTCTGACGTTACTGGCACTGGCTCACCGGGCACACCTGGAGAGCAGAAATATGTATTTAAACGCTTGAAAAGATTTTCGAATGAGTACGATTAAGACACCATTACTTTATGGCACGAATCCAAATTGCCTCACTGCCATGTCGTCATCGATATGTGTCAGTAATATCTGTCTCTGTTGGATATGCTAAAAATCTTCTAAAACGGCGGAAATAAACTGATAGAGTCCGACTATGCTGTTTCCTAGATATTGATAGTACAGACTGTGAAATTTTTCAAAGTAAGCGTCATAATTTCTTAGAAGTTTGACGTTTAAAATAACACTTTAAACTTTGACAGTTAATTGGCTTGGAATGGATAACGTAGCAACGCGCGCGTCAAGAAAAATCTCAGTTCGCCCGCACGGTTCAATAACCGTGCGGGCGAACTGAGATTTTTCTTGACGCGCGCAGTGCTCTCGCAGAACCGGTTGTGGATGATCCGGTCTTAGCCCTAGACATCAATACGCGTGATAATGGCATCCTAGGATGTCCGAAACAAGTGACTAAACTACGAGTACGTGGGTATTATCCGTATTATTAGGTATAATAAATAGAGTGTTTTTTTACTAAGTATTTTATAGCTACCGTGTGACGTTACCTAGTACATATCATGCAGCGTAGAAGAATGGCGTGACGCTCAAAAAAAATGTGCGTCTACTTGTGTTGGGTTAGTGACTTGTTTGCCATTACAAACAATAAGTAGTCCACTGACGTACCATGAATTTGGTGTCTCCCAATGAAATAGTGTCAGTGACCAATCCGCTCAAGGCGTCCACTATGCTCCTGAGCAGCTGCTCGTTGTGTTTCTTCTTGGGGTCGGCTACCACCGACGGGTGCGTCACCAGCGCGTCTATGTCACCGCTCTCCTGCTTGCCGCGCCTGGGTATGGGGATTCATATGATTTTAAATCAAATGCAAAACTTAGGAACCTTAGTTTCGGAATTTTTTTTTTTGGAAAACTCTCAAAAGCAGTAAAAAGCCAATGGCTTACACAATCTAAGTATTTAAAAAAAGTTGGATTCAGTGCATTTTTCAGCGAAGTTAATACTAACTCATGGTGGATTTTTCGAGTAGGTATTCCGTTTTCTTCCAAGTCTAATTCTCTCTTGGCGGTCGAGCATATACCGCGCGAGACGCTCGAGACAGTCGCGCTAGATGTATGACGAGTCGCACGTCGCACCTGTTACCAAGTTATGGTAAAGGGGCTGCAGGTTGAGGTGCGGACCTAAGTATAAAATTAACTAAAGATAAGTATTAAAGTAAAAATGGAAACTTTACCTGTAACTGCCACAGATTGTTACTGTGAATTCAGGATCTAACTGCAAGATATTGGCTCTCAATTTTGTTTCAATTTCTTGTATCTCTGGTCTTGGTATCTTCTTTTCAAAATCTTCAAAATATCTGTAAAGAAACAAACACATGTGTGTTTTAATTCACTATGTCATCATCTCACGCATCTATCTCTCTCTCTCCCTCTAATATTACGATACCTAAATTACCAAACCAAAGACAACTGGCAGGCATGACTGATGATACGTAGTGACTGTAGTTTAATGGGCGCCTGAAACTTCAGCAATCGCCATTACCGACTCTGTTTACCTAAATATATGTTCTTACTTTAAACCAATCAGTTGATGATGATTTAATTTGTTCTGGTTATTTCGTAAGTCTTCTATTGTTTTTACTCCGCTCCTGACTAGATCAGCTGCTTTCACGGGTCCTATTCCGGAAACTCGCGTTAGCAAACTTATGGACTGAGCTTCCTCATCATGATGAATATTTTCAAGTTTCTGCAGTTTTCCGGTTTGGAGAAATTCGTCGATTTTCTTTGAAATTTTATCGCCGATTCCGTTTAATTTTTTAGCTTCATCTCCGGATTCTATTCTCTTGCTGTGAGAGGCTAGCACACTTGCTGCTTTCCTATAGGCATTGTACTTGTGGATGTTACGGCTAACATTTTTTTCATAATCTGCTAGTTCCATCAAGAAGTCGCAGAAGTCGCCATTTAAGTTGTCCGTGCCTGAAGGATTCTTACGTTTGCTCATGCTACCTATTAAAAAAAAACAATTGTTGTAATTGAGTTAAATACGAATGAAAAAGTATTCCATTTCATTTACGATTGCTAAGAATGTTTGAATCTTAGCGGGTTTTTTTCTGCAGTTGGACAACTTGACACGAATAGCAGTTAGCGGTTGGCGGAATTTCGATGGCAAAACGCAAATGTCAGATTGATTTTGAGGTTGTTTTGATAATTGTTATTTTTGTTGAAAATACTTGTATATATTTAAATAAATAATGTGTTATGATGATAACACAGTTCACTGTGTTGTGTGTTTAGAATTAAGTGAAATACCTGTTACGTCTGTGCGACAAAAAGAAAGTCTTCGATATGGATAATATAACACAGAAACTGTCGCAGTATTTTGGACACCGAAAGTTTAAAAGTGAACTTCAAGAACGAGCTGTAAGAGCAATCGCTAGAGGTAAGCGTTGGAAACAGACAAATTTATTTACTAGTTAAGTAATTATTTTATAAATAAACATCAAATCTTACACGCAATAATTTTTATACTGCTATATTTGGTAAGAACACAAAGGTCTTGTATTGCACGAGAAGAATCACGCTTCAAAATAGTCGTGTTATAACAGTGCTACCAAATTAAAGACGTGATAGGTATTATAATCGCATAAATCGCACTTTCTTTTTTTATTTTCTTTATCTTAATAGGTATGAGTATGAAACAGAAAAACCGAATATTTTATATATTATTATTTTTACTGAAATATATTTATTAACTATAAATATTATTTTATGATAATTTTTAATGATAAAGGATAGATACAGAGATAAAGGATCAATTAATTAATTAAATGTAATGGATGTGTAGTTCTTAACAAAAGTATAGCCATGTATAGAGATCATTGGTTTTATATACATTTCATTATTCATATACTGCTTCATGTTAATACATCATAATAAACATTTGCAGGCGTCCATGATGTGTATGTGTCTATGCCCACTGGCTCGGGCAAGTCCCTGTGCTTCCAACTGCCTGCCATGCTGCAGGACAACAAGGTGGCTATTGTTTTCTCACCACTGCTGGCCCTGATCAAGGACCAAATAGACCATCTCACCAAAATCAAAATCACTGCTGAATCCATCAACTCTAAGATGACTAGCAAAGACAGAGAAAGAGTGCTGAATGACTTAAAAAGCATGAAGCCCAACACAAGGTTTCTTTACGTAACACCTGAGCAGGCTGCCACAGGGACTTTCAAATCATTGATGGAGCACCTCATCCAGTTCAAAAAGATCTCATATGTTGTTGTTGATGAAGCTCACTGTGTCAGTGAATGGGGTCATGACTTCCGGCCGGATTATTTGAAGTTGGGTGACCTGAGAGAGAAATATAGAACAGTGACATGGGTCGCCTTAACCGCAACAGCCAGCACTGAAGTCACCAAAGATATAATGGCGAATCTCAAGCTCCGGACTCCTGTAGCACAGTTCAAGACACCTAGTTTTAGGCACAATTTGTTCTATGATGTTGTTTATCAAAATTGTATAGATGATGAAATTAATCATTTGATGGAATTTTTAAAGAAGAGCTTGAAAGAGGATGAAAATGTTAAACCAGTAAGTTTTGTTTGTTAATATAATAGAATTTGTATTGCTTTTGCCATCTCATACATTGCAATTTCAAGTTTCATTGAAATCACGTTATTTCCCTGGACACTTAAAAACTATTTTTTTTTCAATTTTAAAATATATTTTTTGCAAGGGACTGAACTGAGCCCAAAAATGACCAGTCCCGAATGCTCTCTGGACGGACTCTAAAGGAGGACTAAATTGGGGATATCCACATGGATGGCAGCCCTAATTTTATGTAGCATATTATTTCAATTTTGTTTTGTTTCACAGAAAGACAAAAATGCTGTAATAGTTTACTGTAGAACTCGCGATCAAACTGAGGAAATATCAAACATGCTGAACAAAAAAGGTCTCCGATCATTGGCATATCATGGAGGTGAGTATTGTTTTATTGCACATTATTTATTACGTATGTAAAATGAAGCTGTTCAAACAATACAGCCGTTATTTAATCATGCTCATTGTTTGAAGTAATATCTCGAAATGCGACGTTACGATAAAACGGCATATGTTGCCTTAATAGGTGTTTATGTAAAATTCCTTTTTAGGGGCAAGTTTATTTAAACTTAAAAAAATACTGATACAGATATTTATCTGTATGTGAGGAGCTTATTAGATGACGCTTCTTCGGCGATAAAATGGAGCTATGTACAGTCAGCTGCAGAGTTAAGCCCCCCCTTCTGCATACAAACTTTCTATGTTCAAAAAGGTGTTAAAACCCGTGTAAAGAGAGTACCTAGCAGCAATTATTTATAGTAAAGATCATTTTGACTTTGTAAGAATCTAGATCCAGTTCTTTAGTCCATCACAGGCTTTCTATACCCAGCAGGGATGTCTCAGCAGCAATGATAATACTGTGAAATACTGCAGGCAGGCCTATCGAACTCTCCGTATTTAAATCTCTCACCTTATGTCTTGTGTGTCGGTACTGCCTACAAATCTCGCGCACCGCCGCCAGTATTATATAATATTTCTAATCGTAGGTAATAAGAGGCCCAAGCGTCAATTGTTTTGCATGGTGTTCACAACGGTTTGTATTTGCTTTTTCTATATGAGACATAAACATCTTTTTTTACAACTATTATATAACTAGCTTTTGTCCGCCGCTTCACTCCCCTAAAAGTAGCCCATGTCACTCTCCATCCCTTCAAACTATGACATAACCACTTAAAAAATCACGTCAATTCGTCGCTCCGTTTTGACGTGAAAGACGGGCTAGCGTTGAAAAAGTCTGGAAAAAATCCGATTTTTTCCCAACGACTCGTTTTTTTCGGATTGTTTAGGAAAACATCAATGAAAGTTTCCGCTCTAAATCTATGCATATTAGGTCTAATTTACACGTACAACAGGGCTACATCGATTACATTGAGGAAGAAACAATTGAAACATGAAAGGAGTGACAGTGATAGTGACATTATTTATTTCTTAAAATACCCGAAAACTTCGAAAAATAAACCGAAAGTTTAATTAAATCATGAAAAAAACATTCGATTTTTTCCGGCATTTTTAACGCTAAGACGGAGAAAAAAACAGAAACACACTTTCCCATTTGTAATATTAGTATGGATTTGTAGGCATGAAAGCCGCGGAGCGCGTGTCGGTGCAGGAGCGCTGGTCGCGCGGCGAGGTGCCGTGCGTGTGCGCCACCGTCTCCTTCGGCATGGGTGTTGACAAGGTACATTTACTATGAAGCTTACGATGCTTACGTCAGAATCTCTATCCTGCAGGGACGTAGGTAACCGGGCGCCATGTTGTCATACTTCGTTTTTTTAGGATTAGAAAAATCGTGCGATTGTCGTTGTGCAATTTTTAGGAAAACGATGTCAAATCTGCTAATTATACCTCGTATATTCCAAATAATGGAAATGAGTAAACTTATTTTAATACTTTGTAGAGATGACTGAAATTATTAAAGAAACGTAGGCAAAACGGCCATTTTTTTAAAAATCCTAAATAAAAACGAAGTATAGGTCATCCACCACTGCGGAATCCATCACTGATTAGACTCCGGGCTGTATTGGGATAAAGATAAGAAAAAAAAACTCATAATAGCATATCTAAAACATGGCAATTTTTTTTTTTTTTACTTTTACTTGATCATTGTTTGAGTACCTAAAGTATACGTAGTAAATAAGTTAAATGTGATACGTTTTGTGTAAGTATCTTTTGGAGCGGAAATAGAGAGATAACGTTGTGGTTTACTGATAGTTACACTACTGCTACTGATGCCTGCAACCACAACTAACATGGCTTTTTATTTTTACAAGCTTTTATTTAACTTGCAACTTAGGTATGTGTGTTTATTATGGTCAAGTCTTGCAAGCTGAATTTGACTAACTTCCCGTTATTCGAATAAGCTGAAACTTCGTACCAAATGTTATCGTACCTAAGTACAGTCAGCGATAAAAGGTTGTATCAAAAATTAAATTTATGCCAAATATCTCTTGCCAAATATTCGTGATGAATCCTTTCTTTAATGTCAGTTGTATGAGTACTGACGGAAGGCGAATTGAATTGAGCTATGAATGAATAGAATAGCACACACAATAGAGTTAAACATTCTAAATTTAAAATGGCCGGACAGCTCTATTTCCAAGTACAATAACTAAAATTGTTTCTAGGTGTAAGGCCTCTCCGTAGGGTTCAATACGGGTTTAATATTGTTCAAAGATGTTTTTTATACCACGTCGGTGGCAAATAAGCATTTGGCCCGCCTAATGGAAAGCCGTCATCGTAGCTTATAGTCGCCAGGATCACATGCATGTTGCCGACCCATTCAAAACTTGTGCACTCCTTTTTTGAAGAACCCTGTAGTCCTTCGGGAATACCTCTGACCTCTGATTGATTATTCACGTTAAATTAGTGGTATTGAATAATTAATCTGTCTTAACATGTCTAGGCGACCGTGCGAGCTGTTGCGCACTGGGGCCTGGCGCAGAACGTCGCAGCTTATTATCAGGTACGTTGTAAGGGCTTCGAGCAACATGGGCGTCCAACACGTTGGCAGGGAGACGGCAAAGCGAGTAAAGCGACATTCAGCTTGAAGTATACAGATTATTTACTCCTGTTAGTAGAGTAGTGCGTTTATGCTTTATTACACACATTGCATCGAAAACATATATTTAATTTCTTGAATCAACGCGTTACTTTGCGGAATTCCATATTAATAACGTCAAAAATTTTACTTTACTATTCCGCCAAACGTGCTAGTCAATTAGTGCCAACCCTTTATACCTACTTGCGTATTTTACTTACGGGGCAGTCTGGGCACTTCATTCATCTGTCGGACTTCAGACTGGCAGCATCTCCTGTATCTCCTGAGGTGCCTGGTACAGAGGCGAAACACGTGTCGTGTTTTGTATTATTGGTGGTGGTTTGTAATATCTATTTGCGTATTTATTCTTTGCGGCGGGAGGGTGGGTACTACATTAATTGCATGCAAAAAATACGCAAGTGGTATACCGGGTTGGCACTAATGGACTAGCACGTTTGACGGGATAGCACATACGCACAGTAACATTATTGTCGTTAAGTCGGTATTTTCCGATGCTTTGGCCGATGAGATAGAGAATGGACATCTAGGAATTAGGGAATGAGATTGGAAATGAGCTCGCGCTTGGTAATCCTCCTAGATTTAGTAGGTATTTCGTTCTAGTGAATAAATAAATCATTTTATCGAGACAAACCCTGCGATATTATTTAGATAATGTTAGTGCCTATACGTTTACGTACAAAGCGGGTGAAAAAGTTCATATTTTAGCTATACCACTCAAAAAAATTCAAAAATCGATGTAACTTTGGGATTTTTTTTCCATCGAGCGTAGTTTTTCTAATTATGTTTTAAAAGCGATTGTATAATTTCAAGATGCTTAAGTATGACATATATTTATTCTCTTAAACATTGATAATTATGTTTACGACACATTAAAACATGAGGGAGTTTGGGGTCTACTGGAAAAAGAGCGCCTTTACATACATTGCACTAGAGAAAATTAATGAAAGCATCGATCGTCACAGGAATCAGGCCGCGCCGGGCGCGACGGCAAGCCGGCGTTCTGCCGCGTGTACTACTGCCGCTCCGAGCGCAACGCCGTCGACTTCCTGCTCAAGACCGAGCTGGGCCGCGCCAAGACACCCGAGCAGAAGCAGCGCTGCAAGAACGCCTACAAGAGCTTCGAGATCATGGTCAACTACTGCGAGCAAGTCAAGTTAGACTGAAAATTATGTTATTATTATAAGGTCACAGTTCTAAGCTAACCGACTTTTTTAACAGCGATTCGGTACACTTAAGTAGAAATGACCTGTATAATTTAAATATGCTGGTAATTTATTATCGGATCTAGATATGCAATCTTACAAGAGCTTCGAGATCATGGTCAACTACTGCGAGCAAGTCAAGTTAGACTGAAAATTATGTTACTATTAGTTATTTTTGCATTCCCTAATACTGTTTAACATAATGATCATTTGGCCTACACTCATATGTCCTAATATTGTTTTTCCTAACATCGTTGTAAACTACTTTGCTACTATGTATAAGGTCACGATTCTAAGCTAACCGACATTTTTTTAACAGCGATTCGGTACACTTAAGTAGAAATGACCTGTATAATTTAAATATGCTGGTTGTTTATTATCCGAATTATCCGATCTAGATATGCATTCTTTTTCTTTTTACTTCTACTTCTCTTGCTTGATAAATTTGACTATAAGTCGAGGGTATGCGACATAAAACCGCTTTTTTGCTCTAGAGTATGAAGTAAAGCGGCGGATGAAAACGATCGCGTTGTGAAAAGCAGAGTGTATATCTCAGGCAATAAATACCCATTCTATCCTCGACTGCTATATGACTACCATGAAATAGCCTCGGCTAAAATGAGTTACTTTATGCCCTTGCCATACAATCTACTATTTAACGGACAATTTCTAATATCTCAGCGTATGTGATAATAGAAATGTTCTATCAACAGGTGTCGACACAAGACTTTCGCGGACTTCTTCGGCGAAGAATCGCCGAAATGCATTGAACGCTGCGACGTCTGCGCCGACGAACGCGCAGTGAGGCGCGCCCTCGACCAACACCAGAGGAGGGCCATGTCGGCGCGGCTGCAGGGGGGGCTGGTGTCCAACGTGGACCCCGCGCAGCTGTACGGAGAGGGGCGCCACGGGCAGAAGAGGTGAGTGATACTGAGACACGCGTAGGTTAGAGCGGGATGGCCTGACGAGCGCGTAGTGGGGCGCGCCCGCAACCAACATCAGAGGAGGGCCATGTCGGCGCGGCTGCAGGGGGGGCTGGTGTCCAACGTGGACCCCGCACAGCTGTACGGAGAGGGGCGCCACGGGCAGAAGAGGTGAGTGATACTGAGACACGCGTAGGTTAGAGCGGGATGGCCTGACGAGCGCGTAGTGGGGCGCGCCCGCAACCAACATCAGAGGAGGGCCATGTCGGCGCGGCTGCAGGGGGGGCTGGTGTCCAACGTGGACCCCGCACAGCTGTACGAAGAGGGGCGCCACGGGCAGAAGAGGTGAGTGATACTGAGACACGCGTAGGTTAGAGCGGGATGGCCTGACGAGCGCGTAGTGGGGCGCGCCCGCAACCAACATCAGAGGAGGGCCATGTCGGCGCGGCTGCAGGGGGGGCTGGTGTCCAACGTGGACCCCGCACAGCTGTACGAAGAGGGGCGCCACGGGCAGAAGAGGTGAGTGATACTGAGACACGCGTAGGTTAGAGCGGGATGGCCTGACGAGCGCGTAGTGGGGCGCGCCCGCAACCAACATCAGAGGAGGGCCATGTCGGCGCGGCTGCAGGGGGGGCTGGTGTCCAACGTGGACCCCGCACAGCTGTACGAAGAGGGGCGCCACGGGCAGAAGAGGTGAGTGATACTGAGACACGCGTAGGTTAGAGCGGGATGGCCTGACGAGCGCGTAGTGGGGCGCGCCCGCAACCAACATCAGAGGAGGGCCATGTCGGCGCGGCTGCAGGGGGGGCTGGTGTCCAACGTGGACCCCGCACAGCTGTACGAAGAGGGGCGCCACGGGCAGAAGAGGTGAGTGATACTGAGACACGCGTAGGTTAGAGCGGGATGGCCTGACGAGCGCGTAGTGGGGCGCGCCCGCAACCAACATCAGAGGAGGGCCATGTCGGCGCGGCTGCAGGGGGGGCTGGTGTCCAACGTGGACCCCGCACAGCTGTACGGACAGGGGCGCCACGGGCAGAAGAGGTGAGTGTTACTGAGACACGCGTAGGTTAGAGCGGGATGGCCTGACGAGCGGCGGTGTAAAATACCTCTTCTTGCTTTTAATAACTGGCGGCACTTTAACCGGCTGAGGAATCAATCTACGATTAGCCTGTACAAACGCTATTTCGGAGTTCCAATCCGATTTTGCAGTCATGTTGACACAATGTCAGCATCATTACTAAGTTGTTTATATAGTCTGACAACCCAGCGAGCGCAGTAACAGTAGGATAGAGAGCATCATACTGTCTTTTTCTTACGCTAGAATTACCACCCTGTAAAAGGGATGGATATAGTTTTTTTGTCCTACTGTTATACCCTTATATATATATACCGTTTGTTCCCAGGGAGATGGACGCGTACGGCGCTGACGACAGCGGCTCGGACGGCGAGGACAGCCGCCGCCGCGTCGCGCAGGAGACGCGCTCGCTCATACTCGAGGAGTTCGCCAAAAGGAAGAAGAGCATGGAGAAAGACCGGCGGAAGGATAACGGCGACGAACAGGCTGCTAAGTACTCCAAGTGCAGGGCTGCGGAAAGTACGGGCACGAAGGTATGTTCACAGAAATAACGACCAACTTGATAGGCTTAGTACGTATTGTGACGCACTCGCGTATATTCGCTTTTTAAATATTCTCATTCACAAAATTGGACGCGAATATTTGAATTCATTTATTTCATAAATTTTTGGCAAAAAGTATCACTTTCTCTGTTTCCCTAAATTACCTAAATACCTAGGAAGCAAACATGTTACTAGCTGTCACTGCAACATACTTGTTTAACCAATGATAATTATCGACGCTAAAGAAGATGATCTTTGTAATATTTTTGCATTCTGAACGAAATATAGTGGCGAAATGTAGCGAAAACTAATATACGTATTCGCGAATGTTTTTAGAAAATATTCGCCCACTACCGATACTTGTTACATCGCTAGTAAGTACTCGCTACTCATATGTACTATCGCGTTGAAAATTGCATGGGCAGTTTATGAATGAATTCATTCATAAATTGCCCATGCACTTTTGAACGCGTGTGTACTTGTTTACAAAAACATGAACTTGCTAGGTAGCTCAGATGATATATTACCAGCTTTATTGCTAGCTAAAGTTTTTGCCTGAAATAAATAATAATTAAAATTAAAATCAGTCTCAAGTATTTGTTCAAATCTTTATAATAGGTGAACGGACTAACAGTGGCTACCCGCGAGAGCTACCTGTCCCTCGTGAAGGACGCGTTAGCCAACAACATGGCCGCCATGAAAGGGACGGAGGATCCGGTGCGCCCGCTCTCTCGCTCCGACGTGGAGCAGTGCGCCGCCGAGCTGGAGTACGACGCGTTCTGCGCCTCCACCGTCATCAGCCTCTACCGCCGCGCTGTGCTCAAAACGGTACCTCTACTTTATATACAATAATACATTACTGCAGAGGCCGTGAAGTAAGAGATTGCAGGATGAGTTTGTGGTAGACGGCGTAGACGAGGCCGGATTAAACAAGTCCTGCAATCTCTCTTCCGGCCGAGGCTTGTATAGTGCTTTTCTCAAACATTGTGAGGAAATATTAAAATTAAAATAACTACTAGGTAAATAGTTAATACGGAAAAAAAAAAATTGCCACCTTTTTATTTTTTTAAGATGCCATTTGAATGAGCTATTTAAGCACCATGTTTAACCGCACATAAATATACATAGAAACATAGAATTTGTTTTTTTTTCATGTCGCAAGTATCTAGTGGTCGTTGGCTGTATGTAATTTTTCCTTTGTCAGTTTAGTGTTAGTACGCAAATTAAAAAAGTTAGAGCAGTGGACAATAATGTTTCGTCCATACTTACGCCATACATTACTTCACGGCCGCCGGCCAAGAAGTAAATGGGGGGAGCCGTAAACAAGAAACTTCATGTCTTCATTACGTGACATAAATGCATACATTTCCGATCATGTTTGAGAAAATGTTGTTAAAGTCAAGTTTGTCATGACTTGAATAATACGCAATTATATTAATGCACTATTATTTATTATTTGAGTAAGCTAACATGTAGACGCGAACGCCATCATTGTCAGAGAGAGCGGAACCACAGATAACACATAAATATAGTAAGCCATAAAGGATGGCATAGACGGTATACCACAAAGTTCTTCTCAGACGGTATGCCACAGCTTAGGGAGCTTCGGATCTGCTTTGACAAGTGACCGCAAGATTTGGCGTAGGCGCTAGTTTTACGAAAGCGGCTGCCATCTGACCTTCCAACCCAGAGGGTAAACTAGGCCTTATTGGAATTAGTCCACTTTCCTCACGATGTTTTTCGTCACCGAAAATCGATTGGTAAATATCAAATGATATTTCGTAAATAAGTTCTGAAAAACTCATTGGAACAAGCCCGGGTTTGAACCCGCATCCTTCGGATTGAACCGAGCGGGCTACCAAAGATCAAAATTTTTTAAATAACTAAAGTCAAATTATATTATTTCATCCAAAATACGTTTATTGCTGGTAAATAATTCCCCTTTCTGCCCCAGCGGTCGTCAGTTCCACGAGTAATGAACCCACTATTTGAGCTTGGCAACTCGCCGAGCGGGCATGTCAACGATCTCAGTTCTCATACGAAACTCATTTCTATTCATCATAAATATTGACGAACCCATAGTTATTTCAGTCACCGTCAATAACCATTGCCATTACATTTCAGATATCTTCGATAAAATCGCACGACGACAGTCTCTACCCGGCGCTCAAAACCTACGAACCAAAGAAACACAATACTCTCAAAGAATTCGTGAAGGAATTTGAAGAATCCAAGCGGGGCAAGATCAACATCGGTTTCGTGACTGCGGCCGAACTAGCAGATATGGGTATGTTTTAAAATCGGAGACATGCATGGAATTACAAATGGGCTGTTTTCCTTTTTTACGCGATTTTCTAAATTTTTCTGATTTTTGATCATGTGTAAAACAATAACGGTAGAAATGATTTAAAAAATAAACATGTATGTTTGAAGTAGACTATCTGATAGTTATTTTCATTTCGGTAAAGTATTTTTCTTTTTAGTCGTTTTCTAGAAACTACCGTGACTGAGTGGCAATTTTCAGCGAAGCGAAGCCTTCCGATTGACCACTTTGTCACGGTGATTTGAGTTAAATAATGTAGGTAAGTTTACAGGCCAGGGAAATAACAAGTATACTGTACTGATAAGATAATTTTAAATTTCGGACAGTTAACTAATACCAAAAAAAATTGAATCAGACAGTTTTCAGCGCGGAGAAAGATCATTGTAGCTAAAAAAAGAGAACTGCCTAAATACATTTTATCAAGTAGAAAGCAGTAATCCAGATGTTATACATCTTTCATTGTAAAAACTCTAGTGAAACTCGAATATATACAAAAATATTTAAAACGGGTTACGGCTTTGTAACCATCGAAACGTGTCGAGCGATAATCGACTTAGTTACGTGAGTGACCCATTTTAAATATTATTTAATATGTATAATATTTATGAAATATAATTTAACTGCTTACTTATTATCTAAACTATAGGATGGCAGACTTTGTCTGTTCTTGGGTAGGATATTAGATCATTTTGGGTAGGATATAGAGATGTTTCATCTAATCATTAATCTAATTCAAAAGTTATTTCTATCTTGTTTTGTAGAATCGAAAAATGAAGAAAGAGTTCTTTCTAAAGCGGACAAAGAAACAAAGAGAAAAGCGAATTCTTTCAAGAGAGACCCGCTCCAGCAAACGAAGTTGAAAAGCTTCTTCAAAAAGGCCTCCGAGATATCCCCGAAGAATACGCCCGACGATAGCGAGGATGACGCACTTTTCATAGACGATGCCAAAAGTGTCTGTGAAGATACGCTCAAACTAAAACGGACCAACGATACCACCACTAAACACACTGAAAATAATCACAACGACACTACTTTAAAGATAGAAACTAACTCAGAACCTGAAGATAATACTGAAACAACTGACGATTCCAAAAATGATTCAAAAGAAGATACTGAAACGAATACTTTTGTGATCAATATTACGTTACAAGGTGTACCCAGCAAAGATAAACATAGCAGCAAAAGCAAAGAAACCAACTCAAAGCATTCAAAGAGCGATCATAAGAAACATGCGGACCGACACAAATCCGAGAGAAAAGATAAAGAGCATAAACATAACAAGTCGAATGAAAATAAATCGCCAAGTAAATCACCGAAACAAGCTAAAAGAAAACTAAAAGACTTGTTTGGAGAGTCGTCCGAAAGTGACGAAGCAAATCCAAAAGTTAAAAAGGTAAAGACGGAAGATAAAAAACGAAAGGATAGTAAAAGACATGAAGATAAGAAGCATAATAAAAAAACTGAGCATTTCCGTGAAAATAAATCAGTAGAAGCACCAAACCCAAAAGAGCCACAGAATAAATCGGTCGCGGAAGACAATAATTCTGGCAGCGAGTCTGAAAAAGAGTTAGTTATCGACGAACAAACAGAGTCGAACAACGAAAACAAAGGAGAAGGCAGTGTTGAAAACATTTCCTCTTCCGATCAATCCCACAATTCATCAGCAATTGCTACGAATCCAGTAGAAATGAGTGAAGAAGACGCAAAGCTCAACAAAGCTCATCAGCTCAGTATAGAAGCCGACAAAGTATTACAAGCCCTAAAACAGTTCTCTGAAAATCCACCCGAACCAGTGGTCATAGAAAAACCTGTAGAAAAAGAGAAGCCTGCTAAAGAGCCAATATCTCCTACGAAAACATCACATCAAAAACAAAAAACTGATCATCACTCTAAAGATAGAAGTAAGTTAAGTTTAAGGCAAAAATCTAAAGAGCATAAAGAACAAAAGAAAGATAGACATAAGGAGAAACAGAAACATAAAGAAATGAAGAAGATAGTGAAGGAGGAGAAGAAATCTGAGAAGGTGGACGTAGCGGGGCTGGTGGTGAAGCTGCTCATGCCGTACTACAAGAAGAAGAAGATCGACAACAGGGATCTGTTCAAGATCACGGCGCGGCACATCGTGCATCAGCTGCTGGCCATCCAAGTCACCGGTAAGGCTGTATATAAAGTTGTTACGGTTGGTGTGAATGCAGTCGCCATGTATGCCTATGCCGGACAAAAAATGTATAGTATATAAATGTATAGTGTATCGTTTCTTTGTTTTAATTTTCCGAACAAAATAAATTACGTCTAAATATAATCAATAATCTCCATGCGCTTTTAACTGACAAGATGTTTAATACTATCTGACATCTCAATTGACAATCAAATGTTTTGATTTATTGACATGAAGTGGCCATTTAGGTAAAAGAGGTACTAGAATCTGTACCTCATTTACGTAACTTTTTTTTTCAGTTTTCTCCCAAAAAACATCGAAAAACTTAGAATGTTTCATACGCCAGGGGGTAAATATACTCTAGGAACGGAGTACTATCATAAACTTCTAAAATATCAGTAGCTAATTTGTTAGCACCTTGTATATTTATATTTGACAGCTGTAAGAGAAGAAAATGATAACTCGGGCAGTAATATCCTTTTTTCCATTTCTAATAACATAACGTACATTTTCTTTTTTCAGAGGAAGCAGCTATTGACATGTTACTCAAGAAAGCGTTTAACAAAGAAATAAAAATCGAGAGTGAAAGTGACCTGGCCGTGAAGTTGAACCTTAGCCAATGACAGTTTCTGTTTTATTTATATAATATTTACATTAATTTTATTTATTGTTGCGGTTGTGTGATTATTCCCTACATAATAAAATAATATTTTATGGTAATCGAAAGCATGAGATAAGAAATATCTTGTTTGTAAATAAGCTTAATACAGCTATTTTATTGTTAAAATGATTGTTTAATTGACCAAATTACAAATGAAACAAATTTGTTTTTATAAATTGGTATGGAGTTTTCATTAACAGTATTGTCAGTAACCGTAAAAAATATAAACTATATTCATCCCTCTTTTAAGGACGGTGGGAGCAGTGAAAGAAAAAGAGAGTAATATCCTCTCTGACTATGCATGAATTTCCAGCCCAACATTAGTTCCATGAGTTAGGTGAGTATATTTATTTTGTAATGATTAAAGATAACAACCATATCATCGTCATTTAATCCACATTCTGGAACATCTATCACGGGGTTATACACCACCTTAACTTTCAACTACTGCGCTTAAATTAAATAGATATTTTTGGATAACTTTACGTAAAACATGATGTAAGTAAGTCAAAGTCGCCACTAATCATTTTGTTTGATACCTACCATCGATAAACCTAATTTAGGTACTTGCACAACCGTCGAACATGCGGGCGAGTAGAAGGCGGGAGGACGTACAACAAGCCTGCGGTGCTACAGAAGTGACGAATCACAACCAATTATGTTATTAATGATAATTTAAAATTGGAAAAAGTTGCCAGTTACGTGAACATTTCGGATGGACACCATTTTGTTTGTGCGTAGGTAGTTGATTCAGATAATTTTTGTCATACAATATGAAATCCGCAGTTCCTGCCTAATCAATCACACCAACAATTATTTCGCTATCTTTTTAAAATAAAAGTTAGAGCATATTTACATATTTACTTGCATATTTAATTGCAAAAAAAATTGCGGTGGTTTAGCACTTCTATCACCATAAAGTATATCCTCAATTATTTTTTTAAATCAAATAAATTACCTGTAAAAAAAAACTTTTTAAAACAAGCTTTTATTTAAGTGACATAAAAAGTTGAAAATAAACTTTAAATTAAATCAAACTAATCAATTTAATACTATATACCTATTACAAAATTAAAATTTTATAAAATAGTAGTAAAATTCAGTTGCAAGATTCCACCCGGATAAACTTATGTACATACATTGCAAGTTAAATAAAAGCTTGTAAATTCATACGGCACACTCGATTTTTTGAAACCTCATGGAATGGCCCTAATATGCAAACACGTTCAGTTTATTTTGGTTGTCCGTTAGAAGTTAGTCCGTAGAAATAAAAATAAAAACAATCGACACTTAACACATAAAAATTGATACAAGTACACTTACAAATCTTGCACACTACGATCTATTTTTGTGTGGACTACGCCCAACACAGACCCGCGTATGCCTATTTGGGCTTGTAATTCGACAGAGGGGAAACTACGTATGCCAATTGGCGGGGACAAAAACACATGTAAACCAAAAACGGATTAAAATTTTATCATTGTTTTACTTCCCACATCGAGCAAGGACGAGACGCGCCCACGTACACATACGCGTAATTACCTGGACAAACAGTTTTTGTAAATACGTATCAAGGTTACCGGTAAGTCATATTCCTACTTAGGACTTTATCACATTGGCGAGCTGCGAGTATTGTGCTTACTATGAGTTAGCGATTCGATAGTGTGTCTCTCTGGCATCTGTTAAAAAAATACAAACAGCCGGCTTTGTAAGCGGCGGTCTATTTAGCGTGCGAGCCAGGCTCAAGACCCATAAGTAATTAGCAAATAGTAGTTTTTCTACTCCAGCACTTCTATCTGTCAATTATATGACTGACAGCGACATTAAAAAGTATACATTATAACGTTGTCTATGGCATTCCATAAGAACACTGCTCCTATGGATTTTCATACAATATATTAATTTTTATAGTGGGCACAACATTTTCCCTATTTTTATTATGTAGATTTTGCTTTATACGCTATTTTAGCTGTCGTAGAAAAACCAGCGTATTATAAATGATTTAATTAATGATTTACAATTGTACAATATTTAACAATTTTTTATCCACCATCACCATCGTGGTATTAAAAAAAACATAACTACCGATTACATTACCGATAATGAATATTTTTCATGTCTAAAATAGTAGGTAGAGGTACAGTCGACGTCAAAGATATGTTTACACTTTGACACCTTAACCCATTGTAATAAGGTGCAAAAGTGTAAACATATCTTTGACGTCGACTGTACCTAGTAACACTAGGGTACAATCATACCTTATATTCAAAATGATCGCACCGTCCATGAAACACCCATGTGATTGAACCCTTATCTACGTAAACATTTACGCATTCGAGACTTGTACGTAACGGCCTCGAAAATGTTTAGTAAGACTCAAAAAATTGGAAATTTTAATCAATATTTATAAGTTAGGCCACAAGAACCTGAATCAATTAAAAAACATATATTTAAGTAAGTATCTACGATTTTCTCTAGGTACATACCTAGGTACTCTCCAGTGGCGGAGCGTTAAAATGTTCTTTGGGCAAGCCGGAGCTGATTTGGCCTGTGCTTTTTCTTTGAGTCGTTAAGAAAAAATGATCGAAATTGGCTCACGCAAGGGAACCCGGCAGGAATAGAGTTCTATGAACGCATCGCCACTGCTACTCTCATCTTATTTTATCCGTCTAAGGACGGAATTCTGTCAAAATTATTTCTTCTTGACACTCCGTAGTGGTCTACCATGTAACACTTTCGTGATCGGTTGTTCGGGCTAAATTTTGTTTTTTATTCTTATGCAGAAGCCAGAAACGCCTGGGAAAGAAACTAAATTTCCTTGTTCAAGTAATAAAGGAAAAGAGGAAAAACTCATGTCCTTGGGCGTGACTCTGGGGTACACGCCTGTCGTTCTACCAACAGAGGTACCATGTGTTAGTATGGAGTAGCGCATAGTTTACCTTCTGGTGAATTCTCAATATAACTTGAGACGCCACTTGTCGATTAAGAACTAGGTAGTAGTGGCGAAATTCGATTCCACCGGGTGTGTCGTAGCTCAGTTGGGGAAAGCAATGGGGGTGTATCCCAGAGTCGCGAGTTCGCGTCTCGCCCGAGGCCATGCGTTTTACCACTTTTCCATTCTCACTAAAAAAATACCTCTACTTTGGTTGCGCGATGAGCGATGATAGGTATTGTTGAGAGCTATTGTCTTGTAGAATTTTATTTGTCTGAAATTCGATTCGCAGAATACTTTATGGTAGAGGTAACGTTTGGCAGAATCACCTTCCGTATACTGCTTTTCGCATACTTTTGATTTGCAAAATCTTTTCGCAAATTTTTTTTGGCAGAAAACTCTAACCTAACCACTTTCTGCATTCTGCCAAATTAATATTATGGCAAATAACTATTTTGGCAAGTATATACTTATTTCTGCGAAAGTATTTTCTGTTTTGCTGCGATACTTGTTATGCGAAGTGTATTTCTGCCAATATATATTCTGCCAGATGAGGGTAACCCGCGATGATAACATTGAAATGATTGAAAGCCGAATTTAACTCAATTTCGGGAGAACGCGATCACATTTGTCGCTCCTGTAGATTTTTCGTTCATGACAGGTGCTACCACATACTACCATATGTGACAATGTAATATATTTCTGATCAAAATCATTACTTCTGCGAATTTGTATGTCAAGGCGCTGATACCAGGTCCGGTATAAATGAGTACAAGGAAAATATCATATGTATCGCAATAATCTGGCAGTCACGAAATGTTCGCCGCCGTGTTTGTGTGTGTGCTGGTGCTGGGAGCCGCCGTCGCAGAGACCGGGGAGGGTGAGTCACGGACACGGATACTTTAGAGGTCTACAAACTTTGACTAGGGACCCACGAACAAGTCTTCGGCTTCCCAACTTTCTTTTCCCGGGTTTTGTATGACGTCTGACTTCTGTGATTCCTCTTCGCGGGTTAAATTTGAGGGTTCGCGGGCCGTAGTTTGAAAATTCTTGATTCGTACGTTGGAGGCCTAGCGGTAAGAGCGTGCGACTTTCAATCAGAAGTTCGCGGGTTCAAATCCCTCGTACCAATGACTTTTTCGGAACTTATGTACGAAATATCATATGATTATTTACCAATCGCTCTTCCGTGACGGAAAACATCGTGTGGAAACCGGACTGATCCCAATAGGCCTTGTTTAGTATAGTCCTCTGGATTGGAAGGTCATATGGCTTTCGTAAAACTAGCGCCTACGCCAAATCTTGGGATGAGTTGCCAAAGCGAACCCAAGGGCATAAGCCGAGAAAAACGCTAGGAAGAAGAATAGTTTGAAGATTCGTGTTTTAGGTATAGTGTGGAAACCGGTTTTTATTTGTATGAGATTTCGGTTAATAACCGGTTATTAACCGGTTTCCCCATACAATTAAAAATTAGATAGTTCGACACCGTACTTGCTGATATCTAAATCAACACAGTTTTACACACTGGTTCAGTTTGCGAGTTCATTAGTGTGGTTTTCCACTACCCAGCCAGACTGTAGGTTGTAGGATGTGGGGAGCCATCCGAGCCCTAGTAATGTCTGTCCCACAGCTGTGGGTGGTACAACTTCAAAACTGTAAGTACGGGAAGGCATATGTTTCACACTCGAGCGGCCAGTAATGTCTACCATTTGATAAGAACTTTCCTTGGCATAGTTACCGGCGCGGACTGAACGTTTCGACATCGAAATCGAATCCGTATTACAAATATAACTGCCGGTTTGACAACTATCGAATCGTTTATCCAACAAGGACCAATAATCACTATTTTGCGAATTGCAAAGATATCATTACACCTTTCGCAAGTCAGAGACTGCGTGAGAAACAGTCATTATTTTATTTATCCGACATTCAGAGTTACACACACCATGCAGAGTATTGCAGAGGCCAAAGGCCCTGCCGCTAACATCGAAAAATTGATAATCTGTATCTCTTTCTCTGTCGCACTTGCTTATCCGAGCCAAAAAAGACGCAGATGCGAAACTTCGAATTTACGATGCTCTCTGTGGGCCTTCTGACGTTACGAGTAGCATTAACATGAAATACACGAATAATTACATAAACCAAACCATCACCGGCAACTGTTCACCTTGACCTCAGTTGACTTTGAACTTGCTATGCCTAAAGCTAGATACCTTTTTTTCAGGTTTATCTGAAGACCTCGTCCCAAAGCTAAGATTTTATTACAGGTTAGTACTCGGTATGTGACGTTATATGATCTAATAGTACATTGTGTATTTAGGGCGGTAAACTAGAAATTACGAACGAGTGTGAATTTAAATTTAATTTTAGCACTAGTCCGTAATTCTTGTACCGCCTGTGATACATACAATGTTTTTCATCACATTTGCGAGGAAATAAATAAATTTTCCAGGCAGATAAAGAAACTATAATTATTAGCGGTTGTGTAGTTGCACAGTCGACAGTACTCCGGAGTGAACGGCGACAACGTGCGGCGAACGCGTGGGGGGCAGGTCCTCCGGGAGCTCCGGGCGGGCGGTAAAGTAGTATTAAAATCAATTAAGCCCATAGGCTTAATACAGCTCATTAAGTCTAAGTATGCTTGCATATAATAACACCATTTACGAGCAGGTGTGATGAAAATTAATTATTAGGTATTAGCAACCGAAATAGTTTTTCATAAAAATGCGGCCTAGCCCATCTATCTATTAGTGCCTATTAATTTAGCAACAGATACATTTATGACAACACGCTATTTCGTGGTCCTTGGCGCCGTACGGACCGATACGTGTTAGCAGTGATGAAGTAGAGGTAGGTACTTACTTGCAGTGCAGCACAGACCTTTACGAAGCTTCAAATAATTCTTATAGTGCCTCGGCCTTTCTCCGGCATTTTGATCAGGCCTCTATTATGAAATTCTCTCTACCCTATTTGAGCTCCTCAGCATATCCAAGTAGTTAGTGTAGGTACCTTCTCAACGCACTCGAGCTCCTCTGCCCCTTGAGCAACTTGCACAGGCCTAACTGTAGCTAAAAACCAACGTGCCGTGGGAAATCATGTAGTCCAGTTCAATCCAGTCTGAAAGAAGCTGTACAACTCGCGTCCGCGCGTTTCACTGGCCTGGCCATAACAATATGACTATGGCGAATACGAACAGTAAAATGATTCGACTACAGCGAGTAGGTATTATGACCGTAGCTTATCTGTGAGCCTTCTAGGATACTTATGTTTGTTATAATATAAATGATTATAAATAATGAAAAAATAATCACATAAAATTCGCACGCCCGAAAGGGGTGTAATATGTAGAACTATTATAACTAATTTAAGACCATTTATAACCATATTACTGCGAATAAACTATTTGTATTTGAATGGTATCCTTTTCCGCAGCGGGTTGGAGCACTACACAGAGCTACCGCTTGACACATCGGAGCGTATTCTGGCGACATCTTGGCACAATGTCTCGCGCACCAATCTGATCTTCGTGCATGGCTTCACGGGTTTGTAACATAAACATTTAATTTGACGAAGCTAATCGGCTTGGATTGTGTTCTCAGGTGACTACTGTAAGGATTAATATGTAAACACTTGTTTTGTGTCCTGGGTAGTTACATATTAACCTGGCTCTTCATTTTCTAGTAGTTTTTTTGCCGTCAGCAAAGACGGTTAGGGACATAACAATCGGAAGACTTTATGTTATAGTAGTACGAGTAATGTTTAGTTTTAGTTATTATATAGGAACATTAATCGCGATGATATTACATATTCTATTGGTACTAATGGAGTAGGTGTAAGGAAATGTAGGTATCTACGTAAACACTAGGTAAACTACTTATCTTTGTACCATGTTCCAGTACCTTAGAATTAGAATGCTTTATATTTTATCGTTAATTTCATAAAAGCTCTAAGGCAATATCTTAATTGCCCTAATACTTTCAAGTTTTCAAATGTTAAACTTCGTAATTCAACTGTTTTCCTTCTGCCAGTATTCAAAAGTACATATTGATCGCTAAAAAAAGAAACAGAGAAGGAGGAAAACGTGGACCGGGATGGTGAAGGAAACAGACCATCCAAACCCACGTCGGTTTGGATGGTCTGTTTCCGACTAAACGTACAAAGCGAAGCGGTTACAGTTCTGGCTGAACTTCTGGTTGTAAATTATGTGCTCTTGTGTGTATTAGGTAAACCGACAGGTCCAGCGGTGACAACGATAGTGGGCGCGTTTCTGCAGCGCGGGGACTGCAACGTGGCGCTGCTGGACTGGCAGGGGCTAGCGGCGGCTGTGGCACCAAGCCTGGCTGACTCATACCTGAACTGGGCCGCGCCCAACGCTCGGAAGGTGGGTAATCACAATCAGTGTTGTGTGCAGATAAGCTTATAGGTCCAGCGGTGACAGCGATTGTTAGCGCGTTTCTGCAGCGCAGGTCCTGCAATGTGGCGCTGCTAGACTGAGACTACAGGGGCTGGCGGCTGCAGTGGCGCAGAGCCTCTTTGTCTCGTACTTGTACTGAGCGGCGCCCAACGCTGGGAAGGTATAGTAGGACATCAGTGTCGTGTGTAGGTAAACCTACGGGTTCAGCGGTGACTGCGGTAGTGGCAATCAGGTGCAGCATTTGCATTCAAGCAGGTTTAGGCAAGGAAGATCGGGGCTCATCATCAAATATTAAGCGATCACAGGCTTTCGAACCCATTTTCTCACGTCTCGAATGGTGCACAGGTGTACAGTTCACAACTTAAATCGAGACATTCTGATTCGATTCTTCGTCATACAACACAGTATTATATAATCATATATTATGTTTCAGTTGGGAGTGCGCCTAGCGGGTGCGCTGGCGCGGCTGTCAGCGGCGGGGCTGGACTTGGAACGGACGCAGCTGGTGGGGCACTCGTTGGGCGCACACGTGCTCGGCTTAGCAGGCAACGCGCTGCGTCAGCAGGGCGTGCTGCTACCTTGGTAACTTATAATTAGACCTGGACCGAAACAGCTGGAAGGGTACTTGCATGGCGCACACGTGCTCGGCTTGGCCGGCAACGCGCTGTGCCATCAGCTGCCCTGGTAACTGGTTCGGTTGGTATAAGCGGACTTAAATTCTGCTTTCTGGTTGACCTGGTGAATTTCCCGCGATTTTCTACTGAGAGGGATAGCCAGGGTATAGTCAATCTCCAAATCTATATTGAGATTGATGACACTAATTTTTAAACGGCAATTTATATGTAACCCATGGTTCCTACTGTTCAGGATAACAGGCCTGGATCCCGCGAGCGTGGCGTTCGAGGGCAAGCCGCCAATGGGCCGACTGAACGCCGGCTCCGCGGCGGTGGTGGTCGCGGTGCACTCCGACCCCAGCAAGTACGGCTGTCGGCGTGCCGTCGGCACGGCGGACTTTTGGCCCAACTTCCGGCCAGGCAACGTACGCCAGCCTGGCTGCCCGGAGAAAACGGGGCAGCGGTTCTCACCTGAAGGTAGGATTCGAACGGCAGATGTAGTGAGTCCCAGCCAAGATGGGTCTCGATGTTCTGTGATGATCTGTGAGCTGATGAAATCCATACTACCTACTTAATATTATAAATGCGAACGGATTAAGATGAATTTTGGTATAGGGATAATTTGACTCCTGGGAAAGGACATAATGATAGTTATTATTATGAAAACGCAGATGAAGTCACGGGCAAAATCAAGTTTACTTATAAATTCGAGGTATTACTCTAACTCGTGGCAACTCTATTAAAACGAAACTTCGGCTCGGCCACAAAATGCATACTTACAGCGTTAACGTTGATGCCATGGAATGGGACACGGTTTACGCATCTGGCGCTATTTACTTCTTAATACTTGTTTGTTCATAAATAAATCATAATACTAGTAAAGCTCCTTTTCTCCAGACCTGTGCAGCCACAACCGCAGCTGGCAATTGTTGACGCAGGCGGTGGCGCAGCCCGGCTCGATCCTCGGCAGCCGCGCAAGGAACTTCAGGGAGTGGAAGAATTACTCTGTGACCCAGAGGAACGCCTCTACGCTAGACCTAGACGCCTACGGGAAGATAGTGTAAGTTAACTGTTAAACAGTGGATAACTACTTCGTTTGTGGCCCACAAATAATCTCGCCGAAAGATCAGCGCTGTGATTTCCAGGTCAGCATTATGCTGAGGCGAACCCCTTTCGTGGTAAACTTTGTCTTTCTGTTTTTTAATGTACAGTCAACCAATTGGAACTACTATGCCACTGTAGGGTTGTGTCATAGTGACGCTACAAATCAGATTATAAGAAATCTCTTACTGCTTATCATTTTGACATGGTTCTAGAGTAACCTTGGGCTCCAATTGGTTGACTGTACTTATGTATTGAAACTTAAGGTTTACCAGTAATAAATTATTTTGTATTTGTACAAATTTTGTATCTACAATGCCTTAGGAAGACGCGGTTTTGTACATATATTGTTTTTTTTTTTAAACGTTTATTCACAGATCTTGCTTACTTCTAAATACATATATTCTTCTGCCAAACCACATAGTGGTTTGTTGGCAGACGGTTTGTCTTTTATTCCCCGATTCCTGATTACGAGTACTGGAACGAATCCGATGTAGGTACCATGTATGTGCTGCATGAGTAACGTATATCTTTTGCAGTGTTCCAGGCAACTACTACTTCATCACACGCGACGAGCCGCCGTACGGCCTGGGCGAGGAAGGCCTCTAAACCACGATTCTCACACAACCACCGTCGACCAGTCAACTGTCAGTACCGTACCGATTAGGTTATTGCATCAAGGAAGCCGCGCTGTGGCACGATCGGTACCGTCTCATGTCCTCCTCTCCTCCATTCTATTCTCTTAGCCAGTAACATTTTTGAACGAGCAAGCGAAGCGAGCGGAGTTATATACCCCAATCTACTTGGATAAAAAAAAAAGTATGTTTCTATGTATTTATTCGACGATAACGCGAGTATCGTGATCGGATCGTCGATGTCTTATGTGTAGCAGTTGAGTCAAGATTGTATTATAGTATGACGTAACTGGAACCCCGTCCGACTTTCCTCGCATACCTTGGACGCCTCAGTAAAACGCTGTAATTCACGATTTGAATCTGTCTGCAGTTTTCGCGCGTGACCCCAGCGCTTGATGTATTCAGTCTGGATTGGAGCGATGTTAAGACCGAAGAGCTATGTTAAGACGTGACTTTAAAAGTTATTCGGAATATAAGTTATTAAACGATCTCTAATTAAAATGGCAGTTTATTTTCTACTATTTACATAGACATGATGTGATTCAATATGAATTTTAGGATTCATAGATAATAATCTATTTATGAGTGGTTCATTTGTAACTATGAAACAGCATAGGTGGAGACCTCTATATTTGACAGCGCCGGTTAGGTAGATTAGCCGTAGACCTCTATATTGAAGTTGAGTCCTTTCCCGCGGCTGCTCTTGAGTCTAAGATTGACGTGAGTGGCGCCGGGCCCACCGGACGTGATGGTAGCCACCGCCCCTGAGTTGTCGAGGTCCCGCGCGACCACGGCCTGCAATAAAAAACCTGTAATCGAACGAGCAAGCGAAACGGGTTCTCCTAATATTTTTTTATTTTTTATTTCGTTTATTTACACATAAGTTAACAGTACTTGGACAATCCGTAGTGTGTTTATGTGTGTATGTATATATATATGTATGTTTGTTCGACGATAACTCGTCGGATCGTCGTGAAATTTGGCAAGTCGTTAGATGAGAAAAATAGATTTTAGAAGTTCGAATATAAGCCAAATCGGTTGAGGGGTTGCCGAGATATAGGAGTCGTGAACGTTCGCGGTGAACCACTATTTTTATTAAAATCATTAAAGCACATACAACTTTCATATTGAAGCCATCTAAGAAACACGTACTTGTGCTGAATTTGAGAGAAATTCGGTAGTTCTGCACCACCGGATTCTATACGGTTTTAGGAATGACGGTGATTGTCTCTAGCACCAGAATTATCCACACACAAACAGGCAGACAGGGCTACTCATATCTGAACTTATTCCGCGGTCAGAGATTCCGAATACCTAGCTAGGTGAATTTCAAATAAAGTAAAAACCTCTTTCATGTAGTCTTTACGTACTCAGGTACGTTATTCTTTACTTACCACTCGTAAAGGTTTTTCACTGATAAAAATCTTTTCGAATCTTTTCTAAAGTTATAAATTTAAACGTCGGAGCTTTGTTTTCGATGTATTACACGATTAAGCCCAAATTGTGAAAGTTTAAATAAGTGTAAGTAACTATACCTACCTACTAAGTTTTATTGAACCTAAATATTGAGGTGATTATTACCGAATTTAGTATTTATAAATAAATATTAAATAAATATTACAGGACATTTAATCGTGGTTTTCACGTGTTTAAAACGTCAGGCCTAGTGCTACGAAAATCGAAAATTAAAATATATCTCTCTGTCATACTTATTGGAGTTACAAAGAGGTTTTTCCGTCAATGTCAATCGACGTTCGTGGTAGGCCTGGAATGGTCTAACTGACCTCACGGTCGTATATCTACCTAGTACAGTCAACAACACACCTGTGTATACAGCCAAAGTGCCAAAAATATGTATACACGACCTTAATTCTCTGGCAATAAAGTGCAGTATACATATTTTTGGCACTTTGGCTGTATACACAGGTGTGTTGTTGACTGTACTACTTATTCCTCGCATTATTTGCAAAAAACACAGTACACACATGTCAAAGGGGAGACCGGCATTTTCTGACTCGAAATTTTGCCTAATAGTACCTAATTACTTCGTCAGAAAATACCTAACTTTCCAAACTTCGGCTGAAATGTTGTACTACAACGAAGTATAATATATAAGTCGCACCGCCAACAAATGATCTGTTTTGTCCAAAGGTTGACTGGTAGAGAATGCCTTATAGCATGAAGTCCGCCTGGTGTATTGTACGTTTGTATTTTCTTTTGTGCAATAAAGATTAAATAAATAAAATAAAATAAGTACTTTACCTTGATTACTGCATGTGAAGGATCCGAATAGAACTCTTGCTTGATGGTCTTCTTCAGGGGGAAGCCATCATACTTGGCCTGTTTCTGATACAACAGCCTGGCGCCGTAACTACTGCCAACAACGAGGTCGCTACACTCTACGCTGATGTTCGAAAGCGCAACTACTAGAAGGATCACCGCAGTCTTCATTATTAATGTTTGAAATTAGGCAGATGTTATCGTTCGTAGGTATAACCTTGCGAGTTAGCGTCTGACTATTGGGACACGGCTGGCGTCCCTTTTATATCGTCCCCTTAAACAATTGGTGTGAGTAACTGGGAAATCTTATTGGGTTCTGAATGGGATGACACATTGTGCGGGCATCTTTTGGTTTAAATTGAATCAGTTAAATTACATGATGTATTTCCCTTTTAGTCATATGGAATGTAAAAAATTGTAAGATTGAATGGTTTTTTTGATAGATAGACAGTGTTGTTTGAGTGAAACCCTTGTAAAATAAAATAAAAATTTGATACTTTCGGTTGTCTAAATTAGAAGGCATGGGCAAGGACAATATTAAAAAAAAAAATAACTATGCTATTCTGTTTCCTTAATTATACCAAGCCACATGACGAAGTTAAAGCAAATGCTCAAGAACATAATTACTGAGTAAAACCGCTGTGACGTACGGGCGGACGGACTGGACGAATCTATAAGGGTTCTTGTCGTTTTTGCTGCGGAACCTTAAAAACAAACTCGCATAGGTACCTACTAACACTCTGTACTCTGTAACAATCTGTCGATATTAGACATGGGGCTGACTTAAAAAGGTGCAAAGGTTAAATAGGTGCAATTGCAACTAAGAGTGTACGGAAGCTTCGGTGTGGCAGTCCGACTCGCACTTGGCTGATTTTTTTTACTATTCTGCCGGAATGTCCTGGACGCGTGAACCTATACTAAGTACTCATAAGCGATGGAGGTACCTACTTAACAGGGTCATACGTGTCCCGCCTTATGTTAGCCGCTCCGCAGTTATTCCTGAAATCCTCTTTTGGCCTCCCCTACCACAATTCCTGATGAGCGAGGAGTGACACATTTCACCGGAAATATCTACTTTAGCCAACGACGACTTAGGGTATTCCAAACATTATTATACAATTTTTGTACGCATACTTAACTGGCGGGGAGAACCCAAGCGCGCGAGCATGGATGTTACATTTTCAACGATTTAAAGTGAAATAAAACCTAATATTTTCCTTACAATGGAAGTGAAAAGCAGAGTGTTTACCTCAGGCATAAATACCCATTTTATCCTCGACTACTAATAGTGGTCCCCGTTGCACTCGGACCAACAAGTAGCCTCGTCTGAAATGGCACTTTATGACCTTAATATACAATATACAGAAATTCCGTAACGAAAAAAAACCTGACGCTCCCCACTCCGACGGACCGAAACCGACTTTATTCACTTTGTTACAAAGTTCTTTATCGGGGAAAGGATATATCTCCATACGAATGTCGCTAAGTGTCATATTCTATACAAAATATTGAGGACAGTAGCCCTTATTACCAGAGATACGGCGATGTCAAACGTCAAAATAAACACTATTATTTTTTCCCGCCAGAATCAAATATGTTAAATCGATTTTGTAATCGATGCATAATATACTGGCTGGATCGAATTAAAGGCAAAAGGCGCCTAATTTTTTATTTAGACTGCGAATCGTTTTGTTTTTTTAATCGATATCTTAGTGCAAATGCAGAGTCGTACTAAGTACCATTTTAAATTTGTGAATTTAGCACGTTAGTGCACAACGGAATAAAGTGGAAATTTCATTGGCATAAGAAATATTAGTACCTACAAAGAAGTAGAGTATCGAAATATGCCTTTGTCTTGTTTATCAAATATTTTCTATTGGTATATTAGATTTGTTCCTTATTGTGATAATCACAAAGGTGACATTGCTGCGTGCTGTAAATATTGTTCGAAGACGATGATCACCGTATGTTGTTCGCCTATAAAAAAGCTCTCTTTCACTGCAGACGAAAGTGTACCTAAATTTATTTTAAGTTTGTATTGTTCAGTAGTGTCATAAACAAACAGAAATTAAACTTAAGTACATATTTGTCACTACTGACGAAAGTGCACAAAAAATACATAACTGTGTTTTTAGGAAATTAGTTGAAAAGTGACCAATGTGCCGGGATCCATTAAATCTATGTAAATATGATATGTTTAATGCTGTCATAAATTTGATAATAAATAAAATCCCACTAATATTATAAGCGAAAAAATTTTAGAGGGTTTTTGAAAGTTGCAATAGAGTATTAAATTTAGTAAATTGGAAGTTGTATTTATGCAATGTGATTTAAAAATGTCGATAGCGTGATGTAAAACATTTGCAATTAATGCAAACTTCATACGTTTCAAATACTTTAAACGTGTACTACTACGTGATTTCCCGTTTAAGAAGCATATTACGGTAAATTTAAGTTGATTAATTCCAACAGTTATTAATAATGTTCAAAAATCCAAAAAATATAAATAGTAAGTGAATATGCCATGACAAATTCATGGTTTTATGGCAATATTTTGCTAATCAGCAGAACTTATTTTAAATAAAATTGTGCCACATTTAATACGTTTATCGGAAGAAATGGGCACAAAGGCATAAAAGGTACATTTTCCCGTTCATATTATGTTTATTACACTGCCATCTATATATTACACGTAGAACTACTTAAGAGCTGTAGATATCTAACTGTTTCGTTCCAAGGAAACATACTAAGCCGCGAAGTCTTCTAGATTTGTTTGATGGCGCTGTTAACAGTTTAGTAGGTTTTGTCAAACAAAATCTATGAAATGAAATGGGTAACCTAATGGTATAAATTGAATATACTGAAAAATTAATCACAGCCAGTTACTTAAAAACTGAATTACATATAAAAAAAACCCAAACACAAGTCTTATTATAATAACCCGTATTTCGCCATTCTTGGTGCAAAAGAGCCCAAAACACTAGCGGCATTTCCATGCTGGATGGCTACGGACAACCTTGGATCGGGCTCCTCTCCCTTTTGTCTGAGTCGACGGCTTATGTCATGCAGAACAATTTGGGTTCCCCCAAAGCAGCCCGCAGTCTCCACTACCAAAGGTATGAACATGTATTGTATCCATGTCCTACAGACCTAAGTTGGTTATCCACGAATGTCATCTGATAATGATAATGCTATAAGTTCATGAAAAGACAAGTTGCATGGATAGCGCGACGGTGATTGCTGTCAAATGTGAGTAACTGTATAGAATTATCAGAAATTTACACACAAATGTAACAATGTGTTGGCCTATTACGTAAGTATCCCGCTATCCGTTTGGGATCTTATCTTAGAAGGGAGCGCACACTAATGCCGCTTCGCCGCCGCTAAAGTTTCGGTAGAGGGCTCCTGCCACGTGGGAAGTGCGAGTAATATGGGTAGTCGAAAATGTGCTGACGCATGTAGCATCCCACACCAAACACCGCCCCGTCTCCCATAGCACCAGCGTCACTCCATCTTGCTATCACTGCGCCTAAACTCAGTGGCTCCAGAACGGAATGAACAGCCGCTGACTGACAGACCTCAGGACAATATCATTGAGGCTATAGTGACAGATACGCGGAATCCAACCACTACAAAGAAGGCAACTCAATGTATAATATGGCTAAGCTTAGATTTTTTCGTATGATTACTATACTTAAAAGGCTAAAAATTACTGAATATGCACAACTTGATGGATTAGGATGGCACTTATTACAGTTCTATCTATATGCCACTAATCGAACTAGGTATCGCCTATATCCTCCTTAAATTGATTTGATTAAAATTATTTTAACTTTGCGCAAAAACATTCTTAGATCATGTCGTTAGATTTAGATACATTTTACTTGGCATCTATTTTATTTTTGTTGTCAAGCAAACTGATGTTGCGTTAGTGAAGCAGTCACAAAACCAGAGCACGGTTTCTTCAATTAAATTTTGGACAAATTTCCATGCTATGCTAAATTGTAAACATGAACTCTTATCTGTTACCATTTCAAAGTAAATTAAAAACGCTGAACGGATTAAGGTGAAATTTGGTATAGGGATGTTTTGACTCCTAGGAAAGGACAGGATAGTTTTTGTTACGGAAATCATCCTATATATAGGTAGAGGTGCAAAGCGGAAAGAAAGCAAGTGAAATAGTCAATTCAATACTGTGCATTGCACTTTTTTACAGTAGTTTTGTTTTTATCTTATGTTGAGTAGGTACATGCGAATAAAGGCCTATGCCGAACCTATCATAGGATCGTCCTTGGATAAGACATATATACTTACCTACTACCTAATGAAAGTTTATATGCGCGACGTAATTATTTTGGTATCCTCGCAATGTTTTTCTTCACTGGGAAGTAAGTTGTAATCAGGTATCGAATGGCATTCCATGGGTTAAATTCAGTGAGCTTAAGACATTGTTTTAAACTGTGATCAAAAACACTCGGCCTTGATTACTTATTTAATTAAAAGATACGAGTAATTTATGTAAACTTGGACGTACTTTTTACCATATCTACAAAGTATTCCAACCACTGAAAGATTAATATGTAGTAGATACAAAGAGACATACAGCTGTACAAAAATGCTGCTGATTCGATTAAATGCGTAATCGGTATCGTATTGTGATAAGCAGAAAAAATTAACAAAAAATGTTTGTCAAAAAAACATTCAGTCCTATTTTTTCTAAATCAGATTACAATATTGATCACCAGCATTTTTGGTATATCCTGAATTATTAACGAGAAAAAATAATAACAGGTTACTGTAGTTGCAAGTTAGTTATCTATATATATATTACGCGAGCCCGATATTTGTAGATGCCATCAGATCCACAGTTATGGTCCGATGTTGATAAATTTTAGGTCATTAGATTCGTCTTATCATGGAGAGTTGCAATAAGCTCTTGGTTTTTTCATTTTTCTTACGAAAGATGCCTAAAAATCAATTTTAAGGTAATACCTTGCCCTAGGCAACCAGTACCAGCCTAGCGTGACCTCCAGTCAAGATGACATAACAAAATAACATTAATTCAAATTAAACCTGTAGCAAGTTGTTAAGCATGAGAAAATATTAATTTTGAGTCGGCTATATATATATCCATAACACTTAAAATATTTACCAAAATACACGAAATGTACATTTACCAATTTGTTTACAAAAAAAATGACAACGTCATTTTTGGATGAGTCAACGTCTAACTTACTTTTTATTGGGGCATATTAAATAGTTTTCATATATAAACTCTTGCGTAGGATAATAGCATAGACTTGAGGGCGTAGACGTAATACATATCAAGGCGGTTTAATTTGAACTTCACTATCATTTCTCTTACTCTTTTGTCAGTTACTATTCGAATGAGAAGGAAAACACGGAATTTAAAATCTGGAATATTGTGGTAGGTCGTTATTCCGAATTATTTTCTTTAATTTTAGGACTTTTTTTTTAAAGTTTACCTTTTCCTTTTTTTTAAATATAGTAAGTGCTGGTTTTTTTATAACCAGAACCACGAGTACTATCGATTTGAAAAAAGAAAAAGGGCATCCCGTTTATTTGGTCAGGTTCGTCACGCATTTTTTCATATACCGGGTGGAACGGCTCGACGATCCTTTCCGCAAAAGGGGGATTGTTTAGATTTAGTACTGTATTTCCTCTAAAGAAACTAGGCTCATATTCGTAAGCGTTTTTAAGTTATAGGCAGTTAACTTTTGATGCAAAATACTGCAAGTGACAACCCTCATTAGGTTCAATAACATTTAACAATAACACAAAGGTCAGTGACATTTACCAAAACAACATTTCTACCCCATAATATTTCCCAGTCAATATTACAATTGTGTGAACTACCCACTTACAATAATCTAACTAACCATAGATAAATTAAGACTAAGGGCAGTTATACATGCAGAATCGTAGAATTGAAAATAATATCTTCTGAAGCCTTTATTTTTATAATTCAAATAAACATGTTACTTTTGCATTTATTTCCATACAAATCGGTTAACCAACAGCATTTTCTAGCTTCCACGCACCCCGCCTAGTTTGTTTTATACGGCCCCGGAATTTAATTAGCAATTTACAGTTCAAGTCAATTTGGTCTTTAATACTTATGCTAATAAAAATACACTACCAAACATTATAATACTACGCAGACGAAGTCGCGGGTAACAGCTAGTCACTAATAATGGTAACTTTGTAACTTTACTGTTAGAAATAAAACTGAAAAGGACCAATTCCCTTAAAAATACAAATAGCTCTTAAATGCTACAATTAACTTTTTTTTTACTAGTATAAATCTATCTTTCGCTCGACTAATATTTTGTGTAGCCGCCATCAGCTGTTTTTACGGCTGCTAAGCGAGTTTTCATTGAACTCACGAGGTTTTAAGAATAGTTCCCCCTAGCCTCCGTAGTATTAGTGTAGTAGTATTTGTTGATGGATATGTCCGCGTAAACTATTATTGCTTTTTCAACCGACTTCAATATTTCTAAAGGAGGAGGTTCTCAAATCGTCTGTTAAGTTATTGCATAGCTTCTATGGCGGGCCTTGAGCGCGGGGACCGAATCCAGAAATTCTGTAACGAAAAAACCTCACGCTCCCCACTCCGACGGACACGGAGGTGTGGCTTGAAGGCCGTGCATCGTCTAACGTCGTTTCAGTTCGGCAGTCTTCGACACGGCGTTGTCGACACCGCGTTGTGTGCTTGTTTATTTATTTAATAATAGAAAAAATTGTTTTCTTATCGGTCACCACGCGCCACGCTCAAAAAGTGTAACTTGAATTAATATCAAAGAAAAAGAAATACTGCATGAATAAAATAAATAAATAATTATAATTGCATAAGTTGATACAAAATGATATGCAATAGCTTTACCGTGGCAGTCCCCGAGTGCCACACGTTTGCCTGTTTCCGATATGGGACTCCATGCATTGAGCCCAAAAAGCCCGTAAAAAGTTTCTTCCATATCGTGTATAAACCAATAATTGCAAAATGTAACAAACTACGAGCAAAACCTAAAGAACCGTTCTTACAGGTTTAACAGGTTAGACGAACTTAAGACTTGTGCCAATGTTATAACTTATAACGACTCTAATAAACGAGTAATATTTTGCACTCAATATTTCAACGAAAATGCATAATACCACATGGGGAACGTATTAAGTAGTAGCCAAGTATTGTTTCTTTCCTTTTACGTATAACAGATGTCGCTGCCTACCTCATTCTTAGCGTAATCCGCAAATATATTGGTTGTACCTAATCGGGAACTATATACATTGTAGGGTTAAAGTAAGTAAATGGTGAGTCGTAATCAGGATCCGTCAAAAAAGAGGAAGTCTCGTGAATATAACAACAATTCATGTAACCCGGGGCCTTATTCGAACTGCTAATTTGACAGAAGAATATCCACATCATATCACATTCAGGAAATTCATATTCATAAGTCAATTTTGGTAGGTGCGTCGAATCGCACTCCCGGTCCCGGTTAATACAAGAGATGTAGCGGGGTAATAGTTAAGCTTGGAATGGGGTATCTGTTTCGCACAAATAGGCTAGTACGATAAAAAGCGAGATACAAATTTTCGATTTTCGGATGTTGGCTGTAATCACAATGGGTTCGTTCCGAATCTCGATATTAAGGCCTTCATAATAGACTCTTTTTAATGACCCTAACACGGTTAGGAACGCATCGTATCTGTAGGGGATTCATCTAATTGCTAATATTACACGTTGCAAATTTTCGGGGCCGATGATCGCCTGCCCCTGCCCCTCCCTCGACTCCCTAGGTTCCCTTTTGGTTTTCTTGATTTCTTTATTGGAATGTAAAGGTAAGGTAAAAAGAAAGACAATATAAGATAAAACTAATATTAAATAATATAATTTGAATTCATAACGCACGGTACCCTACTGTATAAAATTTAGCTATTGACCATACTCATTATATTTTTTCAGATTATTAAATTCATAATCTGAAAAAATCAGAACGTGTGTGATCAATAGCTAAATTTTATGTGATTCCGAGCTTTTAAAATTCATAATATGAATTGAGATTATGAATTCATATTTGATTAATGTGGAAGCTCACAGTAACAAAAAAATCATAGTTTTTGAACGATCCCTCTTGCTTTTGACACGCGGGGGAATTCCCGTCACGAGTCATTTTTCTTTTGAGGCGCAGGCGCAAATAAAGTGAACTCTTCGGATAGTTGTTAAAATCGTTCGAATATTAGAGTAGGTTTGAACCGTGACGTCACAGTAAAAAAAATAGCTGTTTTGCAGTCAACCGTCCCTTTTGCCTACGAGAGTTTTGAGGTACAGAATAATTTTTAATACCTAATAAATAGTGTTACGCCACTTGCGGCAACCAGCACGCCTACCATGAACATCGAAAATACCCCCGTTTACCCTTTGGGTATGAGACCCTAAAAATGAGTTGAGTTTTGGCCTGTCCGTCTGCTCTCAATCAATTTTCCGTTAAATCTCCGAAACTTGGCATATACTTTTATAATAGGTACTTACTTAATACGAAACACACCTCATGCTTTTGGCTCACGTACCTATAATTCGGTCTAGTGAATTTCCGTTAATCCCTGTGGATTCCCACAAAAAATGGACTTCTGTTTTCGACTAAATTTCGACCAATCGATTCAATGTTGCCGGGAAGCAGATAGACTAGTTGTGCTCTTTATAATATTGCTATTATTATTAACGGCCTCCTAGCCTAGTCGGCAGTGACTATGTCTACGAAGCATTAGGTCCCAGGTTCGAATCATTCATTTTGTGTGTTTATCACGATTTTTTTGCTGAGTTATGAGTATATGTATCTAACTATTATATATATCGTCGTCTAGTACCCATAACAAAAGCCTTATTGAGCTTACTGTAGGACTAGGACGATCTCTGTAAGAGTGTTCTATATTATTTATATTTATTATTCTTTTCTCATAAGTCATGTGTTTACTCTACATATAGTTCGTTAGAATCAGTAAGTACATTATTTAACTCTGAGAATTGCAAGCGCAGAAATATAAACAATCCAGTGCTACATTGTAAGGTTACCGGAATCAGTATCGCATTACTCCTCTATGAAGTCTGTTTAGGTAAGGTAAAAGTACACTATTCCGGAGTATTATAACTAATATTTGTTGCAAATGACCATGTTAGCTTAAAATCGTATATTATTCCGGGGTAGTATGCGATATGCCGTGGTATTTTGGTTTTTGACGTAAGTATTACCTACAGTTTAACACTAACTAACTATTATCTACAGTTTAAATACTACCGAAAAACACAAGTTTTGATTAAATTTTATAAATTATATAGCTGCGACGTACATCCAAAAGCGTCAGTCGTAACCACACAGTAGTTAGTATGGACGTGGTTATTACCGATGCACGATGAGCGAAAAGTGACAGTGGAAACTTCGTAAGAATTTGGTGTGATGCTGATATGTTTATTTAAATTAACTTTGGAAAATTATTGAATTGTAGTTATTAACAGGAAATTGTATGGCCATTTTAATATTATTTAAAACGATTTTATGGATAATAGTCGATCCCGCGTAATTAATTTAATTAATTTCACTAATTTGACGCGATGAACCTAATTCCGGGAGTATCACGGAATAAGGGAAATTCAGTCTGACACGTTTTAATCTTTTATTTCTATCTGGGTTTCAATATATTAATAAAGTTCATGCACAAAACAGAGAGACTAATAGAAGCGTAACGTAAGCGCGGCGCGTGTGGCAAGAGTGCGCGGATAACCGCACGTTCGCACTACAGATAGTACTCAGTTAGTCACGAGCGCCCAAGTAAGATCGCGGTCTATACAAAAGTAAAAATAAAATGCAAAGATGCCTTATTGTGCGGTTTTACAGTGTGGAAACGACAGCCGCAAGCAAAATATCTCCCATGGAGGTATTTCATACCACCGGTAAGTCTTATATTGAGTATATTTTAATATTTTCTCAAATAATGTCGTCCTCCGCAAAAAAACACATCTGCTCAAAATAAAAACAACTTTATGTACAAAAGATAAGGTCGTTTTTCACGAAGCATAGAACTTGAGAACTTTCTAGAATATCGCAACGATATCGGGTGGTAGACGCGCTACTCGGCCTAGTGCGAGGAAAAATATTTTTTTTATTGATATCGATATGTCCTTTTTATGATTGAAAAATAATGTATTCTTTAACATCATTATTTATTGTAATCGGGTTTTGAATTAATATATCTTTTAAAGGAAATGTCGATAAAGTTGTCGTGTAAACGCGTTTATACGTATTATTTTGTATAAGTGCATATGTTCATTAATTACTGCTATGTATATATTTGAAAACAATGATTAATAAAACTAATAATAATATATAATTATAAACGAGAATATATAATTATTAATATTAGTCTAAAATACATTATAGTAGTTATACATTATTAACATTGTAGAATCTGTTATTTTTAGTAGTATATTCAGAGTTAAGCGACCTTTAGAAAAAAAGGAAATGTGTAAAAACTAATGACCTCGGGCGGGACTCGAACCCGCGGCTCTCGAATACACGCCCAACTGAGCTACCAAGACCACACCCGTGGCCCCAAACTTCTCCACCATATATTTAGGAGCGCTTAGCAACTTTTACCATAAGAAAGTTCTTCTTAGTCGGCAAGTGGAGTCTCAAGTTAAATATATTGACTTGACACTAACGTTCGTTAAAGTACGAAATCTTACTACTAAATGTAAGAAATACCTTTCTCAGAACCGCATAAAATCGGTTTAGCCAAACGCGAGATAATCGGGAACAAACATACATAGGACATACGTATTTATACAAATACGGTTCAAACTTAGAACCTCCTTTTTTAAGTCGGTTGAAGTACTAAAACCTTCTCTTAAATGTAACATGTACCTTTCTGAAAACCACATTAAAATCGGTCTAGCAAACCTGAAATAATCGGGAACAAACATATGTAAACTTCAATAAAAGAAGGTTCTCAGTTTGACCCGTATGTGTGTTTATATACACACATACCTACACTTTACTGTAGTCGGTTAAAAATAGAAGAAAATTAGGTAGCTACGGACATAATGCGATACAAATTTAATCCTGAAACGGATCATCATTATTGTTGTTACATCCTGTGTAAGTATGGGTTCAGTTTACCTAGTATTATTTAGTTTGGAACCCTAAAAAATAACGACATTTACAATTTATATAAAAAACCTAAATTTTTGAGTCAGCTCTGTATTAGTACAATATTTATTAATTTAAGTTTTTTATCGACAAATTATCGAATCTTGCACTTCACTACGCTATCCATTATCCAAAACGTGTAATAATATGCCTATCTCTGTCACTCCCGTTAAAACTGCGTACGTGGAAGGGAGAAGGAAGATGCGCCATCTTTTGGGGTGTTGCTGAACTATTTGATGATAATAGTTCAGCTAGTCGATGCCAGGTGACACCTCTAAAACGTGTAATAATACGCCTATCTCTGCCACTCCCGCTAAAACTGCGTACGTGGAAGGGAGAAGGAGGATGCGCCATCTTTTGGGGTGTTGCTGAACTATTTCATGATAAACGTGTTATAATATGCCTATCTCTGTCACTCCCGCTAAAACTGCGTACGTGGAAGGGAGAAGGAGGATGCGCCATCTTTTGGGGTGTTGCTGAACTATTTGATGATACCCAATAGTTCAGCTACTCGATGCCAGGTGACACCTCTTCCTTTGCACGTTAAGTGTGAAAATTGAAACGTCGTATGTGGTAAAATGAGTAGTATAATTTCAACGATGTTGCATTACACATTAAGCTTAGTTTTGAATAAGATATTTTGGCCAATTATATTGTAGATACTGTGGTGTGCGAGTTTGAGGCTGTGTGAGTTTGGCGACATCCGTTTTCCTAATATTCCGGTCGCAAGTCACTTCTACTAGTCTCTCTGTTTTGTGAGTTCATGTAAATACATCAACATAAACGGAGAATACATCACTCACTTTCGTAGTCATGTCAGTACATTATGCCTTTGAATTTGGAACCTTTTCATTTTAAAAATGATAATATTATTTTCCCCTCACTAGCTCTGAAACCGCTGTTTTGTACTTTAAAACTAGCGTGGAAAAACGCATTTTATCCACATGTGGGGCAAAGTAATTTGACCTTGCTCTAATTACTATCACTTACAACCCGTCCAGTATAAGTGTCCTATATGCCCATAGTCAATATTATGCGCAATTGGAGGTCACACCTTAAAATGGTCAAGACTTATCCCGCACTTGGTAAGCTGTTGGCAATATCTAAGTACCAGGAGCGTACCGTACCTACTCTAACACAAATTTTTAAATTGAATTTTAATGGTTTCTTCAAGATAACTTACATGTGGATAAGATTTATAATCGTATGTAGTCTTTATTTTCCTCGCAATAGTGAGGGGAAAAATGTTGTATTACACTCAGCGGCAAAGTTTGTTCAACTCTCGTGCCTTGAGACCGAGAGTTAAACAACAACTTTGCCCCCTTGTATAATAAATAACTATCGATTATTTGTTATTCTTTATCGAGATGGCGGGAAAGACGTATGCTTGTTTGTCACCGTCGTAGTATTAAAAAAACGTTAAAATAGTTATGTCATATAAACGTCAGTCCGTACAATGAGTATGATACTATGTCATACCCATTCGGCTTATCGACTTGTTGTGACATAGGGTAAGATTTGATATGTACTTACTTATAAGTTATCTCCTCCTTCTTCCTTTCAATTGCGGGCGTAACATCTCCTCCTTCTTCCTTTCAATTGTGGGCGTAACAAGAGCGGTTGTTTATTGTTTTTCTTTTTACAATTTACAGGTTCTCTTCTTGGCTATACGATACGACGCATACCACGCATACCAAACAGAAATTGAACCAATCTGTTCAAGAAAAATGTTCAACCGTAATCGGAATCGCAAGATGTTTTGCTTTGATGAAATCGAAAATGCGCTGGACGAAGTCCGCAGTACGCGTGGTCGCGACACGCGCAGCCGCGACACCCGCAGCGTTTCGAGCAAAGGCAGCACCGAACCCAAGTTTAATCCGAAATACCTGGTCGGACGGACCGAGCGGGACAGAGCCATCAATGCTATGATAGAAATCCAAGCCTTATGGGACTATGTCACCGAAGAAGCATATCAGAATTACTCTAATTTGTATTTAAAATTGTCTGTTCCCATAAGTGATGAGCTAGAGCGTGAATGCCAAAGGCACAAAGAAAACTTTGCTGTGTATGATAGAAAGACACAAGTATGGTTGATCAAATCAAACGAGCCAGGATACGAATATTGTTATGATGGAGAAGATTTTATCGAATTCATATTTGCTAAAAAGTCCGTCAGAACAAGTAAGAGATTTTTATTAGTTGGCAAATACACAACTCTAAGACAGGAGCCAAATTTATTGCACAAGACGAGTCTCGCTGAATCAAAGTTCAGTGATTTTTCAATGCCAGCTTTCAAGCTTATTGTGGGAGTTCCCGGATGTGGGAAGACGACACATATCATAAAAAATCATCGGCCCGGCAGCTTAGTGCTGACATCCTGCGCCGAGGGCGCCGAAGACATCCGAACTCGCATGGCTCGGCTGCGGCACTCCCAAGACCCGGACGAATTCAGGGGCTCTTACAGAACCATCGACTCATATCTACTGCACAGCCGGGACCGCTACAGGACCGTCTGGGTGGACGAGGCGCTCATGGAACACCCCGGGAAATTGTTCCTGGTCTGCTTGTTCAGTGGCTGCCGCACTATTTACATGATGGGTGACCCCAATCAGCTCGGATACATCAACAGAGTAAACTCGGTCAACTTGCTTTACGACAAATCATCGACTTTCTTCACGCCCACGAGCACGTTGAATATTTCCTACAGGTGCCCCGTGGACGTAATGGCGGTGTTGTCCAAAAAGTATGATGGAGGAGCGTTTTCCACGTCGGCGATCACGAGCAGTATGGAATGCCAAAAGTTCACCGGACTTGCATGTGTGCCTAAATCTAAAAATAGTAAATATCTGGTGTTTAAACAAGCTGAGAAGCAGCAAATGGCTAAAGCAAAATATGATGTGTCGACCATACACGAGTACCAGGGCAAGGAGGCTGACCACGTGGTGATAGTGAGAATGTCCAGCAACGTGGAGGAGCCGTTGTACATGTCAACCCCACACATACTGGTTGGTATCTCGAGGCATAAGAAGTCGCTCGTATATTACACACCGGTAACGGACGACTTAAAGAAGCTAATTGAAACGCCGTTGACTCATAAGGATCTTAACAAAATTAAAAAAGACGCAGCCCAGAGGGGCAAAGCGGCTAGCGTCCTGCCGCCCATGCCTAAGGAGGAGGATTTATGGGCTCTTTTGTTTAACTGATAAAATTATTTACTTGAAAAGACGCAAAATCGTTATAGTGTTACCTACTTATTTTCAATTAATTATGTGCATATAATATATTTGTTGTATGAAAACTTATTCACTACATATAATACAATAACATTTTATTCCAGTGTGTCCCCTTATTTACGGAACAAAAAATGTATTATTTAATCACATATAATACTCTCGAGTCTGCTTTCATTTATTAACTTGTCGGAATAATACTAGTGCACATTCGAATATGGCATAGATATGCCATATTAAAATTTACCAAGCATTAGCTATATTGTAAATACACCTTAACTCTTCAGAATAATAAAACATTATGTTTTGGAAAATATTGTTTTTATTAGGTAATAATGATGCTTACGCTATTTAAACAAGTGATAAATGTCATAATCTTTGTATAACTACACCTTTTAAAGATCTTAGAAAAATACATGATTTTAAGTAATTTTTAATTTTAATTATTCACAAATAATACAAGCTTTGCTTGATAGTCTGATAGTAGTAAGTATACGTAAACTTGCAGGGCTGGTAACCTATGGAGTCTTATTACCACCCCTCCTTCGTTCAGAAGGAGAGGCCATTTAAAAATATGAAATTAATAATATAATTATGGAATTTATAAAACTATGTAAAATAACTAAATGATTTGATGAACTTGTATATTTGTGTAAACATAATTATGTAAATAAATGGCTATTCTGATTCTGATTCTGATACGTAAACTACCTTTGCCAGCAGAATTGAAAGAACCAATAACTGCCCGATCATGCCCTATACGAGTATGACGGACTTCCCTTAAAAATAAAATATAACTGCCGGACTCACTCACATTGACCTTAACTAGGAAGAGAAACATCATCATTATCATCAGTCATTAGTCTTTATCTGTTCCACTTAGCCCGAGTGTGATTTTACATCAGGGTTATTCGTCAATTGATGATAACTAAGTCAAAACCGATTCTTTCTTCGAATTAAATTTGTCAACGTGTGTTAATCATTAATCAATCAAATAATACTACGCAAAAAAGAGCCCCGTGTAGTTAACAATTTCACCAGCCCCTTTCCTCTCGTTGGTGTCGTCTACTGTGGAATACAGAGTCAGGGTCACGGCTACTTTCACTGCTATATCACAAATTCGTTATCTTTAACCCTTTAATTGCTAACAGTGGTAAGAAACCTAAGCAATAGGCTAGACGTATAACAAACCATTTAGTCCGTCTGTTAGATTATTAAAATTATTATTTTTCTTTAGATTGTCAAATAAACAAATATGAAAATATAGTATTAGTTTCGCGTGACGTCACAATTAAGTATGTACTATATGTACTAGAAGAATTCTAGGTACACACGCGTTCAGAATTGCATGGACAGTTTATGAATGAATTCATTCATAAACTGGCCATGCAATTCTGAACGCGTGTGTACCTAGAATTCTTACGTAATAGTGTCACAAGCTCTCCTCGGAACTCTAAGCCTCTTTATCTTCGTACATTTTAGTTAACTTGAAAAAGGAAAAAAATACGTGTATGGATAATCTAACTGACGGATTAAATAGAATGATAGGTTCCCAACCTATTCGTCATCCCTATTCCATGTGCTCTGTCTACCCCATTTGGGCATACCGTGAGTTTTTGTATGTATTTAAGTCTAACAAGAGTTGCTCGCAATTATTGCAACAATTATTGGCCAATACAGTGCTTAATAGACCACCGTACGAAGAGATGTCAGCTGATTGTTTAACCTGGTAAAGGCATTTTCCCCTCAATAGCTCGGAAAGCGCTGGTTTGTCCTTTAAAACTAGCGTGGAAAAACGCATTTGATCCACATGTGGGGCAAAGTAATCTAATTTCTATCACATACAACCAGTCCAGTATAAGTGAGTCCTATATGCCCATAGTAAATATGCGCAATCGGAGGTCACACCTTAAATTGGTCATGTGATCATGTCTTATCCCGCACTTGGTAAGCTGTTGGCAATATCTAAGTAACAGGAGCGTACCTACTCTATGACAAATTTTGAAATTGATTTTTGATGGTTTCTTCAGGATAACTTACATGTGGATAAGAAATCGTATGTAGTCTGTATTTTCCTCGCAATAGTGAGGGGAAAAATGTTGTATTACACTCGGCGGCAAAGTTTGTTCAACTCTGGTGCCTTGAGACCCTCGTAAAGCTTGCTCGGGTCTCAATATAAGCCCGAGAGTTAAACAACAACTTTGCCCCCTTGTATAATAAGTAAGTATTATACCCTGAGCGCGCGCTTGCGCGGCGGGCCGCCGTGCGCGGCGCGCGGCGGGCGGCGGCGCGGCGCGCGCGGCGTGTCCGGCTCGGGCGGCGCCGACGTGGTCACCAGGTTGCGGATGTTGCCGAAGTTTGGCAGCGAGTCCGCGCCGATGAGATCCTGGTACGTCGTCAGGCGCTCCACCATCGTCTCGTCCATCTCGATCAGCTCCACGATCTGTGGGGTTTAACGTCTGTCAACTCCTAGTGCAACGCAACACTGGCAAGAATGGCTAAGAGTCGAAAAGTCATGGCAATGGTGGCCGTCGACGTCCGTTAGGACCTAGTGACTGAAGAAGAAGAAGAACTCCTAGTGCAAGGGACTTCAACCCGCGAGCCGCAGGTCCACTGCACCTTTTTGTTCTCAATCTAGTCTAGTGTTTCATGATACGGTCCGCTAATATGCAAAAAACTATCAGGCCTACTTAAAAAAGATTGACGACCTCTGTTCTAGTGCGTCGACAGGGCCAAGATTTTCACAACGCGTGACTTAGAGCCTTGGGGAACCATTTTATTGGTCGATAGGGAACGATAGCGAAATGCAAGAACACTGCAGATGTTCAATAATTTTATATAGGGAGTCATTGAACGCTGCGACCAATGGAACTGAGCCTTAACCCCCTCCCGCCCACCATACAACAAAAATTGCCAATGAATTTTGAATGCTGCTGAAAAAATTGAATTCAATTTTTAATTGTTTGAAAATGTAAGGAGAAAAAGGAAATGCAATTCTATTCCAATTCAACAGAATCTCATTTAAGTGGAGCATACCATTTTTATAAAACTTTGGGCGGCAGGAGGTTAAGGACATTTAACACTAGAAGACCTATGCTACTGTTCTGTGTCAATATAGATATAGCTTTGCTTAGGTTACAGCCAGGTCAATATTTCTCCTCGCGTGCGGCATCTATTTATAAGATATTAAATTAGGGTAACTATTTATCCTGGAGCGAACATGTCTGCCGCATACATCCGAAAATGTGGACCAAAATCGTACTATCTTTTATACTTTAACAACTTCAATACTATTGGTTGGAATTTCCGGTTACTCTTTACACAATGCCTCTAAGTCGGTTCGCTATCGCTTCTTTCGGTTTGCATAGTCATCTTGTGGGACCCCACAACACTTCCAACCGGAAATTCCAACCGATAGTGTCTAGATAGAAAACTCACGTGAGTATTAGACATATTAATATACTTATATCGGGTTACTCACGTCAATAAAGTCGATCGAAAATAACTTGACATGATTCGGAACGGTCCGCGTCCCATAATCATGAGTGAGATGCGCTCGCGGTGATTTCTCTGCGCACATTGATTGATATGTTTGTTTGTTTGATTGAATTAAGAAGAAGTGTCTAGTGGACGTGGAAGGAAAAAAAGTGTAAGTTACCTCCTGCCGGTACTCGCCAAGCAGCTCGCTGGCGATGCGGACGAGGTATGTGGAGATCTGCCCGTACTTGACCTTCGCGTGGAGCCGCAGCACTGCCGGCAACAGCACCTCTGCGACGGTGCGCTTCATTTTCTATAACACACCCAGTTCATGTCAGCCTGGTACTCTCACACTTTAACCAGTTGGGCTAGTTAAAAAAAACTTTTTCACTTCTCTTGCTCGAAAAGTTCGCCTTTGTGTCGTGGCTAGGCGACACAAAATCGCTTTTCATGCCCTAGTGCATAAAGTAACATCGCAGGTGGAGCGCGCTCGCCGCGGCCTCGCCCCCCACGCGCCCGGCCGCCTGCAGGCGGCGCGCGGCGGGGAGAACCCAAGCGCGCGAGTATGGATGTTACGTTTTCAACGATTTAAAGTGATATAAAACCTAATATTTTCCTTACAATCGAAGTGAAAAGCAGGGTGTATACCTCGGGCATAAATACCCATTTTATCCTCGGCTACTATATTGGTCCTCGTTACACTCGGACCAATAAATGGCCTCGTCTAAAATGGGTCACTTTATGCCCTTGATGTACAATCTACTATTACCATGTAAACCTTAAATATAGGAGATCTAAAATAAACATTTATTTTCGCTTCTCTTGCTCGAAAAGTTCGACTTTAAGTCGTGGCTAAGCGACATAAAATCACTCTTCATGCTCTAGGGCATAAAGTAACATCGCAGGCAGCCGGAGCTCGAGGCGGCCGGGAGCGCGGGGCGAGCGGCGCGGTGGGGAGAACCCAAGCATGCGAGCATGGATGTTTCATTTTCAATTATTGAAAGTGAAATAAAACCTGATATTTTCCTTACAATCGAAGTGAAAAGCAGAGTATATATATACCTCAGGCATAAATACCCATTTTATCCTCGACTACTATATTGGTCCTCGTTACACTCGGATCAGTATAGCCTCGTCTAAAACGGGATACTTTATGCCCTTGATATACAATCTAATATTAAATACAAACAATTGAATTGAATTGTCAATTTTAAAGGTAATATTTATGTCTTGGTTAAAACTGATAATTCATATATTATTAAAATAACTCAGTTTGTTTATTCGTATGAACATCATCTTTCCGACTAACGTACAGTCAAGTGTAAAAATATGGGTGGACACATCTTACTCAAAAATATGTCGTAATAAGAGCGTAGTACCATATTTATGAGACGATTTTGTCGATACGTATTTTTGCACTTGACTGTACGAGTAATTTTGATCTGCTTTAATATACTAGATTAAAATATAACAGTTCGATTGGCCATTCTACTACCCAATGCGCTTGCAGGCCTACCACGAACATCGAAATTTGGCATTGACGAAAAAACCTCTGTATCACTCCAATAAGAAAGTGTGAAAGAGAGGGAGACACAAAATTTCGATCGAGTTTTGCTGGTTTTGAACAGAAATTACACTTGAAATTGACGGATCGGATGATAATGATGAATCGTCATCATCACTATCATAATTGATGATCCTCAGACAGATTAAAAAAAAAATTAGGTGAACGTGTCCAATCGTAGATAGTACTCAAGTTTAATTTGGTACCTATTAATTATACCTTAAAAACAAGTAAAACAACATCAACATGCAGCGATTTCATATATTTCACAGCTATTCTCAAAAAATAACAATTGGGGAATCGAGCTGTAATTTTAATATAGTTTTTTCATTAATTCCCAACATTAATTATAAATAACTATATAATTTTGTAGATTACATCAACATGCAAGCACGTAAGTATGTTTTACTTAACAAGATCTCATATTATATGATATCATAAACGGAGTTGACAACCCAGTGCCCTACCACTGATGTTATGACTGAATGATGCACTGTCGGATTATAATTTAATATAGATAATGCATGAAATATAATTCAACTCACAATTTATCTAACAGGTCAATTTACAACGGTTTTGTTGAGCATCCAACCATCTATCCATATTTATTTTCATAATAAATAATAATTATACCAATTTATACATTTAAATACATGTAACAATGTAAGTGCATGCCGAACATTTTGGTTCATTTAAATAGCGTCAGGCATAGGCGTCGTAACTAGGAAAAGTCTAACTATCGTGTCTAATTGAACTGGAAATAAAATGTGTCAAAATTAATTTAGCCCTAGTTACGCCACTCATATCAAACCTAAAAGCATAATAAATAAGTAAACATATAAAAATGATCGATAATACAGGATAAGTTTTCTGTGAAAATATTTTTTCTTTCTCTGGACAAAAAAATAGGAATTGTATAATAATTTTGAATAAAGGAATTAATTCAATTTGAAGAGCTGTGCTATAATAAAGGCCAAATTTTCATGTTTTCCAGGCACGACGTCAAAACGAACCCTGTAGTGTATACATAGGATACAAGAGCGAGAAAACTACTAAGCTTCTGTTGCAGTTGAAATATAGATAGGATGTTACGGAGCTGTTTTCTAACTATACCAGTAAATAATTAATGACAGAAAATAAAGTAAAGAAAAAATGGATAGCTTCCGCTCGGAAAAAAGACCACCACTAAAAAACCTTATTATTAAAATCAAAATTTCGTAAGAGCCGTAAGCTGGTGCCTTGGCTGAGGCATTTTTTATCGGTTACATTGGATATAGTATAAACGTTTTGAACTGAGCACGTTCACTTACAAAGGCATTGTATTAATACAATAGCATTGTCTACTTTTGTTTTCGTAAGCGCCAACTAGGTAATAACAAAAAATGTTAGAAGTTCATTGCATATTTATTGCATTTTCAATTTTATCCCTTCTTGAATAATAGAAAATTGGTCTATTCATGGCATCTTATTGTCCCTTTTTTACTGAGCACATTTTTATCAGTTCCAGACAAAAAATTACACTTATCACATTTTGTATATTGCCTGGCCATTGTTACAATTGATACGAACATATTATATCGTATTCAACAAGGGTTTTTTTTTAAATGCACTATGCATGTAACATACTTCTAACCTTTTTGTAACCTAGTTGGCGCTTACGAAAGAAAAGTAAATAATACTATTATATTAATATAATGCCTTTGTAAGAAAGCGAGCTCAGTTAAAAAAAAGACTATACAGAAGTTAATTAAAGACTCCTTATTATCAATAATCCACTATAATATAATACTAACAAATTTGTGGCTTTATTGTAATAAAAGATAAAATAAATATATCCGTAACATCCTCTTTGTAAAACGTAGAATACGTTTGTAGTTTCGTCAAAGCACAGATATGTTGATCTAACGGTTTCAATCTCTGCTTCGATGGAACAAATGTTACCTTGGAAACTTGGGCTCGACCTTCCACTACCTGATTGCGTCCATATATAAAATATACCACTAATTACAAAATATATTTTAATTTCTTACATCACGCTATTCCAAGTCGAATACAAGAAATAAACTGTGTAATAGGCTGTTAATAGGTCAAGGCCGATCGCAGCCAATACATTGTATCCTAAGATGGACTGGGACTATTATTTACCACTACATTACATACCTAACTAAAGAGTAAGTGGTTTTTTTTATTAGCAATACTCATTATATGACTGCTTGATTGTATGAAGACAAGCATGTATGTAATACTTTTAGCGTAAGAATTCTGAATAACTCTATGTCTCTCCGTCATGCCCCACTGACAAGGATCCTTACCTAACTATGGTACATGTATCGTCTTCATAGGCGCTAATGAATGGTAAATAAACAAAAGAGCAATGACATTCTAAAATACTTTTCAGGAGCTTAAGAGCTTATTCTGAAAACAAAAACTAAATAAAACTCACATGCGATACGATGTTGGTAGTGATTCTCTCCTGGAGCTCATCTATGTCCGCCACATCTCCCGTTTTATCAGGTTTCTCTGTGAAATAAATTGTAATTAATGATTTAAGTCAAAAAATTACCATAACCTTAACTAAAATACTGGCACGCACAGAAAAAAAAATACATCAAAATATTGCTCTGACGTGGATTTAGATTATATTGCTGTGCTATTCAGTATGTTTTGCCAGACAACGGTAACAGTTTAAATGAACCTTCGTGTTGTTTGCGCGGAAGGGTGAAATAAACTATTACTGACAAGTTCACTTCATCAATTGTTGCTTCATATGTTACATTTTGTTCACGGCACTGCTGTGTTTCAAAGAAAGAAACCTGCTGACAAATACCTTAAAGTATGATATACCTATCTGCGTATTCGAAAATTAAATACCTAATATAAACTTAGAAGGACAAGAGGTGTCTCTGTAACAATACGTACTGGGCAGCTTCATGCGCGGACCACACAGAAGCGTGATGGCGTCAAGCAACGTAGCGGCCATGTCTGGATCGAATGAGGGTCCTTCCAGTTGATCTTCTTGACCGTGTTCTTCAACCCATTCAGCCGCGTTCTCGAGCACCTGTCATAAAAAAAGTAAAATACAATTTTTTAAACGATACGGTCGATCTTGCGGCTAGTGGATGCTGGCGTTGCTGGCTGATCGTTTTACTGTTGTCAGTGTTTTATACTCATGTTCATAAGTTAATCAACTATTTATTTTACCCAGCTGCCATGGTTACGGTCTCCTGCGTCACTTTTAAAATCGCGGTTTTATGTTAGTTATTCCCTTTCCATTATGAACCATGTACGAACTACCAAGCATGTCAGTAGAATATACTCCAACTTTTCTAACAAACTGTGCTGCATTTGTCCCCTGGCTGACGGTACAGAATAACAACAAGGAATGGTTGATTTAATACAATACCTCTCGCGCCAATCGACACTGCACGTTGAGTTTCTGGACGATGGAGAACCGCTGCAACATCACATCGTAGATCAGCTGCCGCGAGTCGAACGATATGCTCTCTGAAAACAATAATCAAGATGGGGTTTGTGACTGTAACACCAAACTGAACAATCGATATTAAATTATACTTATAAAAGAGGCGTTTTTTTATTTTTTATATCAACTGGACTCGTCTGATGTAATCAATAGTAGATTGTATATCAAGGGCATAATGTAACACATTTTAGACGAGGCTATTTATTGGTCCGAGTGTAATGAGGACCAATATAGTAGTCGAGGATAAAATTGGCAAGGTATACACTCTGCTTTCATTTCGATTGTAAGGAAAATGGTAGGTTTTATTTCACTTTAAATCGTTGAAAATGTAATACCCATACTCACGCGGTTGGGTCGTTCCTGCCGCGCGCCACCTACTATGTTACTTTATGCCCTAGAGCATGAAAAGCGATTTTATTACGCCTAGCCACGACTTGAAGGCGAACTTTTCGAGCAAGAGGAGTGAACTTTTTTATCAATTTCTATGCCAGAGGCCTATTCCTTAGAAGCTTGCAGCTTGTAATACAAACGGAAGTCCCTGTCTATTGAAATAAGTTATTTTTCAGAGACTTCCGCTTGTTTTACAAGTTAAAACTTTTCGAAAAATGGGCCCCAGATCTCGAGTTGTAATGTACTGCTTGACATAGTCGACGAAGTGTGCACAGGTAGTATTCGACCGGTTCCCATACGTTAGTCTGAATCTATGGCGACCTGTATGGATCATCCCAAACCATGTTAATACCTGATCTCGAGCTGTTATAGTGTTTGATGCAGTCGACGAAGTGGTGGTAGATGGCGTCGGATGTGAGGCAGCTGGACAGGTAGTATTCGACCGGTTCACGCACATCCGCGTCTGAATCCGCCAGCAATGCGCAGTACCTGTCAGACGATAGACCTTGTTAACAAACCTATTCTGCGAACTTAATTATACACCATCAAATCATCATCATTACTACATAACATAAAACAAAGTCGCTTCACGCTGTCTGTCCCTATGTCTGCTAAGATCCTTAAAACTACGCAACGGATTTTGATGCGTTTTTTTAAATAGATAGAGTGATTCAATAGGAAGGTTTATATGTATAATACATGAATAATATACTAGAGAAACGCTGATATTTTTAACCCTTAATTTGGTAATGTATGACGGGTATACAAACTCATCGACCCTCTTTTTTTTTAACAACCAGAATCGTTAGGACTATTGAGTGCCAATGAGGCTTGAACTCACGACCATCCCTTTTTTTGCCAAAGTAAGGGCTAAAGGTTTCTAATGTAGTGTAGTAAACTTATTTTTTGAGCTTACATTGCAAATGCTGGCTGAAAGCGACCAGATGGATCAAAATAATGTACCTACTACAGCGGCGGTCAGCAACAGGCGGCGGCGGCGGTAAATAATAAACTATTAACAAAGTGCGTCAATTTCGTTAACTACTATGTGGCCCTTGTACCTACTTGCACGAGTACTATGTGGTCTACAAAAATGTCCGCGATGGCATATATCTATCTCTTAGGGATAACTCACAATAATTTTTCACCCTTCACTTTTAACGAGATATAATGACCTAATTTACGAAGCAATTTTAAGCAATACAATATTACTCCTTATCCAATTAAGTACGTGAAATACATTGTGGATTTAATTTAGATTAATATCGCCCTTTACAGCATGTAATTTCAGCAGCAGTATGGATTAAATTTTAATAAATTAATAGGTATAAATGGCATACAATAAAACACTTAAACTAAATATGAAAATTAAGAAAAAATTACGCTTATACACTTTTTGTCATAATAAGTATATATTATTATTTGTTTTACAGCGCATTGGCACCAAGGTGTTATGTTGTAAGATGCCGTTTAAAATAAAATAAAATGTACGAACAAATGCAAATAAAACAGAAAAAAAATGAACGGCTTGTTGAGGCACATGGGCACCGAGCCCAGCATCTCCACTGGATGTGTATCTGTGGACGTCACTCATCGGTAGTACAGCGGCGGCCGTAGGCGCAGGAAGCCTGCCAGCAAGAGCCTTGTTAGCGAGCGCGCCGCGGAGCGCCGCCGGCACCGAGACGTTGAGGTACATAGACACCGAGCCCAGCATCTCCACTGTGTTTCTGTGGACGTCACTCACCGGTAGTACAGCGGCGGCCGTAGGCGCAGGAAGCCTGCCAGCAGGAGCCTCGTGAGCGAGCGCGCAACGGAGCGCCAGCCGACACGTTGAGACACATGGACACCGAGCCCAGCATCTCCACTGTGTGTGTTTCTGTGGACGTCACTCACCGGTAGTACAGCGGCGGCCGCAGACGCAAGAAGCCTGCCAGCAGAAGCCTCGTGAGCGAGCGCGCCGCGGAGCGCCGGAGCGCCGCCGGCGCCGACACGTTGAGGCACATGGACACCGAGCCCAGGAGCGGCTCCACTATGTTGGTGTATCTGTGAATGTATGAGGGTAGATAATATCAGTTGTTGTAGGTTTATTGAAGATGTCTTGTGGCATAATTTTTTTAGAATGAACAATAATAAAATAAAATAGCACTTTTAAAAACGTAATTATTACGGTGGTTACGTGACAGTGGGTGTTCATGTTATTATATTAAGCGGCACACAACTACACATGACCTAAAATATGAAATATTCGACGGATCTACAGTAGCACACGCACTTGGTGTGCATAAATGTCCTGGAGATGCTCTTTTGTGTGTGACGCGATCACCACTACCAGCGTAGTAAATTCCTTATCAGGTTTTTATATGAGTCTGAAGTATTAGCCTTTAAGAAACCATTAGGGCCACTTGCACTAACCCGGGTTAGCTAAATAACCCAGAGTTAAGCATTTTTTTAGTATGGAATTTGACGATTTATCATCACTTGGTAAACAACTTTTCACAAATAATCACTTAACAAACAACGATTCACAAACTATTCATTTCATAAACCTCTCATTTGTAAAAGTGTTCATTTTATAAATAATTATTCTACAAATATACAGTAAGTAACTTGAACTGAACGCTTTATAAACATATTGAAAGACAAATGATTACTTTAAAACTGTAAATTTCACCAATAAAAATTTTCTAACATTGGCTGTTTTTCAAATAGCCAATTGGTAAATCTTATTTCATAATAGGTAGAAAATTTGCATTATTAAGTAAGGGACCCTAATTTTTATAGGTCGCACTTTCAGAAATATAGTTTAGAACTGTAGCCTTTTCTGCAAGGCCACGGTTCTAAACCTTTTTTTTTTTGTCGCAGAGGAAATGCATTACGCATCCCCCCGGGACCTGAGGATGGCCTATTAGTGGGGGGTATGTGGGACTCTCTCCTCCAGCAACTCCTCCGCTAGTCGGAGGGAGGGGAGGAGCCTACCCACTAAAACCTCTGCGGCGTTGCCACCACTTGTCGTTGAATAGGGACGCCGTGGGAATGTCATATCATCCGCGACGCCCCCCGACTGTACCGGCTCGCATTGAGCCGGGGCTCCTGCACCAAAGGAAAGGGGGAACCGCAACGCTCGGAACCCCCTCCCAGGCGTGTAGGGACAAGCTTGAGGGTCCCCTACCCTCGGCCCTACTGGGGGAGAACGCGGTATATCGTGGCATACCGCGCGCGTCTTCGACCCCTACGCCTCCGCCGAAGAGGAGGCGTCTCTTTACTATCCTCGCGCTCCCTCTCCGAGGCCTCCTTCTGAGAAATGACGGTTTCACAGAAGGAGGCAACCGCATCCCAGGATCTCTCGCTTCGCAGCATGGCCGCTACGACACTGCCAAGCGAGAGATCACCCGACCCCAAATCCGCCACCATTTTTTTTTTTCGTTTATTAATAATAAAAAAATATTTTTTACATGTCAAATGTACGTAATAGGTAACTACAACTAACATAAGTTAAACACATTATTTCAATGGGTTGACCAACCAGCAGCTGGAATGGGTATAGGTACATGACATTAATAATAAAGTCTGTTACTTTGCATAGTCTGGCACTCAAGAAAGGCGTCTAGCGAGTAGTAGGCTTTGTCTAATAATTTATTTTTAAGTTTGTTACTAAAAGCTAAGAAGCTCGTGACATTTTTTATTTCATGGGGCAATGCGTTGTATATCTTGGGTCCTATGGTGTGCATACATTTTTTTGACTTTGCAAGCCGTGTCCGAGGAGGTCGTAGCTCGTCACATCGCCTACTATTCATACCTCGCCTGTCACTACGGGCAGGAAAATCTGATAAGTTGCGACGTACATTCTTAGCTACCTCGAGAATATATATGCACGGCAAGGTTAGTATTTTAGTGCTTTTAAATAGTTCTTGAGCAGGGTGGTCCCATGGGACCCCTGATATACAACGAATTGCACGTTTCTGAATTCGGAATGGTCTCATTCGGTCCGCAGCGCAATTCTAACTCATTTTATTCGGACAGACATTCAGTAACCGCTCGAGCTTATCAAGCAATTCCTCCTTGATATCAAGCACGCAGTGTCACAGTAGTCCAAAAGCGGGAGAAGAAGCGACCGTGCCGACATACTCTTCGTGTGGAGAGGGAGAAAGCTTTGCAGACGCCTTAAATCAAATCAAATCAAATCAATTGTGGGCAAAACCTGGACAGGCAGTCGGGAGATGAAGTACGGGCTCCCAATAACAATCGCTAGAGATTTCTTGCCATTAACCTTAAGTCCAAAAGAAGATGCCCAGTTACAAATTGATTCTAAGTCCTCGTCAATTTAATTTTCTAACGAATCAAAATCGCTAAACTCTGCGCTGAGTAAATTTGCCGGTCATCTGCATAAAGGTGATATGATGAGTTTAATGACTTTGTAATATTGTTAATAAAAATAGAAAACAACAGCGGAGAGAGTACATCCCTCTGGAGGACCCCAGCAGACAGTTCACGCCATTCCGAGTTTTGTAGAACATTGTCATCAGCACGAACCCGCTGACGCCTCCCAAAGAGGTAGCTAGGAAACCAGGAAAGAACAGAAGGTGAAACATGAAGTAAGTTAAGGAAAGCTAGGAGTATATCGAAATCGACTGTACGAGTATTGAATGCGCTGCTGAGGTCTAACAGCACTAAAATGGATACTTTTTTATTTTCAATATTAAGACGAATGTCGTCGGTCACTTTAATCAGAGCAGTTGTTATGCTGCCCCGGGCCGGAACCCGGATTAAAGAGAATTTAAAAGGTTGTGTCCAATCAGATGGAAAGAGAGACATTTATTGACAAAGTGCTCTACAACTTTGGAAAGAACTGGAAGAATGGAGATAGGTCGGCATTCTGAAATATACGAAGGATTACTAACTTTCGGAAGGGGAATTACATGAGCTGATTTCTAAACAGAGGGAAATACACCAGATGAGAAAGAAAAAAATATAGTATCTGTAAGGTTGGAAGCTATGGGTTCCGCCACGAGCATTAGCATGTTTATGCTAAGGTTATCGTCAACGACAGCCTTCGTCTTAATAGCTCTAAGAATAGTGATGACTTCTTGTGAGTAAATTGTACCAAATTAACGGCGAAAGTAATTAAGTGTCAGAACAGGGGTCGGGGGAAAAAGCCCCGCACTAAAAAAAAAGAAAACACCGTGACTTCTTATTTTACTTGCATAGGTTCAATCCTAACTTTCTGTAGCGTAAGAAGAGAATGAAAAGACCTTCACTCTTTTGTTCACTTGCGTAGGTTTATTCTTAACATTTTGTACAGTTCGAAAATAATCAAGGTTCAAAAGGGGGGTTCGGGGGCGGAACCCCCGCATACTAAAAGAACATGAAAACAGCTTGGCTTCTTATTTCACTTGCGTAGGTTAATTTGTAACCTTTTGTACAGCATGAAAGCAATCAAGGATCAAGCGGGGGGTTCCGGGGCGGAGCCCCCCGTAGTAAAAGAACATGAAAACAGCTTGGCTTCTTATTTCACTTGCGTGGGTTAATTTGTAACCTTTTGTACAACATGAAAGCAATCAAGGGTCAAAAGAGGGGTTCAGTTGGCGGAGCCCCCCGCACTAAAAGAATATGAAAATAGCTTAACTTCTTATTTTATTTGCATAGGTTCAATACTAACTTTCTGTGACGTACGAAGAGAATGAAAATACCTTCACTTTTGTACAATATGAAAGCAATCAAGGGTAAGAAGGGGGTTTGGGGCGGAGCCCCCCCGCACTAGGAGAAAATGAAAGCAGCTTCACTTCCTATTTTATAATCATAACATTCTATAGAGTATGAAAGCAATCAAGGGTTCGAGGGCGGAGTCCCTTGCATTTAAATAAATTGAAAACAGCTTGACTTTTTATTTTACTTGCATAGGTTAAATCTTAAATTTCTGTAGTGTACGAAGAAAATGAAAAAAAATACTTTGCTCTTTTTTCACTTGCATAGGTTTATTCGTAACATTTTTAGAGTGGGAACGCAAGCAAAGGGGTAGAAGGGGTCACGGGAGGCGGAGCCCCCCGCACTAAAAGATGTTCTAGCTTGACTACTTATGTCACTTGTGTTGCTAAAATCGTAACCTTTTACAGAGTATGTAAGCAATCAAGGGGCCAGAAGTGAGGCTCGGGGGGCGTAGCCCGCTTTACTTTATAAAACTGAGTTATGGATGTTTTCTATGTATTTAAGTAATTGTATAATACCCACAACACACGCCTTATTGAGCCTACCGTGGGACTAGGTCGATTTGTGTAAGATTGTCCGAGAATATTTATTTATTTATTATTTTAATTGCGTAGGTTTAATCGTAAATTTTGTAGAGTACAAAAGGAATCACGGGTCAGACTAGGGTTCGGGGGTCGGAGCCCCCCGCATTAAAAGAATATGAAAACAGATTAACTTCCTATTTCATTTGCGTGGGTTTATTTGTATCCTTTTGAACAGTGTGAAAGCATAAATTGACGTGACCAAGACACCCGGGGAGCAGGGCTGTCGTCGAACCAGCGACCTCCTGCTTTTGCGGCAGACAGGATGTTTTTGTACGGAGCCGCCCGCACAGAAAAAAATCAAAACAGCTTGACTTCCTATTTCATTTACGTTGGTTGATTCCGAGGATATTGTAGAGTATGAAGCCGAAGGTCATTAGTGCTGCCAAATGCTTATTGTTTGCCGACGATTTAAAACTATTTCTCGATGTTAAGGACGCTTCTGACTGCAAACGACTGCAGCGATATTAATGCTGTAGTTGCTTGGAGTGAAAGGAATCGACTTCACTTTAATACATCAAAGTGTGAGGTGATGACTTTTACTCGGGCAAGGCAACCTATTGCGCAATTGTATCACCTGAATAATGTCGAGCTAGAAAGAGTCTGTAGCATGCGGGACCTCGGACTAATTATGGATGCTCAACTCTACTTCCGAGAGCACATAACTATAACTTGTAAAACTGCGTGCAAAACTTTAGGCTTTATCATCCGAATAGCTGCCCAATTTACGAGTACAAGTCCTAGGCCTGCATTGCTGCTTTACTTTGCCTGTGTTCGGAGTCGGTTGGAGTTTGGAGCCACTGTATGGGATCCACATGAGGAGAAGTACACTCTCATGCTTGAAAGGGTACAACGCAAATTTGCCAGATTTGCTTATAAAAAAAATTATGAATATTATCCCTATCTATTTCCCTCCCGCTTTGTCCTGGGTATGGTTGGTCTCGACACTCTGGAACTCAGACGCAAAAAGTTCCTTATAGCGCATCTGCATTCCATTTTCCATGGTGCTGTCAACAATCCCAATGTTCTGGGCCGGTTCCTTTGCCGAGTTTCTGTCCAGTCGGGGAGGGTTCAGGTACGGGTGGCGTACGGCCCGCGCCGCGCGCAAGCGTAGGCGCCTGCTGGCTGGCCCTGTGACGCGTACTGTACGAGCTGCAAATACACCCACTGCTCGGGTTATTAATTTATTAAATAACCTGCTGATACAGGTCCCGGATGCCGACCTTTTTGCTGATCCGCTAGGGAAATTTCTAAAAATGATCACGCCTGCTCTGGATTCTGCCTAGCTGGAGTTTAAAAAAAAATCGTATTATTTTAATTTAATTTTTATGTATTAGCTTTTTTATTGAAACCTATTGTATTGTATTGAGCTGAATGTTATTTTAATTAGAGATTAATGTGACATTTAATTAATTTTTTGTATGTTTATGAATGAATTGTTATCTTATATAATATAATAGTTTATCGTTTAAGCGTTTTGGTGTTATACTGTAAGCTTATATGTGACGAAATAAATAAATATTAAATATGAAAGCAATGAGGACTACCGCGAGTCGATTGTCCGCTAGAGGCGCTAGTGGAACGTGGGTCCTGCGGGAACGTTTCAAACGTCACTTTGACAGTTCTCTCATACTGACACAGGACCCACGCATGAGTGGCGCCGTCTGGTGAGAGACAATACGGTAGCTCCCATTAAGAGTCAGAAGAGGGTTTCATTTCATGGGGGTAGAGCCACCCACGCTAAAATAATACGGAAACAGCTTGACTTAACTTTTTTGCGTGGGTTTATTTTTGTCCTTTTGTGGAATATGAAAATAAAAAAGGTTTCGGAGGCGGAACCTTCTTACAATATGAAACAAAAACGACTTCTCAATTCATCCGGTTCGGTTTGATTTTTTTTAAGACTGACAATATTTTGCATTAATTTTAATAATAAACTGAAGCAGTGAATATTCATTTAATAATTAACATTACTGTAATAATCGAAATTTTTAAAATAGTTCGAACCAAAACAAAATTATATGTGGAAGAAGTCGCGGCCATCAGCTAGTTATCTTTCATTGCATCTTCGGAATTATAAACAACGAAATACTGTTAAAAATCTATTTTTTGACATCACATTTGCAATCACCGCCCGATTTATTGGCATCTTTATCAGATGAGTCTACAGATTTCGAAGTGTCCTCAATCTGTTTTTTACTAACAGATTTTTATTCGCCCTCTTATTGGAATCTTTATCAAATGAGTTAACGGAAGTGTCAGTCTGTTTTTTAACATCAGATTTGCTATCACCGTCCGATTTATTGGCTTCTTCATTCGTCGAGTCTACAGATGACGAAGTGCCCTCAGTCTGTGTTTTATCACCAGATTTGCTATTACCGTCCGATTTATTCGCTTCTTCATTCGTTGAGTCTACAGATGACGAAGTGCCCCCAGTCTGTGTTTTATCACCAGATTTGCTATTACCGTCCGATTTATTGGCTTCTTCATTCGTTGAGTCTACAGATGACGAAGTGCCCCCAGTCTGTGTTTTATCACCAGATTTGCTATTACCGTCCGATTTATTGGCTTCTTCATTCGTTGAGCCTACAGATGACGAAGTGCCCTCAGTCTGTGTTTTATCACCAGATTTGCTATTACCGTCCGATTTATTCGCTTCTTCATTCGTTGAGTCTACAGATGACGAAGTGCCCTCAGTCTGTGTTTTATCACCAGATTTGCTATTACCGTCCGATTTATTCGCTTCTTCATTCGTTGAGTCTACAGATGACGAAGTGCCCCCAGTCTGTGTTTTATCACCAGATTTGCTATCAGCGTCCGATTTATTCGCTTCTTCATTCGTTGAGTCTACAGATGACGAAGTGCCCCCAGTCTGTGTTTTAACACCAGATTTGCTATCACCGTCCGATTTATTGGCTTCTTCATTCGTCGAGTCTACAGATGACGAAGTGCCCTCAGTCTGTTTTTTAACATCAGATTTGCTATCACCGTCCGATTTATTGGCTTCTTCATTCGTCGAGTCTACAGATGACGAAGTGCCCTCAGTCTGTGTTTTATCACCAGATTTGCTATTACCGTCCGATTTATTCGCTTCTTCATTCGTTGAGTCTACAGATGACGAAGTGCCCCCAGTCTGTGTTTTATCACCAGATTTGCTATTACCGTCCGATTTATTGGCTTCTTCATTCGTTGAGTCTACAGATGACGAAGTGCCCCCAGTCTGTGTTTTATCACCAGATTTGCTATTACCGTCCGATTTATTGGCTTCTTCATTCGTTGAGCCTACAGATGACGAAGTGCCCTCAGTCTGTGTTTTATCACCAGATTTGCTATTACCGTCCGATTTATTCGCTTCTTCATTCGTTGAGTCTACAGATGACGAAGTGCCCTCAGTCTGTGTTTTATCACCAGATTTGCTATTGCCGTCCGATTTATTCGCTTCTTCATTCGTTGAGTCTACAGATGACGAAGTGCCCCCAGTCTGTGTTTTAACACCAGATTTGCTATCAGCGTCCGATTTATTCGCTTCTTCATTCGTTGAGTCTACAGATGACGAAGTGCCCCCAGTCTGTGTTTTAACACCAGATTTGCTATTACCGTCCGATTTATTCGCTTCTTCATTCGTTGAGTCTACAGATGACGAAGTGCCCTCAGTCTGTGTTTTAACACCAGATTTGCTATCAGCGTCCGATTTATTCGCTTCTTCATTCGTTGAGTCTACAGATGACGAAGTGCCCCCAGTCTGTGTTTTAACACCAGATTTGCTATCACGGTCCGATTTATTGGCTTCTTCATTCGTTGAGTCTACAGATGACGAAGTGCCCTCAGTCTGTGTTTTATCACCAGATTTGCTATTACCGTCCGATTTATTCGCTTCTTCATTCGTTGAGTCTACAGATGACGAAGTGCCCTCAGTCTGTGTTTTATCACCAGATTTGCTATTGCCGTCCGATTTATTCGCTTCTTCATTCGTTGAGTCTACAGATGACGAAGTGCCCCCAGTCTGTGTTTTAACACCAGATTTGCTATCAGCGTCCGATTTATTCGCTTCTTCATTCGTTGAGTCTACAGATGACGAAGTGCCCCCAGTCTGTGTTTTAACACCAGATTTGCTATCACCGTCCGATTTATTGGCTTCTTCATTCGTTGAGTCTACAGATGACGAAGTGCCCTCAGTCTGTGTTTTATCACCAGATTTGCTATTACCGTCCGATTTATTCGCTTCTTCATTCGTTGAGTCTACAGATGACGAAGTGCCCCCAGTCTGTGTTTTAACATCAGAATTGCTATCACCGTCCGATTTATTGGCTTCTTCGTTCGTTGAGTCTACAGATGACGAAGTGCCCCCAGTCTGTGTTTTATCACCAGATTTGCTATCACCGTCCGATTTATTGGCTTCTTCATTCGTTGAGTCTACAGATGACGAAGTGCCCTCAGTCTGTGTTTTATCACCAGATTTGCTATTACCGTCCGATTTATTGGCTTCTTCATTCGTTGAGTCTTCAGATGACGAAGTGCCCTCAGTCTGTGTTTTATCACCAGATTTGCTATTACCGTCCGATTTATTGGCTTCTTCATTCGTTGAGTCTTCAGATGACGAAGTGCCCTCAGTCTGTGTTTTATCACCAGATTTGCTATTACCGTCCGATTTATTGGCTTCTTCATTCATTGAGTCTACAGATGACGAAGTGCCCCCAGTCTGTGTTTTATCACCAGATTTGCTATCACCGTCCGATTTATTGGCTTCTTCATTCGTTGAGTCTACAGATGACGAAGTGCCCTCAGTCTGTGTTTTATCACCAGATTTGCTATTACCGTCCGATTTATTGGCTTCTTCATTCGTTGAGTCTACAGATGACGAAGTGCCCTCAGTCTGTGTTTTATCACCAGATTTGCTATCATCGTCCGATTTATTGGCTTCTTCATTCGTTGAGTCTACAGATGACGAAGTGCCCTCAGTCTGTGTTTTATCACCAGATTTGCTATTACCGTCCGATTTATTCGCTTCTTCATTCGTTGAGTCTACAGATGACGAAGTGCCCCCAGTCTGTGTTTTATCACCAGATTTGCTATTACCGTCCGATTTATTCGCTTCTTCATTCGTTGAGTCTACAGATGACGAAGTGCCCCCAGTCTGTGTTTTATCACCAGATTTGCTATTACCGTCCGATTTATTCGCTTCTTCATTCGTTGAGTCTACAGATGACGAAGTGCCCCCAGTCTGTGTTTTATCACCAGATTTGCTATTACCGTCCGATTTATTCGCTTCTTCATTCGTTGAGTCTACAGATGACGAAGTGCCCTCAGTCTGTGTTTTATCACCAGATTTGCTATTACCGTCCGATTTATTGGCTTCTTCATTCGTTGAGTCTACAGATGACGAAGTGCCCCCAGTCTGTGTTTTATCACCAGATTTGCTATCATCGTCCGATTTATTGGCTTCTTCATTCGTTGAGTCTACAGATGACGAAGTGCCCTCAGTCTGTGTTTTATCACCAGATTTGCTATTACCGTCCGATTTATTCGCTTCTTCATTCGTTGAGTCTACAGATGACGAAGTAACCCCAGTCTGTGTTTTATCACCAGATTTGCTATTACCGTCCGATTTATTCGCTTCTTCATTCGTTGAGTCTACAGATGACGAAGTGCCCCCAGTCTGTGTTTTATCACCAGATTTGCTATTACCGTCCGATTTATTCGCTTCTTCATTCGTTGAGTCTACAGATGACGAAGTGCCCCCAGTCTGTGTTTTATCACCAGATTTGCTATTACCGTCCGATTTATTCGCTTCTTCATTCGTTGAGTCTACAGATGACGAAGTGCCCTCAGTCTGTGTTTTATCACCAGATTTGCTATTACCGTCCGATTTATTGGCTTCTTCATTCGTTGAGTCTACAGATGACGAAGTGCCCTTAGTCTGTGTTTTATCACCAGATTTGCTATTACCGTCCGATTTATTGGCTTCTTCATTCGTTGAGCCTACAGATGACGAAGTGCCCTCAGTCTGTGTTTTATCACCAGATTTGCTATTACCGTCCGATTTATTCGCATCTTCATTCGTTGAGTCTACGGATGACGAAGTGCCCTCAGTCTGTGTTTTATCACCAGATTTGCTATTACCGTCCGATTTATTCGCTTCTTCATTCGTTGAGTCTACAGATGACGAAGTGCCCTCAGTCTGTGTTTTATCACCAGATTTGCTATTACCGTCCGATTTATTCGCTTCTTCATTCGTTAAGTCTACAGATGACGAAGTGCCCCCAGTCTGTGTTTTATCACCAGATTTGCTATTACCGTCCGATTTTTTCGCTTCTTCATTCGTTGAGTCTACAGATGACGAAGTGCCCTCAGTCTGTGTTTTATCACCAGATTTGCTATTACCGTCCGATTTATTCGTTTCTTTATTCGTTGAGTCTACAGATGACGAAGTGCCCCCAGTCTGTGTTTTATCACCAGATTTGCTATTACCGTCCGATTTATTCGCTTCTTCATTCGTTGAGTCTACAGATGACGAAGTGCCCCCAGTCTGTGTTTTAACATCAGATTTGCTATCACCGTCTGATTTATTGGCTTCTTCATTCGTTGAGTCTACAGATGACGAAGTGCCCTCAGTCTGTGTTTTATCACCAGATTTGCTATTACCGTCCGATTTATTCGCTTCTTCATTCGTTGAGTCTACAGATGAAGAAGTGCCCTCAGTCTGTGTTTTAACATCAGAATTGCTATCACCGTCCGATTTATTGGCTTCTTCGTTCGTTGAGTCTACAGATGACGAAGTGCCCCCAGTCTGTGTTTTATCACCAGATTTGCTATCACCGTCCGATTTATTGGCTTCTTCATTCGTTGAGTCTACAGATGACGAAGTGCCCTCAGTCTGTGTTTTATCACCAGATTTGCTATTACCGTCCGATTTATTGGCTTCTTCATTCGTTGAGTCTTCAGATGACGAAGTGCCCTCAGTCTGTGTTTTATCACCAGATTTGCTATTACCGTCCGATTTATTGGCTTCTTCATTCATTGAGTCTACAGATGACGAAGTGCCCCCAGTCTGTGTTTTATCACCAGATTTGCTATCACCGTCCGATTTATTGGCTTCTTCATTCGTTGAGTCTACAGATGACGAAGTGCCCTCAGTCTGTGTTTTATCACCAGATTTGCTATTACCGTCCGATTTATTCGCTTCTTCATTCGTTGAGTCTACAGATGACGAAGTGCCCTCAGTCTGTGTTTTAACACCAGATTTGCTATTACCGTCCGATTTATTGGCTTCTTCATTCGTTGAGCCTACAGATGACGAAGTGCCCTCAGTCTGTGTTTTATCACCAGATTTGCTATTACCGTCCGATTTTTTCGCTTCTTCATTCGTTGAGTCTACAGATGACGAAGTGCCCTCAGTCTGTGTTTTATCACCAGATTTGCTATTACCGTCCGATTTATTCGTTTCTTTATTCGTTGAGTCTACAGATGACGAAGTGCCCCCAGTCTGTGTTTTATCACCAGATTTGCTATTACCGTCCGATTTATTCGCTTCTTCATTCGTTGAGTCTACAGATGACGAAGTGCCCTCAGTCTGTGTTTTATCACCAGATTTGCTATTACCGTCCGATTTATTGGCTTCTTCATTCGTTGAGTCTACAGATGACGAAGTGCCCTTAGTCTGTGTTTTATCACCAGATTTGCTATTACCGTCCGATTTATTGGCTTCTTCATTCGTTGAGCCTACAGATGACGAAGTGCCCTCAGTCTGTGTTTTATCACCAGATTTGCTATTACCGTCCGATTTATTGGCTTCTTCATTCGTTGAGCCTACAGATGACGAAGTGCCCTCAGTCTGTGTTTTATCACCAGATTTGCTATTACCGTCCGATTTATTCGCATCTTCATTCGTTGAGTCTACGGATGACGAAGTGCCCTCAGTCTGTGTTTTATCACCAGATTTGCTATTACCGTCCGATTTATTGGCTTCTTCATTCGTTGAGCCTACAGATGACGAAGTGCCCTCAGTCTGTGTTTTATCACCAGATTTGCTATTACCGTCCGATTTATTCGCATCTTCATTCGTTGAGTCTACGGATGACGAAGTGCCCTCAGTCTGTGTTTTATCACCAGATTTGCTATTACCGTCCGATTTATTCGCTTCTTCATTCGTTGAGTCTACAGATGACGAAGTGCCCTCAGTCTGTGTTTTATCACCAGATTTGCTATTACCGTCCGATTTATTCGCTTCTTCATTCGTTGAGTCTACAGATGACGAAGTGCCCTCAGTCTGTGTTTTATCACCAGATTTGCTATTACCGTCCGATTTATTCGCTTCTTCATTCGTTAAGTCTACAGATGACGAAGTGCCCCCAGTCTGTGTTTTATCACCAGATTTGCTATTACCGTCCGATTTTTTCGCTTCTTCATTCGTTGAGTCTACAGATGACGAAGTGCCCTCAGTCTGTGTTTTATCACCAGATTTGCTATTACCGTCCGATTTATTCGTTTCTTTATTCGTTGAGTCTACAGATGACGAAGTGCCCCCAGTCTGTGTTTTATCACCAGATTTGCTATTACCGTCCGATTTATTCGCTTCTTCATTCGTTGAGTCTACAGATGACGAAGTGCCCCCAGTCTGTGTTTTAACATCAGATTTGCTATCACCGTCCGATTTATTCGCTTCTTCATTCGTTGAGTCTACAGATGACGAAGTGCCCCCAGTCTGTGTTTTAACACCAGATTTGCTATCACCGTCCGATTTATTGGCTTCTTCATTCGTTGAGTCTACAGATGACGAAGTGCCCTCAATCTGTGTTTTAACACCAGATTTGCTATCACCGTCCGATTTATTCGCTTCTTCATTCGTTGAGTCTACAGATGACGAAGTGCCCCCAGTCTGTGTTTTATCATCAGATTTGCTATTACCGTCCGATTTATTGGCTTCTTCATTCGTTGAGTCTACAGATGACGAAGTGCCCCCAGTCTGTGTTTTATCACCAGATTTGCTATTACCGTCCGATTTATTGGCTTCTTCATTCGTTGAGCCTACAGATGACGAAGTGCCCTCAGTCTGTGTTTTATCACCAGATTTGCTATTACCGTCCGATTTATTCGCTTCTTCATTCGTTGAGTCTACAGATGAAGAAGTGCCCTCAGTCTGTGTTTTATCACCAGATTTGCTATTACCGTCCGATTTATTCGCTTCTTCATTCGTTGAGTCTACAGATGACGAAGTGCCCTTAGTCTGTGTTTTAACACCAGATTTGCTATCAGCGTCCGATTTATTCGCTTCTTCATTCGTTGAGTCTACAGATGACGAAGTGCCCCCAGTCTGTGTTTTAACACCAGATTTGCTATCACCGTCCGATTTATTGGCTTCTTCAGTCGTTGAGTCTACAGATGACGAAGTGCCCTCAGTCTGTGTTTTATCACCAGATTTGCGATTACCGTCCGATTTATTCGCTTCTTCATTCGTTGAGTCTACAGATGACGAAGTGCCCCCAGTCTGTGTTTTATCACCAGATTTGCTATTACCGTCCGATTTATTGGCTTCTTCATTCGTTGAGCCTACAGATGACGAAGTGCCCTCAGTCTGTGTTTTATCACCAGATTTGCTATTACCGTCCGATTTATTCGCTTCTTCATTCGTTGAGTCTACAGATGAAGAAGTGCCCTCAGTCTGTGTTTTATCACCAGATTTGCTATTACCGTCCGATTTATTCGCTTCTTCATTCGTTGAGCCTACAGATGACGAAGTGCCCTCAGTCTGTGTTTTATCACCAGATTTGCTATTACCGTCCGATTTATTGGCTTCTTCATTCGTTGAGCCTACAGATGACGAAGTGCCCTCAGTCTGTGTTTTATCACCAGATTTGCTATTACCGTCCGATTTATTCGCTTCTTCATTCGTTGAGTCTACAGATGACGAAGTGCCCCCAGTCTGTGTTTTATCACCAGATTTGCTATTACCGTCCGATTTATTGGCTTCTTCATTCGTTGAGTCTACAGATGACGAAGTGCCCCCAGTCTGTGTTTTATCACCAGATTTGCTATTACCGTCCGATTTATTGGCTTCTTCATTCGTTGTGCCTACAGATGACGAAGTGCCCTCAGTCTGTGTTTTATCACCAGATTTTATATTACTGTCCGATTTATTCGCTTCTTCATTCGTTGAGTCTACAGATGACGAAGTGCCCTCAGTCTGTGTTTTATCACCAGATTTGCTATTACCGTCCGATTTATTCGCTTCTTCATTCGTTGAGTCTACAGATGACGAAGTGCCCTCAGTCTGTGTTTTATCACCAGATTTGCTATCACCGTCCGATTTATTCGCTTCTTCATTCGTTGAGTCTACAGATGACGAAGTGCCCTCAGTCTGTGTTTTATCACCAGATTTGCTTTTACCGTCCGATTTATTCGCTTCTTCATTCGTTGAGTCTACAGATGACGAAGTGCCCTCAGTCTGTGTTTTAACACCAGATTTGCTATCACCGTCCGATTTATTCGCTTCTTCATTCGTTGAGTCTACAGATGACGAAGTGCCCCCAGTCTGTGTTTTAACACCAGATTTGCTATCACCGTCCGATTTATTGGCTTCTTCATTCGTTGAGTCTACAGATGACGAAGTGCCCTCAATCTGTGTTTTAACACCAGATTTGCTATCACCGTCCGATTTATTCGCTTCTTCATTCGTTGAGTCTACAGATGACGAAGTGCCCCCAGTCTGTGTTTTATCACCAGATTTGCTTTTACCGTCCGATTTATTCGCTTCTTCATTCGTTGAGTCTACAGATGACGAAGTGCCCTCAGTCTGTGTTTTAACACCAGATTTGCTATCACCGTCCGATTTATTCGCTTCTTCATTCGTTGAGTCTACAGATGACGAAGTGCCCTCAGTCTGTGTTTTAACACCAGATTTGCTATCACCGTCCGATTTATTCGCTTCTTCATTCGTTGAGTCTACAGATGACGAAGTGCCCCCAGTCTGTGTTTTAACACCAGATTTGCTATCACCGTCCGATTTATTGGCTTCTTCATTCGTTGAGTCTACAGATGACGAAGTGCCCTCAATCTGTGTTTTAACACCAGATTTGCTATCACCGTCCGATTTATTGGCTTCTTCATTCGTTGAGTCTACAGATGACGAAGTGCCCTCAGTCTGTGTTTTATCACCAGATTTGCTATTACCGTCCGATTTATTCGCTTCTTCATTCGTTGAGTCTACAGATGACGAAGTGCCCTCAGTCTGTGTTTTATCACCAGATTTGCTATCACCGTCCGATTTATTCGCTTCTTCATTCGTTGAGTCTACAGATGACGAAGTGCCCTCAGTCTGTGTTTTATCACCAGATTTGCTATTACCGTCCGATTTATTCGCTTCTTCATTCGTTGAGTCTACAGATGACGAAGTGCCCTCAGTCTGTGTTTTAACACCAGATTTGCTATCACCGTCCGATTTATTCGCTTCTTCATTCGTTGAGTCTACAGATGACGAAGTGCCCCCAGTCTGTGTTTTAACACCAGATTTGCTATCACCGTCCGATTTATTGGCTTCTTCATTCGTTGAGTCTACAGATGACGAAGTGCCCTCAATCTGTGTTTTAACACCAGATTTGCTATCACCGTCCGATTTATTCGCTTCTTCATTCGTTGAGTCTACAGATGACGAAGTGCCCCCAGTCTGTGTTTTAACACCAGATTTGCTATCACCGTCCGATTTATTGGCTTCTTTATTCGTTGAGTCCACAGATGACGAAGTGCCCTCAGTCTGTGTTTTAACACCAGATTTGCTATCACCGTCCGATTTATTGGCTTCTTCATTCGTTGAGCCTACAGATGACGAAGTGCCCTCAGTCTGTGTTTTATCACCAGATTTGCTATTACCGTCCGACTTATTGGCTTCTTCATTCGTTGAGTCTACAGATGACGAAGTGCCCTTAGTCTGTGTTTTATCACCAGATTTGCTATTACCGTCCGATTTATTCGCTTCTTCATTCGTTGAGTCTACAGATGACGAAGTGCCCTCAGTCTGTGTTTTATCACCAGATTTGCTATTACCGTCCGATTTATTCGCTTCTTCATTCGTTGAGTCTACAGATGACGAAGTGCCCTCAGTCTGTGTTTTATCACCAGATTTGCTATTACCGTCCGATTTATTGGCTTCTTCATTCGTTGAGTCTACAGATGAAGAAGTGCCCTCAGTCTGTGTTTTCACACCAGATTTGCTATTACCATCCGATTTATTCGCTTCTTCATTCGTTGAGTCTACAGATGACGAAATGCCCTCAGTCTGTGTTTTAACACCAGATTTGCTATTACCATCCGATTTATTCGCTTCTTCATTCGTTGAGTCTACAGATGACGAAATGCCCTCAGTCTGTGTTTTAACACCAGATTTGCTATCACCGTCCGATTTATTGGCTTCTTCATTCGTTGAGTCTACAGATGACGAAGTGCCCTTAGTCTGTGTTTTAACATCTAATTTGCTTTTACCGTCTTCAGTTTTTTCAGATATTGAATCGTCGTTTCTATAATCTTCATTCTCCTTAGATGAATCGTCATTCTTATCATCCTCACGGTCTCGGAATCTGACATGCGCATGTACCTCATCCCAGCTGTCGGTCTCTTTTCCGAATGTCGCTAAGACTGTGGTTAGCGATTTCATCCACCTTGGTTTACCCTCTACTTGGTCCTTTCTGACACCGATGAATTTTGAGTAAACTGACAAGTCACAAAATACAGTTAGAATAAATAGACCAAGTGTAAACTTAGCGTTTGCCATTTTTCGTGTAATGAAGTGGGTTTCTGTAGCAGCTATGTGTTGATTAGTATAACTTTGTCGATTGAATGAAATCTGTTTATGATAAGAACCATATTAAAATGTTATAAAGTAACTTCTTTATATATACCGCTTCAAATCGTTTTTTTACCACATTAGCAATAGAGATGGGCCCAACATTCGGTAAATATTCGGTTTGCCGAATATTCGGCAAGTTTTTCAGTGTTCGTGTTCGGCCGAAAAGTTCGGTTACATTGCCGAAAACTTACCGAATAAACAAAGCTTCTTTCTTTTTTCTTTCTTTTCAGCTTTTTTTTAACTTTCTTTTTGACGAAACCTGTGGTGGATATATTGCCTGTGAGTTGACGAAACCTGCGTTGTGGATTGTTTAAGGTATGTGCCCTTTTTTTACTCAATTTTTTTTTTTTTTATAAACAAAGTACATAACTAGCGTAAATTGTTTCGTAGTTGATCGGAAAATTACATCCTATTTTAACATTCTAATGAGTTGACCATGATCCGGAGGGCTTCCGAGGTCGAAAACGTGGGATTGTCATTACTAATTAATCACAAATAACATACTCGTATCATAAAATCGAAACTACCTTATATATAAGCTTATGTTATGATTTCCATGTATTAGCGGGAGGGATCTAAAACACGTGCGGAGCGGTGAGCGCCGACACGTCAACACCTTTTAAGCGATATAACGCAACAAATATCCGGTTAGGTAAGAGCGGAACCGAATGTTCGGCCAAATTTCGGCCGCATTTTAGTGAAAATACATATTGAATTCAAACCTGTAGCT